>OY725181.1:7097803-9916553 GCA_963241965.1 Tortrix viridana
TATTGTAGGGCCGCCCGGCCGCGCATAAACCGTCTCGGCCAAGTTCTCATCTCGCTAGGTGAACAAGAGCTAATGGATTACAAAGTCGTTATCTATGATAATACATAATAATTAATAACTTGAGTTTCCTCTTTATAATAATTTGAAAAACTAAGCCGATAAATTTAAATAATAATGTATTTTAAGCTATACAAGTAACACAAAACGCAGCCTCAACTTGAATAAAACTTTGCAAAGCTAGACACTAAAATTCAAAAGTTAAATCAGAATCTAAGTTTGATCCGAATTAAATGAATCGTAGAGAATAATGTTACGGGTTATTAAAGGTGTTTTACGTTTTAAAAAAGATACCAAAAATTTTTTTTTTTAGATTTAGATAGGGCCTTCATCTTGGTAAGAATGTTGTTGTCATTATCATGCACAAGTTTTTGCTATAGCTTTCTGGTTGCAAACAGTGAACGCCAACAATTAATATAACGTAATGAAAATATTGTTCAAACATGCTCAGAACTTGAACTGCGCGTATCAAGTAGTTCCAATATTGGCTCGTAACATCATAGTGTTAATCAAACACATCACATACATGATAGTCATTATATTAATTAATTACACTGCCATATTGTCCTCGCTTTCAGTTAATGATACGCAATTTTATGCTACAGTGAAAATTGTATAATTGGTTGTCATTCCAATTAGAATAAGTTTATGTAAAAAAGCAATAATTTTTTTAGTTGACAAGAAGACACGATCTGACACCAAAACTAGACTGTGGCTACCGACACATCTGGTCTTGCTGAAATGATAAGTAATGTAATTAATATAAAGAAGAAACTCGCTACAAACTTAGATTAGTTTTACTTTTTCGAGATACTTGATAAAATCGCGTTTGACATAAAATAGTGTTGTTGTGATTCTGAGAAAATCATTATTTGTTTTCAAATAATTTACCCTCCTTTGGTGTTATTAAGCATTCGAAGAGTGATTCTTGCGCTGAGCCACCTTCAGATTTTTCACGCCAGTCTTGATTACTCTTAATAGAAATACAACTTTATGGTATTTCGAGACTACATAGTTATAAGTCACCTGTTGGTATACTGTAGATTTTAAACATTATTAAGTTCCAAGTACACTTATTCGATGTCATCTTCATCCTAAATTGCAACTAGGAGATCCTTGACTACTGTTATATATGTATTTGTATTATATATTCTACCAAAATCTTTATTAATCTTAATAAAAACGTCTAACACATTATAGGCACATTGTTTGATTATTCAAAGGTATTTTGTTACTTGAATGTATATTAACATTAAAGCGCAAATACAACCACGACATAGGCTGTCAAAGGGACTGCAAGCTTATAATGAGTATTTGGTAAAATATACGAAAATAATAAACAATTTTCAAACGTTTATATGCTTCAAACGTGAATATCGAAGACGTTAAATTCTCATCTATTTGGCTGTCTTGATAGCATCGAATAAGCTGTCGTCAGTATGCAACAATTACGCTGTCTGTTTGCATAATGGTCTGCGTCTGTCGGTAATAAGCATAAATGGACAATATCTAGTTAGTCATAGCCGCCTCAATACCACGTCGCCGTCCCAGGACAATATCGACTAGGTAGTCACTACAGCATTAAATTGCCCTCATTACATGCCTATACTAATACTAAGAGTTAAATAGACTTCTAAGGGCCGTATTAGTAAACTGATCTAGGCTGATGATTTCATAAAACACGTCTGAAATGTCTGAAATACCTTGAGGTGTCTTGAGACGGACATCTCAGCCACGATCAGTTTATTGTACGATACTTTGAGTTCTGTTCTCCTGTGATGTAGAAGTTCATTAAAATATAAAAACCTTCAAAATATGTCAAAGATTTTGAAAGTTTTATATTTTTGATGGGACTTTACGAATTGAAATGACCTACAATGTTTATACCCAACTTATATTTATTTGTAATACTGTTTAATTAACGTTATTACTAAGCTTAAACGCTGGCAAAATGGGATTGTAAATTTTACGTCCCGTCATTGCTATTTGCAGGCCTTCGGGGCAAATCGGTCATTGCTTTCGGTTTAAATACCACAAATCATTTAATGCTTTTTTGATACACGTCAAAAGCGGTTTCATTATAAACGAATTGTCGAACTGGAATACATTCCAAGAATTTTACTACCCATCGGTTCGCAATATTCTCTTGCCAAAAGTTTATATGAATGGGATATCAGTTTTACAGCCAAGATTTAAATTGGATGGTGGCTCGAATGGAACAACAATACGTTCTCAGCTTGTGAAGTAATGCATTGTTTCTAGTGCAGGCTTTATTAAAGATTCATCACGGGCTCTGGCAATATTTGGAAACCGTAGGGAGTCATTAATTAGAAAAGGTTTTTAATTAATTTCAAACCGCAGCCTCGATGCCGCGATTAAATTTACTTTTCGTGAATAATTAGTGTTGTGCCGCGTAATTTCAGAAGACAAAAATATTACACACACTTTTACTGCGTAGTAAATCGAGTGACATTTTTTTCAAAATCATACTTACTTAAGTTACCCTAATTAAAAAACAAATAAAAAAAAATACTTATATACCACATTTTCCAAGATGGCTGAAAATAATATTCAAGATCACTTGTAAAGGAGAGGAACAATAAAAAATGTATAAGCCTATTTCCGTTGTCTTGTGTATGATCGAAAAGTTTGAATATTTAGGAGGTTGATATAATACGTGTTATAATCCCCGGCATGTGATCAGTTCTTTGACATAGAGAAATGGCATCGATCAAGAGCGTGTGTAGATTTTCGTCGCCGTACTACAAACACAAAAAAACTGTTTCCAAAAACCATAACTATTAAATTGTAGGTGTTAGATAGTAGGGTCATTTTCACGAATTCTTTAAAAAATATGTTTCCTATTGGAAACCTGTTGTGTGTTGTTATTCCGGATACATTTTGTCATACTTACAATCGCAAATTTCGTCGTACTAATTAATTTTAGCATAACAAAATATTCTTTTATGTAAACTGCTTGCTACCGAGTAGGTACAATTATGTGACTCAATTAAACTGCAGTTCCACACACAACCGCACTTGATATTACGCCCGGGCCTGTTGTCTAAGTTAATTCTATGTTTATGCTCTTTGTGCGCAGATGCAAATAATAAACATAATAATACATGGTCCCTAGGAACCATTTTGGGTTTGACTGTATGGATTCATCCAAGCTAGTTTAAAACAATAGAGTGAGAACTCGAAAAGTTCGATACTAAACTGCAGAGCAAATAATCATTAGGGAGTTGTTATAAAATGACCCTGCCGATATAAATTTAAATTGAAAAGATAAGGAATCTTAGAGGAATTGAAGATAAGGGATGCTTTGTGATAGTGTTAGGTACTTTTAAGAACTTTAATTAAAGGAAAATCAGAGTAAAACATTTATTATGGGCGCCAACATTGAAAATCGACATGTGACGTCAATATCAGCTAAAGACTGCTTCAGTGCCTTTTAATTACATGCATCAAGTCAAAAAGAGAAAGCTATGTTATCTAACCGCTAGACTAAAACTGAATAGTTACATATAGACTGAATTTCAAAGACCATTCACATTTGGCGTGACATGGTAAATAGCCTGCAGGCGACGTAGTTTTAGCTACGTTTTCAATGTTAATTATCATACACGAGTTTTCAATGTTAATTATACACTGTCAAAATTAAACATCACTAAAATATCAAGAGATCTAGATAAGAGTCTAGAGAAACCATTATTAATTCGTTTTAGCCCTTCGTCGAAGACTTGTTTTTCTTTCTTAATTTCTGATGACTAGCGGTGACAAGACCGTTTATTTTGCCTATTTATATAGAGCTCCTACTGAAGAAATTCTCGCTTAAACATTTCGGGTTCTAAACTGTTCATAACTTGCTGACCTTGCTGTAGTCTAAAGGTCTTTGTGAACTAACTTCAAACCAAAACTTTTAATGTGAGCTTTAATTTATTGTAAATAACGCAAAACGTTTAAACCTTGCGTCTACGTGTTTGCCAACTCTCATAATTAAAAATAAAATGGAGGCCCATCACGAAGTTTTAACTTTGAGGTATGTTTGAATGAAAATAGTACCTACTTAAAATTCACGTATTCTGCATGCTGCGATAAAAAAGATGTAAATATGACGTACTCGCATTAAAAATATTTACATAAAACCATCAAAATGTTTAAATTGCGTTGTTATACATTTTCAGTATCTCATCTCTGATTTTGAATATAACATTATAACTTTAAAGAGAATTTGTTGCAGTAAATGCACGACAGATACAACATGCTGTTTGTTACATTTGTAAAAACTTTATATTAACAACTAACATCAGAAAAAAAAACCTAATTGCTTATAATTATTACGCCTAACGTAGATTAAAAAAATGTGAAGATTTTTTGTACATGCAGGGATGATTGTGAAAAAACCTTAGCAAGAGTTACCGCTTCTGAACTGAGTCTTACTCGCAAGCTGTGGTTGCCATAAAAATGAGAAACGACCACTTTAAGCTACACCATATTTTCCGGAATCAAGAATGAAACCTAGAATAATTTTATTGCCGAAGACGTACTGCAACTAACGAGGGTGCCCAAAAAGTTCATATAAATCTACGCGAGTATTTTAATTTGTTTCGTGAAAGTCGAACGTAACACTAGTGCATAAGGTGTAGATTGGTGAAATGACTACAAATCCGTTGTTTACGTGTACAAAGTCAAAAAAGTCTCCGAACGCTTCGTTAAACTAGATGTACGGGATAATATCGGAGACACAGCGCGCCGCGGAGTTCCGTGACTTTTGACATACAGGTGTCATTACAACGGTAATTCACACAGTTGTATGCCTAAGGTACGGCAATTTTAAATATGTTATTCGGCATTGCATTCGTTGGAACATTAATTAAAACGTTATTATGGCATCGTGAGTAAACAGTTGATCATGATGGTCAGGACGGCTTAAATGCTTTATTTCAACTTTGTTTATGAATCTTATGATACGACGGAAAGAGAAAATAAGAAATCTCAATTCAGCAAAAATATCGACACGCCGAGACTTCACTTTATGGACTTCCAGACGTCGACTTAAATAAAGCGCGGTAAGAACAACTAAAAGCGTCTGGTGATCGTCACTATGTGATCGAGGTGATCGACCCTTTACCTAACCGTTAATTAACTTACCTTTCATTTTTATATTATTTTGAAGTGTTAATAAATAACGAGGTGCCTGAATACCTTTGTTCTGTTTGACTAGAAATAAGAAGATAATTGTCTTTTTATCTACTAAGTGTATAAATTAAATCTAAGGAAGTTTAACCACAGTAATTATTGATATAATGGTATGTATTTGGATGTCGTTAAAACGTTTGACAAATCGGCCAAAGACAATCTGCCATCTAATGCTGTACTTCAAAGCGGTAAACTGAATTAGATCACGCATGACGCAAATGACAGGTTGACCCATTTAAAACCATCTTATACATTTAAAAGTCTACACGTGTTGTAGCTAAACTTTTACAACGCTGCGAAAATGTTTGGTAGAACAAAGCAACCGTATGTGACATGAGTCACCAACTCAATTCGTTCAATTCAAATTAGCCGCTTGGTGAAAATTCACATTCGCATATAAGAGCGTTAAATAGAATCACGAAGAGCAAATGAGGAGCGAAACTGAACTGGGTTCTATAAAAAGCGTAAATCGAGTATGAAATATTATTAAGATTATGTAACCCTTTATCGCGCAAGGACAAAGCGCCCTTTTTCTTTTGTACCCCGAAATATATTACCTAGAACGAGCATAATACTACAGTCTGGTCTTAAGAAAGTTCTTACAAACAAGTTTTCAGGAGGTGTCGCCGCTCAATAGACAAGTATCCAACTTTTGTTCGAGAGAAAGTTTCCATTGTGTCCGGGTCGGATTAATACGTGAACTTCGCAAAGGGTTATCTAAGCTTAGGGGACCACGTTCCTATTAATTACCCAAGTTTGTACGAGACCGATAATTAATTAAGAACTTTAGTTAGTGTGAGGTTTGGTGACACACTGGCTCGGCGCAGTATCCTGCGGCTGCGGTCGGACCTATTTTATTATCTACCTTCCGTGATATCCTGGCTTTGCTCAAGGGTTAGTAGACTAGCACATAAACGCGCTAAGATAAGATACAGTTGCAAAATATCGTATAAGATGCTTCAAACGGTAAATTTGCTGAAACATCATTAATTAATTGCATTATTTGTGTTAATATTACCATTTCCTAAATATTCAAGTAATTTACATCGAGGTTTAGTGACTGATTGAACGTCGGCGGTAAATTAGATCTTATGTAATAATAGTACGTAATACGAAGAAAAATATCACAAGAGAACTTACTTCAGAGTTTTATCTCTTTATTTATTGTGCTTGTTTATAAACGAATGACCAGTGGTTTATGTGTATCTTGTCTGATAAGATAAGACATGACGAAGGCTAATGTCGGATTTCACCAACCACTTAACAAACGATTAGGGAGTATGCAGCTGTCAAAATGTATGAACTAACAGTCGATTAACATTTAACATCGTATGGTGAAATTGGTACTAAAGTTCGCTTCCACTAACAAAACAAGCTAACTTGAAGATTCCCCAAATCAAAACATTAATCCAATGTCTGAAAAGATGATACCAAAGTATAATAAAATAAAAATAAACAAAGAGCTTAAATTCGGTTATTAAGATTATTGTCTGACCAGGAAAGGAAGCTGATGTAATCACGATGTGAAGAAGATCCATAACGATCCGTTATCGGCGTCCTTGTATACAAATGTAGTCAAATTCTGCAGCATTCTACTTCCTTCTCTTACGGGGGAAATAAAAAAAAATCCATCATCAATAGCTGTCTTACTCTAATTTCGTGAGATAGAACGAGACGCCCAACGATTGCCGGCGAAAAATTGCCGAGAAAAGTTGTAAGTGCACCTTTAAATGGTCTAAATTAAGTAGAAACTAACGATTGATCTGAAATCTGAGAGGCGATTTTCGACTTTCGAGCACTCGAAAGTTTCACTCGAAAGTGAGCAAAAACGGTAAAACCGTATTTTTGGAATACGAGCGATAGAAAATTTTAAAGCGAGTGGTCTACACCATTCGTTTTTATTTCTATCATTAGAAATTTGTTTTGACATTTGTCTGTCAAATCAATCAAAACGTCTTTATTATATTATCTTTTGACAGAAGTTGACGGAACAAACCTCAAATATCATAGACAAAGAACCATCTAAACGTTTCATTCATTAGTTTTCATAGTAAAAGTTTTTGGTAAACAGAATTAAAAACGCTGAAAGTGCATATAAATAATAATATTCTCGCCACAATTACAACTTCTAATTAGTCGTATGTTTATTTATATCTAAAAAAAGGTTTAAAAAGCCGATAATCATCGACTTTCTGCGTACAACGAAACACGTGAATATATTAAGTCAATCACTAGCTTTCGAGTGACGGCTTTCAAAAATTCGGATAATGGATTCACGCGAAAATAATCGTGACATATTTTCGTATGCTATTATTTTCAATCACTCGACTTTGATTTCGAGCGCTTGAAAGTCAAAAATCGCCCCCCAAAACCTAACCTGTTTCGTGTTAGAAATGTCACGCTAAATTTTTAAAGTTTAAAACGTTTAAAAAGTTTAAAACAAATAGTCCCGCCTTGCGTGACTACCGAACGAACTAACAAAATTGAACTTTGACGTGGCATTTGTCAAAAACATTGGAGTCACGGTAGATGAACTTGCCATAGTATTTTTTGGTAACTTTTGACTTGAAAAATCATGTGAAATGGAACTTGGCTCAGCAATTACGGAAGCTTACGGAAGTTATTAAATTTATATCAAAAGCGAGCGCTATAGGCATGTAATTGCAAATTTCGTTGTAATTACAGCGCTTACGGATGTTACTCATAAATTTCCAGTTACATTTCACATTACCGTCTCGACGTGAAGGATGCAACGCTGTGAGAAATGAAAACGCCCCTTGGCAACGACTGAAAGATTCGAAACAGGTAGGTATCGATTAGAATAACACATTCGCACCGCCGAATGTGGCACAACGCGAGCGGAATTCCACTCACGTAAAATAAAATTCATAAAACAATTTCCATCTTTCGACTGCGGGCAAGCGTTCGTTTCGTTAAGTATCGAGCCGAATTAAATTACGTTTGGATTTTATTTGATATTCATGTGTTTCAAGGTTCTACTCGTATTAGACACGTTTTGACTGCATATAAATCACGTCAGTAGTATCATTATAAAATTATAGTTGGATCTTAATTTGTAAGTCTAAGCTTTCAGTAGATCCAGAGTAAAATCACGGAGCCATAGTTAGATATTCGGTTACGGGGTATAATTACCAAGGATATAAAACTAAAAATGAATTTAAATCCAGAAAAAACGCAGGTAAACTCGAGTAAAATATACTAGGTACTTAGCACGCTTCCAAAATGCAAACAACTTATGGAATTTATGGAAAGACTAGTATACAAGTTAGTAACTGTCTTTCACGAAATCTTGCATAATATAATGTATACGTGCAAATAGATGTAACGGGATGTTGTAATGTTTTTTTTTTTCAAACTGGCCCGTTGTCTTCCTCGCGAGTGTTTCAATAACAAAATTGCACAAATTTTTGTCAGACTCAAATCTGATAAAAAACAAAACTTACTTGTTGTTTTAGTACTTACTAAAAATGCTGCAAAACTTAATAAAACTAAAAGGTTTTGTACCAAGTAAATCTTGTTTTTACTAACACTGTTTTCATAAATGCTTTGTTTCGCTTTCCTGAATTTTAAATAAAAATCAAGCCAGGAGATTAAAAGATAAGATAAGATATTTATTTATAAAAATTCATTACAATTATAACAAAATAACAGTACACACAAACTCATATAGCAGTTTTACTGTATACGTATACAGTGTAGATATTGAAGAGTATTGGTATATAAGATTTAGGGCTGAAATGTTTAGAAACATAGGTCACGATAGTTAATAAACTCATTCCATATTCGTAGAAAATAACCGGAAAGGAGAAATGAAGTAAAAGTCGTAACTTTAGTTAGATAGTTCTTTAGGTCACGAGATTAGATGTAACTATTAGGTGCTCAAAAATATAATTAACTTTAGAGCGTGTTTAGATATTTCTGATCATCTCGTATACTAATTCTTGATTGCGAGTGTTACGAGCTGCAATAACGCGACTATTGTCATAGTGCAACATTCTGGCATTGCAGTAGTAACTTATCGAACTACGCTATTAGCTTAGCTGTTAGTGACCCTGCGAGTGCTAGCGGTCCCGATTTCGATTCCCGATTTTGACAAATATTTGTGTGATGAGTGCGAGTATTTTGTTCTTGAGTCTTACTGCCGCACTCAGAGACGTCAATTAAGTTTTAAGTTTCATTAAAGTAGCTGCTGTCACTTTTTTTGCTATAGCATTAGAATAAGACGCAGCAACTTTAATGAAACTTAAAACTTAATTGACGTCTCTGAGTGCGGCAGTTAGTGGTTTAATTTGTATCTATAGCTCTAGGTTTCTGCTATGGGTACAAGGCGACGATAAACATACTTATACAGAGACATTCATACTTAAATAATATGTATGTCTCTATACATATAAGTATGTTTATCGTTGCCTAGTACACATAGTACAAGCTAGAGCTTGTTTTGGGACTAGGTCTATTCTATTTATGCGAGATTATTCCATCCCATTATATTGAAACGACCTATTTAATGTTTCTTCCACAATTACTAATGAGCGTCCCAAACACGTCAAACTAAATAAACCAAAAATAGCTCTCGGCGGCAAGTTGAACACGGTCGAAACGCCTCCAGTAATCACGTCAGGCTACATTACGGCTACACGACCAGTGGAGTGGGCCCAATTAGTCATGCTTTTAAAAATCGAGGTTATTTCACACTCATAAATTACCCCGTGATCGAGTCGACAGAAAACACGATATCCCTTTCTATAACACAGGATACGGTGAAAAGCAAGAGGTATGAAAAGTTTGGAACACCGAGTTCGATCTGTATCGTGAGGGGGCGTGAAACCGACAAGGCTCACGCGAGTAAACACTCGGTTTGCGCCACTTTCTGACAACGAAAATCGACGTAGAATTCTAATTAAGACATTACGCGACATTTTGCGGGCATTGCGGCAAGGAGTCGGTAAACATAATGGATGATTAAATAAATATGTGGTAAGTAGGTGCCTAGGTACCTTAACTAAACATTACAAAAATTTACAAAAAAGTATTTGGTTTGATACCTACTACTTAACTCCCTATTTACATAACTTTACATATGATATTATTTAGTACCTACCTACTTTTTTCATAGTTTAAAAACCCCTGAGATAGTTGCGACCTCTACTTTTACAGCTGACAACTCTTAAACGTCCAACTGATTTTCATTAACCTATTACAATAAATACCATTCCGATAAAATAAGCGTTTATTTAAAAATCCGTTTGGGAGCTATTAAGCCTCTGGAAAGCACAGACCGAAGACTGAAAAAAAGAGTTTATCAGTCCACTTTTCCAGAAACGTTTATAACGTATTCAAAACAAGCTCAAGCACGCATAAGTAATTCTTGAGAACCGCGACTCCTATAAAAAAAGTAGAAAAATATAAGTAAACGAAGCACTCCCGCAATTAAAAAGCAAGCTTCGTGACTGGCGAAAAAGTGTTCGGCTCTTGATACTGCGGCTGCGGTAGCCATGACAACTCGATCGATTGGTGACTTGCTCATTCCCATCCATGGTCTTCGCTTGTTGGCGCTTCCCTCGTTATTGACGTCCATAAAACACTGTTTTGTGAAATTCTGTTAAAAAGTTAAATTGAACTCCCTTGTTTTAACCGTTAACGCTTAAAACAGTTTGTTATAAAATATAGTGGAAAAAATATTAGGGTCAGTGAATGAACTTACGTATTTTAAAGTTCATCACGCGCTTAAAAAATTGATCTCAAAGGCGATACCAAAAGGGTTCATTAAACTTAAATAAATTATATAAAAGTATCTATAATAAGCTGTAAGAAAGTTACATCGAAAGCACTGGCTCTTTTTAACACTATAAAGTTATCATAATATAATTCCGGTGCTGAATTAAGTATTTAAATAATTGTTACAAAGCACATCCTGTCGGTTTGGACCGACAAAGTTCAATAAAGACCGCGTCAGTCCACCCAAGGGCTGACAGCCCGACACGTTCATAATATCGCGCCCATCTCACAAAACTAAACATCCACTCCAACCAAACTAAGTTAACCCTTACACCGACAATATAAGGTTCGTTTAAAGTCCCCTAATAACGTTGCGAAACCTTACCTGAGAGCGGAGTTAGACACATTGACGGGCACATCGCGATGGTAAGTAGGTAACCAGAGTCGTGATAGGGTAACTATCTAATATCAGTATTTCTTGTTTGCATTGTGAATATACGGAATAATCCTTTTGACGTATGCGAGTAAACGAGTTAGACTGTAATTATCAGGCTGAACACACGCAAATTATGATTTAGGTTGGCTTTCAGAGCAAACGAAGCGCGTTTACTTAGTATGTACACAGTAAATATCAACGTATTTTCGCGTATATTATTCGTATAACAGTCACGTTACGTATTTTCATGTAGTTAAAAAAGTGGATTACGTTCGACCTATATAAGAAGTACATTTTAGTACCTTATCGCAGCTATTGATATACTCAATTCAAACCATTCTCACGGGATCCTTTTGTCACCCATAAAGTTGTTGTATCGAATTTTGAAAGTCAGAAATTGATTGTCATACTATTTATGCTCATAACTATCGATAGTCATAAACATTGTAAAGCATAACGCTTAATAATACTAAAGTGAATAGTCCATAATGTTAAGGATTATAATTTTCATAAGTCATAAAAATTATATCTATAACATTAAAAGGCATATTGATGATTAAACCGAAATATTTTAAAGCATGTATTTAAAACTACTAATTATTATTATTCATACCGTTTCATTGCCTCAGTACATATGTAATTTTTATGACTCCAAATGTTCTTTCTTTTTTAATTTTAAAATGATATTATGATTTAGATATATAAGGAAGGCCTCCGTTAGGTACGACGACGAGCGAAGCGAGGAGGAGTGTTAGGTAGAACTGCGACCCTACAGCGCGCGAGCCGAGCGAGCGAAGCGAGCGTGCCGCCGCAGCGGCCGGCGAAGCGCCAGTACCGAACATATTTTTTAACAAATACTTACATATAGTAGGCAAAACTTACATTTTATGCATTTTACTTTTATGATAAACAATTTTGGACCTTATAATCACTATGTCAAGCAATATTATTATCTTTAACATTATGAGGTGTAATACATTATGATGTAAAAATGATGAATAAAATTTTTATGACTTTCGACAAATATGACCAGGAAAAATCGAAAATACAAATTATACCCTCAAATATTATGACAATCAATATTATGACTAACAATATTTATGACTAAAAACGTTATGGAATCTTAAAAACTGAACTAAAACTTTATGGAAGACCATATAGACCCCATTCTCACTTTAATAATAACTACTTATAAAGTGGACTGTAAGTTTCTTGATAACTTACTTTTGCCCGTGATTCCGCCCTCGTAGATTCTACGACGTAGAAGTTGTTTATCGTTTTTTCCTGTCGGAAACTGTGCAACTTTCCTCCGTCTCATGCGCTTATAAATATGAAATAATGAAACCTTAATTAAATTTTAATAATGTGTAATGAGTGTTTAATTATAATTAAAAAAAATATTATACAGGGTGTCCCGCGATAAAGTGCACAAACGAATAAAGGTGAAAGAAACTACATGCAATTTTATCAGGGAGTTTTTTTTTCCGTAAAACTATAAATCTTTCAACTCATCGAACTGTAAAAGAACCCACAAGTACAAGGTAGAAGTTCTTAGCCTCCTTGTAAAAAATAATATGATTAAAAAACTAAACCTACCTATATAAACTGGTAAAAATTAATATTATTGTAATAAAATCGCGTTTTCTGTTTCAGTTTCAGTTTCTGGGGAGGGTTCCCCGACGCTCCGCGGGCTCTCGCTGCGAGCTTAGTGCTACTTATCTTCTTAAATAATAGTCGGTTAAGTGACTCGTTTAATTAAATGCGGGTTTTATCTAAATGCACGTTTGATGCAAAGCGAGACGAGTACGGTGAAATCACGGGTCCAAGTTTTGTTCCAGTTGAGTACATTTGGAAGGGGAAAGCTATCTGAAATAGACTGTTGGGTTAGTAGGGCAGGGTTATTAGTTCTTTTCTAGTCTGACACAAAGGCGAGTTAATATTGGAACTCACGTAAATTATTCAACGTTTTATCGGAATGAGATTATAAGGAAGATTATCAATAGGCAAGCATGCATAATTTACAGCAGATAGTTCGTGAGTACTTAGAACCAATCCGTTTATTAATTTAATTTATCTTAATTACCAAAATGAAAATGCTATAATACTGCTACTATTCCCATTGGGGTTCGTTCGTTCGAATTAAAGGCCGATCAGAAATTAGGAAAGTATTCGCGGACATTATGAGTAGGTTTAGTAGGTTGAGACAAAACATAATAATAATATCTTCATCTACTTTGTAAACAAACAAAAAAATAAATATCAGGAGGCAATCTCAGACAAATTGACCTAGTCCCAAACTAAGCTCTAAGCTTTTATGATTTTCATATTTTTTTTGATTAATAAAGCTCATCATTCTGTTGATTGCTGCTTTTCCATTTGGCCAGCCAGCACAACAACGGAAAGCTTAACCTAAAATGCGGCACTAGAAAAAATGCGTTTCCTCTTAGTTGAGGTTTTAAAAATCGTCCTTTTGTTTACGACGCAATGAATTTCAAATTTCAGACACCTGCCTGAAAAGGTGGGTGTCGCTTTTGTTCTCGGTAAATAATTCTCAGTGGGGCTGGCGCTTTTATCGGAGTAATTCGTTTAAAATGAAACAGGTTAGGTGAAATTGATAAACGTTGTTGAACCGTTGCGTTCCAAAATATTTGAATATTAAAGTTATCAAATATAGGTTTTTATTACGTAACTGTTGGTCGGCACGCGACTGGTTCGGATAATGGCCGGTCGAAAGAGTAATAGTGCACAATAATGATTTTATCAGTGGCTAAGTGTAAGTATCAATAATCATGCTTCCGGTTTTCCGTAGTTAACACAAGATAAATGTAGGAATAGGTTGATAGTTTGTTTGTTGTAGAAGTACATATGTATAAACGATGTAGATGAGGTGATTGTCAGTGAAATAATATAAAATTTACTGTAAATATATTATTGTAATATTTTTTGCATTTCAAGATCTTACTTGTAATTATTTTCAGTGTATTTTATGGCTCATTTCTTCGTTACCCCGTGTTTTATATTATATAAAAAAAGGTTCGACAAACACCAAATTGAAACAGAAAGGAAATGCTTGATGACACATGACACAAAAAATGAAATAAAGGCCAAACAAATCAACGAATATGGTTAGCTGCGTCTCACATAAAATATTAATGACATCGTTACAGCGGCAAAACGCTTTCCAGTTTAGTCGTTTGCTCGATAATCGAATACATAAATCACAATAAAACTCACAGCAGGGCGACGCCATTGCTTCTAATTTATGGCTTCGATGTATCCTGCAGTCCTCCGTCTGAAACAAACTGGGAAATACAATCCTAGACATCCGACAGAGAACCCTGGAAATAATGCCCATTAGTCGCATAGTTCAAGGATTTTTGTCAGCAACCATAAAATCTTTTTAGATTTGGTGCTAAGTACTTTGAGTTGGTAATTAGAAAAATACATTTACTCGTATTGAATTGATGATACAGCGCGTGAGCACTTAGAATAGGATTCGGGTTCGGGCTCTTATGCGAGTCTAGCCGACTTTACCCGAACCCAAATCTTATTCTAAGTGCTCACGGGCTGTAACTGAACGGATTTTAAACGATCAAAGTCACGAACAGTGAACGACTTTCAATCAACATTTCCCCATAATTTTGAAATACATAATTAGTATCTTATATGTGTAGGTACATGTAAATTTCATTTCCCTTATAGTTGTAAGTAGGTAGTATGAAAACATGAGAGTTTTTTTAATTTGTCTTATTGGCTCACTGAAAAAAATGTGACCCAGTCAAGAAAGATTACTTAGTTGACAAAAAATTAATAAAATATACCTGCATAATATCAGTTACATCAAACAAAGCTGCTATGTTATACTGTTAACACATCGTCGTTCAGTTCTACTCAGTCGATGAATAGCCGACGAATTTACGTCGTCCGTCAAGGTGGGTAAATGACATTCAACTGCCTGCACATTCATTTAGTCGCTGGTTTCACAGACGACCAGATCGTCCCTCAGATCGCCCGTGAAACTCACGGTATTCGTAGTCACAACAGCAAGGTCTTTTGTGTTTCAACTTATAACTTAGTTGCTGTATCTAACGTCTTGTCAGGCTCAATTGGAATCAAGACGCTTATTTACAACAATCACAATCTTGTTAGAAGTAACGAACAATTATTCAATGCTTACCCCCTTACTAATAAACGTTGAGTAACGGCTGAGTAGTTATACAATGCTTTGTCCTTATCTGTCGAATTCAAATGTCACAATGACAGATAAGGACAAAGCATTGTATAACTACTCAGCCGTTACTCAACGTTTATTAGTAAGGGGGTTAAGAAATAAGTACACATTTACCTAATGTATTCAGACTGTTTATGTACAAACAGTATTCTAGTTGCGACACAGCCTAATATAGTAAACAACAGATTTTAATTTATTTTGCAAATTTACATAGCTAGTCTCTTTCGATTTTTTCATTGAGTGTCTTAAACTTCTTCATCCTTCATCAGGGCGTAAGTAAGCAATTTGAAATGCTTTAAAACAAAGAGGTTTCCTCGTTTTAAGATTCATTAAATTAATATTTATCATTTCTTGTGGAAATCTCCAATAATTTCAGTGAACCTGAAAAAAACACTACGCCGCATTCCAGACAAATAAATATGGTCACTTTTTTCCCAAGGAAGCGATTCGTTTCAATTTATTCACAAATCTTTTGTAAACAGAAATACGCCTTTGTAACTCGAGCAGGCGGTGTACTATGTACCTTGTTAAGATTAAACGTGAGATTTTCTTTTACCTTTGGTACACAAATCTATACATTTTTGACAAATAATGTCAGTGCCACAAAATATTGTGTTCTATTTAAAGTTATGATTTCTAAATTCAGAGAACTCTCCTTTTGATACGTGACATTGTGTTTAAAATACTTAGTTTTATTTACGCGATCACTGTCCAACCTTTTTATATATTTTGGAATTAGTAAATAAATTCATTAACTTGAAAAAAAAATGGAACAAGGTTTTAACGAGCTGCCTACGGATTTATTAGTTAATGTTACGACCAATGATCAAGTATCCGTCGGAATTCTCCCAGTATTTTAGAATGATACGAATTTTAAGCACCCACAAGAAAACTGTATTTTCCTATTAGTTTTCATCGTAATTGTCATATGTAAGTCGCCTACATTTGTAATATTGAAGAACAAGATCGGAATTTCCAAAAAAATTGTGTTAGCATTAAAATAAGAGTCATTTGTTCCTTAATACTAAATACCGAATATGAAGGGTGTCCTAAGTCATTAACTCGGTAGGCATCTTGTAAATTTACTTATACGTTACCATGAACTGTAAACACTTCTAAATTCAGTGATCATCACTTAATAAATGACCGCGGGCAAAAGCTAGTAGCATATAATTTATACCAAATACACAAAAACATATTCCGTATTCAGGCTGTTTTTATTTAAACAGTATCCCGGTGAATTTAATTGGTTAAAAACGTGCGCACGCAAAACGTTTCATTACGAAATTGGTGGAAAAGTGTCGAGCTCAGCTTCCATCGAATCCAAATAATTGGTTTTAAATAACGAACGTTCTTTGCGAAGAACGTTTAATTGGAATTTTGTTTTAACGTTTTTCGTGCGGCCAGTTCAAACGTATGTCAGAGAATATTGATACTGAGAGTTTGAGCCTTGGATTCGATGTCGGGTTAATGTATTGGTGCTTTAGAAACTATTGCAACAACGGCTCGGAACAATTTTTATACGGCGTGGTTAAAGTCACGGTGCCTGGGAGACACAACATTATAATAGTTAATGTTATCTGTTGTATTTGTCTTTACGGTTCAACATCTCAACTACTCAAATGTACAAATTTAATGTACTGATGCAGTAATGCTGCTCATAAAGACAGTAGATAGAATATTCACACTGAGCTTTACACGTTTAAGTCCGTCATTGAAATTTCTTGATACTTGCACCTAACTTTCAGCACACATAACACACACGTCTCGCGGCTTTCGTCATACTTGTTGCGGTAGCAGTATTCGGAAGTAGGGTAAAGTTACCGCAAGGGACAACAACACGAACTTTCAAGTAATGAACGAGTGTACACCATACGGGAATATGTGACCAGGTCGATGTTAAAGATAATCAAAGCAGAGCCCTTAGCCAGGATGCCCATCGCTAACTAGCGTTTCTATTCGTTTAGTTTTTAAACCAATCGCGTCACTAGTAGATCACGTGATTCTCCGTATGACGTTATCTACCAATGACTAATATAAATTATTATAATAATAATAAATAATGACGCGATTGGTTTAAAAACTAAACGAATAGAAACGCTAGTTATCGATGGGTATCTTGGCTAAGGGCTCTGACCTGCTTCGAATAAAGGACGCATCAAGTTTAGGTTTCTATTTCAAATAAGTATAATTACATACAAATATGTTTAAATGTCACTTATTCATTAGGATCATAATTTTATTAGTGCTCGGAATATGTACTATACATATTTGCGTAAACATGCGTCCACAACTAGATTGTGCGGTTAATATAATACAAAATTGAGTAAATGAATGGGAATATATTTTGCATGTTCTAACTTTTCGTACTCATTCACTCGTTAGTGATATAATATAAAAAATAAGTAAATTATGCATTTTTTAATCACAGATCACGTTACTATGATAATTGTAGTAAATTTTGCGAAAATTGATTTTTTATTTAATGATAGAATAAAAACATGTTCAATGAGTAGATTATAATATAATTATATACATATTCAATTATAAGTGATTGATTGATTGAAATGGAAATTTGAAATTATTTGTAACTTTTGGTTGATTATTTACTCGTGTTGCCAAACACGGCGCACTAGAAGGCTCGATAAAGAAACAGCTACTACTCTTAGGATTTGGTCGGTCGTGTGCTATCCCACAGATTCTAACTAGAGGAATTCTATGTTAGGACGTTGATATGTAGGAGCCTCGTACATCATGCAAATTGGACAATTTATTTGAACGTGAGTGGCGCTCTTTAGAATTTACAGTTTAAACCAAGGCCCGAAGCAACTCATCAACATTAAAAAGTTTCCTTTCGTGCCGCATACGTCTTCAAATGTACACATCCGACTAATTAGAACGTCGAGCCTAATATACCAAGTTACTTTAACAACCCTAATGAAAAACTTGCGTAACTTCAAGCCTTGAATAATCTTTTGTGTTCTACTTAAAAATCCAACCGTAAAATTAATTAAAAGTTCAAGTAACGAGAAGTTTTAAGGTCCTTAGAATACTGGAGATGATGAATCCTTAATACCACCGCAAAGTTACCTTATAATTACAAGTCCAAAAAGGGGAATCGTTATTTTGAACTCCAGATTATTTTGCATTAATACTTTGTAGCATTTCAAAGCACAAAGTTGGGCAGAAATTAATATTTCCTTCATCGTTACTCATTCATATGACTTCCTTAGTTGGGTTCATATTTTCATTCGCCGGATGAAAAACAGAACAACAAATGGGCGAAAGTTTCTGCAGGAAAACCGATCGTTCGGATGCCGAAGGGCGGCATCCAGTTACCGATTGCGAACCAACTTTGTGTTGACCGAAACCCACACATTTACGAGTTTATTGTAAACTTCATTGTGCCGGTGGACGTTATTAATAATTCATAACTGTATTTCCCCGTTACGAATTATGGAGGAATCTTAGTGGCGCGCCAGTAGTTGCCACGTCTGTGTTTAGCGTAATAGCTCTATTACTATAATGAGCGAGAGAATGGTTTGCGATTCGAACAACTTTATAATGTAATGCGTTGCAGCGGGGTTACGGCAGTCGTTAAGGCTTAATAGTTAATAAGGTTGGACTGGTTGCATTCGATATTGCGAACATTTTGTGATGACTGTAGGAACTGAAGGAATTTATGTTTTAAATGATTCATACTTTGCCTAGGCACTTTGCAAAAAAAAACATTGAGTATTGATCGATTGGGTGTCAATCCAAACTATTTTAGGCAAACATGCATGACCTTTGATGGTATCCTTCGGCGATTCTTTGTAGTTGTAAAAGACTGTATTTTTTTTTCTTACAAGAGTAATTTTCAATTCTAGCTAGGCACAGAATGCTATTAAGATAAAAAGTGTATAGCTCTTTTATAACCTTTGAAATATTCATGGTGTATTTATTTCTTTTATTTTAATACTTATCCTTACCGATTTATATAAACAAATAACAAGTAAAAAATATGTTAAATCCGAACGATAAAAGTGTACCATAAACTTTGATAAAAAATGATTTTAACAAAGGAAATAATTACACAAGAACACACGTTTAGGAATAACTAGCTTCAACAACAACTTGAAGCTCTAGAACCTGTGGCTTCACATCCGCTTAATCCAATTAGACGAACCACTTGTGTGCTCTATTTGTGTGCTGAAGCTAAGCTGTTTGATGAGATGTCATTACCTATATTACTGTGCGATTTTATCACAGACGTACTATCTAAGTCTCAGTAGTAGTTCTCTGGATTTTACACTGTTAAATAGGGCCTCGATATGATGCACTCGACGATATGATGCTCGTGATGATAGCTATCGACTTTCAAAAGAGGTCAAAATATATGGAATTGACGCGACCATCCGGCAGCTTAGGGTTCTTATTCACGGATAGCAACGGCTGAACCTGAAGAACCTGAAGAATAACATTAACATTCGCAGGATGCATCATGTTTTGTCAGCTTACACAGTCGGCCAACAAAACTCTAAATAAAACCCTTTTTTATAAAACAGTAAAAATAATAACCCCTAAGCAACGTTCAAGACAACAATCTCTTGACGCCGCGTAAATGAAGTCACTTAGGAATATACAAAAATTCCTCGCTTTGGCGACATAGTGGAGATATAGTATAGGGTGGCGTAAGAGCATTGCTGTCGCAAGGCGCCGTAGATCAAAGTGCAAAGTATCTCTCGCATTACTCTTCGACTGTCGCGGGCACGGGTGGTTAGCATGGGACGCACTTGAGCCGACAATGATCGAGTTATATTTTCCGCAGGTATTCAGGCTGCTGGGAATTAGACGCGGAATGAGATGCGGTAAATTTACGTACGTGCTTTGGGTGCGAGATTCTTTTATTGTTATGAAGCAGTTGATGCCAATCATTTAAGGACGGAGAGGAGCAATGGCTGACGGCAAATGCAGACAAAATAATTAAAACTAAAAGCGGTGTTCATGTTTATCATACTTTTGTCTACAACGCCGTCTGCGTAGAATTCGATTATTATTTTTCCCCTGGAAACTACCAGAGTTTTCATCATATTCATATATTTTATTGCATGATAATCACTTGTAACTAACAAACTATTACTATTAGTACGTTTTAAGGAACATAAGTACCTAATTTAGTTGAATGAATTCTGGATATGAACTACTGTCTTATATTCTTGCGTCTACATACACATCCAAATATTTACGCATCCACACAAACTTTTACATTTATAATATGAATTGTAACAAATTATAATTATTAAAATTATTATCTTAAAATAACTTAGATTGACTTGAACTTTGTACAAAAAATAAACAAATGTCTCTCAAAATCAAAAAAATTTCAGTAAAATCCTTTAAAAACACTTTTATTACATTAAATGCAATTCAGTCGAATATCTATTTGCTTAACTACTGCTAAAAACTAGATCATCTTTAAACCAAAACATTGTTTTCTTGGAAGTGTCTACTTAAGGTGGTCGATTTGCACCTTAATGCCTTCTTGATGTACAGAAATTTGGTGAAATGTTTCGGCTGCTTTTCAGGTGTCAGTCCTTTCCAGTTTGCGATCTCGGATAACTTGAACCGTTGAAAAGACTCAATGTGTGCCTTATCGTCGACGTTGAGTGAACTCATTGAAAAGGGGAGGTGAAGAAAACAGCAGGTACTTCTGAGTCTCTTTCATCTATCGATTATTATATAGATTAACTCGGCAGATTTCGCTGCAGGCATACGGCATCTGCTGAGATTTGAACTTTATAGCTGGCGATCACGAGTCGACTACCTAATGACAGCGATAGCGATACTACATTGTAAACCAATAGACTAGGTACAGATTTTTTTTTCAATGGTGAAATAAAAAACTGAAATATACATAATATTTAGCCTTGAATTATTAAGAAGTTTTTTTTAAATAGGCGGATTGGATACGAGTATATTAAAAGTAAGCCGAGTAGATAAATGTTTAATCATTAAACTTGTGGGAACATCAGCTAAACAGGCATGAATATGAGTAAGCCTAATGCGTACTAAAATTACCACAGGTAACGTTTAAATGTCTACCACACAAGGACAGCTAACGTTAAGGTTTAAATTACACCTAATACAAAATAGGTAGGGTAATAAGGATAAAATATCGCGTACTTGAGCAGGGACCCACAATTTATGTTTAGTGCGGTACTAATTTCTGACACGAACGAGGAAGTGAAAAATATAAATTACGACAATACTACAAGAAGGCCGACAAAACTCATAAAAAGTCGGCACCGTGTGAACTTTCCCTTTGCATATTCATGGCGCAAACTCACTCGGAAGTTTTTGGTGAGAAATTATGGTAATAATTTTATACTAACTTAATCCGTCTTGCTGAGATTTCATAAATTAGGAGTTGTACAGAAGTCTGGGCGCGTGGCCTGACGTCTGAGTCCGGGAACGTCTAAATTAATGTAGATACTTGCGGCGAGTTGGCGGCAACTTGGCTCTCCTTTTAAATTCCCTGTAACGCGCGCGCCGGCTCGGTAATACGTGATGTGCCGCGAAGTGCGCGTCTGTTGAGTTCCTCCCTCCAACCACTTAACTATTTACGCTCCGCCTGAGCTCAATTTTAGAAGTGATTTTCTGAAAGTGAGAAACGCCTATTTATTAATGAGTTCACACATCACTGTCAGATGTTAAGTGTGTGTGTATAATATTCCTCAACCATAGGCTTATTTTGCGTTATATACTTAATGCTATTTATTATACAAGAGTTTGTTGCGAAGACTGACAAGTTTTCTACATTATAAAGCGTCAGGAAGTTTCTATGGTTCAAAGTGACCTCATAAATTACAGCACTACGTTACGTTCAATTTCGTCCAATTGTGAGGAGAGCCTGGATTCCGAATTTGCCTAAGCTTTGAGAGGGCATTCACGTGCCGCCGGCGGCTAAACAAAAGGCGGCATATACGAAGATTTATGAACAATTCACGACGCAATGATGTGGGGTATCTATTCAAATACCCTTTGTATGTGGAGCGGGTAGTGAGCGCAAGATGATGTATGTCTGCGATACAGAATACATCCACTTGTCTCACCTTTCTCAGTTGCTCCGCATTATTATTTTCAGCCCTCTGACTCTGCATACCGAAATGGTTAACAGCTGAGCGAGAATACAGTTTATCCTGTAAACTTTATAGAAACGTCTGTATCGGTGGACCCGTCATTAATTACAAGGGGACACTTGGATACCTAGGCAGGAGGCTTTCTATTTACGTTTTGTGACGACGTGACTGGACAAACAAACGCCTCGTGATAAGGGTCCCGTTAACATCGAGGACTGAAAGAGGACTCCTATGCTGACACTTGAATAGCCTATGAGAGAACCCAATATTCTTTACAAGGCACCTTTTAGCTCAGCGCCGTACAGGCTCTAAGATTGTTACGGCCTCTTTGCGCGACATTCTGCTAATATAAGCATAACGACACGAAATGGCTGAGGTAAAAGAATATATCTTGTGTGAAAAGGTGTTTACCATTCATTACATTTATATTATATAATACGTAGCGAAAAAAAGGCACCTGGGACCGGAATGAATGAATGATGAATGATGTTTCACTTTCTCTTATTCGCCTTTGAAATCGTATTGTAGAAGTGAGGGCATGACGCCTTAAAACACGGTAACTAGTATATTTGCATAAGTTATCTGAGAGCGTGCGCTCGGCATATTGCCGTGAATATTTAATGCCTTCCCACGAGTGCCTTTCTACCCGAAAATATTTCTTTGAGGCATCCGAACACTATTCAGTGTGGCACGCCTTCTGAATAGAAATTTCGCGATAGAAAATGCGTGTAGTATTTCCGTTCATAAGAGTATGCTTATGCTCAGATGCTTTTAGTGGAATCACGGTATCGCGTGCTGTGTGTAATAAAGATTACGATTAATAACTCGGCGAGTTTCTTACCAGTAATGTGTTTGGTAATGGAAGCGGGCGGCTCGTTACTCAAACTCAAACTTGACTCACGTCTTCATTAAAATATCGGGACCTGGAAAATAACTTTCATGGGAATTTATAAAAAAATATGAAAGTTGGAAAGTTGGAGCATGGAAAGGAAATATTTAACTTAAGTACCTGCCATTTTGCGTGGGAGCGACGACTCGTGATCACAAGGTGCCTAGTTCGAACTCCGGTGGTCGACGTGAAAGCCGTGTAGTTTTTTAACTTAAAATATAAGTAGGTACTAAATGCTTTCTGTGGTAATCGATGGGTTTACGGTGAATTATTATTTGAATTTGAATTTTAGTATGTTATCTAGGTTGGCTAGTAATGAGCATGATTGTAGATGGATATAAGGGTAGAGGAAGACCAAGAAAGGTGTATATAGATTGTGTGAAGAATGATATGTGTATAAAAGTGTAAGTACTGAGTTAACAGCTAATAGAGGAGAGTGCCCACCCTATGTAGTGTAGGACAAGGGCAGGAGGATGATTATCTAGGTTGGCCCTTTCGGGGATACTACGTCCCTGAATAAATTTATTACGTATCATATTCACTAATTTATCATAAACACTTTATCAGTCTTGATCTTTACAATTGATGTTTTAAAAGCACACTTTTAAAACAGGTTAGTAAAATACTTTACATTAACAATCGAGGGCAAGATACGGATCTTAATAATTGTTATAGTTCTATAGAGACAGTAGTTCAAAAGGATAGCAGTCAAAGGGTTGCACTCTGCAAACTGGGCTGCATGGTGAGAACTTTGTAGTCCTTGAGTTCGCCTGGTTGCTCGCTGGCGCTGTTAAAGTGCCTACTTGACTTGCACAAAGGCATTGACAACAAATAATAGGACGTGAGACGTCACGCCTCCACCAAACGCTAGTGCTGTACAATCTAACTTGCTGTGTTATTTGCCGGTTTAGAAAATAATTACGAATGGTTCAGGAACTTTGATAATACAACGAATCGCTTAAGTTGGTAAGTATGATGGTGGCAAGCAAAACCTGTACCTGTCTACGAAAATCAAGGTTACATATTACTCATATAACTTTGAATAGTAAACGTCTAAAGATAGTATTAAATATATACTTTAGAGTAATTTATAGAAGGGTATAAGACAATTAACATTAGCATTACACTCCTATTTTGATCCGTTTAAAGTAAATGAAAATTATGCGCAAACCTACCTATCGGGTCCATATTGGCTCATACAAAATTCTTATTCCGATTTTTGGTTTTACTACCGATTTGTATTCCTAATAATCACTCTTCATATTTTTTTTCCTCATACTTTTTTTGGTCATAACTTATTGTTACTACCAACTCATAACAGACAGTTATCATATTTTTTTTATTAATACTCATTTGTATTCATAATAATCACTCTTCATAATTTTTTTCCTTATACTTTTTTTGTTCATACATTTTTACTACTACCAACGGAGCAGGGACTTAGAAATAGAAGGGTGATTCTTCGCTCATCGTCTACTATATGTAAGTATTAGTTAAAAATATGTTCATTTCTGGCGCTTCGCCGACCGCTACCGCGGCACGCTCGCTTCGCTCGCGTGGCTCGCGCGGACAATGATCATTAGGTTGTAAAATTGTATGAGATACATTTTCGGCGTTCCAATAATCTAATTTGCAATTTTATATGAACTTTGGCGCACCCCTACCTATCACTTAATCGTAAAAAGACACAAGGTACTTACACATACTTACCTGCCATAAAAACAATAAACACCTTCCTAAAATGTTTCAAAGTGTAATAAATCACAATTTTCAATACGGCTTTTATCCTAAAGCCTAAAACGAAACAAGATAAACTGGGCGTCGCGGTGGCCCACATAAAACCGCAAAACATTCGAAAATGATTTATAGTAGCCCCGATCTGTCGGAGGCTTCGGGGGAGCAAAAACAGATTATCGAAATCCCAGTTATTCCCAGCAATCGGTTTAGCGGCGCGATCTACGAAAACAAAAAACATATTTACATGAAGAGGTTTTTGTGCCTTACATTTGTTACAGATATTGAATTATCAAATAACAGACACTAGATTCAGCTTTATGTATTTTTTAGGCAGTAAACTTTCCAAATAAAATAAAATCATTTAATAGTTTTTATATAATGATTTTATCTGATTCCCAAAAATAAAGTCTTAACAATTTAGAAACTGACTTTTTACAATACATTATAGCTTATTTCAGCCCTGTTAAACCAGCTAGAAAGCGCATTTGGTATAAAAAAATTTAATTGAGTGGTATTCGTCGGAAATACACCGGTTAATTAAAACACCACGCATTTCTTTGCGAAAAACCGCTATTTTACACTATTCCCGACCAGAGCCCTTAGCCAAGATGCCCATCGCTAACTAGCGTTTCTATTCGTTTAGTTTTTAAACCAATCGCGTCATTGGTAGATCACGTCATACGAAGAGTCACGTGATCTACCAGTGACGCGATTGGTTTAAAAACTAAACGACTAGAAACGCTAGTTAGCGATGGGCATCTTGGCTAAGGGCTCTGATGTGCGTTTTAAATTGAAAGTAAGGAATCAGAGCTCTTGAAATCTTTATCATAAGATGGACACTGTTGCTTAATTCATGATGAATATTAATTATGATATATGCTCCAAACGTCATTGTCTAGTGGTTTCATAAGCAAATGGAAAAACAAGTTGAGTATCCGAAACATGCTTTATAATTTTTGAAAAAAAAAACACCAAAAAAACACATCCACCATTGTTTTCGCAGCTCTCGGTCTGTGGCCGCGGCTGAACACACTCGTGTCATAAAAAATCGACTCGCGTAAAAAGTGTTTCGGGAAATTTGCCGCAACCAAGATATATAACCCGGCGCGGCTTTGGTTTCCGTCGCTATGTGATCAACACGACGTATTAATTAGTAATCGAGTAAGTTGTGAGCTGTATAGGTACTGTTGAATCATAATATGTATCACAACTTAGAGAGATTAATTAATAAAGATTTGTGAGAGGCCGTGATGTGTCCTTTGCTTCAACAGTTTTAATTAATTAATTAGACACGTCAGCGTAAGTGAAAGTTCGCAATGTTAATTAATTGAATTATAATATAAATAATTTTGTTTGACATGAAGTTTTCTGAGAGTGTTCAATTCCAATAATGTAGCATTTTGTCCCCTTACATGTTGTCAGGACCAAGGAAAAAAACCCACTAAATACAGTAATAATGAAACTGGTTGGTTAAAAATTTACCTTGGCGATGACGAATATCGGCAAAAAGTTCAAACAGACTGGAATAATGGTTTAAGCCGGTTAAGGAAGGTTCAGATCTGTTGAAGCTATACTAATGCGAAGTCCACGAAAACAATTATCATACTTCAATATTAATGATGTTGTAATTACGACGAAAGGCTTCTAAAACCGTATAACTTTATAAACTGTTCGGTTGTTTCCGCCGATCAACGAGCGCTGCCGAGTGAAGCTACTTGCTACGCCGTAGCGAGGGCCGTAGCGCGGCAGTCGCCTCGTAGCCCGTGTAGCAATCACACGTCTACGAACTTTTAGAGAGAACGTCTTACGTTCGAATCTCTTAGAGTAGAAGAGAAGTAATATTTTTAGTGGACTTCGTAAAAAAACGACACTTGAAGATTTAGAGTAAATCATTTCCTGTAGTTCCAGTGAATAAATAGGCTTTGTGCTTGGATGAGTTACTTCGCAACAGGTAAGAGTCTTTGTATAGCGCATTCAAGATGTTTTTTTTCTGTATTATATATTATTTATTTGTTTTTAATATGCCTTTAAATATCTACTGCAAAAGAAATATGGTTTTGTGATAAAATATGTTTGTTTTGTAATGTTCTGATTAAATTCAAATACGTCCTTGTTTTATTTCAATAGTAGTAAAAAAAAGTAGGAATAGTGATTTCTAATTATTTATCTTCACTTTAGGTTTAATTAAAAAAACTTCTGACTTGTTTTTTTTTAAGATATTTGTGTTCTTTTTGACGTGTACAAATATCAACCCATCGTAACTAGTAAGTAGATAGCTTTTTTCCAAATTAATGTTAGACTAGGTATGCTACTTTATAAAAAGGCTCAGCTTTAAATGGTGTTTAGAAAAAGTGTGTATTATGCTTATTTTTTTTATTTCTAAACAAAACGATTCGTTTGCCGTGTGCCCTCTGTGGCC
The DNA here is from genome assembly GCA_963241965.1 of Tortrix viridana. NCBI lineage: Eukaryota > Metazoa > Arthropoda > Insecta > Lepidoptera > Tortricidae > Tortrix > Tortrix viridana. The sequence goes on from OY725181.1 coordinate 7,125,635, forward strand.
GAGAGTACCAAGACACTAGGGCTATAATTTTATGATGTCGCTTTGTTCGTCGGTAGCCTGTAATTTTAGAAAAATGACGTTTCTTGTGTCGAGAATGGCTAATAATTATATTTTTCCAGGTATTAGGTTCACAGAGAATAACATTTACGTATAGATTCATATCATACAATCTTTATGCATATTAATAGGTTAATAGTATAGGAGATTTAAAAAAATATATGTTTACTGTTTTTGTTGTTTCTTTGGACATTTCTAACAGCTGTATTAGTAATTTGTCAAATTGCTACGTTTTCCTAAATATAAACCTCTTAGTTTTAATTACGACAAAATATAAACCATATTTTCCTTACCTTCCGAAAAATAATGAGTTCCTATTATTTTATTGTTTTTCCCATGCCGAGGGATTCGGGTTTGCTGTTTTTTAATAAAAAGGGATAAGAATTTTAACAGGCATTCCTTATTCACTTGTTCTGTCGTACGGCCACGGAGTTAATTTAGTTTTTGAGCTACCATTAAAATCAATAATTAAAATGGAGTTATCATTTTATTAAGTTATTCATAGATTCTAAATTAAGTAGTTATCTATGAAGGCTCAACAAAAAATATTTAATCATAAATAAAATAAATATTTATTCGTTCTCTTGATATTAGGAATAAAACTTTGTTGACAATCTTTGTCGTTGTTTACACTATTCTATTTCTAGGCATCTGATGTAGGAATATGTAATAGCAGTTAGGACCCAACTTCCTATTGATAGAATAGTATAGATCCGACTTAGGATCCTAAAAATGAATAATTTAAAAACACCAATTAACAACAATTCTAAGCTTACCAAGAGAATGACGATTTAGATGGAACTTAGTGCTAAATTAAAAAAAAAACTCTATTTTAAATGAACCCGCAATGAACTCGATTTTAATCGAATCTGGTAGTAACATGTTGCAACAACAAACACTTTTAAATTGCATTAGCATTCAAATAGCTCCTAACGGAACTTGGTTTCACCATTTTGCAAATGAACACTCTTAATTTCCGTCGTCTTCTTTAAAATTATAGACGCATATGGAAGTACGAGTATTATGCCTGAAACTCACCGTTTTCTGCAGCTGAGTTTGAAAAGGATCGCTCTGTGTACGAGTATAATTAAATGTTTGAAAATACAATCAATCGAGGAAAAACTGTTAAGGAGTTCCCTTGATCTTCCATGGATCCCATGACCAGGGCATTAAGTATCTAATAAAAGTAACAATTTATAATTATAATTAACAATTAAGTATTTTAGCAACGTTAATTTTATAATTTTGTTATTTTTTAGGCTTCGTGCGTCACTTTTTCACATGATCCTCGGAGTATAACGTTTATTAGATCGGACCGCCCTTTTCACACATTTTTTATTAGATTACAATCGGTGAAAGTCTCGCGCAACACATCAACAAAAAAATAAAGTCGAATTGAGAACCTCTTTTTTGAAGTCGGTTTGAAAACGAGCTGAAGACTTGAGCGTGCCGCGCTCTTGTGTCTGCCGTCTAGACATTTCGACTATTTGCGTCCTTGTGTCACAGTCGAGGCAACCACATTGTTAGCGTACAAATAATACTAAAAGTCACAGCGGGATTACAACACGAATACCCCACACAATAAAATATTTTAAGATGCCATAAAAGAAAGTTCTGATGACTTTCTGCGAGCCTAACATGCATCACAAGAATAAAGTGACAGCACGAAATAAAAGTTGCTAGAATAATTAAATATCATGCTTAGCTAGGAGCCTGTGCAGATTCGACCAGCTTTTTTGCCCAGTAGACCACCGGTCAAAAACACTAGTGTGTCTGTACACCTGAGCCTGTGCTCTTAATAGATTTGAACGATTTATTTCAAAACTCTAGCAATTCCAGATAAAATCGCTTAGTAATAAAAGGTAATAAAAGTCTGCACGAGACACTTATATTTTAAACCTTAAGCGTTAAAAGTCTTACCTTAGAATATGGAACAGATGTATTAATTTCCCTAGCACGTGTCAAATTTGATCTCATGCATGCATGCTAAGCCCACTGTTGAGATAACTTGAGATTAAATGATATATGTACTTGTTTTCTAGTAAACCAATTGGTAATATGCATGATTTTTTTTTCACTTTTATTCACTTCACTGCACTTTTTAACAAAATATGAAAATACCGTAAATAAGTTGGCAAAAAGTGAAATTTAAATTAAAATCGGCCAAAATATACGGATAATACGTATATATTATCTAATTAGAAGTTTTAAATGCATATAAGCAGCAATTTTCAGTTTTAGTACGCAATATATTAACGGAGTTTGAATTTCGTATAAATATTGAAACAAAATATAAAAATATTACGTGGCTTTTCAATTTTATAATTATGATAAGAGCATACATCATTTCACATTTTCGCTTAGTGAAGCTTAACGCTTTATGGTTCCAACAGATAATTAATTATCATTATTACGTGGTTAATTATGGATCATCATTCACAGCTGTAGCTGAAAAAAGTAATTAACTTTTTATATTAATTTTAGTTCTCCGCGGATTAACCGTCGCTTCACCCAACCATCACAATCAAACCGGCGGGTATTAAGTCCGATACGATCAACCAAAAGTAAAATTAATCTTTATCTTGGATTTAATTTTCCTTTCCATACAATTCTTACTTTTAAACTTTATTTAAGTCCTCATTTCAATTTGATCTTATCAGATCTTAGCTTAGCTGATATATTTATTATTACATATTTAAATATGTACTTAATAGTTTGTAACCTATTGGTACAGGTGTTACTTACAAACTCAAACAGGTATTATTTATATTTTAAAATTCACTTGCTTAATACATAATAAAGTATAAATGGTGAAATTAGTGCCCATTCAACCAACAAGTGACAAGTGAGCCAAATAGAAAAAAATTGGTTTGGTTTAAACACAAATTGACCATGGCCAAAACTAGGCTCTAAACTTGTACATACTATGAGTAATAAAAAAATACATGCTACATAATAATCATACAAATACTCGCATTACTCGCTCACATCACTTAAGAAAAAAATTAAATTTTTAAAAACCCCCCGACACAAAAAATAAACTCTAAAAACTAACAATTACCCACCTTTGAAATCTAAACCTTGCCCTAACATGTCATATTTAAAGTCATGGATACCTTACCAATATCATTGAAGTAATACGGTACCAAATTTCGAATCGATAAGACATATGGAAGGTAGTCAGATCCCCTCATCAACTATTAAAGAGCTGATGATCTTCAAACGGCTGATCAGGTCATGGTAACCTTACCATATACTTTCAATATCATTGAAGTAACACGGTATCAAATTTCGAATCGATAGGACATATGGAAGGTAGTCAGACCCCTCATCAACTCTTAAAGAGCTGATGATCTTCAACCAGCTGATCAGGTCATGGTTACCTTACCATATACTTTCAATATCATTGAAGTAACACGGTACCAAAATTAGAATCGATCGGACATAAGGAAGTTAGTCAGATCCCTTCATCAACTAGAAAAGAGCTGATGATCTTCCAACGGCTAAACAGATTTTCATGAAACATGGCTAAGAACACTCGGGATAAAATTATCTATGACACAAAAAAAAAACGAAAATCGGTTTATCCGTTTGGGTGCTACAGACAGAAACACAGATACACATACAGACACGTTAAACTTATAACACCGCTCTCTTTTTGCGTCGGGGGTTAATTAAAGTCCTTATCGGGGATCCAACGCAATGGAACGCTAGCTTTGTAAGCAGGGTCACTATAAAGAAGCTGACCGCGACGTTAGTACACATATACATCAAAATATAATTACAATTATAAATTAGTAAATAAATATAAAACAGATAAAGTGGTGTCACGATGGCTGGAATTATCGTACAGTATTAACCACTTACAGTAATTAATTTAGTACTTTGAACGTACGCCCCGTGCATCAAATTATATCTTCCGACACGCTTTAATGAAGATTGAGGTTTACAAATTAGGTCAGGTCATTTTATTTTACGATGTAGGCTATTTTGTAAGTGTAGGTGTTGTTTATATTCTTTATGTACAGATTTTGACTGCCTGGTACTAGCATGCTACAATCGGCACAGGAGATGAGTGGTCAAAGTGAGATATCAAAACCATACAAGTTCTATGTTCTGGGCAATAGAGTTACAAATACAGAGATACAATTATTTTTTTAAATTATTCAGTCCAAAATAAAACGAGTTAAAAAGATTAACATTTGAAAAGTCCACTTAAATATTTGCAGTAAACTAGTTATCCAGCATATTTTTACAGAGTGACGTACTAAACTATAATATAACGTTTACATGATCGAACACTGAAAACAGTGAACGAGAATATTATTCAAATAAGGCATGGCAAGTGTTTTGAGAAGCCACACATTTATAAGTATATAACTGAATACAGTTGTAAGGGCTTTACAATAACTAATGTTCCGAGGAACCTTTGCGGTGACGTGAAACGTGACACCACATGTGCCGCCGACGCAATAAACATAACCTAAACAAATACAATCTAAGCACGGTAATTTTAACTTCACCATGACTCGTCAACTTACACGGAACATACCTCGTGAATTAATTCATAATAAATAGCGTATATTTACAAGATTGTATCACTCGCTCGCTTGGTTGTGTTGTTGCGTCGCTTTTTATTTGAAGATTCCAATCCTGACAAGCTGTATGAATTTGTTTCTTGATGTTTATCAACACCAAAATCGTTGTCAGGCTAAACATTTTTTCTCTAGACTGTCTCCAGTCAGTCAGGTTAGTGAATCTCAAAGAATCTTTAAAATCGGTGCCGTACTTCGCGAAGATGAGCAGAATCACGCAGGATCACGTGGACTTTAGGATACTTATTTCAAGCTTGCCGCAAACAACACCACGTCGTTCAGAAGTACGGACGAAGCGGAGCGGAGAATCAACATATTCATAAAATAAATTTGAAAATCGGTGAAAATACAAAATCTCTTTTTTTTAATCAATTAAAATGTGGTTTTACTTCTGCTGTTCATAGCCGTGTTTTGCGGGTTGGACAAGTGAAATGTCGTGCTCTTTTAATAACCTAAGTGTCCCATAATATATTTGTTAAATTTTCTTCATCTTCCACCCAACTTCTGTAAAATAATAAGTAATGATTTATATCCACCATGGGCGCTAGTTTGCTAGAGAAAAGAGCTCTTAAGGGAAGTAAAAGTATTTACTCGAGTTCTGAACATCTAACCTAGGAATCGCTTATTGTCCGCCAACCGACGTCGAGAAACGGAACAAAAAAAAAAGCATTGACCTTTACAACGAGTTATTTACTTTTTGACCCAGGCTGCAATAGCCGATTCTCTTTCTTTGTTTGCTAGGGGTCTATGACCGAAAATACTGCCAAGTCAGTTTGAGGCATAAACGTTACCCCGACCAAAGATTTTGTTAACTTTAGCACTGGTTTGCATTAGGGACGATGTACGTTATACCATCAATCAATTACCTATCCTTCTGATTTACGGGTAATTTGCAAAAATATTGTACTTACATAGTTAAGCGACGTTACGAGTTCAATTAAGGAAACATACGAATTTCATTTTTGTGTAACGAAAATTGGTCATACATTCATATGGTTAATTTTCGTTACACATAAATTAAATTCGTTTGTTCCTTAATTTGAGCTCGCTTAACTATGTACAATATTTTTGCAAATCACCCTTATACGACTGAAATACTTTTTGTAACATCGGCAGTTATGACTGTACGCCGACCGTTTAATGGTGTGGTCTGGTTTTCGTCTGATGAGTCAGTAACATGAATAATCTATAATAATAGTTAATTATGTCCAGTTTCTAATTTATCTAGATCATCGCGGTTTGAAGTTATATTTTCTTATAGCGCCATTTTAACGTGTATAAAACGTATTAGCGCTGCTGTGGCCCGATCACAATCTGTGTTTATTGATGACGTAATTGCAACGATGGCGCCCGCGGTGATTGCTGGCGTGCTCGTTAGGCGAATGACCTTTAAAATGCTTTACATCATCAGTAAAAGAAAGTAGTTTTATGGGTTTTTATTTTGAGCAAATACGTTCGTTATTGATCTTGTATAGAGATAGGTTGGCAAAAAAGAGTTTGGGACATGCAGGCTGTTCGGAATTAAAATGGCAACATGATCCAATTATTAGCCAACATCTTACGCTTAATGTCGTATTTGCCACTTGAAAATATTGTAAATCTGTCTGGCACCACGTCAATCTCTTTTTTGCCAAGCTATACCTGACTTACTTCATAAAATTATTTAGAGTTTAGTCTGGGACTAGGTCAATTTGTATAAGAATTTGTCTCCTGCTATTTTTTTTAATCCAAATAACACCAATACAAGCACTATAGTAGTACATAGTAGTACATAGTAGTATGTGAAAGCTGAAGGTGTTTTGATGTTTGCCCGTACTGATGATTGGCGCGGAAATAGACTGTGTACTGGATTAATATTATAATTTGCAAGTTTTAAGAGGATGAAATCATGGACACATGGCTTGTGCGTAAGTCCTCGTAAAATGTCATATTCTACATCCTGTCTTTTATATGTAATATTTAAGAACTCATTTTAACATACCAACTCACACAACTCGCCTCGTGCTTATACATTCTTCAAACGCAATATCAGCGGTCAATATTGTATAACCTACTGAAACCATTCTATAAAGATCGGCTTCGCCGCTGTATTATGTATCTTATGTACTCCTTTATTAGCACCGAACGAATTAAGGCAGGGTGTTGCGTACACGCCGCCGGGGCCGCGTCTGTTTAGCGCCACGGGTAAACGCCTCACATTGTTGACTGGGAATTCTGAATTCATTATTAGGTTACTAACTTGGCAAGGTAAATTAATTTCAGATCGCTCCGAGCCCTTTGTTTGCTTACCAACTTTAAATTCAAGCGCTTCAAAATATAACACGGCTTCTTTCATGCATCGTGAAGCGCTTAATTTGCTAAATTTGTGAATCTGTTCAAAGTAATTGTGCGTTTGCTGTAATCTGCTTAATTTGACTTACAGAAGATACAAGTTTTTGTTAAAAATTTCGTGTAACAGATAAGTTTTTTCAGCAATTTTACTTTTTTTTCCATAGCCATTAGCGAGTTCAAGCTCGGTGGATCTACGTTAAGCATAACGGAAATCCTGTGGCCACTTTCCAACTTTAACAAATTAAGGCTAGTCAAACTGTATTTCACCAACAAAATATATGGAATTGACAAGGTTTACGTCATTATTTATTTACTTGATTTTTGTATTCTTAAGGTTCGCCGAACGTTAAAAAGTCCATGGACCATGATATCGTATTGTTATCAGATATACTTACCTAATATACGGTTTAAAAATACTTAAATATTATTTGAACTAAAATAAACTAAACAAACATCGTGCAAAAACATTGCAGTTAAAGAACTAAATAAAAACTGTAAATCTAATCTAATTTATCGATTTTTACTTCAATTGTTAAAAGCATTTTCGTAAATATTCATTCCCAATACGTATATACTTACTTCAAGCACAAACCGCTTTCGAGAGGCTTACTCAATGCTAATTCCCCAGGCGCTAGTACGTACCTAATTAATTCAACAACTATTTAAGTAGTCTTAAGCAAAATGCATAAATGTACCGTTACATAACTACTAGTACATTACTAACTAGTTTCATAGAAGTGCTCTCGCTAAGTAGTAACGCAACACCTAAATGCGCCTTAAGCTCGACAAGCTTACTAGCTTACAGCACCTGACACCGAAGAGAATGCAATAAAATTCTGTACCATCTCCCCACCTCCACACACTATATTATCAACTTTACGGCTAAAAAGATAGAGTACGTTATATAATACCATTATATCACCTGCGCAGAACAACGTTGATACGTTAGCGTAAAAAGTAACAGCCCCAACCGTATCTGGTGTTCTTTATTGGTCATTAAAGTGTTGTAGGTAATCTTATTATTTCTTACATTCAACGTTATTATAGTTCTTTCCTTGGACATTGTATGTATATGTACAGGGTGTCCCGCGATAAAGTGCACAAACGAATAAGAGTGAAACTACAATGGATTTTATCACGAAAAAATAAAATAAAAATAAGTATATAACTTTGTATGGGATTTACAATAATTACTATTTTACAATATTTATTTTTAATTTGTGCACTTCGCGGGACACCATGTATAGAAATACATGGGATCCCTTTGTCATCCATAAAGTTGATATATCAAATTTTGAAACTCAGAAATTGATTGTCATACAATTTATGCTCATAACTATCGATAGTCATAAAAACTGTAAAGCATAATGCTTAACGCGCCAGAACCGAACATATTTTTTAACTAATACTTACATATAGTAGGCAAAACTTACATTTTAATGTATTTTACTTTTATGATAAACAAAATTGGACCTTATAATCACTAAGTCAAGCAATATTACCTACCTTTAACATTATGAGGTGTAATACATTATGATGTAAAAAGTTATGAATAAAGTTTTTATGACTTTCGACATACAAATCGGAAATACTAATTAGGTTATGACAATAAATATTATGACTAACAATATTTATGACTAAAAACGTTATGGAATATTAAAAACGGAACAAAACTTTATGGAAGACAATATAGACCCGAAATACATACATACGAAGCAGCGATCTTTCTTTTGATATTATGATAAAAAATCTGAACGGAGAGGTTCTTCCATTATTTCCTCAATACCGACCGTTCCACCCTTAACCTAAACCGATTTCCAGCTATTGGGCCTATTATTATACTTTTAGTTTTCCTTAATGTGATAGTCGCCATCTGCTACGTAGGGTTCGGATAAGTTTCGAAGAGAGGCTAAGCTCTCGTGGAAAAGTCAGATTACCTCTGGGAATTTTGATTACTTTTAATCAAGATTGTAAAAGTCGAAGCTAGTTATGGTAATCGGTAAAAATTTGCTGTTGATCTTATAAAAACATATTTTGGAGCTTTATATTGAACATAATTATAATAAGTTTTACTAAAAATTACTTATTTGTCATGTGGAAAGCAATAAAAAACACTCTGTCTGTTGCAGTAGCTGCGTGGAAATCTGTTTCAATCCCGCTAACTTACAAAAACCAACTGACGCTAACTTTAAGTTTCTTTGTCCATATAATTCCATTTTCATAATGAAAAACTCTCGGAAACATCCTATTTGATAAGTTAGTTTAATAAAAAAGGCCAAGTAATGCAGTGGCTATTAATCTTGCTTGCCAGAGCCACGTGTCGCCGCCTATTGTCTAGGGCTTGCGTGTGTGTGTGCCCACTATAGTTACGGGAATTTTAATGAGAATTTCGAATAAGTTATTTTAAAATGGACCTTTACAGTAGCCCGTACAAATTATTATGTTTCGTTAAGTTTCAAACAATGTTAGTTTTTATTTGTAAAGTTAAAACACTACGAATTTGCGCGACGGGAGGAAGCGGCGGGTGGTGAAAACAAATGCATATTATCTAAATCATGGCTTCATGGCATGCTTCATACAGCTCTATGCATTTTATTGATTGCCGCTCGTCGCCGCCACTGTCGTCGTCGCTTCAAGTTGTATCCAGGCCGTTGGTACTTTCATAGACAAACTAAAAGCGTTAACATAGTCGAAACTTCGAAGTAATATTTTAGTAGGGTTTTGCCTTTGTAAAACAAAATTGGTTCACAATAGAAACAGCTATTTATTTTTTGTTACACTTTTAAATACCTCTTAAATTTTAAAAGTTGTACGTGAAACTATCCGCTGACAAAAAAATAAAGTGTGACTTTTCTAAATACTACTTCACTAGATCATACTTTTGAATTGACCCAGTATTGACATAAATTGACAGAAATAATGTTGATTAGACTCACAATTCGTGATAATGTTTGGGTAATCCGATCCGAGTACTCAAATTGTACGAGTATGCGGCAAAATTTTAATTGAGTTTAATAGTGTTCAAAATTTAATCGGATTTAGCACTTTGGATAATAAAATAATGGTTAATTATCGGATAATCATGTTTATAGTAGCGCAAAATAATTCACTGTAAAATATTTGTAATAGTTTTTTATTTGATTAATTATGATTGAGATGAATTTTTTAATATGTATTATGAAAATATTTTGCATTTCATTTGTAAATTTTTAAATATGTTTTAATATTTTTTTCCTTTAATAAAATAATATTTGACCCAAATAAATTTATCAATTTAATGTTGCTTTGAAAATCAGTTCATAAAGAAATAAAATAACATAATGAATAGAGGTAACACTGTCACTTCTCTTTCTTGTTGTATTTCTTGTTCTTGCTGTATGTATTGTTCAATAAAGAGTTATTGTATTATATTGTATAGAATCCGCTACGTTTTTGTACTACAGTTTATGTTTTTACTGAAAAGACCTGATTTTAATTTACCCAGCCACTATATAACTATTTAATAGGCATATTTTTTTTCTGTTAAAATCACTGTTCTGTCACTACCTTAAGGGTTCTGGCAGAATAGGCAGAATACCAGTGCCGTGGCTTTCCGCAGTTTTATGCTGAGCCAGCGCCTATTTTTCGCATCATCACATGGGTCTTCTTCAAATCTCCAAATTTCAAATCATAATTTATCTATAGTTTTAAGTTCTCATACAGAGCTAGTTAAACTGTCTAAATAGCATGATCCTGTTTTATGTTCGTTTGTTAATCATGCTGGCCTTAAAGGCCATGTATATTAATTTGTGAAGAATAAATATATTTATCTATCTATCTAATTCAAAATTATTGGATTTAAGCGCAATCAATAATGATATATTGTATCCCTGTATGGGGTGGAGCTACTATTTCTCGAGGTATTAAAGGTGTTTGTTAAAAACCATGTTTTTCAAACCGTATAGGTATCCAACTGAAGATTTATATAAGAATTGTAAGCTTTTAAGTATGCGCAAACTGTACATAGTCGCGGTGGTGTTAAATTTCCACAAAATACTTCCCTATAAACCCCCCACTTCAAAAAGAAGACAAACTCACCTGCACCAATCCCTTTAAGTCGATCACTTTTTGCCAAAAGGCAATTTGAACTACAGTCTTCGCGCATTTATAATAAGATAAACAGAGAAATTAATATGTATTCCCTGAAAGGTTTGTTTGTCTGCTTGTCGTGCGAGTTTTTCGACCAACCCTAATTTTATTTTAAGTTATATGAAAGTCGATCACGATGTATGATGTAGATAGATATATAGGTTTTTTACGTGATATTTACCTTAGTTCTATAACATCACTTGGAGCAATGTGGGACAGGAGGCCCTGAGGCCTGAGGCTCCTTAGGGTTGGGAATAGGCTGAACGATAATAAGATATACCTTATTACTGTAACACTCGTACGATCTCATATTATCACCTACAAGGTCGATGACGAATTCGTGGGGTTGAAATTAAATCGACAAAAATATTGCGCAATAAAAAGTATGTAAAAATTAAAAGTAAATACAAACTAAGTTTAAATTTAATAATATAAAAAAAATACTTAAAAGGTTGACAACGTATTTATTAATCATTTAAAACCGACCGTGATGTCAATGTTTATCAAAAGCTTTCAATGACAGTTTTCTGTAATAGCTTAATAGTTCAAGTTAAAATGTCAGTCGTGCGTGTTTAAATGCGTTTCATAAAGCCCTTTATATCTTCTGAAATGCCTGCATGCACTCACCAAACACCCTGTACCCTTTACAAACATAAATAACTACATCGGCAACGTTATAAGCGGCACGTTGCTGGAACCCAGTTCCGTCACGTCCCAGAAACTACAGCGAGATTAAATATTAGTCGGGCCAAAGAGAAATAGAATTTGACCTCGTTATTTAGGAGTTGCTGAATAAATAGGCCAAATTGTGAGATGTGAGCGATTGGTCAATGGGGATCGTTATTTTATTAAAATAATATTTTTGTGGCGTGTCAGTGAATGCACAAGTATATTATAAATTTATTTTTATGTAGGTATAATATATTATTACAGCATATTTGCTTACATACTCGTAGCTTGTAAACCGTCCATTATAAGTTAAATTAAGTGCTATTTTTAAAACTTATATTTTATCTTAAAATGTTACGTTACTAGAATGGACGTTAGAATGGACGTTTAGTTCACCAGTATTAATTATGTCAAGCCAAGTAGGTATAGATCGCTGGATAAGATTTCACCATCTTTTTGCACCTTTATTTATTACTACTTCAGGCATCTAACTAATTAGCCGCAGAAAACAATATCGCTTACAACATGAATCCGCAATAATTATAATTTCAAATGCAAATGGGTGCGTTTTAAAAGCTTTTATTTCTTTTTTCTCTACGCACAACTAAAAGCTAGCGTAACCCCAAAGCTTAAGTCCGCGTCGCTGTAGGTTTTTAATATTGCAAAATAATTGCCGAAAAATCGAATCGACGCGACAGCCGAAATTGTTGGGGAAAACCGAAGGGTGCATGTTAACGACGGCGGCGGCGCCGGGAATCCCGCTCGGGGATAACAGGGTGTCGATTGATGGATAATCATATTAAATCGTGGTGTGTGAAGCGTTTAATGCATTCAGAGTAAGCTTTTATCTGTTTATTAAATCTTTATTTCACAAAAAAGAGAGAAGCCTTCATGTAGATAGGCTAGGTTCAATGACCTTTGTACTACGTTCATATTCAGATAACCAAGATTTACATAATCATGTTATTATACATGTACATAATGTATTAACCACTGAGGGAGGGGGACATTTTTTTAATAGCATTTCTTAACGAAATATGAACATACCGTAAAAGAAATGGCAAGAAGTGAAATTAAAATTAAACACGGCCAAAAAATCCAGGTAATATAAGCATTTAATAAAAAGCCGGTCAAGGGCGAGTCGGACTCGCGCACCGAGGGTTCCGCACAAACTTGTAGGTATGTAAATAGTTCGTAAATCACGGGAATACAATATAAAAAATCCAGTATAAACTGGCACGCAATAAGTATGCACTTTCGTACTTAGTGAGTATCAGTTTATACTGGACTAATTTTTTATGTGATGTAACAACAAATTAACGGATTTCGGATTTTTTCCTTTACTTGTGCTATAAGACATTGCTTCTTGCCAAATTTCATGATTCTAAGTCAACGGGAAGTACCCTATAGGTTTTGATTCCCTTGAGATTCCCTTCAATATGCGGCATTAACGGCGGTATCTTTTGATTACGTTGACATATATGTTAGATTTTTTCTCACTAATCCAAGCGATTGCAGACCTAAGTATTTGATATGAATTTCAACTTGATGCCTTAACGCGTTCCTGAGAAAAAGGGTCTTGACAGACACACAGACAGACGGACAACAAAGTAATCCTATTAGGGTTCCGATTTTTTCATTTTAGGTACGGAACCCTAAAAACTACTAATTTGACAAATAGATTCGACATGAACTGTGACGTCAGATGCACTACGGCCAAATAAACTCCAAGTTAAATTCAATGCTGCTATAAAGAGATAGAAACAAATCTTTAATGGCTTATATCTTGGTTATTTTTATAGTTAATCGAAAAATAATTTTCTCTACTGTTTGTTACATGAATGACTTTTTATTAAAGAAAAAAATATTCATGCATATTCCCTATTAACATATTGATAAGGACCACCTTTTCGACTCTGTCCTACAGCTTTAACGTGACAATCTTCCAAAAATGGATTTATTAATAATGTTAGTAAATTCATTTATCAAATAACATCTACATAAAGAACAAAATATTAATGGTCATGGCGTCATATATATGCTAATTTAAGCATCAAAATGTAACATGTTGCATGTTGCAAATGAATATGCAGAAGATATGAAGCTATTCTAGTAGCATAAAGCTTACAAATGTTTGTAGCTATGTTAAAAAGTCATGTTTATGTTGTTCGCCTTGTAAAAAAAGTGATTTAAATATGTTTTGCATAAATACAAGACTCGCTTAGTCGTAAACTAAGGTCATTATTAACCTACCCGATTTAGGCAATGTTTTATTTCGTTCGTTTCTTTTTAATATACAGTCATATAATATAGTTCTTCAAATTTTCAATATTTCACTAACCCCTATTATTTGATTGTCCTATTACCACGGACACGGGATTTATTTGTGTGGTAAGTAGGTGAAATCGACAACACGTACGCACGTGGCCAATTTATTACAGATAATAATCGATTTTTTGTATAATTTTCCATTTATTTTAACTATATTTTTGTCTTGTAAGTGTCATTTTTTATTAGAGTATTTTATTGGCCTAAAGCTTGAAAAACGAAAAATGTCCGTAATAAAAATTATTGAGTGGGCACATAGGTACCTACACGTAAACGACGTGTAGGTACCTATGTGCCCACTCAATAAAATTGCATTGATCACTGTGAATAAACTAGGCACGACTGCTGGATCATTAAAAACGGTAACACACTTCTCCACGCATTCAGCGCCGCGTACCCGATTTCGGGTTCTCTGTTCGTAGCGAGTTTTAGCTACATACGAGGATTACACGGCTACGCGCTACGAGTGTAGTGGCGTAGCGCCGCTGGCAGTGAATGCGTTAAAAGATCAACATTCACATACTATTTTTGAATACCTACTATCTCTATCGAATGCCTTTCCTCTCTCTCCAAAGGGCCATAAACGTGAACCGACACAGACAAATTCAACTAACAACAGATACGATAGTCTTTTGTTCCCCGGACGGTATTACAATAATATCGTAGTCGTAAAATAATCGAAAATGCCGAGTGCGGCGGACCGGCATAACGGGTGAACGTTCCATTATATTCTGCAGCCGCTGCAATTTATTCGCCTGCACTTTTTGTTGGTGTTTGCTTGTAAACTATTGATAGCAAAATCAATTTCACTGCAGTCACGTCTGTACTCGAACGTGAACGGTCTTGAATTCCATCGAAACTAAGTCAATCAAAAGCCTTTCAGTTGATTTGTTGGTTTTTAGTGCGATCTTTAGCAATAGCTAACAAAATATTGTGCACGGTTAGATTTCATAAACAAAGCTGAATGTAGGTTAGCGTATTGTGTATGTGAGATACGTAGTTCCCAGCTAATAGCTAACGTACCTAAGTCTCATAAAGTCACGAAAGTATTATTGAAAATCTTTAAAAATGTTGAGAAGATACTGTTTAAGTTTAGATGACAAGGTTCAAAATTAAAGTGCGATTTGGTCGCTAAAATACAGAAAGATCATAAAATTTTATCGATCACGGTTTTTCAATTAAGCCTAATATCATATCGTAGCACATTATTATTTTTGTATAATGACACGGGTACCCTAGTTGGTAGTAAATAATAAAGTAAATAATTGCTCATGAGCCTTGGATATTTTCATGTAAATAGGTACGCAAAATCAGATTAAGCGCAATAAGAACTAAGGCACACAAAAATACCGGATTTTGATTATAGTCCTGTTTAAATTAACAACTTATTATAAGAGTATGTTTCTTTGTCCTCAGATTGAACCACTCATCATGACTCCAACATAACTGGCACACATGATGACAGCAAAAAAGTAAAAAATGTTATCAAGGATGGCGTTCAAATGGTTATGCGTGTTGGCCGCCACGCTGCAAGCAATTGGGGCATCGAGGCCGATGTGTCCGAGCGACCCTAACTGCGTCTGCGGCGGCACACTCGCTGTTGAACTCAATTGCAATGTCGATGGTGAGTGTATTTTAACAGGACGCTTCAAACCTTTTCATTGTGATTGGACGTCACAATTTTGAATTTGATGGACTTACAGATTCAAGTCACAATAGAGAGATCAAAATGTACGCTACTAATTTTATTAAATTATGACGACCTAACGTTTTTTTTGTTTGGATAAAATTTACTGTTTATTCAATTAGCCTAGTAATAGGGACAATGTAGGTAAAAGTTCGTTTTTCTTTAGTCAGATAATCCTTACTAATATTATAAATGCGAAAGTGAGTTTGTTTTTTTGTTTGTTTGTTACTCTTTCACGGCTAAATTGCTGAACCGATTTTGTACAAATTTGGCACGGAGACAGTTTGAGTCCCGGGGAAGGACTTTTTTCTCGGAAAATGGGACAGTTTCCGAGGGAGCATCGATAAACGACTTCTACGCTGACAAAGTCGCTGGGAAAAGCTAGCCACCTCATAAATATTTTGTCATTGAATGTCCTTCTTTTCTGTTCAATTTCAGTAATCAAAAACAAATTTAAAGAAACTTTCATCGTTTGAGTTTTGCAATATTGTTTTTTTTTCTTTACAGGTCGAACAGTTAAAATTAATCTAGTTCCAGACATTTATATAAATATTAAATGCGAGAACGCATCCTCGCTCGACTACAGTAAGCTACCAAGATGTGCCAACCGATACAATTCTTTCAAGTCAGTCAGTTTCAAAGACTGTCCATTACCAACTACATCGTTCAAAGACGTTCTCGCGTACATGGGGGTTTCAAGAACAATGGCATTAATATTCCAGAACACAAAGAACTTATCTGGTTACTTCGACAGAAAGCACTTTGCTGGATTACAAGATCTGACGAAACTTCTACTCTCTATAAATGGAAATACGCAACTGCCAGATAATCTATTCATGGATATTAACAATCTTACCTGGCTGAATATCCGATCGAATAGCATTAACCTTTCAGAGAATTTACTTAAGCCGCTAGAGCGGTTGGAAACTCTAGAGATAAGTCATAACCATATGACTAATATATCCTCAAACATGTTTTCCCATCTGTCGTTTCTCAGAAAACTTTCCCTATGGCAAAGTAACGTCACTTGGTTTTCAAAAGACTTCTTTTCGGGAGTCAACGTACTGGAGGAACTAGATCTCAGTTCTAACGGACTCAACGAGCTACCAGCTTCAATTTTCAAGCCCCTGAGAAAACTGAAAAAGTTAACGTTGTTCTCAAACAAGTTTTCGTCGCTGCCTCGGAATCTGTTCAAAAGCAACAGGGAGTTGGAAACTGTCATCATTCTCAATAACGACGTGACACTGAAAGAGTTGCCAAAGTATCTGTTTGGGAGTTTAATGAATTTAAAACAGGTGTATACCCAGCGGTGCGGTCTGGAGATTATTCCATACGACGTATTTACTAATTCTCCAAATATTACTAACATTTCACTAGCGTACAATAATCTTGAGACGTTGCCAGAGGCTATCTTCAATGATCAGATTAACCTGCTGGAGTTAGATTTGAGCCATAACAATCTAATGGACTTAGAACCGAAACTATTCTCGTCTTTGGTGCGATTGGAAACCCTAAACTTAGATTATAATCAGTTGGTTGAAATTTCAGGGTAAGTAAAACAAATGGATTACAAGCTACTAATAAATTTAAATTCCACTTAATTTCATTTCTCTTTATTATTTCGTTATAGTCAGCTGTAATTAAGTCCGGTTATTATATGAATTATTAGTTCTTAAGTGATATTTACATCAATTACTAATAAAATTATAATTTATGTTTCTTGTCATTGACAAAGTGGCTTCTTATTGCCACTTTGTCAACTTCTTATTTGTATCAAACTCTTACACAGTAACTCTTTGTTTCAGGTCAACATTCTCATCATTGTTAAGCCTCATATATCTGAACGTGGAACATAACAATCTCAAAATAATTTCATCTTATTTATTCAGCAATAATAAACAGCGAATGTACATATCCCTCGCTTACAACCATCTCGATTTTGAAAACAAAGGGCAGGACAACAATACTTGGCCCATGGGGAAAATATCCCCTTTCAGTAACACGTACTATTTGAAAGTATTAAACCTGAGTCATAATGAATTTACAAGCACTTACACGGACTGGTTTTTAAACGGACACGAAACATTGGATCTTCGGTTCAATTCCATCAAATATTTAAAGGTAATGTAATTGTTATTTTAGTATAATGATTGAGTGTCATTTATATTTTACGTTACGAATTGTAGGCACTTGAAAGAAAATTATTAAATTTAATTAGAGACAGGGGTAGACCTCTAATAAATTATGTCTGACTAAATAAAAATCTTTAAGAACAGATACATAAAAAAAGATTATAATTACATTTATTTGAAAACTATTCACAGTAAGTATTATAATTATATTAATTTATAATTAGTTATTTTCTTAAACATTCCTGTAAAATATTTATTTCAGGACGACACTGACAACATAAATCTTATTAAGAGGAGACGTATTAACCAAGATCACTCGTACAACCACATATTGATTGCCAATAACCCAATACATTGCAACTGTTTGAATTGGGATTTCGTTTTCTTGTTAAAGAGGAACCATTTCCAGGTAAAAAATACGAATTATTTTTAAATGTATTAATAAGATACCTTTTGGTTTTTCCTAATGATATTCACTTAATTGCAGTGGGATGATATAGCCGCGTTGCAATGTTCAGCTTGGAGTAAAGTGTGCGACCGAGATGCTGTGGTAGTGTTCTACGCGATGTGCGTTTTATTCTTCTTCGGAGTGATGACCGTCGTAATAGGTATCATAATGGCCGTGAAACAAAAGCTGTACTTCTTGACAAAAGAAACGTTACGTAAAACCTTAAACCCTACAGAATACAAATCTAGGCCAGTAAGTCTGACAATTAAGTGCTCAGAGCAAGACGAAGACTTCGTGCAAAACAACATTGCTCCCGCATTAAGTGAGTATCAAAACCTCACAGTAGAAATTATCCATCCGAATAGCACAAAAGAAAGAAGATCTGAAAAACAAAATAATCACGGTATCAAAGAAAAACGCATGACCCTAGTCGTGTTTTCCCCGAATTACTTGACATCTGCCTATCGCGACGTGAGCATAAAGAAAATTCGCGGTGAGATGTTGAAGGCAAAGAACACTATTTATGTATTCGTAGATATCGGTACTGACAATTCAATATACGCCTTTCTGAAGGAGCAGCGAGATTACCGTACAACGCTTTTGTGGAGTGATCCGAAGTTCTGGAATCGTTTTCAGGTCATGATGAAGTATATGAAACGCAGTAGGCACGCCGCGGGGCGTGAGCGGGGCGTTCAATCAGGCCACGCGGGATTTTCCACTCTACCCGGCTACCCTAACCTTTACGCAATCGACACATTCGCTCACAGTCAAGTTTAATTCAATTGTTAATAATGTAGTGAGGTAAAGACTGACTTCTCCGCCACGTTGAAAATCAATCTCACAATGTTTATTTCCATTGATGTCATTGTAGGATATAAGTAAACATACACACTAATTAATATAGTTAGCATTCAAATAAAAATAATGTGTAAGGTATTGTAAAAATATGTGTGAAGTAATTTTCTACGGAGATATTTTATCATGTAAAATTTTAGCTTAAGGATGATGTTTGTATATTGACGTGTAAGTAGGTAAACCTACTATTTGTTAGTGTTTTGCCTCTCAAACTTCAAAGAAGTTGGATCACATGAAACCAACCATTCTGATGTAAAGCCCTGTTTTGTTGACTTGTTAAGCATCTTTATGTGAAAATACATGTAAAATTTAACATTAAGTTTCAAGGAAACTGTATATTGCTAAGATTGTAAACTACGGTTTTTATTATTAAAATAAACTAAAAAAATGAATGTGTAATTTTTCTAACCTGTTTTGTAACCAAGACCAGTTATCTGACACTGTTCGGGGGCATTTTGCGTACCTAAGCAATGCTCAGTCGACTTCGAGCTTTCCGAACATTATTTCTTCTTTTCGACAGACTTCTAACCAAACCAGGATATACAGGGTGTCCCAATATCAATAGACCACATTGTCACTGGAGGTAGACCAGCCTAAGATGGACCGAACCACACTTTTTCTTTTTGTTTTTTGAATTTTTTGAATTTTATTTTTGATTTTAGATTTATTTATTATTTTTTAACGGAGTGGAAATGCGTTACGCATTGTCCCCACACCGAACCAGCCTAACATGACTTTATTAAATATCGCATGGTGTTCAAGATTTACCAGTTTAAAGTTATTTTCCAGTACAAACTTTAAACTAGCATATCTCGAAAACCATGCGACTTTTACTGAGGTCATGTTAGGCTAGTTTGGTATCTCTTACCTTACCTCTTATCTCTTACCTCCGGTGTCAATGTGGTCTATTGATATTGGGACACCCTGTATAAAATTTGTTTGTGTTTGTAAGAATTTATTACAATTACTATAATAAAACTAACTCTAAATAATAACGTGGGCGCATTCAAACTAAAAATACGATGCCTTGGCTGTTTCCACATTTCGTGACTCGAGGGTGTGAAATGCGGGGCAATATCAGATATTACGGCTATAATTACTGCGCCCACGTAGGCATACCGGAGAGTTATGATAATTACTGTCATCGTAGTTGGATCGTGACCGTAGGTGAATGCCGAAATAATATGTCGGTATTCGTATATAGACTGAGATTTGATTAAACCATTTTTATACATATATAAGAATATTAAAATTTGAAAAATTTTCTTGTTGTCCTTCTTACGGAAAGCAATGGAGCAATGGTGGACGTAATTTTTTGCAAAGAAATAGTTAGTGGGGTCGGCTACAATTTATTGAGAAAACACCCAGTTCCGGTGGGAATAGCGATAAATTACTTTTAAGGTGACGGAGTAGCGGGAAAAACTGTATAAAACTATAAATAAATGAATGACCGGTTGGGTGGTAAGGCTCTAAAGTGGTGACCACCTGCCGAATGGCGCAATGTTAGCAGGCTTTCCGGATGGTGGACCGACGATCTGTTAAGTAGTCCGTGACCTATGATTGTGATCTTTCGGGAAGGCCTATGTCCAGCAGTGGCCGTGTTTTGACCGAAAAAATTACAAGTGGCTAAATAAAGCATTTTCCATTTCACTAAGATCGCTAAGGGCTTCCTATAATGTGTTACAGCTATTAATGGTTATATTAATAAATTCGGAAGACGTGCTATATATTTTAGGTATAATATGGGTACAATACAGCTATTGTACCCTTATTGTACTACTACTCGTATTATACCTAAAAGAAATAGCAAAGGGTAAGTATTGATAGGTCCGGTCTTGAACATATTTTTTTACCGTGGACCTCGGGTAATTGTATCTTCAGTGTTGAGTAACTAAAATCAAATAGTAGGTACCTTATCTTGACGAAGCTCTATATGCATTTCGTAAGTTTTAAAGAAAAAACGTTGTGGTACTTAAAATTAAAAAGCGAACAAAAGCTGGAGACTGATTTCAGGAAATAAATTTTATTTACACGAGATATGTTATTCAGGGCCCTTATTTTAATTGTCTTTTACTCTATTGTTATCGTATTGTTACCGTTATAACAGCTCTTATTATCTAGAAAGAAACAGTAGTTACTTAGAAGGTTATTTATAATTAAATTAGAATTTACTAACAGTACCTAGTATAGGCAAGTTCATAACTTTTAACTCAGTATTGTAATTATGATACTGGTCTTATTAGTATTATAAATTGATATTGCTATTATTTGCGAACTGAATAAACATTTTTTATTGAGCAAAAGCAGTCATAATAACATTTTGTTTCGTGCGATCTTATCGTAAAAAAGGGTTTATTTGACTTTTGCCTAAAGGTTTAAAGCTAACATAGGCACCGCAGTTGTGTGCCGTGGATTATTTCATTTTGTACTTAATAATGTCGATAATAGATCCTTTTTCAACTGTTAGCCTGTTCTTACATTATCTTTTACACATTTAAAAAGTCATTTATGAGAGCATCATGCTCATTGAGAGCAAAATTGGATAATCTTATCATTTATATGCATACATATCAATTTTGGAAAATTGAGGTGTTAGTGCTCAAATTAATAAAATGAACTTTAGAAAAAAAAAGGTTTTGTTTTGTGTGATACCTATAATAAGAGATATGCTGCTTTTGAAATAATCAAGGCCGCATTTCTAGTAGGGAGATCGCCAAGAATTCTTTGAAACGGCACATCTCTATTCAGTGTTCGACTTTCTAAATTAAATTTTGGATAAGCAATTTTAATTTGTGAGTAGCCGCACCGCGGCAGTTAAAGATATTGAAATAGTTTTATAGGTATTCCTTATTCGATTCCAGTCTTTGTTATGCGAATAAAAAATCAGATCGTCTGAAATTCGATATTTGAAGCGAAGCGATTCGTTTTAACTTTAGGAAGTTAATTAACAATGGACACCAAGAGACGAATAAATATAAATAAGATAGACAGAAAACGATATTATTTATTGTAAAAGTGGACTATTGTTACCTTTGATATCAGAGTCACACCCACACCAAGACGCGAGTCAGTCAACCGTATACAAGTCACAAAATGATAACACTTCAAATAAATACGTTAAGTTTACGATCAATATAGAAACATATTCAATGTAATTCTGAACTGTTTAACATAGGTACTTTCCATATAATCACCAAATGGAAACCAACATTATACGTACCTACTCGTATTATAACATAACAAATGGGGGCCATTTAATGAACCAAGAGATATCACTATCGAATTATGGCATAAAATAAATCATAACCGTGTTAAAAGTATGGATAGGGATTAATTAATTTACAGCGGGTTCCGTGGCCACATTTGGGTGTGCGGAACCCGGACATAAATAAGCGAGGCTTTCCCGGACTCGCTTTATCGCTGTCCGCGACTCCGGACAGGGCGGTACATTACAGTCCTATGTGGTCCGAATCAAAATGGACCTTATGGCGGCTGGCGTGTAAACTATTCGGACTATTGTTGCTATAATATTTATAAAATAGTAAAAGCAACAAACAGCGTAACCACCAGCCGCCGTAAGGATCAATTCGATTTGGAAGGCCACATGTGTAGACGGAAAGGCATAAATTCATTGATATGTAGCTTAATAGTCACGTTATGTTTCGATATTAAATTAACTATTCGTTTCTAAGCGTTTATTTGTGGCAGCGAATACTATACTAGCACAAAGTAGTTACATTTTATTGGATGTATGTAATCAAAGGTTGGGTTATTACACAGCCCAAAATTGTTTACGCGACACAAGAAGCTTCATTTAAAAGAAAAAAAAAATCTACCGAATTGAGAACCTCCTCCTTTTTTTGAAGTCGGTTAAAATGATCGTAACTACAGGGTATTCAGGGGACTTGACTAAAGTTTTTGTGCTATCAATATGGCTAAAATTACATAAATAGAGCAGTCATTCCGTCAAAAATATTGGCATGTTGCAAGGCAGTTGCATTAATATTCTCCATTAGTCAGAAAACCTCCCCGAGTCCCCTACATTTGGGAAGGAAAAATGAACCTGACGGATTCTTATGAAACGGAGCCTCAACATAACTGCTGCAATTTGTCTCGTGCTACTCAGATTATGTTGCTACTTTGTTGATGCAACAAGGAAAACTTCAGGAAAACAAGTCCTTGTCGATGTTTAAGACGAAGAAAATAAAATATACATAGTTGAAAATAAAATACATAGGCACAGTTTCCAGGTTTCGACTCAAGTTGGACTTAACGAGAGCTTTTAAGTAAATGTATACGTTTTTATGATTTTCAGCTAAATGAGTCGAGAACTACATTTCTAGCTCCACTCGAACGCAATAAGAAAAAAAAAATTATTAATCATGTATTTCCTTTAAAAGAATCCAGAAGCCGTCTGCCGTTTTCTGCTACGGCCTTCATACATAAGAATAAAGCCGTTTTTTGTTACCCGGAGTAATATTATCAGGAAAGTTGCAGTGTCATGCAAACACAACAGCGCAACTACGTTGTCAAACCCCTAATAGTTTCACGGTTAGACATCCATTGGGGCGCAGTGCAGCATTCAGCGTGTAATATTCGGTGCACGTCGGATCGCCGACGGCCCTCGGGAGGATGAAATGAGATTTGTTCGCATAACCCGCAGTTATGTATCCCTATTCATTTGCATGTTACCTACCTTTATCGACCGCAGTTAGAGAAGTTTTTTGAAATTTGAAAATTCTTCTTTCTTCGGAAAGAGTTGTGGCCAGTAAACGCGTATCGTCTAAAATAGTGTGCTTATTCTTAACGTCGCATTTGTGAACCGAAAACAATTCTTTACTTACGAGTATAAACTGCATGCAAAATGCTTCTGACGCTCCGCTTAAACTTGTAAAGAGAGGTTATATGCTCGATTAACACCTAGCTGCTAAAAGTTAATTGGCAAAATATCCCATCAGGACACCTTTTGTTACTTTCTTATTTACAAAGATACAAAGTGACCGACGCGGCTTAAAGCAATATTAAATTTAATAAACGTTTTTGGAATTGTAGGGCTTAAGTGAATATGAAAAAGAATGCGTAGGAACTTAGTGACTATTGAGATTTATTCTCTTCCGTTCCCTTATTTCAAAACAAAACACGACGGACTGTTTAAACTGACTGAAGTTGATGCGTAGTATGTCCCAAACAAACTGAATTGGGTAGGTAAAGTTTTTGGAAGAGGTGTAAATTATATTTTTTTTCGATAGTCGTCATCCTAAAGATCAAGGAACTGCGGCTCTTTTATTTTTATTTCCTCTAATATTTTAGAAATATTTTTTTTAGTTATTAAGTTGACATTTGTACACTTTATTGGCCGACAAGCTTGTTGCCTTCGTACTTAATGAAAAAGAAAAAAAAACTGTCACTTCTATAACTGTCATTGTCAATCAAAGTAAATAAACGATTCAATTCTTTCAAGCATCTGAGTAAATCTTTGTAATACTCCATTTCCAAAGTCCGTGTGGGATTTCTTAAATTCATTGCGTGTATACGATTCAAACGTGCTCTCGTGGCTATCGAAAAGCAGGGCAAGAGTCGTCGTGAAAGGAAGAAATCGGTGTCCAAGAAGCAGTGCCAATGGGGTCGAAAATAAATCGTAGTCCAAATATCGTGCAAAGGTCAAAGCGAGCAAAGCTGGAGGAAAGCGGCAAAATCGAAAGTCCGGAGTTCGTTCTGAGGTCGTTAAAAATATTTCTAAAAACACTGACCACATGAAACGAAGGCAAACAGAAAAGAGTCGTTGAATTGAATCGTTTGTTTACTTTGATTGACAATGACAGTTATAGAAGTGACAGTTTTTTTTTCTTTTTCATTAAGTACGAAGGTAACAAGCTTGTCGGCCAATAAAGTGTATAAATGTCAACTTAATAACTAAAAAAATTATTTCTAAAATATTAGAGGAAATAAAAATAAAAGAGCCGCAGTTCCTTGATCTTTAGGATGACGACTATCGAAAAAAAATATAATTTACACCTCTTCCAAAAACTTTACCTACCCAATTGAACTAAGTAAAACCTCCATTGACATGAAAATTGGGTGAAAATGCATCATGTATTTTTTATTGCAAATCGGCATCGGTATGGCTCTCTGATAATGTCCGCTCTTTAACAAATTTTATACTTAACTTTACACGGACATCATTTAGTTAATTATAGTTAATTTAGGTGTTACCTAAATAAAAAACCGGGCAAGTGCGAGTCGGACTCGCGCACTGAGGGTTCCGTACACATTTGGCTGGTTTTTAGTATTTGTAGTTATCATCATAGCAAATTTGACGCTTGTATGTTTCACCGTTTTTACGATACAACCAAAATAAAAATACGTTGAAAAAAAAACGTTTCTTGTATGGGGAATTATTATTTTTTAGGGTTCCGTACCCGAAGGGTGCCAAACGGGGACCTATTACTAAGCCTCCACTGTCCGTCCGTCCACGCGTTCCTGAGAAAAAGGGTCTTGACAGACACACACACAGACGGACAACAAAGTGATCCTATAATGGTTCCTTTTTCCCTTTTGAGGGGATCCAGTTGACTGGATCTAAAAGAGGTTTGAAATAGTTTCAATGTGCAAATGTAGTCTCTTAATAAGAAAAAAGTATTCCATTTAAATCCTCTACTCATTACACTGCGTGCGCTGAATTGTGCTGTGAAAAATGAAGTTATAAAATCTATAAAGATTGTTACTAGTAGCGCACTCTTAAAAGAATTATACTAATTAAACAGAGTTCACAATTTAATTAAAACTTATACTTACTATATATATACGTTTGCAAGTGTTCCGTTACTATTCTCAGTTTACCAGTCACAAACTTTACCTGGGGATTTATTTATGCTAAGTCGAAACTATAATCCGTTTCTGAAAGCTGCTCGGACTACCAGGAATTGGGTTTGGAATAACAATAACACCCGATGTTAAGCTCTTAATGCTTGGGCTCTCTCGGCTAGTTTATCGATATCATCCTTAACGAAGCCGTAATGTTAACAAAGGAAGTTTATGAACGTTTTTATAACAATAATTTCATCAATTCCTATTAAATTTTCTCAATTTGGTTTTGAAAACAAAACAATGCCTGTCGTTTAACCTTTGTTACCCTTGAAAAAGATAATTCAGTCGGTTAACGCCGGTAGCACACCTCCGCCGCGAAATCGATGCAGCGAAACCGCTGACGTTCCGCCACCGTTTGTCCGTTATATGACGAGCGAAACATTAGCGAAACTGCTTGTTCTACTGCGTTAAATTGAAAGAAAGAAAGAAAGAAAAAGCATTTATTCAGTGACACATACAGCACCTAAGTACATATAGTAAGTACAAAAGAGTAATAATACTGAACTAAATCACAATAGTGAGCTAAAATAATACCTACTACAAACTTAAAAGTAAAGAAAACTAAATAAGGTGCTATGGGTCCCACTGAAATGGATCGCCACTCAGCATAAAGTTGCGGCACCTATTTGATACTGCAACGCTGGTTTTCTGTGGTGACCGATGCGTGTTGGTGAGAGCGGGACAGCGAACGATGTGTGATAAAATTATGATGTTACGTGAAATGTGTTCGGTCTAGATAAATAATTTATTTTAATTAAATATGAGGGTATATAATCATGCAGCGTAGTTGTCATAGTAAGACGTAATGATATTAGAGATAGATACATAGGTAGTTCTATAATATTGATATACATAATTATGGTTTATACAAAATGAGGACATTAACTGGAAATAATGCCTACTTAAGAGCAACTCAGGACGGCTATGTTGATGACTTTTGCAATTCGATTAAATGAAGTTTTAAATCTTTTCTAAATGTTAACAATGTACTAGCGTTCCTAATGGGTGGCGGGATATTATTCCAGCACTTCGTGGCCAATTGACCATGCTTCTATCTCTTTCTCGCGGAATATCGGCGACGCCGCTCACGGTGGTGGAATCTCAGCGGTTTCGCTCCATCGATTTCGCGGCGGAGATGTGCTACCAGTCTAAGATATGGTCTATTCATGGTTTATCGTGAAGAACATCAAATCTGTCTAGTTGGTACCCGTAGTATTACCCTGGATCTTGGACTGGATGAAAGGGCTGCTAGGGCTCAATCTGGGTTCATTATGATCACCAGTTTACATCCTAAGCCACTGTAAAATGCAAATTACTATCACGACGTAATACGAGTAGTTTAAAAATAACTGTAAATTATATGCTGTGGGTCTGTTAATCAAACAATGGAAAGGTTTAAACTTTAACAATAATTTAAATTGTACAATTGAAATTTGAAACACTCTAAGCGGAGCAACTTTATCAGATAGTTGATTCGTTTTTGCCTTATCCAAGCGCTAAAATTAATCAACTTTTGGTGGCGAAACTATATAAGCAAATAAACATGAAATAAAACTGGTTCAAAACTTTTATTTCTTACCAAAAGATGTGAATTACTTAGTTTTGCAACCAAAGAAGAAAATGTTATTTTAAAACAATTAAAAAAAACAAACAAGCGCACTCAGTATATTTGTGAGGGTCAAAATTATGTATAAATAATATAATTATAGGTATTGTACATTTTTCTAGTTACTTTTTATATCGAAGGTTAACAACGATGTGATAGCATTTTTATTATTATATACCTATATACATATCTGTCTATCAGCTTAATATAAATTTGAAAAAATGATAAACCAGCACCAGGCTGTCGAAATAAGTCTGTAGAGACTATATGTAGTGTCTATAGTAGTATATATAGAGGTTATGTTTTACAGCGATATCGAATACCTCGACATTAATACACTAATAGACCCCATAAACGACCTCCATCAATATCAAGATCGAGTGATTCACAATGAGACGTAAAGACCGTTACACGACACCAGAGATCTGGAATATACACTACCAATTCTATTGCTTTCCCTTTCACACGTTATACGGGAGAGGAAAACAGAAGGTTGGATCAAAATTTTAGGCGGATCCCAAATAAGGTTTCAGGAGGACAGGATCATGAAATATTCAACAGTGCCGTCGCACCCTCTCGATCTGTTTACCGCTGACCACGTCAACCCACGGCAATACGGAAATAATAACCGCAGAAATTATACGTACAGGTCCTAGGTTCTTTGTTTGAATTGTAATTATCTGTAGTGTGAAATAAAGTGCATTGTTTTGTTTTGTATAGTTTAAATAACTTTAAAAGTAAAATACTGTTTCATTATTTTCCTGGAATAAATGGTTCTTTTTGAAGATATGAGTAGTAAAACACTTGTAAAATAAATATAACTGGAAAATGAATCTGATATTTTGAGATGGAAGGAGAAAAGTAAAAAGAAAGAGATTTAAATCCTTAAAATACTTTGGTAGGAAAGAAATAAGTCCCTAAATTGGTTTTCAAACCAATGTTTACAATCTAAAATGAACCTTAACTTAATTTGCGCCATGCTGAAATTAGAATTGTTTACAAAATGGATTGCACTCAGCGTCTGCACATGAGCTCCACGGCGGCGCTGATGTATTTTTAAGTGTACCTATCTTTAATCAAAGTGATTAAGTAATAGCACTTGTGATGTGCTCTCATTGAATAATAAAGAGAAAACTCATGCTTTTTTATGGTAGAAGAAAGTTTATCGTGGCGCAAAGTTGGTTGAAACGAATGGTAGACGACTACGACATCAAAACTCATCTTCAAAGGCCACATAAACTCATTACTTAAAAGCACCAATCATTGAAACGAAAAATTTGAGCGCACTTGGCTCTTCGAGTCCTTGGCGCGATTCTGAGAATTGAAGCAAGGACTCTCGAGTCTCTTAAATGCGGCTTTATTTCAGTCATTTTGGACCATTAAACGAGAAGAATCTTATTCTCACTCGAGGCTTTGACTGTTACGATTTCGCCGCGTAGTGTTGCGACAAGGACCATTTGCTAAGAATTGTTATTATATGTAACAAGTTTAAATGTTAGAGTTTAAAAATAATGCCTTCTGGATGTAATGCTTTCCAATTTACCTTCTCAATTTGCCAATGGTCTAGTTGATAACTTAAACGTGAGCGATACGTGACCCATCTATTTTTGACAAGACATCTCGGTACAGCCAGGTATCGTATACCACTTGCATCAATATTGAAGTGAGAACTCGAATAGTGAAACCTTACCTAACTTACCTTTGATTACTTTTGTTTACCAAATGGTAAAGGTGATAACGATGCCTTCTTGCTGTTTTAGTATTAGCTTGTCTTCATTTTAGTGCATTTTAGTCAGCGTATTTCTCTTGCAAATGACCACTTGATGCGCATAGTAGCGTCCGGTGAACAAGGCTTGTAAAATACCGACGATGCACCTGAGGCTTTACTTTATATTCTCTTTCCGATCGTTCAATAGTCGTTTAGCTAATGTAGGAGGGAGCCGGCGCGCGTGGGTGATAAAAGTACATAGATTTATCTAGTAATGCACCCGGGGTAACTGTAAAAGATTGAAGTGGAAACATCAGAGGTAAACTATTTTTTATGGATCTGCACAAGATTTACATTTGCAAAAATAAGTACTGGTTTGTCCTGCTTTATCCCCCAAAATCAAACAAATTGACGAGATTTAGTATACATTGATTTTATACATTTAGAGATTTTAAGATCTCAAGTTTGTACAAGAACCGAATGAATAAGGATGCACTCCGAGTTGCAAGTAAAAATGAGTGAATATTTGTTTTGTAATAAGTAGCAATAAAATTTTGAAAGTGGACTCGTTGACCGATATTTTGAAAAAAATATAAATTAGTGAGTGTATTATCTTGGTTGATATAACAATTTTTTGTCTAATGTTTTGTTTGTTGTATTTGGACGACACGGTTAGAATAATTGATAATGACCTTGCCTACGAAGCTAGCGGTCCCGGATTTGAATCCCGGTATGGGCAATTTTTTGTGTGATGAGCATGAGTATTTGTTCGTGAGTCTGGATGTTTGTATTTAAGTATGTATTTCTTTATATAAGTATGTTTGTCGTTGTCGTTATAGAACCTACAAGCCCAGAGCTTAGTTTGGACTAGGTGAATTTCTGTGAGATTGTCCCCTGACGTATTTAATTTCTCGCAATTGAGTTTGACATACCTTAAAGAAAATTTTGCAAACGTATTTTGAATCGGACCCACTTAAATAATTTTGTATTGCCAGACTTCATTCCACCCAAGCTCGTCTAGACCAATAAAGATCTTAATCAGCCGGCCATCTGTACCACGGTCGAAGAGATTGTTAGAAGGTATTGCACGAAACCTGGGCCAATCAACCTAGACGTGACGAGACGAGACAGTAGATTTTTTGGATTTCTTGCAATTAAAAAAAAATGCAAATGCTATTTATTTATAGTTTTTTTTTAAATCAACGACGTCGAGCACCCGTCAGTCAAATTGACGTTGCACAGTTCTGTTGCGTCAATGTATAAACAACCGGGTAAGAGCATACGTCGGACCATGCCTAGCGTAGGGTTGCGTCACTATTACTACCTACAAATACAAAAAACAATCTCATAAGTATTTAATTTTATGTTCGTTAAATGTAAAAATAAGATCTGAAAAAGTGCCCTAGCAAAAGAGCGTACCCATCTTCATGGCACTTACGTCAGTTTGTTAAGAAGTGCAGTTTTTCGGCAATAACTCAAAAACGGTACCTATATCCGATCATGTTAAAATAATTTTCTTTGAAAGTATTTATTAAGCGTTACCTTTTGCAATTTTGGTCGTGAGAAACTGCAGATACCTTAGTTGAACACTAGTTGAACATTTCTTTCAAAACTTTTTCTGTTTCTACGAAACATTTATCCCAGCTCATCGACGAGGGTTCAACACATTATAAAATTAAGTCGAAACAATTTTTAGCTAAAATATATGGCATAAATTGGCTCGTGGCTAAGGTTAATCGAAGTCTCAAGATCTGAGCTCGAGTGCGACGGACGGGGGGCGTGGTGAATTCTAAACGCGACTTAACACTGGACGTGCAATAAAAACCCAAGCAAGGGAGACCGAGTATAGCCAACGTTATACTTTAAGTAAAGTTTACGGCAAATCTGATAAAGAGTAATGGTACGTTGTTTCTGTTTAAGTAATCAAACGGGTTGTGAGTGTTGGTAGACATCATTTTTTATATGAATTAAGTGACGTCCGAGGAGCCAAACATATACATTAACTGCTCATCTAATAGTTTAATATAGCATAAGTAATACGAGTACTAAGAAGTCGATTGAGGTGTAAATTCCTTTTCGTCCCTTCTATTATCAAATTCGTTATTTAAAAATTTGGTTTAAAGATGATGTCGAAGAAGCATTATTTCAAAATTATAGCGATAAAACAACGACCAAGGTTTGCTGTCCATTATTTTGAGAGAACCAATATTTTAGTTTGATGTAACTACAAAAATCGTCCATAAACAACTTTAATGTCGACATCAAGAGGTATTTCGACAGTTTTTACAGCCGCACAAATGGTCAGACAATGGCACTTAGCGAGCGTTATTGCTTTGTAGTCCTGAGATTGGCGATTAGGAATCGATAAACAGCAGTTCTTGAACATCGCTTTCGTAAAAATTGGACTTGTATTTACTACAAGTTTAGTTCTACTTGTAAAGTAGAACTAAACTACAAGAATACTACAGAACTATTAGGTGATTAATGACAAATGTTTAAATATATTTCAGTAATGAAATGAAATGAAAATATATATTTGCTAGAATACTTATTAATCGTGTACAAGGTGTTATAGTAGTTTGTTGTCAAGCTTCGGCCGAAAACAATCGATATGCAAACGTAATGCAGTCCTTATATTAAGTTATCAATGGTGCACATTTTCCGATTCTTGGAACTCTTTCACATTACAAAAGCAATATTCAGACAGCAATTAATCAAGTTTCTTCTTAAACTCTACGCCCTTTGACAATTTCTGGGGGCACGGCAGTGCCCCCGCCAAGTCGAGCAAAAAAAGGCACGGCCGTACCATCCTTTTCCCGAAGCCATTCGGGCCATTTTCAACCCCCTGTATCATTTTGTCTGGAAGACAGTTAAACAATACTATGCACATATTATAGGCCTTTGCTATGGTGACAAGAAGGGTGATGCAAGAAGTTTTTGTACCTACTGCGCCCTCTGCCTACCAGTGAAAACCTTGGTGCGCATCTTAAAAAGATTGGGATTAAATTTCAAAAATTGACAATCTTTTTTTATATAGTACATACATGCTAGTGGTAAGATTTTAAAATGTTTAAACAATGGTCTACAACTGTCTGTGAGCCAAGTGTTCGTTATTACACGTAGGTACGCACTTTTTCTGCAATTTAAAAGCCCTTTCGACATTGATATAATTGCCCCACAGCAATAAGCCATAGTTCGATAAGTAAAAAAATATTCATAAGCTGATGATGATAATGATGATTATGAAAACTATTCTGCTTTTTGTACTTTTACTGTACTCTAACGCCAGTTTAGTTTTTATTTTATACTATTTGGTGAGACTTGGGCAGGGTGTGTAATCGGGCACTCAAACTGAGCAAAGAAAAAATACATACAAAAGGTAAATTTCCTACGGATAAGAGTAAGCGTATTTATCACTCAGACGATCTAAAACGCTGTTATAGTTAATACAGGCCTTTGGAAAGCAAGCAGCTGTGTTCGTTATTTCTAATATCAGCATTACAAGCGAATTGGTGTTGTTCGAAGACTTTTCTAATAATAAGTTGGTACCATAAACCACCATTACATTATGCCATCTAGGGAAAGTTATTGAAGTGCTTACGTGGCAAATAATGTTTTAGATGTTTTCTAATAGCTGTTGTTTTATATCTGTAGCTCGTTTTGCTCGTAAATTTTGATATAGCTACAATAATAAAAGCTTCATTATTACCAATTATCTGCTCCTTTCAAATCTTTTTCAAATAATCTTAAAAGAATTTGTACAAAATTTGTCTCATTGCCACAAAAAGATCAATATGTTGAATCTAGAATACGTGTTGCACGAAAGTTGTGGACTAGAAAACAAAATCTAACAAGCGAGAGGTGAACCACATCGACGACTTTAACTCAACATAATGTGTCTTACAATTATTTCAAAGGCCTTTTTGTTGGTATATCGAAGCAACATACTAATTAAAATAATTCAAATAAAGGTTATATTTTTATAGGGTATATTTTTTTTTTACTAAAACGCTCATTTATCTCATATTTTTATGTTCATAAATATAACAACGGTACAGATAACGCCATTATGTCTATTAAACATTGGCCAAATAAACAATACACCAGATTGTTATTTGTCAGAGCACTCTGAAAAATTGTAAACGCGGATTCGTCGGGAACGGTCAATTTTTATCTACACCGTTATGCTTGAATAAATCGACAGTGATTTTTCAGTTTGAAATATTAGCGGTTTCAGCCGCCGTATCTCTGGGGCAGGCGCACCGGCGACGAGATAAAGCTTGTTAATAAACTCGATATTTCCTCTAAAAAAGTGGAAAAAATGGAACGTAAAATATCGCAGGCCTTTTCGCTGTATTCCTTTTCTTGCGCAGTAGGTAACATATGGTGAAGTGACCGAATAATTTGCTCATTTGTCAACGTCTTCGCATTGCCCGGGAGAAAAATGATTCAGTGAATCTGTCAGGGCTTCACGTCGCCAAATTAATTGAAACGAATTGCCTACCTAGTTACCGGCAACCGGTGCGTTTAAGAAAGGCCGTTCAATCTCTTGGTAATTATCTGGGTGTTGATAATAATTGAGCAATTACCCCACCCCCTTGAGAAGGAGCATGTGATTATTAATGACACTTATTATTCCGGCAAGCAAGGTGATAATTTTTCTTGTTTGATTTTTTATTCCACATTATTTTAATATGTTAGTGACGGTTATTTTTCGAATATTATTGGATCCTCATATTATTGGAAGTTTTTAGGTATACATCCTGGTCAGTCACCAAGGGCTTTCCGTTCGGCCCATTAATATTAGCACCTCCAGATTCGAAATTAATTCGTGTTTGCCAGAGTGGCTCCGGGTTGTAAGTCAGCTATTACTCACCAAGTCCGGTCAGAAACCTTTCAACCTCCATAGAATATTCAAAGGTTGGCATGTGAAAATATGGCTCAATTGGCGCTGCGATCCGCGCGGGATTTCAACTTTAATATTCAGGCGATGAAAAATATCCCCGTCATAAAAACTCGGACCGTATGAGTTTTCAGGGCTCACGTATTTGAATATTGATGTTTATGGAAAGTACCGCGCCTGTGGAAATATAAAAGGCCCTGCTATATTGGCGTGCGTGTTTCGTAAATTTCATATAAAGGAACTAAAGGCACGAATTGCAGTTAAACGATTGGTGCGTTTAATTTCCTCTCTACGTGGACGTCCGGTTTGAGTAGTTCAACTTTTTATTTGTGCGGTTTAATTATTTTTTGTAAATGGGCGGCATGCAATATTCATCTTACCAAGATCACAAGGACCATTTTACTAATTCGTGACAAAGCTACCTTTTTCGTTTAGAAATAAAAAAATGCTCGTTACAGGCTTTTAGTTAACCTATTACAACATCTAAATCATTCATATGTTAGAAGCAAATTTTGAGTCTGACTTTAAGGCACAATTTTTTTTCTGTGAAAAAAAATTACTTAATTTATTTACCAGATGTTTGTTCGACCAATTCCTCATATTTCTTCAACAGTAATTCAGTAACTTATATTAATGAAGCGTTTCCAAAAAAACTGCATGCGAGTGGAGATAATTACCTTGAATACTTCGTAAATTCAAAATTATACAATATATTTCGCTTTAACGGAAATAAAGGTATATTAAACGTAATTGATATTAATCGCTGCGTGTTTTTCATTCCGCCGCCGCATTGTTATAAATTTCTCAAAATTTTAAATCATACGCTGCCACCAGCAATTATGGTAAGTTATAGGTAGGTATATATTATAACACATTACGCAATGATTTTATAAAGGATGTTATTACACGCGTATAATATTAGTTTAACCTGTATGAATATGTATGTACAAATGAGGGGAATCAATCAACATCATATCTGGTTGGATACGTATATATGATAAATACGTATATGTGGTTAGATATGTATTAGCTCTCTTAGATACCTTATTTATAGGTAGGTACTGAAGCTAAGTAAGAAAGCTGGATAAATACGACCTCATCCGACCAAATACGATGTCGTTTAATTATTCACTACATTTGTTTGATAAATGGGCAACATTGATGACAATACGATAATTATTGTACCTACCATTGAGCAAGCCACAAAGCAGAGAAATTGAGGAATTTCATACTAAATTAAATCTATTCATTTTCATGTTAATTTATGTAAAAAAATCATACCTACTTATACTTAATTTTCAAATCCTCAATTTTTTCTAATTGTGAATGGAGACGAGGGCGAAGATAAGACAAGCAATCCTAAATGGTATTTTTTACTCTTGAAAGATCCAATTAATGATAAATGCCTCGGGAAAAGGTCAGTAGGAAAAGATCTCCGGCCCAGCATTTCTCAAGATAAAGTTAAATGTTTTGTTAAGCAATTAACACTTACAATAATTATATTTATTAATTAAATTTTTGTGAGATTGTATAATTAAAAGGGTTTGAGTGGACTTTTACTGTGATATCGAGAAACCGATGTTTTGTTAGTCCATGTCCTTCGGATAGAGGATACTTCCTATCCACTAAAACTTAACAGTTCCCGAAGGAAACGACTCCACGGTCAAATTCGCGATAAAAATGATAATTTTAACTAACGTTTCTTATAAAACATCGTTCTTTTTTGCTTAGGTACGCACTAAAAACTTGATTGAGCCTTGACGTTTGTAACGTTTTATCGCGATTGTCCACAGTAAAACAAGGCCCAGCCAGAGCGGGCAAGTGTGCGAGAAAAAGAGCATTAAGCCGTAATTTATCACAGTTTCCACGTCATTAAACACGGA
Organism: Tortrix viridana; assembly: GCA_963241965.1. NCBI lineage: Eukaryota > Metazoa > Arthropoda > Insecta > Lepidoptera > Tortricidae > Tortrix > Tortrix viridana. The sequence continues at coordinate 7,161,832 of OY725181.1, forward strand.
GACTGGGAAACCGCGTAGCGTGCGTGATAAGCGCCATGAGAATCGAATTGTCGACGAATGTTAAAAACTCACCTTTCGGATATTTGTGGTAGCAAAAATAATTTTAAAGAGAAACATTTAGTTTCCAATGTTTTGACTGCACAAACTTCAGTACTCATTAACAGGACTTACATGACAAGTATTAAAATTGGTTTTCTCATTTTAGATAAACAATTCATAGGTAATTCTAACAATTTACGGCCTGATTTAATTGACAAGACGAATTTTTCAAAATTCTCTTTTATTAAAAGCACTGCTACTAAAGAAAAGAAAAATGTACAGAGGTTTTTTTTACAAAAAATGTAAAAGAAAGCGTGCTCGAATAAAACCTTACAAATCACAAAAGAAGCTTTGTTGAGCGCGTCGCCGCCATTATTTGTTTTCATTATGAACGTTCAATTGTAATTTTTATTATAAAAGAGCTTATTCAACTATATTTATTTATTGTTCACGATAGGCATATAACAGCGATCGGACCACGACCGGTTCATTTAGAAACCTAGAATTTTCGGAAGCCGGTTATATATGCCAGAATGTTCAATGTGTTCAGTCGAGGATAAAAAAGATAAAAAGATAAAAGATAATTATTCAGTAAGTACGCCGCTCGGGCAGTTTGAGGAGAGGAGACCACTGCTGAGAAGAAGCGCCGCAAGAAACTCAACAGTTAGTCATTTTTTTAATAGAACTTACTTATAACAATGATACTACTTATTCTAGCATTATATAAACTGTAAAAATGCTATAAAATATCTGCGTAGTTTTGCAGGAAAACATGTGTGAATGATTACGAGAAAAAAATAAAATAATATTTATTAGCATTTCATTTAATCAAAAATTTTACTTGCGTCATCTAGGTATCCTTAATATCATATTTTTCAATTGAGCTGATTTGCACGATACGCAGAGATTTACACGTTAGCGCGCGATAACGGAAAGTGAATTTCAGTTACGTACCATCTATGTTATTCAGTGTTAATATTTCATTAAGCTCATTGTTTAGATTTATTTAGACATGCAAAATCTGACTCCATTCAAATAGTAACATAATGGAACTTTAATAGCACTGCAGTGTTTAGTCTAGGTAAGCTTCAAGATTTAATTTCATAATGTAAACTTTCATTGTTTATTTTAATTCAGCAGCAAATTAAGGTCAATTAAAATCAAAAAATAAGATTAATCATAAACACATTCGCTCAAAACAAAAAAAATATTACCATAACCATCATTCACAGTTTCATATCCCGCGCCGAATCAAAACTCGCATAAGTCACGTCATAATCTTAATGAAAGCCGGCCGAACGCGGACATTAAAAAAGCCATTTTTCCGGAGTAACCTCATAAATAACACGACATTCATCCTCTGACACTTGAATAACATGCCGCCGAGAGCCATTAGCCTTTAAACGAAACAAGGGCTATAGGTGAACTTGGTCTCTGTGTCCATTAAGAAAGGTCACAACACCGGCAGGCCACTTAATTAGTGAGATAGGTTCCAAGAAATGTTATTTGATTTTGCAGGAACGAAAGCAGAATTAAAACTAAAAACGTTTATTAGAAAATAACCGAAAGCTACCGATACGTATTTTTGGTAATATTCATATCTCAGTCTGACTGATATTCAAGATGAACATTAAATGGTGATGAGGAATTATTTATTTGCTTTAGTCAAACTCAAACTGAAACTCACAACATATATGTGAAAAACACACTGCAATACAGCAGACATAGTTCAAAGAAATTTATTACAGGAAACCACTGTAGAACTAAAAAGATACACAGATAAGATGCACTGAAATATAAGATAAAAAATGAGCAGAAATTTAGTAATGTTGCGCTGCAGTGTGAGGTCAGATAGGACTCAGCTCAGCACGAGCTGCAGCCAGAGCCGCGGCGCTGGTTTTCAGCTGAACCCCGGTATTTACCACGTAGCTGAACGCGAACGCGTAACAACGAAATATATATACTTACATGAATAAATAAATCAAAAGGTTACATCATCGTTATATCAGCCAAAATACGTCCATTGCTGGACGACGGTTTACCCCAAGGATTTCCACGACAGTTTGTTTTGTACTTCTAGTTTATTAAATTAAAATTAAATAGTGAAAGTGAGTTTGTTTGTTTGTTACGCTGCACCGATTTTGATAAAATTTGGTATGGAGATAGTTTGAGTTCCGGGAAAAACATAGAATACTTTAAAAAAAAATATAGTTCCTGAGAGAATAACGATAAACGACTTCTATGTGGACGAGCTCGCGGGCAAAAGCTATTACATTATAATATAACCATATAAATCCTGAAAATTTAGCTATAGTTAGCTATTACAACGCTTACCAATTTTTTAAATATGGGTAATGATTAATTTTAATAACCCCAAGACAGAATAATATTATCGAAGCAATTTTAATTTAATGAACTTTCAGCAAAATTAAAAGCTATTTCCACCTTACGGTTCCTAAGACATAAAAATGTTAATATAACATTGCATAACTTCTAATGTAAATTACATTTTTGAGCATTTTAACACACAAAGGCATAACAAAATGGACTTAAAGAGAAGATAATATTTTAAGTGAACAATGGTAAAACGAACTGAAGAGAAGAATAATGGATAAAAAGTGTCCTTAAAATGTTGCATGAGGTCAGCAAGACGGGGGCACATGCTGAGAATGTAGGTCAAGTAAAATAATTGCGGAATTGAACGAGCGATGAAAACGACAGAAAGGATCTCTAATGGAAAAATGTACTTAGCGTTACGGGTTGGTCTCCGATTTTTGAGTTTATCCAGTGTAGCAGATTACTTTTTATCGCTTTTTCGGTTACATTGATAACTTGTGATGCACGGTGCAAAAAAAAATGCTGCAAGTATACTCTTGCTCATGACAACCATGAAAGCATGTAAAATAAATATATTATACCTTATACCAAATTTATTGCAATAACAAAACATTTAGAGCTAAAGGCTGTTTTAACGTGTTACTTAATCACTGTCCAAATAAACAGCAATGTAAATAATATGAAAATGAAATGACCCACGTATTCAAACTCTAAATTTAAATTTCCGATATGATGAGCAGGTTAGTTCGCAATGATGTATACAATAAACTCTGTCGAAAAAAAAAACAACAACCACAAATCTAAAAAATATAATGAAATTTTTGTTTTTATATGCTGATAAGGCTTTGTTTATACTGTTGGGTTGTCAGTTGTCATTGGTTTTAGTTTAGTAATTTTTAAGACCAAACCGAGTCATCAAAAATACGTTATTATATTTTATTGAAGAAGAAGAAGAAAAAATGTATTCGTGACATAAAAATACAAAAAAGAAGATATGAAACAAAAAATAGTAAAGTCACGAAATGGTTCCAGTGCAGCATAATGCGGCATAGAAGCCAACGCTGGTCTTCCACTGGGACCAGGTATGAAAGTAACTCGGGATGAACGAAACAAATGAGTTTCTGAAGGGATTATGTTATCTGCACTGATGGATGTATCACAGATATGCGCTATTTTGAACCCCCCCTTACCTCAGTTGCGCTCTTGGCGCTGTGTCGTTAGGTTATGTACGTAGCGAATGGGTGCCACAAAAATACCCCCAAAGTAAGTTTTGACCGATTTTTTCAACTGTGTTTGTTTTTAATATGGTAGGTTTAAGCTTGCGTGTCAGGGGTCAATAAAGTAGTCTATTCATCTTTCTATTTTGGAGTACGAAAGGTTAGCGTTCTATTCGGCAATATTTAAAGTTTGGGATGAAAGTAACAAGTTGTTAAGTTTGATTATGATCGTGATATCTCAAAGCATAATCTAATGTGTGTTTTATATTTCAGAGTAATACAGATTTATTATGCCCAATATACATAAACAAAGAACCAGTAGAGGTTTAATTACTGCAGAAATACTGGATTTGGTTGCAGAAAAAGTAGTTCTCAGAAAAATACCATTTCGAGACGCTGCGATTTCATATCAGCTGTGCAATGTAACTTTAAATAAATATGTGCAGAAGAAGAAAAAATGCTGCAACAAGTTTCAGCTTCCAAATGTCCAAATGTAGGCTACGCTACGTATCGAAAAGAAAAAGGTTTAAGGATCACTTTATCCGTGATGCACAGTCACAGTCAGTTGGAAGTGCGAATGGAAGTGTTTGGATACAGGAAGATGATATCAAAATATTTTTTAATTATTTTAAGACTCATGCAAGACCATCTAAAGAAAATAAGTGCATTCTTCTTTCGTACAACCCGAGGGCTTATTGCCTAACGTACTCGCGATCGCGATCGACTTGAAAGTGGAACAATTGCTGTCATTTTGTAGGCAGATTTGCCTTCAACTGTCAAAAATGAAAGCGATCGCGATCGCGAGTGCGTTAGGCAATAAGCCCTCAGTTCCTATATAGCACTGAAGAATACTAACTTATTTAGAGACTCAATTCAATTCAATTTTTTTGTTAAAATGGCGTCTGTCCATGAGGACAATTCTGCCAATGTCAAAGTTTTAGGATACATGTGATCGGTTCTTGAAAATGTTATTAAAACATTTAGAGTGTTATATTCTCCGAGATCAGAGGCAAGAGTGTCGGCCGCCGCTCGCGCTGACCACTCCACCGAGCTCCTCAACACCACTGAGGCACTAAAAAACGCGACAAAATAATCGACACGTGCAGCTACCAACACTCTTGTCACAGAACTCTTAGAGACTCTGGCATAGTCCTTTTGACTTTCCCACCACACTACTCACACATGATGCTGCCGTTTGATCGCAGTGTATTTGAACCACTTTTTTATAATTGTGATATTAGTTTAAAGTCTAAAAAGGCTGATATTCAATAAATACGTTGATTATGAAAGTGACTTTGTTTTTAATTACAATGTTACACCCATCCCCTGACACTGTTACATTACAACCAACCCTGGGGGTAGGCATGGTTGTAACAAATTCCACTTTTTTATCTGGTAATTTTTCTCAAAATCTGTAATATCAGTTGCATTTAATGTGGTGTTCAAATATATCATATGTGTACTAATTCGAAATTTGATATATAAAATATAACGAGAAAATTGAAAATTGTTACGTTCATCCCTGGTCTCCTTATTTCCCTTTTAACCGGTTTTTAAGTATAATTCCGATCAGAGCAAGAGGTATCAGATTCTGGTGAGAATACCTATTGCATATTATCGTGTACCTTACCGTTCAATTTGTCTTTGTTATTTCCGGGTCACGAGATAAAAGTAATTTTTATTGAAACATCGTCTGATGTAGATTGTAGGTACTATTAGTAACTTAACGGACCATTTTGTGTGACAAGATCCACAAAATGTTTAGTTAACTGTAATTCAAATAGGAGCTTGAAAAGAAACGTAGACAAAATATGAATTTTTTACTCGTTTATAATTTACTCTGGTTGTACAGTCAGCATCATAATATATCGTATCAACCAAAGTGGCCAAATAGTACGTCACACCATATAAAATATATGGTGTTACGAATTATTTGGTCACTTTCGCTGTTACGATATATTTGATGCTGACTGTACTTTATGATGTTTGAAGAAAAATATTCAATAAGTATAACAAATAAGCAGTGTCACTTGCTAGTGATAAATGATACAAAACGAATATTTTATCCATCAGAGCCTGTCACACGCGTGTATGAAAATATACTTCCAATCACATTACAACAGTCAATAACAAAAACAATCTCCATTTATCATTGTCTTTACATGAAATATTAGGGATCCCTTCTTTTGCCATAATTTCATATGGCATAATCGTTTCATTTTCCCAGGGATTTTTTTTTAAATTTTGAAAATTTCAAGATGATTTAAAAGATTATCACAGAACCTTAATAGGTTCTTAATATGTTCAGGATAATCCTGAAAAGTAGGCGGTTTCAGAAAAAAATCCTTTATTTTAATTGATTATTATGGCATATGAATTTATGACCAACAATAGATACCCGAAATATTATACTATATAATAATAAGTAGATATATACTTATTAATGTTTATTGTATTCATAAATACGAATGTCAGATATGTAAGAAAGGCTGTTCGTAATATTCACAATAAATGAATTATTTTACTTGCCTGAAATCGCTTGTCTTGTTATACGCGCTTCGTGACTTGTCTTTTCATTTTTAAGTTAAATTTAGAAATATCAGACTCAATAGATGGAATCTCAAAACTTACCATTGAAATGAAGGTATTTTTTAATAATGTTTACTCTATAATTCGAATCTGGTATAGAAAGTTTTTTTAATAATTTATTTATTTATTTTTAAGAGACAATCTTACACAAATTGACCTAGTCCTGACCTTCTAGGCTTGTACTACTACTACTACTAGACAACGATAAACATACTTATATAGAGAACTAATATACTTAAATACATAGAAAACATCCATGAATTAGGAAGAAATACTCGCGCTCATCAAACAAATATTTTCCCATACCGGGATTAGAACCCGGGACCGCTAGCTTTGTAATCTGGAAACCTTGAAATTGTAGTAAATCAGTAATGATCGTAAATAGGAATAGCTCGTGGTCAGTATCATTGACAAATGGGGCCAATGATACACAGCTGCAGCAGCAGTGAGCAGCTATGTTATTCTGTTATCACATCGTCGTTCAGTTCTACTCAGTCGATGAATAGTTAAATAGTTTAAGATATTGTTATAAATATATGTATTTTAGTCAGTAAGGTATTTATCTAAGGGCCTTGTAGCCTGAAAATAAATAAATAAATAAATAGCCGGCGAATTTACGTCGTCCGTCAAGGTGGGTAAATGACATTCAACTGCCTGCACATTCATTTAGTCGCTGGTTCATTCACAGACGACTAGCTGTGAAACCAGCGACTAAATGAATGTGCAGGCAGTTGAATGTCATTTACCCACCTTGACGGACGACGTAAATTCGCCAGCAGAACACAAGACAAACGTTTGCGGTACTTATACCTACAAGTCAAATGTATTGGCGCATCTTAAATTAATCTGAAACGGTTATCCCGTACGGACACAAGCAAGCATGTTGTCTCAGCCTCCCCATACAAGATTACCTCGGGCCTTGCGGTATCTAATCCTAACTAAGTCAAACTGGCTAAAAAGGCATTATGTGCATATTGCTTGTAAAAGTCTTGTTATTTACCGTGTTATTCGAGCCGGCATAGCCATACAGCCTCAACAATATTTGGTATTGACAAACGAACTTTAACATATTAGATACCTACTTTTATATTTGTATATGTAGCTTACATTACTACACTCGAAATTATATTTGCATTTTTTTGCCAAACGGAACGTTTTGAACGTTTAATTTGATACGACTCTTTATTACGTTGTAAAGGGTGGAATACGAATCACTGACCCGTTTTAGTATGAATGTAATTTTTATATTATTATGAGACGAATATATTACAGGACTCGTTTAGGGTTGTTTTTGTAAACTTAATGAGAGCCTTTTACACAGATGTCATTTCTAGGGTTCCGTGGCCAAAATGGCAAAAACGGAACCGTCATGTCCGTCCATCCGTGTGTCACATGCATTTTACTCAATAACTACAGCATTTATATTGATGAAATTTGGAGAATACATAGGTGTCTTGTATAAGCCGCTACTTAAATAATTTGGTAGTTAAGTAACAAAAATAAATATTATTAGGGGGCACTCGATACATGTAACAAAAGCTTTTTATTCAGCAATCGTCAACGTGTAACACATATTTCGACAGTTCTTTTTAAAACACTTTAACGTTTTTAAACAATGTTTTTGATTTAGTGAATATTTTCTGAAATAATCGCTCCTAAAGTTGTATAAATTGTGTCTCTTTATCTTTTAAACTGTATGTTTAAAAATATGAAGAAAATACAACGGTAACGGTATTAATAAATACTTTCAACCAAAAAAAGTTCAACATGATCGGATATAAGTACCGTTTTTGAGTTATTACCGAAAAACTGCGCTTCTCAACAAAAGGACGTAAGTACCATGAAGATACGGTCTTCTGGTGCACTTTATTTGTATTTGTAGTAATGGCGACAGAACCCTACCTGAGTGATACGTGGAAATTATTACACGGGGAATATTTTATGCGGAAATAAGTACGAGTACGATGATCAATTAAAAACAAGGATTTCAGTTTTATTTAAGTAAAGTATATTTAATTTATCTTGAATAAAAAAAGCAGAACTCGTATGAATTAAATACAAAACGCTCAAACGTAATAAAATACGAACAAAAGTCACACGATTTGAGTAATCTAACAGCAAGTACTTCAGTAGACGTAATGTTATTTACAAGGCTAATCCTGGCAGATCCTAGTGCGGATTATAACGCCGCAAAACTGGCGAGGGCGTAGTTAAAGTCTGCGTGATGAAGTGATCGCGTCGTGCGGTCGGTTCATGTAATATTCATAGGCCAAGGTTGCGGCAATTTGCCCAATATATGTATCTGTCCCATAAACAGGGTACATACTAACCCGATGTGCGCGTGAAACGGGATGTAATTCGGTGGGATTGCGGCCAGATTGCCTTAACACTGGACCAAATTGCAGCTTGCAGTGAATGCAAATTAGTACTGCGGTGTTATAATGATCTGGCAAGTGATTCTGAGTTATTGTTACTGTAGAATAATGAGTCTATTATCAGAATATCGGGTGTTTGTCACTGAAGAAATTATTTACAAATTGTGAGTACCGATGAGAATTAAGTGTTCTTTCAACTTACTAACAAAGCTTGGGAAATTTTTTACATATTTATTATGTAGTTTAACCATAAAATGTATTCCGTCGAAACAGGTCGTCAAAGTAAATATCCATGTTTACGTAATACGTCGCTCATAAAACTACAGACAACCAGAAAAAATGGCAAGTTCCGCCCCGGATTCCCAGGGAATTCGTCTAACTTGGCTAATAAAGATTTATCGTCGTGATAAAAAATTTCATAGCGGTGAGTTGGCCGTAAATAATTCCGGGCATACCTGGGAATGCTGATTTGACATGGGTCAGGGTTCGAACTCGAGCCGTATATTTCATTTCTTCCAGAAGGATCACAACCGCGGCGTAAATTGAGATTTACCCCAGACACCGCACCTTGCCAGCGTAATTATTAGCCGTTCCTTGCGAGCCAGGATATACTTTTATAATTGGACGAAGTAAAGTAATTAACGTCCGTCTAAAAATCCAGAATAAATTATGATTCAACGGCAGAAATTCTTCTTACAAAATCAAATATAAGTTTTAGGAGGTGCTCAACAAGAATTTGGGATTTTTTTAATAAGTATGTTAAATAAGGAAGAAAACAAAACAACCAACTAGTAAACTGTCCAATTGTCCTTCTCATTACTTACTAGCGCGGTTAACCCCGGAATATCTGTGCTATTAACTACCGGAAGAGGGTATCCAATAAATTCGGAGTTTTCATATATAAATCAGGGGTCAGGCGTGTCCCAGAAGGTCCGGAGATAAACCCTATGGTATAAAGAGTGCGAGGAGACATTATCCGGAGCAGCTGGAGCATCGTGAACTCTGTCGCATTGCTACTGGGGTTATATGTATAGCACACGCGAAACTCAACCTAATACCGCTCAATTTCCTTCACTAAACTTGCACAAATTGAAACTTGATCCAGAAAATGTTGTATAAGGCCGCTATTGTTTTCAGCTAACTTCGACCTTTGCGTATTGAAAGCCGAAGTTGCGCATAATCAATCAATTTTGCCCAAATGATGGACGGTTTACTTAAGATGACGGACAATAAGTGATAAACGACGTGGAAATTAGATTTTTTCCGCGTTCTCCACTAATTGTCCTGTCCTTGTTATAAAGTGAATGGAATTTAATGAGAGAAAGATTTTGAATAAAATGTACTTCGGATTCTTCAAGCGTTATGAATTATGATTCTTTTGCTGTTCAATTATATGAACACAAGACATTTTTTTTCTTTTTAACCCTCGACCTTAAGCAGAGTGGTGTTTATAAGTTTAACGTGTGTATCTGTGTATCTCAAAACCACATTTGGGATCGGAATAACACAAAAATTGCTACGATAGTAGCTCCCAAACGGATGAACCGATTTTGACTCAATTCTTTTGTTTGAAAGGTGACTTCATCGATAGTGTTCATAGCGTTACCTGGTTAAGGCCGTGGAGCGTTCAAGCCGCCCCGCTTTTATGTCACGACACGTTTACTTTCAATGATAATAGGGAGTCGTGCTGAGGTTCTAACATACCTCGAAAGTAAAAGCTGTTTGTAATGTTATACGTCATTTTTTTCGTGACATACAAACGGGGCGGTTCGAACGCTCCGCGGCCGTACCCACCTACTAGAAATGCACAAATAAACCAATAATAAAAAGCTTACAAAACCGTTACTTACCAACAATACTCACACTATAATCTCGTAGTCGCTATACAATTTTAACTCGCAGATGATCGCTCTGTATCGCTGTCTAGTAAAGACTGATTCAACGGCGGCGAGTGTTCCGCTTTTGTAATAAATAGTTGCCGGAAGGTTGTACGTATTGCAGTCTCGTTCACAATTGTATTTGCTATCTCCTTTCTAATCATGTTATCTCTTTCACATGCTTCTGGATGGTTCTTAGTATTGCTGTCTCTTTCTAATCATGGTATCTCTTCCACTCTTACTGGAAAACTCGCCATATACTGAAATTTACTTCAAAGGCCTATAACGCTTGAAAACGGGTTTTCAGGTTATGGCGTAATCTGGCAGAGGGTGACCAGAAACTGACTGAAAACATATTACGGGTGCCTGAAAACAACGGAAACTTGGTCGAAATAGATTTCGATATTATGATACTAGAGTATGTCTTAGCTGTCTGATGAAGGGGCAACCTCTGAAAAGGACTAAAACGATATTTCACCCTACTGAAAAAGTTTTAAAAGCATCGAAAATCGCGACTAAAAATTAAAGACCTTAATCCACCGCCGTAACAATAGCTAAGTTCGGTGAAAATTAGTTGGGCCATTTAAGAGATATAAGCTCTGAAAGTAGGGGTTCCGATTTTATCAGGGGTTTTTATTTATTTAATAGATATGTTTTTTATTTATGGCGTTGTTTCTAAAATTTGTACCTAATTACGACACGTTAATATTAATTGTTACAACATTAAAAACAAAACGATTAAACTGAATTGTATCTGTGGAATCGGTTATACAATTATGTAGATGTGTGTGTTAGTTGGTAATGCAAGTGCTAAATAAAATAAGTGTACGTAATCATTTAATTATGTTTGGGTGAGGGTGAAAATTACTTATTCGATTAAACCGAAAAAAGTCTTCTCCAGATTCCTTTCCCCTTCTGAACGTTGGCAGCAGTCACTCCCCACCCACCCATACGACCACGTATACTACCCGTTCCGAGCCAAACAGAACAGACAAACACGTCTGTCAAGTCTAACGAAGCACTATGCATAAACGTAAAAACATCAATTTCGCTGAAGCTCTTAAATTTCGCATTTTTTCTTCGTAATGGCGACACAATATTTCATTTTCGCCCTTCACGGTCTGTAATTTTATTACAGGGATCAATTTTACGACATTGGATACTTTTACGGCTGTTGAGTCTTAAACGTAAAAGGGTTACAGTTACGATACCCATTACTCCCCCCTTTGTACTTGCAGCGCATACCTATTGGGCGATGTTGAGGTTTGCAATTGATTCCCGATAACTTGGAAAAATAAAAGCGCACGTCTCAGGGTCTTAAAACAAAGTCATTTGGTATTAGAACTCTGAGCAGAATCGTTATCGTCGGTTAGTATTTACTCGTATACCGAAGCTTTTCAGTATTTTCTGTTTAAATATATTCTCTGAGAAGGATTTTTATATACAAGATTTGATAAGTTAACTACGGAAGGTTTTAGCTCTTAGGTAAATCTTTGCATGTATAAGAGGTCGTACGAGATTCTCAGTGGGAAAAGCTGTTACCGTGGCTGGCCAAACCAATAAAAGTAAAATATCACAGTTCCTCATTGAGTGCATTTTGCTTCGTTTTCCATGTTCCTTGTAATCATGATAAATTAATAAGTTTCAAACTATTTATTAATCCGACTACAGTAGTGAAAAAAAATTTGTCGAAAACATGACAAAATGAGAGCTCGTGCATATTCATTCTTTCTGAATGAATGATTTTTCGCTTGTTTTCCGAAACCTATCATATTCAGCTTCATATTCAGAAACTGATATTGTGATAGGCAATCGGGCTGACTTACAATTTGCATATTGCTTTTGAAAGCTATTTGCATGATATTGATATTGACAAATTGCATTATTTTGGTAAGCACATAAACGTACTAAGTATTTAGTAGTAACGTTGCCATTTTATTTATTTAATCGTGTTGTGGCATTGATAATAATAGTACATTTCTATGCTAGTGCGAAAAGTATGTCATTACTCCACGAGTACCGAGATATCTTGCCGCGAGCCGTAGGCGAGTGGCAAGACTCGGGACGAGTGAAGAATGACATTTCCGCACGTGTATCGAACGACGTTTTTTAACACAGTAGCGAAAAAATAAATCAATTTCAAACTCTGATTCACTCATTTTAAAAACAACTTTTTCATTTGACATTTGAAGAAAGTTTTTGACATTATGAAGAGGTGTTTTTTTAGCTTTTATTCGACTACAATGGATTTTTTTAATATTATTGAACCCACTTTAATGAAAGATTTTTTTCAAATGCCTGTTCTTTAAGACATAAACAATTGTAAATATAAAACATTGTACTATTATTACCTAAATAAATATTGTTATTTACGATTATTTGTGTATCGTATATTTATAAAAACAATATCGAATGTTGCCTTTGGAAACTTAAAAAATGCTTGCAGTAAGAAAAAACGCCTCTTCATAATGTCAAAAAATTTGACAGGCGTTTCGGCCGGTTAAGAACGGTTTTTCAATATTCAATATTAAAAAATAAACGTGTTATTATAATGATGTACAGGTAAGTAATAAAATATGTAATATGTATATTTTTCTTATTCTTACATTAACAGTAGGTCTTTATGTTGATTACGATGTCTAAAGGAAACTAATATTAACACTCATCAATAAGTAGTCATGAATTGGAACAAGTATAAATTTAAAAAATTGGAAAAGTAAAAAGCACTAGTTCGCGAAAACCCACTTTCCGCACGATATACAGCTACGAAAAGTACCACTTTTTGAGCAACTGTGTTAAAAAAGAATATGCAGTATAAAAACCTCACACCAGGCTAAATAAATGTTGACAAGTCCATGTAACGTAACGCGGTTAACTTTAACGACCGTCAACGTGCACTAGAGACTAGAACTAACATTTTAAATCAACAACGTCGTCTAGTAAAAAGTTTGCGGCGGGTTTGCGATACAAGTCACGTATTAGGGGAACAGCAGCCGGCAGGGGCCGAATTACCCGCGGCCCTCGCGCCAAACACGTGACCTCCTCGCAGAGATGCCACCCTGGTACCAGGATCGGAAAAACATTCTTCCATGTTAAGATACAAGGATATTGACACTATAAAGGGTTGCATGTGTGTCAGTACGAAAAAATGTTTTTGATCCGAGAAATGTATGATTGTTATTCCTATATTTCCTTCTTAGTACGCTCGCATCTTATGAGAAAAAGTAATAAACGCGCAAGAAAATAAATATCCTAGCACATCCATACTTATTTAATAACCCCTCTGTCTGCGGAGTACTACGAGTCATCCATACTTAATGGTAGGCTTGCTACGATGTTCTCGTCGCTACACCGTCGTAGAGGCATACGTAGCAAGCTTGCTGTTATGAGGTTACGAGGAGAGGCAAAAGCGTAAGATGTAATTTTGTAATACTAATTTCCATTAGCCTACATACACATTATGTCATTGAAATACAAAACCTATTATAATATATTAGGTAAAATTATACATTCCTACATTCAACAAAGCCACTTGATTTATTTTCTAACAAATTCGTTCTGAAGAGAAGTAGACGGTTCACATTCAATTTATGAACTCTTCTGTCGTCTTAATCAAAAGGCAGTATGCCCATATGAATTTAATACTCTTACTGTTATTTTCTCACTGTTATTTTCTTTTGGGCAGACTACTTTTCCTTAAACTTAATTGAAATTAGTTCTATCAGTTACTACCAACAACAAGTGATTATTAAAAAAATCTCTACAATAACTGCTAATGAGGCTGAAGGATAAAATGTTAAAGCAAACCAGAGCATTAAGTCCTAAAATGGCCGCGGTTTTTCAATTATGTAAATAAAATCCTCTCATCTCAACAATTTAAGAAAATTAAAGCAAAATATTCAGAGGCCAAATATATTTTAGTAACATGATAAAGAATTTAATTTCATTAAAACATGTTTTAAATTAAACCCAAGTCTGCAAGCCAAATGAAAAATCCAAGGGAAGCTAAATATTTTGGCAAATTTCCTGGTCCGTACCAGGAAAGCAGGTCGCGTATGGAGACTCATTTCCTAGCATTCCCCTAGGAGAATGCGAATCACGTCTCGCTGGGCGAATGCCTGAGCCTCCGGCGATCCTAGAATCAGACGCAGAATGCACTTTGCGGGGATCAATGGATCGTGAGGAAAATAGAGGGCTATGGATTTATGGTTAAGATCTCTGTCTTACGGCATGGGGTCTTAAATGCATCATTAGAGACTTCTGAGGGCAAAACTCCTGAAACGTATTCGAAAGTGCTTTCAAAGGACTGTATATATTGTACAAGCTCGTTCACGTTTAAGTGCTGATACATAAACCTGAGCATTCAGTTGTAATGAACACTCTAGACAAAATTACATGCTAAGCAAAATTTCACTTTACTCGTGCCGTTTGAAAATTAAAGCGAAACTCTGTATGAACTATTGGACTGGTACTGGAGCGCGAGTTGACGCGAGTTCACCTGGTTCGACGTTCTTTAAATAGATTTTATACTATTAAACGAGAAACATACACGGCCTAACGATTTCGATGAAAATTGCGACATGAGGGTTTACGGGGACGAAGATTCGATCTCAATCTGGAAAAATTCGTGTACCCCGTATTTTCACTCAAACATTTTTCCCGTGCAATATGGTTCGTAATCTCAGGGCGGCTGCCGCCGTCTGAATAGACTGATGGTTAGAGCGCTGGCCTACTATGCAAAGACATGAGGCAAGAGGGTTTTTTTTTGTTTTATTTTTGTTTTTCTTTTAATTTTGTATAGATAATCGATGAAAATTCGATTTCGACCCGAGCGACGACGCTCGCTCTCCCAGGTACTAAATTATAATAATCCAAATAATATAAATATAAAAATAAAAAAAATAATGCATAATTGATAAAAAAATATTAAATATTCCAAGCTCATTCATTATATCTCATTGTGGTGCTATTATCTCTTTGGTGTGCAATAAAGAGAATTATAATATTATTTTTCACTTCTCATGCTCTTAAAATGCTACTTTAGTCTCTGCATATCGGGACTATTCCTTTTTAATCTCTAGGGATTAAAGTATTTTTTTTTTAAATTTACTTTGGAAACCCCTAAACAGCCAATCACGGTGTAAGTGAATGTAGGATTATTACAGAATAAGTACTTGCATAGAAACCGGAATATAAGAAAGAACAAATGACGTAGATTTGACCTTTTTATATTTACGGCATTCATAACGAGATAGAAAGAGATGTCCTTATAGGTATACTTTCGTTTTACATCATGTTGCCAAAAGGTTTTAGACGTCAAATTTGAATGGACCGCGATGAGCCCGCCATTGGACCCTTACACTAACCCACAGTACTACAAAATTAAAAAATCGATATACAAATAGTTAATTTTGTGTCAGTGTGACTTCTTCATTTAGCAGCTTTATTAGTTTGACAGTGTTGTGAATATATATCAATATTTTCAGATTTTCAAAACATGAAAACTTGATACTAGAAATTATTGTCGACTCAGCAGCAACACTGGGCGTTGACAGATCCTTGTGACAACATCTTTCTAACTCGATATGAATGCCATGCCATAAATAGAAAAAGGTCATATACGTCTTTTGCTGTTTCTTATAGTTCGGTTTCTATGAAAGTAATTATTCTGTGGTATAGACAATTTTAGGGCGTGGAAATAACCTCAAAATGACAACTGTGCAAAAACATTAAAAAAAAACTATTTAATTTCGTGAAACACGATTAATGATTACGAAAATGAATCAATTTTATTATATTAAGGATGAATTTAATTTATTATGCATGGACCATGCATAATAAATTTTGATTAGTTTTGAAAAAATTGTTTTAAAGTTTGATTCTGTTGGCTAAATATGCAAGCATTTAAAGCGTCACTTTATAAAAGAAAAGAAAATTAAAAACCGCGGAACAATTTTTTTTGCTATTGTAATTTTGTATAGAACGTCGTTATTTTTCGTCTCATTCGAAGTGAAAAGTAGAGTGTTTAACTCGAGACTAAAAAGCCATAATGACATTCGAACTTCATCCACCCTCGCTTTGCTCGGGTGTATAAATATCTTGTGTCATAATGGCTTACTTTAGTCCCTTGTTGATCAATCTACTATTGTAACTCTGTGATCACCAGTAGTGAACTGTTAATATCGCACAGTAAAGCACAGTAATTATTCGCGGCCCATATTAACCAGGCGACTGCCTATTACGACGAATATACTTTTAACGGACCAATAAAACGCGCAATTAACCCCGCCCGTTGTTATTGGCGCACTTTGTATTTTTTTAGGCGTTTTCAAAACAACCAGACCCTTCATTCCATCTGTTTAAGTTCATTAATTAAGTCAAGCGTTTAATAACTCTTGAGTTAAGCAACTTACGATCTAAATTACGAGCTAATTAAGAATGTCTTATGAAATATTGCGTTACCATAAGAACGCACATATTACTAAAATTGTTTAACTTACATTATTAAACTACAATCATGAAGCTGATATGTTTTGGCTTACGGTGCAAACAAACAGGATCTATAAATTCTACATAATATGGCTTATAAATACAATAGAATGTATATGTAGAATATATAGGTCCTCTTGCAATTGCATTAAAGGGGTAAAGACTCCATATTGCAATTGTATTGTTTACGACTCGGCCGCCTCTACAGTCATGATAATCCCAAAAAAAAAACATAAAATGTACAAAAATGTCAAGTCTCGCAATGCTTCCACCGTAAAAAGTCGTGAGATCTCATGTACCTAAAGCCAAGCCTACATTTAGTGAATGTATTAATATTAGACATCTTTATTTATATAATAAGTATAGTGACTTGGCAATCTATCTGTGGCTGACTGTACCTACCTATATCCACTACCTAGTCTTTCAAATACGATTACAAAGTTACTTGTGCAGTTTGTAAAATTATTTGTCATAGACTTTATATGGAGACGTGAATTTACCAACCGCAAAGAAAACGGGACTAAAATTTGAGGATGTTTCAGTATATATTCTGTGTAATTTTTCTTATAAGTAAAGTTTAAGTTGTAAGTAAGTTTTAGTTATACTTTTTGTGCAATAAAGAGTTTACATACATACATAAATGAAAAAAAAAAAACACCCTGAATGCAACATTTGAAGTTTGGGTGTCTGCTAGAAGTACCTTAGAATTTTGATGATCGATGATGAGTCAGGGAGAGAGTCAGTAACAAGATGAAGAACTTTGACTTGCAATAATTCGTAAACTACTGATTCAAATTTAATGTATTTTGGAAATATATCTATGTAATGCCCTCTTGATCACTGAAAGTTGAGGCTTCTAGTTTTTTTTCACAGCGAAGTTACAGGGGGTTAAAAAATGGCCGTGCTACGGCGTGGTACGGCTGTGCCTTTTTTTGCTCGACTTGGCGGGGGCACTACCGTGATAAAAATTCTGTCATAGTAATAAAAATACAATAACAATAGGGAAAAGATAAATTGGGATAGAGGCCACAAATATACAGGAATATTACTTGTCAAAATCAGTCAATTACAAACTTTTATGAAACTAGGTAGGAGAAAGTTCGGAATAAAAACTGATGGCCCCTTTAATAAAATTATAATTATTTTCCTCATGCTTCTATTTCAATCTTGCGATTCATACAAAAATAACGGTTCGGCAAATGGATAAGCTTAGATTTTTAACTCGTCTTCCCAAAAATATATTAGTAATAGGATTGAAATTGATCAAAACGTTTGCAGCATGGATTTTACGCCGAGAAAATCCCGTGATGGTCGTGAATGCACGTTCATCCGGGAAGACGCGATTATCTGTTAAGCTCTGCCCAAACCAATACGTTTGCGAGGCGTCCCAATTTGTTGGCTCTGGAATGATTTGGTCCTTTAGACGAAAAATAGGGAAAAAAATATTTTAAAAAACATCATAGTTAAGAGCCGGATGACAGTGATTGTTTTTTTTTATACCGCAAAACATATCATGGTCAAAATTAACAATAGCAATGTAATCAGACTATTACCCCCTCTTTAATAATATTTAATGTTATAATTCAGATCATGAAATATACTGATCATGCGATCTCACTTACCTTCTCCTTCCCATAAAAAAATCCCTTTTTTATGACTAGATCAGTGTGAGTTTTAAGTATCAAATATACCCGTAATTTCTTTGACGCGACTACAACGCCGTGCAATCGATAACCAGCTGCGGGGGAATTAAATCAGAGGTCATTTAGTTTTACTGACCTCGATAATTGCTGCCACAGCCCGCCGAACCATTAAATACGTACATAAATGCAAAGAGCGGCCAAGCGCGAACCGCCCCAGGCCAAACGGGGCGCCCATACATATGGATGGAGTAATATATCACAAGCCTGAGAAAATCAAACGCTGGCAGTTATGCACTTTTGACGTAAAGTAAAGCGTCATCCTAATTGGGTAACATCGTACGAGCGTTACGATTTCGTCGCAACAAACATACAAATCTCTTTGGAGTATCTTAATTGAAGCTTGTAAGCCATCTCTTAGTAGTCTGTGTTGTAAGCCATCGAACCTACAAACTTCTCTTTAATGTCATTGATGACGCGTCATCGCATAAACACAGAAACGTGCGTAAGACGGTATCGCGCGATCAATTTGCATTGCCAATTAGGACACGTGTACAGTCGAGGACAGAAAGATATTTACACTTTTTCACCTTATTCCATTGTAATAAGGTCCAAAAGTGTATATCTTTGTGTCCTCGACTGTACGAGTATTGCACGAGCATTTTTATCGCATCGCCCGTTAGCGCAAGCGATGGTCATATAAGAGCGACGCCTGCTAATGTCGACCAAATTATAAATCAAAAAGATATTGATTTAATACCGGTCCCCATATCCCCTGACAAATAATGTCCACTGGCGTTACTTCCAATAGTTTTTGTCCCCAGCGCTACATATTTTAGAACCAATTTGTAAATTGCTTATCTTTTTAAGAATCTATACATTAGTATAAAACAAAGTCGATTCCCGCCGTCTTTCCCTTTGTATGTATGCTTAGATCTTTCAAACTGCGCAACGGATTTTAATGTGGTTTTCACCATCAGTTAGACAATTTTTCACGAAAGGTTTATGCATGTAATAGTACCCGGAGCGAAGCGAGGGCGGATCGCTAGTTATAAGTATAAATAGAAAAAGATAACCCACCTACATATTGAAGACCTACTTATATATTGAAGGATGAGGGTTTATTTGTTTTGCTTCACGAGTAGTTAGTATGCCGCTGACAATAACGGTACGTAAACTTTTACGACCGTCACAGTTATGAATACAATTGTTGCGTTGACATAACAGGATCAATCTGAATAGCAGCATCGTAAAATATTTTTAACGTTATGTTGACGACATATGGCTTCTATAGGTGACTATTTATTTTAGCTTATTTTTTTTATATAAAACTATTTGGAATGTCATATTCATAATGTTCGCTCATAAACGCGCCAAGCCCAGGCCTAGGCCACTGCCACCACAATTAATCTGACGCGAAAAACAATTTAAAGGAAAATAGTAAGGGTATGCTTATAAGAATTTCAAATAATATTTTCAGTAGTACTCGTAAACAGTGCCAGATTTCCACCTAGGCCTACAAAGCCCCGGCCTAGGGGCCCAGCCAGCCTAAGGGCCCCAGTCCTAGTCGCGGGACCTGCACAAAAACTGACCAGCTAAACCAAAATGGAATGATTTCGAGATGGGGGAGGGGGCCCCAAATGCCAAGTCCCTAGGGACCCTGCATGGCCCTCTAAGTCTGGTCCTGGTTGTAAGCGTTCAAGAATAAAGTGGTTTTGCTTTTAGTTATTGTTCGAGCACAACTATACATAGTTATAGAATATTTACACCAAATACACTAGGAAAACAATCAAGCAATTATTGATAAAACCTACCGTTGATGATCTCGATTCCCAAAATCAATTTCAATGTGAGACAGATTCATTCTCGGCGCTTAATTTAACTAATCTGTCAACGTCGATATAACATTTAGTAGTACAATTATGTTTCAGTTTAAGTGCACAAACACGTTACTGCTATTATCGTTCCTACCTACTATGCAAATTCAATTGAGCACTTCTCTCCAAACAACTTCGGACTGTATTGGTCGTTACAGGGATTCTGCGATAGCCCTATGCGGGTCGGGACTCGGCCCGGGGCGCTAGTTTGGTGCAACGTAACCATATTGTACCTACACATAACTATGTACACTGACTGCGCAAAAGTGGAATGTATTATGTAACACATAGGCAGCTTATCTGAAAATGTCTACTGGGGAGAATCATAAAATTGTTTTTGCTGTAATATACTTAACAATGCTCAGCTTTTTATTTTCAATATTTTGTAATATCAAACAATTTCAGGCAAGAGAAAAAAAAATTACGCGTTGGTTTCAACATTATTGCCCGTATGCGACAAGTACCGCCGCCCTGTCAATAGCACGAGGGGAATATTAGTTGGAAAGGCCGGCGGCATCGCTCCGTATATTTGCACTCACAGGCAACTGTTATGGTCCGCAGTTAGAGCACAGTAATATAGAACTTTGCAAAACACAGAAACTATCGGGGTGTCATAAAACGAGCTGTATATCGTCTGCTCGTACCCTTGGTGCGATTTTACCTTTAGCAATATGTAAATTGAGGTACATATCATCTGGAATGCCTCCATCAGTATTTAGCAAGTTTTTTCTTACTGTCTTTGCCAGGCTTCCATCGCTTTCTTCCTCATTTGTTCGTTTTTCTTCTTGTCCCGTCCATACGCTCTTTGTAACACCGTGTTATATACATAATATACACGTGTGACTTTTTTGTACTTTTTCTGTACTTTTTAGGAGCACGTATGGTCATAATAAATTAAATGAAGACAGTTTAGAAAATGCCTACAAGGCATTAAAAGAGTTGTTTTCTTATATCGGAAGTGAACAATAACTTAACTTGAGATATTTATTACTCATTTTACAAGATTCTAAGAAAAAATGCACAAGAAAAATTTTCCTTGTCTTAAGACTTGAAATTGTCATAACATGTTTCGATTCCAATCCTGAACTCGACTACCCAAGACAACGAGTTTGCGACAGTGGGTGAAATACAAAGTTTATAAATTGCTTGTTTGCATCTCGGCGTCTTAGAGATGTGCCACTAGTGACTAGACTCGCGAATGTCGAGAGGGCCGTCTGTGAGTCTACTACCTCTCTACTCTTTTTAAATGTGTTGTTAAGTTTAGAATCTCAAGTTTTTACTCAGGTATCCTTTTGAACACCTAACCAACACACATTTACTCAAGGCGTTATTAAGTAAAACTATGTTTTCGACTAGTGTTTGCTTATAAAAAATGCATATATTGATAATTATTAGCCACTGCATCGCATCAATTAACAAACTCTTCCGCGATCTTTTTTTTTATAACCTCCGTTTGGGAGGACTGGCTACAGACCACATTAAGGTTTAGTGGTTTATCGTCCAATCATAATTATATCTATGATTCTGATCTGATTCAGTGAGCTCCCGTTTTCGTTATCCGTTTTAAAAGCCAAGACGAGTCAGCTGATAAAGATTAAATTTGTTAAGAAATCAACTCTTCCCATCACTAGATTTTCTACTTGATTGTCAGAACTATTAGTTGGAAGATCTTCAGTTTCTCAGCGAGTAGCGAGTATCCAAGGTAATTAATAAGAGCCCGTGGCTTCAACGAACAATTATTAAACGACAGGTTTTATGAAGCAGGAGTAAAATGATTTGGTATTTTTGAAACTAATTTGTAATGAAGTTAAGTTATTAGAATGGTTATACATTCCTTATCTTACAAGGCTAACATTTTGGCCTTGCGTCATAGGTAAAAAAAAAAAAAAGATAAAAGATATTTATTCAGTAAGTAGGCCGCACGGGCACTTTTACACGTCAAAATCTACCAGCTTTTCCCAAGAGGAGACCACTGCTGAGAAGAAGCGCCGCAAGAAAATCAACAGTTAGTCATTTTTTTAATAAAAATATAACAATGTCACTACTTATTCTAGCATTATATAAAACTGTAAAAATAATATTAAATATCAGACAACATGTCAGAATGACTACGAGATAATATATCACACAAAACAGTTTTGACATGTCTTCCTACATAAACCGTGTCCCCTAGACAAGATACAGCGTTTACATAATTTTTATGAGGTATGTACGAGTAGTAGGTAAGCTATTGAACATTAAACATTAGTTAATTTTCTGGTTTAGGCCAAGCATTTTTGTCCGTTAGATAGTCCTCGACCCTATAGTACGCCTTTGACATCAACGACTTTTTCAAGTAATTTTTAAGTGCTGGAAGGGGTAACTCTAAAACTACGTCGGGTAATTTATTATAAAAATGAATGCATTGACCTACAAATAATTTATATACTTTACGGACACGAAACTTTTTTATGGCAATTTTATTTTTATTCCTAGTATTTATATTATGTATATCAGAATTTTTAACGAAAGAGTCTAGGTTCTTAATAACATACATAATGGATCCAATTCGGAACAGTGGCCTGTAAATTTAAATATCTGTAAACGTAAATTTATAAACGTCAAACTCGATTTTGACAGGTCTAAACGTAATCCGTATTCGGTAATTCCTTATTTAAAATTAAAATCTCTAATTTTAGACATACGCATAATTTGACGTTTATAAACTATTCAATTTACAGATACAGGCCAATTTGGTATTCGGACGGACATCCTAAACGTAAATTTACAGAATTTTATTTATCTTATCTGTAAATTAGCGCGCCACCTAAAACTTGACGTCTAAAATTTAAGTGACAAGTAACCTTGCTCTGTTATTGTGAAAGTGTAGTATTTCGGATATATTTTACTTAGTGATAATGGATGACTTTATAGTTGTTGGTGAAATTGACGAAGATGAAGGATAAATAAATAATTTCATTAAGTATATCCGCCGTGTGGGCCGTGTGTAACATTTTATCGGTCGGCCATAGGGTCAGCCGGCTTGAAATCGGGAAAAGTAATGTTTGCACATCAAAAACCATATAATATAGGTACATCAGTGGACCAAAATATGAAGAAAAATAATATAGGTAAGTATATATCATTCCTCCACATAGCTGATTTTTGTTTACCATAAATTAGTTGATTATTTGTGAAATTTGAACTTGTTAAGTGGTAATTTACTGGTCGCTCAAAATGTTTAGTTTTTGCCAAAAGGCTCACTCACATTTAAAATGACATCTAGTAACCTTACCAAGGATTAAAAACATAAGTAAAATAAGATTTGCCTACTTAGAAGTGTGAAGCTCTATACATTTTTATATGAAACAATTTTAACAGTATGAGGGACCTATAAAGTTGATTAAATTGCAATAAAACTTGGTAGACCCAATTTTCATGTATTTTGGAATAAAAAGAAACTTAGAAAGTTATTATTATGATGTTATTATTATTATTATGAAAATTGGGTATACCGAGTTTTATTGCAATTGAATAAACTACAGGTCGCTCATACTGTTAAAATTGTTTCATATAAAAATGTATAGGACTTCACACTGCTAATAAATATATCAAATGAGAAAGGCTTATATAAAGGCTTAACTATTGCAAGTTCTTTTTAATTTTTAACTTTTGCGAACTCATAAACTTGTAGACAATCTCCTATTATCAACAATTATATAATAATTTAAAAAAAACTGGTAGATTTACTTTATTATTATAGTTAATTAATTAATGTGTTAGTATAAAAGAAATAATTGTTGTGTTATGTTAACTTATGTCTCCAAATGATTTGATAATTTATCAGTGGTGGTTATTTTGTGACTAGCAAGCCACAGCTCATGAGTTTAATTTCTGCTAGAGGCAAGATTTGTTTGATGACCACAAATATATGTGGAAGTTTAATATGGATTTGTTTAGTACTTATTACAACAACATAATGAGTGCATCTATAAAATGTATCTATATACCTTCTTTCTGTTTCAGATATGTGATTCTGACAAAAGGATTATAAGTGTCAACACGGATGCACACATGATGCAGCAATTTTGCAGGCAACAAATATAAATGCATTCCTTGGTCACTTGGTTTAAAACCATGGTTTCAAACCGTGTAGCACACGCAATAGGCTGATTATGTTATGCAGGTATGTTAAACTAGCTTTTGCCTGCGACTCCGTCCGCGTAGAAGTCGTTTATCGGTTTTCCCTTGGGTACTACCAAATTTTCACACATACAAACACACTAACTTTATAATATTAGTAGGATTATAATATGTATAAGTAAAGTTTATAGCTGTGCCAGTATTAATCGTAATTTAATTTTTTTGTTGATACATTCATAAAACAAATTTTATTACGA
Organism: Tortrix viridana; assembly: GCA_963241965.1. Classification (NCBI taxonomy): domain Eukaryota; kingdom Metazoa; phylum Arthropoda; class Insecta; order Lepidoptera; family Tortricidae; genus Tortrix; species Tortrix viridana. Next base: position 7,186,651 of record OY725181.1, read on the forward strand.
ACAACTTTGCCAAAAATAATGGTAATGAAATTATTTCATTGAAAGTCATTGAATTTTCCTGGCACTCTAGACATGTCTTCAAGGCATGTTTCCTCCATATTCTAATATCCATTTGGTTTGCTTAAGTGCAAAGCAAATTCAGGTGCTTAAATAAAGACCGGGTGCTGCATTACAGCCCTATAAAGGTAGCCCTAATTTAAAGTTGCAGGTTGCACGCTGCACGCACTATCTATACTTCTTATGGGATTAATCTTTAAAAGTACACTGCCAAGTTGAGAGTTTAAACATGGCGTTTTTTAATATACAGGCAGTTTTTTGATAGGTTCTTTCTTGCACAAGGCTTAATTTTCTTTGCACAATTAGTGTTCTCGACTACCATTGTTTAACCCAAACTTTTTATTATACCTATTTAAAAAGAGTCTATTTGTAATGCTCATTTTTTTCAGGGGATAGCGAAGAAACTTCCGAGGATGTGAAGTTGTCGCCTGCTGAGGAAGTGGCCGCTGCGGCACCTCTCAACTCGATGTTGACGAAGAACCATCTTCAGACTTCACTAACGCCGCACGTGATATATACGTGTGGCGCTAGTTAGGAGTTTGAATGAAAATTAAAAACTTGTGTCCTAAATGAAATGTTTATTTTATACAATTTCTTATGTTGAAATTAAAAATATCACTTGAATAGGTAATTTAAAACCGGTCAAATGCGAGTCGGACTCACGCACTGACAGTTCCGTACACATTTGGCCGGTTTTATGAACATTAGGAATATTATAATTAGTGCTGCTACCCGTGCGAAGCCTAATGCGGGTCGATAGTTTCTAAAAAAAAAGAATACTTGCTTAGGTATATGTTTTCAGTTAGCTCAGTAAATTATTCCTTGTAGCGTTTTTTAAAATTAACATATTCTTTCCTGGCTTTTAAATGACCGGTGTTGTAAGTTATTTTATAAGCGCCAGTTGCCAGCCAAGTGGTTGCTTTTATACAAACTGTGGGGTTTGAAGCTAGTTATGGGTCCCCGAGACGATCATTTGCGATAGTCAATATTAATGACGCATTGTTACTTTTCACTTGCCCATCATTTGAAACCTCCAATAGGTACGTCATAATGGACCTTAACTAAGGGGTAGTTAGGGTCCGTTGTTATTTTCTATATACTTTGGATCTTTTATTTACATTAGCATCTATAACATAAAAAGTGTTTTTATTCCATAAGCTTTTTAATAACTTTTATTAGTAGGTAGAGTGCAACTTGTTCAATCCTCCGCGATTCACTTGATAGGGGTTGTTATACCTACTTATGGGGCTTCTAAACGGGCTACATTTTTCTGCATTTTATTATAGCCGGAAATATATCCTAAATGATGAAGAACAAGATGCCCATCTTGTTCTGGCATATACTCAGTCTAAGAAATACGGCTATTGTTCCCGGCTACAAATTGCAGAAAAATGTGGCCCGTTTATACTAAGCCCTTTTAGGTACTCAATCGGCCAGATGCCCCGAGATAATAAAATTATACTTTTCGAAAACGAGCGAGTAGGACCTACGTAGTGCCTTGGGGAACTGCTATACGACGCCGGCAAGAGTGGCCAGCAGGCAGTAAGTAAGTACGCTCGCGTCAACTGGCGCTCCAGTAGGTACAATTTTAGTTTTGAAACACCAAGTCAGATCAAAATGGTAATAGTTGTGCAGTAATAATTTTTGTTATAACTGACGATACGTTTAAAAATAAAGATAGTTTTGTTCTTATACGCTTGCGTGGAGACTGACGGAGGTGCGAAGTTGTAGTTGATTGCGGATCGAAGTTGTATGCGGGGGTGAAAGTAAATAGCAAACAAGTAGTATTTGTCTAAAAAATTTTTAATAAAAAATGAACACCTACATACTTAATATTAAATTAAAGCACAAGTACAAATAAAAACTACTTCATTGCACTCTTCACGCGTCCTTATCGCCGCCGCAACCAGTTCGCCACTTTGACGGATGGCGGGGAGTTCTCCAATGGAGTGGCGACAGGGTTATCTCAAGCTCCTACAACAATGAGAACAGTTTATTAATTACCTACCATAACACGTTCCTCTGCATGATAAGTACGTAAGGTTCAATCCACACAAGTCCTAAGTGTAAAGTTTAAAAAAATTAAAACTATAGGTAAGTAGGTACGTGGAGGGAAAAGCACTTTTAGTGCACGGTTTTTTATTTTACTATACTGCTATACTTTGTAAACGAGTCCGGTAAAGTGCGTTTGACGAGCACGCATTTATTTAAACTTTAAAATGAAAAATAGAAATGCATCGTTTTTTAATCGACTTCATTCTAAACAGTATTGCCGTCTAATACGTACTTATAGGTAGGTACATGACGGTGCAGGTCGCGGCGCTTCGCCGGGAAGATCGTGTGAACGTCAACCGCGCGGTCATGTGAACTTAGCCTACCTACCTACCTACTTTGTGTTTGACATAATACTTTGTCGTCATCAAACCCTCAAACCCAAACTGTAATAATTTGTAACAAAGTGAAAATAGGCACTAAAAGCGTTAACAAAATACATACCAAAGGAGTTTCGGTACTCGCGAATCCGTTAATAACTACACTGCCCATTATCTCAATAATTCTCTCAGTTGCGCTGAGCGTCGGCCCTGCAGGTCCCCCCTTATTCCCTTATTTAGCGGGCCTTCGTTTTGACACGCTGCGCCCAAATACTCCAAATCTGGAAAACATGGATCAAATTATATCTTGGCATGATAATGAACATGGGATCAAAACAAAACAGTTGTATATACTTACCTACATGCTGCCACTCCGATAGGTTCCTGCTGCAGCCCATATCACTTAGCTCACTAGCCAAAATTGGACCACTTGTGGTTCTCTTGCATTACCTGAAATCGACATAAGTATTTAATAGCCTGACTCTAACTGAACCGAAGAAAATGAAGTAAATAAAGTACATTCTTGTAAATAAAATTTAAGGCGCTTAGATAACAAGGTTGAGTATATAATAATTCATTGCTTGTCTTACCTCTCGCCATGTGTATATTTGCGTAAAGTTTTTCAACTAGCCAGTAAAGTTTTGCTGGCGTTTATTAGATCCACATCTATTATTCATGTTCATATTATTGTTCATAGCTGTGTTCTCGGCTCTCGCAAACAAATCTTTTTTTTTTACTTTTCCGCCAGAAAAAACTCCTGCCACCAATGTTGCTAGATATTTTAATTGAACGAAGAATTTATTTTTGAGTTTTATTTTACGTAAACATCACATAACTTAATGTAAAATAAATCTTAAATTCAACTTGCACGGAAAACAGTTTTTTTGTTACTTCAATATTTTAGTTTGATGAGAACCAACCATAGACGACAGAGTAGTCACGAAATTTAGAGCTGTCATTTGAGACGTCAGATAAGTTTTAAATTTAAGTGGATTCAATTTAGGCGTATTTCCGAATACCAATTGGCGCGTAACTTAAAATGACATAACCTAAATTTACAGATTCCTAACTTAAATTTAAATTTAGAGGCCAGTGTTCCGAATTGGATCCATTATTTTCATAAATATATTGGGATGCTACTGTTAAAATATTAATTTGTTTAAAAAGTTCTCTTAATGAATCACGGGAATTTAAGTTATATATAGAGCGAATGGCCCTTTTTTGTAACACAAATATAGTTTGTATGTCAGCTGCTTTTCCCCAAACCAGAATACCGTATGACATAACACTATGAAAATAACTATGATAAACTAAGCGAGCTGTCTCAACATTGGTAAGTTGTCTAATTTTCCTAACGGCGTAAGCGGCCTTACTTAATTTGCCTGCTAGAACTGCTATATGGGGACTCCATTGCAAATTATTGTCTATAGTTATGCCTAAGAAAAGTGTCATACTCTTAGGGCCGTATTAATAGACTCATCTCAACCCCATCGTTGATACGCTCTTTTACGAGACCGACTCAATACGTGATCCTAGGATTAGGATTGCCGCTTATTAATAAACTAATATCACCTGAGTCGGACTCGAGAAACGCATCCCAACCTTGATCCTTGATTTTTTTTAATTATTATTTTGAGCTTTGGCTTCTAGGCCATTAGCTTAAGCAGATGACATTTTTTACGAATGGGCAACAGATGATCATGAACGAAACGGTGTAACGTTTTGATTCTGCAAGAAAATGTTTTTGCGTTTAGACTTGACACAGATTATGAACCATCAAAAATGAATATTTCGATGTAAAGTGGAAATGCAAGTCATTATTTTTAGATCATTTATTTAAAATTGTTTTACTAGCTTTTATTATAAGGTCATTATGTAAATATAACACATTTTCAAAAACCCTGTGAAATCGTAAAAACGAAACGCGCATACTGGGAGCCGGGAATGGAATTCCTATAGGTACAGTACAGGTTATAAGTTCTTTTCGCCGTCTTTGTTCATAAAGTGAAATACATGAGGTTTTTATCTATTGATAAAGGTGAAAAAGTGCAGCGTCTCGAATCCACAACAGCGCTGACGTAACTGGATTTGATTAAATCAATGAAACGAGTCCTGAAGAAAGACGGACTTCTACCAGGGAGCTGCAGTTCCATCTGCTTGAGATGAAAAATAACAAAATAGACTGACGTAGTCTGCTGCAGTTTCTACGGAAAATTTCCATATAGAGGTCCTGTAGACAGGACACTACGGGTTAAAGAAGGTAAAATGTAGTGTTAATTTATTTATTTAAACATAAGAAGGTACCTAGTTAGCTAGGATAATCACACCAGGTAAACTCGTAGAACTATGCGCCTTGCTTGCAAGAGTAGGTAGTCCAATTTTCCTACTAACACATTATCAATACATGTAATTTTATTAATAGTTTGATATAATGTAATAGAAAAGTAAAAACTAATGTTCATAACTGAATATTTTTTTCAATAAATGTATGAAGAAACTTGGACTAATATTGCAAGCTAGGAATATAGTTGTATGAGTTTAAGGTAATACTAGTATAATATAAATCAGTCCTCTTGTCTCAGACAGTCTTGGTTAAACATAATATATAAGGCTATTAGGGTTGTAATGGGCCAATCCTTATTTAAATAATGTTATCAGAGATACTTTTAACACAGCCAGGCAATTTACATGAGGAGTAATATTATTATTATAGATTTATGCATGTTTAGTGAATGTTCATTAAAAGATCAAACTACCTAACACAATTATGAAACCAAACTGTATTTAACAGGTTGGTGTATATTATAATATACTTGTTGTTTTTTTATTTTCAGATGATCATCTCGTACTGCCACCCTGGAAGATAGGAGTAAAACATGTTTTCATTATCCATGTTAAATAATTGTTTTTCTATTAAAATTCAGCTGTAATTTACCTTAATGTTTTATTATAACAGTATGGTTAACACAAGTTGTATTTTCTTACTTGTCACTCAGTGGATCCCTGTCCCTCTGATAGGTATTTATCTCTTGATTTTAAACTTAGGTAGAGAGGAGCTACCAAGCGACAAAGAAGTCATGGGCAACTTGTGCTATTGATCCTGCAAATTTAACCATATTTCTGTCATTGCACCTACTATGCACACTATCAACAGCATTTCATCCATGTTCCACTAATATCCCATAAGAACAACTGTCACTTTTTAATTTGCTAAGGTACACTATAAAGTGACAACAAGGAACTTGAGGTAACACTAAATTTAATGAATGTTTATGCCACATGGCATGGTTTATTGCATATACCTATATGTAATTAAACAAGCAACCTAATTATTTAATCGTATGGTGCATTTACATAAACATTTCAAATATACATAACTAAAAAGATAACTATAGATCCACATTCAAGGTCCCGAGCCAGGCCAGGTGTTTGTTTAGCAATCTAATAAAGATAGTTTAATAAAGTTTCACCTACAAATCTAATGTTTTATTGAACTTGCATATTTATTACACAATGTAGGTACAAATGGCAGACTTAATGCCTTTATTGTTCCCATTAAGATTTTTATTTATTTCATAATATAGCATGCCCGCGACTCCGCATGACTCCGTCCGCGTAAAAGTCCGGGATAAAAGTATCCCATGTGTTAATCCAGGTGATAAACAATGTTGGCCAAATTTAATCCAAATCGGTTAAGTCGTTTCTGAGATTAGCGCGCACAAACTCACAAAAATTCTAAAAATCATTGTTTTGGGTTCTATTGCGTTAATAAAGACCTCCAATAATAGATTTTCTCAAATATCGAGTGGCGAGCGACAATAAAAACTACCTACATAGGTAGAAATGAAGAAAGTATGGCACACGACTCGTCCTGATAGGAAATATAGTTTCGTATAGGTTACTGTATAGACTAGCATTTGTGGACTACGAGAAAGCTTTCAATTCGATCGAGACATGGGCTGTGCTGCAGTCTCTACAACGGTGCCAAATCGACTACAGGTACATCGAGGTGTTAAAGTGTTTGTACGAAAATGCCACCATGTCAGTCCGACTTCAGGACCGGGACTCGGAGCGTATTCCGCTGCAGCGGGGAGTCAGACAAGGAGATGTAATCTCTCTGAAGCTGTTCACCGCTGCGCTGGAAGATGTGATCAAGATTCTGGACTGGGAAGGACGTGTACAAACGGCGAGTACATCACCCACCTTCGGTTTGCCGATGACATAGTAGTCATGGGTGAGACCATGGCAGACCTAAACGCAATGCTCGATGACCTCAGCAGAGCCTCTGATCAAGTTGGTCTGAGGATGAACATGGACAAGACAAAGATCATGTCGAACACCCATGTAATACCAACTCCCGTGGTAATCTGAGGCTCGGCACTCGAAGTTGTTGACGATTATGTTTACCTGGGACATACTGTCCAGTTAGGTAGGTCCAACTTCGAGAAAGAGGTTAATGGTCGAATCCGACTCGGTTGGGCAGCTTTCGGGAAGCAACGCGATATCTTCTCGTCTAATATACCTACCGCAATGTCTCAAGTCGAAAGTCTTCGACCAGTGTGTGTTGCCAGTGATGACTTACGGTACTGAGACGTGGGCGCTGGTGATGGGCGTCATAAGAAAGCTCAAGGTCACTCAAAGGGCAATGGAGAGGGCTCTCGGAATAGGTATCTCTGCGTGATCGAATCAGGAATGAGGAGATCCGCACGAGAACCAAAGTCACCAACATAGCCCTAAGAATTGCTAGATTTAAGTGGCAGTGGGCGGGGCACATCGCTCGCAGAACAGATGGCCGTTGGGGCCGAAGAGTTCTCGAGTGGCGTCCGCGTACAGGAAGACGCAGCGTGGGCAGACTTCCAACAAGGTGGACAGTCGACGTGCTTAAAATTGCAGGAAACCGATGGATGCAAACGGCGCAAGACCGGTCCTTTTGGCAAACCTTGAGGGAGGTCTATGTCCAGCAGTGGACGTCTTTCGGCTGAAATGATGATGATGATGAGTGTATAAAACCTTATGCTCGAGTTTCTTGCGACGCTTCTTCTCAGCAATCAAATGTTGGTCTTGTCCGAAGCGCCTGTAAAACCGACAGTAAAACAGCCTGATGTGACCAAATTACTGAATAAATTATTTGAATTTGTAAGGAGAGCATTGAAATTAGCGGCGGTGATAAAGAAACAAAATAATAAGGCTAAATGCGGAGGGCTATAAGCAGTGGCGGCGTAGCTATCGGAGGGCTAGGTAGGCGGTGCCGTGCACCGGGGCCCTCAAAACACAGGGGGCCCTCGGAGACCGAGGGCCCCCGACCCGGACCAGCATGCCTCTATAGTGATGGCTGATAAGTAGATGTGTAGAAGAATAAAACCATGCTGCGCCGACCCTAAATTATATAAAGGCAATGGGAAGATATGATGGTTTAACAAGGTTTCCGATCATAATTATTTATTACTGTTGCTATAAGACAATCTGAAACAATGTTGTTCAGGCAATGTCGAGACTTTCGGCGGCACTCAGAGACGCGTCAATTAACTTTTAAGTTTCATTTAAAGTTGTGTCTGTCACTTTCTTTGCTATGGCAATAGAATAAGACGCAGCAACTTTAATCAAACTTAAAAATTAATTAACTTCTCTGAGTGCGGCAGATAGCCCCCAAATACTTTGCTGCACTGCGGGCTCGCTTTCAAACGGAGGCCTCTGCTAGCCCATTACTAGGTACCTACCCTGGAACACGGCACGGGCTTTCCAACTCGGATGGAGCAAGTTCCTCTAATCTTAATGCGTATTTAGTGGGAGCAGAACAAATGAGGCTAGATCTTCACGCGAACTCGTTATAACTGCATAAAGGTGTCGGTTGGTAGTAGACAGCACGTGCCGCCGCGGCACTACTGGTCTGCAGTCGGGCGAAGTTGTCGGTTGATAGCCGACTGCACGCAGCAGCAGCAGACAGCACGTGCCGCCGCGGCACTACTGATCTTTACGCCCGACTGCAGATCAGTAGTGCCGCGGCGGCACGTGCTGTCTGCTGCTGCTGCTTGCAGTCGGCTACCAACCGACACCTTAAGGCGTCGTCAGAACGCGAATGTGCGATCATCGCAAGTTCGCGCATTTGCGTTCTATTAGGACGTGTTCCTAAGAATAGGAACACCTACTTATATCACCAACGGTCATCAGTCATTGCTGTTCGTTCGTATGCCGCGTATCACGCGGTAACCTTAGGCGGCTTAGGCGGATACAAACGCGGCACCATTAACGACTTTGCCCACAACGCTTTAATATTTAAGTGTGTGATCACTGAGTTGTCATTTAATTAATTCAATAATGTGTTTGGGATCATAGCCTATTAAAGCATCACCGAAGGAGCCACCCTCTAGTCTCTACGGATAGATCCTGAACTAATAACTACCAACCGAAACTGTCATCCAATAAGAATGCGTATAAATGACGTGATATCGTGTACTGAGTGTCGTAGGTACAGTCAAGGTCATAAATATGTATACACTTCAGTACCTTGTCACTTTAATCGCTGTGACATCCATATATGGCAGTTTAAGGTCGGAGTTCACCAACAGTTAAACAAGCGATTAGAGGTCTGACGGCTGTCAAAATGTATTGACTAACAGCCGATTAGGATTTAAAAGCCCGTTAAATTGGTTATTGAACTCCGACCTAAACATGACATTAAAGAGACAAGGCACTAAAGTGTATACATATTTATGACCTTGACTGTACTGTTCGCTGAATGGCTCATTGTTTATTGGCCCTTTCCCTTTTTATGTATGAACTTTTTTGGCATTTAATTTCACTTTTTCGCTAATACTGCTGGCTAATACATCGTGTTTAATTTACATCAATCCTTTCGTCTCTGGCTGATTACTATAAAAAAACACAGTAGATGTTGAACCACGCCGCCGTTACAATGTTTTGCGCCGATTTGTGTAAAGACACATATTTATTTGAAATAAACTATTTTCATTTGTATGAAAAAAACGAAAACTTAACGCTTGTATGTTGAACCGTTTTTACGATACAACAAAAATAAAAATACATTGAAAAAGAAACGTTTCTTGTATGGGGTAAACGTTGATTATTTCAATTTATTATTATTTTTTTATTTTTCAGTAAATCCGCCGTAATAACACATATTCAGAATAAAAAAATCAACCCGCTATCTATTACGGTTCAAAAGTTGCAGCTCTTTATAGTTAGGTCAGACAGACCGACAGGCAGACAGACAGACAGACAGATGGACGGACGGACGGACAGCGTAGGCATATTAATAGGGTCCCGTTGGGCACCCTTCGGGAACGGAACCCTAAAAAAGAAAGGCATACGAGTTCCATAATCAATCCATTCAATAAAAAACAATTAGTATCTAGGTCTATAAGGGGAAAACCTAACGGAAACTTCATGTCAAAGTATTAACGTTTAAAAGTTATCATTATTATATGTATACAATATAAGCACTGAATCACCAAGAGCCAATACAACTTCAACAGTAGCTTGATGGTTTTGTGTCTATTTAATTCATTACTATGAGAACCACACTACATTGTTTTATTGTACCTACTAAGACATTCAGTGAAGGCTCTCTAAAGTCAAGAGATTAGTAGACTTTTATTTCATTTCCTCCTCTCTTAATATGCCTCTTAATATGCCTCTCAAATTCTGAATGATTAGGACCAACCTAATTAATTACTTTCATCACACTAACCACCTGTTTCACAATTGTCAAGAAAATCAAGATATCCATCAGGTAGATTTAGCCCTTTCCCCTTCATACACTTGAAAATAAACAAGGAGAGGGCTAACTTTAACTGGCAGATAAATTTACTTGTCAATAGTGGAACAGGAACTAAGTTAAATATTATATTTAAAACTTCAAAACAATAAATAAAATAAAACTTTATAACAGACCCTGAATATGTCTTCACCAATAAATAAAAGTACTATTAAGAATGCGGTCAGTTTATTATATAAAAGAAAAATACTTAATTTTTACACATTCATATGTTTTAAAATCAAAATATACTTCAGATTATTTTCAACTGATTCACAGCTAGCCTAGGTATCTTAACTATTAACCAACCTGACCGGAATACTCACCTGTTTCAAAGATGTAAAAGGTATAATTATATAAATAAATTTAGATAAAATAAGGGCCTGTTTCACAATCTACAAGTAAATTAATCTGTCAAATAAAGATTGCACTCTCCTTGTCCATTTTCAAGTGTAAGAAAGGGCTTAATTTATGTGACAGATATGCTGTATTTGACGATTGTGAATCAGGCGGTAAGTGAAATAAATATCATAATTTCGGCCCACATCGATGCACTGCAGGCTGCAGGTTAAAGGCCTCCTCATTTTCACCCTACCTTGCCCAGTCTTATACTAAGGTCATCCATTTTTTCCCAACTATTCTATTTCTATAAAATACCTAATTATTTTTTTAACCTGTCACTTGGTAATAAATACAGGCAGTGAGAGTATAAGTAAGTAGGTAACATTGGTAACTTGAAATAAATACTTACCTATATTATATTTCCTACAAGCAGTATTTTAAACATTTAACTAATATTCTATGACGACACAGTTAGCCTAGTTGGTAGTGACCCTGCCTAAGAAGCTAGCGCTCCTGGGTTTGAATCCCGGTATAGGCAAATTGTACTATACACCGAATTAACACATTTACCGTAACTTAACGTTACGCCCTGCGACATGTGACGAGCGTAATTGTATGAAATAGAACAAGTAAGCAATAGTAAGCAATAATAGATTATAAATACTGTGCGCTAGTTTTTAAGATGTTCTTTATATTGGATCTTCCGAATACAGATCTTCGACTAACCATGTCTGGTTTCACTTAACCGAACCACCCTTATCTCCACCTATCACCAACATATCTCAAAATATTTGTGTGATAAGCATATTTGTTCCTGAGTAATGGATGTTTTCTATATATTTTAGTATGTATTTCTCTATATAAGTATGTATATTGTTGCCTGGTACCCTTAGTACAAGCCTAGAGCTTAGTTTGGGACTAGGTCAATTTGTGTGAGATTGTCCATGATATGTAGGTATGTATGTATGTATTCTTTAAATCTGTCTTTATCTTGTTTTATCTACTCTATGAATTATGTATCACTTGATGATACAATACAAACAAAATTTTAATTAAATATTGAACGGATGAAACTGTAAAACTTCCTGCATCAGCGCTCTCTGAAAAGCTAATACTAAAATAAGTCAAATGTTTTTTATATTTTATGTGCAGTACCATAGAACTAATTAACACTGATCTTTACAACTCCTATACTTACCTCTTTTAATTAGAAATAGATATTTCTAACCTATAATAATCTTACAAGATATTATCTTTTAATGATAATAATAATAATGCAGTTGACAAACATTGGGTTACCCTAGCGCCTGAGTTACATCTAAAGTTAGGTATTTTATTTAAAAACAATATAAATTAATTGTTTTATCTTGAAAGGTCATGTAATAGGTACATTATAAACTGAATTTACCTGGCCTGGAACTTGATCATCATTGTAAAGAAAAGCCCTTTTATTTTTATTTAGACAAGTAAAATTCATGTTTATTTGTCAATTGGCAAACGATTAGCCAGTCGTCAACTGCTTGCTGTCGCCGTTGAAGTTTGTGAACACTGACTCCTCCAAATATCTGATGTACCTTTTTTGGATTCTTGATTGTTTCCGGCAAACCTTGCCTGTTATCCAAGTTTTCCATTATTGGACTGACGACAACCTACAAAACGAATTTAAGTTAAACACAATATCTAAGCACTATAAATGATAGAAGATGCAGATTCTTTGGTTACGTTCATGAAATTACTTTGCACACATAGGTACCTACGCTTTTTACACCACATTTATGTTAGGACACGAAACTGTATATATCTCACAGTTATTACTAGTTGATTGTTGCAAAAGTTAGTACAAGTTTTCAAACAAATCAGGCACTTTTTATTTATCAAACAATAATAAAGTAGAGGTACGCAACAGCTTGCGTTCATGTTTATGTCAATACGTATTGTCAAATCCCTCTCCTCTCTACTTATAGCGACCCGTTCTACGTTTACGTTTAGAAACTTTATAATAGGTAGGGAACCGACACAATTAATTAACAAAATAGCTAATAAGATTTTGTTGGTTTTCTAAACACCAGTATAATAAAACATAGGTACCTATTGAGGTATCGATGCATATCGGGTTGGATGAGTAACCTACCAATAAAACGTCGCATAATTTTTACTTTAAAAGTAAATATTTAACATAACTAATAAATGTATGCATTGGCCTAGTATTTGGCTGTTATTATGATATAATGCTATTTATATTACGGATCAGTAATAAGTATAAAAAGTAAATTGTATGTAGGTACTTACTTGAAATTAGCCTGTGTGAAGTTAAATGTTTCGCGCCTTTAGGGCCATCCCGCACGGAAGCATTGGTTTGTTATAGGTACACATGGGTATGAGCTATTATTTGGCCGTCGCTTGGTCGATACCTCGTACTTTTACTATTAATAGAAAAGTATCTAGCTCTCATTATAATTTCACATAAACACGACACAAAGCACACCATTTTTAGGCAGTTGTATGCAGCGGCAAAAGTACAATTTAGGTAATGTTCTTATTTAAATACGATTGAGATATTATTTTTTGCTTAATACACGATGCAAAATAGGATTTTCTTATTTTCTGAACCGATTTATTTGTGAAAACGCACCCAGATGATCGATTTATGGCAGTGCATCCGCCATTTTTTAAAAGGTGAGTCGGACTCAAGTCACCAAATAACCATAATCAATGGAGATGAGATTCTCGTATCAAGTGAAACGAGGATCAGGATTATGGGGTTGAGATTGGTTTATTAATCAAAGCTCAGTCTTGTGACCCATCTTGTAAAGGGTGTATCACCCAAGACAAGTCTATTAATACGGCCCTTAGATCAATGTCTAATATAAGGAATGATGATATTAGATTTTGGTTTATATAAAATACAATACTTATTTAGAAACGAATATACGTCATGGCTACTGTGTCACATCTCACAAACCTATCCTTGAATTCAAACGGCCCTGACCATATAACTTATTATGTATAGTCAGAGGCGTCTGTTGGTTTTGAAGATGCCATTATTAAAAACACTCGGGCATTCAATTTAACCTGCAACCTCCATTATGTTACGAGACGCCAATATAAATCCAGAATAAGAACTCTCTGCGTAATGCTTAGCTCAAAATATTTCTAATAATATTAATCTGGGTCACTATTAAAACTAAACGATGGACTAGGTAACCAGAACACAAAACTTCAGATCGACTTATTTGACTATTAAATTAAGGGCCGATATTTCCAAGCCCCGGAAAAAACGGAAAAAAACATCTGACAATTTAAGTGATCACTATCCTTTTCTATGTTATAGTATGAAAGAAAAGGACAACTCTAATTTATCTGACAGATAGTGTTATGTGTATTCCATTTTTACGTTTTATTAGTTGATTATAATGATATTTGGTAAAGATGTGAAAGATTCCAATAATTTTTTCAATATTTTTTATGTTGAAAAGTTAAAAAGCGATAAACCTACAATTAAGTAGGTATACGAGTCCACCAATCAAAACAAGTTAACGATGATACATGAAAAATTTATCAAAACACAACGTATTCTTCTTGATATTGCACACTATACATTTCTAGCAGTTTTACTACCTGCATTGATATACTCCGCGGCTTTGGAATCGTACATTCCAGTTAATATTGACAGGAGTAGAGTGTGCTTTTAGCAATATGGATGCCGTATTGCAGTTGACAACATTGTCACCAAATGGCGTTATGACGTTTGTAAATCTGAGCATTCTAATGCTAAGCGCAATTCATCGCTACTTTTTATGCATTAACAAAGCATGAATCATTAAAATTGATATTCGGAAAGTCATAATTTTGGAAATTTTATTTGTTAATTCGTGGAAAAGTTTAATATTAATTCTGAGACCACATACTGTGCAATATTAGAACTGCTTACAGTACAAAGCTTTCCTTTTTTGCTGCCATGATTTGCCTTAATTATTGCTATCTGCTTACTTGTTTGCATTATGTTTTTAATAACACCCGACCTTTTTTCATCGTTTTGCTAAGCGAGTTTTAAAAGTGTATCTGTGAGCATCTCTTTCTTTTTTTGTATTTTATGTAAAAAGCGGGTAGATGAGCAAGCGGGTCACATGTTGGTAAAGATTTGGTCGGTTGATCGCAACGCACAACGCTGCAGTACGCGGTATGCGGTATTTGTATGAAAACGCTTGCGTCGACGGACAACAGATCATTCTCGAGGTTTTTAATGCAATTACGCGTCCGGCGCCGCATACCGCGTACCGCAGCGTTGTGCGTTGCGATCAACAGACCAAAGCTTAAGGTTGCTTACTGGTGTCCATGAACACCAGCAACACCAAAGGAATTGTAGGTGCCCACTGGAAGGGCATCTGGAAGTCGGAAGTGAACAGAACTCTGGCAGCCTGCTAAAGGCAAGATCTGTAAGGAAGCATCACAACGTAGTATTGTGACGCTAAAATATGCGTGTGACACGAGGGCATTCATTGGTAATTACCAAAGACCTCAAAGCTACCCCAGAGGCAAACCACCATAATGTTTACTGGACAATCTAGCAAGAAGTGGTTAATTCCACATAACCTAGCCCATTCTTTAAACGCAGCCTGGTATCTTGTGAAGATTTGTGCAATTGTGGCTTTTAAGGAAAGCAAAAATTAGTAAAAAATGTCATCTTACAAATACTTTTTCACTGAATTTTAAGTTCAAACGTTTGAGTTCTCAGCAATATATCGCAGCAGTTTCAAATATTGTTTTTTTGCTCAGGTTTTTCGCTACAACCAACAACGTTAAAAGAAACTAGCAAACACATGTCACCACAAAAGGCGTTTTTTTTTTCTTTTTCTTTACTAATATACAGAGGACTAGGAATCGCTATTACAACGTTATGGAGTCATATAATAATTTCAGCGTGCGACTGTCCCTGGACGCGCGCCAGGCGCAGCGGGGGCCGGCTTATCCGCGCGTTGGGCGCAAACTTTTAAATAGCATCCTTTCTAAGCCCCCCCGGCTATGATAAAATGTTTGACTGCCGGCAATTGTAAAGTTTCCGATAGTAATATATTACAGAATTGCATTTCAACAATACAAATACTCTGTATAAATTATAGCATTCTATGAATTAACATTACCTACTCGTACCTACATAATGTGATGGAACGTGTGTGCGAGCCGTGAAAAATGATGCAATAAAATATTGAGATAGACAATTCAGCGGAGATTTACTTAATAACGTGCTCAAGATAAATATGACGATAAATGATGACCAAATTATCACTACTTCCTGTTTAGCGATGTTAAAAGAACGGCATTTAAAAAAATACAGTTATTAAAAAAAGAAAAAATCCCTAAACAGTCTTTCAGAGTTAGAACTGCCGAGTAGGTAATTCAAATTACGTAATAGAGATGAGTATTCCACCTTCTTTGAAAAAGCATAATTTTGTTTTCCGGGTAATATAATTTTATAATAATGATAATAATAACCTTTTATAATAATTGTGTTACAGGAAAATGTGCCCCTCGCGGCACTTGGCGAACTGATGAGAAGGTACATTCTGCCGTTCGACAGCCGATTATAGGCTATTTACGGAACTCTACGAGTTCAAATACTCGCAAATTTTTATTACTACACGCTGAATTTCTGGAAAAACCGCTTCTGGTAATACAGCTGGCCCGCAGGTGTTTCCCTTTCCGCCTCTTCTATCTTTATGCTATTCGGGAGCTATTGGTTATGCAAGCGCGGCTGGCCTATAAACATTTGCGATCTCCGGTTTTTATACGGCTAGAACGTGTATATTATTGGGTAGTTCCACCGATCTGATTCAAGTGTGAATATTGAAACATCGTTAACAAAATAAATAGGAATTCGCATTCTGATGACAAAATTGATTCTGAATTTGTTTTGTAGAAACTTTTTATGCTGCGTTATTAATATTCACTTATTCGTTAATATTCAGGGCCTAACTCTTATAAAATATCAGTTGATATTAATGCATTTTTATTCATTAAATTAGTCTAAATATTACTCTCTAAATTAATCACTAATCAGGTTCCTTCGAAAACCAGTGCACAATGCTGAATAGGGGCCCTTTTCAACGCCATTCTTTATGTAAAATTTTGTTTTGGTAGTCATCTGTTTTGTGTTGTATGTTAGCGTTTTAAATAAACAATCTCCATTCCCTTGTACCCTATATTAATCATTTGTTTATTAGTTCTAGTGGCATGTTAATAACTTACTTATTTTAAAACAAGCCCCAGAAATATTTTTCTGGAGGTATTATGTGGGTGAGATAAACGATAACAAACATGTAAAACAAGTTCCTGAAATTGTCTGGAAATTGAATATCATGGGGCATTCTGAAACGCATTAATAAAACTAATCAAATACAGAGGAGAGATACCTAACAGTTGGTTTGCAATTGCATCGGCTGGGGACGCAGTTGTATTAAATTAGACACGTCGACGTTGACGTAGGCGCGTTTGGTAACACGTGATAGCCTAGCTACAACACGTGATATCACGTTCAAAATTAATTTGGTGCCGATAAATCACTGAACGATATGTGCTTACACGATGAACTAAAACATAAACATTGTGGAATGCAACAAACATTTGAGTATTGAGTAGAGAATGATATCAGCAGAGTTGATTAAATTGAACTGGAACGGTCACAAAAGCATAATAAAAAACATCACTCAGTTATTCCAGTGTCATTGCTGTCAACGCTTTCTCAGATTAATGATGTCGCATAGAATAGCAAGAGCGTGACAGTGTTTGACTATCTAATATAGAGCCACAGTCGCTCTTTCAACTTAAATGTGATTAACGTTACCTTTAAATTTTTTGCTATTTTTCCACTCTACACAAAAAGAGGGGTGTTTATGGTTTTGCAGCCTTTGTCTGTATGTCTGTGATCTACGACTAGAATAGGTCGTTGAAAAATGTCTACTCGATAAAAAAATATACCTACTTATTTGAAAGGTTGTTTTCCAGCGATAGGTCTAAATAAAAAACGAAAAATGTTTCAGTCAAGAGTTATCAGTTCTAAAAAGAACTCAAGTGAGAGTCTCTATTGTTTTAATAAAGGAGGTTTTAAATTTCAAGATTTAAAGAAATCATTGTTTATCTTTTTATAAAACTAGCTTTTATTGTTTTAATATTGATAACTGAGTCAAAAGTCTCGTAATAAATGTATATTCTAAAGATATCCTCTATAAAATGAGCAGGCTTTACCGAATCTTGGTCCAAATACTGCGACATTAGTCCTGTAACGCTGCATTCAATCGCACTCAGTGCCACATCCGGAGAGAGCCGGTGATAAATCGCTGCTCTCTAGAAAACTTGTAGTATCATCACGACTCGAACAGTTTATTCCACTTAACACTAGTTTGGGGAAGCAAAATAAAAAGAATTATTGAAATTCAGTGTTACAAGTGATTCTTTAAATTGTAAATAATATTAAAACGGATGCTTTTTAAGAACATTTTAAAGATAAATGTGCTTAGTCCCATTGATGCATAAACTTCTTCTGTTTAACAACGTATACTCATATTCTTAAAAAAATATTTCTAGTTTAATAATCCAGCTTGACTATATGCCTGATTACTTTTGTTAGTATGCATTTCTTATTATTATCTACGTGTAATTAGTCAGTATGTAGGACCAATATGGAGCAGTTTATTATAAATACATAAGTTTCTACATAACTGTCTATAAAATTAGCTAGAGCAATCTGATGAACAACAATGCTCCTAACAATTAGATAATACCTAATGGGCAGCTTCTGCATAGAATGAATGACGACAATAACAAAATCACATATTCCTAAAATTTTCCATCTTTTGCGCACGTTTCCAGCAATTTTATTTTTTATGGTGTCTGTATGAAAGGAAATACCTTTTCCAAAGCAGTCATTTACCTCCCCACGGCCCCATATTTTTTGAAATTGCTCTCGGAAATTTTCTTCAAAACAAGGCTTGCGACAATATTACCCGAAAGCCTTTTGCCGATCAATCAATTATAGTCCCCACTCGTGTTGAGAGCCGAATTGTACTGTGCCAAGTGAATTTCCATAGGGAATAGGGGACACTCAGTTTGTCACGAGCCTTTGTGTGGCTAAATTCATGATGGATAAGGTTGTGACATGCCACTGCGTTAAGAGATTATTCGGCTCTGATTTTTGTAGCATTTTCATTATCCCTGTCTAAAAGTTTTTGCTCAGAAATGCAAAATGAATTGCACTTCCTAACTTATATTCACATTGCCATACGACATTAACACCGTGATAATTTTCCTTTTTGATGTCTTTTTGTCTCGTTTTTCCCCTTTCTTGGAAAAGCGAGAGTAGGATAAAACAAGGATATAAAAACTTGACTAAAAACTTGACCTTGATTGAAAAATTATACTGAGTTTTTTTCTTCCGTTACAACAAGGTTATCCTCCATATATAAACATCCCCGTGGCTTTGTAAGAGTCACTTCGAGCAGAACCTTATTAAGGTAGGTACTTACTGTTGTATGGTTTCAAGAGGAATAAATCCAGCTCACCAGCTAGTAGCTACCATGTGTTACATCGCCCGACTCTTATCTGATTTTTCTAGCTGGTTGCAGTGAACTCATGTAAAATGCATGCGGGACCTGTACCTAATTGCTGTAGCAATTTTTGCGCCACTACGTATAAAATGCAATATTATTGTTACTGTTTTCACGTAGATACTTTGTCCGCAGCGGCTAAATAAGAGCGAGGTGAAAAAAACCACTTTAATTACAGTTTTAATTTAAAGTGCGAAGTAGGTCACCTCTTAGTTTTTTGAGAGTGGAAACAGAGCATGTGCAACATTTTATGCATGAACCGCTTAGTGCAACTGCTTTAAAGCTTTAGGTTTACAAAAATCCTTTCACCAAGATTTTTCATTTTAACTTAACAAAGATCTCCATTTCGGTTGTTATATTGCTTAAGCTTTCGTTGTCCCAACAAAATAAAACTTCCTTATAGAATATTATCTCGCATACAAATATTTTCCGTGTAAAACTATAAGTACAGTTGGCTATGATTTATCACGTGTCATCGTCGCTGAAGGCTGAGTCAGGAACTTTTAATGTTGCCAGCGTCATTTTCACACAATAAAGAAACGTCTTTGCGTATCCTCCTAAAAAACCTAGAGTGAGAGTAAAGCGGGGATTTACATACAAATGGATCTTTTCTCAAATACTGAAGAGGAATTTTAGTTAAATGCAATTTCTTATTTTCTTTCATCTAATAGGAAATTAATTAACTTTTTCGCATATGTTTATGATTGTCTTCTTATCGCTAATCGACGGGTCTCTGACTCAACCTCGTATATGAAAATTTATGAAATTGGAATATCTACCTTAGGACGTGTGTAAAGTGGATATTCGGATTTCGTAAAATTTCATATACGAGGTTGAGTCAGAGACCCGTCGAAATGATAGATGCTTATTTAAATCCTGAAGAATAGTTTTAGCTAAGTTTCTTTGTTATCTTGCATTAAATCTAAAAATCGGTCATTTTTATGGTTTCTTCCTCTGTTTCTATTCGCTTTACCTTTAGTTTATGTTGTTTTAGTTTTAAAACGGATGCCGTTGTTCGTAGCATTATTCAAATCTAAGTTCATAGAAAAAAAAGCTGCCCAGAGCGGCTAGCATATCTTGTATTTTCTCGCTTGTCACTCAGTGCGTCTCTATCGATATAGACTAGTTAAAAAGGGAGATCCGAGCGACAAACGAGTCGCGGACCACTTGTGCTAACCGTCTAGTTCTGCTCAGTCATATTTTGTAATATTCTTACTATTTTCTGTACAAAGAAAGTTAATTTAGTTATTTTACGCTTCAAGTCATACTTTATAGAATTATTATTACCTACTAAAACTTCATGTTTTGTCATTACAAAAATAAAGTTTAATGTCTGAAAAAGTATTAGTTTTCGGAGAGGGTACTCCACTCTACCAGACAAGTTTTACTGCAAATGAGCTCTGCTTAACCTTCCTTTAAAGGTAAAATAATTTAACGAATTACCACTCAACCTGTTTATTTTGTTGGTGCATCGGAATATTATTGTTAAGTTACCTCGAAGCGCATAAAAACTTAATTCAAAATCAATTATAAAAATTAGAGGGCAAAACGCTACGGAGCGTATGGCACTTGGCTATAGGCTCAGGGGCCCTAGCCAAGATGCTTAACGCTAACTTAACGATTTTGGAAAATCGACAAAATGTATGGAATTTACATAAGCGGCTGACGCGACTTTATTACGTCAATCTTATACATTTTCACTAATTTTGAAAATCGATAAGTTAGCGTAGTGGGTTTTGGGTAATCCCCCTGGCTGGATATAATAAACCTTATAAATTATTGGTACGCATAAATGAAATTTATTTTTAAGTACATAAAGCTGTATATAATTGAGTACGAGTATGTGTTAAATAAAGATGATAAATCTATTGTTTTCATTCTAGGATCTATTAATAACGCAAAGCCCTGTTGCTGACGTTCGAATCAAATTCTATTGAATTCAAGCACAACTAACTGCCAACGCTGCCATTTCCAGCGCCTGAAATAATATTCCACGGTTATTTACATCTGCACTATTATTAAAGAACATAAAATAACCAAACCTAAAAGTAGCGTTTAGAAAAGTAACAGGACTGTCATGGTCATTGTTTTTTTGTTTTTGGAATTTTTCGGAAATAAAATACTGGGAAGATGCACATTGGGACTTAAGCATCGCCAGGGTCATCCCTGAAAACCAAATTCGGTTCATTTGACTTTAGCCATGGTTGTGTAATTTGAATAATCTAAATTTTTTGAATAAAAAAACATACTGTCCTACATTCTACCGTAATACTTTTATTAATTTTTTTATATAAAAAAATCGTAAAAATAATAAACAAACGCACATTTAATCATGAACATTATGTGAATATTGTTATTACAACGCTTGTTATAAAGATCGCCCTTGGCCTCTGTTTTCCTCTGTCTACAATCAGCGCGTTATCATTTAATTAACATTATGTAAGCTCGAAACAAAATAGAATAGGCCCTCCTTGATGTACTTAAAGTCTTTTGTCTAGACTTCGACCTAATTTAAATATCCTAGTCATCCGCCGTCTGAGAACTAACTACTATTACTCTCCATCCACGTCGCTATGACCGTTCGTATTAAACGGAATAATTGGAATTCCCGTCGTGTGTGAAATTGGCGTCTTCATTGCGGCGGTGATATGCCTCCAACATCTTCATGCAATATGTATCAGACCTATTAAATTTTTATAGAATATAGGTACAATTATTTTCGGAGATCCATTCTGAGAATTTGTTTTATGAATATACTTATAGCTATGTCTACACCAGTGCGCTTTCACGTTCATCTTGCATTTTCTCTGACGCATGCCTCTGCAACCACAGCGCATGCAATAACGTATGCGCTCAAACTGGTTTGACAGCAGCGCATGCCCGTAGCTCACGCTGATCCGTCACCGTTGGGTTGACGTGCAACATTTTGCAAATAAAATGGCGGAAGATAAAGTCAAAACATTGGATTTGTTGATTGGATTGAAGATTCAGTGTCAACCTCGTATTGCATGCGCTTGACGAAAACGAATTGAAGGTTGAAAGCGCAAGATGAATATGAAAGCGCACTGGTGTGGAGATAGCTTTTTTTTTTTTTTATCATATATGGGTTTGCGTTTGACCTCAGTCTCACCTGATGTTAAGTGAAGACGAGGTCGAAGATGGTACACGCTTACCCAGAAAATGCCTAAGCTTTTTGGTAAGGACGGCCCTATTTCGACTGTGAGGTACAATTAATATTTGTAAAATTATATTGAGATAGATTCAGTGATTGGGCCCTGCAAAACAGACAATCCTAGCGCAGGACCCAAACCTTTTTTTGATGAAATATTTTTCGTTTTCGTTTATCGTTGTCGATCCTGAAACAGCAGGTAGGTGTATTAAAAGCGTTATTTTATCTAAAAATTCTTACTCGTTATCCACTTCATTGTAGTTTGAGTTATACATATTCATTTTATTTTAGTGAGTAGGTATAACCATCGTAAATAGTAGTCAAAATGAACTTATTTCATTAAAACTCTAATTCGACTAGAAGTTGTACGAACAGAGATTATCACACAATCTAAATAACTCCAAAGTTCCTACTAGTTCCGACGCCACTTTCTATTTCTGAGCCACGCTGCCTTGCGAACATAAAATTATTGACTTATTCTTCATGTTAATCATTTTTCTTCCATACATGTACCAAATATCCATCAAATCAAATATTTAGACAGAAAGTATATTTTTCCTTATTTTCTTGGAAAAACTTTATTTAATTTGTCAGTTATGATTCACATTAGAGAATTAGAAACTGGATATTATATTTATATGCCCTAAATAAATACTACAAGCACTAACTCTAAGAAGTCGCAGGTAAAAAAATTCTTGGAACTCAATGGAAAACTCAATTTATTATTGGAAGAGATACTTATTTACCTATTACTTATTCCTTGTTTTAAACGAGCTATTTTTCAGCCTACAGTCAAGAGTATCAGACAATCTGATTTTTAATAAATCAATTCCTATCTTCTTCATAAATAGGTAATTTATTTTTCGTTGAACCTATAAGTAGGTACTTACCTGACCTTGATGTTCCAACTTTATTCGAATGCTAATACCGTAACCAAATAACGAAATTACATTTCTCTACATTTATAATGCTTCATCAAGCATTGGAGCATGATATTTCGACTGGATGTTTCCCCCTCGATGTTTTTCTTAAGTATGGAATTATATTTTCCTTTGACTTCTTATTTTTATTCGATGGATTTACTCGTACTCTTCGTGTTCTGCCGTTTGTCTCGTCATGCTTACCTAATAACGTAAAGTGGTTTTACGTGAAAACCGTGGATATACGTTTACTTGAAATATACAAAAGCTAATAAGTATAATAGTATAAGGAGTACCTGACTAAACAAAATCTCTTTGATTTTCGGACCTAATATTAATCCACATTCTGATTGAACGAAAGAGATGCTCACACAGGATGATTTAAAACTTCAAAGTTCGTTTATAATTATTTATCATTAAAACTATTAAAAATTGAAAATAACAGAAAGCATAAAACATCTAACGATTTCCTAGTTTAAAACTAGACTTTTTGGAAATGATTGCAGGCACTTGGAAAATAAATAGAGTCGGCCGACGTTTGTGGGAAATCGGCACGGAGTCCTTAATCACTCGTCTTCACGAACTGTTAGGTTATTCTCTTAAAAAACTAACTTCTTAGCTCGTCATCGAATTATTCATCAGCGGGCTTACGTCGTTCCTTCAAAGCGTCGAAATATCATTTTATTACGTGTAATTGGACTTTGATCGCCGGTTTCTTTGGGGAAGCAGTTCGACCAATGTGAACGCAACCATATTAAATGTATGAAACCGATACTGTTCTGACGCATCTCGACACAACACACCAGACAAATGTAAATGCGGCTTAAGTCGGCATTGCGTGCCCTCGAGGGCTCAACTTAAGTTCGCAGGTTAGTAATTCGTCGACGAATTAAGAGGCGAGTTGTTTTAGCGAATAACACTCCGGCCGTGCGCGCCGCTAGCTGGTACAAGTTCATTTGCTGGCTTCTACAATTTTCGTCATAAATAAAAATGTCGGGCCAAGAAGCGTCTCCGTTAGATTGTGTCCTTAATTCGATACAAGTCGACAAAGCTTTGTGGGTCGTTAGGTTGCCGTTGTAGTCGTAATATATTTTCTTCAAAACATATTATTATTATACATAATTAGTAATAAACGTTAAACGAGTAGGTATGTCTTCACCTTTCCTTATAAATAATCTACCGATTGTAAATACGATTAGGTACTTTATTTCCACTTCACTGCTTAGAAAAAACCTTTTACATTATTTACAATACAATACAATACAATACAATACAATGCAATGCAATGCAATGCAATGCAATGCAATGCAATGCAATGCAATGCAATACAATACAATACAATACAATACAATACAATACAATACAATACAATACAATACAATACAATACAATACAATACAATACAATACAATACAATACAATACAATACAATACAATACAATACAATACAATACAATACAATACAATACAATACAATACAATACAATACAATAACTCTTTATTGAACACCACATACAGCAAGAACAAAAAATACAACAAGAAAGAAAATTGTTACATAGTGAGTATTTAGGTACATAAAACTGATAAGAAGATTACGAATCCTGTAAATACCTATCAGCTTTGACGGAAATCCATTTGCCATTCGTTACAAATCACATATAAGCTTAGTTAGGACACGGAACAGCGTAATAGCTTTAGTTTACAATACCATTATTCATTGCGTATGTCTGATGCCCAAAACGGATATTACAGTCTGCTACAATTTCGAACGTACATAAGTATCTATTGTGCCTAATACGAGTACATAAACTGTACCTAACGCTGCTTGGAAGGAAAATCCAATTATTTCAAGCGGAGCATTCTGGAGGCAAGTCAAGCGGCGGACTGTGACTGGACATAAATAATGGAGCAATTCTTTTGAAATTATGATACGGAATCGTGGGAGGTGAAACATGTGGCTTTGACATTTACTTGGCCGCGTTCTCTGAATATATTGTAAATCACAATTTTATTGTTACCACAGCTAAGATGTGATTTAATGGTAACTAAAACACTTTAACTGATTAGTATTTTTACCGTGAAATAGGTAGGTACGGTAAAATATTTGTAAAAGGTTCATAATCATAATCTCATCCAATAATTATACACTTACCCTCTCTAATTTAAGCTCTAATTAACGCACATCTTTCAATTCGACGATACGATGAACGTGCAAGCGACATTCAAACGTCAAAGGATCAACCGATCTGCCAATCAGCGCGCTGTCATTGTGTTGCTAGCCTTTATACCGCCCTAATAAACCACAAGGCCAAAGAGCTTAATTAAACTACATTCGAATAGAAATAATGACACAGAGAGAGCTCACGATCTCAAATATAGGGTTGTCACGAGTTTTCCAACCACAATGCGTTTTCGAAGATACAAAACAAATAAATTTAAAACATCGTTAATTTAATGGTACATATACAGCCTCATTACAACCGCCATATGATTTGATATACGCAAGTAATGTTCGCAAACAATTTACTTTATTAAGTCTTGCGTCTGCGGCTAGGGAAGGTAATCTTGCTTCGCGCGACTGCCTCCGGAATTGGTAACAACCCAACGTAACGCGGTTACTTCGTGAATTGTATGAACATGGAGCGGATGTAAATACAACTGAGAAACTTTAGTTTTAAACTCCATATTGAGACGCCAAACCACCGACGATACATTAATTAAGAACCTTTAAAATTTACCCAAAGTTTAAAAATAAGAGATAATTTGAGACTAACGACCTTACCCGGCTCCGCAAGGGTGCAAAAAAAAATAATTATACAAACATTTATGATTAAAAAATCAGCCAAAGGGTAAATTTTCGGGCGTTTCAACCAATTACAATTAATGTCTCAAGTGTTCTCAAGTGACGATCCGACATATTTGATTTTTATTTATATAGATTATTATAAATGTCGAACAGGTAGTCTGACCTTCATCGGTAGACTTGTGTATTGAAAAGAAAACTACTAGGTAGGTACTTACATACAGTGCCAAAATATATTTATGCTAAATTTAGTTTTCAACATTAAAGGAATAATATGTTACTTATTGTCATTTCCAAACGATCTTCGTCATGAATAGAGATATATTTTAACTCGTCGCCCTCCGTATTGACCAGTTACATAGAACATTACCACTTTGCGAACGCTTTGGTGTAATTTATGTTTGTGTCAAGTCTCTCCCCTCGGTGTAGGAACAGCTAAGCGTGTCTCAGATGGAAGAAGAAATTGTCCGCCATTATGTTCGCTTTGCTGGACCATTTTATTGCAACTGATGGGGAATTGTTGTGAACGTGAGATGAAGGAAAAGCGAATCCCTCTTAATATTCCTGTCTCGAGTGAGCCTTACGACTTACACACGCCGTCGTAAGGATTTTTTTTCAAAGTTTTCTCGTTTTCACTTATTCGGTTAGCGTTGTTTGTCGTCCAAACAAATTGTGTTTACCTACAAAATAAGGGCAGTTACAAAGTCAACAATGTCAATAACGGAACTCGATTAACTTTATAGCTCAATTCGCTCAGCGCGTGACGTCACGGCGAAGAAACGGCCATGATTGATTAACAAGATGGAGACTGGTACCTATAACGGAAAACTCGTTTGCATTTTTAAATTTTAATAATTGAGCGACGAATCACGAAACCGATTTCAATGTGAAGTCCGAATTCAATTGATCAATATCCTCTATTTACGGGATAAAAAACAATAACTCATTCGCGTGCGATTCTCGTGATTTATGTACGTGAAACCTTGCACAAAACACAATGAAGCCGAGTCAAATAAGGCTTTATTGCTACAGATTACGGCTTAAATTTGAATTTACTTTTATTCGGGTGCAAATAAACGAAGTTTGCGATATTGGAGTGGTATGCATTCGCGACGTAATTACGACGTCACGAGGTTGCGTGTCGGTTGCGTTGCGAGGAAATACGTTAATTACGAAATTCAATACACCCTGTATCACGATGCTGTGGTTTTGTTATAGACGCCTTATGTCTTTAGCGCCCTACGAACAGTGTTTATTGTGATTTAATTACATCTAGTTGAATTTAGTTACTGTTTACTAATTTAATATGCAATGCTACACGCATTATAAGGTTCTGATTAAGATTAATTAATTTGCAATAACATTAACGATATTATATGTTAATGGAAAAAAAAATACATAAATCTTTTGCTGCCGATTGTATTCTTTTGGTAATGTTATAAATAGCTGCCATGTAATACTCGTATTTATGTTATGTACAAATAAATAAAAACTTCGTTTGTCATGTTACCAATAAAATAAAGTAGAAAGAAATTGATATTATCAGTCACGTATTACAAGTATCTACAAAATACAAATGGGCTTCTATAAGTAATCAACTTGGAGAATTTTTTTACCATAAAATTATTTTTCTGAATACGTTGTATTGGAATTTTATAAAGTAACAAGCAATTCTTACAAACTAATCGTATTAATCATGAAAATTACATAACTTTGTTATTAATCAAATCGAAATTAAACGAGATAGCTTCTTATGTTTGATTGAACAAAAAACAGCAATAAGTTCAACTAACCCAAGTATTTTAACATTTAAATTTGAGCAAATGATTCATATCAAATTTAAAACGCTCAGTTTGGGGGCAAGTGATGGGGCAAATTCAATAATCTGAATCGATAAAAAATTAAGTTGATTTACTCACTCACTAACATATGAAAAGATTTGATTTGAGTAACAGAGCTCTGCTATAGTGATTTTGTAAATTATTATTTATTATGTAATTAAAGAAAAAACATGTTTATGTATTCCGATCGAATTATTATTATACTGAATAAAAATTATGATTATGTTAATTATACATAACGTTGTTAGTCCAATAGAAATTAGACAAAAAGTTGTTATATCAACCGAGGGAATAACATAAAATAATAATCCTATGACATCCCCCGTTCACAATCTAATACTACCTACATATTTAATTCTGATAACCCCTAACCACTTTTATTTAAATTTAAACAAATACTACGCATTCAGGGGTCAAAGTGGTACAACGTTGAATACGTCGACATTTGTTGCCACAGAGAATAACAGAAGCCATAAATCTCGTGCAAGTATTTACTTTCTATTAGACTGAAGAAGAATCGTTCCTATCCATTGAC
The DNA here is from genome assembly GCA_963241965.1 of Tortrix viridana. Taxonomy (NCBI): domain Eukaryota; kingdom Metazoa; phylum Arthropoda; class Insecta; order Lepidoptera; family Tortricidae; genus Tortrix; species Tortrix viridana. Next base: position 7,215,064 of record OY725181.1, read on the forward strand.
TGTGAGTTGCAAAGCCGGCAGCAACCTGCCCGTATATCACCGTACTCGTAATTCTATTCCAGTCAATTACACGATTCTCTGTTCTTGTCCTTCGCAAAGACCGAGTAAAGAAATAACGCTGTAACGACTATGTGCGATTGATTGAGAATTGTTGACGACGCGGATAGTCTAGATCCGCGCGGTTAAGTAGTTGGTAGTGAACCCGTCTACGAAGCTAGCGGTCCCGGTGTGCCCAATTACTTATTTGTGTAATGAGCACGAGTATTTGTTCTTATCTTGGTTGTTTTAGTAGCTTTAATACTCAATACTCAAACGTTTATTGCATTCCATAATGTTAGTTTACAGGTGTACGGCTAACTTAAGTTAATACAGTAATCATTTATTATAACTTAATTTTGGGCCCTGTTGGGCATAGCAACATTAGGAGAGAAGAGGGCTTGTAATCTTCGGTATAGGTATATATTTATTCATTATATTGCACATGTTTTATGATAATTTAAATAATGTCCCATTTACTTTGAAGTATTAAACTTTAATATATTTTTTTATGTATCTACTTATCCTATAATGTAGTTCCTATATTTATTTTATGCATCTTTTATTCTATAGGTATGTCATATTTGTTTATTATATTATATCACAGAATAATTTTCCCAATGTAACTATATACCTAATACATATAATACTGATTAATGTCTCTATTTATTATTTGTTCGTGTAAGTTAAGATTTAAATTTTAATTTATAGTTTGTCTTCCAAGTACATTTTTTTTTAAATTTATTTTCCGGCCTTTACACAAACGCGTATATCGGCCCAACCTCCACAACACTAATATTTAAAATATTCCAAGTACATATTTATCGTATAATAACTTTTGCTTATAAGACATTCCTTTAAGAGTTTTATAAATTTGTTTTCGTTTTTTTTCAGTTTTAATTTTTTTTTGGCAGTTTGTTATATATTTTTGTTGACATTATATAGGTTCCGTCGAAGCACATCTTGAGTTTTGACGGGGGTAACATTAATCTATCTCTGTATCGTAGGAGATGAGTTGTGGGCAAGTCTTCTCGTTTCTTATAGTAATCAGGATATTTCCTAACTTTACACATCTCAAGAGTGTATATGCACGGTAGGGTAAGTATTTGATGTTTCTGGAAATGGGGTTTACAACTATCTGTATTTTGTATGTTTACTAGGATGCGGACGAGTTTTTTTTGTAGTGTGAAGAGAGCTGGCGAGTCGGTGCTATTTCCCCATAGGATGATGCCGTAACTACACCATGCATACGCGTAAGCATAGTAGACCAGGTGACAAGTGCCGTTTGGAAGTCAGTGGATATTTTAACTTCACGGAGCGCATAAGTGAATTGTGATATTTTAGTTGTAATCTTTTTTATATGCGTTTTCCAATTTAGATGGGTATCTATAGCTAGTCTGAGTAATGTAAATTCTTGAACCACTTCTAATGGTTTATTTCTGTAGTTTAAATTTAATTCCAACGGTTTTTTTTTTGGTGGGGATGAAAAGTCATTATTTTAGTTTTAGAAAAGTTGATTTCTAGATTATGCTCACTTAACCTTTGTTAACCCTGTACCCATAGTACAAGCTTACAATGTATATAAATCCAAGTATTTCCTTCAATATTCTAGCTCTGTAATCTTCTTTTTACGCGTCAACTTGACAAAACTACGTGCCGTCGAACAAATGTACAAAAATCAAAGAAACGAAAAGTTCTTTAAGTCGCTCTTTGCTCTACGAGATATCGATTTTCATGCTAAGAAGCTATCTCTTCTATAATTTTTGTTACACGAAAAGCCGGCGAAACTGTCTTTTCGAATATGTATCGTTTCAAAGGAATTTAGATGAAATAGAATACATTCGCGACAGAAACACGCTTGCGTCTGGTGCATACCGCCATCGTGCGACTTATGCATTCAGAGTCCCCCTATTCAGATATACATACCTCGCGACTTTGCATTTGGAATTAGTTTGAAGAATTGTGAAAAATAAAAAATTGCTCTAGGATGATATGTATTTTTGTGATAGTGATCATTTCACTAGTTTCACTGCTTTGTCACTATAGAAGATATTTATATGACAAATAGTAAGTGGACGTCTTTAGGCTATGATGATTATGATGCGCGCTTCCTGCAGGCCTCTTGGTAAAGTCAGTAGTTTTAAATCTATTAAGTACCTAAGTATGTTTAAACTGCCATACGAGTTTATATTTCTAATTATGATTCTGACTTCTGTCTGATCATGTACTTGTAACATTATGAATTGCCAGGCTCTGTTTATACACCCTGGATGGTAAATAAGTTAATCCATTAAAACAAGATTACAAAAAAATTATAAATGCAAAGTAAGAACCTATTTACTATTTACTTCTATATTTTACCTCTATATCTGCTTCAAACATCAAAATTGAAACTACAAATAGTAACGTGCAAAGCAAGCACAAGCGAGCATTACTAATACAATACGGCACATTAAGTACAGTTCTCGTGACAAGTCACATCGCACATGTCTCCAGGCATTTCTATAGCATTAATGCCGTTGCCATGTACCTATAATGGGTAGGTAATTTGTGAGCTCCTTTTGAATATCGCTCTGCGGTAAGCACAATATCAAACATTTTCTGTTTGCAGATTTTCTCTAATGAGAACGACTGTGATATACTACGTGTGTAAGATTCGAATTTGAATTGTCGAGTAAAATTCAACTTTTCAACGACATTGACTGATATATCCGCACCACTAGTTCAACTCCAACGACGGATATATCCGTCACGGTTGACAGCGAGAAATAGATCTGAGTGTCTATGACGTAAGGTTAAAATTGGCTCTGGTTTTCAGCGGTCATTGGCGTGTGAGTGACGACTTTTGTATTTGACATGGCGTTGACAAGGTTAAAGGTTAGATGGCAACAAATTTCCATAAAACTACATTGAATTTACAAATAATCTCAGGTTTAAATTCATTTAATTTTAGCCATACAATTCCAAAAATAAAATGTTACTTATGAATATTAAATAACATTTTTATAATAGACGTCTTTGATGAAAAAAAATTATTTATATTGGTAGGTAATGTGGATAGGGGAAGCAAACCAAACAGCTTCATTGCATGACCTTTGAATAACCACGTGTGACATATATAAATAAAATACTTCACCAAATATTAATCAAACCGTTTAGTTGTATTTAATTTCTCTTTGTCGTTGCCTTAATCCACAACATAGAAAAATACACTGGAGATGGCCCTTAATTTATTTATTACGTTGCCGTGAGCTTGTGATGATTGTATACATGTTTGACCTAATAAATAAATAAATAAATAAATAAATATCACGGGACAATCTCACACAAATTGACCTAGTCCCAAACTAAGCTCTAGGTTTGTACTATGGGTACTAGACAACGATAAACATACTTATATAGAGAAATACATACTTAAATACATAGAAAACATCCATGACTCAGGAACAAATACTCGCGCTCTTCACACAAATATTTGTCCATACCGGGATTCGAACCCGGGACCGCTAGCTTCGTAGGCAGGGTCACTACCAACTAGGCTAACCGCGTCGTCAAAATATTTTTTTACCTTCTTTTTTCAGGGGACGATTACACAAATTGGCCTAGTCCCAAACTAAGCTCTAGGCTTGTGCTATGGATACATACATACTTAAATACATAGAAAACATCCATGACTCAGGAACAAATATTCGCAAACTCGTCATACAAATATCTGCCCTTATCGGGATTCGAACCTGGGACCGCTACCTTCGTAGGCAGGGTCACTACCAACTAGGCTAACCGCGTCGTCGACTATAACTACTACTACAAAACTATACCTACACCAGACTATAACTACAAAACTATACCTAATACACGACTTTATTTCTAACAACATCCTTGCCCACATGATACTCGTACCCTGCCGACTACCGGACCTAGCAAATTGTACTTATTATTATATTAAAATTTTAATTATTATTATAAAACTAATATAACAGTAAAATTCCAAAAATACAAATTATGTATACAGGGTTATTGGTTATTGCATCCATTCCCGTTAAGTTTCGTTTAATTAAATCTTAGCTCTATAATGTTTCACATCCATTAAATATAAGTATAATAACATTATGTATAAGATACCGATTAAGCCGATTTTTAATCGACGAAAATCAATCGGAAATGGACGACATCGATTAACTGGCCCGTCAATGCACATAGTGTACATAGTGGAAATGAATCTTTAAAGCAATTCAAACTCAATTACCACGGTTTACTTTAGCCTAATGGGAAAAGGCTGTCCTTTGTTATGGGGATTGATTTAACTCAATAAATTTTGGACTTCGGGTAAGTAGGTACCTATAGAACCAGATTCAATGCGTTTTTCATTAAATTTTGAATGTATTATCTCTTTTTCTGTTTTTTAAGAAGGTAATGTAAAGCGACTGATTCAGTGGAATTTGCCAGTTTTTTTTCGATGCGTTGATTAACAACGTTTAGTCTTAAAAACTACGACGATAATAATACAATAATAATAATAATAATATATAATACACTCGCGAGCAAAATAATTGCATCACTTTGCATTTTTTCAACTTCACCCAAAATCTTTGTAAATCTTTACCCGAATATAAAAAGTATGGTACCAAATGAAAGCTGATAAAGTACCGTGATAATGTAATCCCAAATTCAACTTTTTTGTATACAAAAATTTTTAAAAGCAAATAGCCCAACTTTGTAAACATGTGGCAGTCGATTTTTATATAAACACTGAAGTGATCATTGTTATTTCATACGACTTGTGCCACGCGTGAAATAAGTAGGAATGAACTGACCTAATGACAACTGTGATGGACACGCGACGTAGCACCCTATACTTTGTTCGCCTTTTGTTTTGCGTCGTTACAATGAAGAAGTTCAGACGTAGAATCAAATCACGTCCCCGTCACAAACAAGCGATAGAAGCTGTCGAAATTTGCTCGGTTTTACTACCCGATAACACTGCCCTTTCACATGACGGGCAAAGTTTCTTTTCATGAAAAACTCGCTCCGCTTCGCCGATCCGAATAATACACCGATTATTATATTTTTATTACAACGGATTTTTCTTTATGTTTGGGGTTAGGTGATAGAGAAAAAATTATATCAATTACCCGATTGTAAGTGGTGAAGTTAATCTACGATAAACGTAACAGCGATTAACTTCAATTAAAGTTGTGCCAAAGTAACATCTACGGTAATAGCACTTCTTTATTACTTTGCAACTCTGGTGATTTGTAAAAGCAATGGTTCTAGTTTTTTGGTATTTGTGTGAACTCTTACTAGTTTAGCCATAATGCTCTGGTTTGTTTGTATAGGTAACCTTTGCCACTCCGTGCTATACAAAACAAAATCACCCTAATTACCTCAAGTCTATAAACTGCCACTAATAATTATAACCAGCCCTAAAGTTTTAATTGCAGTCATAAACGAGTATTAAACATTACCATATAAATTGGTTTCAGCCAAAAATACCTTCAAACGCGTAGTTGGTATCTTTTAAAAATCTGTATTACTTCCAAGGGTCGTTTCGGGAAGTTCGTGGTTTATCTTTTATCACCTTAATTGAATTTGTCGGGAAAGGGTCCGTTTAACACCTTATTGTTTTTTTAAGAGGCCCATTATGAAACCAAAATGAGTTTTTCCTTACTTTAGTTGCCTTGTTTTATGACCTTGGATGCCGCTCTGGGTGATTTAAGGGACGTTGAAATAAGTTAGTCTAAATAATAAGTATAAAGACACAAACTTAACTCTATCCTACATAAAAGAGAAAATTTCGTAAGTATAACTTAACTTGTTTATGCCACTGTCAGGCTGTGACTTCGTACTGAAGCTTTCAGCACATCTCTAGGTTACAAAAGAAATATTGTCAGTAAGGAGTTACAATAATGCAGATGTACTCAATAATCAAACGACATTTATTGCTGGGTACCAAAGCTATCTGATAAAGCAATATACCTAACTACGAACTTATCTGACAAAATGATGCTGTCGTTTGATAATACACTACATCTGTATCAGCATGGTAAAGTCTTATTTCTTCTCTACAAAGTTATCTCTCGTATTTTTATTTTGTATTGAACTATGTATTATTCAGTCATATTTTCGTACTTCCGACAGCATCCGTTGTTGCATGAAACCCCTACTGATGCAAAATAAGAAATCAGATCAGTAATCAGAATTTATTCCCGCGTCGAAGCGAACTCCAATATTTGTATGCAGACCGCAGGAAATGTATGGTAATTTATTTCGACGCCCGATGTGAAACTTTCACGACCCCAAAATTATTTTAGAGGCAGCCGACACCGATCTTCCACGCAGGTGCAAATTTTGAACTTACTCAATGACGTTGTTATAGGGGACATGATTATTTGACATTATTTGTAATGGAAAACTCACTGTATAAAAAATGCGACTGTCAAAAACATGGCCGTAATGTAACATGATATGAAGGTGATCGGAATACGAGTATAAACGACCCGATATATGTATTGTTTTCATTGCTAAATAACGTTCATATTTACTTACTGCGATATTGTTATGTGATCTTGTTTTTTCGCTTTAGTTAATATTTAAAATTTTACGACTCAATGTTGGTCGATGGGCATGTCCTTACAAAACAATATTCTTGTGGCACCAACTAAATTTGTCGTTTCGACATGGACATGTCAAAACTTTTTTAATATTTCGTGACGTAATATAAGATCGCTGTCCGAAAACAAGATGAAACTTTTTCAATAAACATTGTTATTTTCATTCGCGTTGTAATAAACAAACTTAACTTCATTAAAAATAAAAGGTTATTTTATTAAAATCCCAGTGGAGATAAATAAGCTGACGTAAAATACAAGATACCAAAATTTTAAATACAAATTCACTCAATGTCTAAAGATTAAATTTCATATTTTTAAAGAAGGTAAATGTTGGGCACGGTTTTATTCAAACTATAAAATATTAATTCCGAATGACGACTTAAAACAAAATTGTATACAAACACATATACACACTCGTACACACTTAGGTATACCTATATAAATATAGTTATAGTACTTCCAGTTTCTTAATAGGTACCTATCGGCAATCTTCGTTTTTCAAAAACCACTGCTGCAGTAATTGCAATTTGGAATAAGTACAGTACAATGAGTTTAGGTAATCTAACAGATCAATTCATTAATGTCCATTATACTCCTTGGTGCAATCACCTAGCCTAGTTTCGGTGAGATTCAATTAAATATTAATAAAATTCAACTTATCAAAGAGAAATAAGTAGTTAAACATGTACGTAATTTCGAAACCAGTTTTTCTATTTTTGATGAAAAACTGCCATTAACATTATCTTATCAGTGAACTCGTCCAAGGAAGGCCTTGATGCAGTATAGTTATTCAAAACAATCTAATTGTAGCCTACGCTTCAAAGGCATTAAATAAATGGCAACAAAATTATGCACACATAGAAAAATAACTTCTTGCCATATTATTTGGCTGGGAAAAATTTAATCAATATGTGTATGGCAGACATATTACAATCGAAACTGACCATGCCACTTTAGTCAGCATAATTAAGCAACCTCTAAACTCATACACCTCGTATTCAACGAATGCTACTAATGCTTCAAAAATACAATTTTGAATTGATATACAAACGAGGAATAGAATTGTACTTAGCAGACACACTTTTGAGGTCATTCAACGAGAAATATTCACTTGAAATAGACTTAGACAGATGCTGAAAACATAACGACAATGAGCTGCATTTAGTAAAAATATATATGTATAAAACATAATACGCTGCCGTTTTGGCCTATTTGAACTTATCTATTAAGTAAGTAATAAAATAACTGAATTGAATAATTCTCATCAATTTTTTGTTCAATCTATTGGAGGATTCCATTACCTTTTTAGAACTAGAAACGGGTCCTTTTTTGTCGGTACGTGTGAGAATTAGTCAAGGCCATCAATACTCAATCAGCGGGGATTAGCGAATGGTCTCGATTCGTCTTTATGTCAGAACCTTGAGCCAGCTTGCGTCGCGTTCAGATAAAAGACTTTTCGAAGCCAATAAATTGGTCATCAGTGTACGAGTAAAGATAAATTTGTCGAACACTTGGTGGCAATTTATTGCTTAAGATATGAAAATTGCGTGGTAGGATTTTCTTGCTTCGGTGTATTCGTTCACGGTGGCTGAGATCGAAGAGGATTACAACACGTCTATTTGGTAAAGGAGTATTTTGTATGCTTGTATTATTATACTTTTCAAACCTTAGGGACTATTCGGGTGAAGGCCGAGGCAAAGAGACCACAAATAGAGGTAGATAGGTTTAATTTCTTAATGCTCTCCATTTGCGCACTTTGTTCTGTTGAACTCATATACTAGACTGTCTCCGACCTATTTGTTATTTTATATTAATACTTGTGACATACCATTATGTAGGAAAGAATCAACGGAGTGAATGAACGGAGTGAATAGGTACATAGATAACCGAAGATTGAATGATAGGTTTAATGAGACTAGGAATGTGGAATGAAGGGGACGATTGACGACCTACGATAAAAGAAGACGTGCGTGCACTAGTGCTAATGATTTTTAAACAATTTTTGCTGTAAACTCCATATTATTTTTTTCAAAATAAATTGAGTGCTTTAAAAATTTGTTTCCTTTAAACAAACCAGAAGCTTCAGTCATGTATATGTAGTAAGCCGTAACAGTGTTTATTAAAAAAATACCACTTGTTTCAATCAATTTTCCGCTCAGTTTTAAGAATAGCTTCTCCGCGTAAAAAGGAACGTTAATTTTATTTAGTACGTTTCCTCTTGTAAACGTTTGATGTGTTTATTTGTAAAACGCGATTTAAAAATAAGTATTTAGTAGTAGTCGTTTTTGAGGTTTTATTGTAAACAGATTGACAAAAATTGTTAATGCGGTAATGAAAACGGTAACTTACCGTCTGAAATATCTACAGCACATTTTGAGACAAAGCGTTTGTTATTTACGCATTGTAAACTAACGCTGTACATTATTTCAGTACCTACCCAAGGAATTTAATGTAACAGGATACATTAGTTGGTAAATTAATCAGTGTTCAGTGTCTCTGAATTCTAAATGGTTGTGGTTGCTGCGGTACGCCAATATACTATTACACATTTAACTCACACGTTGCTAAACATTAAAATATTAAAATTTGTAATGCTTGTAATTGCTTCTAGTTGGGTATACTTAAGTAATTAAAATTTAAACTAGGTAGGTACTATATTACTGTCTAACTGACTTTTATTCAATTTGAACTTACCTTGATTGCATGGTGCTGTACCTAACACTCGTTTACTAGCAACCCCTTGATTTTGTAGAAGAAAATGTTAAAAACTTCAAAACCTAAAAATCTGATTCTTACCTTATCTTATCTAGACTTATATTACCTTAGTATATTATCAAACTCTAAAATTCTATCAAAAAAACTATGGTCCTAGATGAAGAAAAATGGAAATCTCGAATTTGTTGTCATTTATTGTCATAAAACATTGTTCAGTACGTACGTCAACTGCATAGCAAATGGAGTTGAGAATTTTCAGGCGTCTTTTACATTATTTAAATCACAATATACTCTTATTCAAATACTTTGACCCCGCTTTGTGTTGGATTCGAACGAATCAGATTAATTTAATTATAGATTAGCTTAGAATTATATTCCAGATTAAATTATTTTATTATTGGGGGGAAGGACCGTGTGCTGGGTCCACCTGGATTGCACGATCTTATACCTCATCATTTGCCACCAGGCAATAGGCAGTGTTGGCATTGTTGTGTTCTATTAAGTAGATTGGCAATTTACAACCTTGACGTTGACCTTGACGTTACAATATCTATGGGCTACATAACTATAGAATCCACTAACCACGAGAAGGCCATCTGCTTTCTCTTTTATACCATAAAAGCCCCTTGCACAAAAAAGGAAAAGGAAAGGGGTGTCCTGAACTTCAAGCCTTTGTTTGTCTACAAGTTTTCAAGTCTTTATGACTGGTGCAGATTAAGTACAGAGTAATTGCTAGGTATAATGTAAAAGAGCGTGAAAGAGATACATTATATTTGGGTTAGTACGTATCTCTTTCACTTGTGGTTTTATTAGCAATCGCACTGAAATTTACTCGATTATCCCAGAAGGCGTCTTATAAACCAGCCACAAGTTATATTTTCGTAACAAGAATAACTTTATAAAAGTAACTCCAAACTTTCGCCTTTGTTTCTGAACTGAAAATTCGCGAACTACGAGTAAGAACGTTGGCCCTTGTTTGTTCTTCTTACAGCAAAAATTCCACCTCACTGGAAATGTTGCTTAATGTAAGTAGAAAACCATTGGAATAGTTGAAAACTCGTTTCTGCGATTCAAACGCAGTTTGGAAAGCCGTAAAGTAAGTTTTTCTATTTGTTGTTGAAACTTGGCTTACGATTGATAGGTGAAGGGAATGTATTTCACCGGAGAATATAACATAAATATATTAGAGTCTACAATACTTCATATTACAAATTTCCAATTTAATCGTTTATTATAACGAAGAAGTTACACTTAACTTGTTTTTGGTGTCATACAGATTTTAAATTGATACGGCCTATGAGATGATCGTGACCGATAGGTTTCCTCAGTTTTAAATTATTTTCTTTATTTGGCTTTATGAAAAAAGGTAGGTACATCATACTCTATAATTAGCACGTTTTGCGGAGTTCTACGTAATTCCCTTTGTATATTGGCATTACAATGAAATTCAAATCGTGCTCTAAGTCCACAAATTATGCCGGTAAGCCGCCACAATTGTTCAAAAAGCGTCGGTGGCCTTTTAACGGACTGCAACGGAAGTCATTAGACTGACAGTACTGAGGGTAACTGCGTCATCAACGTAATTGTGTACATAATTATACAACTGCGCCCCGTTATAGGCATGAGCCACAAAACAGATGTCAGCTTTAGCACTTTGTGTAATTAGATGACCGACGGAGCTTATCTCCAAATCTTGAGATGATGTGCTGCTTTGTTCAGGCCAAGCCAGGCATTCTGGCGAAAACTTAAGAAAACACATGCGCAAGTATATAGTCTGGTCTCTATAAAACAGGTTTAACAATTATTGTATTCAAAGTTAGTTAAATTGTAGCTATAATAAAATTGTATTTTGTTATGATCAAGAATACATAGTAATGCTGAAGACGTGTGTATCCCACACATATCATCGGAATTTATTTAGTTGAGACATCTTATAAGGTCAGGCAGTCTCTTTTAAGACTTAAATGCCACATTCTAAGTATAATTTTGTATAACCCGGATCGGATCGACTATTTTTTATTAGACTGGAATGTCTGTCACCAACCTACCTACCTAAATAGTATTGCTTTGGCTACAAAAGTCAGTTATGGCTTTAACCATCCAGTGCCAGTGCCATGACCTCAATCAAGTTAATGCAGTAAGGAGAACCTGTCATTGAAAGTGTTTAACCCAGCAAAATTGTATGTGACAAAATCGCCTCAGTAAACTCGTTTCCTAAATTTAGTTTACAAAAATCAAAAGCTTACATTAAAATAACTTAAAAGATTAAAATACCAAGCACAGCAGGTATTCAATTACATTCATAACCAGACCACGGAATTAAATATCAAGGAACTAGCCAGATAACCCTCTAACTATCCCAGAGTTGGGTGCTTCAAAATTCAGACATGAGAACTAGCATAGTTAAACCGAGCTAAAACTATGCGCCGCCCAGTTTAACAGTTCTCTGTCAGGTACTGTAACTCCTAAGGGGGCACATTCAAAATGGAACTAAAATACGAGAGTTGCATTTTGCATTATCTACAGGTTTTAATGGTAAAATCAGCGCAATCTTGTTTTATGCTTACTGTGGCGCACAAGATTTAATTGAAGAAGCTACTATCATCCATCGTATCCTATGTGTTCTTGCAAATATAAGTTCTCCAAAATTTGATATTTATTCAATTGAATACATATCAAATTTTAGAGAACTTATATAATCTGAATGTAAATTTACTTACAGCTTCAAATGATCATAAACGTTTTAGCAATTATTCTTCTTAAAGCGTTAAAAAGAATTGCCCACATGGTTATGTTTCAAATTCAAATTCAAATATTTATTCAGTAAATTGGCCACATACGGGCTCTTTTACACGTCAGTAATATAGAGTGAATCTACCAGCGCTTCGGACAAGACCATCATTGCGGAGAAGAAGCGCCGCAAGAAACTCCAGCAGAAGGTCATTTTTTCCAATATAAAATACAATAATACTTAAAAGTAAGTTACATTACAAGGTAATAAAGTAACAAATATTAATTATTAGAACTAGCACAAATGAAAACATTACAAATGTAAGGTCAAATACGTTACACTAAATGTAATGACTAGGAGAACAACACGACGAGGTCTCTTCGTCAAAAGCCATACCTAGAATAATTAACTGAACAAGTCCTTGCAGACAGACAGACAGATAAGTAATAGCCTAGACACTACTTAAATACATCTTGGTCACCAATGAAGTCATTTACAGTATAGTATGCCCTACCCATCAAGCAGCGCTTGATGTGAGACTTAAATTTATTGAACGGCATATTGACGATATCAGATGGTATCTTATTGTAGAAACGTACACAGTTCCCCGCAAACGAAGTGCTTACCTTACGGAGACGGTGACCTGGAAGAGCGAGCTTATCCCTATTTCTAGTATTTAAATTATGAACGTCGCGGTTATGCCTAAACTCATGTATGTGTTTGCGTACATACATGATATTCTCAAAGATATACTGCGACGCGACTGTAAGAATATTGATTTCTTTAAATTTATCCCTAAGCGAAACACGAGACCCCAATTGATATATAGCACGTACAGCCCGCTTCTGTAATACAAAGATGGTCTGGATGTCAGCCGCTTTTCCCCACAGCAAAATTCCATAACTCATAACACTGTGGAAATAACTATAGTACACAAGTCTCGCCGTCTCGACGTCAGTAAGTTGTCGGATTCGCTTTACCGCAAAAGCCGCTGAACTAAGTTTACCTGCAAGTGTGGCTATATGCGCACTCCATTGCAGTTTTGAGTCCAGAGTGACACCTAGAAATACTGTTCTATCTTCGAATTCCAGTGTCTCATCCTTCAGTCTTATACTAGCTGCATTCACTCGCTTCACATTAGACAATGAAAATTTAATACATTTAGTTTTTTTGGCATTTAAAAGTAAGTTATTGGCCGTAAACCAGTCAACAATTGTGGATAACGCATCATTAATTTCATTAAAATTATCCTGTTTCCTATCCGCTTTAAATATAAGTGAAGTATCGTCAGCAAACAAGACTATTTCGTGTTTTTCGCGCACTACAAATGGGAGATCGTTAATATAGATTAAAAACAAGAACGGACCCAGAATAGAGCCTTGAGGCACTCCCATAGCAACAGATGACCCAGAAGATTGTGTTCTGTTAATGTCTACCCGCTGAGTTCTGTGAGCAAGGTAAGATGTAATAAGATCTAGTGCAATGTTTTTGATGCCATAGTAGCTTAACTTACGCACTAACGTAACATGATCAACACAATCAAATGCCTTGGACAGATCACAGAAAACTCCGATTACGTCTAGTGATTTTTCCCAGGCATCAAAGATATGTTTCACCAAAGTAGAACCGGCATCAGTTGTAGACCGTCCCTTGGTAAATCCGTATTGACTGCTATGAAGTAGCTTATATTTATTAAAGTGTGAGGATATTTGATTAAGAATTAATTTCTCAAAAACTTTACTTAATGCTGGTAGTATCGAAATAGGTCTAAAATTTGTGGGGTCTGATTTTGCTCCTGACTTAAACAAGGGAATGATCTTACTGTGTTTCATCAGATCAGGAAATACTCCAACATCGACACACTTGTTAAACATAGTAGCTAGGTAAGGCGCAATTGACTCTATAATGGAGTGTAGTACTGAAACAGAGAGGCCCCAAAGATCTTCAGTCTTTTTGATATTAAGAGACCTAAACGTTTTAATCACGTCTTTTGAGGTGATATGATGGAATTTAAACAAATTTGGGCATTCCTTCACATTGGATCTTAATAATGTTTCAGCCTTATCAGGAGATGATAGTAAAGATTTAGTGGTTGCCAAAGGTATGTTCGTAAAAAACCGCTCAAATTCTTTAGCTACATCAAGGTCCGAGCTTACTAGAGTATCTTCAACTTGCAGGCTGTAGTGCGGGTCTCTAATTCTAGTTTTACCAGTTTCAGTGTTAATTACATTCCAGACGGTTTTAATCTTGTTGTCAGAGTTACAAATCTTATTAGAAAAATACTCAGACTTCGCAGCAGCACAAAGCTGCTTGAACTCTTTAGAATAAATTTTGACGTACTCTAGAAACTCAGGCCTATGATCGACAGTTCTTAAAGCATATAACTCATACAATTTGTACCTCTTCTCATGAATATCTGGTGTAGCCCAATCACTAAATTTCGTACCTTGCTTGGCTTTAACATTTTTCAGACTAAAGCAGGCATCAAATTCTTTAATAATACAATTAAATAACGAAGTACATAAACTGTCCGGATCTTCCCTAGTACACTTCATATAATTCAGTTGTTTAGTGACCTTAGTATTAAATAATTCTAATCGATTTTTAGAAATTGGTCTAAATATAAACTCGTGGGGCGCAATATCAGCCTATTTCCTATTTATATAGTAGTTATATTATTATAAACTTATTGTGTATTAAGATATAATGTATTAAAGCGTCTACTCTAGGAACATACCACTTTTTGCAAACAAAAGTTGGAGACTACCATGTCCCCTTGGACTACCGACTTGTAAGGTATAAATATAACCTATAAACAAGTTAATGACACAGTAGTTGGTACCTTGCGGAAGGAAACTAAATTTATATTGTGTATGTTCATTACAAAATGATATTGCTTGATACTCCGGTAGGAGTAGACGTAAATCGTGATGCATTCTTGGACATCAAAAATGCAATAATATTGTAAATACGATTTTATTAACTTCACTTGGATGTAACCAATTCATTAACAGCCTGATTCGTTCTCGAGGCCTTCTTCTTTTAGCTTCTTGTTTTAAATTTATATAAGTTTCTATTACATCCTTCGTTACATTTACAACAAAGTATCTACATTTATGTGGAATCCTTAGGTGTTCTTACAAACAACTGTATCGCTGATCATTTACCGCAAAGTAACTACAAATTTGCAATAAGTATACCTTCAATCACAATAATGCTAACCGCCTTCAGAGTTTCAGACTGGATTCTACTTCCCATAAACAGTACCTCGGGCCATTCAATAATACGGGGGACCACCTAAACAAAACGGTTGCGAGTTAATCTAGAAAATGGGCACCCGGTGTATAATTATGCACCTGCTCGTTCAGGGGCTACAAACAAGCTACAAATATTTCAAGACAGGGTTTATGAAGCATCGTTAGTTTCCTCAAGTGTAAAACGCTTTCTATCTAGTGGCATGTTAAGGGTATCCAATTTTACTTAACAGGCGTGAGTCTCAAATATAATTTAGCCAGCGGGGAATTTCAAATATAAATGTCCGCGCGATGTGCCAATTTATAGCTTTCCTTTGATGTCGTCAGCCAGTCATTTATATTTATGCACTTTAAAGCAAATAGCAAAAAATAACTGTGCAAATTTACTGCTGAATGTAAATTACTGGTAGCTCCCTTTTTAAAGAAGTTATTTTTAATTTTTAGCTTGTCTAAAATTGTAACGCGCTGTCTAAAAGCGACTAGAACTAAGCAAACACAAATTTTATTCGCTCTTTCAGTACGCGTTACACTACGAGTATGTTGCCGGTTCAGCATTTAGTTACTCATGTTTCCTTTGCGAAAAACGTAACTTAAAACTGGCTGGAACAAAAATCATTTTACATCGTTAGTTAGTTTACTGAAAGTGTGCGTTATAATATGAGTTGCGTGTGTGATGAATGTGATGATGATACTCCCACAAACCATCAAATACCAGAGCTAATTTGCACCGAGTAATCAGGCTAACTTTGTTTTGCAGTGTAATGTATTTAAGATGTAGTACCTCGACACGCCTTTTAGCAGGGTGCTACTCTAAGGCTGCTTGTATATAAAAGTTAAACGACATTTATTACTCTGAAGAAAGTTAAATGGATCCAAAGTGAATTTGGGAGTATTTTGTTCAATGTGACTTTAATGAAAGTCTGCCTGTGAGCGCGCGGTAAATTAGAAAATATGGTGTTTTTGTTCAGCATTTCGCTTTGTGCCTTTCTTATCTTTTTTCGTGATTTAAGGCTCGTATACTCTTGAAATAACTACAATTTCTTTATATTGTACTTAAATTTAAACCTAGACTACATGTCTTCATTTTTTATTTAAATAGTAATAAGTTACTACACAGGTTCTACATTCCTCGCGTCCATCTTTTTGCAACTTGAGACTATCAGCTAACCATTTACGAATATTTATTCTTTGTTGTTTTCCCAAGTTCGGAGGCAAAATTGGCAAAAGAATGAACACTAAAAAACCCGTGATTCAAACGACAGACAACATTTAGTTAGTTTTTTCATAACCTTAATGATTTAAGATTAACCATTCCTCTAATATATGCGAACTACACCAAAAACCGCACAAAATAGCTCCAATGCTAACATTTTTCATTTAATTTTCCAAGTCATTCCTGGAAGCAATTAGCATTTTAAATCTCAATTTTGCCACATCCAACTAGTTAAATCAGCGGTGTGACGTCACGGGAGCCGGCTACCTGCCGAGTCGCGGACCGCATTATATCAACTTTATATGACAGTTATTTCAGCCGAGAGAGCTGAATGGCCCTCGAGTGAATATCCTGAAACAGAAATATGATATTTGGAGCGATGAGCTCCCAAATTCCACTGACAATTTTATATTCTTTTAACTTATTGCGTGGATTAAATGCGGTCGGCTTGTGGAATAAGCGAATGGATTACTGAATTATTTGCCTTTGTTAACCTTTTTGTACATTCAAGGTAATTGAATTAAAATTTCCAATAAGCTTACCTTCGTAATTAAGCGTTTTCGATACCATTGTGTAAATTTTTTACTGTCCTTTTATATTTTTGAAACAAAGAATGTTCAGAAACATCGTTTCTCAGTTTTATTTATTAACTTCATTATTACTCTCGATGTAAATATATGAAAGTCTGCAAAATCCTTGTCGTGTTTTCTTATAGCTCCATTTTCTCTCCCTCTCTCGTTATCTATTCCGAGTAAAAGGATATGTCGCAAGTTCCAGACAGTGTCGTTTTGCAAAGAAATAAAAGTGCAGCAGTCCAAGTCATTTAGTTTTATTGTAGGGCATTATTACAGAAGTTTTGTTTCTATTCAAAACAGATCGAGAGCGATAGCCAAAGCCTGTTGAACTGTAGTACCTAGGGCCTCTATAACACCATTATGTATTACGTTGTCATACTTTTATTTTTCGATCTCCAATAGTTCAAGCTGGGCTTTTTCTCGCCTATGGGTACAAGTTTTAATCACGACTCTCTTTAGGTACAATTTATTAATCCAAATGTTCAAAACTGCAAAAGAGCGCATAATTAACTTACTCTAGTTTAAAAAGAGCCAGTCAAGTGCGAGTCGGACTCGCGCACCGAGGGTTCCGCACAAACTTGTAGGCATGTAAATAGTTCGTAAATCACGGGAATACAATATAAACAAAGTCCAGTATAAACTGTGAGTATCAGTTTATACTGGACGTTTTTCTATGTGATATAACTACAAATTAACGGTATTCGGATTTTTTCCTTTACTTGTGCCAAATTTCATGACTCTAAGTCAACGGGAAGTACCCTATAGGTTTTGATTCCCTTGAGTTTCCTTCAATATGCGGCATAAACGGCCGTATCTTTTGATTGCGGTGACTTAGATGTTTGATTTTTTTCACTGATCCAAGGGATTACAGACCTAAGTATACGATATGAATTTCAACTTGATACCTTTTCGCGTTCCTGAGAAAAAGGGTCTAGACAGACAGACAGACGGACAACAAAGTGATCCTATAAGGGTTCCGTTTTTTTTCATTTGAGGTACGGAATCCTAAAAATACCAGAAACATCATTACTTAAACATGAGTCTTGTGATATTTCATGGCGACAGGGTAGTAGTACGCAATTCGTTCCCTTGACTGTACCTAGCGATTTAACTTTGAATATACATTTTCATATTGAAGCGGTATTTTAAAATAAATTGGGGTTAGCACAACCGGCCTTTCCTCCAGTTATAATATCTGCGTTGGCTCGAGTAGCCAGATTATTAAGTGTCGCTTTTTTTAGTCCATTCATATTATATTTTTAAGTTTATTTTCGATGCATGTAAATATTATAGGTAAGCTCCAACTGTATATAAATCTACCTTTAAATTTTAATTAAAATCGAGCTATTTAATAATATTCATTCAAAAGAAAATGCAACGTGGGTAAATGCAGTCTAGTTTACTGGACTACCGCGGCGCCGTGTTAAGTAACTTATTACTGGCAAAACCTATTTTCAACCGACCGAGTTATTCCATTAATCTGTTTAAAATTACAAGTTAAATTTTTAGGAAGCTAGAAATGGTTCCGTTAATAAACTAACTCATTATAATTATTTATCAAGACTGAAAAAAAAAACGAGCATTTTGAACATAATTTCGAATGTCAGTGTTAAAAAAATCCTGTGAACTCGTATTTACATTGTCAACGAAATTTTTATGCTCGCAAAACTCAAAAAGTAGTCGATCGATTGAATTGAAATTTTGACACTTTGCATTTCCATGCGATTGTGTTTATTATACTTATTTGACTAGATACTTTGATTGAGCCACTGCAAGGCGTGGCCGGGTTTAGCTAGTTTAATAAAAATTACTTAACTAATTTTATATCACTATTTTATATTTGAAAGGAAAAAGAATCAGTTAAAACAATAATACCGAAATTAAATGCGACATTATGATGAAACAAACTTCTCTTTCTCTAACTTTATTAATAATTTTAGCATAACATAGCGTTTATATCTCGTCTTACTGACCTAACTTTCGGTGCTTCGAGTTAAATTAGAAAAAATGTCGGGCAATGGGTCCAATTCAAAACTGCAAACACTTTATTTCAATCTCTTGAATTAATTCTGAAAACTTTTGAGTCTTGTAGCGTTGGACGTTTTAATGAAATAAATTTTGAACACAATTAAACTTAACGATTACAGTAAATTTCGGATCGATGTCAACTAACCTCTTGATTACCCGATTGTCCAAAGAAGTGAGTAATGTTTTTGACCTATGTATGTATGGTTCTCTGTTCCCCAGTATTGGCTAAACCCGATTTCAACGAACTAGGTGTCGTTAGATTCGACTTAGCAACGCGAGCATCACTGGGCAGGTACTTTAATTTAGAAAAAATGCCAAAAAGCCGGATTTAAAATTATGTGACATGGGTATTCGTGGGTGGTCGTCTTAACCGAAAAGGACCTTATCGCGGCAGGCGGTTACGCCTTTTTTCACACGGCTGTTATACTAATGACAAGGCAATGAAAACTATAACAGCTTAACCGCCCGCCGCCATAAGGGCCCTTTCGATTTGGACGACCACAGTTGACAATATCAGAACGTGCAGGTTTTTAAAGCTCGCTTTTTGTTATTTAGTGTACTTAGGTACATATTTATTTACATATGTTGACTTTCGAAGCCGATCAAGATTTTATTAACCAGAACCAAATTGGTTGTGTCGGGACAATGTAAACATTTGGTACAACCCAATGTAACGGGGAAGTGGACTTGTCTGAATTAGTTAATCTGCGGTTTTAATCCCGTTGCCGATAATGACTAAATGAATCCGCGCCACGTCGGTAGAACTTTGCGCATTTTAGATTCATTTAATTTACGTTTAAGCCTATTTTGTAACTATCTACAACAAAATCTGTCAACAAATATAAACACAAACAAAACATATAAACTACACAGAAATTGCATATTATGCTGCTTGTCTAGTTACACTTTTTTATATTGTGTCATGAGTTCACGTTAATTGTGGTTATCGCTCCAGTCAATAATATTATTTCAACCCGTTTACGTCCACCAAAACCGTCACCTGTCATTTATTTATTTGTTCTACCTTCGCCATATTCGCAGAGGGCCGGTGTTTGGGCATGTGTTTGATACGCCCCAGGAAGGGCCCAGTCCCTTAATTTCCGGCTACGTAGACTGACTTGTTTATTTTCATCTTTTCGTTTCAACAAATAGCCGCGGGGCTTAGTGTGTTGTATCGAAATATTGATGCGATTATGGCTGATGGGAGGTATGAGTGAAGTTTTGGGCGAAGTTATTGAGGTTTTAAGCCACTTATAATGGAAATAGACAGTAAATACCCCTATACTTAGTTATTTTTTTTTACGTATTTTATGTATACGGGTTGTATTTTAATTTTTGTAAACGTAAAACTTTGTTTACGTCTCCAAAAATGAACAGGTACCCTACAGGTAATAGGTGTAATTAATGTTAAAATAAATGAATATTTATTTTATCTTCTACATTAAACTAAATAAATAATTAGAATATTTTAATAGTATCTACGTTAATAAAGAAAAAAATAATTTCCGTTATAGAAATCTACCATCATTGTAACCTCTGTTATAATGTCAAAACTCTTGCCTCGCCTGGCATTAAATTGCCCTTGTTAACTTTTACAGCCTAGCGACATGAATATCATATAATTAATTAACTATGATGTCATTTAAAAAAAAGTTTTTACTTATCTACGCCACTTAAGCTGCGAAAACTTATCGAAATTTAATTAGTGCAAATGACTGTCCCTAAAAATTTAAATTAAACTTTAACAGCTATTCGCAAAGGACAAATGAGGTATGTTCCCAATTTAATAATGTGAAACAACACCTACCGGTGTCAAAGACAAATTCAATTAATCTGCTCGTGTATTATTACTGCAGATCACAGGACTGATTGGCGGAGCCTGTATCGGGCCAACAAAGGCAAATCCCGGCGCTGGTTTAGGGACTAATTAGTGACTCTTTAATCTACCGTGACTATTTACTGGGGATATACTAATTGAATTTCTGTTTAGTGCGTATTTATAGCTACCAAGCAGAAAACCAATCTTTTTCAGGAAGATGATTACTGTCGCGTGTTGGTAAGCAAACGCGTTTCTGTCAAACAAATTGTGGTATAAAAGTTCTTCGTGTTATTGTTGAGGAATGTCCCAAATACCAAGTATTGTTTATATAGTGTATTGTTAAACCAATCCGAAGTTATTTAGAACTTTATTTCATATATTATTTTGTAATCGGATATCCTAGCTGGACATAATAAATAAAACTATCAATTTGATCACAATATTAATTGACCATTTTGACATGATTGCTTATTGCCTGACTAACGATTAATATAATTACTTAGTATTTTTAGTGGACTTTTAGTTTCGTTATTCTGATGTTTAATATGAATGTATACCTAATTATTTTTAAGTAAACCTTTTAAGTAACTTATTAATTAGTGTAAGTGGTTTGTAATCGTACTAATTAATTAAATAAATAAATAAATAAAATAATGAATACATTAAATTTAACCCATCAAAGTCTTCTGAGGTAAAATAGTGCAAGCATACTAAGAAAGAAACATGTTATATTGAAATACCTACCCATTATCAGTCATTGAAATGTTTTGGGTTTTTTTAATTAAAAAAGGAGGCAGATGAGCAAGTGGGTCACCTGGTGGTAAGTGATCACCGTGACCCATAAACACTTGCAACACCAGAGGAACTGGAAGAGCGCACCGGCCTTGGAGAAAAGAGTTGACTCGTATTTTGAAGGTCCCTACATCATATCGATTTGGGAATTTAGACGAAAAGACGGAAACGCACGGTGGTGTAATAGCTATCTTGACAGTTATGATGAAATTTTAGTTTTGTACGAGTTGTGCGATGGTGGAATTCAATCCGAACAATATCTCGGAGCACGCCCCGTGATAAACGCGGTAAAAGACACACAGGTAAGCAACACCCTCTACAGGGCTAGTGTGTCCAGTTTCTTGAGAAGCCTCGGTTATCAACACATCGAGCAGCTCTGCCCTGAATGTGGTTGAAAGAAAGGAGCTAATATTAGGGTGCTCCGACCCGACCATAGGAGCAGTACTCCATATGAGACCGTTTTGTATTTGTGTTGATGAAAAACTTCACAATTATAACTAATACTATTTTGAAGGTGTGCACGACTTCCTATCTTAGGAGCGAAGTGTCCGCCTTCAAAATATAATTATTGTGTAATCAATTAGATTTAGATTAGAGTATTAAATTTGTTAATTTGTTATGTAAGAAATGGGTCAATACCTAAATAAAGAATTATTTATTTATTTTATTTAATAAACACGCACATTCACTAATATAACAAATTCAAACTACAAAAGTGGAATACCCTTTTGTCATGTATCGAATTACACAGAGATAAGCTGTCACTATGCAGATGTCATACAGACAGCCGAAACAATACAGTGGAAATGTGATCTCAGGTGCTATTTCAAGTCGCCGATAATTGGATTACCAGCAATTACGACGGGTGGCAGCTGCAGCCGCTGACTGACACCTGCTCCCGGCCCGGGGCGTGGATTCTGTACCTAAAGTGCATCTATTTTTAATAAAATCGCTAGTTTATTAGTATTGGTAGTAAGAAAATAATGTCAAAAAACTTTTTATTGACATGTGAAGTATGACCGGTGAAATCTAAATAAGTTTTGTATTTTTGTTGCAACCTTTATAAAATATGACCATCATGCATGCGTCTTCGTCAGTTTTTTCTTACATAAACTTACAAACGCCTAAAAATAAAAATAGCATCTGCTAAAAACGTTTTTATTACTAACTTTATCAAAATTACATTGCAGTTCATCTGCAGCTTAAAATCTAGAATTGGCTTATCCAGTGCAGTCATTGTGTGCCATGGCCTATTGGATTCCTCTTCTAATTGACAACTCGCTTTTAAGGCTTACTGGGACGAACCAATATTTACTATTAGAGACTTTTACCCGCGATAAAATGTCTTGATTGTACAAAGCAAAATGAATGTACACGTGGGAAGGATCATTAGCTACGTCTAGCTCGTTTCACGAAGAGTAAATGTGTTTTTCAAAGGTTAAAATCCTGGAATGAAAATATTACACTCGCAATAAAATCATGCAATTTGATCCAATTAAACACGCCAAACTCTCAATTAGCGACAGTTACGTGAGCGTGTAATATTTCAACACTTTCCAAAAACACTTAACATAACTATAAAGTACAACTGGCTAATAACAATTTGGCTCGACACCAAGTTACAAAGCGGTCGCAGGCACTCCGGGTCCAAAGCCACCGCTCTAGTTTGTCGTGTCGGAGTCATAAGACAACTTAAGACATTTAGAGACATCGTGTCCGGGCCGGGCGAGCTGAGCTGTGCTGTATTAATGTTAACTCAACACGCTGTGAGTTTGAGAGCGACTCCGTAAATAATAATTTATCTCGGATCGCTGGAGCATGTTTAAATACGACTCCGAGTGAGCAAAGGGGCATTACCATCTATCTTACAAAATGTCCCAACTACCATTAATATTTCAACATTAATTATCATAATTCGGCTAAGTATATTTAGCTCGGGATCATAATTTAACTTTATTCTGTTTACCATGACCAGGCTTATTTCTCTGCGCCAGGTACATCCGATAATCACCGCTTCGCGGCACCTCTTTGCATTGGTCCTATTAAATCAAGGATGCGCATGACGTTGCCAGCGCGCGGCGACCGGTTTGTGATGCGTGCGCGGCGCGGCAGTCTACCTACTCATTACGTTAAGTTTGGTTGGATGTGTTGTGAATAGAATTGCGCGCGTTGCGAATTGTGTTCGTAAAATTATAAAAAATGACGAAACATTATTGTACTGTTGATGGCTGTACAAATAGAAGATATTATAAAAAAAAAACGTTTTTTCACTTTTCCTGTGAACGAGAAAGGGTACACACAGTACCTAATTATGATTTTTTTTTTACTGAAGTAAACTTAGTAAACAACATGATACATTCAGTATTCATCAAGTTAGAATAGTTTGATTACCTAATTTATTGTAAACATCGTTCACATCGTTGTTAGTTAGGGTCATTAGGTACGGCGCATAAAATACCAAGAATAATAAGGGACACCTGTATAATTTGTATACAAAAGGACTAATTAAATTGTTACTTATTACAAAAACGTTACATAGGTACACCTACCTATAGTGATAGTGAATTAATGAATGACGTAAGTTTTTAGACTTAAGTAGGTAAATAAGACTTAGGTATTGTGAGTGTTTAGAATGTGCATGAGAATTGACATGATGTTACCTACTTTCATAATTATACACCGAAATACATAAAATGCAGAACATTTAATTACGACAGCATTATTATATGTGAATACATACAATAAAAAATAACAAATACTTACATATATTTTTATTACCTATTCAAATAACTGTTTCTTATAATAATTTATCTATATAATATTTTCATTGTGTTGACAATCCAGGAGCGACCACACCGCTGCTCAAAATACGGTGACGCAGTGACGTGACGTGACTAATACGCCACGTTTCTAATGCATACCGTCCTCGCCGGATCTCTCTCTCTCTCACTGCGATTCCATACCGTCACCGTATTTCGAGCAGTGTGGTCGCTCCTTTATACTTATGTTTTATACTTTGTAGGTATTGATCGGACGTAGGTACCTACTGTGTTCTTTTTAATAGAAGAGAAATATCTGTTGTGTAGTAACTCTTATTCAAACTGTGCCATGACGTCGTTCTGAAACTCATTGTAGGTTTTCAGAACTCACAGTTATATAATAAAAAAGTTACGGAACTTTGACATTAAAACTCCTAACTGGATTGTTGGTAGTCGGACAGTTTACAACTGCGTGGTAGAACCGTGTGGTACCCAAATTTCTCTACAGGTTTTTCAAAACGAATTGTCATTTATTAGGTGTATAATATATATGTGGAAGGATTTTGTTTCACTGGTTAACATGTCTATAATGGTGAAAACATTGTTTTAGATATTTTTTTACTAGGCGAAACTAAGAACAACCTAGCGCCTTTAACCTAACCGTTGTAACCTTAACGAAATAAGCAGTCGGGATCAGATTGAGCCCGCAGAATAGTATGACACTTTTTTTTAATTTGAGGTTTTGTTATCTTTTACTTCCGCTATGGAAGCAGATGTCATTGTAACACTCAAAATCGGCTTTGTCGTTTTTTACCAGTATTGGATACATACCTACTGTATTGTAAATCTACGTTATTGATTGTAGTAGGGCGTTTTTCAAAAAAAGTGTACATGGTTAAGGAAAACTTAAGAAATGTTTACTTTTTCCGGTTCGTCACGAAAATTAACGATACTAAATGTATGACTAATTTTCGTAACACACTGGAAAAAGTTAATATTTCTTAATTTTATCCTTAACGATGTACACTTTTTTTGAAAAACGCCCAGTAGACAAAACCCCCGACAATCAGGACCCCAACTTTCAGAGCTCATAACTCTTATGAGCGGAAAGGTTCTAGAGTGGCGACCGCGAACCGGGAGATGGAGTGTCGGCAGGCCTTCCACAAGGTGGACCGACGATCTGATAAAGATCGCGGGAAACCGCTGGATGACAGCAGCAGAGGACCGATCGTTGTGGAAAATCTTGGGGAAGGCCTTTGTCCAGCAGTGGACGTCTTGCGGCTGTTGATGATGATGATGATGAACTCTTATTAAATAGGTACCTTAACGGATTTATCAAACCTTGATTATGTCGCCCTTCTAACAAAAAAAAAACAAAATCGGTCCATCCATTTGGGACCTACAACGATGCCTACGATGCCACAGATAGATACACAGATACACACGTTAAGCTTATAACACCCCTCTTTTTGCATCGGGGGTTAAAAACACTCGACAAAATTACGATTAATCACGTGGCAGCCATTACTATCAATAATGTGCATCAAGTACGTGACCGTTTGGGAACGCGGCTGCTCGGCTCTTCATACGTTAATTACAGACTTGTTATTGTGCACTCATCGTGAGTGCATCGGGTAAAAATATCGGTTTGCACAATGCACCGACCCGCCGCACTCATAAAATAACTAGAAGAATCCTTACTGCGCTAGAAAACTCCAATATTCTGAAGTTTTCTCCCTTATTTTAGAAATAGCAAGGAACAATGTTGGTTGTTTCACTTGTCACAAGCAAAGTTCGCGATTGCTTCATTGCTCAGACGCTGTGTCTTTATCAAGTTAATATTATGTGAAACAAAATATCTTATATCGGATGTCCGGTGCACGTTTGCGGATGTTTACCGTCGTGTTCTTTTATTTTGTTTTGTTTAGATCTTCCTTACCTTACTTAGTTTTACCTTAATTTCAAGTCAAATAATACGAAGGTAAAATTGAGGCGTGTATAAGGTGCGTAGAAAAAACAACAAGACACTATAGAAAATCTACCAACTTTAAAACAATAAAAACGCAAAACCTTAAAGTTTTGTCAAAGTAGATATCCTTTAAGGTTATTTTATGTACCTACTATTAAAAATGAACATTCTTGAATGTTTTTCTTTTCATTTTAGTTTTAAAACCGAATAAAACTGAGGATGCGTTTGCGTCTCAGCATGCAAAATGTAACCTGCATAGCGCGAATATTTTCTCCAATAAAGGGCCACTTTGCATTTTAACCTGCAAATTTTGCAAAGTATAGCACTTTGCGGACTGTCAGAGCAGCTAGCTTGTGGCATACATCTTAATACCCACTAAGACTACACTGAGATGATCGCCAAATAATAACTATTGTATTAAAATCTCAATTGGAGCCACAGAATTTAGCCGTTCTACCTTTGATTTATATGGCTCTAAAGAGGAAGTTATACGACCAATTTGGAGTAAGTTTTATTATTTTCCTTGTCCTTAATTTGCTGAGTGAGAAACTTTGAGATTACCAATTCACAAGTGTGTATAAAGACCATTCTAGACACTCCTTGATGCAGCAGGGGCAGCGGCATGCCCATTAGGAGATTAAAACTATGTACCTGTAACTTGCTACAACTAACCGCAGACTTGGCTTTGCAACTGGAATCCTGGGAGCCTCGTCGTTGCATAACTTGTAGTAAAATCGCGATAAAACAAAAATAACAGGAATATTCGTTTAGAACATTTTGTTTTATAAATATTGTAGCAACTTTGTGACACTAAATCTCCAATATTACGATCATGCTGTGAGTTTTGCTTCATGAACCGTAACTGGTTTTCACGCTCGGAAAAACCCCGATACACAAGCGTGAAAAATACGCTTCAGCAAAATAAGACAAGGTACAATCTTTTTACGCTCTAAGAAAATCCTTGACGGACAGACACCGTTTTATACATAAATTGAAGTACCACCGCTAATCAGCTTTCATACCGCAGCTTCGTGGTTTCACAGAATAAATCGCAGTTTTGTTGTGTAAGGTAAAACGGAGCTCTCGAGAGGTGATTAACCTCAGCTGGGTGGTACAACTAGTGGGTTTACTAGAGTTCATGTTTACTTTTCTCTTAAGGTTTATACACAGATATATATGCAGCGGATACTTAGTGTCTGTGGATAATTTAAAGAACCAGGAGAATTTACATGCATTTTCAGAATGTCTCATTCGTATCGGAACCTATTTAATTTCAAATGTGAATGAAGACTAATAAACTACTCGGATTTTTCTACTATTTTACAAGATTATATATTCCATTGCTGTTCCGAAACCGCAAAGTTTCTGTTATGTTGCTATTTTCGGGTTAGAAGTACTTATACTTAATTTAACTCTTTGTGTAAGTACTTATACTTAACTCTTTGACACTCCCTATCTAATTAAAACACTACACATTCATATTCATAATGTATTTGACGTTAATGTAGAAAAGATAAAAGTAAGGTTAGAAAATGTAGGGTTAACCTTACAAAGGTTTATTTATTTATATCTTCTTCCTTGTTTTACCAAAGCCGTTTAAGGTGTTCCTTCGGCCACCCGAATAATAGACGTTTGCAAATTACCTAGTTATTTATCATTATACTTAACATTATTCCAGTTAGGAACTATTGAAATAAAATGATTATATTTACAACGTTAATTCATTGTTTTTTTAGTCAGATTACAAAATATTAATAAACAAGAACTGAACCAAAGAAACACAAATAACGGCTGAAAATTGCCACTGCCACGTTTTATTAATAAAATGGACGCTGACTCATAGCGGTTAATTTAACATTGCACAAAAAAAAACAAACGCGCCAACACGGAATGTTTTTTTTTTGTATTGTCAATTTGAATTTGAGTTTGATTCGAGTTATTGTTTCAAAATAAAGATTTAGTAGGTAGCAGTAAATAAAGCCACTCCAAAAGGTTGTTGAAAATATTGAGTTGGTAACTATCGTTGTTGCTCGCATTCGCATCTCACTGTTTACGACGTTGTTAACGGTTTTTGACGATAAACCTGGATTTTGTGAAGGACTTCTAAACCAAAACTGCATTAAGTTTTGCTTCAATTTATACTGCTGAAATACATATTTAGCAAAATTGGTAAAATTTGTCATGGCTGTCATGTAACGGGGTTGGGGTTAGGTATGTTTTTGCCACATATATCTATGCGATATTTTGAACGATCGGTTTTAACTGAGCTTGGATTGGTGGTTTAGAAAGGCTAGATGTTGTTAGTACCTAATACTAAAGGCAAGATAGCACGAGCCTGATGACTGACACGATGGACTGGCCAGATTAGATACTCAACCTCTCGATAGTTTTACAATGTAGTGAGGAGCGCAATGGACTGAAATCGATGACCGCCACCCTCGATCATTATTCATGATAATACGACTAAAAATTACTCTGTTGTGTTTATGAATCATATGCGATTCATGGGTCAGGGAACCTGTTAAGTACACTAGCGTTTTTGCTTTTCTGAAAAATGAGGTTAGTATTTAAATAAATACCAACAATGTTCAAAACTACTTTTTTTTAAATTCAACTCACGTACTCGCTTCCGTCACCACCGCCTAGATTAATAGGGACCCAGCAACGTCGACATTTTTTCCCTTGTTTTGGCTGACTGCAAAAACCGGCGACACTATCTTGAAACATATTTCACTTTGAAACCACTATGCAGTTAGGTGGCTAGTGAAATGGTCACAGACTAGCTTCTTTGCGGTTTCTATGAACAGAAGAGAAAGTTCTTTGTCGACAGTTATGTTTAGTACCTAGTAATGAACTATACATCAATTTCAATCGAATGACCTTAAATGGATTCAATCAAATGTTTTTCCTATTACAAATTTTGTATTTGCAGTAACCTAAGTTAAGCGACAGTTTGAGATTACACAGATTTCACAGATACTGCGGATTTTATGGTCGTAAATGACTTTTTTTTTCATATTTTGGGGCGTATAGGAATCATATTTTCTTTATTTATTATTTTTACCTAAATACTCGTATTATATAACCATTTATATCTCCAAAATCTAAGAATTTGGACCAAAAACGAATTTTACAACTCTAAAAACAAAAAAGTTATGTTAATTTTCTTTTCTTTTCGTTTTTCCTTCCCCTGAAAAGTGGAATTTTGACGTTTACGCCCTTTGAGTGTAAAGGTATCGATTTCATTCGGCAATGTGTTTGCCGCTCGCTCATAAGACCCTATCACTTAATCCAATTTTGTATAATAAGTTAATTGTCGGTCGTAAAACGCCGAAAGATAACTATGGTAACATAATTATCAGAGTCGGCACACCTTGATTTTTAGAGACAGTCAATGTTAGGTCGTATGAGTCAACTTCAATTTTATAACAGGGGCGTATGCACAATTTTTGCTCTAGGAGCGATGATACGACCTAAATTTAGCGACATCAAAGTTAGGTCAACTAAATTTTTATACGAGAGTAATAATGGATGGTAAATTTTTGGTTAACTTTCAACTTTTATTCATGGTGTACTACTCTGTCAAGAAAGTACCGGGAAAAGATCAATAATACACAAACTGTTTGTTAATCATCCAAATTTATTTTATCACCTTCAAAGTATGCTCCTTCAGAAACGATACACTTACGCCAACGAATAATCCAATCATCAAAACATTTTTTAAACGCTGTTTCCGGAATTGAATTCAGTTCTCGGCGCGAATTCTCCTTTATGTCTTCTACCGATTGAAAACGGGTGCCACGAAGTGGTAATTTGAGTTTAGGAAAAAGAAAGAAGTCGGCAGGAGCCATATCTGGTGAATATGGTGGTTGCTCGATGGTATTTGTTGAGTGTTTGGTCAAAAATTCTTTCACAATGATGGCCTTGTGCGAAGGCGCATTATCGTGGTGCAAAATCCAAGAATTTTCATTCCACAAATCTGGCCTTTTTCGTCGAATTTGCTCTCTTAAATGCCGCATAACGCTCAAATAATATTCTTTATTTACCGTTTGACCTTCCGGCAAGAATTCCGAGTGCACAACACCGCGATAGTCAAAGAAAACAGTCAACATGACTTTGACTTTTGATCGACTTTGGCGTGGTTTCTTCGGTTTCGGTTCAGTTGGAAGGCGCCACTCCGAAGCTTGTTGACTAGTTTGCATGTCAAACTCGTAAACCCACGTCTCGTCACCAGTAACAATGCGTTTCATGAATGTTGGGTCGGAATTGACTCGTTCTAGCATGTCCTCAGCGACTCTCATGCGATTGAGTTTTTGGAGAAAATTCAGGTCTTTTGGGACTAGCCGAGCGGTAACATGTTTCATACCCAAATGATTAGTTAAAATAGTACGGATCGACTCGTGAGACACAGAAAGTTCGGCGGCTATCTCTCTCAAAGTTGAATGAGGATTTTCAGTCACTATTTCCTTCACTTTTGCGATGTTAACTTCAGTTGCAGACGTTGATGGCCTACCAGAGCGAGGCAAATCTTCCATCACATCTCGACCGCTTTTAAACGCTTTGTACCACTCATAAACACGTGTTTTTGATAAAGTCGAATCACCGTAAGCCTTCTGTAACATTTTCAGTGACTCCGAACACGAAATTCCATTGGCGATGCAAAATTTAACACACTCTTTGTTCAATGTTTTTGTCCATTATGAAATTCGCAATACACACTAGATATGATATAACTAAAAACAGCACTGTATTTAATATAAATAACAGATGCAACTCAAACTCCGCGCCAAAATAGAAAACAGTTGTGCCAATCTAACAACAACGAAAAAAACAAAAATTTGAATTTGGAACCATAAACAAATCATCCATTCCCGATACTTTGTTGACTGAATGTATATTACCGAAACATTGGATCCAATTCGGAACAGTGGCCTGTAAATTTAAATATCTGTAAACGTAAATTTATAAACGTCAAACTCGATTTTGACAGGTCTAAACGTAATCCGTATTCGGTAATTCCTTATTTAAAATTAAAATCTCTAATTTTAGACATACGCATAATTTGACGTTTATAAACTATTCAATTTACAGATACAGGCCAATTTGGTATTCGGACGGACATCCTAAACGTAAATTTACAGAATTTTAATTTATCTTATCTGTAAATTAGCGCGCCACCTAAAACTTGACGTCTAAAATTTTAGTGACAAGTAACCTTGCTCTGTTTTTGTGAAAGTGTAGTATTTCGGATATATTTTACTTAGTAATAATGGATGACTTTATAGTTGTTGGTGAAATTGACGAAGATGAAGGATAAATAAATAATTTCATTAAGTATATCCGCCGTGTGGGCCGTGTGTAACATTTTATCGGTCGGCCATAGGGTCAGCCGGCTTAAAATCGGGAAAAGTAATGTTTGCACATCAAAAACCATATAATATAGGTACATCAGTGGACCAAAATATGAAGAAAAATAATATAGGTAAGTATATATCATTCCTCCACATAGCTGATTTTTGTTTACCATAAATTAGTTGATTATTTGCGAAATTTGAACTTGTTAAGTGGTAATTTACTGGTCGCTCAAAATGTTTAGTCTTTGCCAAAAGGCTCACTCACATTTAAAATGACATCTAGTAACCTTACCAAGGATTAAAAACATAAGTAAAATAAGATTTGCCTACTTAGAAGTGTGAAGCTCTATACATTTTTATATGAAACAATTTTAACAGTATGAGGGACCTATAAAGTTGATTAAATTGCAATAAAACTTGGTAGACCCAATTTTCATGTATTTTGGAATAAAAAGAAACTTAGAAAGTTATTATTATGATGTTATTATTATTATTATGAAAATTGGGTATACCGAGTTTTATTGCAATTGAATAAACTACAGGTCGCTCATACTGTTAAAATTGTTTCATATAAAAATGTATAGGACTTCACACTGCTAATAAATATATCAAATGAGAAAGGCTTATATAAAGGCTTAACTATTGCAAGTTCTTTTTAATTTTTAACTTTTGCGAACTCATAAACTTGTAGACAATCTCCTATTATCAACAATTATATAATAATTTAAAAAAAACTGGTAGATTTACTTTATTATTATAGATTAATTAATTAATTAATGTGTTAGTATAAAAGAAATAATTGTTGTGTTATGTTAACTTATGTCTCCAAATGATTTGATAATTTATCAGTGGTGGTTATTTTGTGACTAGCAGGCCACAGCTCATGAGTTTAATTTCTGCTAGAGGCAAGATTTGTTTGATGACCACAAATATATGTGGAAGTTTAATATGGATTTGTTTAGTACTTATTACAACAACATAATGAGTGCATCTATAAAATGTATCTATATACCTTCTTTCTTTTTCAGATATGTGATTCTGACAAAAGGATCATAAGTGTCAACACGGATGCACACATGATGCAGCAATTTTGCAGGCAACAAATATAAATGCATTCCTTGGTCACTTGGTTTAAAACCATGGTTTCAAACCGTGTAGCACACGCAATAGGCTGATTATGTTATGCAGGTATGTTAAACTAGCTTTTGCCCGCGACTCCGTCCGCGTAGAAGTCGTTTATCGGTTTTCCCTTGGGTACTACCAAATTTTCACACATACAAACACACAAACCTTATAATATTAGTGGGATTATAATATGTATAAGTAAAGTTTATAGCTGTGCCAGTATTAATCGTAATTTAATTTTTTTGTTGATACATTCATAAAACAAATTTTATTACGAACAACTTTGCCAAAAATAATGGTAAAGAAATTATTTCATTGAAAGTCATTGAATTTTCCTGGGACTCTAGACATGTCTTCAAGGCATGTTTCCTCCATATTCTAATATCCATTTGGTTTGCTTAAGTGCAAAGCAAATTCAGGTGCTTAAATAAAGACCGGGTGCTGCATTACAGCCCTATAAAGGTAGCCCTAATTTAAAGTTGCAGGTTGCACGCTGCACGCACTATCTATACTTCTTATGGGATTAATCTTTAAAAGTACACTGCCAAGTTGAGAGTTTAAACATGACGTTTTTTAATATACAGGCAGTTTTTTGATAGGTTCTTTCTTGCACAAGGCTTAATTTTCTTTGCACAATTAGTGTTCTCGACTACCATTGTTTAACCCAAACTTTTTATTATACCTATTTAAAAAGAGTCTATTTGTAATGCTCATTTTTTTCAGGGGATAGCGAAGAAACTTCCGAGGATGTGAAGTTGTCGCCTGCTGAGGAAGTGGCCGCTGCGGCACCTCTCAACTCGATGTTGACGAAGAACCATCTTCAGACTTCACTAACGCCGCACGTGATATATACGTGTGGCGCTAGTTAGGAGTTTGAATGAAAATTAAAAACTTGTGTCCTAAATGAAATGTTTTTTTTATACAATTTCTTATGTTGAAATTAAAAATATCACTTGAATAGGTAATTTAAAACCGGTCAAATGCGAGTCGGACTCACGCACTGACAGTTCCGTACACATTTGGCCGGTTTTATGAACATTAGGAATATTATAATTAGTGCTGCTACCCGTGCGAAGCCTAATGCGGGTCGATAGTTTCTAAAAAAAAAGAATACTTGCTTAGGTATATGTTTTCAGTTAGCTCAGTAAATTATTCCTTGTAGCGTTTTTTAAAATGAATTCTTTCCTGGCTTTTAAATGACCGGTGTTGTAAGTTATTTTATAAGCGCCAGTTGCCAGCCAAGTTGTTGCTTTTATACAAACTGTGGGGTTTGAAGCTAGTTATGGGTCCCCGAGACGATCATTTGCGATAGTCAATATTAATGACGCATTGTTACTTTTCACTTGCCCATCATTTGAAACCTCCAATAGGTACGTCATAGTGGACCTTAACTAAGGGGTAGTTAGGGTCCATTGTTATTTTCTATATACTTTGGATCTTTTATTTACATTAGCATCTATAACACATAAAAAGTGTTTTTATTCCATAAGCTTTTTAATAACTTTTATTAGTAGGTAGAGTGCAACTTGTTCAATCCTCCGCGATTCACTTGATAGGGGTTGTTATACCTACTTATGGGGCTTCTAAACGGGCTACATTTTTCTGCATTGTTTTATAGCCGGAAATATATCCTAAATGATGGAGAACAAGATGCCCATCTTGTTCTGGCAAACTCGGTCTAAGAAATACAGCTATTGTTCCCGGCTACAAATTGCAGAAAAATGTGGCCCGTTTATACTAAGCCCTTTTAGGTACTCAATCGGCCAGATGCCCCGAGATAATAAAATTATACTTATCGAAAACAAGCGAGTAGGACCTACGTAGCGCGTTCGCCAGGGCCTTGGGGAACTGCTATACGACGCCGGCAAGAGTGGCCAGCAGGCAGTAAGTAGGTACGCTCGCGTCAACTGGCGCTCCAGTAGGTACAATTTTAGTTTTGAAACACCAAGTCAGATCAAAATGGTAATAGTTGTGCAGTAATAATTTTAGTTATAACTGACGATACGTTTAAAAATAAAGATAGCTTTGTTCTTATACGCTTGCGTGGAGACTGACGGAGGTGCGAAGTTGTAGTTGATTGCGGATCGAAGTTGTATGCGGGGGTGAAAGTAAATAGCAAACAAGTAGTATTTTTCTAAAAAAAATTTAATAAAAAATGAACTCCTACATACTTAATATTAAATTAAAGCACAAGTACAAATAAAAACTACTTCATTGCACTCTTCACGCGTCCTTATCGCCGCCGCAACCAGTTCGCCACTTTGACGGATGGCGGGGAGTTCTCCAATGGAGTGGCGACAGGGTTATCTCAAGCTCCTAAAACAATGAGAACAGTTTATTAATTACCTACCATACCACGTTCCTCTGCATGATAAATACGTAAGGTTCAATCCACACAAGTCCTAAGTGTAAAGTTTAAAAAAAAAAAAAACTATAGGTAAGTAGGTACTTGGAGAGAAAAGCACTTTTAGTGCACGGTTTTTTATTTTACTATACTGCTATACTTTGTAAACGAGTCCGGTAAAGTGCGTTTGACGAGCACGCATTTATCTAAACTTTAAAATGAAAAATAGAAATGCATCGTTGTTTAATCGACTTCATTCTAAACAGTATTGCCGTCTAATAAGTACTTATAGGTAGGTATATGACGGTGCAGGTCGCGGCGCTTCGCCGGGAAGATCGTGTGAACGTCAACCGCGCGGTCATGTGAACTTAGCCTACCTACCTACCTACTTTGTGTTTGACATAATACTTTGTCGTCATCAAACCCTCAAACCCAAACTGTAATAATTTGTAACAAAGTGAAAATAGGCACTAAAAGCGTTAACAAAATACATACCAATGGAGTTTCGGTACTCGCGAATCCGTTAATAACTACACTGCCCATTATCTCAATAATTCTCTCAGTTGCGCTGAGCGCCGGCCCTGCAGGTCCCCCCTTATTCCCTTATTTAGCGGGCCTTCGTTTTGACCCGCTGCGCCCAATTAGTCCAAATCTGGAAAACGTGGATCAAATTATATCTTGGCATGATAATGAACATGGGATCAAAACAAAACAGTTGTATATACTTACCTACATGCTGCCACTCCGATAGGTTCCTGCTGCAGCCCATATCATTTAGCTCACTAGCCAAAATTGGACCACTTGTGGTTCTCTTGCATTACCTGAAATCGACATAAGTATTTAATAGCCTGACTCTAACTGAACCGAAGAAAATGAAGTAAATAAAGTACATTCTTGTAAATAAAATTTAAGGCGCTTAGATAACAAGGTTGAGTATATAATAATTCATTCCTTGTCTTACCTCTCGCCATGTGTATATTTGCGTAAAGTTTTTCAACTAGCCAGTAAAGTTTTGCTGGCGTTTATTAGATCCACTTCTATTATTAATGTTCATATTATTGTTCATAGCTGTGTTCGTTCTCGGCTCTCGCAAACAAATCTTTTTTTTTACTTTTCCGCCAGAAAAAACTCCTGCCACCAATGTTGCTAGATATTTTAATTGAACGAAGAATTTATTTTTGAGTTTTATTTTACGTAAACATCACATAACTTAATGTAAAATAAATCTTAAATTCAACTTGCACGGAAAACAGTTTTTTTGTTACTTCAATATTTTAGTTTGATGAGAACCAACCATAGACGACAGAGTAGTCACGAAATTTAGAGCTGTCATTTGAGACGTCAGATAAGTTGTAAATTTAAGTGGATTCAATTTAGGCGTATTTCCGAATACCAATTGGCGCGTAACTTAAAATGACATAACCTAAATTTACAGATTCCTAACTTAAATTTAAATTTAGAGGCCAGTGTTCCGAATTGGATCCATTGAATTAAATAAAAATTCATATCAATTATGACCAGATTCTTACTAAAATCTTATTCAAGTCTTGGGCCGAAATTGCCTTAATTTTGCGAATTTCTCAATTTTAACTTTATCTTTGATAGATAAAAAACTGAACAAAACTGCATCAAAAAGTAATTTTGACCAAAATGGCGTTTACGCCCTTTGAGTCTAAATGTATCAATATCTCTTCAAAGAACGCTCTTTTCCAAATACACATGCCACGTGTCTTAACAAACACACTTGAATACATGTGTCGTCTTTCTCTATATATTCGATACGCAACGTGGACATTACTACCTATGTCTCTGGCACGAATAGGCACAAAAAAAATCTACATTAAGTGAAACTTATAATGCATGCTTTCTCGTAAACTTCATACAGCACATCACTGGACGATGTCCGGTAATTTCGCTTGGCACATGTTTAAGGCCACTATTCGCACGTGGACCAGCGGAATTCCTGCGCTTTAGCTATTCCAACGGCATCGGCTGCATTAGCTGAAATCCTCCCAGGCTATTGGATCTCTCTCGAACGCCGACAGAGATAAGGCTCGCTAGATCCGGCCAACTTAAAAAAAAAACTATGACTTTACATAAATGTGACTTTTGCGGTCATCATTAATAGCTATATTCGATTCCTGTGCCTGTACGACCACGTACGACCCATTCAGCGCCAGCAGTGCTACGCCGCTACACTCGTAGCGCGTAGCCATGTAATCCTCGTATGTAGCGAAAACTCTCTACGAACAGACAACGACAACGTGTCGTGACTGGCGCTGAATGAGTTAAGTAATACGACAAGTATTTGAGATGCTGACTGTACCTGTGTCTTCTTTGTTTGCAATGTTTAGTTTGTAACCTCCAACTCCTTAATTAAATACTACTTTCCGTTCATTCACGAGTTAAAGAGGAAAAGGCTTATTAACCTACACTACAGTTTTCAATGATGAAGTTTTGTAGAATTCTATTGTAGTTACAGAGCTCTTAAAACGGCGTTCGGGTTGCAATTCTCTCTCACTTGCTCTAATAAGCTCTTATGCGAGTCTCACCGACTTTACCCGAACCAGAAATACTTTTTAAGACTTTTTAAATTGATAGTGAATTCTGTCAGTTCATACGCTCTATTTGTAACTGCAACTTAAAGCACGTAACTCTCTTTTTCCTAACTGCCCCTTCCATTGTGGCCGACTCATAGCCACCACAAATACTGAACGCTTTTGTCGCGTCGAGGGACGCCGGCGTCTATTCTCTCTTAATCTGAGCACAATGCGTGGTGCGCGCGCGATTTATTCGCTTTGTTACCGCCAGCGAAAACACTTGGACCGCTTACCTTCTATTTTTATTTTTAAAATAGAAGGTAATGGAAGGGATTGTTTTTAAATGGCTTAAAAGGTTTAATTTTGGAAGTAGGGCTAGGCAAATTTGCTTTTGACAGCAGCCCTACGTTTTTTATACTCACGCAAAAACAAAAGAAACATGGACTAAGGTCTTACTTACTCATAAGGAAATAAATAAAAAACAGGGGACAATCTTACACAAAAAATAGAAATATCGCGCCAATCAGATAGTTCTTTATCAATTTATATAAACCATTATCTGACAAATATTATAAATGAAAAACAGTATTTTAATCACACCTAAACGGCTGAACAGAAATTAATGAAATTTGGCACATAGTCCTTATCCTGATACCTGAGATACGCTTTATTTGGGAACATTTATGAATTTAGTAATAGGTAGTATTACTATGTCATCATTCTCATATAGAGTACCATGGCACGAAGACACGCTTTATTATCTTAGTTGCATTTCTCTATCACTTAAAAATCCTAACCTACGGAGGTACCCTCTTCTCATATAACAATGAAATATAAAAATCGACAATAAAGATCTAAAAATCATGTTTGCTAGCTAAAAATTTCCATCCATAGGCGGTCAGATTTGAATGGCAAGCTCTTCACGTTTGTTACAAAGTTATGTTGGTTCTGACTGTCAAAATGTTTCGATACATTTATCAACTTTATTTCATCGATGAATTGCCAGGAAAATTGATAATTTTTTAACTAATAATAAAGACAACATAAAATGGTTACTTAGTGGCTTTTTTGTTCAATACATATAATAATATCACCCAGAACACTGCTATTGAGAATTTATATTTAAAAAAAAGAAAAAAATGTCCAATGCGTTGTGGTCATCAAACTGAAAACTCAAACTCACAACATATTTGTCAAACACACTGCAACACAAGAGACGACAGTTCAGTTAATTCCATTGACGTCTTTAGCCTTGGTAGATAAAAACCAGGGACCGGAACCGCTTACCATTAATGAGGGTTTCAATAGGGTATTTGATAGACTTGTTTTTACAAACCCCAAGGATGCGCTAAGCCTACCGTCGACTTAGTACAATGAAAAGGCCACCAAACGATACAGTTAATTCGATTAAGCGCTAACCCAATCCCAATACCCTAACATTTGTTACCCTCTTTAAACTTAATCGACCGGTTTAAGCAGTTTTAATCTCTATGCGCAAGTGTTTATTATTCCACTATTATTCCCTATTATTCCACCACAATTATTCCACCTATTATTCCACTACCTAACAATTGATTGGGTAGCGGCTAGACAGGAGATCGTCCGAATGCGCAAAAAAGTGAGAGACTATCAATAGGGTAATACCCAGCTAATGCTAAGTGCTTAAATATTAAACTACCGAAACCCT
Organism: Tortrix viridana; assembly: GCA_963241965.1. Lineage (NCBI taxonomy): Eukaryota > Metazoa > Arthropoda > Insecta > Lepidoptera > Tortricidae > Tortrix > Tortrix viridana. The sequence goes on from OY725181.1 coordinate 7,254,616, forward strand.
AATGAACTTGGTAAGCTGTATATGGAAGCGGTTAACCAGTTCAAAGTGGTTCCCCTAACGTTAAGGTTCACAATCATAGGGTAACCAGATAGATTGGGTAACCAAATGATATAGTTACCCTATCGATAGGGTTAATCAAATGAAGGGGTTTTCCGGTCCCTGATAAAAACTCAGCTAGTGAAATTAAAAAAAAGTATCATCTTCATCCCATCATGCTCTACAGGAAAGAGACAATAACATTTTCTTTACAACGTACTACTTCTGTATTGATAACAATGTCATTTGTATAATATTGATGACAATATGACAATGTCATCAGTACATACGTTCTAAAGAAAAGAGACAATAGTCTCTTTTCTATTTATAATAATCTCAACATTCCAGACAGCTTTAAAACAGCGCCTGCAGTCACAATCGAGAGAACAACCGAAGAAAGCGTGCCGACATCAAACTTACATTTGAGAAGCAAACATGGGCTACGTCTGTAAACCAAACACTGAGGCATGTTTATTTGAATTTGCTTGAATTTAGCGAACACTTCTATATTTGTGTTTCGTATCACTGTGTGCCCTGATATATTTGCTTTATGGAGCGTGAACTACGATACATTCGCGCTTTGCCATCGTTTCACATAGTGTAAATGAAACATTGTGTTTTATGGGAGTTTACATAAAAGTAAATAGTTCTTGAACTAATAGTACTTCAGCTGTTATTTGTCACGTCACCACGGATTTGAGTGCAAACGAGCACACACATGCAATATCAAGGGAGGAAGGGGCTAAAGTAAGTCAACATCGAGCTACAATTTACTTTTTTTTGCAAAGCAAATCGTACGCAATTTTCTTAGTAACCTGTAAAAAAGTGGACATAGATCTTAAGAAACTTCAACCGCCAGAATAAAAGGTTTAAATTATTCGTGCAAAAATATAAAATAGAAGAATAAAAGCGCTTCGAATAACTCCGTTTTTAAAAGTGTTGCGCCACTGTTATCTAGAGCGATGCAGTTTCCCGTCAATCGAAAAAAAAACTTGACTGAGGCTTTGCACCGTCACAGGCCTCATATTTATTACCCAGATACGGCCAGCGCTATCCGATGCAAAATATTTGGCCTTAAACCATCTAAAAAACTCACAGAAATACCAACTTTTTGATACACAGCAAGCTACCTTCAGTTTCAATAAAGTAAAGTAAGGACACTTTACATCTTCGTGCGCTGGCAAGATAGAGTAATGTGGTGACATAAAATTGTAACGAATAATGGGCCAGCATTCACACAGCCTTCAGACGGCAACGCATTTTTTTTAGTACTTTTTGTCATCACTACAAAATAGGTGACCTACCCATACGGCCTGGATTAAGTAAACAGAGACTCCAATGAATGGTTCAAATAATTATGACTGCGTAAACTTTGTTCATAAATTTACCTTTACTAGAAATAATTCTGTTCGAAACCGTAGTAAATTCAAACGGATAACAAAATATCCTTTGCGAAGTGACTAAAAGAAGTAATAAAACTAAGATATCCTTATTAATTTGCCTGTGATGGCAACCTCCATTTACCTTGAACCTCGAGAATGTTTTGCTCAGATCTGTTCGAAAACAAAGATAAAATATTTATGCATGGTAATGTTCTTACTATTTAATTGGATTGAGATAATGCGACTATTTGCAGTTTAACTCTTACGAGTATGCTGCAAGTTAATGTGTGAGCATTTTTGACGATATAAGTAATTATGTTATCCACACATTCAATATTTTACCTTTCATCTAAAAATGCCTAAAGCATACCTTTAAGTAAATTTCAAAATGCTCTAGGCTCCATTGCTTAATAATGATCACGATGAAGTTTCACCACACAGACAAACGAACGCGAGTGTTTCTGAATCAATCCGGCTAGTAAAGCGATTGGCCAGCCCGAAATACATTGGTGTTATTACTTATTTCACAGACCTAGTACTTTTGTACTTGCCTTTCCTGTGTAGTCACTACTGCCTATTTCTGCAGCCTCAGGTAAACCAACAATATTCGTAACATTCAAACTAACGTGAGACATGTGCATTATAATAAAATTGCACTGTTTCTCGCCGGCGAAATTGTCAGCAAACAGTAATTAAACGGTATTCAAAGAGCATGGTCGTATATGTAAGGCTTAGCTAAGCTTAATCTAGAGAGTTAATTTATAACTTTCAGGCGAAATCAGGAATAGAAAAAAGTGAGTGTCTATTTTTTTACCAAATACCTACATGGTTACCTACCAAACACAAATACATTTTTTGCGTGAATCAACCGTGTGCAAAAGGTAAGTTCGACGTAGACACTTTTATGTTAGAGAATAACACCGCTGAGCACAGGCCGTTGTAAATTGCTCGAACTCAGCAAGTTTTTGACGCTTGATATGCGAATTGGAGTTATCGTCCGAAACTACCCATGGTAGGTATAGGTACTGTGCAGTGCATACTCACGAACAAAACTGATTGAATTGTTGCATAATTGCTCACAAGCGAATATAGTACGAGGGGTTACATGTTAATTGGGGAGTCATTAAGGAAAATACTCGTGCGTGTTACATTGAACTTCACGCTTAGGCTGCTTTATTCTTTGTATTAAAGTATTTATTCCGCTAACATAGTGAAGTGTAGGAACATTAGGTACATTTTCACAATGTTTAGTGCTTATTTACTCGTGTTTAGTGGTTAATCGACGTGGAAAATTTAAAGGGATATTTTTTTAGGCGCTTTGTTTGTTTCTATTTTACTTTGATTAGAAAGTAAAGGAAAGAGAGGATAACTAAATAACAGCCGTTTTCTGAAATTAACACGTGAGTAAGCCGTTGTTAAAAATAAAGATTTTGAATATTGCTTAATCATTGACAAATACATAAACCTCGTGAAACTAGGTATACTATACATAATATTGTTCATGTGTTACAAGAAGCTGCAGAATATTGCGTTGTGTTGCGTTTTATTTTAAAGTAGCGAAGTTTAAACGCAGTAAATTAAACAAACTACAACAAAAATTATGAAACAATTTAACTCCATGTTGCAGCTAGATAATTTATTTAAAAACTCATTTTTCTTTCATTAGCTAATAACGCAAAATAAAAAGTAAAACGGAACGTGAAACGAGAACAGGGAGAAACCGCTTAGCAATTAATGTTGCTAAGTAGTAAGTAATAATAGAACAACAGCGAGGAAAGAACGAAAAAGTTCCCTAGTAGTGAAACTTATCTCACAGGGCGACGGGAAGTTATAGCATTTTTCTTACTTAATCGTTCGACTTCTGAAGTAATAAGAAACCTGATGGCGAAGTTTGTTACAAGTGGAATTGTACCATTACCCCCAGATGTTTTAGGGTAGCCTTTTAACTCCAAATTGGTGGCATTAAACCGGTTATAAAACGGAGTCCTAAAAACGGTAGAAAACAAATGCCCTGTAGATTGTATTGTGGATTATCCAACAATTTGTAAATTCTGTTGCAATAATGTCCAATCTTAAAAAGTTGCTTTTGGTTAAAGTAAGTATACCCAACGATATTAATGTTCAAGAGTCCTATGTTGCCTCAAGCGTACCTATCTACGACATATTTGACATATTTGATTTTGCTATTGATAGTACAGTGAGGACAGAAAGATATTTATAATTTTTCACCTTATTCCATTGTAATAAGGTCCAAAAGTGTAAACATCTTTCTGTCCTCGACTGTACTAAATACTCATGAATTGGACCTTCAACAGCGATTTTAGTAAACTCACCAACGATGATTCTGTGTCCCAATACTGATTAAACATTTAATTATTCAGCTCATTAAGTATAAAAAGAACAGTTATAAATAAGGGCCACTGTACATGTAGCTCGGGGCTCCTAAAACCGGACTTCCGCCGCCGGCCGCATCCGCCGTCTCTATCTGCCTTTGAAAGCCTTTTAGTTCAATTTAGCGTAAAAACGAGACCAACCACTCCATTTCTGTGTTTTATGCCACTCGGAAAACTGCCATCACGGGCCTATATTTTCCAATAAGCTTTTCTGAAGCTTATGTAAGTATTGAGTGCTAGAACGGACATGTAGAACAGTGAATTTTGATCAGTTGTTGTATTTTTCTGTTTTAAAGCCGTTTGAATTAATTAATATGTTTTTAATGGAATGACGAAGCTTCGACAGGTCTCACAAAACAGCTTTTAAGCTTTTTTCCTTAAGTTAGTGTCAGGTACTAACTTAGTTACACAGTAAAATATGATAAGGTCAAAGAATATTTTAATCACACTTTAGCTATCTGTGGTTTCATGAAAAGGAGTATGTATAATATTTGATGATGATGATTTTAAGGAATGATCAAAGTTGTAATAATATAATCAGATTTTATTCTGTGTGATTGAAAAGGGCTAAAATATAGTTAATAATTAATTATGATATTAAATACACAGATACACACACATACTTATAACACCCCTCTTTTTTGCGTCGGGGGTTAAAAATGAGCCAGTTCGAAACTATTTTCTATCATTTTACCTTCATATGTCGAAAGTTTATCTAATATTTTGACAGGTTCAAACTTAAGGATTACAATTTCGTATTGGCCTCAATAATGTAATAAATCCGGTTAGATTAGACTTAAACCAACAGATAGGTATATTACCTTTACTCGTATTGATTTATTGTCGTCTGCGACCTTTGATAATAACAGTAACTGACAGAGAAACAAGTTTCGACAAAAATACCTTTTGACTTTCTCTCTTTTTGAAAATAATAATTTAAATTTGTAATTTAAATTAAGAACTCCGTAGAATCTCTGTTGATTTCCTTTAAGTGTCTATATTGTAGAAATTTTCTCAAAAGCTCTGAATTTTGTCTTATAATATAAATATTATTCTTTTTCATGCGTGTTTTAAATCGTGGTTTGACTTTGGGTATTTTCTTTTTCCTAAATATAGTAGCACTGACCAAAAATAACTACCTACTTATTGTTTACGATACAAACGTGATCCATTGGTTGATTATGGGGAAATTCGAAGAAAATCGACTCCCGATGATATTTTTACGGTTATTATCATGATACACAGTAAAAGCAAATAAAAACTAGAATAAAAATAAATATCAGGGACAATCTCACACAAATTGACCTAATCCCAAACTAAGCTCTAGGCTTGTGCGTGAGCACTTAGAATAGGATTCGGATAAATTCGGCTAGACTCGCATAAGTGCTTATGAGTGCGAGTGAGAGACAAGTACAAGGGCGTTTTTCAAAAAAAAGTGTACATCGTTAAGGACAAAAATTAAGAAATTTTAGCTTTTTCCGGTTCGTCACGAAAATTAACGGTACCTACTAAATGTATGACTAATTTTCGTGAAGCACTGAAAAAAATTAAAATTTATTTATTTTTGTCCTTAACGATACGGTACTTTTTTTTTAAAAACTCCCACAAACTCGAATCCTATTCTAAGTGCTCATGGGCTGTACTTTGGGCACCAAGCTTACATACTTATATAGAGAATTATATACTTAAATATATAGAAAATTTCCGTGACTCTGGAACAAATACTCGCGCTCATCATGCAAATATTTGCCCATACAGAGATTCGAACCCGGGGCCCCTAGCTTCGTAAGCAGGGTCACTACCAACTACGCTAACCGCGTCGTCTGACCAATATCTGAAGAAATTAATATAACATCGTAGCAGCAATTCAAGTATTCTTATACGTATAACATATTTCACTTTTATGTTCACGCTACTAGAAGCATTTTTATACGTATGATATTGTTTAATTTAAAGTTTTATTTTCGTTAGTGCAATCAAACAAAACTAATCTAAATCCAGCATTTGTTAGTCTGTAAAGTCTGTTATATCCAGCCTATATACGCGTCCCACTGCTGGGCACAGGCCTCCACTCACAATGAGAGGGTTTGGGCTATAGTTCCCACGCGGGCCCAGTGCGGATTGGGAACTTCGCACACACCGTCAAATTACTTTGCAGGTGTGTGCAGGTTTCACCACGATGTTTTCCTTCACCGAAAAGCTCATGGTAAATTTACAAATTATATTTCGCACATAATTTCCGAAAAACTTAGAGGTGCGAGCCCAGGTTCGAACCCACGACCCTCTGCTTAAGAGTCGGCAGGTCAAACCGTTAGGCTACCACGGCTATACGGCTAAAGTCTGTTAGTTTAATCAAATTGCTTCAGCTTTCGTGGAAAGTGTTAATGAAGTAGGAATTAATTCCAACGCTTAGTTCAAACTAGATTTAGACAATCTCAAAATAGCAAACATTCAGCGGAGTCCAGTCCTCAAATCTGGGATCAAACTAGTTTCTGAGTTGTTTATTTGTATTGTAAGCACGGCAAGTAGCCTAGATCTGCTTCTAACAGCATCTATTTTTATTTCGTTCTTCAGAGACCGATAAGAAACGCTTCGCACGGAACTTCCTGACGAAGATATTTCTTTCCCACAAGTCATTAAGTTACTCGGTTCTATACGTACCTGGGGATTAGCGCAACTTGCCCGCGATTTATTGCTCAGTATGTCGTTTTTTTGTGTTTTTAATGCAATATTACAGTATATGTGATGTGAAAAACCGATTTGAGATCATTATTTTTAATGAAAAATTAAAATTTTCAAGTTTATTTTTCATGGTCTAAGTATTTTTCGATCTCAAAGAACTGATCACAATTTACGCTTATAACGTAAGTATTTAGTAGAACGAGCCGTGAAATTAACCCTTTACTGAAATAAGCAATGGCGGGCGAGAAGCCCGCCGTTAATAATTATATAACTGTACGATAAAAATATAAATAAATAAAAAGCTCCTTTAGTTAGTTACAGTTTTCGGTAGACCGTCCCTCACACTCAGTATAAAGGACCTAACTGGGCGTTTTTTAAAAAAAAATATACATCGTTAAGGACAAAAACTAAGAAATTTTAACTTTTTCAGTCATACATTTAGTATCATTAATTCTCGTGAAGAACCGGAAAAGTTGCTTTTTCTTAATTTTTGTCTTAATCTATGAGGCGTTTTTCAAAAAACGTGTACATCGTTAAGGAAAAAATTAAGAAATTTTTACTTTTTCCAGTTCGTTACGAAAATTACTAACGATACTGAATGTATGACTAATTTTCGTGACGCACTGGAAAAAGTTCAAATTTCTTAATTTTTCCCTTAACGATGTACACTTTTTTTGAAAAACGCCCTACTAACTTAAACCATACTGATCAGAAACCAAAAAATACTAGGACTGCATTGTTAGCCATTGCATTTGCTTTGTCGAGTGTCATAACTACCGCAGTATATTTAATACGTTCAAACGTATTCGTATGTATTTTTGGTCAACCAAACGCATCATTATTTTCCACACTAAAATTCCGTCGCCAGTAACTACCTAACCATACTTCAATTTATGTATGCAAAAACTGTTTTCATGCCTTAGGTTATAAAAGTGTTGATTATTTTACTGCGACACTAACGACACTCGATAAAACAAATGAAATGGCCGACGGTTAAGTAGCAAAGAACTAAATTAAGGCCATGTGGACGTCTCGCAAACTCAAGGCATTAGGTACAAAACGTCCGTTTGCTCGCGTGCCAGTCGCGTAATGTAATAATATCAGTAGGAGGATATTACAAAGCCATTAAGTTACTTGAAAAAATGCATGCTATTGCATGCAGAGCAAGAAAACGCCCGGTAATTGCGCCAGGAAAAAAATAAATGAAACAGTCTTTTGTTTTTTGAAAAGGTATAGTTGCCTACGAGAGGTAAACTAGCTCCATTTAGGTTTTGTGACTTTTTACGCTGCAGCAAAACGAGAAGGAAGGCTGTTGTATATGAGGAAGAGTTATGTTTCCGAGTATGCTTACCTAAAGCTTAATTTCTGTCTAAAATCTAGGTACTTAATTTTGCTTTTAAGGCAATTATTTTGTTATTAAATGTAATTATTCCATAGATAATAACTAGTAGTAGTTAACCCTTAAAAACCTAAAATGTTTTTTGGCAAGGAGAAGGGACAATAACAAAAGGTCAATAGTTTTTTTTTTACTCTAACTTTATTCTTAAGATTTAGAATTCTCTTTAACTACCGTCTTGGACTCACTTGACTCTTATATACCATCGTTTTAGTCGTAAGATAAGCCAATACTCGCAACTACACCCTAGCCTTTCCGTTTTTCAAAGATTAAAAAGATATGTTACGTTCAGCTTATTTCCCGTATCGGCAGGGTATCGGTAAAACGCGCTCACGGCAAATCGCATTAAGTGTCGGAAACATGCTCGGAATCGGCTGCCAAATACACATCATCTGAGCAAATATTTACCAAGTATCGAATATTTGGCTTGAGATTTCGCTGATACGCGGATACATCAAAATATGATGCCAAGGCACCTGCCTCCTTTTTACTTATCAACCACCCACTAGTTTTCCTATACATAGAATCCGTTTTCACTTCCTACTATTTTTTCCTGTAAGAAGTTCAAGTTCGAAAGGTCTCTTCTTAGTGCTCCCTTAAAGTTATCAAGGAAAATTCCCTTCAAATATCAAGTCGCTAAGTCCAACGGTTAAGGCTGTAAGTTGCCTCTCAGCGAGTTCGTTCCTTACGGAAGTTTTTTTTTATTACATAGGTATTGATAAGGTTTCACGAGGTCAGAATGTTAAAAAAGCTATTCGGAATAATTTGACAACACGGTAAGTCTAAAGCGCACCACAGACTAACAGTCCACTGGCCGATCTCGGCCTGTCAGATGTCGTATTAGAACACAGACTATCCGTTTCTCTTACGATCTAGGACTGGCGATTTCTTCGAACTGCACATGTGGGGTGCGCGGCGATATGTTTCGACAGATCTCGGCTGGCATTTTACGCCTCACGGTTAAATACGAAACTGGAAACTGAAGTGATAACGTGTTCAATGGTGAGCGACAGTTCAAAGTCGGCCGTACGAATATTGCTAGCAGGCATGAATCGTTTTAATGTGTGCGCTCCATAGATTTTGGTCGGCAGGCCGCCTGACAGACTTGGAACAGCCGGGGGACTGTTAGTCTGTGTTGCCCTTAGTGATTCTGCCTATATACGAAGTCAAAGTCAATGTCTAATTATTTATTTCATAAACATGAACATAATTATTTCCGTGTTTACTTTTCGTTCTTGAAACGACATTCATTAAAAGTCCTAATTTTATCTCATAATAAAATATGTGAGTGATTTGATTTTATATTTCAATCACGGTAGATATATTTGAAAGGCTTTGCTATCCAGCTATTCGACAATGAAAATATATTTTCCCAAACGCAGTTTTGAGGAACCATTGCCTTTGTAAATGCAGTATCGAAATATTACTTTGTGCAATTCTAATACAATGCAGTACATTTACATGATCAAATCGAATTGCAGTCTTGTATTCTTGCATCGAAAACCAATTTTCCGCTTGGCAGTTTTATTTATAGGTATTGTCAGAGAACAGAATTCGAAATCAAACGTAGAAGAGTATTCAATTTGGATCGGAAAGTTACATATAACTACGGATGACGCATAAAAATGCATTTGCCAAATTTAATCCGAATATTCCACAAAATGAAACAACAAATATGTTTCAATAAAAAAAGATGAACGAGTCTGTATACCACGAAATATTAACATGGTGTTATTTATATTTTATTCCCGCTTTACATCAGCTTGATGTGATTTCGATACCACGAAGTAATCCTAGCCTATACAACTTTAACATGCGTAAGTAGAGCCTGTCCTAGTTATTTCTAAGTTTCTAACAAATTTGCAGACGCGGTCTTACGGAGCCGTAACAGAATACTCAATTTACCTGAAACAAAGCGTCTGAACGGTTTTGGGTCCGCGTATAGGCTTTCACTAAGTCCATCCAAATAGGGCGGAATTCTAATTCTACTCATTGGAGCCGGGCTATTACGATCCGGCCGCGTAATAAGTGAGTTCGAGTTTCTTGTTCCACTTGATCAAAAAACTTTGTGGTTGTGAAAGAAATTAGGAATAGTTTCTGTAATTTGTACATGTTATTTTGTTGGAGTTACTTGTTAAGAATATTGTATAGTATCAATAATAAGTAGGTACCTTCTTCTTATTATTATTTTAAATGTACATAGTCAACATTTTAAATAGTCTTCTGACATATTAGTCACTACCCATAAATATAATAATATAATTATTATGTAGTTCCATACATAATGTGTTAGTAACACGTGTATACCTACACGAGTAAGTATTTTAAGTGATGTTAAAACTGAGTATAATGTAACCTCAAGCCTCATTTTCATATTTCGTTTTTACACACTAACCCCCTTATTCATAAACGCACATCAAACCTTTTAGTAAAAGTATGCTTTGTCACTTTCTGTCAGATTCAAATGTCACAATGAAAGATAAGGTCCAACCATACTTCGAGCACACTTTAGTTATTGTGCGATTATGAATAAGAGCGTAATGCTATAAATCAGGCGATCTGCTATTTATTTAATTTGCTGGAGTGGCTGGTAATTTTTTGACCGAATACGGCTACGAACGCTATTAAAAATATCAATAAGTACGATAGCGTATAAACATACCTTAAGGCACCAGATAAAATCTCAAACAGATATTTATACGACGCAGGAGCAAGAATACAAAGAGTGGGCTTCGGGAAAGCAAAAAGATACACAGCGTTACCTGGCGTCTTACCGAGCAAACCCTCGGCGCGAGTGGAGAGTCAACACGGCACCGCGGAAGCTTTTAAACTCGAGCGCATTTGCTGGTTAAATAACGCTTGATAAAATAAAATTATAAAACCAAGTGACTGCACTAAAATTAAAGTATTACTGCTGGGGCTTCCATTTCACTTGTTTTCCCATTCAATAGTTATACTTTGTTAGTGTGTTGATGACAGTAAGAGCAACTATAACGCAAGACGTAACTGCATGATTACGATGTGGAAGCAAGATGGGCTAAAACAAAATTGAATAGTGGCAGGGGCATTTCATGTAATTTTCCCACGAACTTTAATTTTTATTATCAATTCACAATTCATCATGACGAAACGTAAAAAAAACTTACCTGGACAGTACAGTACCGATTTGGCATTTATTTGATAAACAGACTGCAATATAACAGATATAAAACTTTTTGCCAGAAAACATTCCGATTTGTTTTATAAAATAATTTGATATCATAATACTAGCAAGTAAATAAGAGCTACAAAATGAATTGCAGAAAATTACTTGTGAGGTGTAAAACACGCGAATAATTTTTACAAAATCAAAATATCCCGTTGATATTATATCTTATGTAATCAACCGTGAATCGCTACTAGTGGGTAACAACACATCCGGTTTAAATTCCTAAAAAGCGCAACCGTGATAGAGTAATGTATATTTTACCGCGAAATAAATGTTGGTTTTCCCGCGATCCGGCTGTAACCAGCAGAAATCAGTTTAATGAACGGTATTGTTTCAAACGGCGACTGTTCAAATAATGCGATTACATTTCACTAGCACATGTGCCCAGTGAATTTATACTAAATTGAAACGTGACCCCAAACGGTCAGTATTTCCACTCAATTAAATGATTCAATGAAACAGAAAGGCGGGTTAAGGCAGATTTAATCACGAGACATTTTGGTCTTACTCCGCGCGGTTTTCATGTATAATTTCCCAAGGGTCGTCGATCGGACAGCTTTTACTCTTTCTTTGATAGGTAGAGCGGTTTGGTTAATATTTAAAAAGAGCTGTTTTTAAATTACGTTTAAAACAACGAAGTATTTCAGCCAATAATAATACTTATTTTGCTCTAATTAAATTTGATTGCGTTGTTGTTTTAATATCACTGAAATCTTTATTTTACTTCTTCATAATATATCTTAAAAAGTCAACGTGCTTCTTATTTTGCAGTGGTTTGTGGCCAGCGGCGTTGTTTACTTAAAACATTTTGTGACCCGGTTACAAATTTGCTCTCCGCGTAGAAAAACATATCATTATACGAACTACAGCCGACAACGAATTTCAAAGCGACTCTTTGTACAAGATAGTATACTATCTATAGGTAACTATAGTTAGCTCCGCAACGTCGATTAATGTCTCTGTTGACAAAGCTAAACAACGCGGTCATTCAGGAGGCAGATAACTACTATCGTTTATAACCATCGTCTCGGGTGCTTCCGGACATCCGAGTATATTCTCAAAGAAACAAAATGGATCCAAAGCCGGATATGCCTTGATAAGGAAACCGGATGCCGATCCCCAGCTAACGAACAACCATGGAACACTACCAGTATTACCTGAGCCCTCCTAGGCTACTAAGCTAAATGATTCCCATGAGTGATGAGAGAGAAAGGTTTGACAGGTTGGAAGCTAGACGACTTGTAGTGTATGTTAAAATCAAAGTGTAGAGAAGGGAAATTTCCATTGTAACTCCATTCAAAGTATTACCTACACGTGATTAATTACGCGTAATGGAATACTTTGAATTCATTTTATGGAAAATAAAAGACCTGAGTCAAATAGGTAGTATAATGAAATGCTCTTTCACGGTTCCCTAGAGCCTAGGCTAAGTAGATAATTGAATTTTGTTTTTATTTGTCAAGATAAAATGTTTGCTACAGCTTTATTCGTAAAAATGCTTTTAATAATATTCTTTCAAATGAATGAAGTTACACAAAACGAAAACATAGAGGATTTTTCTCCTACAGTCCTTCTGAAGGTTTATGTAGAATACAATTTGGCGAACCCTACCGTTTATTCGTAATATCCCATTTAAAAGAATATTTGTTTATGTCAAAATTCGACAGTTATAATCCTTGTTTGTAAGATGCAAAGTGAAATTTAATGACATAATATTTATATCAAAATTCATTTTCTATCTGGCTATAGCTATCGGGCTAAAGCTTCGCCCTTCGACTAACGTTGAACTTTATTTTCAAGGGTTAAAGTGTTAGTTTGCGGGCTTAGAGAATTCGTTGATTTTCTTGGCGTCGTTTCTCAAGGGGAATATTGTTAATTTGGGCTTTCTAGTTGTTCCCAGAGCTAGGACTATGTTTAACCGACTGACATTTCGCTAAATCTCCACGTTTTGCTTACGGCTGTCAAGAAAATAACATTTTTTTTAGTTCATTATATAGTATTCAATAAAAACAAGGCTATCCCAGTAAAGCTACATGGTTACCCGAAATAATTTGTATTTAGTCTGTAGCCATTATTTCATTAAATTTAATATAAACGTGATAACAAAACGAAGAAACAACCAAGTTCGGCTTTTAAAGTTTAGGTATTGTAAAAGATAAATTGAGAGAAGAGATCCATTTCTAAAAACTTAAAATAAAAACATGTTGGTATTTTAATAGAGTACATTTCCCTAATAAAATCCTGTAACAAAAAGCACTTTTGCTAACGAAATAAATCCAAGTTACGTCAATCAACTGTCTCGTAAGACGAAGGTAGTATTAATGTAGGCAGATGTACATAATTAAACAGCGAGAGGATCCGGGCGGCGCCTGAGGTCTCGCCGTTGTCAGCCTAATGGAGACGAGCGTATCTACGGTTTATCTTTGCTGCCTACTAGGTTATAGGTAACGTGATATCACATCGGACGGGACTGGGACGAGACGCGAACGTGACGGTGACAAGGGATAGAACCATAAAGTTCATATTACACTCAAAGTTAAATATGTGGAGACGCTGGAAATCTATCCAAATAGCTAAACGTGAGAGAAACAATGGAAATGCAGCTCTTATATGGTTTTCTTTTCTGACACGTGCTCTGCAACTTTGTTCCAAAACAAGAATAGCTTGCATTAATTAGGTAAGAGCTTAATGCAAACTCCAAATATTTTTGGTATATTATTTCAAAGTGGCATCACCTTAACTACCTTTATTCTTACGCCTTTATGAAATATATCGACTCCGCGTAGAAGTCGTTTGTCGCTTTGCCCTCGGGAAGTGTAATTTTTTTTGGGACAAAAAGTAACCTATGTGCTATTCCAGACTATAATCTATCTCTGTACCAAATTTCATCCAAATCCGTTCAGCCGTTTTGGCGTGATTGAGTACGAACATCCATCCATCCAACCCAACCTTTCGCATTTATAATAGTAGTAAGATGTTTCTAGATTTGGTTCTATAATAATGATTGATATTTCTTGATATCATCTCTCATCGACTTTATTTTCACTTGTCCATTACCTATTTACAGTTCGTCATAAAAAAAATAACATATAAAATAGAAGCCGCGCTTTTAAACCTATGAAAAGAAAGTAAGATAAGCCTAAGCCTAGAAAAGTAGCAGTTTAGACGAGGTTACGTATATTAATCCTTAATACAAGATTGAAGGATTGGATTGGATTGGTTTTGATTGTAATATTTTGATATTATAAATAAATGAGTATGAGTATGAAGTAAATTTATCCCTCAAATCTAACTTCGGTCGAAATTCTAGTGATAAACAAAGAGACGGCGTCGAATCCGTTTTCTCTCTAAATTTTTACTCCAGCCTTGTAAGTTGAGCGTGTAAAGACGATTAACTTTGAAAACAGGTTTTTCCTGTTACCCGCCAGCTTTGGAGTAAATCTGCGCTGCCTTGATAAAAACTTCTAGAATGCTCCAAATATTCCAGGTACTGGGAAACCCGAACTATGTAATGTACCTACATTATTTATGTTGAATCCATTTTCAGAAAAAACACATACAATTTCAATTAGAATGAAGTAGGTACGTAAAAAACCGGCCAAGTGCGAGTCGAACTCGCGCAGCGAGGGTTGCGTACAAACTTGTAGGCATACATGGCTATAAGCATGCCTACAATAGTAGAGTAATCTACTAAAACTAAGTTTTCCCTTTACTTAATTTCATGGTTTTGATTCCCTTGCGAGTGTCAAAATATGCGGCATAAACGGCCGTATCTTTTGACTGCGTTGACTTAGAAGTTTGATTTTTTGGTAGCTCAATGGGATTAACAGACCTGAGTATTTGATATTAATTTCAACTTGATAACTCCACGCGTTCCTGAGAAAAAGGGTGTTGACAGACAGACGGACAGACTGACGGACAGACGGACGGACAATGAAGTGATCCTATAAGGGTTCCTCATTTCCTTTTAAGGTACGGAACCCTAAAAATGGACGTAACACGGCAAGATATGTATTGCTGTCAAATCCCCAGTCAAATATTTAAGAGTTTTCTAAGGTACAGTAACCATACTACAAAATTGATTATTCGGTGAAGTAATAAAGCTATGTTGAATATCAAATAAATGCTTAAAATTCTTAATGCAAAAGCTTCATCAACGATCTGTAGAAACTCCACTCAAGACTAAATCCCCGAAGAGGAAAACTCTCAGATTGTCAATAAGAGAATCCGAATCGAAAGCATTTACCACGAGCGAGAGGAAATGGCTTCCGAAGGTATTATACACTGAAATCCGTGTTCGCGACAATTCGTACATTCTCATAATGTCTAAACAAAAGCCATCGGGTTCGACGCAGCTTGAATCATGGTTCGGTTCAACTTGGTACCTTGTTCGGTTGTAACAATACATTTTAAAAAAATCGCCCTAGCCTTTGCCCGCTACATCGCATGTGTAGGAATCATTTATAGTATCGTTCATTTGGTTGTAGGGACTATCCATGTACTGAATTTTACTCAAATCCGTCATTTATACATAATTGAAACACCAACATCTAAACCTTTGTAGTAAGTTACTATTATACAATGTTAAACGATTTATTAAGGTATGTTTTGATGATTAAATCATCAAAAAGAGATTACTAGGGCTGCGGTGCTCAAAAAGAGATTACTAGCGGTGCGAAACTAAAGAGAAATGCAGGCGGCAGCCATCGGATGTATTGATTGATGTCGCACTGCCATTAAATCTGTTGTATTCTAACGCAAGAGACAACTTAAGCTCCGTTTGATTATACTTATGCATTGCAACTGATGACCAATTATGATGGTTTTCGGAAGCTCCTAGGATTAAACCCTAAACTGTATGGTAATAACAAATTTGCTCTAGGGGGAAAATAGAGGAACACGTGGTATGAACTAAACACCGCCCGCATTTCCCCTTTAAGCTGGAACTAAGTAGAACACACTTCGGAATACCCGAGTTTAGCTGTTATCGGTCGTCTCGTCGAAAAAGTTTCACCACTATTCGCAATGGCCAGACAAATCGAGCACAAGATAATGCTTCTATGATATGTTTGTGTTTTGTTTTATCCGTACATAACTCGTCCAGATTGTACATATTTCTGTACTTAGTTACGTTAGGCAGTTTGTTAGCAGTATATGTTTGCTTTTAGTGTAAGTACTTACCAATTTTGTTTTAAACTAGTAAAAAAGAGCAGTGCCTCAAAATACTGGTATTAATAAAATGATCCGACACAAGGTAAACCATACATATGAGTATAATAAATGAATTACAATCTTTAATGTTAAATCGACCTTAATCTTTTTAACCTACTCAAACAGACTTGAAAAGAAAAAGAGCGTCTTGAAGAGCGCGAGCGTACCAAAACACAGACCTATAAAATGTTTGAATACATTTTGAACTCGTGTGGATGAGACATCGGAAAAGCGCGTCCAAGTTCCTTAATTCTACATCGATAAAACGTACGTCAACGCTTTCAAGGAAGCGGTAAAAGCCTTTAGTACCCACTCTTGCTCGTACCGGCGCAAGCCAGAGTGGAAAATGCTCAAAGTTGGCAACAATCGCTGTAAAGTAACGGAAACATCAACTGTCATAACTTCTGTACGAGTACCGTGTTGAAGGTAAAATGTAATAGGTAAATTCGAATAAATAGTACTGATGCATGGATGTATATGTATTGATTTTAAAGTAGGACAAAATAATATATTTAAAAAATGAATTAAGTGTCAAAAGCATTTCAAACAGACTTTTGGCTTCAAATGTTTTTTTTTTTATCTAATTTTAAAAGAATAATGTATGTTTGGCAGTCATCACGTTGTGCACCTTAAACGGGTATTGCGTTTAAAACGTAAAAATGCGGTTCAGATTCTCCAGGAACATGGAAGTATTCGCAAATTTGCAGTATGCATGAGGAATAAACACACTTCTAAAATAGTAAATGCCCATCTCATTTTCGCTTCCACTTACAGGTCTGTAATGGACTAATATTTAGTTTCACGTGCGGACAGAAACTGGTTTTACTGAAATATGAGAATGCTTGACATGTTTTGATAGAAAGTTTCAAATGCTTCAGTTACCTGCGCTATCCGTACCGCATATAAACTAAGTTTACAAAATTACAAACTTAGCTAATACATTATTACACAATAGCACCAGCATAATTTTAAACTCTCGCCTCACTGAAACTAAGTGCAGGCTATCAATTAAGCAGTCTAACGATCTTCAGATAATCGCGAAAATTTGTGGGTTCTGCCAATATCTACGAGTCATGCATCACCGTCTGGGGTAAGATTGATGGCTCAGCTTAGCAATTGAACTTCATCAGGGATCATAATTAATAACGCGGTGCAAAAAGTAGTGGCTGCAGTGGACCCAGCGTGGTAATTTATTAATGAAACTGTTTTTACTTATCGATGTACTTAACTAAAGGTTGTAGCGTAATGTAAATAAAACTCGCACACTGAGGGCTCGTAGCCATCACACAATATGAACGTTAACTTAATAATATGAACATTTATATACCGAAACTGGTGACCTTCCTTATAGATTTAAAACTAGCCCTTAATAGGGTAAACCACACAAAAACAAATGTGTCTATTTGTAACCGACATTGCTACAGGCCATATCACTACATAACACTACTAGTGGCAATGTCTTACAATTTCAACCTGACACCTCCACAGACAAGCAAATAATATCGCTTTCCGAAAGTCTCTAAATGTTTGGTTGTCTTTGACACCAGTACGGTTCGCGTCACGTAAAAAGGCCGATCTGATGTTGCTGCATTCTCTGCGCATTAGCAAATAACCCTCTTTCGGACAGTCGGGTAAATATCGGTATCACCGGAAAGAAGGCGGGGGGCGTGCGGTCTTTGCAGTCAACTTCAGGTCGGCTTTTTTACGTGACGCGATTTGTAAAGCTGATTTAGACATTAAATGCAGTTTGAGGAGGTTTACTGTTTACGCGAGGTCTAATTTGTATACAGGATCAAACAAAGTCTTATCTTTGTAACAAAGATCAGACTCGAAAAAAGTCTGATCTTTGTTACTTCAGGTTAGATTTAGTTCAGGCATTAAGAAGTTTTAGTGGAATAAAGAAACTCACAAACATACATACATGAATGAAAACATTACACTCCTTTTTTTGGGCAGTCGTGTAAAAAACCTCGCTTTTCAAGTAAAAATTATAAAACATCGCCACGGTTGGGGTTGCTACTGAAAATAATTTGAAAGCAATTAACCGAGCAAAAAGCAGAGCATGTGATATTCACGTTTCAGAGCGCCTAGTTTTTATTTAGCCCACAGAATACGTACAATACAAAAGCCTGCCAGCCCTGCAAGTATGTAAAAACGTTGCATAGTTACACTGGAAGGAAACAAAAATAAATACCGAATATTCTTGTCGCAATAATAATTGATTGCTATAATAGCTATTAGGTAAAGGTTGTACAAATATGAATCTTTGTATCCTGACTAAACATCGCACATCGTACTGTAAAGTAAAACCCATCAATGAACATTTCCATTAAGACATTATCTATTCATCAAATCTTTGAAGCGAAAATAATTTGTAATTAACCCTTTTTAGGTCGGCAACGCAGAAAGTAACATTTCCTTCCCTGACCGTTGTACCATTTAATTGCTCGACTATTGAATTTGGCTTTGTACATTTAACTTCACGCCCAAATACGTGAGGACTGCGGTAAACTTCTAATCATTTACATAGTTACTTTTTGTTGCTCCGTCCCTTGCTATTCAGGGCCAAGAACTTGATATTGAATACATTTTGTGAGCATTTTAGGAGTATTTTGATTGCGTCATCTATACTTTATATCTGTACTTTGGTAATATATTTCACTAGGTACTGAGAAAATTATATACGTTGGATACATCAACTAAGACGTTAAAAAATTAAATCACAAATGACCTTGACCATTTCGCTTTTTGTTGATATTAATTAAATATAACCGTATTTATCCGCGGTTTCAATATTGAAAACGGACGTTAGATGGTATTTTATTTTAGTGTAGTACTTCAGTTAGCGATCCCAGAAGCCGTTTCCAGTTCTCCTATCGCTTGAAGCCCACACGCCTACTCCAGTACTTACGTATGTACGGTGTAATCATGGTTTTCATCAAAAGGGAACAGTGGTGCTTTCAGAGCCATCAGCTCGTCACGACGGCATTCAGTCGCGCCGGTGGCGGTGATAGCAATTATGGCGTGTCAGGTTTTTTGCTTTCGCATTTGATGGCCCATCAGCGTGCAGTTATTTTAGGATACAGGAATTTTAGAAACAGCAGGAACTGTATTCGATATTATTTTGCTACGGTATGATAGCGCTTGTTAACTTGATGACAAAGTTTAAGACAAATTAGTATAGAGGCCCTTGTAAATTAATTTGGTCGATATTATTTAGTGCTAAAGATAAATTGTTTGTTGGATAGCTCTTATCCGAGTAGTCAAAAAAATATTTTTACGAAAATAGCTCTGCTTAATAAAACCGTACTAACATTAGGTATTAAAGTGAAAAAGTGCCCTTCTTTTACGATTTAATAACAAAACGGATTGATAAGACGTTCATGTACTTACCTTTGAAAATAGTTTGTCTCCATTTACCCTAAGAAAATACTAAGATGAAAGTAAAAAAAGCCGGTCAAGTGCGAGTCGGACTCGCGCACCGAGGGTTCCGCACAAACTTGTAGGCATGTAAATAGTTCGTAAATCACGGGAATACAATATAAACAAAGTCCAGTATAAACTGACACGCAATAAGTATGCACTTTAGTACTTAGTGAGTGTCAGCTTATACTGGACAATTTTTTTATGTGATGTAACTACAAATTAACGGTTTTCGGATTTTTTCTTTACTTGTGCTATAAGACATAGCTTCTTGCAAAATTTCATGATTCTAAGTCAACGGGAAGTACCCTATAGGTTTTGATTCCCTTGAGATTCCCTTCAATATGCGGCATAAACGGCCGTATCTTTTAATTGCGTTGCCTTAGATGTTTGATTTTTTCACTGATGCAAGGGACGGCAGACTTATGTATTTGATATTAATTTCAACTTGATATCTCCATGCGTTCCTGAGAAAAAGGGTCTTGACAGACACACAGACAGACAGACAGACAGACAGACAGACAGACAGACAGACAGACAGACAGACGGACAACAAAGTGATCCTATAAGGGTTCCGTTTTTTTCTTTGAGGTACGGAACCCTAATAAAGTCTATTCAGACAAAAGTAATTACAATATAGAAGTCGAAGTTAAAAGTAAGAAGTGAATTAAAGTAAACCTTGAACAACTGTAATCAAATATGTCAAAGTGTCCATAAAACAGATAGTGCGATAGTTCGACAGTAAACTGAACTCGGTACTCGAGAAAATGACTCGACACGAGGTTGGCAATCGGATTGCGATCAGGCCACTTTGTCGCTCGAGGCAAAAACTTTGCTAATAGGCTTTCTTTTATTACGGAACCTATAAAAGATTCCCCGCCTGATCTGATCCCTTGTCATCACAGTGGTGTTATGACAGTTGCTGATATCTTTGGAATCGATGCCTTAGTCCACTTTTTTATAATTTTTTCTTAGTTGGTTCATACGAGTATTAGACACGACGTGATTGAAGTTAGAAGACTTTTGTTAAAAGCTATTTGTAACGTTAAAATAAATGCTATTTTATCAATAAACGGTTATGTAACGGTAAATGTTATATTAATGTGAATTTCGTGTATACATAAGCCCTTTGTCATTATTATCATTAAGTTTTTATAAATAAAGTTATTCTTATATATTTTGGGTAAGATCAACGAGAAATCAAACTTTAGTAAAAATATGTATATGTAAGTAATGTGACAGTTATTTCGAGTTTCACCAACAATATGACAGTCAACCTATGAAGTTGAAAATGCTATGAAATTATTATTTGTCATTAAAAGTTATATTAAATTTAAAATAGCAGTTATCAGGTATGTAATTAAATTTTCATGCAAGAACCCCTCAATTTGTGAGGGTATAGGCCTCCTCCAGAGCAATCCAGCGTTTACGGTCTTTCGCTTCTTCGAATTTTCGATCAATTAAACGAATATGATAAAATTTTACACATACCATACTCGAAGCTGTGTCATACATAACAGGCCCGCTGATTGAAACACGAAATACATTAACTCAGTTTCATGAAGTTTCACTTACGTCGAGATAACGATTCGGGTAGATGTATGAGCCGATTCATCTTGCTCTAATGCAGATACGTACTGAATACGTCGTCCATCCACCTGCCAGCCTTAAGACCGAGTGGTCGTCGAGAATCTGTTACGTATGTAAATTGAATACACCGTACCTAATACCTACACCGTATATGAATATTGCTCTAACAGGGGAAGAAAAATACTTATTTGAAATAGAGATGTCTAACAAAAGGCAAGCTTTAAAAAGCCGAATGCAAGTGTTTTTGTTGTTTTTTTAAAGAAAATAAATATTTTAAGACTCATAAGGCCACGAGAGTTGTTCATTGCCTAAGGACCCTTAGTTGTAAAGCAATTAAAGTAACCGAATCACTTCTAGTGCAATGGGAATAAGAATAGTTAATAAATTAACAATATTAGAATACTGAAAAGAAAATTATTACCTAGTTTCTTATTTTAATTTTCAGAATTGAAAGGTATTAAAATCGCCTGCCAGCCGGAAAGCCGAGGCCATCAAGGCCGAGACAATAAAAATCGGTACCCGCGCAATTTTTTTCGTCGTAAGGGGTGATCTACCGCCCGCATCACTTTGAATGCCAATTTCCTGCAATAAAAGCAAGATTTCCACTCAATTCATGGATTAATTGAAAGAGGGTGACCGTAGATTTAATCATAAGGCCCGAATGTTGCTGTAAGTCAAGGGCGGCAGCGTTCTAAAATATAAATAATCAAAGAAACAATTTAGTAAGGTAGTTTGTCGTTTAGAAGAGCGTTCGAAAGTATCAGATGCAAAAACTTGCGTTGTCTTATTTTTCTCTTAGGCAAACAAATCGCTGGTGAACTCTTCGGCGAATTTACAACTGTAGTCCCGTCGGTGCGTAAACATTACACTAACCTCGTCGAGCCGAATGTGAACCTCAAATTTTTAGGCAATGTAACCGTGAAACCGTGAAGGCATAAAGACAGACAAACTCACTAGCATAGTTATTCAATTGATAAGGGTATGATGACCAATTACATCTGTATTATTTTAAATATCAAAGAATCGAAAACAAGCTAAACTAAAATTCAATGTAAAAAGTCTTCTTCTTCTTCTTTATCATTAGGAAACACCTTATTATTTTTTCAACGTCGAGTAGGTATAATCATTCAAATGGTGGTAAAACTACATTCAAGGAATTTTTTTTTTTTTAATTTGAAATTGATAAACTATTATTTCGAGGAATAGGTTTACTGACCCATACCCAATTAAGATTTTTTAAATATGATTATTTGACCAGTTATTCCTACTTTGACTTAGGCATTTTATGTAATTACCTTCCTAAAGGTCAGGTCCTTGTAAATTACTAGGAAATTAAATTATGAAAGTCGTAGACATGAAAAATATTCGTTTGAAATATCTATTTTTTATATTTTCATTAGAAACTAAGGTTTTCAAGGTATAACCCAACATCGCCTGTAACTTGGGCCCGCTAAGAAGACGTCGCGTCCTCGTTTTCGTATTTCCTTTCACGTGTAATTTCCCTGGGCGAGGCGCGCAGGCCGCCACTACAACAAAAGCTATTAAACTTATTTTACTTAATGAACTCTTGAATGACACCGAGAAACCCGATTCGATGGGCCGTCTTAATGTAAATTGATTAAGATGGCTTTTATGTAATGAAATATTGAAGGTAACCGATATTATCATTTGATCAATTTAAGTTCAAAATCGATGGATTGCCTTGAAACATTTTCTACCGACAAAATATTTAGGTCACTGAGAAGGTTTATTGGAGAAGGACCTAGTTCAGCATTATAAAAAAAATAACCACTGAGTTTAACAATAAATCGGCGGATCAGGTCATTGATTAAATCACTGACTTGAGATGTATTATGGGAGCCGTCATTAGATTGAGTAAAGGATTTTTTTTGTTTACTTTTATAGTAATTATAAGTGCTTACTTCAAAATCGCCCAAACTGATTCAAATGCATATTTTTTCATTTATTATCTTTTGCAAAGTAAGTACAAACTTATCCCACATAGTAGGTACTCCACTGTGTTTTGTACACTATGCACATTTATTTTAGTCGCACGCATGCGAATCTAAAGCGATAACTCTTTCTCTTTGGTTCTGCATTAGTGTAGCCACACCTTTACAGGTCCGACTAAGATAATGATCTCGGGAGGGATTGGTGGGGAATTTGCGGATTGGTTTTCTCAATCAAAGTGCCGTGATAAACATTTGATGAGCTATCTGACGGACAAATGATATTACGCCGGAGAATGGCCGTTCAACGTTTATAAACAGTCGTTTCGGAGCAATAATGACAGTAGCAAATCCATGAATCCTTAAAAAGGGGATGAACGTTTAAGCAATATAAAGTTAGGTGGCCGATGTTGAACTTTTTTTTATAAACGCTAGGTTTCATTTAATAAATTTAAAAAAGTCCTATTATTATGAAGAGATATTATTACTATACATCCATATTACTTGCTCCTTTATACTTTTCTTTGTTGTGAATGTAAATAAGATCACAGCAGAATGTTGGGCTTTTCACGGCGGCACAGGTTTTGCTTTTTTGAGAGACAACACGGCGGCCTACTAACTGTCATCTACATGATATGTAGATAAGCCATATTATGGCTTCGATTGTTATATTTTGTAAACATAACATACTCGTAAATAGCATATCCTAAGTATATTTGATTTATGTTTATAGGTAAGTTTTAGCTCTCTCCTGCTCCTATTTTTAATGCGGAAGTGAGCGTTTATCTGTGTTTATTATGCCTTAACGGCTAAACTGTTAACGATTCAGAATAAATTTTGTAATTTATACTTTTAAACTCGAAGGACAAGAATACTTTTTACCTTAGAAAATCTGATCGTTTCCGAGAGAATAACGATAAAACAGGATCTTCGTATTTGGATGTTGAATTGTTAAACCAATTATCACGGTATAAGTTTTCGCGAAGGGTATGGAAAAATGAATGAGGAAAAAGCCTATTCCTTGGGGATCACAAGAACATATGGACAGTAGTGCTTTCCGTCGTTATTTATTTCCCTCTTACATGCAGACGGAAAAAGTTAAGGGCTCATGGTTAGAATGGAATTGCGAACTATTATTGTTTCTCGGCAGTTTATTTTTCTGAGGGTCTGACATCGGAAAATTTAAGCTAATATTAAACATTACTTTGTTCATCACCAGCAAAATACTTATATTATAGGTTATTCCCGAAGATGACACCTTGACAGATCGATTGCTTGACCCAAAATACCTCTATTCTGTGATTTCTCTCATCATTAGGACCGTATCTGACAACACGATTACAAATATAGGTACATATAAATATTGCTCGTAGGTACGAAAAGTACCTAAAGGATAATAAAAGGTTAAGTCCCAAGTAGCATAAAAGCTGTGTGAGAGCTTACACAGTCATTATAACTCTAATTTTAGCATTTTAAGGGCTGTATAAGCTCTTATACAGCTTGTGTGCTGCTTGGGGTGTTTCGTAACAATTTCAACAATTACTTATACGCAGCTCTTCGATGGCTATTTTATTTATCTAATTCCAGCTTCCATCTCGTATAGATACGTCGGCGATTCTTTGCATTTGCATGAAATTAAAAATAGCTTCTATGCCATTGTTGATCACGCAGACCTGGGCCAGGGGAGGCAAACATACTCAAATTGTAAATAAAATATTTGTAATCGGTGACATAACGTAAAAACACGAAAGAAACAGAATAAAAACGTATCACATTCCAATTTTGAAATATACATTTTATCAACTTAATTATGGAGCAGAATGAGACATATGTATGTATGATTCGTTGTTCCATCGTACAAGCTGAACGGATAGCCGCATTTCGACAAAAGAGGTGTTATTAGATTTGTTTCAGAGTCGCGAATGTCACTGGATGCATTAATTAATCATATATCCCAATATATTCTCTTAATTAATTATTAATTATTTTCTTAATTATTCTTTATCTTGTTGTATTTCTTGTCCTTGCTGTATGTGGTGTTCAATAGAGTTATTGTATTGTATTGGCGGATTTAGAAATATTAAAGTGGTTTTTAACAAACTTACGTAGACGAGAATATCTATATAGTTTCAGGATGGTTTTTAAAGCATGGTTTTTATTTTTACACCTTTTCGGACCGGTAGAGTCATAATTAAATAATAATAATAATAATAGTAATAAAAAAATTCAACAATCAAATACCAAAAACGCTTACGAGTATCTTGAAGGTTCAAAATAATCTCCTCGCGCCGTCCCGCGGGGGTGATCTGGCCCCAATGTTAATCGTAGCGGTAAATGGCCAACGTTTCAAAAGGCACATTACATTAAAAGGGAAATATAATGTTTCCGCTGTAATCCAATTATTTAATTAGGCAAATGAAGAATGCTCTCCTGTTCTCAGTGGAGATGATACAACTCGGCTCGACCCTTACGGTTTACTACTTAAGAAAATATACATAATTGATGCTACCAAGTACCTATTTGCTTGAACATTAACGAAAACATTTTCCCGATTTTTTTTTATTGTACGTATACTTATTTCTTAAAACTGAGGTGGATATTCACTATTAAATGTAAAACGATCATGCACCTTTCGGAACAAACAAAAAATGGGCACAAAAAAATTTATGCACTTTTTCTTTTTCTTTTTTTCACATGCAGTTTAGCGAGAAATTAAAATGGAACAGATTTTAAAATACCGCTAAATCATCAGCCATTTTAATAGTTTTGAAGCTTTAAACTTTCTCAACCAAAACTCGTTGCATAATGTTCTCAAGAACTAAACTTCACAAGGACTCGTCTTGATAAAATTAATTCTTATATAAAGCCATTTTGAAACACTTCTCACATAATTCAGGGCTAATTAAGTCTTGAGAGGCTGTTACAAGGCATAGAGAAGTGGTAATTACGCTCGTTCGAGTTCATGGTACAGTTTCATTTAAATTTCACCTCGCTGCCGCGCTGGCTCATTAGGCGCAACTCTTTGATGCATGCTAATTTGTGTTACCTCCCGAAAAGTCGTAATTAAGGGGCTTCGGTCGATGTTGACGCACACACTAATCGTTGCCTTCTGATTGGCTGGCATGTACCTATGTATGCACATTCATTTATTCAGCAAAGCAAATATTAGCATAGCAGAAAGAGTAAAAGAGAACTTGAGGACAGAAATCAATGCGTTAAAACCGTTCGTACGTAGGTTACAAAATTGCCAACTAAATCAAATGTTTAAGCTTTAAGTACTTACCTACAGCTATTAAAAAGCATTATAAAGCATTGTAAGGAGAAAACTTATTTACATGGACTTGTACAAAACAAACGTGTTGTGCTTTCGCTATCCCATGGGATCCCCTGGCATGACTAGGGAGGCAGTGTTTGATCTACGCTATTTACTAAACGTTATTGAAGTGGTGACGTGTTCTAATTAGAGTATATAATGCAATCATAGAAGTATCAAAATTATTTTCGACACATACAACACATCAACTCTAACGAAATTATACTAACCAAACTATTTGCACGGAGAAAAAAATCTAGTTCCGTGTAACAGAATATTGTATTATATGTGACAACTATACACACATTATTACACATTAATATAAAATTCTACTTCTGGAAACAAATTATGTGTAGTATACACAAAATGTTGGACGCTAAATGCATATTTTACTCTGTAACTATTAGATAGTAACCACTACAATATCAAAGTTTTCGTATACTAGAATATGTTAACTAGAATATTTTAGTATTAACAAAAATATGACTTGTTGTCATTAAAATAAAATCTGTTAACAATAGCTGAAATCTGTTTTCCTACACCAGAATCATAACTACAATAAAATCTGGTAATATTGTAGAATATTTTTTTCTCCGTGTGAATGCAATAGGTTAGTTGCAGTCAAAAAACGACAACTACAAACCAATTTTCAGTTTCGATCGAAACGTTTTGACGACAATCGTTTTAACTGAATTGATGGCGAATGACTGACAACTAGTTATTCTGACTTCACTAGGTTTACAAGCCGATTTCTTTTATCTTTTAAAAAAACCGTGGTAGCCTAATGGTTTGACCTGCCGACTCTTAAGCAAAGGGTCGTGGGTTCGAACCCGGGCTCGCACCTCTAAGTTTTTCGGAATTTATGTGCGAAATATAATTTGTAAATTTACCATGTGCTTTTCGGTGAAGGAAAACATCGTGAGGAAACCTGCACACACCTGCAAAGAAATTTGACGGTGTGTGCGAAGTTCCCAATCCGCACTGGGCCCGCGTGGGAACTATAGCCCAAACCCTCTCATTGTGAGTGGAGGCCTGTGCCCAGCAGTGGGACGTATATAGGCTGGTATATATTTAAAAAAACATTGGATCTGCGAAATTTTTTAAAGTTATGCTTTCGATTAACCACAAACTTTATATTTAACTGTAACACTTAATAGGTACTGGTCCTACATTAATTACAACACCAGGTTACGAGATACCAGAGGACAGCCACCTAAATCGGCTGTATTCTAGAAATAAATACATAAAACTTTCGAGACTCAGGAACAAATACTCGCGCTCATCTAACAATTTACCAACTAGGGTTACCGCGTCGTCTATATAGCTGTTGCTAATATGTAAAGTACTACCCTTAAGGTAGGTAAAAGAAAAGAGAAAACACGCTGGGGGCAAGATGTATACGCTAATTTATAGATTTTCAAAACAAAATGTATGGAATTGACATAAGAGGCTGACGCGATAGGTTGTCAGCTTACGTCAACCCTTTACAATTTCTTTGATTTCGAAAATCTTTAATATATAATATGTCTAGGACCCCTGATGCGCTAAAGATTGTATAGCATGCAGGAAAATTATGTTAACGCCGATAAAAAAAATCCTTAAGCATCGACCGGCTTCCGTCTGTAACATCTGAGCATCGTTTTGATACAAGATCGTATAATATTTCACAGGAGACGTAACGTACGTACGAAGGCACTCCACGTTGCATAACGATTTACTACCGTTTGTTGCGGACCAAATGTTTTTGCGCTATTCCGGAAGATTATCCCACGGGATGACTCGCTCATCTTTCACTTACGCCCTGACGGAAAATGTTAAAATATTTTCAAAGGCCAAATCTGCGTTGACAGGGCATTAACTCTAGGGCTGACGTTTTAAATATTCATCCCAACCGTTTCCCCTTAGCTGTCGTGCAATTAACCTGGCACCTTTTTGATTTAATAAAGTTATGTAATGAAATCTAAATTAAAAATTTCTCTGCGCCTACAAAGGTTGTGCCGTTCTTATAATAATTAGATGACTTTATTAAATTGCGTTCCGTATGATTAAGGGTTTCTTTGAGCTCAGTTTTCACCATGGTAATCAAAACTCGTTTTAGACGAGGTTTTATTCATGTATTTGTAGCTAGCACCAACCGAAATATTTTTGAGCCACTAACCGAAACCTTCTTTTTGCAATTATTTAAGTGTATCATTTCTACAAAATTGGGCAACATTGTTATGTGATGAAACGGAAGATCAAGCCTCTTCGTACTCGTCAGCCGGATATCCGGTTTCCTCATCACTGCGGATCCGCCCGGTTGTTTCCAGCAATTCCGAGTGTTTGTGGAACTTTATATGAACAGCGAGTTTGTTTCGATCTTTCATTTTACTGTCGTGCTTCTCGACTGAATGTACTATACTTTGGCCCTTTGTGGAAAAATTTAGATTGAAATATATTAAGACTCAAGTTTAATTTAGTGAAATAAGCATCCTTAAATTCGTCAACTCAGTGGTTCCTTTGCATATTTTTTCCATTGCGTTCATTATTTTTTACACGAAAGAAATGTAACCAAGCCCACCTCATAATTTTTATTTGCTCAAAGTAACTCCACACAATAGAAGCTACTCTCAAAAAACTTTTTACCGAAAAATAGGCCTATTCATTTAAACGGATTCAGCAGGTACGTTATTTTGTTTCTTGTAACTCGGAACTTCATTATTCTGTACACCGAAATTCCTAACTTTTTGCCTTCACAATGGAAGTTCACCTCTCAAAAAACATTAGAGTTCCTGTGCCATTAATTACGAACAGAAGTCGGGACGTACAAATTACATCAGTCTTAGTTCGAGAATGTTTCCGCAATTCTTTTGCTTAATTCTAGTGTTGGGAATTCGGAAAGTAAAAAATCGAGTTTGCAGATAATTCGTCTTTCAGGTCAGTCGATCGGCCTAATTCGAGAGATTTGATTCGAGTAATGGCCTCCATGTTTCACCTGAGTGCGTTTCCGGGGAAATTTGTTTGAAGCAGGGGACCTATCTGGACTGAGACAAGAGCCAGAGCGCGACCGTACTTAGGAGATCCTTTGCGGACAAATTTGTTTTCGTTATGTTTAGAAGTGCCGCATCAGAATTTACGTAATCTTTTTTTATTTATTTAGACGTTATGGTAATAGTTGTTTTTCAAAAAGCCCTTTGTTATGCTTAGTTTTAGATACCAAGTTCAACATTTCTTTAATTAACCTTACAAAAAGTGATAGGTAATGAAATGATTATGGGTAATTTTATTTTCTAGCACAATTATAAATAAAAATACGAATTGTCCGAAGGGTGAAACAATTTGAAACCAGAGTGAAGAGAAGAGACTACGTTAAGAACGCTGTTCGCAACTCGGAGGGGCGGTTTGAAACTGGAAAATATTGTAGGTACATCTTGGATAATCAGTTGCAGGTGGGCCCGTGTTTCTGGATTAGGGGCCAATATAATAGTACATAAAAACGTTTATATGTAACAGGTAACACGGTACATAAATTAAGGTAAACCCTTGTGAAGGACTGGAGTCCCAACTAAGAGAAACTCCTTAATACGAATCTCTAGGCCCCCGCCCCGGAAACAAGTTGACAGCAATAAGAGGAATTGTGATCTAAATATATCCACATAACGAAGCTAAACCTAATGCAGATGTTTAAGAGCTGATCCAGCCTTGTTCCAAAAGACTTGAGACATGTTGAACAACTTCAACACGTAATCAAACACTGGTGCCAAATAAGCATGAACAAGAAGAGCCTTAGTGCTGATTGAGGGAAAATACTTGAAACTAAATAGTTCTTATCGTATTAGCTACCCTAGGGCACATATGGGACACCATTAAAATTAGACAGTGACATAAGTGTATCATCGAAAAGGTTTGGAAAGCCGTATTTAAAGAAGAGAAATCGTGAACTACCTAGCATTGGGACAACTTGCCATTTAACTAGATTCTAAAATTACTAGTCCAGTCAAATATACGGGTGAGGTCAGCGATAACTCTAACAAATGCGTCGCCTACATCACTAACAGTTGCTTGTGTGTACCTATAGCGTCACAATCATCAGCGTACAATTCAAAGAGTACTTGATACTGGACAAAACTAAATATATGAAGATGGAATACAGAAGATGAAAAATAATACCACCCTATGCCCAGAAAAAAAAATGCTATGCTACGCTCCACCGCTGTTTAATACTCAGCTAAATTCAATATTGTTTATTCATAGAATTTAAGTTATATTTAAAATCAAATAGAAATAATAAATACCTATGTTTTATATTAAACGTTACCTATTGAAAGTCCTATTAACAATCGTTGCCAAAATAATTTTGAATTTACGAGCGTCATGGCGCCGATTTCATTAAATGCGTGTTTCATAAAACGGCCTAATCGACTTTTTATAACAAACATACGTCAGAAAGGGCGAAATTTTTCAGGCAAATTACATTTTAATTGAAAAAGGCTTGTTACTCCGACTGAAGGTGCTTTTCCACCGACGAGGCGAGGCGAGGCGAGGCGAGACGAGGAGGGAATTGAAATTTGCATAGTAAAATTTCCCTCGCTTGGCTGCGGTGGAAATAAATAGGTAGTCTGGATGGGTGAGACGAGAATTGAAATATTTTTGTTGTAATATTGCACCGTATTACTAAAACATAGCTCTGCAACGAAAACAAAACGTCGCGATTTCCTGCCTCGCCTCGCCTCGCCGGTGGAAATGCACCTGGACGACCCGCGCGGGCTCGCGCGAGACGTAACGGCAAAAGCAAGCAAAGAAAGTAAAACTTCAACCTTCATAAAACCGAACTTAAACATTAGGTATGATGAACTTATAAACAAATGACAAGTCATTGTGTTCTAGATTCGAATCAACTTATCTATAAAAAAATAGTTATAAATATTAACTGTTGACTTCTATAGGGTTCAGAGAACTAATTATACCAACTAAATACAGCAAGATCGACATGCGAATATATACGTGGCTATACTAATTCCCGTGGTCGCTAACAATGGACGCAATTTCAGCGACGCCCGGACGCGGCCACGGCCGGACGTGCGAGCGAATACATAATGGCCTCCGATGCCCATATTTGTAATTTTATAACCAACACGCCATCCTTGTTATGGTAATGATGATAACCAAAAGTTGAAGCCATGAAACAGGTTGATGACACCTGAACTTCACATAATTGCATAGTAAGTTGAGGTTTACTGTTTTAGTTTTATGTATTGAATTTCTTAATCATCCCTGTAGGGTACAGTGTACAACTGATGAAGTAGGAAGTGCAAGTCTAAATAAATAACATTGTATAATAACGAAAACCACACAAGTAGCAAAAAAACAGCCGGCTATAAAATAATATCGACAGTTTCATCCCTATTTGTTATCTGTACTAACTAGTTTCAAACTTCCGTGTTGAATACTTTCACACTGCATAGCAACCCTGATTCTGATGAGATGATGCTACAAAAACATTTTGTTATTCACAAAGGAGCCCGAAGAAAACTTTCCGAAAATATTTGCATTTGAAAGGGAGAAGGTACAAACTACTCGCTTTTTAGAGGCCCGCGGAGTAGCCGTAAAACAACCCAAAAGGTATTTGAATGCAGATGCGAGATTTTGGATGGCCGATTGTCTACAAGTTCAGTCAAAGGACTGTCCTGTTCGTTCAAACATTGGGTCAATTTACATCAGCTAAGCGGTTCAGATGGGATGTTTAGGGACGTAGTTAATCCCACGGCAATGTGTTCCAACAATGGACAATGTTTGGCTTTGCCGCATGCATGTTCCATAAAGCGGAAGGTCCGCGTAATCAAGGCAATTCCGGCACGGTGTCCCCTGACAAATCTTTAAATGAGCAACTTGAATATAAAAGCAAACATAAAAGTTAATATTGTTTTCAGGAAGCACAGGGCGAATAAAGAATGAACCCTCAGAGCCGGTCGTTAGCGGTGTACGTTGAATGTTTGAACTTAAATAAAAGACTGTCCTCGTCTTTTGGCATTGAGTTTTGAAATAAATATATTTGTGTGAATTGGGAAAGTCAGTTTAAAAAGGGCACAACTGTCATGCTAAGCTCAATGTACGGGCAGAATGAATACTTGTTTTAATCACTCATTAAGAATAATGTACGTATATACAACAATAAAAACTGGGCACGACCGGGATTTGAACCCGGGACCTCTCACACCCAAAGCGAGAATCATACCGCTAGACCATCATGCCGCTTGGTGGTATATTCATAATTATTCGATCACTCCAGTCAGCCTCGTCATACTAATGGTAATAAATTCTACGAAACACTTGAACAAATAATAAACCTTATCGTCAATATACACTTTTGTGTAATTAAAACACTCGTGACGTTTTCTTTTATGGCAGTGAACCTAATGTACGATCAGTATCATAAATCTGCACTTATAGAAAAGCGAGCCAATAAAGAAAGATGTTCTGTTAGTTGTCATACAATGATCTAACTTTAATATCCTACTTATTAAACGAGAAACATTTGTATATATATTTGTATTCGCGTTCTCGAAAACGGCTCTAACGATTCGGCTCTCGCGGGGGCGAAAAATCAATCTAGCTAGGTCTCATATCTGGGAAAATTCGTTTTCCCCGTATTTTCACACAAAAAGATTTCTCGCGTAATATGGTTCGTAATTTAGATGCGAACGTCACCGTCTGAATAGACTGTTGGTTAGAGCGTTAGACTACTACGCAAAGACTGCGGGATCGATCCCCAGCTATGGATCTTTTTTTTTTTGTTTTTGTATATAAAATCGATGAAAATTCGGTTTCGAGCGAGCGACGATGCTCGGTCTCCCAGGCACTTAGTTTATAAATCAAAGCTGCTAGTAACATTATCAAGTTCTTTTGTGATTCAACTATATCTTAGTTTACGTATCTGAGCTTTTAGCCAAGATGCCCATCGCTAACTAGCGTTTCTATTCGTTTAGTCACGTGATCTACCAGTGGCGCGATTGGTTTAAAAACGAAACGAATAGAAACGCTAGTTAGCGATGGGCATCTTGGCTAGGGGCTCTGACGTCTTGATAGGCTCGTATGGAATAAAGACGCTTCTCAACCATCACAATCTTGTTGAAAGCAAACAATTTTTTTTACATCACTTACACCTAGTTGCACATAATTAATAGGTCGGGGCAAAAGTATTTTCGTATTTGGACCGTATAAGTTGTAATCAAACCTCTTCGTCTATACTAACTGTACCTGGCTGGTTTTAATACCATTAAAAGTCAACATTCTGCAATACAATAAAATTTAAAGAAAAAATTGGTTCCCGGCATTTTTCAATTGTTTTTGAGCTATCAAAACGGACGTGTGTGACGAAGAAATTTGGTACATTTTAAAGTTTTATTACAAAAAAGACAAAAATGCGACTAATGCCGCGAATAAAATTTGTGCGGTTTATGGACCTAATGCGGTATCAATAAGAGTAGCACAATTGTGGTTTAAGCGTTTTAAGTCTGGAAATTTTAGTGTGAAAGATGAGGTTCGCTCTGGACGCCCTGTTACTGATAAAATCAATGCCATCTATGAAAAAGTGGAGCAAGATCCACATATTAGTAGTCACGACATTGCTGAAGAACTGGATATTGATCACAAAACTGTGTTACGCCATTTACAAAAGTCTGGGTACAACAAAAAGCTCGATATTTGGGTGCCACACGATCTCACTGAAAGAAACCTAATGCAACGTGTTTCAATTTGCGATTTATTGTTAAAACGAAATAAATCCGAACCATTTCTAAAACGGTTGATTACGCATGATGAAAAATGGATTACTTACGATAAGAAAGAACGTCCGAAAAAGATCGTGGTCGAAGCAAGGACAAGCTCCACAGACAGTGGCAAAGCCCGGCTTAACTCGGAACAAAGTGATGCTGTGTGTATGGTGGGATTGGAAAGGAATTGTTCACTATGAGCTTTTGCCGCCGGGTAAAACTATCGATTCTGACCTCTACTACCAGCAACTCATGAGATTAAAAGAAGCCGTTGAGAAAAACCAGCCGGAGTTAATAAACAGAAAGGGCGTAGTCTTTCATCATGATAACGCCAGACCGCACTCATCTATAGCCACCCAGCAAAAATTGAGAGAGCTTGGCTGGGATGTGTTGATGCATTCACCGTATAGCCCCGACCTTGCTCCATCGGATTTCCACCTGTTTCGGTCACTTCAGAATTCTTTAGGAAGCATAAAGTTAATATCAAGAGAACACTGTCAAAACTACCTGTCAGATTTTTTTAATCAGAAATCTCAGAATTTCTACAGCAATGGAATCATGGCACTACCCACAAGATGGCAACAAGTCATCGATCAAAACGGCATGGACATATTATAAATAAATAAAAAAATATAACTTAAAAAATTGTTTTTCCTTTTTACGAAAAATACGAAAATACTTTTGTAATATGTTCATTACTCATTAGCACTAATGTTTCACTAGAATATCTTCTGTCGCTTTCTTATTTGTTTAGGTAGAAAGTGACAGTACGCAATTTAAGGCTATATTAAGTTTATTTAACGTTGGTGTAACTGGGAGTTAGCAAAACTTTCCCTTTTTTCTTAGGATTTTTAAACTTAGTCCCATATTTTGAGCGATCTTTCCATTTATTTGTATTCCTTCGTCATCGGAAGTAAATCCTCAGTATATAGCGGTTACGTAAGTCATCATAACTGATCGAGAGGAGCCGAAGTCTCCCGAGGGACACACAGCCAATTCCAATTTGTAATAAACTCGCTCGTGACTAATCTAGAATATTTTATTTTGAGCCGACCTCGATTGGATCACGTTTTATGTCCAAAAATCGGAAAACTGAAACTGGAATGAAGGCGCATGTTTCTAAGGAAGCTTAAAATTATTGTCTCATATGAAAATAATGTATTCGAAAGAGGACATCAAATAGTACAGCAAACAATGCTTTATTAATATTATAATCGACTAAGAGAAATATGAATATGTTTTTACTGGCACAACGACGAAGTAGAAAGTCGAAACGTACGGCAAAAGCGGTATTTATACAAATCTACTATCGGCCCAAGAAAATTTCAGAAAAAGAACGATAAAAACAACTGAATTACGCGTTTGAAGTCCCAAAAACTATTTCCATAACAAGTATTGCCGCGATTGACTAAAAGATATTCGACCAAAAAACGTCGCACCGAATACCTAGCCAAAGGAATTCCTTATCTTCATCTCGACCTCGGAATAGTGCAGACTATAAAGTATCGACATTTCCACTAAAGTATCTCTCAGAGCCCAAACAAATTCCAATGTGACTTCTTACGGAGGGTTCGAACGACGATCCCTATCGACTTATTATACAAATGGCCGATATCTGGGCAAAAGTAACAATATCTTACCAGGAAAAATTATGGCTCTATAGTGTCGCGGTCTTTGGCTCAGTTTTGCAATAAAATCTGCGTCGTGGATCGATGTTTGCTGCCCGAGATTTGTGATATGACATGCAAGGTTCAGCTAACATTGTTCTAAGTACATAGGGAAATGCAATGAAAAATTATGCTCGAGTGATGTTGATGTGAGTATTATAGGGAATTATCGACTGCATCCTTTACCTGATTGGTTTGTAATAGAGAATATGTACCTATGTATCGTATTAGTAAAGAACACATGAATTTTATAAAATAAAAATATTTTAGAGCACAATACTAACGCAATAATGAATATAACATATTACATACACTGGCCCAATATTACATATGGCCCAATGTTACAGGGTACATGTTACATGAACATTGAATGGAGAAAATAAACTTTTAAAATCTGCGTACCCGTATTTTGCAGTTTAAAACTCTGGCACAATAATGAAGATGATGCAAGTAGATGTAGTAGATGTATCAGATTGCAGGTATTAGTAGCCCGAGCCGCAGGCGAGAGATTAATTTGTATCGCATATAATGATGCTTACTTTTTATTGCCGAATTTAAATAAAAATAATAAGTGGTTAACACATTTATTAAATACATCCTGGTAGTACTCTACGTCTACTGTTGGCGTCCACCTGTACATAGATATAATAGAAACTTTGCTACAAAAGGTTTTTTTCAAAATTTTCGGAGTATAGCAAATATTGCTATTATTTTGCTTTCGGGTTCACTGAGGCTTCAAATTGATTTGCTGAAGTGTATGTAATTATGTACTCTTAAAGGTTATCGCATCAAATCCATATCATTATACAGGGTGAGTCTTTATAAAGTGCACATATTAAAATGAGGGACATTAAATTAAATTTTATCGACAAAAGAAATTTATTTATTATTTTTATTATTTGTTACATGTGGTACACAGTTGCGAAATGGTTTTTTTCAAGAGTCATCAAAAAATAATACTAACAAAAACAAAAAATAACATTTTCGTCGATAAAATTGAATTTAATGTCCACACATTCAGTAATAAGAAATAAATAAACATAGCACCTTGGAATTATTGTTAGTCTTATACATAGAACCATGTACTTAATATCGGGATTTTTGGACTATGAGATGACGCTATTGAGATCCTGGATTCAGCAAAATATAGCTAAAGGCATATAGAATTACGTACTTAATAATCATAACTCATATTATAGCAAAAATTTAACATAGAACCCTGTAATATTGGGCCAGCGATATTAAGAGATGGATATTTGAAGATTATATATGCATAAAGCAAACTACCTAACAATTTTAATTCTGATTGTGATATCTATTCATATATCATGATTGAATTTCATACAAATCAAACGCCATATTTGGAGACATGATGGATTTTGTTGTTAATGTTCAAGAATTTTAAAAGAGTGGTAAATGTACATTTGGTTTGTAATTTAAAAACGTAGTACCGAATCGTGTTCAAATACAATATTAAACAACAATATGTTAAACAGCTTACTTCTCTCTCACTCGCTCTCGCTCTATGCGACTTTAACCGAACCAGATTTTTTTTTAGCACCCTTTGCGCTTGATACATACACGGTAAACACGGTAAACCATAAAATAATTCACATTAAACATTTTTAATGTGGCACAGTGCGATGGTCTTAACTATCACGAAAAGTTAACAGGAAATAAGAAGTTGGAAGAATCTCTGGAAGTAAAAAGCTTATTAACTCAGACTTTCTTTGCTGGTTCCTCAGTGTACTCGTATTTATAAAACTTGCTTGATAGCGCGTACAGTTTATATTATTATTATTTCTGTTGTGATTGTGATTATTTCTAGACTGTTTTTGAATTTATTAAAAATTAAGGTTAATTGGTATAAGAAAAACAACGGTATTTAAAAAAGTATCCTCGAGGTCACACATGCTTAAACTTCACCTAAAGGTGATAACGTCTGAAACATGCAGAGTTCATAATAATGAGGAATGACTGTTATATCTAATGAATTTAAAAGAATTAAAAAAGGACGCGACTTCAAACAAAACGAAAATACTAAGTACGTTTAAAAAGTTTAAATTGTGCAATCATCATCATCATCATCCGCCGCAAGACGTCCACTGCTGGAGAAAGGCCTTCCCCAAACTGGGGAGTAATAGTATTGTGCAATACATCAGTGCAATGAAAATGCAGTGGAATGCGAATAGAGTAGATACTGATTTCCAATGCACCAACAAATTATAATACTTTGAGTAGTGTCGCTTTATCTTTAACCAATGAACATTCGTAAACATTAAAATATTGTTAATAAACTACCAATAAATTGAAAAACAATCAGTAGAAAACTCCACCCATCAATTAATTATAATAGGTAACGAAAAGCGATGACTGCGCATAGCTTAATCTCCTTTTGCCGTTTCACTGCTCAGCTATTAGCCTAATGGACCGTCGAGATTCCGCACCGAACAAATCCAATATTACTTCCAATGCTCTGAGGATCTGAGCGGAGGAAAACAACTTTCTATGCTTGTTCGAGGGTTTTGTCAGAACAGGACATTTGAAGTTAGTATCTGTTACGAAGGGAGTGATACACCTGCCGTCCCTTTCTATTGCCTATTATAATCATCATCATATTTTTCCCAAAGATGTCAACTGCTGGATATAGATCTCCTCGTGGGCCATTACAATTACAATAATAATTGCAGGACTAGCAATATTGACCGATACTGTGACATAAAAGTTCAAAACTTTCTCAAGGCAAATAAAACATCTAAACTAGTTACACTCGCTTGCAGAGATTTAGTACATGGTTATGTGGCTTTTACCCGACTGCGGCGAAGCCCAAAAGGAAGGTTATAAAGGATAATATTAGGTGTAATAAACTATGATACTTTTTTTACTTGAAACAATTATTAGGTACTTATCTTCTTTTTTGTCAGAGCTGCTGGTGTAGGTACCATGTTGCGATGAACAAAGAAATGAAACGGAATATAATATTTTTCTAGTCGCTAATTCGTTTCTATCAGACTATTGAAAGCTACTGTACGAATTGCGGCGTTTCAGTTGAATTTGTTTTTCAAGAGAACCCTCGCCGGTGCTTTCAAAAATAAACTTTACTGACGTGAAAGCGTGAAAGAAAAAAAACCTTTGTAAAATAGCAGCTCCCGGACTAATCACGATTTGCTCGGGAAAAAATTTGCTTGCAAACTTTGTTAAATGAAGTTTGAGAACGCCGAGCCTTTAGTCACGTTAAAGTACGACTTTTTGTTAAATGACCTCGCGTACAAAGTTTCTCAATTCGTCTATACTCAGACAGCGTCGGAAAAAATAAAAGCACCAATTAGGACGACAAAGTTTACCCTAAAATGTTGACTCACGCGAACAAATGATATTTAATTCAACTAGTAGTGGCTTTTTAATAATTAAATAACATGAGATTATTCCATATGCAACGCTCATAGCTTCGCTTTACTGTGATAAAAACCCTTTCTATGTAAAACAAAAGCAAACAAACGAGAGAGCTCTCCGATGCAATCACCGAGGGCGTAAACAGCTCAGCGGATATCTAGTTTATTTTACGGAGTGGGATTAAGTCCTAATGTTTGTGCTCCAGCATGTTAATACAGTTCGCGTTGGCACGCTATTTAAATAAAGAAAGTTGAGTCCAAAGAACGTTAATGCATAATCACTGAAGCTTTAAAAACACTTCAGAAGTCAAACAACTGAGCATACTTGTCTTCTTTTGTTTCAGTTAGGATGGTTATGTTCTCACGCAATCACAGCTGCCAAGCTGATTTATGTTGATATGCTATCGCACCTACCTGAAAACCCTGGACTCGCTTAAATCGGTTTCGGTCTAACCACGGGAAGACAAATCACCACCTGCACAAGTGGAGATTGAGGGAGTCACCACAATGCGACTGCGGAGCACCTGATCAGACCCTCTCCCACGTGGTAAATGATTGCCCATTTTGCTGTTTTCCTGGAGGCATGGAGGAGCTGCATAAATTTACGCCCGCCGCAGTAAACTGGCTGAAACACCTGGACTTTGACGTTTGATCCATGCAGGATGATTGCCATACGCAATGATGACCTACCTACACATGAACAATATCAACGTAAACAAGCTAATATAAAAAGTAATGATACGATTTGGCACAATAATACGTATAACGAACATCAAACAGAATCCCGCACAAAGCCTAGCGTTTGATCCTATTGCGCGCGGCGCCCATACATCACCGCGGTTCAGCGGCGCGCCGTGATGGATGGGGGCGCGGACTGTCATATCATTGTTTGTAATTATGCGGAACGCTCAATATACACCCGCATGCCGTGTTGACGCATAAACGTGCCATTTTTTGACAGCGAAAGGGTTGCGTAAATGATCCCCGTGACTTCAGCTAAACCCTTCGAAATTGTCACGCTCGACGTTTCTCGATTCGCTCGATTATGAAAATTACACCTACAACACATATAAAAAAATTGTATATGTATGAATTTAAATAAAGATTAATTATGAAAATTACATAATCTTTATTTAAATTCATACATATACGTCATTCGACAAATAAAATGGGAAATTTACTTCAAAATGGTCGCATCCTTTCTCCGAATGAACGAAAACTCAATCATGCTGCCAGACATGCTGGGATCAGCGAGAGAACGTCGACATTTTAAAACACCCGTGGATATTACAAATATTCAGCAGGTAAAGCTCGCCGATAGCGCGCGTGTAAAATCTAAAATAGGTTGTTTTAATCTTGGATGACCGGGTCGGCTCCAGGCGGCCACACGCGGGATTAACGGTAAAGTCGCGCGTTGGGTCACGGCCAGCGATTAGCGGACTTTAATTCGTAATTTTCTAAGCAATCTGGTTAACTAGTTTTTATTTTATTTGGATACTTACTTACATGGTCGCGCGATTATATATTAATAATATTATCATGATCTGATCATATTCTGTACCATAAACGGAATGCGTAGCGGGTACATCCCTATCACCCAGTAGGATTTTTCAGGTACATTAAATAATTAAATAATGGGGATCTTTGTGGGGATCTCAGTGGAGCGTAGCAGGCAAGCTGAAATGGGATTAGGCCGGTCATGTGTGGCATGCTAAGTTAGCGTTAGTAGAAATTCTCCAAGCCGTGCCTACCAATCCACAAGAGGAGAATATTCTACTCTTGCGGTTGAGCCAGACCAAGAAGGAGATGGCAGGACGAACTGGACCAGTATTACAAGACTGTTCTGGAGTTGCTGGATATTATTAGCGAGAGGCCAGAGGCAAGAGGCAGGACTTTGCACTGGACCAGATATAACATAGCGAAAGAATTACATCTGTGTAAAAATATTACATAGTTATTTACTCCTTAAGACCCTAGGGAAACGTTTTTGAAATGTTTCCTGTTCCCGGCTACGGCGTATCAATTAACCTCCCCAGGCTTTTGATGGATGATTTTTTTAAACGTAGACAGGGTGTTTATTACACACCAAGAATTCAAAGTAAGGTTAATTTTGGATAGAAATCAAAGAGCCTCACAATTATTATGTTAAGAGCTCCTTTGTAATCTTGCAATGATATTACTTTGTTCAAATGTAAAAGCAAAAGCATGGTTATGCTATCAAGAAATAACTGAGGATGCAAATTAACGAGCACATAAACCACCAGGTAGTGAGTGGGTTCTAAGGCCTAAATTAATGATTATAAATGCACGGAAGTGGTAGACCAGTGCTGGATTCAAAACCAGCAACATGCTTTATGCGTCATCTTTGGTCAGCCACATGTTTCGTGTTTTGTTTATTAAGATTGTTTTTACCCCTTTGTTAGATGTTTGGATAAACGTTGTTTTTTCTTTCAAATGCGTTGCCACCGTGAGGACTAAAATGGAATGCCTCTATGCCAGTTATTTCAGCGGCACCATTGCGACAACGCCTACTACCGTTTTTACAGTTCATAATTAATACTTTTTTAAGCGCATTATTCTCATAATTTATTCGGTTATCTCTTTCTACTAGCATAATACACAGCACCGTTAAGAAAGGTAAAAAAGTTACGTTGGAACGTAAAGGGAGCGAAGGAAATCCAGAAGCATTAGAGTGTTAGGTTGCCATTATTTTTTTATGGATTCAGAGATGGACCCGTTAAGAGACTTTGTTGAGTGTACCTTACAAATTCCGCTACCGCTGCCGCCACCGCCTCACTAAGGCCAAATGCGCTCACCGTATTACCCGCCCAGTTTACGATTATAGCAATGCACTTACAAGTCTCACGGGGAGTGCTCGTCTTGTACATGACCGCTTTATAGTTATGATCAGACAATATTTATTTAATCTTTGCCCAAGCTTCTTTTTAAAGAACTCCGGTGTTACTTTCAAAGTGCAAGTTCTTAGAAGTTCTTGTTTCTACAAAAGTTATGATTGCTGGAATTGATATCAAACAAATTTTAAATGTTGCTCTTAGTATATTTTTATGCATAATATATTTGGATGGTTTGCAGAGCAAAATAACCAATAAACTGTGTTGATTTAATTTGCAAATCAGACAGCTGAATTGATTTCACGACCGAAAAAATCGAGCGCTTAAAAATAAAAACAACTCTCAATGCAATTCAATATGAATCTTAGCATACATTGACAAAGCTGAAAATCAAGCCGAATTTCATGTTTACTTGTTCGTTTTTTTAAGAGTACTGGATGTGTATTAGGGTAAATTCAGCAGTGTTATTCTCTAACGTACAGATTGAAATTTAAAGCTAAAAAATAAAAACCCGATTAGAATAAATAAATATACTATTTTAAGGGCCTTTGATACTTGCATATCTCCACAACATGCTCAAACGACATCTGAATGCTTGCGCTATCAATCCTACGTGTTGGGAGGAGCTTGCTGCAAACAGGTCATCTTGGCGATCTACCATCTTTGACCGTGTCCAATCGTTTGAGGAAAACCGTCTCACAACATTAGACGTCAAACGCCAGCTACGCAAAGAAAGACCCAAGCCCTCCTACACGTATACTTACAATACCTCTGGCCAACTCTGCTGCCACACGTGTCTGAGGGTTTTCAAAAGTAAATTTGGCTTCGCTAGCCATATTCGAGCCCATAATAGGCGAAGTCCATAGTTTCTAGCAAAGGGTCGCCGTCATCGAAATCGATGAGGAGGACTATAATATATATCTCCACAAATAACATAATACCACATTTATTAAAATTAACCAATTTTAAAGTGGAACACCCGATTTATGCTCATTATTTATTTATTTTTATTAGTAAGTATTAATGAACTGATTGGTGTGAGATGCCCGTCTCAACTCTCACATATAAATACTATAAATACTAGGAATAAAAATAAAATTGCCATAAAAAAGTTTCGTGTCCGTAAAGTATATAAATCATTTGTAGGTCAATGTATTCATTTTTATAATAAATTACCCGACGTAGTTTTAGAGTTACCCCTTCCAGCACTTAAAAAT
The DNA here is from genome assembly GCA_963241965.1 of Tortrix viridana. Lineage (NCBI taxonomy): Eukaryota > Metazoa > Arthropoda > Insecta > Lepidoptera > Tortricidae > Tortrix > Tortrix viridana. The sequence goes on from OY725181.1 coordinate 7,298,078, forward strand.
TACTTGAAAAAGTCGTTGATGTCAAAGGCGTACTATAGGGTCGAGGACTATCTAACAGACAAAAATGCTTGGCCTAAACCAGAAAATTAACTAATGTTTAATAATCAATAGCTTACCTACTACTCGTACATACCTCATAAAAATCATGTAAACGCTGTATCTTGTCTAGGGGACACGGTTTATGTAGGAAGACATGTCAAAACTGTTTTGTGTGATATATATATATATATATATATATATATATATATATATATATATATATATATATATATATATATATATATATATATATATATATATATATAAATTTTCTCGTAGTCATTCTGACATGTTTTCCTGCAAAACTACGCAGATATTTAATATTATTTTTACAGTTTTATATAATACTAGAATAAGTAGTGACATTGTTATATTTTTTATTAAAAAATGACTAACTGTTGAGTTTCTTGCGGCGCTTCTTCTCAGCAGTGGTCTCCTCTTGGGAAGCGCTGGTAGATTTTTGACGTGTAAAAGTGCCCGTGCGGCCTACTTACTGAATAAATATTTTTTATCTTTTTTTATCTTTTTTATCAACACGTCAAAGTAAACATCATCATTAAAAATGTAATTTCTGACGTATCTTGAGACGAGTATCTCAGCCAAGATCATTATTCATAGGTCGGCTCTAACACGCGTAGACTGTTGAACTTATTACTCAATAATGTGATATCGCGCAATGGGACAAAATGCGAGTAGGTACGTCAATGAGCCCATAGTTATTATATATACAAGGTGGGCCAAAAGAAATCACCCTATTGGAAGATGCTCTCATTTTTGCAAAGTCGCCAATGTCAAATCTGTTTTGACATTTGTGGACTTGACAGATGCAAAATACAAGTGAACAAGCCATGGAGCGATACACTCCCCAAGAACGCGGAATAATCGTGTCTATTTTTTTGCGTAACAATTCAAAAAAAGAGAGTCAAACAACATCGGATGACTTCTTTTGGCCCACCTTGTAGTAAGAAAATAAAACTTGGTTGGTCGTTGAGCTTGTTGACATTTCTTTAGGGGTTACAGAATAACACGACTGAATCGTGCATTTTTTATGAGTTGCAACTGAAACCTCGAATTGGGTTGTGTTGCAAGATTTAATTTGCAAGTATTCAAATTGGTTTAGTCATTTTTTATTATGTTGTTTTGGCTGTGCAAAACGTTTTCAACGTGCAAAACGTTATGAATAAAACAAAACGCATAGAAGCCGTATACTGTAAATAGGAAACACATTTGACCAAATCTTTAGTTTTCCAAAAGCTTTATTAGATTAGAACCATGAGCTTATTAAAAAAATACTTTAAAAAGTCGATCAAAAATTACGTGTGGAATTATCTGATACAGTGTACCTCTCTAAAAATAAGGTTGTTACTAACAAAAGTTTGGTAACTTGGAAAGCCATTTCCAAGCCAATCAAAATCGGACACTGAAATTCCCATATAAATAGAAAATTTCACGCACTGGTGATCACCCGCGATTTTAATACGAAACACGAATTTGTACGTAAAAGATTTATGCCAGTCATTTTTTACGATTCCACATTTTGTTTACGATTCGAGTTAGATGAAAACAAGATTGAGGATGAGATAAACAGGATGCTGTAAAAGTTATACGTGCCTATTTCGATGAGTATTATATGTATAATATGGTTCATTTCTTATGGTTCTGTAGACAACGTTACTGTGTCGTTAGTTACAATTTTCTTATCAATGTTGTCTTTTTACTTTGCGATTATTCAAATGGTGTTCAAAGGCAGTACAGTTTCAAAAGCAGTAGCTACTTAAAAAGCAGTACGTAGTTGCTGCCGCAGGTTAAACATTTATATTATTATCTTTTACTAAATATTTGTTTTACATAACGATACGTTTAAGTTTGTGTTTACCTTATTCAACCACCACCACCACCTTACTCAACTTACCACCATATTAATATGATAACTTTCTTCAAAAATCCACCTGATTTACTTGCGACTAAATCAACATATTTCATATTATAATAGTGATCTATGAAACCCTCGTCCGCCACCGGCTTTTAATAAACGTTAGGTTCGTGCTTCGTCAAAAACGCGTAATTTATGGGTTTAAGGCGTCTATGGAGGTAGAATGCCGTTACGGCATTTTATCATTCGGCTTTTTTCTCTCCACGGAAGTAAATAATGTATCGAGAACGATTCGTGGTTGCAATGTATGCATCTCTGCCTGAGCCACTGATGGAGAACATTAATTATAAACGAAATGTTCATATATCTTAACTGAAGTAGGTATTTTATTCAGTTTGACAACTCAAAATGCATAAATATCGCCACAGTACGAGTTGTGGACGTTGTGGTGTTCGTATTGATACTTAAAAAGTTTACGACTTGGGATATTCTTAATTGTAGGTACAGTCAAGGTTAAATATATAGACACGTTCAGAGTGTTAAAAATATGTAACCACGACCTTATTACGGCGACATAAGATCGTGGTTACATATTTTTGAGGCTTTAGACGTATCTATGTTTATAACCTTGACTGTACTACAGCAACGCTCTGACCTTCAAAATATTCTCTCCATCTGTAAAACTAAACTGCGCTCTAAGGAGAGCTATGTTAGGAAGTCAATAGAAGCTACGCTAATATGTTGTGCAATTAGTGCAGAGCATTGGCGCAGTGCGGGTAGGAAGTGCTATGTATGCCGCAACTATGACAAGTGCTTCAATTGCAAACAAATCAACGTTTATAAACTAATTACCGTCAAATTTACGCTACACAACTTATACTTCATTTCATGATACGAGTCTGACATTGGACGCCCACAATTATGTTTGTAATTTTATCTTTCGGGAGAATCTATCATTATAATATTTTATTCAAAATATTTGCTATAGGTTCATTCATATTGTATGATTATTAATTATTTGCCTGTGAAATGACAGTTATTAAACAATGCGTCTTGATACAAAACATTAAAGAAATTAGAACTAAAGCTGTCAGGGCAGGGATTATTCAGATCACATTACGTTAAAAGGAATATTCAGAGCGCATCCAAGTCCAGGTCTCCCGGGGTAGAGACAAAGAAGTGAAGTATCAGAAAAACATATAAATAAAGCCTTTAAGTGTTTCCCCGGGGATCGCGAATACCGAGCGAGCGGGCTGGCGTTTATTCGCGCAATTTGAAATGTTTTATTAATTTATGGATAATCCTTCTGGCTTGGGGAGAATTTATTTCTCGTTAAGCAAAAATAGTTATCCGTGGAATTGTAAACAATCATTCAGCGGTAAAGTTTAACGGAAACGGAAATGTTCACTGAGATTTGTTTCGGCGTTGAAACAATATTAATGTATATTCTCCACGTTATTTAAAATGTGAGTTGGCTTAAAATAAAAACCAACGTAAGGAGCCGGTATTTGAGTATTTAATCAAATATAATCTACCTACATCCTATAGGTACCTTTAGTTAACTGAAATTCAATGTCCAAATGAGATTACATTAATAAATTAAAAGAGACTCAAATCACATATATTTTCTACAAATGAAAGGTAAAAAGGGCGACCGCCTAGTTTCCCTAATATTTTTCAAACGCGGACATTCCCAGAGAACGTCCGAGAATTCATCCAACTGATTAATGCTTGCGGACACATAAATTATGCACAAACAAAATGTCCTCGAATAAACCCCAGCCAAAGCGGCTCGTCCGAAATTCGGCTCGTAAACACTTATGAATAGGTACTATTTGGACGCGAGCCTTCAAAGGAGCTGGGGCGAGAGGGCGAGTTGCGGTCACATTCATTTCCGAACGCAAATCTAATTTGGCCCGATGACCGCCGGCCGCCACTGAATTTCCTTACCTTGATATGAGAAATCTGACAACTGACCGCGGTCTGACCTAAAAGTTGTTGTTTGAAATTCGTATAACCGATTGTTATGTTTTGAATTTAATGAGAAAAGTTTTCTTATATCACCGAAAATTGTTCACAGCGGGTTTAGTATTTTCCACAATGCGATTATTACAATTCTTGGTTTGCTGTTCACGAGCTATAGCGAAATTTATTTATTGATACATTACATCACGGTTTGCAGCAGAAAACGTTCTGAACCAAAAATTAACCCTGCCTGAGAAGAAGGACACCTGGTACAGCTTCCTCCGATGAAGAGGTATTGATTCATTAATAAATATAAAATCTGGCAACAAAACAAAATATAGAGTGGACATTTTCGGGTTCTACTTACTACTCGTTGAAAATTCACCGTATTGAAAATATTTAAAAAAGTACATAAAATTGTATACTCGACTCGCAGTAACAAAGAGGCTTTCGTCGGCACCGGCTTCATGCAAGTAACCCTTTGTGGCGGGCCGTAACAAGCCGATTTCGTTTTTATGCAGAATATTGTTTTGATTCTACAAAAAACTCAATCCCGCGTCAATCTATATAAATGTTTCTCTTTGATTCTTTGACACAGAAAATGTGGGTTTTAAATAATGAAAAAATACGATTTTCATTTTAGCAAAGTTCTTTCATACTTACTAATAATTGTAAATATAATACCTATTTATAGGTACGTCTACGAAGCTAGAGGTTCCGGGTTCCATTCCCGTCATGATGACTGCGAGTATCTGTGTTGGATGTTTTTTATGTATTTAGATAAGTATGTATTTTTCTCCATACGTAAATATGTTTATCGTTGCCTTATACCCATTGTACAGCACTCTTAAAAGGAACTTCGAGTTTGTACTTCTCTCTCACTCGCTCTCATTCGCTCTTATGCGAGTCTAACCGACTTTACCCGAACCCGAAAAACTATTTAGGAACTATCGCACTGTACAAGCCTAGAAGGACTCAATTTATGTCAGATTATTCCCTCATTTTTTCAATTATTTTACTGATTAACATGGTATGAACATTACAAAGAAATCATGTAATAGGCTTCGATCGAATCGATATTTTATTTTATTTATATTTAACCAAAATATATAGCATTGTGTACAAGTAAACTGTCACATGTTACGTTACAAAGGATCATCCTGGATTGGCCTACGCCCAACACTTTTTTTGACAAACTTCTGTCAAACCTAATTTTGCCGCCGGCGCTATTAGTTTTTTCGCAAGGCTCTCCGAAGATAGGAAATCGTGCCAAGAACAAGTTGCAAACTAGAATGCGTGACCAGCGTTTTCTGCTCGAATTTCACACTACCCGTGTACTTTCTCAACTACTCACTGCGCACTTTTCAATTGAATTTAAAAGATTTTGTTTGTTGAAAAGTTTATTTCTCGCTTTGGATTCTCATAGTATTTCGATTTTCGAAACAAAAAAATAATGACTCGTAATGCTCGTACGTGTCGGTTAGACTCGCATAAGAGGATATGACAGCGAGTGAAAGAGAAATACAAACCCGAAGTTCCTTTTATTAGCTACTGCAATATGTTTTTTAAACATCACCCATGGTCAGTAAAAAAAAAGATTGAATTAAGACATGTTGACAGTCGCTGTTTGTAGTCGCTTTAAGGAAACGGATCCTCCAAAATGAAATCCTAGAGCCTCCATTGCACCGTACACACAAACATTAAAAATGATGAATGTGATAATGCACATCGCAAAGAACTACGTTATGACAAAAAAATGGGAAACAAAGGGCTCCGTTCGGACATACCATGAGTGTTATAATTACTTACATTTTCAGGTTAGGCGGCGGCAGTGAATGTAATACCTAATTAAATTCACCGCAACTGTGAAAGCATAGGCTGGTTGGTTAACAATAAAATCATAAAATATATTGAATACCAAATATTCAATAAAATCAAATTTGGTAATTATCATAAATGTTTGACAATGACTTGTCTGCGGTTTCATTAATTGACGGTTTTGTTTATTTGGGTTACAATATTAATAATTAATTGATTGAGAACGGTTGAAAAGTTAAATTAATAGTGGCACGGCCAAGTGAGATCTGTCAGATTAAAGAGAAATTTACAAAGGGTAGTGCTGTTGGCACAGAGAGAAAATACAGGTTAGATAAGGATTTTTGTAATTATGGCTCTTCACAAACAGTCGAGAAAAACATACATTAAATAACTACTGTAAGCAGTAGGTAAGAATAAGGCGAGCTACTAGATACATCGTTTGGCAACGGTGTTTTAGGGTTCCGCAGTCATACTAGAAACCCTTGTAGATTCGCCATGTCCGTCTGTCTGTCTGTATATCGCAATCACCTTTTCTCAGAACTGAAATGTTAACACAAGATAAATCTAGATAAACATTTATATCGCGCATAAAAACGAATTATTGTCCGGGTACGTCCCATTAGCCCATACATGTAAAGCAAGGCCACAATTATATAATATATAATTACAGGTTTAGGCTTAGTAATACGGTCCCGTTTGACACCCTTTGGGTACGGAACCCTAAAGGCTTCCTCAAATAGCCGGCTTGGCGCGGCGCGGCAATAGCGTGGCGTGTTCTTAGTTTAGGAAATTAACAAGGAATTGTATGCAGGCCGTCACACATAATCAAGACGCGCCGCGCCACGCTACTGTCGCGCCGTGTCACGCTGCAGTCGCGCCGCGCCAGTACAAGTCGGGCGCGATCACGCCGCGCCGTGCGTTTTAAAGACTAGTAACAATAGAGGAAAAGTGTGGCAACTCTATGATCAAACTTGCATGTATGACAAGTGCTGGTTGAACTAAAGCTGTACTATATGTCGTACCTAGACGACATACTGTTTACCACCGAAATATGTATTACGAATTTAAGTAATTGATGGATAACTGTCATTGTCCTTCTGTTATGTAACTGGTATTATGTAATACGTTTAATTTACTGCTGTTGTTGTTCTGAATACTAATATACAAAATTAATTAATTAATTAAAGTATTTTCCAGATTTTTAGTATTTATAGTTTTGGGTGTAGGGGGTGTGTTCCCTAAATTTTTTAGCGATAATTAGATTTTTTAAACAATATTTCCTAAACAGTTCCCAGTTCAGTCAGCTATTCAACAATCCTCAGTCGATGTTAAAAGGAAAACTATTATTTATTAGTCAATGTGGGTAATTCCGTCTGCTGGGCAAGACCGATCATAGGCATTCGTGCCCATTCGTAACGGCGTATCGCCGCCTCTCTTTTAAAAACGGAACTAAAAATTTCTCCTGCTTTATTTATTTATTTTAGAGACAACAAACAATTACACAATATTTATAACTTACTATGATTACAATGTATGATTTCAAATTGTGCAATCAACAGCGTTATCCACATAATACTCTTACATGATAGGTTGCCATGAGTGGGGCAGTAAATGTAAATGTACATTTCTTGAGGCTAAGTGATCAGAATTTTATGAAAAATTTTGCTATTAGCAGATATTATTTATCAACAGAGTTAACAACGATGTGCCGTTCTTAGAATGGGCACAAATGCCTGTGTACGGTATTACCCCGCAGACGGAAAATAATTACCCACGTTGACTATATTGATCAAAGTGAACTAAAGTAGTATCGAATTGTTAGTCTTGATGATGATGACAATCTAAGTGACATTTCAACGCGCGCAAGAACCGATACGTGTCTGAATCAATTATTACTTTTCCAATACTTTTAATGACCACACCGCTCAAGTGATTAACCTTCAAAATAACTCTGGTATAAATCTCTAAGACACGTCCTCTTAAAACAAATTACATTAAAGTTAGTATTGAGGGTCAGGCATGAATTATTTTACTCATGGCTTAATGGAAACGCGGAGATTAGTTTTGTTGTGCAATGTAATGCTACAGTAATTCTATTTCCATTCGCAACTCTTTTGGAATCGAGAAAATGTAATTTAGTTTTACTTTAGCCCTAGATACAAAAAGAAAGGTTTTATTGTTAAGTGCTTGAAACCTATGTTTCTATGTAGGTGCGTGTCTGGCTATTATGACCACGAGTACACTAGTTGCATGACCGTCTACCATCGCGATTTGTAACCACTTTTTATGTGTAAATAGTTCGTTAATAGTAAGAAAATATTGTTCGTATTTTAGTGCATAAATTAACCATTACTTTTGTATTTCTATATAGGAATAATTACGGCTTTATTTACTCTTCTTCAAAACGACTTGAAACCCTTTACTTTACATTGAATCTTAGCTTTTAGAGACGTATATTATACACTGCTAAAAAAACAAGCTTACTTTGTACTAGAAAACAAACAAAAAACAGTTTTATCCCATTTAGGGACAATTTATGCGCGTCTTCCCTTGCCTGATGGACTATATCGAGATACATTGCGTTGGGGTTTCGCATTTTTCCACCCGATTTCTTGTTTATTTGAACAAATATTTATTACACCTCAGCACGGGTCAGCGTATCTAATTTAGTAAATATGTTTACATGATAAACAGGTCATCAGTTGTGGTTCGGTATCTACGTGTATATAATGCTGGAGTTATTTACACGTGTGTAGTATTTCAGGACACAGCGATTTTTTCCTGTTCGTTTTTCAACACGTATGTACGAGTATATTGATAATAAATATATTATATATAGACGACAAGCTTGTTCTTTGTTGACATGTTGTATTATTTGTACCCCCTTAATTTTTCACAACATTAGCAACATACAACATACAACCACCTTAATGGCTAATTACAGCTAAAGTTCATTTTGCCAATCTGTTGCATCCGCAATGTGTTACACAACTAGAATTAATTCTAAACTCCAACGTTCATACTCAGCCTGCAGCAGAATCTGTAAGATAATAGCACACTATCTAACACGTTCAACTACTATAAATTTATTTCAAGTTTCAAGATTTTGAATTATAGGTGCACTTAGAACTTAGTTTGAGACGTATAGTTACCTAACTCTCAAAACAAGCTTGCAGCGTTGCAGTTAGAGGGTTAACTTTGTAGCACAATTTTATCATTAGACTTGCAATTGGAAGTACTATAACAAATACATCAAACTGAAGAATGTTGTACACAGTTAAAATTAGAAGTTTTTTTTAGATAAATACATAAGTTTACTATTTATCTATCTCAGAACTGTAATGTGGTAACTAAACTACTTTAAATATATCAATTTATAATTTAAATTATATTTTTTTCTTTTACTGACTGACTTGCAAATGGAAGGCAGGAAAGAAAAAAGAAGATGGAAGGTAAATTATACAACACGATCGTTCCGAGTTTTGATTGCACTTGGATTTTTTATAAACAAGGGCATTTAATTATTTTTTTTACTTTAGTTTAATCTCGTGCCGTTTAAATTAAACGCGATGCTCGTTTTTAAATTTCATTACTCGATTGGAATTTATGTAGTACTTCTTTTCTGTGCTTGTATTAACAGCTATAAAAGCGATGATAGTTCCAATTTAAAACTGAATATGAAATGTAGTACAATATGTAGTACTTTTATACATGTACGTACTTAACGAAGTTGTATAATTCCCTCGTCCCGCCCTAGGTCGTAAAGACGCGTCTCAGTCGGATTAAAGTTCCAAGATTACGATTTCGGGTCGCGATAGGAACGTTAATAAATGTGTTTGGATGTACTTTACCGTAAATCTTGGGACAATCATGAACACTTGAAAATATGTGAAAAAGGTACCTAATAAAATAAAATCACGTAATTAATGTGATGTAAACTTTTTGGTGAAACTATAATATGTTATTATTTCAATAATGTTACCTAAATTTAATTAACGAAGCAAATGAACGTCGAATTATGTTTTTAATTAATTGTTTTTTTTTTATTATGATTAAGTAATAATTTCCTTGCGAAAACAAAGGCTTTTTGAGCTAGTGAGGTGAACAATAGATTTATTTCTTATTCGCAAAGTCGTCTTATTACTCCCAAATAATGTTGTGAGGTAACGTTCCGTTTATTTTTTTAACAACTAACTGCCGCACTCAGAGACGTCAATTAAAATTTAAGATTCATTAAAGTTGCTGCGTCTTATTCTATTGCTATAGCAAAGAAAGTGACAGCAGCAACTTTAATGACACTTAAAAATTAATAGACGTCTCTGATTGCGGCAGTAAGCAATTTAAAGAATCTTATCGGTATCTACATAACAAGTAACAATACATTGTTAATTAAGAATCGATGTAAGTGATAACACTGACATGTAATACAAATTTAAGTTTACTTACTGTATCTTTCCTGTCCATTTTATAATTTAGAATAATTAAGTGACTTAATTCAACATTATGTTTTGAATCAGGTCTCTATAATAATAATTGTATAGTATGGCTCGAAGTCAGAATCAATTTTTTTTAATAAGGGCACTATATTCTGAAGGTGCTATGCTATGTTTGGTTCGCTTTAATGAAAATTTCATGTTTTTTTTACCGAATTATTACAGATTTGACCTAATAACACGCAAAATGAGCGCAAGACATCGAGTTGCAGAAACCAGCCCGCTATTAAAAATAAATTGAGATTTTTCAATGTGTCGAAGTGGGTACAAACTTTACTTGTCACCAAAACCTTTGTGACACACTTTTGTCTTGGTAATCCCTTCCCTTCTTGACTTTACCGTCATTTATGAACCCACGGCACAACATTGTTTTCTTTGAACCCTGAGTCTATCAAAACTGGATAAGCGACAGCGTATGTAAACGGCAAAATGAATTTAATGATGTTATTCCTACATATTGAAGGAAGCGTAAAAGGAGTTTTTAAGTGAAACTCGTCGAGTCTTTGTTGGTTCAGGTGTTCCGCTCGAGTTATTTAACTTCTCGTAATTTACGTCTAAGAAATAACTTCTTTCTTCACAGAAACCATTTTATTCTAATTGAAGTTAAAACAACTACCTATATTTGGAAAAACCTTTTAGCCTTGTCCCAAAACAATTTATTGAAGCTGAAATTCTTTTTTCGCCACTGATGTGATTCCTTTTTAAGGTTCCGTAACCAAAGAGTGCCAAAGGTTATTAAGTGCTAAACCTACGCTGTCCGTTCGTTCGTCCGTCTGTCCTAACTTAAAGAGAAGTATCTTTTGAACCGTAATGGAAAGCCGGTTGATTTTTTATAGAATATGTGTTATTATAACAGCGGATTTCCTAACAAATAACAATAAAATGTTTAAGTTAATGAATAAGGAGAAATAATATAATAATGGAACAACAAATTGAAAAAAAAACCCCGAGTCCAACTCGCACCTGACCGGTTTTTTGTTTGATGGCGGCTACGATACTTAAGTTAGGAAATAAACGTTAAGGAAAATGTTGATTCAGCCAGCATCGTAAATGGATCAAGTGGAAGCAATAATTAATATTCGGGGCACAAAATAAGATTTTGCAAATTTTATTTGGAGATTTGGGAATATTTTGTTTTTATACAGATGTTGCCAATCTGTTCTACTAATTGAGCAATAAAGCGATTTATTGTTTCATAGAGCATGCCGAATATGCGCTTATTTTGTTATTTTCCAACCGAATGAAATTATTTAATAAAACAAAATCATAACCAACCTGTCACTGTAAATTGATTTGAAATTGGAATCTTTAATTCAGCCAAAGAGGACCATATTTACAAATACCTTAAAGACTAAAATTCATAACATTATATAAAACTTGAAACTATCACATCATTGTTTAAACGCATTCGCTGTCATTCAGCCGGCGGCGGCGCCGGGATCGCCCACATGGCACCCCTCGGACAGAATTCCTCCTGTGTGAAAATGTAAGACAAAAAACATATTCATACCTATTCGTTGTAAAAAAAGAGCTCTGTGCCTCATTATTTTAAAACTGAAAGAATCTAACTTTACTATTACTATAAAATAAAACTTTACTATAAAACCAAAAAAAGACACCATAGTAATCTCAGAAGATTTATCTACAGCGCTACTAATTAGGCTCACACTTTACTGCTCTGCTTAATTACATTTAGTGTCACGGGGGTCCTTAAATCTTTAACGAGCGATAAAGTGGATGTAGGGAGAAAAAACAGAACAATTACTAAAATAAAAAAAAGCTTGAAATAAGAAAAATTGCTCAGTATTTTGTAGTCTAAAAATTCAAAAATTACATTTAAAAAATGTTTTTTAATAGGTAACGATACCTTATTTGATAATGAAAAGTAAAATAAATAATTTGCTTTACCCTGTTGTTTTGTTAAATGATAGGAAGCTACCCTAAAAACAATATAAGTAACTATACCTATACTACCTATATAAATGTATATAAAATTTTAACTTAATTGTATCAGTTTCTGAGAAAAAGTGACTGTGATAGAAGGACATGGCGAAACTGTAAGTTTGACAATGAAACCCTATAAAAGTCATTATTATTTTTATAACAAAAATAATAGATCAGTTAGATGCTGCGATTTGAAATTCAGATTTTTACTTATTCTGCTAAGTGAAAATAAAATTCTGGAACAGAATACGTGGAAAGATAAAAATGAAAACTACTTACAGATATTTAAACTGACATGATGTTTATGTAAGCTTCGAATTCTTGGAATCTGGGTTCCACCACGGGTAGCACAAGTTGTATTTTCTCGCTTGTCGCTCAGTGCGTCTCTTTCGTTACAGACTAGGTAGAGAGGGATTACCTAGCGACAAACGAGTCGCGGGCAACTTGTGCTAGCCGCCCAGAAAGTGCAAGCGTCGACTTGTATCGTCGGGCAAATCTTCGAACGTTGTAAGCTGAACAATAATAAAACCAAGTGCAGACAGTTTGAAAAACGAAAGGCAAAAATAAATACCCGCTTCCTATTGACTACGGCCGTTGCAAAAGGGATCGAAACGTAAATAATAAAATGTTTTTTGAAATAACTAAAGGTGTTATTTGATTGAAGCCTTTGTCTGTCGGCTTGTGGTTCCATTTCAATGCGTTTATTTAAATCAATTAGGCCAATCAGCTCCTAGATGCTCTTGAGTATGCGGCTTTGTAAATTTTCAGTGTATACAGTTACTATAAAGCGACCTGGCCTGACTCCGTTTAATGATAATACCTACATCGATTTATTATCGTTCTATTTGGTCTTGAAATGGCATAACTGATGGTGAAAACCGCATAAAAATCCATCCACTACTTACTTACTGATTACCCGTAAAATCAGGCTTAATAATATAATAACAAGAGTTATCTCAAATCCCGCCATTGCTCATTACGGGTCGATATTGCTCATACGAGTAACTAATGAACTAATTAGTAATGCTCTGTGGAGCAAAAACGTTTGCAGAGAAGCTAGGATGTTTCAGCGGATCGTTAGTACTGCTAATTAACTGGGATTGAGATATCAATATCAATATGAGAAATGAACTAACATACAAGTACGGTAAGCATTGTTTTAAAGGCGCATAGGTACCTACCTAGAACTGCAATAATAAAACTCTCTTGAAATGTTTAAAATAATAAAAAAAACATAGTTCCCTTAAGAAACGAACACTAGTATGATAACTTTTTTTAAATTAGGTACTTAGCTCCTTTTTTATAAATGTACAATAAATATATTTTAGTTTACGCATGTTTTTTGTTTTTTATTTGGCTACAGGTAGTTAGTGCGGCGCTCCGTCACTACTTACTCCGTCTGTATGGGGGAGATGTATTGACATTTGCTTTGCTTTTATATATAAGGTCAGAACATATGTTTAACATACTAAAGTAGTATGTGTGTTTATGAATAAGAGTTGTTGTTTTTCAAAGGCGAGTTAGTCAAGAGGCTCTACTTCACCTCTTGTACGCACTAGATATCTATATATATTATATAAATAAGGTTTATACCTCGTTAATTACAATCTCCATGAAAGGTCCTTTTGGTATAGAAAAGGTTTAGTTGTCAACCTCATATTTCCCATGTATAAAGCTAATGCACACACCCAAATTGCCTTATAAAGCCGGATTTCCACAAAAGGTCGCTTTGTGTGTTTTGAGGTGCTTTATGTACCTATAGGTAGGTACAACTATAGTTAGGTTCACGGTGTAATACTCTCTTATACATATGTATTTATATTAAGTACCTAGGTAACATGTGAAAGTTAAATGAATATTTAGCGAAATAACACAATTTCGTAGCTAGTAATGTGTAAAAATAAGACGACGTGTAGATAAATTTTAAAACTTAATTATTTTTATTGCATTGATGGATGACTACATCCAAGTCAACAAAATAATAAGTTTAGTGTTAATTTAAACAAAATGTTAATATGATCGCTATGAAAATCTTAAGGCAGCCTGCAATCGTAGCATGAAATTATGCGGTCACGCAAGTCGCACCACAACGCTGACCTCTTTCATCTAATTAACATTTTGATACACATTATTTAGCTTCACAAGCAAACCTCCGTGTTGCAATACAGGCCGCTGATAAATATTAAAATAAATAGATAATAAAATAATTTATTCGAAGTAAAAGGGATTGTACAATCGATGATAGTTTAGATTAAGTACTTACATGTAAGTGGTTGTATATAATAATTGTACAGTTAATTATTAAACCCTGATCTCCAAACTAGGCAAAGGCCAGTTCACACGTGAGAGCTATTTGAGTATGATTTGCAAGTGCGTTTTCTTTAATTGAATCTCAATTTAAAAAAAATAGAAACTAAAAAAAGGTACTATGACGCACCCTTTATAATATAAAGATAAGCCTTTGACATTCACGCACTCTAGACGGACGGCGCTACTGAATTAATTTGCTTGTCATTTTGCTTTAGCAAGCACACAGCCTCACATATCACTGTCACCAATATCGAATAACATTGTCAAACGGCTGTAGGTACAGCAAACGCTTAAACGAGTAAGCTCGATAAGTCTGTGCCATATCCTACTCGCATGTCAAACGCACTAAACCTGTATTTTCATATCCATAAAAATGTCAAAAACAAATTCTTTGCGAACCAAACATTTTTTACAGCCAAGGTTCCTTTGATCCTTCACTCAATCCAATACACCCAATACTATTACTCTCGGGTTCGTAATAGAGTCATAACCCACGGACTTCGACCTCTTTGATCCCAAGACAGACGGATATTTCAGGTCTCTGTTCCTATTATATATCTAATCCGCCCCATTAGAGCTCGCTATTGAGGTGATTTGCTTTGACAAGGGCGTTCTCCTGATTGTGGGAAACGGGGTCCAGAACAGATTTCACTCAAGATTATATCGGCCTCGCAGGAGCGATAGGTTTCTTTCATATTAGTTCTTTTTTTTGGGTTCCGTACCCGAAGGGCGCCCAACGGGACTATGAATATGTCTACGCTGTCCGTCCGTCCGTCCGTCCGTTTGTCTGTCTGTCTGTCTTAACTATAAAGAGCTGTATCTTTTGAACCGTAATAGATAGCGGGTTGAGTTTTTTTATATTTATTGTGTCGTAAAAATGGTAAAACATACAAGTGTCTAATTTGGTATGATTATAGAACAAACCCTATAGAATAACAACAAATACTAAAAACCAGCCAAATTTGTACGGAACCCTCAGTGGGCGAGTCGACTCGCACTTGCCCGGTTTTTTAAAGTAGTGCCAAATCAGAATTTTATTATATCGCTGAATGGTAATGCTGATACATAAATACCAAATTTCATACAAATCATCCAAGACACGCTAACAAACATTTGCCATTACCGAGTGTCAATCCCTGGACCGCTAGCTACGCAGGCCGGGTCACTACCATTTAGGTTAACCGCATCTTTATATATGTAGAAATTTCTTTCTACATATATAAAGAATGTGATAACAATGTGAAAATATAATAGCGTGACTGAAAGGAAGGCCTCGAAATGTTAAACCATTATGAATCCCATATCCCCACGAGTCATCCGCAGCACAAACAAACAAATGACAATTTTGTACGTGGAACCCTGAAAAGGAATGTTCGCGAGAAGAAAACAAATTGTAACAAGCATACCGCATGCCGCGGTGGATATTAAATTCTTTCTCTTTTGTTGCTGTCGCTTCGTTTATTTTTGTTAACAATCTGCGGAAAATTCAACACAAGTCAACTTTTTTTCGAGTTACCAGGGTTTTAAATGGCAGAAATGTTAACTTTGAATTTTAAACCCGTAGTAACGTCGCAGTGTACGACTGGCCGACAGTGCGTTTGTGGAATTTGACTCGAATCCGTCAGGACAAATTGTCCGGGAAATACTGGCTGGAAAAATATCAAGGTAACAAAATACATTATTTTTGTAGTTTTTTACGATTCAATACCTACACTTAATATTATTCGAGCATGGCTCAATCCTTTTATAAACAATTCTACCCTTTTTTCGGGTTTAGAAGTATTTTTTAATGTGTTGGAAATTTCACTGATTTAATACTGTATTTCGTAAATACACTGCGCCTTGAGGAAAAATGTTTATATTTCATGAAAGCATAATTTTATGTCTCGTTTGTCCACGACGAGTAACTTAATTTTTATAATTCAACGTCCTTGAGCTGAAGTGATTGCCGACTTTCGTCATCTCACATTTTTAAACAAACAATTTGTCTGTCATGAAAAATTCTGACGACAGCGGTGATGGAAGAGGATTCTAACAATGATTTTCTGTAAAACTAAATTATTCTGACATCCGATAAGGTTAACTTGGGTTCTTGTCAAATTGTTTTGATAAGGTATTGCAACAGAGGGATCTGATTAGATAACCGTGCAAGTGCAACTCATCCTATACGTGTAGTGGACGCTGAACTAGCTATGCGGCGCATCCACATTAGAGGTTACCTTGAAAGGCAATGTAAACATTTGTGACGGACGCATGCTCGCTCATAATGAGGTCTAAGGGCTGTATTAATAAACTAATCTCAACTCTGATCCCCGTCACAAGATGCGTCAAAAATGACAGTTCGCTATGGTTTGACGTTTACTTTGACGTATCTTGAGACGGGATCACAGTTGAGATGAGTTTATTAATACGGCCCTAAGAGTCAACTGAAACGGTTTTTGTATGTTTGCACTGTTAATCATATTTTCTTGAAAATTGGTAGAAGAGTAGTGAAACAAATACTTTTTTTAAGTTCAAACATGACCAAGGTCGGTCAAGGGGCTACGTAGTTAGGGAGTGGAAAAAGTGAACTAAGCTGTTCGCAATTTTAGTGTTATCCTTTTTTATCATGTCTTTTGGTTCTCGACCGCATATAGTTACGCACGTTAGGTGCGAGCGTATAAACTATTTGATAAATCTAAGCAAGCGATTTGAAAGCTTCACTAAATTCCGTCTGGGTAGGGCTAAATTATTCTGAACTTAAGGAGTCGAGTAACACTTTAGGAACTTTCTAGAATTAAGTAATAGAAACAAACACGCTAACACTTTACTGTCGTAAATTCTCTTTGCAAACAGGACCTTTGTCCTATGTAAATAAACGATGGGCCTTCCCGGCCAAAGTGTCCCTCTCGTAGTGTTGCCGTAGCAAATTGTTGGGTTGATTACTTGAGACCTAAACGGCTTTTGGATATCTGATATAAGGCTTATAGTATAACGCATGTACGTAATGTTTTAATATTTCACATACTGTTCAATATTCGTCTATGTAGATGACATCTTATGTACGTATTTATTAGACGTGAAGGAGATATAACTACTCTTTCATCTGAAAGTGTAGCCAATTTGCGTTCTACGAAAGATACCAAGCGGTTGTAGAAATTTATTAAATATAAAATGACACATAAGAACGCACGAGAGTTTTTTAATATTTTCAGGCACTTTTTTCTTGACTTTCTTTTTAAATACAACATTTTGCTCTTTGCACATTGGTTTGATGCATTTTTAACCTATTTATTATAACATATTAACAGGCTTAATTGTAAAACATCGTCCCGCAAACCGCAAAAAAATGCTTTATTACCCATAAAAAATACAGGTAGGTACTAGAAGAAGAATTAAGGCGAACAAAAAAAGCCTTTGGGAATTTTCCCAAGAAAATCATTTAAATTGTCACTATGGAAATTACTTCGGATTAATAATAATTTACATATGAAGTTGATAATTAATGACTCGCAGTCACGTTACATACACAACCAATAAACCCGGATTATACCGCGCCACCGCCGCACCCAGAGTTTCCTCATAAATCAGACTAAAGCCAGACTTACACCATTCAAACCTATTGCCTAAAGTTCTCTGACCCGTGAAACAAAGTTTCGAATTGGACCACCTTGTAAGCAATGTTAAGGGCCGATGTAGGTGTCAAAAGTTGGCCAAGTAGGTACCGTGCGAACTGCGAGAGCGGCTCAAACTTGGAGACCCCTCTAAATCTACGAACTTTCTGTTGACAGCGCTTCAGACGGTTTACTTGTCCCCAGTGACGTGTCACACTAAAAAGTCGCGTATTGGCAGCTTTACACTGCTTATTGAGAACGTCACAATTTCAAGCTGGCAACTTTGCTTTGTTTTCTAGCGTTTTCTTGATACTTCGTCCGCGCACAAATAGTTTGACGTTATTCCTACGGGAACTACAAAAAATCCGGAAAGTAAAAAAGCAACATACAGTCGAATTGAGAACCTCCTCCTTTTTTGAAGTCGGTTAATTATCCTTTGTCCTAATGCAGAATATGGACTATCTGAGTGCCGAATTTCATCTAAGTCTCTTCAGCCCTTCGTGAGTGATTGAAAGAAATGTATATTACCATATTTTACCCGAGACTGTGACCTTGTAGAATTCGTCTATCGTTTTTCCCTCGAGAACTATACAAAAATTCAGTTCAAAAAGTAGTATATCTGCTAATTTAGAACATGGACTATACATGTGCCAAAATTCATCCTAATCAGTTTTGCCGTTCCTGTATGATTAAAACACAAACATCTAAGTATGTTTCTCTATATAATAAAATAATGTTTATTAATGTCAATTATAACAAACCACCACCACCACCAGCACTCCATATGTACCACTTTCCACCACACCACCACCAACCACTTTATACATAATATGTACCTACTCGTATGTGGTTTAAAAGCATTGCTTTCTTTAAGGTTGTCCTATTTCGATTCCATTAGTGCAGTGGCAATTCCAGAGGGGAGCAGGGCCCATTTCATAAGTAAACCATATCCAAAAAAAACGAAAGATTATTCAACAAGAAGAAGACAAGAAGCAAGACGCTAACTTAACAATTTTCGAAAACTGACTTTTCTTTGATATCAAATATTGATAAGCGTTATTGGCTCAAAGTAAATGGCCCCCCTAAATAACTCTAATCTGATTTGTAATTCAAGACCAAAATCTGACAGTTTCCGTCTTAATTATTTAGTTATTTAAACAATATTTCATTAGGGTAAGTTTTATTGATAAAAATATCTACAGTTAAACCAAAATGCAGTAATCACAGCGAATGTGCGCCCGTTGACGTTACATTTTGGTCTTTAATTACACATCATGGTTTAGAGTCACCACTGCATAAGGGTGAACGATTTTATAAAACGATTTAAAACTTTCATAATCAACCTGTTGCGCAGTTTCAAATTTAATCGATGCATGTAAAACATGTACATGGCAAAAACTCATTATGAGAATCAAGTTTAATTCAGTACGCTAGTTTCATTTGAGTGACTCAACGCACGTTAAACTATTGGCTTTCTCCTGGCGCTTAGCGAAATTAAAAAACTTCGTCATACGTTCCCAACGAGACACAGCGAAGATAAATATTAACTTGTAGACGAGTCGTTTGCTCGATAAAGTTATAATTAATTTGAACAGAATACCCCAAAGTTTGATTCCCCGTGGTACAGGTTCGGTTACATTTACCAGTAGTAGACAGCGGTGATACCAAGCTGACTTCGTGTATTGTAGTATACCTATATATAATTATTGTGTCGTTATTATATTAAGCTGCGGTCCCACCAGAACTGTGCAAGGTGGGATAAAAAACGCACCAATCCATAGGATTATTTGATTTTTCTAGCATCGCACACCCCAAAGTGGTACCTATCGGTCGTCAAAGTTCGAATTCGGTAAAGTTGCCATGTAAAATCGGTATAATGTACGTTGCGTTTCATCCGAACACCTGAGCGGGGCAGCTATGTGATGCGTGAGGACATAATTCACCAATAGGCTGACGTTATTTCATGAATACTCGTATCTGTATAACATGGTAGAAACGCAGCATTAAAGTAAAAGCAAGAGAATTGTACGGTTTTTATTCCACTGTCCCTAATGCTGTTCACGAAATGATTCGGCTCAATTATAAGTATACAATCTATCCTTGTGTGTATTTCAGCATACATTTAGTTGACAATCTATGTTTGCAAAATTATCGTGCAAGCTTTTCCAAATCCAAGATTCCGTTTTTCCTTGTGTTATTATTATCTAAATATTCTAACCTAAATTAGGTAATTTGCCTATCAATCTATTAGTTATTGACATGGAAATCAATAGCCAATTATGCGGTGTAAGTGGTTGATTGCTCATTAATAGTTCAATGCCAATAGTTTTAATGAGGCTATCGTTAATTATATTAGTCCAAGTACCTGGGAGACCGAATTTTCATCGATTTCCGTACAAAAGTTCGCTGTATCCTTGATACGGCCGTAAGTTTTAGTTTTAATTGGAAGAACAATACACATGACAGCAAAGCTAGGTCTCATACTTACCGACTTAGTTCTCGTATACTTCAATAGATGGGGCTGGCGCATAGTTCTTCCATAACGGCAAAGTTAGATCTCATACTTGCCGGTAGATGGGGCGCATACCCTTGCGCACGTAGGTTTCCTCTGATATTTCGAAATATCTCCCAAAATTTCATGTAATATAATTTTTAAACACCTAAATCGCCACTTAAATACAAAACCGTCACAATTCAAAAACATACATATAATAATATAATTATAAATTAAACAGTGAAATGTATTGTTGATAATACAAACAAACCTTAATTTTTAATGAATGCTCTACAAATTTTGTTACTTTTTCATACAAAAATACACAAATGTCCTGCATCGCGCTATCGCTTTTTAAAACACTTAGTATTATACCCTGGCGCTTCATTATACGCTACGGGGGCGAGAATTAAATCTAAATAGCTAGGTCTCATATCTGGGAAAATTCTTTTTCCCCGTAATTTCACGTAAAAAGATATCCCGCGCAATATATACAAATGTTTCTCGTTTAATAAGTAGGATCAACGAGGGGTTTGAACTAGAAAATAATTTCCCCGCCTACCATACCTTGACTTCATCGCTTATCGAAATGGGACCTTTTACTCTCGAGTTTCCTTGCATATTCGTACATCATGTATACGTATATTAAGAAAATACATTATTTAAATTTTGATGATGAAAACTAAACCATCGGACTATTAATTTATTTAGAATTAGATTCTCATTTTAAGTGAATATTGTAAAATTCTTATGAGAATAAATGTCTTAAACTATATACATATAAATAAATTATATAATTATTTATTTGTTGTTGTTAACATGAAGAGATCGCTTTGTTGATATACTTAAGTGCTAATTGTAAAACTTATATTTTATGTTTATTAGTGGTGTACAAAAATTATTGTATTTAAAACACTTGTAAGCTACTTATTTAATAATAAATATTGTTTTATATTGTTAAATATTATTCTACTTATTAAACGAGAAAGATTCGAATATATTTGTACTCACGTTCTCGAAAACGGCTCTAACGATTTCGATAAAATTTGCAGTATGGGAGTTTATGGGGGCGAGAAATCGATCTAGCTAGGTCTTATATCCGGGAAAATTAATTTTCCCCGTATTTTCACGCAAGAAGATTTCCCGCGCAATATGGTTCGCAATATGATTCGACCGTCGCCGTCTGAATAGACTGATGGTTAGAGCGTTGGACTACTACACAGAGACTGCGGGTTCGAACCCCAGCTATGGATTGCTTTTTATTTGTTTTTTTTTGTATAGAAAATCGATGAAAATTCGGTTTCGGCCTGACCGACGACGCTCGGTCTCCCAGGTACTATTGTTTAAGCGCGATTGAATCACAAACATCCAGACAAACTTTTAATTTTTACCTCATTGCCCTAATCCCTTAAATGATTTGTTCCTGATTCGTCATATTCCTAATTGGTCATATTCCTAATTCGACACTTTCCTAACTGGTCATATTCCTAACTCGTCATATTCCTGATTCGTCATATTCCTAACTCGTCATTGTACAGTCAAATGAAATCGCGAACACGTGCTTACAGGATTAATAATAATAAGTATTAGAACAGGATTGTACTAAGTAGTTATACCTTTGTACGACGGTTAATAGACAATAATTTACTTAGGTGGAGTCCAAAAGAAATGACAAATAATGTAAACAAATTTGTATGAAAAATTTTAGGTTATATATGTCAAACCTAAACTTTTGTCAAAGTTTTTATAAATCAAATAAAATTAACAGATATTTTAACCTAAATGGGCTAGCTATTAAAAATGTAAGCTGCTGCCTCGTATAAGATAAAACGAAAATATTATGAACATGGATTTATTTCTTGTCAAATTTTTTTTTTAAGGTTTAGACTGAACCTAATATTAAAGGCAAACACACATTAAATAAGTGATAATGACATGAACTTCATGATAGACAAGTAGCACTCATCTATTAATGATCTAAATATGTCCTTATGATTTACCACAAAGGATTTCTATAATAAGTTTGTGCAGGCTAATGTACATGGTATGACGAGTAAGGAATATGACGAATCAGAAATATGACGAGTTAGGAATATGACCAGTTAGGAAAGTGTCGAATTAGGAATATGACCAATTAGGAATATGACGAATCAGGAACAAAACAGCATAAAATTAACACGTTTATTACGAAAATTGATAGGTAAAGATAAATCTAACCGCGAATTACTGTCGGCCAATTAGACACTGACCAATGATTAGAAATACATCTGAAATGTGACCAGTTTTGCGCTGAATAAAAGGGGAAAAGAGGCTCCTTCAAAGCTGGGTGTTAATTTCACAAACTGCTCGCTATCATTCAAAGCCCCGGGGAAATTATATTTGAAACAAGGACCAAAGTAACAATAAAATCTTAGTTATTCCTATAAACCCCTAAGGCTTGCTTTGTGTAAATAGTGAAGCCGTAATTAATCAAGAATAATTTAATAATCCAATGTTCTTTGTCTTTATATTTTAGTAATTTAACTAGAAGGAAATTTACTTGTGTAAATATTGTAATAAGACTAAGATACCATTATCTTAGTTGCCTAAATTAAAATTATTGATGTGTCATAAACGACCAAACTTAATGTAAAACGAACCATGCAACGTGTTTTTCATTTCCATTATAAAAGGTTTATTATCGAAGAAATATTACAAAATACTATAGTTTTCATATTTTTTGTCGTAACAGAAAGGTACTACCTTTCTGTTAATAGATACCAATTAGCAATTAAAAAGCGCCGTTACACTGACTTATTGTTATAACTTCCCAGCTAGCAAAACGAACTATTATACAGCTTATTTTAGTGATATAAGCAGTCGTATATCCATGATAGAAACGTTTCTATCATTGGGAAGTGGCCCCAGTTTTACAGCTGTTTGATGACATATTGTGTGTATTTTAGCACCACCTATCACAATTTTGTTATAAATCCGTGATATATAAGTGACATTAAGTATTTTTAGTGTTATAGCAATGATTTTTTGATCACAATATCTCTAAATAATTATATAATAGTTGCCACGACGCTGATATAGAGCTATTTGTTGCTATTTTGGCGATTGTGATTCTGAAATATTACATTAAACTTAACCTAACTTCAGTGCTCCAACTGTTGTGCGTATTTTGTGAGAGAAAAAATTGTTCAAGAGAATCTTTAACGAAAGGGAGTACAAAATATGGTAGGTAATATTTTTATCTCGCTGTTCATGTGTATTTGAGGTGAAATTCACTTGCGCTCATAATTTTATAGATGAAATAGTATGACATTATCGGGTTTTTTTTCATGCGCCCTTCGAATTTTTGATATTTGATTAAATAAAAATAATTTAAAATATGGAAAGCACCATATTTACTGATGTATCACTGATTTACAGCATGTTCCCGCCATGATAAAACTTTCTTAAGAGTTCCTCGAGAAATCAGGTCACACTCTAATTAGTGCAACCTATTACACTTTTTGAAATAAATTCTAATAGGCATAGACTAAATGAGTTATCATTTCATCCTATCGGAAAAGTGTTTTGGTAGCGGACGTTTCACTGATACAAGTTTGTGCTTTCACTTTATCATTGTAATTTTCTTTTTACTAAAGTGGATTTAATTAAATACTAATCGTTTAATTTGATTTAATAATGTCTGCCGCAAATAGGTATCAGTACTTATTAGAGAGTACGAAGTATGTGGAAGATGATGTTGTTGAGCAGTTTCGCTAAATTCTATCATCTTCTTCCAACATTGAAACCCTTTGTGAACTCAGAAAAAACTCCCTCCCTTTAGATCCACCTCGTGAATTTCTCCAATACTGGTCCAATAGTTCAGAACCTAGAGTGAAACATCCGAATTCTGATCAAATACATGCATAGACGGTTAAGTACCCATAACCCTGCGTTTGGTTGCGCAATCGGTAGAAATAAAAAACTTAAAGGTGACAACACCTATTTTTTTTTATTGATTAAATTTCAGAAGGTAATAAACGTTTTCAGATTATTATTCTTACCTAGAAATGGAATGGTACGGAATCCTGGGTGCTTAATTCCAAATCGCACTTGACCGGTTTTTACATATAAGTAATGGCTGCCTTTTTGTGATAAATATATATATGTTGAAAGTTCTCTTAACGAGCATAAACTTTCTTGTGTAGAAGTAATTTGCAGCTATTATGTGCGGTTTTAGCGATATATCTAACCAAAAAACGTTTTGTAGTAACTATTTGACGACTGACTATTTGGTCTTGTAAAAGTAAGTTTACAACTATTACTCTTATATATATTAGTTAAGCGATAAGATAGATGCATATCAGCTGCAGAGTATCGTTTTATATCACGGTTTAGATCCTTGCGTACCGGATATGTCACAAGCGGCGCTAAATCAGCCACTTTGAAACCACAATAGATCAACTTTGCAGTGTAAATATATCATTAAAACCTGTTCTACAAAATATTAGCGCTAAATTGTTGTCATGAGAACTTTTTTACAACTGCGTTATATGTGCTGTAAAAAGTGGTCGAGTAAACGTTTATGTCGTTAACTTGTTATCTCGATTATACAGCTAGTAGCACAGTAGCATAGGCGCTAAGGAAATGTTGTTGTATGATAAATTTGCTGTATATTAGCTGCAAGATGTTCATTTATATCACAGATTAGTTCCATGCGTGCCTGATATATCCCCAACACTATTGTAGCGACCTTGCAATCAAATAAGATCTACTTTGCCGTATAAATGGACTAATGAAACCTGTTGTGCAACATATTTGATCTAAATCGATGTTGTGAGACCTTTTTTACAGCTATGTTATATGGGTTTTACAAATCAGTCGAGGAAACGTTTGTGTCATCATTTATTATCATCATTTGGCTGTTTAACCTTGTACAGTTAAATAATGTTACGAATCACCAATATACAACAACGCTGACGGAAGCAGTCGCCGCGTTGCTTTTAAATGACTTTTATAACACTCTTTAGTGATAAAAAATTTCTTTTATCATTATTTTGCTAGCTGGGTTATTACGTATATTTTAGGTGTTTTCGGCGCTTATTATTTTTACTTAATACTAATAATAATACCAATGTGCGTTTGTTGTTTTTTAATCTTCATTAAATATTTGTAAACGTTATTATTCTTTATTTGTGTAAATATTGCTGTAATCGTTTTAATTATGCGCAAGAAAGTTCTTATAAGATTAAAGTTCAAAGCGATTACTCACTGTTGTTATATTTATGAGCTTTAATCGCAGTTTAGACTTAGAACTGGGGGAAATATTTTCTGTTGCCTAACTTTGAAAGTAATTTATGGTAATTAAATAGATATTTCTTGTAAATATTGGTAAATAATAGCTAAAAAAGTAAGCAACAACAAACATTTTATTTCTTAGTAAGAAAATTAAAAAAATAGTGACCTGCAGCGGTAGGTGTCTGCTCAATAGAATGAACTTAGGTAATATGCAGAAATCTGTCAAAATAATTCGTCGAATTGTAAATTCTTTTTTAACTTCATGGTTTTAACTTTATGGAAGTATGCCTGGATCTACAGAAGTGGTGTTTTTCTCGTTCAGGGTAAACTCTGTTATAAATAACGAACCAAATTGTAAAGATATAATAACAATTGAAGTCAACGAAAAAAAGTTTAAATTAGACTCAGTGGACCGGCAATCCCCCTCGATAGCATCAATTAGTGTGGTTGATACTTTTAATCTCGTTAATCCCGACCAGAAACCTTTACCCGCATTTGCTAGATAAACCTACCTAAACTCAATCAAGAAAGTGTGCGAAAGTTTTATTGTAAGGAAGTTTGTTCGACATGCCGAATACGTGCTGTTGGGTACCTGAGTATACTGGAGAAAAATAAAAGAAACGGGAAAATATTGATTCGTGTGTGTGTAAGTATTCTCTCACTCTCGTATAGATAAAAATATTTTCCACTTCACCAGGTTGAAAAGGCCTTTGCCGCTCAAAATCTGCGTGAAAAGTCCATCTTAAATGATGGCGTGGAAAGTAATGCTGGTGCTGTAGGTACTGCACGGAGATGGCGCTGCGTGAACCGACAACTGATGCTTAGCTCGTGCAATTATTTTTCTGACCTCTATAGTGTTTTCCTCGCTACACATTGAGATGAAAAATTGTGTTCCACACGGATGTAAAATGATTTGCCTCTCAACTCTTTGAATCTCTCGGTACGCTCAGGATCCTATAATTTTAGGATTCTTCGCTTGCTCTGGAATACTAGCATTCGCGCCAAACAACAACTGCTACGCTGGTTACGTGGCATGTTTTTCAAACAAGCAAGTCTCGATTCAACTGTGTATCTGTATGCTGTCTGGCTTTTAGTAAATTATAAGGTTACTTAATCGTAGCTATGTGTGCAGCTGAGTCGGTCGCATTTTGCAACGTCGGCCATTGCCTGGCGAGGCGCCAGGCCCTCGACATATCTAGTACCCACTTTGCGACTCAGAACTATGCGCGGCGTCATGCAAACTACAAGAGGCGACCGCGGAAACCTTGTACAAGCCTGCAAGACGTCTGAAAGTTGTAAGTGACATTCTGAAGTGATGGGTAGAGTGGCGTTGCAGACGGTTTAAGTGGGTATTTAATTAACATGTGACTTTATCGTGATGGCATGCAGAAGGGAAACGAGCACTCAGAACACCTGATCTTGATTGTGTGTGGGTTCTAAAGCTCATAAACTAATTCAATTTCAAAAATACAGTTGCGTTGCCAACCATAACAAATGAGATAGAATTCTTTACGAGTAATTTACCGGTTCTAAGATGCTTAAATACTAACTGGAGGTTAGAGACCAAACGTCGGATTAAAACTAGAAAAATTACCTTGAATTATGTTTCTCTTTAGCCTTGCTGGCGAATGAGATCAAGGTCATATTTTCTAGCTTCAATCCGATGTTATTGCAAGATTGTAGAGCAAGATTGAAGGCAGAAGAAGACCAGCTAGAACGCAGACATCTTGGCTAAAGAATCTAAGGGAATGGTTTGGCTTGAGTACTCTATCCCTATTCAGGGTAGCGGCTTCAAGAGTCAAGATAGCCATGATGGTTGCCAACCTTCGTAGAGAAGTGGCACCTTAAGAAGGAGAAGGATCCGATGTTTGCTCTGCAATCTCCAGTTAGTATTTAAACTTCTTGTTCTTACCGAAAAATAAGTGCGATAATTATTCTGCACTTTTGGATATTTTTTTTATTATTCTTCCTTCAAACATTAACTAGTGTTAGTGTGCTCTAGATACTTCTTTAGCTGCTAATTGATAGTAGACTCCTCAAATATCAAACCACGTATTATCATCAGATTTAAATCGATGTTTCAAAAGTTTCTCGCTCATATGCTTCAGGCTGTTTTTAGTGTTCTGTACTCAAAAAGTGCCCAACGGAACCCTACAACTAAGCCTAGGTACGGAACTCTCGGTGCGCGAGTCCCTCGCATTTGACCAGTTTATGAAAAGTCCATAATGCGTCCACAACTTCGGCTATTATTAGGTCACTAGAATATTGGATACATAAATTCAGTAACTCAGTTTTGTAAAGCGATAAACCCTGAAATGATCAAGCGATCATCATAAAACGATATCTTCCCGACACGGTTTGGACAGCGCATAAAATGTACCTACCGACTGATAAGCTTCATATTGTAGGTATTTAGTCGTAAAACGTTAATGACATGGCGTTAACTACCTTATGACCTTATTCGCAAGGGGATATTGATAAATTTAACATATTATGTATTTGTACAGTCAGTTGTCATAAAGTATACCTACACGTTTAGTATCTTGTCACTTAAAACGCTGTGACATTCATATATTATGGCAGTTGAAACATGACATGAAATAGACACTAAAATGTACACATATTGATGACCTTGATAGTACCTTGAAGGTTACGGTAAAATGTTCAAAAAAAGTCATCTCAAATAAACAAGTGAAGTAGGTTAAATATTTTTGAGTAATATGTGTACACATTGAATTGAACACGTTAAGCTGTCAGGCAACTATTTGTTACATTTATTTAAATATATTTTAATAGTGAAACTCAAATAATTTATAAATATAGATAAAACAGAGGCACTAGGCATAGGCGTGTAATTAATTATTTATTGACGTAGACCGAACAAGCTTAATTTGATAAATTACAATGTTTGCTATCTGACAATATTACACATTATTTAATAAATCTCTGAAAGCGTTCACGAAGTTAATTAAATACGATTTATTCCGTTTCAATAAACGTCGTTACAATTGCTAACTACAAAATCAGACAAAAGGGCGTTATTGTAACGACACTCACAATACACATCACAATAAACCCAATTAGTTCGGCAATAATAACAACTTATGAAAGCGGTGAAAGATAAATAAGGTTCGTCTAATAACTAGCATTAGTTATCTTCGGGAAATAACGCGGGCGATGTGGAATAGCCAACTAATTCTATTGCTCGTTAGACGTCGTTCAGTAATGGCACACTACACAGAAATTCACAGAATATTAGAGATTATATCGTATATATTTAGTTTTTGATAATATTTTGAGCACCTTGTTTGCTCCAATTTTGATGATGACTGAACGTCTTAACTAATATTAAAGTACCTGGGAGACCGAGCGAAGAGCAAGTGCAAATTTTATGAGTTTGTGTGTATGTGGAGGGATAATCCGAAACCACTGCACCCATTTACATTATCAGGATAGGATAGGTACATTGTTCCAGATGGACGTAGTAGAGACTACTTTTTAACTTCTACTTACCGGAACGACTCTAGAGCGGGTCGCTCGTACAGTCACGAACGTTAATTTGGGACCCACTTTATGTTCGTGACTGTACATAAAACAAAAAAGTAGACAAAAATATACTGGAGATTGGTTTGTAATCTACTTTGCCTTTGGTTTTTATAAACGATATGGAAGGCCGAACTAGAAAAAATATCTTGAAAATATACAGATAGCATTTGACATGGCCCCACACTGAATAACAGCCACGGAAGAGGAAGACAAAGCGTTGACCACCACCACCGGTAGATGGCGCGATGACATCGTCAAATCCGCAAGATGGAATATGGAATCAGTGGAGAATGCAAAAGGCGCCCCTCGCGCATTGGGTTTAAGATGATGATGATGATGATGACGATAATTATGGCAAGTTTTTCTAAGGATTTAAGGACAAATATTTGAGTGATAAGCGAAAGTATTTGTTCTTGAGTCTTGGATGTTTTCTATGTATTTATTTAAGGGTTTTATACAAATTGATGTTGCGTCGCACATTGTCTGGCCAAAAATCGTATACTGCAATAGAATCTGGGTGCCACGTTAGTGAACATTCGCTAATATGAAGAGTTTCGTTACAAAGGACCCGTCTTGGAACAAGGAAGTGCGCCTCCAACTGTCTGTAGTATTTGACGCCTGCTCAAAGACTAGAGGAACTAATTAGTGGTTGTTCTTCCATCCCTTGAATAAAGTCCTCAATGTAGCTTTTGAAATATAGTTATAAGGTGATTAAATTTCAAAAATGGTAATAGAAGATCATTTTCTCCAGGTTTATTAACAGGTACTTACTAAACCTTATTCTTATCCTTACTTTAACTACTTATAAATGGGAAAGTGTGTTTATTTGCTTGTTTGTTTCGATTTCACGGTCAAACACATTCCCATGAAAATTGGCACGTATAATGGCTGTTACAAGTTGACAGACATAGCATACTTTTTATCTCAATATATTTTTAGAAATCTTATAAATACTGAATATATGTTTAATGCTCGACCAAAGATGGAGCTTTCTTTTTCCATAATATCCGTTAGATGTCGCTGTACAACCGAAAAGTACTTCTTTCGTAGATTGTATATAGTCGTACCCACCTTTTGACTTCTTTTAAACATATAACATTAACCACACAAGCCGAGCCGCGGGTAAAAGCTATTATTAATAATTGGAATGAGAACAACAGTCTTATTAGTCGTTTATAATTGTAAAAACCCTTTAGGATTACGTTGTACCCAACCTAAATCCCTAAGCATTAATCGCTTATCAAACAACGAAGAAGGCGGACATATTTTTCCCTCAAATTTTCTGCACTGGGGAACATTCCATCACATCCTTAGGAGCTTATCTGGGGTAACAGCTTCTGTAAAGGGTGCTCTGTTGGGGATTATCAATTTCTTACTTGATTGGGCTCCCTGATGGCTTCGGCCGGGACAAAGGACCGATCGAATGAGAAAACAAAACAATGTCGCTACGTGTAACGTGCCTCGTGTGCGATAACGACGGGAGATATTTTTAGCCTATTCATTGACTTGACAATTTGTGTGCCATTCATTCATGTCAAGTTGATATCGGATCAGGGAGAAACAATATTGACTGTGAAGAGCAAATGGTTTGGTTGTATCGTAGGAAACTTAAGTTATATTTAGGTACATAAAGGTCCTAATAAAATGATCTGACTGTACCAGTTTACAGTTCGACACGTTTTAATTGGCTAAGTAAAGTTTTTGGAAGAGATGTAAATTGTATTTTTTTTTCGCTAGCATCCTGAAGATCGAGGAATTGCGGCTCTTTTATTTTTATTTCCTCTAATATTTTAGAAATACTTTTTTAGTTATTAAGTTGACATTTGTAAACTTTAATGACCGACAAGCTTGTTGTCTTTGTACTTAATGAAAAAGAAAAGAAAACTGTCACTTCTATATCTGTCATTGTCAAGGCAAATCAAAAGTAAACAAACGATTCAATTCAACTGCTCCCACTGGACAGTAGCCATATTTATCAAAAAATTGATTTGAATTCAACGGCTCTTTTTTCATTGCGTGGATTACACGATTCAAACGTGCTCTCGTGGCTATCAAAAAGCAGGGCAAGGGTCGTCGTGAACCGTGAAGAAATCGGTGTCCAAGAAGCAGTGCCAAAGGGGTCGAAAATAAATCGTAGTCCAAATATTGTGCAAAGGACGTAGAGAGAAGCGGCAAAATCGAAAGTCCGGAGTTCGTTCTGAGGTCGTTAAAAATATTTCCAAAAACACTGATCACATGAAACGCAAGCAAACAGAAAAGAGCCGTTTGAATCGTTTGTTTACTTTGATTTGACTTGACAATGACAGATAGAGAAGTGACAGTGTTTTTTTTTTCTTTTTCATTAAGTACGAAGGCAACAAGCTTGTCGGTCATTAAAGTTTACAAATGTCAACTTAATAACTAAAAAAAATATTTCTAAAATATTAGAGGATATAAAAATAAAAGAGCCCCAGTTCCTTGATCTTTAGGATGACGACTGTCGAAAAAAAATATAATTTACATCTCTTCCAAAAACTTTACTTAGCCAATTATATGAAAGTCTAATCATTTTTTTTTTTAGTTCTATAGCAGAATTAGTGCAATAATAATAAGACATGATTGTATTACAGATAATTATTATACTTGATGAACTCTCAACTATGGCGTAGTCAATTAAACTGTATCTACACTCATATTGAATAAGTATATTTTTGATTTACGTAAGTATTTTTGAGTAAGTAATAAGTATTTAAGCGTAAGCTGCACTTCTTACCACTACTGTACTACCACTACTACTCTTATAGGTACTTAACATCACCTATCCGGACTTTGATGAACGTAGCAGGGCTCCGCTACGGATCGGGAATACACACTGCTACGTGCTACGCTCGTAGAGCATTGCAAAGCATTTGTCAAATAAATATATTTATTTATATACATTTTGACAGTTGTTAACACTCCAAGTTATAGTATTAAGTGGTTGGTGAAATTTCAATAATTTACAATTGCACCTGAAATCTCAATAGCATGACACAATGTTTGGCAATATTTGTTCCATTTTGTACACAAGTCATAAATATGTCTGGTCCAACGCTAGTTGTGATTTCAACCACGTACCGTCTGCTTCTCGTAGAACAATGACTTCTAGTTTGAGATGAGCCAAAGCAATTTATATGTCTATAGGGTGGTGCTATATATCTGATTGCTTTGGGAATAAGCAAAGAAATCCTTTTGATTCAAGATTGTATTAAGACTTAAGACGTAGACGCAAGCTCAATTTATTTATTGCGCGAAAAGTGTCTAGAATTCGAATTAAGTTTAAAATTAAACTGTAACCTAGCCTTTCCTTAATTTTTCATCCAAATGTAATAATATTTGAAACTTGACAGGTTTTGACACTTCATTAATTATACGGCTTAATCAAAATGACCGATTTTCACTGATTTTTACGTGAATATTTTTTAAATTCATCTGTGACTGAAACTCTCACGCCTAATGATATCGAATACAAATAGCTCCACCCGCTCGTGAACGAGATGACGTGGTGACTCAATTTTTATATAGCTAGTCTACACTCGCACGGTTATGACGAATCATATGACACTACATTTTTTTAAATCGGTCAAATAGTTAGGAGCTAGAGTGAAACATCCGATTTTTGATCAAATATTTACATACAAAGACTTCTAAAATCATTTACCCTTCTTTTGGCTTCGATCAGTGGGATAAAAATCGATTCCCTGGTGCCCAAAAAAAAAGCTTAACCCAACGTACACGAGCCCACACTGCCACCGAAACTAATACAGCACCGAAATATCTAATATACACCTATCTGCCATCCAGTAGCACGTAGCATGCAGGCGGAAGTAATGAAATAAATACAATGGACGTAGTCTTCATAACAAGATTATATTTCATCCTTTTATTTTGTCTCATAACGTGCATAGTAGTTACGCATAAGTGACCAGATTTTCTATATGTGCCCGTATCCTTTCGCATACGGTCATATTATGTTGATGCGCGCATTAAACCATGTCTACAAGGCACGTAAACTTGGCCCACAACAAGGAACTTATCTGGTGGTCATAGAATACAAATTCGGTTGTATTCCACGCCACGTGAAGAGCCGTTTACCCGGTATTAATATCTGTGCGATCTAGATAGGACGAAGTTTGAAGTAATGATGGCTGAGGGTAGGATAGTCGGATAACGGGTGCCTTTTACGTCGTCGAGTACCTATATCTTAGATGGGTATGATAGGCCCTAAACCTCGACCTAGAAGTGATGTTTTCTTCGATGAACATAAACAAGTAGATGAATTAAAAACTAGTGTTAGGCAGGACATGGAATAGTTTGAATGACCAACTAATTTTATAAAATGATATGGAATGGTATCCAGGTACCGCCAACACTGCTATGTACTTACACCCGAAGCGTACCAGTTCTCTGTCATCTATTTCGACTTTTTCCTGTTTTCTTGAAGTGATGAAAACAATGAAATGGGACATTTTCACGAAGTAAAGTGATATTTTGAGGTGCGTTATGTATAAGTAACATCTATCGCAGTAATACAAACAAAACATCTATCGCAGTAAGGACCAACCTCACAGTGGGAAAGTTTCCAAAAATTCTTCTAGTCCTTCAAAATCGAGAGTCAAGACATCTACTTATGTATATACGAGTAGTTAATTAAGGCTTTTGAGAAGCAGAAGTCATTACTAGTTTCGAGAAGATTTGTAATAAGCGTCTCATCGTATCTTTAGATTCTTAACTTTAAGGGCCTCTCTCACAATCCACACGTAAATTTATCTGCCACTTAAAGTTAGCCATCTCCTTGTCTATTTTCAAGTGTACGAAAGGGAAAGGACTTAATTTATGTGACAGATACATCTATGCTTTACTTGACGATTGTGAGGTAAAAGAAGTTGGTACTAGGGCTTGAGGAGGTCTAAGGTTATTTTTATAAATACAATGAATCCTCGCAGGAACAAATTAAATCAAACCCGATTAAAAAATACATTTTGTATTATATATATTTACCTATTTAATATATTTATTTATTTCTTGCTTGTCTTCTCATCTAACCATTTAGCACGTGAAAGATGTTAATTGGGCCGTATAGTTTTAAGAGAACTGAAAAATGACGTGGGCCATTTTAATTCGGAAAACAGGATAAAAGCGAAATTTTGCAGACGAAGTTGTGGGAAACGCCAAAACAAACAAATATTTCCACTCCCGCTTTTATTTGCTTCTTACTTTACTTGTCAAAGGTATAGAACTGGATTCGACCCCCCACAGAATAACTTATATTTAATAATGCGTAAATATAAATACAACGAAACTCAAATAAATACATGGCTTACTCCCTACTTAGCGGTTTCGCAATAACCGGCTGATCCCCACATTATTGCGTCTTAGGATCGTCGAAATATTGTATTTTCTCTCCTTGTTATTGTACCGATTCAGGGCCGTATGAAAAAGTAAACAGAATAGCATATTTCGCGGGCAATTTCCCAGAAATGGGGAGGTTATGTCGTGTATTTATGCTTTGTCTGATTATTTTCTTAAGTAAATGAACTGTGAAGGACTAAAAATAAGTTTAAAAACTGTAGCTAAAATGAAG
Source organism: Tortrix viridana (assembly GCA_963241965.1). Taxonomy (NCBI): domain Eukaryota; kingdom Metazoa; phylum Arthropoda; class Insecta; order Lepidoptera; family Tortricidae; genus Tortrix; species Tortrix viridana. The sequence goes on from OY725181.1 coordinate 7,333,029, forward strand.
CTTAATGTAAAGATGTTGAAGAAGTTAAATTAGATATACTTACTTTGCTCAAAGAATTCGTTGGGTGAGAATTAATTACACACGCATGCAAAGGAACAGAAGTTTGAAAATTTTAACGACTTTTGATAATCATCTTTTCAATTCCAAGTTGTGTTGTTTTTTTTTTAAATTAATGGAGTTCTTTGAGCATACAAATTGCTTTTTTCTTCGAAAACACATTACACGTCACCTTCGATGGCTGTAAAGCGAGTAAAAACTTAATCACAGTTTGGTACTCCATTTACTTAGAAATATTATATTACTTTTACGATTCGAAGAAATTCATCTCAATTAAATGACTTTTCATTTACTTACAAACATGGTAATACCTAGGCTTAGAGAGAGTTAGTAGTAAATTTTAAGATACTTAGTTAGACAGAATGTTTTTAAACACAGCTGTGTCAGTTTTAGATACCTACATTATCCCTGCCCTGCATCTATCTAAGAGGGATTGGCGGCCCTTTCTGTATTCTTAAAATCCATAACAAATAATTTTGGTGGTCATTTTATATAAGAGCTGTGTCCATGTTTTTGTTTGTCATCCTTAAGCACGTCATGTCACATGACTCATGTGTATTGACACGTGACTTCTATCTAAGCTTTGCGTATCGGAGCGGGGATTGAGCCAATCACGGCAGATGCCAATTATCCTCGTTAGTTTCGGCCACTTTCGGCCAGCAGTCTCTATTCCAAATTTTGTGTTTGAACGCTCTCACATTGTTTTGTTTTGTCTATCTGATTTCATTTTTCAAGCAAAGCAAGAGCAAGACAATGCGTACGTAACAATACAGAAATCATTCTGAAACAATATTATTTAGGCAATAGAGGCAAAAACCATTGCTTTGTTGTTAGCGAACGTCCAGTAGCGACCCTTTTGCTGTCGAAATATTCGTTCGCATGAAGATCCTTTTCTTCTCCTTAATACAATTTGTTAAGGAGTATACCTGAGTTATATAATATGGGTGTTTGTAAAAGTGAATTGGTTGTTACTGAACCAGCAAACTCCATCGCCGAGGTAATCGTCACTTAGCATCAGATAAGGCAAAAGATGGCCGTCGGTGGTCATCTTTTTGTTTTATACTTTAAGATTAGATTTTAGGCTACATAACTACACCACTTAACATCAATCTCTAAGCCTAATCCTCCCAAGTTTAAATAGAATCCAAAATCTAGTAATGTCATACAAACGGGCTAACCCCTCCTAAAGTCTACAGCACGAAACTGACACCTTTATCACAAATAATTGGGCTATAACTTGACCTCTTAGGGGCGTCATCATATGCTGTGTAAGACGCAAAAGGCAACGCGACGCGATGTCACTGTGGTATAACATATCTTGATATAATTTTAGAAATAGGCCTTAACTATCGCTACAACGATCGACCTTCGGCATTCAACAGGTTCCCGCAATCTTCACCAGTGCGCAAATTTTAATAGGAAAAATACATTATTAAATAACTATAATACTCGTATAGCTTTTCCTTAAATAACGTATACTTACCAAGCATTCGTTAACCGTACTTATATAGTAGGATAAAACGCCTGTAGTCGTCTGGTAACTGGAGAAATTAAACAGAATAAAACTCCTACAAAACCTTGCCAATTAAAATTAACAAGGACATCACTCACATAGACCCGAAATAATACTTGAAGCGACGAGCATGAAACGAACAAAACGTAAAAAGATGTCTAACATTTACCTACTGTCGGATTCCGCCTGCCTGTTATTCAGATTTTTTATATATTTTAGTGCGACTCGAAGCTACATTATTGGCATGGAGATGACAAATGAGCACACATGCCTCCAGGGGCCGTATTATGAACTCATAAAAATCTGCCAAGATCTAGTCAGTGAAAAAGGTCTGTATTTTATCTATTGAAGCCGCATATCTCCCTGTCCTTTGCGAGATTTAGATTGTTTTAAAAGAATTTTATTGCCAATTGTTTTGATAATTATGATATTTTTTTTCAGGAAATGGGTTGATTTTGAACTAAGTTTATTTATATTTTAATTTTATGAACGAGAGTTTAAAGTAGCCGAAATCAAAAGCTACTTTGCCTGTTTTCTATAAAATTTGACTAAATCTAATATTATTTTACTATTTTTTTTATATTAAAGTGGTAAAAAGTGATTCACACATTGTGTAGACGACTTTCGCAACCAATACATTCTAATTTTTTTATTACCGTTTAGACGTCAAATGATTCGTAAATATGTGATTACTGATTACCTAATGTCGAGTTTCACCACTCACTTAACAGACGATTAGAGTGTTAACAGCTGTCAAAATGTATGAACTAACAATCGATTAACATTTAACTTCGTATGGTGAAACGGGTACAAAATCTCCCACAGCAAAATTCACAAAACAGTCGCCGGTTTTAGAGCGTTTAATCAAAATTAAATAATAAAAATAAAAAAATAGCTTTAAACATTAGATAACAATTATTTAAATGATCATTCATGTTGTGCATTAAAACTTATAGAAATACATTATTTTAACTGTAAAATCACGTAAATCAGTGAAATCGGCAAAAATTCGTATACGGCCTCTTAACAGACAAATGGATACATACCTGTAGAGATAAACCCTCTTATTCATAATCGCACAATAACTAAAGTATGCTTGAAGTACGAATATTCTGTGGCCTTATCTTTCATTGTGACATTTGAATCTGACAGAAAGTGATAAAACATACTTTTACTAAAATAGGTTGTTGTGCGTTTATGAATAAAGCCCGGGCCACACCGGATGCGTGGCGTAGACGTACACGTGCGCGTTCGCGTTCCACTGCGTTGTATAGTGTGAACCTCATATGAGGACGCAACTATACAACGCAGTGGAATGCGAACGCGCACGTGCACGTCTACGCCACGCATCCGGTGTGCCCCAGGCTTTAGGGGGAAAGTTTAACCCATTATGCCCATTATAACCAAACCAAATGAGACCAAATCGGACAAAACGATCGCATTCTTATTAAAGTTTTCTTCTAAATTTAGAAAATAATAGCCTTTTTAAACAAATTCACAGGCACAAAACCTAACTAACTTTTAATCCACCAAGTACCTAACTTACATGTTGAAATAGAAATATTTTCCTCAAGCAACTTCGCTGTAAAACACTTGCGCTTAATAAGGACCGCATTTCAATGGTATTGTTGCGCCAAATGGCGTTAAGAGGTCCTTTGTGGATGCCTTCAAATGTTTTTTTTACATTATTTTTCTTTGTCTCGGATCCTCCTGAAGTAAGCGGCCGTCTGCTAAATAAAACATTTGACCCGTAAAATAATTGCTTTGGTAATTTTCAGCCCTCATTTAGCTGTGCTTTATTTTTTCTGGGTCCAACAAAATGGACCTTTTATTTTACCTAATTTGCTGTTATTCACAGCTTCTTGGTTACAAAACAATGGAATAAAATTAGGTCGCTTATAAATATACATACTAATAATAATAATTATACAAATAATATGTTTGTTGTATGTATAATAGTAATTTATGGTCAATGTTATTTTGTGTTAAAACCAGTTACACTTACTGATAGATAAAAAATATTTACACTAGTGAAAATTGTTAACGGAAGATCACGGTCGTGTCGAAACTATAAAAATAAATTACTTAATTGGTATTCAGAATTAATACAGTTTCATTTTAAACCGTCGACATTTTTAAGCGTCATCTAGGGTAATCTTGAGAAAATCACGTAGACTGCGCGCGGGAAAAGTCACCTTCTGAAATATAGCCTTAGAGATAACGCATTACGCCGCTAGATGGCAATACGTAACCTGATTTTTCTCTCCCGGGAACTTTCAGTTCATATTTACGCCACAGAATATTACGAGATGGCGCTGGCGATGGTCAAGTTTGCACTTACCTTACTGCGGTAAAGCCTATAAGAAGAGTTATGTTATGGACATGTATGTAGGTATAGGTAAACGTGTATACAGGACAAAACGCGTGGTTCTGTTTCCTTCTTACCTTAAAGATGGTGATCGAGATCTCGTTCGATTTATTTTAACGTCGCGTCGCGAGTATCACTAGGTAATTTAATTTAAAACTATATCAGTTATTAATTGGTATACGAATGGATCACTTCGGTCTCGCGTTTACATACGTGTGTGAAACCATAATCATTAGCCAATGCAACCGTCTTTGTTCTGAATCATTGTTGTATTGTACAGCCCGTGTGCACTTAGAGTAGGATTCGGGTTTGTTACTTCTCTCTCCCTCGCTCTCATATGCGAGTCTACCCCGAATCCTATTCTAAGTGCTCACGAGCTGTATTTTACTGCTACACCCCAAGTTTTAAGTGATTATATCTTTAAAATATCACAACCAATGTCAAATTACAAATTCTGGTCTGATTCCGAAGTTGAAAACAATCTATCCCACTATTAAGTAGAATGAAGCCGAACTCTAATCGAGTCTGGGGCATTATGTTTGCATCGCCGCGGGCTGCAATCGGATCGACGAGATGAAATTACGGCTCTTTGCTAAATCAAGTCCTTTTGTGGCCTCAAATATTGTTATTGAGGTCCATTTTAGATTACAATCAGGTTCTTAGTTTATTGTGTAGATTTTATTATTCGATGGCAATAAATTGATTAGGTATGTCTAATTTATTTAATGTTTTGTCAAGGCATTTTAATCTCAATTATTATTTGTTTACCTTCTTTTCTTGCTTGGTGTTTTTTTTATATCCATCAAACAGAAGAAGAGCCTTCTTCCTAAGCACTTTAGTTGACTTTAAGTTATCAGTAAATGATAAACAATCTAGAAGAGCTCAATGAGTGGGTTTCGTTGCAGTTTTAGGTAACTATTCGTATGCGCCTTAAAAGTTGAGTTTAGTTACCTATTACTTTTATTGTAGTACCTACGATATGACGACAGATGGCGCTGTTACATCGAAACGAAATTCTACATTGCGCTGTTAAGACTTTTCCAGCAATAGTCGAAAACGTTGTTGCCATCTACAGTAGCCGCAAGAATCGAATTTTTGTAGACCAGTCCATAAAAAAGTAAGAATGGACTGGTTACAAAAGTGTTTTCTATCTATCTTTTGTTTGTGGTTTAACATTAGTGTTTTCAATATAATTTCGCCAGGATAACGTGTTTTAAAACCACGACGTTAAGCCCCGCCATACAAATTGACGTTGTACGGTGTTGCGACAATATCGTGACTCGACGCGTCGTAATGTAACGTGTTATTCTGTTGTGGCCCTAGCTAGAGGTTTCTCTCTCAGTTTCGATTTTGTAGCGAAATTATCAAGCAAAGACTTTGCCACTAAATTTCAAGTTCCGACTCCTCAGTTTTGTTACCACGGGGTTTTATATCCGTATTTTACGAAGGCAGAGGGTTTCAAAGCTCGCTTTTTCTCAGACTTGTTTTCTCTTGTGATTTTGTTATATCACAATGACGGGGGGTTATATAATGGCTTAACAATTAAAGTCCGTATGGTACCTCACTACGTAAATTACTTCACTACGAACAAACAGAAACAAATCGCGTAACTTGTACGCGCCTGTGGGTCGGGGAAAATAAGATTCGCTCGCGATACGGTGCAACTTTTATTGAGTCTGTGCTGCAAGTTGTGATAGCTGGATTTAAACTATAGTGAGACATGGTTAAATATTATTGGTTCACACGCACACGCACGCGCACACACACACACACACACACACACACACACACAGACACAAGTGACGACGAAAAGTAAAAAAACTCCAATTCGTATTTAAAAATAGACAATTAAAAAGAACAAATTTCGTCCCTGTTGCATTGCAATGACTATTTTTTTCTTCAAAATAAATATTTGACGACGCTGTTTCCGTTTATGTGTTTTAGTTTTAAAACTTTAAAGATTTACCAAATGTCAAAGATAAAAAACACCTTAGCTTTATAAATAAGTAGGTATATCAAAAATGTGATGTTTGAATTTGGGAGCGTAAGACAAAGTTGAAATCGTTTTGGAATGACCAACATTATAATAATATTGTGTAGGTATCCCAATTAGTAATACGTTTATACCTGGAAAAGTATGCGCAACCTCTAGACCAACGAAGCTGTCAATATTTCATAACGTTTGGAAACGTCAAATAGAACAGCATACCCAAAAACAATCCCGAACGCATCAAACTGCGCAGAGTCGCCACGCCTCCGGGACGATTTTCGTCAATCCCTCAGACAAAGCCGAGGGTGAATAGTAAAGGCGCGACGACACTTGAGCGTTTTTTCATCAGCCCATGAGACAGCAGTGCGATGCTTTCAAACTCACCTTTTGAGATCCCGCGCAAGATTAGGCACCGGTTTTTATGGTGTGACCTTAGGGCGGGGATGAAAGGGTTGTGGGCAATTTTAATTCGGAAGTTCTTCGTATACATTATTGTTTTATTACGTAGTTACGTAATACATAATGAGCGTTAGAGTTAATTCTCAGAAAATCCTTTTTGATGGTGTCCTGTATTACTCAAGACATTATGACATTGGAGATTGTATGATAAGGTTGAAAAAGTATAAAAAGATGTACAATCTAAACGAATACTTCATCGGCAGCCATAGAACTCAAATTCAACTACGACTTTGTTATTTTATACTACAGTCAGGTTATTCAGAAAAAAGTTTACTGCTCTAAAAAAGTACGAGTAATTAAATTACAATTTCTGCATCATTGTTGGGTAGATATACAAGGTTTGATTCTAGAACTATTTTTACGTCAAAGACATATTTTAATTAAATCATAGCAAATAAAAATACAAAATATATAAAAAATAAGCTCTGAGTCCAACTTTACTTTTCAATAGTTTTTAAACACAATAACACCTCCTTCACCTTTGCTTAACTAATTTAATAAAATCAAAAATCAAAAATAGAACTTTACTTCAACGCTATCGACAACTTAGTCGATAACATGTCGCAGCACTATCCAGCCGTTACAGCACATCATCGCCGGCGCCGCCCCGCCACTCGACGCCGCGATGATTCAGCATTTTCAATCCTCTTTCATTCCCTGTTCGTTCTCTCGCGTCAATTCGACGCTTTAAACGCAACCGCACGCGAAACCATTGCGAAAACTCAAGCATTCATAGCTTATACGTAGTTTTACGCCTTCCCACTTCCTACTTACTTACGGTTCAGCTCTTTTGTTTACTGAAAATTTTAAGCTTGGGTAAATTTTCAGTTGCGTTTAATTTCCTGCCGACGATTAAAACTAGTAATGTTTTGTTTTTTGAACAGGTGTACTTGCTCGAAATTAACAATCTGGGGAGCACGCGTCGTTAATATACATTTTATATTGTTGAATTATGATAGCGTAGTAAATTCGCTACAGTAAGCCGTTCCTGAATTTAGAATGAGAACCGAATTATTATATTTATTGTAGCGAGAAATTGCGAAAGTTTTACGCAAACCAAAAGGCATAATGGCTACACTGGGACCGTTTTGTAGTGTTAACGCAACTTTGTTACAACGCGAACTTCTCGCTGGCCGCTCTGTATAGCTCTGTATAGTTCGCTAACAACGACTGCATATAGGTACCTAAGGCCAACTAACATTTGTTTAATGCCTACCCACTTATCATAATCGTTTAAGTAAGTAATTGAAATGTTAAAAACGCGGATCTGCACAGAACCTACTTGAACAAGCAATAAAATATTCATAAAAAAATATTTAATAAGAAGTAACATCAATCAAACAAGGAACGCAAACGAGATGACGAATGATAAATGCCATTAAAATGTAGAAGAAACTTCCAGCGACTGTAATTACAACGTAAAGTGAAGTTGCATCAATCATATCATTCTGAACCCTTAAACAAAACCGCCCTAAAAACAGAGACAAAAATATTTATCTCGAACAAAAATTAATCGGTTAGAAGTTCGATAAAATACCTTATACATACGTACGACCGTAGTCCCGCATACAAAGTTATGTACGTGAACGAACGAACGAGTACATGAACGAAATACAGTAGACAAATATTTTTTCTGCGAATAAGGAAGCCAATAATGGATACGGTAGGAACTCAACAAATACTACTTGGTAAGTTTCTATTGAACGTCACTATTCGAAATATTTATTTAGGCTGTGTTTTACAAAGGTCCATTAAAACGGTATCCCAATTTTCGGGTCAATAGAGATGGAGTTATAGAGAAATCGTTTGATTTGGTTACTATTTCGATCTTGAACTTTTTTGATTTGTGAATATTTGGGATGAGTTTATAATGGATTGGATGTACGTGTAACAGTTTTAAGTAGGTATACAACGAAATAAATACATAGTTCAACTTTTTTAGGGTTCCGTATTCAACAAGGAACCCAGTTTCGCCATGTCCTTCTGTCCGTCCCTCTGTCTGGCTACGGTTTAACTCAGGGACTCTTGGTACTACAAAGCTGGCATATTTAGTCATACATTTAAAATTACGCCGACAAAGTTGTAAAATAAAATGAAAAAAAAAAAAACCGGTAGGTACCTCCCATACATGTAAAGTAAAGGTAAACGTTTTGTTAATTTTGCCGTGGCGTTACAACGCCTATTTCTACAGAAATAGATTTTGATCAAGTTATTCTAACGCCGAATTACAATTTTTAAACTTATTTAACATTTGGTGAGTCGAATTGTATTTCCCATAAAGCCCACAGATGCTAAGAAATTAATGATACTAAAAAAAAAATATAAAAAAAAACTTAATTTACAAATATAATTTTTTTAATGACCTAAAATGACTTACTTGGGTCAAACACAGATTTAGGTTCAATATTGTCCCTTCTGTTCCTAAAAGTCAACGACGTAGGAGTTTTTAACACATAATTTCGATACAGGCCAAAACTACACCAGACTCCCATTACGCGGATATATCCTGCCCGAGAAATTTGGTTTCAAAGTCCTTAACTTTCTGGAACAGAAGAGACAACTTTTGTTTCTGTGACTGTGTATGACCCACTTGGTTCCGGTACCTCTCTGGGGGAGATAGCGAATACAGGAGTAATCCAATAACTGGTCAGAGGCTCAGCCGCCACAGACGTATTGATGTATTCAACCCTGTAATCGCTTTAAATTACGCTTTATATCATTACTGCAGGCTCGTTACACCAAGAGCATGGGGAATATCGAACCATAATACTATTTAGGCTGACTGATTGCATAGTGAACGGAAACCTTACATTGACATCGATGGTTTGTTATATCAAAAAACTGTTTTTTCCATTATTATTTTGTTCCCTCCGTCTGGATTTCTACTGGGGAGCACTGTGAGGGAAAATGCCACCTTCAAGATAAACGTTGTGGGAGATAGAACATTAAGCAATTCCATTGATAGATTTTTTCCTTGGTCTACGCTCAAATCTACAAATACGTATATAGTCGGTCAATCGTGTCTTTACTAATATTATAAATGTGAAAGGATGATTTCCGTTGGTCGATATTTTACACTGCAACAGCAACAAATCAGAGTTGGTGACAATTTAGCTCGGCCATCTTTTGGGCCCTTCCACAACTTTGTATGTAAGTAACACTTTATTCGAGCGAAGAAGCCTCGGAATAGAATGTTTAAAGACCCGGCGTTTAGTTTAAACTTTAAAGACTCCTCACATTTAGAGAACGGCTCCGTCTGTTCCTCTTTATCTACGTCGGTTACTAAAATAGAGGGTTCCGACAAAAATGCCCGGAGTAAAACGCAATGAATCTCGTGGCCAGGAGATTGCGCGTTATTCGCCCTCGGGCGTAAAGTTGCCTGACTTTGATATTAAATTTTGACCACTTGGAATAAAAATTTAAAAATAGTGATTTTAGGTATTCATCAAGGTTTATAAGTATTTGTCACTATTTTATAGTGGTACCAGCATATAAAATACCTCCGCCATATTGCGGAACAGAAAGAACTATGTTTTCAATTTTAGCTCACGTAAAACCGATTAATGGTAAGGACATTCCTAATTTCAGCAGAGCAAATATAAGGTTAAAACGTTAATCTGCTATAAACTATTGCTGAGCTTATTAAAAAAAATGTTTCAGATCGCTTTGAAAAAATACTCGAACGCACAAATTCGTTACCTTAAAATTACCTTAAGTTCACTAAATAGACAACAGATTGTTTTACTACACAAACCAGAACTATATATTACATGTAATCCTGTTACGGGATATAATAATAAGCTCCAGTTGTACGTGCATTTTATTGGACAGTATAAAAGCTACGTCTGCTTAAAAGAACGACGCCCTAGTGGACCGATTCTCACAAATGTGTACGACACGGCGGCACCAAAAATGTCACATTTTAACTTATTCAGGAATCGAGTCTGCGGTTTCAGGTTGTAGGATCTCTATTACATATGGCTTCTAACCAGTAGTCTTAATTTTAAGGGATTGTAATCATTTATAGCTTCAAATAAAATAAAATTAAAGTAAGGATTAATTATTTTTTTTACCGTGTATACGTTTTTTGTTTTTGTTATTTATATTATTTGTATAGTGTTGTATAAAATGAATTTGTATGGCATTGTATTCCAGAACAGTCTAAAGACAAAACGGTGATCTGGGATAAACTAAATATAACCAGAAATTAGTTAGAACTACTTTTGACTTGTCCTTTCATACATTATTTGCAAGTGGCGGGAAAGCGAATAAAAGCAAGTGCCGCAGTTAATGAGGTTCCCTTTCTTAGTTCTCCACGTTTCATTATTTTCACTAGGCTATAAAGAATGTCAAGGAGACAGAAGTCAGAACTCTGCGTATTGAACCAGTTTCAGTTAAATTATAGTTCATTATTATTTTATTCATTATGGTAATGTAATTATGGTAGGCATAAAATTACAAAGTTAAGTTTTTCTTAAGTTATTTTAAAGTTGAGACGTTATGTTAACGTTTACCAATTGTAGTATAACTATACTTCTAAGTACTTTTACTCTTACTATTGCAAGGTAATGTAAGTTGTTATGCACGTGCCAGGTTCCCATGAGCGCTCTTTCAGGATGCGATTTTTGAACAAAGAATCCGCGCGTAACCGCTGCTCTTTCATATTTTCCGCTATTATTTTAGATACTCACTGGCTTTCTCTTTGGGCAACTTGGTCCAGTTCATTTGGAGATTCTAAAACTTTTGGGCATATAAGGACCCGTCCACATTATGTCCCTTAGTTAGTTTTGCAGAAAGTTCCTTTCGCAAAATGTATTTTTCTTAATAATTTAAAACAAAACACAAACCAGGTTTAACGACAAAGCCTTATTACCTTACTTAATCAGGTTATTTGTAAACAAAACCGAAGACAAATGTATAACTTCTTAATGAAATTATCCAAATTGCAAAATGCTAGTTATTGAGCAATACTGGGTGTTTTTTATTCGTCTACAAAATTTTGGGGCTTAAATCAGTAAGCCATACTGACCAACTTTCACTATGGGACCAACCCAGAAATGCGAAAAAAAATTTGACCCTCCCATACAAAACATCGTCAGCTGACTAGCCAAAATGTATGGGATGGTCAATTTTTTTTCGCGATTTCGGGGTTGGTCCCATAGTGAAAGTTGGTCAGTATGACTTACTGATTTAAGCCCCAAAATTTTGTAGACCAATAAAAAAACACCCAGTATATTAAGAACTATTTTGTGTGCGTAACATAACAATACTCGTACTCGATATATATTATTATAAATAATTTTAAAGTAATTTAATTTTACGTCTCGCTTCACCACTAGAATGATGACATGATCAGTTTGAATTTCCTTGGCCTGCAGTGACAGTTTGAACTACACTGACCCGCAAAACTAAGTATCACACTTTTAAAATTGCAATAACTAAAAATGGCTATTTTATTGTTTTATATTTTTTTCAAGTTGAAAATGTTACTGTTTATTTTAGTTATAGTTGGAAAGAAAGCTGATAAAATTAGCTATAAAACGTTTTTTATTTTAAATCTCTAACTTCTATAGTTTAGAAAAAAATGAAATTTTAAAAGTGTGATACTTAGTTTTGCGGGCCAGTGTAGTTAATGACAATCGTTACAAACATTATTTGCAAACTTGTTAAAATAAATTAAGTTACATTTATCCTTTTGCTGCACAATGTACCCATCAATAACGCCCGTATTCTCACGAAACGGGAAAACTGTGCGCTCCGCCGCCGCCAATTTGTTAGCACCTCACAAAGCATTATTCCGAAGCATCAGGACCCTAAATTAAACGCAACTGTACTATATTTGCGGGCAATATAAGAAAGCGGACGTGTACAGATTCTCTTGTATTCTTCTGTTAAGGAAGCAACGGGTTTCGCAATAAACGCCCATATTTTACTTTCGTTTCCTTGGTTAGGAAGCCGAAAACCACCAAAATAGATTAGGATGAGTGTGTAGCACGTGTTTTAATTCAACTTATTTTGACGTCCTTTTTGTGGGTAAAATAGCGATAGCATTAGTGAATAATTTTAAGGTGTTGTTTTCGATTTAACATCTATGTAAATGAGCTAAATTATATTAAATACATACCGCTTAATCTTTGTCGTTAAAGTATGACATTATTTTGACGGTTAAACTTGAAACTTTGTTTTTTTTTGTTTTTTTTTTTATTGTTGCACGGGCCTAAGCCAAGTGCATAACAGGTAAATTGTTCAAGCTAGTACTCATATGTTGTGTATTGTGAGGTGGGTGGTGAAGAGTGTGTGTCGTTCCTTGTTGACTAATTGGCTGCTTGCATGGTGGTATGTTGTAGACTGGTTGAATGCAGTGTGTGTTGTGCGGGTGGTATGGATGAAGCAGGACATTCCTGATCATTTTCTAGAAACTTTCGGACTATTTGGCATGTGTTCATGACGATATTATTATTATTATGACTACTTATTGTTTTAATTCGAAGTTCCATATCCCCTAGACTAGTGTCAATTTGAACTTGTGATTTTCATTAATCCGATGTCAAATAGTTCCTTAAACTAAAATTAATGAACTGCAGTTCAAAGAAATGAGAGCGGTACTAGTCAAATTTTACATGTCTAATTTCCATAAAATTTTCCGTAACATAATGAAAGGGTGACTTTCAAACTTTCTGAACTCCTCGAGATTTTGTTCTTAACATATTTATGAGGTAAGTTGCAATGTAATTAAAAACTTAGCTTAACTCCACCCTGTTTGCACACACGTCTTGGCTACGCGGAGGTTTTTCAAGTCACTCGAATATCTTAAATTAAACTTAGCTACCTAAGTCTAGACGGCAAGTGTGAGTGACATAACTAACAGAGTACGAGTAAGTATTAGAGTATGCGCAAACATGCTTTAATCTTAAAGTGCTTTTAAAAATGATAAAAAAGAGTGTCACTCTGTTGATGACAGTGCGTTCAATGACTCGAAAATAAATTTTCAACAAAGGTCATTTAGTATTTTGCACGTAGAGGCCAGTAGTAGTAGTACATACAACATACCCATAATGTGGATCTCGAAAACAAATTGAAATGTAAGGGTAGTTGTATTCTTGCTAAGTTATGGAAATAAGAACGGCTCCACCGACAAATATACAACGCAACGCTATTCCCAAGACGGCGTAGGCAGAAAAACCTAAAACTTTCAAGGACCCAGCGTTTTTGAGATGTATTAAATCCACTTATAACATCCCAAAACAACCCATTTCTTCTCAAATCAAATAATAAGTTGAAAACAATTTTGTTTCATTCGTGCCCCAGTTTCTATTTACCTTTGTTCGAGCAAGTGGGTCTCCGAGTGCCTATTAAGTCCTTGTGGATCTGACGAGCTCTTATCTCCAACTAGAGACTTTTGTTCCCTTCCTTTCCTGTGTTTCTTGTTCAACACAATGTTTAAATTGCGAACTTTTTAATTTGAAATGTTTGGGGAACGTTTAACATCTATTATATCAATTTGCAACAGGAAATCATGCCAGGAAATTACAGCCGTGACCACTTAGAATAGGATCCGGCTTCGGGTAAAGTCGGCTAGACTCGCATAAGAGCGTGAGTGAGTGAGAGAGGAGTACAAACCCGAATCCTGTTCTAAGTGCTCACGCGCTGTACCTATCGTTCGTATTCATAAACGCGCAACAAACCTATTTTAGTAATAGTATGCTTTGTCACTTTCTGTCAGATTCAAATGTTACAATAAAAGATAAGGACAAACCATACTTCAAGCACACTTTAATTGTTGTGCGATTGGTATGTGTTCATGGTTTGTAATTGTTTGTCAAAGGATTATTAGAACGAAAACGTTACTGATTAAAATTTTAATCAGGTAATTTTAATGATGACCATAATGATGAAAAACATTTAGAAGGGCGTATTAGTCTTTTGTTTACTTAGCCGAACTTAATTGTACAAACGTGTTTAATCATCAGCATCAACAACTAAACCGCAGCCAAACGAGCCCGTACGTAAGCCTCAGCCAGGATTGTTCACTTAATTTATTTCCCGACAGTACTCGGCTCAACGCAGAATGAGCCGACCGCAACATTTGTACAGTAACCAGCTAACAAATGTAGACAATTCTAAATTTCGGCCGCGCAATATCTGGCTTCAATAACACTTACTCCATTTACTCTGGGGCCCATTGTACACATCCTGCCTAAACTGTACATCCCAATTTAACAATGCAAATTTACCCCTTAATAACACCCCTTCAAGGTCTACATTCGAACAAATTCAAATTGCAAGAGTATGAGCATTTACTTCACAAGAGTAATAACGTTTGGTTTCAATGTGCAAGTAATGTGAACGTTTGAACGTTATAATAGAATTCAGTTTTGTTTGTGCAATATTCACTAGCCCGATTTATTCTGTGTAATGTGGATCTGGATTGCCAACTGTTAGTTTAACTGTTGCTTGCAGTGCTTTCTATATTACAGCTGATGCATAGCCAAAGTTATTTTAAACCGAGTATTTTGAAGAAAAAAAAAATAGTTTTGAAACGAAGTTTATCATATTAATTTTGTTTAAATTATTTCAGTTTAAAATTCATGATATATTATTTAATGATTTTATTTTATTTGTGTTGACGATCTCAATGTAATTTCATATATTTTAAAATGCAATGCGTTATATTGTAACATTACATTGATGAATAAATAAACTAAACTGAACTAGTAATTAGTGAAAACTACTTTGTTAAACTAATTAAAGTTCACGACATTTTAAATGCCAAATTACGTTTAAATATAATTTAAAGTTATATCAGCATTTTTTCACACGAAAATTAAAAATCTGACCTACTTAAAAATACGCTTTAAAAAAATAACGCGTGGCCGCGGTTGCATAAAAAAGTGGTTGCAACTTGCACTGCATATATAAATCAATTGCCGAATGTATGTGCACATCACTAGAGAACGGTTCGACCGATTCGGCTGATATTTTTTTTGTTGTATTCGTAATTGTCAGGACAAAGTTTGTATGAAAGATTTTTTTGGATAATTGCACCGTGCGAAGCCGGGGCGGGTCGCTAGTTTTTTTTTTTTTTTAATGTTTACTTTTTACTTTGAACAGTCTTTTTAGTGCCAACTTTTTGATGTAAATACATAGACAAAAACTTTAAATGCATTTTAAAGTTTACTACTTGGATTCCGATAACCAAATCCTCCCTATATTTTCTCGGGGCATTAGACAGGCGTTTTATCTCAGTGCAGTTCTGTTGTTTCCTTGCGTCTTTTGTTGCTGGATGTGAATCTAAAAAAAACTATTTAAACTTCTGCTTATTGTTTTTCAGATAAGGGTCATTTCAAAGCGATATTTGTGTGAAAATAAAGGTCTGTTTCTGTATTGTGGTGGATATCAAAGGAAGAGTAAGAAATATTTTCTACGTAAGCTAAGGTAGAAATATGACCGACGGTCCGTTTCTATACTCGCTACAAGAGATCCTTAGAAATAAAAGCACCCAGCTACCATTCGCGAGACAGTAAAGAGGAAAGTATCAATTTCACATAAATTTATGAAGCGATATCTAGCCGTTGAGACGCAATAAAACCTCGTTTTACGTTTTTAACTTTACGGCCAATATTTTATAAAAATTCATGCGAAAATATAACAAGTTTTACAATCTCTTAAAGCGTTAGTTTATGTTCGGGATTTAGTTTATTATTGATAGCGCGGCAATGTTTGTTTATAGGCGATTCGTTTTATTTATTAAAAACATTTTTTTAAGTCCTGCCTTGAAAGCGAAGGTGCTGCTGATGCAAATGCTTTTTCCATTTACTGCCCTGAATACACTTCCTGCCATATTATAACAATATTTTTAATACAGTATGTATGTATGTATGTATGTATTCAAATATTTTGTTGTGTAAAACAAAAACAATGCAATGAAGCCTAAATGGATGTACAAAGGCGAACTTATCCCCTTGAGGGATCTCTTCTCTTACCCTTGAGAGATTGAGAAAAGTGAAAAGTTACAGTGTAAAAATCTCTAAATAACTTTGGTGTTAACTTGGCTTCTTTACTTTTACTGCATTTACTACTTTCTATTATACATTTTTTATTTCCTAGATAAACATTCTGCTATAATTAAGGAGTGGTCTAACAAAATTTTATCTCACTGCTTGATAATAAAATCGCTTACGTCCATAACGCGGAGCGGTGAGCGGAATAAATAAATTCAAGCTTGCCGCGTGGCATGCTTCCTACAACTATGCTTTTGTTACTCGTATTACATAGTTTAGATTTTCCACATTGTATTAGTCACTAAATTACATTATTATTGAAGTTATGACACGCTGAGGCGCGTCACACACAGAGCTATAATATATATTTTGGTATATTAATTTATATTATAGCAAGGCATCTTACGATATATTTTCGTACAGTTTAGGTATATTTTCCGTACTAGTTGACGGAATCCACACACGCAGCTATAATTTATATTAATGTATATTATAGCTGCGTGTGTGGAGTCTGTCAACTAGTACGGAAAATATATAGTAATACCTTCAGTCAACAAAGTATCGGGAATGGATGATTTGTTTATGGTTCCAAATTCAAATTTTTGTTTTTTTTGTTGTTGTTAGATTGGCACAATTGTTTTCTATTTTGGCGCGGAGTTTGAGTTGCATCTGTTATTTATATTAAATACAGTGCTGTTTTTAGTTATATCATATCTAGTGTGTATTGCGAATTTCATAATGGACAAAAACATTGAACAAAGAGTTTGTCTTAAATTTTGCATCGCCAATGGAATTTCGTGTTCGGAGTCACTGAAAATGTTACAGAAGGCTTACGGTGATTCGACTTTATCAAAAACACGTGTTTATGAGTGGTACAAAGCGTTCAAAAGCGGTCGAGATGTGATGGAAGATTTGCCTCGCTCTGGTAGGCCATCAACGTCTGCAACTGAAGTTAACATCGCAAAAGTGAAGGAAATAGTGACTGAAAATCCTCATTCAACTTTGAGAGAGATAGCCGCCGAACTTTCTGTATCTCACGAGTCGATCCGTACTATTTTAACTAATCATTTGGGTATGAAACATGTTACCGCTCGGCTAGTCCCAAAAGACCTGAATTTTCTCCAAAAACTCAATCGCATGAGAGTCGCTGAAGACATGCTAGAACGAGTCAATTCCGACCCAACATTCATGAAACGCATTGTTACTGGTGACGAGACGTGGGTTTACGAGTTTGACATGCAAACTAGTCAACAAGCTTCGGAGTGGCGCCTTCCAACTGAACCGAAACCGAAGAAACCACGCCAAAGTCGATCAAAAGTCAAAGTCATGTTGACTGTTTTCTTTGACTATCGCGGTGTTGTGCACTCGGAATTCTTGCCGGAAGGTCAAACGGTAAATAAAGAATATTATTTGAGCGTTATGCGGCATTTAAGAGAGCAAATTCGACGAAAAAGGCCAGATTTGTGGAATGAAAATTCTTGGATTTTGCACCACGATAATGCGCCTTCGCACAAGGCCATCATTGTGAAAGAATTTTTGACCAAACACTCAACAAATACCATCGAGCAACCACCATATTCACCAGATATGGCTCCTGCCGACTTCTTTCTTTTTCCTAAACTCAAATTACCACTTCGTGGCACCCGTTTTCAATCGGTAGAAGACATAAAGGAGAATTCGCGCCGAGAACTGAATTCAATTCCGGAAACAGCGTTTAAAAAATGTTTTGATGATTGGATTATTCGTTGGCGTAAGTGTATCGTTTCTGAAGGAGCATACTTTGAAGGTGATAAAATAAATTTGGATGATTAACAAACAGTTTGTGTATTATTGATCTTTTCCCGGTACTTTCTTGACAGAGTAGTATACCGACCTATAATATATATTATAGCTCCGTGTGTGACGCGCTTGATTCATTCATACATTTAGTACGAGCTGTCCTAATGATAAAGTAATTTATGATATCGAAGCACTGGAACGGCTAAACCAAAGTGGAATAAATGTCCAGGGCTAAAGGTAAACAAAGTAGGTATATTTAATACGTTGTGCCATATTCATACACGCATTGACGCTTAAATATATGGTTAATGCGTGGCCCAATGGACCACCTAACCGATACAAAATACAGTACAATTCAAGCTGAATTTACTAACTAATTAAAGTTAAATACATCAATGAATATCTGTTCCAATGGATTTAGTTTAATTATATTTGTTACATTCGCTACACGTAATAGGTAATCGTAGTATTGCGCGTTATATAGTTTTAAATATTGTTACTAACTAAACTATAAAATATAAATTTTCCTTTTAAAAAGGCAGTCCCATTTTTAAGCTTTATTTTTAATGTTTATTTTTATTTACGGCTGATTTATGTTATGACTAAGAAAAAAGTAACTGACAAATAATTTTATCTATTAATTAATTCGGGCCTTAGAGTGAAATCCTAATGGTTATTATCAGTAGGATGAGATAGTTCTCCTACGGATAATATCATGAATCTTAAAGTAAACTAAGCATAAAAAATACTTGTACAATTTCATGTCGACTGAGAAATTTTTAGAGTAACCTAGATAACATTTAAATGAGATTTTTACACCGCGGTGCAATGCAAAGGTTGCGGGTGTCAGATCTCCACCTGGCGCGATACCTACTCGTGCTTACATTTTTAATAACAAAATTAATTAAAACCGTTTCATGTAAATGCGCATAAAAATACAGAATAAAGCTGACTTTTGGCGTAAATTAAAACGTGAATTTCATAGCAGCCGCCGTTTGTAAGCGCAGACGCGGCGAGGTAGGTGACACGCTAACTTATTTTCTAGCCTGATATTTTTATAAATAAATTGATGATTTAAAGCAAATGAAAATAATACTCTACTTGGCACTGTTTCCTAATATTTGTCATAACTTAATGTATTTATTCGAATTAATATTGTTCCTAATGGGAACAATAAAAAATAATCCCTAAATTAGAGATCGTATTAAATTATATAACACAGGAGAGTAAGAGTACAGTATTGAAATTTTAATACAGCTGCTGGCCGCCTAATACAAAGCAAAATTTAAAACGAGCTCTTTAAGTACATAATAAAACAATAAATTAGTGATAAATTATACTTATTAAAGCTTGTATCAAAAAATTGTTAGGATTTATTTTGCTATTTTTTTAGATTTTATATTTTTTTGATACAAACTTTAATAAGTAATCGATTTATCACTTCTCAAGATTAGCAATCATATTGTTCATAATAGTGGTGATTAAATGTTAATATCTATGTAAAGTTATCTAGACCTGATCTTTAACTTATATTATTAATTTACTTCATTACTTACAAGTAAAATGAGTTAGGTCATTAGTCTAATAGTCTAGCCTAAATTAGAGTATTATAAGTCATAACTTATAATACTCTAATTTAGGCCCATCAGTGGATTTTGTAGCTACTACATTTTATCCACTTCTTGGTTTGTCAAAAAAAGAAAGTAAACAAAACATAGCCGTAACAAAAATGACCGATTATTTATGAAGTGTTCGAATAGACTTAAGTCCTAGATGTGTCAGCTACCTTACTACTACCTTACCTGACACAACAAATTTCGAAGGACATTGCAATCGAAATTGTAACACATAGCTTTATAATCATAAAGCTTTATATTAAAAAAAAAATCTTTATTGGGTACCTTATAAGTAACATAACATAATGTTGTGGTCACGTCCTCCTGGTAAGTATAACAATACTTGTGTTAGGAGGGGACTCCCCTACGGAGTTTGTGCGGTAAATACCTCTTGGGAGGATTATGATACTATTACTTAGGTACTTTACGTTTATAACAATACAGGAAAAAGAAAAAGAGGTATTATTATTTATTTATTATATACGTGATAGTCACCTACCCTCTTTGTGGGATTTGCGGCATAGTGCGCCGGCGGCGATCCGCCGATGAATGCGTAATGTAATCAAGGTGATAAACACACGCAAATTCCGCGCCAAATTGATAACGAATACTGAATAAAGCCATTGTTTAACTAGTTTTGCTAATCCCTCTGGTCAACTGTTATTGTTGATGTATTTGTTACTTCATCTTGCTTCTATATATGGACGACATGTTTAGCAGTGGTTGTGAGTGACCCTACCTGCGAAGCTAACGGTCCTTGGTTGCATTTGCGGGAAGAGCAAATATTCATTAGATGAGCGCGAGTATTAATTTCTGAGTATTTTATGTTTTCTGTGTATATAATTATTTTTATCGTTGTTTAGTACCCATAGTACAAGCAGAGAGCCTAGAGCTTAGTTTGGGACTAGGTTTATTTGAGTGGAATAGTTCTTAACATTAATTTACTATTATTTACATCGTAATCATGATATTTAAACTTTATAGTGGCGCTTATTCACTTGACTGTAAAATAAAGTATAATAGTTCATAGGCAAATATCGACGTCGCCCATATTTAGAGTTGCACAACAAATACTCGTGTTCTGCATGTTTTGTCGCCTTATTAAAATAAGCTTTTAACCTTGATTAAACAATAAAATTAATCCTTGCTAATTAATTAAGAATTCAGCTTGATGAAAATGTCTAGAATTGGGACTAAAATTATTTTTACTACTAAAAATATTTAAATGTTGCCATACAAACCCGATTATGTAATAGACTGTGGTGACTTAATTTTTTACTCATTCTGCTAAGCTGTAGCGCAGTATGGACCTAATCTTTAATACAGCTATCAAAGCAAGTCTCCTGAGGGATGTGTATATATGATTCAACTTGAGCGGCTAGCACATTTTGTATTTTCTCGCTTGTCGCTCAGCTCAGTGGGTCTTTATCGTTACCGACTAGTTAGAAAGGGAGATCCGAGCCACAAACAAGTCGCGGACCACTTGTGCTAACAGTCCTGGGCCTCTATTCCACTTCATCTTATCTTAAACAATAATAATATGGTCTTCGTTTTCATATTGCTTTTAATTTTTGTTTCTTTTTGGATTTCACTTTATAAGTAGGACAACACAACAATACAGAAATCGAACGAAAACAATACTATATAAAGAGTTCTTCAACAAAGACCTTAACGCTTTTACACCGACTGGAATTGTTACAAAAAAAGTCCGTAATATTTTTTTGTTTTGTTGTTGCCAGTTTTATTAAAGAAACCTCGGGATAAACTCGCAAAAAAACAAAATCTAATATCGCCCAATCAAATCCCTTCAGGTTTAAAATAATTACTTCCCATAGTAAAATTCGGCAACGTCCGCCTTTTTAATTATATTTATCCTTCGCTTTATTACGGCGGGATGAATATTTTAATTAAATTAATATTGAAGGCAATTTCGATGCTGCAGTACGTTTGATGTTGTTCGTAAAAGGCCCCAATAAAATAATGCTCACTTAAATCAACGGCAGTGTATGAGGTTAAATTATTTTTAGGAAAAATGTAGAATAACTTCTGAAAAAATTAATTATTCTTTACAGATATTATGTCAGTTTTCCTGAGAAATACGCAATATTTATAATATCTATTTATAAATTGTATTTACGGTAAAGGCTAATTCTTCGAGCGTTTAAACCACCCTTATTCCTCTGGACATGAATGTCTAGTTTCCTGTAGATTAGCATTTTCAGTCATTTTGTAGATGTCAGGGCAGCTTTGTATTCCTGTAGCCTTATGCTATTTTCAGTTATCTTGTAGAGACAATATAACCGAAAAAAAACATAAGGCTACAAGAATACAACGCTACAGGAATTTCGACATAATTGCGTCCAGAGGAATAAGGACGTTTGTAAGGCTCGAAGAATTACTATAAACTGACATTTTAACTGTGTACCTTCTATCGAATAAAGGCAGTACACGATATACCGTGTTTCTCTTGACATACATTATTTATCTTAAATACTTGATAATGATAAGACAACCGTAACTACGGGCCGTATTAATAAACTCATCTTGAATGAGACGCCCGTCGCAAGAGCTGTCAAAAATGACAGTTTTCTCTGGATTGATGTTTTCTTACACATGTCTTGAGACGGGCATCACAGTTGAGATAAGTTTATTAATACGGCCCTTAGTATTAATTCAGAACACAACCTTGTCATAATGACGTAGTCATTATATAACTAATAGCTAAATCTTAAATGGATTTGAACTGTTTTTAAGGAATTTAAAAAAAAATTAACACCATTCTAAAGGCCCATTCAAAATCTTTAAAAATGTTAACGTTATATTTTGGCCTAGGTCAGTCACTTAATGTCCAAGATAGGTTATATAAAATCTTCTCTTTTGGTAGTTTGCTACTTGAGAAAAATATTAGAAGAAAATATGAAATAAATTTACCAATTAAAAAACATCATTTTTATATTCAGTAGTGTTTGCATTCCAATGTAATGAATGCGCTATGAGCTTTAGTTGCTCTAAATTGCAAATTACATTGAATAATTCATATGGGCCTTGGAACAAAAATGTTTTAGGTCAAAGGTATTTTCAGTATAATTTTACACGTTATTAACTCTAATTGGGATGATGGAAACAATAGTCGTAATGGGTTGTATATTTAGCTTAATACCAAATAAAATAAGATTAATTTAGCAATATCGAAAAGGCTAACATGTCCCATCACATAATTGTAATTTCATACTTATGCATACAATATCGTGGCTTCGCTAAGAAAAGTCTGTTCCCGACCGAAATAATATCTTCGCATGCCATTTTCGTAGCGACATCTACATCCGTAGCGGCTGTCGTAGCTTCGTAGCAACAGTTGCGGGCCGTTCGCTTCACGCTACGCTCGCGTGCTACGGCATTAGTTACGAACTCCCGATATAGTAGTTTCACCACCGATGTTTAAATTTACGAGAATTTAATAACTAAAGAAAATATTTTTCACTTATAATATCCTTGATTATTAGTAGTAATCTTCAAATAACTAAATTTCGACATTTATTTTAAAACCAACGGTTAATATAAAAACATGTTTTGAATTATTTTATAAAACCATGCGCCAGAGTGGTAAATATTAAAACAATATTTTAAAGACATGAAGCGAACTGGGATACTGTGTTATTTACTTCTAACGCACATCAAAGGTTAGTAAAATGAGTATATACGAATCCTACAAACATTTACAAACATAGTGTAACAATAATTATCGTAATTAAAAAACAGCTTTATTTGTAATAAGATCTCATTTTGTTAAATAAAAGAAAAAGATAAGCAATCCACATGCAAGCGTTAGCAAGTGAACCATAATAGGGATGGAGAATAAAATACCTTTGAATAAACCTTGCCTTAGTTTAGTTAATTTAATTATAAAATAATGTATTTCTGACCTTTATTCTTTTTTTTGTTTGTGTTTGAAACTAATATGTAACAACAAATAAATAACAATACTTAATAATCTTATTTATTTTTCAAACATATCATTTAAAGTGGGTTAAATATTTCAGTTATTTCAGCGTTATTCGAAATATTTTCTTGATACTCATTGTAAAACCATGCTGAATCCTGATTATATATTTTTTGTAATACACACACATTTCTCACGACTTTATCCGTGTTGATTTCGTTAATTGCGAGTTTCGGGAACTTCGAAACGATTATTCACGTATCCCCTTTTCGCCTAACCCTTGGGTTTTATTGCTCGTGGTACGCACACAAAACTTACGGGTGAATAATTTGTAAAACGGTCCGTAGTTTTTGCTCTCTAGTTTATTGAGATATGTAGAGTTTTTTTTTCGTTAATGTCTACAACTACAATAGATGTAGGCACAGATTCTGGGTTCCATATCCAGTATTAGAATTTTAATTTTAATTTTCGTTATCTCTCGTTTCCGCGTGTGAGAGAAGCACTTAAGAAAACGCACCGAATAGAGATGCTGTTATTAACTGTTATAAGAGCCGGTTTTTCAATCTCCAGATAACACTATCTGTCAGATAAATTTCAGCTCTGACCTTTTCTATCATATGACAAAGAAAAGGAAAGTGATAACTTTAACTGTCACACAATTTTATCTGAGGATTGGAAGATTAGCCCTAACTAGTACTACTTTTTAGGGTTCCGTAGTCAAACTAGGAACCCTTATAGTTTCATCATGTCCGTCCGTCTGTCCGTTCGTCCGCAGCTTTTTTTTCTCGTCTACCTCATGGTGTGGGGTGTCTTTGGGTCTTTGAAAAATATTGCGGGTTTGTGAAAACAATATTTCGATTAGGGTATCCGTTTCTGAAATATTAAGCTTTAAAGCGCTAATTTATGTTAGAGTCCTACATTTTATACTTTTTTTTTCTCAGTAATAAAGTGTATATATTGTTCAACTTGTTCACGCTTATTCTACGTAAATACCGGAGGCGAGAACATTATTAACTTTAGTTTTATATAAAGGAAGGCTCTTATACACCTATTGTAAGTCACGTTATAATAAATGTATGTTTTTATGGATCCCAACTTTAACTCACTTTGCTATTGAATAAGTAAACCGGGCCTCTGACGAACGATGGATTTATTGATAAGAGGCAACGGGTTCCGTTCCTTTATTTGTACAGTCAAGGTTATAAACATAGATACGGCCAAAGCCTCAAAAATATGTAACCACGATCTTATGTTGTCGTAAACAGGTGGTGGTTACATATTTTTGTCACTCTGAACGTATCTATATTAATTCATATAGATACGTTCAGAGTATCAAAAATATCGCGGTTACATATTTTTGAGGCTTTGGACGTATATATTTATAACGTTGACTGTACTCGGGGAGAGAAAAGTTATCTTTTGACAGCGTTTTGAAGCCCTGTGTTTTTGTTTTATTCATAGTGTACTCGTATCTTTGTATAATATGTTTATTGGTTGTTTAGTTTTGGGGGGGCAGGGTTTTGGTCGAATGAATATTTTTCTAAACTTATTTCCCTAAAAGCTATTTTGTATTATGATTGTTTTATTTTCGGAATGCCAACTGCCAACCGCTATTTACACCGGCCAGGTCAGGTTAGAGTGGTGACTACTTACAATAAAAAACAAACTGCTGCAAACCTTTTAAAAAAAATGAATCGAATTATCGTTTATTCGTTAACACACTTTCACAGCATTTTCAGTAAACGTATTTATGTAATTATTAGCAGTACATGGGTATACTAAATAATTATGTATATCTAAAGTATTTGAAACTAATGTATGTACCTATACTTATAGGTCAATTACTTGAGGGTTGCAATCTTTGGGTGTAGCGGTCTTTGGTATTTACCCAATGATTCAGAACTTTACCCACATATACGTACTTCACAGTTCTGCGAATAAGATTTAATATTTTTGTTGTGATTATAAAGATGTAGAGAATATTCATGCGACATCGTATTTTGTCGGATAAGTTTTTATTAATTTTACTTTCTCAATTAACTTACTAATGGGTACTTAAGCAGGCTGAGAAAGCAAGTTAATAATGAATCTTTCTATCAAAATACGAATAATTATTCACTAAATACGAGTACGTTTGTATATGCACACAAACTCATTCGAAACGGCAAAAACAAGCCCTAAAACGACCATCCGTGACAAGAAGGATATCTTCACATATTTTCTTTTTTTTTTTCAATATTTTTGTTTGCTTCCCCACAGGATACTTCTGCCTCCGCGTGCTCGGTATAACAGTGCCGCCGCTGAAGCAGCGAGGCGAGTCCGCCTCCTTGACCTGCGACTACGACCTGGAGGGCGGCAAGCTGTACTCCGTGAAGTGGTACCGGGACACGGAGGAGTTCTACCGGTACATGCCGCGGCTGCGCCCGCCGCAACACGCGCACAGGCTCGATGGAGTCAAGGTTGATGTAAGTATATTTGACATAAGTAAACTAAGCACCAGGATACCGAAGAGCAATGGCAGACTACGATTTCAATGGTAGAGAGCTAGGCATAGGCTAGGCTAAGTACGAGTATGTGCCGTAAGTAATTGATGAACTTAAGTGTAAAGATACTGCTAAACTAGTAAGCAATAATAACCTAAAGAGTGGTTAACGGCCTTGACCAACCCAATCTATGTAATCCTCTAGGTCCTTAGCCTTCCAGTTTTTCCTCTCCGACCAAATGTATGTCTATATATATATATATATATATATATATATATATATATATGTATATATAATACGTATACTACATGTCTATTTTGTTAATAATTAGACTAAACTAGAGGTTGATAGTATCCCAGAGATTAAGGTTATTTGTTTTTTTTTTTATATAGTTGGATAAATCTAGCGCTCGACGAGTGCACCTCCGTGATCTGACGCTGCGCTCGCGAGGCGCGTACCGCTGCGAGGTCTCGGAGGAAGCGCCCTCCTTCCACTCCGCGCAGGCGGAGGGCTTCATGGAAGTATACTGTAAGTTTCTGATAATAAGATAAGTTCCGTGACTTCCGCAACGTAAAATCATTCAGATGAAACTAATTGCCATAACAGGGCGTGGCAGTGTAGTTTTTTTTTAATATAAACCAAAACCCAAGTTTTACCCAAACGGACCAACTTTATTGGCTGACTATTATATTATTTTACTTCAATTTCAGAACTTATTGCGTATCTAATAATCTATTTTGTAACTCATATACCTAAAGAAGAATCAACCTAGACGAAAAATTATTGGAATATTTTCCTCTCGAATCAGTATATAACATTCTGAGAAAAATCAAACTCAACCAAAGATTCGCTCTGTGCTCCTAGGGATCAGATTTACGATGATATTTAATAAAAGCTCGAGGTATTTTACGTTGGCCGAACATATTTTCGTTTAACGCTGATATTACTACTGTGTGACATTACTATTGGACTCCAGACGCAATGTATTGTAAACGTGCTTTATACTCGTACTTCCAATTCTGCCTGAGCCATACACTAGTTTAGGTTCAATATTGTCTCTTCTGTTCGTGATGGTTCACGATGCGGCTTATTCAAAGAATTTTTATTATCCGGATAATTGAATATAATATAGTTTAAAAACCGAAAAATCAGGATCAAAAAGTATAACACCCTGTAACAAGCCAAATAGACATCTGTCCATTTAGTCTGTTAAAAACATACATATAATTACAAATAAAGTATTTGAATAATCAAAAACAAGTAGCGACATCTATTGTTATATAAAACTTAAGATTATAGATCAGAATAAAGTTTATTAAGAGAGAGACAAAATTGGTTTGGTAGACTGGAGTAATTAATGAACAAACAAACATATTACAGTCTATTTAAATAGAGTATCATTAAGTAAATAAAGGAATAGTAAAACCTTAGACAATTGGGTAGGTAAGGTTTTTGGAGGAGGTGTAGATTGTGTTTTTTTTCGATAGTCGTCATCCTTAGGATCGGGAAACTGCGGCTCTTTTATTTTTATTTCCTCTAATATTTTTAAAATATTTTTTTTAGTTATTAAGTTGACATTTGTAAACTTTAGTGACCGGCGAGCTTGTTGCCTTCGTGCTTGATGAGAGGGAGGGAAAAACTGTCACTTCTATAATATCTGTCATTGTCAAGTCAAGGCAGGGGGCACACTTAGAATGGTTCCCATTTTCATTGACGGTAGCGACCTCTGGAGTGTTGATGAAAATACAAAACGTCAACTGTCAAACATGTGTCCGTCCAATGTCAGTCAGTCAAGCGTTGTATGTGCGGAAATGCGTTTCTCTGAGTTCTCTCATTATTAAATGTATTGCTGAATACTTTGTTATTGTGACACCATGGAAACGCGTCATAATAAAGTGACATACTGAGAGGCACAAAATAGACGTCACTTTATTATGAAACGGTTCTATGGAGAGTCGCAAAATAATGTTTCGGTGGTAAACTGTACATGCCTAGGTACGTATATTTAGTATAGCTTTAGTTCAACCACAACTCTCTAGGTGGCAGCACTTGTCATACATTAAAGTTTGACAGATATAGAAGTGAGTTTTTTTTTCTTTTTCCTTGGGTGCGAAGGCAACAGGCTTGTCGGTCATTGGGGTTTGCAAATGTCAACTTAATAATTTAAAAAAAAAATCTAAAATATTAGAGGGAATAAAAGTGAAAGAGCCGCGGTTCCTTGATCTTTAGGATGACGACTATCGAAAAAAAATATAGATTGCACCTCTTCCAAAAACTTTACCTACCCAATTCTAATATGAACTTTTGACACTTTATTAGTTACAGAAATTTCATAACAAATAAAAGGGTTAACTAAGAAATAATTAAATATTATATTGGACTTTTTCTAATTAGCATTAGTAAAACAAAAGGAATCATTAAAAATATTTTAATAAAAAAAATACAAAAAGATATTGAAGCGAGCGGGGATTTGAGCTGGGGCGCGCTGCTTGATGGGGGTGCGTTGGGCCGCTGGGCCAACCTGTAGTTAAGAAAGCGGACGAAATAGTAGAACACTTTACTGCCTAATCTGTTACGTCATTTTTTGTATACAATATGATAAGGAAATATGAAGAAACAGTTGAAATAAAAGAGAGATAGAAGATAAGCTAGTGCGCATGTCCAAATGAGGCCGCAGTGGCAAAAGTGACAAATGTGAGAAAAAAGGATATAGTAACAATAGTGACCATAAGGTATAAATTAGCGAGTAAACGAAAACCAGGGTTCATTGATTGATTAGCTTCCAAAGGGTGATTTCATTCATAAATTGGTTAGTTACCAAAGGGGAAGGTGGTGATAGTTTTGCATTCGAGTCAAAGGGCTTTATTTACGTAAATGATAATATTATTTTTACATTTTGATAATTGTTTTGAATAATTTAATTAGTTTGGGGTTTCATAAGTTAATTATTATTTGTTCTTGTTGATAAGTTAATATAGATAAAAGTTAAAGTTATGAATCTTAGTAAATTAGTAACGTTTACTATCTTGATATTTTGATATTAAAGAATTAGTTTTGGGTTTTAAACTAATAATGTGAAGTGAATATAAATTAGTTTTGTGGGATTTGCCATTAAGTTTCAAGTCAGTTAAGTTATTTAATATTAATTTGAATATTTAGAAGGGAGTAGGGAAGCTAATCAGTTTACTTTTTCTTCATACAACAGGGTGATTTAGCTGTGATAAAGTTCTTAATGTTGCTAATAAATTTTAAAAGGGGCTTTGATAAATCACGAGTTTAAAAGAGCTGTTTTGAGTGACTAGCAAGTATTGTACGCCGGTGGCGTTGATATTTCAGTCATTTAAAATGTTCACTCGATGGTTCGGGAATGAATTTCTAAGGGGAGAATTTAATAATTCAGTCAGCTGACAAATTCGTTAAGACTTCTTCACCATGACACGAGTTTTTTAATTATGAACCGTGTTCGTGGCAATACAAATAAGCCTTGCGGTGGTAAATTTATTTGAATTGAAGCTAAATTCTCGGGTAGCCGAGGTTTTTTCATGGCGAACATAAGGCATGGAAAAATACTAACTCATTTTGCAATGTCCAACGGAGGTTAAAGCGATGGAAGGTTCCGAAGCGTTTAAGCTTAGTAAGCGGGCTACACCAAATTCCAAAGCCCTCTGAAATTGCTTTGTGATCCCCATAAAATATTATATTTATATGTAATGAGGAAAACCTATGTACATAATAGGGCGTTCCAACCTCAATCTGGCTATTTTAGTCCGAGGAAGGAACATTACACCAGGTTTAGATAGTCACCCTTAGGCTTACCTGACCTAACGATACAGCTAGTTAAGAAAACGCAATTAAGTTAAATGTGGACCGGTCCTAGTATTGAAATTATTTAGAAGCTGATAGGGTTAGGTACACATAATAAACATAGTTTTGGAATAAACAACACTAATTCATAAATTCCAAAACTTGTTAAAAAAAACTCATAATAAATAAGATGTATTTCATCTTGAAGGAATAATTAGGGAAAATCTTCATTAACTATCAGGATAATTATCTTTTTCTCGACATTAACCTTTTACCTTTATTATTTAACTTTCTACTTCGGAAAACTTGTCAGTTCGTTTCTGAAGTGAGCAATCGAATTGACGGAAATTAATACAAATTATTTAAATAAGAAAATAAGAAACTTATATTCTAGTTAACAACAAAATAAAAAAAATTGGAATATAAAAGTTTAACACATTATTATGGAATATATATATACTAGTTAAACATTAAATAAAATAAAGCTAGAGATATATATATAAAATATTATATTTGTTCATATTCCTGGATCTTAAATTAATAAAGATGCTTTAAGTACTAAAATAATTGAAGACAACATAAAGTGGCTTTATTGAATTTCACATATAAAATTCTTTATATCATGAAAACTATCATGAGAGTTCAATCTATCTAAAGGTGAAACAAACATCTGGATCTTACCACAGTGATGAATATAAAATCATTGAAGATTCTTAGAGAAAATTGAATATTTCATATTAGAAACATATGATGCTAAATCCAAACATGATTGACGCTTAAAACTTTATTACAGTTAAAATAGAGTTACTTATGTAATAATATCTATATTACAACTATGAAAATTAGCATATTAATGAGAGATCCTAAAGGGAATTATGAATCAAATATTAATATTATTTTGTGTCCTCTTTTGTTACCAAATTAGACAAACATACTAACAGACTTACGTATGACTTATTCGAGAATTAGTAAATACTTTTTTTTTTGGCAAGAAATCTGACCAAGTCTAAGGACGGAGATTATTGTTCGTTGGCAGTGGAGGGGCCAGCGAATCTTCCTAATTAGGAAGGCCAATATAAGCTAATAAGGCCAATTCATGCTATTAAAGCTTCAATAAACAATCATATTAACATAATATTCTAGAAAACTAAGACGGGAATTTAATCTTAAGTAGTCTCTAGTATTAAGATAATAAAGGGAAATAATAAACCCTAATTTACAATCAAACAACAATTTCTCCAACAAAAAGCTAAACCAAAATTGATAAACTATTGTCCACGTGTAATTCCATTATAGTGTTATAGAATAAGTAATTATCATTCTAGATTTAAATAGGTAGTAAAATGAAAGTTTATTAGATGATTATCCATGTCAAGTTATCCAAGGTAAGTAATTAATTAAAGCGAAGATTTAAAGAATTTTGAGTTACTACAGGTTCACAACAATTCGGTCCATTTTGTTATTATCTAGACGATCACCAGCCAAAGTTAGAATTCATTTGTTATCAGGAAGTTAATTGCATGCTAAGCCCATTTTGTTAGCTTCCATTAATTCATAGTTTACTCAAGTAAATCAAGAGGATAAGCATAGTAAAAGTAGGATGTTAAAGGTTAAAGTATTTATATAAGGGGGGGGGGGGGGGTGTTTACAACCCTCATCCCTTTAATTCATCTTCCATCTCATCGCTATTTATGTTTGTGTGACAACATACTGACTACACATTCAGTGCCCTTTAAATATTAATAATACGAATTTAAGACACCGTGTGCGTTACTTGCTTAGTACGTACCAGACTTGGGCGTTATTTAGATAATTTCTTATCTAGATAATTATTTCAAATAAAATCATTTCAAATAAATTTATTCGAAGATAAATTCAATCACAAATAGTGCGTTGACACCTTTTTTCTTTAGATAAATTATCTAGATGAAGATAACCGACCTCGTTTGTTATTGAAGTAAGCTTATAATAATAAATGTATACAGAATGTCACGTCGGGTCAAACCGTCACACTGACTGTACTACTAACTTTGACATTGGCAGAATTGTCCTCATGGACAGACGCCATTTTAACAAAAAATTGAATTGAATTGACATTCATCTTTTATTTAAAATCGCAACTAATTTATCTAGATAAAAATGAAACTGATCCAGATAAATTCAAAATAACAAATGACGGATTATTTAGTTTCTTCAAATAAAAGATGATTTAGTTATCTTCCCGGTTTCTCGTAAATAGAACATTTTTGCCCAACTCTGGTACGTACGTGCTTGTATTATTTCATCTGTGATAAAAATCATTTCTGTGAGTTATTTTCAACGATCGAGACAATACAACGCAGATGTTGCGCAATTTAAATTTTTGAAGAAACAGCGTGTTAAGAGTACAAGTAACATAGTCCACAAAGTATATCTAGTTTTAACTACTTCGTCTGAGAATTCCTAACCACCCCTAGTCTATTTAAAATTCATAAGTTTTACCGCGTTGTAAGCTAGTTTTCTGAGTGTC
Source organism: Tortrix viridana (assembly GCA_963241965.1). Lineage (NCBI taxonomy): Eukaryota > Metazoa > Arthropoda > Insecta > Lepidoptera > Tortricidae > Tortrix > Tortrix viridana. Next base: position 7,365,548 of record OY725181.1, read on the forward strand.
GTCGCTTGAATTAATTGATTGAGATGGATGAGTCTTTAGAATTTTATTATAAAGACAAAGACTATTCTTTGAAATTACGTTTTGAAATATTGATAAATTAACTATGAGTTTAATCGTAAATGAGTTATGGAAAATGGAGCTTCAATTTCAATTATTACCGTTAGTACGAGTAGACAAATGTTCGTTAGATCCTACTTTTTAAAGACTGACTTTATTTTTAAGAGCGGAGTTGTTCTTAATGATTTGTTAAATCATTTGATGATGTAGTTGGGTGAATATTTGAGAATGATTTATTTTGTTAGAAACATTTGTCTTTGTGATAAATATCGTGTTACCGCAACTCAAGTAATCATATTATCTAGACTAGAGACTAAAATAACGAACTGTAAAAGAGGCACGTGTCTCTAAAGCTTATTTTGCCCAAAATCGAAAAAAATATAAACAGAGGTGTTGAGGATAATGACAAAGTGTGAGGAGAATGACAATTGTTGAGATTTCTATGATGCTTTGATGAGAAGAATGACATCGTCAATTTTTTTTTGCATAAATGAAAGGAACAGACGTAGCAAAATGATTTTGTTTATAGGTAATTGTAGTTACATTATTTAGAGGCTTAGTGTGGGCTAAGCTTGACAAAATTATCTTAATATTAATCAAATCGATCATGCAAAAAAGGGAACTATTTTTTACGTGTTCATTGAAGTCTGACTAAGTACATAGTAAACCTGCGAAAATATAATTATTTTGTAACATTATAATAATAACATTTATTTATTAATTGAATTACACATAATATAGAAAATCGTTGCCCTTTCTCCACACTGTAACAAATTAAACATGAACTAATTCTTCGCATAATAATATAGAAAATATACTCAAATTTCTTTGTTATTTAACTTAACTAAATCTCACTTTCAACTTTTACAAATTAAACCGTTTTAATAAACCTATAAAACATACATGTTAGTTAAGGTACAGCCTATTTATCAATAAACATTAACTATTTATTTTTGGTATTTTTTATTACAACAATAGGTTTGTACCTATATCAAGAGCTACTTTTTTGATTTAGGTACGTAAACTAAGTGGGTATATTATGAATATCCATAGTCTAATGATTAAATAGGTCTTATATATAAAACTTCAGTGATAAAGAGGAACACTCCCCTGAAACTATATGTATAAGTATTAAAAATAAATCAACTTTATTTCAAATATATTTATATATATGTATTTGATTGTGGTTTTTGAATGCTGTGGCCACTCTTAGATGAAAGCACCCAGCGAAAAAAACTTTGAAAGCTGATACGAAAATATGATATATGATATAGAATGAAAGTTTGCCCTTGTAACGAAAAATTATACAGTGTTACACTTCATAAGGATAATATGAAAATTCGCCCTTAGTAAAACATCGAAATCTGCACATACAAAATTTTCTTATTTTCATCAAGAAAAATGTAAGAATAACAATTCATTTAATTCAAATTCCAGACTGTAAACATTTCGTAGCTATAGAAGATAAAATGTTCTTAAATAACAAAATTAAATATCCTGCGACGTTAAAACTGAGAACAAAACGGCAACATGATATTGAGTTCATATCATGTAGGCAGATAAATCATTATTCTCAACATTTATCATTCTTAACAATATCACAAAGTCATTATTCTCTACAAGAGTCATTATGCTGAGCAGCGTTATTGAGGAGAATGACGTTGAGAAGAATGATACACCTGCGCACATTGTTACTACTTACCAATTTAGTTCTGCAGCTGGTTATTCTTCTTTCAAACCAATTCATGTAAGCATTAGAATACCCTCTTTAAATTTATATTATATACTCGTAACTACTTCCTAGAATACAGACCGCCATTCCCTCGGTAATTCTTTGTATTGTTTTTGGCTGCCACGATACAGGCCTAGCCTAGTGTGGAGTCAAAGTTACTTTTGTTATTGTACTGTAATTATTTTGGTAAATAAATCTTTACTTTACTTTACTTTATTTTTGGGACAAAAGTTGTCGTAACCGGAAAGTTTACGTTCAAATAAAATCTCGCCTCAAATATAAGTAAATCGCAACAAATTTGTCACAATATGAAATAATTGTATTACAATTAAAGTGTATACTTTCGAAGTTAAGATAAAAAAGGATAATGACGATTTCAAAACGAACACGTGTTGTTTGGTTGAGCGTTCACGGGCAAATGAGGAGCTGTGTGCGGGGAGGATAGGAACGTCATTCGTTCCGTTACAAGTATTTTTGTTAACAAAATATGCCAAATAAGCATTGCTGAGAAGAATGACGAATTATTCGTGACAATTTTTTTGCTTCATGTTTTGAATGAAATAGTGATTAAGTATTCTTTTTTTTTACTAGGATTTTGAAAACTAAGTATTAAACTATAAATATTAACAGTATTTTTTTTAAGTTCATAAATTAGCGTATAATCCTTTTCATTTAAATTTATGTCGTGTTGTGACAGGAGAAATATTGCAATTATGGATAGTTTTTAAATATTTGTATTTTTTAAATATACGAAATTAAACTTTTAAGTAAGTGCACCCACAAGAATACTTAATGTAGAATCAAATCACATTAATTAATTGATAATTTCTGTTATTATTGGAGCACAAAGTAAATAGACACTCTTTTTCGCCTTTTCAAATATTCACCCAGTTCGGTATACATCTATAAACAAATGGACAAACCAACGCCAAGTTAAATATGTTCATAGTTACAAACATTGAATCCTGTACGAAACAGGTTTGTTTGAATTACTAAGCGAATAATTATAAGTATGTATTTTGTTGTGTACTCGCACTAGGTCTCTTACGACTCTTACCCATAGTTTGGGACAAGGTCAACTTTTGCGGTGATTGTCCTTTGATATACTTATTATTCTTTTATTAAATTAGCCAACTTCAGACCTGGGCCTCAGTGTTCACTCACATGTGTGTGTGTTCACTGTGTTATGTGTCTGTTCATCTCTACATATAAATAAAAGTCCCCCAACGCGTTGAGTTTGTGTTTGTTCGGGCTAATCTCAGAAACAGATACAGATTTTCTCACTGTTTTCACCAATAGAAAGAGAGATTATCTATAGGAATTTAGTGCTACCCGTGCAAAAGTCGCTAGTAAACCATATTATTATTATTATTACGCTACGGTCGCGCCGCGCCAAGCCGGCTGTTTGACGAAGCCTTAATACTGTCAAGTATATAAGACTTACAAGAACGTAAACAATATAAGAGTAAAAGATTTAGTACAAAGTGTAATAAGTGTAATACACAGTTTGAGCTCTATTATTACAGACTTTCCCCGCGAGAGCCCCTACATCTCCGGGCATGAGCATCCATACAGACCCGACGAGCCTCTGGACGTTAACTGCTCTTCTGCAAGGGCCTTCCCGGCACCAGACCTGCAGTGGCTCATCGATGGGCGGAAGGTAAATTCCCGTCAATTTCTGGAACTTCGCTAATGTACAGTCGAGGACAGAAAGATGTTTACACTTTTTCACCTTATTCCATTGAAATAAGGTCCAAAAGTGTAAACATCTTTCTGTCCTCGACTGTACCCTATCTTTGCCTGGATGTATTCGGAGAGAAACATCAAGGATTTTTAGGAGTCTTTGTAGCCATTTGGGGAACTACCCCAAACGTTTTTTTATGCGAGAATACGTTGACGATTTTTAAAGTTTATGGTGTTTAGACATTTGTCATTCATTAGTATTGAGGTATCAACTTATCAGGTATGAATACCTGAACGGATTATAAAATTGGCTCGTCTTCGGTGCGCATATATTTTTTACTAGTTAAGCGACATGGTGGCTCAAGTCTAAATTTGAATATTTACGTTAAATTTATTATTTATTAACTATTAAATGTTGTAGTCGCTAATTTGATAGACGCCTTTTGTCTCGAAAAACTTGTATTTCGCGGCTGTTCCCGAGGTTATAACAATTTATAGGACTGAAAAAGTAAGTTCATATTGGGTAAGTAAATTAACATACGTAGTTTCCAATAAAAAAAAGTTTTCATCCGATAAATAACTTCAATATACATAAGAAATCTTATTTGTATACAACAAAACCCGTAAACTCCCTAGCGAAGATATAGTGTTGCTGAGAAAGGTCTTTAAAGCTGTTTGTAATTTCATTCCAACGACGAGGGACAATTCCTCGGAGACAGAACTTACCCAAAGTAGCTTAGATGAGCCCTTTATATTAAACAAAACACATCTATAAGTTTGGAACATAATATGAGTAACTATTACTTTATAACTTAGTAAGTAGGTGTTTTTTTGTTTTTAAATATTGGTGTTGTGGAGGTTGGGCCGACATACGCGTTTGTGTAAAGGCCGGAATATAAATAAAAATAATTTAAAAAAAAACTAAGTAAGTAGGTATTAGAAAACCAGTTAGTAGAAGTGCCGACTTTAACCGATGGCCCATAAGTAGACGTTTTTATACAAGCCTTTATTTAGTTTCACCTGTCCCGGTGTCCGATTGAGCTGAAATTTGGTATACCTACGTAACTTCGGTGGCAATGCAATAATATGATACCATGGAGCTGATCTGATGATGGGCCCAGAAAGTAGCCACAGGAACTCAGAACTAAAACAATGCAGTAACATCGAGTTGGGGCTCGTTTGATTTGTCTTAATAGTCTTGTCCAGTCGTATATGGAGTACCTACCTACTGCTGTCACCTGGGGGATGTATCTGCCAAATACCAGCTGCCTGCCTTGGATTCAATCGATAAACGAGCCAAGAGGCTCATTGGTGTCACTGATCTGGTGGAAGCAAAGCTGCTGAGCCTTGTACACCGTCGAAAGGTCGCCTGCTTGTCGGTGTTTTACAGGATACACTTTGGGAAGTATGCGTTAGGGCTGCATGAACTAATTCCGCCAGTTCCATTCCGTTATGGTGTAGGCGCGGACTAGGGTTTCACCCATACATCGTCTATATGCCAGCTATTCGCACGAAGCGGTTCGCCTCTACGTTTCCCTTGAGGACCGCTAAGGAGTGGAACTCTCTTGCAGCTGACCTTTTTCCTGTAAAGTATAACTTGGACCTTTTCAAATCGAGAGTTAATAGGTAAGCATGCTACATCTTCGGCTTCATCATCACTTTCCATCAGGTGAGATCGAGGTCAAATGTTTGTCTATCATACATAAAAAAAGCAGATGATGACTGTGCAAAAAAAGAACAGTCGGCAAATAAAGTTAGACCCAAAAATTAAAATTTTGATAGAAACTTAATTTAAATATATGTGTGCGGTAATGACGAGTAATGTTGCCACAGTAGGTACGTCACTGCCCCTTTCCTCCCTACTTCCCATGCCACTCGACGAGTGTGTGGCAGGGCTATATAACATGAATATAGTTTCTATATTATTCGATTTGTAGGTACTTATTGTTATAATTGTGTTATATTCTTGATTTGCCAAGAAAATAAATGAGGCAAGAGACAAAGCTGAGCAATATGAAAACGATCGGAAACAATTAGATTTAAAACAAAAGACCCTAGAGGCGTTATTGACGATTAGAACTAAGTAGGTAAGTAGAGCCTAATTAGGTACCGATATACAATATTGCATTAATTCATGTCCATTTTCACTCTCGTTAAGTTAGTCCATAACACTTTTTAAGAAATGCAATGCAATGCAATGGAAGATTGCCGTTGCTTCTATATTTCACAGGACATCTCCTATTAGATATATGCACTGGCCTCCATGCAAGAAAACATGATGTGTCAATTTATCTAAAACTATTTATATATTAGTAACTTTGTCTTTAAACTCTTCGCTATTTGCATGTGCCTATAGCTTAAGGTATGTATCTATTTTTATTGAAACTTTATGGAAATAAAATATATTATTATTTAAGTAATGTCTTAAAATGTTAAAAGCCCCTTAAACATTGGTTAAAACAGGCATCAGACTTGTAAAAGTAGGTAAGTACCTACCCACGCGGCCTACTGACTGACATAGTACAGTTCATTTCATTACCGATTTAAAAATCATTTTTTTTGCTCAGGTAACAGAGCGCTCGTGGTTGATCGCGTACGGCGCCAAGCCTGCCCCCCAGGGTCTCCTGGTCTCCACGCTGGGGCTCACGGCGCCGGCTAGACCCAACATGAAGCTGCGATGCGTGGCCTTCATAGGCACGCATAGGAGGGAAAGGAGCATCGTCATAGGTAACCTCACACATAGGAGAAAACAAAACTAATTATAACTAACGGCTGCACTCAGAGACGTCAATTAACTTTTAAGTTTGATTAAAGTTGCTGCTGTCACTTTCATTACTTTAGCAATAGAATAAGACGCAGCAACTTTAATGAGACTAAAAAAATAATTGACGTTTCTGAGTGCGGCAGTAAGTATCAAATAGATAAATACCCCCGACAAAATTGGGGACCCAGATTCAGAGCTCGTAACTCTTAAATATTTAGCCCAACGGATATTTACCAAATTTAGCTAAAAACGCTCTCGATCAAAAACAAAAACAACAAAAAACTAAATCAAAATCTGTTCATCCGTTTGGGAGCTACAATACGATGCCTCGAACAGTAGGACAGAAATAAACAAATTTATCACACCCCTCTGTTTTACGTCGGTGGTTAAAAAATATGTGCTTTTAATAGTTCGCACTCGATGTTGAGGGTGCGGACTAGTGGGGATTTATTTTGCCATCTGTTCGCACTGCGAACTGTGAAAAAAATCCCAGTAGTTCGCAGTGCGACCAAAAGAGTGCAGACAAGTGCGAATAGCCCAATAATATTGTAGGGACTTGTACGTATTTACATGGTCCAGAATCGGTCTAGATAGATAGCTACCAGCGTTTTACTCGCTGTACTTACCGCCAAGCGGTGTACGCATAAGCTTTAGTTTTTCTATGGATCTCTCCTTATTTCTGATTCGATCCCACAGAAACTCCAAGCATAAGACCTTGTACGCACTCAGCGGCTAGCCGCATGCGGTTGCGGCTAACTGCATAGTGCGTTTAGGTTCCGGTTTTGCGGTTTCATACGTTTTGATCAGCCGTGCGGCCAGCCGCATGCGGCCAACCGCATAGTGCGTACAAGGGCTAAAGGTGCTTTTCCACCGACGAGGCGAGGCGAGGCGGGGATGGGGGGAATTAAAATTTGTATAGGAAAATTTCCCGCTCGGCTGCGGTGGAAATAGTCTGGATAGGCGAGACGAGAATGTGTTTATTAACACTGCAACGAAAACAATAGCGTCGCGATTTTCCCGCCTCGCCTCGCCTTGCCGGTGGAAATGCACTATTACACTGATGGACTGTAGGTATAATCAAGGTTATAAACATAGATACGTTCAGAGTGACAAAAATATGTAACCACGACCTTATTACGGCGACATAAGATCGTGGTTACATATTTTTGAGGCTTTAGACGTATCTATGTTTATAACCTTGACTGTACCTACATTATTAATGAATAGGATGGATTTCAAAAATATGTAGTCCTTAGTTAAAGACTTAATCAAAAAACGCTAAATTCTCCATTTCGTAACGAAAATTAGTACCTAATACATTCATTTAGCTCATTTTAGTTACGAAATGGAAATAGTTCGCGTTTTTTAATTAAGTCCTTAACTTCGAGTAAATACGTAAGTAGGTAACGTAAGTATAGCCTAGCCTGGCAAAAAGTCGAATGTGTGGTGACAGCTGAATCTGCACAATATTTTCAAATGGTAACCAGCACAAGTTAAACTTTGGATCATGTTGCCAATTTCATTCCGAACAGCGCCCTCATTTTTTTGCCAGGCTATAAGTAGGTACATATTATTATGTAAGTAAAATGTTTTTGAAAACCACCCAATTAATCTTGAATAACTGCAAATTCGAACCTATACCTAAGCAAATCGTCGGTGAGATTGCCAATTCCGCTATGTGCATTTTAGCAACTTTATGAATTTGAGTTCAATTCTAAAGGCTAATTAAAAAATCGACAAAATTCACATAACGGAATAGGCAATCTCACCGACGAAATATTAATCTCCATTAACCGTGTCGATTCGTGTCATTTCCGTCGATTTTGATCGTGTTATCTTCTATTACAGAGACCAACTCCTCGAGAGCACGTCAACGACCGGGTTCAGCAGTAATAATATTGTTGCTATTCATTCTCAGTGTCGATATGCCGAAAGTATCATGATGGACTTAAGTAGAAATAAAATCATAATTGTAAATAAACCGAATGCATTAGGTCATAAATATTAAAATTTATTCCCAATCCCCACATCGTGTCATTTTATGCGAATGTGTTAACTTTCAATGGCGACGCAACGGCGAAGAGCGCACCCCACCAAAAAAATGAGAATTGAAAATTAATATTTTTTGCCCCGTCATCAAGTCCAACATATGGGTCGTTTTCTAAAAAAAATTACATAGTTAAGGGCTTTAATTAAAACAAAACATAATGGATTCCTTTGTACAACGAAAGTTACCAATACATTGTATGACTAACTTTCGTTTCTTACGCAATCGTGACTGTTTTCATTAAGCCTTTAACTGTGTACAATTTTTTTTAAACAACCCATATCCTACCAGGGATACCTACGCTAGGTCATTAACGAACTGATTGCCTATAAAATAGAGGCAAACTGAATACACAGTGTACCTAAGAAAATACGAGTAATGCGTGTCACCAAAATTAAAACAAGTGAAACAAAATGGGATGTGCCAGTGTCGCCACCCATACAAAATTATACAAACTTATGTAGTGCTTACCATAATTTCTAAACACTGGAACCTTGCTCAAAAACATGCCGATTTTGTCTTAATCGGCAAAATGAGCTGGATATTTTGTCTTACTGCCGCACTCAGACACGTCAATTATTTTTTAAGTTTCATTAAAGTTGCTGCGTCTTATTCTATTGCTATAGCAAAGAAAGTGACAGCAGCTACTTTAATGAAACTTTAAAGTTAATTGACGTCTCTGAGTACGGCAGTTATATTTCAGACAACGGCGCCGGCGGTGAAAGGGTTAAGCAATAAACGAACGACCAGATTAAAGACAAATGACAGTGGGCCAGTGGCGCCGCAACACAATCTACACTAAAGTGTGCTAGACGGTTTGAAACCACGGTTTCAAACCAAGTGACCTCGGTAGTTTGAAACCATGTAGACAGTGGTTTCAAACCACATTTCGCATGACCTTCAAACGCCCTTGGGAAAAGTGGTTTGAAACCACTGTCTACATGGTTTCAAACTACCGAGGTCACTTGGTTTGAAACCGTGGTTTCAAACCGTCTAGCACACGCTTTACTGAGCACTCAGACCCTGTCCACATGACGCGTTTTACGCGCGAGGGGACTCGCGCGTTCCCGAGATACTAGGACTACATACATCCCGTCCAGATGCTGCCGAGCGTTTCCTTACTCGCGCGTAAAACGCATGCAACGTGCCGGACTCTCATTTAGGCAATGTAGGCAACTGCCTAAGGGTCTAGCATTGAATAGGGGCCAGCCCAGCACTAGCCCCGCGCTCTGAGAAAAAAAAATTTAGGTAATTATAAAAAGATAAAGGGGCCCCGAGAAGTGCATTGCCTAGGGGCCCCGACATAGTTAATCCGGCCATTTGAGCGCCGCGCGAGTTGAGATACTCGGGCGCGATTGCTGCGTCCAGTAGTATGCACGAGTCGGTGGCGAGTGGACATATTGTTGTAGCATTCTATCAACTGAATCCGTCCTCTTTTACTCGCGCGTAATACGCGTCATCTGGACAGGCTCTACGTCTACGTAAGTAAAGTGCCACTATTGTGTATAGGAAATTAGTTCAATATTGAACCACCTCGTCTTTCATCCTCTCCAATTCCCGTTAATAAATGTTATGACATTTTCATTAATATCTTTATTATACTCTCTTAACAATATAATAAAAATAAAAGTCGACAGTACATTTCAAATAAGTATATAGGTACCTAATTTACTTGTTATATTGAGAAACACATTAAGCCGTTATATTTACGCGTAAAGATACTCAAAATAACTTCGAATCAATTGCATACATGGAAACAGTATTTAAAATAACAATTTTATACTAAAACGCCCAATTAGATAACAAACTTTCGATCAGAAATAAAATTTACAGAGTTGCAAATATTGCAAAAGTAACGGTTGGTGGGGTCAAAGGGAGGCAAAGAAAATAACTCGCCCCGCGCTTTTCCAAATTTGGTACCTACCCAACCCCTAACTAATGAATAAAATTAATTATTAACTGTGAAGGCATTTAATTATAAAATCTTGGCAAACCAATATTTGAAAATAAAAGAATTTTTTGCAGTGAGATGGTAGAGGTAATGTTTAAAATTCTTGTTTGATCACCCTGAGAACATCTGCAGTAAACCATTGAACAAATAATCATCTTTTCATCCAAATTAACCCTACAACAACAAAGTTCGATTAAACACTCTTAATAAGAATTTTATTATCTACTATGAAAGTACATGAATGAAGTAACCAACATGAATGAATAATAAATTTATTTCCTATAACATCAAACGTAGAATCAAATAAGTATGAAGGACATTCAAAACTGTATTGCTTTTAAATTTCAAGCAGGCAGATTATTTAACGAAGTTAATTGAAACGGTAATTATCTACCACAAATGTAACTCTTAAAATTTAACAAATCGTACCATGAATTCTCTTTCGCCACTCGCCTGACCAAAATAATACGGTATATGTTACACAAATACTCTTTTAGTCAGGATTCATTGCGATTCCATTGACCTCTAAATATGACTTGACTTGACCTGGTTGTACTTTGTGCTGCCTGTAGTCTACAGGTAGCTGGTAGTAGGTTTTTCAGCTACGGAAAAAAAATGATTCCTTAAAATAATTAGTTTTGTTATATTTAGGACAATGTAGCACAGTAAATTAGAATATTTTTTTAAATGACACTGGCTGTAACTAATAAAGCTACATCAGGTGTGGCTGCAAGTAGCTGTATTTTGAAGGGAACATCTGCTCCACTAACAGTGTTCATTATTCACCATCAAATTGGTACATCTATAAACGTAAATATTTACTGAAAAGGTAAGGCGTCTTGAAACTCGAAAAATAAATTCATTAAACCTTGCAAAACATACAAAAGGAGCTTAACATTAAAAATCTTCAACATGTGATAATAAAATACGTGAAAATTATCAGTGTGCATAATAACTTAGTATTTTAACCTTCCTGTCCGAAATCTTCCATAAACTTTTTCAGCTTAACCATATCGTCGTCATTGACAGTTGGTTTGGATGTTGCTAGAGATCTAAGCATATCTGACATTGTGACTGGCGGTTCACCCAATTTATCCCCAGGTACCTCCATCCAAGTCATCTCCATTGCACCAGGATCTCCAGGAGAGCATGGAGTTAAAAGATCATTCACAATAACATCAGGGTTCATCGGACTGGGTCCTGTGATTTTTTTGAAGTGTGTAGCAGACTGCACCTTACGAACTGGCTGCATCAAAGCATCTCGAACTACAATGCTTATGTCAGCTCCAGAATAACCATCAGTTTTTGCCGCCAAGACCTTAATATCTTGCTCAGTCAAAATGTGCCTTGTGTTTCCTAAATGCAACTTGAACATATCCAATCGAGCATGTTCTTCTGGCAGAGCTATGTAAATTCGCTTCTCAAAACGTCGCCTGATAGCCGCGTCAAGAACCCAGGGTATATTTGTTGCACCAAGTACTAATATACCATCCATATCATTACCGACACCCTGCATTTGAACAAGAAATTCAGTTTTAATCCTTCTCGCTGATTCAGACTCATTGTCTGAACGTGATGAACAGAGGGAATCAATTTCATCAATGAATATGATACTTGGCTTGTGTTGCCGAGCAAGATCAAACAAATTTCTGACAAGTTTTTCAGATTCACCAAGCCATTTAGACACAAGGTCTGATGAGGAAACTGAGAAAAAGGTCGAATTATTAGCTTCAGTAGCAACTGCTTTTGCCAAGTAAGATTTACCAGTACCAGGGGGTCCAAAAAGCAGGATTCCCTTCCAAGGTATTCTTTTACCTGTGAACAAATGAGGAAACTTAATGGGTAAGATCACAGCTTCTTTCAGGGCTTCTTTAGCTCCTTCAAGGCCAGCTACATCACTCCACTTAACATGTGGTTTTTCAACAACAATTGCACCCTCAAGTTTTCCTTGAAGTTTTTTCTTCTCTGGATCATCTGAATCACTGTCGCTGTCACTCTTCTTGTCTTCACTCTTGGATTCTCCATCTTTTACTGGCTTCTTCTTTTTGTCCTTCTTGAGGTATTCCTTCAATTTCTCAGCCCTGTCTAGATACTGTAGGCATTTAGCTCGGATACTCTCCTTGGCCCGTTCGCCTTGGGCCTCATACTTGACCGCATGCAGGAAGTATTCAACTCCATGTTCATAGAGTCTAAGAGCCTCTGCATAGTTTTTGTTTTTGTCCTCTTCAGTGGCTTTGGTGACAAGGTCAATGGCCTTTTGCAGAGTGTTTGAGGAAGCCATTATGTCAAGTTTTCACCTGGAAAAAGTACATCAATAATTTAAAATAATGTACAGTATTGTGATTTATGTGTGATTTATTTTTATCCACTGCAATTCCGGACTGGAAAGTGGAAATAAGTCTGACACCATGAAACAAATAGGTACTTGCATTAAAGAATATTGAAATAATATCAGATTCATTTTAATAATTTCATATTCCAAATTTTTTTTCATTATTTTTCAATAATGAGGCTACATTGGGGCTCTTACATTATGTTAATATTATACATAGAGGGAATTTACTAATGCTTGTTACAAGACCATTAATGCTGAGAAGAAGCACTGCAAGAGACTCTTCTGTTTGAGACATTCTTATCATTATTATGGTTTACCTTGATTGACGTCATAAAAGTGTGTCATTTTCAAGCAAAAGGTATCACTTTGTCGGTTGCTAATAAGAGCCTGATACCTGGCTACTGGTATAGAGATGATATAAATAAACGTCAACTTTATTGACAACCGACAGGACTATGACATTTTTTGGGTTTATGGCATGCATGATAAAGACAGCTTCATATTTATCAAAATATGGCATAGGTACAAAGGGTTTAACTGGAGACACAAAAAAAATGTTGTGGCGGGAAGCACTATTTTATGTTAAATTAAATATAGGTATATATGGTTTTAAAAATAATAATTTGTGAAATGAAACAAAATGAAAGTTTTTTACTACACTGCTAAGGTGTTAACCACTCCATATAGTTGATGTAAGTCCAAACAAATGATGTCAGTTTATTATGATCAGTTTACCTAATGTGTGCTTGGATGTCACACATTAGGTAAATTGATCTAGGAGGAGGTCTAGGAGGAGCGGGTACTCCTGACACAGGTAACTAATTTACCTAATAGGCAAACCCAACCCCCGATCTATAAAATATGTAATGAAAGTATCGAAAATAAATATTTTTCATTTTCATGTCAAACATTAAACTCTCACTAGCATCCAAAACACAAGTAAAAATAGATTTGGTTGGAGTTTTAAAAGTTGGGCATGCTAACTCACACAGTTAAATTTTCTATGTAACTTTCCATTGTACAACCAAAATGAGCCATATAATTGTAAGGATACTTTTTGCCGCACAACTGAACTTTTTCAACTTCATTGTTTGTATAGTTAACTACGCTATTTGGTAATTAAGGCCAACTTTTTGAACTCTAACCATTCAACATAATCACTGACTTCTACACACTGTTTTAAGGAAACTGAAGACAAGTTGCAATGGTACACATTTTGGTGCACTTTTCTCAACTTAATAAAAAATAAAAACCAAACTGAAAAAAATCTGATTTACCTAATTATGCCCTCGACTTAGAAGGTTATGATACCATACAAAGTCCCATTCATGTCTCTAATCAAAATCTCAATTTTGGCACTTCAATTTTTAAAATATATTTTTTGTCTTTTTCTAGGTTCAGGATACTGAAAATATATATACTAGCGTCAGGGTCAATAGAAATGGCCAAAGGCAAGACTTTTAGTCCATAATTTTAGGCTATTAAATTAAGCTACCAAACTTTGAAATAAGACACCGATATCGAAAATTGAGTCCTTTAAAAACACTGTTACATGTATAGCTAAAACCGAAACTCATGCTCATACAACGAAGTCAATCAAAATAATGTTTCTAGTCACTATAAATTACCTAAATAAACTCCCAACACAATTGATATTTAGTCCGACTCTCAAATAAGGACTCTTAAATAGGTAATGAGTCACGCAAAACAAGATTAAAAATGTGTATAATGCAGAAACAGAAGCACTATCAAAATAAGAATTAGTTCCGTGGCAGAAATACCTGGATTAAAGCAAAGGTTCACTTGAACGCTACTTGCTGTGGAATTATTAACAAAAAGTAATACTCTTGTGAGGAGTCGCCAAGGAGAACAAGTATTGAAGGAAAAGTATGACGTTTATTTTGTAATTCTACAATACAAATCAGTACATACCATTGACAAAATGATGAATTATTTGGTTAACAATTTGAAACTGTCTAGTAATTATAACGATCTGCCAATTAAAGCATAAATTTAGGAAGAAACAGAATTTCGGATTCCAATCTCTGAAGAGACGTTGTTTTGTCACGAAAAATGACACAATCGCTAAATGTAGCCAGAGAGAAAAACATTAAACTACAGAGTATACAAATATCCAGTAATGATACAATAAAATGCCGGCAAATTCAAAAAATCTTCAGCTGGTAACACAAAATACTGTGCGAAATAAAACAAAAAAATCTGATGGCTTGTCTGATAATAATAGGTACCTACCTACATTATAATATGATTATAATATAATATAAAATTATTGCCATAAAATGAATTTAAAAAAATTGCCTGTCACACGACTTGCTGGTCAGACTATCGGCTCCAACCAAACGCTCGGCGAGCGGCAGGACGCGGCTATACGTTAGAGTGAGATGGAGATGGATGGTGGATGGTAGAGTGGAGCTGGTATAAAAAAAGCCCAACCAAAAAATGAGGTCGCTATTCGGAATGAAATTGAGAACATGATTCAAGCACTGAGTAAATAATCACTACGTTTACACTCTGGTGCTGGTTGCCATTTAAAAACATTGTACCTAGTTCTAGCTGTCAATATTGTCAAATGAATGAATGGATTCAAGTAGTACAAAACTGAACGATATTTAAACAGCAGTGCAATATCTCGACACTGGCAGAATCATTTAATCAAATTGAACATCGTACCTACATACATTCATACACACATCGATTTTGCAACTAAAATAGATGTTAGGTATATCTTTTTTGGGTCTTACTGCCGCACTCAGAGACGTCAATCAAGTTTTAAGTTTCATTAAAGTTGCTGCGTCTTATTCTATTGCTATAGCAAAGAAAGTGACAGCAGCTACTTTAAATGAAACTTAAAACTTAATTGACGTCTGGGGCAGTGAGTTTAATTAAAGTTGCTACGTCTTAGTCTATTGCTATAGCAAAGAAAATGACAGCAGCGACTTTAATCAAACTTAAGAATTAATTGACGTCTCTGAGTGCGGCCGTTAATGAATATATTGACATGCAATGCATCCCAATAGCTATGTCCACACCTGTGCGCTTTCATGTTCAACTTGCGCTTTCAAGATTTCAATTCGTCCTGCGTCAAGCGCAGCAATACGAGGGTGACACTGAATCTTCAATAAAATCCAATGTTTTGACTTTATCTTCCGCCATTTTATTTGCAAAATGTTGCACGTCGACCCAACGGTGACGGATCAGCGTGCGCTACGGGTTGTGCGCTGATATCAAACCAATTGCGTTATTGCATGCGCTGTGGTTGCAGAGGCATGTGTCAGAGGAAAACGCCAGTTGAAGGTGAAAGCGCATAGCTATTACTGTTGGAGGGTGGGGACATAAAAATCCTTCATCACCCTTAGGCCGGCCTTACACAGTCTGAATCAGATTATGAATTCATAATCTGAATCCAGTCTGTGTGCTCGTCCATAGATAATGTATGGAAAGAGGTGCGTTCTGTCAGATCAATCTGAGAAATTAATAATCTGAAAAAATCAGATTGTGTGTGGATAATAGTTACATTGTATGCAATTCCGTGCTTTCTGAATTAATAATATGAATTCAGATTCTTAATTCAGACTGTGTAAGGTTGGCCTTAGAATTAGGCCGGCAGTATGAATTTTAAGAATCTGAATTCATATTATTAATTCAGAAAGCACGGAATTGCATACAATTTAACTATCATCCACACACGATCTGATTTTTTCAGATTATAAATTTCTCAGATTGATCTGACAGAACGCACCTCTTTCCATACATTATCTATGGACGAGATCAGATTATGAATTCAGGTTCTTAAAATTCATACTGTGTAAGGCCGGCCTTAGTTATTTACCGTTCAATTCAAATCAATTTATTTAATAAGGCGTCTGTCCATATATGTGGACAATTTTACCAATATCAATGTTTGAGATGTTATACATTGTTCAGTTATTGTTTCATAAGGCCGGCCACAGACGTACCGATTCTGTTTTTCTAGGTAGAACAGAACAGAATCGGTAGCTGTGGGCCCCGGCCTAAGTGGGAGAACTGTGACGAGTGTCAATCTCCACACGCTCCGACCATTCCGCCGTGCTCCACTCCGCCGCGCTCCCGCTCAGCAAAAACAATCGGCATGTGCAGCAGCCAACACTTCTTGGGCTTCTCTGTTGAGAAGTGAAGCGTGGCGGAGTGGAGCGCGGCGGAGAGGTCGGAGCTTGTGGCGATTGACGCTCTCGCCACAGACCAGAGAAACAAGAACCGAGCAATATTACAAGAACCGAACACGGTATCTCAAACACTGACATTGGCAAAGTTTTCCGCATATTATTATATAAACACAACAAATAAAGAACAAACAACAAAGAACAAACAAATATTAACAAATAAATATTTTGATTTTGATTTTTGTACAGATGCCATTTTTTTTTATTGAATTGAACTCCAAAGATCATAAATAAAAATTTCTACTAAAATATTACCCATATATTTTATATATTTATATTTCTCCTTATATTATATATTTTCCTTATCTATCTTGTCACCATCGTATGAGGGGTTAGGCAGTAGGAGAGCCGTGAGGAGCAGCAATTTTGGCCTCCAGCAATCACGAGCCAAACGAATAATACATTTATTTATTACTTTATACAATAAACAATTGCAGTCCAGCCAAAAATGTTAATCGGTAATAAAGTTACAGGCGAAAAATAGAAACATAAATAAAGCCTAACCAGAAATATTATAATACGAATAATTTCTTGAAATACTTAATTATAACTACCCATTATAAGATCAATTTCATCGTTTATTAAGATCCAACATCCCCAAAATAAGAAACTTTATATGTAGGTCCCAGTAACAAGTAGGCCCAAATACCTAGTTTATATCAAATTGACGGTATTTGCGCCTTTTGAGTTACCTATTGTTAGTCATTCTAAGGCTGGAGTTGTGGGCAAAATCTTACCACACTTATTCAATTAAATGAAGTTAAAATGTATATTATGTCTATTTAATCTATCCACTAATTGTGTTTTGCAAAACGCAGCACCGGTAGTAACTACACCACTCCTGAAAAGAGACAAATATTAGAATTAAAAAAAAAGAACAAACGGGATGGTTCTTCTTTACAAACATTGGAAAATATTAGCAATTTCGCGAATGCACTGAAAATAAGGTGGCTTCTTCAAAGCACTATATCCAAATGTTCGGATGCACCGTTACTATCTTTGATGCTTACCACGAAGCACTAAATCTTTTAGACAGTTGTTGATAGGTAGTATTTGGGCGTTTTTCAAAAAAAGTGTACATCGTTAAGGAAAAATTAAGAAATTTTAACTTTTTCCAGTGCGTCACGAAAATTAGTCATACTATTAGTATCGTTAATTTTCGTGACGAACCGGAAAAAATAAACATTTCTTAAGTTTTCCTTAATCATGTACACTTTTTTTGAAAAACGCCCATTTATTACTTATTCCTAGGTGTCCTACAGTTCGCTAGCAAATAAAAACCTTAAAAACGGCGCCACTATAATAATAGGTAGGTAAGGCCTTATTGGTCAAAGATGCACAAACAAGTTACTTAGGTATTACTCGCAAGTACCCTACTCCCACTACTACGCACGGAACAACAAAAAAACAAACAGTGCTAGGCGCGTCACACACGGAGCTATAATATATATTATACCAAGATATATGAAGAGTACAGGGAAAGAACATGTCCGTGTTCATATTATTCTAATGTACAGTCGAGTACAGAAAGATTTATACACTTTTGGACCTTATTAGAATGGAACAAGGTGAAAAGGTGTATACATCTTTCTGTCCTCGACTGCACCTACTTTAACATGTTCCCTGTATCCTTCATATATTATAGCAATGCGTATTATTATATATTTTCCGTGCTAGTTGACATGACAGGAGTCCACACACGCTGCTATAATAATGTATATTATTATGGTGAAGTGCAACTGATGGTGAAGTACCGGGAGAACTCCTCAATCATTAACCGCCCTGCATCATGGACAGCGACAGCTGCATTTTGTTAAGGGTGATTGGCTATTGTTTTTTAATGTGATGTATATGTACTTTAGTTTATCACTTAAAAAGAGAAAAAAATATATAAAATAACCTAATAGGCACTAAATTGGCAATTCCTAGGAGGCCGGTCTTTATTTAACCCTTTTCATTAGGTTTTTGAAGACGATTTTATCTTTTTAGGTAACCTATTTTTATTACCTATTAAATGTATCTTTAAGTACCTTTAATTATAATTAAATTGCCACCTATCGCCGATCATTAGTGATAACAGTAACACTATTGACTATTAATAGTCAAGTTGTTAATTAACAACTTAGGTAATGTGATTTAAATTGCACTCGAACAGGACACCGTTAAAATTGATTGGCTTTTACAGTAATTTGAAGGAAACATCAGGCGTAATCTATATGTACATAAAGGACCGCGTTATGATTAAAAAACCGGTCAAGTGCGAGTCATTAGCGCACCGAGGGCTCCCGTACCGTCGCGAACGGCTCACGCTAGGCCGGTCTTTAGGGTTCCGTACCAAAATGGTAAAAAAGGAACCCTGGTGATGAAACTTCGTTGTCTGTCTGTCTGTATGTGACAGCAGTTTTTCTCAGCAACTACACAAGCTATCAACTTGAAATTTGGTAGTTGTATTAATTGCTTGCCCGCATCTGTTTTTAGTAACAAAAATATGAAATTATTTTTTTATAAATAATTGAAAAGGGGTCTAGAACTAGTGTATCCAGGGTTTCTTTTTCACTTAGTATGGAAAAAGCGACTTTATGTGATTACTAAGAAATTTGATTAAAAAAAACGGGCAAATGAGTTTACAAACTTCGCTGATTCGTAATGATTCTAATAATGTAAGATACCTACCACTGAAAAACTTCTGAAATAAAATATGAAATAAAGGATATTTCGTGACATGGACATAAGGGAAAATTACAAAAATTCAGATTAAGATGATCAATATCTCCGAAACTAGTAAACATCGCTGAACATACCTACATATGTACGGGTTAAATCGATAGCTTTTTAGCTGCTCTATCAGCCCTTAACGGCTTGACGTTTGTTTCTGGGACATACTGTATAATAAATACAAAACAACGTTGGGCACTCTTTGGGTACGGGTACTTCAAAGCCAAAATATTTTAACAGGTTTTAAATTTAACCCGCGACTCCGCCCGCGTAGAACTCGTCAATCACTTTTTCCTAAGAAAATATGAAATTTTCTAATATAAAAAGTATCCTATCAATTCAGAATAAGGGATTGGTTGCCGAATTTCATTCGTGGGTGAATTTCAGGGCGTTTCAACCGCCGTCATTAGTGTAAACAGAAGCAGAACCGGGGATGTAGTTTCTATCAACGTGATTGAAACACAAACATTCATACAAACTTTCATATTTATAATATTAGTACTATTTTGTATTTGTAAATTAGTAAATAAGAAGGATAGAATAGGATATTGAATTATTAACGACGACCACGACGACGGTCTGATGATCTGAATGTACCTAATTAAGTAGGTACAGCCAAGGTCATAAATATGTGTACATTTGAATACCTTGTCTATTTAATGTCATGTTTAAACTGCCATATATAAATGTCTCAGCGATTAAAGGGACAAGGTACTAAACATGTACACATATTTATGACCTGACTGTACTTGAGAGAGAGAGAGAGAAACATTTATTCGGCTATAACTAAACACATACAATTATAATAAATCAAATAACTTCTAAAATTTATTAAAACTATGGACTAAACAACTAAAAACATACACAAAAACAATAAGAAAACTATAGCCGAAAAGGCTGACCAACTCGGCTTGTTGCTGGGCAGTCTCAGCGCTGATTTTCAGCTGGAGCCTGAGATGAAGGTATATAGAATAGAATAGAATCATTTATTCGGCTATTAAATAAATAAATAAATATATATATATATATATATATATATATATATATATATATATATATATATATATATATATATATATATATATATATATATATATATATATATGGCTGTGAGTGCTGTAATAACTAGGTATAAAAGGACTCAAAAAAAATTAAAATAATAACTTATAATTTGACATGCTGCGCATTTTATACTGTGATATTATATTGAGAAATAAAATCTGAATCTGAATCATATTTTAAGGGCCGCTTGCACCATCTGCTTATGTTTTAACGACATGACATGATTTTTCCATACATTTTGACACAAACAGATTTAAAACTTAAACATATTTAACGCAGATGCTGCAAGCGTCGGTAAATATACTTTGAAATAAATAAAATTTAAGTAAGTACCTAAACAATATATTTTAAATTTTTTTTGTGTTTATAAAGATAAACCAAATAAATAAAAGCATCAATAAACGAGAAGACGGGGGATACCGATGGATTCTAGTAGCACAAATACGACCGTGGTTGGAGATCCTTGGGGAATGCCTACTCTTCTTCTTCGTCTTCCAGAAGATAGGTAATATAAACGTACGAACTCTTCAATTGATTTTATCAATCAATCAATTCAACGCCCCAACAAAATAAAATAACTACTTAGGTATCTACCTACATGGTAAAAATAACCGAACCAAAATAGTTTTCTCCACATTTACGGATTCCTAAAACCTTCATTTCACGTCGTTGAACTATTATCATTGATTGAAATAATAATTTCAATCAATGATAAAAAACATAGCAATTACAACGAATAGGCAAGCTTTAAATTTATATCGGTTCTTTGACTAAAATAAATGTGACTACTGGATACGCACAGGAATAAGACCCTCAAACATCCATGGCTAAGTTATTCCCAATTGTCGTGGGCTTTATTGTAACAGTATTTTATTTGGTCACATCAACAATGGGAATTGCAACGCTCCATGAACTTAACGATCGAGTCAATAATGATGATTGTTCAATGGCTGTAGTCAAAAACATAGTTCAACGAAATTTAACACTAACGCTAGTCAACATTCACAGTGAACATTTTATAGAACGCTTTCATTCACTGTATTTTAAAGTTTTAACACGGACATTTCGTGCTTTGAAACTTAATCAGCCGAACGAAGCCTATTTACTGCAGTGCGACCATTATGAAGAATGTAATATCGGTCTCGATGAATTGATAAAAGATGGCTATTGGAATCCAGGAGCTATATTCATAGTTACAATAAGAGACTCGAATTTTGGGCAAGAAGAGTTATTGAAGAAACTGCATCACCTTTACGTTTTTAAAACAGTGCTTGTGATTAACGACAGCATATATTTGTATGATTTTGATGTTGGTGAGCATTGTTTTTTCAGTTCAAAAGCTATCAAGGAATATAAATGCAACAGTCTCACATCGAGGTTCTCTGACGACAGATCTATTTGGGCAGATATCAAAAACGCCTTAAGGGACAGATCTAAAACACCCTATTCGGAATGCAATTTAACAGTCGTTTTAATATTTTATGCTCCATTTATCTTTCCTCCATTAAATGAATCCGATACACCTTACGGTTTTGAAGAAGAATTTGTAAATATTTTAAAGAAAATGAATTTTACAAATTTGAGATTTATGTATCGCTGGAATTTGTCAGGCACAGGAAACATTTACGATAATTTTACTGCTTCTGGTGCTCTAGGTGACATACAGAATGGTCAAGTAGACTATGTTTTGGGATCAACGCTTTTGTCACATTACAGAAATAAAGCTTTCGATTTTACTTACCCACACTGGTGTGATAATTTTTTGTTAATAGTACCAAAAGCGAGGCAAATTGATAAATGGATAGCAATGTTCACAGTTTTTTCACCACTGGTCTGGAGTCTCATTTTTGTATCACTCCTATGTGTGACCTTAGTGGCTTTTATATTTAAAATGCAGGGGAAGAGAGAGTTACAAGTGTTCATTTCGACTACATTTGAAATGTTTGGCTATTTAACTAACAACTGTACGAAGAAAAGCGCGGGGTACTTTATACTCTCATGGTCGTTATTTGCTTGGCTAATTACATGTTTTTACCAATCCAATCTAGCGAGTATATTTACAAAACCTGGATATAATAAAGAAGTAAATTCTTTTGATGATATATTAAAAAAAGAGTACAAACTGCATATAAGCAGTGCTAAGCACGTATATATGAATGCAACCGAGGACCTTAACATGAGAGGCTACCTAGATGGTAGCATCATCTGTAAAAATGACTATGAGAGCCTTGGGGCTGTTGCTTCTAAAAGAAAAACATACACCTTGTGTTCTAGACTAAGTTATGCTTACTATGATCCTGTATTCCACAATATTTATGGTGAACCAAAGTTACACAAAATAGTCCAACCTTTTTCCATTATTTTCAGGACAGGTTACTTAAGGAAAGGAAACCCGAACTTAAAACGCATACGTTTCTTTGAGCGACATATCATTGCGTTTGGATTAAATCGCAGATCATTATTAATTTATAATCATAAAAATAAATTAAAATATTTCAAAAATTATAAACATCGGTCGAAGCCTTTATCATGTGGCGATATTGCGGGGCTTTATTACATTTATTTTTGTGGCTGTAGTATATCGTTACTCACGTTTTTGCTTGAAATCTTTAATAACAAGTAAACAGTGTGGTCGGATGGCGGTTTTTATATGTACCTACTTACAGTGTTTTTAATTCACGGATGCCTGCCCCACAACAAAATTAATTTTGCTGGCATTGGCGCAACTATGCAACGACAATTAGAGCGGAAGCGTCTTTGTGAATGGAAAACACATTTTCCGGAAATAATATCGTACTATTACCTACTCCGGGGTTATTCGCAACTTGTTCACATCTGTTTATTGGCTTTAGGTATTGACATTATATTATTAATAAATTTCATAATATTTGTATTATTATTAAATTACGCATTACAACTCCAGATAAATGCCTCAATAACTTTAAACTTTAACTATTTATCCAGTTGGAGTAAATATTGTCGTAAGGTTTCACAATGACAAATGGTAATATCAAAAAAAATCTAAAACGCCCAATACCGAAAAATAAGTACTCGTACTAATAACCAGTGTTGGTAGATTCCATGAAAACATTAAAAATAGAACTCCGCTGTAAAAACAAACAAAATCAGTGCAACTAAGAACCTATGACCAAGTAATTACTGATGATTGATAGTACTTAGCGGTAACCTTCAACCTACAATTCCATTAAATTAGGTAAGTACTTACTACCGTTTGAGCTGGCATTGACAAAGAGGGATTGTGATGCGATATAACGTGTCTGTCGTGTCTTCGTCGACCTAAGAGACCTTTAAAATATAAAAAGTAAGCATTCGTCGAATATGCATTTACTTTCAAACATAATATGGGTTTTAAAACCGACCATCACTCTAGCCATTCTGCTTTTTAAAGATTATAATAATGAAGACGTTGAATGTGCTGAAGCAGTTATCAACCAAATCGAGAGCAAAACTTTAACTTTAGTCAATTTTAAAGAAGACATAAGATTAACTAAAACTTTGCACACTTCAATGAATTTTAAAATTATAGTAAGAAATTTCCTTAGAATAGAAATGGATACTCCTAATGAAGCATATATTGTATGGTGTGAAAACTTTAATGACTGTTGTGACGGAGTTGAAGATTTGATGAAAGATCGTTACTGGAATCCAAATTCTACTTTTTGTTTTATACTAAGAAGAAATAAACCTCAAAATCTCGAAAAATTGTTTAAAAAACTTCATAATGTTTACGTATTTAAAATTGTAGTAATACATAACGAAAATATTTACTTTTATGCTTTCAATGAAGAAAATCATTGCATATTTACACCTCAAGCCATTTTCAAACAACGGTGCGAAAAACTGTCCGATTACAATAACACGATCATAATCAATACATTTTTGACAAACACAAAAGTTCCTTATTCAGCATGCAACTTAAAGATCAGAATAAACATTTTTGAACCATACATTTTCCCACCAGCTAACCAGAATGATATGCCAGTTGGATTCGAAGAGGAATTTGTTAAAGTAATTAAGAGTGATTTTACAAATGCTACCTTCGAGTATAATATAAATAACAGTTTTATAGGACACGTCTCAGGAAATTTTAATACGTCACATGCTCTGAAAGACATAAATAATGGTTTAATAGACGGTATAATAGGAGCAGCAATTTTATCACCGAATAGGTTGTCTGCCTTTGATATAACGCACCCTCACATTACTGACGATATGATTTTAATCGTTCCAAAAGCAAATAAAATTGAAAAATGGGTGGTTTTGTTTACAGTTTTTAAAACTTTAGTGTGGACATTAGTAATTTTGACCTTTATTATAATGACAATATTAGCATTCGCCCTCAAAATTTACGGTAGATGGACGTTCCACGTTTTCATGGCAACGGTAACGTATATGTTTGGACATTTTACTAATAACACAAACAGGAGAAATGGTGGATATTTTATGCTAATGTGGGTTTTATTTTCCTGGTTTATTGCGTGTTTCTACCAAAGTGACTTATCAAGCGGTTTCACTAAACCTTCATATTATAAACAAGTGAATTCACTAGAGGACGTTATTAAAAAAAAATACAAGTTACATCTAAGTGTTAATGCCGATGTTTATTTTAAAAATACCAAAGGTTTAGATATTAGCGACTTACCAAAACCAGACCGAATATGTAAAGATGATATAGAATGCTTGAATATAGTCGCTGATGGAGGCAAGAAGTTCTCTCTGAATTCCCGACTTCTTTTCGAATACTATGAACCTAAATATTACAAAAATAACGGTGAACCAAAATTGCATGCCATCAAATACCCATATTATCATGTATTAGTAACAAGTTACTTTAGAAAAGGTAATCCAAATATAAAACGTATAAGAGACTTAGAGCGTCATGTTATAACATCTTCCGTTTATCGCAAATCTATGTTAAGTTTAATACATATGAATAAACTACGGTTTTACAAACTTAGACGCGAACAACAGTCTAAATCCTTGAAATGTAAAGATATTGCTGGACTTTATTATGTGTTTCTTTGTGGATGTAGTCTTGCCGTGATCACGTTTCTGTGTGAATTACGAATGAAACGCCGAAATATAATAACATGTGTGGTTTTCCAAAGAAAATGCTAATCATTTTATAGATTTTCAATTTACGAAGTCGCTTCCCACTACGAAATGCTAGCTATGCACCTAGGTCATAAATATGTGTACATTTTAGTACCTTGTCTATTTTAATGTCATGTTTAAACTGCCATATATGAATGTCACCGCGATTAAGTGACAAGGTGCTAAACGTGTATACATTATGTATTTATGACCTTGACGCATCCGTGCAACGTCAATCATACTCGTATGAGTGACGGGGCTCGCCTTCGTGGCATTGAAACACTATAACTACTTAGTGCTTAAATAATCATAAATGATCATGTTAAACTTCAAAGTGATAGTTTTAAGTTCTAATAGAGACTATCTATATGCCTTGTTATATAGAAGTATTAGATCATTCTTCTCTACCACGCCATTCTTCTTAATCCTAAAGCCGTATCTCTTATGAGCTGTCAAAGCCTAACAAGTTCCAGGCAGTGAAAGGAAAAGCAATATATGACTCCAATAGCTCTATCCCCTTTTCTGGCTGGAACTTGGTAGGTTTAAAGAGCTCATAATATCGATCGCCTAGTTGATTAAATATTTTTTTTCAGTTAAATTACGAGTTGATTATTTATGCAAGAACGTAGTTACTAATTATAACTTTTTTGAAATGTATATAATTAGGTAGTACTATTGTGAACTGTTCTATTCGTAAACGGACACCGCAGTCTCAGCGCATGCAAATCACAAATACATAGTAGATGCGATTGGGACCATAATACCATAAAAATACAAGTATTTTACTTAGATACAATACATGTACCTTCTGTACTTGTGGATTCGAATGTCGCTAATATATTTTGTATAATTTTTGAAGAGTGGTGATCCGAAAGTTAGCAAAATCGTTTTAAGACTATTATATGTATATTATTAAGAATGACACCTACCTAATTATTTTAAAAACTATTATCGCCGTGCGACAGGTACAGAGAATAACCGAATAAAATCAATAAGCACGATTGCGATCATAAACGGAGCAGGCACATACTGACGCATGGGTTGTTTTTTTTATATAATAGGGGTTATTATAATTAATATATTTACATTATCATCACTGCGCGCTGATTTATTAACATGAAGTCATAAACGTTATTGAAGGATATATCAGCATTAGGAGTTTTCATTCACCATTAATGACGATTCATCCACCTCGGTTGACAGCGCAAAATATTACCAATCATATGTGCTTGTTAGGTTGAAATCTGCAGTGCTTTTCAATTTGTCAAATTAAATACAAAAGTTGTAACAAGCACAGAGTTACAACTTTTGCATTTGAGATGGTACCCATATCCATACTACAGGAAATCCTCGATTGGGACTTGACATAAGATGTTTAATGATAATGATTAATATTTATTAATTACTTGATTAGTGTACTACAAAAAAAAATTACGAAATGTTGATAAAGACAAGACTAGGCTAAGACTAACTATAAAATTATAATTTTTATAAACTATAGTAATTTTAGTTTATGATAGTTATCATTTTATAGAAAAAGATATATCTATAAAATATATATGTAATTTAAGTATTTAAAACTGTATTAAAGCCCTGATTTTGCAAATGTTGAATAAATGTCACATTGATTTTGTTTATTTGTTGCCACCTTTATAATTTTAGCTCTTTTGCTTTCCTGATATGATAGAAAAAGAGAGGGCCTAAATCTCTCAGGAATATGGATGTTAATTTGTATTTTTTTTATCAATCAAATTTAAGCCCATAATTGTTGCTTAGCAATAACAACAACATTTGATACTTTGATGAAACAGGGTGATGATTTCAAATAAAATACTGTAAAAATTGTTGTGCTGTTGTTGATTTATGTATACATAAAAATAAAACATATATGTTGAGTGTACTTAATAATAATAAATTCCAATCAACTTTCTAATGTTGTTTTGTATAATTTAAATTTGCCAACATACTTTTTCACCTCATCCTTTGGATAGGGCTTGATTGCTAAGCAAGTAGGTATATTTTCAGGTTGTTCAACCCATAACTTGTGTGCAATAGCATTTTCTTTTAATTTCTCTGCTACTTTCTTCAGTGATTCTTCATTTGGGACCTGAAAATATGAAATATTGGTTGTTACTAACAATAGTTATTATAAAAAAAAAATGTTGAACTTGACATAATCCAATAATATCAGGAGTACAGCACCAGCAATGTTCTCCACATTGGTTACAGAAAAATTTACATTTAGTTACAAGGTATCACAGTAAATCATATAACAAAATTAGATCAGACACATCCAACTCTAGTTAAACTTGGTAAGTATACCTACCAGTTTTTTTTCATGATGAAATGCTCTACCATAGACCCATGCAAGCCTAGTATAGGGACATTGCTCACTAAATAGCCCCACAGATGTATGCAGGTTTCCTCACAATGTTTACATTTTGTGAATTATAAATTCTGTGCACACTGGCATAGTATAAATGCGTCTGTGTGAGTGCGACGTTTCGACCGTTTGTTCGTAGTTTCTTTACTGCTTTATCTATATTTATACTGAGACACCGTTTTGAACCCCAGCCTCTATTCTTGAGAGGTGCATGCCCAAACTAGGCATAATTTTGATGAATCATAAACAATGATAGGCAGTACTAATTTTCCAAAACTTGCGACGAGAAGATTTTAAGCGAATGATCATACTAACCTCTAAAACAACTTTATGCATATTATCCAAATCTTCCAAGTAAAGTTTTGTATGTTCATCGTCTTTATACAAATGTAAGACTGCCGTAGACGCATGACAAGCCTGTGCCACTAAAGCGCCCACCGACCAGCCAAGTTCCTTCAGTAAATCACTTCGGAGTAAAACATATTGTACTACTGTGTTAGACATAGTGCTTACTTAGTTGCAAATCTGGTCTACGTAACCGAATTTTCAATAGGCAAAGTGTGTATAAAATGCTTCGGGTCGTTTTATTTCACGGTCCCTATTGAGAATAATATCACTACAATAAATAAATAAAGTCGTGCCGTATTTCAATGTAGTGTACATACTATACTATAAATACTACAAATGTTTTGACACTTTGATTGACACTTATGACAGTAAAGCTATGTCCACACCAGGGCGCTTTCATGTTCATCGTGCGCTTTCAACTTTCAATTCGTAGTGCGTCAAGCGTCTGCAATACCAGGGTGACACTGAATCTTCAATAAAATGCAATGTTTTGACTTTATCTTCCGCCATTTTATTTGCAAAATGTTGCACGTCATCCTAACAGTGACGGATCAACGTGCGCTACGGGCATGCACTGCTGTCAAACCTGTTTGAGCGCATGCGTTATTGCATTCGCTGTGGTTGCAGAGGAATGCGTCAGAGGAAATCGCACGATGAACGTGAAAGCGCACTGGTGTAAACATAGCTTATGTCAAAGACAATACACCACAACTTCATTGCAGTCAAACATTTGAAATTAGTAGGGTTTTATTTAGGGCCGAGCTGGCCCGAGTATTGAACTCGATGTGACATGCCGATTTAAACCAAAAGTCGTTGCTCCTCTCTATACGTCTATGTCTAACTCATTTTGAATCCGGTTTAAAATTTATGCGACAGATATACTCTTCAAGTGTGCTATTATATGAAATTCTTCTATGAATATTCTACTTCTATGGGATCTTGCTTCCGTCATTGTGTACATTGTTTTCTGTCTGTAGTTTCTGTCAAACTAATCAACAGTTAAGCTATGTCCACACCAGTGCGCTTTCGCGTTCAAATTGCGTCTTCAACTTTCAGTTCGTCCTGCGTCAAGCGCGTGCAATATTGATTGCCATAAGCAGTGATCGGAATAGGTAGAGTATATTTACCTAAACTTGATGCATGTTCATTCAATAATGTGTTCCCATCTCTCTCACGCATTTATGAGCAAGCGTCAAGTTTAGGTGAATATACTTTACCTATTCCGATCATTGGCCATAAGATAAGACGCATGCATCTTATCGTCTACACCTGTGCGCTTGTTGCATGCAGCGTACAACACGCCTCGGTTAGCTGTCAAGATTGACGCGGAAATAGTAGCTATCAGTGCGGCATATTTAGTGTTAAGTGCAAAGAAAAACGAAAAAAAGGAGAATCTGGACCGTTTTTACAACATAATTATGTTTTTGGCTCAGAGAAATGAACGCGTCGTTTCGTTTAAGAATGACCTCTATAGCCCGAACGCGTTTTTTAAACGGTATCATTGACGACAGTGGTCAGTTAACTGGCTTATATCCAAAAGCTGGGCCCGTATTATGGTCGCGTTTATCGCGTGACAAAACGTGCATAAAGCATCCGTCACTTTCTGACACGTATATTAGCGCGAGAGTGACGGACGTTTTATCAACGCTTTGTCACGCGATAAACACGGCCATAATAGGCCCGCAGATCTTGAATTCATGTAATTTCAACTTACGGTTTCACACTCACGGTCAGTTTTTGAATAATGCTGGACACACACGGTGAGTTAAACTGATCACATGTGTGTCCAGCATTATTTTATTTTGACACTTGACATCTACTACTACCTATGCTTGACATTATCCAAGCGTAAGCATTGTATTATATCGTTCGACAGAAACTAATATTAGCACGTGCAAGTGTTTTGAGGCGTTGCATTAAGTCTGTAGGTGCAGCGGTGGGTTAATAATTAGCAATGGCATCAGGCCTTGAAAACTATGTTAATCAAACAGTGTCTGTAATAACATCTGACGGACGGAACTTCATCGGCACTTTAAAAGGTTTTGATCAAACAATTAATATAATATTAGACGAATCTCATGAGAGAGTGTTTTCGTCGTCGACTGGAGTGGCGCAGGTGGTGCTGGGACTGCATATAATTCGAGGGGACAACGTCGCAATCGTGGGGCAAATTGACGAATCCATTGATAGCAGATTGGACCTGAACAACATCAAAGCTGAACCATTAGGAGTAATAGCGCACTGAAAACTTATTAATTAAAATGTTGTGATTTACGTTTTGTTTATTTCCTAATCCTAACTAAAAGTGGTACACTACAAGTATCTAAGACTATTCAGAAATAGTTTTAAAAGTTGCCCTTAATTAATCTCCCTCGGACATTATTAAAATGAAGATCAAACTAACGCAAGTGCCGCCATGTACACGAACTTAATGTGGTGTCATACACTTAGTGTGGTGTGGTGTTTTTTATGTTATAGCTCTTGAGAATATACCGATTAATTTATTTTTAATCTTGTAGATGTAACAGCATGTAGTAATGAGATCCCGCTTCAGTTACAAGTATCACATTATAGTCTGTTTACGATTATCATCACAATACAATACTGTTTATAAGACAAACAATGTAGGGTAACATACCCAATTATTGGCATTTAAAATACCAGTTACTGGCATCTAGTGATTGCAGAATGATCACATCTTTTATCAAAGTTTAAAGTGCCAATAGTCAGTAGGGTGCCAACAATAGGCCAGTTTTCCCTATTTCAGTGATTAGATAATCATAAAGATTATATTTCATTCTCTTCCTTGGGCTGTTAGATTAGCCTAGGGTCTAGGCCTATGTTATATACCTACTTATGGAAAATGTGGATTTTAATTTCCACTATGAACTGAACTCGGGTAGGTTAATATTACAGAATAAATAACTTAAGTACAGAAGACCATGACATACGAACCTGCTGTAATGACAGTATCAACTTGCTAGCAAGAAATTAAAGCCTGACCAGAAATATATGAGGTGCAACCATATTACAGAATTTCATTAAAACTATTTTGCAACTATTGTGAACATTGCTATAACCTGAAATACTGTTAAAACATTACCCTTATTTTAGCTTCACTCAGTTGGGTACAAACAGCACCCTCATGACACATCATAATATTATTATTCATTCATTTTTTATTATTTTTGGTCAAGTCTTTACATCAAATGTAATCATTGGATATCTGTAAACTGAGTTCTATAGTGGGTAAACAATTAATGCTGTGGACTGTATTTATAAGTAACTATAAACAGGTCATCTATACAGTCTATATGTAGCTTTATAAGAGCTGGTACTGATAGTCTGTGTTCAAATACAATTAACAGACAGGTCAATATTGGCTGACACATTGTTAGGCAGTGGGACCTTTTACTTGTTATAATAAGTAAAATAAAACAAGTTATGACATGAAATTTTATTGCAATAATAGGTATATTTACACTACCAATAAAATATTTACATACATATGTCATTATGTACAATTCATATGAAATTGTGACAGACAAAAATGCCTTGCAGTATTCCTAATACTGAAGTTGTCAAAACTACATCTAAAATCCTACACGCAACATAATATGCCTCATATGAATGATGAATTGTTACTTAATTCATCAATGCGATTTTCCATTTATGAATACTCGATTGTACTCGGATTTGCCCCCAAAACAATATCTTGATGTCTGAAAAAAGAAACTTAGTTTACTTATATATTACTAAAATCATATAATTACTTCGGTTTTATATAGATTTAAAATATTCATAATTAATTTTATTTATTATACATATAAAGCTTAAATTACAGAACAATGGTTAGAAGTTTTGAATCATCTTTAAATAAATAATTAAAAATAAACATACTGCTTATGTGCAAATCGTACCTACTACATGCTTTTTTAGGACTCCGTAGTCAAACTAGGAACCCTTATAGTTTCGCCATGTCCGTCCGTTTGTCTGTATGTCACACTCACTTTTTTACCAGAAACTATAAGTGTCACAAAGTTGAAATTTTGTGAACATGTATAAATTTTTACCACGCACAAAGATTAATAATAAAAATTGTAAGAAAAAAACATTTTAAGGTACCATACATGTAAAGCAAAAATTGTCATTTTCGCTAGAGTTGCGTGTCCCCACCCCCTACAGCCAAAACTACAAGTACTAAAAATCTGGAAAATAAACTGTACATAATAACGAATTTAAAAGTAAAACTATCACGACGACTACTAGGTAGACTTTATTGGTTCTTGAGGTACAGATGACTAAAATGTTTATACCTACCGAAAATCGGCTAAGATAACTTTGATCAGAAAATTATGTAATATTTATGGGTTTTCCAGATCGTTTTTTGTATTTGTAGTAATGGAAACGGAACCTTACACTGAGCATGGACCGGTTTTATTTACCACGTTTTTATTAGTTCGCTAATTTGCTTCTGTTCCACACAAATGAAATCGTATTAAACTAACTTTTCGATGAGCTAGATTATTTTGGGCCAGTTCGATGGAAAGCTTTCTCAGGGCAGAGCACCGGCAAGATAATTTCTGGTCGCGATCCTCAGTAGTAAGGGACCGAGACAGAAGAAGGGACTTGAATGAAACATAGCTAAGAACTGGATACCTAAGCTACTACGCAGGCCGGGCGGGCCTTTGTGGATTGAGAACACTACCTACATATATACAAACTATAAGCCAGGCTTTTTAATACTAACCAACTGTCTCACAATCTGCAAGTGAAGCATATCTGTCACATAAATTAAGCCCTTTCCCTTTCGTACACTTGAAAATAGACGAAGAGACGGCTAACTTATTGTGGCATTTATATGCCATTTACCTGTCAATTGTGAGACAGGCCCTTGGACTAATAACGAAAAGGTCCTGGATAATAGCCAAAAACTATTAATAAAGTGTAGCCATTTTTAAAATTTTTATAACCTAGATTTAAAATTAAACAAATGATTATGATTATTCTAATGAAAAAGAGATGGCTGTACATTGAATATTTTATCTACAGTTATTCTTGAAGTTGATTATTACAGAATATTCCCATGAACCAATTAATTACAAGCACGGCACGATGAATTACTGTATACAACTAAGGTCACTTTAATAATTACCATACAAATACAGGAAGCCCAGTAAGTCACATTCTACAATAGACATTATTTGACATGAAGCAACATCTATGCAACTAAATATAATATGCAACATAATAATAATGCAGGTACCTTGCGGAGACTCAATATCATGCACTTCAAATCATTCCCCTTTATCAGTCTTAATTATCTCAAGGTCTATTCCTTGCCTGCAATATAGAAAAACTCGCATTCTTGTGCTGACTCAAGAAGGTAAGAACATAACCGACGTTTCTTTATAAGGATAAGGTCGCCTTTGTACATTTTATTTTATGGGTATAAATTTGTCGAACTTTTATTTGGGAGCTCAACGAGGTACCATTTATCCTCGTGAGGCCAATCAGCGTCAAAAAATATAAGTACCTAATACTTAGATGAGATGAAAATATATCAACATTCTACAACACATGCTTAGAATTTTGTCGTTGACTGGCCCACTTCAAAAGAAGATGCGTGATGATGTTCCTACCGACTAATAAATATGTATGTACCAGGTCGGCTAGCACAAGTGATCCGCGACTTGTTTGTCGCTCGGACCTCCCTTTCTAACTTGGTGTCAATAAAAACGTACCTATACTGAGCGACAAGCGAGAAAATACAAATGTGCTAGCCGCTCTGATGTAGGTACATAACTGGAAAGCTGTTTTAATTCTCAAACGGTCAAATAATCATGGAGAGCCAGCTGTAGGTAAAACAAAAACTAATGAAGGGGAATCTGTTGTACCTAATCCAGACTTTGTACACTTATTTGATGTGAAATCGTATGTTAATTTTACTGAGTCTTTGGACATTCTCCACTGTACCTTGAAAACATAATACTCCTCTAATATTTAATGAATTTAAGAAATTAAGACGAATTTGACTTGTAAGTACTCGTAATTTATTAAGGCTTTCTTAGATTTAATCTGAGTTTATTTGACCTTTAGCATAATTACTTTCCCACAACTAAGTATTCGCGTATAACTGCAAAAAATAAACTAACTAGTCTTTAAAAAAAAACTTACTTTGTATTAAGTAGTAAAATTGACTTCCAAATTACTAAATAAAATGTCTTGAATGTAGTTAAACCGTTCGATTCGTACGATGTTATTTTGACTTGTATGCCTACTTATAATATAACAGAGTCCGGTAAATGTTTAATGTGAAAACTAACATTATTTTCTTAATTATTTTGCACAATATGCAATAAGGTTTCTGTAACAGGCTAGTTTGTTTTACTTAGGAGTATGTGTCGCCACCTCGAGGAAACATAGCAAGTAATCCTAATTTTAAACGATTTATGTATTGATATAAACGAATTAAGCTTAAAATAAATTTAAAACAACACATATTAAAGCAAGACAAGCTTATTAGGTATGTAACCAACATTCAATGATTGATTACCTTAGCATTCGTTCTCTGTATTGTTGTGTGTTGTAAGTCCGGAAGAATTGTTTTCCATATTCGAATGTTGATATCATGATAGCACAGGCTGGTGCTACTTTAAATATTCGTGGGAGCAACCCAGTAAACAATCCTCTAACTCCATGGTTGGCGTAGATATTTCGAGCAATGTCTTGCATATTCGATACCTTTCCCTTAGTTTTAGTATCTGGAAAAAATATGTGACAAATTATACACATATAATACGACACACGGACGACAGAGTAATACGCCTTTGCTGGTCAAAACGCCATTTTTTTAAATCAGGCTATTGATTTACTTAAATTGAATAGGTTCAATCCCAAGCTCCCACAAAGAAAGATACATTTTTAGATATATCGAACGACTTCATGAAAAAAAAAAAAAGGTTCTTGTAGATGAACTTGTAATTATACAAACCAGCGTAAATTTCCTTCTCTCCCAACTCTATTTGTTGGTGTGTTTTCACGACGTCGAAAGGTAACGTGACAAAAGCAGCTATCTGTAAAGATAATAGTTACATTTAGATTGACAGGTCATTGCCAAGTTGTTGCTAACGTGTTGGTGTTAATAAAATAATTAATCTAAGAATTTGCAATTACCTTTATGGTTAAATAGCACGATACGCGTATTCCTTAGAATATGATTTTTCTGTTATTTCGTTTTAAAACCTCAATCTGATTTCAACCTTACGAGACACATGGAGGTTTACATTGCGCTGTCGGGGTGATAGTGATTCTGTCGCGGATATACCTATCCGTCAATAGAGTCGACAACGACTAACCTACCCGGTTAGTTGTTAGACAAATTCTATTCACCTTATTTGTGCATTCTCATGCACATTGTACCATACAAGGCCAGAGTAGAGTTTAAGAATTTGTTTGGTGATCGCAGTTTCTAATTAGATGTACTCCGTTATAAGTAAAACACTACGAATAACATATTTTTATTAATATTTGTAATACTCACACTGCCAGCAATAGAACCACATATAAAGTTAAACAAAAATGTGTTCTTCTCTGAATCTGGATAACTAAAGCCTCTTTTTGTGGTTTCATATGTTGTCCAATATATTCCTGGAATTTCAGAATGTGTTGCAATTAGAAATATAAATTAAAAAACAAAGTATTACTTATAGAATATGAAAATATCAGGACTTTCAAAGTAACAAGGAGCTAGAGGAACAAATTACATAAAATAAATAAATATCAGGGGAAAATTTCACACAAATTGACCTAGTCCCAAACTATAAGCTCTAGGCTTGTACTATGGGTACTAGACAACGATTACATACTAATCAAAATTAAATAGTAAAACCATATCATAACAATTTCTTACTTTATAGAACAACCCCTTTAGAATAACAATAAATACTAAAAACCGGCCAAATATATACGGAACCCTCAGTGCGAGAATCCAACTCGCACTTTACCGGTTTCTTTTTACTTCCTGTATGGCTAGTCGGCTAGCACATGTTACATTTTCTCGTTTGTCGCTTAGTGCGTCTCCTTCGTTGCTGACTAGACAGAGGGGGATAATGGCTTCGTCAAACATCCGGCTTGGTGCGGCGCGACAGTAGCGTGGCGCGTTCTTAGCGTGGGAATTAACAAGGAGTTGTATGCAGGCCGTCACACAGAATCACGTCGCGCCGCGCCACGCTACTGTCGCGCCGGTCTACGCTGCAGTCGGCGTGACGCGTGCGCTGTCGCCAGAGAGTTGTCACATACAGAGCGCGGCGCGATCACGCCACGCTAAGCGTGATAATATTGCACTCTTAGTAATAAACCGCCTCAGGTCGAAATAAACCTTTATTCCATTTTCAACCATAATTAGAAGCCCTTAAGATTTGAAATCAAACTGCTTTGTTCCGACTTGAGCCTGTTCATTACTAAGAGTTGCCACTCACTCTATAGTAACTTTAATCTTTGGAACGGCCTGGTTTTCTGCTGTCTGCAGTGTGACTGCCGCGCCGCGCTTGCGTCGCGATAAGAACGCGCCACGCTACTGTCGCGCCGTGTCAAGTCGGCTGTTTGACGAAGCCTTAACCGAGCGACAAACAAGCCGCGGGAGACTTGTGCTAGCTGCTCCTTTACGACTCGGTATTGATCTTTCTACTTACCAGAAAAGGGTACATCTCTTAGAAGAGTAGAACCTAACCCTCTGAATAATCCTCTGTAGCCTTCATATTTCACCACTTGTCTTAACGCTGCATTGATTTCTAAAATATAAAAGGTTTATATGATACAGGGTTTTATTAAAAATGTGGTGCTCATTCCTGAAATACCAGAATTTTAAAATACTAGATTTGGATTTTTAATAAAAAAAAAAAGTTAAGGTATTAATAATAAACAATTATTTATTTTGGATTAGGATTTGGATTCTAGTTTATTGAGTATCTGGTACCTACTTGGTGTAATATTTTAGTATATCAGGAATGAAAGTGTCTACAGACTGCCGAGAGTTGTAGGAGCAAAAATCACATATGGGCTAAACAATGTGTGATAATTTAATGTGTTAATTTGTACCTAGCTAGATCACAAACGTGTAATATCTCATTATCATTATCACAATCATCACCATCAAAATCATCAGCTTATAAATAGTAATCCACTGTTTGACATAGCCCTCTCTATTACATCAATACATTCCATACAAAGAAAAAATTGTGAAAACATTTGTAGGTTGTAGGTTACAACATTATTAATTTATAGGGACAGTATGCATGCCATATGCATGAATAATAAATCGAACTAAATTGTGTTTGTATTTTTCTTTGCTTAGAATATTTGTCTAAAACCTATAGAATAAGGAATCTTCAGGCCACATTGCCTAAAATTGACTAAGATGATGGTCTTAAGACACGTCATCTAGTAGAAAATTGTCATTACTGACATATCTTGAGGCCCATCTCACTCTCAGCTAAGATCAGTTTATTAATACGGCCTTAGTCGCCAATTACTTATTGTATGTAATTTTATTCACATTATTTGTAGTTTCATTACTTATAGTTCATGTAATAAAATAAAGTACAATAGCAATATCAATCAAAGAGTGAATTGTATTGCAGACAATTTTTATTGCAAGAATATTATCAGCAATTTCTTATCATTATTAAAAATTAAATTATCAAAAGCTTACCAGAATATGTTAAACTTTTTGATTGCATTTTTGTTCTTATCAGTTCCAGTGGGCTGACAATTGACACTGCTATTGTTCTAGCTGATGCACCTGACAATAGTGGTATCCACATTGGTTGGTGTGCTGAAATATAATAAAATACAAATTATACTTCCATAACACTATGTTACATTAAATATATAAACTATAAAGTTTTTCTGTATTTGACTCTCTCAATATCTATCTGCCTCTGTTCTTAATGTCTAGTTCAGCCCACTTCCACTTGCAATACAATTAATTCACATGATTTTTAGCACATAAATAGTAGTAGATAGCAGAGAAGAATAAGACTTGGGATGGGACTCAAGCAGGATGGGAGTGTCGCCCGCCCAGTAACTAATGCTCAAACCAAGGGGAACAGGGCGGAATGACTGAAACAATGGTTGACTGTCTGCCTGTTCCAGCAGGGTGTCACTACCTATCATCATTAAGAATAAAGCCTGCAGAAACTTATTACTGGCCTCAAGCTCCATGGAGAAGTAATAGGGTAGAACAGAGAGATTTTAGGCTGCCTTTCCATAGAAGCGGAGATGAGCGGTGCAGAGAGGAGCTGTGTAGGAATCGACCTATCACATTGGTTGTAATCCACATCTTGTCTCCGCTTGACTGTTCCCATTGAAGCAGAGCGGTCCGCTTCTATGGAAAGGCAGCCTAATAGATTTGTTAACTCTTTGTATGGAAAATGATAGAATTTTGTCAAGTTCTAGCACTTGTCATGATATAGTGTTTTTAATCCACAAAGTCGTAACCCTGCCAGTCAAATTGTCCTTGCAATGTTGCTTTATATAAAGAAGTGATGCAGGACATTGTGGAATAAATCAAACCCTTTATTTTGCACAGACTGTATTTACAAGGATATACAAGGATCACATTGAAGCTAATGTGAGACCTAATCAAATATAACAGATAAACAGTTAACACTTTACGATTATAGGCCAGAATGATCCGACATGTAAACCAATGTGTGAGTGTTAACCATTTATCCATTATATTTACTATACAAGGATATAACAAATTTTACTTACTTGTGAGAGTAAGATTATTGTAAAATGTTTTTGATTTATATCTGAGTTGTTCATAGGTCACAAAATATATCACAGTGCAGGGTACAGCCAGGATTAATGTAGGACTCAAGCCAGACCATAGAGCAGGGACACCTTCTAGTTTAGCAATTTTACAGAATGCATCCTAGAACAAATAGAAATGTTTATTTGAATTGCAAATAGAAATGTTTATTTGGATTGCAGTATATGGAAAACAAAAAAATAAAATCAAAACATGGTATTTAATCTGTTTAACCAGTTTTGAAGAAAAAAAAGTTCTAATCTGTCTAAGCTGCTTGTGCTTTACAAATTTAATACATAAATAAATGTCCCTTGATATTTAAACCCAAAAAAAATTTTTGTTATCAGTAAATTTTTTGTTATCATGTTTAATAATTCATTCACCATTAGAAAGATTCATTATCCAGAAGTAATATAAAGGCTTTATTTTTTAACTTATTTCACGGAAGCAAAGTGAGGGTGGGTCCCTAGTGAATAATAAAATTGTTTGGATGAGATGAGGTATTTTGAGATTTGAAAGGTATTTTTGTTGTTTCAATATTTAGAAAACATACCTACAATACTCAAGTACATACTACATGTTTTTTTTTGCAACCATTGCTTTGCATGAAGCTCTTGTTCAAACATACATACCTATTTAATTGGAATACTAACTATAGTCCCGTGAAAGTGCACACGCCGCGGCATCCAGCCAGCTTCACCACAAGGACAAAGATGCTCCATCAGCCCATTGCAGTACAAATAACATTTATTCGACAACAGAGCTTTCTGCTGAGCCTGCAACCGAATTTTGACTACGTCCAAAGGCGTCACTGGGAACAATGTAACAATAAATACCCAATCCATACCACAAGATTAGCAATAAAGTAGTGTCCTTGCGTAATTTTCTCACAAGGCCACTGTTCTATAGAAAACTTACTGAATAAAGAGGTTATAAGTGCACCGGAACACGCCGATGCCATTTGCTGGACCGGTGTGATCCGGAATTGAGGATCATCTTCTCTAATCATGATATTTGTTCAAGTTAGCCTTAAAGGAATAGGAATTTTACACCAAACACATTTAAAGTAAATAAATATTTTTTCCGAATCCTGACATAACATCTGTTTTCTAGACACCTGTCACTTATGTTGTACACAGATAGTAGAATACGGGTGTGTGTAATGCTGGGGTCACACTAACGAGAAACGCCGATAAAAGTCAACGTCTATCGCCTTATTATGCATACTACGCATAAGGCGATTGACGTTGATTTTTAAAGGCATTTCCCATAAGTGTGGCCCCAGCATAAGGTTGTACAACAGTACAACAACTCGGCGAATATACGCGAACACGAATCGCAGAATCGTCACGCTAGCATTACACACTCGTCGAGGCAAGGCGAGGTAGCGCCCTCGTGCGTGTCAGATCGCCTGTGACTGTGCTTGCTTTATTTACCCTGAGTAGTCTGTGAATACTGAATAGTATCTCTTGGTAGTCTGTGATAGTGTTCATGTGATGCTGGCAGAAATGTTCTGCGGCGTTTGCCATTAAAAAAAAGCCGATAAACCAAATTGTGACCAAAGATTGTGACCGACCGAATCGAAGTGGTTGAGTAACTCGTGTTATATTATATTCTCTTTAATTAATTTGGCTCTCAAAATTCATATGAATTAAGAAATATTAAAATGTATTCCACACTCCTAAGACCTGTATTGTGAGTACCTATATTTATATTATACAATTTACATAACAAGACAGCTGTCTATATTTAATTTATTTATGTAAAAATCTTCGCTTAAATTTTTATTACACTTAACGGTGTCAATACTTTACTACCTGGGATAATTATTACGGCCTTGATATGAGTCGGGGGACACGTGCGATATTACAACATTTGGATTTGGCTAGATATTATACACTTGGTAGGAATGGGTTTTGAAACAGAGGAATAATGAATTAAAATGTTGCTTGTAGTTATTTTGAGATTACCTGTAACCATGCACGGCTTCTAAGTATCCTCCCCATTGCGCTGCACAGCGGCCTTATAGCATAGGGTCGTAACAGGGCCTATTTAAATGTACTGTTTCTTCTTTATTGTTTCTACTTACCTCTTTTGTTATATTTTTGAATTACGGCTTTCGTGCTGACATGTTTATATTTTTTGGTATATTTGCCAAGTGTACTATGTAGGTACATAATAAAATGAGCTTATTATGTCAACTGGGGTATATATTTATGACACAGAATAAAAATTAAACACATAACAATGTCTGACACTTTATCACATGGTACCTATAAGGTTTTCCAAACACCTGATTAAAGCAATTGATGTGGACATATTCCTTTATCTTAATCCTATTTCTGTAGAAAATTTTAATGTAATTTCAAGAGCATTCTCTTCATACATTAGGCTAGACTAGATCCTATTGTAAAAGGAGGAACTTAGGGAAACACCAGAGAATAGTGTAACTATAGTAATACCATCAGTGCCGAATTAGCCCATAAGCAAATTAAGCAATTACTTCATCTTGGGGGGCACCATAAACAGCACCAAAAAAAAATTTGCTAGCATTTGAAAGGTAAGGCTGTTTGAAAATGATGCCACAGGCATGGATTGCTTAGGGCATCAAGTAGTCTTAATCCAGCACTGAATACCACACACATTGTTAATGTTGAATAAAAAAATCTTTCCGTTAAATCACCATTAGTACCTAATCCAAAAAAGATAAGATATGTTTAATCAACACAATTACAAAAAATTACTCTTCAATCAATACATAGTATAAAATGAAGTCACCCTCCGCATCTATCTGTCCCTATGTATGCTTATTATGATAATAGAATTAAAAAAGAAGAGAATAGGTACTAACTTGTTAAATCTTCAGAGTTCCATAATGAAATTATAAAAGTTTTTTCTGAAGGCCTAACAATAAGATTTAGTCACATTTAAATAACATTATCTCATCCAAAATATTATCATACATAGTCAATCTATCTGCTGTTCTGATTAGGTAATGGTAAATCATCCACCTATCAGACTTTTCATTGTTATCATTTACATTAAAGAAACTAGTGACTTAATGTTGATTAAAAATATTTAAGTACAGGTCATTAAAAATTTGCAATAAAAATATTATACATTTTGTCTGATGTATATAGTTAATTATTCTTGTAATTGACATACTTTCTGCATTATTTGCATTACCTACCTACTGATACTAGGGCGTAAGCAAAGTCAGTAGTGCTACAATGTCTCTTCTTGCTATTTATAGACTCTCCCACCTGAATCTTTTGGCAACTGTACTGAATGTGCTAGATTTTTTAATAATAGTAATAACAAATAGTAATAAATAATTAAGGTCGACATAATCTGTTTAAGCGCATGTTGTTTACTAATATAAACAAAAATATTTACATTGTAGTTAGGTATAAAGATAAGGGATCTATTATTGGCGTGTGTTTGTTATTCCTGATAATCAGCGATCGGAATAGGTAGAGCTTATTTGGCTAAACTTGACGCATGTTCATTCACGCGGGTTTGAAATAGGAACATTTTAAAATACATTATTATTTATATTTATTATTGACTAGCGACAACAATTAGTATATTGATCAAATCTGTTTTGGGCAAATAATACACATTATTCCAATGAATGGGTAAATTTTCATTTTACACATTTACACTATCATTTTGAGGTTTGACGTGGGCCATATTTTTAAGGCATAATAGCATCTCTTCTTGAGATAATAATTCATAGGTGGCAACCCCTAAATTGACCGACTCGAGGAGGCGCCTGGCATGTACTTGTAACGGTCACATGTAATCGCGGAGTGAGCCGCGCCTGATTAAGGTAAAATTCGCTTAATCTTATAGCTTATGAGCTGCTCTATCAGCCCTCTTAGTTTTGGCGTTGGTTTTAGGGACACTCTGTATAGGTACAGTCAAGGTCATAAATATGTGTACATTTTAACACCTTATCTATTTAATGTCATGTTTAAACTGCCATATATGAATGTCACAGCGATTAAAGTGACAAGGTACTAAACGTGTACACATATTTATGACCTTGACTGTACTTGAACAATGTAAGTCTTGAATAGTTAGTTTGAAAATCGGTACTAGTGTTTAACCTTTAGTCCTAAAATTTGGGTGTAATAAATAATTTATTCAATAAGTCTAAATTGGTATGGAAATTAACAAAAAAAAACATTCTATAAAGCAAACTGTGGGGAGGTTTTAATTTAATCAACCTAATGTGTTCATGGCAACAAAACGATGGCGCGTTTTAAAATACCACTAGCGCTATCTATCGGCAGCAGTTCGTAAAATATCAGTAAAAACTAGTTTTTATTGTGTGCATTTGTAAAATTATTCATTGATATTTATATATATATATATATATATATAACACCTGATATGTACCAATGATACCAACTACATATTTTATTTTAATCCCTTGTGAATGAACATATGTCAAGTTAAGGCAGGTTCGGTTCGGTTTCAGTGCATCCTAAGTACCTACCTACTTATACCTACAGTTGCCATTAATTAGGTATATATCG
Source organism: Tortrix viridana (assembly GCA_963241965.1). Taxonomy (NCBI): domain Eukaryota; kingdom Metazoa; phylum Arthropoda; class Insecta; order Lepidoptera; family Tortricidae; genus Tortrix; species Tortrix viridana. The sequence continues at coordinate 7,409,320 of OY725181.1, forward strand.
GAACAAAGGCAGGTAATTTTGAGCACATTGTATTTTGCGGCTGTAGGTACCTACCAGGCGGGGATGTCCCATTTGTTCCAAGGAACTACAATTTTGTAATGAACTATACCTAGTTCATTACAAACGTAATGGTCAATTCAAGCAAACGAAATATTTCGTATTAGAACTGTGAACGCGTTAAAATGCAAAAACCTCTATTAGCATAGCGGTTGGGCAGGCGCCTTATAAGCAGATTGTCGCAGATTCCTCTGACATTAGGTTCGCCCACTTGTGTCTTATTAATTTTGGAATTGATTTTCATGTTTTTACGCACGAGCTTTTGGCTGTCAGAAAACCTGTCCAACATAAAAGTACCTACCTACCCAAATCAATACTGTGTCTGAAGTTTTTAACCCCTACTGGGTTGGTGTGGGTGTCGCAGACCCCTCTCCCTATGCTCTCATTAGAGACAGATGGTAACTTTTTTCCCAGACCTATGTATTTACCCCCTCGGAAAAATACCACTGTTTTCATCAAAAGTCGGGCAATAGTGTTGGTTTCTTGAGAGAGTACAACTAAAATCCCATTTGCCATGACCGGGGTCAAAAGCATGGGAGCTAAATGGATCATCTTAAATAATTAATATAGGTAAGTAGTACAGACTGTTTTTCAAAATCTTTATTAAGTTATCCTGTTTCCATGCAAACTGTCCGTATTAAGGTAAGATATAAACACGTTAACGATGTATGCATACACATAGTTACGTTACTCGTACGTACTCAGTTCTGAAAATACACGATTGCGTAAGCGTAACACTGACGACATTAAAGCACTCGTTGTGGAAAATGGTAATTAGTACAAAACGTTTTCAATTAAATAAAGAGAACGGTGTATCACTATAGACTCGTCAGACAAAACCTGGGAAGTCACGATTTTGACATTTTGAAGAGCTCGTCGTCCTATCTATGTGTTAATGTTGACGGTGTATTCCATTGATGGTAACGCGTAAAGCGGTATTCAAAAAGGTATAGTGGTCGGGAGTTGTGGCAATAGCGATAACGTAAACAACTGATTTTGGCTTGTATATTGAGAACAATATGCTATTATAGTGTGATATATCGGTCAAGCTTGAGTATCTTTAAAATATAATGAATAGTCACATTAAATTCCTGTGATGATTGTATACTTCCTACTTTTAATAAACAGGATATACTTATCAATACAGATAATAATAATAATAACAGGGGACAATCTCACATAAATCGACATAGTCTCAAACTAAGCTCTTGGCTTGTACTATGGGTTCTAGGCAACGATATAAACAATTATATGGAGAATTACATACTTAAATTATATAGAAAACATCCATGACTCAGGAACAAATACTCGCGCTCATCACACATATATTTGCCCATACCAACATCACAGTTTATTGACAATCCCATGTATAATGTTATAAATCTGTATACCTACGATGATTGCGGTTGTTATGGGGGCATACGATCTACCGATTTTATTTAAATGAGATACGTAGGTGCTTATTGAATATTACATAAGTTGAAATTTACTGGAATCGATCTCATGATCGGCAAATTTTGTGATATGCCTATCACGTGAATTAACGATATTGTAGGTATATTTAATGGTACTAGGCAAGTACTTCTTTTTATCATTTATCAAAATTATCGCACCTACAATCTTTCATACAGACGTCATTACAAATAAAAATTGCTGAGTAGGTACCTATTTACACGTGCACCCAAACAAAGATTGTACAAGGTAAAGTGCGTGTCAATCCAATTTATTTATTACGTAAACAGACCGATAGTAACATGTAGATATCAAATGAAAGCCTAAAGACGTATAGTGTCTGCTCGTTTTTATCTGTTTGAAACCGGACGGAATACCTATAGTTCTTTATTAAATAATTTGTTGCAGAAATGTATCTAAGGAGAGCAACTCAAAAAGAGTCCTCGCGCTCGCCGTCAAAAGATGTCCGTTTATCGCTGAACCGGTGATCTCCTGCCGGGGTCACCACGAAGTCACCGGCGACTTGGTTTGCCCCAACACGATTAGAGGAATCGATCATCTGAAGGATCCGCGGCTCAATAAGGTAAGACATAACATAGTAACATACTAACAAACTTAGACTGCTAAAATCATAACTCTCCTTTTTTGATTTACCGTAGTCGGGCAAAAAGACTCTAAAAGTCTGTATATTTTAAGTTCATTTTGCGTGACATCGAGTCTAGAAAGCTTTCCTGGTACTGATAGATCATACTTTAAAGCTCGTTCCCCAGATCCAAAAGTTACAAAATTTCCTTAATCCGGAAACAGACATCGAGAGGCATGCGCCGCAAATGGTGCACACAGCAGTAGGCGCTGTGTTTGAACGTGTGGCTATGTGGTGTGCGCCAAAATCCACGCTCATGACAGCACCTGCTGTGTGCACCATTCACGGCGCATGACTCGCGATGTCTGTTTCTGGCTATCTATCCGCAGTTGGAATATTGGAAACGGGTCTATTACACCCGTTTCCAATATTCCATTTCCATTTACCAGTACATTCTTAAGTCAGTTGGGGTAAATGCATTTCCTGCACAAGAAAATTCCCCCGACGAATCTAGACATGTGGTCTTATCCTCTAACAACAAAATCGGCTTTGTAAATTTATCGAATCCATCGAAACCGTTTGACTGAGTGTTATTCTCTTGAGTACCATCGCTGACAAAGTCTAATGACTAGCCTAAGAGTACCTTCTCATCTAGTGTCTTTTGAGCGTCGGCATCCCTGCCACGCCTGCGGTAGCGGGTATTAGTATAAGCGGGCCCTTAGTATTAGTCAGCACTGTGTTCGTGCGGGACATAGACCTTGATCGTTCCACGCTCACATTGACGCAGCACTGTCAAGGTCAAGGTGATTGCGAGGATGACACCCCAGCAGCAGTTTTATGTTATACTTTGTAACGATTACGTTGCTTCCTATAAAGTTGATAGCATTGAATTGACATGACCTATTTCGAGGTAGGAGTGTAGGTAGTTCGGGAAATACAAACCGATAAACCGATTGTTCCGGGCAGTCCTATAATTTAATCGGCTCAATTTATATTACCCGAACCATTTGACTGTAATGCTCTAAGGTAATGTAATGTACAGCGTTACATGTATCTAATGCTCGTAGTGCCGTCCACATACAGAGTTCGATGTCCACGATGGATCCGGCTTAACACATGTATTTAATTTCTGCTTATGACATGACTGTAGTCTTTAAACGCTACTTACGAAACAAGTCGTGCATTCGCTGTTATTGTAGGAAACTAGGTACTTAAGTCGAGACATTTCAATTAACTGGCGAAATGTAATACAAACTCAAAAGGTCGACGCAACTGATTTTATAAGTACCTAAGATGTTCTTAGTAGCGAGTTCGAAAGAATACGCACGACCCCACCCCTCCAACCATTATCAGGTTTGACCGGTAAATAAGAACGAACTTAAAGTGGAAACTTCTTTAAGTTCGTTCGAAGGTTTATGTACAGTCAAGGACACAAATATGTGTACATTTTAGTACTTTCTATTTAATGTCACGTTTAACCTGCCATATATGAATGCCACAGCGATTAAAGTTACTAAACGTGTACACATATTTATGACCTTGACTGTAAGTACCTAGGCATTTCAGGTATTCTTATGTTATTTACTTACTTAGAACTAAGTATTATTTGCAAGTAATAAATAATAATAATAATAATAAGTTTCAATATATAAAATTTTTTTTTTTCAAGTTTGTCGCTTCATCAGAATTTTGCGGTTGAACATGAAAAAAAAAACAATATGTTTAGAAGTGATTTTTTGTCTTGAAAAAGAAGTAGTTTGCCACATTTTTCTAAATTTGAATAAAGAGCAAGGATTTAATAGAAAAATTGCCTTTGATCTCTATCCATTTACAGGGCCTCTATTCCACAATTTTATTTCCTATTGTTATCGTCATGATAGCTCTTATTATATTGACAATAAAGGCCGTGAACAATACGATTACAATAGGGATAAAAATGAAATGCAATTGAGGCCTAGGTGTGTCATTATTTTGGTGTTGCAGGGTCTTGCGTTCACGATAGAAGAACGTCAACAACTCGGTATCCACGGACTTTTGGCAGCCAAGTATAAATCTCAAGAAGAACAGGTGGAAATTTGCAAAATTTCCATTGACAGATACGAGGAAAATCTGAACAAATATCTCTACCTCGTCGAGTTACAGGTGACTAAATCTGACAAAGGTACCATTTTCTCTTGATTTTTTTAAGGGTTGGATCATGGTGGAAGGCACTAATCGTGTTTGAGCGGTTGTTATCTTTAACGAGGCTGCGGGTTCGGTGTGGGGTGAAGTGCCAATTTGTCCCTGAAATTAACTACATTTCATGTAAAAGAAGACGACATTGTCAGAAATTTGAAATATTGTGTCAAAGTATACAAAATGTGAAATTATTGATAAATGAATGAATGAATAAACATAAAACAACGTTAATTCTGAGATAGGACGCCGGTTTGCCAGCGGTGGTGACGTGAAAGTGCAGAATTTAATTGTCACACGTTGTTGTACAGTCGAGGACAGAAATATGTATACACTTTTGGACCTTATTACAATGGAACAAGGTGAAAAAGTGTAAACATCTTTCTGTCCTCGACTGCACCAGTCAGCGGTCCTTTGTTATCATCACGCGAATAGTTTTTTTGAGATGTTTTTTGTTAGTTATTATTAAAACGATTAACGCTAGAGTGCGAGCAAATAAAAACAATCTCAAGATAAAGCTAGTTACGAAATGCGTTTCAGGAAATTATCACTCGGTGCCCCTACTTTAGCAATTCTAGTAAAGTGTAAAAAAATCTAATAGTTCAAATTAACTGTTTGGCGAGGGAATGTACGACGTTAATAAATTCCTCAATTTATGATTACTTCTTTTATTATAAAATGGTTACAGTGTAACAGGGAGTTAGGTAATATAGCTATGGTTATAGTGGTATTGTGTTAATAATAATGCATGTAATTGATTGGCAATTGTGATTTTAGAATAACCTTATAATTAAAGAATTACGAATGAAGAAAAAACATTTATTATCTATAACTTATGAGTAATTTAAAATATCAGTTGGATGGTTTTTCCACGAATCTGCTTTTTAGCAAACCATAATTATAGATTTAAGAAAACAAAAAAGTGGCAGTATTTACATTGTTTGTGTATGTCAGTAAATATTTATCTTCTTTATCTATAAGGTATTTTTTTAATCAGTGCACAAATTTTACCATATGTTTTGATCCCTATATTTTGGTAATAGAAGATTTACTGACTTTACTATCAATTGGGTTAAAATGAAAATCGTCCACTTGAAATTACCACTGTGAAGTTGGATCAATATCCAAAGTGTATCCAAAGTGAATTTAGTCAAAATGTGCTTAAAATATTTATAGCCAAATTCCTTTTCGTTATATATTAATTAAGCCCGAATGGAATTCTGTCCATTATTTATTAGGTGCAAATTTAAATACGCACAAAGTGAATGTAGTCTAATATGAAAAATAATGTAGGCTCAAAATTAATTTATGTACATATTTCAGGTATTTACAATTGGTAATATTTCTGAGTGTACGTAAATATAAATGGACATATTTCTTTTGACCTATATACTCGTAATATAGGACAATTTTACCATGGGACAAGATTCAATTTTAGACGTTATTTAGGTTGGACAATTTATCTTTTCGGCGTATTTCAAATTGTAATTTTCTGGTTGGTTTGACGTATAATTTCGAGTCGTCGATTTTCCTTTTAACCCAAATGACAGTAAACGTCGTAAGTCAACTTATCGTGTGGCCACCGAGTAACGTAGAGTTTTAAAAATACATTATCTGTTTTTTTACTGCAATATATTCTATTACCGGTACCAAAACATAGTTATGTTAAAATTTGTGAACTGATAAAAAAATTACCCTGTATATATAATGTATAAAAATCAATTGCCGTGCGTTAGTCTCGCAAAACTCGAGAATGGCTCGACCGATTTTGATATTTTTTTTTGTGTGTTTGAGTGGAATCCTGGTTGGTTTAGGTTTACAATTGGACCCGGTAGGTGGCGCTGCGAAGCCGTAGTTCGGGCAGGATAAAGTCTGTTGGGTCAACTAGTTTGCAATATTGTTCTATTTATGTAAAACCAAAAAACCGAGTTTCCGTATCAGAAATACTTGACTAGATCGCAATATGGCAACTACCTATATCAGAGCAAATTTCCTTGTATGTACAGTCAAGGGAAAAAATATGTATACACTTTTGGACCTTATTACAATGGGACAACGTCAAAAAGTGTATACATATTTCTGCCCTTGACTGTACACTAATGAGGTGCTTATTCTTGGTAAATACTCGATATGTTATTCCCAGTTTTTGGGCATTATCACACTGGCGATTTGCGGGCGTGTTGCGAGCGACGCGATTGCTGAACTGACTGCGCGGTGACATAGTACTAGAAACCGCGGCGATCACGTTGCGCTCGCAAATCGCCAGTGTGATAACTGTGATAAGGCACTACAATGTTAGTTCCTCTGTTGTTCTTACCGTGTACTCGAGCATTTGTAATCGCTGACTAAGGCTATTGAAAGATCTACGGCTGAGAGGAACACTTCAGTAATTATAGATAAGTATTACTTATGTTATATATAGGCAAAAGAATATTAAGTTTGTTGATAAGAGTAATATCTGGAACTATCGATCCGAGACTGAAAACTCTTTTACTAATGAAATGCTACACTACTCCTGAGTGAATATGCTTGAAAATATGACTATAATTACCGTTAATAGTAAGTTTACAACTAAATTATATACACAAAATTATTTAAAAAACAGAATACATAGCGGTAGATAAGGTACAGTCACACCACGGGATTGTTGAGCCACTTGCAAACATTCCAGTGGTGTGACTGTACATGAGTTGCGACTCCTTGTTGGATAGTTAGTACCGTAGCGTAAAAATCTGAATAAACAGTCAGAATGAGTAGGGTAGACCAGGCGTTATCAAGTTAATGACATTGGTAGATTGTATGGTTGTGGTTGTAAACAAACAAATTTCAGTTTAATAGCCGGCACATTGCTCGTAGAACCGATGGCCGTTGGAGCGGAAAGGTTCTAGAGTGGCGACCGCGAACCGGGAGACGAAGTGTCGGCAGGCCTTCCACAAGGTGGACCGACGATCTGGTAAAGGTCGCGGGAAACCGCTGAATGGCACAGGACCGATCGTTGTGGAAAACGTTGGGGAAGGCCTTTGTCCAGCAGTGGAGGTCTTGCGGCTGATGATGATGAGCCGGTAGTTGTCGCACACAATGTATTGTGCTTTCTCAGTTTTGAGTCTTGCGATAATGCGGAAAACTTCATTCTTCATTATTGCAAAATAATGTTGCAATGGTAGGCATTGAGCTGTGTCATGGTCGTATGGCTTGGCAAAGAAGAGTTTGAGGAGCTAGCAGGTAGTTTATCAAGTGGCAAACGCGACATTTTTCTGCAGTAATAGTAATTGGATCATGTTGCCATTCAATCCGAACAATGTCCTTAAAACACATTCCCTACTAGGAATCCTCTAGGGGTCCATTTCATAAGAAAGACGAAAGATCTGGCAGTGAAAATGTTGAAGCATAACTAAAACGTCTTGAACTCGATGACAACTATTTTAAGAGGTTTTTTATTTTCCTGAAATCTTTGCACTATGCTTAAAAATATCAGTGATTCGTTATCAATATTTTTGAATTCTAAACCCAGTTAGAAATTTGATTGAATTATATTTACAGTGTTATTTAATTGTTACAGGACAGAAATGAGAGGTTGTTTTTCAAGCTGCTCTCAACAGACATTGAAAAGTACTTGCCAATAGTATATACCCCAACAGTGGGTTTGGCATGTCAGAGGTTTGGACTCATCTACAGGAGACCCAGAGGTCTGTTTATTACGATACAAGACAAAGGCCATATTTTCAGCATTCTCAAAAACTGGTATGACTATTTTGATGAAATTTTGTTACACTTATTTTTTTTATTTGATTTACTTTAATAGTATAACTCAATCTAGGTGGTTTATTTATTTATTTTTATTATTTCAGGCCAGAACACGACGTGCGGGCAATAGTATTTACTGACGGTGAGAGAATTTTGGGCCTTGGTGACCTGGGAGCGTACGGAATGGGTATCCCTGTGGGGAAATTGTCATTGTACACCGCTTTGGCCGGCATCAAGCCCCATCAGTGTTTACCAATCGTTTTGGACGTCGGTACTGATAATAGGGTAAGTTACACCGAGCCCCAATTACTCAGTCTTGGCTTGACTGTGAATTTTAATTACGCGACACAAATCTTGAATTCAAACCCAAAATAAACTCAAACTCACAACATTTATTTGGCAAACACACTGCAACACAGTATACATAGTTCAATATTTTGACAGAAACCATTTCAAACCAAAAGTATAGAACATATGGACTATGGAAGTATCAATTAAGGTAAAGGATACTACTGTAACCGTGCTTACACATACACAATAGAGAACAACATTTAGTAATGTATCGCTATTGTGCAAGTTCAGATAGGACTCGGCTAGCACATGCTGCAGCCAGAGCTACATCACAATAATTCCTGCACACTGTTTTTTTCAAGAGACGGTAATTAACTCGTTGGTCGCTTTATTCAAAGTGTAAAAAAATATCTGATCTAAACAATGCCGAAAAGAGTAGTCTGAATTATCAAAATCTTAAATTTACACGTAACATCAATGTGGGCTTCTGAAAATTATTTGTACGAATTTTGGAAATTAGATTGTTTGACTTTTGTAATTATTACCATGAAAAAAAACTCAAAATAGACCTTATTACGAATTACAGTAAATAAAAAGGTATATTTTTGAAGTATGGACTTAAATAGGGAACGCACTTGACCGGTTATTTGAAGATGGTTAACAAAGAGTTTTAAATCAAACTCGTTGTATGTTTTTGTAACGTATTAATGTGGCATATTACAAATATCGTTGCCTGATATTTATTGGAAAACTTATGTTATTTACAGGACCTCTTAGAAGATCCTTTATACATCGGTCTGAGGCGCCCTCGCGTTCGGGGAAAGGAATACTTCGACTTTCTGGATGAGTTTATGGAGGCATGTGTTGAGAGATATGGACAGAATACGCTATTGCAGGTCAGTACTATGCACTTGTTCTTTTTTTGGAGCCACTTCATTGACTGAAGGTTAGCAGTCAGCACTTTGAATCTGGCCTTGTCTAGAGCGAGTCTTAACAATTGTTCCACTATTTTGATACCAGTTCATTCCCTGAAGTTCCTGAGCCCCTGCAATTCTCCGTTTTTGCACTGCATCCCACATTTAGGGTCAAGTTTTATCAGCAAATATTACTCATTTTGACTGTTCTTTTGTTCAGTTTGAAGACTTCGCCCTTCCAACTGCTTATCCCCTATTGGAAAAGTACAGAAACAAGTACTGCACGTTTAACGATGACATCCAAGGAACTGCCAGCGTATCCGTGGCTGGCTTATTAGCCGCCACCAGAATCACCAAGCGGAAGATGAGTGAAAACATCTATCTCTTCCTCGGTGCTGGATCGGTGAGATGTATTTTTTTGTATCACGCCTTTTGTATTTAATGTAAGGAGTAGGAAGGGGCGTACCAATATCAAATGACGCCAAGAGCAAGCATCGAAGTTTACGCCTCCTCGTTAGTTACCTAGATATAACGTTAACGGATACGCTCAAGAAACAGTTAAATACCTTACAAAACTTTTTCTGTAACAAAGAAAACAAGCCCGCTAAAGTGCGCTTTTAGCTAAAAAATAATACAGCTAGAAACGGTACTTCCCTTGCTTTCTGCCACTGGCAGATCGTAACTTTAATTATGATTTTGATCCTGTTGTGTTTTAATAAGTTTGTTCGTATTTCATGGGAGGACCTCACGTCACCACCAAACGTTTAACCTTTTGAACGCCATTGACTGCTATAGCCGTCATGGTTGAGAGTGTAAAATAGACCTAAGTGTGTTTGAGGAAGGTTGACATTAGCTGGTGTAGACTACGGCGGTCAAAAGGTGACCGATGACTGAAAAAAGTTATTTAAGGTTTCCCACAAAGTTTGAATTACCATAAATCGCAAAATATGTTCTGTAACCGATTCGGTATATAGTAATTTGATATAACATTTTGTTCAGGCAGCAAACGGCATTGCGAATCTATCTGTAATGGCCATGATGGAGGATGGTTTGACCGAGCAGCAGGCGCGGGACCGCATCTACATGTTCGACGTGGACGGGCTCGTGACATCGAAGCGGAAGGGCGGCGTGCCGGCGCACTGCAAGGCCTTCGGCAAGGACGTGGAGCCGGAGGAAAGCTTTGAGGCTGCCGTCGCTAAGATAAAACCCAGCTGCCTTATTGGTAAGTGGTTAGTCGCCAAGAGCGATATACGCTGACTGATTTGCGTAGAAATTGTATCTCTTGATCGAGACATTAAAGTGCCAAACACAAGCGAAATGTTACAAACAAATGAATTTTGGCAATTTTGCAAAAATGTAGTCTTTCTGCTTTGGCTTAGAACTAATCTAATATGCCTTTATATTTTATGTCAAAGTCAAAGTCAAAAAAAATGTCACAAAACACACGTCATGTATGGTGAATAATCTTTGTAAAAATAATACTTGTTCTCCTCATTAAAATGTGCAGTATACTAAGTAAATCTTGAGTAGATATCAAAAGCACATAAAACTAATCGAAGATTATATGTTTAAAAGTTGTTCAAATGTGTCGACTACGATTTAACAGTATTTTAAATTAACCCTTCGTATGCCGGATAAATAGTTCTAGTCCCATAAAGATTTAAATCAACAAGCTTATTATAAAAAAGATACAAGAAGATATTAAAAAAAAATGGAATTTTAACTCGCGTCGGTTATTCATAACATTAAATAAAACACAACTACGGCCTACAACACTCGCATGATAAAGGACACCCAATGAGTCCGGAAAGTTTGGCCGTGAGTCTGGCCGTGTCTTGACATTAATACGTGAGTAATTCATAGTTGTGTTTTATTTACCGCCTGTTTCACAACCGTCTAGTAAAGCATATCAGATCTGTCAAATAAATTTAGCCCTTTCCCTTTCTTACATCTGAAAATAGACAAAGAGAGGGTTTATCTTTAACTGGCAGATTAATTTACTTGTCGATTACCTACGAAATAGGCCCTTAGTATATTAAATTGTTCAAATTCCACTCCGGTGTGCTGGCAGGCCTTCGCTAAAAACTTGTCTCTTAAACAATAAAACATTTGCTTGATACTGTGTCTAATCTCTTGAAGTGATATTGCAGGTGCGTCGACAGTGGGCGGCGCGTTCACACCTGCGATTTTAAGGCTAATGGCGAACAATTCTGACCGGCCGATTGTCTTCGCCCTTTCCAACCCGACCAGCAAAGCAGAGTGCTCTGCGCAGGACGCCTATGACAATACCGATGTGAGAACAGTATAATTTTATTCAGATATTATGTGCCTGAGCTCTGGCATTCCCATTTTGCAATTGGTATTGCGTAATTCTTTTAAATCCAACTGCAGACATAGCTTCCATGGCAGTCGATAAAACATTGCGTTTATTTGATTTTTCCGTTACTATTATTATATAGTATTCTTGACCCACGGGGTGATACTGAAGATTTCATTTTGTTTCCAGGGAAGAGTCGTATTCGCGTCTGGATCTCCGTTCCCTCCCGTACAATATCAAGGAAAGACGTACTTGACTGGGCAAGGCAATAACTCGTACATATTTCCGGGATTGGCCCTTGGAGTGATCGCCACCCAAACGCATCACATCCCCGACTCTATGTTCTTGTGCGCGGCTAGGGTGAGTGTTGCTTAAGTTAAATAAGTTTAAAAAAAATAATATTTTTGAGGCAGACTTTTTTGCCGATTGGTCCTTTTTTTGATAAACTGTTCATCAAGAACAATCCAATGCCATAGTTCTACGTTAAGTACAGCTCGATGACGTAGTTTCGACGTCATTATTGGATCAGCTTTTAAAATGGTGCCAAAATAGTATAATATATTATTAGGAGAATTTATGGTGAAATAAAGTTATTTCAGGATTATACACATGTACCTTGTTAGAGTAATGCCAATACTTGTATGTATGTGTAAACATTGTTTTGTTTTTTAGACGCTCGCAAAGATCGTCCATGAATCTGATATTGAACAGGGACGCATTTATCCGCCGCTTTCGCAAGTAAATGAAGTGTCTCTTACGATCGCCGTCGAAGTCGCCAAATTGGCTTACCAGGAAGGTACGTCTATTTTTTTCACTTTAAGGATTTTTGCCAAGGCCGGCCAATTGGTGATCTTTTAGCCGCCTACTTGCTGAATAAACATCTTTATTGCTATATTTATCTAATCCTAATCTATTTGTTGTCTAACGGTTGGGCTACAACCTTTGAGCTGTTAATCTTGATTTCGCTTAGACTTTCGGGCGGGTTGATGTGGCCTTTCTTTCAAATCTTTATACTGGATACCTGAGTAGTGAGGATCTTAGCACATGACTAACCAGCACATGACTAAAAAACTCCCAAGTTTATGTCTCTTTAGATTATGATTTTATAAATACACAAAAACATATTAAAACACCAGCCGTTCTGTACCACAACGCAACAAAATAATATTCCGGGCTGTCTGCCTGTTCGCCTGCATTTGCATTTTTTTAATGCGAATATGAAAAATGAGAAAATGTACCATTCTTCCCTAGGGATGGAAATGCCGCTTTCATAACGCTAGTCAGATATGATACGAAATACTGATATTCTGAATAGTAAACGTGAAATTTTAGATTTCTAACCAAAAAGCGAGTCAATTCCACCAGAGATATTTAGATTGCCAGGAGCACCAGTAAGTGCGTCTAAAGGTCGAAAGTGCATTTTTTGATCAATCAATCATGGTCCATTACAGTCAAAATTTAATTGGTATTTAAAATTGTCTTCCCTAGAAATCGAAATGGCATTTTCATTCAGTTTTTTCGATATGAAATGCTACTTTCCGAACAACAGTTATAATATGATGATAATTACAGTACTGTTTTCAGTATCAAATGGAAGTTGTGAGAGAATACAATGACATGTGCAAATTGCATGAACAGTTATTATTCGAACGGGTATAAAGTAACAGTAATGGTTTGTTTTTGTTCATTTTATTTGTAGCCATTACTGTAGTAATATTAGTAATGTAAAATTGTTGTATATTTCGTGTAGTAAATGTATATGTAGACCGTTTATATGCCAAATATGACAATTCGGACAAGTATCTGAATTAAAGATAATGTTAACACCTTCAAAAAGTGGAGACACGTTTAGAAGAATAAATACCAAACTAATAATAGAAACTCAAATATTTACAAATCGTCTCTAAACCTTGAACTTTAGGACTATAACATTGCTTTTATTAGGTTCGGACCGAAATCTAGACTCACATCGTACGATTTTGATCCGAAATATTTTCGGATACTTACTACATATTAGATATATTTTTAAAGTATGATATGTCGTTTGAAGATATGCTGTAAAAGCAGAGTCCCCCATTGTATTACATTTCAAAAATAAACTAGTTGTACTTTAAGTTTTATTGAGAAGAAACATTTTACAAAATTATTTTACAGGTTTAGCTTCGGTGTACCCAGAGCCGAAAGATCTCCACGCTCACATTCAACGTACCGTGTACTCTTCTGACTACGTCAGCGCTCTGCCTGAATTCTGGGAGTGGAAACCCGAGGAAAATATCCCAGTGAAACCCATCGAGCCGGTGCCCAAAAACATCTAAACCAGTCTTTTTGGCTTTTATTTATATGTAACACTTCTCATTCAAAACAAACCAGCCAGTCATTATCTATGAAGCATTTTTTAACCTTGCATGTAATGTTAATATTTAATTAATTGCCTTTTATTTTTACAATACAAAAGACAATAGTAGGACATTTTTTTCGTAATCTTCAGTATGAATTTCTTCGGAGCTTTATTTTAAGAGTATTATTGAGTATTTAAGTAGATCAACATTTCTTATAAAGGTAATTAATTCATTTTTAAGTAAGTAGCTGTGTTCCCATTATTGGTGTACAAACTAAAAGAGAGCCGGGCGTGTACTTTATGAATCATGACTGACGCAACCGTAGCTCGTGCGCTTGCCTCCTCACACCTTTTATACCCCGCTTCTCTGGTAATTTGTACCAAGTATATATGTATAGCATGCAAAAATACGTAGTTTAGTAAAAAATGTTCAAATAAATATTGTATGTTTTTAACACAAAAAGTGTTGCCTTTTAGCTCACTTACACGTATTATAAAAGTCTTGTTAGTATTTGAAAGATTTGATTAGTATTATAAATAGTATATTCAAGTTCAAATTTGAATGTGGTTTTTATGACCAAACGGAATGTTACAAGTTAATTCTTTAGAGAACAATCGTATAATATCATGTTTATAAATAATTAACTTTTTTGTTGCCGAAAATTTTTAGAATTGCTGATTTTTCATGTATATTTGTGACATTTATCGCAAGCAAATCGTAACCAGTGTATGTTGTGAGTGTTTCAATGTATTAGCTAGTATTATAACATTTACAAATAAATTCTAGTCACCGCAGCATTGAAACGTATCGTAATGCAGGTCATCTTTTTAAAGCCTTTTACCTAGCAATATTTTACACATAAATGAAATTGTATCATACCAAGGGTTGGTATGGGTGCGAAATATGTACCGTGGAGATCGGACAGTCGGGGGCTAATTTACAAAAATTCAATTATAGTAAAAGCATAGGTGTGCTTGGCAAATATTTCAATCAAATGACAATAAAAAGTCTCGACTTTCACCTTCATACATTATTTACATACGTAATCCTGAGATGTAAGTAAATACGCTCCTGATTTAGCCGATCTCTCGTATTTTCAAACCGACAAGAAATCACCGCACTACTGAACATCGCGTAACATCAATTCATACTGTCGTAGATTAAAAAAATATACTTAACCATAATGATAAAATAAAACGGACTATTGAAGAGGAGACAATCGAGTTATATTCGTAACCTAATGAAATAGTTAACATTTATGATATTGTAGTATTTGTAGTTCGGCTACATTAAACTGAAAACTAAAACGTAGTGATGCTCTTTCAATAAAAGTAGCTATCGAAATAACGTAAAAGGTATGTTAGAACTACTCGAACATGGGTTACGGACCTACTTATTATTTAAAAAAAACAGTTTTTATAAACCTATTAAAATTGCGTAAAAACAGTGAACTCTCAACGAATTCCCATAATCTTGTTAATATTGTATTATATTAAATATAGCTTCCTATGACTCTGTCCCTTTCACTGCCTAGAATATTTCATGGTTCACCAAGTTAATAACACGGCCTGAGGTACATATCCATCACAACATTATAATGTTTAGTCATGGTAGAGTAACCTAAATGTTTTAACAAGACGCACACACGAGTTATCTTTTAAAATTTAGCACTGAGAAGAAAAAGAAACTGAAAAAACACTACTCCATAGAAAATCCTCCGAGCGCTTTTACCCCCTTCTTCGTCGGGGTACGCTCGACCATGATCCAGATTCGGCCAGTCTGGTTATTACAGTGGAGCGACTGCCATCTGACCTCCGTAACCCTTGTGACGGGGAACCAAACCAATTGAATCATGGTTACACCACCATGGTTTTTCACATAAATGTGCAGGTTCCTCACGATGTTTTCCCTTACCGTAAGAGCATCGGTACTGCATAGAAAATATATTTTTATAATTTGGTAACAGAAATCAAAATTGCATACATTTTACTAATGGCTCGATAAATATCTTTACCTTTTGTAAATCTCAAAACATTTCTAGTTGGCCATTTGTAATCATCATTATGTTTGAAAGGAAGCTTTTTGGAGCTGTACCACTAAAATTATTATTAGAAAAAATTGTATCTCCACCTCGGTCTGAAGAGAATGTGAGAGAGACCCCCGTGTCGTTTCTTTTAAGTGCAAAGTGGACAAGAGATTATTCTGTTACATTATTATGTATAACAGCATAATATTGTTTTAGGTGACAAACAAACGTATATACCGTAACGTGACGAGTGTTTTCTAGTTGTTGTAACTGTTAGCCCAGTGTTCGAGTAGAGATCTAACTTGCAATATTCTGTAGGAAAGTAACATCGCTACCCGAAGTTAATGGTACGGGACTAGAATAATGTCACATTAATAGATACTTGTGCAAATCTGATTCGTTCTTTATTATTCTTTAAGTACAGTATTTGACAATAGCGCGACAAAATTGTTTTTCGCATGGCGAACTTATACCTCTTAATTGTATTTTGTAAGTGTAATTATATGTAATTGTCATTATTTATTTTAATTAGGGTCGTATCCGTTGATACAAGTGATTTATGTTGCTGTGACGATGTATATTAAAATCGTGTGTAATAACTTTACACTCTTGAATTCGTTATATATCTATGAAAAGCGTCTTACTGCCGCACTCAGAGACGTCAATTAACTTTTATGTTTGATCAAATTTGCTGCTGTCACTTTCTTTGCTATAGCAATAGAATAAGAAGCAGCAACTTTAATCAAACTTAAAATTTAATTGACTTCTCTGAGTGGGGCAGTTAAAGAGAAAATTGTAATTTGGGTAAGTTGGTGTATTTAATGTGGTTGTGCTTATAGCACTCTTGACGTGGCATACCATACCATTACAATAAAATTACGTAATATCTTATTAATCTTATTATATACTTTTTAAATAAATGTAACGAATTCAAATGTATGTAACATCCTAACTATTCTTATTTAATTTGATGCGTGAAACGCTGCCACTTCATTCCTAACTTTTACCTACTAATGATCATTAGGTACTTAAAATCTAAAACCAAATCGGATCCAAAATGTGATAAAGAAAGCAAATTTTAAATGGTTTACTGTCTAGCTAGTAGGTCTAAATGGAAAATCGTTAAGTTGAAATTATCGATCTAAACAGAAAAACGTCAACTTGAAATACATTTACAGATAAATTACAATTCTCTTTCCCTGACTTTATAATTAATGACTGTATTGTTCGTCTCACTGGTGTAATGTTCAAATATGAAATGTTACATTGCAACCGAATGCTCCCGTGACGTAGCTGGCACCATGAGACCTTAATGTAATGACAGTGATCATTTTATACTTACTTTAAAAACCAACGGAAAAAGTGATTTGAAATGTTTATGAAGCACTTGGCGAGTTAAATGGAGTGGCTGTATTACTATTTTCATCAGTTAATCGTCAATTAACCATTTTGGACTAATACCAGGGTCCTAACAGTATTTTTTTTTATTGTTTTTCCTTTATGTATGTATGTGTAGTAACAAATTATTGCATACAACTATTGATGTTAATAAATAAACTTGTTCTAAACAATTGTGTTCATTTTATTGATTTTTCCCACTAGTAGGTACCTGTTAGCCAGTCGACGACACTCACAAGGTAACTAACGAACCTACCTGTGTAATGTTAGGGTTATTTTAGGGAGTTTCTAATGCGGAGGGCTTCGCCTGTCACTTTCTTTGCTATAACAATAGAATAAGACAACATGTCACTTTGACAAGCAATAAATTGACGTCTCTGAGTGCGGCGGTATGAGCCGCACTAAACGTGACCACTAGTGGCCGCCACTAAACGCGACCACTAGTGTCCGCCACAAGCTGCGGACGAGTTTTTTCATATATTTTGTATAGCATCGGCGCACACCAGGCGTTCGAGTGGCCGCGTCTGAGCCACAAGCTCCCGCGCTCGCTACTAGTGGCCGCGTTTAGTGGTTCGCCTCGCGCGCACACTCGGCCACAGTCGCCGGCTTCTCAGATGAACAATATCCAATAGTGGCAGCCACTAGTGGCCGCCACAGCCACCGGTGGCCGCGATTGGTGGCTGCGTCTAGTGGTTTAGCCGAGCCACTAGTGGCCTAATGTGCGGGCAGGCTTATTCGCGTAATAAAGGACATTTACCTTTTCTACGTTTCGACTGTGTTACAACAGTCGTGATCACGACACGACTGAAGTGGAGGGTGTTCGTCTGTATGTCGTGCGAGTGTTTTGACCTACGTATATAATGTTCCTACCTAGACCCTATTTAAGAAGATTGTAACGCAAAAAGAAAAAAAAATCTGTCTTTAAAAACCCACTAAACAAGGTGAAATCATTACCGGTCTCATAGGAATCGCTTATTTGGTGCCTAATAGGTAATATATCCAAGCCGGTGTCAAGTAGGTAGGGTACACAATAGCAATGACGCATGATTTTTTTCACCGACTACATTATTTTTCATGCCTTTCATGGCACCAAATAGGCAATTCCTAGGAGTCCGGTCATTATTTAACCTTGTTTAGTGGGTTTTTGAAGACGGTTTAATTTTTCTTGAAAAATTTCGTTTTTCGCTTTTTAGTGACATACATACATAGAGTAAGTGGGTTTTCAGAGAAGGGCAGGTGGATGATGATGTTTAGAAAACATTTTTTTATCCAAAAGGCGGTAACGTTTCTCACCCCAAAAATAATATCTAATTTTAAATTTTATCGGAAACGTTCAGACCTAGTTTTTCATAATATCTACCACATACCTAGGTAGTAGGTGGGTTGATCTACAAACTAAGGACGAAACTGAGTCTGATTTCGGCCCGACCTTTTTTTTACATTCTGGTTGCGAAATTTAGTCTATTATAAAGAACACGACGTCTTTTAGCATATGTTAAGTGGAACAGTCAAAATAATTTAAGGTTTTAGATTTATGGCCATTTCAAGGAAATCAAGCAGCAGGAAACTGAGACTGCGACCAGGAAACTGAGGAAAAACACGAAAATCAACCGAAATCAACGTTTATTTAATATTTAGTTCACAAATAAAAAACATGCTTCTAACCATTAATTTGTAAATAGTCCAAGTATCTTGAACAATAACGAAAAATAGACAATAAATAAATTAAAAAAGCAATAACAGATTTTGAAAATGGAACTATCTATGAACATATTACTTTTCAATTTACGAGACTGTCATTTGTTTTTTCAATTTGGCGGGGTTCAGAGAATTGTGTGTCGCTATTATAATGAAACTAACTCGTGAAAATTTTAGCTCAATTATTTTTTACGATTTTCGCTGCGGCTTAAGTCAACAAGAGAGTTGCCAGAGACTTCAACTGGCGTTTAATGATGAAGCCCCATCTCGTAGCTCTGTATAATCGTGGTTCAGAGAATTTAGACGTGGGCGAGATCATCTCCATGACGATGTACGTGAAGGTCGGCCGGTGACTGCGGTTACTGAAACTAATGTCGATACCGTACGACAACTAATTGAGACAGGCAAAAAAATTACCTGTCAGGAAATTCGTCCTGTATTAGGCATAGGAATGAGTCAAGTGCAAAACATTTTGCATGAGCAACTGAAGGTTCGGAAGCTTTGCACTCGATGGATACCGCATGATTTAAACGAAGACCAGAAACGACTGCGTGTAGAGTGGTACCGAAAAATTATACATAAGTTTAATGGAGGAGAGTCATTGGTCTATAATATTGCAACAAGTGACGAAACCTGGGTGTATTGTTTCGAACCGGAAAGAAAAAGCCAGTCAGCAGAATGGGTCTCCTTTTGAGTTGCCAACAAAAGTTAAGAAGAGTCGGAGCGCTGGCAAAAAAATGGTTGCGTCTTTCATCGGAAAAACTGGACATTATGTAACAGTGTCGCTTGAAAATCAAATAAAAGAACAGTCACTGCAGATTAGTATGTAAACAATTGCTTGCACAGTGTCTTAGAAAAAGTTCGTGAAAAGCGTCCTCGCAGTCATGTCATCCTTCACCACGATAACGCGTCCGCACATTCCGCTAAGAGAACGAATGCGTATTTGAATGCTTCAAATGTGGAACTGATGACGCATTCGCCGTACAGTCCGGACCTCGCACCTTGCGACTTATTTTTATTCCCAAGAATAAAAGATAAACATAGAGGTTTACGATTGTCAAGCCCAGAAGCGGCAGTGAATGCATTCCAAGAAGCCATTGAAGAGGTCTCTACCGAAGATTGGATCCACTGCTTCACACAATGGTTCCAACGAATGAGAAAATGTGTAAATAGTGAGGGAATATACTTTGAAAAACAATGAATTAATCATAAACATCTTATCTAGTCTTATTTATCAGAATCCAGAAACTATCAGTATGACCTAAGTACGAGATCTTCCGAAGTGAAAAGATTGAATTTCTTCATTATATTTCGCACTGAAATTTTCCGAAAAATCCATGTGTATTATGGCTTCTTTATCAGTTAGGCACTTCTTCTTTTCCGATATTGCTTGGTACTAGTGAACAATATTTCTTTCATGCTGAAACATTTTAGTTAAATCCTCCTTTAATTTTAACTCGAGTTAGCAGCAACAAGTTGTAAAATAAACAATATTTCAATATAAACTCTCAGGATCCTGGATAGTTCTCAGTATCCTGGGTCTCAATTTGGCAGGATCCTGAGACCAGGTTCCTGAGAATTTTAAATAATATTTAAAAAAAAACATCGTTTTAAAACATTTAACCAAGATTAAGCAGAACTAAACCTTTGCGCAAGCAATTTACGTATCAAAACGCTAAAATTACTATATTATTATATTTATTTCGTAAGTAAATATCTTACCAGGATTCTGTGAACTCGACTGATTACGATGCAACTTCCACCCTCGACTGTGCCAGGCTGACTAAACAACACGCTAGGTGCAAAAAGATAGGTGGTATTCTTTTTCTCTTTCTTAGGTACAACTGACTCAGAGGAACGACAAAGTCGTTCGGCGAATAGGATATCGAATATTCGCTTATTTTACACTGAACAGGATCCTGTCATAAAACCGTTGGGACAAATTTTGGAAAAGGATTTTATAATATTTGTGGGACATAAAATAATATTATGTCTCCCAGTCAATACAAAATATTAAGTACTTCATTATTTCGGTTTAATTTATGGCCTCAATATCGTAGTAAATAAATAAAATTACACTTTTGAATATATTTTGCTTAAGGGACACTGCAGGTTCCTGAGAAAGTGGCGCTTTGAATAGAAATTTCGTCAAGAAAATGATTTTAAATATATAGTAAATAATTTTTAGAGACCAACCAGACATAGGTATGTTAAACAGTATGTTATACAAATAAATTAGTTTGTAACAATTTTTTCATTATATTTTAGCTGGGCCGCCGAAAATTCCTTAGTTTGTAGAACTACCCAGGTATACAAAAATCGAAAAAATCTGACTCGATTTAGGGAGTGAGAAATGTTACCGCCCGGAGCAAAATTTGTATGGAAAATTTTTGACAGCTACCTACGCGATTTTAGCGTCGCTTCACAATACTTTTAAGGTTTTTAGGGTTCCGTATCCTAAGGTTGCCAACGGAACCCTATTTATGCCTTCGCTGTCCGTCTGTCCGTCCGTCTGTCTGTCAGCGGGCTGTATCATGAACCGCAATAGACAGTTGAAATTTTCAGTGTGTATTTCTATTATCGATATAACAATAAAAATAAAACTAAAATAAAATATACATACCGCATAAAAGAAACGTGAGATAATCAGTGTTTTTTGCTCGACCTTAAGAATCGCTGCACCTATCTCTTGTCTTTTACGATGGTACGGAACCCTTTGTGTGCGAGTCCGACTCGCATTTCGCCGGTTTTTTATATTTCCGGTAGGTAAGTACAACTAGAAAACCGGTCAAGTGTGAGTCGGACTCGCGCACCGAGGGTTCCGTACCGCTCAACTCGCACTTGGCCGATTTTATTACTTTGTTATTTTTCTTTAGGGTTTGCCTAATAAATAATAATCCATAATCACACCGTATAATTTTAACGATAGAACAAAATAACTTTGATAAAAAACGTTGCTTGTGTGTGGGCCCCCTTTTAATTTTTAATTTATTTTTACAAACTGGAACAAAAGTCAAGAGAGGTAGGTACTCCGACTGAAAATCCAAGTAGAAAACTTTGAAATCTCTGTCCCTTTCGCTCTACCAATTATTTTGTATTGAAAAGAAAACGACGACGGGTTATTTAATTAATAAAACTTCGAACATCGGTTATTTAAGTAGAGCTAAACGCATTGATACTTCATAGTTAGTTTTTAGACCTCTTTAGACCTTAAAATACAGTTCCGAGTTTTATGTTTTTTTTTTTAAATGAAGTCTGTAAATGAATAGCGGTCATGAAAATGTGGTGCTGGCAAAAATCTTACGCGACGTTTTAATAATGCCGATAAAAGGAACCGAAGATATTTATTTAAGCAAAATTATATTATTTGGCACTCAAAATTAATATGGACTAATAAGTATCAAAATGTTTTCCACACTTTTAAGATCTTTAATGTGAGTATATTAGAACAGATTTGACATAACACGACAGCTGTCTATACTCAATTTATTTTTGTTAAAATCATCGGTGTCAATATTTTTATTTTAATACCTGGAATAATAAATATTATGGAATTGATATGAGTTCGAGGGACACATAATACTTATATGCGATTTTATTTTTTGATGACCATAGTTTTAGGTTCACGTGGTAGGCCTGCGACTTCGCGCCGATATCGTTGAGCCTTATCACTCTCGATTCGGTGCTAAAGTTGGTCGAAAGGGTCACAACAGCCTAGCATGTAGGTACCAACAAAAAGCGCTGGTTGCCTGTAAACGACATCATCCAGTGGACGATCGTCAGCATCAACGTGCCTGCCTCATTAGAACCTAGCGCGGATCCTTGGCCGCGGGAGGAGCCTAACATGACCTCAGTAAAAGTCGCATGGTTTTTCAAGATACATATTTCCAGTTTAAAGTTTAAACTTGGAAAAACTTAAACTTTAAACTGGCATAGGTATCTTGAAAACCATGCGACTTTTACCGAGGTCAGGTTAGGCTGGTTCGGTGCGTCGTAGGCTGGTCTACCTCCGGTGTCAATGTGACGTGCGACTTATGGGACATCCTGTATATATCCTGCAATGACCTTCACCCAGAACCTCCACACCATGTTATTTTCTTCCACTCTCCTCTATCAGCTGTTACACCGAAAAATTTTTTTTCTACAATACTACAAAAACGTGTAGTTGTAAAATATGTAGTTATCTCAACTAAAATCTAGTAGCGTTCATCAAAAATTTGGTACCGTTCATCAAAAATGTTTTATCGTGTATTATGTTGTTTGTAACGCCACTACACGAGTCTAGTTAAACGCAGTTTTGTAGTAATTAACAATTGCATTGCTTTAATAAAGATCCAAGTGTAATAAATACAAAATGTTTTGTATTTTTATGATATTGTGCATCGTAATACGAACAATTGCAATGTATTAATAAAGATGCAAGTGTAATTGATACAAAATGTCTGTTTGTGCTATTGTGCGCATTGTAATGTGAACACATCAACTAGTTGCGGGTATTATGTTTTATCGTGTATTATAACTAGAACAGTCTGGTTATGTATACAAAGAGTTTGGTCGTCACATACATCATCATCATCATCTCAGCCGAAAGACGTCCACTGCTGGACATAGGCCTCCCCCAAGGTTTGCCACAAGGACCGGTCCTGCGCCACTTGCATCCATCGGTTTCCCGCAATCTTAACCACGTCGTCGGTCCACCTTGATGGAGGTCTGCCCACGCTGCGCCTTCCAGTACGCGGACGCCATTCGAGAACTCTTCGGCCCCAGCGGCCATCTGTTCTGCGAGCGATGTGTCCCGCCCACTGCCACTTAAGTCTAGCAATTCTTAGGGCTATGTCGGTGACTTTGGTTCTCGTGCGGATCTCCTCATTCCTGATTCGATCACGCAGAGATATTCCGAGCATAGCCCTCTCCATCGCCCTTTGGGTGACCTTGAGCCTTCTTATGACGCCCATCGCCAGCGCCCACGTCTCAGTACCGTAAGTCATCACTGGCAACACACACTGGTCGAAGACTTTCGACTTGAGACATTGCGGTATATTGGACGAGAAGATATCGCGTAGCTTCCCGAATGCTGCCCAACCGAGTCGGATTCGACGATTGACCTCTTTCTCGAAGTTGGACCTACCTAACTGGTCGTCACATACACAGCAAGACAATACTGTACTGATAACCAGATTCTGGTTCCTAGTACAAGGTATTTTTTTCAGTGTATATGGTGTACTCACACCTTTCATACACTATCATTCTTCACACAATATATCCACACCTTATTATTATTAGAAGCTTTAGCAACAAAGCTTTACAAGCAGGTAAAAAAAAATTCAAGTTAAATTTGACCCACTTCCCGGAGTTCAATTAAGCTGAAATTTTGCATAAAATATAAATCGGATGACAATGCAATGTTATGGTACAGTCGAAGTCATAAATATGTTTACACTTTAGTACCTTGTACGACGTGTTTAAATTGTCATATAAAATTGTCACAGCGATTAAAGTGACAAGGTACTAAAGTGTAAACATATTTATGACTTCGAAGTACCATAGAGCTGGTCTGATGATAGAGACGTAATGTGGCCATAGGAACTCCTAAACTACATATGATAAACCCGTCGTATTTAAGTTCGTTGGATTTGTCTCGATAAGCAGATGATGACTGTGCAAAAAAAGTGGGCAAGAAAAGCTTGTTCCAAAAATTAAATTTTGTCAGGAATCGGCCTACCACCCTTATATTCGTATCCATTCATGTTCATTTCTGTTTTCGTAATGTGTCCTTCCTCCTTTCTCATTACGTCCATACCAAGCTAATGTATTGCCTACTCCTCAACTTTTCTGTTCATTTGGTGCTACTTTCAAGCTTCCTCTGACATAATCCCAGAACGTCCGAAGACCAAATTAGCAAAATAGATTATGAAAAAATAATTAGTTTAACCTTTTCAACGCCATTGACGGATATATCCGCACCACTGGTTCAACGCCACCGACGGATATATCCGTCAAGGTTGACAGTAGCTCTGGTCTTCAGCTGTCATTGGCGTGTGAGTGACGGATTTAGTATTTGACATGGCGTTGAAAAGGTTAATAATCACCAAAATGCAAACCATATCACTCAATTAAAAATCCCCTACGATTAATCCGAAGACACTTTTTCGCGTGCAATCGTACTGATTACTATTGATGACTGGATTCGTCATAGTCGATAGCCTGTACCTGTCTTCCGCGTTGAAATTGCAATGTTTCTTGATTTCAACGGCTTCCCTTCTCTTGAATAAAACTAACGTTCGCAGCGTTCGCTTAAAAGTACTTTATGATTACGCAGCTCATTATGCATTGTGAGAATGATTACCTACATGAGTAGCCCATTATGTACAGTCGTGGTCAAATAATTAGGAACGCTTGTATTTTTCCCATACAATTACCTTCAAATATGACCAGAGTTGTGAGGTAGAGCTATTTACCTAAACTTGATGCATGTTCATTCAATAATGTGTTCTCATCTCACTCACGCATTAATGAACAAGCGTCAAGTTTAGGTAAATTAGCTCTACCTATTCCGACCACTAAATATGACTTACAGCCCGGGAGCACTTAGAATAGGATTCGGGTTCGGGCAAAGTCGGCTAGACTCGCATAAGAGCGTGTGAGAGCGAGTGAGTGAGAAGTAGGTATAAACCCGAATCCTATTAAGTGCTCACGGGCTGTACCGAAATTGACCACCTATCAAAAAGTCTTAGACAAATTCTATTGTGAGTTACCCTTGTCGTTAACAATGTATAATTAATGCCTGTTGAAAACAGCTTTAATTTTATAATGATTTGAAAAGAAATATTTTCAGCGTTCATACAAAGTTGAAAAATATTGTTTGATAATGCGTCAGCACCCTGTATTAAAATCCCTATACAATAAAAGGTCCGTTTTCAATATAAATTAATTATACTTCAGTATAAACCTTAATTAATTATGTAACGTAAATAAAATTGTAAATAACAATAAAATTGGTCAAGTACCATTCGATTGGTGGTGGTCAATTTCGGTAGTTAATAAGTATATGAAGGCAATTGTATGGGAAAAACAAGCGTTCCTAATTATCTGATTTCCCGCTACATATCGCGCGAGCCCGCGCGGGTCGTCCAGGTGCATTTCCACCGGCGAAGCGAAGCGAGGCGAGGCGAGGCAGGGCGGGAAATATTACCGAGTTAATAAACACTGCAGCATATTGCAGAGTTATTAAACACTATGTTTTAGTAGTTATTAGGTACGGCGTAATATCATAGACTATTTCTACCGCAGCCGAGCGGGAAATTTTACTATGCAAATTTCAATGGTGCAACTTTATGGGCTTTTCCACCGGCGAGGCGTGGCGAGGCGAGGCGAGGCGACGCTTTTGTATTTGTTGCAAAGTTAATGAACACTCTATGTTATTGTAACACGGTTCAATATTAACAACAAATATTTCAATTCTCGTCTCGCCTATCCAGCCTATTTCCACCGCAGCCGAGCGGGAAATTTTACTATACTAATTTCAATTCGCTCCTCGCCTCGCCTCGCCTCGCCGGTGGAAAAGCACCTAAGACCCTGCGCCCGTGTGCGCTGCACACCCTGCACTATTAGGTAAAGGCACTGGTAGCTGTGGCCCTCCGTTGGCGGCAGCCGTCGACCAAAAATTACACTTCAGTTGAAGCTGAAATGATTCGACATTTGTTGCAGAATTTTCTCGGAGAGCAATCGAAAAATAGCCCTTGCAATCGCAATAAAAAAATGGCTATTTAACGCCAAACCAGTGATTCCCTGCAGAAGACTTCACGAAGACATCGGGCCATCTTTAATATGTCCAAACACGATCCGAGGAATCGACCATCTGAGGGATGCGCGGCTTAATAAGGTAAGACTGCCAAGAAAACTATTTTTTTACGTTTCCTTATCGTTTTAGTCCGAAGGCCCGTGGCATCGAGCCATAAACAATAGGTAGGTACTTACTGATACCAATATTAGCAATAATAGTAGAAACATTAAGAATTAGGTCAAGAATTAGGTCGGGTGAAAAGAGTTTTTTTTATGGTACCAAACCTTTTTAAAATGGCATAACGTTCCATTCGTAATTTTTCTCTTTATGGCCCGACTCGCTCTTGGCGGGCTTTTTATCAATAGCAGACTTTCTTTAGGCAATCTAATTTTAACACATAAGCATCCCTGAGAATTTCTGAATCACATCTCAATCTCACTGGTTGCCTGAATGACAATATTCCTGAGATTTTTTTAAGCACACCTCTATCTCACTGGTGGCCTCAAATTGCCCGTGTAACTGCCCCGTAAGGCCCGCGTTTGAAACGCGTTTGCACGTTTCAATCTAGTTGCGACGTGTGTGGTTTCATATAAGACAATATAGGCATGAAACTCAAAAGTAGTTTCGTCACTAAAGAATACATTTACTTTGAGAAATAAGTACAAATTCTAATGGAAGAAATCAAAACTACCCCACAACTTTCCGAGTAAAACACAATTTGACTGAAGTATTATTATTTTGGTACCTAACTAAATAAATACTTAGTTATTGAATAAGAATCACACCTACCTGACGATTTTGTACGACTTGACAGAACTGGTAATTATTTTAAATCAGTATAAAACCAAAAGCTACGTATTGAACAGAAATGATCAAGTTATTGATAGCTCATGCAATGTTCTTATTTTTTTATTTTTTTATTTTAGGATTTTGCGTTTACGATAGAAGAACGACAAAAACTCGGTATCCATGGGCTTTTGCCAGCCAGAGTTTCTACGATAGAAGATCAACTGGAACAATGCAGGATTGCCATTAGCAGATATTCAGATATGCTTAACAAATACATCTACCTTAACGATTTACAGGTGACTAAGTCTGACAAGGGTACCAATTTTTTTATGGGTTGAACATGCTGAAAGCACGGACAGTAGCATTCCCGCGATTTTTATAAAGTCACATAACTTTCCAAGTCCCAGGCAGTGTACTAAGACAGCGCTATACATACGAGTATACGTAACTATAGCAGTTCCATGTCTCCGTTCAGCCTTTGGATTAAAGCAAGAGAAGGAAGACCCCAGAAGTTTTATATTTCGGTACAAGTTCGGTATAGTCACTCGGTCCCATGGCTGTTTGGTATCCATCCATCATGGATTACCCTGGGAGAAAACAAATAAAACCTCACCCACTTGTGAGGCTAAGTGCCAATTTTTCCCTAAAATCGGTGATACGTGGGCACACACCAGAAAAAATAGGTATATTTAAAACTCATATACCTAGAAATAAAACGTGTCCAGTCCTTCCCATAGATTCAGGATATCTTCATACCAAATTTCATCAAAATTTGGTTAAGCCTTGAAAGTATAATACACTGATATTAGACTTTTCCCCAATTAGTTAGGAAGTTTGATTAAATTTTATTTACGTTGTTTATTTAATTATTACAGGACAGGAATGAGAGGTTGTTTTTCAAGCTGCTCTCAACAGACGTTGAACAATTCTTGCCAATCTTATACACCCCAACAGTGGGTTTGGCTTGTCAGAGGTTTGGTCTCGTCTACAGGAGACCCAGAGGTCTGTTTATTACGATACAAGACAAAGGTCACATTTACAGCATTCTCAAAAACTGGTACGTAATTTTGGTTTTTTGGCTTAGTTTTGATAGTATTCGTTTTAAATTAGCAACCTAAGAAGACAGATACGATACATGCCATCGCAGACTTTTCTGTAGTTTTTTAAAGAATTTACATTACATTACATTATTTTCATGTACCTACCTATCTCATAAGATTTAGTCAGCTAAGCCATGTAGGTAAGTTTCCGAAAATCTTAGTTTCTTTAAGACTTGATTACAAAACATCGAACTTTCTACACTACACTAACTATTTAGACATTTAATTAAAATGTATTAATTATACATTTTCTCGCAAAAAATCTTTAAATAACGGTGAAAACCGCATCCAATTCCGTTGGTCAATTTATAAAAACTAAGTGGACAAACAGGCTTACCGCCTGTTTCACAATCGTCAATTGAAGCATATCTGATATACATTTAGCCCTTTCCCTTCCTTACACTTATTCCTCATTTTCTATCCCTGGTATTTCTCTAAGATCCGAATAGGGAACGAACTTCACCCGTCTGTTTAATGGATGAAAAGTATTTCATATCAAAATTAATATGTGAAATTTTTCAGGCAACCTATTCACGATATATTATAGGTACTTAACATATTAAATTTGATATAAAATACTTTTAATCCATTAAACTAAGACTCAAAATAAAACTTGGAGTGCTCGATATTCAAAAATCGACCCGCATGTGTAGTAAGATTTCTTGCAACTTTTTCAGGCCAGAAAACGACGTGCGGGCAATATGTTTTACCGACGGTGAGAGGATTTTGGGGCTCGGGGATCTCGGAGCGTTCGGAATGGGTATCCCTGTGGGGAAACTGACGCTGTACACCGCTTTGGCCGGCATCAAGCCCCATCAGTGTTTACCGATCACACTGGACGTGGGCACTAATAATAAGGTGAGCTTCATCGAGTTGTGATTACACTAATTGATTTAACTGTAAAAGAATCACTATAGTAATCTAAAAATTTACAGATTTTTTTATGTAACCGGTCAGTCGAAACAATCCTTCTTTCTTTGGTGACTTGGCTATGTGGATGCCTGTCTACTTCGTTTTTTAACGTTATTTGTTATTTGTCTAATTCGCTGTTTGCCTAACCTATGTATATTACTTTAAGTACCTAATTAAACCGAATTCGCCATTTGACTTAGTCGCATTTCTAGGCGAAATGCGACTAAGTCAAATGGCGAATTCGGTTTCATACCTTTTCGAATGTGCTCACTCAGCTGTTCGAATGTGCTCACGTTTACTCACGATATTTTCCGACACCGTAAGGATAATGTAGGTCCTTAAGCTAGAAAAACTCAAATATGTATTTGATTACATTATTTGTTATTATTTGCAGGAGCTTTTAGAAGATCCCTTATACATCGGCTTGAGGCGCACACGCGTTACTGGAAAGGAATACGAGGAATTTATGGATGAGTTTATGGAGGCATGTGTTGAGAGATACGGGCAGCACGTTTTGTTGCAGGTGAGATAAAATTCCGCTTGATTTTAAGGTTCATTATCCTAATAAAACCTACCAGTCGGCCTTTGAAGTTACGTGCAAGAAGCGCGAAGAAGACATCATTCGGACCGGCTCGGTGTTTTTCTGACTAAAACGTAAAAAAAATTGACGAGGCAACCGGATGGGAATGCGGTTGCTTTGTAGTTTATACCCTACTAGCTTTCCGCCCGCTACTTCGTCTGCGGAGAGTCAGTATTTTAGTTAAAAAGTAAGATAAAAATTTCGTTATGTATCATGAAGGGATAGAAACTTTGAATCATACAAATTTTCAAACCCTTTTCGCCCTTCTAGGGGTAGATTTTCCAAAAACGCAATAACTCACATTTTATATTCAGTAGTCTAAAACCAATTTCCATATAACTAACTTCAAAAATGTCAAAAATGACTTCACTCCCATACAAACTTCCAGTCCCCATTTCATACCCTTAGGGGTAGCTTATCAGAAATCAGTGGTATTTTTAATTTATTAACAGTACCTAGCCTATATACCAATTTCTACGTTCCTAACTTCAAAATTGACCGAACGTTCATAGAAATTTCCAACCCTCATTTCACTCATTTACGGGTAGTTTTTTCCTAAATCGCCAAAAGTTTTAAGTAAAACAGTAGCTTATATACCAATTTATCCGTTTCTAACTTCAAAATTGACCAAACTTCTTTACAAATTATCACCCCCATTTCATCCTTTTATGGGTAGTTTATCCAAATTCAGTGAAAACAGTATTTTTAATTTGTTAACAGTAGCCTATAATACCAATGGTTACATTTCTAACTTCAGAAACGACCAATTTCCTATACAAATTTGAACCCCCTTAATAATTTTATCTCATTAGGGGTAGTTTAACCAAAATCGCCGACAGTATTTCATTTATTTGTTAACAAAAGCTTATA
Organism: Tortrix viridana; assembly: GCA_963241965.1. Lineage (NCBI taxonomy): Eukaryota > Metazoa > Arthropoda > Insecta > Lepidoptera > Tortricidae > Tortrix > Tortrix viridana. Next base: position 7,440,348 of record OY725181.1, read on the forward strand.
TAGGTACTCATTTTCACGTTTCTAACTTCAAAATGGACTAATCTCCCGTACAAACTGTAAACCCCAATTCATCGCATAAAATCGCCGAAAGTTTTTTTTTTATTTGTTAACAGTAGGTAGCCTATAAGAATACTAATTTCCACGTTTCTAACTTCAAGAATGACCAATTTCCCATACTAACTTTAGCCTCCCATTTCATCCCCTTAGGGGTAGTTTATCCAAATTCGCCGAAATCGGTTTTTTTCATTTAAGATAAAAAAAGATAAAAGATATTTATTCGGTAAGTAGGCCACACGGGCACTTTTACACGTCAAAATCTACCAGCGCTTCCCAAGAGGAGACCACTGCTGAGAAGATTTGTTAACTATAGCCTATATACCAATTTCCACATTTCGAACTTCAAAATTGACCAAACTCCCATACAGATTACCGCTCCTCATTTCATCCCCTTAGGGGTAGTTTATCCAAAATCGCCGAAAGTTGTATTCTTTGTTTGTTATCAGTAGCCTATATACCAATTTCCACATTTCTAACTTGAAAAACGACCAAACTCCCATACAAACTTTAACCCCCCATTTCTACCTCTTAGGGGTAGTTTATCCAAAATCGCTGAAAGTAGTTTTTTTATTTGTTAATTGTAGCCTATGTACCAATTTCCACGTTTCTAACTTGAAAAACGACTGAACTCCCATACAAACTTTGACCCCCCATTTCTACCCCTTAGGGGTAGTTTATCCAAAATCGCCGAAAGTAGTTTTTTTTATTTGTTAACTGTAACATATGTACTAATTTGCACGTTTCTAACTTAAAAAATGAATGACTTCCATACAAACTTCCACCCCCCATTTTTACCACTTGGGGGTTGAATTTCGAAAAATCCCTTCTTAAACGACGCCTACAATGCAAACTGAACTCCCCCTCAAAATGTCGAAGTTCTATCTTCAGCGGTTTGGGCTGGGCGTTGATGAGTCAGTCAGTCAACCGGGACATTGCCTTTTATATATATAGATTTATCATCATCATTATCATTTCAGCCAAAGGCGTCCACTGCTGGATATAGGCCTCCCCCAAATACCCTTTTATATATATTTTTTCCATCTCAAACACGCGGGCCGTTATCGCACTAGCGAACTTTAAAAATATACCTTTTTATGTACTTTAATTGTCCATAATAAAGCAATAAGGTCCAAATTGACTTGCCTAAATTTTAGTACAGATTTTTAAAGTTTTTTGTCAATTTCTCGAAAACTATAAATTTTGAACACTTCGTTTTATTTTTCTCGTAATATATAAGTAATTATCTATAAGTTAGGAATTTTTCACATTTTTAGGTTCATAAACTTCGGAGATAAGGGGGCAACGGTCATTTTTTGAAAATTTTTGGTTGTAGAACAAAAAGTACGTCACGGAAAATTATAAAAAGATAGTTTTGAAATTTGCAGATTGACCCCTTTCATAATACGACACCCATTTGCTAAACTCAAATCACTTTCATTTTTCATCCCCCCATTCTAGACCCCTTTTCAATTATCTAAAAAATTGATTTCATATTTTTTAATAAAAACAGACGCGGGCAAGCAAGTTATACAACTATGCCAAATTTCAAGTTGATAGCTAAGTAGTGTAGTTGCCAAGAAAAACTGCTGTGACATGCAGACAAACAGACAGACAGACAGACAACGAAGTCTCACCATAAGGGTTCCTTTTTTTTACCATTTTGGTACGGAACCCTAAAAAGGCCATCCGATCCTGCTGGGCAGTTTCTGAGAAACAACCCTTCAAAGTCGCCAAGAAACCCTTCTTTCTTCTAATTTGTTGTTGTTGTTGTTGTTGAATTTTTGCAAGGTAAGAAGACCGTCAAGTAAGATATTCTAATTAGGGCCAGCTGCAGCAAAAAAAAACAAGTAAAAAATCTAGATTTAAGCTAAAGCTCGATTTAGTTGTGTCAAAATGTATGTAAATGTCAGTCTTAAATCATGAGTCATGAATCATGACTTAAACTCGATTTAACGTTTTCCTGCAACTTGACCCTAAATCTGAATTAAAGTCTGACAATTCCATACATTTGGCACGACTAAACTGTTCTTAGGACTAAAATTAGATTTCGCCGGGGATAGTGCAATACCACGTACCTAAACTAGTAAATTCATTCTTTTTAGCACCTTAGTGCTAAAAAGAACCGAAATGGCGTACCGTGCATAAAAACGATTTGTTATTTCAGTTCGAAGATTTCGCACTTTTAAACGCGGCTCCCCTATTGGAGCGGTACCGGAACAAGTACTGCACCTTTAACGACGATATCCAGGGAACCGCCAGCGTGTCCGTGGCGGGTTTAATAGCCGCCACCAGAATCACGAAGCGGAAGATGGGTGAAAACATCTATCTATTCCTTGGTGCTGGATCGGTGAGATGTTTTTTAGTATCTTGTTTTGTCCTTATCATTCCATTCACGTTGCGAATATGGACGATTCCACTTTTATCAAATTTTCTCCCTCGACTTCATCCGCGTGGACTGTTATTCGTTATTCCTTCTGTCATTTAAGTCCGCCACACCTCTACGACGTGATAGACACTAGAGTTTAGCCCTTCACAATTCCGTATTAGTTAATTGCTAAACTCACTCAAAGCAATTTAATTTATAAAGATAAATTAATAGAAGCTTTGTAACTTAGAATAGCGTATTTACATGGACTTGGGTCTGTCTGGCTCTTAGGTCATTTTAGTACTTTAGTACTTTGTTTATTATTTATTTATTTATCGTATGGCAGTTAAAGGAGATACTGATATACAGCCCGCTATACGGACGGACGGACGCATAACGGAGGCTTAGTAATAGGGTTCCGTTCGCACTCTCTGGGTACGGAACCCTGAACGAAATATATAAAACAAAAGAATGTGACTAATGGTATGAACGTCCAGCGCTCGATCACCGGAGCTACACCGCAGCTCGCTTTCGTCTCTATTTGTTTGATATTTAATTATTTTGATCTGATCTGTCTTAATATTCTTAATAATTTGTTATAACGATTAATTTAACCAATTTGGATAATAATATTTGATCAGGCAGCCAACGGCATTGCGCAATTATCTGTGATGGCTATGATGGATGAAGGCCTATCCCGAGACGAGGCGCGGGCGCGCATCTACATGTTCGACATAAATGGGCTTCTGACGTCAAAGCGGAAGGGCGGCGTGCCGGAACTCTGCAAAGACTTCGGCAAGGATGTGGACCCCGAGCCTAGCTTCGAGGCTGCCGTTACTAAGCTTAAAGCCACCGTTCTTATTGGTAAGGTCTTGGTCAGTCAACAGCTGTAGATACTCGGCCTCCGCAGCGTAGAATCTACCTTCTATGAAAAATACGAGGGGCGCGGCCGAAGAGTAATAATAATCTATTTACCTATGAAACAAAAGACGGCCGTGGCAAGTTTTTTTTTACTGACTTCACAAAAAGGAGGAGATTCTCAATTCGGTTGTATGGTTTTTTTCCCCATTTAGTCGTACAATATGTTTTATTTAATATATTTGTATATCTCAAAATCAATATAACCCTTGTAAAAATAATTATCGTTTTTTTGTCATGCAATAAAACACATAATTGATACGAGTGGCCAAGTAAGGCTAGGTTAATCATGGTGATAAATAACAATGCTATCTATAATGGTTTATATACAATGTTATTTATAATAGGATTGGGTAGCATTATCATACCGTAAACAAAGTCAAACTTACTGTGTGAAATACTAAATCGGCGGGTGACAACCAAAACTAAGTACCATTTTTATTGGGTATTGGGTCGTTAGTGATTATTGATTTATGGCAGCTAAATGTTACTAAGTGTAATAACTATTAAACTGTCGAAATATCTGCTACAACGTAAAATACAACAGTAAATACTTCATTTATAAAAGCAAAAATATAAAAACACGTTTATCTCGGTTCTGTCAATTTGGTACTTAGTGAGTTTTAGTACTTGGTTGTTACCTGACGAAATAGTGATATTCCAGGTGCGTCGACAGTCGGGGGCGCGTTCACGCCTAAGATACTGAACCAAATGGCGAAGAATTGCGAAATACCGATTATCTTTGCCCTTTCCAACCCGACCAGCAAAGCCGAGTGTTCTGCACAGGACGCCTATGATCATACCGATGTGAGAACAAAATCAATCCTTTAAGATCTATGTGTGCTCAAGTTCTAGCATTCCCTTTTTGACATTGGTAAATTGTTATATTCTGTGTAACGGACATATGGGATTAGTCGAAGAGAATCCTGCAATGACACTTCTTTCTTTCGTAGGGTTGTTCGGGTTGGTCTTCCTACTTTTATATTTATTTAAATGAATATAGTGTTTTCAATCCATATGTTCTGGCCCACGACTTAATCTAGACCAGAGGTCTCCAAAATTTCTCGCAGACCACTTGGCACGTTTTTCGTTTTTGAGTATATTAGGTAAGGCTTACCTAATATTGATTTTTTTGCAAATTCATCAACTCTAAATGTGTTTTTGACAGGTAGTTTTTCGAAAAAACTGAAACATGTGCCATAATTTCAAGTACTATGTATGCAAACTTGGGTATAATCTACTCTTAAGGGACCTAACAACATATAAAATAATCTTAGTTACATGCGCGTTTGCAATGTTTACCTTTTTTGTGTCGATATTGACTGGCCTATAGGGTAAAATCGGTTAGATAGATTTAAGAGCGTATGAGAGCGAGTGAATACTGTGTATGTGCAATACTGTATTGTACATGAAACAATAAATAAATAAATAAAAAGAAATACAAACCCGAAGGGCCTTTTAAGAGCTATTGCACTGTAAGTGAAGTAAGATGTGGCGTTTTTGACAGTAAGTCGACGTTTTTCCATTGTTATTTAGGACATTATAGAGTCCTCAATTGAAGCGTTTGCGTGACGATACGTTCTGACCACTTCCCTATTCGTCAGTGTCAAAAACGTGAATACTAAATCTTAGGCAGTACAGCTGAATTCTAGTATAATCTGATCTCCATTCCTATACACATGGACCACTGAGGTAAAACTCCTTTAAAATTAGCACAAAGATGTATTTGAGTCAGTACAGTGATTTTTATTTTATTTCTATAATTTTTCTCGTTAAAATATTAATGAAACATGCCAATTTCTTTTGTTTTCGGTACAATCTACTTGTCTAGTTGATGTCGGATTTCACCAACCACTTAACAGACGATTAGAGTGTTAACAGCTGTCAAGATGTACGAACTAACAGTCGATTAACATATAACATCGTATGGTGAAATTGGTACTGAACCTATTACATTTTAGTGCAAGTCTATATTGGCTTATGAAGTTCTAGTGACCCGCTTACGCGTAGAAGTCGTTTGTACCCCTTATAGAGAGAACTATTATTTAAGGATAAAAATCTATCTTTGTGCCAATTTTTATCCAAATCCTTAGAGCCGTTTATGAGTGATTCAAACACAAACATCCTGCCCGCAGCTCAATCCGCTTAGAAGTCGTTAATAGTGTTTCTCGCGGAAACGATCTAATTTTCCGGGATAAAAATTATTCTATTATGTCCTTCCCCGGGACTCAAACTATTTTCATACCAAATTTCGTCTAAATCTGTTCAGCGGTTTAAGCGTGAAGAGGTACCAGACAGACAGACAGAGTTACTTTCGCATTTAAAATATTAGTAGGGATAGCGACCCGCCCCAGCTTCGTGTGGGTACCACTACAATAATAAGTTCATATAATATTATAATAGCCTATAACCTTCCTAGATAATACCTCTTTCTATTGGTAGATACCGTGTGAAAATCCGTACTGTAAATTCTGAGATTAGCCTGAACAAATACATACCTACTCAGCGCGGCGGGAGACTTTCATTTATAATATGCAGGATAGTAGGATTTACAAATCGCGAAAAGTTATCAGTTTGTCTTTATAAAAAATAAAAAAAGATTTATCCTTAAATTCCAATTATTTTAGACAGATAGGACACAGTTTTATGAAATTTTATTTAACGCCCTAATTATTATAATGGACTTTGTTTGCAGGGTAAATGCGTTTTCGCATCTGGATCTCCGTTTCCTCCTGTAAAATATAAAAATAAGACGTACATTACTGGACAAGGCAACAACTCGTATATATTTCCGGGAGTGGCGCTTGGAGTGATCGCCACCAACACATACCACATTGATGACTCCTTTTTCCTATGTGCAGCTAAGGTGAGTGTATTTGTATTTAGTGAAAAGACATAACATCTTGCTGGATCTCTTCAATGTAAATTCAGAATTCATACATAACCAACCAGCCCAGCTCCAGTGCCGGTAGGTGACTTCAGACTCAGCTTTTATTTGTTTTTTACGGAGTAGAGTAACTGCGAATAAGCAACTTTGCAAAAGAGACATCTTACAAAACGAACTAACATTAATTATTCTGGGAACTTTTTGCCGTTACCGTAGATAGTTAATATTATGCTATGCTTGTTTGAAAGTAAAAATGAAAATAAAAATCTTTATTCTGTTATTAGGCCCTGTATAGGCACTTTCACATATCTGAGTCTACCAGCACTTCCCAAGAAGAGACCTTTCTTGCTGCGCTTCTTGAAACCGTTGTGGTATCCAAGTTTTACAAGAACAGTAATTGGTGATATTGAGATACTTAAGTACCAGACATACTCGTACATTATGCACCTTGTTAGAGAAATAACAATAAGCAAATATTGTTTTGTTTTTAGACACTTGCTAATATTGTCGCTGAATCTGACATACAAATGGGGCGCATTTATCCGCCGCTTTCGGAAGTGAATGAAGTTTCACTTTCAATCGCCGTCGAAATTGCCAAGTTGGCATATGAGGAAGGTACATCTATTATTACTTAAAGTTCTTTGTTTTGTAGTGACACTAGCGACATAGCAAAAATAGAACAATCATCTACGGGCAGCGCCTCCAGCGACCATCAGCGTAACTAGCGTTTTGCATCGTGCTATCGAAGTTTCAGCAGTCATTATATGTATTTGTACATATAGTGTTGTCAATCTATGACGTCCCTCCCGCCCTCATATTTCATACATTTACGCGCCGTTGTGGATTGAAAAAACTATGTCAATCAACCGTGGGGCTGGATTTACATGGCATGAAACGAATGAAATTGGACGTCCCCCTTATTTTAACCGCGACGACGGCAGGGTGTTCCCACAAGCGTGGAAGCCGGTTGTCCCTGTTTGAAGACCTTTACACATGGCCATGTCGCATCGACGGCACGCCAGGAGATATTTTTATTGCAAACCGTAACTTTACTTTTTCTTTCAGGTGTAGCTGGTAGGTTTCCAAGACCGAAAGACCATGCACTGCAGGATATTGTAATCAACGCAAAGTATGACCCCAATTACCAAAAGTATGGCGCCGACGTTTATGAATGGACTGCAGAAGGTGACGTCAAAGTGAAGACCTTTGATATGGTTGCTGAAAAATATGGGTGCGTATCTATTCATCATTCAAAAATGAGGTACATATTAAACCACTTCAGAATAAAATTAGTGCAGGGGACTATTGAACATAAAATAATGGTGGAAGAGCCTATACCGTAAAATTCTGCATCGATCTGTTATTTGATCGAAATGAGATTTAAATAAAAGGTTACACATGGGGTCATACAACGCCACAGGGTTGCCTAGCAAAATCTTGCTGCAAGTATAACCTACCATACCTTTACCATATTTTTTTTTGATACCTTTTTTTAACAATTGCACTGATTTGTTTGGAAAGTAAATGAAGTGCCATTGAAAAGAAAAGATTGTTTTCTTGCTGGAAAAAATCTCTACCGCAATTCTTGGGTTGCCATGTGCTAAGATGTCATTTTTCAACGATTATAATGCAACGAAATTGCAGATTGTTAGTTTGGACATACCTTCCGCATCGGGTAAGTGACTTTCTTCAGTCTGTTCTCGGTTTCTTTCTTCGGTTTTTTCCTCGTTTGTCACTCAGCAACCTCCGCCAGAAGATGAAAACGTTAACCTTTTTATTTTGCATTTTTAGGGTTCCGTACCCGAAGGGTACCTAACGGGACCCTATTACTGAGGCTACGCTGTCCGTCCGTCCGTCTGTCCTAACTTTACAGAGCTGTGTCTTTTGAACCGTAAAAGATAGCTCGTTGATTTTTTTTACAGAATACTTATGTGATATAATGGCGGTTTTCTTAGTAAATAATGGGGAGTCCCCATTCAAGAAACATTACATTACAGATAGGTGCAGAATTTTACGGTAGGCTCTTAGACTATAAGTATGTAGAGTGTCTAAAGCTCCCACTGTTTTTGGTTTGAGTTTCCTACACTCGGCTGTAAGGTAGATAGATAGATAGATAGTAGATACGAAAAATTAAACCAACCTACTTCGTTGAATTGGTCGTGGAGCAAGGAAGCGTCCTCACCCTCGCATGCCCTGGGCCATGACTACTCCTGACGTGAGCTGTGAGTCGCTAGGCCGAAAAATAAATCCCAACCCAGAACAAAAACAATTAGGAATATGCATATTTTTTTTGCGTTATTAAAAAGTCATTCATGTAAAAAACAGTAAAGAAAAATAATTTTTCGAATAACTATAAAAATAACCAAGTTAATTATAAGCCATTACAGATTTGTTTCTATCTCTTTCTAGCAAAACAGAATTTGACATGGGGTTTATACGGCCGTAGAGCCCGCTGACGTCACAGTACACATCAGATCTCATGTCTAATTAGTAGTTTTAAATTCTTATTATCCGTATTTTTGGCCGATTTTAATTTTAATTTCACTTTTGCCTTCTCTTTCACGTTATTTTCATATTTTGTTAAGAAATGCGATAAAAAAAATTCATACATAATCCATATTTTTTTTATTTTTGTTAAAATGTAATCTTACAAAGTATTCAAAGGTTATTACAGAAATGGAATGTCATTTGCAAATTACACAAATACTTTTTTATAATTTCTTGTAACATGTAATGTACCTATGTATGTTACATGTAGTAGATACGTGGCCAAAAATGTACATAAAAAAATAACACATCTCTAAAGTTTTTGTATCCAAATTAATTCAAACTGATACAATTATTGTATATATTGTAGAGGAAAATCCATCCCTGCGTCCCATGCCGTTGACTTTACTCATTAAATGCATACTATAAGAAATATTATGCGCGTATGGCAATTTTGTGTTTAAACGTGTAAATGCACGTTATGGTTCGAATATATTTATACATGTAAACTCTTTATTTAACATCAATAAAACAATAGAATAATTTTATTAAACAGATCATACCAGAACATATTTTATTTAATACTTTATCTTATTTTACCGAATCAAAGCGCGGGCGGGACGCTTGTTTTGATATTCATACCACAACGTGAATTATAAGATTGCAGAATCTGTAAGCATATCTAAAGAAAGAGTTTGTCATATACTAGTTGAAGATTTGAACATGCGAAAGCTAGCTGCACGTTGGGTGCCGCGTCTGTTAAATTCGGACCAAAAACAAGTTCGAATGAACATTTCCGAAGTCCTTTTGAAGCGATTTAAGCAAAACACGTCGGATTTTTTGCGTCGGTTGATAACCGTCGACGAAACGTGGATCCATCACTTCAGGCCGGAGACAAAATCACAATCCAAACAGTGGACTGCGAAGAATGAGCCTGCTCCAAAGAAGGCGAAGACGGTTTCTTCGGCCGGAAAGGTGATGGCCACAGTGTTCTGGGATAGTCGCGGAGTTATATTCGTTGACTATCTAGAAAAAGGAAAAACTATAACGGGGGCTTATTATTCATCGCTACTTGACAAGTTGAAGGTAGAAATGTCGGAAAAACGGCCGCATTTGCAAAAAAAGAAAGTGTTGTTTCATCAAGATAACGCACCATCCCACAAGTCAGCGATTGCGATGGCAAAAATTCAGGAGCTGCGATTCGAACTGATTGAACATTCACCGTATTCTCCAGATCTGGCTCCTAGCGACTTCTTCCTGTTTCCCAGACTGAAAACTTGGCTCGGTGGACAGAGATTTTTAAGTAACGAAGAGGTCATAGCCGCCGTAGACGCCTATTTTGCAGAGCAAGACGTCAACTACTACCTGGACGGGTTGAAGACATGGGAGCATCGCTGGGAGAAGTGTGTAATTTTACAAGGAGACTATGTTGAAAAGTAGAAAAGATTCGGACCAAAAAAACACCTCGTTCCATGTTAGGCCAGAAACTTTTCAGTATACCTAAGACCGTGCTTGTCAAACAAAATGTATTTGGATGAGTTTGGCTCTCTAATTCTCTATAGGCAAAGCAAAAAGGAGGGTTTAGTGTTCCACGCGTCATAAGCTATTTTTTTTTTTGGACGGACCTACGTAGTTAGCCTCTGATGGCTTTGACTACTTCACCGGAGGGAGGGCGAGCTCCCGAGGGGAGCTCAGCGCAAAGCGTCATAAGCTAAAGTCGCCATCTATAGAACTTGTGAACGATGTAAACAAAGCGCCATATTGATATTGTCTATAGTTTGATGAGTTTAGTAGTGATGGAAAAAGTAGATTAAGATTAAAAATCTTTTAAAATTTATTTTTTAATCAGAATCACTAGAATTGATTGAGGATAACGTGTGACCAATATGTATTATGCAATGTAACGTACTGTACTGTAATGTTTAATCGTAACACTTGATACTTGGTACAATCAAGCGTGATTTTAAAAACCCACCGAAATTAAAATCGTGTTAACACACTACTTCTCGTTATGCTCTTAATTTGGACAACACTAGTCAGCCATCATAGACAATTGCAGACTTGAAACGAAACAAATATGTCATTGCAATATGTCGGAATAACCTCAACTGCAAAATAATTTCAAACTTTTACTGAAATATCGAATTTTAAGTGATATTATATTGTTCAATGAGGATTAGAATAACAAGTGGTGAAATAGCATATGGATTTAGTAGTGATGGAGAGCTAGTGTCAAAGTTTACGAAGAAATGTTGCCTAAAAGGTTTGTTTACATGGTTCACAAGTTCCATTGATGGCGACTGTAGGTATAGCTCTTGCAATTCACGATGGCGACTGGGCTTTATTAGTGGTTGAACGTGTACATGCACATTGCGGTAGTGTGCGTGTCTGACAGAGCGATCAGTCGCGAGCGCGCCGTCGCTCAGTACCATTACCATGAGTTTACAGTGACCGCACTCGCTAGCGACGGCGTAAACGATTTGTATGGAGAATTGTACAGCTCCTCTAGCGGTCACTTAAAGAACTAAAGATCGCTAGTATGAGTCCAATGGTAAATTACCTATCGAAATCTATTCGTTAGCGACTAACGTTTTGTAACCGTTGCCGTAGAACATCGGTACCATGAGTCGTAAATTTGACAAATGTCATCGAAAAATATCGTATCGACTGTAGTTAACTATTTCACTAGCAAATTGGTGCGTGAAAACTTAGAATTATTGTTTAATACGTTACTCCAATTATTTATCTATCCAAATAATGTCGGCAAAACATTATTTAGCGTGGAATATGTAGGCTTATGAAGACGAACGACGAAAACAAGGAGGATTTCAAGCTGATATGAGAAATATTACGTTAAGAAATCCACTTCAAAATTTAACTGAGAATAAATTTTATTAAAGGATATAGGCTCAGTAAGGAAGCTTTTGAGAATTTGTGCGATTCGTTAACGTACTACACGGATTTGAAATCCACTCACAAATATGATGTTCCCGATCCTGATGACAAGGATATGTCTGAAGAAAGTCAAGGTATTTATAGTGAAAGATAATGATTATATATTAACTTTAATACTAAATATGTCCTTATCTTTATTATGTTTGTTGTAGGTACCTACTATTTTCAGAACTATTTGAGGGCCAGGAGTTAGTGTTGGAAAATGAAGGCACCAGTGATTTATTAATGGAGAGAGCATCGCGGGATTAATTAGTTAGAAGACTTGCATCAATGCATTATTTCCAAATACTTGTACCATGTTTTCTGTTTTTTGTTTAATATAAAAATAAAAAGTACTCATACATCACACATAATCTTTATTTATTACACAAAATCTTTATTTATTACACAAAATCTTTATTTATTTGCTAAAGTATCTACAATTATATTTCCTAATGCTAAAAATTTACCAAATAAATCTAACCACCCTTCTTGCATTCTAAACTCTGATTCCCTTAACCTATTCCTCTCCCGCTCCACTTCCTGTTTAAAAGCTCGCCATTCACTGTCAGCTCTGACAAAGGCTTGCCTTGCCAAATCTGACTGTCTGGGTGCGAGTCCTTCTGTAGACAGGAGATTAGTGGTTTTGCACCTGACGTCTTCGCCACTGACGCGGTGTGGGCGGTAAGAGCTTGGGGCTCTGCCACCTGGCATTAGCAGCTGTTAATGCTGTTCTTGTGACCGCAGGCTCACCACCGTGCGTTACTCCGGTCTCACTCCCGTCCACCTCGGGCAGGGCTGTAATGGATAAAAAAATGTTTACAGTACTATTTTGAATTCTTAATTAACTAATGAAACTTGATAGGTAGGTACATTTTACTCTAAAATGTGATAATAACAGCAAAATTTATTGGAACCTATTTCTTGAAGAGCTGATGGAAATTGACTGTCATTGCAGTCACTATACCTGGGCTGTTAACTGTTTCGGGATACTCTCGGTCCACCAAGTCTTGTTCACTGCAAGTGCTGTTAGCCACAAGCAATGGTGGAAAAAAGGAGGGCTGAGCTGATGTCCCTGGTACAAGTGGTACAAGTAGATTCCAGTCTCCAACGCCTGCAGTGAAAAAAAACACATTGAAATAATCTTTCCTAGGACATGAATTAAATGAATTTTTATCTTAAATATATATAATAAATTGTTTATTTTATTTCAATAGTAACAATGATAGGGAAACTTACTGGAACAAGTTTGTTGAGCAAGTTATTCATTTAGCAGGAAAATTGATAGGCTGTCATTTGTTTCTAGTGCCACTTCAGTAACTTCTTCCTGTAAAGCATTTTTTTAAAAGAATGCCATGAGATATGAAATTAATGACTTATATGTAAGTATATTATAACTTTCGGCACATAAATAAATAAGTTTTTGTCTAATTTGACTATACACAGACGTATGAATGAACTGTCACATTGACAAAAAAATCAAAACAAATTCAAGAATCACTTACACTTACATAGTGACACTGCTCTAGGGCACTTTTTTAAATTAGCAGGGTTATTTCTATATTTTTAAATGGATGACATGGATACTTATCTTTTAGCCCAATATCATCCTTACTCTGTCTTTTTATTGTAGTTAGAAAGAGACAACTTCGTTTGGTGTGAAATTAGGCACACGTAACGATAACTACACGAACTATCGAGTTAACGTTAGCGAGAATAGTAAACGTTTATGTGACTCATGGTACGAGTTTAATCAAAAACTATTCGAAGGACGTTTACTCGCTATCGACTGTAGAACGTAATACGAGTTTTCGATAGCAACTCATGGTAGAGGTACAGGTCACTTGTGCATATTATTTCCGCGACGCTAACTGCTACGAAGTACTGTCGCCATGTCTCGCCGAAAAAAAAAGCAAAGTTATTCATAGCGTGGTAAAATAATGTATTTTTATTTTGAAGTATGCTGAAATTAAATTAGCAAATTTATTTAGAACATAATTACTCGTAGTTTGTTAATTTGGATGTTTTATCTTATTTTATATTGTTTTTAGGGACGAGCAATAATCGCTAAAGTCTTTCACTTTCTTCAAGAAGAATATAAATTAATGAAAGCGAATAATAGTGATAGTTGTGATTAGAGTCCATAATATACTAAAACGTAGCGCCGAAGCAACAGGGGTCAGTGAACGCACTATAAGTAGAATCTTGAAAGAAGAAAAGGAATTGCCATCATCTTCCGCTAAATTTACTTCACCCATGAAAAAACGTAAAAGAGATAGTAAATTCAATTTGGACAATGAGAACCGCGAAATTATTCGAACTACAATAGAAACTTTTCATATTGAACACAAACAATTACCATTATTTTTCTATTGTTCTTCAAATTAAAAATACGGCCGTATCAAGGATACAGCTAACTTTTTTTAATGAAATCGGTTTTCACCCGAGTGACGCTCGGTCTCCCAGGTAGTATCTCCACTTAATTGCATTATTTCTTATCATTATTTGCCAAAAGCTTTGCGGCAATAAAATATAAAATATATTTGTCCTATATTTCTTTTTATTTTTTTTATGATTACCATACCCGCTTTCGCTCTCACGCACACTTTGACACGTATACAGATACGTGTTTACCACAAGTAAAGCCCACTCGCCTTCGTGAATTGCAAGAGCTATATGTGACGTCGATTTAAATCTAACATCGGATTTGAGATGCATAAAATTATGAACGAAAAGAATTGGCTATTTGACTAATGTCAAAATAAATTCTTTTTACAGTACTTACCACTAAATCAAGCTTTCGAAAATAACACGGAAAACCTAGCTATCGTTTATTTTCAGAATTTAAACGATTTTTAATTCAACAAAAACTTTATAAAGGAACACTGAAAATTGTGACGTCACATTATACTATTTTCATACTAACTTCATACCTACTACCGGATCGTTTTGATTTTTCAATAAAAATTGCTGATTTGACCATTCAGTCAAATAGCCAATTAAATACTTTTTTACAAATGTATCGAGTTAGGTGTGAAATCAAAGCTATTAATGCAGAGATTCCGAAAAGGTTTGATTATAAATAAAAATATATTTACTTTGTGACAGATAAAACAGCATGAGAGGTGACGTGATAACAATATTTTTTCGTAGTCTGGTTCTATTTTTATCTTGTTTATCCACGAAAACGCGTCCTCCTACCTGATTTCACGAACATTTACGCAATCCTTAACACCATATTAAGTAGTGGGGCGCGCCTTCAAAGATTAAAAACACTGTCGTAGGGATATGATAAAACAAACATTGTATTAGACCACAAACAAACAAACAAACATTGTATTGTGATGTCTGGTTTACCAAATAAATATTTATAATAGTTTTGAAATTTTATTTGGTTTTTTTTACTAAATCGGCATAGGGATAGTTAGGAATTTGATCATATTTATTAAGTACTTAATATTTTAGGGAAATAGAAATATCGAGCTGTGTTGACACATACATAACTTTTTATTTTTTTACTTAAACAGTATAGGGATATAACCAAATCACAAAGTTTTTGTATTTCCCTGCGACAACTATACCTATAGTTGCTTAAATACAAAAGTGACCCGAATCAAGAAAAATGAATTTTTGTTGCATTTATATTCGGAACCCTATTTACTTTCAATTTTAAATCAAACTATATATATTTATGATTTGTGACACTTTTGTATTTTATGTTTGTCCCCGTTTTGTTCTGAATATAATTAAATTGTTAATCTTTGTTCCAGTGTGAAATTGACAGAAAAACGAAAACCTCTTAAGGTGGAAGACCCAACGAAGTCAACGGAACAAACATCGCCTCAACGTTCTAAAAGAATCAGAGCTGATTTTCTTGAAAGTCTAAACGAAAGCAGGACGTTACATATGAAAACAAAAAAAAAACCGAAGAATTAAGGTGATAAGTAAATTATAAGGAAATACAGAATGGATATTTGACAAGTTAAGAGGAAATGCGGTCGGAGCAGTTATCTCTTTGTTGTATTTATATTATATTTTTTTTCTATTAATGCGTGCCAATGTGGTACAAAAATTGGATCGGGTAGTTAGACGGCTTTGGCAGTTGTGCGCAGTAGAATAAGAATCAATATTGTCAAACCGTAAAAATAATGATGAAACAGACATTCGGATATTTGCCAATTATACTAAATTTGTTTTCTGCAATGTCAACATTCGTCGAAACAAGTTTATGCTAAGTTACATATGCCAAATACATTTCGGACATTTCGGAGAATAAAATTTATGCCAAACAAATAGATTCCGGGACATTTCGATGTACCTACACATTCCTTACGTGAGTGTACAGTCGAGGACAGAAAGATGATACTTTATCACCTTGTTCCATTGTAATAAGGTCCAAAAGTGTATACATATTTCTGTCCTCGACTGTACAACATACGGGGCACCAAAATTAAACCTTATCAAAACTTTATTTATTTATTTAATCTTTATTGCTCAAAAATACAAATTTGAGTACAAAAGGTGAACTTAATATATAATGGCATTCTCTACCAGTTGACCTTTCTAGAAGGTTCTAGAAGGTAATAAATAGGTCGGTAGGTACAGTCAAGGTTAAAATAAATTCTTATTAGGATTACTAAACATTATTTTACTTTACTTTTTACTGTATAGTCACCATCAAATATATCTAAACATATAAGGTGCTCGAAAATATCTTAATTCGACTGTATTGTAAAAGGCTTTAGACCGTGTTCAGATACTTTCCCTTTTGTATGCTCTAATATTATATTTTAATGGCGACTAAAATTTGAGATAGAAATACGAACTTTTAGCCTTTGTCGGAAATCATATTGGTAAACCTATCGACAGATTTCATGAACTTTTAAATTAAACTTGCATTATCACCTTTTATTTAAAACCTGACTATACTAACTAAACTAAACGAGCCGCAGCAAAGGTTTCAATGTTGTGAAAGGTTTTGAGTGGTTTTGTAAACGTTTTTAGTGAAGTTCCGGGTTAACACCACCTGTTTATTGCATAGTTATATCCAGTAGCAAGTAGTTTTAATGTTTAACAATCACAATCTTACAAACTCAAAGCTAACATAAACAAACAAATGTAAACCTTACTTTAAATATCCACTTCATTCTGAAAAAAGAGACCTGTGATTCAGTATTAAAAAAAACAACATTTGAAATTCGTTCAATCATGTATTAAAATATTCAAGGCCTTTCTTACTTCTTGTTTTGATTTTGAAGTTTATGTTGTTCGATTGTTATTGTGTACTGTAATTTTATGTGTAATGAAATTTTGTTTTATGTTAACTAGTGCAGTTGTTAATATACAGATATAATTCGCAATAAAGTCTTTATATATTTGGTATCCAGAAACTTAAGTAAGTGATAGTGTTTTAATCCATTAAGAGTCGCCACCGCTTATAACGCTATTCATAACCGCACCGGTCGATGTACAGTCTACGCACTATGCCAAAGTGACGTAACGTCTAATCAAATCATGTATACCTAGCTTTAATTTCCATAAAAGGCCTGCAATGGACCGACAACCCTTCTGGGGCCAACCAACCCGGTGTACATGGGCGCTGCGCTGGTGATCATTTTACTTTCCATCGGGTAACCCAGTCTTGTTTAAACAGGGCCGACTGTACTGTTTTTTACACAACCATGATCTGCTTATTATGACAAATCCAACGAACCCAAACACGGCGTGGCTACCTTGTTTTGTTGCGGAGTTCCTATGACCACGTCCGACTGCATCATCAGATCAGCTCCATGGTACCATATATTGCATTGCCACCGGAGTTACGTCGGTAGAAGTGTTTATTGGATGGTTTCTCAAGTAGAAGTGTTTCCGTCGCCCTGGCTGGAGTGACCGCCAAGACTGTGTCGAGTACGCCAAGAGGTGTAGAGGGCGATGGTGTCACCTTCCGGTGGCACAATTGTTCCGTTGAGCTCCTATACTAATGTCAATCTCCGACATATACATTCAGTCAACAAAGTATCGGGAATGGATGATTTGTTTATGGTTCCAAATTCAAATTTTTGTTTTTTTTTGTTGTTGTTAGATTGGCACAACTGTTTTCTATTTTGGCGCGGAGTTTGAGTTGCATCTGTTATTTATATTAAATACAGTGCTGTTTTTAGTTATATCATATCTAGTGTGTATTGCGAATTTCATAATGGACAAAAACATTGAACAAAGAGTTTGTCTTAAATTTTGCATCGCCAATGGAATTTCGTGTTCGGAGTCACTGAAAATGTTACAGAAGGCTTACGGTGATTCGACTTTATCAAAAACACGTGTTTATGAGTGGTACAAAGCGTTCAAAAGCGGTCGAGATGTGATGGAAGATTTGCCTCGCTCTGGTAGGCCATCAACGTCTGCAACTGAAGTTAACATCGCAAAAGTGAAGGAAATAGTGACTGAAAATCCTCATTCAACTTTGAGAGAGATAGCCGCCGAACTTTCTGTATCTCACGAGTCGATCCGTACTATTTTAACTAATCATTTGGGTATGAAACATGTTACCGCTCGGCTAGTCCCAAAAGACCTGAATTTTCTCCAAAAACTCAATCGCATGAGAGTCGCTGAGGACATGCTAGAACGAGTCAATTCCGACCCAACATTCATGAAACGCATTGTTACTGGTGACGAGACGTGGGTTTACGAGTTTGACATGCAAACTAGTCAACAAGCTTCGGAGTGGCGCCTTCCAACTGAACCGAAACCGAAGAAACCACGCCAAAGTCGATCAAAAGTCAAAGTCATGTTGACTGTTTTCTTTGACTATCGCGGTGTTGTGCACTCGGAATTCTTGCCGGAAGGTCAAACGGTAAATAAAGAATATTATTTGAGCGTTATGCGGCATTTAAGAGAGCAAATTCGACGAAAAAGGCCAGATTTGTGGAATGAAAATTCTTGGATTTTGCACCACGATAATGCGCCTTCGCACAAGGCCATCATTGTGAAAGAATTTTTGACCAAACACTCAACAAATACCATCGAGCAACCACCATATTCACCAGATATGGCTCCTGCCGACTTCTTTCTTTTTCCTAAACTCAAATTACCACTTCGTGGCACCCGTTTTCAATCGGTAGAAGACATAAAGGAGAATTCGCGCCGAGAACTGAATTCAATTCCGGAAACAGCGTTTAAAAAATGTTTTGATGATTGGATTATTCGTTGGCGTAAGTGTATCGTTTCTGAAGGAGCATACTTTGAAGGTAATAAAATAAATTTGGATGATTAACAAACAGTTTGTGTATTATTGATCTTTTCCCGGTACTTTCTTGACAGAGTAGTATGTTTGCAAGTATTAGAAGTCAGACACGTAGATAATGTAGTAGGTATGAAATTCAAAATTGCTTTAACCAAATTATCTATTACTTATTGAATTATCTGTTTTTCCAAAGTGTAACATAACTATTGATGTCTCGCACCCGGTTAGCTAACTAGGACAATATCTGGCGTCACGTGACCCGCCAGCTGTTCAGTTAGATGCTGGACCGATGCCTAAAACCTACGCTATACTAAGCGTAGGTACAATACGGATCCACGCAGGCTCGAGATATTTCGTATAAACATACTTATATATACGTAATGTAATTCAAAGATAATAAACTGGTCCTAAAACTACAAAGCGGGTTAACGTTATTGTTAGGGTGTAAGTAAACAGATGGTATTTATTGACGGTCGAAGTACGATGTACAGACGAGTCCATAAATGTGGGGGTGGGAGGATTATAAATATATTTACACTACAAGTTCACCGGGATATCAAAATAATGTTTCAAGGGAGTAAGGGAGAGAACCAGCTTTTAATATTTTGCTGGCCCCAAGTGTCATTCTCACCTACCGATTCTAGTCGGCGGCCGTGGCATATCAACTGCTGCGGTGAGCCAGATAGAAAACGAACAAGGCAACACATCTAGCTTTGCAATTGGGTAGGTAAAGTTTTTGGAAGAGGTGTAAATTATATTTTTTTTCGATAGTCGTCATCCTAAAGATCAAGGAACTGCGGCTCTTTTATTTTTATTTCCTCTAATATTTTAGAAATATTTTTTTTAGTTATTAAGTTGACATTTGTATACTTTAATGACCGACAAGCTTGTTGCCTTCGTACTTAATGAAAAAGAAAAAAAAACTGTCACTTCTATAACTGTCATTGTCAATCAAAGTAAACAAACGATTCAATTCTTTCAAGCATCTAAGTAAATCTTTGTAATAATCCATTTCCAAAGTCCGTGTGGGATTGCTTGAATTCATTGCGTGTATACGATTCAAACGTGCTCTCGTGGCTATCGAAAAGCAGGGCAAGAGTCGTCGTGAAAGAAAGAAATCGGTGTCCAAGAAGCAGTGCCAAAGGGGTCGGAAATAAATCGTAGTCCAAATATCGTGTAAAGGTCAAAGCGAGCAAAGCAGGAGCAAAGCGGCAAAATCGAAAGTCCGGAGTCCGTTCTGAGGTCCTTAAAATATTTCTAAAAACACTGATCACATGAAACGCAAGCAAACAGAAAAGAGTCGTTGAATTGAATCGTTTGTTTACTTTGATTGACAATGACAGTTATAGAAGTGACAGTTTTTTTTTTCTTTCTCATTAAGTACGAAGGCAACAATCTTGTCGGTCATTAAAGTGTGCAAATGTCAACTTACTAACTAAAAAAAATATTTCTAGAATATTAGAGGAAATAAAAATAAAAGAGCCGCAGTTCCTTGATTTTTAGGATGACGACTACCGAAAAAAAATATAATTTACACCTCTTCCAAAAACTTTACCTACCCAATTAGCTGACAGAAGTTTCCCACCAATAAATAAAATAAAAATAAATAGCCCATAAAGGACAGTGTTGAACGCAAGAGACTACTGGCGAGCCCTCATGCATAGCTAGCGCATGTTGCTGAAATATTTAGAATTTCTTTACCTATTTTTTTTTTTAATAAAATTTTTAATTATGCTTTTAGATTTAAAGGGGATTCCGTTAACATCAGACGCAGTAGCTCCAATGGGATATTTAGGTAGTAGGTACGCATTTACCCTACCATAAAAAACATTTTTATTTCCTACAATGTTATTTAATATGTAAACTGTGTAATATAATAATATGTGCTGGACATATTTTGTACATTTATTGCTAAATTTCTCTTAGGGCAGATGTGATTTTTAAATATTGCGTTTCTTTTATATATTTTAAAAAACCCGCATGAAATTAATTATACATAATTTCCTTTGCGTAACAAGGAGCAGGCGTGCACCTAGCAACCACACAATACATCAACACACCTGTCTTACACCCTCTCGCTGCATAGTGCATATAAATCCAAGTACTTAACTAACAAATCGCAGTTCATACTTATTTCCCTAGGCGTTTAACTTAGCGCTTGGTTTGAAAACCAAAACTACTGCATCGATAGCGAATGCGGAGAAATTCATCTTCAAGTTTGTAGAGTTTGCAAAATAAAGTGTCTGTACACTTAAAACTGAAGGAATTTATAAATATGTTTCTATAAAAAATAGTTTTGGTGACAATTTTTGTTGCAAGTTATCTAAGGGCCGTATTAATATCTTGACTGGGATACACCTCTCAAGATACGTCACAATGTTTGTCAAACCATAGAAAACTGTCATTCTTGACTCATCTTTATTTATGTAAGTATTTCTGTTTTTGGTTGGCCGTATCCCCCAGTGTTCACCTTAAAAAGAAGCGGCCAAAGAAAAACAGAAATACTATACTAATGGTATGCGTATGCGCATAACGTAGTGTGCACCCTGTGTTTGCAGCATGCACACTTGTCACAGAGAAACGTAGAACCGACAATGAACAGGTTTTCTACGTCTTTTTTTACCACTTTTATCGCAATATAATTAATAATGTTTCAAAAACGCATTAAATTTTATCAGTAACATAATTTTACTTCATACTTCACTTACTGTGCATACAGTTTTAATAGCGGATTGACGTACAGTCAGCATCAAATAGATAGGAGCAGCGAAAGTGGCCAAATATATCGCAACACATCTTTATTACTATAGGTATAAGAATGTGTTGCGATATATTTGGCCACTTTGACTGTTCCTATGTATTTGATGCTGAATGTACTATTTACAATATTGAGGTATTAGACATAAGTAGTTTAACGTAAAACTTACCCAAATATAATGATGCACCAACAGTTTTAAGTTACTCCAACTGTAATTTTATGCGGGAATGAGGTGTACAAAATTGAATAGTAGGCCCTAAATTGCTCGCACGTTGCAATTTGTGACGTCAACGCCTACCATCGTGCAGCGGCAAATTCAACAAATTAATAAACCTATTCGGACATTTATTTATTTATTCGTATGGTAGAGAAACGTACAATTAGGTAATCAGAAATCTAATTTAGTGGATTTGAGCCACGGTGGTGACTTAGTCACGCAAAGATCCTCGGGGGGCCACCGGTGTATTGCGTTTTAGGGCATTCGAGAAGAATATGATTGGTATCTTGCAACTCTGCGCCGCTCTCACACGCGGAAAAATCAATCCAGCCGCAAGAACCGCAATGATATTTATACCTAGTGGTTGGTTGAGATTGCATCAGTCTCGTCTAGGCAGAACCGGCAAATCGGATCCGTTCACCTTATTCGGACATTAATCTAATTCTCACGGAAATATTTTAAATCCAGGACATGGAATAACTGTATGTTAAATTGAACCCAAATCCATTCAATCGTTATGCGTGATTGAAATACAAGCATCCAGATAAAATACAAACTAACATTCTATTGGGATAAAATCAATAGCGTGGTTATGCATCAATCATTGAAACATAATTTTAATAACTTAAATTGTATAGTTAGAATGTAAGTTTTTTAAGTCAGTTTGGATTATGGTTCCCGATTATACAATATGTAATAAACATATTTAAATAATATGTAATTACTTGTCTAAACTTGTTTACTTAATTATAATATTAGACAGCGATCAAAGTTTGTTGACTAAGTAGAGCACTTATGCTTAATTTAACGTACCTAATGTATGTCAGAAGTGTGTATAGTGTATACACTATAGCGCACGCTATAGCGTGTTTTTGGGTCTTTGTACCCTCGGGTACGTTACAGTTGTAAATAATCCAGCCCTCGCATAAATATTATCTTTAGTCCTAGTGTACGTGTTGGATCCATAATCCTCAGTTGCGGGTTTCACGTTTCGCGGCTAAAATAGTTGCAAAATAAGGTTATCGTCAGCCACATTCTTTGTTTACGTAGGACCTAAGGCCCTGGCCTGGAGAATTCGCTTGCCGCCGCCGCCGCTCAAAATCGGGACCGGGCCATAAGAAACGCGCCTTTTCAACGATACAACAAACAACTGCAAGCTATGTCAGGCGTATTTCTCTGCGCCAGGTACATCCGATACTCACCGCCTCGCGGCACCTCATTCCATTGGTAACTTACTTAAGAGATCTCATACATGTTATGGCATCACTTTGCCTTTATACATTTACTGTATCAATGGTTTTGTAATTATTTATGTGCAATAAAAAGTTTACAAACATACATTTTACCAGTGCACGCGCAAGCGGCTTTATGGGCCTACAACTTTAATATACTTAATGGGTATTTTCCTGTTACAAGGTAGTTGTAACAGGAAAATATAGATCACTGACACAAAATAACAAAGACCAATACTACGGGCACTGTAATAAGTTCCCACTATGAAACAACGCTTTCAAAGTTGAGGATATTCGCCTGTAATTTCCTTACTGTTTTAACAGTAATTGCTAGGACATTTGCATATTGCTTTCGTAATTTGTAACCCGTTCGCGGTCTATTAGATATCGATTAGGAATTTCGTCATAGGAGTAATTGCTCTGTAAACATTTAGCCATTAGGCATAATATGTTAAACACTTGGGTAAAATTGGGGCGTTGAAATAAATTTATATTTATCGGAGATAGTAAAGTAGTCAGGGTAAGTCAGATACCTGTTCTAAACTATGACATCGCTTTTGGAGTTGCAATATTGTGAGATTTTTTGTCACCACTAACACTAAGTACCACTTTTTACCTGTCATCTATGTACAACTACGAGTTAGAATGAAACGATGTGTTTTTTGCAAATGCAATCTCGGGTTGACTCCGTTGATTATAACACTGAGAAAAAGTTTTAATGAAAAGTTTGTTTAATGAAACCGAACTTCGTCTACCTGTAGCTTAAATAAAAAAAGGGACTACATAACTAAGGCAATACCTAACCAAATCAGTCGACTGAATTAACTGTTTTATTCCTTACATACAAACAGTTTGTTAAATCAACAATACTTTAATAATGCCTTATCAAATTATGGTTATTTCTGAATTAACCGAAGTAATTTGGTTAAATATTTTTCTCAGTGTTATTACCAACCTAATATTGACATAGGAGTATTGTGACTTTTATTTTAGGAATTTTAGTTGTCTTGTTTATGGATCGAGAGCCGGCCGCTGAAAGTCCTACCTTATCGAGTAACCTGACAGAACCAATTTGTAGAAAAATTAGATCATTGGTGGTCCTAAAATAAGTTGGTCTACCGAAGCGCAACCTGGCACTTTTTTCGCAAGGACTTTTTTGTAACGAACATAAAATTTAAATCATGTAGTTGCGGAACGAAACTAATCTGTTGAGATAAAGACCGATATAAAGTAGAACTTAAGGGCCTGCGCAAACCGGCGGAGCGCAGCGCAGATCACTTTAAATTTATCCATGTATATTCTTTTCTATTTTAATTACAATAAGGTATAAATTTGAATGCTCTGACACTGACCTCGGAGCATCACGGGGGATTTCTACTCTGCGGCATCGAGGAGCATGTTAGAGGATACCGCGGCGGTAGGCAGCGGCATGCCGCGGCATCCCCCGCTATGCGCCGAGGCCTCCCGAGTGCGCCGGGGTAGCGGGGCTGCGGGAGGGGAAGGCTTGGCGCAAATCAGCGGACGACGGGGGAGAACACGAATTTTGATACCGCAAGCACCTCAGCAATGCCGCGGCTTCCCACGGCATCCCACGGCATGCCATGATTGGTGATTATACGTTTCGTTCCACTAGCGACCAACAGTCGAAAACTTGTTTTTGTACGAGTCGTTCATGTGGAAGGTTTCGTGATGGCGTACTGGGATTTAGTCATCAATTCAATTCAATTTTAGCTGAAGAAGAAGAACAGACACCCTTCACCCCGCACCTTCCCTTCGTAGGCCCGGCGCACTTCGGCGCATACCGGGGGATGCCGTGGCATGCCACCGCAGTATCGTCGGCGCTCTTCAACGCCGTGGGGAGAGGATACCGCCACGGCAGGCGGCGGCATCCCTCGGTATGCGCCAAAGTGCTCCCAGGTGCGCCGGCCGCCGGCGCTGCGCTGGCGGGCGCTCGCGGTATCGCGGGGGATTTTCCCTCGTCGGTGTGCGCTGCGCGGAGTAAATCCTCCTAGGTGATCTGCGCTGCGCTCCGCCGGTTTGCGCAGGCCCTGAAACTGCTGGTCTGCTACGGCCGACGTTGGCGGGTCCCGCTGGCAGACCAAATTTAGGACAGTTGACAGCCCTATTTTACCTCAGCGAGTGACCGAATATAACCAACTTTGGCAACTTCTTATAACAGATCAGACCATACTGTTCACCTACATTTTGGTCATACACCTCACCTTCACGTTCTTTATGCCATTAAAAAGGTAGATATTATGGTGCACATTTTATGTACAATACAATATTCGCTTTTAGCTCATTTATGTTTTGCCCTTAATTTGGCAGGCTGGTAAATTGATTACTCTGGTAAGTCTATAACAAAACAAAATAAACGTAAACGTTGAATTATCACACGAGATCTCAATGTTTATCACATCCTCAAATCGACTAACACAACACGTTAATTATTGCTAAGTAATAATTAGTCATGCGGTTGGCCCGGCGCGTGCCGCAGGAAACGATAATGAAAATGAATGGAATGTAAAGTGAAAATCTCTGAAACGATAGAATTTCACCAGGTTGAATCAAATGTGGGAGTTTCTCTTCAATGGATATTAATGAGAGCCGTTCTTATTTTCCCTCTAGCTGTTATTTCCTTCTACAATAATATTCTCCCATCCATAAAGGACGCATATTTATGCATGAGCTGTATCAATAACGATTCTTTTACGTTTTGAATAAGGTTGCACGCCCATTTTACCTACAGGATTTGTTTTTTAGATGTGCCTTTTTGGCTTTGGAGGCCAGCAATTTACGTTGTTAGTTAACTAATATTTAAACATGTTCCAGCTAAATTAAATATTAGTAAGTAAGCATTTATTTGTGATACACAGGTTGGTTACATACAGTTCTTAAGTAACTTAAATTATATATATATATATATATATACAAAATTAATGTTTAATGTCAATATAAAAACATGGAGTTTCTTCTTTACTTATACAATTAAATTGATATTTTATTACATTATTAGGATTATGATTATTTTATATTAATGTTAGGTCTTATCTCTCAAAAAATCCTCAATTGTGTAATAGGTTCTATTTATAAGTTCATCTTTTAGGTGTTTTTAAAAAATGTGTGTTTCTAACACTTTTAACCTTTCAGGTAAGAAGTTATAAATTCTAGATGCCATTCCTAGGATGCTATTCCGTAACAACGCTGTTTGACCCAGCACAACATTGATTTTATGTTTGTAACGGGAGCTTCTGGAGTTTGAATTAAGGTAAGCTTATAAAAACTGAGTTTTTAAAAGTTAAATAAGAAAATTATAAAGTCCAAGTCGCACGTTCCACAAGTAAAGTTTAAAATTGAAAGATATGCGTATGTTGCTGCCATTGTGCCTTGTGGTATTATGTTTCACAGCTTATTCGTCTAGACCGTTGTTATTACCGACCTAATTGTTTCTAGCATGAACCCCGTTAACCCTTAATTCTCTTGCATGTCAAATGCTGATTTAATGCAAATTCGTGGAGTAACCTCGTTTTTTACGCTTCAGAAATTAGGTGGCTTGATACATTTTCAGAATGGTTTTAGACGCTTTGTCATTATTTGTTATGTTTTAACATGACAAATAATAAACATTGACTTGCTAAAACTGAGGTTCAATTGTAAAAAATGAACTTCCGTTAAAAGGAAAAACTATAATATGTTGAACTCTTTGAATTGCTGTAAATGACGTATTTCCATTATCAAAACTTTTTTGTGAGATAGCAAATATAAAAACGAAGAACCAGAAACTTTTTGTAAGTATTAAAGTTTTAAACAATAAGCTCTTGAAAACTTTCAAAGTACCATTAAAACACGTTTTAGACGTTTATCAAACTTACTTTCAGACTTCTGTCTCGTTTGACTACTTTTCGGACAAGTTAAAGACGTCATCTTTTGCAAAAACTTTCCAGTCGAAAAAATATAAATTTGTTTATATTACATACGCGTTAACCAAGTATATCTACATAAGTGAATATTTCACTTAATTTCCACTAGCGACACGACCTTCATTACGGCCTCAAAGAAAATATCTTAAGTGCTCAAAAAGCCTACTAATGGGCTGGTCGTCATTCAGTCCGCCGCGGTCGCTACGAGCGCGTAGACGTCTACGCCGTAGCCGCTCGGTGTTTTGAGCTACGAGCGCCACGTGTAACTTTGCAAAGTACTTCGCGCTAGTAAAACTAGCCAGTTACTAAACCAGGCTAATTGGTATAGCGTTCTCGCTACGATCGTGAGCTAGCTATTTGAATGTAACATTGTTCAGTGACATTAGAGTAGGTAGTGACTGAATAGTGCAACGCTAACCTACTTTATATGCTACGGTATAGAGCGGAGGTAAGTAATGACGCCTATATTTAGCACGGAAATAGTGACGATTGTTCAACTAATTATTATTTAATTCTTTAGTCTGAAATCGTGTAAATGTATGTAATTTATGTATTATTCAACGACAAGGATTGCTTTAAACTTTTATTACAGTATTCGAAAGGAAATTCCCCGTTCACTGGTAATATAGGAAATCCTTTGAATACCAATAGTGGAATGGTTTTAGTATTTCTTTGCCGGGAAAATGCAATTTTGTCCGTGCTAGCAATTGCTATGCAAAACGAGAAAGAAGTGGCGTTGTTTGCGCCGCGACATGGTGCATTCGCAAACGCGTTTTGGTCTGAAGCGCTTCCAGTTTACTCCGAGAGATTACTGAAATATTTTATTAAACCAAAATTTTGCTAATATATTTGAAAAAATCATAATATTGATTTTATTGTTGTGCATGGAGCATGGTAATTTATAATATAATAAAATCATGAACAACAATAAAATCAATATTTATACACAAAAATATACGTAACGTACAAATGTTTGTGTGTATGAACCAATTCCCAATTGTTAAAAGGACTTCGTTATTTTTGCCCAATTTTCCATACATTTTGCAATGTAAGGTATAAGGGGTAATCTAATGGGAAAGTCAGATTCATGAAACATACGTGAATTTAGGGCCACATGCACGATAACCATAAATCTAGTTTTATCTAAACTTCTCCAAATACAAATGTAAGTTTGTAATTACAAAAAAATATTTCACCTCAAAAGCACCGTGTGGACTTAAGTTTTTGATATTAATTTCAACTTGATACCACATATTCCTGAGAAAAAGGGCCTTAACCAATGGATAGACTAACAACGAATGGTTCCTTTTTTCGTTTCGAGATATCGAATTTTAAAAATTTCAATTAAGTATTCAGTGATTCGTTTTAAACTGTAATTTGCCGAAGGTAATACAACCAATTGAATTAACTCATCTTGAAGGATTAGGGTTTGCCAATAATCTAATGCCTTTACACGGGATCAAAGGTCTTGAAGTTCGTCAGTTTATTAATTTGTGAATACCTGGATCATTTGATCGCACACGCAGCGTTACATATCGCGAGCAGGATCAAAGACAGACGCTTAACCTGTTAATATTATGTAATGTATTGAGATTATCTCTAGTTAGTGAGGTGTTGCTAAATTCGACTTTAAAAGATTTTATTAATGGTCGGTTTCGTCATTAATTATTGGTCTTTTCCTTCCTTTCCTTTCTTAAGTTGTAAGTCAGAGGTTACAATTGCGAAAAAAATAAATCTAATACGGTCCAAAAGATAGAGCTCGGATACACTTACGGAACCCTAGAGGTGTGCTGTGCTGCGTGGCGCATAAATGTTATAATTTTTATAAGCCTCACGGGCCTCATTGACGGACGCAGTGCTGTGCATTACTGGCACCGATAACGTTATCGATGCAGGTGCTGTTAAATTTTATAGTATCGTGAATTATGAGCTGGTTACACAAATTGAAAACTCCGTCTGTGGCAAGTTTAAATGAAACGTAATCGACCGTTTGGATATTTTGAAACAAACACGGTATTTATAATGCTAAATATAAACTAATAAACTAATCTAATAATGACGAGTAAGTACAGCGCGTGAGCACTTAGAGTGCTCATGGATTCGGGTTTGTACTTCTCTCTCACTCGCTTTCATAAGCAGTGATCGGAATAGGTAGAGTATATTTACCTAAACTTGACGCTTGTTCATTCATGCGTGAGTGAGATGGGAACACATTATTGAATGAACATGCATCAAGTTTAGGTTAATATACTCTACCTATTCCGATCACTGCTCATAAGCTCTTATGCGAGTCTAGCCGACTTTATCCGAACCCGACTCCTAATTCTAAGAGCTCTGTGTCTTATAAAATCTTCGACTTGATTAATGTAGAAAATAAGAAAGGACCTGTAAAATGTGACGTAAAAGTTACACACGCCTTAGGCGCATTTGGACAAAACAGGAAAAGGACAACGCAGTATTTTTAAATCAGTCCCTAAAAGTGTTGAGCGAACTTTGTTTCCGGCCGTCGATTTCAATTAATACTTTGCTCCTGTTTATTTTGGTCCTTCATCGTATTAGCTTGAGCAAAGTATTTTCGTCAAAGGGGATCTTTTTATCCTTAAATTGTCAGTCGTCCTTGAAAGTTAAACAGAGGGTTATTTGTTTTCGCTATCCCACGAAAACAATCATTTCCTAGCAGCTGGGCTCGAATAAGAAATTAGACAAGGACATACGACTACAAAATACCGTACTAACTCACTGGTTTCACCTGTCTCTATCTAAAATCACGAAAAGACGTGGTGGTAGGTACAGTATTACGCGTAATTTACTTCTTTAATCTTAATTAAAGCAAAAATTAATAAAACATGGATTGCGTGGAATAAAAATTCTTTAAATAATTTACGAACAATTTCGCTGTTCTTTTTTAAATATCTTTTTGATTAAGCCTTAAGATAGCGGAACGTAAAAATAAAAAATACACTGGAAATTGGCGATTTAAGATTATTCTCTCCGCTAGTGATAAAGAGTTGTGCTAATCAGTAACTAGTTTGGGTTGCGGGTTACCACGACTTTTGATTTTATGGAAAGGGGAAACGTAGAGATGGTAAAGCTCAACAAAACAATGATTCTGAAAATAGGTGCCCTTAAAGTCAACATCAAATATTTTTAACAAAATTGACAATCACACGTCAAGGTGCCTGCTTGGCACCTATAACGGCAATATTTTTGTTTCTATAACATGTGTGTGATAGCAAATCGACGGGTCTCTGACTCAACCTCGTATATGAAAATTTGTGAAATTGGAATATCTACTTTAGGACATGTACCTAATGTGGATATTTGGATTTCGTAAAATTTCATATAAGTAAGAGGTTGAGTCAGAGACCCATCGAAATGCAAAGTCAAGGCGATTTAGTAGTCAATAGACATATCTATTAACTCGCAAAATAGTTACAGTGTATTAACTAATGAAGCGTGCTACCTCCCTGTTCTGTCCACGGTTATGTTTTTCCACTTGGTGTACGATTAATCTATTGTAATTTTTTTTTTGCTCACAGTAGTTTATTTCTAATTCCTTATATTTATGATTTTAATCTTCTTTTATGGTCTGCACATTACGAATACCTACATGTGTAAATTATTGTGTACATTATTCATAGAGAGAGAGATAAAGAGTACCTATTAATAATGAAGCCCTGTCTTTTCCTTCTCCATTTGGCTTTCTTTACTGCACCTTATTTCCCGTCAAACAATCCACGTGACGTCAAATTAATTAATATTAAAATTAAAATGAGTACATTGCTGACACATAGTGCAGTTATTAATTATTACGTTAGTAACACACGGGTTAATTCAAGGTTATTAAATTATTATTACTATTAAACGGGTTAGTTAAATTATTAATTGACTTAACTTTATTCCTTACACTTCCTCGTAACCAGGTAGCAAATTGATTTCAAGATGCAATAAGTAAACCAATTAGTGCAATATTGCTCATATAATTGCAATAAGAAGTTATATTCCAGTACTCGCTCGCTTGCACCTACCTACAGCTTTCAATAATGGTGCAGCTTATACCAATTAACAATTTCTCCACGATGGCACTTTATTTCTTCATTCACTTGAACTGTCTTTCTGCAATACAATTGAAAAAATACGCCCACTTTTATGAGAGTTTGCTCGTTTTCAGTTAAGTGATTGCACAGAAGGAAATAAATTATTAACGGACAATACATAAGCTTAGATAATATTATATTGCAGTAACTATAAGTGTATCAATAATGTAGGGGTTTTAATAACCATAGACTTTCTCCAAATATCATTTGAAACGTAAGATGATTACTGATTTATTTATTAATTTTTTACTGCACAAAAGAATACTATTACTACTCAAAAGGCGAACCTAATGCTGCTGTAAGGTTTTCTTTAAGATTAGATAACATTTACGTGTATGGTACATGGCCAACTACTGAACCTAGAAACATGAAATTTGGAATACTCGTATACTCTTAATGTGTAATGTAGAAGAGGTCTTAAATAAGGCTTCAATAATATCCAGTGATCGGAATAGGTAAAGTTAATTTATTTAAACTTGATGCATGTTCATTCAATAATGTGTTCCCATCTCACTCACGCATGAATGAACATGCGTCAAGTTTAGGTAAATTAACTCTACCTATTCCGATCACTGATAATATCACGATGGCCTCTAATTATTTTTCGTGTACATGATTTCAGTGAACATCACCCCAGGGTTAATTAAGAAAACAATAAAAACTCCGTTGTCTTTATGAAAACCATTTCATGCGACAACTCTCAAGTAATTTGAAGAGAAAAAATCAGTTTTGCGGGCAAAAATAATTGTAGTTCTTAAATTTTGGGCGCTATATGAGGAATATTTAAACGCTCCTCCATTGTATCACTAAATTTATTTATTTATTTGGAAAATAGGCATAGGCAATACACGAGCCCAATTTGTTATCAATAAAGAATTCAAATTGAGTTTATAATTTGTATTTGACATAATTATTTAAAATCAAGTAAACTGTGTTTAATAATAATTATGAGTTTAGTAGTGATCATGTCTGTAGCTAATTTGAGAACAAATTCGAGCTAAGTTAATTATCTTTGTAGTCCATCGAGAAATCGCTTCGCGTCCCACGGGGCGCATCGCTGCTCGTCTAAAAGGTGTGTCCCGTCACGTGTAGTAAGAAAACGGGTTAACTAGTCACCTTATATTAGTTAACTAATAATTTGATTGCGAAACTAATTTAGGTTCGGTTTAGAAGTATAAACCTGAAAAAGGAAATAGTTATATTCCTGCATTCATTTCAATCGATATTTTTGACGGTTTAGTTATGACCAGATATAACTTAACCGCTAGTTATACCGTTTCTGACAAAAATATATTTTGTCTTTTTTGCTTGAAAATTTCAAAAAAATGTATATTGTAATTTTTTTTTCTAAACCATTTTAACTTTTAACAGTCAAACACTTGTGCCAAATTTCTTGCAACCTTTTGTTTTGTTTATATTTTAATTCGTATTTAACCGAATTCTTATATAATATTGTTTTTTACCCTCCTATATATGAGGGATTAAGCAAGATCTTTTTGACACTTTAATTAATAAAACTTCTATTTTCTATTAACAACCAACAAATTCGTGGAACTCCTGCGTAACGCGGACCACCTGTTACCCGCAGTCCGCAACGACCACCCTTGTGGTCAGATTGCGCCGCAGAACGCTGATAATTAAAACAATCACTACGTTATTTCTGATTACTACAGAATTATAAGCGGTTTCGGGTTACATAATAATTACGATTCTGTTTATTATTTGAAGATACACTTTCAAAAGGCCAACAGCAAGTTACAGAACCAATAATCGATATAAGTAGTTCTAGTTTTACTGTTGCACGACCGAGACTTATTTTTTGCTTATCACTCAGTGCGTCTCTTTCGTTTTTGACTACGTAGAGGGGGATTGCCATGCGATAACCAAGCCGCGAGCAAAATGTGCTAAGCACTCTGTAAGTGTGTAGTGTAACTACATATATATGCTATCGACTTCAGTAGCCGAATAATAGGGATGATGACTAGATAAAGAGAACTTAATTCTATTTAGTCCGTCAGTTACATTATCAAAAAATATTGGACACGTATTTTTTCTTTTGTCAATCAAACAAAAAATGACAAAGATAGCGCGTCAAAGTTCGGGAGTGGGGGCTCGTGACGTTACTTCTATGTAAAAATTGTATTATTTGATTCCGTAATTTTTTGATTATGTGAAAAAGAAAAAAATACGTGTCCAATAATTTTTGATAATCTACCTGATCGACAAAGAAAAAACTAGTCATCATCCCTATTGTTGTTATTGTTTTATGTTTATATTCTTGAAAGATACCTACTTACCCCTCTATTTATAAACGAAGTAAGTAAAGATAGGGGCAAAGCATATTTTAAGCATACTATAATTTTTTGTACATTTATAAATAAGAGAGTAAACTGGATGATAGAATATTAGGAGTATTTATACTTGGCCGTTGAAACTGTGACCTGAATTGACAGTGAAGACAATATAATAGATTTTTTTACTGTAATTTAGCTATTTATTTATTTATATTTGAGATATTTATAAAACACATTCTTAACTTAACATCCTGTATATATTTGTGAATACTTATAAATTACCATCGCGTGACCCGTTTTCTGTTTTGCCTTAATACAAGTATCGTAAAGTTTTTTTTTACTACGAAGGTAAATTGAGCGACCCTTAAAACGATTTTTTAAAAACCCGTGTAGCACAAAAGCTGCATAAGAGCTTATAGAACCATTATAGTTTCAGCATTTCGAGGGCTGTATAAGCTCTTATACAGCTTGTGTGCTACTTGGGAAGACACAAACTGGCGACTTAATTTGCATAAAAAGCTAACTACCTACTACACTGTTACTCGTTCGTGAATGTATTCGAATATAAGAATAAACAGGCCTAATTTCATGTCTGCGTTTCCTGAATAAACCCAATTTGTGTTAGGTACATACTGCTATGCTATTACAATATGGGAACGCCAATTTAGCCGACAATGTTTTGAAATGGAAAGGCGAATCCATAGTAATTTCCACCCTATCGTACCATCGCATTGTAGCAATTTTAATTAAGTCAATTGTCTATCGTTTGCTCAGAGATATTGAATGTAATTTTTTTTCTGGTACTGCCGAATCAAATCCTTTCAGTAGAATAACTGTGTTATTGTATATCAATATCAATTGTTAAAATAGTATGTAGAGCCGAACAACATCCCTAAATATATTCATGCATATTTTCTTGTTTGTCAGGCAGGTAAATAGATAGTTTTTTTTTTAAATATATGGTTTTGTAATCAGCACTTTATAGTAAAACAACTTCATTAAAACTTCATTAACGTTGAATCCTTTGTGAATGTTTGATGTGTATCTTATTAGAATAGAAGATTAATATCACACAAGGATCTGTAAGTTACTATTTGGAACAATGTAAGTATAATTGCTCGAGCACTCAATATGTACAAATTCTTAAAAAACAGCTTTTATAAGTTCCCTGTTTGTAGATATTTTTAGTATAGTCAGGTGACTATAAAGGTTGGTTTGGTTTGGTGGTTAAAGGTTTAACCAATGTTAATTTGCGTGAAAATAATTGACTAATAAGAATTTTTATTTATTTACTCCTAACAAAACACCACTCTCCGGTAGCAGTTTCTAGGAATATCTCCAGAATCTTTTGATAACAAATCTAGAAAAACGAAGACGCTATCATAAAACGGGACCGACACGCCGCTATAAAACGCAGCCGTATTTTGCTTGTTCATATTCAATGTTCGTCCATGGCGCACACGGCGGCATTTCTATCCCAATTCAAGAGACGTAGGAAAGTGAGAATCTGAATTTACTCTTGGAATACAATTTAGGATACTGAAGTTTTTTTTCAATTAATTCTGACATCTTTTGTAATGGATGTGTGGAAAATTACAAATTAAATGGTATTGTCGTCATAGATGGATGACACACAAACGTATCTATGAGTTTCCAATATTACCTATTCAAACTATAAAAAATGCTGCAGTTTATTAGGACATGAAAAATATCTACACATGATTTAAAAACGAACTGTTTTAATTGTTGAAAAAATATTTGTGACGCATTTTTTTGTAAATTGCTTTTAAAAGCAAGGCATAATCTATCATGGCAAGGCGCAAGCTTGATTTTAGTATAAAAATATATAAAAATGAATCCCTTGGTCACGCCATAATTTGAAAACGGCTTCGCCAATTCGGCTAATTTTTTTTTCAATTATTCGTTGAAGTCCAAGGAACGTTCTTATGAAGAGAAAAATTCGATATTTCAACTTTAAGGGGGGTTAGTATACTATACATATTCATGATAGTTTATCAAAGTAGACAAAAATGGTGTAAGTTTCAAAGAGTTGATTCAACGAAAAGCCGTCCGAGGTTGGGATGAAGTAAATACCTGCGATGTCAAAGCCAGCACGTCCCAGACCATTCTTAGCACATTATTTATATTATTATCTTTATTTGTTCTGCGCGCGAAGAATATTTTTGCAAACCGAAATTTCCCGGGATTGAGCAAATAAATTTTATGAGTTCTGAGGTTTGCGTAATAAACAAAGTAATAATGTTGTGATCATGAGAGTAAGTAATTTAACCTAGCATGTTATTATAATTTTTTAGCTAAAGTGATTCCCAATTAATTAACTATTTTTTTGAGTAAAACCAAACTATTATTTTAACATCAGGCAGCGACCATTCAAAAAACGTTCACCGTGCTATTCAAATGTGTAACTTTACCTACAACGTTACTGCTAGTTTTTGCAAACTGAATCACACTTATCAGGTGAAATATAGCTGCGAGAACTATTCTTAGTGAAAATAGATGTGTGTTCTCATTTCACGCGTCATTAAGGTATTCTCGTGTACGTACCACCCACTCGTGGAAACCGACCCGAAGTTTCTAGAGTTCCATTCTCCTCAAGTTAGTTTTGAAATTGTTACAGCAAGTTACAAGCATAATTTAAATATTCGCTTTCATGGTGTTGGATTATTCTTGCTGAGTCAGTAGAGAAAAAAAAAATGCTAGTGCGTAAAAAGAGTTGGTTTTACGAAAGCGTTAAGATTTTATCTAGGAGACAAAATCGTTTATTGTCTGGTGTTAAGATTTTGGACAGTTTTAGATCACGTTATGTGTAAACTGGTATGACTATTTGGGAAATGTCGAAATAACGTGGGTGAAGCTGAAGGGATCGATGAAATATTAAAAAAAACACACACATTGTTAACGAGGCAGGATGCAGTCTGTTGGAATAGTCACGGAAAATCGTTGGTACGTTTTATTGCTTCATAAGAGTTCTGTTTGCCAGTCATTCGTGTTAATTGACATCAGTAAGGGGTAAGTAGTACTTTTTGCTACTTTTTTTGCGTGTTATTGAACTTATATAAAAACTGCAGTACATTATAGCTTATTTCTTTATTTTCATCAAGCTCCTTTCATTCCACGTCCATTTGTTGCGTCACCCAGCACGGACCTTTTCCAGGTTCGCTTTGGTTGGCCTGGTCTTCTTAAACCTCCCGCAAATTCCAATTTAGAGCTATCCTGGCAATGTGATCAACGCCTCTGCCTGTCTCTTATTTATTCGGCTATTGGAGAATAAGGACCGTATTAATAAACTGTTCTTGTGTGAGATGCCCGTCATAAGATGCGTCAAAAATGACAGATTTCTATAAATTGACGTTCACTTTGACGTGTCTTGAGACGGGGATCACAGTTGAGATGAGTTTATAAATACGGCCCTTAAGGGTGATCTTTCAGTGGTCGACGTCAGTGATTGTGATGAGCTAGTGACACTTGATAATATATAAAAAATAGCCTTTTGCTATTGTGTATTAAATAACTTCGGGAGTGCTCGGTTATCCTCGGGTAACTTTTTTCGGCCTAGCTCTCATTCGCCAAGAGTCTCAAGTGTAAAGTGCCTTCGTTCCAATAATTTTCGGTAACAAGTTTCATCTTCGTAACACCGGTACGTATGTTTGAATCAGTTTGTCTTTATTGTCCAGTTGATAGTGCTTGATTAGAGTCTTGAGGCCCTGTTCGGCTGTGAAGATGGGATGTCGGATAACAGTTATTTAGTCGTAATTAACCACGTTTGGGATGCAGCCTTGCGTTCCTGTCGCGCTAACTGTAATTACTTGTTCCCGCTCAGTGTTTACTTGTTTGTGGCGTTAATTGTATGGGAAAACATGTCATTAAGCGTATCTTCAATTTTCTTAAAATATTCGGACATGCATGCATGTTTATACGATATATGTGAAACGGTGATTGTTTTATAAAGCATCGGAGCACGGGTCGTCATTGTGTTTATTTGCATATTTATAACACTAGCTACAAATGCATTTCAATAAGTTTAAATTTTTTTAATGCAATAATTACTTATTACTTTATATACCTATAAACAAAATTTGATATTAAAAGCACATCGAACTATAATATTCATATTCATTTATTTATTTCGGACTATACATCCATAGGGTTAGTGATACAACAACACATGAACACAAGAACAAGAACATAACACTTACAACCTACGAGCTGGAGCAGCTGGTGGCGCGTGCAGGCGCGCGTGTCGCTGCAGCAGCGGCAAATATTGCAAACTAATATTTATTATAAAAACGAAAATAATACGCACAAATATTATTAATAGTTACGATTTTTTTTTATGACTAATGCGAAATTTGGTGCAGAGAGAGTTTATAGCCCAGGAGAGAACATATTTTTTATCGCGAAAAATTGGACAGTTCCCTATTAGTGTTTTCAATCCACAACGGCGCGCTCCGCCACTCAAATTGACATTGTTTGGTTGCGTTAATGTAAGTAAAATTAAGTCGTGGGGCGTGTCGTCGAGGAGAAGAGACTATCACAATAGACTATAACTATAACTTCTGTGCAAATGAAGTCACGGGTGAATAGAGGTAAATTATAAGAGTTATAAGTCTTACTTTAAAATAAGCCAAGGGTTTTACACAAACTTAACGTGCATTACGTTACTGTACTAATCAAAACAATTTCTAAGAAACTAAAACCCATTAAAGTTTTCCTTTCCTCACCCATTAACGACCGGGTTTCGTTGAACTCGATGCCTGTGAAAGGAAGCTCGAGACTTCGAGAACCAGCGAATTATCTGCAATAAACACGTGCATTATAAACGGGTCCATTGATTTTAAATTGACTCATTTTTAGCCTGATCTAAAAACTGATTCTCGTGAAAGGTCTGTAACTTTTACTTATACGATGTTAATTGTCGTATTAGCTTTAGATAGTATTATATTATCTGTGGCTTTAGCAAGTACGAGTATATGATTGTTAAGGTCTGATATTGTCCATTTATTTAATAAATTAATGTAACCAACTAACTATTAAAACGAAAACAAAACTGTGTTACAATCGTTTTCCGTCATCTGGCAAGTGCCCTATAAAAACGCTGTTCTCTGTAAAACTACATACTTTTGTTGGAATAAATCCACAAGTTTTTCCAATTCACGTAACAAGAAAAAGTAGCATCGCTTACGATAAACGGTATGTGAGGTATGTTCGGAGCGCTTTGTGAGGGAAAGTGCCGAGTTTTCGATTCCTCCTCGCTGCCGTTCCCGCGGCTTACTTGTTATTTTACTTTGGATAATTATCGGGGATTTGTTATGCGAGTTTTCGAGCTTCGGTCTAGCTGTTTGTACTTTTACCGAGTTGATTATTATCGCGCTGTGTTCGTTAGTGTTCGTTAATAGTGTTCTCTTTAGGGATGTCAGCATGTACTCTACTCTGGCCTACTCTCTATTTAAAGACACATTGGTAGCATAGCATTTCATATCTTACTAATATTATGAACGTAAAAGTTTGTATGGATGTTTCAATCATGCCTAAACGAATTTGGATAAAATTTGGCAGATATACTGCTTATCCTGGATTGAGACATAGGATACTATTATCCTGGAAATGTTTGTGCTCCCAAGGGAAAAGCGATAAACGTCTATGCGGACGGAGTTACGGGCAGAAGATGGTAAAGTTTATAAAGATGTATAAAAAGACAAAGTTCAAACTTGACTTAGGTAGGTTACACACAGGAAAACTAATGACATATTAATTAATTTTATCAAACAAGCAAGTCTGAACTCAAAAAAAAATCACCTAACTCACATAAAATCTCGTGAAAAATAAATTAAAAGGATACCTGTTCGGCTTTGAGCACGATTTAAATTTAGAACTTTGATTCACCGCATCCATATAGTTTGAAATCGAGTTCCAAATTGGTTTGGTTAGGTTACTAACTGACACGTAAGTAACACGCCCAATCTGCAGTTAATGGCATTTTCTGATTCAAAGCAATTTGTATAGGTAAATAAAAAGTAATGTTTCATTATTTATTTGTTGTTTTGTCGTCGTGGTAGCCTAATGTTCTGACCTGCCGACTCTTAAGCAGAGGGTCGTGGGTTCGAACCCGGGCTCGCACCTCTAAGTTTTTCGGAATTTATGTGCGAAATAGAATTTATAAATTTACCATGAGCTTTTCGGTGAAGGAAAACATCGTGAGGAAACCTACACACACCTGCAAAGCGATTTGACGGTGTGTGCGAAGTTCCCAATCCGCACTGGGCCCGCGTGGGAACTATAGCCCGAACCCTCTCATTATGAGTGGAGGCTTGTGCCCAGCAGTGGGACGTATATTTATAGGCTGGATTATTATTTATATATTATTATTATTTATTTGTTTATGATTTTTGCTTTCAAATTTTTGCTTTTTGATTTCAATGTAGTGTTTACTAAATACTTACCTTTGGAAGAATATGAGAAAGGTTTCGGGCTAAACAAGACATTAAGAGCAAAATAGGCTTTGCAACTTAACATTACACAACATAATAATTAGGCTACGAGTATATAACTAATGCTTATAGACAGATACTTATCTAAATCCTTCACCCATTGGGTTGCGTTAACATCAGGAGAGAGCAAGCCAGCCAGTCATGGATGATGTGGTGGCTGGACTGCACAGGCGCGCCGCAGTCGCATGCCGGAGAGTTTAGCCAACAACACTTGTACATATAATCCCCACAGAGTCCGTGCTCAGTGCGAAGCCTGTTTAACTGACACCATTCCCGTCTGGGGTCCAAGAAGCCACGTGGTTTATCTGTCTATAAGCATTAGTTATATACTCGTAGCTTAATTATTATAATTTAAGATTAGTAAGCGACTCTGAATATAAATGATTAAATAAATAAATTACACATGTCAAACACGGCTAGTAAAAAATACTTATGGTCACTTTAGTGACTAGATATAATAGTAGGTACCTAACTTCACTTGTGTTGTTATCGTCTGGCGAAGATCGTTCTCCATAATTTTTATTAGTAGGTACTTATTTGGTTTTATTCCAGGCAAGGCTGAGTGGACTAAGCTACTTAGTTACATCTGGCATCGCCTTTTCGAAGTGTAGATGCCGATATACCCCGCGACGTAAACATTCCCGCTAAGCGGTAAACTTTGATTGAATCCGACCATTATCATGATTTCTATTTAGATTGAAGTGTCAGCGTAGAACACAGGAAGTTCTGAATAAGCAATTAAAATCAAAAGTCGGTCACTCTCCCTTTGATCGAATAAATTCAGAAATTAATTTTCGGTGGGACAAAAGACTCGCTTAACCGAACTTTGTTGCGGCCAAATTATATTGGAATACGTAATTTTGTTTGTTATAAATTAGGGAGCTCCGTAAACTACACGCCGAGATTTTGAAGACGGTTTAATATAATTATCAGGTTTATTGTTATTAAAACAGTATCAAAACAAGTCTTACCTATAGCTTCCAAACTTTGAGTTCGGTAAACAAGAAAAATGTAATTAATGTTTCATGAAGTTTAATACGCGGTATCATGTCATGTTGTTAAATTTTAGTGATACTTACCTAATGTTTTTTCAATGATCTCATTGTACCTAAAATCAAGTGAAATAAATATTTTTGACTTTGACTTTAAGTCTGATACTTAACAATTTGAGTTTTATTAAGAGGTTAACTTATCTCTATACAATTATGAACTTCAAATCGTTGCAACAAAGTCTCACATAGGAACGGTGACATTATGTTCTTTTATCTACACACATATCATAAGTCCTCTATAATGCGTTCAGAATCCGTAGGCAATGACCAGCATTACAACAATCAATTTTACTGTGATAATTTTCTTATCTGTAGCAGTAACATAATGTTCTTATAACGATATAATATTTGATAAAGTTATGAGTTTCAAATTTCGAACATCTTTGAAAAACAAAACAATTTTATTTAACCTCAATTCTACTATCACTCGAGATGATATTTAATTCGAAATGAAATGTCAATTACATACAATTTTGACAAATCTCGTATGTTACTTGATAATTTGATATTGAACGATATGAGTAGAGGCCGACTCTAGATTGTCTCTGAAT
The DNA here is from genome assembly GCA_963241965.1 of Tortrix viridana. Classification (NCBI taxonomy): domain Eukaryota; kingdom Metazoa; phylum Arthropoda; class Insecta; order Lepidoptera; family Tortricidae; genus Tortrix; species Tortrix viridana. The sequence goes on from OY725181.1 coordinate 7,481,866, forward strand.
TAAAAAAAAAACTACGGTTGCCGCCATTTTTGACGTTTTAATAATTGATCAATGCTGGCTATGCCGGTCGTAACATGCGGTTCCTGAACACATCATAGAGAGCTTATAATATGTATGTAGATAAAATAGTGTATGTAACTGTACATAATTAGGCATTAAAACACTCGTGTGATGCTATTATGAAACTCGCCTGTCGTCTCGTTTCATAAACACACACTCGTGATTTAATGCCTCTCATTATGCAACAGTCACATAAACTAGTATAGTTTCATTACTGTCTTACATGATTTCAGTCATGATTCAGTGTGGATTGGCAACACCGTACGTGTTACTACATGTGTATTAAATTCTAATCTAGAAGACGAAGCGCGAAGCAAAAAAGATAATACTGCTCAACCATAGGTATCATTATTATCCATTGACATAAGAAGTAAAAAAATGAGAAAAAATATTTAGGCAAAATTAAAACAGATTCTCACTTTCTTTATCTTTCACTTTAATCAATTAAACAGTTGGCAGAGTTGCTACAGCAAAACTTATTTACTCGTTTGGGACTCGATCTTTTCATTTTCTAAATTTATCTGTGTAACTGTATTTAAAAAGTGCTTTAACTGACCTAGATAGGCTAAATACTTTTAATAGTTTTTACATAAATTCATACTTAATGCAATACGGCTCGTTTTCATAACTGTTTTGAAACACTCTCTCGTCTGCCAAATGCGACGAATATTGGCTACTCGTCTATTCAGTCGCTGGCACGAAAGAAATGCACATTCATGTGCAAGTACAGTCACCATCATAAATATATACTCTTTTATTCATAATCGCAAAATAACTAAAGTATGCTTGTAGTATGGTTTGTCCTTATCTTTCATTGTGACATTTGAATCTGACAGAAAGTGACAAAGCACTTTTACTAAAATAGGTTTGTTGTGCATTTATGAATAAGGGTGTTAGTGTTTGCAATCCACGACGGTGCGCCCCGCCAGTCAAATTGACGATGTACGTTTGTGTCGATGTAAGAAAAATAAAACAGTGGGGCAGGATGTCGTGGATGGAAAACACTAATACTCGTACCTACTTTATTTTTTGTTTCAAACACAAAATAGGTCAAGTGAGGCTTAAATGTACCTAGCTAATCTAGATGCCTATTAACTATGTATTACCTATAGAACACGCCGGTTTATTCCATAATTGGAATATCTATGAATGGAACTTAAGTAATAACTATTTTCCTAGAAGGCGTCTGTATCAGAGCATAGTTAGTTAATTATATTAGTTCCGGAGGAGGTGGTAATTTTGGTGTGTTAAGTAAAAGTTCTGGTAACAAACAATGAAGCCTTTAGAATAAAATGCACATATAAACGAACACGCTAAGCTGTATCGCTTAACTAAATGGAATGTTGCTGTTGTTGGATTGGATAAAAATGCGAAAGTAAATTGCCGTTCGTTTATTACTATGAAACAAAATATGAGGCCCGTACGTCAGCATTTGTTATCCGCATTTATTTGATAATGTCAGGAACAATTATTTTATGTTCCGGTACGAACAACGTTAGCCGTATGTTAAAAATGATACATTAAATAGTTTCAAGTACCTATACAATGATTATAATTTCTCATAATAAAAAAATGGTATTTTAAAACCAATGCTGGTAATATAGGTATTAAAAATAGTTAATAGCATAGTTAAGAAATAAAAGAAGTTGTTAAGCATCTGCATTACGCCGCACAATTAGCAATTTGACTACCCTCTTGCATTTACTGCCGCACTCAGAGACGTCAATTAGTTTTTAAGTTTCATTAAAGTTGCTGCGTCTTATTTTATTGCTATAGCAAAGAAAGTGACATTAGCAACTTGAATGAAACTTAAATGTTAATTGACGTCTCTGAGTGCGGCCGTTAGCAAATCCGAAGTCTATTGATCCCTTAAAATCAATTTTGAAAAAGTGTTCGCTCATATATTCTGTAAGAAGCCGAGGTGTAATATTATTGTAAGCGGCTCCGGCAAACAGGATTACTTCGGTTCGTGCCGGGCACAATCTAATTGAGCATCGTGTGTCACTCTCTGCGGTGCCCACCCGCAGCCGCACCGGCACTAATACGTTTGTAATCAAATCAATGCATAAAATCACAAAATGAGGTGGCAGTCAGTTGAATGGATTATTCAAACTATTTAAATGAAGCAGTTTTGTAATGCCTCTTGGTAAAATTATCGTAATTTAGGCAGTTAAAAACGTATTAGTAAAATAAAACCTTTATGTCCTTATAGTTACTTCTGTTAGTTAAATGCAAGTTTCACCTAACAAATTACTAATGTAATGACCAGGTAAAATTTTGCCTAACTGATAGTAAACGTGTCAGATTTTTCATTTTATTAAAACTTATCACGCAGGTAGATACAACAAGTACAGCGTTGTGGTCAAAAAACACGTAAGATTCAAGTTTTGGTTATGTTATGGAATATCAATCTAGCTCTGTTACTTTACCTGTCGGGTATTAGGAAATGACTTTATCACGCGCAATTTAACCACTTTATGCTGCCATACCTACATATTCCACACAAATAAACCATCAGTTTGTTCTGTCAAAATTAAGTGAAATAAATATACTTCTATTTCTGTACCAAAATTGTAACGTTCAAAAACCTTAATCCGAGATTCGTGTCAAATAGAACGGCTCAACAATTGTTACGATTTCCCATGACTTCGGCATCTTAGGCGCTTTGATATTTAAATCAGGGTATTAAACACAATTATTCTCTGAGTAATGTTCTCCTTCTGTAGCAAATTCGATGCTCTTTCTTTTCTGCTGCCGGAATAAGCGATTGGGGATTAATGCTACTACGTTGCGATTTTCTTGTTATTCGTTTTACATAATAACAAGCCAAAGTGACCTAAGTATAACATTTAGGTTTTTGGACCTATATTTGGTTTGGTAGTTTTTGTTTGCAAGAATGTAGGTTGACAAGGTTCTTATTTAAATAGTGTTTTCAATTCAATTAAAAAAAATTGCATCTGTTCATATATGCGGACAATTTTGCCAATGTCAGTGTTTGGAATACAGTGTTCGGTTCTTGTAGTATTGTTCGGTTCTTGTTCTCATAAATGGGAGGTCTGTGGCGAGAGTGTCAATCGCCACAAGCTCCGACCACTCCGCCGCGCTCCACTCCGCCACGCTTCACTTCTCCACAGAGAAGCCCAAGATGGCGTCCGGCTCAGCAAAAACAATCGATACGTGCTGCAGCAACCAACATTTCCACCACAGAACTCCTAATGTCCTAAATAAATCCTACCTATATAATAATCCAGCCTATATACGTCCCACTGCTGGGCACAGGCCTCCACTCACAATGAGAGGGTTTGGGCTATAGTTCCCACGCGGGCCCAGTGCGGATTGGGAACTTCGCACACACCGTCAAAATTGCTTTGCAGGTGTGTGCAGGTTTCCTCACGATGTTTTCCTTCACCGAAAAGCTCATGGTAAATTACAAATTATATTTCGCACATAAATTCCGAAAAACTTAGAGGTGCGAGCCCGGGTTCGAACCCACGACCCTCTGCTTGAGAGTCGGCAGGTCGGCAGGCATTAGGCTACCACGGCTTTTTTTTTTTTCCTACCTAATGTGTCAATTTTTTTAAATCCACCCGTGTTCTAAATAATGTATGAAAAATGTCAACCGAGCTGCCAAGTCAGCAGCTGCTAACAGCTCAGTGCTTTTTTTATGCCCTTTTCAAACACCAATTGCCCTCGAGCTGTGTTACGTCCAAGTCAAACGCTTCATCAGTCAAAAATAACTAAAAGTGTTTCTAGAGCTAGAAAAACCACTAAAAAATTATTTCTGTCACTGAAAATAATTACTTCGAATAGATTTCTTCGCTCGGTGCGCTATAGAAGGTAGGTAGTTTGTAGAAGATTGAATATTGGATTGACCTCATGGACAGAGGCCAATGAAATTGGTTTCTAGTCTGTATTTGAGTACGTGCCTCAGCTGACATCAACACTTAGAAAAAGTAATAATATCAGAATTAAATTATTGACTTTGCAGCTAATGAAATATGATTTCAATATATTTATTTTAGTTTTTTTCATATAATTTTAATGTTACCTACTCGTCTGTCAGTGGAAGTTACTTTCTGAGAACCTTAATGAATATTAAAACCAAATAGAATAGGTGTGACGTTGGTTTTCGTACGTAAACTTGTTTTAATTCCATATATTCTAAAAGATTTACATAATCGTTAACTTTCGCAAAATACCAAACTATTTCAAATTTCAACTACGATCGTGGCAACCCTAGAGTCGACCTATGCAAACAGCTGACGATCGCAACTCTCAATACTCATCTACGCCGCGTGCGTACATATTTACGTAGCAATAAGTGTCACCGGCGTGCGCGATAACCCTCCTAGCGCAGTAGTTAATCTTCTTAATGAATTTTCATAGATGAATCCGCCTCATGCACAGTAGCATTCGCGAGTCTGTCAGTGACTAATGAGCCCTCGTATTTCACTAGTCATGACTATTGTAGGGATCGAATGTGACACGCAGAGCTACCGCGCTGTGTGTTCTGGCTTTATTTAGCTGTGGTTTGTGTGCACGCTATTCGCGACTAAATGACGTTCGCCAACGTAGGATTTGATCGTTGATGGTCGCGTCGGGGTTTATCGTTCAGTGAGACCGCAGCCGTTAAATACAATATTTTTCGCAATTTGTAACAATAAATACATATAAAATATTTTGGAAAGCTACTGCCTTACGAATATAAAAATTTAATCTAATTATCGGGTTCGGCTGTGCCTCACCGCCCATTGTACGTTGTACAGTCAGTTGTGCTAATTAAATTGTATGCAGGGGTGGTTACTTTTCTCTGCAGCTGACTGTATGTTGCGCCAACAGTATACAGTCCATCGCAAAAAAAACATGCTAATTGCAAGCTTACACAAATAAAATATACAATTGACAAATTTTAAAAAGTAAGAGAAATCGTTCGATTTGTGGATTCAAAATACGTAGGTACTTAACATAATTTGAAATTACAACACAAAATCATGTTTTATTGTGTACTTTTTCATCTTCTATTTATTGACAAGGTAATCCAATTTTAGAGAAGTCCTTGCAAAATTTAAGAAGTCAAATTCTATTCAAATCACTAGTTTGAATTAAATAATGAGCGGCAGTTATGGCTAGGGATCGGATATTCGGGCCCTTACTTACCTAAAGTTTGCGTAGATTCATTATTTTCTTTTTATGTAAAGGAGGCTTCTTAAAATAAATTATTTTATCTGTATCATGTCTGGGTTTATTTAATATTTAACATTATGCTAAATTCGGCCGATTGATCCATTATAATTTTTAATACGATTCGTACGTAGGTACCTAGTTACTGCGAAATCTCATAAACATTTTTATCAAGCATGTAATAATAATGAGCTTAAGTAAGTAAACATGTATTTGGGTGAATCAACTTTTAAGGTACTCCTTTTTTTTTGCGGCACTAAAACTTTCCTGGTAACTTATGATTAATAATAATTTATGAATATTAAAATCAGACCATCTAATTTACGGATCCCATATGTTAGACACCTCAAATATTTCTTAATTTTCGGAAAACCCTGGTAACTCAGGGGAAAATGCACATTTTTCATACAAAACCTGGGGACAACATCGTCCCCTGCGTTACCAACTATATAATTATTTAAAATTGTACCATTTTTGAACAACATTTTCTAAATGTTAGCCTATATATCTGATTTTATAAATGTGTAAGCCACGACGTTAGCAAATTAATAGTTTTTCTAAAAAAATATAAATTGTGAAACATCTCGAAAAATGACTCCCCATTTTTCGAGATGTTTCACAATTTATATTACCTTACCTTACCTTAAAAGTTGATTCACCCATTTATTACCAGTATTATCTGTAGGTAATTTGTCGATCGATACAGTAAATAAAAAAACGGTCAAGTGCGAGTTGTACCCGTACTTCAAAACTATACCTTTTTATGTCTATCCTATCTTAATTGTATGAAATAAGGTCCATTTTGACTTGCCTAAATTTTAGTACAGATCTTTAAAGTTTTTGTCAATTTCCCAAAAAGTATAAATTTTTAACACTCCGTTTTATTTTTCGCGTAAACTGTAAGAATTATCTATCGTAAAATATAAGTTAGAATTTTTTCAGATTTCTCGGTTCATAAACTTCGGATATAACGGTCATATTTTAAACATTTTTGGTTATAAATCAAAAAGACACGGAACTTTAGGTAAGGAAGCGGCCGAACAACTGATCTGTAGTTCTGGCTCTTGACATACGTACAACAAATTACGTTTTCATTTTACTTACGCAGTAAAAGGGTAATTACTAATGATACGAGTTACTGGGTACCTTTGTTCGTGGCTTTATCCAGGTAGAGTTCTTTATTGTTATTTATTCGGGAATCGTCTGGAATAGAAAGTAGCTTATTTTGCTCTCTGACCTTCCAATTATCTCTGTGTGGATCACTTTGATACCTTACTCAATTATGATGTAATATGTTTAGAAATGAACTCCATTTCATTTTTAATATTGGTATAATTAAAGCAGACTCTAAATATACACCTATACGTTTTATCGCTACACACTGCATTTTGTTTTGAGGTATGGCCCTTAATTAAATTATCCCAAGAATAATTTAGCAAAATATCTGGTCAAATTAGCTCTCTTAGTAGGTCTTGGCGAAGGTTTTCTGTATACAATGCAAAATGGGTGAATTCACTTGGGAACAGAATAAATGGGCATAGCTCGCAATCCTAACCTTTCAAACGGGATACCGCCGAAAGTCGCAGAATAATTTTCTAAAGCGCTTAACGTTCATTTGTCAAAGCTAAAAAGCGACACATTCCCATTGCACCAAAGGAGCCTGATTTATTTGCGTACGGCGTACGTTTTAGAAACGGAGAAACACCTCATGTGGATTTAAATAACGCGCAAAGAATTTCGATGAAAAGGTACATTTGCCATTATATTCGGATTTCGGAGATGTTGCAAAAATATCATCGTTGCAAGTAAATATTTTTTACATTTGGTACATTTTATACGACGGCTAATAGCGAGGAGTGTTGAACGCGTCGTTAAAGGCAGACCGTAACCAAAATGGATTCGCATGAACTCTTTCACGAAATATCGATTGCAGTCTATACATACATACACACGTATACATATCGCACGTTAAATCCAATAGTGACATTCTGCAAAAAAAAAAACAAAGATTCGAAATGTAATTCTTTTTAATCGCCATAATGTCATTATTCAAATGATTTTTCTTGTACTTTTATGTCACTGTTGGATTTAACGTGCGATATATTGAAACTTGAAAAAAAAACAACTGATCAACGTTATTCTATATTAACTCATCATCATCATCAGCCGCAAGACGTCCACTGCTGGACAAATACCATCCCCAAGGTTTTCCACAACGATCGGTCCTCTGCTGCTGTCATCCAGCGGCCGCATCCAGCTGTCTAATATTAACTATTTACATATTATTATAGATAAAAAAAACTTTGATGTTGTCAAAGGAAAGGTAACAAATTAAGTTGCGCCATGAAGTGCCCCGTGTAGGTCGTGTCACCAAAAATATTACATTATGACTGTAGTACCTACTCTACATGCATACATAGATTATTAAGTTGGAGTATCTTTTTGCCAATAGCACTTGCTAGCTTGCGTGTCACATTATTGATATGTCGCTTTTGTTTTTGGCCTACGGCAAACGTAGTAAATATGCACTCTCTCGCCTCTCATTACTAAATGGCGAACACTTGGCAGCTATGGTGGCAGGTACCAACCTAAGTACTTCAATTCGCATCAATTAATATAAAAGTCGATAACGTATAAATGGATATACTATCTACGATATCGATAGCGATTTTTTGATTTCTAAATTTTTTTCTTCTGCTAGATGTCTAAACCTTTTGATTTAGAGCACGTTTAAAACTTCAAACTATATTTAGAATAATCAAACATCACATTTGTTCCACTTGGAAAAGTAAGAGAGAAGCGTAGCCGATGTAGGTAGATAAGTGATAATTAGAATTTCATTACGCCAAGTTATACCTACGGTATAACGGTACTCCGTACTCCCCTCATAGTAACAAGCTATTTTACTTAATAGCGGCACCCGCAGTCCGTTTTTGAGAGCTTTCAAGGCAGTGTATATTAATTAGAACCATCGGAAAATTACGTGGATACTTCATGAATTAAAGATTATTAGGTTGCTTTTGTTATCCGTAGCGGGTATTTTTACAACGGCTTCGTAGAACGAACACACTTAAAGAGTAAAATATCTCCTCTCCATCTTTTAAATTTTGTAATTGAAATAATATCAAAGAAGCGTGTGTATTTGTGCCCTTAACTCACGTATAATTTCTCCAGATTTTTCTTTAAAGCTTTCTCCGCTGAAAGAAGTCGTCCGGAACCGAAATATACGTGAACAAAAGGCACGCATTTTTTTTTTTAATTTTATTAAGTAAACGCAGATGAAGCGAAGACGTGTTACAGCTAGCTCGAGCGTCTCAAAGGCTTTGATTAAAAGAAATCACCTTATACCAATCCTGGATTCGAATCCTTGACACGGTTCGGTGGAATTTATTCCTAAGTAATTCCCGTTTGGAATTCCTTCTTCCGGAGTTGCGCTTCCGAATGGACTCCTATTTTGACGGCGATGTTTACGCGCGTCGGGGTCCTGTGACGTATATCTCAGGCAAAGCCGTGAGCATGAAACACGCTGCGTTTAATCGAATCGTATTTACATAAAACAATGTATTGCGCCCCCTATATGATTGTGAATTTACGAGCTTTGTTTTTTTCAACAATAACTTTTTATAAAAACACACACAAAATACTTAAAAAATATCCAAAATAATTTACTAATTACCGCACTAAAACTAAATAAACCAAATAAACACACCTAATCTAAGTAATTATTTTGTACAAATATCTATAATGTTTAGTTCAAACCTGGATGTCGACTTTGAACTAGTTCTCGTTATTGGAATGGGCTAAAGACTTCTAAAATCTATGTATAATACACACACATCGCGGGCTTCATACTAAAGGGGCGTATACGCTAAACCGTTACTTTTCAGGAGAGACAAAAAACCTAATAACTTTTTTGTATATTTATCGATTGAGCTATAAATTTGCATATGACTTGTTAAATACTTCCTGGTTTACGGGAAATAATTGATTTTACGTTAATTATTTTAGAAACCTGTAATTATGTTATTACGCCTCTTTGGCTCGGCGCTAATATGCAAACACCAACTAAAAAATTCTTCAAAAATACATTGGATTTGCAGGCATATAATATGAAACTTTCCCTAATTGATAATTTAATTTCATTCAAAATTAATCCAGTTCATAAGCTTAAATATGATGACGTTTCAATGTAAAATCGTGTAAGATACCGTTATTTCTATTTTTTTTTAAATTCATACATCTCTCTGGCTTGACAAAAATAAAAAATATAATTATTTTATTATGTGGTCGTATAATAAAATATACTACGATTGCATAGAAAATAATTCTTAAATAATTGGGCAATCGAAATATCATAATTCTAAAGTAATTTTCTCTCTATAATACCACTCTTTTTAAGTTTTATTTAGCTCATAAGGCTTGACAAAAATAATACTAAACTCCTTTGTTCGAAAGGGGAGTTATAGATTTATAACTAGAAATTTTTGCTCTGGGTAAAAAAATAGAAAGACGTATCATAATGTACTATAATTTATTCAATAAAACAAAATAAAATCTTTCAAAAATCTGCATCATAGGCCTTCCCCAAGGATCTCCACGACGGCCAGTTTTGTGCTACTCTCATCCATCGGCTTCTTGCGATCATCACCAGATCGTTGGTCCACCTTGTGGAAGGCCTGCCAACACTTCGCCTTCCGGTCCTCTGCTGCTATTCTAGAACCTTTTCGCCCCAACGGCCATCAGTTCTACGAGCAATGTGCCCCGCCCACTCCCAAGGTTCGCAATTCGCTGGGCTATGTCGGTAATTTTGGTTCTCCCGCGGAGTTCCTCATTCTTGATTCGATCTCGCAGAGATACGCCGGGCATAGCCCTTTCTATTGCCCTTTGGGTGACCTTGGGCTTTCTTATGAGGCCCATTATAAAGGACCACGTCTCTGTTCCATAAGTCATCACTGGCAACACACAATGGTCAAAGACTTTTGACTAGTCACTGCGGTAACCGGGACGAGAATATGCTCCGTAGCTTACCGAACGCTGCCCAGCCGAGTTGGATTCGGCGATTGACCTCTTTCTCGAAGTTGGATCTACCTAGCTGGATTACTTGTCCTAGGTAAACATAATGATCAACAACTTCGAGCGTAGAGTTTCCAACTTTTAAAAGAGAGGGTGCAACATGGGTATTTGACATAACTACTAAGTAGTAGCCATTCTATTAAATAATAAATGACATTTGGACTTGGTTTCTTCCCCAGAAAGTGTGTAATTTGGGTCTGCTACAGAATCATGTCGGTCAGAATTGGTTGTCATTTGTTCAGTCTGGTTCAGTTTTAGACAAACCACCAGACTGAACACACATTGGTGCTGTGTGATGCATTACTTGCCGGTGGCTGTACAGATGACAATGGTGTAAAAAGAGGAATAATAAGTGGCTGTCCAAATTCAACCGAAGGAACCTGTGCCTCTTGGTCGAAATTATTGGTTGCTGCAAAAACTGTATGAGGCGAGGTATTTGAATAAAATGGCAAGTCGTCAATACAACTTTCATTTGCATTAGAACCTGCGTTTTCCATTTCGGCTACTACTATTTCCTGTTGATGCATTACCGGTGATTTCCTCAGCATCTCCAACTGGGAAACACTCAATGGCTATGAATGTTCAGAGTACGGAGCCTCATTCTGCTCTTCAAAGGAAGGTGGCGGATTTTCATGATCCAATTGAGGTCCTAAAATATGCATACAAACGGATTAAGCAGAAAAAAAAGCGTGATGCAGCTGATATTTAGTACAAAATCATGAACCTATGCAGTCAAGCAAGAAAGTGTTATATACCCAAGTGTGTTAAAAATTTTAAAACTATAAACATCATATTTGTTACAACGTTTTTATTTCGCGAGAAAGATAATAGCGGCGGCAAACCACATTCGCGTGTATTATTCATAATATTAGTTAAAAAATAACCCGCTACTTAGAATGGTTCAATAGATATAGGCCCTTAAAGGTAAATAGGACGGACGGACCGACAGACAGACAGATAGACAACGTAAGGTCCCGTTGGCACATAATTACGGAACCCTAAGAGTGATGTCAATCTGTCACGTGCGATGTTTAATTTTGAGGTGCAAGAATCCGAAAGGTCAACGTCACATTCATAATAAATGGCTGATTTTGTAAGTAGGTAGGTATGAACTAATTTCTAAGAACTGCAGCGAATTAAAAGAAAGAAACTAAAGTCACTGGTCAATCTGTCTGTCAATCCGTATGAGAACCGACCTTAAACCTATATAAAGTGTAAAGCGAATTTCAAATCCAAAATCAAAAGGTAGTTATTTAACACAGCGATTGAGCGATGAGTGAAACGAATTTTGGAATTATAAACAATTAATATTTGATTAAATCACTTACCAATTACTTATTACTAATCTATACGGCCGACCACAGCGAAGTGAGTGACTGTGGCGCTTGTTAAAAATGGGAGAGCAACACATCGAGAGCGTCATGCCATAGAGCCGTATACGCAAAAATGTGGGTTTTCGTTTTTAATACCATTTTCATCTATCAATTTGTTACCTTTGTGTGTAATATTTTCTAAAAAATATTGTGATATCATTATAGTCAAGGTTACATGCGTATATGTCTCTATAAAACAACACAAAACGTAAAATAACATCAAAAAGTAACAGTTATACGCCTTTATATCATGACATTTTTCCATAGATAACACTTGATAATTATGGTCGTATGCACATACGTCTCTTTAGCGCGACTTTATTTGATAAAGTACACTACAATTTAAAGCCGTATGCACATACGTCTTTATAGCCCGACACAATTGTATAGATCACACTAAACATATACAGCCGTATGTACATACGTCTATATGGATCGTTGATAATGCGTAACTGTGCTAAAAAAATGCTTTTACGACTGCTGTACGTCTTTTTGGTTTGACAGCGATTTTTCTATTCCAAGTATACGCCTTAAAGTTTTTCATTATTTTAGCGAAAAATATAGATCACAAAATTATGATAAAATTAGAGAATGTGTATCAATAATAGCGGAATCGAATAAGACAAAAAAAAGAAAAACCGATTTTTGCATGTACGCCCCTTTAGAATGAAGCCCGCGACATGTAAACCCGATGAACATTTAGGTACTATAATGGTGCCGTCAGAGTTTGGGTTCGTTAGTTTAGTCTTGATAAACATATTATTATGATGACTGTGCAAAAAGAACAGTCTGCAACAAAAGTTTGGCTGAAACTATTAAAGTTGTAGTTATTTAGATTTTCTTTGCTCTCGCTCCTATTGGTTTGCGTAACAAATGAGCTAGGGTAGAATCATCTCTCATATCGACACGTGAAGAATGTTATATTGCTATGTTCTTCACACAGGCTATTTAATACAAAGTTTTCTTAGTAAGTATTTCATCGTAGACAAACCAATATTTGGAACGTTTGTCTGAATGTGAGGATCGTGATGTATGTGAAAAAGAGCTCGAAACCGCGCGTGACGAGTGTGAAATCGGTAAAAAAATATAACCAGAAGAATAGTTATACCGACCCATTTGGTGACAAAGGTGTGTTTGCAGAGGTACGCTGGGGAACCACAATGTGCGCTGATGGTTTTTGTTTCTATTATTTTCAATGGCTACCCCAGTGTGGAATATAGGTCACCTGAGGGTGTCTTTGAGTGTAGAAATAAAACTAACACATCAATAATTCATAACAAAATGGTCGCAGACACACCACGATGTTGCGAATGTCATCTATTTGTACGTGATATCACACAAGCACTCAAACAAACCTCTAAATAAAATATAAGAAATAAAACTATGTTGGGACACAATTTTAATTAACTTATCCGAACCTAATTACGTTTTAGTTGAAAACATTGAAAACAGGTTTAGTTATAAACTGACCCAACGCCAAAAACGTTCATTGTTACCAAATATGTTGCTGAACTCTTATAATTAATAACTTCCAATTGAACTTATCATACTGTTTACCAGTTAAACTAATAAATAATGAGGGCTTAGTGATACTATTCGTATGTGCCAAGTGGAAATCGGTGTTCAGTTTAATTTGTAGCTCTGAATCATGTTCAGTCTAATTTCAATTGGAGCATGTAGTGCCTAAAGGCTGAAATGACATTATGATCAAAGAACTTGCTGTTCTATGTGGGTAGCGTAAGGTCCACGGGATTTAGCAAGTTAAGCTGTCGTGTAGCGTGCGTTTGATTTGGGGTAGAATGTTATTAAGCCCGTAAATTCTCTTTTACACCGCTGTCGTACTAAAAACGCATGTATTACAATCCAGGTCAAAGTGCTAGGGCTCCTTTGACTTTGACTGACTGACTTGTGTTGCCGGAGATCAAATGATTTCTACTCAAGATTTACTTCAGCAGTTTATTTTTTTTGCAGCGAGATTTTGTTTAGTGATTTTGTTTACCTCTCGTTTATTTAATTTCGGTGTGACAGTGATGGATATTCCTAAGTTGTTCGATTGTAACTCACTTTTATAAATGTCAATTGTCATGTAGTGACTGAATATTAGTACCTATCTACTTATTGAAATGTTCGTATGACTATAATTCAACACAACATGCAGTCCAAGCATCGAAGAGTGACAGCCATATTTAAAACAGGAAAATAGCTCAGTAACCGAGAGCGTACATATAAACAGATTCTTAGCTGACTTAGATAAAAGTAACAAATGCGCAAAATAACTATTAATGAAGAACAGTAAAGTTTTACTATGTGTTCTCACACTACCTAAGCTTTGCTTGTATCATGGTAGATCAGTTATTGCAATTGAATATGTCTTCTGTTAGCAAAATAAGAAATGCTTCAAGATGTGACATAAATAAAAAACCCACTAAAAGATAGAAGAGTCTAACGAAATATCAACGAGTAAACACCTAGTCAATGTAACGATCTAAATTGAAGCCAAGAAACATAACATTCAATTAGTTTTTCTATTATCACAATGCAAACTTCTAAAAAATTTTTGTTGAGTATGTACCTACAAAATTCGCCTGCAGCGAGTTGGGCACTCCGGCAGTTTTGCCCGCGGCAGTTGAACGGGTAGTTAGGGCTAGACCGTTTTCTTCTCAATTAGCCCCGGCTAGACCATTGTTTAACCGTTCTTTTGCCCGATATGCGCTTTGCCAAATGGTTTTAAGCACTTGCATCAGCAGTGCTAGTTCTTGTAAGTGGTTTTATGCGTAATGTTGGTAGAATTTATTTTTAATAAACGATTATTTTATTTGTACTAAAACTATTCACGCAATGGCAAGTTTTTACCTACAAAATGTATGCCACCGACCATGAGTAGCACTGAAAATGGTTACAAACACGTTTAAATGGTAAATTAACATAAATCTTTAAATTAAAAGAATCAAAAGCCCCGGCGAGACCCGTTTCAGAGGTGATAAGTAATATTTATTGTATTGTACCTATTCATCATTCACTTAAGAGCTATGCTCTTGTCGGTGGAGTAATTTCCACTATATTTATTCTATTCCAAGCTTTATCTTTAACAGATTGACACGGCCTAACCTAACCGATTTTCATACAAAATAGCTTAAAACTACGGCACAATAGGTACAAGCTTTCAAATACATGCAATAAAATTCATTCACCTCGTTGAGGCCCTCGGCAGAGGTCTGTTTTTGATGGACAGACTGACATAGACATAGGTTTCAAACACATGACGCCCCCGTGACGTTATTTTTATCCAAATCCTAAAAATGGTATCAAACAAAATGTTTATTAAAACTGTCCGCAAAGAACTCATTTGTCGCCCAAGAGCTAAGTTTTTTACGATAAAAAGTAACATATAACTTTCTACGGCTAAATTCCTCGGGACAAAAATACGGTTACCTACTAAATTAAAATAGTCTTGGTTCTTGCACTTTTATAATGTATTTTGGCTGTCTGTTAGCACTGATTAAGAAAAACAATGGATAAGTCGTGAAGGTTATAATAATTATTATGTCATCAACATTCCTAGATTTATTTTAATTAAGTGCAACCAAAATGACTCAATCCAGTCTCAAATAATTTAAATAAATTCTTTCCGATTCGTTGACGAAGCCGGCAAAAAAGAGTTGCCCCTTGGGATTGTAGTCATGTAAAGCAGAGTTAAAAGGTACCTAAAGCTTTGGCCGAGCTGATTTGTCGACGAATAATGCGATCAAATTAAAAGCATAAAACTGTTAATAATGCTCAGACGGCATAAATCAGGCCCGCCAGTCGCCAGGCCGTTAACAGCTCGTCGGAGAATTGAAAACAGGAGTTATTCAAGAGAAGCACCAGACTGGACTATTATTTGTTTAACTATATTTGTTACAAAGGAACGTGTTTAATGTGGCATTCTATAGATCTACTTGGGCAAAATAAGGGATGATTGTCTTAAACTTTTGCAATATTTACACCCCAAGCAGCACACAAGCTGTATTAGAGTTTATACAGCCCTTAAAATGCTGAAACTAGAGTTATAATGGCTATATAAACTATTATACAGTTTTTGTGCTACTTAGGACATAGTTGTAGTTAAACAGGACTAAAATCGAAACGTCGAGGTTAGGTTAGTAGTTACCGTTTAACGTCAACTAAAGTAAGTAATAGTTTAAGAAATTATTTTTATTAATTTTTCTTAAGATATAAACAAATTTCACACATTACTCTAGTCCCAAACTAAGCTCAAGGCTTGTATCATGGGTAATAGTCAACAAGTTGATGTGAATGCCTTAATTATACAAATTCCCAGGGAAACATATTTTCCCCTCATATTAAGTAGTCATAAGTAGTCCTAAGCAATACTTAGGCTGGGTTTTATAAAGATCTGTTAGATCAAATTTCGATCAGGAATGTCATAAAATTGTATGAAGTTACTAGAATTTACTAAATTTTGATCTGAAATATTTATTAACGGGCTTTTGTAAAACCGGGCCTAATCAATAAACTAAGATTAGCCTAATTAGGTAAGTGCATTTTATCTTTCTTGCTGTGCATGTGGTGACCGTCTGTAAGTAATAAGGCGCTTAGCTTGTAAGTTTGCATGTACCTACATTACCTAAGTAACAGTGTAGGAGTGTGTGTTGAAGGTCCTAATAAATAAATAAAAGAAACACGAAAAAACACAGCTTTACAAATTCATATTTACGGTATATTATGTTCAAAAGCGCTCCATCACGTCTGACATCAAAGCCAAACGTACATATATACCTTTTAACCTGCAAGTTAAAAATAAACAGGAGTGGAACATTAATGGCCCGAGTTAGTTTCTAGGTCACAGGCATAGTATGTCAACAATGGGGAGATGTCTGAAGATTATGAACGCAAACAACTCGGCGCCCTTATTCCGCGATATTATGCTACAAAAACGAACAAATATAGCTTTTTTTCACTTTAATATTTAGTGTCAGAGTTTTATTTACACGGTTTTTTTTGTTTATTGTGGTTTTTATACAACGATGTGAAGAACGACGTATGAAGAGATGTAAACGCTGAAAACTTTATCTACGTTGACAAGGAAATTTTATTTTGTTGCTTCATCTTTCGGAAAAGCACAACTTTTAAGAAAATTCATAGTACTTAGCGATGAAGTGTTATTTTTTCACTCTATTATCATCTAGAAGTAAGATTTTTGTATGTACATTTAATTGCTACTTGCGATGGCACGTTTCGTGCATTTCTGTTACGGAATATGACTGCAAGAGTGCATGACGTATGCTGAGGCTTATTGTAGTTGGCTGCGAGCTATATATTCAGCAGTTCGCAAAATTTAAAGTAGAATGAAAATGGCTACTGCAGCAAAATACGTGTCTATTTCTCGACCAAGTTACCTATGTAATGCTATGAACTTGTTTTAGTATTAATGTAATGATCTCCATCTAAACCGACCATGATTATGACTCATTTTGTAAGCATTACTTTCAGATCACAATACGGGCGAATTAAAAAAATTATACATACCTAGTTTACGGTTCAATTAAAAAAACCGCCTACTTTTCCCTTTGTGTAACGAAAATTAGTCATACTAATTCATTATAGTTAACTTTCGTTACACAAAGGGAAAAAAAGAACGGATTTTTAATTAAGGCCTTAACTGTCCTTAACTATGCACATTTTTTTTATTCACCCGTACATGATTTAACACATGAAATAGTTTTGTGAGTATTACTGATACACAATTTACGTGGAAAATAGAATTTTATAATACCATATAATTAATGATGAACTGTGTAAGCCCTAGATCCTGTCTGCCTGATTGCCTGTAACAGGGCTCTATTCTGGAACCAGTACTAAGCAGCAAGTTGAATTTATGAATATTATGTTGTTAAAGTGGTTTGACTATCCGCAAGTCTCTAGATAAACAGAAATTATCAAAACTAGAGTCGTTATCGTTAAATCGTATTTTATTACCTTTTATTTTAACTGTAGGGGAAAACAGATATAACTAGATATCCACTAACCATAATAATCTTTGATTTACCCTTTAGATACGAGTATTGTACTTTCTTTCATACTATGTGGATATAAATGTATAACGCGCCAGTTTCACATTTATCAAATTAACGGCAAGTCTCCATATTTCTATATATACGAGTAGGTTGGAGTAACAAATTGGTTTACTTGCCGGAAACGAAGGCCGTGCGTGTTTGTCGTGCCCCAACGTGACCTGAACACCTGAAGTATCTCCTGAAGGGTTCTATTTGCCGTGAACATTGCGAGAAATGTAAACTCCAACTTAATTATGGAGGGTGTGCTCTGGCTTTGGAGAAATTGTATGTTGTTACATATTGACTATTAAATTTGTTATTGACAAATAAATTCATAATAATAATGGTGTTAGCTGGCTGCTGACTAGTTCTCAACTTGCTTTTCTCACTTATTTGCTCTTTTCCGTACCTAATAAAATAGTTGACGGTTAGTCTAGTACCTAATTAAAGTTCAAAGTTTTGCGAAGAATTTTAGAAGTACAAACTCGTGTTCTTATCTGTAGTTTGCGCACACGGCGGTGTGTTTGAACAAAATCGAAAAAATAGAATATGTTACAATACCATTTATAATTTTGTTGGATTTATAAGAAAACTGCTAGGGCTCAAAATACATTAGTCGCAATAAATTGGTTTTACTGTCCGCAATCTAGTGTCAAATTTGGCACATTTTAGATATCACTTCTTTTGGTGGCACATGAGAACTTGGCCTATTTTGACGTTTTCGGTGAGACGTGATTTTTTTTACTTTAAATAATGATCCCTGAGCGCTGCTTGGTTATAAATGTAAATAGCAAAAGTGTTAAAGAAGCGAAAGTTTGCCCTCGAGAACTTAGCACTCGACGGAGCTGCGCGTTAGGGACGAGTCATTGCGGCGATATTTAACAAGATAAGTCTTCAGCATCTTTTTACGGCGAGGTTTTGTTTTTATTTGTGGACTTTTCTGGCCAGTAGGTAGTTTTATGGTTTTATTGTAAGAGGGTGCATCTAAAAAGTTGGTGTTTTAGTGGTTTTTCACGTCATAGTAATATAGTAAAGTAGGTAAAACACAATACCATTTAATAAAGCCAAGATGTATGTTTGGTTTTTGTATAGTTACAATTCCGACATGGCGGCAACGTTATCTAAAAATAACGTGTCAGAGAATTTTTTTTAAGGGTTATATACTGACATTAAGATGCGTAATAAAAACCGGTCAAGTGTGAGTCAGACTCGAGCACCGAGGGTTCCGCATTTAAGTCCGTACTTCAAAAATATGCCTTTCTATGTACTTTAAGGTCTATTTTGAGTTGCCTAAATTTAAAATAAATTTTCAAAGTAATTTAGTTATTTTTCAAAAACTGAAAATTTTGAACACTTCATTTTATTTTTCCCGTAAAATATAAGCAATTATTTATAAGTTAGGAATTTTGCAGATTTATCGGTTCATTAACTTCGGAGATAAAGGGGCGGAACTCTCATTTTTTGAACATAAATACACAAAGCACAAAACAAAAACAAAACAAAACAAAAGAACAAAAAGCACGTAACGGAAAATTATAAAAAAAAAAACGTTTTGAAACGCGCAGATTAAGCCCTTTCATATTCCCATTCTAGACCCCTTATCAATTATTTATAAAATCAATTTATTGTTTTTACTACAAACAGTTGTTTTTACTAAAAACAGATGCCTACAACTATGCCAAATTTCAAGTTGATAGCATCTGTAGTTGCTGAGAAAAACTGCTGTGACAGACAGACAGAGAGACAGACAGACAGACAACCATAAGGGTGCCTTTTTTACCATTTTGGTACGAAACCCTAAAACTGTTATTTATGCATTATTGTATTAGATTTTTTTGTTTTTAAGATATTTTATTCACTCATACATATTTAAAACTATTAATAAATAAAATAATCGAAAAGATATAAGGATTGTTTATTTTGGATTAAGAAAAAACACTGTTAAATGGCGCGCGTAAATAATTTGCATTAATTATAATCTCATTCTGCGTTAGAATTAAGTGACCTATAATTAAAGTTAGTTGCTATTTTAGCTAGACTTCCGCAGTAAATATTGTAGTGGGCTTAAGTGGAAACCGACGAATTTGGTGATCACGGAGATTTTGACTCAGCCCTTTTAACACTAATTGACTTGTAATAGCGCTAACAGTGGAATGTTTATTACTCGTATAAGAATTTATTTAGTTCGGTTGTAATATAAATAGGTCCCAACTAAGATCTGATACTACCGTCTCCTTCCTTTACTCCTATAAATCATTGAACGCAACTTACTTCAAAAACCTGGCCCAGAAGAGTTTTTCTCTTGTAAAAATGTCAAACTTCGCCATGTTAGCAGAAGATCCCGTAATTTGTTTTTCGCGAAAAAAAGGGTATTTTTCACGAGTTTCCCGCGATCGTTCTGCCCTTATCCCGGAATTTAGCGAAAGCTCTAGATTTAAACTGGATGATCCATTCAAAGCAATGAGTTCGGTTTTGCTTCACGTTATTTGTCGCACTTCAACCTAATGCGCCCCTTCACGTTGCATGGCATCGTACCTAACTCATCATTGGTAGGTATGTACATGTTGCCTCTTTTAATTGCGCTAATCCCTTATTTTTGTAAAAATCCTAGATTCAATTCAGACGACCTAAAATACTACACTATAACCGGATTCCCCGGTATTCGCCGAAAAAATCTTTTATAAGAAGTGTAAGTATCCGCTTAAGTGTTGTTACTCACACCAAACTTCAGAATACCCTAGAGAAGGAATCCGCCGCAAATGGCTGGTGTCCAGGGAGAAATAAAAATATCGGAATTCAATCGCGGAAAGAATTTATAATTGTTGGGCCAAAAAAATGTTGCTTCAGGCTCAGATATGCAAATCAAAACCGTCCTTTCAAATATACTTATTTATTCTTCTTGTTTTACTTCACAATTCTTGAAACATTATTTGTGGTTCAATAAAGCCAGCAGTGGTGTCATTCCATCAAAATCGATATCTGTTCAAGTTAAAGACCGTATTTAAAACTAACAGTACCGGTTCTACGATTTTTCCGAATTGGGGCAGAAACTTGATAGTGGCGCCCCCTCTCCTCCAGCTCCAGAGTTCGAGATAAATTGTATAATTTGCTAAACATGTTTTTTTCCTAAAACATTAATTTGGCGCCGCCTGAAATTGCCGCCTGCTGAAAACTAACATGTTTTATTGTCTACTACGGCTGCGAATACAGTATTCTAAATATGTATAAATTAGTTTCTTCAATCGTGAACACCCGACAGTTATAGATTTTCTACGAACAATCCAGAACTTATGTGAATTACTCTCAAAACCCACAGTAAAATTGACGCAACCCATATTTCGTGACAAATATAACGTTCTGCACAATTTCATTCATTCATTCATTCTTATTGTGCAAATTCGTCGAAATCGCTCGAAACGGTTATTCTTTCCGCCTTGGTTCTTTCAATTTTAGCACAATGCATTGCCGGTCGGGTGCGCTACTTCTAAATGCATATGGAGTTACAAACGTCCACAGTTTTAAGCTTGTTTTAATTTTCAACGAGCTTTGTTCTGTTTCTGAATGGTAAAAAAACAACTCTGGAATTATGCCTGCAAGCACTTGTAGCATGGAGGATGCGGAAAAGCGATGTTTGTGTAGATATCGAGGGTGGTATTCCAGCCCAAGTACTTAATACTCGTAAAGTACTAACCAGAGCGTTGTTAAAACAGTTGAAGTAGTATTTAGCTCAGTTTTATGTCAGTAGTAAAAACCAAGAGACCTCAATTATAGCAAGTTAATTTTTATGACGTGAACTAGAACTAAAAACTATTGTATACGTTGCGTGGTACAATTCTGATGTAGATCAAGTCTTGGTTCCTAGCAGATTCAAAAATAAAATAATAACTTGGAAAAAGACGAACAATAATAAATTTCTTTAAAAAATTGCTTTTCGATAGATTGGTCTACTTATTACTCACCGAATACACACCTGCGCTTCTTCTGATATTAAAATTGTAACTAGAATATCTGGCGGCTGTTTATATCCATCGGTGAATGCTTAACATCATATAGCCCGCTCCATTTGCCTCCATAAGAAAAGGAAACGAAAATGGGAGAAAACTAAATATTCCAAACATAATTCTTCAAAGTTGTAAAATGTTTGCATTTCGTAATACCAGCCACTACGGAAACTAACATGCCGGGTTTGCATATCTTAAGCTCGTAGGGGCTCAATTTCTCTTTCATATGCCATAAGTAAAAAGATGGCCTGATTTAGCGGTCCCCGAGGAAGACCGCAGGCGGGCGGAGACGTACCGGATCGGCGGCCGAACTGGGGCATTTACTATCGCATTTTACATTATAAATTCAGACAATTTCGCCATTTACATGGTTATGAAATTATAACTTAAACACTGTTGAATTTATAAGTAATCTGTTACGAAAATTGTGTGTAGGTATATTGCGCCGTGTGATGTTAGATAGAAACACATTCAGACTCACTCCTATACTTCAATTCAAAATTAAACTTTATGCCATCGCTATGCCATGGATATTAAATAAATAAATATCAGGGACAATCACACAAATTGACCTAGTCCTAAACTAAGCTCTAGGCTGTACTATGAGTACCAGGCAACGATATATGTCCTACTGATATAGAGAAATACATACCTAAGTATATTGAAAGCACAAATATTTGCCCATATCGGGATTCGAACCCGGGACCGCTAGCTTCGTAGGCAGGGTCACTACCAATTGGGCTAAGTAACGACGACGCCGTCGATAATAATGCTGACATTGCTTTTTTACGTAAGAGACGAATGTTTATATAACAGGCACCTGATATTTTTAAAATTATGTATTTATTAGCGTGCTTCTTTAAACCTAGGTTGGTGAATTGATTGTTCAAGAATATTTCTAACAAATCTCTTAAATTCAAATAAAACATTGTTAGTTTAGGCTTTGCAAAACATACATTTTACAAATTTATGGGTAAGAAATTCAGAACACGTTCAACGGTAGGTTTAACGAGGCAAATAATACGCTTGCGTAACCAAAACTTTGTGTATAACCTAACCGAGTTAAAAAAACCCGACAAAATCGGGAGCCCGACTTTCAGAGCTCATAACTTTTAAATGGCTTAACGGATTTTCATCAAACCGAACTAAGAACACTCTCGATTTAGTCACCTTTATAACAAAGAAAACTAAATCAATATCGGTCCATCCGCTTAAGAACTACGACGCCACAGACAGATAAACAGATACACAAACACACACAAATAAATTTCCTGCCTTTTTGCGTCGAGGGTTAGAAATCAAATCCATCAAACTTACTTACTTATAAATAGTGGTTTAGTTTACCTAACATTGTTCATGGTAACATGGGAGGTCCCGTTTCGTTGACCATCCCACGGGACAAGTGATTTATTTCGGGATAAAATGTGGCCTATGTTAATTCAGGGTATAAGATATCTCCGTTTCAAATTTCATCTAAATCCGTCCAGCCGTTTCATTGTAAAGAAGTAACAAACTTACTAACTCACACAATCATTTGCATTTATGACATTAGTGAGAAGTATGATAGTGTGATTTGTTTTTAGTCCTGAAGTGAGCAATTCATCAATGTAACTATACATCGATTTCTCGAAGACCGCTATAATGGTTTTACTTGAGGTTTTTGGGTCTATAAATCGAACTATTAAATTGACATCTACGGGACAAGTGACAACTAGTTTTAAACCAAGTGACGCTATTTTTCGTTTGAAAGAGAAATTAAAATGCACCTCTTACTTCAGATAAAGGTTATAAGAAAAACTGGTATTTAACCTACGTTTACATTTAGCCCTGTAAGGGCGAGTCTCTTTAAAACTTCGCTGTCTTTACAACCATTAAAAATCCCATCAGGAATAAAAACTGCTTATTTCCAAGACTTAACGTGACAAATAAAGAACCGTATTAGTTCGGAAAAGTACATTTTTATTACTGTCTTTACGAGTTGCAATCAAAGAAGGAACGCTTTCCGATGTTAACAACATTACATCTAGAAAACAAGTAAATAGCGGCTATATTATTGAAAGTTCTTCCCTACAATAACATTACTCTATGCAGTTTTAATGCATATAATACATTTATGTATTAAACATTGGTAAAAAAATATAATAATAAATTAAAATATAATGTAAGACTCTGAATTAATGGTTTCCTAAAATAAAAGGCGACTAACATCTTTTATTTTTTATTTTTTTTTATTTACCCATTCAAAAGAAGCTACACATTCGAGATTTTGAGGGAAAATAAATCAATAAATAAATAAATTAAGGTGTTGTGAAAGTTGGGCCGATATACGCGTTTGTGTAAACGCCGAAATATAAAAATTAAAAAAAATTAGGCAGCATTAGCCAAGACAAACACCTAATGGAACTTAATACTTTATTATAAAAGGCCCATGTTACTCACACACACCACAATGTGTTATGTTCATGCCTCCCAACACGCGATTTTGGGTCTCGCCATTACGGTTAATCCAAAGAACCATACTCGACACTTCAAAAGCCTATCCCTTTCACTCGTCATTTGTAACTCAATTGAGAGAAGGAGACGGAGGTAACGTGACTTAGGTCTTCTATTTTTGTAGTAACGCAGCACTTTGGCAGAAGTGCGTGTTCGACCGAAGAGGGCGCGGGAGCGGAGTGATTTTTTCACGTATATCGTTATAATGAATCGGCTCACGCGACGCACGCCGTTACTTGGCTTTTAATAATAAGTACCCAATTATGGCTCGTAGTTAAATTTATACATTTTAGGAAAGAAAGAAACAGATTTAGGAATACGAAAGGAGTAGTTGTAGCATTCATAAAGAAACAAACTATAATGAATTCTATTGATTTGGAGAAAGTCACGTACGTACGTCACAAAGTGCGTATTTAAATTGAGGTAAAAAAAACCGGGCTAGAGCTTGTCGGACCATGCTTTTCTATTTTCTAGTTAAAGTTATCTTAGCTTATTTTCGGTAGGTAGGTATAAACATTTTAATTGTCTTTAACTCAAAAACCAAATAAAGTCTTCTTAGTCGTGATAGTTTTCCTTTTAAATCCGTTATATGTGCTTTAATTTAAGTTTTTTTTTTTTCAGATTTTTATTACTTGTAGTTTTGGTTGAGTATTTTATAAAATCGTAGTCCATATTGTACCTTTCTGTATATGCTGTGATTATAGTTCAGTAGTAGTATGCTGTGAGACTGTGAGCAGACATTTATTTGGCGTCCAAACAGCGGACGCGGGAAATCGTTCC
The DNA here is from genome assembly GCA_963241965.1 of Tortrix viridana. Lineage (NCBI taxonomy): Eukaryota > Metazoa > Arthropoda > Insecta > Lepidoptera > Tortricidae > Tortrix > Tortrix viridana. The sequence continues at coordinate 7,506,883 of OY725181.1, forward strand.
CGGAAATGGTTATAGTCTATCAATTTCGCTCCAGAGCTCCTAAATTCCGGAAAAAAGTGGATGTTTATTCGGTAGAAATGAAGGCGAAGTGAGTACTGCTACCCGTATTGGTAACAATATAAAAGTTCAAAAGTTATTTACTAAAACGCGATTGATGAATAGTAGGTATGACGCAGCCTTATTTTTTATATAGCCTAGACATTACATAGTTACATAGACTGTTAAACTCATAACCGTCCTTTTATTTCGCTTCGCGCAGTCGGGTAATAACATTTATAAAAGTGGTAACAAAATATCCCCTCGAAATTTTCTTCTTCGAAGCCATTCAAAAACAACCTAGATTTAACAAATCGTCAAAATGTACAGCAGTACAATACAATAACTCTTTATTGACCACATACAGCATGGCCAGGAAATACAACAAGAAAGAGAAGTGTTACATAGTGAGTCAACAGGCGGTTGTAATGACATGACTCGTAATCTTGAGGCTAAATCCGACCAAAACGTTACAATTTTTAACTCGTTATTCGATTTTTAACAATAGTATCCCTACGTAATAAAAAAAAACCCACCCTAATACAAAATTAAGACTGGTAATTCTGATTAACATGCCGCTTATTTAACTGAGAAATAACAAAACTTAATTAAAATTCATACATAAATTAAAACGCGACGTTAAATAAAACGAAATACTATATTGATGGTACTAAAAAAATCCGTAATAATTTGTAGCGTTCAATTAAGGAAAACCACAAGATCCCAAATTAATGCAAGACGAGTTTTTTATAAAAAACCCGTCATAGAACCTTAAGCCTTTTTTATTCCTTTAAAATCATCATCGCCTCGTAAAGCGTTGCCCTTGCACCGGCGAAAACGGAAGGACGTGAGCAAATAATAAATTAGAATATTTAAACCTTAATTTGCAGGTAGAGTGAAAATAAACGAAATTAGCTTTACTGTTAACTTGGCGCGAATTCGACCCTGTGAGTCGCCAGAGCGAGACGCAGTGATACCAGGGAGGTGAAAAGAAAATCCTACTAGCAGCACACTAATTGGGTGCTAAAGTAAATATTTAAAAAGGCGGGCGGAAACGTGGGGTTTTAACTTTTCAATTACGTCAATTAAGACTGCCAAGAGCAGCTGTGGACAGATTTATTAGAAATACCGTGTTTTAATCTTATTTTTCTTTTCCACCAGGGACGTTGGCGACATTATGATGACGAGATTTCGTTCAACAAAACAAAAAGTTACTCTTTGTTGATGACGGTTTATTTTTTAATCTTTTTACCACTTTTCACGACGGATGCGTTTCATAAATTTTGCTGTTGGAAATGTCTTTTGTTTGAGGTCAGATATTTATTTTTGTATAATAAAATAAATAACCCCCGAACAAGAAATCCGATTCCGACGCCTATGTTTGTCTGTCTGTGACTGTAGCTCCCAAACGGATTGACCGACTTCAATACATTTTTTAAATTGAAAGCTTGGATGTTTAAGATGGTTTTAAACTTAGTTTGATGGTAATCAATTGAGTCGTTCAAGAGTTCTTTAGCTCCAAAATCAGGAATTGCTATTAAGTACTTCGAGGAAAGCAAGTGGCGCAGGACCGGTCCTTGTGGCAAACCTTGGGGGAGGCCTATGTCCAGCAGTGGACGTCTTTCGGCTGAGATGATGATGATGATGACTTCGAGGAAGTTTATCTACAGGCACAAATTAAATTATAGTACAAGTACAAAGTGGTTCTCAGGTTAAAGGGTATTTATTGGTATCAGCGTAGTAAAATAGTTTCACCAAAAATATTCAAATATAACATTCATGTTGAATTGTCCGCAAATCGACGTGGGCGCTTGCAGGGATTTTTATTACCCGCTAAACTGTGACAAATGGCTTTCCCGAAACGGCTGACAAACTGTATTCCGGTGACTATAGTGAAACAGAACAGTGTTAATGATAATATAGGAAACCACTGTTGTTTTTCCCGCCGGCAGTCTGCCGGATTGATTTACATTTACATATAAAACGTTTTACCGCGATTACATTGTTTCGCAACGTTTATTACTTCGGCAATGGATCGTGAAGGGATCGCTTTCGGAGTCATCTTAGGAGCGTCGCTTAGAATACTTCAGTTATTGTTCTTTTACGGCCATAGATGTGAAAACGCCTATTAAGTTTTAATAAGGGTTTCGGGTTGTTTGGTGGTTCTTGTAAATAATATATGTCATTGTATTGCCACGACGTCATACTCCAAAGATTTTTTACAATTATATAAGTCGTATGATTTTTTTGGTAACATCGTTCTTAGGGTCAAGTTTTTCAGAAATCGCGAAAGTACTTACCTATATTTCTAATATTAAAAAACCGGTCAAGTGCGAGTCGGTCTCGCGCACCGAGGGTTCCGTATTTAAGTCCGTACTTCCGTACTTCGGGCCTAAATTTTAGTACTGATCTATTAAGTTTTTTGTCAATTTCTCGAAAAACTATAAATTTTGAACACTTCGTAATTTTTCAAATTTTTCGGTTCATAAACTTCGGAGATAAGGGGGCGAAGGTTAGTAAGATGGAGTCCTTTCATATGACATCCCATTTGCTATAATCAAATCACTTTCATTTTTCAACCCCCCATTCTAGAACCCTTTTCAATTATTTATAAAATTAATTTCACATTTTCTTTACTAAAAACAAATGCCAAACAAACAAAAAAAAAAAAATGTTAAACAATTATGCCAAATTTAAAGTTGATAGCTTGTGTAGTTTCCGAGAAATACTGATGTGATATACAGACAGATTGACAAAGAAGTCTCACCGTAAGGGTTCCTTTTTTATCATTTTGGTACGGAACCCTAAAAAAAACAACGTTCTTGTAATCCTTTTTTTTATAATTCATTGATAACTGTATTAAAATTTTAAAATAAATAAATATCCGCATTGAAATATCCGTGTGGGAGCTACGAACGAAGCCACAGACAGACATCTGTCGGGGGTTTGACACATAAAGGTGTCAATCTTATAATGCCCTCGGAGGTAAAGAACGGCCTTTATCCACTTTATTTTTAACCCATGTAGTTTCGAAACTAAACATTACATAAATAATGCGACGCTCAAGAAACTTCTTGACATTGTGATTCCCGTTTTAGCTTGTAGAGCTCTTGCTTCAAAACATCATAGGAAGGCTAACAAATAGTTATTTGGAAAACAAAAACATTTATATCCACATCTCTCTCTTCCAACCAACATTAAATGAAATGTATCCATTTATCAGCACAAAACCATTGTATTATCTGTTGGTAATCTATAAATAAATAAATGACTAGCATAGAGGCATTCCATTTTAGTCCTCAGGGATGGCATCGTTTTGCAGTCTTGGGTTCGCTGTCTTGAAATCTCAAGGTCTCAAGTCTCAAGGTCTAAGGCCTACGAGCCCACTAACGCAGGAGGCTGGTGGTTTCTCCGTGTTATGCTCGTAAAATAAAACTTATTTGTTACAAGTACGTTGTCCAAGAATAGGTCCTCTCAAAAGTCTCAAAATATACAAGGTCTCCAGGGATAAAGTGCACAAACGAATAAGGGTGAAACTACATGTGATTTTATCACAAAAAAAACACTGCAAATTTTTTTTTTTTAGTAGTTTCTCCCTTATTCGTTTGTGCACTTTATCCCTGGACACCCTGTATTGATTGGTTCCGAGTATCTATTCCACGTGTTTATGTAAATGATTAGGTGTCAGATCTGGCTGGACGCGTGTGGCTGAGAAGGGTCTTCCTGAGAAATTTATAAATACTTTCGGTCTTATTCATAAAAAATGCTTATAGTACACTACAAGTGTTCTCTAGCTAAAGTGTTCAACAAGCCTTGTTTGACGTTTTTAAAAAACATTATTCATAAACACACTACAAGCGTTCAACAACTGTAGTGCCGTTGTTTGACAAATTAGATTTGTTATGTTGTCGTTCTGTGGATTTGGCAAAAAGACAAGCATCCACTCCCTACAAAAGCGAATTATACCAGATCACTTATTCCCGCGAACCAAGTGTGTTCCTTCAAATTGTTTGTTGCTACATTAGGTACTAGTACACTGGTTTCATTTTGTTTTGATTATATTATTATAATATTTTTCATTTCTTACACGTACATGCACATACAAAAATCACTATACTGATGTTTATTTATTTATTTATTTAATTAGACACACCAACAGTAACACAAACAATTACATTGACTGTATAAAATAATAATTAAAAAGCCCTGCTTGTGCACCAATTACAGGTGTGCAACAGCATTAGCACAGTCTGGGACCATTAAAAACAAAAACAAGACATGTAAAAACTACTAATTGAAAACATCACAAATTAAAGAAACATTCAATATTGGAACATGCAATAAGAGAAAGATGACATGAATAAATACAAAATATTCCACAGTATAAATTATTATTCTATTGTATATTTACAAAAAAATAATCGTGAATGTTTTTATATGGGCGTTCGTACTTACCGCCAGTCTTAGGATGACATGACATGACACACTTTGACGAAAACAGCTGATTAATTAGCTCCGCGCCATTTTGATTTTCCTTGTTGAAGGCTTGTTGAACCGTTGTAGTAGGGTCAAGGCAACTATAACTTATCAAGCCGTTGTAGTACACTTGTAGCATGCTTTAGCGTTGTTGTGCGTTTATGAATAACGATTTTCAGTACAGACACTTTTAGCATGCTACAAGCCTCCTATATGTTTTTATGATTAAGACCATTTATGTGTAGCAAGTAGTATACTAGAAACACCGGCTACTTCGTGTTTTCGCTCCACGTAGACGAGTTTTACCATTTACTTTTAGAAAATAGTTTACATATACTGCTTCTTTGTTGACCTAATTTATAATAGGTAATTTATAAGAGAACGAAAAATAAACTGTGATCAAGCTAATTATTAGGTACCTCTGGGTACGGAATCCAAAGAAATCGGATTTGTTTTCTGTCAGACATCAGGTTACTATCGAGCCCTCATTTAAATTATTCATTTTGTCAGAAAAGTTTTGTATTCCAGACCCATTGTAAATTCGACATTAGTTAATATTCATGACTTATTTAAAACTGACGAATTTAAAGCCTATTTCCTATTCCAAATTGCGGCTTTATTTCTGAAAAGAAACACACCAAAACATATTTAATTATCATTGCCTGTATGCTAGTAATTTTTACCTTTCAAAATAAACTGAAGCATATCAAAACTATCTTCAAACCAAATTTAACACTACCGATACATTATAATTGTTGAATGTGATCATTACGTGAAATGCCGGCGTTGATATGAAGTTCATAATTATCCTAATTTCCTCAATCATTAGGGCTGAGCTCGTTCATGTCGATAGTAATTTGTGGACTACCGGCACGCAATCAACGCGTTCAATTTATTATTTTATAAGTGTGGCAATAAACAACAACAAAACGGGTTGTTCTTGTAGTACGATAGTTGAAATGGTGTACGTGTTAAGGCCGAAGGTCACGACCTTGTTACCGCGAATTAACATAGCTTTGAGACAGGGGTGTATTTTAAGTAATACCTTAGTTTCGTAGTCTCCTATAAGAGAAAGGTACGACAAAAAAAAACGGTGAACGTACTGCGAAATGGGCAAGTGCCTAAATCAACCTTTAACAAATTTATTAAAATAGTTTTGCCCACGTTTTTGATATTTAAATAACAATTATTTGCCTACAAATACTCTAATATTTAGGAAAAATAAAAGCGGAGTTAGCGGAACCGTGCTCCCGCACACGCGACTCGAATAACTTAGTTATTTGGTGCAAAGTTGTCATACCCAGCCGCTCTAATTATTATATGTCTGTACATAATTGAGGCAGATTGAGGCCTTCTCATATTTTATGCGCTGCCACGAAAACGAGATTTACCGGGTTAACTAACGAGTATCTTGTCATTCACTATCATCCATTATAAAGTGCACTAACAAAGGAGAATGCCAGATTCTGCTCCACTTTGTGCAAAGATATGAAACGAATCGAAATAAAATACATGAATATTAAACTATTTTATTATTATTTGTTTTTCTGTAAAACTGCAGGTTTAGAAATAATTTAAAATAAGTAAATCAATCCATTTCCTGTTTAGTGTAGAGATTATTCTTAATTTTTTACGGGTAGCCCTGTAATATGAACTACCCGCACTCATATCGGTAATTATTATTCACAATTCGTGTTTACTTAGTGCCTGCGCTGTGCCTTCTGCTTACTTTTTATTATTGATTTTCTTTAACGACGACTATTGCTCATAAATACGGATTTTGATTTAGGCTAACTTGTTGACTTTGTGGTGATAACAACGGACTTCGATTATTTGGTTGCGATTTGGTTTACGATGTTAAGGTGTATAAATTGTCACCTGTACGTAGACAGGAGACAACGACATGTTGTATCCATGATACCAGAGGAACCGATACGAATTCTTCTCGCAACATAGAGATCTTTACAACAGGTTTGTTTTACAGATAATATCATATTACTAAGAGTTGACTTAGTAGGTGCCCTGAGCTGACAGTTGCTGTTTTATTCCAAATAATTAGGTAAAAGTAATCATTACTTTTCGATTTACACATAAACTGCAGTTTTAAATGCTTAAAAACATACATTCTGCTATCAGTGATGAACCATCGTTATATTGTTCCATACGGCACTCGTGCACATCATGGGGCAAGATTCTGGCATTCTCCTTTACTTCTAATTGAATTAATTTTCCTTTTTATTTAAATTTATTTGTTCATTTGAAACAGCATTTTCTTGTATTAACCTGTATTGTATGTTACTACGATTTTACCGTATTTCTAATATATTTTACGATAGAAATGTAAATTTTCTTACTGTCCGATACATTATAGGTTAGCCTCTTCAAGTTGCTACTATTACGTGTAGAATATAATCTACATACATTGAAGATTTTAATAAAGAATTGTTTTTCAGGTACTCCGAAACAAATAGGCGATGTTTGTTAGTCATGGAACGCAGTGGTAGTGCGATGGAGGTATGTTAAATAGTTTTTTGTTTAAGTTTTTGTTTGGCAATAAGGGTTTATAAAATATGATAACTTTTATCATTTAATACAGAACTATCAAAAGTAAATGTAGTACAACTTCTATAAAAAAAATCAAAGCCATGCACAATAAAAAAATCTCTACTGAACAGAATACCTTTACAATATACGTTATCTGGCAAAAATAATAGCGAAGCTTTTAGTTTCGCCGCGGCCACTTTGAAGGTTCATAACTTTGTTATAAAAATGCTGAAACTTTTCCATATTTATTTTAAAATATTTTTGCAATTATTTAGTTTCAAAAAGGGTGGACCGAGGAGTTTGCAAGTTGGAGTGTCCACCGGGGTTGTTAAAAATACGCTCAGACTCGAGAATTTTTGGGCGGAACATTCCATTTGCATAACGAGGTAGCATTACAGGGAAAGTGATTTAGTTGGCATTATATTAGTCACTGCGGGGAGTTGTTTTACATTGCTAGTGTTTTCTGGGGCACATATTGGCTCACCGAAAAGTTTGTAGTCCGAATATATTGTTATTCATATTCATCACAAGTGCGAAAGTGTATTTTACTGAAACCGTTTTGATTTTAGGATTTTTTAAAACAAACCTAAACTAACCGAACCTTATTTACTAGTTAGATATTTTAAAAATCCTGAAACAATGACCGTTTCCGTTAAATATACTTTCGGACTTGCGATGATTATGAATAATGATACATTAGGACTAAATATGTGAACTTTGGCTTGAAAAATTTAAGAACAATTTACTTAAATGTAACACTTTCCATAATGATATTCCAAACGTCTTCAATTGAAGACTATGGTTGCAATCCTGACTGAAAAATTATACTTAAAGTTTCGAAAGGTCCAAAGCAAAGTGGTTTCGAAAGCAAGATGGGTAAAATACACTTGAATAAAAAAGTGCTGAAAAGGCACCACACTACTACGACGCATTTGTTCCTTATCTGGGTCCAGTTTTATAACAAGGACCCGAGATGTTGTGCCGACAGCGTTCCGTTCCACGCCGTTATTTTATATCGCTCCCGTTCCGGTTCGACATGCGAATGCGTGACTGCGACTAGCCCCATTTTCATGGATTTGTAAATATACAGAATATTTAGTGATTTGGACTTTTTGGAAAGCTAAATTTTTATAATAATTTTAAACGTCTGTTAATCGGAGTGGTTATGTTTTAGCAAAAATAATCGCTCTCTGACATTTTGTTTTAGGTTTGAAATTTCTTAATCAATGTTTGGGTAAGTACATTGTATTGCTTTAGGTCTGAATTATAAAAAAGTACTGTTGTACTGTAAAAAATCAAGACATTTGAATTATGCCAAATTACTAATGCAGCTAATCCGCTCCTCCATTTTGAGTCAGTATCCATCCATCCTTACTTTTCGTTCATCTTGACTGTATGATAACCCTATTTTCAGGTAGGTACGTATACATACACACACATACGCACACAAACTTTGTCTGGTACGTTAACACATTTGTCCAGTATCCTTAACATACTTATGTTCAACGCAGTAGCTAAAATTTGACGTAAAAGGTTTTAAATATCATTTGGGTTTAGTTTAATACAAAACGGTTCAATGAAGTTTTTGTCTACACAAGTTGTCAGGTCCGGCCGGAGTGTCACCGCGGCTGCATTTTAACTAGTTGGCCCTAATTGCCAATCCCGAGGCAACTGAGGCTACAGTTTACACTTTTTATTGTTCCGCGGTGGAGTTTCTTTACTGCACAAAGTTGTGAGATATCGCGTGGGAAAGCAATTGCTCAGATACTGAAACTTTCATGAACAAAAATAGTTTCATGAGTAAGCGAATCAGCAAGTTTTCGGTCGCCACTCTTGTTATTGCCAAGATATCATTTATCCTTTTTGGCAGTTAATACGTTTTTTTCGGTAATTTACATTTATCATTTCATTTCGGAGGGATGGACAAAGTTTGCAGTGACTGAAGTAATGAAAATGATTGGTGGGCGACCATGTGCCAGATGGGATCATGGTGAATAGAGGTACATACATCATAGTAGGCGCAATGAACGCAATAGCACGAAGAAAGAATATTGAAAAAAAAAACAATTTTGTCAATTTTTTAATTTTACCTCTTCATTAAATTAAAAATTGACAAAATGGAAAAATTTCAAGTATTCTTTCCCCGTGCTATTGCATTATAATTCATCCATTATAATTCGTCCAATCGTTTCTACATGTTTTATTTGTTACCACCGTTTTATCGGTCAGTTAATAAAATTTTACTATGTTAGTACCATTATTATAATAGTCCATAAATTTAATAATGAACTACAGGTGTGTAAAATTTTGGGTAAGTATCACACACAATACGTAACATAATACATTTTATGCCATTAGGTACTGGCCCGTTTCAACTTTCCACAGACAAAGTTGTTTTCAGCGATGCGCGTTCAAAGACCCGGGGACCCTAATTGGCAATTCTCCAGGACAAAAACTGGGGCCATCATCTACCCTTTTTTTTAATTTTACCCGGACAATGCTGGTCGTACGTAAATCCAATTTAATGTTTGCATCAAACGTATTAAGCTGCCCTTTTATTGTGCGAGCATTTTTCGTGAATATGATTTTTATTGTGTTATCTAGATTTGTGGGATATACTGGTGCGCACAATTATGCCTATCGTTATATTTTGGACAAAGGAAATGTGATAAATGCCTGCGTTTTGATACTTTTGGTAATTGTAATCTTTATTGCGAATGTCATGAAATTAATTTAATTTTAGCGAGGTCATCTTTTCGTAACAAAAGTGTGTGTGTGTATATATGTGTGTGTTTGTTTTCATACACACAAATAATATCTTTGACTTTTTTCCAAAAAAAAGAGTCATTAATTGTGTTGGGCGTGCTAGTTCCGCTTCGTTTCCTGGGGTAGGCACTGTTGGCAGCTCCACAGTCGCTGCACCGAAATCCCCTTTAGTAAGCCGCTTCGGTTATGTCGCAATGGGTCGTTAAGTCGAGAGAACCTTTTTATTTTCCACGTTTTTCTCTATTCCTCAAACTACAGACGACCATGGTAAAAACTTCGTATTTTAAATTGAAAAAATCTAATCAAATCTTTTCAAAAACAAGTTTCATAGATCATGTGCTTTGTGATGTTTTAAGCAAGTAATAACAGCTTAACTTAACTATATTTTTTCCATCAATTGGAAAAGGATTACCTCTGGAGTTAATTTAGTTTTGAGCGTACTTTTTAGGTAACACTTATAATTAACAGTTCACTAACAGTTCAGTCCAAATGCAATTTAACAGTTTTTTGCAGGTCTTGTTGTCGTTACTAGATAACATAATAAATAACGTTACTTAACGGTAATTTCATAAAAATACTTTGTTAACAGCATACATTTTAATGGTTCAGTTATTTTATTATAATGTTAACTTACTAACATTAATTTTACCGTTAATTTTAACAATAGCCCGAAGCTTGTTAATTACTAGACGATAACATAATAAATAATGTTACTTAATGGTAATTTCATAAAAATACCGTTAACTACCGTTAAATTAATGTTAAATACTGTTAAAAATAACGTTAAATCAAGCTAATGACAGACGTGGATAACGTTCGTAAAATAACGTTAATATTAACACTTCATTGCTTTTCACGTTACCTCAATTTACCGGTAAAAATAACACTAAAATACATCAACAAAATTTTAACGATATATTTTGCTAACGTTAACTGTCCATCAGCGGGTAATGTTAGCAGCTTTTTAACGTTAAGTCAAGCCTTTGTTTTTTGGAAGCAAAAAAATATTTGATCCATTAAAACTAGCATTTTAGGCGGAATTGCGATTCGTTTTGGGATTCAGATGAAAACGTGAAACGCACAAAAGTTAGGAGCGAACAATAGATTGAATGGTCTCTTTGAATTGTCGGTTTTCTAAATTTTTATGTGCGTGATTTAAGCTCGGTGGAGACCTTGAATTTAAGGTGGGGGTTTGTAGCTACATTTTGCAATGTTATTTTTGGCCAAAAGTAAATAAAATATATAAATATGGTAGTTTAACAATTGTTTTTTTTTTATCAAAAAAGATAAACCATTAGTCTTGAATAGTCATCGCCATGCATAATCTCGGACTATATTTTCTTGGATCTGGAACAGTAACTTAGCGGTGTGAAAATACCTTTTTAACAAACAGAATTCATAGACATTCATAGGAGCATAGACATCATAGGCTGGGCTAGGCTGTTCTTTTAAATCTTTATAATGTGATTTATTTCTTGTTTAGGCCCCAAATACAGTGCAATAGCTTTTTAAAAGTATTTCTGGCCTAAATAAAGTCGATTAGACTAGCGTAAAAGGCAAGCCAGACTAACAGTTCGCCGGCCTGTCAGTTCATCGTGTTCGAACACAGACCGTGAAAGCGCACTGGTGTAGACATAGCTTATCAGTTTCTTGTACGACTTCTTACATTTTCTTCATCGATTTTGGTCGGCAGGCCGCGTGACAAACTTGAGACTGCCGGCGGACTGTTAGTCTGTTGCCCTTTTAACACCCTTATAATCTGTGCCTTTTAAGAGCGTATGGCAGCGAGTGAGAGAGAAGTACAAACACCTTTTAAAACACAAGTAACTGTATATAAGGAACAAGCAGTTAGGATAAGCTTATAAGAAAAATATTTTGTCTGTAGTTCTCTTATAGAGATGTATAAAAAGTATTTTAATAGTCTTTATTCAGGATAAGCAATTGAAATGGTGGAATCATAATGTATCTTTCAACTTTTATTTACGTCCCGCACACCTCCACTTTAGGTTGGATGATTTTAACCATACCTAAGTACTTATTGCAGGGTCCTAGAGCGCGGCTCAGTGTACCGTATCCTGTTTGTTCTTCGGATACCCTGGATACTACGCTCCATTGCCCTTTGTCTTAACTTGAGGTTGAACTTCTGAACCTTCTGATTTCAGATCATTTTAAGAATATTTTCCTTGTGTTTTTAAAGAATCTTTGAATGCTTTTAGTTATTCTACTCTCTATTCTAAATTTAACTATAATATATGGTTCTTTAATAGAAATCTCTTTTATATATTCAGAATTCTCCTCAATTATAAACGTGAAAGTTTGTGTTTCAATCACGCCTAAACGGTTGAATGGATTTGGATGAAATTTGGCACACACGTAGTCGTTATCCTAGCTTAACACATAGGATACATTTATCCCGGAAAAAAGTATGGGAGTTCCCGAGGGAAAAGCGATAAACGACTTGATCGCGGGCAAAAGCTGGTAAGTAAATAAAGTTCGTATGTCATGCAGTCGGGTCAGATGATGGAGCTCGTGCTCGCTCAAACAGACATAACTTGCTTTGACAGATGTTCAGAAACAATGAAAAAGTTAAATTGGTTGAACAACGCGAACCATCGAGTTAGACAATCACTCGGGATTTGGGTGCAAATTACTTTACTTGCGTATTTTATTACCGGCGTCTACGCGAAATGGCTTAGTGCGTTTTATGAGGTGAATGATACCTGCGCGTTAACCGTTCCAAAAATACGAACATCGGTTTGGAAAATGGTTTGTGATGATGACCGAATTAATTTGAAAGCTGTCGGTAGGTACAAGTTCTTGACTTCGATTTCGTCCACGTAAAACTCTATTATTGATCCTATCCTGTACTATCTTATATTTTAATTTTAAGTAAAGTATAACTACTCACTAAGTAGTGAAAGTTATAGAGTCGATAAGCTTGTAAACGATTCAAATAAAATTATTTAAGTACAATTTATTACCAGTATTCGCTATTACATTTTAGATACATAATGTCTCAAGTTTGGTGTCATTGACTTTAGAGGTAAGAGAAACACAAATTAAGGTAATGCAGATACCTAATTTAAAAATGTTAGGTCTCGCTCTTTCTCATAATGTAATTTTGAGAAGCACTCCAGAGACTAAAAACTCTATCCAACTCTAACAATTCCCAAGTTAGGAGCCACTTCACTTAGCCTTAACTTTTTTGTTGACGTCCTTGTGATTGTTTTACTTTACAACTGTTAGTTCTAGAAGTGTTTTTTTGTTAAATTTAATTATTACAAAATTTATACAGTCAAAAAAAAACAATTTAAAAGGACATATCGTATTTATGGTAAAGTACCGGTATCGGTTAAATCTATTTGTAAGCGAAAAAAATACGAATTTAAAGTGTCAGCTCGTAATTTTAAAAACACTCTCAAACACTCTCAGACACAGTGTATAAGTAATAAAGTTTAGAATTTGAACATGCAATAATATTCAAAGTACCTAGCTGATGTAAAAATTTTAGACGCCTTATATCAATGTAATGTATTACAAACTAGTGAACTTATGCATTTCAATTTTAAAACTGAGTATTAAGGCACGTGCCTGCAGCAACGTGTAGGTATAACTCACTCCAACTTTAGCGCAGTAGAGTTATACTTTCCTATTGCATAAAATTTATGCATAATACTAAGCAAGCAATTTGTTAAAGTAATGCGGTTTCCACTAAAACTTCCCGAAAGTAGCCGTATTTCTATCCAAACGGCACTTATCCCGGCTATCAGGCGAGGAGACGGCGCAAAGTTAAATGAGGAAGAAAATCTATGGGTTGTTTAGTTGATTCCCGGTTCTCGGGCTAATTCACAAACTACTTAATCTAGTTTCAGGGCAACGAGTTTAACCGGAGAGGGATTAAGATCGGGCGAGCCGATACGATCGCTGTTACGAACGGGGCTCAATTCACTAGTTGAATTAAATATTCTATAGCATTTAAAAAATTATATTCGAATATTAATAAAAAAAACGGCTGCTTTCCATCTCAAATAAAGCTAGTTAGCCACAAAGCCACAATTAGAAATCTTGTTATGTACATATTTAATTACCTACCACAGAAATTACACATTTAAGATATTTTTAAATCACACGTATTACGGTAAAAAAGCATAGCCTTAGGGCCACTTGCAGCTTTTACATAAATCTCGAACCTTTAAAACCAACTTAAGTCTGAAAGTTCCATATATATTAAAACACCTAAACTGTAATGCCGGCACTTCATATATATTTGCCAAATTTTGATCTTGATCAAATATTGATCTTGCATCTCTTACATTTGAAATATCGAATGAAAGAGATGCAGCTACAATATTTGACAAATATCAGCCAAGTTTAGTGCCGGCATAACAATTGAGTGTTTCGCGATGACCACCCGTGACACTTGACGGAAATCTCGAGCAAAATGGCACAAAATGGCCGCGCCACTTCACGGCAAATTGGCAATATATGGCTGCCAATTGAAGGGTTATATTATAGTCAGAAGAAGCTAAATCAGTTTTAAAACAGGGATAACCAGGAACATCGCTATTTTAAAACCAAAAAAATGTAAACTATATTTTCTTGTTTAAAATATTAACACGAGCTTGTTTATTTAAAAAAAAAAACCGGTCAAGTGCGAGTCAGACTCGCGCGCCGAGGGTTCCGTATTTAAGTCCGTACTTCAAAAATATACCTTTTTAACCCCCGACGCAAAAAAAGGGGTGTTATAAATTTGACATATGTATCTGATCTGTCTGTGGTATGTGGATGGGCGATTTTGATTTAGTTTTTTTTTTGTTAGATCTTGTAGAAGATAAAAAAATAGCTTTGAAATGTGCAGATTGAGCCCTTTCATATGATGCCCCATTTGCTATAATCAAATCACTTTCATTTTTCAACCCTCCATTCCAGACCCCTCTTATTTATAAAATTAATTTCATATTTTTTTACTAAAACAGATGCGGGCAAACAAGTTATAGTTATACAACTACGCCAAATTTCAAGTTGATAGCTTGTGTAGTTGCTGAGAAAAACTGCTGTGACATACTGACAGACAGACAGACAACGAAGTCTCACCATAAGAGTTCCTTTTTTAACATTTTGGTACGGAACCCTAAAAATCGCTGAGTACTTTCCATTGTAAAAAGTAAACAACCACGCTAAGAAAATAACATTGTTTTATTCAATATTTTTAGATTTTTTTTCTCAGTTTCTTCGCTTTAGCATTAGTTTCATTTGTGCTATCTCTGACGATATTGTTTCAACGCCAACTTTGATATCCTTCAATGTGGTTTCCAGAGCAATTTGAGTAACAGAGTGCTCACTATTCGACACGGCATCGAATAACGAATCCATTTTGTTCAAGTATTTTTCATGTATACCCTTTTCTTCCTTTTGCTGTTTAATTTTCTTTGTTTGATCCATAATTGCATTTCCCAAAGATGTAGGTAAACAAACGTTATAGTCAGTATCAAAGTTATTCGATCGATGGCCACACGTAATATGCCAAGTTTTTTCTGAACCGGGAAAAGTTGACATTTTATGTACAAATCTCTTGTTTTTTATACTGTTAAATATTTTTCTAGGTAATATTTTGCCCAGTATTCCATCGTATACGACGACATCTATGGTGCTTAATAGCTCAACGAGTTTACCCATTCGTTTTGTGTTGCCTTCAATATTTAAATTGGTAATATCACTCACCGCTATACCAACCATGAAATTCATAAAAACTATTGAAACAAACAAAAGAAAAACTAAAAATAGTAGGGCGGCTAAAATTTTCGAGCCCGTAAGAGATTCTAAATTGCTTTCATTAAATAAAGTTACGTAATCAAACTCTGAAGTCATCATCACCATTGTCTTCATTAAAGAAGCCCATATATCACGAAAAGGCGGAGCTGCTTGAAACTGAATCATGAAGCTAAATGAGAAACCAACGATCAAGAAAATAAATGAAATAAGAATCTGAAACAAGAACGTATTAGATATTTAAATATTGTAAACGAGCCTTTGACCGCGATTTAATTCGCGTAGAAGGGTTTTATTAAATTTTTCCCCTTATGATTTATAAAGGTGCTGATAGACTCGAGCATTTACGCGAGCATTCGCTAGAATGATCGACGAACTGTGCGATCTGATTGGTTGTTCAGTTCGAAGAATCAATCAGATCGTGCATTTCGTCGATCATTCTAGCAAGTCTATGAGCACATTTAGAGGTTGTTTTTTTTAATCTTACGGTACAAACTCCATACGCCACAAAATAAATCTATTTCTAGAATTTATTGTGTTTCTTGCTTCTGTTTTTGTTTGTGATGTGCGTTGGTAGATTCAATTAAGACATTACGTTAATATTAACGCAAGACATAGCGATATTTACCTTGACGATTGTCACTGAAACATTTGCAAACATTAACACATAATATCCCCAACTTGGAAACCTGGACAGCAGAAACATAATTTCGACCCATGACAGAAGAAGTGCTACGGTGGCAACATGCCGCAGCCACTCAAATTCTGACCATGACGAATTCCATAAAGTTGCTGCTAAAATGGCTGCCAAAGAAATGGAACTCAATTTTAACCATGTTTCGAGGTATAAAAAGTAGCGAACCTTTTTTATTTTTAAGTAGAAGAACTCCTGTAAAAATCGTAAAATATCGTTAGACATATTGAAGACTTATGTAAGTAAAGTAACATTTTATTTACAAAACATTGACTTTACCTGAATAAGCAATGAACAGATTGCTATATAAACGGCAATAATCCATCCTGATTTCTCAAAGAGATACGGAGTCAGCTCTCTTTTGTCGTTATAATAAAAAACCGACACAATTAGTACATTAAGCGAAAGAACAAAATAGGCATAAGTGGCTAGTATGACGTAAAAAAATGGTAATAGTGTCTGCCACTTAAAGTAGAGGAGGCTTTCCAGCAATGGATGTATTAGGTTTTTCTCCTGTCCGCAACGGACTAATTCCTCAATAGCTTTCATCTGTTTTTCTTCGTTTATTTTCCCTAAGACTTCGAAATTTACGTTAATTTTAGTAATTCCAAAAACATCTTCCGATGTTATGCATGAATCAAATACCTCTTCGAGAAACAAAGTTGGGTTGGGTAATTTATCCGTGATTATCTCTATTGCAGTCTTGGTTTCTTTAAATGGTCCTTTAGTGCGGCTTGATAAAGTTGCACCATTGTTTAAAAGCAAGAGCATGACATCATGGCAACAATTATGAGCAGCTACGTGCAAAGGGGAAAATCCCCTACTGTCTACTTCATCAATAGTGGTTTTGTCGTGGTCAAGGATGATGTTAACAATACTTGTATAGTTGCAGCCTGCTGCTATGTGTAATGGAGTAGGCGAGTTGTGGCCAAATACTTTTAACCGAATATCAGCCTGATTCTGAAGCAGTATTTTGAAACTTTTCGGACTGTTGTTCATTGCAGCGCAATGTAAAGGAGCACAACCTTGTTTGTTTAGGTTATTTAATAAGTGTTCAGTTTCGTCTTTGTATTCCAAAAGAAATTCCATTATTTCTATTTGGTCGTAGGCAGCAGCTACATGTAATGCGTTTTCATTTTTTATTGATACTTTATCTATTGAAGCTCCTTCAAATATGAGCATTTTAACGCACTCTAATCGCCCCTGCTTGATAGCCGTATGCAAGGGCGACTGCCCGTCTTGATTAAAGCAGTTTAGTTCACTTATATCTTGGACTTTACATAACATCAACCCTAGTATTTCTATATAATCCAGCGCAACTGCTAGATGGATAGGCGTTTGTCGTAACTGAAAAAGTAGTAGAAAGTTATGATTATTTTATTTATTTACATATAACCAGTGCAGTGTAAGTGCATAATAAGACGTGTTTATTTATTTACCTGCAATAACTTATACCACTCTGGACTGTCCCACATTAGCATCTTGGATTGTTTCGCTGAGTGAGGTTAGCTCCTGCTTCCAAGACAACTTTGGCACCTGGAATCCAGTTCAAAATTACAGCTGCTTG
This sequence comes from Tortrix viridana, assembly GCA_963241965.1. Taxonomy (NCBI): domain Eukaryota; kingdom Metazoa; phylum Arthropoda; class Insecta; order Lepidoptera; family Tortricidae; genus Tortrix; species Tortrix viridana. Next base: position 7,524,735 of record OY725181.1, read on the forward strand.
GAGAACTGTCATCCCGTTGTTGTCTAGCACATCTACTCTTTCTGACCGCTCACATTCGTTTTGACAGTTGTAGTTGACTAAAATCTACAAAAAATATTTTCGCTTGTAATGTTACTTGTTATTTAATAATTAGTATTATATTTTGCCTTAGTTTCGACTTCAATATTAACCTCTAAAATTTCTGCAGATTTTGTCAGTAAACAGATATGTAAGGGAGTCAGCCCGCTAGCGTTGGTGCAATTAACAGATGCCCCTGCATCCAGTAGAAGCTTAATTGTTTCTACATTCAGTCAACAAAGTATCGGGAATGGATGATTTGTTTATGGTTCCAAATTCAAATTTTTGTTTTTTTTGTTGTTGTTAGATTGGCACAACTGTTTTCTATTTTGGCGCGGAGTTTGAGTTGCATCTGTTATTTATATTAAATACAGTGCTGTTTTTAGTTATATCATATCTAGTGTGTATTGCGAATTTCATAATGGACAAAAACATTGAACAAAGAGTTTGTCTTAAATTTTGCATCGCCAATGGAATTTCGTGTTCGGAGTCACTGAAAATGTTACAGAAGGCTTACGGTGATTCGACTTTATCAAAAACACGTGTTTATGAGTGGTACAAAGCGTTCAAAAGCGGTCGAGATGTGATGGAAGATTTGCCTCGCTCTGGTAGGCCATCAACGTCTGCAACTGAAGTTAACATCGCAAAAGTGAAGGAAATAGTGACTGAAAATCCTCATTCAACTTTGAGAGAGATAGCCGCCGAACTTTCTGTATCTCACGAGTCGATCCGTACTATTTTAACTAATCATTTGGGTATGAAACATGTTACCGCTCGGCTAGTCCCAAAAGACCTGAATTTTCTCCAAAAACTCAATCGCATGAGAGTCGCTGAGGACATGCTAGAACGAGTCAATTCCGACCCAACATTCATGAAACGCATTGTTACTGGTGACGAGACGTGGGTTTACGAGTTTGACATGCAAACTAGTCAACAAGCTTCGGAGTGGCGCTTCGTGGCACCCGTTTTCAATCGGTAGAAGACATAAAGGAGAATTCGCGCCGAGAACTGAATTCAATTCCGGAAACAGCGTTTAAAAAATGTTTTGATGCTTGGATTATTCGTTGGCGTAAGTGTATCGTTTCTGAAGGAGCATACTTTGAAGGTGATAAAATAAATTTGGATGATTAACAAACAGTTTGTGTATTATTGATCTTTTCCCGGTACTTTCTTGACAGAGTAGTATACTTTGTATCTCTGTGGCGGTATGAAGCACAGTGCAGATGTCGTTTCCTTTTGAGGTGTTTAATTTCCCCCCTGCATCCAGCAGTATTTTAGTTACAATTGTTAAACTGAGGATAGAATCAGGAATAGAATCAGAAAAAAAAACAACCAATAGAACATTTCGTAATCCATTTGATCTAAACATACCTGTCCGCTATGTGATGACGATTGTAGTAGTAGGCGGATCCAGCTACATCAAGTGCTGTGAGGTCTTTCACGCCAGTGGTGTTAGGATTTGCACCTGCGTCAAGTAGCAAACGCATGCAATGAGATAGCCCCTTTGAACTGGCTTCATGAAGTACAGTCCAAGCAGCCTGCTCACCAGGTTCTAGCTAAAATTTTATTGTATTCAGAACTAAATAAACTCATTTTGTATTTGCAATAGGAATCGTTTGAGAACTGGAGGTAAAGATTTTAACATACATTTCCAATTGTCAGATGTAGATCCTCAGCTTCTTGTGTTGGTAGGGTGTAAGACAAGTTCGGGTTAACACCACTTTTGATTAGACTGAAATAAAGCGATTTATAATATTAAATATGGAAATGGTCACAAACATATATAATTTTTATTTTATTTCAACAATGTACTCATGAAGTTTTCTTTTTGCCAGACAAAATCTGGTTTCTTAAGAATGATTAACCGCACTTACATATTTGCTACGCATTCTGGGTATGTATTACCTTTCAACTGTTGTCACATTATTGTTTTCAATTGCATTAATGAATTGTCTGTCTTTCGGATCTTCATTACTCCTTGATATTTTGCTGCAGTATGGTTTTGGCATCAACCGTCTAAGATGTTTCTTTGGAAAAACCCTTGAAATTAAAACGATTTAAGTGAAAAAACAGCTCAGTAATTATACGTACTATCAAACGTTGTGTTAATTCAGATAGTCACCTTATTGCCTATTTAGTCACCTTGCCACCTTTAGGAGAAAGTTTTTTGCGACTGGACATATATTTTCTAATTACAACACACCCTTGAATACTGTCCACTTCATCAATTGCATCGTCTATGGAGAATGTATCCAATGACAGCCTCGTAGGAATCATTCTTTTGTAAAAGTCTATAATATTATTATAAGGATCTCTAAAAAATAGGAAACCCTTGATTACGAGGGTCACACTGAAAGTTTCTAGAACTGGATACTTACGAACAGTGAATAAAAAAAAACGCTTGGATTTTGAAAATAGAACTCTTACTCATTCGAACCAGGTATATTGCAACCACTTGTCATTTATACTTTTAAATTGGTAGCTGTTTGAAAATCGAATGTTTTACATCGAAGTGAATCTAACTCGTGAAAATATTCGTGCAATTATTTTTATGATTTTCGTTTTGGTCTCATTCAGCAGGAAAGTTACGATAGACTTCGATTGGGGTTTCATGATGAAGCTCCATCCAGGGCCACTGTTTAAAATTAGTTTAAGGAGTTCAAGAGCGGTTGCAGAATTTTTTCTGACGACCAGCATGAAGGACGCCCTTCAACAGCTACGACCGAAGATAACATCAGTGCTGTGCGGCTCATGTCAGAGGCTGACAGGAGAGTGACATACTAACCGATTCGGACAAGCTTAGGCATTGGTATGAGATCGGTGCAAAATATTTTGCATCAACATTTAGGCGCCAGAGAGCTTTGTACCAGGTGGATAACCCATAATTTGACTGAAGCCCAAAAACACCGTGGGATCGATAGGTGCCGCGTAATGTTGAAAAAAATCGACGGAGGTCACTCAAATACTGTATTGTCATTAGTGACGAAAGCTGAATATATTGTTACGATCCGGAAACTATGCGGCACTGAGCACAGTGGGTGTTTCTATCTGAAGAGTTTCCCACAAAAATAAAGAAAGGAAAAACTTTGGGAAAAAGATGGTGGCTTCTTTTTACGGCCGGGCTGGTTATTACGCAACTATTGGTTTATAAAATAAGAAAACAGTTACTGCAGAGTACAACACCATCAATTGTTTGCCAGTAGTAAAAAAAAAGAAAGAGAAAAACGACCTCGCAGTAGGATCCTGCTTCATCACGACAAAGCAGCGCTGCACACTGCCAGACAAAAGATGCAATATTTAGAGACATCAGGTGTTGAAGTGTTATGTGATCCGCCATTTAACCCTAACCTCGCACCCTGTGCCTTCTATTTATGTCCAAAAATAAAAGATATATTACGCGGAACGCGATTTCCGGACGCCGAGAAAGCAGTGACTGCATTTGGTAAGACCGTAGAAGACGCCCCTAAGGAACAGTGGGCGAAATAATGTTTACTGTGATTTTAACGAATGAAGCGGTTCATAGTGTGTAAACCGAACCATTTCGAGAAACAATAAAATAAAAATTAAGTTGCTTCTATGTTCAGTTTTAATTTTTCCAAAAACTTTCAGTTTGACCCTCGTATCTCTTATCCTACTTTCGGTTTCAGATAATTATTCCCAATTCATATTTTTTTTGACCAACAATTTAAAACTCCTAAAATATTACTTTATCGGCTGCATAAATACATATATAGCTTTATTGAACTTTAACATGGCATACTGTGAGTGTCTTTCTTATTTTTAGTAGCTGCATGTCTTAGCAGTTGTTTTGGAAGAACTTGTACTCTTAAATTTGTATGTATAAAAGTAGAGCTCATATTATGTTCTACTTACCTACTGGGAAAAAAAAAATCTAATTTTGATACCTTTTTACTACATCATTGCTGCGTTGCGCTGCTTTCAAAAACTGTTCATTCATCCGATGCATGTAGGCCATTTCTATTGATGAATCATCGAAATACAATCGTAACGATGGTTTTCTCCAGAGTTGTTTGTTAGGAGACGGAACCCTTAAAATAGTATCAACACATTACTTGTGAGGTTAGAAATATGTATAAAAACTATATTTTTTTAACCCAACTACAGTGGAGCCATAAAAGGGAGAAGCGTTATTAGAGTTATTTTCATAAGTAATAAAAGAGCAGGTTCCCGTTTATCAAAAGCTTGTAACTTGTATTAAAATTGGAAGTCTCTTTTTAATGCATATTGTTCCAGGGGGGTAACGTTCCAGGCGGGTACGATCACTGACACGACGATTCTACGACCAGGGGGTTACCATGACATACAAAAACAGTTCAGGGCCCTTAGCCAAGATACATCACGCTAACTAGCGTTTCTGTTCGTTTCGTTTTTAAACCAATCGCGTCACTGGTAGATCACGCGACTCTTCGTATCACGTGATCTACGAAACGAACAGAAACGCTAGTTAGCGTAATGCATCTTGGCTAAGGGCCCAGTATAGGTTGAGAGAAACGGACAGAGTTATAGAAGTTATACGGCTCTGTCCATTTCTCTCAACCTAAACTGAACTGCTTTAGTATGTCATGGTAACCCCCTGGTCATAGAATCGTCGTGTCAGTGATGGTACGGTTGAGTTGTGTGGAGGCTAAGACAGCCAGTCAAATAAGAGTACCTATTCGCATTCCATTACAGTCCACAGTGTTGAAAATACAATTGTACTTACCTAATCACAATATTGTAAATGTTCACTGAGTCTTAAGCTCAAGCTAACTACGATAGAAATCTGCCAAAATATATGGAATTTAAATAGGCAAACGCAGGACAGCTTGCGTCAATCCTATACATATTGTTTGATTCCTGCTTTTGCTATCGCAGAATGCAATTGGCGTTGGCCCACTAGTTTGCCTTCTCTGTACAATAAAAAAAGAAAAGTTTATTTACCTTCGAGACATGACTATTACTTGTTTAACTTGGTAAATATCTTGGTAAGCTGCCGTATTCCCTTCTTCACAAAGCTTCGTTAGTATGAGTAGTATTTGGTTACCTTCTTCGACATGGCATTGAATCTGATGCTGGTACTTCTTTTACGACGTTTCAATCTGAGGGTTTCAAACACAGTTTTGACTACCCTCATCTTTAATTAAATCAGTTCGTATAGAGCAGTTGGTGTAGAACCCTTTCACACCAAACTGATGGTAGTAGTAGGCAGACAGTAAATAAACCAATATTAGTAACTGAGTATATTGTTGCTGGAAAGGGTTTATAAAGACTTACTTAAAATCAGGTCGTACAGGTTTAAATAAACACTTTGCTCTGTCAACTGTCGTACTAAAACTAATAGACTTATTTGTCCCTTATTTATTATGAGTAACATACCGCATAAATTGATAGTGCATCATTTTTTCATGCGATTTTCGTATTTATTACCATCAAGTTGGATCGAACTTCCTGTAAAATATTATTAGCTATTGTTGAAGTTTTTGCCGCATATTTCCTTGTTATTCCCTCCATTGAGGTAGGTAAATAATATGACACGCATACTGTACTTAATATCTCTTAAGTTTTAGGGTTCCGTAGTAAAGAAAAAACCCCTAGTAGTAACATTTAGTTTTATTATGTCCGTCTGTCCGTCCGTCCCTACATGCGTCCGTATGACACAGTCGTTTCATTTAGATACTTTTATATACCTATCTCTAAACATTTTAGAAAACAATATTTTCTCCCCTACATGCAAACAAGAACCTCTTTAAAGATGACTGATATTGCTATGAAAAATAACACGATAACTATATTTACGAGTGGGTGTAAGTTTTTGACTACCTAGTTAGCTGACTAGGTCAAGCTTACAGTCCAATCAAATTAAGTTATTACGAATAATCCGCAAATGCAACATGGTACGCAAATTGTTACGCTTACGGAACCCTACATAAAGTACAAGACCCAACATGCTATTGGCTGATGCCGGTAGCACACCTCCGCCGCGAAACCGCGAACTGTGGCGGAATCGTGATATTTAATACGAAATTGGACTTTATTTCGTTGCCAGAGTTTCGCTACAGTTCCGCGGCGGAAGTGTGCTACCGGCGTTAAAAGTCAAATACTGACTATTTATTTGCACAGGCATTATTATTTGTCTGAAGTTAAGGTACACCTTAATCTCGTTAAACACTGGGTGGTAAACCTTAATCTCGTAAAACTGTGGGTTAAACACTGGTATTACCGTAGAATACGTAACAAATGTAGGTATTAACCTGTTTATTTATACATAACATATAATTACAAATTGCGTTCACATAATATTTTAAATATTTTTTTTTGTTTTGGGGATAAGTACTTATACTATTCAAACTGTTATGCTATTTCATTTTTTTAAGTTTTTTTTTTAAATGCCTATATAAACCACATATGATTTTAATCAATCGAAAATTTGTTTTAGGCTTGTACTTGAGAACTGTCTAGACTCCGTAACAAACCACATATCACATAAATATTTTAGCTTCCCAGGAATCGAATACAGTACCGCTAGCTTTGCTATAACCTATTATCTAGAACTAATGATAATGGTAGCCTAGTTGATAATGACCCTGCCTGAGAAAAAATTGTGTGAGATATTTATTTTATTAAACTTGGTTTATTAAGACATTCGCCATAGAAAGTTCAATTTTTAAATAGGTATCGTCTCTTTGTATTTACCCTTCACTGTGTATAATTTATCAGCTGTAAACAGGTTGGGAACACACCTGTAAATCCGTAGCGGTTTCATTCCGAACACACACGGGCTGCTGAGGCAGCGCGCCGCAAATTCCTTTTTTAAATTGAATGATGGTGAAAATGTAAAAGGGTACATTTAACACCCTACCTTAAGTTATATCTATTTTATGTTTATTTTAAAAGACAGTAAATAATAATACACATTATGACAGTTAAAACATAACAACTATTGTGTTCTATATGAACATCTCAAAAGATAAATCAAAAATGTGAATAAACATTATAAACTTCCTTTCACAACAATGAAAGTCGAAAAATAATCATATAAATAGGTAATAAATTTTACCATTTAATTTGAGATATTTTAATAGCTGTTTACAGCTAATATTAATTTATAGTTACCGTAAAATAAAAAAATAAACTAATTTTTTCACCTACCACTTCATTTTACTTCTTTGCAGCGCGTCTGTAAATTTTTAAGTCGTGTAACACAAATCTATATCGTCTCTAAATATCCCAGCGGGCCTATTATTGTTGCCTTTTTCGTGTGAATAATTGTGGCCGAAGCATCTGTCACTTTCTGACTAGTAGTACCTATGTAGATTGGAAAGTGACGGATTCTTTATCCACATCTATCCACTGCGATAAACGTGACCATAATAGGCCTACTACAGTCTGTAAAAATGTTGCTATGAATTTGTTGGGTGCATTTTTGTCCCATATGTGCGGTGTGGGGAGCCCGCAAACATCCCGATATTAGCCGTGCGGAGACATTATCGCGCTGTAAACTGTAGATTTAACGGCGCCTTTGCGGTAACGCCTAGTGTTATAGTCACACGGACTTATAATACGGCTTATACCCTTGCATGTAACGTTAGAAATTATTGAAATGGAACAAAATAACCTGGTGCCTCGGAGATGTAGGAGAGTCACATATTTTCTAAACAATGTTCAGTGTAAACAATGTAAATGCATTTAAGAAATACTTTACATGTTTTGCATCGCTAACTAGGCTCTAGCGTCAAAACTATCATTAAATAGAAACCTCATGTTTCAACTTTAAGTAACTTAATAACTAAAAAATCAGGTAGTTCATGATCTAGCAGTCTGAACTTCATCTAATTCTACGGTGTTGGAATTCGGATGGTTACCACGAAAGAACTCGATTCGAAACTTCGAGTGCCCCGTCCCTTTTACCCCGTCCCGTCTCTTTTTTTCGTCATTAAATATTAAATTGAGAAAAAGCGCTGGAGTTAACGTAACATCGAATTTCCATTGTAATAGTAGGGACCCTGAATATTCCTGTTTAAGATTACACAAACAGGTACAAGCAAAAGGTCCATAAATTTTTACAGTTTGTAAAGTCGATATACTATAATACCATTCGTATAGTGCAACTTGGCTAGACCAGGGTAATTATCCAGGGTCTCCCGCAGCGACAATTTGCATAAACATATTGAACATTTGCTTAATTCCACGGTTTAGTGTTAGAGTAACCCACCTACTGTTAGGTGAATTTCTTACAACTCGGTTTTCGATTTATAGACAAATTATTAACCGAGACGAGCCTAATATAAGTGGTTCCGTCAGATATTTTTTGAAACATTTTAGTGCGTATATTTTTAATTTAGCCGCAGGTTTCGCCTACGAAAACGACAGTACTAACCTAACCTAACCTTACTCTACTCTAAAAAATAAAACACTGGACCGAGAGTCATGCATGTGTGTTCTAATCGCGCTGTATTTATGGGGACTAGCTTTTGCCCGCACCTCCGTTTACACAGATGTTTTGTGAAACTGTCCCATGTTCTGAGTGTAAATACCATCTGTTCGTCTCCGGTGACATGTATATCTGTTACATCTGATAAGGTAGTCGAGGGAAGAGAAGAAAACACTGAAAAATAAACAAGCAAACATCCACACATTATTAGACTACTAAATTCGTAACCCTCATTTTTGCCTCGGAAAAGACACCTTTATTGTTACAAAGTACTTTCAAACACACAAACGCGTTCATTAAAAACTTTGCGTATGGAACTCACCTTAAATCGTAAAGTCAATCCACATTGCAGATTAGTCATGTATTTTTAAACTTCGCAGCCTTTTCCTGACCTAGTTAAAAACCGTGGCTCTATTAACGGAGAGTCCGCCGCAAGTGGCCTCAGGGGTTGTTTGGACCCTTTTAATCTCGTATTATCACACCCCGATGCGTGTGTGCTCGACTTTGTCAAGATTGTCACACTAAATCACGGCAACAACAGCCGGTCTGTGGCGGAGATTAGACTGACGGTATTTTAGCGAATATCATATGGCGATAGTGAGATTCGTTTGTCACCGGACGTGTTATCAGTTATAAACTTATAAATAACTATGAATTCATGAAACAGTTGAACGTATCTTCTGTAATTATAATTTATAAAGTAAGTACATTTGATTTTGGAAACTCCATTCTCTTTTGTACATTACATAACTCTTAGCACTATTCAAAGTTCTCTCTGATGAGCTAGTGTATTCGATTCCTGCCTTGGCGGGAGCTCAAACTAATTAATCATGAATTTAGTCAACTCTACGCCACCTACATGTGTGTGTTTAGGTACCTAACTCAATCTCTTAAAGGGCCGGAATTGAATTACTTGTACCAATGCACTCTGGTACAAACGAAGTTTCACTTTTCAAAGTGAAACATTGCAGTGTTATAAATAAATGGCAATTTTTAATGTCGCAACAATAGAGCAATGAAAACTCAAAAAGTACCCTGTTACTATTTACCTGTTTTCGTTTTTGAACCAAAACCTTAAATAGTTTTGATTTTTTATTTAAATTAACCAAGGTTCTTTATTATCCGACAAGGCATTAGAAATAAAACTTGCGACTCTAGCTGGCACATTATAAACTGTACAAGGTTTCGTTATAGCGTTACAAAATGACACCACACTGCTCCTGACACAACTGACTTACAAGTCTTTACTACTCGTACATAGTATAAAACAAAGTCGCTTCCCGCCGTCTGTTTCTTTGTATGTACGATTAGTAGATCTATCAAACTACGCAACGGATTTTAATGCGGTTTTCACTATCAATTAGATAATTTTCCACGGAAGATTTATGTATGTAATAACACCCGGAGCGGAGCGAGGGCGGGTCGCTAGTATATCATAAATCGTTAGTATTTCACCTTAAGGTCTATTTTTTACTGCGATGCAGTTAAACAATGAACAATGGCAGCTCGAGCACTCTTGTATTTACTTTGTATGAAAACGGGCAATGAATAAGACTCCTGCAGATTATCTGCATAAAACAAAGGGCACTGGAGTCCTAGCTTGCACTTTAACAGCCTGTTTAATATGCTGCAACTTTCTTTTGTTGGCCATATTGTACTAAATGTTGGACCAGATAATAAATTCACAGGTTTGATTATTGTTATGGTCTTTTCAAAATCAGGGCATCTTTTTAACCGACTTGAAAAAAGGAGTAGGCTGTTTGGCTTTATGTATGTTTTTATATGTACACCGATTTCTCCGTCAATCGTAGACAGATTCTGAAAATATTTTTTTTTGTTTGAAAATGCATAGGTAAACTCCCAAGGTGGTCCCATTGCCACCAAGTCAGAATCGAAATCGAGGGAACTCCTCAAAAGTTATGGGCACACATGAAGCGATTTTGGTATGAGATTTCTGATTTTTGATAAGAAGCTACTTATATACTCATTATAATGCATGTGGTGAAGTGAAACTGATGGTGAAGTACCGGGAGAACTCAATGATTAACGGCCCTGCATCATGGACAGCGACATTTTGTTAAAGGTGATGACGATGACAGATTGGTATTAGGGTATTGTTTCTTAATGCGATGTATATGTGCTTTAGTTTATCACATTTGCGTTGTGCTTTAGTTTATTGCGTTAGGTGCATCACTAAAATGCTAAAAAAAAATTAACAAAGAAACCGTCTTAAAAACCCACTGAAAAGCGTTAAATAAAGACCGGCTTCCTAGGAGTCCCAGGAATTTACTATTTAGTGCCTAATAGGTACACGGGTACATGAAATATATCGAAATCTGTGGCAAGAATCATGAGTCATTGCTATTGTGTATACCTAGCTGGTGCAAGCGGCCCTGAATCGAGAGAAACGGATGGATCTAAGCTAGGTATGCCTTACAAAAAAAGAGTGGAACAATTACGGAGGCTTTTCTGAGTGTGGCGATTTTCTTTAATTTATATTAATCGCTACCTCTCCCGACATGACTTTTTACGTTTGTTATAATGTTTTTGACCTATATGCGTGAATGTATGGTTTTGTGTTTCCTTGTAGATGACCGAAACGAAGTATTATTAGATTCATGTTAGTATCTGGAAAATCAGTTCCCTTCAGCTAGTTTGAATATAATTCAAATGCTTGATGCGGTGCATATTTGACAATCAATATAAATAATTAATTAAAAACAAAATTGCGGCTTAATTAGTTCACAAATCGTGCATTTTGCCACGCTTGAATTGTGATTGTGATAAACGAGAAGCACTCCATTATGCATTAATTTTATTAAAATGGTGTGTTATTATAATTATGATAACGATGTAATTCAATATTTCAATGCTTACATTACTTTGTACACTGATTATTATAAACAGGTAAAGTTTAATAAACTTGGATAAAGGAGGTAATCGTCAAAACTACTCATCAGATTTCTATTTTTTTTCACTAATATCTAGAATAAGCTTTCAGGATGGATATAGGCTAACAATAACTTATATTAACCGATGCTAAACAAGGGCGGGTCGCTATTATATAAATAAAAATGAAATAAGTTTGTTGGCAAGCGCATCACTTGAGAACGGTTGGATAGATTTGGCTATTTTTTATGTTTATAACAGTCCGAATAAGGTTTTTAGGGAAAAATTGTAAAAGTTGCTGGATAAGTAAAATAGGACTGGATAACGTCGGACGAGTTAACTTAAAAATAAATTGTTATGCCATTATAGCTATAGCTGGCTGATGTAACACATGACCAGTCGGTAATCTGATACAGTAGTAATGTTGAGTAAACAATACTAGGAGTATGACGTCACGCGTGGTTTAATTAGCCAACTTACGTATTTTTGTTGACATACATCCGTCCCGTGGCCACTATCAAAATATTTTACGACAGACGTCTATGCTTACTCAGCTAGTTCGCAAGACCCCGGTTTGGTTTGTTTTCCTGATCGAGCACACTTGTTTTGGTCAGTCACAGCTGCCACTTCAGTATTCGAAGTACAAAATTTACCCTAAACCATGAAAATATTTTATACAATTGTGATGTCAAAATATATCAGGATTGATTTTTGATATTTTACCGCACGTCCTACGAAGCCCGTTGGAGTTGTTACAGTGCACAGATGGCCTTTCACAATGCATTACTTACCTTAAATTAAAATTAACATGCTATACATACATTATTAAAGAATTCTGATATACATAATATAAATACTAGGAATAAAAATAAAATTGCCATAAAAAAGTTTCGTGTCCGTAAAGTATATAAATCATTTGTAGGTCAATGCATTCATTTTTATAATAAATTACCCGACGTAGTTTTAGAGTTACCCCTTCCAGCACTTAAAAATTACTTGAAAAAGTCGTTGATGTCAAAGGCGTACTATAGGGTCGAGGACTATCTAACGGACAAAAATGCTTGAAAAAAATTAACTAATGTTTAATGTTCAATAGCTTACCTACTACTCGTACATACCTCATAAAAATCATGTAAACGCTGTGTCTTGTCTAGGGGACACGGTTTATGTAGGAAGACATGTCAAAACTGTTTTTGTGTGATATATATATATAAATTTTCTCGTAGTCATTCTGACATGTTTTCCTGCAAAACTACGCAGATATTTAATATTATTTTTACAGTTTTATATAATGCTAGAATAAATAGTGACATTTTATATTTTTATTAAAAAAATGACTAACTGTTGAATTTCTTGCGGCGCTTCTTCTCAGCAGTGGTCTCCTCTTGGGAAGCGCTGGTAGATTTTGACGTGTAAAAGTGCCCGTGCGGCCTACTTACTGAATAAATATCTTTTATCTTTTATCTTTAAAGTTATTAATTATTATTAGTAACATGTTTAAATTAAATATTAAGAATAGAGTCCACATTAAGAATAGAGATATTTTTAAATTAAAGAACGTTAAAACCGACGAAAATAAAATTTGTTTAGGTATAACCCCACTGTAAAACCCAAACAAGTAGTTTCTCTCGTGCATTTGAGTTTATATTTTGTTCGGACAGCCGCCAGAAACAGTTCAAGTGGTGAAATTATGTCGACGGTGACGTTGTGAAAGAAGATAAGTTAAAAATATTCTTATAATTTGTTTATCTGTTAATCACTGCCTTGACATTATTTTAAGGAAGAGCATAGATATTTACAAAAGGGATGCTGAACATGGTTAGATTTACTTTTGACATCGATATTATCGATATACTTCGATATTGTGCATTAAGTCCGAGTCCACACTAGACCCTTTTTTAATAATTATACATATAGTAGGTAATAATAAGTCACATCACTAGGTAAATCTTTTATTATAAATGTGAATGAAGGTTTTTTTGTTCCGTCTTTACGGTTCAATGCGTTAACGTCCAGTGATAGTTAATAGACGAACATAGGGTACTTGTTATCCCGGAATATTGAACAGATCCTGAAGGAATAGCGATAAACGACTTCTGCGTGATAGGAGTCGCGGGCAAAAGTTGGTTATATTGGTTGGTTGGTTGGCTGAAGAAAAGCGAAATTCCGTTTTTGAAGATTTGACACTACATAAGAATTTAAACCAGTTTTTTCGGTTACGTAATTTTCGCTGTCTGCCGCCGTGGTAGACGGCAGTCTCACCTGCAATGGGCGTGAGAAATCCACGGGGCGGACAGGTTCCTACATAATGTATTCGCCATACTTTCTGGAGAACCTTACATTCGTGGGTAAAAGGTAGTCTCCGAAGTATAAACCCTTTTACGAAATTGAGTCTTCGTGCACAAAGCAGAAATGCCACCGACAATATTTCGAAATTACAGTTCAAATTCAAACTTGATTTTGGGTGAACTCACGAAAATCTAGTCTAGAATAAAAATCGTCAGTAACGGGCACAATACTGCCCTCGTAAGAAAAAAAGGCACATCTGCGAATTATTCACAGAAGCATATTAAACCCTGTGTACGTTAATAAGGGTCGCATGTGCAATACCAATTCGTTTGCACATGTGCCTTTTCTTCTTATGAGGGCAGAATAGAGCAAAAAATGAGGGTGCTCCTCGGAAGATATTGGCAGCATAACCAATACATATTTTTAACTAACCACTACCTTAATATGTAGTGGTTGCCTTTTGTAAATATTGTACCAGTTGTCACCTTGTCAAACTCTTTTGCTGAACTATACGTATCACATTAGGTTCTTTGTTCGTTATATAAATAAGCCAAATAATTTTAGTAACAAATTGTTCTACCCAGAGTTCATATGTTTTTGTTTGTGTTTTAATTATAAATAGTTTGGTATAGTCGTATCGTTATATTTTTCATTAACCCAACATTCATACTATAAAATTATGAAAATGTAATAACCCAGTTAAATAAGTTCACAATGCACGACCCATGTGCAGCTCGTTTCGGTCAACATTTATTATTTACCCGGTGCCTTTTATAAACTAATTAAGAACTTTTCGCTTTAATCAACATTTTAATTACTAGTTTGCTCCACACTTTCACGAGTGTGTATTTAGCTACGCAGATAATGGTGCATATTAATAAACTTTATATTTTTGCACACAGTTTCTTCCGCGTAGGCTGTTTTTGTCAGAGTACATCGAAGATGAAATATAAGTAATGACTGAATGAGTAGGTAGGTAATGTGTTTTCAAACCACGAAGGAACACCCCTCAGTTCAGATGACGTTGCCCGGTTGCATCAATGTATTGATTGTATAAGCGTCGTCGATTGAAAACACCATAATATGGTATATTTCATATAATTATGGTATACAATGTTTAATATTAGCGCTAAACCGTTTAGGATATGGTCCATGTAAATAGTATACATCCAGAATCTCTACAAATTTATAACTTGAGAGGGATTACACTCTCTTAAAAAAACAGTTAAAAGAGCACGCATGTCATAAGAGTAAACACTCGACTCACTAAAAGAGCATTCAGAAAGCATCTTGAGAGATTAAAATCCAAAAGTCTGTTGGTACACAGGCAAGTTTAAACATTGAGCCAAGACTCGGGCTATGAAATTCTTCCCCCTTTATTTATTCAGGTTTGTACGCGACGTGTTTGCACCGCCGTGGAGAGTTCGCAGCTGACTCCGTCTGTGCCGCGAGTTACGAGATGGAGGTCTAGAAAAATAATCTTTGCTGATGAGGAAAACAAGGACTACTAAGCTAACATCAATAATAGTGTAAGATAAAGCGGACTCGTGTATTCGCAACCTTCTCCATGGGTCTGGAACCTGGACCATGAGTACTCGTACTTGTCGTGGAATATGCATTCGATAAGTGGCGCTGGCGCAGAATGCTCCGTATCTCATGGACTGAACGCCGCACAAATGTCTATTCTCGACGAGCTCAAAACCTTCTCCCGTCTGCATAAAACGAGTTTGATTTTTTTCCGACTGGACAGATTAGAGAAGCTTGTCATGAGAGTTGTGTATCAGAGAGAAGCATAGACGATGTTTACTTAGAACATAGACTAAAGCAACAACAACTACAACCGGATTGACATTTTGATGGATAGGTTGAAGTGGCCTCCGCAATACCGTCCGAGGATTTTGCAGATGTATCCGTAGAAGAAGAAGCAACATCTTGTCTTTTTTCCATGGATCGAATAAAATCAGCCTCCTCTCTTAAGTCTTGCACCACAATGTTAGTTTCAGTATACGTTTTGTAACTTAAAAGATACTTCCGAACTACTTAAGAACTGTGGTGTAATTTTTGTTTCGTTTCTTACATTTCCGCAGTGGGTCTTTAATGATCTTGGTTCAACAAGCAAACGGAAAGGAGGTTTTTTGAGTGTAGTGTTTGTTCACATTTAAGTATTTTGAAATTTTTTATACAATAAAATGAAAGCTGTTTAAACAAACTATGTTTTAAATTTATTTTGTTGATAATTTTTAATCAAACTTTTCCCTTTTCATTTATCTTGTGGTATTTGAAAATGTGAATGATCATATCACCAATTCAGCGCCACTCACGACACGTTGTCGTTCTCTGTTCGTAGTTTTCGCTACATACGAGGATTACTACGCTACGAGTGTAGCGGCGTAGCACTGCTGGCGCTGAATGGGTTAAAACGAAATGTCACGTTGTGTAGAGCTACGAGTACATTATTATTAAGAGTTCTGTGACAAGAGTGTTGGTTGCTGCACGTGTCGATTGTTTTGTCGCGTTTTTTAGTGCTTGAGTGGTGTTAAAGAGCTCGGTGGAGTGGTCGGCGCGTGTGGCGGCCGACACTCTTGCCTCTGATCTCGGAGAATATAACACTCTAAATGTTTGAATAACATTTAAAAAACCGATCACATGTAACCTCAAACTTTGATATTGGCAGAATTGTCCTCATGGACCGAAGCCATTTTAACAAAAAAATTAATTGAATTGAGTACATATTAAATTATATATAGAAGCTTTGTTTAGTTTCATGTTGAGGCGGGGGTTTTCAAATTGGGAGAAAATCATCACTTTAGGTAGTGTTATAATGAGCTTAAATAAACAGATAAACTAGACTAAGAAACTGCATTAGACTCGAACCCGTTTACTTAGTAGCGGAGTTGTCTCATTAAGTTGGCGTCGCAACACAATTAACTGCACTAAGGAGGGGATTGTTCGTGCGAAGGTGAAGGATTTGCTCATTTCCTTAATTATTGGTTCAAGGCACCAGCGCTTTGTTCTAAGATTGAAACATTGTTCTAGCTTAGCTTGTGTCTACAATTTGAACGATATATGTTTAGCATTGAAGGTTATTTTAGTGTAGAAAATATTAGTCAATAAAATATAAAATGAAATTTAATCTCGTTGTCTCAAGGTTTTTTTTAGATAGGTACAACGCCAAGTCAAGGGTTAAGTGTATTGAAGTTCTTATTCACTTTGTTAAATCGAAAAAGATTATTTCCTGTCACCGTAACCGGAGATCGAGATCACTTTTATGTTAACTCTCTTCCGTCATTTCAAAATAGAAGACAATTTGTATGAATAGTTTAGTGGGATGCTACTCTAAAACACAATATGCATACGTAATGTATGTGTACCTATTATTTTAATTTATGCATTAATAAAAGCTAGCATGGTTATTATGCGAGTGGTTTTCAGATATTAAATACTAATTTAAACGAGACACTGTAAAATTATTTTTATAATTTATTCTGTTACTGTGGAAACCTGTGTTCTGCCATGCTATACGCTCAGGTTTTCCTGTAAACTTTAAATGATGAATGAAAACAAACTGCGAAACTTTTACAAATCAAACTTTCCCATTCATCACTAGAAGTTAAAAATATTTCTCAAAAGCAGTGTTGAACTCCGCAAATAAAGATATCTCAGCAGCGCTCCCGCATCATTCGTCTTTCTTACAAATTCCTTCGTATTCGCTTTAAAGCGGTCCGTTAAAAAAATGATACCGCAAACGACGTCCGCCATTCCCGAGCTCTTAGTACCTACATTAAGAAGCATTAGTTGAGTAACAAAGGGTGTGACAAAGTGTCGCCGGAGGGCCGGCGACAATGCAGGCGACAATGGCGGCTGTTGGTCGAGGAGCACGCAATGGTTTCCGTCTGTTAACGACTTAATGCATTGACTCATTTGCTTGTGGTAGATTTGTGGTTACCTGTACATTGCTGATGCTTGGGGAGAATGAACTGTGTTTTTTTGCACAGGGTGTTATTTTTATAACGAGATAGAGCAAACTTTATGGTTTAAATCTTGAAGTTCTAAGATTTTGCCATTTTTTTATGTTATTTGATGAAAATGGAATTACAATTATCAAATATTTTGAAAGACCATCAAGGATCAAGCATTATCAAGATGACAATTATGAACGCTGTAGGTATGATAAATAATTATATTGTTTTAACAATGCACGCTGCTTTAAAGTAGTTGATACTGACCGAGATCTACTATCCACTGTACAAGCAAAGAGTTTTTATTTAAGACTGAAAACCTGATATTCATTAATTAATTTATTACACTGACAAAATAGAGAATCATCCAAAATTATCCTGGGAATATCTTGTATACTTAAAATAAAATATCGTGCAGGTAAAGATATATTTTTGTTCACGCCATACCGACCTCGCTGATCGATGTTCTGATTTACCCAAATCGAATCCCGTATGTAATAGTACCCGCGAGTTCGAGCGAAGTTTCCGAGTTCTACGTACTTAGAATTTTTATTGTGACGATCAATCCTCGGATTGGGTGTCGGCCCGTAGATTATTCTCACACGGAATACGAGTTTGAGCTCATGACAATGCGCGTCTCACTGGCGCGCTACTTATTCAATCTGTATAATCTTCGCGTTGTTGTTAGACTGGGATGATTCTAAATGAGTTGCGGTTGAAAGTTACTGAGTTAATTTGTAACGATACAGTCAGTCAGGGAGGCTTTTCTTGAGAAACTGGTTGCGATTTCAGAAAGCAAGGAAATAATAGACAGAATATTTAAACAGTTTATTACTTTCTGTTGAAAAGGAGCATTATTCAAGAAAAATTTCCGTGTCTGTTATATGTAGATACTGTAATCAATTCTTGTGTCATCACAAAAACAAGGAATAATAAGAGGTTGCATTAATCTTAATTAATGTTACATACTAAGTAGGTATTATTAAACATATGTGATGTAAAAGTACCTTGCTAGCATAACCAAAAAAACATATATTATCATCTGTAATAATTATTCATTCAATGAATAATGAGAAGTAACAAGTGAAAAACTAGAAGCAATATATCATTACCAGGCGACATCCCAGGAATGAACAATAACAAAAAAGGACGCCCACGTACACACCTTTATTTAATAAATCACTTTCATGAAAAATAAGCGCGCTCACAATTCCTTTCCTTTCACACGCTTATGCTAACCATATTCTATGCATTGCATTACCTTATTTAAGAGGTAATATGCATTTCTGTTGAAATTTTTATGCGAATACGCTGTTCACTCTTGCTATAAAACATGTTTTGAATAAATTTGAAAAAAGATGTTTGCCTGTAAACTGAAAGTGATAATTGAAGCGAGTGAGGCAATTTTAGCTGCGTGTATAAAAATCATTTTTGCCACGCTTTTGGTTGCCTTTTTGGGTTGTATTTAACTTTATAGTATTATACTTTGTATGTTTACTGTCAATATTTTTGGTGAACTTAGGTACCTACTTACTGTACTTGTTCTGTTTGTTAGTGAATGGGTTTTGAATATTTGGATCATGCAAAAGTTAAAATCTTTGCGCGAAAAATCCAAATTAACCATGCAGTAGGTAGGTATGTCCGATAAAATACCTCTAGTTTTACTTTACGGACAAAATTTATGTTCTTATCAAAAGCTTTTAGCAAAAATATTGCTTTCTCTAATTTCTTCAATTACCTACATATTATATAATTGCATTATACTTGCAAATATAACAACAACAGTTATTAGTGTCGTTATATTTTCCAAGGAATTATACATTCTTTATGGGCCCTTGGTTAGTACATGATGAACGCAACTAATATGTTAGCACTAAGAAATAGGTATGCAGGCCCGCCGCGGTCGGGCCAAATTATTCACGAAGTTCAGTCGTTAAACCCCTTGAGCCGGGGCAACTTTCTAAAAGTGAAACAATAAGAACGTTCCCCGGTTCGAAAATAGTCTTTAGACAATAAGAATATAAGGTGCCGCAGCTTTAGTTGAAAAATTAAACGCTAAGCTTCTCAGAGTTACGTTCATGTTTCATTGTTGTATTGTAAGTATGAAATTGTTTCAAGCGTTGGATAAATGATTAATATCGTTTACTAAAATACAATTTTTCCGTCTTCACTATCAGCACAATTTTGTCATTGTCCGGGGCATGAATAAAATAATCCTTGTCATATTTATAAGTGAATTCCACCTCATCACACTAATTCTACTAATATTTAAAATGTGAATGTTTGTATGGATGTTTGGATGTTTGCGTTTCAATCACTTCTAAACGGCTGTGCTGTTTTGAATGAAATTTGCCTCACAGATAGACTTTATTCTAGATTGACACAAAGGACAATTTTTATCTTGGAAAATTATATAGTTCCTGAAGAAGAAGCGTTAAACCAATTCTATAAAGACGGAGTCGCGGGCAAAAGTTTATTGATCATACATTTATAGTCAATTTATTTAACTTCCAACTAGGCATTGCTAGGCAATATTGTAAGCGAAAGCGAATCTGACATGTCAAATATCCATATTTTTAATAAAGCAATAAATGTTAATACTGAAAATGCAATTATTTGTAAAGAGTGGCCTTATAAAGAAACATTGGCCTATAATAGAATACGACAATTTATCTGGACAAAGTTGGTGACGGGGGGACAAATATCTCGGCTTAGTCAGTGAAAAAGATACATTTCCGTGTAATCGCTGCACCGGCAACTTTGTTACTTGATTACTGATCTGCTAAAAGCTCCACTTTCAAAAATACCTTAATGTATAAAGATACTGCCATAAAACTAGAGACATAAGAAATAAATACAATATTCTTGATACAAGCATTAGTACTTTTAAAAGCCAGCCCAAATTTACTCGTAAAAGTTATTTAATAAATTCTCCCGCTTAATCACAACAGAAGAAAGCAAAAGATTTAGAAACCTGAGTCCATCTGCCAAAACTTTCAGGTAAAGTTGGAGCAAGTCGTCTTGATTACGGACCTTTAAGGGAAAAGTGTCTTGGAGGATCCTTTGCTGATGTTTATATTTGCGGAAGGGACATGTAAGTTTCCTGTTTCGTAAGCAAAAAGATGTATCACGTAAAGAGATGTAGCAAACTTATAAACACAGTGATTCTTATAAAACATAATTACGGTATTACTAGACCCTTAGAATGTACTCAAATTTGTAGCAGATTCAAAGACTCTAGAAGAAAGAGTTACAATTTTACTTTTAATAGATTGCGACTTCACGTTAATCTGTATTGTTGCCGACTAACTGACAGTCAATAAAATAAAATAAATAAATATCAGGGACAATCAAATATACTATACAATATGGAAAACGATTCTGATGTAAAAATAAAATAAAATATCAGTCCCGGGCTAAGCTCTGGGATTGTACAATGGGCATTAGACCAAGGTACATAATATATACATAGAGACAAATAAATACTTAAATTACTATAAGAAATTCATAATGCACTAGGACGGGGCGCTTATTTTTGACGATCAACGCGGTTAAAACGCGAGGATATATACATTTTATGCCGACAAAATCAAGGGTAACTTCTAAAAGGATCCTTAACATACGTTTTAGTTTACTATTTAGAATTGCTACTGCTTTTGTGGGCACAAATCGTATAGTGCTGTATCTGACCACACAGCGGAGTGCACCATATGTCGCCCTCGCTTAACGAAGATTTAGTGACGTAAGAACACCACATGTCCACACCATTATCCTCTGGGACACTATGAGAAATGCTCACACGTCCGGCCTTAATGTTAATGTGATTTAAATCGGATGCTACAGATTGTTCCACTTGTTTGGCTTTGAAATGGTTTGTTAATGTTTCAAAATCACTTTACAAAGTTGTACTCGTACATGTATGCTACGTCCAGTAATAAACTCTTTACACTTTTACTCACACAGTTGACTATCATAATAATAAAGATGTGAATGTACCTACGTATTAGACGATTGTTAAATATTTTTGATTATTTGTGTGATAGCAAACATATCTCACCCATATCCAAAGTTCTTACTCGCATTCCCTATCAAGAACAATCACTTTTAGTTTTGTGACTAGGATGACTACGAATAATGTTATTCAGGCACCATATCATTAATCTTTGCCGTTTTAATCCACTTGCGGCTAAGAATATCATGAAGTTTGAAGTTGGAACTGCCAGCTCCACATAAAACACTAGAACTTTAAACTGGATAGAATTTTCCTCGTCGACCTATAAATCTCAGGCTGCATCGTCAAAACACATTACCCTCACTTTGTCCGCTGCGTAACTCAGGCTCACGTCGCTGCATGATAAAGCTAGCTTTCATAAACTCGGCGTTCTAGTTCCTTGTTAATTTAAAGTTGAGATTTTGTTTGCTTTAGTTAAGGCTGTACGTGCGGGCGGAGAATACTAAGCAATACTTATCTCGTATAGCACGTGTGCCTTGGCGTATATTTAGCTAGAGTTTTGATACGTCTTGTGCTTAGGCATATGCAGGGAGTTATGTATGATAGCGCTATGAGTAGACGGGACATCGTATGGACTGCAGATTGGGTAAATGGTTGAAAATTAGTGATAGATTCAGGCCAATCGGATTCACAACTTAACGTTTAGCAACTCTTCATATTTAGGGTTAAAAACATTTTTATCATTAAAATATGTTTTTTTATTTATCCGACCAAGTAGACCGCCGGCGCCGATGGCTGCCTCAGCATTTCTGAATAAACAAAAACAAGATAGAGGTTACTCGTGCGATCGCCAAAATGAAACAACGTATTTTTACTAACTATTTAAGATGGGTTTAAGTTAAATTAGTTGTAATAGAAACATATATACTAGTAAGTACCTACCTATTGATTGGAACTAGAAAACAATGCACAGAGATAACGAAACTTGTTAAATATAAAAAGAGCCTAATAAATAATGTTTACAAATCAGAGTTTCGCGCTAATAACTTCGGAGTACCGCAAGGAGGTAATCTAGGTCCACTCTTGTTCCTGTTACATATTAACGATCTACTCAGGGCCACGTCAAATAAATGTATCCTTTTCGCAGATGATACAACGGTTCTAATCAAAGAAGATAGTGCAAGTGGTTATGAATCAAATATAAATAATGCTTTAAGGGATCTCAACTTATGGACTAATAGTAACAATCTAAAAACTAATCTCATCAAAACCAAATTCATGCAATTTCATTCTTATAGGACCTTACCGCTCGAATTAAATGTTTGCTATGACAATGAATTAGTTGACGAAACAAATAGTTTTAAGTTTTAACTATTTTAACTTTTGACAAAAACCTAAATTGGATGGCACATAATATAGACTCCTCATGTTAGTAATATGTGCATTAAGGTGTACAACGCCCCTCCTATACAAATAATAATGCTTCAGGGCAAAAAACCGTAATTAACTATTTTATGACCCTCGATATGTATTTCATTATGTGTTATATTTTGATATTAAATTTATAATTGTAATTTGACATAGATAATTAAAGTTTTTGACATTGCTAATTGAAATTTTGACATTCGAATTTGTAAGTTTGACTTTAATAATTGTAATTATGACATATATCATTGCAATTTCAACATTGGTAATTGTATGGGCCAGTCTGGATCAAGAAAAATCAAAGAATAATTCGAAATTCAAAGTTATTTATTTTCAACAAAGTTTTATGTAAGCGGTGTCGAATCCTCCTTTTAAGTTAAACACTTGTATTAGGAGGAATTTGCTCTTTCATACAGGTTATTTATTCCTAAACACCCAAATGTTAAAAATAAAACTAAACATAGTTGTTATTTCTAGCAACTAAATTACTACTAAATAACAGGTTTTTTGTTAAAATAGACACATAAATAAATATATAGATTGGAAAGATTCGCCAAATCTTTTCCGATTTGTATATACGTACAATTAAATGTTTACATATTTACATACGTGCTTAGGATAATAAAATTGATATCAGTGCGATTTTTATAAAAAAAATAAAAGTTTTTACTCGGTTTCTGTACCAAAGAATCCTACTACCCTACTACTAATTAATGTACTCGTAAAAGTTAAGATGTTTCAATCGCACAAGAGTGACCGAATGGATATATTGATATCGATATCCATATCGATGGGTGACATTTTACGGTAATTGTGATGATAAGATGAAATATGTTTAAGTCCAGAATTTTCTGGAAATAACGTTAATCAACTTCTACGCGGACATCCTAAGTATGTTCTTCGAAATCTTGATAAATAAACAACTGTAGCTAAATACAATAAAATGTGCCATCTTTGATAACTTTATCGTCTCTTAAAACCGATCGTTTTGCGCTCTGAGCGAAATCTTGAAACTCAGCTGTGTGTTTGAGCTATTTATTTTGTGGTGATAATCTTGAGCAATTATTAAGTATTACTTACTCTGATTTATTTTACTATAAAACATTACATCAAAAGAAGAAAAGCATAGCTTTTAACTAGGGTTAACAAACTAGCGACGCGCGTTCCTTCCAAGGGATCGTCTGACCCTGTTGTGTAGTATCCCAATCTCAACGTCCCCATTGTTCTGGAGCACCGAAATTATTGTGCTTTGTGGATTAAGCTGCTGTTATTATACTTGACTATTCGGTATTGAATTTTGGAGCGCTTAGAGGTCGTTCGTGTCATTCTGATCATCCTCGGTTTGTGAGAAAATCTTATGATCAATTTAAGCTTTGACAGAGATGAAATGATTTTTGAAGACAGCAATGGGTTTGCCAACAAGGTTCATGGTTCATGGTGAAATGTTGATTTATACAAAGTTTAATTATTTTACTTTAATCAATTTGTAAAAATAATTTTTACGAACTCTGTGTATGAACTTGTAAAGTTAGGTGTCAAAAACCGTATTCAAGTCCTCCTGGCAGTTCAAAGCAATTTCTTCGACAAGGTAATCGTGTTAGGTTCTTTTACCCGGGGATTATTTCACAGACAAATTGCTTTACAAGTTGTGCGCTACACCAAGCGACTTAGCCAACAAAGATTTCTATGCAATTTTAGCATAATGCTTGTTCCTCGAAACAATTTACAGGCTAACGGTATACACGCTGTCAGAAGTTTGTATTTTTCCAAGAAATTGTGTTAAAAACTCATTTTCTTTAAAATTTTGCGTTAAACTAGTTTTCAGTTTGGAGGATGCAATTTAATAAAAAATACAATAAAAAACCTCAAACATACAGTTCAATATTCGTCAACGGTTTATGCGAGTTGCTCAATAAGTAATGCAATAGTAAATGCAAGATTCATAGAAATGACGGAGTAGTTCCGGTCAATCGATTTTACTGGCACGGCCCCCGACCAATGGAAGCACAACACATATATCATTCTCACTGTAATGTTGTGGCCAATGTAGTTGGCTGGAAAATATGGGATTGTTAGAACACTTGTGGTTTATCGATTTCATGTGTATACCTACATGCTAGACATTCTACATACATTTTCAATGTAGAGTAGGTGACCGTAGGTGGCTACGATTATTTGATTGCTCTGAAAAAGTGGTTGCAATCAATTGTTTTAAACTATACGTAACACGACATTTGCACGACTAAGTCTTCTCGTGACCTCGGTTGTATTGTCACGTTGAGGTATTTACCTCAACGTGACACCCATTTGGGTGGAGTTAAAAAAGTTAGTCATGGTAACTTAAATAATTAAAATTTTCTACAGAAACTTTTGCGACTTCGTCGTTTTCATGATTTACTACGGCTAACTGTTTGCTAATTATTACGCTATAAAGTCCCGTTTGTATACTTTTAGTAAGTGCTATCAGTATTTTTAATAAGTCATCTACGTAGATAATTAGCTCTATTTAAGACATTAAAGCACAAATTGTTATTATACTTCATAGAAAAACCCATTAAACCCATCGCATTTATTAACCCAGCGATTATCAAATTGATTGAAAACAAAAAATGTATTACAAGCTAGGTCTTAAAACATGTAAAATCATGCTTTGGCATTCACATAATAAGTAGTTGAATCATATCATAAATTAAACATTTAATTTGTTATTGTTGTCCGTATATCAGCTATTATTGCGTATAATGTTGACCGGCGGCATTTAATCTAATTTAGTCCGATATTGACGGCTGTGTCTCTGGGGTATGGCGAATATAAAACCATCGCTGTGTATGCGGTTCTACTTTGATATTAGTTTCCGAAGGTTCTGGAATTTCAGGACCTTATTAAAATTATTTGTTTGTTCAACCGATTAACTCTTATTCATGAAGGAAAGGTCAGAGGATCCCAAGCTCCATTTGTGGTCGAGGTAGTATGAAGTAATTTTATTTTTAATTCTGTTGGTTTATTAGTACATTTAGATCCTGTTGTTAAATAATAAATGAATCAATAATAAATATCAGGGACAATCTCACGTAAATTGACCTAGCCCCAAACTAAGCACTAGGCTTGTAATAATTGTAAATGGTAATAAAGCTAATCTTACATGTGTTTCCGTACATGTGGTGCAAAGTTTCTCAATATTCAAAAGAAAATAATAATGTGAAGAATGAATTCAAAGAGCTGCCGCGTCATCATTAAACCACACAAACCACCAGACGCTTAACACGGCCCCCAACGGCCACCTGTCACGAACTTACTCCTACCATTGCTAAAAAAACATCGCGTGCAAGAACTCGGGTTAACTAAAAATTTCCACCTTACTTGTATGTACTTGTTATGTGAACTTCGCAGGTCTTTGGAGCAATTAGAGGGGCAAAAAGGTCCTCGCGTACCCACAGGATATCTGAGAATGGTCTGGAAAGTTTAATAAAGCTCCTCCGCATTTAAATCCTCCATTTAACTTTGTCCCGGCATAAGTCCGAGGATTAATCGCAAGACACTGCTCGTGATACTCTCGCCCTTTTTAATCAGGCTTACTTGCACTCGCGTTTAATTAACTCCATTTAGCATTTATTAAGATGCTAGTTTTTGATTAATGAAATGGTAGTGTAACTGGTCAATTCTATTTTTGAATAGCTACGTATCTCAGAGTTATTTGAGTTATAATAATAAACGTTTTGTGATAAACAAGTGTTTGTTAGTCATATTAGTACGTTTTAGGACACAACTAGGTTTATATTTGTGTTGACTTATTGAATAGATTTGCGATTATTAATATATGAAAAACTTTGAATTGGGTATAAATTGTAAATAATGAAAATAACGGTCAACATTCGCTTGTAAATAAGTCACTTATAAAGTACACTATACAAGACAATGAAGGATCAGTGAATATGGTAATATATCGATTGTTGGATGATCTGTTTCGACGATACATCTTCAATTAAGACGTTGTCATCATCTGACTGATGTAGGGATAGGTACGGTGAATTTTGAATCGGACCCTTAATTAAGACCGATCTATTACTGCAACAATATACTGCGAAATTAATTAAGTTTGTGTCAATACTCGCTATACACACAGCCGATTATAATGGATGAGTGCTTGTGTACTGACACGGCAAATTAAACAGCTGTTGCCGATGGAGCCTAACAAAACAGTTGAATTGCCGTGATTTGATACGTAATCTCTAGGAAATGCAATTAAATAAAAATAAAAATCAGGAGACAATCTCACACAAATTGACCTAGTCCCGAACTAAGCTAGGCTAGTACTATGGGTACTAGGCAATGATAAACATACTTATATAGAGAATTACATACTTAAATACATAGAAAACATCCATGACTCAGGAACAAATATGAATATTTATTGTTAGAGAAGCGCCTGGTAAAATAAGAAGATTATTTTTGTTAGTGATTGAATGACGAATGAATTTGTTATTTACAACAATATATTAATATGGTAACTATTTATTTACCACGTCTTAGGCGGTAATTATGGGATTTACATATTTTCTAGTTGTTTATCAGGGAGATTATGTTACATACCATAATTACAAATTCCGAGTACCTATATGTGTCGTGGTTAATAATTTTAATAATTAGGTATTCGGTAAGCATAGAAAATACGTTTAAAGTTCATATTTGACGTCTTAAAACGAAATCTTGGTGAAATAGTGCAGTTCTGCTTAATCCTAGTGCTAAGCTCCCAGCTGCGAAATTCATGAGATTTACAGGATTACACGCCAACCTCAGACGATCTCTCGGGTCTTTGGCCGAATCTTGTAATTACCATAAATATTCTCCATACTGTTTTCGGTCACGACGACTACTCCAACTCCTGTTGTTGGCATTCTCAATGACCGCTGCAAGGTCGGGCGTTAGTTCGTCTCGCCTGACATCTAGATCCGTACGACGATGGTTTTGAAGGTTCAAAGTTACTTTAAAAATGATCTCCAATTCGGAGGGTTGCCTGCTTGCTTTTCCCGCTGTGTTAGGTTTAAGTGAAACTATAAATATTATACCAAATACTTCAAGCATCACTTTTCATCTGGTAGGCCGTTAGCCTGTTATACAGATCACAAATCCTCCCAGAATCCACATTTCAATTGGCTAAAAAATTCTCCTGTCGATGTCTATTTTTTTTAATTCATCGTATTCCGAACGAGTAGGTATTACAAAGCCACAAGGCTGGAAAAACGCGGGCTTTATAAAAACTGTTATATCATATTCCTTTCCGGAGCTTATATTAGACTGCGTTTCCTAAACGTGTGTTCGAAAAAACTTTGGCAACGAATTTAAAATAAAACTAAAATTTTAGCGTGCATCTGCGCTGAATTTTAAGTGCACTTCGGCCACACATTCTACAAGTTTGTTTACAACTCTGTCTACTAAAATCAGACCAGATAAAATATTTTCGGTTGAGAATGTTCTGTGCAGAGTCTTGCAGAGAACAAATTGAACCGCTCAGAGAAGGAAATTTGAGATTTTGAAAGCTCAGTAGTGCGCGCACCGTCGGTCGGTTACAGCTTGTGTGACAAAGAAACTAGTCAAGACCAGCTCTGGCATGCTTTGGCTTTTATGTTTGCTGAGCAATAATTTGTCTCTGAAAACACAATTGCACTACTTTAAAGTTTTAATTGTTTTTAACCTGTTAGGTGATTCGCGTAGTTAATTACTTAATGGATCCTATCAAACTAAATTATTATTACACATCATTATAAAATAAACTCTGTTTGCAGCGATCGATGTAATTTTGTTCTGACATTCGAAGAGCAGGTAAAATCTATTAGTTACAGATTAGTGTAATTAATTGTAATATTAAATTCTGCGAATTCCGCGTACAACTGATAAAAATGTGCCATAGTACGTAAATTACAGCAAAACCAGCTTTTAATGAACTGGTGCAGGTAACTACTTTTAGGCAGACTGATCAAGTTTAATTTCAGCCATCAGACCTTCCGTGTCATATTTTTGTTGAAGAAAAATAATATCATAACATAAAAAACGTCAGCATTTTAATCTTTTAAAATAAAAGTGATTTCCCATGCAGAAAATTCAATTACACTGACGCGATGTTCAATAATCTTTTCCCGAACGTGAGCCACGTGATGTGACCGTGTCGGCGCGCGGGGATTGAAATGTGTGTTTATTGTTATCATACTGCTTTAATTTGGTTTAATTGACATGAACTACCTAATTACAATTTAAATCTAAAATTAACCAGGAGTTTACTTATTGTTATTATAATGTCAGTGTTTTCAAAATATTTCTTTTTAATAATAAATTCCATAAGTAAAATCCAAAATATGTTTTACTGAAATTCAAACAATGCGATTCAAAGAAAATAAATAAATAAAATGAATAAGATTCAGGGGAAAATCTAACACTAATTGACCAATTCAAAACTAAGCTATAGAACTATACTAGGAAAAGTTCTCTAAATTTCGAAATTGTAACTGGGTAAACAATTAAATAAAGCTATTTAGCTGGGTTGATAATTTATGAAATACTCTAGCACAGAGATGTGCTGTTCTCGAAAAATCACAAGAAATTTCGTTAAAAATAGACCAAAAAAATTTTGTTAATTGCTTTGTACTCTTACTGTGATTTTAATTGGGATATAAAATTGGAAATACATAGGTATACTGATAAAAGATACCTAAATAAGGATGTCTGAGAGACGTAAACACGTCGGTGCTTGAGACGTATGAGAATTATTACCTATAGGTATAACTAAAAATACTTTCAACGATGATAATATGTTTTCTCATTTAAAGCCAAATTAAAGCATTGTATTAAATTTACATGGGATTCAAATGCTCAATAGGTAAACATTTTTGAGACTATAATCAAGCAAGGCGTGTTAAAGTGCAATTATGATTTCTATAGCCCAGATATTTTGTTTGGGCCACAAAGGAAAAATACCTCCTCGTGGTTAAATTAGAGTTCACTCGAAAAAGAGTTTTATTATGCCCACACTGAATGAGATGGTAATCGCTGTTTGTTGTTCACTGTAAGGGTCATTGGGCTCTGGAAACAATGTTATAGTTTATTTGCTTTTAATCAGTGCCGTATTTTTTTAAATTGTACTTTTTTAAACTATCGTGTTTGTTAATCATGACACTAATAAAAACAATTATATAATAACAAGAAAGAGGTAGGCCGAGTTATCCCCACATAACTATACATAAAATGTACTTCTGTGACCGTGATTATGAGTTGACATAGAACGTTTGGAATTGGAAGTCAAGTGCAAGGAATTTCAAGGATGACAGAAGAGGTAATTCTCAATTTTTTTTTGACCGTATGTAAATATTATACCGTATAGTTTTAGAAAATTTACCATTTTATTCTAAATATTCGAACCATTTCCTTACGTTGCGCATAAAAGTCCTAAAAATATTTTCAGTGACATTTTGAGAGTTACTAGAAACTGAAGAAGTTTGAAGCGTATTTGAATGTTATACTTAAACCGGTTTACATCATTCGTGTTTTAAAATGTTATCCCTATAAGGATTATTTAATTATAAATATAATATTTATATAT
Organism: Tortrix viridana; assembly: GCA_963241965.1. Taxonomy (NCBI): domain Eukaryota; kingdom Metazoa; phylum Arthropoda; class Insecta; order Lepidoptera; family Tortricidae; genus Tortrix; species Tortrix viridana. The sequence goes on from OY725181.1 coordinate 7,555,328, forward strand.
ATATACATATCTTTCAATGGGACTAAAATGGGACTAAAAACCAAATTATTAATCCTTACTTGTTTTATACAGGGAGTTTTGGTAATCATTTTATAACATTTTAAATATATATTTTATATCAACTTCTTCACGCTGTCCACATTTCATGACAAATATATAAATTATCTTCAACGTGTGTGGCGCTCTTTAGTATTGAAATACATATTTCAAATCGAGACCATAATTTCTTCAACAACATTGCTGTCAACACGAAACAATCATGTATTTAAATTGAAACAAGCTCCCGAATATTCGGTCTTGTTTGTTTAGATTACTTAAAGTTGCGAACCGGAGTCCCTGTTTGTGTTGTGCCATGTAACAGGATTATCTTAGGCGGATCGTTTAATGCAGTAATGCGATTCCATTACATAACAATTATATGAAACTACCGATATAGGTAGGTTGTTGTGTTTGGGCATTTTAGCTTATTATTATCAGTGTGTCTCATTATTCAAGAGATTAAACTGGACTTAGGAGTCTCTATCTTATTTCTACTTCAAAATTTTGCACTACATTTTTAAACGTTTGTGTAGATTAGAAACACCCTGCGGCAAAGTTGGCCTCGGTTCTATATTTAGGTTAAGTAATTAGGCAAAAGCTGACTTTGCCTTCGTAAATTGTTTTTACCCAATTCTGCTTAATTGACCTTTAGAACCAACCGTTCGAACAAAGTATTAGCGCTATCATTTTAGACTTGCTTTGTCATGGTATTTTTGGTATGCCAATATAATATCAACGTTGGATTTATTGGTAAAACATACTATATAGACAGCTTGTTTGGTATCAACTCATTGCTAGAAAAATAAATTCTGCTGATTCGCCTGGCAAACAAATAACCAACATATTTTGATTAATTTTAAAGGCTGACCAACTAATCAAGAATGTTAAGAACGTGTGTGTATTCGAGTAATTAGTGCGTGAATAAAACTGAGATCTAAATATAATTTACAAATGCAAATTACAGTGCAAATTAGAACCCTCGGAGTGGAAAGTAAAGGCAGCACAGCGTTCCGAAAGGCGATGGATCAATCACCAACAGGTGAATGCCTTTGAGATCGAGCATCGCGACGAGCTTGATAAAAAACGAGACGAGCTCAAGTCCGGTCCACCAGCGGCCATCATTTACAATTATGTTGGCGGGGTGTCCTGCCCAAGATGCGCTCGTACCTTCACCAACAAGACCGGGTTCGCCAGCCACCTGAAAGTGCATCAAAGGGCAGATTAGCTGCGCCCCAGTGATAGTCTAGTTTGGTTAGGTTCAGAGTAATGCCAGTCGCTGTGGCTGAAATCGGCTAGGACATCATCATCATAGTTTACAGTACGTGATTGAAGGGCATAGTGATATATTATTATGTTACCTTGCGTCACAGATATAATCTTTACGAATAATTCCTATGAATAATACCTACCAATATTCTTCATAATTTCTGGGTACATGACGCGCCTAACACTTGGTATATAAAGGTTAAGTGGATACAAGCCTTAATTGAGTTACCTTAACGATTTAATTTGAATGGATGGAATAACAAAAAGAGCATTTTGCTATTTATTAGTTCAAAATGTAGGCTTGGAATATATTCCAAGTCTACATTTTTCCACGGCAAGCTCACTAAGAGGAATTTTAATGCAATTTAGTAGTGAATACGCCCTGAGAACTTTCAGCGAAATTCTTAAATATACAAGACTAAGATTCCACATGAAAGCCTGCACACATCAAGGCTTTATTTAAAAATAAAGTTGTAGTACAATATTCATAAATTGTTGGTATTTGCGACGTTCGTTAAGATTTTACCAACTTTTGTTTGCGATATGAGAATGTAGGCTGAAATTCAAAAGCGTCAGTTTAGTAATGTAAAAATTTTACTACCGGTGTGGTGTGTGCAGTTCTGTGTTTTGTGAAAAGTTAAATCAAGCAACTTTGTAATAGAAATTTACTAAGAAACTTTAATCGGAGTATTTTCTTGTAATTTAAAACATTTTCCAAAGGAATTCTTAAAACGAGTATATTTCTTCTACTCAAGTCAGAATGGTTTAATATATTCCGCAAATTGCGTAAATACTTATTTATCCCGCTGTGACTCATTTTTATTACAAGACGCTCTTAATCTTGGAACATAATAATGTGCACAATTTCTTGCATAAAATTTTTAATTTGAGTTCTTTTTATTTCGACATAAACTCTAGTCGGGTTATAAATTTTATTTGGTCGTTTATCCAGAAGGAAATAAAAGGACCGCGAATTTAAGTTTACGGGTGAAAAATTAAAATGCAAAATTAAAATGAAAAAATGTGTACTTTGTTATGTTAGGGCGGGATATATTAATTTTTACTTATACAATAAATAGCGACCCGCCCCGGCTTCGCACGGTAGCATTAATTATCTATACCTAATGTTCATAAATGATGGCCTATAACCTTCCTATCTTAGATAATTCCTTTTTCTGTTGGTGAAATTAAAATGATGAACTTTGAGAAACCACAAATCATAACTCTAAATTGATTTATAACTAAGTAATCAAAACTTAATTTTGACCTAAGAAAACATAGAACCTGCGCAAACTGCGAGGTGGAGGGTTTAAAACAAAATCAACATGAGGTTTCAACTTCTGTCCCATGAAACTCGTAATCAAATTTTAGACGAAATCGCCGGCGCGATGTTGATAAAAATATTCAGAGTTTTAATTATAAAATTGTTTGCGCTGAAAAGGTGAATTCTTTTATTTCAGAATTTGAAATAAAAAATGTTATTAACATTTTTAGACACGCTGTATTCATTTCTATTTCTAAATTCCTACGCAAACTTATCCCAATTATTAAGTAATAATTTCACATGCCGATGTCACTCGAAAATTAACAAGTGATTGACATCACTTGTTACGCAGCATTGCTTCTATCAGATAGTGGATCTCCTAATTGTGGCTTTGTTTTAATAGGCAACAACTTAAAAACAATGTTACGTCGAATGTTAAATTACTTATGTCAGATTTCACCAACCACCTGGTGATTAGAGTGTTAACAGCTGTCAAAATGTATGAACTAACACATGATTAACATTTAACATCGTATGGTGAAATTGGTACTTAATCTGCAAATATGATCTAGGTTCGCTGTGTTTAGCGCTGGCGCTGAAAATAGATACAAGGTTTAAGTGTGCTTCCCAAATTGTGTATGCTGAATACGAAACTTTAATAGTTAGTCAAAGTTTTGTCGGAAACCATTAAACATAATTCCTTGACATTATTTGAGCTAAATTTGATAAAGGCTTCTGGTTGCTTGTTTCTCCATCCATCTCCAGCTTTTAAATCGATATGGACAGCGCACAGATTGATGGATGGAATGTACTTAAATCCATGAAAATGAATGAATCTGATACAATTAAAGTATTATTTAAAACGTTAATATAACCCCGGACCAAAAAAGGTTTAATGCCTATGTTTGTGTGTGAATCTGTCTGATGGACCAATTTCAAGGCCGCTTTTTTTAAGTGACAGCTAGTTTAATTGAGGTGGTCCTAAGCTAGGCTTGTGTAAAAAACCGGTCTAGTGCGACTTGGACTCGCACACTGAGGGTTCCGCTTAAACTTGCAAATAGTTAGTTAATCACGGGAATCGAGTCAGGAAGATTGTCCCTCTTTTTCCGAGATTTCTCTTGGAGGTGTGAAAAAATCAAACGTCTCAGTCAACGCACTCATAAGATACGTAGGTTTTGATTCCCTTGAGATTCCCTTAAATATGCGGCATAAACGGCCATATCTTTTGATTGCGTTGATTTAGAAGTTTGGTTATTGTACAGCTCCAAGGACTTGAGTATTTGATATAAATTTCAACTTGATACCTCTACGTGTTCCTGAGAAAAAGGGTCTTGAAAGACAGACGGGACCAACGGTTCCTTTTTTCCTTTTGAGGTACGGAACCTTAAAAAACACACACAAGCTCTGTTCAAGAGTTATGAACTCTGAAATCAGGGGCTGCAATTGCGTACGTTGTTTATAAATATTAAAGAGTTATTAATTCAATCAACTTCACTTTTATCTCAGACTCAGTTTTATCCTTTCATATGACGGAGGTGAAAAAAATACCAAGTTCTATCCTCTTATCTTTAATCGCACAAAAAATAAAGTATGCTTGTAGTATGGTTTGTCCTTATCTTTCATTGTGACATTTGAATCTGAAAGAAAGTGACAAAGCATACTTTTACTAAAATAGTTTGGTTGTGTGTTTTTGGAAAAGGGGGCTAGGCTCTTCAGATTAAAAAAAAAATCCAAAAAAATACGAAAAGCCCAATTTTGAGCACTGATCAGTGCTTAAACATACGAGCGGTTAACCACGCATTTTACCAAAGTCACAATAAAATCTTACCTGTTCTTTTATATTTCAACCTAACAAATTAAGAACTACTTCTTGTTGGAAGGCCGTATATTGTGTCAAAACCTGTCAAGTTCCTGGCATTGAACGGGACGGAGTTATGTAACTGCTATAGCGTTGTCCCTTCCATTGCCTTGGCAAGTCTCAGATTTCATTCCTTATTTGTGTTGTTACAGCTGTCAGCCGCCTTGCTGGTGCTGCTTCACCTGTCGATGCACGTCGTGGATGAGGGCTACGCTGTCAACCCAAGTGAGTGTGTTCTTAACAAACTAGGACAAGAAAGGTGTTATGTGTTTGACGCTTTTGTCCGCCTGGTTCTCATATCGTCCCGAATTAGATATGGCAAACTATTACCTAAATAGTGGGTTCTTACCCAGGTATTTACCAGGTGCATAGTCAACTTACACGGTAGTTTGGGTATACCCAAATATTTGTCTAAAAATTGGATATTTTCACAGGTATAAACCCGGTGGGTATATCCGCCGCCCATCTCAACCCATCTAAACTGCTTGCAGTGCGGTTTTTTTTATTTGAAAGGTTGTAACTTGAATGTGGTTTGCCTCATCCAATTTAGTGTCAAATGCCCTACAACGAGTTCGTGTAGTTTAAAATTTCACGTTGAGTCTTTTTTAATTTTAATTCAAAGTAACGTATTTTATAGTTTCCACAAAATTGGGTTTCCTCATAATTGACCCTTTACGAACATAATTTTGTATAAATTATTTATAAGTTGCACTTTTCCTTGTTTTGTTATTATAGTGCTAAATAAACTCAAACTCTCAACATTTATTTGACAGAAATAAAGAGTGAGTTTGCCAACGCGTACAAGCTTGTAAGCTGCAGGCTAATAATTGGACCTCGACCCTTCGTCCCACTACTACTTACTAATTTGCAATAGTTTGGCGATGTCACGAGCAAACGTCTCTAGTGTCAAGCGTGGCGAGGCATTTTGTACCACAGTGAATACGCGGCAATTAGATACCTTACTAAATAACCTCCGCTATCTTGCCGCCTTAGGGACGAAAATAACTCAAACCCGAGTTCTGTGAGATAACCGTCGAATGACAACTAACTATAGTCGCCTTTTGTCATTAACAGTAATTGGCATAGAAATATAAATATATTAGTGACTAAGAGCAAAATAAATAATAATATGTATTAGGGACTAGCATTGCTTTACTGAGTTTGTAAATGTGGCGAAGCTGAAAGGGATTGCGTTAAGGCGAGCAATTTTTTGCTTTTACTTTTCGTAAATTTGTTGCACAATTCAGAAACCCCAATAATAATTTATAGTCACCCGTCGAGCACTGACCTTTCATAATCTTTAACAACGGCCAAAACACCGTGTTTACTTTCTTGAGGGCAATATTAGACGCGTAAACATAGTGAACATCGACCTTATCTGAAACGATGTAGATGAAAGTCGGCCTTGTAATACCAACGTTAGGTTCATTTTAGGGAAGCACCTGGTAGTAATTGGTGAAAAGGTGATTGTAAACAAGCCGAGCCTACGTTTTGAGTAAAGAAACCCCTCGCAACATCTCGTTTGTTCAGCGGGCTGTGGGCACGGAAACCCGAGCTGACTTGATGAATTTGTGGGAAATTACGGAAAAACACTGAACGCGGCTTCTTATCTAAATAGCTTACGTTTCACAGCGTTTTTACAACTTTTGTACGGTGCGTAACTGATACCTGAGAGTAAAGCTAGGTACATAAATAATCAACTCGCATCATTTGGAAGTGTAATTTTTCTTCTGACTGTGAATTGCATAAGTTTCAAGAGCTTTTATAGCCAAATTACGAACATGTCTTTGAATTATTTCCCAAGACCTACCTGTTCCTTTTAAACGTTGAAATATGGTCCACAATGCAATAACAGTCTTGATTAACCTATCAACATTAGTACCAATTTCACCAGTCGATGTTAAATGTTAATCGACTGTCAGTTCATACATTTTGACAGTTGAATGTATGACCTAACAGTCGATTAACTTTAACATCTCATGGTGAAATTGGTACTTAGACTGAATTGAAATTTACAACATGAGTAATGGTAATTAGTAGTAGTAGTTAGTATAATAGTTAATTTTTTCGCGAGACCATCAAGTACGATTATACCTATTTACGTCTAATAAAACTTGACCGCCATTTGTCGTAATTTGTTGCCCGTTGTGTTATTAAAACAAGCTACAATTACCTACAGTACAAAAAACGTGTCACCTAAAGCTGAGACCAAAATGCACAAAGGTCGAAAAAGTTTTTATTCCCGGTGTACACCAGGGGTGGCGTTTGGGCCTTTGTTTGTTAATGCTTATGGAGAACAAGGGAATGCGGGCAACTGCCAAGTGCTCTTTGTGAGCATTCCGCGTTTATGCTATGGTTGCAAATTCAAGTAAAACAAGTGAAATTAACTCAGTTGTCGCGCATGTTGATTGTTTTTAGTGAAGGTGGTTGTGAGGAGCGTTTTGTTTGTATTTCACGTCAAAATGTGTTTCACAATATTTGTTTAGTTCGCCCTACTTAAAAAGTAGACGAGAATGTTATTATAAGCTTTATAGTCCTTTATAAAGTTACATGAGCTTTATGAGGCTTTATGAGGTTTCAAGCTTCATTTTACAAACGCATAAAGTTAAACAGAAGCAGTTTTAGAACCTGTGAATTAACGTTGACAAACTTGTATTTGGATTGCATAATGTTTTCATAGTCTTTTTTAAACTTGTATGCTAGTTAATCTAAGCGCACATATTCTCCCAATACATTTTCTATGCAATATGTATCTAAATAAGCTTGTATTCATGTATACATTATGTATATTTTGTTTCTAATGTTCCCTTTCAAAGAAAGAAGTTGCATCATAGGTCAGCACATATTAAACGAAACCAGGCTATGTGAAACCGCCAATCGTGACGTAATAGGTAAGAAATGGGCAATATGGCGTACAGTCAGCCGATACAAGCGTGTGATGAGCGGTCGACGCTGAATAATGTATGAAGGGTTGTTTCCGTGCACCAGATAATCGCGGCGCAGTGTACTCCGAACAGCTATTTGAAATAGGAAAATTATATTTGATATTGTTGACCAGATAATTAGATCAGTAAAGTTTAAAGGGTTTTATAGGAAAATTGTGAAGCTTACGAGGATTGTGAGGTGACGGCTGTCCATACAAACGGCGATATCGTTTTCCACCCTCTAAATGTTAACCGATTTCGATCAATTTTTGATACGGTGTCAGTCGGAGCAAAAACTATGTCCGTACGTTTAGTTTTTTTTTCAATATTATTAATAAATTTCGATTTATTTCCGTTTTATTGTTTCCATACAAAAGTAATTTCAGCCATAATCTCTTTATAACTAATCAATATTTAAAAAAAACGAAACGACGGGGCATAGTTTTTGTTCCGACTGACCACATATCAAAAATTGGTCGAATTCGGTTAACGTTTAGGCGGTGGAAAACGTTATCGCCGTGTGTATGAAAAGTCTAGATTTTGCAGTTGGTTCACAGTCCTCTTAATTTATAAGCCTAATGCCTAGTGTACAGCTACATGAACATGTCACGATCGCATCAGGTACTGTTTATTCAGCATTTTCCCTTATCAGGTCATCGGTTCACCTTGTGTGATGCCTGCCGCCGTGGGAGGTCTTTGGGGAAAGCCTATTTCTAGCTTTAACTATCATACTGTCTTGGGCTGACATGACGATGATATTGATACAAATTCTGGGACAAAAATAATGTCCCGAAGCTACTGGACTGACCGTTTTCAGTTACCGCTGACCGCACGTATAAAGCCGCGGCGAGGCGAACGTAAAAGAGGGTATTTATTTCATTGCCAGCGGTTTCTAATCGCCCATTTCCGTTCAACATTTTACTGTTTTCTTTTCATTATTTAAAAGCATAAATAAGAATGATATAAAAATTTGTAACAGACCCTTTTTTCCTTCGATTTATTTGCTGTTTGTAATGTCTTGATACAAGATGAGCCCATTGAACGTAGGTACATAGGCAAAGTAAGAATAAACTACTAGTTATTAAAATATAAAAACACACGGGAGCCCGATGTCGATTTTGAAACGATCTAAATATGTCACCATTCATAATTTAATGTTAAAAAGAAACAATGAAACTACTCCAAATTATTAAAGAAGTATATTGATTTTCCAACCATGTCATGCTCTCCCATCCAATCCCAAAGATCTTAATGAATTTAAATGGGACAAACCTTGAGATATTTTTTTTCCATTAAAAAGTAATTATTAAAATCGGTCCATAATTAGGCATGATGACAATTTTTTTTAATATGACAATCGATCCGGTTGTTTGTAAGGATCAAAATATGTATGTATGCAACAGTCGGAAATGAGACTCAAACACCGACATCTTTTCTAAGCGTTAAAAACGCCCCATACAAATTGACTAAACTATGACGTCACGCCTTAGTCTAGGTATATGGACAAAACCAGTCATTTGTAATTTTTATTGTGAAAAACTGCGTTTAAGCACATAGTTATCATACAATTTATTTTTAGTTTGAAGACAAGGGTCCTGATAGTACCTTTTATATAATTGGATCAAAAAAAAAACGAAACTTCGAAACTTTTATGTACCTTTAATAAATAACTTTGATATTTTTTTTATTTTCACTTTGTTATGCTAATTTGCAGCTTTTCAATTCAAATAACTAAAGTATCTACATAGTAAAATTCAACATGAGTCGCATCTCTATTGGCGAAGATATTGCGTTACATACCTACACATAAAAAATATAATACACAGTCGAATTGAAATCCTGCTACTTTTTTAAGTTGGTTGAAAAATAATGATCATTCCTTGTGTCATAAGGTCATAACTCCCCTTGGGTAAATGTTGATTTACTGGCGATTCCATTTTCCTAAATTATAACGTTTTAACTTTAATCTTCAATTGTGTTACTGATGATTAGCATTATAACATGATGTTTAAGATAAGCCCAGCAGGCATTGTCATTCAAATCAAGAGCTGAATTGTAACAAAAACGCTCCGCGGCTGCGTTAAGCGCTCACTCCATAACCGCCAAGTTATTCCGCCTCTTTGTTGTATAAAGAGTTTGTTTCGGTTTGAATTTTCATTTATTAAATGCTAATTACACACCATTTTTGTCTTTAAAAAATCGGTTTTGTAATACAAATAATTACTGAAACCATCCTTGAATTAATTCACAATTGGAATATTTTCATAGTCACCGCATAGTAAGTGTGATTTATTTATATTGTCAGTCTTCCTATTCAAAAACTATCTTATATAAGGCAGACAGAGATTTGAAGAAAATAAATCTTCCACAGAAGTATCAAAAAGTTACATGAATGAAACCTAAAAATATCAAAGGACATCCATTACGCGAATAAAGTCAATTGAATCGGCCATGTTACATACAGCCAAAGCGATACCATTGAACAAAATCGCTCATAAAGGCGGGGTTCATTATGCGAGAACCGCCCTTAAGTTGGTGTTAATAACAAGCCAACTTGCCTGCAGCCAGCTGTCGTATGATAACCATTAACCTAAAAGCGTGCGGTACTTCGCTTAATGTGACTCCAATTTAGACTGAAATAATCTTCCCATATTGCAGGTCGCGGCTAGGCTAAGCGTAATTCCGTTTATTTGATGTCGTGTTAATTTCGATCAGATTTACAATTGAGTTTATTGTTTATATACCTCGATTTATTCATTTTAGGGCGAATAATTGTCCTCATAGGGCCTTTTCTGTTTGTAAAAAAGCAAGAACTAGTATAAAGCGTTAAAAAAATATAGAACATCTTTGCATTGGAAAAATCAAATATCTACCGTGGTCCAGCTACAGATGTACTCCTATTGATCAGGATAAACAGCACAAACAACGAAAAGAGACAAAATATGAAAAGTCAACAGTAACTAAAACATAAGATAAAAACTGGCACACGGGAAAAATTCTTATCAAGCTTATTTGCATTTGGAACAACGCCAGGCATTTGATTAACTTTCGTCTAAATTCTTAATGCAATTTTTTAACTTAACTTTTAAAACGTATTACCGCCTTCTTCTTCGTCTCACAATCGTCAAGTAAAGCATATCTGTCAAATAAATTTAGCCCTTTCCTTTTTTAAGGTTCCGTACCAAAATGGTAAAAAAGGAACCCTTATGGTGAGACTTCGTTGTCTGTCTGTCCGTCGGTGTCCTTTCATTTGGGCGAAAAACGTTTCCCAAACTGGTCATTTCTCAATCGTTTCATTCGGCCAAACGTTTTTTTTTTCCGAAACTGTAAATATTTCAGGATTTATTTCAGGACCATCGTGTAGAACCCTATACGTTAGGTTAGGTTAGTTTTATAAAAATCCTGAAATATTTACAGTTTCAGAAAAAAAAGCGTTTGGCCAAATTAAACGGTTGGGAAATGAAACAGTTTGCGAAACGCGCGGTTGGGAAACATTAGTGAATCCTGTCTGTCTATGTCACAGCAGTTTTTCTCAGCAACTACATAAGCTATCAATTTGAAATTTGGCATAGTAACTTGCGTTTTTAGTAAAAAAATATGAAATTAATTTTATAAATAATTGAAAAGGGGTTTAGAATAGGGGGTTGACAAATTAAAGTGATTTGATTATAGCAAGTGGGGTGTCATATGAAAGGGCTCAATCTGCACATTTCAAAACTTTTTTTTTTATAATTTTTCGTGATAATTTTTTGATTTATAACCAAAAGTGTTAAAAAAATAACCGTTCCCCCGAAGTTTATGAACCGAAAAGTCTTAAAAATTCCCAACTTATAGATTTGACTTACATTTTACGGAAAAAATAAAACAAGTGTCCAAAATATACAGTTTTTAATAAATAACTAAAAAACTTTGAAATAGACCTTATTGCATATACGTCTTAAAGTACTTAAAAAGGTATATTTTTGAAGTACGGGCTTAAATACGGAACCCTCAGTGCGCGAGTGCGACTCGCACTTGACCGTTTTTAGGGTTCCGTACCTCAAAAGGAAAAATCTTATAGGATCACTTTGTTGTCCGTCTGTCTGTCTGTGTGTCTGTCAAGACCCTTTTTCTCAAGAACGCGTAGAGGTACCAAGTTGAAATTAATATCAAATACTAAGGTCTGCAATCCCTTGGATCAGTGAAAAAATCAAACATCTAAGTCAACGCAACCAAAAGATACGGCCGTTTATGCCGCATATTGAAGGGATCTCAAGGGAATCAAAACCTATAAGGTACTTCCCGCTGACATAGAATCATGAAATTTGGCAAGAAGCAATGTCTTATAGCACAATTAAAGGAAAAAATCCGAAAACCGTTAATTTGTAGTTACATCACTTAAAAAATGCCAGTATAAACTGATACTCACTAAGTACGACAGTGCATACTTATTGCGTGTCAGCTTATACTGGACTTTGTTTATATTGTATTCCTGTGATTTACGAACTATTTACATACCTACAAGTTTGTGCGGAACACTCGGTGCGCGAGTCCGACTCGCACTTGACCGGCTTTTTTACACTTGATAAATAGTCAAGGATAGGTCTATCTTTAACTGACAAATTAATTTACTTCTCGATTGTGAAACAGGCCCTTAGTGTTTATAATTTTATCATACAGTTTAACGAATATTAGTTTGACATATTATATGTACTCGTTCAGTATGATATTGCAATTTCCTCAATCTATCTCCGCCTGGCCGCACTCAATTCAAACTCGCAGCAAATGCTGAACTTGCTCCTTTTGCCACAATTTCTGTTATTTTAGACTTGCTTAATTATTATTATTCTTTTGTACTTTTTTCTGTAATTGTTTGTAACAAATGTGTGGCAATATAATCCTATTCTGTTCTATTCTATCTCTATTAATTGCTACCTTATTTACCCCGTTATATGTCATGAGTGCACTATTCCATTCTATTTGATTCAAGTTACGTGTTCGGTTGAGAGGCCTAGATCAAGAACTAGTCCTTCTTAAAAAATTTGACAAACCAACTCGCTTTTTCTCTGTAAATAATTACTGAACCCAAATATGTATATACTTCGTAATAGAAGCATATTTGGCAAGTTTATAATGTCTCCAATGAGGCATTACTTTGACAATCACCAGACAATTTTTCAAATATAACGTTTTTTATCGTGCTGTGTAATGGATGGAACGTGGCTGTTAAACGACCCGGGTCAATTTGTCTTGCCGTTCCACCCCCGAACGGGTTAACTAATTGAATATACCACTCAAAGGATTATTAACCCGTCCATGATTTCATACGGATACCCTTTAATTAAGGCTTTTAGCCGTGAGACCCCTGATTATAATGATAAGGCTTAAGTAACGTGTGTAATAAGATTATGGGCATAAAATTACATATACATATATGAAGCATTATTTTATAGTCTCTTAACTTTCTTTTCTTTTTCTGATGAAGTCGACTGCTTAGGCTATTCCATATTATATCTTAACGCCTTGAGAAGGAATGACAATATGAAAGCTATAGACAATTGAAAATAGAAGATGATTTTAGCATCCCTAAAGACTAATGCCGAGTTGCACAAACGTTCATTAAAGTTTATTGTCGCCTTAACTCGCGTGCTGTCCCTTTCTCCCCTGGCAAATTATAATGTGTCAGAAGTTACCCCTTAACAACGTGCGAACAATGCTTCTTGGCGGCAAAGTTAGCGGGTAAGTTGGTGGTAGGGTCCTACCGTTTTATACTTATAATTATTGCCTTAATTCTTTCCTAATAGAATGACGTTAAATGCATACGCTGCTCCAATTTGATGTATTATTCACATGCCACAACTATGCGTTTATTCATTGTATTAAGCAATTACTTTATTAATTTCAGTTCCCAGAGAGTTGAATAAAGCCTTCGGACAGGCGTGAGTGTTATTGATTAATGACGCCGCCACGACAGGTGATGCGGACCTGAAGCGAATTTTCCTGTGTTCGCATTTTTGACGTGATTCCGACGGCAATCATTCATAACGAGTGACTGACGCCCTGTCATTCGGGGGTTGATAAGGTCGCTGATATGCTAGTTAGTTTAAAACTAGCCGTTTTCGAGTGGCGTGGTTTTGACGTGGGAGTTCCTGGGGGTTAGCCATGATGCACTATGCTAACTTAACGATTTTCGAAAATCGACAAAAATTACGCAATTAATATGCGACAGCTTTGTTTTCGAAAATCGCTAAGTTAGCGTAGTAGATCTTGGCTAGGCCGCCTGATAGCTGGTAAGGTAACGAATTTAAATATACGTTAATAGTCAAAGTAGGTTGTTGTTTTTCTGTTTTGTTGCTACTTTGATAAATTAGAAACCGGTGCCCAAAAATACCCATTATTTTGGCAAGTAAAATAATCTTGAGGATCGCGAATTGGCGATTCGTGCCTTCACAATTGAATTAGAACATATAAATTTTGATGGGAATATATTATCTCGGATATAACTGTTGAGATCCTTGCTGCTGTCATCGTTTTCTAAAGGTACAGTCACACCACGGGATTGTTAAGCCAATTGTTAACATTCTTCATTCGGTCGGGTTGTCAAATTGAACACGGTAAATTACCATTGAAATTTGACGATTTGACAACCCGACGACCGAATTGTGAATGTTAGCTACTGACTCAACAATCCCGTGGTGTGAACCCAAGCGGATTGATAATACGAAGGATACATTTTGTTCTTTGTGCTTTGTTTTCACAAGCTTTCATTTAACCGAATTCGTTTTCTAATCTTTATATCTCCATATAGGTAAACATAACAAAAGTGTTTGTTTGTTTACCGCCTTTTTTCATAAAAAAAACTTTAAGGCCTCAGCCAAACACCACGTGAGGACAACTGCCACCAATTGACGTGTTTAAAAGCACAATACAAGCGGCGGCATTATAAAATGTCTAAAGCTACGCATACAACACGCACGCGAAATTATAAATGAACCCGGGTTTTGTTGTCAAGTCTGGGTTCGTAATCGGCGCCCCGCGGCAGCCGCCCCGTCCGGCGCGCCCCATCCTAACATTATTTTAAATCAAAACAACATTTTGGCATGTGCCATAGAAAATGTGTTTTTTGGGGCGTAACTTAAACTTCTAAACCCGGTTAGTTGTTTTTGATACGATTGTCGACTGTTTTTGTTAAGATTTTAAAATAAGGGTCTTATAAGTCTGAATTCTTTCGACATTCGTTATTATTATATTATATTATGCTTCGCAATGCGTAGTCAAGCATTACTTTAATTTTAATTGGACTTTGAAATAGTTTTGCAATAACTTGTTGAATTTATAATTGCACAGTTCAGACTGTTTAGGCATCCATTCCTATAAATATTGTTGATACCTCACGGATGTACAAATAAAATGAAAACTGAGACAGGTGCGAGCAAGAATACAAAGTCTAGTTCAGAAGATAATGATTTCGCCAACTTAGATCGCAAAGTAAGTATTATTTATTATTTAAATACTTTATTGCACAAAAAAGTGTATTAAAGGCGGACTTAAGCTTCAAGCATTCTCTAACAGTCAACCTTTAGATGAAACAGAAATCAAAAAGCGGGCAGTTGCAATAAAAAAACATTATTTTCCCTTAACTATAAATATAAATCTAAATACATGCATAGATATCAATAAAATATAAACACGTATGAAGTAGGGCCGCCGAATGATAATTCTTTAGCTATGTCCACACCACACGCGTTTTTTCCTTGCACTTAACACTAAATATGCCGCACTGATAGCTACTACGTAGTTCCACGTTCATCTTGACGGCTAACTGAGGCGCGTGTGTACGCTGCATGCGACAGGCGCACAGGTGTAGACGATAAGCTGCTTACGTCTTAAGGCAATCAGTATTGCATACGCTTGACGCAAGACGAATTGAAAGTTGAAGACGCAAGATGAACATGAAAGCGCACTGGTGTGGACATAGCTTTTAACTATAACCCCAAAAATGCAATAGGTATAGATTTAATATTTCAAATTAACAAAATACAAAACTTATTCCATTATTATCTTCGTCGTTATCGCCTGCGGCTAAAATTACATAAAACGAGAGATTTCGAGATTTATTTCTCTTAAGGGACTGGTTAGCTGTCAAGAATTATGTTACTAAATAATTATACTCGCAGTATCTAAAACACCTCTTTAGATAACTTCTATTCTAATATGAAAGATAAATAGAAAACTTTAATTTAATTTATAAATCTTTCCGTGAACCTTTCTCAGAATAATGGGGTCTGTTTAAATTGCAGTGAAGCAAGGTAGGGCAAAGCTTTATCATAATTATGTGAATTGTAGACTTTAAGCCTCTTTTGTCCCGAAAAACTTGAGTATGCTCCAAAAATGTCCGAATTCCGTTGAACAATGCCTCGGGTCTACAGGTAATAAGGGAAGTGCTTCGAGTTAAATTAAATATGAATGATCCCACGTAACTGCTCGTTTCCTAGTCGAAACATAATCCCTTGCTTTCATTCTATCCTCGTTTCATGTCCCTTTTACAGAGGTCTTTTATGGACCCTGCAACAATCATTATGGTAGCAAAAGTGCGGGAGCTGTTATCTTTCTTTGAAAGTTTTAGCACGTTGGTTCTCTATTATTACACGGGCTCGCTGTATACATTGAGGCGTGTTTGTAAAGAACAATGCCTTCAGACGTTTTTGGAAAAGTTCAAGTGTGATGACGGTGCGGGACATCATGTTGTCGAGATTTTACAAGAACTTCCAAGTTAATTAACAAGTTAAGCTGCTTACATACATTTTTTAATTATTATTATTGAAGCTAGCAGTACCGGGATCCATCCCTTGTAAGATCAAAGTGTGATAAGCACGAATATTTGTTTCGGAGTCTTGGATGATTTCTTTGTAATTACCTATCAAAGGCAAATAAGTATGTATATAGTTGTCAAGTAGAACCTCATAATTCAAGCCTAGAGCTAATTTTGCTACTAGATCAATTTGTATAGAATAGTCGTCTGATAGCTAACGTTAAAAGCGGTATTTGACTGACACGTGACTAAAACAATAAGGCGGCTTATAGAAAGATCTGATTATTTTTACTTCTAACATAATTATGTAAGTTCACAAGATCCCGAATCTGATGTTCACATAACGTGAGGCACTTAAACAAATTAATGCAGAATGTGTAACCCCTTTCGCAAACAAAATAAATTATGCAGGCAGTGTCCATTACACACTTTATCTTTGAGACACTGGCAGATAGTAAATATTCGTACACAGATATAGAAGGGTACCTAAAATGGAAGCTACAATCTCTTAAGTATTAATGGACACCTTTTCTTAGTAGGTACTGTGTAAGTGACACACTTATAATTTCTTTTATTCGGTATACTTAATCTAAAAAAATGTTTTTACATTTCTGCCTTTAAAACCACTATAGCTATTCACAATTTAGTGCAACAACTCACTTCACCCAAAATCACTTTATCCTTATCGTCAGGTTATATCCGGTGAGATAGATGTCAGTCACCAGTCAAGCCTTTATAAAAAAACAGCTTTTGTCCGCGACTCCGTTCGCGTCGAAATAATTTATCGCCATTCTCACGGAAACTGTGTAATTTATCGGGATAAAATGTAGCTTTGGTCACTCTCTGACTCTCTAGCCATCTATGCGCATGCTACACAATCTATGTATGTAAAACACACACACACACACACTCACACTTACACATTTATAATATTCGTAAGAATACAGTGACACATCTAGACTTACTGTATAACTCTGTCTACTGATGAATGGGCAAATGGTTCTCTAATTGAATATTAAATGCGGTTGTCTACAGGGCAGCCAGACGGCTTGACAGGGTGTATCTCGCCTTGAAACGCTGTGAAAATGGTCCACAGCTACCGAGTCCGGGATTACCTGCTCCATTGAGGTCGCCTCTTCGTTCGTTATTAAAACTCTTTATAGAGGTTGTGGTTGGCTGAAAAGAATATGAAGTGAGTAGCCACTGAAAAATTAAAAATGTGAACGAGGAGCAAATAAATATAATATTAAATTCTAAGTAAAAGACGGTCATGAAGGTCGTATTGTTTTATTAATTTGTTTGCGATAGGTCAGATTAGGGTGTTAGTCAATAAACTGTTACATTTATATACTTGTTACATGTTACCTTTAATAGTTTGTTAAGTTGTTGATAAATTTTAACAAAAATTATTAACATCATTACGAGTTAGAAAATTACGCCGCAATTTTGTGAGTTTATTATTTTAGAAAATAATTTATTTCACTGTCTATGAAGTTTGTAATGATAATGAGCTGTCTCAAAAACATGTTTTAGTAGGTACGTTTTAAATGGAGTATCTCAAATTAATAAAGTTAGTTTGATTATGATCATCTAATCTCCTAACTACTCTATTACCAACATTTACTTTTACGTCACAACAATGCTTTTGCAAACAATATCAGGCCACTCGCAATTTAACGAAATTCTAGGTCTCCCCAACTAAGAACATTTTGCTAAGAAATCTTCATGTTACAAGTCCCCAATTTGAGAGGGCCCGTTTTATGATTAAACTTTGGGTTGTTTGTAAACCTCCGACAATAACCTCGGAACACGAATTCAACTGTAACACGGTTTTGTTACATTAATTATAAACGAACGTTAACCTCTTAAACTGTTATTGTAGGAGTTTGTGGGGGATTTATTTAAGGAGTCACGTTACAATCAATCTCTTGGAGATTAAATAAATAAATATCAAGCTTTCAGCGGTAATGCTAGGCTAGAGAGTTGTTGTAAGAAAGTATGAATTGTCATAGGTTCTTTAAAGATATTAACATAAAATGAATTCTTTTAAAGTAGGTACATTGCGTACCTACTTACTGGGCAGTAAGTAATCCAGTAAAAAAATCTGTAGCAAATAATGAAATAGAAGAATTTGAAGAAACAAGTAAAGAAAATTTATTCAAGGCGGCTCCTGATTAATCAAGGATTTTGCAGTCCCAGTAATTACGAACCGGTGTGAAAATAGCGGCCAAAAGTTGGCGGCCGATTGGCTCCAACATTTGGCCGCCAACTTTTGGCCGCTAACTTCACACCGAAATTACCCTACCAAATTAAGAAGTTCTATCACAAACTGTTTCAACATATCAACAAATAGTTCCTTTTGCGACTGAAGTGAAGGACCTGGATATGATTATTAACAGCTGTGTGGCTTGGGCTCCCCAGGTGTCTGATGTTTGTCGTAAAGTACCCAACTCGTTGAGAACACTTAGCAGCCTAAGTTTCAAAAATGTTTTATAACAAACTTCAAAAAAGTTGGAGTAGAGTTCTCGACTGTATGTATTAAATTTTTTGCTCTTTTATGTATGTTCACACGTAACTTTTGACTCACGGGACCAATTTCAATAATTCTTTTTTTGTTTGATACCTATCAATGTGTGTGTGTTTGTATCAAATGGATGTGACTATATGTGTATTATTGCATATCAAAGGTGCTTTCTAAAACAGCTTTTGTTAAACCTCTACCTCGATTGGTTTAGACGATATGACTTAGCGGCCAAAATAATATCGACCTAATTTTCAATTCTTATTTTTTTTTCATGATTTCTAGATCGATGAATGGGATGTGACTATAAATTTATTATTTCATATCTAAAAAGCTATCTAAAACAGCTTTTGTTAAACCTCTACCTCGATTAGTTTAGACGATATGACTTAGCGGCCAAAATAATATCGACCTTATTTTAAATACTTATTTTTTTTCATTATTTCTAGATCGATGAATGAGATGTGACTAATAATGTATTATTGCATATCTAAAGAGCTATCTAAAACAGCTTTTTGTACATCTCTACCTCGATTGGTTTAGACGATATGACTTAGCGGCCAAAATAATATCGACCTAATTTTCAATACTTATTTTTTTTTTCATTATTTCTAGATCGATGAATGGGATGTGACTATAAATGTATTATTGCATATATAAAGAGCTATCTAAAACAGCTTTTTTTACATCTCTACCTCGATTGGTTTAGACGATATGACTTAGCGGCCAAAATAATATCGACCTAATTTTCAATTCTTATTTTTTTTTCATGATTTCTAGATCGATGAATGGGATGTGACTATAAATTTATTATTTCATATCTAAAAAGCTATCTAAAACAGCTTTTGTTAAACCTCTACCTCGATTAGTTTAGACGATATGACTTAGCGGCCAAAATAATATCGACCTTATTTTAAATACTTATTTTTTTTCATTATTTCTAGATCGATGAATGAGATGTGACTAATAATGTACACATTTACCCTACCAAATTAAGAAGTTCTATCACAAACTGTTTCAACATATCAACAAATAGTTCCTTTTGCGACTGAAGTGAAGGACCTGGATCTGATTATTAACAGCTGTGTGGCTTGGGCTCCCCAGGTGTCTGATGTTTGTCGTAAAGTACCCAACTCGTTGAGAACACTTAGCAGCCTAAGTTTCAAAAATGTTTTGTAACAAACTTCAAAAAAGTTGGAGCAGAGTTCTCGACTGTATGTATTAAATTTTTTGCTCTTTTATGTATGTTCACACGTAACTTTTGACTCACGGGACCAATTTCAATAATTCTTTTTTTGTTTGATACCTATCAATGTGTGTGTGTTTGTATCAAATGGATGTGACTATATGTGTATTATTGCATATCAAAGGTGCTTTCTAAAACAGCTTTTGTTAAACCTCTACCTCGATTGGTTTAGACGATATGACTTAGCGGCCAAAATAATATCGACCTAATTTTAAATACTTATTATTTTTTTCATGATTTCTAGATCGATGAATGGGATGTGACTATATGTGTATTATTTCATACCTAAAGAGCTATCTGAAACATCTTTTTGTACATCTCTACCTCGATTGGTTTAGACGATATGACTTAGCGGCCAAAAGAATGTCGACCTAATTTTAAATATATATTTTTTTTTCATTATTTCTAGATTGATGAATGGGATGTGACTAATAATGTATTATTGCATACCTAAAGAGCTATCTAAAACAGCTTTTTGTACATCTCTACCTCGATTGGTTTAGACGATATGACTTAGCGGCCAAAATAATATCGACCTAATTTTCAATACTTATTTTTTTTTTCATGATTTCTAGATCGATGAATGGGATGCGACTATATGTGTATTATTGCATATCTAATGCCCTTTATAAAACAGCTTTTTGTACATCTCTACCTCGATTGGTTTAGACGATATGACTTAGCGGCCAAAAGAATGTCGACCTAATTTTAAATACTTATTTTTTTTCATTATTTCTAGATCGATGAATGGGATGTGACTATATGTGTATTATTGTATATCTAAGGAGCTTTCTAAAAAAGCTTTTGGTAAACCTCTACCTCGATTGGTTTAGACGATACGAGTTAGCGAACAAAATAATATCGACCTAATTTTAAAAACTTATTTTTTTTTCATTATTTCTAGATCGATGAATGGGATGTGACTATATGTGTATTATTGCATATCTAATGCCCTTTATAAAACAGCTTTTTGTTCATCTCTACCTCGATTGGTTTAGACGATATGACTTAGCGGCCAAAAGAATGTCGACCTAATTTTAAATACTTATTTTTTTTTCATTATTTCTAGATAGATGAATGGGATGTGACTAATAATGTATTATTGCATACCTAAAGAGCTATCTAAAACATCTTTTTGTACATCTCTACCTCGATTGTTTAAGACGATATGACTTAGCGGCCAAAATAATATCGACCTAATTTTCAATACTTATTTTTTTTTTCATGATTTCTAGATCGATGAATGGGATGTGACTATATGTGTATTATTTCATACCTAAAGAGCTATCTGAAACATCTTTTTGTACATCTCTACCTCGATTGGTTTAGACGATATGACTTAGCGGCCAAAAGAATGTCGACCTAATTTTAAATATATATTTTTTTTTCATTATTTCTAGATTGATGAATGGGATGTGACTAATAATGTATTATTGCATACCTAAAGAGCTATCTAAATCATCTTTTTGTACATCTCTACCTCGATTGTTTTAGACGATATGACTTAGCGGCCAAAATAATATCGACCTAATTTTCAGTACTTATTCTTTTTTTCATGATTTCTAGATCGATGAATGGGATATGACTATATGTGTTTTATTGTTTATCTAAGGAGCTTTCTAAAAAAGCTTTTGTTAAACCTCTACCTCGATTGGTTTAGACGATATGAGTTAGCAAGCAAAATAATATCGCCCAATTTTTAATACTTATTTTTTTTTACATTATTTCTAGATCGATGAATGGGATGTGACTATAAATTTATTATTTCATATCTAAAAAGCTATCTAAAACAGCTTTTTGTACATCTCTACCTCGATTGGTTTAGACGATATGACTTAGCGGCCAAAATAATATCGACCTAATTTTCAATTCTTATTTTTTTTCATTATTTCTAGATCGATGAATGGGATGTGACTATATGTTTATTATTGCATACCTAAAGAGCTATCTAAAACAGCTTTTTGTACATCTCTACCTCGATTGGTTTAGACGATATGACTTAGCGGCCAAAATAATATCGACCTAATTTTCAATACTTATTTTTTTTTTATTGATTTCTAGATCGATGAATGGGATGTGACTATATGTGTATTATTGTATATCTATGGAGCTTTATAAAAAAGCTTTTGGTAAACCTCTACCTCGATTGGTTTAGACGATATGAGTTAGCGAACAAAATAATATCGACCTAATTTTAAAAACTTATTTTTTTTTATTATTTCTAGATCGATGAATGGGATGTGACTATATGTGTATTATTGCATATCTAATGCCCTTTATAAAACAGCTTTTTGTACATCTCTACCTCGATTGGTTTAGACGATATGACTTAGCGGCCAAAAGAATGTCGACTTAATTTTAAATACTTATTTTTTTTTCATGATTTCTAGATCGATGAATGGGATGCGACTATATGTGTATTATTGAATATCTAATGCCCTTTATAAAACAGCTTTTTGTACATCTCTACCTCGATTGGTTTAGACGATATGACTTAGCGGCCAAAAGAATGTCGACCTAATTTTAAATACTTATTTTTTTTCATTATTTCTAGATCGATGAATGGGATGTGACTATATGTGTATTATTGTATATCTAAGGAGCTTTCTAAAAAAGCTTTTGGTAAACCTCTACCTCGATTGGTTTAGACGATACGAGTTAGCGAACAAAATAATATCGACCTAATTTTAAAAACTTATTTTTTTTTCATTATTTCTAGATCGATGAATGGGATGTGACTATATGTGTATTATTGCATATCTAATGCCCTTTATAAAACAGCTTTTTGTTCATCTCGACCTCGATTGGTTTAGACGATATGACTTAGCGGCCAAAAGAATGTCGACCTAATTTTAAATACTTATTTTTTTTTCATTATTTCTAGATCGATGAATGGGATGTGACTAATATTGTATTATTGCCTACCTAAAGAGCTATCTAAATCATCTTTTTGTACATCTCTACCTCGATTGTTTTAGACGATATGACTTAGCGGCCAAAATAATATCGACCTAATTTTCAATACTTATTTTTTTTTTCATGATTTCTAGATCGATGAATGGGATGCGACTATATGTGTATTATTGCATATCTAATGCCCTTTATAAAACAGCTTTTTGTACATCTCTACCTCGATTGGTTTAGACGATATGACTTAGCGGCCAAAAGAATGTCGACCTAATTTTAAATACTTATTTTTTTTCATTATTTCTAGATCGATGAATGGGATGTGACTATATGTGTATTATTGTATATCTAAGGAGCTTTCTAAAAAAGCTTTTGGTAAACCTCTACCTCGATTGGTTTAGACGATACGAGTTAGCGAACAAAATAATATCGACCTAATTTTAAAAACTTATTTTTTTTTCATTATTTCTAGATCGATGAATGGGATGTGACTATATGTGTATTATTGCATATCTAATGCCCTTTATAAAACAGCTTTTTGTTCATCTCTACCTCGATTGGTTTAGACGATATGACTTAGCGGCCAAAAGAATGTCGACCTAATTTTAAATACTTATTTTTTTTTCATTATTTCTAGATCGATGAATGGGATGTGACTAATAATGTATTATTGCATACCTAAAGAGCTATCTAAAACATCTTTTTGTACATCTCTACCTCGATTGTTTAAGACGATATGACTTAGCGGCCAAAATAATATCGACCTAATTTTCAATACTTATTTTTTTTTTCATGATTTCTAGATCGATGAATGGGATGCGACTATATGTGTATTATTGCATATCTAATGCCCTTTATAAAACAGCTTTTTGTACATCTCTACCTCGATTGGTTTAGACGATATGACTTAGCGGCCAAAATAATATCGACCTAATTTTCAATACTTATTTTTTTTTTATTGATTTCTAGATCGATGAATGGAATGTGACTATATGTGTATTATTGTATATCTAAGGAGCTTTCTAAAAAAGCTTTTGGTAAACCTCTACCTCGATTGGTTTAGACGATACGAGTTAGCGAACAAAATAATATCGACCTAATTTTAAAAACTTATTTTTTTTTCATTATTTCTAGATCGATGAATGGGATGTGACTGTATGTGTATTATTGCATCTCTAATGCCCTTTATAAAACAGCTTTTTGTACATCTCTACCTCGATTGGTTTAGACGATATGACTTAGCGGCCAAAAGAATGTCGACTTAATTTTCAGTACTTATTCTTTTTTTCATGATTTCTAGATCGATGAATGGGATGTGACTATATGTGTTTTATTGTATATCTAAGGAGCTTTCTAAAAAAGCTTTTCGTATACCTCTACCTCGATTGGTTTAGACGATATGAGTTAGCGAGCAAAATAATATCGACCTATTTTTCAATACTTATTTTTTTTTACATTATTTCTAGATCGATGAATGGGATGTGACTATAAATTTATTATTTCATATCCAAAAAGCTATCTAAAACAGCTTTTTGTACATCTCTCACTCGATTGGTTTAGACGATATGACTTAGCGGCCAAAATAATATCGACCTAATTTTCAGTACTTATTCTTTTTTTCATGATTTCTAGATCGATGAATGGGATGTGACTATATGTGTTTTATTGTATATCTAAGGAGCTTTCTAAAAAAGCTTTTCGTATACCTCTACCTCGATTGGTTTAGACGATATGAGTTAGCGAGCAAAATAATATCGACCTATTTTTCAATACTTATTTTTTTTTACATTATTTCTAGATCGATGAATGGGATGTGACTATAAATTTTGTTATTTCATATCTAAAAAGCTATCTAAAACAGCTTTTTGTACATCTCTACCTCGATTGGTTTAGACGATATGACTTAGCGGCCAAAATAATATCGACCTAATTTTCAATTCTTATTTTTTTTCATGATTTCTAGATCGATGAATGGGATGTGACTATAAATGAATTATTGCATACCTAAAGAGCTATCTAAAACATATTTTTGTACATTTCTACCTCGATTGGTTAAGACGATATGACTTAGCGGCCAAAATAATATCGACCTAATTTTCAGTACTTATTCTTTTTTTCATGATTTTTTTCATGAGTCCGAGTCCTTGAATAGGATAGACGAAGTACTTTCCATTTTTTCCAAAGCCTCAATAATATACTTCTTTTCATCTTTGTTACGACAAAGTGTAACCAGTTTATTATAAGCATTAGCAACAGCGTGTGTGTAGTATTTCGTATTTAATAATTTATACGAATTTGCAATGAAAGCGTCAACCGTCGCCAAATCTCTCATCAATATAACACTTATAAAGAAGTCTTTGATGTTGTTTTTTTTCTTTATCTCTGACTTGTCTATATCTTTGCACATACACTTTACAATATGTGCGCAGCACAAAAATATTGGTGTGTAGTAGTCGTTTACAATCATATTATTGAAGCACAGTTTCAGATATTCAGGCAATGTGCAATGATTAAAAGACTTACACACCGCATTAATGAGCGCAAAGCTGAAATCTGTTACGACCCCCGAAAATGCAGGCCAACAGTTACTGGCCTCACAAAAGACTTTAAAGTCGTTTAACAATTTAAATATTGAGTTCGTGTCGTGCTTAGAAGAGATCATCGAAAAAACGGAATATATGCGCTCTGTTAGCTTTAATTGAATGACACCGCTATACAGAAATATTCTTTTGATAGACTTTTCCCCGTTAGGTGGCTTGCAGACTCCACCTGTTGCATCAAAGTGCAATAGGGTTTTTTCACAAACTCTGATAACGTTTACTTGGTCGTCACTAAAAAGTTTCACTACGAGAGGAAATGACAATTCCTGTACATAGTCCGGGTGGTCTTTATGATATAGAAATAAGTTCAATATATCATTTTTAGAACGATCATTTCCACCCATAGCTTCTGATCTCACTTTTTTGATCGTAGCGTCGGATTTGACCGATCGAAGGTTTTTCGTTTTCTGTAAGTGAGGCTGGTCTAAATTTAGGAGATACTCTTTCTTATGAGCAAGAGGTTTTGTTTTAATGAGTTTATTTTTTTCCATTGTCCTTTCGAGGCCTCGCAATTGTCTAGTCAAATAGTGGGCATGGGAAAAATTTAGGTTGGTACTACGTACAGTCACAACATGATCTGAAAGTACGATTTTAAATTTTTTACAATTCGTTTGCTTGCATGACTCTACTATTGTAATTTTGTTATTTTTTGAACATTTTTTGTGATCAATATTTATAAGACACGTATTATTAACGTTTTTTTCGATGCTTTCGAAAATTTGAATAGCTTGAAGAAAAAATTGAAGTTTAAGGGTGAAAGCCGTTTGTAAGAACAAATTGTATAAAAATTTGGCGGAAGAACGTGAATATTTTTGTAAATGTAAGCGCTATCGGGCTGTTAGAGGTCTCGTTAGACGCGGGACGACGACTTGTATCTAAATCAATAATAAAAACGAAATGGCTTAAATATTTTTTTAATTTTAATATGAAAATACTGTTTTTTAATAATATTTTTAAGTTTTTACAGGAAAATGTATTCTAAAATGGATCAAAACTAATACAAAACTACTTTGCAAATACAGCGGCGCCGTGCTGAAAATGAAAAGGTACGGCACTACTATGTAGACCCAAAACTGGAGAAATTTGTATGTGACGGTTATAGAAATTTCGATTTACCACATCACCTCGGTTCAATACAAAAAAATTTGATAAGTTTTCAATCAAACGCACTAACGGACCGTGGTCTTGTTAGACGCGGGCCGGCGAGGGGAAGCTAAAACAATATAAAAATTTGAATCGCTTGAAGAAAAAATTGAAGTTTAAGGGTGAAAGCCGTTTGTAAGAACAAATTGTATAAAAATTTGGCGGAAGAACGTGAATATTTTTGTAAAAGTAAGCGCTATCGGGCTGTTAGAGGTCTCGTTAGACGCGGGACGACGACTTGTATTTAAATCAATAATAAAAACGAGATGGTTCAAATATTTTTTTAAATTTTAATATGAAATTACTGTTTTTTAATAATATTTTTAAGTTTTTACAGGAAAATGTATTCTAAAATGGATCAAAACTAATGCAAAACTACCTTGCAAATATGGTTGCGCCGTGCTGAAAATGAAAAGGTACGGCACTACTATATAGACCCCAAACTGGAGAAATTTGTATGTGGCGGTTAATTATTATTAATAAACAGCATTTTCATATTAAAATACAAAAAATCTTTGAGCCATGTCGTTTTTATTAGTGATTAAGATACAAGTCGTCGTCTCGCGTCTAACGAGACCTCTTACGGCCCGTAAACGCTTAAATTGATAAAAATATTCACGTTCTTCCGCCAAAATTGTATACAATTTGTTCTTAAAAACGGCTTTCACTCTTAAACTTAATTTTTTTCCTCAAGCGATCCAAATTTTTAAATTGTTTTAGCTTCCCCTCGCCGGCCCGCGTCTAACAAGACCAACTACGGCCCGTTAGCGCGTTTGGTTGAAAAAGTATCAAATTTTTCTGTATTGAACCGAGGTGATGTGGTAAATCGAAATTTCCATAACCGCCACATACAAATTTCTCCAGTTTTGGGTCTACATAGTAGTGCCGTACATTTTAATTATCAGCACGGCGCCGCCGTATTTGCAACGTAGTTTTGCATTAGTTTTTAGAATACATTTTCATTTTAGATTACTATTTTAGAATACATTTTCCTGTAAAAAATTAAAATTATTATTAAAAAACAGTATATTCATATTAAAATAAAAAAAAATTGTGACACATCTCGTTTTTATTAGTGATTTAGATACAAGTCGTCGTCCTGCGTCTAACGAGACCTCTCACGGCCCGTTAGCGCTTAAATTGACAAAAATATTCACGTTCTTCCGCCAAATTTTTATACAATTTGTTCTTAAAAACGGCTTTCACCCTTAAACTTAATTTTTTTCCTCAAGCGATCCAAATTTTTAAATTGTTTTAGCTTCCCCTCGCCGGCCCGCGTCTAACAAGACCAACTACGGCCCGTTAGCGCGTTTGGTTAAAA
This sequence comes from Tortrix viridana, assembly GCA_963241965.1. Classification (NCBI taxonomy): domain Eukaryota; kingdom Metazoa; phylum Arthropoda; class Insecta; order Lepidoptera; family Tortricidae; genus Tortrix; species Tortrix viridana. Next base: position 7,583,208 of record OY725181.1, read on the forward strand.
AAGTATCAAATTTTTCTGTATTGAACCGAGGTGATGTGGTAAATCGAAATTTCCATAACCGCCACATACAAATTTCTCCAGTTTTGGGTCTACATAGTAGTGCCGTACATTTTAATTTTCAGCACGGCGTCGCCGTATTTGCAACGTAGTTTTGCATTAGTTTTGATCCATTTTAGAATACATTTTCCTGTAAAAACTTAAAATTATTCTTATAAAACAGTATTTTCATATTAAAATAAAAAAATCTTTGAAACATCTCGTTTTTATTAGTGATTAAGATACAAGTCGTCGTCTCGCGTCTAACGAGACCTCTTACGGCCCGTTAGCGCTTAAATTGAAAAAAATATTCACGTTCTTCCGGCAAAGTTTTATAGAATTTGTTCTTAAAAACGGCTTTCACCCTTAAAATTCAATTTTTTCCTCAAGCGATCCAAATTTTTATATTGTTTTAGCTTTCCCTTGCATTCCCGCGTCTAACAAGAGCAGGCACGGCCCGTTAGCGCGTTTGATTGAAAAATTATCAAATTTTTCTGTATTGAACCGAGGTGATGTGGTAAATCGAAATTTCCATAACCGCCACATACAAATTTCTCCAGTTTTGGGTCTACATAGTAGTGCCGTACATTTTAATTTTCAGCACGGCGCCGCTGTATTTGCAACGTAGTTTTGCATTAGTTTTGATCCATTTCAGAATACATTTTCCTGTAAAAACTTGAAATTATTCTTAAAAAACAGTATTTTCATATTAAAATAAATAAAAATCTTTGAGCCATCTTGTTTTTATTATCGATTTAGATACAAGTTGTCGCAGCGCGTCTAACGAGACAACTAACGGCCCGTTAGCGCTTACATTTACGAAAATATTCACTTTCTTCCGCCAACTTTTTATATAATTTGTTCCTAATAACGGCTTTCACCCTTAAACTTAAACAACTCTTCGCCTTGCGTTGTAAATTATTGATATTTTAAATTTTTTTTCATCCCCATTTTATTATTTATTTACATTCAGCTCGTCACTCCACGTCTAACGCCACCCTTCACGGTCCGTTAAAGCTTAGATTTACAAAAAGTATTTGATTCTTTAACTGTAGGTATAATTAATAAATGATTTTGATTGATCGCTAATAACAATGCATTGTTCAAAGAAAAACGCCTTTAAACAAATATCATTAGAGGTGCATAAACTGAAACCACAGTTTGGAGAAAATGAAAAAGTTACAGCCGATGACTGTAAAATGATTTCTCTAGCTTTGAAGGATTGCAAATATAAACATTTTGCCCACCTCTTCAAAATAATAAATGAAAATGTTAGTTTTCGAAACTTTCACTTTTATAATCTTGATCTAAGGAATACCACACTCACAAGTGACGGATTAAAACTGGCGGTAGCCAAATTTAACTTGAGCTCTAAGCCAGATTCCCCCAAACTACGTCACATCAGTTATGAACTATTATGTGACTATTTCCAATTGCCCAACACACTACGAAATCGCACGAGGATCTATAAGGTCTGGTTGAAGACACACAAAGATGCTGCAAAATTTCCCTCGGTAAACCAATGTGATAATTATCTTCCCACCAATTCACCGACGTATGATGAAATCCCAGAGTTGAGGCAAATGGAAATAGATCCCAGTGATGATGTTATTTCTGACAAAAACATCATATTGGATGACATAATGTTATCTTCTTCTGTACCCTCGTTAAGAGATATAAGTTCTGAACGGGCTCTGTTAACCCAGCAATGCCCAAATGCAGATGACGACTTCTTGGGTTTAAACACATCACCATTAATCTGCAATGCAGTTTTCGATACTACCGGACCCGAATTGTGCAAAAATAATAGCGGCAGTGACATTAATCACACAGATGCGGTAAAGTACAATGGTTCAATAGCACATAATGTGTCACCAGACATACAGCGTGTTACAAAAGCTGTTCTGAACATTTCAAGTCCAAACGTTTCGACGGAAATACTACCCATTGGGTCCAAAAATGTCGCTAATCTTACCCATGACGACGTAATCGAGGGATCGTATACCATGGACGAAAAAGTATGGAATGAAATGTTTACAAATGGTAAACTGAACAGTTTTACGTACCCCTATATCCTGAAAAAGAGCATCGAAAAAAACGTTAATAATACATGTCTTATAAATATTGATCACAAAAAATATTCAAAAAATAACAAATTTACAATAGTAGCGTCATGCAAGCATACGCATTGTAAAAAATTTAAAATCGTACTTTCAGATCATGTTGTGACTGTACGTAGTACCAACCTAAATTTTTCTCATGCCCACTATTTGACTAGACAATTGCGAGGCCTCGAAAGGACAATGGAAAAAAATAAACTCATTAAAACAAAACCTCTTGCTCATAAGAAAGAGTATCTCCTAAATTTAGACCAGCCTCACTTACAGAAAACGAAAAACCTTCGATCGGTCAAATCCGACGCTACGATCAGAAAAGTGAGATCAGAAGCTATGGGTGGAAATGATCGTTCTAAAAATGATATATTGGACTTATTTCTATATCATAAAGACCACCCGGACTATGTACAGGAATTGTCATTTCCTCTCGTAGTGAAACTTTTTAGTGACGACCAAGTAAACGTTATCAGAGTTTGTGAAAAAACCCTATTGCACTTTGATGCAACAGGTGGAGTCTGCAGGCCACCTAACGGGGAAAAGTCTATCAAAAGAATATTTCTGTATAGCGGTGTCATTCAATTAAAGCTAACAGAGCGCATATATTCCGTTTTTTCGATGATCTCTTCTAAGCACGACACGAACTCAATATTTAAATTGTTAAACGACTTTAAAGTCTTTTGTGAGACCAGTAACTGTTGGCCTGCATTTTCGGGGGTCGTAACAGATTTCAGCTTTGCGCTCATTAATGCGGTGTGTAAGTCTTTTAATCATTGCACATTGCCTGAATATCTGAAACTGTGCTTCAATAATATGATTGTAAACGACTACTACACACCAATATTTTTGTGCTGCGCACATATTGTAAAGTGTATGTGCAAAGATATAGACAAGTCAGAGATAAAGAAAAAAAACAACATCAAAGACTTCTTTATAAGTGTTATATTGATGAGAGATTTGGCGACGGTTGACGCTTTCATTGCAAATTCGTATATATTATTAAATACGAAATACTACACACACGCTGTTGCTAATGCTTATAATAAACTGGTTACGCTTTGTCGTAACAAAGATGAAAAGAAGGATATTATTGAGGCTTTGGAAAAAATGGAAGGTACTTCGTCTACCCTATTCAAGGACTCGGACTCCAAAAAAGAATCAATTTATGCTGGGAGCCCTTACTACATGCGGTGTAAAACGATAGAAAGAGACATAATCATTGAATCCTCGGGTCAAAAGTTAAACATGTATTACGATCCGACTCTATATGCGACTTTTGTAACGAAGTACATTCCATATTTACCTCTATGGAGCAATCTGATGAAAGATGCGCGCACGAGCAATTCTCCTGTGGAAAATTACTTTGGACAATTGAAACATCACGTTTTGAACGGCCAAAGTAATTTAAAATGTACCCAATTAATAAGAAAATTGCGATCCGACATTTTATCGTTATCTAACGAGATTCTCAATCAAATCCCAAAAAAAAGATTAAGTAAAACACCCAAGTTGAGACAAGCAGAGGAAGTATGGCAAAAGAAAAAAAAACCTGCACTTAGCCACTTTGATGGCAGGTTCCTAAAAGAGGTTAAAATAGAAGGTGAGTTGCTCGAATTTAACGACACTACGTTTTGTAAATACTGTCGACGGGGCACAAACCCGGAGAGCGTCACAACGTCATGGGTTGCGTGCAATTTGTGCAATGACTGGGTGCACCAGTCATGTGCTCGGTCAGAAGGCTATTGTTTTACTGATTTAGAAGAGTTTATGTGTGAGTATTGTCACACCAATGCAACTTTAACAAAACCCCACATCCGATCAGTTCGCTCAAATGGCAATACTCGTCAAGGCTGCGATAAACGGGGCCTCGACGTATTTCCAAATGGTTTGGCGAAGGATGTCGGCTACTACACACGCATCGACAGGGGATACACGGTAACCAAACTGGCCTCATTACATTTTTCATTAAACTTCTTACCGGAGGACGACTACTCGACCCTGCAGCCGAATCAATACTTGTCCGGTTTTGTTGTGGAACACGCGTGCCACATATATAACAACAATAAATGTAACATTGTAAATGTAGAGAAATCTACATTTATTTTTGGAGGCGGTGTCCGTACGGAAGGTTTCTTGGAGGCACTTAACATACCTACCGAAATCGACACCGTATTTATAATATGCCTGTACCAACATTTTACAATGGTTGTGTTGTCAATAAAAAAAAGGACAATAACTATCATCGATCCATTGGGAAAGGAAAAGGCTCTAAGCAAAATATATTTAAAAGAAGCTAATCAACTTTTGAACGAGAAAAATATCAAAATCAAGATAACTGAAGTCAACATGGTAGAACACACTAAACAAAATGATTCTTATAACTGTGGCCCCATGTTGATATACTTCTTCTCGTGTTATGTAAAAAAAACATCGTTGGTCACAGAAACTTTCGATTTCGACAGCTACAGAACTGAACTCAAATACATGATTTTAGAGAAAAGTGACCGAATGGACCAATTATGCTTTTTCTGTTCCAAAAATATACACGACGATCACGACTATTTTCACTGTCATTTCTGTTACAGAAAAGTTCATTTGAAAAGTAATTGTATTTTATCAATAACAGACAAGCGTGCCGATATGACAATTGAACAAAAATTAATAAATTTGAATAATATTTGCGAGTTGTGCACAATATATTTGGGCAAGTCCTAAATCGACCAAGTCCACCGGTACGGACAGATTGGGCCCGTCTTATCCACGCTTAAAATTCAGAATTACTATTTTTTTATATTTCTAAACATACTTGGCATCCAAAATAATGTCAGGTTATGTTTTAATACTATTTTTTTACATTATTTCTAGATCGATGAATGGAATTAGACCACATGCATAATATATCGTATTTAATAGACTAATAAAGACAGCTTTTAGTTGTTAGCTTAAATGGTATAACTTAGCAGCAAAAAAAGATTTTCTATCAACTTCTAAAATCATGTATTTCTGTTCAGTTCTGTAGCTTTAATCGAAATCCTTTGTGACTAACGATGTTTCTTATATTTGTTATACGAATCATTTTTAGTGTGTTAAATACTTCCTTCAATAAATGCTTATAGTTTTTTTTGTCCCAATGGATTGATGATGGTTATTGTCCTAGTTGTGATTGACAGCACAACCATTGTGAAATGTTGGTAAAAGCATTCGGCTGCAGAGTCGAGTAAACGTCGTAAGGCAAGAAATTAAATGAAAAATGTAATGAGGCCAGTTTGGTAACCGTGTCTCGATGCGTGAGTAGTAGTTGACATCCTTCGCCAAACCTATTGGAAAAACGTCGAAGCCCTGTTTATCGCAGCCGCTAAGTCATATCGTCTAACCCAATCGAGGTAGAAGTTTACTAAAAATGGTTTTAGATAGCTTATTAAATATGCAATAACACGCTTATAGTTAAATCCCATTCATCGATCAAATAATAATGTAAAAAGAATTAAGCATTAAAAATTAATCTGATATATATCTGGCTGCTAAATAAATAATACCGTTCAAACTGCTAAGTAAGCTGTTTGACATAGCTCCTTAGATATGCAATAATACTCTTATAGTCACATCCTATTCATCGATCTAGAAATAATGTAAAAAAATTAAGTATTAAAATTTAGTTCGATGTTTTTTTGGCCGCTAAGTCATATCGTCTAAACCAATAGAGATAGAGCTTTACAAAAAGCTGTTTTAGATAGCTCCTGAGATATGCAATAACACCCTTATAAAAAAATCGTATACATCAATCTAGAAATAATGAAAAAATAATAAGTATTAAAAATTAAATCGACATTATTTTGGCCGCTAAGTCATATCGTCTAAATCAATCAAGGTAGAGGTTTACCAAAAGCTGTTTCATAAAGCTCCTTAGATATACAATAATACACATATAGTCCCATCCCATTCATCGAGCTAAAAATAGTAAAAAAAAAGGATTGAAAATTAGGTCGATATTATTTTGGCCGCTAATTCATATCGTCTAAACCAATCGAGGTAGAGGTTTAACACAAGCTGTTTTAGAAAGCTCCTTAGATATATAATAATACACATATAGCCACATCCCATTCATTGATCTAGAAATAGTGAAAAAAAAGTTAGTATTGAAAATTAGGTCGGTATTATTTTGGCCGCTAAGTCATATCGTCTAAACCAATCGAGGTAGAGATGTACAAAAAGCTGTTTTAGATAGCTCTTTAGATATGCAATAATACATTATTAGTCACATCCCATTCATCGATCTAGAAATAATGAAAAAAAATAAGTATTTAAAATAAGGTCGATATTATTTTGGCCGCTAAGTCACATCGTCTGAACTAATTGAGGTAGAGGTTTAACAAAAGCTGTTTTAGATAGCTTTTTAGATATGAAATAATAAATTTATAGTCACATCCCATTCATCGATCTAGAAATCATGAAAAAAAAAATAAGAATTGAAAATTAGGTCGATATTATTTTGGCCGCTAAGTCATATCGTCTAAACCAATCGAGGTAGAGATGTACAAAAAGCTGTTTTAGATAGCTCTTTAGATATGCAATAATACATTATTAGTCACATCCCATTCATCGATCTAGAAATCATGAAAAAAAATAAGTATTTAAAATAAGGTCGATATTATTTTGGCCGCTAAGTCATATCGTCTAAACTAATCGAGGTAGAGGTTTAACAAAAGCTGTTTTAGATAGCTTTTTAGATATGAAATAATAAATTTATAGTCACATCCCATTCATCGATCTAGAAATCATGAAAAAAAAATAAGAATTGAAAATTAGGTCGATATTATTTTGGCCGCTAAGTCATATCGTCTAAACCAATCGAGGTAGAGATGTACAAAAAGCTGTTTTAGATAGCTCTTTATATATGCAATAATACATTTATAGTCACATCCCATTCATCGATCTAGAAATCATGAAAAAAAAAATAAGTATTGAAAATTAGGTCGATATTATTTTGGCCGCTAAGTCATATCGTCTAAACCAATCGAGGTAGAGATGTACAAAAAGCTGTTTTAGATAGCTCTTTAGATATGCAATAATACATTATTAGTCACATCCCATTCGTCGATCTAGAAATAATGAAAAAAAATAAGTATTTAAAATAAGGTCGATATTATTTTGGCCGCTAAGTCATATCGTCTAAACTAATCGAGGTAGAGGTTTAACAAAAGCTGTTTTAGATAGCTTTTTAGATATGAAATAATAAATTTATAGTCACATCCCATTCATCGATCTAGAAATCATGAAAAAAAAATAAGAATTGAAAATTAGGTCGATATTATTTTGGCCGCTAAGTCATATCGTCTAAACCAATCGAGGTAGAGATGTACAAAAAGCTGTTTTAGATAGCTCTTTATATATGCAATAATACATTTATAGTCACATCCCATTCATCGATCTAGAAATAATGAAAAAAAAAATAAGTATTGAAAATTAGGTCGATATTATTTTGGCCGCTAAGTCATATCGTCTAAACCAATCGAGGTAGAGATGTACAAAAAGCTGTTTTAGATAGCTCTTTAGATATGCAATAATACATTATTAGTCACATCTCATTCATCGATCTAGAAATAATGAAAAAAAATAAGTATTTAAAATAAGGTCGATATTATTTTGGCCGCTAAGTCATATCGTCTAAACTAATCGAGGTAGAGGTTTAACAAAAGCTGTTTTAGATAGCTTTTTAGATATGAAATAATAAATTTATAGTCACATCCCATTCATCGATCTAGAAATCATGAAAAAAAAATAAGAATTGAAAATTAGGTCGATATTATTTTGGCTGCTGAGTCATATCGTCTAAACCAATCGAGGTAGAGATGTACAAAAAGCTGTTTTAGATAGCTCTTTATATATGCAATAATACATTTATAGTCACATCCCATTCATCGATCTAGAAATAATGAAAAAAAAAATAAGTATTGAAAATTAGGTCGATATTATTTTGGCCGCTAAGTCATATCGTCTAAACCAATCGAGGTAGAGATGTACAAAAAGCTGTTTTAGATAGCTCTTTATATATGCAATAATACATTTATAGTCACATCCCATTCATCGATCTAGAAATAATGAAAAAAAAAATAAGTATTGAAAATTAGGTCGATATTATTTTGGCCGCTAAGTCATATCGTCTAAACCAATCGAGGTAGAGATGTACAAAAAGCTGTTTTAGATAGCTCTTTAGATATGCAATAATACATTATTAGTCACATCTCATTCATCGATCTAGAAATAATGAAAAAAAATAAGTATTTAAAATAAGGTCGATATTATTTTGGCCGCTAAGTCATATCGTCTAAACTAATCGAGGTAGAGGTTTAACAAAAGCTGTTTTAGATAGCTTTTTAGATATGAAATAATAAATTTATAGTCACATCCCATTCATCGATCTAGAAATCATGAAAAAAAAATAAGTATTTAAAATAAGGTCGATATTATTTTGGCCGCTAAGTCACATCGTCTGAACTAATTGAGGTAGAGGTTTAACAAAAGCTGTTTTAGATAGCTTTTTAGATATGAAATAATAAATTTATAGTCACATCCCATTCATCGATCTAGAAATCATGAAAAAAAAAATAAGAATTGAAAATTAGGTCGATATTATTTTGGCCGCTAAGTCATATCGTCTAAACCAATCGAGGTAGAGATGTACAAAAAGCTGTTTTAGATAGCTCTTTAGATATGCAATAATACATTATTAGTCACATCCCATTCATCGATCTAGAAATCATGAAAAAAAATAAGTATTTAAAATAAGGTCGATATTATTTTGGCCGCTAAGTCATATCGTCTAAACTAATCGAGGTAGAGGTTTAACAAAAGCTGTTTTAGATAGCTTTTTAGATATGAAATAATAAATTTATAGTCACATCCCATTCATCGATCTAGAAATCATGAAAAAAAAATAAGAATTGAAAATTAGGTCGATATTATTTTGGCCGCTAAGTCATATCGTCTAAACCAATCGAGGTAGAGATGTACAAAAAGCTGTTTTAGATAGCTCTTTATATATGCAATAATACATTTATAGTCACATCCCATTCATCGATCTAGAAATAATGAAAAAAAAAATAAGTATTGAAAATTAGGTCGATATTATTTTGGCCGCTAAGTCATATCGTCTAAACCAATCGAGGTAGAGATGTACAAAAAGCTGTTTTAGATAGCTCTTTAGATATGCAATAATACATTATTAGTCACATCCCATTCGTCGATCTAGAAATAATGAAAAAAAATAAGTATTTAAAATAAGGTCGATATTATTTTGGCCGCTAAGTCATATCGTCTAAACTAATCGAGGTAGAGGTTTAACAAAAGCTGTTTTAGATAGCTTTTTAGATATGAAATAATAAATTTATAGTCACATCCCATTCATCGATCTAGAAATCATGAAAAAAAAATAAGAATTGAAAATTAGGTCGATATTATTTTGGCCGCTAAGTCATATCGTCTAAACCAATCGAGGTAGAGATGTACAAAAAGCTGTTTTAGATAGCTCTTTATATATGCAATAATACATTTATAATCACATCCCATTCATCGATCTAGAAATAATGAAAAAAAAAATAAGTATTGAAAATTAGGTCGATATTATTTTGGCCGCTAAGTCATATCGTCTAAACCAATCGAGGTAGAGATGTACAAAAAGCTGTTTTAGATAGCTCTTTAGATATGCAATAATACATTATTAGTCACATCTCATTCATCGATCTAGAAATAATGAAAAAAAATAAGTATTTAAAATAAGGTCGATATTATTTTGGCCGCTAAGTCATATCGTCTAAACTAATCGAGGTAGAGGTTTAACAAAAGCTGTTTTAGATAGCTTTTTAGATATGAAATAATAAATTTATAGTCACATCCCATTCATCGATCTAGAAATCATGAAAAAAAAATAAGAATTGAAAATTAGGTCGATATTATTTTGGCCGCTAAGTCATATCGTCTAAACCAATCGAGGTAGAGATGTACAAAAAGCTGTTTTAGATAGCTCTTTATATATGCAATAATACATTTATAGTCACATCCCATTCATCGATCTAGAAATAATGAAAAAAAAAATAAGTATTGAAAATTAGGTCGATATTATTTTGGCCGCTAAGTCATATCGTCTAAACCAATCGAGGTAGAGATGTACAAAAAGCTGTTTTAGATAGCTCTTTAGATATGCAATAATACATTATTAGTCACATCTCATTCATCGATCTAGAAATAATGAAAAAAAATAAGTATTTAAAATAAGGTCGATATTATTTTGGCCGCTAAGTCATATCGTCTAAACTAATCGAGGTAGAGGTTTAACAAAAGCTGTTTTAGATAGCTTTTTAGATATGAAATAATAAATTTATAGTCACATCCCATTCATCGATCTAGAAATCATGAAAAAAAAATAAGAATTGAAAATTAGGTCGATATTATTTTGGCCGCTAAGTCATTTCGTCTAAACCAATCGAGGTAGAGATGTACAAAAAGCTGTTTTAGATAGCTCTTTATATATGCAATAATACATTTATAGTCACATCCCATTCATCGATCTAGAAATAATGAAAAAAAAATAAGTATTGAAAATTAGGTCGATATTATTTTGGCCGCTAAGTCATATCGTCTAAACCAATCGAGGTAGAGATGTACAAAAAGATGTTTTAGATAGCTCTTTAGGTATGCAATAATACGTTATTAGTCACATCCCATTCATCAATCTAGAAATAATGAAAAAAAAATAAGTATTGAAAATTAGGTCGATATTATTTTGGCCGCTAAGTCATATCGTCTAAACCAATCGAGGTAGAGGTTTAACAAAAGCTGTTTTAGAAAGCACCTTTGATATGCAATAATACACATATAGTCACATCCATTTGATACAAACACACACACATTGATAGGTATCAAACAAAAAAAGAATTATTGAAATTGGTCCCGTGAGTCAAAAGTTACGTGTGAACATACATAAAAGAGCAAAAAATTTAATACATACAGTCGAGAACTCTACTCCAACTTTTTTGAAGTTTGTTATAAAACATTTTTGAAACTTAGGCTGCTAAGTGTTCTCAACGAGTTGGGTACTTTACGACAAACATCAGACACCTGGGGAGCCCAAGCCACACAGCTGTTAATAATCATATCCAGGTCCTTCACTTCAGTCGCAAAAGGAACTATTTGTTGATATGTTGAAACAGTTTGTGATAGAACTTCTTAATTTGGTAGGGTAATTTCGGTGTGAAGTTAGCGGCCAAAAGTTGGCGGCCAAATGTTGGAGCCAATCGGCCGCCAACTTTTGGCCGCTAACTTCACACCGGTTAATTACGATCGTTTTTTGTCATTCTTCGTATTCCGTATGTAAAATTTAGATCACAATTGTTACTAACAACATATGGAGAAATCTGAATTAAATGTATTGGAATTTGAGTTAACTTAAAGGTTAGCCATTATCAGGGTAAGCATACAGACAGAATAAATACTATCACACACGCACATGATGAAATCAAAACAAAATTTAATTTGGGCAGGAAACATTTCATCAGATGACTAATTATTACCCTAACTTACGTTGTACCTAATGCAAAACGTTCCAGTCGTTTCACGTGAAACTTCCTTAATGAAGAGTGAATTTGGCGGTTTGTTATAAGAACACTGGAATTGCGGATTCCCGAGACAATTCTCGTCGAAATCTGAGAAGACTGCGATAACGCCGCGCATTATGCCACTAATGAGAATTACCCTTAATTGGGTTCTAGCGAGGTCAACAATTCATGAGATTGAAAAAGAATACGTGTACTAGTGTGATTGCTGAAATGTATAAACACTTGCGTCGTTAATGCATTAATCAACTTTCACAGATATATATCAGGGCATCTTAAGTTTTGATGTTGGTAGGTATATTTATTTCATCGCAATATTAAATAACGCTCGATACGATTTAAGTTGGTACGGGAAATGAAAAAAGTCACTAACATTATTTATTGCTATGAAAACGCTCTATTTATCAAAAAGCTATGAAGCCCTTGCATGGCGAGAACTTCCGGTAGTTCTAAATCAAAATATTTGCAGTTCGAAAACATTTTTTATTACTATTTTAATGACGGTTCCTCTATAAATTGATCGTGTTGTGTTGGTTATGATATGATAGGCAATTTAATTGTATATCCTGATAAAATTACTAACATAAAAATTATATAGGTACCTAATCAGCCGTTTTATTCAGTTAAATAGTTCATAGGCGAGCTTGTCGACGAAGATGTACACTAGTTGGCTTGTCAAACTCTAAACATTACTTATTCGGACGTTCTCGACCTTGATTCAACTACGACTACGACACGCAGCGTCAGGGAATTATTTCAAAGACTAGTCTGGCTTATAAAGTGTAAACATATTTACTAATTCACGACAATATTAGTACTCCGTTAACCCTAAGCTATTGTAAAGCTTTAACTTTTTGCCATCAGTAATAGGATTAAAACTTGAATGAAACATATTATTTAAAGTGAATAAAACGTTTAGTGAACTAATCTGTAGTGTGCGCGACGATTATAAACCGGTACCGAACTTCGATGAAGTTAACTGAATTTGTGTTCTAAACTAACTAAATGCCGAGAATTAGGCGACCATAATCCACCCCGAAGTGTCTGCGTATGAAGATTAAAGTTATTGGTTCTCTATTTACTGGTATTTAGTAAATTTATTTATCCATCGCATGTTTATTCAAAATTTATTTTGTGATTTATTCCTGGGGTGCAACTATAAATATTTGTATATTACGATGTAAAACGTTTTAGTGCCTAAAAGCAGATATACTTCAAGCAATGTCTACAATGTAATTGTTGCCTTAAGTTTATTTCATATTTATGATACTGAACGGTAGACGTCAATCTGTTTTTATTTCAGAAGCCAGCTTTAGGGCGCCACGATAAAAGCATAGACAAACGTTTCAGATTTATTGTAATAGCGGTAATAACATCATGCTACGCCATAAAATCTCACGGGACCATTGTAGTAAAGTTATAACTTCAATAATTCACAATTCCCACCCGCGGCCGCGGACAACCTTGAAACAATTTAAAACTTCAACACACAATTTATTCAATAATGATATTAACAAATCATGAAAATTTAGTACGGCCTGGAACAGTCTTTCTGAAACCATGAAACGATGTCTTCCCATGTGTAGTTATCTGGGACAACCGGGGCATTTGGGAACGGGTCACTCGGAGTTACAGTTGGTGTGTTCCCTGACAGTCCATCTGAAGACGGGTATCCATGCGACACAACTTCATGCTTATAGTCCTTTTCAAAAGTCACATCGCCTTCCGTATTCCAAGTGAGCCTCTGCGTTTGATTATGCCATTTCACTATAACCGAAGGATAAGGATCAGCGCTCTTCAAAGTTCTCAACGTACACGCTAAATGTAAAGGAGCTCTCTTTTCCACCGTTGTCACTCCAGAAACTATATCCACCTCGCTCGACGCAGTTCTGCATTCTCCCAAGTGCAACAAGGATACCGCGAAGAACACATTCAAAAATACAAGCTTCATCATGTGACAGCTAAAAGTAACTGGCAAATGTTAGCGATTTACCACCGTATATATATATACCACAAGAATGCGTAAACATCATTACAATCATTAGATAAAGAGGGTCGGTAAAAGTCAAGTAAATGCGCTCGTTAAGATAACGAACTATCGCTTTACATGAATTCCCACAGAGCTATACTTAATATTGTAAGTAATGATATTCGTGACTAAGATTTAATTTGTAAATTATTTATTTTATGTGATATTTATATACTAAAAGAAGAATGAGGCATTATGTAAAAAAAAACAAAAAGAGCTACAGTTACTTTCTGAAATGCTGCCAGCAGATAAAATAAGTAGGATATCCCTTAATAAATAAACGTTATATTATATTTCCAACTTCAACATTTAATTTGTCTATCAATTATAATTTCTGACTTAGAACAAGCGAATTTCGCGCTTATCACTTTAATTAATATGGCGTGTCGTATTGCCGAATCTCGGTTGAGCTTCATTATTCTACAATAGAAATACAATGGGCTTCTCTCGACAAAGTACTAACGGAAGTTTCTCTTAGATTGCTGCCATTGTAAAATGATTTCTTTTACATGAAAGAAAACTAATTGAATACGTTGGTAAAGTTTAGTGGAATGTCGTACAAATATTTTTATACTTATCATACTGAACCTTTTAGCGGTCGGTAAGATTTTAGCGATCATCCGCACGGCGGCACTATCTATATATAGTTTTTACAAGCTTTTTTGTTTGCCGACTTAAAATGTTTCTATAGAACTAACATCGCAAAAAGTTCTGTCCCCCTTAGGTACAAGTGAGCGCAGATAAATTGCTTTTTATTCGCGCTGTACAAACCAAAAAGGATAAAAAATGTGTGAATTCAGTATACAGCTTATTATTTACACAACTATGGTAGGTACTATCGGTAAAATGGGACCCTGATCCTCCATAGAACAGTGTCACGGTGACGTTAAAAATTAAATCATAAGAAGAAAAAGACGAAGTGTTAGAAGTGTGTGTTTTATAAATTAATTGTAACATAGATATAGGGTGGGTCAGGCTTTCATTTTGCCGATTATACGTTCGTTCCTAGTCGACACTGATTCGGAACAAAACATTTTGTTTGTCTTTTTATCGGGTTCACTCAAAGTAACACGTTAAAAACACAAATTACTCGCAGGTAACCCTGAAGGCATAATCTTACACGTTTTTTTATCAAGGTCAAAAATCAGCACATTTCTTATTATACTTAACTACTTACGACATACTTATCCGCATGAATGTCTTAACCACAATGTTTAAATACGTTTTTAATTAATATACCCTTACCTAATGAAGTGGTATTAACTCGTGATAAAGATTTGGAGAAGAAAGGCCGGAGGGTTGAACAAATGTTTCGCATGGCGAGAGCTACGCAGTTGTTTGCGAATATGAATGCCTCCCTCCAATAGTGAAAGGAAGTTTGAAGAGGAAGAATGAAGTTTTTCGAAGCTGTATATTTAATTTTGAATATGAGAAGCAAAACGACGAAACACTCATCTAGTCGAAAACTCTTCTTGTTGATAATCGTCTTAACAAGATTTAACAGGAAGGTAAAGAAACTAGATCTAGCAATTAATTCGTCGAATCTCGCTTAACTTCGAATCGTCACTTAGTAAAGTTTAGTTCATATAATGTAAGTTGCCTTGCTTAGTTGCTCGATGACATCAAAAGGAAGCCTTCTAAATGTTAGTGAAATAGTTTCAATTACAGACACAGTTTGAGTTGGATAGAAGATCACAAGTTCAGTGTGTTTGGGACTAGAATGCAATTTGCTCAAAGTTTTGTACCATCTATAGAGTTACTTAAAAACTTTGTGTGGGTTTAAACTGCGATATTCGTAGAGATCTTCGACAGATGGTGCCACTTGACTTTTATCTTCTCTTATTTTATATTTTATCGATGAATAGTAACTATCAATAATTTTGAAGATAGTTAATGATTCTACAATAATTTAACTTGCTATAGCCGGCTAATGTAAACGAAACTTTAAACTCCAACATAGGTACACTTTAGAATCCATTAATAATAGTTATAGTGGATGATAGTCGATAGGTCTGTTTAAGGCATCACTTTGCCCACTCGATTGAAAGGACCTCTTAACGTCCCAAGGACATCTTCAAAGTAATAGTCTGAATAGAGATTTGACCTTTCCATTGAACTCCTTAGAGCTATAGTTTCTTAAAATTATCGAACAAAACAGATGATTTTTTAACAGAGCAATGCAAAATTAACAGTGTTTATTGCTTCTTGTAAAGTATATAAATCGTTTGTAGGTCAATGCATTCATTTTTATAATAAATTACCCGAGGTAGTTTTAGAGTTACCCCTTCCAGCACTTATATAATTTTTCTCATAGTCATTCTGACATGTTTTCCTGCAAAACTACGCAGATATTTAATATTATTTTTACAGTTTTATATAATGCTAGAATAAGTAGTGACATTGTTATATTTTTATTAAAAAAATGACTAACTGTTGAGTTTCTTGCGGCGCTTCTTCTCAGCAGTGGTCTCCTCTTGGGAAGCGCTGGTAGATTTTGACGTGTAAAAGTGCCCGTGCGGCCTACTTACTGAATAAATATCTTTTATCTTTTTTATCTTTTGTTTATTGTTTGTTTAATGTTTCTTGAGCTAAATTAAGCAAGCAAAGTTTTGTACCACATTCGTTTTGAAATTCTATCAAACAAACTCTTATTTGTCTGAATATTACGAGCGTTCTCGTCGAATATGTTGCGAGAAAATTTCAATGGCAAATATTTTGAGCGATAATTTCTGGTCAAGTTGTCGCCGAATTTAGTTATCTCGCAGTCGCACCAACTTGGACCGGGCAGTCGGTCCCAATTTCCGGATGGTTGCACATTCGGACGAATGATTATTACTACAGCAGTATAGTTATAGAAGTGATCCGTTCATTTTCGTCAGAAAATTGTAATAATATCTTACGTGTCTGCATGTGTCACTATGTTGTTGTTTTTTTTTGTATCACAACCATTTGAAATAGATTTTAATGGGAAACAATTTTATTTAAACAAGCGGTGGCAGTTTTTAGGTAAACAATGAAATAATGTCGCCAATATCAGTCCAAACAGTGCCTTTAAAAAGAACTAAGAGAGCGGACTGACTCCGTTTTTTTATTTAAAGATGTCCTCGAATCTATTGTAAAAAAAAATTAAATGGATTATACATACTTACTATCTCCTGAGTTCCCGTGTACACTTTTGTCGAATCACCAAACATGCCGCAGGCATAGGACAAAGACCGCCAAATATTGGCTGTCCCTAGATACAAATATTTATCTTCGGACATTCAAACCTTACCTTCAAAGCTACCAGCATGAAAGTATCCTCATTTCTTCATACTTTAAAGCCACATAGGGTCAGTTGTATTTTGGTTGGATTGTGTCGTGCACAATCGATGTTCAAATAAATTACACTGGACTTGTATGACAACGACTGGGATAAGGTTAATTTATAGCTTTGTTCGAGATGGCGTCCCGATAAAACGAATAGCACTGATTAAGGGAGCTTAGCACTGAACTGACTGAGGCTTTTATAAGTTTTGAGTTACTAATCGTCTGTATTATGTTTTTCTTAACTTGGATTATTCAGTAAAGTTATTTTTTAAAATTGCTTTTATCTTTTAAATCCCGTGTTGTTTAACACGGGAGCAAATGGAGGAAGTTGTTTGGTATTTTTTTTGGGATATTAGATAGGATATTTACTTGGTACTACACAAATCTGGCATCGATAATATAAGTCCGACGTCATCCTTGCTATCCTAACTAATATAATAAGTTTGTATGTTTATTTGTTACGCTTCCACGACTAAACCGCTGAACCGATTTCGATGAAATTTAGTATGGAGATAGTTTGAGTCCCGGGAAAGGATATAGGATAGGTACTTTTTATATTTCGTAAAATTTGACAGTTCTCGAGGGAGCAGCAATAAACGACTTCTACGCGGACGAAGTTGCCAGCAAAAGCTAGTTTGGAATAAACCTGTCATAATTTGTACAATTAAATAAATGTACCTAATTATCGACAAACATGATTAGCAGTTTAAAATAAATCGTCAGACAACAGACTATTGATGTTCCGAATGTAATCAACCTGTGAACGGCGCACCGCGGGCTCTGCGCGGACAACGAGCGGAAACAAACAGTCAATTGGAGTGGATTTAAACTTCTAAATAAACTGCAACGGGTTCCACGGGGCATTTGACAGAATCATTTTATTTCAGTGCAGTGTAGGTAGTAAAAAAATAATTTAACGCTTGTTTTATAAGCAAGGGACTATTTATTCATGTTTCTCGCTCGGATCTCCCTTTTAAACTAGTCTGTGACGACAGAGACGCACTGAGCGACAAGCGAGAAAATACGAGATGTGGTAAGCACGCAGGTCAGACTAGAACGAAATATCCATAATATTCTCCGACTAACATTATGTTACCCTTCAGATTTGTGACTAAGATAAACTCATCCTAACGAGTACATTTATGATAGCAACAAAATATATAGGTATCTGTTTTTGGTGTCAAAACCTTTCTAACCTATGAATGATTAAATATAGTATTGTGTTGTTTCAGTTCAAAAATAGGTACCTACATTAAAAATCAAGAACACATACCATGTGCGGCTTTGTTCGTTTTTTTAAATTTTACCTTGGGTATTTTGTCTTTTGGGGTTCCGTACCCAAACGGGACCCTTTTACTTAGACCCTTTTACTTTACTTGTCCGTCCTCACCGTTTTACAGATTATGTGTTAGAACGGTGGATTTCCAGCTTCAGCCAAAAGTAAACTGAAACTCTGTGTTAACTAAATATCAATTAACGAGATGCTTTAGAAATCACAATTAATCTATAGTCTGAGGTTGTGTATTAATCAGCGCAGTGATGCATTATGATTTGCTACATAATTATAGTTTGACCTGAGTTTGATTTGATTAGGATTGATCGATTCATCTCTGACAGAATTTCGTCCCATGAGAACGCTTAATTGAAGTTGAGACGTACACCCATTAGTATTATTAACATTCGCAATATTATAAAGCAAACAAGGAATCAAAATATACGAATCAAATTAAACAGCTACTAACGTTTACAACTTTTTAACTGCTACAATTTCAGTCGCGCAATCAATCAATTTAATAAAAAAACCGACGCAAAGTTTTTCCCTTTGATAAACATTTAAAATTCAAACGACTAAAACACCTGTGCTAGTACAACGCTCACTCAGTTAAGCATACATAAGTTTTGTTCATTCCAATCATGGCATTTCTTGTAAAGTACCTACATACCATTTACTTACCCACGTTAGAGTTCTACCAAATTTAATGACCACGGACCAATCGATGTTCAAGGAACACTACAGCGGTACAATTTACCCATCAACTTGGCAAACAGTCTAATGAAGATAGGAAACGTTTAAGCGAAATTAGAATAGTTTCTGTAAATTGTGCGAGACACTACCGGACATCAAACATGTTAATGAAATTCTGCGCGTTTATGATAAAGGATGTTTGGCGGTTAGGCATAACATACGAGATCTGACTTATCTATTCTAATTGCTTGCGATATATGAAACTAATTTCATTGTTACAAGAAGCAAGTTTATAATTTTATTAACGAAGTGATAAAAGGTTTAATATTAAAAATAATTACTGTTTTTAGAATTCTGTAAAAAATCTATTTGCAAAAACGTTTGTAACCAATTGTCAACCTTTTAATGACATGCGTTTTTTTATTTTATTTTTCTATTTACATTACGTTTGCTAGTGTCTAGGCTATTATTTATTTAAGGTATTTTCTTAAGTCTAGGATATTTCTGACGTTACTATCTTGAAACGTAAAATGCCTTTAAGCAAACTGTATTCAAAAACGAAATTGTATGTATGTACTTTTGTACTCTATTAGTTCTTGTGTATACAAGACGCTTTTAAATGAGAGCACACTGTGATATTTCTCGCCGGACAGCTATTTCACACAATATTACTTTTATGTTGTCCGGCAGCTTGAGCACGTCATGCTCGCTCAAAGGTCTTTGCTTACGGCGGCGTCGTTGATCGGGTCGCCACCTTCCCGAACATATGGTTGAGGGAGGCGATGGCTGAGATACGCGTCATACTCGTGAACGGGTGCTGTTTGTGGGGTCCGGTCTGTTCACGTCTGCAAGGACTTGTTCAGTTAATTATTCCAGTTATGGCTTTTGACGAAGAGACCTCGTCGTGTTGTTCTCCTAGTCATTACATTTAATGTAACGTATTTGACCTTACATTTGTAATGTTTTCATTTGTGCTAGTTCTAATAATTAATATTTGTTACTTTATTACCTTGTAATGTAACTTACTTTTAAGTATTATTGTATTTTATATTTGAAAAAAATGCCCTTCTGCTGGAGTTTCTTGCGGCGCTTCTTCTCCGCAATGATGGTCTTGTCCGAAGCGCTGGTAGATTCACTCTATATTACTGACGTGTAAAAGAGCCCGTATGTGGCCAATTACTGAATAAATATTTGACTTTGACTTTGACTTTTATCATTATGATACAATACATCACTATTTAACAGTCAGGTGGAATTGGAAGAGCAAAATCAATAAAAATGTTTGTCCATGTCCGCATCAATGAATCACCATTATCAGTCCTTCATATACTGTTATGCACGCATATTTTGTCCACAGGTTGTACGTGCATCCGCTTCTCGTCGACGCACGGCAAGGAGCGCGGCACGTTCAGCAGCCCCGACTACCCGCGCGCCTACCCGCCGCGCCTCGACTGCCTGCTCTACACCTTCCGCGCCGCGCCGCACGAGATCGTCGAGCTCGTCTTCACAGACTTCGACATCTACAAGGACCATCTTGAGTGAGTTTAATTATTTGCCTGCAATGCCTTAAGAATTTTACCACCGGAAATTACGCACATCGGAGAAAACTTTGGTGCTCCAAAAATCCTTAAGTTTATTCCGTACAACAGAAATAAAACTTTCTTAAAGTATTTCTTGCAATTTATTGCGTATCAGTGAAAATAATACGTGGCTACGTTTGCAAAGAGAATAAAGGTGACGAAAAAGTTGTCAATTAAGTATATTGCTTAACTTCCCTCTTAGCATTATCGGCCCAGGTCCCGGATTAAAACGTTGTCTTATAAATGAGCAGAAATTTATCTTAATTTTACTTTAGGTTGTTATGAAATTTGCCCCTCCATTTAGTAGGCAATTATGAAGTTAATTTCAGCTAAATTAGTCTATCGTTATAGACATTGCCCGTTAAGTACTTTCTTTTAATACTCTAGCTAAAGGTCATCATGGCACGTACTCATTACACGTCTCAATGATAGTTATCATAATCCCCAAAACTATATTTAAAAGGAGTTTTCACGTTTCTCAGTAATACTTTATTACCTTCAGAAACTTTTCAATTTCCTGAGAGGATATTTGAAATAACCCCGTTTGTGAAACTCGAAATCTCTGTTATTTAGTTATTAACGGGATCTATTTGAAATAGGCTGGAGTTTCTGGAAATTATTCTTCAAAGATAAATGATTGTCTGGCGTCTGTTTAAATTTGAATACATTGTTTTAGTAGCATTAATTATCACATGAAAAATAATTTGCTCAAAGACAAAACATTGTATTTATTTGTGAAAGTAGTTTATACAGGTTGATTCTTGTTAGCCTTTCGCAACCCACAGAGTTGACTGCAGAAGCGAACGTAGTCGATCATGGTGTTGCCCCCCACCAGGGTAGTCGGGGCGTCGTCAAGTGCGTAGTCTGCTTCTTTTTCCGTGAAACGGTCTCCCCATGTCATGAGGTCGTGTCTAATTCTGAAAAAGAAACACTACGTAATAAAAATATCTTACAACTCAATTAAAAACTAAATCATTCGTGGAACTAGGAGCGGACTAGGGTGTCACCCATACATCGTCGATATGCCAGCTATTCGCACGAAGCGGTTCGCGTCTATGTTTCTCTTGAGGACCGCTAAGGAGTGGAACTCTCTTCCAGCTGACCTTTTTCCTCAAAAGTATAACTTGGACCTTTTCAAATCGAGAGTGATAGGCACTATCTTGGTAAGCATGCTACATCTTCGGCTTCATCATCACTTTCCATCAGATGCGATCGACGTCAAATATTTGCCATCATACATAAAATAAAGTGTCCCTAAAAACTTTTGACAAAAACTTCAAAAACTATTCTTAAGTTAAACTTAATCCTTAGATTACGATTTTATTTAATTTATACATTTTCAACGCTCTTTTTCTTATCTGATTAGCCTAAGAGGATTTGAGCAAGTTTTATTCTAAGAAGGAAGCTAAAAGAAAACCTAAATCTTTGTTATCTACATTTATTGCTCGGATAGAAAAACTATTAAAGAAGTAACACTGTTTTTGTTTTGATGATATTTTTGGTTTTGTAATTTAACTTACTTAAAAATTACTTTTTCCGTATTTATTACAGTGGTAAATATAAAAACACTTAACTTTTTTTTAGGTAGGTAATATACTGAATTGATTTACATGTCAATTCTCAGGGAGTATCAAAAAAAGTGTGTGTGTGTCAGCTTCGAAGCACGACTGGAGTTTACATTTTAAGTACGATTGTCTTTGAATATGTAAAAGGCAAAGAGGGCAAATAAATATCTCTGTATCTCTATCTACATCTATATCTACGAGTATATATCGTAAAACTTTCTTTTGCCAAGTTGTATCTCCATGCCAATGCGAGACAGACGGACAAACCAACAAGCTTACTTTCGGATTATAATATTTGAAAATTACACGGATTACAACTCCTAAAGGTGGTTTTCCAAACGATTGGTCACCCTAGCAGAGTGAGACTCAAGCCTCTAGTTGATGTCTCACCCGGACCGGTTTTTTTGCAGTGCAGTGTATCCTGGTCATTTTCCGAAAGCTATTGTTATTCTTTTTGACAGAAAAAGTAACGCTTTATTTGTTACGCTTATAAAATTTCACTCTTCATAAAATTTCCATACCTTATACAAATACCATACATTATATGTAAAATCGATTCTTAAGGAGTAAACTCCAAAAATGATTGTTTATCTGAAATAATAATAATAAATAAAATGCAGGTTCCAAAGATCTATATATCGACATCGACACGATCGACGAACGATATCGACAGGTAAATGTGCACTAGTGAGATCTAATCCTAGCTGCATTCTGCGACCGTTAATGACAGCGAGATCATAAAATACATTGCATATAGGATTGACGTAAGCTTCGTAAGTACATTTATGTCAATTTCGTAAGACATTTCACGTTAAGAGGATTTCACGTTTTATCTTATCTAAATAGCCTTTTAAGTGTTCCGCTGCTGGACAAAAGCACTCATTCCTCCATTCATCCCTAGATGCAGCTAACTCTTGCCAGCCTGAACTGAATTTGTGAAAATCGTCCCAACATCCTTTTTATGGTTTACCTCTTTGGCTCTCTTTACTTGGGGCTTTTAGTACTTTTAATCAATATTAAATCAATTTCACTCACGCTAACTTCATCGAACCATTCCCCCGCAAGGTGTAAGACTTCATTTTACGGGCTACTATACGACCAACAAATGTTTTCATATCCGTCTCGTCAGATTCCCCGGAATTATATGAAGCCTATCCGGCAGCGCCGTAAAATTCAGATTACACCGAAAATTTTAATAAACCCATGGAGGGGACTTGCAGGAACGACGAGGTTAATGTGTAAGTGTTGTTTAAAATATTTGTTGCGCTGGTGGATCAGGTTACTTTGTAATTATTATAGTTGCTTCGGCTTAGGGTATATTGTCATATTTACTATTTTTAGCTCCAGGTCCCTTAATAAAATCATGACATTCGCTCAAAGAATTATGAAAATCAGTGAAATAAAAAATATTAAGTGCTGGCTGTTCGACTAAGCGTTTGTAATCTTCTGGTATTACGATGGCGAGACCTTTCATAATAAATTCAAATAACTTTTTGTGTCCAAATTTAATGGTTTTTTATTAGAAAAAGATGTGGCATTTTTCCGCAACTGTTTCTTTATTTCTTGTTGGACCATTGGAGTTTTTAAATAAAAAGGTATATCAAAAGAAAATATTGAAGACGTGGTTAGTCTATAGGGCAGTGACCCTGCCTACTGAGCTTCGATTCCCGGTAAAGGCGACTGCATACATTTTTCTGCTTGGCTTCTAAGTATTATGAAGACAGTCATAGAAATGCAATTAATTTTGATTTACATCGACACATCCCATCTGTCGCCAAAATTATATCACCCGATATCGCTACAATGTTTCAGAGTACACACATGCGGCTCTTAAATCATGTCTTGAGGTTTCCCTAATACATTCTGCATACTGGGAAATGTAATTTAATCTTGATCCGTTATGTTTATGGATCTCCGGGGGCGAGTGGCCCGGGTAGAGCCTTTTTTGCATGTATTAAAGGATCATGTTCTTTTACCACGATTATTATTAAATTCTCTTCTAAAGCTGTATCCAGCAAATGAGATGAGTTTTCACGTTCGCAACTCCGATTCGTGACTAAAAATATTCGGGATTTGTATTTTACAATGCTAACACATACAAGTGTGTGAAAAGTGCGCGGCTTTTATTTAACGGTGTTAAAATTGGATTACAAATTGATATCAAATTATATAATACCAACTGTAACAACGTTAGAGCTAGGGCCTTGTTACTACCAGAGCGTTGAATAGAACCCTCAACTGACACAATCACTTACTATTAGGTTATTCTAGTTTATTCATGTTAGATGCATTTGCACACTGCACAGGTGCACACGTGCTTTCAACACTTATTATAAATAATATTTCAAATCCTAAAATTACTTACTGTTTTGTTTAGTTTCCATTTAGGATAGCCATCCTTATAAGATTAAAAGGGAGTAAGAACGAATAGGGTAAAAATAATTTTACTTATAAGAAAAGACGATAATATTGTGCTGGACCTATCCCACATATGGACGGAGTCACTGGTAAAAGTTAACAATATTATAATTGCGTTGCGACACAGTATAAAGCGCCAAGCACTGTAATTGCAATTAGGACGAATGACCACAGTTTCAGTTAATATTTCACTACATGTTGCAAAATACTTTGTAAACACTGCAATAAAAAATGCTACTTTCTACGCTAAATTCCCTTATTTTAATTCGATGTTTCACAAAATACCTTCTCTTTTTAATTTAAGGTGAATTTTAACAAAATAAAAGTTACCATTGTATTAATCAATAGAAACAATTGATTGCAAGCGTAGTAAGCCACCTTTGATTAATTTTAGTCGAACTTGGAAGGTGTTCCCGCCTCAATGCCGTGGAGATTAGATAACTTTGCCTATTCTCATAGTTCTTGTTCAAGTTGCTGCTAAGTACCTACTTATTAATTACTCTAGAGACGGTTCAATAGATATTTTAAAGGTTGGGATGATTCAGGCATGTTGTACAAGTTTAATTTCAAATAAGTACGAGTAGGTAGGTATTTACTTTTTACAGAATATGTAGAAATGGAATTACTGGAATATATCCACAACTGTTTACACTGAGAAAAATGTCGTTTTGGCTTCATTTTAAAATATCATTACATTGATCTGGAATGTAATTAATTATGCTAAAATAAAGTGACCGTAGATAAATACAATGTGAGAATTCTACCATATAACGAAATAATCGAATATATAGATGAAGTAGTGCAATAATGTGATGACCTTCCACCATAAGATTTAGTCACCGAATATAATATTACCATTTTGATACAATATAGTGCTGTCCTGTTAAAACACAACTATATATAATAAACTCTTATACTTAACCACGACTGTCGTCAGTAACTGTTAAATGAAAACCACTTGATATCACGATTTAGGTTTTATTGTAGGTAGTTACACTTTCTAACATCACTCACTGTGATCATTCCACCTTCAACGTTCCAAACCGAATGCCCCGATCAGCCCAGTGTTCTCCTTATTTATTCCCTTCTACCTATAGTCAAGTGACTGTCTTATTTCCACTATTACCCCCTTCCTTTTAGTCAAAAGACATTCTAAATAATTATATTTTAAGTTTACAGGTATTACAAAATTAAAACCTAACACTCGTCCATCCTGATAGCGTGTATGTCCCCATACACGTATCATGTGATGACCTAACACTTGGCTGATCGAAGGGCACTAATATAAGTCTGAGTCTACCAGCGCTTCCTAAGAGAATAAGCGCCGCAATAAACTCGTATTTTTCTTTTTGTTCTTATGTTCTAATTACAATGATATGTTGTATCACTTAATCTAATTTAAATTACATAATCAGTTTCACTACAACATATTAAGTTTTATGCCAATACTTTTAAACCCTACCATAAATGTTAAACATGTAAAGAAATTAACATAATTTGACATGGAGAATAAATAAACTAAGAATTTGCTGAAACAACAACGAAACAATTAGTTGTTATATTTAACTTAATATTCATGTATTTTATCTATAATTGTATTTAAACACATAAATGACATATGATACGAGTGAGCAAACCTGTTCCCACTCCTATACATATATCTTCATTTAAGACATGACATGTAGGAGCGGGCAAACCTGATCCCACTCCTACATATCCTCATACTATAGCTAAGTAACCATTCAAGTGAGCAAACCTGATCTCACTAATAATATATATGAGTGAGCAAACCTGATCACACTCATATATATTTTCACATAAGATGACATGTACGAGTGAGCAAACCTGTTCCCGCTCCCACATATCATCCATAATTATAAAAATATCAATTTCACATGTCTTTGTCGACTACGCTGTTCCCACTCTACAAGTATCTTGACTTAATCTACGAGTATATTAATATTATACAGGGAGAATGCGATTTTGCACTTTTGTTTATATATTAACCGGACCTAAATGGACAACTCTTTCACTATTTGAAAGGTATATTATTCTAAATGGACATATGCCACAAATACCTAACTAATATATGTACTGTTATTCTAAACATACATTTCCAGGCTATCCTTTTCTATATACACATCAACCAATGAATTAGAACTAATAGACATGAACATCAAAATCCATTTAAATAAATCATGATAAACATAACTTAACTATTACCTACATCGCTATCTTTATCATCATCATTATCTGAGTCAATATCATCATTCACTGCCAAGGCAGCAACATGAACCCAGGGTTTCATGCGATCTGCCGCAACAACAGAACCATTCCTGGTCTTCATGTTACTGAACCCCGGCACTGATGTTATCTTGTACCGATCGTTGCCCAACACCTTCGATACTCGAAATGGTCCGATATATGCCGGCAGCAGTTTTTTACTTTTGCCGTCATTGTTAAAAGAGGTTTTCGTAATCTTTACAAGCTCGCCTTCATTGTAACAGCGTGCTGGTCGTCTACCCCTGTCATAAAACGCTTTTTGCTTTAACTGTTCATTGTCAATTCTTTCTTTTACCTCTTTTCTAATAGAGCCTACATCACTTAGTTCACCCGTGTGTTGTGAGACCTCAACGAGGGTAGAGTTAAAATCACCGCTCATAAAGGAACCAAATAATACTTCCGAGGGCATTTTATTTGTAGTCTTATTTATGGTGTTATTCATACCCCATTGAATTGGCCCTACCTGATTATCCCAGTCTCTTTCGCTATTATTTAAGTTTTGCGCTGTTAGTGAATTGAGGATCGTGCGGTTATAGCGCTCTACTTGCCCATTTGATTTCGGACTAGCAACTGCGTTTAAAATGTGCTTTACTTTTTTATCGAGGCAATATTTTTTAAAAGATTTGGACGTAAAACAACTACCACGATCTGTTATCAGTCGTACCGGTGCCCTAAATGTATAAAATATGTCATTTAGTACCCTAATTACATTGTCCGTTTTTGTATTTCGAACAGGCCTGACAAACGTGAATTTTGTAAAGGCATCTACAACTACGAATAAGTAGGAGTTTCCCCTTTTTGACTTGACAAAAGGTCCCAGGTGGTCGGCATGCAAGGTATGAAAAGGCACCTCAATTTTGGGTATAGGATGTAACAAACCTTCTTGATTGGTTTTAGTATGTTTTGCATAAGCGCACTCAATGCATGCAGTCACATACTTTTTAACAAAGCGGGACATTTTTGGAAACCAATAATGATTTTTAATTTTCTCTAATGTCTTTTCTACGCCAAAATGTCCTATATCATCATGGTTCATCTTGCATACCTGCCACCTGGCCCCCTTTGGCACTACCCAACGAAGGTTGTCCTTTTTGCCATCAATACATCTAAACAATTTGTTGTCTCTGATTAAATAATTATCTTTAATATGTTGCAAATCTTTTGGATCGATGTCATTTAACAAAATATCGCGAGTCCTTGTAAGTTCCGAATCTCCAAGCTGCAAAGTGAGCAACCAATCCTCATTACTAATGTTCATAACAGATGGAAAGGAATCAGTTGGAAGATCATCTTCCGAAGATGGATTACGTGAAAGTGCATCAACATGCAACATCCTAGTCCCTGCCCTGTATTCTACGGTACAATTATACTCTTGTAACATGAGCCACCAACGGGCAATACGAGGGATAAGATCTCTTTTTGAAAAAGTCGATCTCAAGGCACTACAGTCTGTCATAATTTTGAATGGTTTTCCTAACAAATATACTCTGAATTTTTTTAAGGAACAGACAACTGCTAGAGTTTCCAACTCGTACGAGTGGAAATTCTTTTCCTCAGGCGAGGTCTGACGACTGTAGAATGCGATTGGTTTTAGGTCAGAAGTACCCTGCAACCTCTGCAACAGAATTCCCCCAACACCGTGCTTACTTGCATCTGTATGTAGTTCTAATTCTGCTGTATGGTCATAAATGGCTAAAATAGGCCTATTAACCAACCTAGCTTTCAGATTTTCGAACGCATTTTCTTGAGAGCTCGTCCATTCCCACGAAGCATCCTTTTTTAATAGCTTAGTTAAAGGGAAGGCGATCTGCGCAAAATTTTCTATAAATTTTCGGAAAAACCCAACTAGGCCAAGAAACTGTCTTACCTTATGTACATCGACCGGACGAGGAAAATCCTCTACGCACTGAATTTTCTTCTTACCCGGCTTAACTCCGTCAGCACTAATTTCATATCCCAAATAATCAATTTTGTCTTGAAGAAAACTGCATTTGGCGAGGTTTAAAGTTAAGCTGGACTTTTCTACCAATTGCAATACCTCCTCTAGTCTATCTAAACACTCATTTGGGTCCCTCCCAAATATTAACAGATCGTCTATGTACACCATAGCCTTGGTAAATCGCGCCGAGCCTAGAATACGATTCATCATCCTTTGGAAAACGCTAGGTGCATTTGCCAACCCAAATGGCATTCTATTAAACTCGAATTGACCATCTGGGGTGACAAAGGCAGTAAGATTTTTACTGTTTTCTGCAATGGGCACCTGGTAATATCCTGACGCTAGGTCTAATGTTACAAAACAAGACTGTCCTGATAAACGTGCGATTTCATCATCAATTATTGGCATTGGATACCTTTCCTTTACGGTCACAGAGTTCAATTTTCTATAGTCAATGCACATTCGTAAGCTACCATCAGGTTTTCGAACTAAAATAATTGGACTGGCGTACTCTGATACGGATTCCTGAATTATGCCAGCAGACAGCATTTCATCTATCATATTACGTACTTGTTCCCTTTCGTGATGGGATAATCTATATGGCCTTGAGACTATAGGGCGGTGGTCATTTAGCTCTATGCTCATTTGAGTGACATTTGTACACCCTAATTTTCCTAACTCTGAAGCAAAGCAATGTTTATACTTGTTTAATAGTTGCAAAAGTTTATTTTTAGAATCTTCGGAAACACCTTCACCTATACGAAGATTGGATTCTGCAATAACATCAACTTCCTTTGTTTCTAACAATGTTGTAGAAGTTTGCGTTACGATACGGTTCACTAAGTTCACCCTTTCTGCTCTACATATCACGAAATCTTCCATCATTAAACATGGTATACTACACGGAAAGATTGTCACATTAACCCTACCGTTTTTGACTTTATGCAAACCACCGCCAACAACAAACTGTTGACCTGGTTTTCCTACCAATCTCTCCTTAATCAAAATGTTCCCGTCAAAATTTTCTTCAATATAAGCCTTAATAGAAGCTGACCCAAATAATTCCAAATCGTTGGCCACTGAAACTTTAATCAGACGTTCAAGATTAGGTTCTGTCTGCGGCATTTCATTACCAAAGTCAAAGAAGCGTAATTCAGACGAATCTTTGTAGACAATGACATGGGGTAATTCGGTAAAAGTTTGTCCGATGAGTAGAGTTTTATCCAAAAGACTGTCCTCTACAACTCTACATACCACTGTAGCTCTGACACCGTCTATCTCTATGTCAAGCGACACTCCTCCTACGGACTTTACAAGCCCGTTTCCAAAACCCTTCATTAATGACTCTACGCGATCGTGAGCAATGCCTAAAGAGGACACGAAAGATTCTTTGACTAGAGTTACTTCGCTACCAAAATCAATAAATACCTCCACCGCCAGATCATTAATTATAGCCTTTTTGATGAATTTTGAGCTTTGATTTAAACCGGAAATAAACAACGATCGAACTTCCTGAGTTTTAGTGGAATTGATTTCAGGTTTTTTAAAACAATTTTCAGATTTATGACCGACTTTGTTACAATGAGTGCATTTTAACAATGGCTTTGGACATCGTGAGTAATGGTGTCCCTTATCTTTACAGTTAAAACAAAATGCGCCCTGTGACTGGGGCTTATTACTGAACCTTGAGCCTTGATTATTATTATTGCTATTATCAGACCAGTTTTTACTTTTTATCTGCGTGCGATCGAAGGTATAATTCGAATCTTTATTGCTAAGTAAAAATTGTAACAGCTGGTCGGGGTTAGAGCAACGTAAGGCCACAGCGCTGGATTTTGTAGTTTTATCACTAATGCCATGAATCAAACAATCTACCGCTCGTTTATCTTTTATCTCACATTGATTCAAAAGTGCTAACTTTTCATAAAAATATACTTCTATCGGCTCGTTAAATTTACTTTTTCTTTTTAACATTTCTTCCAAGAGTTGGCCATAATTGTCTTCACATGGGAAAGAGTTAATTAACTTTTCTTGCCATTCTGTCCAAGTAAACAGAATGGTGTCTAAACTTTCATACCAAATTTTGGCCAACCCTTGCAATTTTTGCATTGCGAAATGTATGGTCGTCTTATCATCCCAGCCGTATACAGTGGCACATTCATTGACTTTTTTCAACCACGTAACCATACGCTGATTTTTAGTTGATGGATCGAAATTTGGTAAAATATTTTTGTGATCAATAGTTTTATTATTGGAAGCGCCACTGGTAGACGACTGTGATGGTACATTATGCTTTATAGAATTTACAATAAGTGCTATGTCTTCTGCAGAAAATTTTTGACTACGTGACCTATCACGACGTTTTCCGGTGCGCAGAGGCTTTTCACCGTTGATAGTTTTTCCATTAACGTCATGGAGGCTACTGCCATGACGACTGCGTGACCTAAGCGTAGAGTCCCTTCTACCTCCTTGAGGACGTGACTTGGCTCTACTCTCACGGTCGTTTTGTAATTCTTGTTCTAGTTTTTTAAGGCGGGCGCGCATTTGCTCAAGCTGATACTCATGATCTTTAGAGTAATTATCCCGGGAACGTACTGACCGACTTTGACGACGGGATCGGCTGCGACTGCGTCTTTGCACGTGGCTTCGGCTTGGATCTCTGCCATGACGCAGCTCTTCCTCGAAGCGTTGCGATGCTGTGCTCCGCTCTGGTGTTAGTAATCGCCTTGACCTTGAACGGTGCTCTCGACCACTATTTCCAGTCATGATGTTTTCTAGCGATGGTTATCCCACTTCTGAACTATAATAAACTCTTATACTTAACCACGACTGTCGTCAGTAACTGTTAAATGAAAACCACTTGATATCACGATTTAGGTTTTATTGTAGGTAGTTACACTTTCTAACATCACTCACTGTGATCATTCCACCTTCAACGTTCCAAACCGAATGCCCCGATCAGCCCAGTGTTCTCCTTATTTATTCCCTTCTACCTATAGTCAAGTGACTGTCTTATTTCCACTATTACCCCCTTCCTTTTAGTCAAAAGACATTCTAAATAATTATATTTTAAGTTTACAGGTATTACAAAATTAAAACCTAACATATATTACAGAAATTCGATGATACTCCGGAGAAAGATTATAATTATATTACATGAGGAAACTGTCACCATATTGTATTAAGAAATTCCTAGTAAAATTGCAGAACATAAATTGAAATACGGTGAAGGCACCGTACTGATGCAAGTTAGAATTAGTATGACTTGTCATATTATTTACGATGCTAGCATTATCTTTTTGAAGATTGGTAATTCTGAAATATCATAACATTCTTATAATATACAAAGCTATTACACAAAAATACATTGAAACGTACAACGAATTATTACGCAATCATAAATTTAGATGAACGTCTCAAGTTCGGCGAATCCACATCATTCGCAACAAAGCGCCCGCGCCGCGCCAGTTGTCAGTTGTCATTTATTGCTCAACGCGAGTGCACGTTACAGGTATACCTAGGTACATTGTGTGTGATATTAGATTGATAAGTGATGGCAGACGGCAGATCTACTGCACAAATGGAATTTCGACAATTATGTCGAGAAGTTTGCCGGTAAGTTGAACTACCTACCTATGCTATTCGTATTGCTAACCTAACTAATTGCCGTTGTGTTTTTTGTTTGTTTGTGGTTTTGATTTTTGATTTGATGAGCATGGTTACCCCCTCGTATGCTAGCACGGATCCGTGCCGAGGTCACTGTTTAATTACCTAGCAATTTTTGACACCGCATAGGTACGAGGGGTTACAGGTGTCTGGTGGTAGGTATACTTAGTGCGCGCCATGTAACATGGAATAAACCTGCTCAGAAGTCAATTTCGGGGTGGGTCATAGTCGACTTTCCCGTAGCCATAGTAGGTATAAATAGAAAAGTAATTCGTCTCCGGCGGATTCCTTTGACTAGGTACTATTGGCGGCCGCCGTGCGGCTTTCTTTGAGTGAGACTAAGAGCTCAGTGCAGTTTTGACGTTTTTATTATAATAATTATGTAGGTATAGGTAGGTACGTATTATAGGAACAATTGCAATTACTGTTCTATTTATACTATGCCGTAGGTTCATGTTACGTGGCGCGCACTATACCTAGGTACTTGTTTGCATGGATATAATCTTCTTCAAATAACTTTTTGAAGTTCCAGTTCCTTTTGTTTAACTTGGCTGGACACGCTCCCGCGTGTCTAGAACATGCATTTTTATACAAGTTATAGTTTTTGAGAAATTGTGCCACAAAATTGGCTAAAACGGTGAAGATTGGTTCTGTTGCGGGTTGTTCTGATGGGATGGGAACCTTGTACTTTTTGGTACATGGCTGAAACTTGGCACAGTTATTCCTTAATTGGTCCTCAGTAAATACATAGAGCGAGTTTTTGTACTTTTTGAGTTAGTACGAACATCTTTCTACGTGTTCTATTTTTCTTTCTCTTAAAAGTTTTAATCAACAAAATCTATACCCAACTTAAATGTTATACCTACTAAATACATTTTTGTTTCAGGTATGAGTCATATTGGAAACATCTGTCGAGGGCCGCTAAAATCTTGAACTCTGCCTCCAAAGCTTACCAGTCGAAGTGTAATACCTCCGGCTGGCTAGTGAACGCCAGAAGGGCTCGGCGAGCGTATCTAATATCTTTAAACCTATTGGCGAAGCCCAAGTCCCACTCCGGCTCCACATCGAGCTCAAAGTCAGGTGACCCACCTCTGCCTGGGATCGACTTGGGGGCACTTTAAGAAGGTAATTTTGTTGGAATAGATCTTTTAGAACTCGAAAACTATTTTTATTATTAAATTAAATATATATTACATATGCATAATGGTATGTTCTTGTTTGTATATGGCAAACGTACCTATATCAAAATCCGAATAAAACAATCTTATTAATTTGTACAGGGGATATGGATAAGGTGTTGTCGGCCTTGGAGCAGCTCTCAAGTCGCGCAGCTGGACCCTGCAGATGTATTTGAAAAAATACCCCATCCTACAGTCACCTAACGGCTGGCGGCTACTGATTACGACGCACTCTATCCGGATAAAGCTGGGGGACGTAGAGCCTTAGAAGCTTCTACCGGCATGATAATACAGAGTGCCAGAAACAAGCAGATTTCTACTAAAGACAAATTTCTGCATAAGCATATAGCAGATACACTGGCGATTGCTAATGGTGAGCTTACATCACCTTTTTTTACTCGACTACGAACATAGGATAGGGTTTTGTTTTATTTTGTTGTCAGACTTCAGTTTCGGTTACTTTCAATTTAATAAAGTGTTTCAATTTAAAAAAAAAATCTTCCTTTTCAGAAGTGATCCCGGAGACTTCAGTCAGCTATTCTCCTTATTGGATGCCTGTTTAATATTCCTCCCGCTCGTCAGTCAAAGAAGGAATGGCATGCGTCGCGGGCAGAAACTCTGGATAGCCTTGTATCGACTGTCAATACCGAAGCCGATGTCAACGTTACCATAGAGGAGCGGCGCAAAAAATATGAAGGGCTGTACATGAAGCTCACGAAATCTCCTTTGCAGCCAAAATGTCACTTTTTAACGCATTATCCTACTAAATTGTACAGTCAAGGATAAAAACATAGATTCGCCCGGTCTCAAAATAGGTATATGTATAGGCGACCTTACATCAGGCGTAAGCGTAAGCGTAAGCGTGTGAGACGTATTTTTGAGAGTTTGTGCGTATCGTATTTAAGTTTTTGTCCTTGACTTGACTACACAGGCGACGTGGCGCGAGCATGAGTTTCCAGTGCCACGTCGCTTGTGTAAAATAATATACTTGTTATATAGGTATGCCTAAATTAAGTTTATTAAGGTAAATTATGATTAATTTTCGTTAATAAAACTTTTTGTTAACAATTTTCTTTTTCCTTTTACAACTGTCTCCTCAATTCAGATCTGGTTTATTGTGATCTTTTTGATTATTCCTGATTTCTGTTAGTAATTAATGGTGAATATTATAATATTCACCAAAAGTACTCTTTTACATGTATGTGTTTTGTATGCTCTTCCTACTATTTATCTACGCTTTCCTTATACTTTTCTATTCTTTTTTGTTATTTTTTCCTACAATTTATCTATCCTTACCTATTATTCTATAAGGGCGCAGTACATCCAGTCGCATCCTCGTTACTGTAATTAGGTATGTTTTCTATTGAACTAAACTATTTTATTAGAAGCGAATATCGAATACAACCTAAATTCTATCTAACGAAGCTTTGTATTCATTACTTTTCCCTATTTTAACTTAACGGAAACTTTTTCCCGTTAAGTTAAAATGAGGAAATGTAATAAATACCAAGCTTCATTACATAGAATGTAAGTGGTGTTCGATATTCGATTTTAATAAAATAGTTTAATACTTTAAAAACACAATCACAGTGACGAGGAGGCCACTGGACGCACTGGGCGCTTTTAAAATAATAGAAAAGAATAGATAAATAGTGGGAAAAAATAACAAGAAATAATACAAAAATATAAGGAAAGCGTAGATAAATAGTATGAAGAGCTAATAGGAAAATAACAGTAACGGGAAAAGGTACTGGAATATGAGGAAAGCATAGATAAATAGTAGGAAGAAGTTATAGGAAAATGACGAAAATATGAGGAAAGCACATAAACAGTACTAGGCAAGCATACAAAAATATCAGGAAAGCCTTTATAAGTAGTAGGAGTAAATAATAGGATATTACTGAAATTAAACGACAAAACGTTATATAAAAGTAAGAATTCATACAAAAATACGATGACGGCATTTAAAAACAGTAGGAAGAAATAAAAGGACATATTTGAAGTAAGAGGAAATCAAGTAAAACTATGAGGAAAGCATACTAAAATATGATGACTGTTACATGGTCACATGAGGCCTTCCCACAACGGTTCGATGACTTTCACTGTGAAATTGTGTCTGCTTCCTACTAAAAGCGTAGTAACAGTTCATCATATTATATCGTGAGCAGCCGAGGATAGTAGTTTCATCGTACTTTTTGGTGATATCAGTATGCTCTCTACTTTACGTGAATTCACCTAAATTATTGATGAACAGTTTTCTCAGTGTAGTCCAAAGTTTATGGCGTTTATTTAACCTTTTTTAGAGTTCCGTACCAAAATGGTAAAAAAGGAACCCTTATGGTGAGACTTCGTTGTCTGTATGTCACAGCAGTTTTACTCAGCAACAACACAAGCTATCAACTTGAAATTTGGCATAGTTGTATAACTTGCTTACCCACATCTGTTTTTAGTAAAAAAATATGAAATTTATTTTATAAATAATTGAAAAGGGGTCCAGAATGGGGGGGGGGGGATAGAAAAATGAAAGTGATTGCATTATAGGATTATAGCAAATGGGGTGTCAGGTACCCTTTAATTTGGGCGAAGAACGTTTCCCAGACTGTTTCATTTCCCAACCGTTTCATTTGGCCAAACGCTTTTTTTTTTCGAAACTGTAAATATTTTAGGATTTATTTCAGGACCATCGTGTAGAACCCTATAGGTTAGGTTAGTTTTATAAAAATACAGATATATTTACAGTTTCAGAAAAAAATGCGTTTGGCCAAATGAAACGGTTGGGAACGGACTTAAATACGGAATTCTCGAGTACGAATACGAGTCCGACTCGTACTTGATCGTTTTTTTTTTTCATTTGATTTCGAGTTCTTCTTTCAAGGAAATCCCTAAGAAATAACTGCGTTATAATTATATAATTGCTAAAGTTATGCTCATCACAAAAATTAAATGTATCTTGTCAACGACAAAACTGTTTACCCTGAATGTCTGAAAAATGTTATTCTACGAAGACAAAATGTCATCAAAGAGATTCAAATACGAGGTTCATTATTTTTTAAACAAACGAGTCGCTTTGTGCGCGTGCAATTTGCAAACTTGTTGTATATTAATTCAGGTCGTGTTCACGTGCCGTGCTAGCAAATTATTTTTGCGTGATTGTGTGGTTAAGGTAACATTCAAATTCTAATATTATTGTTGAAGATCGAAGAGGCTTTTTTAAACTTTGTTTTGTTATTTATTTATTATTATATAATATCTGTAAATTTTTACAAACTAAGTTTAATATGTTGATAAGTAAAACCAAATAGAAGTAAATACGATTCGTTTTAGATCTGTTTTGTGTATTTGAATGAATGGGAAGCCAATTTTGAGTAAATTAATTAGCACAGCTGAATAGTAAGGAAAGTATTGCTTTTTTATTTAACACAATAAGTAAGTACTCATAAGAATAAGTAGGGTTACATTACGTAATTCTGAGGTATCAATAATGATTAATGATACTTCGGATTACCCACACCGAAACGCAACAATAATCTCCATAATTCCCAACGTTACTTTTCTTTACTATTAATCTTTTTTCGATGTTTATTGGGCACAATAATTATTAATCCGTCCGCATCGCTACCACCGCCGCAATGTTCTCATTGTTGCGATACGGTGAAGGCAAAACAAACAGTGAAATTGATAGCATAGAGGAATTCCACGTTAATACTCAGCGTTGGCAACGCATTTGCAGTCTCGAGAATGCATGGGCTGTAGAGCCCACTAATTATCAGATAACCTGTGTGCTCTTTCGCCTTCTCCATCCCTACCTTTCCTCAGAAATGTAGCCAGAGTTGTTCTTATCCCAGCGGGAGAGGGCAGCCACGAGGGTGTCTTCGGAGTCCAGTTCCAGGGTCCTGTACCCCAGAAGATTGACGAATCCATCGAAATCCAGCGGGTTTGGGGCCTGTGGAAATTTGTTAAAAAATGAAGGTTGTTAAATAGAAGATTCAATGATAGTATTATGAATTCGATTCTACAGAAATAATTATTTCCTCTAAGCTCATTCTCCTTTTATTATTATCATGGTAAATGTTATTGTGAGGTCTACGGTTTTCTTTGACATTCCGAGTTTAGAATCAGTTTAAATCATATCAGTCATATCAGTTCAAATAAAATTTGGTTTCAAAATATGTCTATGATAAGGATAAAGCTTTTTTTCGTAGCAAAACTTCCAGCTTAAAACCACGTCACGAAGTGTGTAAGTATATATATTTTTTTAATGATAACACTTTTTCTGGCGTATAGCGTAACCCGTATTTAATATTTAACAGGCATATTCAGATTTTTTCCCAATTAAAATCAGCTTAGTGTCGGGACTGAAACCGGTCATTTTCACCAATTTGTAGAAAAGAGTTAAGCATAAAGAGTGTGAATAAGTTGTTTACTTAGTATAAAATGTGTTTTCAATTTAAAAACAGACATTTTTCGGATATCTTTTTTACTTTACCAAAAAACCGTACAATACAAAATTTACATTTAATATCAAGGTTTTTAATACTATCTTATATTCCACCGCAGCGCCTTTAAGACGTGCATCGCGGCACAGAAAGAAGAGTGCACACGAATTTCAAGTGTTCTGTGCTGACAGGCGGCATGGCACCTTGACACGAACTTGGCTGTCGGAAGGTTTAAGTCTAACAATAAAAGCTTAAAAAGAAACATTAAGCGTCTGTGAAAAGTAAGATTAAGTTAAATACACTCGGTTATTATCATTATTAACTTTACACGAGCAATACCGAACGCTGATAATACGACCAATACCGATTTGTTTTTGTTAAATTGAAATGTGTCAAGAATTATAATTAGAGACTCGCTAATGTCATTAGTAGCTACGTATAGTTGTGAGTTTTGATTTATTTATTCGTATGGCCAAATTACAATCGTTCCAAATTAAAAATTAAAGCAGTACACCCAATTGCTGGATCCATTGGGTTACGTTGTTATCCAGGGTGAACAAGTCGGCTGGGTTGCCCTGGTACTTGGTGAGTGGGCACTCGCGTATAATATGGTCCATGTCCTGCACCGCGGCTCCACACTCGCAAGCTGGAGACTCCCTCCATCCACATTTGTGCATGAACTCTCGGCTTCTTCCCCAGCCGGTCCGTAGTCTGTTTAGTTGGCACCAATTTCGCCTTGATAGTGAAAAGCCAGTGGGTAAGAAGTGGGTTGAGTTTTGATTGATAACTTCAATTAGGAAGCGGTATTTCGAAACCAACCACTACAACCAACCATTCCACCAACCACCGATTCGGAACCATTCAGTGGAAAAACTTTAATAAATATTTCAATTTAAATATTATACTTAATGTTAATAAAAGAAAAATTATACCAATACCTTCATGAGTCGGTTTCTTCGACTCTCAGTAATTTTATTAAAGTAAAAAATGTTATTTGTATACCTATTTCGTACACAAATAAAAACAAGACAGCAATGAAACCAATTTCTGCGATTGGATAGAGTTCTTGGTAGAAATATCAGTCCTGGGGGGTTAGCCAAATAACGATAGCGTCAGCGCTTGTAGAAACGATAATACGTTCATCCCTTTCGAAAATAATAAATTATTTATTATATGTGTTAAAAAATCGAATGTTCCACTCTAGTTTTTAGGTGTCATATTATTATGATTCGTCATGAACGTATGATTCGTCATGAAGTGTGCGTTATATAGTCGCTTAACGTGTTTTAGTTATTTTTATAACCATTGCTTTTCTAATATTAACAATGTACCTCAGACAACATAACCCGCACGTCTTTCTCATCCACTTGCTCCCCCAGACTGACGAGCGTGCCCCTCAGGTCGTTGTGGTCGATGCAACCGTCACCGTCCAAATCGAACAGTAAGAAAGCCTTAAACAAAGAACGTACTGTTCATACATTAACATATACTATTTCAATTAAAGCAATCGGATTTCTTCATTTTCCATGAAACACACGAGAGAAAATACTATATACCTACTATTTCACGGAAAGCTAAAGCCACTGTGATAGCGATAGCCAGCCGATAAAAATATATTGTAAAATTCTTACACGCAAAGTCAGGGATTCATTCGGCGACAAATGTCCCGCGACCAGTATCTGCGACATGTCAGGCGAAGTCAAGCGACTTTGTTTCACATATATCGCGACATCTGATCACGGGACGCGTGTCGGCAGCGAAGACAATTTGCCAGACATGTCGAGCGAAGTCCGGCAACGTTGCGCCACTTCACCCGACGTTGCTGGCGACACGTGTCGCAGGACATTTGTCCTCTACTGCATCCCTGGCTTAAGTTTGGCACAAATGATCTTTTTTACGTATTATTTGAATCTGTCATCCTATTATATTATAAATGCGAAAGTGTGTGTGTGTTAGTTTGTTACTCTTTCACGCTGCAACGGCTGGACGGATTTGGATAAAATTTGGAATGAAGACAGCTGGATTAACATATAACATACTTTTTATCCCGGAAAATTTGGTAGTTCCCAAGGGAAAACCGATAAACGACTTCTACGCGGACGGACTCGCGGACAAAAGCTGGTCGACATAATAATAAATCCTAATTCTGTTTTTCAACTCCGAATTTAAGTCGCGTAGTTCCGTACAAGAATTAAAGTGCAGTTGCAGCTGAAATGGTTAACTCCAGCTACAAAGAGCTGTAATAAAGTTTTTAACACGTTTAACAAGAGAATTTAGCTCTTTATATGCAGCGTGGTATAAGAATTAAGTTACATTATGTGCTCTAATTTTGTTAT
This sequence comes from Tortrix viridana, assembly GCA_963241965.1. Taxonomy (NCBI): domain Eukaryota; kingdom Metazoa; phylum Arthropoda; class Insecta; order Lepidoptera; family Tortricidae; genus Tortrix; species Tortrix viridana. Next base: position 7,623,671 of record OY725181.1, read on the forward strand.
CTTTTATTTTCAGCGAAAATAGTTGAACGTTAAGATTAGCTTTCTTTTTAGAAACGGTATGGCTTTTTTTCTAGCACTTTACTTGGAAAATTTCAAATTGTCATCAAAACAAATGCATGTTTATATGAATGTTCAAAAGGGTATCCCGCGATAAAGTGCACAAACGAATAAGGGTGAAAGTACATGTGATTTTATCACGAAAAAAAATTTGTATGGGATTTATAATAATTATTATTGTAAACTCTATGCAAAATTAAAAAAATCACATGTAGTTTCACACTTATTCGTTTTTGCACTTTATCGCGGGACACCCTGTATAAACAAGAAGAGATTTTCGGTTTTATGTACAAACCTATTATCAATAAAAAAAAAATTGAAAAAAAGTACGTAACTTAAAAGTTAACCTGTACCTCGTCTTGTGTACTCGATTAATCTTCTAAACGAATTCCATCTAAGTATTACAACGTCGGCACACAAATGGAACGCGGCGCAGCCGTTTTCAAAGGGCACCTTTAAACTTTCAAAACGTTTTCAATTTCTACAAGAATTCAACCACCTACCTCCTTTAGCTCAAAGATTTTAGCCTCGTCCAACTCAGCACGAACGTTGGGCGGGATACAGAGGGAGTCCCGTGCCTTGGACGCAGAACGGGACCTCGGCGGAGGGGACAGCGCGTCGGCCGCACTGGTGCGGTCCGGTAGGATGGACCTGTTTTGACAACAACCCCTCACTTTAATCTGTAAACCTTACAAACATTTTGATAAATTAAACTGTTGCTGGCCGCTGGGGCCGAAGAGTTCTCGAATGGCGTCCGCGTACTGGAAGGCGCAGCGTGGGCAGACCTCCATCAAGGTGGACCGACGACGTGGTTAAGATTGCGGGAAACCGATGGATGCAAGCGGCGCAGGACCGGTCCTTATGGCAAACCTTGGGGGAGGCCTATGTCCAGCAGTGGACGTCTTTCGGCTGAGATGATGATAATGATGATGAAACTGTTGCTTATTTTTAGGACAAGGACCGTTTTAGGACGTTTATGATTTTATTAACTGTTTCAGGCATTGAATGCTTTATGAACACTATTTTACACATTTTATGCTTTCTTTGTTCCGCATACACGTCTTGGAGTCTTTAAATTTCACAATGAAAAACAACACTTAAGCAATTATTTTAAATCAAAAAGTGTCATGCTGGTCTTGTAAATTAGAATTATTTCCATGTAATAAAATTGCAAGTAGTGGCCAAGCTGTAAATTTACGGATTTAGATTCAACATTGTCCCTTCTGTTCCTAAAAGTTAACGACGTGGGAGTTTTTTACTTATATAATTTCGATACAGGCGAAAACTACACCAGACTCCCATTACGCGGATATATCCTAACCCGAAAAATTTGGTTGCAAAGTCCTTAACTTCCTGAAACAGGAGAGACAACTTTTGTTTTTGTGACTGTGTATGACCCCAATGTTAATGTAGCGTGCAAACCCGCTGTCCTGAAAGTATCTTGTCTATTTTAATACCGCATAAATACTTTGACTCGTCATGCAAATTTGGAGGACAGGTTATACTGATTAAATCGTGTTCGTAGTTATTTTAGTTAGTATCAATGAACTGGAGATGTTTTTATATTATGTTCTATAGAGCTTTCCAAACCAATGATAATACCTAAATAAATGGCATTGGAATTTATAAACAAAGTCCTAGGTATATAGTTATGTTGTTGAAACGTAGCATATAGGTACCAGTTTACACGGTTTCCTAATACTTCAATCAATACTATTCTTTTTGATTTTATATGTGATTTTACTAGTGTTTGTAAACGCTCTTAGGTGATTTAATGTTGCGCTTTACATTTTATTTGAAATCATAGTTTATTTTATAAAACGGTCCTTAGAGTTATTATTGCTCTGTTCTGTTTCTGCTGTTTACAAAATAGGTACATTCCACAAATTCTTGAAAAGTTATATCGGCGGAATTGCTAACACATTAAAGCTAAAAGATTTAAAAGCCGGCTGGCGTTATTTCAATCAGCTTCCAATAAAAACATTTCACAACGGAATGAAAATGGCGTCTTTGCAAAGCCTTGGCTCGGGCGGAAATTAAGAATATCCTTTACGTTGAACCTTTATGCGCTGTCCGGGCGAGCTCGCCGTTAAAGTACGATCGTTACCTCTATAGCACCTATTTATTTTCAATTACACATTACACCATGATTTTAGTAAGTAAACCTTCATTTACATAAACAAGCAGCTTTTTCAATGCATACCGAAATGAAAATGTAATATCCGCCCGTTGGCAGCATTGTTATATTTGTATGTAAATTACAAATGCGACTCTCCTGTCTTCCAGAATTCCTGCACTTGCATAATGCACTTAATAAATTCCAGTTCCTTGTAATGCTGACTCATTTCCTGGCTAGTTTTATTATATTCGCGACTTACCCGGGGCCCGCCGCCGACTGAAGGAGGTTCTCCTTGAATTTCTTTATTTCGTCCCGCGGGTCGCCGGTACTGCGAGGCCGGTCGCCTTTGGGCATCTTAAAAACATAATGGAATTATTATATCACTGCTGCCAGTTCGTAAAACGGAGCACTCTATTCTCAAGCTATAAAACGGTTCAACTTTTGTTGAAACTTAATTTCTCTTGCAGACGTTAATTTCACAGATAACGGACCTTCCGTAGCACGAAACGTGAATTATGATATTAACTTAATCGAAATGAATAAAAGGTGGAAACAGAATTTTAATGATTGCGCATAAATCGTCAACTGCGGATAATTTAATGTAAGTGGACAGTAGGTAATTTAATCCAACATAATAATATGGTAATTTTATTGCTAAAAACAAACACGGTAAATTTAAATAAAATACTGTGACCGCAAGTAAACCTGATTTAATCTTTTAAAATTTCACGAGTGCTGTAGGCATCGAACCGCCGAAAGGCGAAAAGAAAAGCGGCGCTCGAACAAAACAAACTTACTTCTTGTTTCGCCCCGTTGTTTTGCTCCGCCATTTCCCGAAGCCCGAAACTATCTTATTTCTCCGATATCTCGTATTTCTTAAAGCACCCTCCCAAATGCACGTTTTCCCACGACTGAGCTGTGCACCCGAGAAATTATTACGAGTGGTAAAATTTGTGGTGATTCAAGATGGCATTTTCGCCCACGGGTATAATTTATTTATCTCAGTCAGTTGCACGCTGATTACGAGATTAGTCGAGATGTTTACTCCGACTAATTAATCTTTGGGCCGAGACCGTGGTAAGATTTCCAGGTCGTCGACTTGCTGGAGGCCCGTTTACACGTTTCCGCTCGCTTGCCACCCGAGAGCCGTAAATTGTTGCTGCTCGACCCTCAGTTTGTTTTGGCAAATAATGCTCACTTAACGGAATATTGGGTTCCTGCAATTCTTGGCATCAGCGCTTAAGCCTCAGATATTACCGAAATGGATCGAACTTTACACAGAAACGTTTCCAGCTTTCTATAAAATTACCTTTCGTTTAACCGAGAGCATTTTATTATTGCTGTAGGCTTTACATATTTAAAGTGAAAATTTTGTTTCTTAATAATCTGTTAGTGAATGGTGGGAGTGGGAGTGGGAAGGTAAGTTGAAGGAACGTAAAATTAACTCTTCTGTAATTAATTTCAGTTAGCAGCGCAATTCACTGTAATTCTATTCAAATCCTTTATGTTGTCTGTATTAGATACGGAGTGGAATAAGCGGTTATTCCTCGAGTTTAATTAAGCAAATGCATCCGTGCATTAGATATTGCGCTTTTGGTGCGCGTGAAAGCACAGGTGTCGCAAGTGCGAGTTCTCGAAGCGATTAGTAATATCGCACGACACTGTGCACGTCTGGCCTGAAATAGAATATTACACACTAACATTTTCCCCGTGACTTTGTCCGATTAGAACTCGTTTATTGGACGAAAAGTATTTTATATCCTTTCCCTGACTTCAAGCTTTCTCCATACCGAATTTTATCAAAATCGCGTACAGACAAACAGATAAATGATGACTTTTGCATTTTAAAATATGATATGGTTTTACATATATCTGTTTCAAAGTAAACAAACTTGTGGCAGCCGGAGGCTCAACAATATTATGTTTACTCGCCTACAATTACTCCTGAGATTAACTCGTTTTGATTTAGAACTTACCTAGTCCGTTACCATATTTTTATTCTTGAGTTGATAGACCGTAACTTTCGTTAAATGAATCGAATTTGAATTTGATCCGTCTTGTTTTAAATATAATAGTTATAATGCGAAACAATGTATTTTTTAATATGGAAACAAACCTTGGCTGAGGTCTCTTGGAGTTTTTTATTTCTCTCTCCGTTTCATCATTGCCTTACCTTTTAAAACGCGTTTTTTGTATCCAATTTTAGAGGTTGAGCTGAACAAAACGCGCACAATAATATTTAGTAGTGTAAGTTGGAATGACAACAATTTACCTTTTTCGCGCGAAAGTTTTAGATAGGTACTTCAGTCTTTTTCCTACTTACGTTGTTTTTTCGTCGGTGCACTCTTTAGTTGAATATTTTAAAATATTTATGTTACTCTCATGCATGATTCATACATTAGTTAGTTATCATTTCACCAAACGCAATCGTATCATTTAGTTAATGTATTATTTATTTTCATTGCAGCCCAGAAAATTGTATGAAAATATTTTCCTAGATGACTAATGAAATATGTACGAGTCTTAATGATATTAGTTCAAGTCTTGCAAATATTAAGCTAATTCGACGTCAACGTAATGCGCGAGTATTAGTCATATTATAAATTCAAATTACGTTTCAAACTAAATTAATAATATATTATTACTCAAATCATTTCATTGCGGTATTTGGTGAAATTCACTCTGATTTTTTCGGGTGCATACATTGTTTTATCTACGTTGCCATAGTAAATAATAATTTAATAATCTCAAAAGTCAAGTCTAAATGGACACCCCATTTAGACTTGGCCATATTTTCTACATGTGACTCAGTCTATATCGACTGTGTCATATATTAAAAATATGGCCAAGTCAAAGGGTCATTTGGCGTTGTATACAACGCCAATGCAAATACAGGGTGGAAACTGTGGAATACTTAAAAGGTGGGCCAGAAAGGGCAGCTACTGAAACACTTGTCGTGCTTGCCGCCATCTGAAAACGACTTTAAAAAACCATCTCTAACTTTACAATTTATGACAATCAACGACGAGAGACTTTTAGAAAAATTAAGCCTGCGAGTTAAAAAGGCAGTTATGGCAAAAAAAATATTTTGATGCCAATAGATCCATTTCTGTCAAGGAAAATACCCTTTGAGACCAACCAAGATAAGGGTACCCGAAAAGTCACAAATCGAAAAAAGAAAAACGTATAAAAAACACCTATTCTTTTTTACTTAAATCAGTTTTATTATGCTGAAAGACCATAAAAGTATATGGAGTCAATTTCGATTGGATCACTAGAATTATAAAAGTACCTATGTGATATTTTTTTAACTGTGTAGTGGCTGGAACTTCAAAAGCAAGAGATGGTCTCCTAAGGTCATTTTCGCATGTCGGCAAGATTAGCTGCCCTTATTGACCCATCTCAACTCTCTCCTCTCTCAATTTGATCCGTATTAACCACGAATGGTTACCTCTGATTTGGTTCGACACACGGCCTGTTACAATTCCGGCCGTGAAGCCTGTGGATCGGTTATAATCGAGGTTGATAATTATAATTTATAATTATTTATTAAGGCTGATAATGTTGTATATTTAATATACTGTTTTAAATTAGAATTTATCACTTAAAAACTTTAATACATGTTATGCGATGGAAATTTAAATAACTAGCCCAGCTACTTTTTAGAGGGCGCAACCAAAAAAAAATTGTAGTTATAAAATCAAATGATTAAGTTAAAACTACCGTTTTATATTAACAAACTCTTGTTTAAAAAGCTGTGAGTGTGAGAGAATTTTAAAATAATTTATAGTTTTTATTATATCCGATATGACGTTTTCAAAACATGCGCGTCTGAGTTATCTTTCTAGGGCTAGGGAGCTATCATACAAGTAGAAACTGTAATTAATACATTATTATAAGTACCTGGGAGACCGAGCGTCGTCGCTCGGGTCAAAACCGAATTTTCATCGATTTATATACGAAAACAAAACAAAACGCTCCATAGCTGGGGTTTGAACCCACAGTCTTGGAGTAGTAGGCCAACGCTCTAACCATTAGTCTAATCAGACGGCGGCAGCCGGATCGAAATCACGAACCATGTTGCGCGAGCAAATCGTTTTTGCGTGAAGATACGGGGAAAACGAATATTCCCCGATATGAGACGTAGCTACATCGATTTTTCACCCCCGTAAACTCCGATATTGCAAATCTCATCGAAATCGTTAGAGCCGTTTTCGAGAACGTGATAATGACACTGTGATAAGTTAAAGCCTTTAAAATCTATCAGACGGCAATTTTTTTAAAACATTGCCGTTTAGGCAAGAAAAATATGACGTCAAAAAGTCTAAATTCGTACAGCCCTCCGCGTTAAAATAAAACAAAGTATATATAAGTAACAAATTCAGTGAGATTTTCACAGAAAATACTGCAGTGTGACTGAGTGAAAATTGACGATTTAGCGATCGAGAAAGTATTTACTAGACTGCATGAACTAAAGGATTGGGGAGCGAGAAGAAATGAAATAATTGTGATTTTAAGACTGATTTAGTTACTTAAATAGGTACACCAAAAACCTAGCGATACGAATCAAGTTTCAGAAACAAGAACAAAATAAACCAGATATCTAATAATAAACATTTCAATCCAAAACAAAAAAGTAAAACAGTCATTTTACAACATTCAGACATGACAGCCATTCGAATCAAATTACTATAGGAAATGAGAGTAAATAGTTTTCTGAATCCCAAACTAACGTCACTAGGAATTCGCGCTAGATTTTTAACCAGCTACAACGCTTTCGATAAATTTAAATGCAGTCTAGTGGTGTGCTAAGAAATTGCGGCGGAGAGCATTCCACAGGCATTCGGAACCGCAATTTATGAATGATAAAATAAAACGCCTCTTCGTTGGAGATTCAGATCGTAACGTGATTTTATTGCATCCGGAGAGTATAGACACCAATTAACGTTATTACTAAGTGTGACGACGTTAGGTGATCATGCTTATTAAAATAATTAGAAAATATTTGAAATTTTTGAGGCGGAAAATGTTATCAATATTTTGTGCATTTTATCGCGATCTAAAATATAGGGGTGAATATCAAATTTCATATTTTGGACGTGTCCACCCATGTTTATTTCCTTTATGTTAAACTTGAAGGGTTGATTTTTTTTTTGGGTAGAGATTAATCTAAGACACAACTTTTCCATTCATAAAAATAGCAGTTTTTTTATAGGGAACCTATTTAAAAAAAAAATTGAAACTCAAAAATCTAAGCTCTTTGGCGCGTCCACCACTGTGTTTTTTTTTTTGAACACTTGAAATTTTACTATTTCTTTCTAAATTTACCCCTCGTGTTATATTTCCTGTACTTATTAATGTTGATCTAATTGTTGGTATAAATATTATATTTTTAGAGTAATCTAATCAAAAGTTACAGTTAAAAGAATTTTGTCCGAGCTAATAACACCTAATTTCTTTGGCCGTTTTGTCCGATCTCGCATCGCATTGTTTACTACGTGAACCTTCCCCACCTGAGGTTCCTGCATCCATTTAGCCACCAGCTAGCCGGCGCTGTGAGTGGACATGTGCTAAAGTATACGTGTATCGCAACAGATTTTTTTTTATCGCTGTTTACGGATTTTATCGGGTAAGTGCCTAATTTCTTCGGTAACCAAATTAAAGCCTAAATATGTGTTAAATTTTTTTATTATTTTTTAGTGAATGCATGCTACAAATTACGACATTTTTATTTGTTAAATAAAAATAAAAGTTTTATACTTAAAGATAAAAAAAATATTTTGTGTGCTTTTCTAATTTCTTTGGCACTAATTTCTTCGGTTTTCTTTGGCATCTAGCCAAAGAAATTAGATTAGTCCAATGAAATTAGAAAAAATATTGTATTTTATTGTATTGTACTTCAATATCTACAGTGTTATTGGTAATACGACGTATTCCTTTCAGGGGGGTAAAGTAGGGCTAATTTGCAGCAAAAAAGGTCATGTAGTCCCTATCCAAATACTGGTAGTTTCTTAGATATAAAACATTTAATTTTTAAAATTGGTATGAATTTTATTTTTTTGCTAAATTAACTTGATTTCCTCAAAATAAATGTATGACATGTAGCAGGCATGTAATTATAATAACTTCCTTGATTTATCGTCTATCAAATATTTTTTAAAATATTAAAAAAAATCAAGGACATTACAAATTATGATGCCGTAACTAAATCTGGGGAGCTTCAAGTTTTTTTTTGGAAAATCACTTTATTACAGCTACTTTACTTCACAGCATCGACTAACCAATAACTTTATTCGATGCATAAAAAAGAGCACATTTGCAGTGAAAATTGCATGTAATAAAATCACCGAAAATTTTATCTGAAATAAAAAAAATACAGTTCCTAAGAAAATTTTCTCTACCCAAATTTAGTTACAGCACTATCATTTAATATCCTTGATTTTTAACTATTTGTATACGTCATTTGATAACTGAAAAAATATAATATTTGTTTATATTTATATGTTTTATTTTTATATTTATTTATAAGTTTGTTTATTTAACAAAAAAAAATCATACAAGTTTTAAAAATGAAATGGTCAATATCCGAAAACTACCAATATTCGGAGAGAACCATCAATATTACATGACCTTTTTTGCTTCAAATGAGCTCCATTTTACCCTCCGGAAAGGAATACGCCGATTTACTAATAACCCTGTATATATATGATGTATTTGGGTCAATTTCAACAATGCACGATTTTATGCCAATTTAGGTGGCGAGATGAAAAGTAATATTTTAGGAAATTTTTTTTGCTGATAATTTGCTAAAAAATATTTGAAATTGGAATTTAAAATGGGATGCTATTATTCGTAAAACTTTAGAAGATATTAAGAATAATAATTTGAGCTGACCACCTGAATTTAATTGACGTGCCACCTAAATTTAAACGCCACCTAAATTTGTTTTTTATATAATAATTTAAATTTGGATATTATTAACTACTAACCAATTCATTAATAAAATAATTCTAATAAATCGAAACAAATTTCAGTAATTAGCTTTTGTTTTTATTGATCATGTGCAAAATGAAAATGAAACAATCGTGTACTCAGTAATGAATTCTCTTCTTTTAAATTAAAATTTATACGTAATTATATAACCTAATATAAACTCAGGTTAACTCTCTAAAAATAATAAATAAACAAAAAATAATGATATTTAAATTTTATAAAATATTCCTTTTTCGTTCCCGGTCTATTATAACCTTCTCTCAATGCAAGATATTTTTTTGCGTTCACATACAGCATTTTTTTCCCTTCCTTCGTCTGCTTCTTTTTAGGCATCATTCTAAACAATAAATTATAAGTTTATTGATTAATAAGCGCAATAAAAAATCAGCTTGTATGCTTCGTTTATTACAAACTCTGAAATTTTTAAATAGAAGAGCTTTATAAATAAGGTTTAAGCAATTACGACACGAGTTAAAACAACGAGAAACTTTTTTGTATTTTATAAAATTGTAATAAAATTTAAGAATAATGGCAAAAACGTTAATTAATAATTTAAAAGGCGCAAAATAAGCCAAAAATATGCAATGCCCACCTTAAATTGCGCCACCAAAATTGGAAATATGTCAAAATGGTGCTCTAAAACAAATAATCCTTGTTTTACAATTTTAAAATATATGCTATTGGAGAAAGACAACAAAAGACTATCCTAAACGTTCATCTTTCAATGAAAACCTTATTAGAATAAACATATAAATGAGCCACCAAAATTGGAAATTTTTTGACCCCATGCCAGCGGAGATTAGTACTTACATGATTTGCTGGAACTCGGAGCGACATGACACATCATTATTTAGGTAGAGTGTTAGATGGCAACCTAAGTGACTAGGAAGGGAGAGGCGGCGGTGATCAACGCGTTACGAGTGAAGTTATAAAGGTTTAAAATTTGCCCACCCGAATGGGTCCTCGCGCGCGGACAAAATGTAGGCATCAGTTACGACTTATAATAGTACAAATAAATAATCGGTACATGTTTCCAAATATGCTATATCTTATACAGATTTAAGATATAGTAACCAAATAACGCAAACGTAAACCTGTTACTCAGAATATTTTTTTTTAATTACCAAACCAGCACTAGGACGCGCCACCGAGTCTTGGTTTTAGCTATTTAAAATTTTTTTTGAGTTATTTAAATTTAACACAATTAGGTAGTTTTACCGGAAAGCAGTGGGGAATAATGAGCTTTATAACATAAAAATAAATTTCATTATATTTGTCATATATCACCTCGATTTTCAGCCTGGACACGAAAAAAAACGCGCTCAGAAATTGACCCATTTATTAGTTTACAGATTCACAAAATAAATAATGCCACGCAGAAAAAAAAGTCAGCTATGAAGCTATGAAGCCGAAACCAAAGAAACAAATTTCTAACACTGAAAAAACTAAAAATACCAGTGATTCAAAAATAAAAAAAACAGACTAAAGAAGAAAGATTGCAAAGAAGAGAATTACTGAGCGGAAACGTTTGTAGAAAATCAGAAATGAATGTACGACGCAGAATTTAAACAGAAGCAAAGACAAAGTTATCACAAACGTAAAGCGAAAAAAAATATGTAATATACGTGAGAACAACCTATTGTATGCATGCATACGGATAAAAAAATAATTGTTAAGAACTTATTATAAGATAATTTTATTTTTTTCGACCATATTTGTTAGAAGACTGACATTAAGTTAGTACTTAAGTATAATTATAATAATAAAACCGCACCGCGCTAAAGCACACTGATTTTAAATTGTAAAAATATGATAAAAGTTAATCAATATAATGTTTTCAAAATACACTGTTTTTTTTTAGATTTAGCTTTTATTTATTTTTATTTTATTATTTTATTTTTTATTGTTGTTTATTTGTTTTAACACGACCAGAAGTTTTTTTTTTATAATCAGGATTTACGTCATAATGTTTAAAAATAAAGCAAAATCTAACTTCATTGTAAAATTCATAAAATTATTTTAAGATCTTTGGTGCAAGTATAGTATATTCCTAATTTCTTTGGCATATTTCTAATTTCTTTGGAGCTATCCTAATTTCTTTGGCTATGGTTTTTTTCAAATGCTAAAACAAGAAAAATCCTGGAGTAAAATATGGAGAATTACATACATTTACGTGGATTTGAGTCCTTAACCAGGTATGTTATTCATTATAGTGGAAATATCGAAAAAAAAAGGCGCCATAGAAATTAGTATTTTCCGGCCCAAATCTGATATTCACCCATAGCCGCCTTACTACGTAATTCTTTGAGCTTTTATTTGATGTCTCTTCTCAAATTCACACCCATTCATTCCGCTTCAAAATTAAAATGTGTCTTTGAATAAGCGTTAAATCTTTCTCATTGATACAGTTAATACCTGTTCGGCTCTGAATATGGTATTAGGAAACGCTTTGTGAAGTAAGCGTATCACCCTTGCCTCTCATATTTATTGCCGGTTAGATTTTTCTCGAGCATTACGTTATTTTGTTGCTAACAATGAGATAAAAAGACCTCAAAGAGGGCTTATGAATTATTGTGAACGACGTTTCATGTAGTTTGCCGATTTCAGCATAAAATGGACAGCTTCGGGTGCCTTTGAACGGTACGTTTCTTTTTCTTATCTATTTTATTCACTCGTCTACGCTTGATCGGATATACTGCTTACTTTTACGTTGTGGCTATTTGATAGACGTCCAATTCTTCGATTAACAGAATATGATTGTATTTTACTTTGGTTTGTGAAAGTAGATAAATGATACTAATACAAATTCCTTGTTCGTTACTTACTCAAAGTAGAATGAAAGTACGAGTAAGTCATACATAGTTTTAATATCAAATAGATAAACTAAGTGACGCCTGTTTCGTACTTATATCGTAACTCCATACATCTAACGCTTGGTTATATTATATCGAAGAGTATTTATTGGGCACGAAGAGATTGAAATAAAACATTTGATATAAATTTCATCAAATGACCTCATCCCATAATAAAGTGCAAAAATTTTGTAATTTCCCAATAGCACCATCGTTAAAAACCCGATTCGGACGTAATGATCCTCGCTAACAATCGAGATCTATGACACGGGCGAAATTATCCAATTAACGTGCGCTCGCCTGTGTACTTATAGGTTTTTTATAATACCACTCTATACAATCGCTTAATCGAAACTATTATCCCATTCTCGTATGCGGAAAGTTGCCGCCGTGTCATTTAACGTAATTGTGCAAGTAACAATCGCTCGGAGGCCGTTTTGCCTACAGCTAGCGTCGCAGCTAACTGGCCACTTAAATTAGACCTGGAGCATCTGTTACAAATATCTCCTCGAATGCTTTACATAGTTCGGCTTGTGCGGGGGTAGAAAGCTCTTCCGTAATTGGTGGCACGACATTCCGTTTTGGGACGATGCCGTTTCCCTACTCATTATCGTTAACAAAAGGGTTGGACTCGATTTACATTTTCATCGTAGTGTTCCCCCGCCTATCATGTTCTTTTGAAAAAAATGCGGCCTTTGTAGCAATCATTTTTATAGCCACTTTGTATAACAAACACTAATTAATGATGCCCGGCTTTTATTTTACAAAAAGGCGAATCAAATAGAACTCAAGTATTCGAAAGAGGGCATGCCATTCCATATAACTTTCATTATAATAAACGTCGGGCCGTGCCGCCGCATACGGCACATAATGATATTAGAAATTGGTACTTCTCCGTTCGTAAGACAAACATTCATCTTTATGGGAATCAGTAGCGATTTATTCTGCCTCATATTACGAGGACTATATTGTATTGACAGAGGAGACGGATTACATGGCTCCAATTATGCAAAAGATCGTTGAATGAAAGGCTTAGATCGAATCGAACGACGATATCTCTGACGTCTTCGTGATCTTGAATACGAAATTGTGTTTTTCTCTCTCCTGACCGGAAGATAGCAACTCGTCCCCAGTTTTTCATAAAGCATTGTGCTTGACGGGCGCCGCCGCTCGGTTTCAAAGAGAAATATATCTCTTGTTTCCATTACCACCGTCGGTTCCTACAGGCGCTATGATCGATGTTCATATAACTCTTTTGTTACATTATTTATGGTATCGATAGATTATAAGCCGTTAGGACTGACAAGGGCGCACTAACTTTTGACTCGGGTCCAAATTCCAGACGGGATCCACTAATGAGTTTATTGCTTTGTAATTTATTACTTGTTATTCGGTAAACAATGCCAGGGGGTCGTTTGTTCGGTGCCTTTTGTTGATTCAGCAATACATTTGCTTCGAACCAAATTGGCAATAACATTAAAAATTTAAAAGCGCCGCGGCGACTGTGGGGCCTTTCTAAATAATTGACTTTTTCTAATTTCTAAGCCGAAAAGCGATTTTCCTCCGTTCAGAGATCGTTTAGCTCCATTCAGTGCAGCTCAGAGAGGATATATCACGGCTTATAGTCTGGCTCCCTGGTGTGACCTGTATAAATACTGCGCTGTACTTGGGAACGGATAAAGATTACCTCGGCACAATTAAAAATATTCGACCGCCTGAACTCGCAACCTCCTAACTATGAGAACGGATTCGAGAAATAAACCCGGACGTAGCCGGGGGAAATGGCTACTATTTTCAGGCAAGTTTTAAACCAAGCGCTAATGCCGCTCTTACTTTTTACCGCGTATTAGTTAGTGTAATCCACGGGAGCAGAATGGAATTATGCTTTTTGCACGAGTGACGAGTCGTGAGTTTGAGATGAGTTTATTTTAAAAAGTTTACTTAGGTAGTTTATTTTTGCATTTTCAACTTTTCCTGATAATGGTAGAGGGAAGGATTTACACTTATTGAGGCCTTATAAAAATAAACCTAATTGTTTAACGAATCTCTTTCTTACGATGTGCATAATATTGGCTAAACAGAGTATAAAACAATTTAAATAAAACTGTATAAGTTTTAATAACCTTAACTTCCTATTCGACGTCATAGAGAAAATAAAGAATAAGCCAAAACAAGTCAAAAGTATATTAAAGAGGGTTACCTCACTAAACTTAATCTTAGTAAGTAGATACATAAATACATGATACCTAATTCATTAATAATATTATAAAAACTTAAACTTAATCTTAGTTAGTATAATCTTAAAAGTTTAAAAATTGTAGCTAAAACTGTTAGTAATTTAGTTCTAAGTCTTTTGAAAATCAAACGCTTAATTTTTTTTAAAATTATAGATACGCGCGCATATTGTTTATGTATAAGTATTTTGGGTCAATCAAATATTTTCAAGATGGTTTTTTTTTAATTTAATGCCTAAATAAACACCAAATTAAGTTAAATAAATAAAGTGCTGTAATTTTAATACTAAATAACATATTAAATCAGAGTTTGATCTTTATTCACAAGAAATTGGTAATTCAGGAATGGTTTCCTAGCAGTGGTCCCCCAGGGTGCGATTCTCGCCGGCCTCGATTACTTCTCAAAGCGATCCCAACAATGCAATCGAACCTTTATTCGGCGTATGTTTTCACTTGAAACAGGCTATTAGTTTAATAGCTATAGTTTGAATGATAATTTATTAGTAGTTAAGCATTTATGTATATTTGTTTTTTTTTTTTAATTTAGGGTCGATTATTTCAGGGTCTAGTGTTGTAGGTAATAGATTGCGTTGTAATAGATTTTTGGGATTTCAGGTAAGCTATTCCGGTTTTGGCTGACGAAATCACGTAATAAAGTTTAGCCGTGAAATAACTCTCACACCCTGTTCACCTTACCTTACAGTCACTAACTTACTTATTTTAGCGTAGAACTCGCTTATCTTTTTAATTTTACCGGTAGGTATTTTACTTTTCTGCGTCACTCTTCACTCATTAAACTATTTTGGTGAAAAACTCGTCGAGGGCGTCCAGCTGAACTAATTTTTTGCGGTTATAATTAAGATACGTATATATTTTATATGGGAACACCCAAATATTCCGAAATATTTTTTTCCGAATATTTATTTGTCCGAATTTTCATTTTTCCGAAATCTATGTTATACTAGAGCTATTTAAAATTAAAAACATATTTGAATCGCTATGAGTAGGTTAGGTTAGGTTTAATTGAAGTGCGATATCAAAAAATACAGTCTTCATTAAAAAAATTGCATTCGGAATTATGAAAATTCGGGATTTCAATCAATTCGGAATTATGACTCTTCGGAGTTATGTAATGTACCCATTTTATACTCGTAATTGTATCACAACAGTCAAATAACAGTATCGGTTTGAAAATAACATTGTATTATTTTAGTAACACGGTGAACTAATAACAGAGTTATTATAGTTTTCAAAATTGAAGCGGGCATTCTAATGTGTTTCTCTGCTAACTCGCGTAACCATAATGGGTACTTAACTAGATTTCATTGTTAGATTATACTAAACCGTTTGATCCGCATTGTTTGCAAGTAGGTGGTTTAAAGGTTAATCGTTTACCGAAATAGAATATCTGTTGGAAATGCCAAATAGAAATTTTAGTAAACAGTGTCGTTATTTTACAAAATTTCGGAATAACTTGCCTTTATAGTTATATTGTAAACTTAATAGTTGTTACTTTGACAATACACTCAGTGATAGTATTTACTGAAATGCATCAGAACTTATTATGCTTACACTATTAAGTATAAGTATAAAAAAGTAATAAATGGAATGCGAGGAACCTTTTCGTAAATAATCGATGTACAAAGTGCACTCACATAATTATTAAAAAGAACAGAAGTCTACTGAGATGACTATTTATTTATTAATTATGGTAATGAATATTAAGTATAGGTGACAGATTAAATAGGTTTTGGATGTTATTTGAAAAGGTTATTGTCAGATGACAAGATAGCCAGTTATCCAGACACGGATACGTACATTTGTGTATAATTATGACTTACTTAAATACATTTTTTGACTAATAAAAGAATGGTCAAATGCATTACAATCAAATAAGAGAACTAATGAAAACGAACATTTCAACCTAAATTCCAAGACGCAAACCTCGAGCAATATTTTTCTTTAGCTTGCACCGCGTGGTGTCCATTTAGTTTTATTTACACGCCAAGGGCTCCACCCGGAGCCAAATTGTAATACGAATCTGATGTTCTCGGCAGTTTAGCGACATTCTGTACCTCCGAAGCAAAAAGCCTCAACTCTAAATGTAAGGCACGCAACTTACAACTTTAAGGAGCAAAGCCAAAAACTGCAAGTGGATTGCGTTCAATGTAGAGTTACTGTTTTATGCTTGTGAGGCATAGATGTATCTTTCTCAAGCCAAAACGTTATGAGACTCGCGTTTGATTCTTATCCGGGTCTTGTGATGAAAACTTCAGAGATGGCGTCAGGCGGGACTCGGGTATATTACGACGGTAGTTGCTCTCAATGGATTTTAATAACTCTCAGCTGTTGCTGAAAAAGTTGACTTCATTTTTGCTTTATATACATTTGCACAATATTATATATTGTATTTGGTACGCGACGCCAATTTCACACGTCATATTAAGAATTTACGTTACATTTTGGGTGACTCGTTTTACATATTAACTGTGATATTAAGTCATGTCATGTCAGTATGTACTGTTTTACTGATATGCACTGCTCGATTTACAATGGCAATTGACTACAGAGGTTTAATATCATTTTACTGACTGTAATAATTGTGGATATTTTTCATTTCCTTCAATAGCGTATTTATTTACTATCCTATTATTTCTTCGTTTCTTAATATCAATATAGAAATGACGAAATAATTGGTAAGACTACAATTATGATAGCCTTCAAGGTTTTACGTAAAAGATAGATTTTAATGATTGTTAGGTTTATGACATTTATTTATAACGGGCCACCCGTCCGCGCTTTGCTTCAGTTTATATGGGTTTTTATATAACGTGCCAAAACAATATGTATTATACATTAGTGTGTTTGAAACTTTGTATTAATTGTATTATCTAATGGCAATCCTTAAATAAATAACTAAACCAATCAAGAATTAAATCTAAGGCTGCGTAACTTCGGTTGTATTCATGTCTTAACAAAGTCTAGGGTCAAAGTAACAGTCGACTATACGATTATGATCTTACAATATAATGTCGTTAGAGATCATTCAAAGAATCTTATGTACAGAGGCCGTACACTGTTATAACTTGCCAAGTTCCAGTCAATGAAACGGACAGATTTATAGAAGTTATATAGCTCTTTTCCTTTCATTGTCTGAAACTTGTCAGCTCATGACACGGCCTCAGAACAGATATGTGATGTTTTACAACAGTCGTATTCGGAATAAGGGTAATCAATTTATCAGGCTATAATGTCATACCCTGTCACACTCAAGTGAATTTATTTTTTCTTGTCATAAAACGTTTTTCAGATAATGCAGGAGCTCTAGGGTTTAAGTGGCGGTGCTGTCGCGTTAATGAAGATGGATGGCACTTCGCGCTTTGATAACTGTACCTTGCTCGTACAAACAGACAACTGCTCTTTTATATTTAAAACTTGCGACAGTAAGCACACTTCTATTAAACATCGTATATCCCGCAAATACTCACCATCTTTGGAGTTTGGTTGAGATTATTCGAAAGACAGGTGTAGTTTACCACAAAAAATACATAACCACGGAATTATAATTAGGGATGACGATAATGCTAAAACTAACTAGTAACCATTTGAAAATAGTTATACATAATCAAAGCTCCCTTAGATTTTCTCTTGTTCAGATAAATCAGTATATAAGTACGAAGGATGTTCTGCAAAAATATACTGCCAATATGTGTGACTTACAGAAATCCCTGGGGGCGGCCACAAAGATAGACCCAATAATACCGTGACTACTCTCGCTTACTACATCGTTAATCACTACTAATGACAGAGATAAAAATATTTCCAACATACCACGGTTGCGCAATGCTTCTCATGACCATTGCTGATTGCCTCGAAAATAATCTTTCATTAAATGTTATGGATTTAGGCCGGCCACACAAACAATTGTGTGGAACCAAATTTAGTATTTTTTCTAGTCTGTGTGTTTTCTTTTTCTGCGGTATTTAGGGTGCGTTTTCAATTAAGCGGAGTTGAGAGAAAAGTAGTAGAGATAAACTATCAATGTCAGACTCTTGTTCGTGTCGTCAGTCAGATTGGTCATATTTTACTTTTCTCCGCTCAGATTCGCTTGAATGAAAACGTACTTTTCTTACGCATTTAGTTAGATGAGCTAAAACAAAACATATTAGCGGAAGTTATATGATCAATATATTTTTATGCTAACATTTTTCGTGCTCAAATTACGAAGCGTAATAACAAGTCGGAATAACGAGACGAGACGCGGTATTTCTCCCACGGAGAACTTTCGTATATTTATTTCTGAAAATCCCGTTTACGGAAACCTAATATGGCACAACAATAATCAAACACAATTTTACGAATGGCTCACAGAGATAAAGGGAGGGGAGCAAAAGCTATTATTTCCAGACGATCCCCAATAAGGCTTTTAGTTTTGGCGGAGAAATGTCAACAACAATAAATTGCTGGTAACGTGAGAACTTGAACGCGACTCATTTCTTCGGTCTGAGGTTTGCACCGTTCGTTATGGGTCATAATAGTATAAATTGACGCAAATATGTATCTTTATTTTTCGGTTATTGCCGCAATTACTTGGAGTCAATGCGAAGTTTTTTGCCGTATCTGGTTAATAATTATTGCTTCACGTATTTAACTGAGTGTTGCGAGTAACTCGCTTTAAATTATTCAAATAACTGACTAAAAGGGCTACTTGCAGAAAAAAACATAAATCTAGTTTTAGTCTAGTCTAGTAGAGTTCAGTTTAGCTGTGTTAAATGTTTGACACGGCCAGAGTTAAATTAGGTTAGATAAATTAAGATTCAGGAAAAACTGCAAGTGGTCCCAGAGGTTGAGACGGCATGGGGTACTTTTTAAGTACATAATAATTATGTTTATAGGTCCGTAACTAGAGGACACGTAATATTAGTTTCTCGCAATTCCATTAAAAATTAATTTCAGAAAATATTTTCTCAGTACCTACACCTTTATATTACTATTTTAATTTCATGCTTATTACTTAGTTGTGTGTTATTGTCTTTCAGTAACAGTACAGGGGGCGATTTTTCACTTTCGAGTGCTCAAAATCACATTGATTTGAGTGATAGAAAATAACAGCACACGAAAATATGTCACGATTATTTTCGCGGCGCATGAACTCATTATCCGTATTTTTGAAAGCCTTCACTCGAACGCTAGTGATTGACTTAATATATTCACGTGTTTCGTTG
This sequence comes from Tortrix viridana, assembly GCA_963241965.1. Classification (NCBI taxonomy): domain Eukaryota; kingdom Metazoa; phylum Arthropoda; class Insecta; order Lepidoptera; family Tortricidae; genus Tortrix; species Tortrix viridana. The sequence goes on from OY725181.1 coordinate 7,643,151, forward strand.
CACGCAGGTAGTCGATAATTACCGGCTATTTTTGAATTATATTTTAAATATAAATAAACACACGACATAATTAGAAGTTATAATTGTGGAGAGAATACTATTATTTATATGCACTTTCAGAGTTTTTAATACTGTTTACCACAAACTTTTGATATAAAAACGAATAAGTTAAACGTTAAGATGGTTCTTTGTCTATGATATTTGAGGTTTGTTCCGTCAATTTTCGTCCAAAGAGAATATAATAAAGACGTCTTGATGAAATGTCAAAACAAATTTCTAATGATAGAAATGAAAACGAATGGTGTGGACTATAATATACGGTTGTATCGTTTTTGATCATTTTCGAGTGAAACTTTCGAACGCTCGAAAGTCAAAAATCGCCCCCAAGTTTTATATGTATACATAAAACTTTCAGTCTATATTTGAATGCTTTAAAATTTGAGATACTGATTAAGTTGACATTATAAGCGGGGTCATGTTGTACTGTAGCTCTTTACAAAGCGACCCATTATTTTAGCTCGGCGGTGTAGATCGACCTTCGAACTAGACCGTTTACAGCACAAGTACAGTACCGTGTGTGTGTATAAATGAAGACACACCACAAGCGGATTGTGCCGCGCACCAGCTTTGATTACCGACTCGTACCGGATTAGAGAGATTATACTGAGGATATAACAGTTACGTTCATTTTGTGAATTAACAAGTTATTAGTTTTTTGTAGTGGGTCATAAAGTAACGAATTGCTAGTTTAATAACACGTAACTCCTTTAATACCAAAAAGATTTCCGTATTTCTCGGTGGTCTATAATCGTAGTTGTGTGTCGTTGTTGTGCTCAGTGCGTATAGTTGTGCTCACGTCCTCTTCATTACGTGTTCTAATTTTTACCCGACTACGGCAAAGCCAAAAGAAAGGATAATGATATTAGCAGTCAAAGGGTACATTTTATTCGAACAAAATGAATATGTCGGAAGTTACATACAAAAAAGTGGGAATCTCTGAATTTTTTTTTGCTATCGTATCGAGTGGGATGTCAAATGAAAGAGGAGAAAATTCCGAGTTCATAAATATATTAAAATATCCCAAGCGCCAAAAAAAACAATTTTACTATATTTCAGCGTTTATGAAAACCACTAGCGCCATCTATCGGCAATACTGAATATTAATCGCGTAAAAGGAACAGAATCGCCACCACACCAAAAATAATGAAACAAGTATGAACCGTTTTAATGTACTATGCTATTGACTACCGTGTCCTATCCTCTATCTGATTCAGGATAAAGCCACTTCTATTGCTCATATGATGACGAACAGTATAAATTGTGAATGGAACTCCATCCACTGTGATCGCCATTCAAAAGGCAAGCTAGTCAAAATATTGTTCGTTGTCGAAGGTCAGGAATTATTACAGCAACGTGGATTGCAGTTTGGCCTTCGACTACGAATAATATTTTGAATAGTTTGCTAGGAGGCGAGATGGCGATCACAATGGATGGATTTCCATTCTCAGGTGATTCCTGCTGCCAATGTCTTGGATTTTTCCAAATTTATACCTTTCGTCATCATATGAGCAATAGAAGTGGCTTTGTTCTGAATCAGATAGAAGGATAGTATAAAACATTAAAAAGGTCCATACTCGTTTCATTATTTTTTTGTAGACGCGTTTTAGTTTTTTAACTTTTTTTTTGCTCTTTTATACTGTAACGAAATAAACATATTTATATTTTCATTTTGGTTAGGCTATTAGTAAGACTAATACTCAGCCATTAACGTTACCGTACATACTATTATAAATCTTACTAAACATTCTTACCTAAGTAGGTCTCATGATAGACCCAGCGAAAAATGCTAAACCGAAAAACCCTTTTAAGGCGTAATTTTTTTCACAACACACTGATGTCAAAACGCGTGAGCCGCGGGCACTAAAAGTCACCGCAGGTGGAATATCTGCTTACACGGTCCAATAGAGAACCGGTCGCGACACCCGCGACCCTGATAATATATTCAACAGTGGTTCGGTATGGTTCTAAGATAACGAAGTTATATATATAAATAAGTGACAAATGGATGTTATTTAGCTGCTGAGCTCGTTCGTGTTTATACATAAGAAAAAAGAAAAGAATTCAAACATGAACTTGTAGATAGATAGTTTTGTCAAACAATTTTTCAGATTTTTAGTAGGTATTTGTAGTTGTGGCTGTAGCTGTGGGGGTGGGGACACTAATCTCTAGCGAAAATGACACTTTTAGAGTTCAATATTTCCCAAACGGTATTCTAAATCTATAAAAATATATAACAAACGTAATAATATAATGGTTTTAAGAGCTATCCAAAGATACCTCACTGAATGATATAAGCTTATAAAGTTTTTTTTTAGTTTTTTGTTTTTGTGCATGGTATAAATGTGTATGCGTACTAAATTTCAGCTTTGTGACACTGATAATTTCTGGAAAACACCAGTGTGCCATGTAGACAGTCGCACAGACGGACATGGCGAAACTATAAGGGTTCCTAGGAACCCTAAAACGCCCCAGATGTACAATATATTCGGGCCTTAAATTTCATCTTATCGATTAATGACATGTTAATGATAGACGTTTATTTATTACTAGCCTAGTTGGAAGTGACCCTGCCTACGAAGCTAGCGGTCCCGGGTTCGATTCCCGGTATGGGCAAATATTTGTGTGATGAGCGCGAGTATGTTTTCTATATATTTAAGTATGTATTTATAAGTATGTATATCGTTGCCAGGTACCCGTATTTAGTAGGTACAAGCCTAGAGCTTAGTTTGGGACTAGGACAATTTGTGTGAGATTGTCCCTGATATTTATTTATAATACTTACTGCTCTCTCCTGTTACGTGTGTCTAGACTATTCGCTAAAAGAGCGTCAAGTGAAAACTGGTTTCATTTTTTCCAGTAGTATTTACGACGCCCACGGGGCGAAGCGTGCTCGGTGCGTTACTCATAACACACTCACGCAAACCCTGCAACAGAAATAGAGTTATACCCACGTGAGTTCATTTTAGGCACACGACAAAATAATATAGCGGGTTACAGGCATATCAGTAGCTATAATTTATATTCGTAATATTATAATAAGTTTCGTAATCGTAATATTAAGTTTCTTTCGTAATATTACGCATAATTTGATTTTCTGTGAAACCAATTTTTGGGGTTTTTTATAATAGGTAGGTTAGTATCTTATATGTAAGGTAGGTTAGGTTACAAAACAAGGAACTTAAAATTATTTTAAACAGTAATAGTTTCAGCGATAACCGAAATATGCTTATCTACCTAAATATGAAGATGCGTATCAATACATTAAGAATAAAAATAATTACGAAAGCAAGGTGCAGTAATAGCAACGGTAGCGTGATTACTATTTATAAATGTTTTAGTTTATCTGAGACTCGCTTAACGGACTACCTCTTAAGATTTCTCTCATAAAAAAGTTAGAGTAACAATCTCGATAACTGAGTTAAGTTTAGTAAAATTGTGTTGGCTAAAGTTTCGCGTCGAAAGCAAACTTCGGTAAACAAAATTGAGCTCGTTGTGGTATGCTAAAAGGATATGTGCATATGCATTATGCACCTGCCTACCTAAATAAAAAAATAATAATAATCCAGCCTATATACGTCCCACTGCTGGGCACATGCCTCCACTCACAATGAGAGGGTACCTGCCTACCTACTTTGCTATAACTGAATGTATTTTTAGGTAAACATTTAATACGATCTTTCACTAAATTGTAGAGTGAAAGCATACCTTACTTACTTTATCTTTACTTTTTACCCGATTGCGCAAAGCAAAAAGAAAAGTAATGTGGCTAACAGGTATGTATGTATGTACGTATGTCACCGAAAATCTGATCTTCCACTCCCAGTCCCTAAATTGTTGGATCGATTTTAATAAATGGGGTGTCATTGTGATTCGTCAAAAACGTTTGAGTGTCATAAAACTATATAAATATATAAGTTTTACGTTAGGTTAGGTTATTTATGGCATGGACAAGGCACGCGACCCACCTGATGGTAACTATAGAATGCTGAGTTTATAATTTTTATCTATCTTTAAACATACTTTTGGTGTAGGTATTTTGCAAGAGCATAATAGTCCACTTTAACATTAATATCGTTCAATAATTCCGATGCACTTTATCTGAAATATTTCGAACGAGTGAAAGCGAGAACGTCAACGTGTTGCCCCGTGGACCGGAGATTTATTTCCCTGTATAGGATTTGGTCGCACGACGGGAACGTCCCTGAGTAATATCTTCGCTTCACACTGGGACGTTTTGTTAAGGTTGACTGATTTTCCCGCAAACTTATTGTTACCCGATCGCGTTGTTTGCTCGTGAAGGATGACACAATATCATAAAAAAGGAGATAAAGGGAGACTTTTGTGTTTACTTGTTCTAGTGTGACATTATGTCAAAGTAACGTCATTTTTTTTACAGTAATTGCTTAGTCGGTTATGAGTGTAATGAATGACATGTAATTTTGCTAAATAGTAGAATATTGCCTTGAATTTATTTTTTCGGCAACCTGCACCTTTTTACTGGTTGCATTGGTCACATCTAAACGTCGTTTCTCTGTTCCGTTGTATAAAAAGACTCGAGGTTCTTTTATCCGGAAGGAAGGATAGGTTAAAACGACTTAACGTAATGGAAAGTTGTAAAATTAAAGTGTCCTCCACGCTTTTTTGTTCACTTCCCTCTTAACAAGGACCTGGAAGTTTCAAGTCATAAATTAAAGAAAGTTTTAACACATAATAACGAAGCTATGTAAATTCGAGTCTTTGAGATGCAATAAAGGAAAATCAGTGGACGAAGTTTGTAGCAAATCTTTTTATATAATAGGAAATCTGTCGAAACTGGGATCGAACTAGGTACTCCTCCTCTTCTTTTTTCCTATTTCTGTACGTTTCTTTCAAACGCACCAAAATAAGTATTCATAAATAGTTTGTTATATTTATTTTTCATTTTTGTGTTTTCATACATCATCATCCATCATCATCATATCAGCCTTCTTCATACATAAATATCAAATTTTTATATACTAATAGTGTAGGTACTTATAATACAGCATTGTGACGAAAAATATGAGTTAAATTAAGCAGTCCACAAAAGATTGGGGGTTTCTAACTAAAGCAATACTTTCCTCATAGTTCACTTAATTCCTTTTTGTTATACAATTCGTTCAGCTCTTTTGTAATATTTCAGGGGTAGCGAAAAGTAGTAGGTACCTACCCATTCATGAGACAACTTTTACATCTTAATTTGTCAAACTTAAAATGGTTATTAAAGTATTTCAAGTAAATTTTAATGCTATTTCGTTTATAAACATCCATTAGTTATATTTGTGCCCTTTAATCACATTACTAATAATAATTATTGGTCTCCACATCTTGATCCTAAATACATTAGCTCTATAATAGCCCAATAAAAAAGGCAATAAAAAGAAGAATTTATCGCCAAACTCTGGCTGTTTGTGACATCTGGAGTATGTTGATCTTCTATCATACTCGTATAAAGAAATTATCTCTTGTAGGAGTGAATATATAAATATATAAATATTCTTCATAACTTCACGAAAGTAAGCTCCTATCAAACTTTTCCGTTACATTTCAAAGCTATCTAAATATAAATAAAAGGGCGTGAACTGTACAATCAGCGTACATAATTCAGGCACTTCGGTTGTCGTCCTCAATTATCGGGCATTCTTCGCGGCCGAGACAAAATTATAAATCAGGAGGTTCCAAGGACTCGCTAATTAAAATTATTTGACAAGCATTTGGCAGGGCTTTCAGAGTTGTAGCAGATTGGGTTATTAGTGTAATGAGGCAATTTTGTTTCAGCCGACCTCGCCCTCATTGTTCTAGACGAAACTTTCAACTACCGTTTCAATGGGCTTGCAGAAATGTTTCATTCGTAATATGGGTACGAAACTATTTCATAGTTTACAATTTGAAATACATTTTTGAAAGTTGTTAACACTAATTTTGTTACCTTATGTATAAATGGTATCTATTTGCTACAGTTCATTATGTGAGAATGTAAGACATTTACATCTAAAAGTGGTTTCAATCAGACCATACGTGCGTATAAGCTCGTTTTCGGAAGCGCGAGGCGCTTAAAAGCTCGTATAAGCCGCGAGAGACTCGCCACTACCTAAAATGTTGTGCCAGTCTTCGGAGCAGCTTACGCAGCAATTGCGGAGTCCAACTCCATTTCACATTTGTAACATAATGTTGTCTGTTTTTATTATTATCATTCTTTTTATCTTTCAGAGTACCTTTTGAGTGATTTTCTGTGGCAATTAAGGGTTTTATCCTTCCTGGTTTTCTCTTTCAAATTTTATTTATTTTAGTAATCTGGTCCTTCATTATCAGTTCATAGTGAAAAGTACGCGTACCTAGAGATTTTAAGGCGGTGTTTTTTCTACTGTATGTTCTTGGCGCCAGGACGGCCAGGAGAACTCTCAAAGCGTCATTTTAATAGTTCTTTTCACGACCCTTTTGTTCCGTATCCATTTGGTACGGTCACTCTCTGGGGAGGATTCATTTACTGTGGAAATGTAAGTTGTTCTCATTGAATAAGGATGGTAAGTAAATCTTTTAAAACGTTACCTAAGTTGGGTTTCACCGAAATTGAGACAAAGAACATGGAGATGGAGCTGTTTGCTTGTTTTTTTAAACTGGCATTTATATTTTTTAATAAATAATCGTGATTGGCAGAAGTAGGTATAACTTATAATTTGAAAAATTAGATACTTGTAATATCAAAAAATATCGACGATCATGCAAACCTGTAGCGGTACGGGTCGGTGCGGCATCGGCACGGCGCGGCGCGGCGCGGCATATACCTAGGCTGGCAGAGGCGTTTTCAGTATGGGAAAGGACCACTCCGCGCCCCGCTCGGCGTCGCCGGCCGCCAACGCTTTCCGTGCGTTTGCGGCTTAAGAGTGTTCCTGCACCGCTTATGATGTGATCCGAATGATCCAATTAGAAAAAACCGGTCAAATGTGAGTCAGACTCGCACACCGGGTTCCGATTATATATTGTTATAGCGGCAACCGAAATACTTACATACTTTGTGTAAATTTCAACTGTCTACATATTACGGTTCGTGAGACATAGCCCGCTGGCAGACAGACGGACGGACAGCGGAGTAATAGGGGTTCCGTTGGCACGCTTTGGGTAAGGAACTCTCGAAATCATGAATTAGGTAAGGATTAGGTAAGTATATTTATCTACTTCTTGTACAGCTTCATAATTCTCGGGGCGCTTTTTCTTTGGCTATGTGAGAATCAACGCTCTTAGCTATCGAATAAAATGTGACGTGAAAGTCTGAAATCGCTCGTTCATGAAATGTGCTTTTCAAACTTCTCGGGTCCGAATCTTACAAATATATATTTAAAACATCAAGACTACATATAATACCAGTTTACTAGATTGTATAAATATCATTTGCATTTGTTTAGTAACGACGTGTCTTTGCATAATTATCTTAACGTACTAGTATAAGGACGCGCCTTAATTAAACATTGATTTTATGCAACCGCTAGAGATTGCAAGTGTAATTACTCACATGAATATTACAAAAGCATTGGAAACAGAAGCCAACAATCATGTCTTTACTCCACTTATCCATAAGATATTATTTTGATCTCGCAAAAGAGGGAACAAGATGGGTACCTAGTTTTGACGTTAATACTTATGTTTACAAATAAAACTGGTCTTATTAAAATGAAAGCGTTTGATATCCGTTTTCCTTATAATTGTAGTGGAAAGCAGCACGTGTCAAAACTCATTTTCGTCTTGGGGCGATCTCGCTTGAGTTCCTCGCTACGCTCAGATTCCCGAGCTTTACTATATAGTTTCGCTTTGAATTCAATACCTATCTCGCCCTCGTTGTAAACATATCACTTTTTTTATTGCAAGGCAATCGTGGTAAGTTCCACTTGAGCCAGGTGCCTAAACCGTGCCTAAGTAGAATTTATTGTACAAAATATCTAACAGCATAAGCGAAAAGTACTGTTCCTTGTAATTGTTAATTCTCTAATTTTTTAATAAAAACTATGTGGATGGGCTCTATTTATTTAAATCATGAAATATTTTTAAATTCCCTGGCATTACTAAAACTAAGTACAATTTGGCTACATTTGAATTTTACTTGGTTTTGACATGTTAAATTTAAATGTCTTTTATTTTAATTTATTTAATGGATTTGATTGAACATTCAAGTCCATTATAACGATTTTATTTTGTACTACCTACTGTTAACAACCTGAGTGCTGTGCCAAGTGGTCGCGGTTACATTCGATAATGGCCGTATGGGGATACGTGAATAATGGAATGGATATGATAATAGAATGCGTACGTGGATAGAATTATCATGAAACCCTTCACTTATTTTAGCCGTAAGTTAATCAAATCTCCGCACTCTATTAAGTAGATACCTGTTTTATAATACAAGGAATTGGTTCCAATTGAGTTCTTCAGGATAAAAGTGATCTAATACAAAATGTTAAGTTTTCTACTTCGAGTCATTATAACATTATTATTAATAATAATAATAATAAAAAGCCCATTTATTCCAAAACCAAAATACAATAAAATATTTAAAAAAAATACATTTTTACAAAACTAAATTGGTTTGGACCCCTCTCGGATAAAGGCCTCCTCCAGCTCTTGCCATCTTTCTCTGTTTTTTGCCGCGTTGGGCCAGTCGGTGGCTATTTTATGAAGGTCATCTGACCATCTTGCGTTGGGTCTGCCAACTTTTCTTTTGCCGCTTGGGCCTGTTCAGATCGTGGCGATTTTTGTCCACCTCTCCGCGTGCATCCTTGCTACGTGGCCCGCCCACTTCCATTTTGAATTGAGACTATATTCCAAAGCACCGATTATTTTGGTTTTCGATCTTATATCGCTATGTCGTATCCTATCTTAAAGTTTTATTTTCATGATGTTCCGCTCTATAGCTCTTTGACACGTCGTGATCTTATGTTTCGCCGCCTGCGTGTATTTCCAGGTTTGGCTGCCGTACGTCATGGTTGGGAGTAAGCATGAGTCTATCACTCTCTTTTTCAGTTTAAGGGGAAGTCGACTTTTGAGAATTTCTTTCATACTCCAAAATGTGTTCCAGGTTTTCTTTATTCTTCTGTCGATCTCTTCTGTTGTTTGATGGGTTGAAAGATAGTTCTTTATCTAAATACACGAAGTTTTCTACGTACTCTATTTCGGTGTTTTCTATAAAAATCGGTGTTTCATTGTAGTTCGTCATCAACTTGGTTTTTTGTAGGCTTATTTCAAGACCCATCTCCTTGCTAACTGTATTTAGAGATGTTAGCATAAATTGTAGGTTCCTTGCCGTATCTGAAATGAGCACTATGTCGTCTGCAAAGCATAGATGTGTCAGATTTTTTGTTGACATAGTTATACCTCTACCTTTCCATTGTAACATTATTATTATAGGGACCTAATTGAAAATCTAAACATTTTGGAATTAGGTCAATTTCATTCTAAAGGTGCGATATAGACATTGTTTAGCATTTGGTTCTATTTCAAGCTTTTAATATATTTAATAATTAGGGGACTCGTAAATTAGAAGGACCAAGGGCGGTTGAAACGCTCAGAGATTGACCGAAAAAATCGTTCATTGAGTACGTTATTCAATGGATTATATGCTTATAACGGATAACTCAATCACAATGTAACCATCTAAATAACAAATGGCTCCCTTCATCTCCCGTATTAGTGCACAATACACGCCGTCGGCGCGACATTAATAATCCAATAAAGCGGAATTATTCGGCCGCTAGGTAAGCTCCAATAATTTCTTCCTGTAGGATTTATTATGTAACACGTTTGGCTACTTAATTAATTAATCTGCCCCTAAATATGACGCTATCCTTGCTAACAGATGCTATTACAACGGGTTGTTCGCAGGTAGTTACACAAGTATCACTATACCTATGGTTAGTAAGGCGTAGTAAATAACTGGATGGCTGTTCAACGTGTTAAATAAATGTGTAAATGGTACACAAATATATTCGTAAAGTCTACTCAACATTTCCTACCGGGGTTTTCGAGGGGTTTAGATGTGACGTAACAGATGTAACTTTCCAAATTATTATACGATATGAGCAATAAGTACGGTCAGGAAGGAAAGCCATTCTTTCATAACCTGATAAAAACTGACAAAAAACTAAGGGACAGTGATGAACAAAAAACCTGAGAAACTAAAGGCCGGGTTCTAATATACTTTGCTTCTCCATTGTGAGCCCTTACAATATGTGTCAGACGAATAAGCTACGGCCTGGCTTTGAAAATGCTCGTAGAGGGAATTGGCGAGAAATTGTCTGAACTAGGCCCCCGAACTACATGTTCGCTCTACTTCCTCTTTGTTGAAATTTAGGTACGAACATTGGGCAACAGTCAGGACTTTTGCATTTTTTTTAATAGCTTTAAGGATTTTTAAATTATTTTTTTAATAATAGCTTTTCTTACAAATATTGCGCTAAAAATTATGATACTTATCGGCGTTAAAATACACTTACATATCCGGTGAAACATGATGGAAAACAATTTCAAAAATCCACAGCACAACCATTATTTGGTACTTATATCTACAGTATCTTGAGAAAATAAGTATAAGATTCAATGAATTCCGAAGCGAGCCATAAGCATTTATGTAATCGTTCGCCTAACCGCGCACCGAGTGCATGTATCGCGCGATCTTTTGCCGCTCTATTTTGCATTTTCCCACTCGTTCCATATCAGAAAAGGTATTACAGCTTTAGTGTTCCAAGCGAACTTGGTTTTTTATTACACAAAGCTGTCTGTGGGTTTGAATTTGAAAATACTCTTTAATCTTCTGTAGAAACTGACCCATCTTCCACAACGTGCTCCAGATACAGAATTTTTTAACATTGCTTAAGAAATAATGGGACATATCGGCTTCTAAATCACAATATTAATTATTGCTTTGATTAGACTGGAACAGAAGAAATGAATGTAAAATAGCGATTCAGACAGTGTTCGTTTATATTTCATCTAAGACAATACGGAAGTTTAGACAAATCTTTTGAACATAGTTCTACTGAACATACTTAGACTCATGTCGTAATCAATATTTAATTACAGACTAAACTATTTAAATGATTGGTTAGGCTTCAAGAGCCTTAACAATATAACTGATTATTACCTACACCTGTTTGCAAGAATTCTTCAACCTACGCAAAACCTTCGACCCTTATCATCTACCGGTGATCCCACGCCGGCGATATCCTGAAAGAGCGCTCAATTTAGTGAACTTTCAATAAAGATCTCATTGATTTCAATAGGCAACCCCCCATGACTTTATGTTCGGGTCTTCTCATATTTTCCCCAATTTATAGAGGTTCCCTTTCGCGGTTTTTCATCCAGTTTCTACAAATATTTGTATCCAATTTATTTACCGCAATTTTTGCTCACGCATTTAAGACACGTATATATTAAGTTACAATTATTTAAAAATATCACATTGCTCAAAAATAACGAGTACGTAATTCTTTCCAATAATTATATGACGTCCAAACAAATAAAATCAATAGCCTTAAGTAAACATGGAAGTTAATACGTGCCAAAGAAAACAATTCTCGGTAATATTTATGCTGAGCAGATATTTTCCTTCGTTTCATTTCCCAATAATTCGTTTTCAGATAGAGCGCAAACCCTCGTAAATTTTAGTTATAAAGGTGGCATTCCTGAGTCTGTGTGTATTAAAATTAATTGTTTACTTCGTGGCCTTCACCATTTCTTCCTTCTGCCGTCTATTACGGATGAAAGCTTCGGTTTATTAAGCCGTATGAAAAAAGAAAACGACACATCAATTAAAATTGAAAATGTAGCGCTACTTTAGTAATTAATGAGTTAATCTAAATATATAAAAGAAGAAACTGACTAACTGACTGACTGACATATCAACGCACAGCCCAAACGGCTGGGCCTAGAAATTCCAAATTTGGCACGTAAGTTCCTTATGAGGTCTAGGGGTGCACTAAGAAAGGATTTTTCAAAATTCATCCCCTAAGGGGGTAAAAAGGGGGTTGGAAGTTTGTATGAAAGTCATCCATTTTTAAAGATAGAAACGTGGAAATTGGTATAAAGGCTACTATTTACAAATGAAAAATACAACCTTCAGCGATTTTGGATAAACTACCCCTAAGGGGTTATAATGGGGGGTTAAAATTTGTATAGGGGTTTGGACATTTTTGAAGTTAGGAACGTGAAAATTGGTTTATAGGCTACTGTTTACAAATAAAAAAAGTACTACCGGCAATTTTGGAAAAACTACCCCTAAAGGAATTAAATGGGGGGAGGGGGGGGTGGTAGTTCCTTTTGGAGTGGTGGTTGGTCCTTTTTGAAGTTCGAAACTTGAAAATTGCTATAATGAATACTGTTAACAAATAAAAAACGACTTAAGGCAATTTTGGATAACTACCCCTAAGGGAATGAAATGGGGGGTGGTAGTTTGCATTGGAGGTACGTCATTTTTGAAGTTAGAAACATGTAAATTTGTGTATAGGCTAAATGAACAAATAAAAAATACCGCTTTAGGTGAATTTGGAAAAACTACACCTAAGGGGGAGAAACGGGAAGGGTGAAAGTTTGTAGGGGCGTTTGGTCATTTTTTAATTTAGAAACGTGGAAATAGGTATATAGGCTACTTACTGTTAATAAATAAAAAACACTATTTTCGTTTTGAAGTTAGAAACGTGGAAATAGGTATATAGGCTACTGTTAACAAATAAAGTAATACAATATTCGGTGATTTTGGATAACTACCCCTAAGGGGATGAAATGCGGGTAATATTTGGTCAATTTTGAAGTTAGGAACGTGAAAATTTATTTTGGCTACTGCTTACAAACTAAAAGTATTACGTTCGATGATGTTGGAAATACTACCGTAAGGGGGTAAAATTGAGGGTGTAGATTTGTTAGAGTTTGGTTATTTTGGAAATACGTTTGTAGACTCTTTATTATATAAAATATGAGTTTTCGCGTTTTTGGAAATTCTGGCAGAGCATATACCTTTAATAACACCTGTGTATGTTCTCGCAAAATAAATAGTTTCAATTTATACCCCTAGGCAAGGTGAAAAGGGTTAAAAAAATCGTATGGTTTAAATTTGTTTCTATCCCATCATGCATGATACTTACGATAATGAAAACTTTATCTGTACTTTTTAACAAAGGTACTGGACTCTCCGCAGACAAAGTCGCGGGTGGAAGGATTGCGTATATATATATTTGTACTCAGTTCACGTTCTCGAAAACGGCTCCAACGAGTTTGATAAAGATTGCGACATGGGGGTTTACGGGGGCGAAAATTCGATCTAGCTAGGTCTCATGTCTGGGAAAATTCGTTTTCCCCGTGCTTTCACGCAAAAAGAATTCTCGCGCAATGGTTCGTAATTACGGGGCGGCTGCTTCCGTCTGAATAGGCTGATGGTTAGAGCGTTGGCCTACTACGCAAAGACTGCGGATTCTAACCCCAGCTATAGACCGTTTTTTTTGTTTTTGTATAGAAATTCCATGAAAAATCGGTTGCAACCCCAGCGACGACGCTAAATAAAGTTTGTATGGATGTTGGGATGTTTTTTCAGTCACGCCTAAATAGTTGAACGGATTCGGATGAAATTGTCACACAGGTAGTTGTTATCCTGCAATTTGATAGTGTCCAGGGTAAAAACGATAAACGACTTACTTAAGAAGGGGAGAAAGAGGTACTTAATAAGTTTGGATGTAGGGGGTAATCTCCGAAACTACCCATCCGATTTCTAAAATGCTTTCAGTGATATGCAGAATGAGGTTTCAGGGTGGACATAGGCTATATTTTAACTTATAACCGAAGCTAAGCGAGGGCGGGTTGCTATACTTAATATTATATAAACACGAAAGTAGACATACTTTTGCGTCTGTCTGTCTGTAAAGCTTTCCCTGCTAATTCACTGAACCGATTTCGATGAAATTTGGTATGGATATAGCCTGAGTTTCGAGGAAGGACATAGGCTACTTTTTATCTCAGAAAATTGAACAGTTCCCGAGAGAGCAGTGATAAACGACTTCTACGCGGACGAAGTCGCGGGCAAAAGCTAGTCTAAATATATAAAAGAAGAAATTGACTGACTGACTGACTGACTGACATATCAACGCACAGCCCAAACTGCTGGGCCTAGAGATTCCAAATTTGGCACGTAAGTTCCTTATGAGGTCTAGGGGTGCACTAAGAAAGGATTTTTCAAAATTCATCCCCTAAGGGGGTAAAAAGGGGGTTGCAAGTTTGTATGAAAGTCATCCATTTTTAAAGATAGAAACGTGGAAATTAGTATAAAGGCTACTACAAGGTGGGCCAAAAGAAGTCATCCGATGTTGTTTGACTCTCTTTTTTTTTCTAAATGAAAAACTTGGATTCTGTTTTTTTATTATATTAATTTAAACCTTTAGAATTTTATTGGTCAAGTCGAGAAGATTATATCGGCCAAATGGGCGCCGTCACAATTGATTGTCATACGGGCTCGTTTTATGGCATTTTTCATCACTTTGGCGAGAACTTCGGGCGACAGATTCTCGCACTCGTGTCGAATGTTGTCCTTGAGGGCTTCCAGAGTCTCGGGCTTGTTCACGTAAACACGGGACTTCAAAAAACCCCACAAAAAAAAGTCTGGAACGCTTAAATCGGGTGATCTTGCGGGCCAGTGCAAATCGCCAAAACGAGAGATGAGGCGACCCGGGAACGCCGCCTTCAGAATATCGGTTGTGGCTCGCGCAGTGTGTGCCGTTGCTCCGTCCTGTTGGAACCACATGTCGTTCGGTCCTAATTCGTCCAATTGCGGCAGAAAAAACTCGGTCAACATGGCCCTATAGCGCGCACCGTCCACTGTTGTCGTATGGCCAGCGGCATTCTCGAAAAAAAATGGCCCAATGACTCCTCCAGCGTGAACAGCGCACCATGCAGTCACTTTGAGCGGGTGTAATGGCTCCTCGTGCATCACTCGTGGATTTTCGGTGCCCCAGAAGCGATAGTTTTGCTTGTTCACGTACCCGCTGAGGTGGAAATGAGCCTCATCGCTCATTATGATTTTGGTCGAAAAATCGTCCACTTCTTCCTCGAGATTGAGAATGGCTTGGGCGTAGGTTACGCGCGTTTGGCGGTCGGCAGGCAGCTGCTGATGCACGGACTGGACTTTGTATGGGAACATGCGCAGGTCTTTGACCAAAATTCGCCTTAGGGACGTCCGTCTGATGGCTAATTGCGTGGCACGGCGTCTGGTTGATGTTTCCGCCGACAGCTCGACATCCTCGGCAACAGCGGCGATATTCTCGGCAGAACGGGCGCTCCGGGGCCGGCCACTCTTGGCAACGTCTCGTGTGGTCCCATACTCTTCAAGGTTGGTGGCCAAACGGCGCAGTGTTTGCGCAGTCGGTGTCTGACAGCCGGGGAATCGGCGACGGAATTCGCGCTGCGCCAACACCACAGACGAATTGTTACGCAAAAAAATAGACACGATTATTCCGCGTTCTTGGGGAGTGTATCGCTCCATGGCTTGTTTACTTGTATTTTGCATCTGTCAAGTCCACAAATGTCAAAACAGATTTGACATTGGCGACCATTTGCAAAAATGAGAGCATCTTCCAATAGGGTGATTTCTTTTGGCCCACCTTGTATTTACAAATGAAAAATACTACCTTCAGCGATTTTGGATAAACTACCCCTAAGGGGTTATAATGGGGGGTTAAAATTTGTATAGGGGTTTGGACATTTTTGAAGTTAGGAACGTGAAAATTGGTTTATAGGTGTTTACAAATAAAAAAAGTACTACCGGCAATTTTGGAAAAACTACCCCTAAAGGAATGAAATGGGGGGGGTGGTAGTTCCTTTTGGAGTGGTGGTTGGTCCTTTTTGAAGTTCGAAACTTGAAAATTGCTATAATTAATACTGTTAACAAATAAAAAACGACTTAAGGCAATTTTGGATAACTACCCCTAAGGGAATGAAATGGGGGGTGGTAGTTTGCATTGGAGTTACGTCATTTTTGAAGTTAGAAACATGTAAATTTGTGTATAGGCTACTGTCAACAAATAAAAAATTCTACTTTAGGAGACTTTGAAAAAACTACCCCTAAAGGAATGAAACGGATGGGTGAAAGTGTGTATGAGAGTTTAGTCAATTTTGAAGTTAGAAACGCGGAAATTGTTATAAAGACTACTGTTAACAAATAAAAAACAACTTTTGGTGATTTCGGATAACTACCCCTAAGAGAATGAAATTAGGGGTGGTAGTTTGCATGGGAGTTTGGTCATTTTTGAAGTTAGAAACACGGAAATTTGTGTACAGGATACTGTAAACAAATAAAAAAAGACTACTTTAGGCGATTTTGGAAAAACTACCCCTATGGGAATGAAACGGGAGGGGGGGAGAGAATGTGTGTATGGAAGTGTGGACAATTTTGAAGTTAGAAACGTGAACATTGTTATAAACAATACTCTTAACAGATTAAAACAACTTCCAGTGATTTTGGATAACTACCCCTAAGAGAATGAAATGGGGGATGGTAGTTTGTATGGGAGTTAGGTCATTTTTGAAGTTAAAAACATGGAAATTTGTGTATAGGCTACTGTCAACAAATATAAAATTCTACTTTAGGCGATTTTGAAAAAAACTACCCCTATGGGGATGAAACGGGGGGGGGGGGTGAAATGTGTGTATGGGAGTTTGGTCAATTTTGAAGTTAGAAACGTGAAAATTGTTATAAAGACTACTGTTAACAAAAAAAAACAACTTACGGTGATTTCGGATAACTACCCCTAAGGAAATGAAATTGAGGGTGGTAGTTTGTATGGGAGTTTGGTCATTTTTGAAGTTATAAACATGGAAATTTGTGTACAGGCTATTGTTAACAAATAAAAAATACTACTTTAGGCGATTTTGAAAAAACTACCCGTATGGGGATGAAAAGGGGAGATGAAAGTGTGTATAGGAGTTTGGTCAATTTTGAAGTTTTAAAACAACAAGGAAATTAAATGGGGGGTGGTAGTTTGCATGGCAGTTTGGTCAATTTTGAAGTTAGGAACGTGAAAATTTATTTTGGCTACTGCTTACAAACTAAAAGTATTACGTTCGATGATGTTGGAAATACTACCGTAAGGGGGTAAAATTGAGGGTGTAGATTTGTTAGAGTTTGGTTATTTTGGAAATACGTTTGTAGACTACTTATTATATAAAATATGAGTTTTCGCGTTTTTGGAAATTCTGGCAGAGCATATACCTTTAATAACACCTGTGTATGTTCTCGCAAAATAAATAATTTCAATTTCAATTTCAATTTATACCCCTAGGCAAGGTGAAAAGGGTTAAAAAAATCGTATAGTTTAAATTTGTTTTATCCCATCATGCATGATACGTACGATAATGAAAACTTTATCTGTACTTTTTAACAAAGGTACTGGACTCTCCGCAGACAAAGTCGCGGGTGGAAGGATTGCGTATATATATATATTTGTACTCAGTTCACGTTCTCGAAAACGGCTCCAACGAGTTTGATAAAGATTGTGACATAGGGGTTTACAGGGGCGAAAATTCGATCTAGCTAGGTCTCATGTCTGGGAAAATTCGTTTCCCCGTGCTTTCACGCAAAAAGAATTCTCGCGCAATGGTTCGTAATTACGGGGCGGCTGCTTCCGTCTGAATAGGCTGATGGTTAGAGCGTTGGCCTACTACGCAAAGACTGCGGATTCGAACCCCAGCTATAGACCGTTTTTTTTGTTTTTGTATAGAAATTCGATGAAAAATCGGTTGCGACCCCAGCGACGACGCTAAATAAAGTTTGTATGGATGTTGGGATGTTTTTTCAGTCACGCCTAAATAGTTGAACGGATTCGGATGAAATTGTCACACAGGTAGTTGTTATCCTGCAATTTGATAGTGTCCAGGTTAAAAACGATAAACGACTTACTTAAGAAGGGGAGAAAGAGGTACTTAATAAGTTTGGATGTAGGGGGTAATCTCCGAAACTACCCATCCGATTTCTAAAATGCTTTCATTGATATTCAAAATGAGGTTTCAGGGTGGACATAGGCTATATTTTAACTTATAACCGAAGCTAAGCGAGGGCGGGTTGCTATACTTAATATTATATAAACACGAAAGTAGACATACTTTTGCGTCTGTCTGTCTGTAAAGCTTTCCCTGCTAATACACTGAACCGATTTCGATGAAATTTAGTATGGATATAGCCTGAGTTTCGAGGAAGGACATAGGCTACTTTTTATCTCAGAAAATTGAACAGTGCCCGAGAGAGCAGTGATAAACGACTTCTACGCGGACGAAGTCGCGGGCAAAAGCTAGTTACTAATATAATAATACCTAATACAAGTAAGACAAGCGATACAAACAAGATAGTATATGCATTATGCGTCGAGTAGCGAGGTGGAGGATACTCTTAATCCTGATAAGTTATTTGCTGCATTGTTAAAAAATCGTGTTAATAAGTGCCTAAAACTAAAGTAAAAAAAAAAAACAAGAAATCTGTACCTGATCATTCGGTCAACAACAACATTTTCTGGAGACTACAGTATTCATAGATACACACTTGGGTCAAAGAATAGCACGACTGAGGACTGTCCGTTTTGCGACATATTTGTCTAATATAAATTTTGAGTTGTATCCTCATTGACGATGATATTGACATTGTCATGTTCATTTATAGCAACATTGCTTCTTCGATTATCTCACAATGGAAACAATTCAGTTACATAGTCAGTAGATTACCTAACTATAGTTACTGAAAGCGACGTATACCAATTTGTACGAGTACGCATGCGTATTACACACGATGCTCCGTGGAACACAGGGGTATTTGCGAGGAATGTATCCGAACGGGAAGCTTACATTGCTAATCTCATTATTTGTTCAGACTAATATTTGTTTCTATATTTAAGACAAGTGTTTATGAAATTGTCAATAATAACGAACACGAAAAATATAAAACACCAAAGATTGAAAACAAATTATTTATTTATTTTGTAAATAATAGTTATTAGTATCAGTCATTGCCGCACGTTCCATACTAGCCGCCGCTTGCACCATCTGCGTTAAACATGTGTCAGTCTTAAATCAGTTTAAGTTGTGTCAAAATGCATGGAAATGACATGTCATATTTAACGCTAGTGCAAGCAGCGGTTAATGTATGGAGAGCTAAAATGGCGATGCTCCAGAGGTTTAGTCAAAGTTAATTAAGTTTTTTACTACTGAACTTTAAATCAGACATTTTGCGAATTCGATATTGGTCGTATAAGTATTGTTTAAAATCGGCTACCTAAGTACCTAGTTCTTATTTAGGAACGTCAAAAGCGTAAATTAATTTTATTTGAACGATTATCAAAATTAAATTGGAATCAAAGTATTTATTTTATTTAGGATTGGTAATTTAAAGCCTAGTAATAATATTAAATAACCAGTGCTTGGTCATGCGTGTTCATAATGAAAGTTCATTTAGCACTTATTGTGTTTAAAAATGATGTTAAAAATTGGATCGTATAACTTCATTGCAGTGACTGCCTCTCATTCACGAGAGTTTTATGACATTATGATAATAAAAGTTTATATACTGCATGTGCCAGCGCCAACCAAGTGATTACATGAAAAATGCGCCTGTGCCCGTAAATAGCTGCTTCTGTGACGCCATAAAGTGGCATAAAGAATAGGCAGATCTCATTAGTACTCAATCATGATAATATTTTTACTGGAAAGAAATTAAGTCTTTACTGGTATTAAGTAAAAGACAATGCAAAACAATTGGAAAGTGAGTTGGGGTGAGTATATTTGTCGCATTCGCACCTCGAAAGTGATTCATGGATTAAAATAAACGCTCGGCTAAATGTATGTTCCGTAATATTTTTCGAAAGGACGTAGCTTAGGGAAAAGGATCCAACACACAAAGTAAATGGTTTTAAATTTGAATTCTATTGCTGTCAATATTAAGTCAAATTCTACATGAGTGAAATGGTTTAATTGGATCCTTTTTCCTAAGCTACGTCCAATTATAGTAAAATTTCATTAAATAAAAGGAATTTTATGCAAAATTTATGTCAATACATTACCGCGTCGATGAGAAAAACGAAAATACCGACAAGCAAATGAACAAGCACGCGTTTTTATCTGGAATAGTAGTTAGTTTTTATTATTTAATGTATTCCTGTAAAGGTGCGTAACTTGAAGAGCCCCAAGTGTACCAGAAAAGGTTTCAATGACGAATCTATAGACATTTTCACGAGAAAATCGCAGTAGAAAGTTCCGTCGCAGTGTACAGCAACCCGTAGCCATCTCGTCGAGAATGCCGAAGTCGCGGGGCGCCGACGTCGATGGGTGCATCGGAATGTGGTAACAACCGCACAGCGCCCGGATTTTCGCTTGTTGCGCTTACAAAATGCTAATACTGGCCATATTCTTTGCATCACTATTTAAAAATATGCAAACGGTATTTATGTTAGGCTTTTGACGTTGGTCAAACGAATTAAAACTTGTGTCGCATTACAACCAAATCTCGCATTCCATACTAACACATCAAATCAGAATATGTCTGCTGACATTGTTTGCGTGTCAATTCAGGGCGGAGAGCACAACTTGTAACTTGTTTATCGCTCGGTGATCCCTATCGAGCTAGACTATAACGAACGAGACGCCTGAGCAACAACCGGGAAAATATTAGTACCTAGTGCTAGTTGACATCCAAATTTGTCAACCAAGTGCACCTTTAAATCGAGCGGTTGTTAATTCGCTTAAGATTACGGGTTACAAGAATCTTGAAATCATGTGTCAATCACTACCTCTTTTTTTAACTAAAGGTCCCCCGTGGCGTTGTATGCATAGAATTCGTTTCCCGGTGTCCTCTTTATTACGTTCAACGAACGTCGGAAAATCATTTCTTTGTGCACCTCGTACTATAGGCGTTTATATTACAAAATTTTACATTTCTACGTTTAGCAGAGTGTTGTCTGTCACTGTCACGAAAGCCTTTTATAATATGCATGTATAGACGTAGACTTTCCACAAAATTGATTCTTCAATCGAGTTTACAAGTAAGTAACAAGGAGTTGGATAATTTAGCCACATAGTGAACCTGGGTGTTTCAAAACTACATTAGAAGCGTATAATACTCGCGGTGAGCAAATTTCAGCGCTGTTGCCGCACTTAAATGATAGTGCCAACCGACGTCGGTAATTTGACAAAGGTGTGTTGGAACACAACCAAATGGCTTAGACATACATAGCACGCTACAGATGGTAGTTGGTGTACTGTACGGTAGATGTGTGTTTTAAGCTGCTTTTCACATTATCTTTGCATTGAGAAGATTGCGTTAAAATTACAAGAATCTATGGAACAAGTCCGCCTTTTTTCACGACTGCCCAATAACAAGAGTGTTATTTTTCAGGGTTCATGTATTTCAACTTTAACAAAAAAAAAAACGCTTTATTAAATTTTTGAAGTGAAGGTTTTTCTGGATGTTTTAAATCCGTTCTTTTATATATAAATAACGATATATTTGATTGATTTTGATTGTTCTATTATTTAGTGGCGTATCTTGCCTGTTTACACTGGCACAAATCATGTGTTTCTCTAGTTACACTGTTTTTGGGCCATCATGTCCACAGAAATATCACATTATTAACCTAACGGGATTGGCTTTTCCAATACCCCTTAAACACAGACGTTGCTTAAATCACCTGTCAAGATGTGTGATAACTGCCACATTCATTAGAATTGATTCATTACTCACATCTATTCTTCAGATTATTTCAAGTACCTTAGACTTACATTATTAGCAATAGTGTAAGCCTTTAAACATATTATTTTACGCTCTTTGTTATAACAAATGCTAAAATTTCTCGCTTCTAGTTATGTATTAAGATAATGACGTTAGATAGTACGGGAAAACGCCCGTAAACACGAAACTGTAAGTATTAACTTAGTTTTCTGTATTTGAAGTTATTGAGGCGAAGGAACTTACTCGGTAGTTCAGAAGGAAAATCAAATCAATTCTGGGGAGTTTTCAAGTGACGCGCAACTTGTGTCTTGTGCACGGGCACATCGAAGATTGATTGGCCAATTACGGGCTTTTCTGAGTTTTCCTCATTAGTTGGGTAATGAAATGAACGGTTCTTAAGTGTTAATATATCAAGTCAAATAGCTAAGGGTAAACTTGAAACATAAACCAGAGAAGTCTATAAGTTTATTGATTAGAATAATAATAAAAATTATGATTTGGTAAAGTATTGTTAAATAATTACAGAAATTAATACCGCGCCAGTTTTTATAGAGTATAACACTAACTAGAGGTATAATATTATCATAACATTGTAAGTATATGTATATTTTCAATTTATCCAGATAACGCAAAACTCTAAACCATGCAGATTATAGAAGTAAAATATTTCCTGTGTCGTAAAATTCGGAGTAAAAGCTGGACAAAATGGGCTTTTCATGTGGAAACATTGTTTCAAATAATCGATATCCTTTGCATAACAATACACTAGTGCCGCCATCGCGGGTATGTCTTCAGTACTGTAAGATTTCTATATTTTATTTATATATCAAGAAATCAGCGCTTCATTCGGTTTCTAATTAAACTTACGGGTGCTTTGAGCAAAATTTGGCACTAATTCAAAATGATAACTATATTATTTTATATAAGTTTACATACCTTCATTCAATCATTTCTAATAAGCAAGACTCATGCAATGAAACCGTAACGAAATCCCCAAGTAATACAACCTCATCCCGCGTTGAAGGAAACACGATAGGTAATTAATTAAATAGCTTTATCCTGTTATAATTGACGTGTAACTCAGTATAGGTTCTATCGTTCCCAGAACCTCCACCGCAACAATTATATGCCGGCTCCGGTACGTATACTTTGAAATTTCTACAAAATAGCTCCGCTTTTCAGACTATCGCTTTAGGGCATTTACACACGATCGTTTTCAACTAAGTTACTGCAACGGGCGGACGTGCGGCCCCTAATTTGTGTTTTACGACTGTTAGTTTTATTGGCAGTGTTTAAGAGTCTTAGCTTTAAAATTTATTTTAACGGCGAGTTTTATTTCATTTCAAGCCTGAACACTTTTAAAGTTGGCACCGAAATTAGGTCCAGCTGGCGTAATTTCAAATAGCCGATTAACAATTGACAAGAACTATTATTGGAAAAAATAAGCTTTTAACGAAAAAAACTTTTTACTTAAGTTGACTTAAGCAAGCTTTTTGTCAACTGTACTTTTTCTTCCATAGCAAACCATGACTTCACACTCTTCTTACAGACTAACAATTTTAAACTCTGCTGATCGGTTACCTATAGCACATGTTCTATGATCAGCCTCCGGCTTCCTTTATCAGATCAGCCCTTACACACTATAATTTTATGTTGAGAAAACTAGGATGCTTTTTTAGTATAATGGCTACAATAACCGATTAATGCACGGTTAGATTCCTCAAGTACCACGTTATAGGTACCTGCTGTTCTTTACCCGGCTGAGTGAAACTAAATGAACAGTAAATTATTTTAACAGTGTCTATGTGACCAGAAATCGGATGTTCCCCTCTAGCTCCTAAATTATTAGACCGATTTTAATGAATGGGGTGTCATATATTTGTTAAAAAACGCGGGAGTGCCATAGGCTATATAAAGTTTAAATGGGTGCGTCATAGTAGACGTCAGTCGGGTTTTAGTTCACAACTTTTTGAATTATTGTTATTGCTTAGCAATAATGACTAAAGGCACCATGAACTAAAAGAATATGAAGTAAATAATTAAACATTGAAACAATTACCTTGCAAATTTAACTCTACGAAATCTTGGAAAATAAATACATCTACTGCATTGTGCTTAAGCTATACTTTCCTCAAATAATATTACGCTGTCTCTTTCACGCTAAAGCTATTAAAGTGCGCTGTGGATACAGTCATTTCCGGATATTACGATTTCAACCGGTAATGGAATTCGGTAAATCAAAACCGGGTAACGCCCGGGCGATGACGTCACAGGCAGGTGAATATTAATGTCGAAAGCTACCCATTAATACATTACATGCCTAATCTAATTTACAAGTTATGTAATAATAATGGGTTATCCTATCCTTAGTCCTATCATACTCCTACTAATAATATATCGACCTATACATATATATATATAAATCGACGTCTGTATGTATGTATGTACGTATGTACATATGTGGTGGGTATGTTCCCTATGGACTCCAAAACGGCTGGATTTTTATGAAATTTTCAGGCAATCGTCAAATTAGCCCAGCGGGTGATCCTGTGAAGTTTGATAACGATCGGATTAACAGATTTTTTTTTGTTTCTGGGTAATAATATATAAATGTGAAACTTTGTATGGATGTTTGTATTTGAGTCACGCCTAAACAGCCGAAGGGGTTTGGATGAAATTTGGCACACAGATAGTCCTTATCCTAGATTGACACATACTTTGAATCCTGGAAAATATGATAGTTTCTAAAGCAAAAGCAATAAACGACTTCTACGCGGATGAAGTCGTGGGCAAAAGCAAGCCAGGAATAACCACTGACCATGCTGAAATAAGGTTAGTCTTATAAATAGTTTCCAGGGTAAAAAATTATCAGCTTATTTAATTTAACTTTGTACAAGGAATAGAAAAAAATGTTTGAGAGTTGCTTTTGATAATCACTACGCACTATCATTTTGATTTAGTTTCCCAATAACATATATAAGTTACTATTAACGACACAGGCTATTCGTAATTAATAAAATCCTTGAAGCATTGATATTGATAAAAATATGTGTTATTCCTCTTTTAGTAGCAATAATACGTGTAGGTACTATTCGCGGAAGTGGCTCATCAAAGGTTGTTTATGGAATATTAAGTGTATTATTTCTACTAAATACTAATGTTTATAATAAATCCGATTAATTGAAACATCACACGGCATTTCATGTAAAGTTCATACTTCTAAAATATTTTTTAAAATCATAGCACTTCGCGCTTTACAACCGTTGTCGAGTTCCACTTAATATGCGGGATGCAGTGTTCCCAAAAAATACAAACATTTTTATCGCGAACGCTAAAGAGTAGCAGAAAGCGAGGGCAATAACGTTTTTGTGGACTAAATGTGATATTAACATATGAACGGACTGCAAATAGCTGACAATTCTGAGGGTGATGATGATATGAGGAGTGAGCATGTAGAAGATTTAGGATACCTACTGACGACAAGGCCGACTGAAGAGCGATGAAGTTTCAATTAGGTTACAAAGTTAGACTTTAGGTTAATGTCAGGGTTAAAGACAGGATTGGGTGATGGTAGTACAAAAACTCTTAAAGATCTTTTAATTTAAAAGACCATCGTCTTAAGATTTAAAACTTGACACAGAACAGATAAAGACTCTTACTTAGCGGGAAATAACAATGAATGTCATTGGAGATTAAACATGATAAATTTCACATTACGGATTCCCCTATGTCATTGGACATGATATTAAACATAACTTCATCACGTACGCCCAGTACGTATAGAAAGACAATAGCAAACACTAAATCAAACCGGTCTGTATTTACACAACATTGCATCGTGGCGAATACTGCATATCAATGCACCGGCCGATACGAAGCTAAATTGAAGCTTCTAAATTACACAGACTAGGAATAAAAGCTGAACAATGAAAGCTTGATCTGCTTTGTAAATTTGCGTGCATTTCTTGGTGTAAATCAGAATCGTAAACTTAATACTATAATAAATAAAAAATATAATAAATAAAGATATGTAGACATTTACTTTTCCAGCAAATCTTTAGAGCTCCGCTGTGTTTTCGATTAAGCCGGTTAAGCATACCAAATTGGGTGTAGTTAGATAATATTTGATGACATTTTTAAAATATAATAGTTCATTTATTTTACAATCAACAACACCATCATTACATACATATATACATATACTATACAAAGTTCATCCAAAAAGTCTATTAAAATGATTGCCAGGTATATTTTTAAACAGGGTTTATTTCTGGAATGTTCTAAAGCAAGATGGATGCGACCGGCGGCACTTCGGGATAATAAAAACGGAATTCCTTCATTAACGCAAAGTCTCCTCTTGCGTTTTTATCTTTAGCCTGCGGACGGACCGCGGCTCTAAAAAGTTCTAAATTAAACTATTTTAATGTTAGCAGTTTAATGTAGCAGCAGGAATCGTGCCCTTTTAAGCTATTTTTGGTATTGGTTCAATTAATAATTTAAAGCCCGCGACATGTTGTGACTAATCTTGCAACAATGTATTTATAGGTGAAACACAAATTGGTGACACTTGTGAATTGAATAGTAGATAAAGCATTGATATAAGAATTGAGAAGGCGTACATTGTAATTTAAATCCTAAACCACTATTGAACTAAGTCGACGGGACTCAAAATTTTAAGCGACCTCTTCTGAATAAATGAATTATTGACTTAGAAAAGATTGAGATTTACATCCAAATGCGCAACGCGACAAGTCTAGATGTTGGATGGCGACTGCCAATACAATAATTTATATATTCAATAGAATTCCTCCTCCTTATCCTGAATTTACTTATTCGCATAATAATGCGAATAAGTAAATTCAGGATATATAAGAGATTCATTTTCGAAATTGATCAAAGTAACCACAATTTATGGTACTCAAAACTCGACTCTTTATGGTTTTAACTTAAGGCAATGAGATCTTCATGGACCTTTACTTGCAGGGCACAATATTTTTTAGATTCAGTAATGTTTAGATGTTCTGTATATAAGTAGGTATACACAACTTTACTTAAGTAATTACATGAAAATAGTTTTATCTACAATTTTATTTTTCAGCGAGACAGTTCAGACAACCCATAAATACCTGCTTAGGTTAACTTAGGGAGGCAGTACCCTAAGCACGAACCTAAAGTAACGCATATCTGCGCAAGCTCGATTAACGCAACCACTGTACCTACCTACGTGAAAACGGCGGAGCGGGAGCGTGAAACTGACCCTGGAGGCGCTGCCGACGAGCCAAAGGTGACCGGGTCGGCGGTGTCTGCTTGTCAAAAAAAAAGTAGAACAGAAACAGCTAAATGAACGTTTAATTAAAAACTCCACGTTTAATTGAACTGAACACACACGTTTGTAAAGGTACATTGCTGTCTGTAACTGTGTGTGAAAATAGCTTCTCTGTTGTCGCACAAACTGATATTGACTCCAACTCCGATGGTGGGTATTTATCCCATCGTCCGTCACAGCGATATGGAATTGTATAGACGATCGTTATTTTCATTTTGCTTTGCAGTTTGCGGAGAATTGTTTCATGCAACTGAATAACTAGTTTTAGTTTTACCTATAGAAACTAAAACTCTGGGTACAATGGCGTGGAACATTCCCCGCAAAGTAGCAGTTGAACTGTTCGTAAACCGGTCTAAAAACTGATTTGCAAAATAATGATATAAATGAATCAAAAGCAATTCATGTTTGTTTATTTTGTACTTTAATGAGCAATTATTATTGTAGACTAACGAAATTAACAAAAACCTCTTCATTTATTTGTTTATAAGACGAGTTTTAATTATTTCAAGACTTAATAAATTTTAATCTACGTCAAATAGGTCTCGTCAAGTATAATTTAATTTTATTTACTGCTCCTTGGTGGTTAAATTTTTCTCGCCCAAGATTGCGAAAATTGCAAATACTCGAGAAATAATTTCTGTTTACTCCCGCTAAATCCTCGAAATCCTGAACTCTGATCGAACGCTCCTTGATTCGGCCTTATCCAGTGTAATTGACTGGATTTACTGGGATTCGCTACATTTTTTGCAAAACAAAATACTTCAATATAAATTGTTACCAAGCGCAAGCTGAGGAAGTTTAAACATTTTTGTCTTAGGTATACATTTTGTACTTTAATTAAAGTTTAATGTATACTTTTATCATCATTTCAGCTGTAAAATGCTGATCATAGGTTTCCACAGGGTCTATATGTCCTGTATGATTCTATAAAGCAACATGTCCGGTGTACCTGTATTCCAACTGTATACATATTGTTTCAATATTCAAAAACAATGTTAATGATATTATTATAGTCAAGTAAATTAGAATTATCAGAATTTCGATATAGAAGCAAGAAAAGTGGAACAGAAACCAAGATTGGTTTACCAGCTCTACAACGAATCAGCTTGTAGCTGATCTTTTCGGTATGCGATCATCATTTGCGGATTCTTGGGCTTTCTTTAAGGAACGCTCCCTGCAGAAGGTCCTATATATTACCAAGCGTTTATAAAGAATATCACAATAATATTTCATTTTGTTATTAATCATAAAGAGCTCCCTGACATTTTAAGTAAAACCGTAAAACCAAGGCATCTGGTAACTAATGCTCGTAAACTACCTTTAATAATTCAGTTAAGCGTTTTAACAACTTTAAAATACGTTATTACCTCTCACTCACTAAATAATACTAACAATGAGTGGCATAACTATGTCATAGGACCCTAAATGTCCTTATTTATATTCGCACTGAGATACACTCTGCGTTTATACGGCAGAAAGCATTTTTCCCGTAGCGTCATATAAAAGGGGTTCCTAAGTAATGTTCATATGCTGAAGGATAAATCTTGAAATAACATTGCTTCGCTGACCGCCATAACTACATAACATCCAGGCCAAACCTTGCAAGGTTACAACTCAATTATTCCCCTCCTATCCGACTGAATGCGATGATTAATTAATGTAAAACCTCCTCTACTTTTCACCATCATAATTGGCCCGCCGGTAAGGGCCCCCACAAATTACTTTTTCATTAGATACAAAAGATCCATTATCCACTCAAATTAGCTCCCCAAGGAAGTCGTTAATATTAATCAATGTTTGAAAGGATCCATGTTAAACCGGCAACCAAAAAACGATCAGGTATCATGCCTGCTGAAGTGAGGCGCGAGTTCGTTGGCCAAGCGAAAGGGGTGTCATGTCAAATCAACAATTCCATACATATTGATTTTGTTTTGTAGTGGAAAACTTGCGTCCGTTTGTAGGTGTTTTGTAGAGTACATTTGCGATTGAATGTATTAATCTCTCTAAAAAGGATTATTCTCGATGTTTTAAGAGTAAATAAATTCTGTCCTTAATGCTGCCTGCAACTTTTTGTGGTAACTCCTTAAAGAAACTATGCGTTTTATAATTTGTTTATTAATAGACAGACTTTCTAGGTACTACTTACTCCAATTGTTTCTTTCGTTACTCGCACGATGGATATTATTTACCTTTATGACATGTAAATGTAACCCTCTTGTTCGTTCCTTGCAAAATAAAAGGGACTGTTTATTTTAATGATTTCCTGGTTGCTTACTTTTATTTATTTATTCGTATGGGGATTATATACACAAAAAAGATTTTTTTTATGTCATATGCAAATATCCAGGTTTCTTAGCCAATTGGCGGCGTCGGAGGTAAGAAGGATGAAGTCGTCAGGGTGACCAGGATAGGCCCGCAATGGGCACTCGCGTATAGGGTTGCCATACGTCAGGATTTGTCCGGACATGTCAGGATTTTTGACCCTTCCCGACCGGATTTTTGACCCGTCCGGATTGCGGCCGGACTTGGCAAGTGTCAGGATTTTTAGGAATTACCTCATAAAAAAATGTTTACGTGATATATTTATTACAAAGTTTATACAGTTTTAATGAATGAAATTATACATAAAAGTAGTAACTAATCAACAAAAACAATAATATTTCTTTAAAAAAAAATAGGATAAATTACAGCTAAAGAGATCTCAATCAATTTGTTTGCTTAAAACTCTACGGGTCATCGTTCAAGCTATGCCAAATCTCTGTTACAAGAAATGTCAGAATTTTTAGGGTGATGTCAGGATTTTTATCAGGATATTTAATTTTTCCATATGGCAACCCTACTCGCGTATGATATGCTCGATGGTCTGGGACTCTTGGTCCAGCCGCATAGGTGTTTGTAGCGGGCGCATCGACCATGGCCGGCACGGATCCTGTTTAGTATGCACCAATCGCGTCGGGTCAAAACTAAAACAATAACGGTTTCAGTTAAGAATACTTGCGATGATTATGAATAACGATACATTCGGACTACAAGTTATTATGTGAACTTTGGCGCACCACTTATCGACTCTTAGTTTTATGAGGTGCAAACAAAATACCTAGGGCGGTAAATCACTTTTTTGGCCATATATACGAGTACTTTAACTGTAACAGTGTAACTGATATAAAACACCTTATAAAATACATCAGTTGAATTTTATCGGCTTCAATTGATTATAATATTCGATGACAATGCAATTACGAAGTGCAGTCCCTAAAATTCTTAACTCAATAGTAGAGATGGGCGGCGGGTAAATACAAGCACTTACCCATTCTGCCCTCCTAAGCTAAAAAGCAGTATCTCAAAAACAATAGTCAAAGCAGATTTAGTCCTCCCCTGTTGATAATGAGGTTGCAATTGCTACAGGAGTCTTGTCTGAGATAGCGCCATTTTGCTTAGCAGGGCAGCATTATTCATAACCGCACAATAAACTGTCACTTTCTGTCAAATTTAAATGTCACAATGTGAGCTGAGGCTACAGCAGAATTGAAGCATATTTCAGCTATTGTGCGTTTATGAATAAGATTATTAATAAAAAAAATAAAAACACAACAAGTATACCTACATGACGTAAATTAATACATATCATCGCTAAATTTTCGGGTAAGTATTTTACGTAGGTAAATACCTGGTACACTTGTGGGTGTCTATCCACATAATAGCCCATCAAAACGTTTTTTTCTTTGAAATTATGTAATGCAGTAGCAATTTCAATGATAAATGTTTCTCGGTAGTGCATTAACTGCTTGTCGGAAGCAGTCCGCACTAGAGCTGCGCATTAATTAATGAACACACATTTAAATGCCTAGCCTCTTGAACAAGCGGGAACATGTACGGGAATGTTGCTGTGGGATTTTTTATTTTACACGGGAGGGCGGAAATGTATATGAAAGAAAGGATTGCCCTACCTACTTCGTTTTTTTAAGTTTAATGTTTGTATGAAATCCTTAAATAACTCTATCACTATAGTAAACGTTTCGAAGATTATAGAATGTTGTGTTACTAAACTTAGCATATATCACACACAAATCTCTTAATAGGAGGTCTTTTCATGTAGAATTCATAACCTTAGACACATTTCCTTGAGAAATCTCTAAGGAATATAATTTGAGTCTAATCATAATATTGAAATTCATAGACAATAGAACCGGAAACGTGTCAGTGTTGCCACACGGGGCTAACGTTTTAGCGCCATTCCGCGCCGTCATAAAAAAGTTTCTATGGCACTCTCAGGGGTTGGCAACATTTTCAATTTAGTCGCGTTACGGTCGGTGAGAGGGTACGTAACTAATTTATTAACTGTAACAGCGTCTCCAATTTTAGATTTTATTTTATTGCATAAGTTATTTTATAGTCGAATCTTTATTAACTGCCTCTAATAATAACCAGGTATAACATTATTATTATTATAAATGAAAGCTTAATTGGAAAACCGACTGCAAAAACTGATGTACCTACATATAGGTTTTCACTTCACTTAACAGTCGTAGCCGACTAGCTGGCTCTAGGGATTTCTCGTGATGTGGTTTATTTATATGAACGTTGCAAGTTTTTTTTATAAAGTAATTGGTTTTACTGCGTTAATATCTAATTTTAATTAAATTAGTGGTAATTATTCGTTGCACATATATTTAAATTTCAGCAGCAGCCTATAAATTACATGCGCTATTAAATAATTGCTGCCCTGAATGACATGCTTAATTTTTAACTATGGTGTAAAATTATGCCAAAGCAATATCCCGCTTAAAAACACGTAAGCTTAAAACTTACATTGTTTTCGTTTCACTACATGTGCAATTTTAACATTTGATCAGACGACATATTCCCGTATTTCATTGTGCAACATTTAGATACCTTTGAAGTCGACCCAGATGAAAAGATATTCAACTTTGTTGCATCATATTTCTTAAAGAACTAAATTAGTGTTTTGCATAACTAGCTAGTAAAATACAAATCTCTCTGATTTACTGTGAGACGCGTGGCTCGAATTAAACGGAGAAGTGAAACGTTTACATTAAAATATAAATATCTGATGAACATATTGCTTATATTTATATTTAAAATATTATCATCAGATAACATTCATCGTTTCCAAAGGTGCGCATACCAAGCAAAAATAATTTTAGCAAATAAAATAAAGCAGAAGCAGCAGGCGAAGGTCGTGTAAAAAGTGGATCAGTGGACGCAAGACAGAAGTGGTTAATAAAATTATTATGCACCGCCAATAGCGTGGCTCGAGAAAATACAACCATACCAAATATTTCGTAATCAAATTAAACAGAGAGTTCAATTAGAAAAAGTTATGTATCTAAAAGTTATTTATCTATTTTAAGGTTCCTAAATCCGTAAAACTGTAATCTTATTTAGATTTTGACACGTCTAAATAAGATTACAGTTTCAAACGGACCCATCGTTGACTGAACGTATACAGTCGATCATTCGAAACTCAATTTACTACGGTCCAAACTAATTTCCAACTGGTATGATATTTCGTGGACTTCGATTGGTTAACGAAGACAATCAACATTACTTTGACATCTCGGTTCACCTCAGTGGAAACGCAAATCCCTTCGGGCAGGTAAATAACTCAAGCCGCTAATATTGAGCAAGCTGATAGTTAATAGGTTGTCTAGACCTATTTACAATGTCATCTGGGTCATAAATACCTTGTAAACTCCGTATACAAAGGGAATTATATAAGATCTAGTTTAAGATTACTCAATCTTTAAATAGTTCCAGCCTTACTAATAAAGTTTAACACAGGCGTATACACTCGTTATACACGTGTTGTAAGTTTTTTCTTACCAATAAAAACTTTTTTGACGTAAGCGTTGTACACATCTGGTGCAATTAAGAACAATAGTTACACAGGGACTATTCACTCGGATACCCTTGTATAACTGTTGTACAAGATTCAAAAACGTTCCACAGTTTGATGTTTGACAACGTTTTCGTTTCTAAGATGGAGTACCAAAATTATCTCGATTTATTTGATCAGTGGGATTCAGAAGGAACCAGGAAACGAAAAACATACAAAAAACGTGCCAATCCGTTCCTGCTGAATGAAAGTGATTTTAAAAGCAAGTACAGATTTACGAAAAACTATGTACGTAAAATTGTTGAATTAATAAAAGATGATATCATACAAGATAATAGGGGATCTGGCATATCACCCGTGTTGCAGGTGCTCACGGCACTTAGGATTTGGGGACGACAAGAAGTGCAAGATGATGCGGCGGATCTTCACTGTGTTAGTCAACAGTCGCTGACGAATATCTGCCGTCGTGTAGCAACAGCATTGGCGAGAAGAGCTGACCAATTTATTTTTATGCCAAATGGAATACGAGAACAGGAAGAAGTCATTGCTGGGTTTCGAGAAATATGTGGTTTTCGAAAAACTATTGGTGCAATTGACTGCACACATATTAAAATAAAAAAGGTGGGTGGACCGAGTGCACAGTATTATGTAAATAGAAAGGGATTTTATTCTCTGAACGTACAAGTTATTTGTGACTCCACATTGAAAATAAGAGATATAGTAGCACGGTGGAGAGGCAGTACACATGATTCGAGGATATTTAGAGAAAGTCAAATTCGAAATAGATTCGAAAATGGTGATTTTGTAGGCCATCTTCTTGGTGACGCAGGGTATGGTTTAGCTCCATACCTTTTTACACCAGTAAGTAATCCCACGACGCCAGGAGAAGAAGCGTACACTAGAGCCCACATTCTAACAAGAAATACAATAGAAAGGTGTTTTGGGCTCTGGAAACAAAGATTTCGTTGTTTATTGACTGGATTCACAGTATCACTTGGAAATGTGAAGTTATATATAATTGCATTAGCTGTATTACATAATATAGCTGTGGATATGAGAGAAGATTCAGACATTCTTCCAATTCTTCCAACCACCCAACCGATTAATCATCAACAAGCAGTTCCAGCCCAAAGAGAACTACACCGACGGGGACAATTGGCGAGATAGTTGTTCATACAAAGATATTTCAGTTAATAAATAAAGAGCTTAATGATATTACAAATACATTTTATTTATATACTTATTTATAATTTAATAACTGTTTTTCTAATAGAGAATTTTGTAACATAAAATTTTCACATTTTAAATTATGCTCTTTTTGTGCCCATGCATGGGCCTCAATCATTTGCTTGATTTTTAATTCATGCTCTACTCGCATAAAACTTATAACTGCAGCATAACGTTCGTCAGAGCTTGTCGATTCCCGAATCTTTACCTGAAACAAAATTTTACTTTAATTAACATACAAACACATACATATACATCATCAACGTCCATACATCTTTTCATACATGCTCGCCGATTTCGAGTGCTATGCACCTGACCAATTAATTTAATGTCTTAAAATTATATTACCGCAAACCCTGAAGACGAAAGTGTTCGACCAGTGCGTCCTCCCAGTTATGACTTTATAACAAAACTCAGTTAAGGACATTCAACGATGGGTACTGCTAGTAATTAAATTTGACATATAAAATGACTAAATATAAATTAACATACCTCATCAATTTTCCGTTTTCTATGCATACGTCCACCCAGTAAATCCCTTTTAAATTCAGGTAATTTTTTGATAATTGGGTTTGAATCCTGTGTAATAGAAATAGACCAATACAGTAGCAATAATTATAACATTTGACTAAAATGGACAACATACCTATAACATAACATACTTCAAAACATCTATAATAATATATCTATACTATCATACCTGGATAACTAGTGGCATATCATCATCAATTTCTTTAGTTTTAGGTGGTGAATGTATCAATGAAATCATATCAATTTTTTTTACTTCATCTATCAGTGGTATTGTTTCCACAATCTCTATCACTGGCACAGATTTTTTGACTAATTTTTCCTGTAAAGTAAAAATGTTACATATGGAAGAAAAAAAATAGGAGATCATAAAAGAAAAATGTATGATTGTATAACATGACATGTGTATCAATTATCTAGTTACAAAAATTAAATATTTTTAAATTTGCTACAATCTTACTTGAGAAAGAGTATCACTATCAAATTGATTAATATCTTCTTCAAACTCTTGAGGCAACATTTCCATAATTTCCGTAGTTTGCGGATCAGGACTTGGTGGCTTCATACCTCCACCAGTAGCTTTCAATGATTTTTTGTAATCTGAATTACATTTTTTTGCATCAATTTTCATTGTTCGCCACTGCTGCTTAAGTTCAGTTAAACCTCTTTCCATTATGTTCACTTCATTAAAGCTACAATACAAAATTTCATATATCAACACGAACTTTACACATCTACTTAGCGTAAAAATGAGTATTATTATCTATTCACCATTGCATTACTTTCTGCCATGATAAAGTTTTGGCTTTATTTGTATTAGTGTCGGTACACTTATTTTCTATAATATTCAGGACATCTTTTAAGCATTCACGCAACAAAATCTGGAATAAATAAAACAATTACAAACAATTCCAAGCAAAAATACCACGCGGTGTAAATAAAACGAATTTGTATTAAACAACTTACTTTTTCTGTCTCGTCCCAGTTGGGATTTCTCTTTCTTTTTTTCGTATCTATTTTGTTTGCCATTTTAGATAAAAATGTTTAAATTTGTCCAATTAGAAACAAGAAATCAAACAAGTCGCGTAAAACACAAACTATAGCATTCAAATAATAATTCAATTCAATTTTTTGTTAAAATGGCGTCTGTCCATGAGGACAATTCTGCCAATGTCAAAGTTTTAGGTTACATATGATCGGTTCTTGAAAATGTTATTAAAACATTTAGAGTGTTATATTCTCCGAGATCAGAGGCAAGAGTGTCGGCCGCCGCTCGCGCTGACCACTCCACCGAGCTCTTCAACACCACTGAGGCACCAAAAAACGCGACAAAATAATCGACACGTGCAGCAACCAACACTCTTGTCACAGAACTCCTTCAAATAATAAACAAAGCTATTGAAATGACAATTTATTTTGACATTGACACAATGAACCGATTCGTTCCGAAATTGCAGTGTATATTCTCGCTAAACTAAAACAAGGAAATAATACCCTTCATTGAAGAATTTACACAGGAACACTATGTTTTAGTAATATAAAGTATGTTTAAGTTTGATAATAACATTATTTAAATATATTAGTGTACTCAAATGTATAATATTACAAATTGTAAAAGCAAGAACTATTGTTATTTCTGAACGAAGCTTTTCAATGTTGCCTGTGGGCATTAAAAACAGTGTACAACAGATGCGTAACTATTACTCGCCTAAACGATGTTTATTGGTAGGCCTTGTGTATAAGAGGTGTGTAACTTTATTCACAGCTTAATCGATGCATAACTATACAATAGTTAAACAATTGTGTAGACATTTTTTATTAGTAAGGCTGTTCTTCAAATACAAACTTGCCATTCAAAACAAGTTTTCCGAATGAATGATTTGAACTTGAAGCAGTTCGTTTTTTTGCGTAAATATTTCGTTTTTTTTTAATTAGGCTTCTACGTGGTTGACGAACGGTGAACATTTCGAGATTTTTATTAGTAAACAAATGAAGTATGGTTCATTGATGGATTTTTTATTAAAGGCACTCGTAATGATGTCAAAGTTACCCAAATACCAAATTAGTTTATACCCTAAATATGGCTTTTATTTCGAATAATTTCGAGTTTTTCTTTACTTTCTTCTTACTTTTATATTATATATCTTGTTGTGTCTTGTTGTTCTATATTATATATCTTATCTAACAATTTTGTGTGTTACATGTAATTTTGCCTATCCTCTTGTTTTGTCCTCACTCATTCTCTAGGTTAGCTGGAAGAGATCTCTTATAGGGGTAAGCTCGCCTTTGTATAATTTATTTTATGAGTATTAATTGTAAATCTATAATCCTCGCAATAAAGAGTTTACAAACATATACATTCTTTTCAAGTTAACCCTAATGGCACGTACGGATGTATTTGAGACTTATTGTAGTATGAGGGACATTCCGCTCACTCCCACACTATTGACCTAAAAAAATATATTACTTGCAATATCCCGTTTCTTGTCCGCATATGTATAAAAAAAGTAAGTGTCAAGAGAAGGCGGTAACGATAGATGGTCAGTGTGATTGATGAAGTGATCCCACAGGACTATGGGCACTGATTCGATTGCAGATCAATCACGTGAGGAGTTATTTTATAAGCTAATTTCCTTCATAATGCTTGGTTAATTTTCATTGTCAGCGGTATTTGCTAGTTATTTTTTTGGGAATCAACAAAATCTTAACTGGTTACTTCTTATAACGTTTAATAGCGTAGTATTAGTGCCTTGTGTCTAGATCTACTTTTTAGTCTTTTCACTTCACATCATCCTTAAGATCCTTAAGATTTCAGATCGCGATGAAATAAAGGAAAAGAAACCAACGCAATGTACGAACGTTTTAATGGCCAAAACGTAATAAGAACCTCTAATTAACACCCATGAACATTCCCCCAAAAATTCCGTTAAAAGTAAATTGGCTCTTAAAAACGGGAGTGTTACCAAAACCCCGTAAAAACTAAATAGCATCCTCGTAAAGCTCCTAAAGCAAGATAGATGGCGCCATCGTTCGGTATAATACAATTTTATTTTAACTTCCGGGCTTTGCTCCGTAACTCAGAAGAGCTACTGAGTGGATTAACGGGATACGTTTTAAATATTTACCCTTGTGTATGGAGTAAATAATTAAAAGGCTTAGCAGCTGCGGGCTGTGTTGTTGAGGTTCGCTGGGACCTCGACCGGTATTGAGATCAGTGAAAATTATGTTCAAGTGTTTTTTTAACCTCTAGCTATATAATAGAAATCATTTACCTTTCTGTGTATCTACCTGCCTCTCATCAACTAGGGCCTAAATGGCTTCTGTGGGTTTGTATAATTTAATATAAATCGAGTTTACAAACATTTTCAATTTATATTGTTTTTATTTATCAGCTATCTCATCCGATGGAAAATTATAAAATAAATAAATAAATAAATATCAGGGGACCATCTCACACAAATTGACCTAATCCCAAACTAAGCTCTAGGCTTGTACTATGGGTACTAGACAACGATAAACATACTCATGTAGAGAAATACATACTTAAATATATAGAAAACATCCATGACTCAGGAACAAATACTCGCGCTCATCACACAAATATTTGTCCATACCGGGATTCGAACCCAGGACCGCTAGCTTCGTAGGCATGGTCACTACCAACTAGGCTAACTGCGAATTATGCAGGTATAAATATTGGTCTTAGTAGATAACAATATTTTAAAGATATCATATACTTATTTTTTGAATTTCATACTGATCTACGAATTATAGGATAAACGAAAAGCATTTTAGGACGTATGTTTCAAGGACATAATTATAAGTTCAAATAATAAACGTAAGTTTTGTTTTCTTGTTCTTTAGCATGGCAGAGAAAAAGTTATAAGTTACTTCCTTCACTGACAAGACTTCGTCAATCACAAAAGCAATAACAAAGTTACTATTTAATGTTTTATAAATCGTTATCGGCTTATACATATATGTATATTTAATCATTAAAAAGTAGTATTATTACAATTTTAATCCAATAAAGATTAAAATTACCTTGTCAGTAATTGTCTGTATATTCAAAGCAGAATAAAGTCCTGCGCATAAAGCGGCCGTTTTTTCTCTATTAGAAGTATGTATCTAGTAGAAAAAGCAAAACTGTCAAAAATCAAGATTTATCCACACATAAATCAGGCGTTTAAACTGAATTGGTAATTAAGTTACCCCTTCGGAAGAGGAATTGTAATCTATCGTTAAAGGTAAAAACTCAGGATGAATCGCTTCTTACCCAGCGGACGTTCATTCAGGTTGCTTTCAGCGCACAGATTTCCCAGTTGCATCGTTTGTCCCGAGTTTAACTGCGAAGCACCAGAAGCAGGGACACTAAAACCTCTCGTTTGTAAATCTTGTTGGCTTTTACTGTGCTACTTATTTGTGTTTTTTTTTTATTGATTTCTAAAAGTAAGCATTCTTATTTTTTGAAAAGCATTTGACGCTGAGCGACGTTTGTTTGATTTACATTTACTGGGATAAAACTTTTGTACTTACCCTGATTTGTACATTAGCTACAAATTATATTTTTTTTGAAAATTGAAAAAAAGAAATGTAGGGCTATAAAGTGTCTGCTTATCAAATGTCAATTTTGTAGGATGATTGGAGTCCACGTGAAGCGAAACTTTCCCTAAAGTTGATTGAAGTATTTCCAATAATTACTTGTTTTTGAACCAAAATTATGATTGACTTGCCAATGCCAATTTTTCTTACTTATAATACGAGTATAGCACTTAATTTCATGGTGGACTACAAAATTGTTCTTCTTAACCTTATTAAAAATTTGTTCCGTGCAATCAGTGCCAATCCAGTACAATTTCGCGTTTTCTGATATCTGTTTCTCAGAACAATGGTAGTTAAATAGCAGAAACAGGGTCCGAGCTCCGCCAATATTAACCCAAGTGCTAACGACAGTTAGCCAAAGGAATTTAACAAGCATTGTGAAGACCCAATTACTCTATCGAACTTTATCGCACTATGGTTTTGTTCCATCAGTATCTTTACATACATCGAGGAGTTTGACAGTTTTAGAAATGAATTATTCTGGCATTTTAGAGAAGTGTTCTTTTTATTGTAACTATGTATTCGTTTTTTTTTATTTATTGATAATTGGTTTGCTCTTGACTAACTCCCGCCCTTGGAGGACGAAGATTCAGTCCACGATGTAGCGAGCTCACCCAGAAGATGCCTATTCACCCTAGCTTTAAATAGGTTCAGATTGTATGCACTCGGAAATACAGACGCGGGAAGCGCATTCCACCCCTTTGCAGTACGCATTATGAAAGATGATGCAAAGCGCTTCGTTCGAAAAGGCGGAATTTGAACCAAGTACGGATGGCATCCCGCGGTGCGCCTGGAACTCCGATGGTAGAAAGGAGACGGCGGTATTAGCTCGTGGAGGTCCTGAGCTACATGCTTTCTATTCGAAATAATAACAACGGTATATAGACCGCGATTACATATTATGTTTTAAATTTTTTGCGTAAAAAGTATGATGTCCTATCATTCGGCATGATTTCGTTGAGTACTGAACGTTAGTTCGAAGTTTAAAAAATGCAATCTGCAATTTTAAACATTTTAAATTCAAAACATTTACTTGAACATAATATTTTTACTTCCAATAACCGTAAGAATGTGGGAACCCTCAAATGATGTACCTACATATCTCTAAAATTTGCACTCTCTTTGCCTTTTGCTTAAAACACAACACGAATACAATACAAACGCGATCACCACTGTCAATTCAGACCTCAATTTGTGGTTTGCCTCTACAAGAGGCCTCATCAGTAGGTACATGTAAGTTAAGGTCAATTTGCGAGAGTTTGTAAGTAATATGGATTGGATAATATGTATTTCTCTATATAAGTAGGTATGTATAACGTTGCCCATAGTACATAGTTAACTAGATCTTAGTTTGGGTCTAGATCAATTTGTATGAGATTGTCCCTGATATTTATTTAATTTATTTTTATATAGTTTCATAAATTAAACCTTGATGACGTTTTTCGACTTCCGCAGTGAAATATTATTAGGAAGATGGAAAAAGAATCGGTAAATTGATCTCATTCCTATAAGAGGTCCCTTGATTATTAACGCGAAATTTTCCTTATCTGCAAAAAGGAAAAGTTTTATTTTAATAAACTGTGCCATTTATAATACTTACGACTTTTTCGTCTTTCCGTCGTTTGACTCGTCTAAAATACATGTTTTTCTTTTGTTACTTACTAAATATCATTAAACGTTATTTTTTGGCTAGAATGTATCCCACGTGTATGCAAAAGTGTCCTAAATTAACCCTTTGATTGACAAAAAAATTAAACTCCGGGAATTCAAACCAAATTTAGATAAAACACCATGAAAAATTGAATACTTAGTATGTTCACTGTGATGAATATTGCCAAATAAACGGCTAATTGGCATTAAATGTGGCTATATATATATATATATATATATATATATATATATATATATATATATATATATATATATATATATATATATATATATATATATATATATATATATATATATATATATAACCCTATATACCTAACCTAATCTAACTATATCCTGAAGTATTTTCTAAATATTACTTTGTGGAGGTGAGAGGCATAAACTACTATAAAATGAATACATGGAGAGGGATGTGTGTTACGCACTCGATGCCCAAACGTACTCGTATCCGGCACCGGGCCGCTCGAAGCGACCGGTAAATACATTTATTAGTTTTGTTACAGCTCCATTTCTATTTCTATCGTTATTTCACAGTGTTTGTAGAGAATAGTGCATCGAGAAAAGGCATTTTGTATGATTGGTCGTGTATTTGTCTTGACTTAGTTGTCTGATGACACTTTTATTGTGAACCAAGTGTGAGTGGACGACTTATCACATATTTAACAGTTTTTAAATAATATTTCACTTTCTCAAACATTAGTCATTTCAAAATATATCCCCGAAAAACACACATGGACCAGTGGGACCAGTAAGCTGCCTTTTATTATGACTTATCATATCTTCTGACAGTCATTGAATTGTATAATTTGTATTGTCATAATTTGAGTTGGCTACCTCTGAGACAGACCGCAGCAGGCACCGGCTGTTGTCGTGCGGACAGTCAGGCGTCGGCGACGTTGCATTCCATGTATTGATTCACTAAAGTTGACTTCGACTAGTATCTGTATAAATCCAGGCAGAAGTAATAATAACCAGCTCGAAATGGCAATTCACCTTTAAAAAATATAAAGAGTCTTATTTGAAGGTGTATTAACAATCTTCTCAGACACTTTAAAACAAAAAACACCTTAAATAATTAGGCAATCACGTCAAATTGTTAGTACTATGCCTACAGAATAATTGAACCACACTAACTGAAGTTTTTGGCAAATAAAAAACACACAAACACAAATATACATACATACATATTTTCGGTTTATTTCTAGTTATATTTCATACAGTGAATCACTTCGTATAATTTTAACCGAAAGGGATTTCTACCGCAAGGACGCTTCTTTTTAGTTACAAAACCTTATGTAAACTTATGTAATCAAATCAATTATCCAAATATTCTGAAAACTACCTACAAGACTTTGACCGAAAATTGTTTCCGGTGACATAAAATTCTGTTTCTAAAAATGTTCTATTTGTTTTCGTATGCCTAAGCTAAGCAATTACTTTAAAAATCAGCAAATTAACAATTGCGCAATAAGGCAATATATTATTTTATGTTCAGCGCCCTCTCTGAAAATAATCGAACACTATTATGCTTCAGCGGTTTGCTAACGCACGTATTGCAGCAGCTAACATTACTATCCATTAATTATGCATCGGCTTACGATAGCTGCGACAGAAATGTTAATGAGTCGTTCCATTATGTTAAGTAAGACATTACCATTACTATAGTCTAGATATTTGGCAATAGCTAAAACCACCTGAAGACCTCATGAAGTCCAGTTCTTGAGACTAATAATTATACTTGTACTCGCAGTTCTGAAAAAAACAAACAATTCTTTTACAGTCACAAGACGGAAGGAGTAACACAAAAAACTGAAGTTTTTTTCAAATACGTTATTAATGTTATTATTCAAACCTTTATACTAATACGATAGCTTGATATATAGAATTCACGACCGCTGCTATATGTTTAAATGTCGTCAAGTCATAGTCTCGTAGATCTATACTAATTAAATAATAATAAAATAAGAATCACTCAAAAGTTTTATCAATGGTTGGTTGTTTGTCAATTATCTTAAATATTCTAATATTAAAAAGAGGTAAGATTTGTTTGTTTGTTTGTAATCGATAAATTTTGAAACTATTAAACCATTCTTTCTTTCTCATTCATTCACCATTAGAAAGATGTACCTATTATCCAGAAGTAACATTAGGATATAATAAAAAAAAAATACCTTTTTCAGTTCATAAATAAACCTATATTTGATTGGGTATTTCAGGCGTAACAGGGCACTAATTAGGCCACCGCTCACAAAATATCACTCACGTAAGAGGAGAAACGATGATCAAAGGCTTGCCAAATGCCAGTTGATATCAAAAGCTGATAATATAATTGGCATTTAGAAAAGCAAAAGGCGAAAAGGCACTTTACAACTTGTGTTGCCTTACATTTAATATGAAGGCTGTCTCACCTACAACAAAATTTAACAGAGCAATAACACGAGTAGAGGAATATTGCTAATGAAATAAAATATTCAGATTTATTTGAATAACAAGAGCGTTCTATTTCTAACTTCAGGGTTTCGATTCTTATTTGTATATCTTTATCAAATAATTAACCAAATAGTCATCTACAGCCGTCTCGTTAAAAAACTACATGGTTTCAAAAACAAAAATAGTTGAAACAAAATAAAACAGAGACCTTTGGGCTCCAATATTTAATCAATTATAAACAGAGTCAAAATATACAAGTTACTAACCTTAATCGATTGCCATTATAACAGGGCCTAGAAGTGTAGAATCTAAATCACAAAATGACGCAACGCATGAACTGTTTAGCTACAAAATTGTTTAGTTGCGACTAAAACTGTTGCCTATCCGTTTGCATAAACAACAGAACCGTTTGCCGGCGTCGCCCGTCAAAACCTCAACGGGCTGCATCCGCAAGCCGAATGGCTATTCCAACCCGTTGCACCTGCGGAAAATGCAACGTTGTCACTTTCACACTAACAAATAAGTTAAATAAAAAGCAAGCTTTAAGAACCGACTGTATATTTTAATATTGTCGTCTATGTATGTTACAAACCGCTTATACATGTTTGATTCCCTACCCAAGTAAAACGCTAAAACTAGAGTTATAATGGCTGT
Organism: Tortrix viridana; assembly: GCA_963241965.1. Taxonomy (NCBI): domain Eukaryota; kingdom Metazoa; phylum Arthropoda; class Insecta; order Lepidoptera; family Tortricidae; genus Tortrix; species Tortrix viridana. Next base: position 7,687,254 of record OY725181.1, read on the forward strand.
ATAAGCTCTTATACAGCTTGTGTGCTACTTGGATACCCAATGACACTCGCGTAGCACACAATCTGTATAAGAGCTTATTATACAGCCCCTAAAATGATAAAAGTAGAGTTATAATGGCTGTATAAGCTCTTATACAGCTTGTGTGCTACTTGGGTACCCAGGACCCAGTGACACTCGCGACGCTAAGACGAATGTAACGACACCTGGCTTATCAAAATCGGGGCCTCCGTTGAGCCTTTTAAGAGGGAACAAAGAACCATACATACATACATATACATACAAGAAGGAACTTGTTCTTCGACAGTCAAAAAATTTGACGCAGTTTTGCTCACTGAAATCGCTTGCTAAGTATGTAATTATGTAATTTGATGTCTAGTGGTTAATATTCAAGCTTAGAGAGTTTAGAACTAATTCAAGTTATGTGAGATTCACTCTCCTGAAAAAATATTCTTATTTTAATAGGGCGGAACCAAAAGTTCGTGTTTTAGTGATTTTTCTATAGTCTGTAATACTGTTAAAATATAAATCAAAATTGTCGTTTTATATAAACAAAGTTTTAATGGGCACTGTTCATGGTACAAGCATAGGAACTAGAAACATGGTACATAGTAGGAACTTCGAAATGTTCTAGGTGCCGTTCTTAAAATAACAAAAATTACGAATCTTGTGTTCCTCCTTTGTGACAACTCAAATTCAGTAAAACGGTTGTTATGTCCAGTTCTGGCAATTAAGCAATCTGGCAATTATACAGATTGTTTAAACTCCGATTGAAAACTAAACACAAGATTATCAAATTTCACGATAACGACAACCGAGGAAACCTATTGAAAAATTATTAGCACCGGCTAACTAATAAACTTTCAATAGGTTTCCTAGGCAATAAGTAAATGTAGGGTACTCGGCACCGATAAACATACTTTTATAGAGAGATACATACTTTAAACATTGAAAACATCCGAGCCTCAAAAAAAATATTCGTGCGCATCACAAATATTTGTCCATACCGGGAATCGAACCCAGGACCGCTAGCTTCGTAGGCAGTAGGCAGGATAACTTCCAACCAGGCCAACCGCTTCTTCACAAACAAGACGTATTTCAATTTAGGTTATATTTTGGCCATTTTACAGCTACGCAACCCGAATTTCTCCTATTTTGGTCATTCACAGGGTCGCTCGCAATTTTCGCACGATACGGACGTTGGATCGACCGATTCTGAATCAGCCTAGTTTGACCTGTGATTTGCGATTCGCACTGCGTCGCATCGCAAACAGTCGACTTGACGTTCCGCTTTGTAATCGAGGGGCTGTTTGGTGTAACCGTGTAACGAACACTATTTACTGTAGTTTAGTGTTCAACGTTGCTGTCAGTGTTTCTGCAAATATCTTGTACATTCTTAATGCCAGGCATAAATTTGGCTCGCACTCGCTAATTATAGTAGGGATACATTTAGAATATTGATGTTACTTTTGTTCTGACTTACCACTGTAATATATAAAAGTATAATATTAAGACACTAAGTTGTTGTTTTATTGCTAGCCGTCAAATATCTCAAAACATGTACCTAAATGATAACAGGAACATGAAAACGTACGTGTGATAACATTTGACATAAATACGTGTAGTTTATAGTCTTAAAAGTAGACAGAAAATATCATGTATGCCAAGGAAGTAGGAATCTTTGCCAAAGGTAATAGGAATCTTTGGAATCCAGGCAGAGCATATAACCAGGTCCAGGATTTCTGTAATGAGTTTAAATATACTTATGTAGTTAAGAGTTGTTTTACCCAAGTCCAGATTCAATAAATAAATATCAGGGAACAATATCAAGATAAACGATAAACAAACTTATACAAAACGCTCAAGACTCAAGAACAAATAATCGCGCTTGTCACATAAATTTACTTACAGCGGCCGCTAGCTTTGTAGGCGAGGTGTCCTAATCGTGTCATCAAAAAGGTACCTAGGGCAATGGACACTTAACTCTTAATTCTAAGATCATAGGGTTATAAACTGATTGTTGCAAAATAAATGAATAACCCTTATTTTCTTCATAATAATAATCATGTGTCCATCATTGATCCTTGTCCATTACTGGTGCCATCACCCGATGTGAAACAGTGATATGAATCTGATCCCTAATATAAGTATGTGTGAAGGAATAAGCTCACGTGTGAACCTGAGAACCGATCCTCTAATAGACCGTAACTACGTGAAGTAGGCAAGTAGGTCAGCGGCGGCAGGGTACGACAAATCAGCTATTTATACGTTTTCAGAAGGCATCAGCTTGTTTTACCCGGAGTTTTTACCCTTATTTGTAGTGTAAATAAGGGTCAAGCGTTTCGAATGTTTGAACTACCGAGGGTTTTTCTGGAAAAAGAAATAAAACGCGCGTAGATTTTGCTGTCAAAGATTGAAAATTAAAAAAATCAAACATGTTGAACAAAATAAAATCAGTTGTATATAGAAGCACGTACAGCGAGCCTAAACAAGATGCAAAACGATTTTAGAAAAGAAAATGTATTAGTTTGACGTAAGCTAACGATCTGTCACGTCAGCTGCTTATAGGTAGGTATGTCAATTCCATAAATTTCGTTAAGTTACCGAAATGTATCTTATCTAGGCCGCAGTACTGTCATTTTATTACTAGCTAGCTCTATCTAAGTATAGAAGCACAAGTGACAAATATACTGCCAGATGCGAGTGCGAGTGTGATAGCGATAGATAGCCGGTGGCTGTTACGGTTATAGATTTCGCGCTGGTTAAAAAGCCCATTTCAGGACTTTTAAAGGCTTATTTTCTAAAAAACATCAAAGCACCTTTTGAAATGCTTACTTCCATCTTCACTAGTATTAAAAATGTAAAAGTCTATTTTGTTTGTTACTGCCAAACTTTGTACAGTCGCCATCATATATATTGCAGCAAACAAGGTGCTCACAAATATCTGAACACGACTCTATTGCCAAGGCGTTAGAGTGCATGTTCAGATATTTTTGACCACTCTGATATGTACATATATATTTTATGGCGAACTGTACACGTGCAATCTGTGGAGAGATTACACCAAAAAACATATAGTGCTCAGCGTGTCCAGTAGGGTTGTTGGGGCTGCCCTGGCGCTGCAGCGCCTCGGGGATGTTCGCCGCGAGCAGCACTGACGGCTTCAAGCCGTGCTGCGGTAACGCGTGGCGTCCCTGTGGGCGCGCTTGAGGGGCAGCACCAACACTCTCCTGAAGATGCTTGCTCAAAGGATGGGTAGTCCTATCCTCACTCATTGCATGTCCATCCACGTAAAATCCAATGAGCTTTTTAAATTTTACTAACTTAGTTATTAAGTCCATGTTACTAACAAATGTGATGTGATTATGGATAATATAAGGTCCGAAATAAATATTTTCATTTCATTTCATTTACGGTTTACGTCTTAACTGATTAATGTATAATTAAGTACAGAGATAGACCAGAGACTTACAAAATGGTAATTTTTATCACCAAAAATGTCACAGATCCCGAGACATTAGCGATACTCAGCTTTTGCGCGGATGAAACCGCAGGCAAAAAATATTTCATGTTTATGAAAAGTGATACAAAATAATAACTGAAAGCTAAACCCACGTAGAATCTAAATATATAAAAGAAGAAACTGACTGACTGACTGACATATCAACGCACAGCCCAAACCGCTGGGTCTAGAGATTGCAAATTTGGCACGTAAGTTCCTTATGAGGTCTAGGGGTGCACTAAGAAAGGATTTTTCAAAATTCATCCCCTAAGGGGGTAAAAAGGGGGTTGGAAGTTTGTATGAAAGTCATCCATTTTTGAAGATAGAAACGTGGAAATTGGTATAAAGGCTACTATTTACAAATGAAAAATACTACCTTCAGCGATTTTGGATAAACTACCCCTAAGGGGTTAAAATGGGGGGTTAAAGTTTGTATAGGGGTTTGGACATTTTTGAAGTTAGGAACGTGGAAATTGGTATATAGGCTACTGTTTACAAATAAAAAAAAGTACCGCCGGCAATTTTGGAAAAACTACCCCTAAGGGAATGAAATGGGGGGTGGTAGTTCCTTTGGAGTAATGGTTGGTCCTTTTAGAAGTTCGAAAGTTGAAAATTGCTATAAGGAATACTATTAATAAATAAAAAACGACTTAAGTCAATTTTGGATAACTACCCCTAAGGGAATGAAAGGGGGGGTGGTAGTTTGCATGGGAGTTTGGTCATTTTTGAAGTTAGAAACATGGAGATTTGTGTACAGGCTACTGTTAACAAGTAAAAAATACTACCTTCAGCGATTTTGGATAAACTACCCCTAAGGGTAAAATGGGGGGTTAAAGTTTGTATAGGGGTTTGGACAATTTTGAAATTAGAAACGTGGAAATTGTTATAAAGACTACTGTTAATAAATAAAAACAACTTCCTATGATTTTGGAAAAACTACCCCTATGGTGATGAAACGGGAGTTAAAGTTTGTATGGGAGTTCGGTCAAGTTTGAAGTTAGAAACGTGGAAATTGTTATAAAGACTACCGTTAACAAATAAAAAACAGCTTTGGTGATATTAACTAACTACCCCTAAGGAAATGAAATGGGGGGTGGTAGTTTGCAAGGGAGTTTGGACATTATTGACGCTAGAAACGTGGAAATAGGTTACAGGATACTATAAATAAATAAATAAAATACTATTTTCGGTGATTTTTAATAACTACCCCCAAGAAGAAGAAATGCGGGGGTTAAAGTTTATATTGGAGGTTGGTCCTTTTTGGAGTTAAAAACATGGAAATTTGTGTATAGGCTAAATGAACAAATAAAAAATACTTTAGGTGATTTTGGAAAAACTACACCTAAGGGGGTGAAACGGGAGGGGTGAGAGTTTGTATGAGCGTTTGGTCATTTTTGAATTTAGAAATGTGGAAATAGGTATATAAGCTACTTACTGTTAATAAATAAAAAATACTATTTTCGTTTTGAAGTTAGAAAGTGGAAATAGGTATATAGGCTACTGTTGACAAATAAAGTAATACAGTTTTCGGTGATTTTGGATAACTACCCCTAAGGGGATGAAGTTTGGTCAATTTTGAAGTTAGGAACGTGAAAATTGGTTATGGCTACTGCTTACAAACTAAAAGTACCTATGATGATGATATTACGTTCGATGATGTTGGAAATACTACCCTAAGGGGGTGAAATTGTAGGTGTAGATTTGTAAGAGTTTGCTTATTTTGGAAATACGTTTCTAGACTACTTCATATATAAAATATGAGTTTCTGCGTTTTTGGAAAATATACCCCTAAAAATTCATTTAAAAAAATTAGTTTAAAAAATCGTATGGTTCAAATTTGTTTCTATCCGATCATGCATGATACGTACGATAATGAAAACTTTAACTGTACTTTTTAACAAAGGTACTGGACTCTCCGCAGACAAAATCGCAGGTGGAAGGATTACGTATATATATTTGTACTCAGTTCACGTTCTCGAAAACGGCTCCAACGATTTTGATAAAGATTTCGACATGGGGGTTTACGGGGGCGAAAATTCGATCTAGCTAAGGTCTCATGTCTGGGAAAATTCGTTTTCCCCGTATTTTTACGCAAAATTCTCGCACAACGGTTCGTAATTACGGGGCGGCTATTTCCGTCTGAATAGGCTGATGGTTAGAGCGTTGGCCTACTACGCAATTACAGCTATAGACAGTATTTTTTTGTTTTTGTATAGGAATTCGATAAAAAATCGGTTTTGACCCCAGCGACGACGCTAAATAAAGTTTGTATGGATGTTGGGATGTTTTTTTCAGTCACGCCTAAATAGTTGAACGGATTCGAATGAAATTGTCACACAGGTAGTTGTTATCCTGGATTGGCACCTTTTTTATCCCAGTCAATTTGATAGTGTCCAGGGTAAAAACGATAAACGACTTACTTAAGAAGAGGAGGAAGAGATACTTAATACGTTTGGATGTAGGGGGTAATCTCGAAACTACCCATCTGATTTCTAAAATTCTTTCACCGATATTTAGAATAAAGTTTCAGGGTGGACATAGGTTATATTTTAACTTATACTTAAAACCGAAGCGAAGTGAGGGCGGGTTGCTATACTTAATATTATAAACGCGAAAGTAGACATACTTTTGCGTCTGTCGGTCGGTAAAGCTTTCACGGTTAATCCGCTGAACTGATTTCGATGAAATTTGGTATGGAGAAAGCCTGAGTTCCGGGGAAGGATATAGGCTACTTTTTATCTCAGAAAATTGAACAGTTCCCGAGAGAGCAGTGATTCTACGCGGACGAAGTCGCGGGCAAAAGCTATTATTGAATATACCTACTTTATTGACATTTTCAACAGAAGCGTTTTTCATATTCAATTTATATTCAATCAAGTATAGTTTTCGCAGCTGTTTCTCGCAGCTCGCGTTTACAACGATTTTTTTATAAAACGAAACCAGAGAATATATCGACTTTGTTTGCTCTACTTTTTTATTAAAAATAAAAATAATTTGTTTGAGATTTTCCCCTAATATTATATTAATTCGACTTCCGCCTGATGTTATAGTTAGGGTGCTGGCGAGCATTTAGGTATATGATTTGCACGAGTTTCACATCGAGGTGGATAGCAGTTTAGATCAGTACGAATTGATTTGATCCAGTCAATTAAGGTCCTATGTCGCTGCATTTTCGCGTTACAGCGGATTGAAGTTGCTTAAAAAAGGGGGTATTAAATCATTTGCACATGTATGCCTCTAGGGTTCATGGTCACAATCATCTTGGAAACTTTTTTCAACATTTTTGAAACGCTGTCAATTGACAACGCAGCGCCACCACGGTGGCAGACGAGGTCCTTCATGTTTCTTAGGGTATAATTATCGCTATTAATAACGTCTGCCACATGTGCTGATTATATAGAAATTTTGCTCGCCAGCTCCCTAACTATTAAGAGTATGATCGACAGACGCTTAACTGTCTCAGAAAGGATGTCAGTCCACAATTCCAGCTTAAAATATGTTTTTTTCTTATAAATTTCTTAAAATATCACTTTTATCAGCCTTTATCAGTGATAAAATATCAATTTAAGTATAAGTTTCAGCACTTAAAAATACCTAGCTGAACTAGAACTATGTAGTCCGCTACTATTAGGATTATCCTAGTAAATAAAGTCTTTCCCTTGGCATTATGCTGAGAGAATTCTTGCAGCACCATGTTCTAAAGTTTTTAGGATGTGTTAGATTTAAGAACAAAACATATAAAATGTAATAGTTTATATATGCAGAAAAAAGGGAATAATATTATTATACTATATCTATTGTAAATAATATTACCAATAAAGATCTTATCGTGCCGCAATTGGCACAGTCGTGATATTACCTCTCAACGCTACACTAGCAACTCCTCTGAGATATAGGAAACTTGTCACCTGTCCGACGGAGTTCTGTGAGGAGGCTCCTTAAAAATGGCCTGTCACAACCAATGTGTAACTTTGCCCGCTGTGATTGGATGTCACACGGACCGAAGTACCTTGATACTCCCATTTTTATTGATTTAATAATGTTTCCGCTAAAGCACTTATGGCGCTCCCACACTAGCTGTTATAAATCTTATACTCGTATACCATTTATATTTATAACAGCTAGTGTGGTTGCGCCATTAGGATAGCTTGGTTGTCGAAGGAAAATATTGTGTACATAAATAAAGTGACATTTAACAAAAAAATTACATTATTTCCGTCTCCGTTAACATTACCTTAACTAAGTAAACAGTTTGCATTATCCATCTAAAAGCATAATAAACCTTGTTAAAACTACCTCACGAGTACCTAAATACTTGTACACTGCTGTTTATATCTCCGAATGAGTTTGTACAAACGGCAATTTTTTATTCGCTTCACTTACAGCATTGTCAGTAATATATATTCATTAATTATTTAAAAGCGTCTACCGAAAGTAAAATATTTTCATGCGTGTATAAACTTATCAATAAGTTAAGGTTTCCGTAAAACCCAGTCAAACAAATATTTTTTTCACTGAAACTATCGCTCGAGGACAAAATGCAAATCGGAGTCCCCGATAGCTCATATACGAATATACCAGACAGGTGAATTTCATATTCAGTGCTCGCATGAATTATTGATGTAAATGAGAAGTTAACTGTCATTTGAGAGAGACAAATTCGCTTTACTTTCGTTGCCACACTCATTATGCACTAGTCATTATGCAAAACAGTTTCCTGTTTTTGAAGATGTATACTTACAAAATAATCAAAATTAATGTACCTAGCGGATTTTTTGCAGGAATAGAACTTTTATTAGTCCAATCCAATCTTTGTGATAGTGATTTGGAAACTTTTATTAGGACAGTTTTTCAAAAATATCAGTACACCCACCCAAGTACTTTGTAAGCCAGGTAAATCTTAGGTTACCTAATATTATATTACTTAACATTTATTGGATAAATTTGTAGAGTAATTTACAAACTATCGTTCTCTAAGATTTTCCGACACCAATTTGAACAAACATGCAAAATTTACGCAACTGTAATTTTAAAATGAGCCTATAGTCGTTTATTTTAATCTGGCTCAATTTAATTAGGCCACTATAAAACGACTGACTGATTTAACGATTTATCATTGTTAGGTATTGGCTGGTCCTTTGTTCCGTAGTCATTAAATGTACGTGGAGATAGATTAAGCACAGGCGCTGCTGATAATAAAATGAGCATTCTCTGCAGGATAAATAGCAGACGGTCGAAATCGTACTTACATGGATCTATTTGTTAGTTTTTACTACCTTTTACTATTCTTCTATTACCAGGAAATAAAGTAACGTGACTTTGAGAAAGATAAAGCTCCGAATAACTAAAAAAATAGGGTCTTAAACGACATTGATAGTTTTTAGGGTTCCGTACCCGAAGAGTGCCAAACGAGACCCTATTACTAAGCCTCCGCTGTCCGCCCGTCCGTCCGTCCATCCGTCTGTCTGTCTGTCGCCGGGCTGTATCTCATGAACCGAAATAGATAAACAACTGAAATTTTCACTGAATGTGCATGTCTATTGCTGCTATATCAACAAATAATAAAAATTAAATTAAATAAAAAATGAAAGAGGGGGCCCCATACAAGAAACGTGATTTTTTTGTCACACCCAGCTGTATCTCATGAACCGTAACAGGTAGAGAGTTAAAATTTTTACAGAGTATTTATTTTAATTGCCGCTATAACTGAAAATTATAAAAATAAAATAAATTTTAAAATTAATGGGGGCTCCCATACAAAAAGCGTGATTTTATTAAATTATGTCACTCCGCGGGCTGTATCTCATGAACCGTAATAGATAGACTGTTTAACTTTTCACAGAGTGTGTATGTATCTCTGTTGCCACTATGACAACAAAGAATAAAAAGTTCATAGTGTTAAATCTTGTACGATGGTACGGAACCCTTCGTGTGCGAGTCAGACTCGCACTTGGCCGGTTTTTTTCTTTCTTTAATTATATTTAGATTTGATCACGCGTGCAAGGAAGCTGATAAATATTGCAATTAGTTTTTATTGCACAGTGGGCTACAAAATTATGCTAAGATTAATTAAAGTGCCAAAAATAGTTAATTGTTATGCAAGGCTGCAAAGTTGTTATTTCCTGCGAGAGCCAGTATTGAATCCCAAGTTAGCGAAGGATTCCAAAACTGAACCACGAGCCTATCAAGTGGTTCAAAAATAGAAACCTGAGCGTCGTTCGAGGGATTCAAAGCCTCGAGACCCAAATAACTTTGCTGCCATGCGAAACACAGAATTTTTCACCTCGCCGTAGCGAGGAAAACACTTGGTGTTGGAAAAACAACTTCACGAGCGTCACATCAGTTGTGGCCGTGCGCTCGCGCAGCAGTACCACCATTACATTCCACGCTAGCGGTTAAAGTGGACTTTTGCGCGCAGATTTTGTTCGAACAAAGAAAGCCTTTCCGAGCTGGTGAGGTGAAAAATGTATATTTTATGGTAATTATGAACACCAAAAAGTGAGACGATTCCAAAAAATATATAATTGTAAACTTTTTTCCTCGCGCCATTCCTTCAATTTAATAAAATCCAGCGTGGGTGTCGTGCGTATTTTCGCAATTATTTTTCAATTTACTACACCTATTTTATGAAAGTTGGATAATATTGAACTTGCTTCGCGAAAGCCTTTCCTTTCCTTTGAAGATATTAAGTGTCATAAAACATCGTTCAGGACATTATTTCATAAAATTGAGACAGTATAACATCTCTTAGCGCTACCGGGCTTTCAATAAACCATTTTAAAGTGACGCTAATGCTCCGCTGTTTTAACGCTCGCTGCAGCGTTTTAGAACCCTTTGAAGAGAAATTCTGTACATTTTTTAAGTCTTCGTTAATAGCTTGAGACCTCAAAATCAGAACAAGCGCATTACTCGTTAAAAAATATTTTAAGGTAATTTGAGTTTGCACTTGTTCTTTGATTTATTAAAAGAATGCAATATTTACGGGAAATTATATTTACCTTTTTTGCCAACTGAAGATACCTAACAAACGCTGTTTTAACGCTCCCGTAATTGGCACCTTCATCGGCTAATCGACAAAGTATAACTGGTAAAAAAATCAATTTTGTAACATGCTCTCGCTATGCTACAGTGAGCTGACAGAGCCTATGCACTGCAATGCAAAAAAAAATCTGCAATGCAGAAAAAAGCCTGTGATTTTTTCTTCACAGTCATTAGCTGCTTATCGAGCCGAATGTAACGAGCACAACTTTGGTGGGTCTACGTTAAGTCCAACTGAAATCCTTTCGCCACAACAGTATAATGCATTGTTGGGTTTATATAATGTATTTCCTAAATCCTTTTTTAAAATAAACATCTGACATACAACAAATAAATAAACAAATACAATTTAAAATTATACTTAATATTAAACAAAACACATAACTACAGCTAGCGCCCTCGATAACACACTTCTGATGAATGACTCCCAACGAGCCCGAACATATCGGGCGATTTTTTGACATTAAAATAAAATATTTAAACCTTTATTGTGAAAGTAGAGCCTGTTGGCACTTTCATATATCTGAGTGACCAGCTTTTCCCAAGAGTTACCGCTGTGAAAAGAGAAATTATATAAAAGTTATATAAAAGCGTGTTGTTCCAGCTGCATCCGGGGTGACTACCTGAAGGTGTACTGGGAGGTCCAGGGCCCCGGCCCGCCCGGCGCGGTCAGCGAGAGGTCGGCGTGGGCGCGCGAGCTATGCGGCAGCCGCGCCGACGCACCCCCGGCGCTCTACTCCCCCGGACCGGCCCTGGTGCTAGAGTTCCACACAGGGCCGCGGCAGAACAATGCTACGGGGTTCATTGGGACCTACAACTTTATTGATAAACGTAAGTCCTTGTTGTATGCCTGGATCACTGGAGATATATTTTTAGATGGTACCTAGTGGTGGAAACAGCCAACACAACCTTTAACCGACGGAAAGGGGGACGTATTTGGTACTTACAGGTACATAACAGTTGCCATCAAATAGGTATATTGGATCATGTATTGAACTGTAAAATATCTGAACTTTCTGAACACACTTATAAGTCTTTACAATACAGTTCAGATATTTTTGAGCTTCTTTTTGGATGGATATATTTGTTGTATGTCTAAACAAAGGTCTAATTCGCATTGTTAACCGCGAAGTTTAACACCAAGTTGTTTGTGTCACGTCATTAACATCCATGCAAACCCTCTTCCTGCACCGCTGTGGTACTTTGTACGATTTAAATTGTAATTCCTCTTTTCGTTGCTACGTGCAAAGTTAGGAGGCAAGGGCTTTATAATGCTTACGGTACCGCACACCATACAAGTACAACCATTCAATACTTCTACGTAAAGTCAGCAACAGAAGTTGATGAGCTGCAAAAATATTTGAACAGCCATATTTATTATATATAGACAATATTCTCGACGACTATTATTCTCAGGAACGTATAGCAGCCATAGCAGGGCACAAAATACTAAGGCGCGTAGATTAAACAATAATATACTCTTGAACAATAGCGTAAGCGCTTCAGGGTTTTGGGTTCTGCTTTAATCTAAGTGTGAAGATTATGAATATATTGGTGACCGCCTCACCTACTTTTCACTTGACTGCGCGAAGCCAAAATGTATTGAGTTTTACTTAACAGTCTATGTATGGATATAAAACTCCCTTTCCTTCCCCAATCTCGGGATCGATCTCCACAACGGTCGCTTCTGGTTCTGTGCGGAACTATTTAGTTGATTTTAATTATTAGGGTGTTATGATTCGTGAAAGACAAGTACCTAAGTAAGTGCCTTAGGCTATATACTCGTAGGAATTATAACATAGGTACTACCTACAGTCACAAGTCGGAATTTGATTTTTAACTTTTTAGTTATACACATGACGTATGGTTTGTCTCTTTTTATTCAGCTTAGTAAGAAAGGAATGTAATCTTTCGACGGCAATGAGAACAGGTGCGAGTGTTCTACAAATTGAACAAGACCTAAAGTTTTGTAGCCTTGGTTTTACAACAACACACATTTTATCGCAGAAATCGGTGAAAGCGTCTATAATACAACAAATGGAGAGATTGAAAACGCAAACGTTTACAAAAAGAGATTCACGGTTGCCTTAGGGCATTTTTGTTCTGCGTCAGGACGAGAAATATCGTCCGAGAGTATTGCCGAAGTAGCTGTAGTTTTATTTGTATTAGTGATTGCATTATTTTATCGTCAATCGTGGTCTGTCATCGCTACAAAAAATACATAAAACATTTTTACTCGGATTTAATATTACGATTAGTGTAATTGACTAGATATGTCTAATTATTTGTATTAATTTTATGTTCAGATAAGACTTATAAAGCATATTTCAAATGCAACACCTCACAGAACACTAAATTTGGAAATAACATTTCTATGCAGCTACCTGTCACGTGAACGATTCAGTCAAAGCAATGCACTTTCAAAATTTTCATACAAATAGTTGGGAGTGATTGTTAGATTATCATATAGATAGACGGCGGCTCCAGGGAGCGTTACCATACCTCCATAAAGAAACAAAGCGTACTCAATCAGATTTGCATAGAGAAACTGTTGTGTCTGAATACGACGTGCGAGCCAAGTTTCACTGCTTGAACTTGTCCGTAGGAGTTGCTTTTATATGCTCCTTTGAAGCAATCAGGTGTTTATAAGATTTTTAATATAGTTACCGTTGCCATAATATACGTAATTTATTTGCATCGGCGTGAGTTTGTGTTGACTTAAGTGAAGAAACATGTACCTACTTAATGTCGACTCACTTTACTCAAGCGACATCTGGTGAGCTAGAACATTATTTTTGCCCTATTCAATTTTAGTATTCTTGGCGTGACAACCCTATAAGTATAGCACAGTATAACACGTGCCGCGTGTGAATGAATACAAGTTATACGTTAGTCAGAGAGTAGGCACGTTTCTCATGCCTATACAGCGTTTTTGTTAGGAAGAGAAACTTCTGTACATTAGTACTAGTGCTAGAACAGAATGTTGGTTTCATTTCAATTTATAAGGTAGGTAAATATTGTTTAATACTACGATTTAATAATATTTTTCTTGGTAATAATTATTTCAATAATATTAGCAATTAATGAACACTCCATTAAAAAATTCCTTCCGCCTTAATTTTGTTCGTACTTAATCCCTCGTAGAATCGCGACGTCTCAATTATACAAGATTAAAAATTAACTTAAAACCGGCTTTAAGACGCTTTTTTAACTTACCTCAGATGTAACACTCTGCTCATTTTAATGAGAGGTTATTTATACGTTTATGGTATAAAAAATGTATTATTAAATTGAGAAAATACACTAAGGGCCTGTTTCACAATCGACAAGTAAATTTATTTGCCACATAAAGTTAGCCCTCTCCTTGTCTATTTTCAAGTGTAAGAGAGGGAAAGGGCTGAATTTATTTGACAGACATGCTTTACTTGACGATTGTGAAACAGGCGGTAAATTTGCATTAAATTTTAATAAGATTATTGGTGTAGGGGAGGGCGGGGCTAGAAGTTCCGATTTTCAAATAACATGGAATTCTATTAAGAAATTTAAGGGTTAGATTCTTGACATAGGCAAATAATAAAAGTATATTTATCATTGTTCATAATATAATTGTCACTTATACTATTATCTGAATAGTTTTTCTTACAGAAGCATTTTTTTGACAAAAATCGACGAGGAACTTTCAGCCCCGCTTTGGGGCAAGTTGTTCCATCTCTGAGGTAAATTGTCCCGATTAGATTATAAAAAAATAAGGTCAAAATTATTCAGGTTTTCTTAAATAAAACAACCATTTTTTAATAGTATGCATGTAATGTTTGTGCTAAGCACAACTAAACTTTGATAAATAAATTAAAAATTTAAAAAAATCAAAATGATTTATTCAGTAACTTATATTACATAACAATAGATGTGCTGATGCCTCTTTTAAGTAAAATAAACAACAAAATATAGCTGGTAATCTCTAATTATACTGTTCTTATAATTAAAATATAATTGCGATCAATCAAAACTATGAAAATCTTTTTTTTTTCAGTCTTAACTTTATTCAGTCATATATAATTAACTTTATCAAAAAATATCTATCACTTAATTCCTCATCTGACTCACAGTTAGGACATACCTACATACATAAATAACTTTGTCACCCATATCTAAATTTTATGATTACAGCAAATGATGCAACAACATTCCAGATCGTTGTCGCTTTCACTCTCGTTTTTTGCAATACTCTTCGTTTAGTCTTTTCTTGGGGTTTACCCTTCCCCTTACCATTTTTGTTGTTTTTCACTTTCCATTTGTAGTTTCGCATCCTTAAAAGTTATAAAAATGGTTAATATATTGATTTTTAAGCGTTAAGTAGGGTAAGTTATTCCGGGGAACAACCTGCCCCTCGGAAGAGGAACTTATAGCCCTATTTTACGTTTTTATTTGAAGACTTACATACTGGAACAATCATAGAATAAATTAAAAAAAAATCTAATAATAATAATGATAACGAATGTCACTACAATTTACGAAAGTAACATATGAATAGCTCCAAAATTAACAGAGATAGCTCAAAAAGTACAAACATGAAAAAAATTACTTACGTGATATTTTGACAGCCCATGTGCATAGCCACTTAACCATCGTCGCCGTAGCAACTGTACTGGCTGCCGGCAAGGCGCAATACCTCAAGCATTACCGACGCACTCCACAAGTATCGCTATCTCTTTTCTTTGCGAAGTTATTTCTATCGGAACAACATACCCCCGGAACTTCTAGCCCCGCCCTCCCCTACTTACTTTTTTAAATAAGCTTAAAAGTTTAAGAGGGTGTTATGATGGTTCTTTATATTTTGGTTTTTGCACTACTAAATGTTAACGCACGGCTAAACGCTAAGGGATTTGAATAAAATTCCACACTCAAATGACCCATTTTGTGTCAAAAAAGGACATATGTACTCTTTATCTCTTTAAAAATGGTTTCTAGTTCTACAGGAACCTAACAGCCGGACGGAGGTAGTATTTAGATTTAATGATCAAAATGCCAACTTACTACCTTACCAGATCATTCTGAAAATTGAATCCAAACTCTGCAGTTCCACCATTTTGTAAGCCCCGTGAACTGTAAGAACACGTTCATTAGCTCTTAACAAATCGTTTTAAACTATCAAAGCATTTCTTTTAGCTCCCTCGCTCCAATGGGTACTAACGAGGTTACAGCTTGAGACTTTCTCAGGAATTAGAACCAGCCATTTACAATATGTTTAAAGTTGCCCCTAGTCAGCGGAAAATCTTTTGTTTGCTCGACATAAAAAGGACTCTAATGGAGATGTGCCATTCTAGAAATTTCTCTAGAATTCTCGAGAACTGCGCGTTTATAGAAAACGAGCAGCGTGCGAAACGCGGAGTTACAATGTTACCTCTTATTGTAAGAAATTAAATAAATCATTAACTTTCTTTACTTGTGTTACTTCAAAAGAGACAGGTGCGAGATCAACTCGAAGTTTAACGGAACAAAATGACGACGTAGCTTAAAACTTTTTTAATTGATGTAGGTCTTCTCTTAGGTTATTTTTGTAGTTTACAGTTAAGTAGTTTTAATCATACACTGTGAAAAATGTATTATGCCATTTTTCTCTTTGGTTTGCACAACACTAAGGTTAACGTGTCAGTCAACCACTAACATAAAGATTCATTTTAGGACATAAAGATTTAAAACGTGAAAAAAAAAATGTTGTTCAGTTTTGTCGAACTGTGTAATAATTTTTTTGTGGTTGGATACCAAACTTTTTTAATAGACCTATTTAACGACCTATTAATTTTACCCGTGAATTTAAAAACCTTCTTTCAAAGCTTAATGAACAAGTTTCTTTGAAAGTATTCGTCTGAAACGTGAAAGAAAACCGCGATCACAAGGAATTGAATCAAGCAGCTAATTCATTAACAGATCTCTGCCCAACCAGAACAGACTTTTCCACAAACAAATTATTATTGTTTTCCGTTAAACACAGAAAAATGCAAACGTGTTTTCAATTTATTCAATAACGTCAAATTAGTCTAATTTTGTAATTTAATAGTATGTTTCTATCAACAGACCTCAATTAAAATTTTAATTGTGTCTCGGTTACCCTACATAATTTTACTCTCGGAGGTATAAAAATAATATATTGTATATACACGTATTTTTTTTTTTTTTTACATTTATTTACTTTTTTGTACAATATTATTCATGCAGTCGGGGATTTCACATTTTTTTATTTATATTTTTAAGTATTTAATAGTTGCTTATGAAAAGATGTAACTCTCTGGCGTTGCAACGCTGATGAGAGTGAGTTGAAATGTTCAAGCTGAATGAGAAAAGTGAAAAAAAAAACTAGGAAAAAAAGGAAATTCTGTAGTTATTTAAAGATAAAATTAAAGATAGGTTTAATGATTTTTAGAAACCTATTTTCTATACGTTATTTTATTTACTTTAATAAAAAATATCAGTGTTATGTGTGTGAGATATCTATAGGATAGACTATTTTATTCTTGGACTTAGATAGGTTAGATAAGGTAAAGGAGCATACAAGCAAGCCCGAGGGTTCACAAGCCTATCAAAATTTGAAATTTCATGAGTGCAAATGCGTTCCCAACCCTTATTAAGACTATGATGTTGTATTTCTCTAGTATTATTTTAAATCCTTGATGCTGTGGTTAATCCTTGTTATAAAATAAAGAAAGGAAAAATAACATTTTACTTAAAAATAAACATTTTCAGAAGCATGGAATTCTAAAAACCATAAAATGTATAAAACGAATGCAAAGTCCTCGGTGATTCATAATGGAGAAATCTTAAGGGCTCAAACAATAAAGGGATGTACTTACAGAGATTTCCTAAGCCTTTTGTTACCAGAAAATCGCAGTGTAGCCGGAAACGTTAGGCTTAGCTTGGGCTCAGAGATTCTCTTTGTTGGATTCGTTTTTAAAAAATATAGTTTAATTTATAACAGAAAATGTTATTATTAGTCGAGCTGATCTTTAGCTTCAATTTAGATGCCTACTTCAATTTAAATAATCAAAATGGCGGAATAAAACAAACAAAATCGCGGAAATAATTATTGAGTCTAACTCAATCGTGTGAGGTATCAAAATGAAACAATTTCTAATATACAGCCTTGGCCATAAGTTTAGTGTTGAGCACCCATGCTTTTTTCATATAAAAGTCAAAGTTATTTTTTTTATTATTATCAGGCATTTATATATTTTATTATAAAAAGTTGTATACCTATCGGAAAAATTTGTCATATTTATTGACGTTAAAGAAATTCCGTGGAAAAAAATACAATTAATGCTTTTATTGTAAAACCCGACTTTTTCTAGCTTCAGTTTTCACATGCAAATAGCTACTTCGAAATGATATCTACTTATGATTTGATTATTATTATTATTATATTTTACATCTTTGTGTATTTTTTAAATTGAAAAATAATACTTTATTTGTAAGTTACAGAGGAAAAAGTGGGGTGCTCAATACTTTTGGCTAAGGCTGTACATAATATGTAAATAAATAAATAGTTGTTTACACAAAGACATGAAAATATATGCATCTTCGGCATTAAAATTTTCTTATTGTTAAGAGTTGTTGGATAAGTTTACATTGAAGATCAGTTTATTATATTAACACGAGCCGTAGTCTCATAAACTAACACTTTTAAATACTACTATTTCTTAGTTATTACTTTATTTGGCATTTATTCGGCTATTCTACTCAAATAATAGATATAACAGCAATAAAATAAATCACGATTGGCTGATTGTCTGTTTCTCACATGCGATCCGCCCATTGGAATCGTTACAATATTACCTACTTCAGAATAGAAAACTTTCATCATTAGGCCCTCGTGGTATGGTATCCGCTCTATCGTTTTTGCTTCATAGGCAGGAGGGAAAATTAAGTGTATATATAATATGCGTTTTAATTATGGTTTAATTACAATTACAGATAAATATTCCTTAACTTTATCCAGTTATGTGTATAATTATAATATTTTAATAATTCCGGAAATTTAAGCGCCTGAAGTTACCCATACTCCCACAAATGTTTACGCATTATTAGGATGGCCGGTAATGATATATAATATTCTTAGAATTTCGGGAAATATGACGAAACTTATAATACGTAGGTACATTTAAGTACGTCTGTACAAAAACATTAAAGACTTACCCGAGAGACTTCCCTCAATGTTTGAGTAATCGGGTGATTTTCTGCGATTACAGGACTCATTCTGTCAAATTGATCCTGAATAATGTATGGATTACTGAGATTAATGGATTAGTTTGGTTTGGACTAGGTCCGTAGAAGGTTTGTTAAATATCAATCCTTCCACAGCAAAATTTTAAGCTATAGCGCAAGATTTCTTTTGGTAACCGTTGAACCAGCAATTTTTGAAATTCGGATCGACACGTCACGTGCAAAACACTACCTGTTTTTTACACCATCTTAATCTTACTTCATCATCATCATTTCAGCCGAAAGACGTCCACTGCTGGACATAGGCCTCCCCCAAGGTTTGTCAATCTTACCCACGTCGTCGGTCCACCTTGTTGGAGGTCTGCCCACGCTGCGTCTTTCGGTACGCGGACGCCACTCGAGAACTCTTCGGCCCCAACGGCTATCTGTTCTGCGAGCGATGTTCCCCGCCCGCTGCCACCTAAGTCTAGCAATTCTTAGGGCTATGTTGGTGAATATTACTTATCCTTGCGAAATAATGTAAAAATAGTGTTTGCCTAGTACCTAGTTTGCGTAGTACCTAGTTTTTAAAATGCAATTTTTTTTTATTTATTAAGGAAATGGAACCAAAGGTAACAACCCAACTAGTCTTTCAATATATGACGCGTATTTCATTAGCAAAGTACAGTAAAACCCCAAATCACAAAAGCTTGTACAAAAATCTTCAGAAATGAATCGTACGTGAATGCATTTTATTCGCTATTGCATTGTGGAAGTCACCGGTGCCACGCGTGCCGACACGAGAAATGAAATGGTAATCGGTACAAATCTCTTTACCGCGCGGATTTGCCGCCACTTCATTACGCCAGATATCTGGTGTGCGTGTGTGGGGCTTGCGTGTGCATGCAATAATCCACGAATAACGACTCATCACATAAAGACAACAGCTAAATCGCAGGTTACGTTTGCGTACACGTGTGTATTCGGAACCATAAACGTGAAGGTAGATCTTATGTACCGTTCTCCAGAATTCTTCAGAACGACACAACTCTACGTAAGACCTAAAATAGTGTAGGGAGATTCTCGAGAATTGTTGAGAAATTACGTGAACGATTTATATTGATGAGGTGTTTACATAATATATCTACGTATGACCCTCGATGTCCTAGTGGCCATCTCGACTCGTGATCGAAGGTAACTATTTAGTTCGAATTACAGCAGTCACCATAAATGAGTTCATCATCTGAGTGGTAGCAACTTATAGTCTACGAATAATTGGTGACTATTTTTACGTATGTACACTGAACACTGTACACTGACAACTTCCATTATAAGTATTTTATCAGTTCCTAAATTAATTCGCTGATGTTTCACATGATAAAGTCCTTTTTCCTTCTTTACTTTTATTGAATGAAGCTCGCTTAGTAAACAAACTAAAAAAGAATTAGATTACTCCTTTCCTATCTCGTAACGGAAAAAAACAAAGGGTAATCCCTTGGATGGATTTATTACAGGCAGCATTATCCGCACAGAGCGCCGGTTGCTTCGCAATATTTGTAGATAAACCTTTTAAAGTACAACTTTGCAATGTGCAGAAAATATACCCTTAATTGCGTTATAGTATTGGGTGAAGGAGGCGTAAGTTCAGTGGCCATTTTATAACAGTGATGAGGATGCAATAGTAAGATTCCAATTAACCTTGTTAGTGAATATATCAATGTGAATACGCAATAATTCAATACACTTTATTTTGTGTTAAAACACATTAGGTAACAGTTATTTTATTTTGCTGTAGTTAATACATAGCACTTAACATCAAGATGCGTACGCGTAGGTACGTGTACGTGATTAACAGGTACATTAAGTTAAGGTACATTTTTTTATATCATGTCGCTAAGGTACCTAGAAGTACGCTACCTTAACGATTTTCAAAAATCGACAAAATGTATGTATGGAATTGACATAAGTGGCTGAAGCGACTGATCGTTAGCTTACGTCAATCCTGTACATTTTCTTTGATTTCGAAAATCGCCAAGTTATCGTTATACGTCTGGCTAGGCCCCCTGCCTATTTTTGGACAACATCTTTTAACTATCGTTGAAAACTAAATACCGCAACTCCACTACTCTATATTTAGGTGTCCAACTTCCTCTTCCAATAGAATATTCCGTCTTGTCGCCCTGGACTGCAGGTGACTTTAATATGCATGACGCAAGCTGGCCGATAAGCCGGCAAAGCCTGACCTGATCCTATTTGAGCGTCTCGGGGAGACTTCAAGCGTCTGCAAGGCGTCAGAGCTTACGGCCGATCTTTTGTCGATGTTTCTACTGTCTGGCAGTAAATCTTATTTATGTTAGTACATGTATATCTTCGTAAATAAAAAATATTCACTATATTATTGAGTCTCGCCATGTCATTATTATATTACTGTCACTTTAAGTTTGAACGTTGGTGAAAGCGAGCATAAAGCTTATAGGGTTTTATTCTTGTCTGTCTTGATATTTTCGTGAGTTGTATTTCGTGGTCAGTACGAAATTAATCTTTACAACTTTCCGGTACCTTATTGTTCCTCGAAGAGATTGATACCGCGGCAGCAAGTCAATAGCCATTAGTTTGTTACTAGTTCTATTATATCGTGAACGTTGCCCTTAGCTATCAAATAAATCAAAGTTCACGTCAACAACGAAGAAACTGAACATTTGATAACAGTGTGCATTTATTTACGCACGACCAGTACTTAATTTAAAAGCAAACCCAAGAACTTTTTAGGGTTCCGTGACCAAATGGAACCCTTGTTTTATCAGTCATCCTCGTCCATCGAAATATATGAAGCTTTATTACGCAGACTTCCTTGACATGTTTACCATTGTAAGTGTTGTTGTATATAGGCCAGTTGGAGCTGACATGTTCAAGGTTGAACAAAGCTTCTAAATAAATAATGAATATAATTAAAATAAAAAAATGTTTACCATGAACTATAAGAACTGCAAGACGTTTTTAAAGTGAAATTATGATCTTATGCGATAAAACATTGTTTTTGTTTACGAGTAGGTAAATATTCCACGCACATAAACGAGATAATACGAGTACAAATTAGTTTTCGTATGCTTCATCCGTTAAACGATTATTATTTAAAATAAAAATTGTGATTTATAATTGACTTTCATGTTTAGTTAAATATCTGTTGAGATATGAACTACGAGTCGCAACTTTTTAGCATGGCGTTGAGCTAGTTAAAAATAACAAATACTTTCAATAAATTTGCCGACAAGTATTTTAAAACATCCATTATTTTCGGTTGTAGTACATGCAACAGAAAACCGTTCTAAACAAGATGTATATCGCGTAATTTAACGATTATCGAATTCAAATATTATATTGACGATCTAATCTATCTCGTCAGCCGCTTTTCAAAAATTGACAAGTTAGCGTAATGCAATTGGTCTACACCCCCTGAACATTTTACCCCCTTATTCATGAACGTACAATAAGGTCGGAGTTCACCAACGGTTAAACAGGCGATTAGAGGTCTGACGGCTGTCAAAATGTATTTGACTAACAGCCGATTAGGATTTAACAGTCCGTTAAATTGGCTCCGACCTAAGTACCAATTTCACTATAATATTAGAATGTTAAATGTTAATCGACTGTTAGTTCATACATTTTGACAGCTGTTAAATTAAAGGTCTAATCGACTGTTAAGTGATTGGTGAAATCCGACATAAACCTATTTTAGTTAAAGTAAGTATGCTTTGTCACTTTCTGCCAAATTCAAATGTAAAACATAATTTAAGCATTGTTTAGTAATTGTCCGATTATGAATAAGGAGTTTAAACGCTAATATACATAATACTCGTATTATATATATTAGCGTTTAAATGCAAGAGTGTGTCTGCGTATGTATTTTAAGTGATCAATTCTTGTAGGCGCCGTGAAAGTAATGGCTTCTTGTAAACGGCTCTAACGGTTTTGATAGAGAAATCAGTTTGACGATAACCTTTATCATCTTCACTTGATAATAAAAAAAATACGACCCTTTTAGAATCGGACTCACCGACTGAACAAAACGTTAAAGTAATACTATCCAGCTCGATGCCGTTGTTCTGTGAGGGAGCAGTATTACCTCAGTCGAGCTGACCAATTCACGTTGCAACAAACAAAATCAATTTTAATACTTTTTCTCAGTTTTTAGGGTTCCGTACCTCAATGAAAAAACGGAACCCTTATAGGATCACTTTGTTGTCCGTCTGTCTGTCTGTCTGTCTGTGTGTCTGTCAAGATCCTTTTTCTCAGGAACGCGTGGAGGTCTCAAGTTGAAATTAATATCAAATACATAAGTCGGCAGTCCCTTGGATCAGTGAAAAAATCAAACATCTAAGTCAACGCAATCAAAAGATACGGCCGTTTATGCCGCATATTGAAGGGAATCTCAAGGGAATCAAAACCTATAGCGTACTTCCCGTTGACTTAGAATCATGAAATTTTGCAAGAAGCTATGTCTTATAGCACAAGTAAAGGAAAAAATCCGAAAACCGTTAATTTGTAGTTACATCACATGAAAAATGAGCCCAGTATAAGCTGACTCTCACTGAGTACTAAATTGCATACTTATTGCGTGTTAGTTTATACTGGAGTTTGTTTATTCCCGTGATTTAAGAACTATTTACAAGCCTACAAGTTTGTGCGGAACCCTCGGTGCGCGAGTCCGACTCGCACTTGACCGGCTTTTTTAGCAATTCTTCAGTGTCACCGTTTCGCAGCTCCGCTACTGGTTTTTAGTAAGTAAGTAATCTTTATTTGCATTAAATGTGGTTTACAAATTGGTCTTTCATATTTAACTAACTAATTTACATGTCAGATCGCAGACTTAGCCATATTTCAGCATGCAAAAAATTTACATAAATCTAAACATAGATATTTTCCAAAAACCCTTAATAATTACTCGGATAATTGATGAAGTTCCTAATCATGCTTTGATTAGGAACTTTTATGAGTAACCATCTAACCATAATCTTTCTATACGGTATACAGAATGGCTCGAATAATAAATAATTCTTGATGAATCTGGTTTAAATGTTTTATTAAGCTGTATTTATAACAATGTATGTTGTCTAAATAGCCTTTGTGGCATAATTATGTCACACGAAATTATATGCTTAAGGAAATTAAAGTAGGTACAGAAATCATATTGGAGAAAAACAAGCAATTTCACTGGTTGAATGCCAATGAGTACTTAATTATTAAATCCATTTTATAATATGTAAATTAAGGTGTTGTGCGTCCGGCCGGCAAACAACGCGTATATAAATCTTCGGGTACTTAAGCGGTGCCAGAACTATTTGTATTCGATTCTAAAGCAGACTGTAATATTGTTTGAAGATCCTTAGCCTAAAAAAAATAAACACATTAATTAATATTACAGTTATAAAATGTTAAAGAAAACTACTAATCAAGGATTTGCGATGCATCATTAAAAACTACTTTGAAAATATTCGATTGAAAACATACATAACGGTATTAATGGTACACAGAAAAAAATGCGAGCATTGGAAGGAAGATTTTCAATTAGTTGGCATAAATTGAATAAAAATATATATAACTAGGTACAGCAAGGTCTTTTGTGATTCAGTTACTTAGTTGCTGTATCTATATGTTACATCTTGTCAGGCTTGAATGGAATCAAGACGCTTATTTACAACAATCGCAATCTTATTAGAAGTTTAACCAATTATTTTTTTCAGTGTACTACTCTTACAATGAGACCAAATAATAAAGGAGTTCCGATTTAGTAATCATTTTCTTTACACATAATAACAAGCTAACCAAATGGTACAAATCGTGTTCTTTCGCTCGCTATCTTTATTCATAGTACAAAATGGTAAGAAGAGAAATTCAGTTCTATTGCCGGTCGCGAAACTAATAGCTTCAAATAGCTTCTCTTTAAGAAAGTAGTACTAACCTTATTCTTTTGCGATTTAATGTGGTGTTTGTTACATTATTTTTAATTTAATATTATCAAACCAATTAATTATTACTTTCAAGTAATGCTACAGAATAGATAATAGTACAAGTACAGAAGGCACACTCCTTTGATCTTTACAAAAGCCGCTTTTTTCTTAGCCTAAAACAGGGTAGCTATCACTTTATCGAAACTCCTTTCATCGAATGTATCATTTCATCGAATTTCATTTCATCGGAAGCTAATTTCCACGTGCAGGAGTTATAACTTTTTGGTGGTGTCAGGTCTAACCTAACCTAACCGACGTAACACATGTTTAAGATAACCTGAAAACAATAAGATTTCAGCAGAAATTAGCTTTCGATGAAATGAAATTCGATGAAATGATACGTTCGATGAAAGGTGTTTCGATAAAGTGATGAAATACCCCTAAAACATTATGATTTATGGCCCTCTGACGTCGTCGACCCCAAGGCAAGCCAAACGGAACGTTAAGGCTGTGTACGAACGGTGAAAATGAATTGTCTCACTCGCCGCGTCGCCGATAGTGAGGGCTGTCAACGACTAAAAATAAAATAATAATGTATTGCTCATTTATTTCTTGCATTCAATATACAGAGCAATAAATGTATATTCTTCATACATTATACTGGGTGTTTTTTTATTCGTCTTAAACATTTTGGGGGTTAAATCAGTAAGTCATACTGACCAACTTTCAACAGGACCAACCCCGAAATCTCACAATTTGGACGAATTAAATACACCAAGACCGCCAGGCCACATTTTATTGGCTTTGCTGCAACCCACAGTACCTAATGCAAAATCTTGTTGCTTTATTTTTAAACATTTTAATATGTATAATAAAATAATGCAACGAATGCTTTACGTTACCATGCAACGTAACGAATAGAAAAATAGGGATAGTACGGCGTGGTGGCGCGGGTATTGCGATATATTTTTACGTAAATGTAAGCGTGTGCGCGCGAAGAAGCGTGCGCGTGCGATCCGATGCACAGCGTGGCAGCCACTGAATAGTACCCGTCAGACGGGTAACCGGCATGTACTTGTAGCGATGAACTTAAATCGCGGAGTGAGCCGCGCCTGGTAATGCTTAAGAGTCTAGAAAGATTTATTATATAAACGTTGATATTTTATGGATTTATGGTATAATTCAAATGATTGTTCTACTTTTGGAATGACGAATCCCACTAAATACGTTAAGAAGTGATAAAAAAAATGTTAATAAGCATTTTCTGGTTTGTAGGTTTGTATTTTGTGGCACCCTGTATGTATTAATCTTACTAATATTAGGCTAGATACAATGGAAAATACGAACCTTCTCACCGACGGTTTTTATAGCTGCATTAATTTTTTTCCCAACTTCCTCGGGTTTCTTAATACTATTAAGGGAATTCTTAATACTATCTAAGATATTCCCAAAGGTTTTTGAAATATCATCGAAATTACTTTCTCCAGTTGCGTTTGTACCTGGAACGTCGCGTTTCACAAAAGCGTGAACCTGCAGAAGTGAAATTAGAAAAAATAATAAGCGAACTAAATAAATTGCTATCTTCAAGGGTCACGAAATAAACATAATAAAATTTATTACAAAATTAACCTACTGTTAAGAAGATTTCAAGTCATCTTATGCAAGCAAGCAAAACAGTATACATATGTGACGTTCTCAATATAAAGGGACCTTATGAAGGCAGGAAGTTACGCCGTTTTTAGAACTGTTACCATAGTATTCCTATAGTTACAAGAATAAGAAGAGCATAACTGCCTTCCTCCATAAGGTCCCTTTATACAGGGTGTATTTTTATTCGTCTTAAACATTTTGGGGGTTAAATCAGTAAGTCATATTGATCAACTTTCACTATGGGACCGACCCCGAAATCGCGAAAAAAAAATTGACCATTCCATACATTTTGGCTAGTCAGCTGACGATGTTTTGTATGGGAGGGTCAATTTTTTTTTCGCGATTTCGGGGTTGGTCCCATATCGAAAGTTGGTCAGTATGACTTACTGATTTAACCTCCAAAATGTTCAAGACGAATAAAAAACACCCAGTATTGAGAACGTCACATGTTTAGTTACTACGTGGGGAACCTAAATAAAAACCGGTCAAGCGCTCGTTGGACTAAATGAAATAGCAGCTATAGATCGCGCAAACAAGTTATAAAATTATGCCAAATTTCAAGTTTGCTTGCAAGCTTTTGTAGTTAGTGTTACTGCCACACCATAAGGGTACCTATTCAACCATATATTCGTACCGAAGCCGCGAAGTATGAAGCCGCAAAAAATAAAAAATAAATCTCACGAGATATATCCCCTTGTAAAAGAATAAAGAAAGCGAATGGTTTTAATACTTACACTGATAAGGCACACGGCCAGAGTGATGATCATCAGTTTGTTCATGATTTATTTTTAAAGGACACTTTCAAACTCGACGACTCGACAACTACAAATACACTAAGCCTCCAACGCCTTGTTTTTAAATTGGAAACTTATCGGGCTTCGAATTTGTTATCACTATGTTATTTACAATGGAGCCGTAATGTTATTCCGCCCGACATTCTTGAACATTGGTAGCGCTGGACAAATATAAATTAGAATATAATTACTTAAGGTAACGGCGCCTATTACCGCGGGTATCAAAATCGGCGACCATCACCGTGGCATTTTGAAATGTGCATTTTATAAACAAACCGATCGATTTCCTAAAAAACATATTTTACATGAACGAAGCTTATTTACTTGAATAACGGACCTATTAGAGCTAATATGTGTGAATCAAACAAAGTGCTCGCAATTCGTCAGTTTCTGCGAAGGTAGCGCAGAAAAAGATCGCGCCATACTAACGCGTGACGCCACATGTAAGTGAACTCGAATCTTATTTAGTATTTTACGTAATACTTATGGCAATTGAACTAATGTTATGGTATTTAAATGGTTGTTTATTGTTTTCTGCACGACTTCTGAGTACTCTGTATATATTTTTAGGCCTGGAAATACGTTTAAAATGGAAAATAAAATACATCGGTGATAGACGCCATTTTTTGATGTGGATACTAATACCGTGGTATACCACGGTAACAGTTAGTGGTGATTTTTGTTATTATGCTTTATTTTTGGTATTTGGATCGGTTATACTTATACTTTCTTACAGTTATTCTAATCTTGATCTATTCACGCTATTATAGAAGTATTTCCGTGGTGTGCAAAGTATTCAACCAACCCTTAATTTTTAACAAAAACTTCCGTACTGAATTTGTAGTTTCTATAGAAACCTTTATTTTGTGAAGTTGTTTAAATATTGAGATAAAATCATATATTTACTTACCAGATATGTAATTTTGGTTTTATACCAAGGTCGTTATATATATTATTGATTAGTAATGACAATACAACTGTATCCATTTGTTTTTATGGGTCGGAATTAGGTTTTACAACACTCCAAATTAAGACTATTACCTATTAGACTATTAAATTAAGACTATGGTACGATCGGATAACCCTCAGTAATAGAATGTATAAGAATATATTACCGACCCATTCAATATTTGTTTGGGTCGGTGATAGGTTCTTAAAGAAGTATCTATTACCGAGGGACATTTTAGACTTCTATTAAAATTAATCACATTTAGGTGTGTACTGGTTCATAAAGAAGGTACATATATAATAGTTGTCATAAAGTTGTACATACTGAAGTGTATTATTTAAATATGTTTCCCATCTTCATACGTGTAGTGAAAGGAGATGAATAAGTATTACAGCAAAATTGGTTACCTATTTAAATTTACATTTATAACATATATAAAAAAATCCTAAATATAATCATATTTTAACATTTTATTTATATTTCCTTAAAAAACTTGACGTACAAAAATAATATACAAAGCGGTTATTATTTTATTAACCCTCGGAATTAAGATCCGAATCGTGAGTTGGATTTCTATTACCGATGGTACAAAGTTGCTGTTTTTTATACCCTCGGTAATTGAAGCTGAATTTGCGGTAATAGAATCACAGCCTGTCCATTACCACGGTAATAGAAGACTTGGGTATTTTAGTTTCAATAATTATTTTATAAAATATAATAAAATAAAATGGGTCCAAAAAGTTACGACGCTGAGAGTTCAATAAACACTCTTAAATAAAAAAAAAATCTCGGTCGTTAAAGAGCTTTGATAACCTTAATTTCTTGTTCTCATTTGAAAACTTCCTTAAGTACCACGGCAATAGGCGCCGTTACCTTAATTAGTTAATTTAATTACTGGAAAAAATCTTTTTCGCTGTACTCTCCCATCGTAAAAACGGCAGCTTAAAGCTAATTTCATATGCATCGCAGTTCCGTTCAAATGTCAGTTCTAATAGTGATTTATTAAGTTACCATAAATAGGGCTTCGGTCACAGAACGAACATACTTATGTTATTAATATACCTATGCAGAAAGCAATAACTGATAATTCACAAGTGAAAACTACCAAAAGGATGCAGTTAGGTAAACAAAACGGTTCGTCAATCATTCAGGGGGTTACCATGACATACTAAAGCAGTTCAGTTTAGGTTGAGTGAAAAGGACAAAGCCGTATAACTGCTATTAGCCTTGCCCCTTTCTCTCAACCTAAACTGAACTGCTTTAGTATGTCATGGTAACCACTGTTATAAGCAAAACAGATTCCATGATATTGATATTTTATTATGCATTAAATTATCGGACTATTCGTTTCCATTATCCGTTTATGTCCGGTTCCTATATTCAAACCGCGGATAGAGAAGGTTGCTCCAAATTTAAATTTGACTGACACATGTTGTATGTGGCAAACGTCAAATTTCAACCCGAGGTATCCTTATCTATCCGCGGCGCCGTTTGAATATAGAAACTGGGCATTAGTGAATAAGTCATCATCGAGTGCCGTTGTGGAAATTAAGTTACCTGTAAAATACCAATAATCTAAAGATTTATTTGTGGGTGAAAAGGGTATCTTGCTCAGGTAACAGTAATTTCACGGCTATATGCGAATGACATATAAAATGCCATAAATTTAAATCGATAAATGGTTAACAAATATTGTTTCTTGTGCTCTTTTGCATCTCATCAGAAAGAACACGGAATGAAAAATTGGTAACCTTATTGGTAAATCATCGGACCCTCTTTCGTCGTAAATATCTGAATCGGACGCTTTGTGAAAACGCTCTTACTATTCAAGGATTTGTGGTATCTTTTAATTTGTCATTTAAACTTACTGTATCATTAGCTGTGGAGATAATCCAGAATGCCAATAAGGCCCTTGAAATAGAGTGACAATTATTTGAATTGTCAACATTATTCATACCTATCACATCCCGAATTGGAAAGGTATCAGAAACTAAATGAAATTATCGCGAGTGTATATTATACAGTTACACATACGGCTGTGATGAAACTAATGGAAATGTAAATTAACATCCCTATTAATTTATGCATGTATAATATTTTTTATATTGTGATTTTATAACTGAATTAATAGGTACTGCCTGCAAAAACTTTCATTAGAACTAATGTCCCATTAAAACACCATCTGTATTTTTTTAATTTGCGAAGGTAGAACAGCAACAGCAAGAATGACAACACTTGATCAAAGTGACGATAAATCTAAATGAACGCTTCAGCAAATTTGCGTGGTCGTAGCAGTAGTAATCTTTTCGATGCACTTGAAATTGTAATTGTTAAACAATAGAAATCTTACAGCGGTCAAGTACAATCAATCTAACCACTGTGCCCTTTGACCAGAGATAAGATATAAAGGTCACGTCAACAGTAGAACTTACGATTAGATAGCGCTATTTGTGGAGTGTTGTATTGACTAATGGCAAGTGACTGTGATCTTGGTAAATTCATTTCTATTAGATCGAAGATATTATAATTTGAAAATTTTATTATTTATTTTTTAGAGTATACCTAGATTGTTTGACCGTGCCCTGGCCGTACTCCAGGTGGGGCCTGGCCCCGCGCCGGCCCGGCCCTGGCCAGTGTATCATGAATCCACCTTTATACTGATAACGAAGCCGGAGATAATCAACTCCCACCAGCCAAATTACAACATTTTTAAACCTATTGTGGCGGTACCATTTATCTAATCTAATCTTATTTGACCTTAAAATTATATACTTAGTGTATTTGTATTGTAATGTAATGTATTATATTCTCGCAAGTTAGCGTCTGATGAAAAAGTAAGAAATTCAAAAATTAATCAAGTAATTATGAGCAGTGCTCGGAATAAGTATGTAATGCCTGTTTAGGTACCTAAAGTTCGAAAGCGGACGCAGGCAAGGGTGGGTACAACCCCGAAAAATGCTGATTTATTTTATTGAATACCGGGACCCCGAGATTAGTTGCAATGCTTAATAATAAGTACTAAGCTGGCTGCTTCGGCCAGCTTAAACCAAAGGGGACCTGAGACCTAATTTGAGTTTGTGGCAAGTCATTTTATAAACATTCGGCCTCCCTATGTCAGCTTTTATTAATCCCAGAGAAAAGTTTTATTGGTTTAAAATGCTTTTTTAATTGTATTCTGTACGATGAAATGATTTAAAATAGGTGTCAATACACCGTTATCAAAAAAAGAAATAAGTTTCCCGCCGTTTTAACCCAATGTAACCTGTAATATTCAAAACTGTGAGTAAATTCATGTGTATTAAGCATTTAGACGAATCCCCGTAATCCCGGTATTCAATAAAAATAAATCAATATTTTTCGGAGTTGTAACCACTCTTAGTTACGTCCTCTGGCGAACTTTAGGGAAATTGGCGCTACCTATTCCAAGCACTGATTATGAGTGTCACATTATTTAGACATCTCTCTTCCAGACTTTTGTCTGGATAAAGAAATTAACTCAAGACCTAAATGTGTATTCCAATATGTCCCAATGTTTTTTATTTACTTACATGGTTTGTGATGGGATACTCGTTTCATGTCATATTGGTTTGCAACAATAAAGGAATTTTGTTACTACAAAATATTTAATTATACATTTACTACAGACTACAAGACGATAATTATCCAGGAAAACTAAATAATTCTTAACTCGTATCTACGTTACATGGTTTTGATCAATTTCCTGGTTTTTTTGCTTCAATTTCTAATCCTTTTTAGTTTCGGTGGTCAGTGAACTGAAATAAAAGAAATGTGTCAATCGGGGTTTTCAAGTGTGCTTCGTGAATCCACTTGGGGGCTCCCGTCGTAGGGTCTCTGTAAAAATCAACTTAATAAAATAACTTATAAAATAATGGTTTTGTAAAGAACATTTTTTTTATTCCCATTAAAGGACTAATATTTATAAAACAGATATTTATTATATTGGGGTTCCGTAAATTAATTAAAGTAAGACGTTAGACCTATTATTTCCGTTTTTTGACCCAGTGTGGTAGCTTCCTATCATGCGGGGTTGGGGCTTATGTTTTAGCCTAAGCTATACTTAACAAGCATATAATCAGCCTATACAAAGTCCTATTTCTTTATTTGGCTTGTTCAATTCTTACTCTTTTAATGTTTGAAGAACGTAAACTCATGTGCTTAGTGGATAAAATCTTACCACCTTATTCTTTAGGCCGCTGACGACATTATCAAACTCCTTGTTCATCTCGTCAGGGTTGAAGGTGTTCCTCAACTTGTCAGTGAGCTGCTTGGTGAAGTCGCCGAACTGTTTCTGAAGGTTCTCAAGGTAGTTGGCGTCAGAGGCAGCGGTCGGGGTCTCGCGTTTCACAAACGCATGGACCTGCACAAATAATGCATAAATATCAGGGGATTTGTATGGCATGGAAAAGGCAAACGAGCACACGGGCACCCGATGGTAAGTGGGCAGATCCCACGATATATCCAATCTCAAGTCTACACTCTCAAGACTTCAATCTTAAGATTACAATTGCATTGCCAACCCTGTTTCACTCGTGTTATCGCAATACCGGAACACTGCGAACGCTACTGCTTGTTGTTATACGATTTTTTTATAAATACCTACCTATATATAAAAAAACATGGACATCATCACTTCATCATCATCATTTTGCTCTTACCGGGGTTCGAACCCAGGACTCCTAGGGTCGTATTAATAAACTGATATTGGCTGAGATGTCCGTCTCAAGATGCGTCAAAAATGACAGTTTTCTATGGGGTGACGTTTACTTTGAAGCGTCTTGAGACGAGCATCTCAGTCAGTCGGCCCCTAGTCTCATAAACAGGGTCACTACCAACTAAGCTTACTGCGTAGCACTCGGTGATTCTTTGACAATTTTACATAAGAAAATAATCCTACTCTTACTATTAAAAAGGTATAAATATGAAAGGGTTTCCATCACGCCCAACCGGCTCAACGGATTTGCATGAAAATTGGCATACATATAGTGTTTATCCTGGATTGGCACTTAGGATACTTTTAGCAGCAGCCCAAAAAGCAGACTGACAGGAAGCAGACCAAAAAGAAGATGGCGGACCACTTGGGCACGTTCCAATCTAAACGATTGGCACTCAATAGGGGTAAATCGCGGGAAATGTGGAAGCCTTAGCCCAGCAGACGAAATATTAAACTGGCTAAATATTTATGTTCTTATAAGAGTACTTACGCTTATAAGGCAGACAGCCAGAAGTATAAACAGTGATTTCTGCATGGTGTATTTTGACTCGACTTCACGTTGCAAGAGCCGATCCAGAACTGATCAATAGCCAACATGACATCCTGAATTGCATCCGCATATTCGATTGCAATATCACCCTTAAGTACTTATTAAAGACCCTAGAATAGAACTAATATTGCAGATAACTCAATGATATCATCAATGGAGATATTATAATTGGTCCTCTACGTTTTATTTTTGGTGCCATATTATTGTATTGTTTAAATTCGATTCGAAACATTTGTACCAAACAGACAACAAATAAATATTAAATATTCCCACGTAGATAATAAAGTCAAATAATATGTTTGGTGAATAAGTAAGCAACGAGCGACAGAACGATCTAGTGATTTCTATTCAACTGCTGATTTCTCAATGAGAGCTTCGAATTTGATACTATTTTGAAAATATTAAATTATAAATATAAATATGTAAGTTTCAGGCAATAATTTTGATGATGTTATCCACAGTTATTTCACTTAATTTGTAGGTACTTTATACCTATATTAATTTGTAGCGACACAGCTGCATAGCTATCGTTATGTGTTACCTATATTCGCTAGCTATGCAAACGGGCTCTTCAGTAGTTCCATGCCCATAGGTCAGTGTAGACGTTATACAAATAAATAGTACTTTGGTAATTTCTTCTTCATATTTATATTTCCTCCCAAAGACATTAAATAGCGGTACGCCAAGTACTCGCTATAAACTCTAATAATAAATATGTCAAACTATGCTCACTAGCTCTAGGTGGCATTTTGTACTAGCTGACAATGCGATCGAATAATGATTTAGAGTATTTTTCCATTTATTTATCAAATTGACAATATCAGAATCGACTGTGAAGTATCTGGCTAAGGCTGTGACTAAATCATATAAGAAGGGGAGCTAAATAAGATCAAAGTTCTTCTAATCAGCCAATTGACGGAGCGGCCTATCAGTCTGTTGGCCTTTCTGTTTAAGATCCGAGAACACAATACAATTATTCTTATTACTATGATTGTAAAGGTTGCAGAAAAAGCAATATGATTTTGAAAAGAAGATGGGACTAAACAAAGTTTCTACTTTGTTCCAGGCCGGGGAAAATTGTAACAGAAATACATTATAATTTTATTACAATACGACAGTAAAAAACATAAAGGGTCATAAAAAAATCACACAAAATGCTTTAATTTCAAGTTTTTATTCGGTGTAGTTGTTACATTATTTTGAATATATAGAAAATAATAAATATTATAATTCAGAAGTCCCTGTACATGAAGTTTTAATTATTATGCTACTTATAGCATTCAATGTCACTCGTAGTATCGTCAATCGCTCTAAAACCCAGGTGTCTTAGTCGCCGTCAAATCTTCAAACTGTAAGAGAAGAAAACAATGATTAGGTAACATTTTCTAGACTTGAACAGTAAGCAAAATATGCATAGATATATATATTGTGGGCGATGTGGCTCAAATTTCACAGATAAGTGATAATTTTGTGAATCGCTTAAGTATTTTAAAAATTATGTTTTGAGGTTATTTTTTTAGTGTTTTTATACAATATTTTATTTTTGCGTATAACGTCTATTTAATGTGAAGAATCATTGAATAGGCCACACACAAAACTACGCAAATGTACGCTACGTCAAATGTATATTTGGTTTCGTAATTTATAGTATTATAAATACTATAATATAAATATATATAGTAAACTTTAATGATTGAAATTTTAATAAGGTAAAAAACATACCGCTTTAGACAATCTATTTAGGTGATCGCCGAGAACCTCGAAAACAGGCTGTACTTGTTTGACGTTGACTTCGTCGACGGTGTTGGCGAGGGTCTGGTCAATGCAGCTTTTGAACTGTTCCATGTGTTTTTGGAAGGATTCCAGGGGGTTAGCCGCAGCTGGCCCTGAAGCAGCCCGTCGAACGAAAGCATCTGACTGCGAATGTACAAGAATGCTTTTAAAATATCTGTTTTACTACATTTCCTGTAATGAACGGCAATTGGACGTAGTTTAGCGAAAAGGATCCAATTCAACCATTTCACACTTGTAGAATTTGACATAAAATTGACAGCCATAACGTTCAAATTTAAATACATTTTGCTTTGTGGGTTGGATCATTTTCCCTAAACTACGTCCAATTAATCTCCAATCCTAACACAATATGGACCTCGTCCACGTCAAGTCATAAAAAGCTGTCAAGTGCAAATCGGACTTGCACACTGTACACATTTGGCAGGTTTTAAGTATTTTTTGTTTTTCAATAGAGCTTGTTCTATAATCATGCTACCGTAACTATTACCATTTTTACGATGGAACAAATACAAAAAAAGTTGAAGAAAAATACTTTTCTTGTTTTCTTGTATTGTTGTTAATATTTTAATTTATGACTTTTTTATTATTTGTTAGGAAATCTGCTGCTATATCGCATATTATGCAAAAAAAACAACGGTTCAAAAGATACAGACCGGCATCTCGCCCAAGGTCAGTTTACAGCAATAGTTAAACTGATCTTGAGTAAAATGCCCGTTTCAAGATACGTCAAAGTTCTTAAATGTCAAGTTGGTTACCTACAGGATGATAGGGTACGCCTAGTGTAGGGACCGTAGGAGTAATGTCATGTTTTAAGGGCATGAATGTCAACGCTGCCCTGTCCCTATGTTACTAGACTTACTAGATCCGTATTGGAGTAATCACAATACTCACTGAAGTTGAAGACAAGTTGAATTTCCTTTTGTTTTACGATAAACGCAAAATAATATAATTGGAATTGGCTTGGAATAATAACATTTTTACAAATAACCTATAACCAAAATCCTAGCCTGAGCAATGGGCCTCTGGCTGCAAGCCGCTCGTGATCGGATTTGTGGTGCTCTCTGAGAAGCTTTTGGGTCGCCTCATTTGTCCGTATGGAATCGGATTTTCCAATAACTCTATCCTTTACTTTCGCTCAGGAACCTAATTTACCAGAACGAGAAAGATTGATGTTAATATTCGTCTGACATTTTTTTTCGAAAAGGTCTGAATATTTTTCGATTAATAAAGTACTCTAATGCTTAATTAAATGCGTTGTACTTACTTCAAGACACACTAACACTGCACACATAAAGGCTATTTTAAAAATCATTTTCTATCAACGTTAGTGCAAAATATCGAAATAAACTGTTTGAATAAAATCGCGCTGCGTCTTTTATGTACAATGTTCCTCCACCAAGGATAAGTAAACACACCATTATCGTTACTTAGCAGGTTGTTGTTTAACCGTGTGTAACTAAGTAAGTAAAATATAACTTCACACGTCAATAAAAACCTTTAAAAGGCTTTTTCTAAGTGACTTTTTATAAAATTTAATGGTAACACAATGACAAGCAGTTTTCAATTTTAGTAAGAATTTTAATATGTCTTTATTATTAAGATTTACCTCTTATTTTTCAAGTTAAACTATAACACCAAATAGGATTATTGAACAACTTTAATGGAATTCTAGAAACATTTCATTAATTAAATTAAGACAATAAACTTTTATCTAGTTTAAAAATAAATAAATAAATTAAAACAGCTGCTATAGACATAAAAAATATATGTAATATTTACTGGGATATGATACAGCCATTAATATTTTGCCGTCTGTCGTGATAAATATTAAGTGATCGGCAAAGTAATTTAAAAACTTAAATACCGCGACCCCTGCTTTCATAAAGAAAGAAACATTTATTCGGCTATGCTATAAGTAAGCTTATAATATTATAATAACATATTTAACTAACTTTGTTTCATTTAAATATGTTAATTGAGTAAAATTTTGATAAACACAATTTTTTTTATTAAAATATTGCTACGACGATTCATTTTTGACGTCTTAACCGGACAAAATTACAAGAAATACCACCCTTAGAAATAATTTCACCAAACGATGTTAAATGTTATTCGACTGTTAGCTCATACACTGTGATTTTGACAGCTGTTAACATTATAATCGTCTGTTAAGTTGTTGGTGAAATTTGACATTAGTTTTGATTGTGTTATTGCTTGAAAATAATACTTACTTAACTTTACACATTGTAAAGCGTGTCATAGTTTTAAATGGATTGACAGAAAACTTCACGGATGTTCGATTGTTTGTCTGCAAACATACTCAATTCGCAAGTAGCGTCTAGTGTACACTTCGACTATGGACAGGGAACTGTGCGTCATGCGAATTGATAACCATCAAAATTTACGGTATCACTGAAATTATGGAATCTACTGAAATTTATTGAAATGCACATTGTATTAGATTAGATTGTATTGATTGTATTGTATTGTATTAGATGTGAAATTAAACTGAAAATATATTAATGATTTGACATGAACTTTTATGGCTCACTTTCCAAAATATATTTGTTTACTAATATATAATAAAAATTCTAAAAGACTGAACTGAGGAAGGAGTATCATTATATACCCAAGGATTTTTAATTTAAGTGCACCATGTTATTAACGTTAGGTAGGTACATTATTTTATTTGTTTTTATTAGGAAGCCCCGTGAGAAGAGCTTACCATACTTACCAAAAAATCAATGAAAGTGTTCGTTTCGAAATCGGGTCCCATTCCTATTTCAAAATCCCCTCTTCCTCCATTTGTTCAAAAATATCTTTAAATGGTGGCTCAAGGTTGTCCGACAACTCTTCTACACAACGCTCTACATATTCAACGTAAAATGTTGGGTCTCGAGTCTGAAAAAAGAAAATCAGATTTCTTGGTCACGTTTGACGCATTTAATAGGTAGCACAGTTATGACTTTAGTGTAATTTATTAAATAAAATCAGTAAAGTCTGTTTCAATTCAATTTGTTAATAATGTAAACAAACCGATTTTAAAAATATCCCAATTCAATCATTTACTTATTTGAATTAAAAACATTATGCACATGTATTTCGAAGGTTTCAACTTGATATCTCATCACTTTTTCCAGCAATATTCGTTAAAAAAATCTAGGTCAAAAAGTGAGGTTATTTTTAGGATAGAAAGACTAGTAATTTATGGATTATGAATGAAAAATTAAATGTAATGAATCAAGTAATTCAAAAACCTGATTGTTACCTTCAAATTGGGGATATTGTCCGATCCAAAATAGGTTTTATTTTCTATAGGTTCGTTTTTTACCATTTGTCCAAAAATAGCTTTAAACTGTGGCACAACGTTATCCCCCATCTGTTCATAAACCGCTTTAAACTGTAAACCAAGTCTTTCCGACATTTGTTCAAAAATAGCTTGAAATTGTGACACAATGTTATCCCTCATCTGTTCATAAACAGCTTTAAACTGTTGATCAAGGTTATCCGTCATTTGTTCAAAAACGGCTTTAAATTGTGGCTCAAAGTTATTCGCCATTTGTTCAAAAATAGTTTTAAATTGTGGTTCAAGACTTTCCGTCATTTGTTCAAAAATAGCTTTAAATTGTGGCACAATGTTATCCCTCATCTGTTCATAAACAGCTTTAAACTGTTGATCAAGGTTATCCGTCATTTGTTCAAAAACGGCTTTAAATTGTGGCTCAAAGTTATTCGCCATTTGTTCAAAAATAGTTTTAAATTGTGGTTCAAGACTTTCCGTCATTTGTTCAAAAATAGCTTGAAATTGTGGCACAATGTTATCCCTCATCTGTTCATAAACAGCTTTAAACTGTTGATCAAGGTTATCCGTCATTTGTTCAAAAACGGCTTTAAATTGTGGCTCAAAGTTATTCGCCATTTGTTCAAAAATAGTTTTAAATTGTGGTTCAAGACTTTCCGTCATTTGTTCAAAAATAGCTTTAAATTGTGGCTCAATAGTATCCGAAAACCTTTTAAAATATATCTCTATATCTCCATGCTCCTGGGCAGAGGGCGGGGCATATCTTTTCATTATATGACTTTCGGTCTGAAAAAAAAATGTATTAACGATTGATGCACAGTAATTTTTATGCAGTACTTTCAATGAGACACCGATTTAACCTAGGTATAATTTATTTTCAAATTCAGTAGTAAGAAGTCAAATCTGAGTCCACTTTGATAGGAAATCCGGTCATTGATTGATTGATTGAGGTGTTATTTGGCGAACTCTTTTCTTTTCTGTATTTACTCTACCTACCGTATAACCTCTAATTCCACTTAGTCTTAGCCCATCTTGCAACTATACAGGTTGTCCCGCAATAAAGTGCACAATTGAATAAGGGTGAAACTGCATACATGTGATTTTATCACGGAAAAAAATCATAATTTTGTATTCGGGTTTACTATAAGTAATAATTAATGTAACTCTATGCTATTTTTTTTCCATTGTAAAATCACATGTAGTACGAATATTATTACAATATTGATACTTACGGAGCAAGATTGGCTGAAAGAAAACTGATTAAGCCTCTGATTGAGCAAACGTCCCAACTGTCACGATTGGTCTACACTAATTTGCGGGTAGATACATTTTAAGCATTTTAAGCAGACACTCGCAACGTTTATAAGTTTTTAGCTGGTGTTCGGGTAGTCTAGTAGCTCTTGAGCCTATAGCCAAGTGCCACAAGCTCCGTAGCGTTTCTGTTCCTTTCGTCTGTGGTCCAATCGCGTCATTAGTAGACCACCTGACTTATCGTATCACGTGATCTACCAGTGACATGATTGGTTTAAAAATGAAACGAACAGAAACGCTACGGAGCGTGTGACACTTGGCTAAACCCCACAGCTCGAAGATAATCATGAAAGTGCCCATATCTTTTAAAAACGGATCTATTATTGTATAAACTTGAATGCGTAGAACGAAAGAAAAAACTTACCAATAAACACATATTAGTGAGAAACAAAAATACTAAAAACCTATGCATTTTGTATATGTAACCAACCAAACGAGAATACTGGTCTCATATCGCAGGTGGTTTTATATACTCGTACTTCAGGCTTCTACTTGATAATCCTAAGAAAGGCCCGGTTGCACAAATGTCAGTTAGTTTTCCGTCACCGCCTATTTTCGAAGTAGCGTTTGCCGCGTCTTCGTCCCCGAAAAAGCCGTTTACAAACTGTTGTTTGCCTCTAATGAGGGGTTTACTTTAAAAAAGAAGGGTTAAAGTAGCTGCTGTCACTTTCTTTGCTATAACAATAGAATAAGACGTAGCAACTTTAATGAAACTTAAAAATTAATTGAGTGCGGCAGTTATTTCCCAAATTTCATGTTTCTCGCGTCGGGAAGCTGGTTGGGCTTAGTCTTAATTTCTTTATTGGTTATATTATTGTTAAATGTAAATCGCAAGCCCTGAATCATGACAAATACTAATGTGGTTGTTGACCTCTTTTCTTAGTTACGGCTCATCGTTATATTTAAAGCCGTAACATCATGTTTTCAATGAGTTCAATGACACAATCGACGCAATGTTCGCTCGTCAATTAATCGGTGGAATCAAAAGCTTTGTAATTACTCGTCGTGTATAACTCGTCTATAAAAAAATAATTAATTAATAAGCCTTAGGCTCCTAAGCAATTTCTACTAACGACTGGTACGACTAACATTATTATTTTATTTTAAAGCACAAAGTATTGGTCAATCAATAAAAAAGCGAAATAAATAAATAAATAAAAAAAAAAAAAAAAAAAAAAAAAAAAACAAGAACCGAGCTAAGTATTATCAAACTAACCGGAGCTTGTTTTGCCGGACCAAAATAAATCACCTTTACGTATCGTCTACGTTTGTAACCGTAACGGAACGTGTGATAGTTCGAATACTCTAATTAGCCGCAAAACTAACATCCATTCCTTCTCGACTTTGTATCCACAATAGTGTTATTAATAATGTGTTTATCATCAGACCTCTCATAATTGATATGTTATGCTGGTTTCTTTGAAGTAGCACCTTGACTTGTTTTTGTTAGTGCTATTGGTTGACTGGTAGAACTTAACTCTTAAAACTTAACTCTTGCTATTTGTATTTTGATTTATTGTGCATTGAAGTTTAAAGTAATTAATTAATTAAATTGATTTGAACCCAGGGCTCAAGGCAGGGGAGGCTCAATGCCAAATTCTCTTAATATTGCTATCTTGATTTTGAATTACAATGCTTAATTAATTATACTACCTAGTAGTAGGTATACTACCTAGTAATATGAATGCGTCCTGGGTAAAAAAATAATACCTAATTCTATTTAGTCCGTCAGTTAGATTATCAAAAAATATTGAACACGTACTTTTTGCTTTATCAAATCAATCAAAATTGACAAAGATAACGCGCATTAAAGTTCGGGAGTGGGGGCTCGTGACATCACAACGTGGTAAAGTGTGACACGGCGTGACGTCACGCGGAAATTCAACGTACTATATCTTCGTCACTTTTTGTTTAATTGACAAAAGAATAAATAAGTGTTCAGTATTTATTGATAATGTAAATGACGGACTAAATACAATTCCACTTTAATTTTAAAACTAGGGTAGAAACAGTAAAGTACCAAAAGGTACTTTAAAGGTATTTAAATAAACAACAGGACTTGAAAAACAATTCGAACATAACATTTAAGCACCCAAAACGTGAAGAAACGATCAGGCCGAGTGCGATAGGACACGGCCCGCCAGTGAGCAAACCACTTTCATACTTCACAAATATTATTTGTTTAGGATGCGAAATGTAACGGGTGCCTTGTAAGACTAAGCGAGATAGGTTCAAATATTTCGGGGATAAATTCTGAGCTGAAAAGGGAATTGTAGCTGGACTACCCTGCAAAGTCGACGACGTGCTATGCCTAGTTGTCAGTGACCCTACGAACCAGGTCTTGGCACGGAATAAGTACTCCGTGGGTCCCGGGTTCGATTTCCGGTCATGGCAAATAAATGTGTGATGAAGGCGAGTATTTGTTTCTGATTCATATTAATATTAGTCGTCATCATCATCATCATCATTATTAGCCGCAAGACGTCCACTGCTGGACAAAGGCCTTCCCCAAGGTTTTCCACAACGTTCGGTCCTGTGCTGCTGTCATCTAGCGGTTTCCCGCGACCTTTATCAGATCGTCGGTCCACCTTGTGGAAGGCCTGCCGAAACTTCATATTAGTCATGAGCTAATATTACAAATCATTTAGCTAATTTGTTTCTTACGACACTAAATAAGATGACGTACGTTGCCGTTGCTCCCCGCATCTAAATCTGTAAAGATACTCGTACAG
Source organism: Tortrix viridana (assembly GCA_963241965.1). Taxonomy (NCBI): domain Eukaryota; kingdom Metazoa; phylum Arthropoda; class Insecta; order Lepidoptera; family Tortricidae; genus Tortrix; species Tortrix viridana. Next base: position 7,729,745 of record OY725181.1, read on the forward strand.
TCACACCACGGGATTGTTGAGCCACTTGCTAACATTCTTCGGTCGGGTTTTCAAATCGTTCACGGTAGGCATATGCACGATTTGACAACCCGACCGAATTAAGAATGTTAGCAAGTGGCTCAACATTCCCGTGGTATGGCTGACCATTGCAGAGTATCCTTTTCTTTTACCCGACTGCCGAAGAAGGAGGGTAATGTTTTTTGAGTTTTGTGAGTTTATGTATTTTATCATTAAATTCAAATTCAAATATTTTATTTATTAAATTAGCCCCATCATGGTTCTCTTACACACAAGAAATATGGCTCGAACCTATTAATTAAAAATTAAGCATGCTTGTATTAATAACCGACAATTTCATAATAAATATTATCAAAGTACATTTTGCTGAAGAAAGACATTTCACTCAGCGGTTTTAATTCTTCACAATGCAACGCTCGCTACGTTTTCCTTAATAGTTTTTCAGAATACATTTTTCAAGGAGACATTTTAATAAAGCAGGGTTCGTGAGCTGCATGAAGAGTTTTTATCAAGCCAAAATACACTCGTTTGGCGGACTCTGCTCTATACTTTATCTCAAAAATCGCGAAAAAGTCCATTACAATGACGATGTAGTAACAGCATTCAACAAATAAAATACCTATCCCAAAGTTTAAAAGTTATATTAAGTTATTTATAGGTAAGCAACTAAAACTCCCTGAAGAATAAATACTCTAGCATATTCGCAAGTAGAAATAAACATTTTTTTTGACATGCATCTTAATCCATATTATAAATGTAAGTATCGGTGTTTTGAATTAAGTAGCTTCTTTTATAAAGGGATGTTTTCACAGATAGTCTAAAAATCGGTGACAAAGGTATTTTGTTCCAAGATCTTAAACAGTTTCAGAAGAAACCGTGATGAATAAATAACACGCGACGTCGAAGACAAATGCTCGCTATAATATAATAAAAAAATATTTGACGATATAAGACCATATTTGATTATTTTGGGAGCGTAGGAAGCAGGTTTCAACTTTCAGTGTCACAAGATCGCAGACCGATCCGGTTCAGGACAAAGGCCGTTACGTAAATCCAGTTAATGTGTAGTTGAGATACGAGACGTTATATAAAATTCTGTGAGAGCTTTCCGGAAAATTGAATATCTTTCAGAAGAATACGTGCTGCCGCGCGCTTATAAAAATTTGAATTATGATCCGCTGATGGCTTTAAGTTGTGATCGAATGATGACTTGTAGTTTAAGAAATTGATATTAAATTGAAGTTTTTTAATTTGTCAAAACCTACAGATGATAATCCTAAAGTAAAAACATAAAATTACATAAGAAAGTTAAATCGATCAAAAATTAACCAAGCTATGTGAAGCGACCACCTAAACTAATAAAGGTAGGAAAGGAATCCATTTAATGCGGGCAGACTTGTATCTATATAAGTTCCAGACTAAGTCTAAGGTTTTAACAGTTCATAAAACGATTTAAGAGCCTTGTTGTAACTATTTTTCGGCATGAGAAGGCCTTGTCTATTGATAAAAAAAACACGTAAAAGACTTCGTTGTCAATTGTCATTACCAGGTGTCGCTCGCCTCTATTTTTAATTAAATTGCTAGCTCGTGGCGTTTGAACTGAATTGCTTTCCTGAGTAGAGTATTGAAAAATACGCAGATAAATTTTCATTGCAAAACTGATTGCACGTACTACTGTTGATATTGTGCCTCAACGGACAGTTTCCATAGCAACCAATTATAACTTCTTTAATGTTTAACAAACCTTTTTTTCGCAGAAGGGGTGACTTAATACTGAAGGGGGTAATTTAATAACAGCGCTGCCATCTATGTAAAAGCTTGTCCTTGTTATACTTATTTAGTTTTGTAATGCAAGGTTTAACAACCTTACAGCGCAACATCAAGTCCTTATAAACCAATCTCATAGTGTACATATGACCGAGAAAGACTTTCAGATTACGAAAAATTTGGATACACTCGCATAAAGGCGTTTGGGAGTGAGCGAGCGAAAATGTGAACCCGAAGCCTATTTATACTTTTTACACACTGCAAATTTTTAGTTTCTGAAAGGATTTGTGTGTTCTTAAAGCATGTTATGTACATGGTCTGGTTTTTACTGGTAGCATATTATCTGCTTATAATCTGCTGCGAGTAGTATGATTGTCACAGTTACTGAGATTATTATTTTTAAATTCAATTTAAAATTTCTCTAAAATTAGATGTAGAGGTTACTATCGCAGAATACATTATAAGGTAAGCCTCTAGCGCATAGAGCAAACAAGTCGAAGTGTCTCCTAGCGAGCCAGGTGTGTTTGCTTTCCATTATCTTCCGAGTCTGAACAAGCCCTATTTATTGCTCGGTATTAAAACATATTTTCATTGGAGATACAATTTTCAATTCATGGATCGTAATATTAAAAGTTATTTTTTTTTGGTTTAGGTTTTTAATAGAGTTAAAATATATTCAACGAATGCGTCTTTTCAACATTTCTACGTAGTCTTAGTGTTCCGTCGATCGCGAGACGGAACAACGAGCTCCAATAAGTCCTCTTCCTCTTTATTTTATATTTCGTACAATGCCAGGGAACCATATTGAAAAAGTAATGAAAAACTCCAACCGCGCCGCTCAAAACTCTACTCTTTATTGAAAAACTGTTTCAGTCCGAGCGGAGTTTTCTCCAAACTTAAGTCTCTCGAGGCGGTCAAATAGAGTATTAACGCTTGTATTTAAAGTTACTGTAGACTTATCAACAAATTTAATGCTTTAATTGATGCGCTTGATAGTATAATTAACTATTTATTTGGTGAAAAGACTTTAAACTTGTTTCTTGTTTTAAAAAAGTTTTACTACGCAGGTATTGTAAGAATTGAAGACATTTTCAAAAATTTTACCTCAGGCGACAACAAACAATGTAAAACGTAGATATGAGGTGACATATCGGATTCGGACATCTTCCAAATTAAAATGATCGTGAAGCACCGTTTTACTAAATGAAGACCCTAAATAGGGTAAGCTGAAGAAACACACTTAAAATCCTTCAATCAATTTGAGAATTTAATTTATAAAAAAAAGCATTTCGGTCGACTAAAATATAAAATGAAACGTGACCTGTCTAATTTGGCGTATATTGTATATTTTTACTCTGGCTGTCTCCAAATATACGAAATTGCTGTGGTGTAAGATAAAATTCACGAATTGTACAGATAAAAATATATATCGTCAAATCACCTTAACGTAAAAAGGTTTCCAATATAGTGTGGGATTAGACATGTCACTTGGAGGCTTATCCGGAGGGCCGCCAGTCCCGCCACGCCTTACTGAATATTAAATTGTGTCGGAGCACCCTTATTCTTAAAAAAATACGAGTCCCACTACTAAACTGTAGTTTAGGACTAAATTTTAACATAATGCAGTCCTCCACTAGATGTCGCTTGCTGTTTTGTCCGCAAATGCGTACGAGTATGATGTTTACTAACTTAAATTTTATCAAGTCGCACTCCTAGATCAAAACAGTAGCAACTCAAAATACAACTGTTTTAAATTCAACTTTAATAAAAAGTTCTATGAACTTATTATCAAAATTTGCCAGTTTGTGAGTAGATACTGTTTTGATCTAGGAGCGCGAAGTCCAGATCAGTGAGTCAATTCCTAACAATATATCTTTAAACTATTAAGAAAAAAAAAGAAGTCTTAACGTTTGTTCTAATATCAATTTGGAAAAAAATATATAAGAAACTTTGTCTTCCAATAAAGTTAATCTGTAAGGATGTAAAAAAAATTGTTTTATATTATTATTATTATACCATGTTTAATTTTCTTAACTGAAAAAATTATTAGCAGAGAGCAAAGTTTTTGTACCATTCCAATTGTACTCGTATGTACACAATTCGCTCAATACTTACATACCTACCTTATGTACCTACTTAGGTACATGCGACTTCCACGATGTTAACGAGAGGTAAGAACGAAGAACGCGTGCGAGATACGTACCTATGTTTGTGTGCGAGAAATAGAAAAAGATCTGTTTCACAGATACGCTAATACATACATACATTATCCTCACTCAGTTTTGGTGTATCCATGCTCCGCTACGAATCTTCCCACTGCTTTGGTGGAAACCCTATGGGAGTCTCCATAGCAAAATTCCGAGTCATTCATCATCATCTCAGCCGAAAGACGTCCACTGCTGGACATAGGCCTCCCCCAAGGTTTGCCACAAGGACCGGTCCTGCGCCGCTTGTATCCATCGGTTTCCCGCAATCTTAACCACGTCGTCGGTCCACCTTGATGGAGGTCTGCCCACGCTACGTCTTCCAGTACGCGGACGCCATTCGAGAACTCTTCGGCCCCAGCGGCCATCTGTTCTGCGAGCGATGTGTCCCGCCCACTGCCACTTAAGTCTAGCAATTCTTAGGGCTATGTCGCTGACTTTGGTTCTCGTGCGGATCTCCTCATTCCTGATTCGATCACGCAGAGATATTCCGAGCATAGCCCTCTCCATTGCCCTTAGGGTGACCTTGAGCTTTCTTATGACGCCCATCGCCAGCGTTCACGTCTCAGTACCGTAAGTCATCACTGGCAACACACACTGGTCGAAGACTTTCGACTTGAGACATTGCGGTATATTGGACGAGAAGATATCGCGTAGCTTCCCGAATGCTGCCCAACCGAGTCGGATTCGACGATTGACCTCTTTCTCGAAGTTGGACCTACCTAACTGGACAGTATGTCCCAGGTAAACATAATCGTCAACAACTTCGAGTGCAGAGCCTCCGATTACCACGGGAGTTGGTATTACATGGGTGTTCGACATGATCTTTGTCTTGTCCATGTTCATCCTCAGACCAACTTGTTCAGAGGCTCTGCTGAGGTCATCGAGCATTGCGTTTAGGTCTTCCATGGTTTCAGCCATGACTACTATGTCATCGGCAAACCGAAGGTGGGTGATGTACTCGCCGTTTATATTGATGCCACGTCCTTCCCAGTCCAGAACCTTGAACACATCTTCCAGCGCAGCAGTGAACAGCTTCGGAGAGATTACATCTCCTTGTCTCACTCCCCGCTGCGGCGGAATATGCTCAGAGTCCCGGTCCTGAAGTCGGACTGATATGGTGGCATTTTCGTACAAACACTTTAACACCTCGATGTACCTGTAGTCGATTTGGCACCGTTGGAGAGACTGCAGCACAGCCCATGTCTCGATCGAATCAAAGGCTTTCTCGTAGTCCACAAATGCTAAACAAAGGGGGAGGTTATACTCTTCGGTCTTCTGTATAACCTGCCGCAGCACATGTATGTGGTCTACGGTACTAAAACCTTTACGGAAACCGGCTTGTTCGGGAGGCTGGAAGTCATCAAATTTGCGCGCTAGACGGTTCGTAATGACTCTCGAGAACAGCTTGTAAACATGACTCAGAAGTGAGATGGGCCTATAATTCTTCAGCAGGGTATTGTCACCCTTCTTGAAGAAGAGCACCACCACACTTCTGTTCCATGCCTGCGGGGTTTTCCCTTCGTGAATGACGGAATTAAACAGGGTCTGAAGGGCTTTAAGAACCGGTTTACCACCCGCCTTCAGAAGTTCAGCCGTAATTCCGAGTCATTCATTCCATATCAATCCAAATGAAAGCGTAAAGAGTGTAATGTATATTTATCAAATATATCATTCTATTGGTACTTACTTAAGCTCGTGTTTCATTAACTGGTATGCATTTAGGACAAAAAATCCAGAAACATCTGGATACCCATAATTTTGTACAACTAAAGTGGGTTTATAGCCCAGTGATGGTAAAAGTTGCTTCGGCGCAATGTATGAAGATTACTTAGCGAAGTTAGGCGGGCGATAAATTTTGATGTTTCACTGTTACTTACTCAACATTTGAGAGCTCTGTCTGTGGGATTGAAATATACTGTTGAAATATCTGGGTTCTTTTTGACTGTAAGTTTATAAATATTTTAATTTATTTAGGTATATAATTACTTATATCTAGCTTTTATAAGGCCTTAAGGAATTGATACCCTATTACTAAGCTTACGCTGTCGTCCGTCCGTCCTTTAAAAAGCTGTATCTTTTGAAACTTAAAAGATAGCCCGTTGATTTTTTTCGCAAAATATGCTATACAACGGCAGATTTACTAAAACATAATAAAAAAAGTAGAATAATAAGGGGCGTCCCCATACAAGAAACGTTTTTTTCAATTTTTTTTTGTATTTGTTCTGTAGTAAAAACGGTAATACATACAAGCGTCAGGTATGATTATAATAAAACCCAAAGAAAAACATCACAGTTAAAATCGACCAAATGTGTACGCAACATTTAAGGGCCGGATTAATAAACTAATCTTTTCTAAGATGCCCGTCTCAAAACACGTCAAAGTGAACGTCAAGTATTGGTTTCCACTTAAGATTATTAATTAGTAGGTAGTTATAATTATAATACATTTGGGCTACTTACAAACTACCCTGTCATAAAAAGCGTCCAACTACTCTGTAAGGATTGTATACCAGGAATATAAATGTAAACTAACAGGACTATTTCCGTTTGTTCCAGGTATGTTCGAGACGGACGGCGTGCACCTGCCCGGCACGGAATGCGACTACCACTTCGGCCGGTCCGGCAGCCGGCCGACCCACGGCCGCCTGTACAGTCCGCGGTACCCGTCCATTTACCCCAACAACGTGCGGTGCTCTTACCACTTCTATGGAAGGTCAGTTTCTGTTATTTCTACTGTGTAGAATATGAGAAGTCACCTAGAAATATCCTCCGGCCATTAGCATACCTATACACTTAAAGAAACACTTTATTTCTTACACAGTATATTTATGAACTAATCCAATCATATATTCTGTGTTACAGGCCAAAAGAACGCGTGAAACTGGTCTTCGAAGAGGTGTCTCTCCAAAAAGGTGACATCAGGTGCGTAAAATAGGCATATGTACTTTTCCTTATCATAACCATTGATTTAACATTACGCCTAGGCAAAAAAGGTCTATAATAACACCACGACGTGTAAACTGCGGGACTTGCAAAATAAACTACTTTATCAGTGTTTAAAACACCACAGAACCCTAAACAGAATCGGTCGAATTGACACTTTGTTAGTAGTAGTTTATGTGACGGCTGCGTAATGACTGACGTAAAGCTAGTTAAAACCTACAGTTTCGAATCTGAACGCGTTGTAGAGGTTTTACGATATGGGTGTAGATAAAGATTTATACCTCCGGCTATACCATCAATTTTGATCTTGCTAGCCATTATGGCTTAACGAATGTCAGTTTACTGACTTCAGTCAAAAATTTTAACGTCCGCATTAGTATTTTAGCCTATAAATGTCCCTTTTTTAGCTTATATATAAGTAGACCGTGCAACAGCAATATACAATGTTCAAAATGTTATAACGTCCTTACAAGCAAACTGACTTTCGAGGGCAATAGTGTCTGTCACTACGAAACACTTAATTTCAAACTTACAAATGATTCCACGCTATTGCCATAAAATCTCAACCACCATAAAAAACGGCCATATTCTCGTAATCGCGTCAGAAGTATTGAATGTAAGTCGACAAGCATGGAGCGTACTCGTAACTCGTAAAATCCGTCGTAAAAATCGTTCCGTCCACTAACTTACATTGTAACTAGCTGCGGGAAAGGGGGATTATGCAACGCTATGCATTAAACGGGGAATTCAATATTGACGGGAGAAAATGATGGGAAATTATTTATAGACCACTAGAATGTATGCGTGACCGTTCAGTTCTGACCACCGCTTTAAATAAATAAAATGTTTTATTTTTGTCATGAAAAACAGTGTGTGGGAGGCCGTAATTAATTATGAAAAAAAATATGCTACGTAAAATCCTCTTCTTGGAGTTGTTTGACGTAAATAAATAAGCATTTATTCAGTCCCTTTTATTTAACTATTCATAACGGTTAGGTCCTTCCAGTTCCAACAAATTCACAGTAGCTTCTCAGAGAATTGTTATATTTTTATCAATTCTTACTATTCAAGTGAGAGCAGATAGCGTATAATAACAAGTATAATGTGTGAAAGCAGCAGCAGCGTAAATTTAACTTGACCCGTCTGTACACATAAACCGCGTATTTAGACGTATCTCGACCTTGGTCGATCAGCTCCGCAAGGGTTGTGGGTACCTACATCCGCATAATGACTACGAGCACGCGGGTCAAGCTATAATTGTTGAGATATAGTAGACACAAAGTGAGTGACAAAGTTTCTAAAACAATGTCAGCACTGTCTCACTATGTATGCGTTGGTGTAGGTAACTAGCCCTTTACAAATACCCAAGTTCAAAACAAATTTGGCCGCTTCGATCAACTTTTGATTCGAACAGTGTTTAAAACTTCTACTTCAGCAACATTTTACGATTCATCATTTAAATGGATCATTAAACGAATAATTATTATCATTTATATATTCTGAAAATTTAATATCATCAATTTGTTTACAGTTTGCAAACTCATCAGTTTTCGGTACAGAGTTATTTTAACAAGTGAATTATTTACACTCATGACGTTGAAATATTTGCTTAACCGGGTTAATCCGTGGTGATAACGGACTGCAGTCAGACTAATCATGAGAATTTTCTGAATGTGAAGTAAATTTTATTATGCTACAACGTATGTCAAGCGCTGCAAGCGCTTAGTACCTACCCTTCGTTATAAAATAAGGCTAAGCATGAATTGTTCACCATGAGTTACGGTTTTTTCATTTTATTGATTTCTTTAACAGACTATATCGAGCCTTAATGTAAAGACATATTTTTTGTTTCATCATATCAGCCGAAAGACGTCCACTGCTGGACTTAGTACTTATATTAGATACCTTAAAACTAGGACGAGCCCCCACTGGGCGCATGCAGGCTGCGACAGTGTCCTATGTATGGACAGTCGAGCCTCCCTGCGATCATTTGCAGGATGGGGCGCACCAGGGAAGCGCATCTCTTACGCAACAACAACAACGGCAATAACGGCATTATTTCATTTACTAACTATACTTACTAAGTATTCTTTCGGGTCATTGAACCAACAGATTCCACGACCCGATAGAATACTTGAACTCTTCCCTAACACCATGAGGTGCCACATGTAGTGCCATTTCCAGCCAATAGATCCACACGAGGACTTGACCTATGTGTCTTCGTCGGTTCAGAAGTCCAACAGCGCTGTATTACCCTATAAATTCTCGAGATCTGCGTAGCCCTGGGATTCTTCGACTAGTTTTAAACCTTGCCCCGCGGAGTCATAAGGCAGTGTTGAGTATGTACTTCCTACCACTTTGGCCGTGTTACTTTGTCGACACAATTTGCGATCAAAGCCAAAGTACACGCACAAAAATTTATATTATTCAAATTGATATAAAATATTATTTCCATTTAGGCCTAATTCGATGACAAATTGAGTGGATGGTTTTTGAAGAGAATTAACTAATTGATAACAATGTTTAGCTGTTCAGTGCTTATTTTGTTATATAACTCACGCTAGCTTAAATTGTTTAATGCTTAGCCGATTGGTTTTTGCTAACGGCCACACTCAGAGACGTCAATTAACTTTTAAGTTTGGTTGCTGTTGTCACTTTCTTTGCTATAGAAATAGAATAAGACGCAACAACTTTAATAAAAAAACTTGAAAATTAATTGACGTCTCTGAGTGCGGCAGTAATAGTTTTAATTTTGCCGTCTTCTTTTCTGCAACAAATTGGAAAGACTCACATTTTATAGTTATAGTTATGTCCATCTCTGGGGTTCAAACTATCTCCACGCTGATTTTTTAACTGACCATGTAAATTGAATACTGTATCAAAATGCACTTCTGTAAAGCGCTGCAACTGTCAGGCGAATATTCCATTCTATAGCTCTCGTGCATGATCGAGCTAATTACAAAAGCACGTAGTTTATTGTCTGCACTCATTGCCGCTCCGTTGGATGTGCATTTAATTTATAATTAAATGTTTTCCCCTACTACGTCCGGATATAAAATATTTACTGACGCACTTATATGTATGTCCATTGCGACCCGCTCTCGCTTCGGTTAATATAAGTTCAAATATAGACTATATCTACCATGAAATACTATTCAAAATATTGGTTGAAAGAATGTTTGAAATTGGATTATTAGTTTGGGAGATTACCTCCTTACACCCAAACTTACAAATATTATCTCATTATAATATTAGTGTATTTCAATTGTGTATGATCGCCGTCATTATAAGTTGTAATAATTCATTTATAAAATATGGTCAACACGTATTCGCAATATCCTGGGGTGTTATGCTCATAAACAACTTACTTTTCAATTCGTCGACAATGTACCGGGAAATAAACTTGCCGTGCGTGCTCATAGGTACGTGAAGCTGAGTTAGGTACCTTTGCCCGAGCTGCTTAATGACGAAACCTGCAACCAAATTACACAATACACGCACTAAAATGTTAATAATTCTCTAACGGGACATCTCATGGTCCTCATTCACGGCCAATCCAAATGGACTCAGTCCACCCACCCACCACGGCCAACCACTGGACCACGCCCATTTACCTGCCCGACGCTAATGCTCGCCGGTAAATAAAACGTAGAAGAATTGAAAAGGGCGTTGTTTAAGAATCACCTTTATGTGACCTAGGAGAAATGCCTATCAAGAGATGGTAAATTTTTTTGTTAGCCTGTTTTTGTGTCCCACTGCTAGGCCTAAAAAAATACTCAAGGAAATATTACAGATGTATTTTTCAAGTATTTATAAATAAGTATAGAATAAATGATTCTCTTCTATTATATTCTATAGATTACACGTCTGTGTAACAGGAGGAATGTAACGTTCTTGGGCGAGTCTAAGACATCTTAGCTTCGGAATTTGCTAAGGAGAGTCCAGCGCTGGAACTCCTAACTAAATTACCCTAACGTAACGGCGAAAACTATTCCAGCGCGCTAGAGTGATAATATTGTTACTGCTACAGCCAAAATAAAGCTAAACTCAAAATGACGGGATATAGTATAGTAGTGGTTGGATAATGTGCCGAGTTAAAGATTATAAGATTTTAAAACTGCTAATTTCTTACTGCCGCACTCAGAGACGTCAATTAAGTTTTAAGTTTAATTAAAGTTGCTGCGTCTTATTCTATTGCTATAGCAAATAAAGTGACAGCAGCTACTTTAATGAAACTTAAAACTTAATTGACGTCTCTGAGTGCGGCCGTTATTCTACCACAATTAAACTACTCGTGTACATAGAATGGGAATTTTAAACTGTTCATAGTTAGGTACATGGCTGGTAGAGTACAGTCAACAACTTAAATTGTTGCTTAATTATTACGTCATTTCTGTCTCGTGACTTGACACTGCCAATATGACACGGTTCTAATGTGGATCAACAATTAAAGTTGTTAACCGTACCATACTGTACCAAATGAAAGCTCACACTTTTCTGCGCCTTAAAGTTACTCCGATGTTAAGAAAACAGATTAAAATCAATATATTTAGGGTTAATTAAGTAGGGTTTAGGGTTTAACTTTTTTTCAAGTTCTAAAAAGAAAGGGGTATTAATTATGAAATATATTATTTTTGCAGCTGTCTACGGAGAGCGGACATCATCAAGATATTCGATGGGAAAGACACCAATGCTCCTGCTATAGCTATGCTATGCAACGAACTAACAGGTACCTACGAGTACAGTTTTATTAACTCCTTAGCCGTTGCCCGCAACTTCGTCTGCATAGAAGTCGTTGATCGTTATTTCTTTGGGAAACTGTCCAATATCCCGGAATAAAAAGTATCATATATCCTTCCCCAGGATGCAATCTATTTCCTTGCCAGATTTATTAAGATCTGATCAGCCATTTTGTCGGAGAAAGACAACAAACAAACAGAGTTGCATTCGCATATATTAGTATACATAGATAAATGTTAAAACCGTACTTCTTATTATTCGTCAAGTTCGCCTCTACCACGCAAAGTTGGCAGTGATTTTACCATACTCCGCATACCTAACTCTCGCCAACAGTTCATTATGTTCACGAACCATGACGTCTTGGGTCTGCCAAGATGTCACGACTCGCGAACATAAGTCTGCCTCTTTTCCGCTCAACTTTTCTTAACATGCGTGCGTTTAAATTGGTAAATAAATCACGAAAAAACTAAAAGGTTTAGTGAAAAATATTAGGGAGGTATTTGAATAGACGTCCTTAATAGGAATCTGGTTATTTTACCTTTTCGGTAGGTTTTTAATAAGTACTTAATCACATTACATCAATGTAATTAATGTCTGTACCTACCTAATGCCTAAATAAATATTTTGCTATTTACGTTATTTATTACATGCTAATTTATTTTTAAATAATTAATTCGTATTGAGATTACATAAACAGTTATTATGATACGCTTAATAATGATGCATAATAAACAACTAGTAAATGGTTTTTAACCGACTGTCCAAAAACACGGTTTTACGAGTTCGTAAAATGTATGCATGTATTTTGAAATACTAAGTATTGTCATTTACATTTTGGCTACCTATTTCATTCAATAGTTTCACGAATAGGTATATCAACACACAGGTAGTCGGAATTGTAGGTTGCTTTTTGTTTGTCTTTGTTAAAACAATATTAGCTATTCCATATCCACCCAAGCGAGATTTGGTCACGTGTAGTCCTTCGTATGCATCCAGACGGTGGACGCACATTGTATTTAAGGTGGCGCCACATGGACAACTTAGATCTATTTCCAAACGGCTGGTCAGAGATTGCTAAGGACAAATGGAGATGAAAATTTTGGTATTTGCCCAGCAATCAAGGGCCACTAAGTATTATATTATAAGGTACCAATATAACAAGTAGGTACGACCACAATGCAATACTTATCTCTAAAAACGACCGAGTTTGTACTTCTCTCACTCGGTCTCATACGCTCTTATGCAGTGCTAGCCTAGCCCGGAAGAGTGTTTATAAATGAGAAATGTAAGTCTTCCTTAAGTACTAATAATATAAATGCGAAAATGTTTTTGTTTGTTTGCTTAGTTTTTACGGTCAAACTATTTCCATAATAATTGATAAGTTTATATTTTGTCACATGAAGATGGACATATGATACTTTTTATACCGTTATCCTACAAGGTTTTTTATAGAATTGTTTTGTTTAACCCCGGAAGCAAAGAGAGGGGTGGTATTAGTTTAACGTGTGTATCTGTGTGTTTGTGTATCTGTCTGTGGTATCATAGCACCTAAACGGATCGAGAATGTTCTTAGCTTGGTTTTATGAAAATCCGTTAAGCTATTTAAGATTTATGAGCTCTGAAAGTAGAGGTTTGACGACGCAGTTAGCCTAGTTGGTAGTGACCATGCCTACGAAGGTAGCGGTCCTGGGTTCGAATCCCGGTATGGACAAATATTTGTGTGATGATCGCGAGTATTTGTTCCTGAGTCATGGACGTTTTCTATATATTTAAGTATGTATTTCTCTATATAAGTATGTTTATCGTTGTCTAGTACCCATAGTACAAGCCTAGAGCTTAGTTTGGGACTAGGTCGATTTGTGTGAGATTGTCCCCTGATATTTATTTATTTATTTATTTATTTAGGTCTCCATTTCCGATTTTCACGGGGTTTTAAAAAAAACCGGTTAAATTTGATTATTTTCTTATACGTCCAGTATATGAGCAATGGTACTTAACAACAGGTGACGCTTTCTTATACCCTTTTATCTGTTAGATGTAGCTGTAAAACCGATAACTGCTAAAGTATTTATTTCATAGATTGTTTTTTGATTTGAACAAATCTACCACCACGGACCGCAGCCGCCTGTATAAGCCAAATGATTAATTATATTCACCAAACAATGCCCTGTTCCAGGGTACGAGGTGCTGTCAACGGGTCCAACGCTGCTGCTGCAGTTCACCGCCAACTCGGCCACTCCTGGCCAGGGCTTCGCAGCCAACTTCCGCTTCCAACCGCCTCCCGACTCCACAGCGGCTGGTAAGATCACCGAAAAATAGAACCTGGGCAATGCCGCGAGATATAATTAATTATGTGTAACAACAAATAGCATGAAGATTAGTTGTAATTAGGCTTTAAAATACTGCCCTGCTAAGGTAAAATGCAGTATTTTACACAAAACTACTGTAGCAATTGCAACCCTATTACTCAGTATTGAGGTTGCAATTATTACAGTAGCTTTGTGTAAAATACTGCCTTTTACCTTAGCAGGGCAGAATAACACCTTGAAAGAATGCTACTCGTATTTTTAATGTTAACATTTTCAACGCCATGTCAAATAAAAACTAGAGCTAATGTCAACCTTAATTCTTTCATACTCAGGTTTATTTTGCGTTGTCAACCATGACGGATATTTCCGTCAATGGCGGTGAAAATGTTAAACATACATACAAACAAACGGGTGTTTGAAACGCTACGCGACTTCTTTATATCGCGCTTGCATAATGCACATTTAGAACAAATTCTCAAAGAGCTTTTAATATTACTCCATAAATAAAATTGTAAGATTTGACACTAAAGGATAGAGGGTGTCGATAAGCAACCATTGTAAACCATTGCTTGTCAAATGTACCGGTAAACGACGGATGTAAAACGTCGGTTTATTATTGTTGAAATCCGCAATTTTAATATAAAATTTGTAAAGCATCAAGTTAGCAGCGGCAAAAAGCGTATTTTTCAATCTAAAAGCAGATGCTTAATTTTCTTGATTTTTTATTTAATTTCCATTCTACTTTTCGTTGAAAGCGTCTTGTAATAAATCCGACCGGTCCAGTTAAATTTGCCAGCGCAGCCAACAAGGTATGAATAGGAATGTTGGCTAAAGTCCAGGCAGCTAGTGCTTATTTGAGAAGCACTGGAAATAGCACCCAAGTTAAACCTACAATTTCAACGAATATTAATAGATAGTCTTAAAACAGAGTTTCACAAAGCGCTAAAGCTAAACAGTATTGTAAAAACGGGTATCGAATTCATCGCTGTTCTTTAATGTCACCGCAAGCTGATGATTCGTTTTGTTTTCTTTAATTTGGGTAAATGGACGTAGCTTAGGGAAAAGGATCCAATTCAACCATTTCATACTTGTAGAATTTGACGTAATATTGACAGCAATAAAGTTCAAATTTAAATACATTTACTTTGTGGGTTGGATCCTTTTCCCTAAGCTACGTCCAAATATAAAGAAACATTTAAAAAATATCTTTATATAGCGCCATCTAGTATAAACTCTTGAAACTAAATGCTAGTCTCTACCTGAACTGAAACATGAAAAGATGTGTCTGTTTCACTGCGCAATGGTCGACTGAGCCGATAGGTGGCGCTACCAGTTTCTAAAATGAAAGTATGCAAATGTAATACATTGGCGATATAATTGTTATCTTTGTTACAGATTCAGATCGTCTGCTGAAACTGAGCTTCGGGAAGCTGTTCGAGTCTCTAGGGCCTGAAGTGAGCGCAACAAGTAAGTGCAATTATTTTAAACTATTAAGGCCGAACTATTAAGGTCAATGGGTCGAACGAATAGTAAAAAAAAGTAAGTATAAAAAAATAAATTCAATATTAATACATAATGATGTAAAACGTTAAATGTGTGTAAGTAATTGATTTCCCACATACCAATGCCAATTCAAATGTGAAATATGCGTAAAATTTAAAAAAAAAACACATAAAAGCCTTATGTTTGGAAGGGAAGTCGTGGACGGAGATAAAGTCGAGACTCCTAGAATTCCTTTATAGGTATAGAAATTCTAAACATACTGACAGCTCGCTGGCCGAGCTGATGTCCTGTCGGCGTTAAGGACACGCTTCGAACTATTGAAAGTAAACAATTGCCAGACATCCCCGCCACCTTCGTCAGCCGATGATTTAAGGGAAGTAATGGAACGGAAACAGTGTTTGCAGGTTAAGAGTTACAAAGGAAAAAGGAAATTAGAATTTAACTGAAATGATATTGCAATAATTAAGCTAAATCCTGTTAACAAGTGGGTCAAGGGACAAATTCTTAGTAGAATAGGCAATTTGTATGGAGTTTTTGTACAAGAATTAAATCAAACAATAAAAAAACATAAAAACCAAATCTATAAGCTACGGGATGGTTCATCAAGTGGAACACCAGAAGAACCTAGCCAGAAATGCCTAGCTGTAAGTAAATGACATGTAAAATTTCGTATTTTACCAATAAAATTTATGATTGAATTGAATTGAACCATAGGCCAGTCTACCTCTAGAAGAGACTAGTGAGGTTCCGTAGCCTGTGACAGACGCGGAGGAGTGGGCCGAGGCCGAGCCCAGATTGCAGCCAGTGCCGGAGGGCGAAACTGCTGTCCCGCTAGAGAGTGCCAGCCCGAGGGCAGACGGAGCTACCGAGCCACAAGCGCCGACTAGAGCAGGCTCTAATTTGGAGTTGAGAGACATCCCTCGGGTGGATTATCGTAAATATTTCTAGGATTATAAGACCTCGTGATAAAGAAATTATGGTGGAGGGATCAACATCCCTCCACCATAATTTGTGTATCACGAGGTCTTATAATCCTAATCCAACGATTTTAATAATGTTTTGTGCAAGTAATTGAGTTAGTGCATTACACGCTGTCAGACCGTCTTTCATTTACTACATTATCATAATAGAAAAAGGAATTCGATAGATCACTAGGCACCTACAAGATTTCGATGTTCGTTACTTTAACTGAAAAGGGTTAACATATTTATGTACTTTTAGGAAAGGGTGTGAAAAAAGCTCAGATACTGGTAAGCAATCGCAAGTACCTACATTAATCATGTCATTTCGACCCAACGCTTCAACCCCACTGAGAAACAGCTGATTCTTATTATCTCGCTAAGTACTGTCGATAACCCTTATTATGTGGGTATAAAAGGACGAGAACGAATGGAATAAGTTAATCACTCATGGGTTCCAATCTTTGATTTTAGTGGTGTAAATAATTTGGAACAAATCTAACGCACTCACGTCACGACGCTTGTGTAACATTACTTGTCATCTGTATTGTATTTACGTGGTTATTGGATCCAATTCGGAACACTGGCCTCTAAATTTAAATTTAAGTTAGGAATCTGTAAATTTAGGTTATGTCATTTTAAGTTACGCGCCAATTGGTATTCGGAAATACGCCTAAATTGAATCCACTTAAATTTAAAACTTATCTGACGTCTCAAATGACATCTCTAAATTTCGTGACTACTCTGTCGTCTATGGTTGGTTCTCATCAAACTAAAGTATTGAAGTAACAAAAAAACTGTTTTCCGTGCAAGTTGAATTTAAGCTTTATTTTACATTAAGTTATGTGATGTTTACGTAAAATAAAACTCAAAAATAAATTCTTCATTCAATTAAAATATCTAGCAACATTGGTGGCAGGAGTTTTTTCTGGCGGAAAAGTAAAAAAAAAAGATTTGTTTGCGAGAGCCGAGAACACAGCTATGAACAATAATATGAACATGAATAATAGAAGTGGATCTAATAAACGCCAGCAAAACTTTACTGGCTAGTTGAAAAACTTTACGCAAATATACACAAGGCGAGAGGTAAGACAAGCAATGAATTATTATATAGTCAACCTTGTTATCTAAGCGCCTTAAATTTTATTTACAAGAATGTACTTTATTTACTTCATTTTCTTCGGTTCAGTTAGAGTCAGGCTATTAAATACTTATGTCAATTTCAGGTAATGCAAGAGAACCACAAGTGGTCCAATTTTGCCTAGTGAGCTAAATGATATGGGCTGCAGAGGAACCTATCGGAGTGGCAGCATGTAGGTATCATGCCAAGATATAATTTGATCCATGTTTTCCAGATTTGGAGTATTTGGGCGTAGCAGGTCAAAACGAAGGCCCGCTAAATAAGGGAATAAGGGGGGACCTGCAGGGCCGACGCTCAGCGCAACTGAGAGAATTATTGAGATAATGGGCAGTGTAGTTATTTAACGGATTCGCGAGTACCGAAACTCCATTGGTATGTATTTTGTTAACGCTTTTAGTGCCTATTTTCACTTTGTTACAAATTATTACAGTTTGGGTTTGAGGGTTTGATGAGGACAAAGTATTATGTCAAACACAAAGTAGGTAGGTAGGTAGGCTAAGTTCACATGACCGCGCGGTTGACGTTCACACGATCTTCCCGGCGAAGCGCCGCGACCTGCACCGTCATGTACCTACCTATAAGTACGTATTAGACGGCAATACTGTTTAGAATGAAGTCGATTAAAAAACGATGCATTTCTATTTTTCATTTTAAAGTTTAAATAAATGCGTGCTCGTCAAACGCACTTTACCGGACTCGTTTACAAAGTATAGCAGTATAGTAAAATAAAAAACCGTGCACTAAAAGTGCTTTTCCCTCCAAGTACCTACTTACCTATAGTTTTAATTTTTTTTTAACTTTACACTTAGGACTTGTGTGGATTGAACCTTACGTACTTATCATGCAGAGGAACGTGGTATGGTAGGTAATTAATAAACTGTTCTTATTGTTTTAGGAGCTTGAGATAACCCTGTCGCCACTCCATTGGAGAACTCCCCGCCATCCGTCAAAGTGGCGAACTGGTTGCGGCGGCGATAAGGACGCGTGAAGAGTGCAATGAAGTAGTTTTTATTTGTACTTGTGCTTTAATTTAATATTAAGTATGTAGGTGTTCATTTTTTATTAAAAAATTTTTAGACAAATACTACTTGTTTGCTATTTACTTTCACCCCCGCATACAACTTCGATCCGCAATCAACTACAACTTCGCACCTCCGTCAGTCTCCACGCAAGCGTATAAGAACAAAGCTATCTTTATTTTTAAACGTATCGTCAGTTAAACAAAAATTATTACTGCACAACTATTACCATTTTGATCTGACTTGGTGTTTCAAAACTAAAATTGTATCTACTGGAGCGCCAGTTGACGCGAACGTACCTACTTACTGCCTGCTGGCCACTCTTGCCGGCGTCGTATAGCAGTTCCCCAAGGCCCTGGCGAACGCGCTACGTAGGTCCTACTCGCTCGTTTTCGATAAGTATAATTTTATTATCTCGGGGCATCTGGCCGATTGAGTACCTAAAAGGGCTTAGTATAAACGGGCCACATTTTTCTGCAATTTGTAGCCGGGAACAATAGCTGTATTTATTAGACTGAGTATATGCCAGAACAAGATGGGCATCTTGTTCTTCATCATTTAGGATATATTTCCGGCTATAAAAAAATGCAGAAAAATGTAGCCCGTTTAGAAGCCCCATAAGTAGGTATAACAACCCCTATCAAGTGAATCGCGGAGGATTGAACAAGTTGCACTCTACCTACTAATAAAAGTTATTAAAAAGCTTATGGAATAAAAACACTTTTTATGTTATAGATGCTAATGTAAATAAAAGATCCAAAGTATATATGTAGAAAATAACAACGGACCCTAACTACCCCTTAGTTAAGGTCCATTATGACGTACCTATTGGAGGTTTCAAATGATGGGCAAGTGAAAAGTAACAATGCGTCATTAATATTGACTATCGCAAATGATCGTCTCGGGGACCCATAACTAGCTTCAAACCCCACAGTTTGTATAAAAGCAACAACTTGGCTGGCAACTGGCGCTTATAAAATAACTTACAACACCGGTCATTTAAAAGCCAGGAAAGAATATATTAATTTTAAAAAACGCTACAAGGAATAATTTACTGAGCTAACTGAAAACATATACCTAAGCAAGTATTCTTTTTTTTTAGAAACTATCGACCCGCATTAGGCTTCGCACGGGTAGCAGCACTAATTATAATATTCCTAATGTTCATAAAACCGGCCAAATGTGTACGGAACTGTCAGTGCGTGAGTCCGACTCGCATTTGACCGGTTTTAAATTACCTATTCAAGTGATATTTTTAATTTCAACATAAGAAATTGTATAAAAAAAACATTTCATTTAGGACACAAGTTTTTAATTTTCATTCAAACTCCTAACTAGCGCCACACGTATATATCACGTGCGGCGTTAGTGAAGTCTGAAGATGGTTCTTCGTCAACATCGAGTTGAGAGGTGCTGGTGTTCTTCACTATCCCCTGAAAAAAAATGAGCATTACAAATAGACTCTTTAAATAGGTATAATAAAAAGTTTGGGTTAAACAATGGTAGTCGAGAACACTAATTGTGCAAAGAAAATTAAGCCGTGTGCAAGAAAGAACCTATCAAAAAACTGCCTGTATATTAAAAAACGCCATGTTTAAACTCTCAACTTGGCAGTGTACTTTTAAATATTAATCCAATAAGAAGTATAGATAGTGCGTGCAGCGTGCAACCTGCAACTTTAAATTAGGGCTACCTTTATAGGGCTGTAATGCAGCACCCGGTCTTTATTTAAGCACCTGAATTTGCTTTGCACTTAAGCAAACCAAATGGATATTAGAATATGGAGGAAACATGCCTTGAAGACATGTCTAGAGTCCCAGGAAAATTCAATGACTTTCAATGAAATAATTTCTTTACCATTATTTTTGGCAAAGTTGTTCGTAATAAAATTTGTTTTATGAATGTATCAACAAAAAAATTAAATTACGATTAATACTGGCACAGCTATAAACTTTACTTATACATATTATAATCCTACTAATATTATAAAGTTTGTGTGTTTGTATGTGTGAAAATTTGGTAGTACCCAAGGGAAAACCGATAAACGACTTCTACGCGGACGGAGTCGCGGGCAAAAGCTAGTTTAACATACCTCCATAACATAATCAGCCTATTGCGTGTGCTACACGGTTTGAAACCATGGTTTTAAACCAAGTGACCAAGAATTGCATTTATATTTGTTGCCCGCAAAATTGCTGCATCATGTGTGCATCCGTGTTGACACTTATAATCCTTTTGTCAGAATCACATATCTGAAACAGAAAGAAGGTATATAGATACATTTTATAGATGCACTCATTATGTTGTTGTAATAAGTACTAAACAAATCCATATTAAACTTCCACATATATTTGTGGTCATCAAACAAATCTTGCCTCTAGCAGAAATTAAACTCATGAGCTGTGGCTTGCTAGTCACAAAATAACCACCACTGATAAATTATCAAATCATTTGGAGACATAAGTTAACATAACACAACAATTATTTCTTTTATACTAACACATTAATTAATTAATCTATAATAATAAAGTAAATCTACCAGTTTTTTTTAAATTATTATATAATTGTTGATAATAGGAGATTGTCTACAAGTTTATGAGTTTGCAAAAGTTAAAAATTAAAAAGAACTTGCAATAGTTAAGCCTTTATATAAGCCTTTCTCATTTGATATATTTATTAGCAGTGTGAAGTCCTATACGTTTTATTATGAAACAATTTTAACAGTATGAGCGACCTGTAGTTTATTCAATTGCAATAAAACTCAGTATACCCAATTTTCATAATAATAATAATAACATCATAATAATAACTTTCTAAGTTTCTTTTTATTCCAAAATACATGAAAATTGGGTCTACCAAGTTTTATTGCAATTTAATCAACTTTATAGGTCCCTCATACTGTTAAAATTGTTTCATAATATAAAAATGTATAGAGCTTCACACTTCTAAGTAAGCAAATCTTATTTTACTTATGTTTTTAATCCTTGGTAAGGTTACTAGATGTCATTTTAAATGTGAGTGAGCCTTTTGGCAAAAACTAAACATTTTGAGCGACCAGTAAATTACCACTTAACAAGTTCAAATTTCACAAATAATCAACTAATTTATGGTAAACAAAAATCAGCTATGTGGAGGAATGATATATACTTACCTATATTATTTTTCTTCATATTTTGGACCACTGCACTGATATTATATGGTTTTTGATGTGCAAACATTACTTTTCCCGATTTCAAGCCGGCTGACCCTATGGCCGACCGATAAAATGTTACACACGGCCCACACGGCGGATATACTTAATGAAATTATTTATTTATCCTTCATCTTCGTCAATTTCACCAACAACTATAAAGTCATCCATTATCACTAAGTAAAATATATCCGAAATACTACACTTTCACAATAACAGAGCAAGGTTACTTGTCACTTAAATTTTAGACGTCAAGTTTTAGGTGGCGCGCTAATTTACAGATAAGATAAATAAAATTCTGTAAATTTACGTTTAGGATGTCCGTCCGAATACCAAATTGGCCTGTATCTGTAAATTGAATAGTTTATAAACGTCAAATTATGCGTATGTCTAAAATTAGAGATTTTAATTTTAACACGTTCGGCGGCGGTACCCAAATTATGGAATGTACTAGAATGACACTAAATTTCTTCATACAAATTGAAACTACGGCTTAAGCAGTTCTGATTATATATATTGTTGGTTTGTCTCTACCCGAGTACAGTAACGGTTATAACCGTGCTACGGGAAGACCCGTACTGGCATGTAGAATGAAAGTTATACCATTGCCTATGTCAGTACGGTTATCACCGTAACTATAATTTGTATTTCACACATATGTTTGCCATATTCATTGGTTTTTGTAATCAAAAATTCAAGTAAATCCTTGGTGATGACCGTCTTGAAGACTTCTAAAGCGGTGGGCTTTTCTCCCAAGTTTACTCTAAATCCTGTTGTTGACTCGTCAAATCCGAAATCGGGGATCGGTGCTGTAATATCCGGCCACTCGTTATTACCTGAATCTGATTCAGCTACAGATGCAGGCTCATAATGTACATGCAGACCCTGATCATGTACATGACTGATTCCTGGTTCTGAACTGGTTTGTGGAGCCGGCACACGAAATGTTTGATCTTGGTCTGTAGTGATACATCCGGGAATGTCCGTGCAACGATCGACAGACAAAGGCTGTGGCTCAGACTCTAATTCAATTTCAATTCTGATTTGTTCTTCTATGACATCCACTAACGACGCGAAGTCTTTCTGTTGTAGCTCATTGCCATTAGATAGCTCGCACTCACCATTCACGCTGAAATTTTCGTTGAAACTCGAAAGCACCGCTGATTCGACCATTTCTGGTTGTGACCTGTCGAAACTTGAACATACACGCTCACTGCATTCGTCGGCAACAGCAGAAGTCACTGTCCTGTCCATTTCATGTTGTGACCCCTCCCTATCATCACAATAGGTACTTGCCAGGTTCGAGCTGAAGAAATTCCAATAGACTGGCCGGTTTCACTGTCATCGGAACTGGATATTTCGTCATAATCAGGTAGGTAGTCTTCGTCTGAACCGAACTCACCATCGTCGCTAAACGGTTCGTGTATTGGAGAAGATTCGGGGGTAGATACTTCCTCTAGCAGCCGCCTGAGCCGCTCGTCGTCTTTCTCTCTGTCCATCTATAAAAAAACAATAAAACTCACTTGTAGCTTATAAAAACAAATAAAATGATGCGATGCATTCAATAAAAACAAATAATTTGGAAGCAAAAAACACGTAAACTATACTTACTTTTCATAGCTGTGCGTAACATTACGCGCGTCCGACGTGAGCCGCGCGAAGCGAAGCACTAGCGCGGGCGCCGAACAAACTCGCATACAACGACAGCGGCAAGCGCCGTACTGCGTGTGTGTGTAAGCTTTTGCATCTGTGTGAGTCAGGGTCAAACTCATGTTTGAGAATTATACTTTATTTTGGCGGTAGCCAAATGGTTGTTGTACCCCACATGACAGTAAAAAAAAATTATATAGCAATGGTATGGACTTTCGTCGGGAAGAACCGTAGTGACTTTTAGGAAGTCGTAAATAAATACTGCGTTAGCCGTACTGTCATATAACATGCTACACGTTTTACGGTCATAGCCGGTACCGCCGCCGAACGTGTTAAATAAGGAATTACCGAATACGGATTACGTTTAGACCTGTCAAAATCGAGTTTGACGTTTATAAATTTACGTTTACAGATATTTAAATTTACAGGCCACTGTTCCGAATTGGATCCATTGTTTACACACACAAACGTTAGGCTAAATCCACTTACGTATGGAATGTCACAAGTGCATAGATACCGATATGGCATAAACTATGCAGGTACTCTAGCTATTCAGAGCGTTCATTAGTCTCTTACCAGCTGAGACCTTTAAAAGACGCGCTTACTGTATTCTCAAAGGCGTAACGCATTCTGCGTTTAACTTAGTGAAGTTGCGGGTGTCCGGGGGCAGCTATAATAACTTTCAATCAGGTGATCCCCCAGTTAGCTAGTTTCTGTGCTATAGCACAAATAAGTAGAGGTTTGGGTTTGCTTCCTTGAGAACCTCAGAGACCACATACTCATCAGTACAACTTACCCGCGACTTGTTTGACACTTGGATACCCATTTCTTAGTAGTCTGTTATGACTGTTACCATACTCTAAGAGACAAGCGAGAAAATATAATATGTGCTAGAGGTACAGGTGCCTATGTATTGGTTTGCCTTCTTCATTCCATTACACACACCCACACACACACACACAAGTTATTTCTCTAAAATCTTTATAATATTAGGTATACCCCGACGGGAATGAGCGCTGTCTGCTAAAATACAGGTCTCCGCCTAGTTTAGCAGCGGTGGCCAAACATTATTGTAACATTTTAACATAAGTCTGTCACCTATGTAAAATTTGTTTTATCTGTGAATACATATTTATTATTATTATTATTTTTATTTACAAACGTGCAGGTTTTGCTGGCAGGACGCTATATAACAATAATATAGGGCCCTTATTTCTAAGTGTCACTACGCCTATTGCTATCGTATTCGGCCGCCCTGTCAAGTTAATAAGGAGTTATCATAACATTCATAACATAAACAAACAATGCGGTAACAATTGGCGAAAAGACAATGAAGAATGAGGGCCTAGCATTATCACTAAATAAACAATGATGAAGGCTTGATACTGGTACTAAGTCATCTAAAATAAATATTATTCACCCAACGTTAGCTATGCGGCGTGATTCTTGACATCGAGCGCAGTAGTTACGGCTAGCAACATCTAGTATTTTCTCGCTTGTCGCTCAGCGCGTCTCTGTCGTAACAGACTAGTTAGAAAGGGATATCCGAGCGTCAAACAAGTCGCGGGCAAGTTGGACTAGCTCCCCAGTTTCATGCCGATGCAGCGATATTCCAATGCCATCCGGGCCGTGGCCATTGAAAAGCCGATACAATACAATCTGAATACAAATACCATCTATAGCAGGCAATCCAGTCTTGTTTACTAAACGATCGATAGTCTCGAACTATAAAGGCCTAAGACTAAACCGGTTTCAAATTAAAAAATGGGTCAAAAGCATTAAAACGACAAGGCCCTTGAGTCTATATATAGCTCCGAATGATACAGACAGTCGGACCCAGCAACTGGGCATCTTTGTATCTGGCCATGATGGACTGGTGTATAAATGCAACTACAAATTAATTTGACAAATATCAGCCAAGTAAAGTGCCGGCATTGAGGTGTTTAAAAAAAAACTCATTATGTTTTTCGTAAGCTTACACTGGCGCCCGGTGCTCCCAGTGCTCTCAGGCACTTTGCTCTTGTTATCACATTTTTGCATGTCGCAAGGTTAAAACGCGGAGCGCTGTCTAAATACGTATAAAAAACTGTAACTTTTGAATCGAATTCGAATCGAAATTGAATTTATTTGGGGCCTAGTTAAAGGAAGACCATAATTAAAATGTGAGCATGAAGTGTTTGCCAAATATATTCAGAACAATGGAGTATAATTTCAACCGGTTAGGTCCTAAATGAAGGCGTATAAAAAGCTATAAAAAAACTGAAACACTAGTTTATGAGCATTTTACGGAATACTGGCTGCGATCATAATTTCAGTTTATCTATTTTCTGATATTCTAACGCATTACGCGCACGCATAAAGTACCTACTGGTACAATGGGGTGACTTTCAAACAACGGGGAGACTTTAATATTTTTTTTTAAATCATTGATTCTGTGGTATGTGTGTTTATGATTGAGGTATTTCGCGACATAACTTTTATTTATTTCATATGCAAGTGCAAACAATAAGTAGTTTAAATATTTTCAGAAAAATAGGATATAAAAACTTAAATACAAAAAACCCTTAATTTTTGACATGCTTCAAGGGTGACTTTGAAATTCTATTATAAATACGGATATCAAAGTAGCCAATTTAAGAATCGAGATTGTAAGGTACGTTATGTTTTTTTTTCTCCTAAGCCATCTTCGTAGTTCACCCCTAACTGCTTTAAGTTACTCCAAATCAATAGGCGCCAATACAATATATATTTTTATATTTTATTATGTAAATATTTAAATGCAGGAGATATAGGAAATTTATTTTAGAAATTAATCAAAATAACCCCATATCATTTACGTACCGTAAATTTCAATACTTTATCTGGAAATACTTTTACATCAATATGTCATATCATAGCATATATTGACGGCCCTTGTTAGCGTTCAGTATTTTTGATATGACATATTGATGTAAAAGTATTTACTCATAAAGTATTGATACAATACTGAACCCTAACAAGGTCCATCCATGTATGCTAAAAGTTATTCCGTAGCTTTACTATACTTATCTTCAATGCTTCATTGTGACAAGCTGAAATAAATATATTAAATTCGTTTTACGCTGCCTCCGGTAAATGCACCGTCCAGGTATACAGCGCATAAAACACGCTGTATATAAATAACTGAGCAAGTCACAATGCAATGCGGTGTATACGGGCCAAGGATTTCTGGACGCGTTTTAGTGCTGCCGGGTAAAGCTGGAATAGTTTACGAACTAACGTGGGACAACTATTCTGCCCTGCTAAGGTAAAATTCAATATTTTACACAAAACTACTGTAATAATTGCAACCTCATTACTGGGTAATAAGGTTGCAATTGCTACAGTAGTTTTGTGTATAATACTGTCTTTTACCTTAACAGGGCAGTATTCCCTTTAAGTGTAAGCTTCACGCTACTATTTTTTTGTCTGGCAGTCACGCGTTTCCAACTAAATATACAGCTTGTTTCTTTTATTGTTTTAATTATTTTTTTTATTACAAAACATTTTAAACCAGTTATTTAAGGAAATATCTATATAGATAGGTAGAAACATTATTCACATATTACGCCATGACAGAGATCCTGTTACCACCTTCCGACATCATCAGACCTGCTCTTGACACCACTACACGAAATTGCCATCGAGTTCACATATTTATTCCAAGTTTTCAGTCAATTTTAATGGCAGGGGCTGGTCCAGTAATACCTTACTTATAAAAAATTAACTATATTTATTGACAAACCAGGCGAAGTTAAACAACATAGAATTTAGTAATCTTCTAAATGGTTTATATGGGCGTAAATAAATACTTGGCTATTTAAGTTGGTACTGATTCGTTTTAACTTTTACTAATGAAGTTTAATGCCATGTTTAAGAGTTATATCATGATTTGAATAATTAAATACTATATGTGGGCAAGCAATTATATAATATATATTCAAACATATTACTGTTTTTCAATCGTCCGGGTCTGCGCGCGATGCATCGCACGTTTTCGTTATGTTTATGTACTTAACAGTAAGTAAGTAAGTAATAATTGATGGATAACTGGCATCGGCCTTCTATTATGTAACTGGTATTATGTAATACGTTTATTGATGGCTGTTGTTGTCCTGAATACCAATAAATAAATAAATATATGACAAAATGAAACACGTAAGACACATTGAAGAAAATAAGAAAACAATAACATTAAATAAGAGTTTAAAATTATGATGCTATTCAACTAAAGTGCGACGTGAGACGCAACAGTGACAAACTAGGGAATCCATTCATCTCCAGGCGTGGCGTGGTTGACAATCACTATATTCTCGTAAAAAAAAATAAAGCAAACTTTACCTATTTTAGTATCTAACCTAAGTAAGTGAAAGCTATGTCAGGCACTGAAGTAAAGTTTCTGAAAAGATAATAAGTGCGCGCTACTATCTACTAGCTTTTTCCCGCGACTCCGTCCGGGACTCAAACTATCACCATACCATTTTTCATCAAAATCAGTTCAGCGGTTTAAGCGTGAAGACTCGAAGAGATAACAGACATACAGAGCTACTTTCGCATTTATATTAGTAGGGGTAGTTAGCGGCAATTTATTCAAATCTGGATTTTGTACGCGATTTGTATAGAATTTATTTATTTTCCGCTGTATAATAATAATATCACCTGTACTAAATTAGCCGTGAAGCCGTAACAATCATAAGACAGAACTAACTCTCGCATTTATAATCTTAGTGAAGTTTGAGATGACTATACAATATTTCAATTCGTGTGCTACAAAATGTTGTCAAGCCAACTTTTCAAATATTTCAAAGCTTCAAAATATAACAGTCGGCACACTGCCCGTTAGTCCCGCAAATTAAATATAGCGTCCCCGCTGTTCTTTACAATGTTCCATTATTTACACCCCTCAACGACAAATTTGTAAGGTTTTCTTGAAAACTGGTAAACGTGTGCGAAACCATTTCTCAGCAGCAAACACATAAATAGTTTATGTAGGTATGCTAGCAAAATGAGCAATTTCAGAAGAGTACTACAAAGCCAGTCATGAATTTATAGCAATTATTGGCAACAAAATTATAATAATTTGGATAAATTAAAATAAATGTATTAATTATAAAGATGTTACGGCCGAAATAACTTTTGTATGAAAACAATAAAACGGTAATATTGGAAAAAACTAAACGTACGGATATAGTTTTTATTCCGACTGACCGACCACATATCAAAAAATAAAAGAGTCATCATTATTACCCGTATAGCGCGCTTGGCTTATTTCAGCAGTATAAAAAAATAGCCCACGTTTGGTTATTACATTACGGCAAACTATGAAAACCCTATTTTCAACCGTGACCCGTTGAAAACTCTTTATGAAAAGCTTTGAGTTAGCTAGATTTAAAGTGGTTAAAAATTCACCGCTACAACTTCATTAAACCCTTAAGCTTCAATTCTGCCCCAACAAACACAATCAGGTGCTGTGCATCAAAAATTCATCCTGTACAATCAAATCAACAGAAACGCGGAAACTGCGAGTGGACTAATAAAATATGAAACGGCTGCATGAAAGCTTGCTCGCTTTTAACTATCAAAAACTACCCGCGACGCAATCAGCTTGGTTATTCTCTAATTTTGACGTTCATAAATCGACGAAGGAGCTGTCACTAAAAATGCATAGGCCTAGTGGTTTAGGGTCTTGACTAATGAGCGCAAGGTAACAAGTTCAAATCCGGTTGCCATGAACCAATGATTTGTAACTAAAACACATTTTCAAAATGCTGTGACTACTGAATTTTATATTTATGGTGAGTAAAAATAAATGAGGAAATGAAATGGTCAAATG
Source organism: Tortrix viridana (assembly GCA_963241965.1). Lineage (NCBI taxonomy): Eukaryota > Metazoa > Arthropoda > Insecta > Lepidoptera > Tortricidae > Tortrix > Tortrix viridana. The sequence goes on from OY725181.1 coordinate 7,759,042, forward strand.
AATATGGTTTCCCTGCCAATAAGGCTTTCCTGTTTATCACGTGTTGAACACCAAACCAAAAGACGGAAGAAAGTGAGGCCAGTCCCAGAGTTGGTATTGTTGTTAAAGAATTAGAGACAATAAAGAGTGGTGCCATCCTCTAAACTTGCTCAGTGGCGACCTCGGCATCACATAAACTCTCTCGCATTTAAGCTACCCTATTTGTGCTTAATTCGACACATAGCTATAATGGTAGTAGCACACGCACAGTATGTTTTTCGTGCTACGGAATATAAAAGTAAGATTGTTTTAATTAGTTAATGCTTTACAACCCCTAGCACATTCATGTACACAGTTAGTAAGTAAAGTAAATTAATTAAGCAGAAATAACAGTGCCTACTAATTCAAACTATTTGTGATTAAAAAAATTAACTACACGTAGGTAACTATATTAGTAGTTATTTTGTATTCAGCGACTTACCAACTGCCATACGATTAAATAAATAAATACTAGTAGTAGTGGCTCTCCACTACTACTAGTATTTATTTCACACAATCAATAACTGACTTGGGAAAAGTGAATATGTACAGTCGAGGACAGAAATGTGTATAAACTCTTGGACCTTATTACAATGGAATAAGGTGAAAAAACCTTGGGGGAGGCCTATGTCCAGCAGTGGACGTCTTTCGGCTGAGATGAATGAATGAATGAAGGTGAAAAAGTGTAAACATCTTTCTGTCCTCAACTGTACACCATTTTCAAATAAGCTTGTAACGCGCACTTTGACGGGATGTCCTGCCAGCGTTTTGTAGCAAATTGCGTATGCACTGACACTCTCAACCCGGGTTAGGTGCCTACCCAAGTAGCACACTAGCTGTATAAGAGCTTATACAGCCTTTAAAATGCTGAAACTAGAGTTATAATGGCTCTTATACAGATTTTGTGCTACTTGGGTAGGCACTTGGGTAAGCTGTTCTTGACTCCTTTTTGCGTTCGCGTTTTTTGTCGTTCACTCTCGTCGGAGCTGCTGCCACCTTATCCTTTCAGCTTTCCAAATTGTGTTTTGTATGAATGTATGATGCCACGTAATGTAATGTATCATGCAGACTACCTACGATCGAGTCTGCGAGTTTACACTCCGCGCACTTTGCTGGGAGAATGCATTCAGGTCAAAATAACAAATAACTTAATAACCAGGAGTGCCTTATGGCCTTTGTTCAAACAAACCTAGCCATGACATACAGGGTAGGGTTGTAAAGTTTAGAATATTTATATTGAAATTTTCTTTTATAAGTCAGAATAAACTATTAAATCGAAACAAAGCTTTGATAATTTAAGGAACAAAAATTATTACGCACTGAAAAGGCCCATACAAATAAACAGACTACCTAAATAACTTCAGTTATTGATATATCTTTTCTTTGTCTAAAAGATACGATACGAATACATAAAATATACAATACGTACTTTATTCAAACGGAACCTTTCGTTACCATACAAATAAGATCTAAAACATTTCAAGTTTTTTTGAGGTAAGAGAACACGCTAAATATTTTCTTTTAATTGGCTTGCAATGTGTTGCGTTTTTATTTTTATAGAGTAGAATGTATTGTTTTGTTTCCCATTGTTTAATGCCGCGTCCCTATGCAAACTACAAGCCGGCTTGTTGGTACACGGTACAGGTTTGTTCACAACGTAACTCGTGAACTCAAAGAAGAGTTTGTTCAGCTGTGCCCGCAAACTTGCGAGTTTGCGTTCAATTCATTCATCGAGTTCAACTTTTGAACAAATAATACAATAGGACATGGCTTTGTAAGTGTGGCTTGCTTTTGAACCGTGATCGCTTTGAGATTCGTATGATTAAATTTAGTATTGTTATTGTTGAAGCACGTTAATCAAACTGTATAAAATATACTTTGTCTATTTTAACCCGATACGTGCTGTTAAAATTAATGGTAAGTTAAGTAAAATATATATTTCTGAAAATTTAAATTTTAAACAACACAAATCCAAAACGTACATAAAAGTCGCGGATGTTCAACACCCTAGTTTTAGGAACGGGCAATAATATAAAATATGTGATTATGTACTATTAATATTTTTTTTATTTTGAGTAGACAAACAGCAATCTGCGCTGTCTGTCGAAGGTCAACCTGCAATGCACGTTGCTGTAATAATTCCTGGCCTTCAACTACGAACAATATTTTGAATAGCTTGCTAGGAGGCGGGATGACGATCGCAATGGATGGAGTTCCATTCACAGGTGATTCCTGCTGCCAATGTCTTGAATTTTACTACATTTTTACTGCTCATCGTCATATGAGCAGTAGAAGTGGTTTTGTTCTGGATCAGATAGAGCATAGGACATGGTAGTAAATAGTAAAAACATTACAAACGTCCATACTTGTTTCATTCTTTTTTGTAGCCGGGTTTTAGTTTTTTAACTTCATTTTCTGACGCCCGCATGGGTTCGTACCTGGTGCAAAGGTTGTCCATCGCCATTCAACGTGGTAACGCGGCTAGTGTGATGGGTATACCTTTGCGCCAGGGACAACTCGAGGGGGACTTTATGACTAGGCTTAAGCTAGGCTTAAGTTAAGAGCTTATTGTTATTTTATTATTATTTTATTGACCATTGTATCTATCATTCTGGACAATAAATGATAATTATGTCAAAAAAAAAAATTATAACGCCTTCAAGTCCATAAATATCCTAAACAAACAAATCTTGCTCCTATAATTAAAAAGTATACTTATTTAATTGCCACTTTCGCATGAGTTTCCTTTTCAAATAATAAATTTAATCATTTTTAATTAATTTAACTTGAAATTTTCGGAGATATATGGATAAAAAAGGTTTCATAAAAGGGTCGACCCTCTACATATGTTGATTGGTAAAGTACTTATCTGGCAGTAATGGGTAATTATCACCATGTCCAGGATGACGAGATTATAGGTGATGAAAGAAATAAATAAATCTTTTAAACTTTTACTTGAATTTTAATTATTTTTATATTTCAATAGTTTAATACTCTAATACACCAATCCTAATCTCATAAAATATAATATTGAATTAATATAAATTCTATATTTTGTATGTATTTATTTCAATCAGCTCAGACAATGAATGAATGAATTGTCGGTCGATCACCGAATCGATCATAATGATTTTGAATTTTGAAGGATTTAGATCAATAAAAGAAACGTAAGAGTGGCCAGAAACAAAATCAATAAATAAAGGAGGTTGTAACCACTTTGTTAGAAGTAAATGACATACCTACTTATCCTATTTGGTCGAAATTTCAGATAAAACAATAAAAAGGAGTATAAGACCTTTGTTTTGTTTTAACAGCAATTTCATTATATTTTCAGTATGTATTGCAAAAAATCAGACTTGTTAAAAAAGCCTTCTTTCTATCTAGTTTTAAACAAAAAGTCTTAACAAAGATCAGACTGCCTGTGTACGTTTTTAAGTGTTATTATGTAAGTTAAAAGTAAATAATATTGACAGAAAAAAATTATTTAGAGAAATTTTTGAAATTGATTGTCGGAGCAATATTGTTTCCAATTCTTTTTCTTATAACCCGTAGAAGCCATAGAGTATGTTTGGGATATTTAAGCTGTTGTATGTAGTCTAACCCTACCACCGACGATCCACCTGAAAAAAACGTAATATTGACTTCTTGTCAGTGAAAAGGTTTAAATATGTATCATGTAAAATACTAGATGGTAAAATACTGCAAAATAATGCGATATACATTAAAAAGATACAGGGATTTATGGATAACACCTAATCCATCCCCTAAATCCCATCCATCACAATGTACTATGATGTATTAGATTTTAAACTTTGATACGTCAATTTATTCGAGTTAAACCGAATCGTATACTGGGTTAAAATCTTTTTCGTTGCTTTGAAATTTGTCCCTAGGAAATGTGAAAGAGTGGTTGTTTTTGTAGGACTTAATATTTTATTTTGTTTGACGATGTATGACAATACTTTGCTGATTCAAATAAAATAAACATATTATTTAGACATTTTTTTCATATAGGTATATGAAACGAAACGAAAAAGATTTTGACCCTACTGTAAACAATGTTTTCCAGGGTAAATCCTGTCAAATAAGTTAAATAAACTGAGCGCATAAATCCGCAAGAGAGGTTAATATACATTTTAACATTATTAAGTCTAAAAAAGTCCTGATAAACAGCGGAATGATGAAAAGACAACCTGAAATAGTGCAAGACGCAGCTACTTGAATAGAGGAAGATTTACATTTTCTATTTATTTTATTCAGATGACGTTTTCCCTCAGTTTCTTTTGAAAAACTGCGTTTGCTCTTTGTGATCTTCGTATTGTTAAATGTGAAACGTTATTTTTGACAACTTTTTATTTATTTTTGAATTACTTATTATTAACTTAGCAATTGCAATTTCTTGACAAATGTAAACTTAATAACTCTAAAAAAAATCTGCTAAAAAGCAAACACCTAGGTTTTAGTGAATAATCAAAAGTTATCAAAAGTCAGATAAAATACGATATCGCTTGACTACTTAATACCTATACTCATCAAGGCAATTGCCATTTCCTGACAAATTTAAACCTTGCCATTACGTTCCGCTAAAGTCGCTAAAAGTCGCAATGCGAATGTCCGTTCCATAATTAATAGTCCGTGCTTGCTGATTGAATGTGGTCGATACAATATCAGGCTAGATGTCGAGACAATCAGGCATTTAGGTCACTAGTCGCAGATGCAGGTTAAATAATTGAGATCGCTGTCGACATTGGCGGCGGAGTCCCGCTTATCTCGGAAATAGACGATGGTTGAGGTTCACGTAACCATTGTGTACAATAAGTTACATTTGTAGCCGTTTCATTTTTAATACAAAGTACAATACAATACAACAATACAATAACTCTTTATTGAACACCACATACAGCAAGAACAAGAAATACAACAAGAAAGAGTTAGAGTTAGTGTAGTACCTATTGATCGTTTTGATTTAAGCTAGTAATAATAGTATATTTTTGTTGTATTTCGCTAATCACATCCCCATTCACTATCTGTTCTCTCCGCCAGTGTCATCAAAAACGAAAATCTTAATCTGTTTTAAGTTCTAACGCATCGCAATGTCCAAATTATCGGCTGTCTTAAAGCAATAATGAGCTCCCCTCTTTTTATCCTTGCCGTTAGTAAAAATAATGTATTACCTGGTTGATAGATTATATTATATATACATAGGCCGATCTGAAGTTGGCTGCAAATACCGATTTTCCGGTGATACCGATATTTTGCTAATGCGCAGCGAATGCAGCAACTTCAGATCAGCCTTTTTACGTGACGCGAACCGTTACGATGAAGTAACATATTCTATCGATTCAGTGTAATTACATACAAAGCTTTTAGAAGTTGTTTTTCGCTATTCGGAAACTTTGATTTATCGCTACCCTTAGAAAAGTACTCTTTGTCGGCTTTCAGATTATAAACTATCGTCTGTACCAAATTTACATCGAATGGTTGAACGTTTGAGCGTTGAGCGTTAAACTTTTAAGACAAAACAAACAAATACAATTTCGCATTAATAATATTAGTAAGGATAGAGATGTCAATCTGTATCATAACAATTAAATACTGTAGTCAAACCCCTCTAGCTTACTGACATGAATCAGAATGCCATCACGCAAAGCAGATCAAAAGGGTTTAAAACGCAATCTGTCGCCATGTCGTTGTAATATTAGCTTCTTATGTTACCTTTTTTTATTAGAATGAATAGCATCTTGATTTCATTAGCGCTTATGTCCTTCAAAAGGGCTAAGATGAGACTGAACGTTTACTTCGGTTATCTCAAATTTCACACAAACTGGGTTTACTGAAGCTCTTTGGTTTCAAGTTCCCTGTTTGTTAAGATTTAATTAATTTGTCTTTCGTGGACTTGTGGTTGTCTTGATCTTTTAGAGGGAAGATAACGAAACAATCTAGAAAGATAAACATCTTTTTCAAATATTTGCGGTCTAAATTACCTATTTTAATTTCAACAATGTTTGCTTAAATTTTTAATTGTTGACATATTTTGTGAGGTAGGTAGTATTACTAATAATTATTTGATTATCGTGACAAAATATATACGAAATTTTACCGGCCAAAATTGTACGTAATAAGTACTTTAAAAAAAAGTTGCAAATCTGATTCATTTGATCCTTACGTTTTATACTTAATTGGCTTTTGGTCGTTGATCTAGCTTTTCTAATCAAATAATACTGACCCGGCCAATTCAACAAGTAACAAACATATTTTGGGTATATTTAGCACTATTTTATCTCCCTTGTAACAGCCTAATCGTACAGAAGGTTTTACTTAACAAACGACATGCCACAGAAACATAACAAGGCAATCTTATTAGCCTCAGCTCCCATCCTAAATTTTTTGTCGGAACACAATAATTAACCGTCACTCTTTTATTTTGCAAAACGCGGACGGCATGATAATCTGCCGTCTGTGACGCGGCGGCACCGAGCTTTGTTTGCAGCACAGAGTCTAACCTTGTTTTTTATTACCGAGAACGAGCGTAATTTGCATCCGTGAATGAAGTAATGAAGAAAGAAACACAGCGTAAAAGATGATCAACGACTGTGGTAACACCCGTTTTACGTCTTTCACATTCTCTCATATAGCCTTTCTTTAAACTAAAGACTAGGTAGATCGAAGCGCACGACCAGCATTCTTTACGCGAACGATGCTGCCACTTTACATCAAACTTTTTTTATTTATGTTATATAATAATATTATTATTTGCATAATATGTTGACGACATCAACAGAGCGCTCAACGGTAACTGGGATTAATATATCAGTCAAGTCCTGTCAAGTGGCAGGCAGTAAACGAGAAGGAGATAGGTAACTGCTATAGCGGTGTACATTTAAAAAAATTGAGACTTCATAATAAGGCCTGTCAGGACTTCTAACAGACAGGTGGAGTCACCAGAGCACTGCAGTCGGTAAGTTGTTCAGAATAGTAGTACGCCGTTCTCAAGTTTCAGCATTACAAAATACCACCCTAATACTGTTTTAATTGTTTTTAAACCAACCAAAAAGCCAATAGCCTAACATATATTTTTAATTCTTGATATATGTAATGTTTGTTATTATTTTTCTATAATTAATGTTTTTATGGACTTCAGCGTAATCTGAATTAATAGTTTATAACTGTACAATCTCATAACCTGCGGAACCATATATGATGCGCAACCGCCCGCGCGCTCCGCCCTGCACCAGCACTCGCCGCGCGCTGCTCATCCTCAACTCTGTGCTCAGCGAGGCGCCACACTGCGATGTGTTCGCCTCAGGGTGTCAAGATTGATAAATGAGTGTAAGAGAGTGGTTGAGAGAGATTGAAAGGAAGTAAATAAATAAATAAAAGGTAAAATTAAAAGTTTGTAACAAGGTACTTAACTGTGCCTAAGTTACAAATTAAATTAAATAAATAATTTTCGTGACACACAAACGACAATGACATAGCATCTTCTATCGACCTGATTGAACCTGTTTGCTCCCCCGGTTTTTGTCCCGAGGGCTAAAGAAAAGGTTGCCTATATTTTTGCTCGTAACTATCGTACCTAATCTATAGATAACAAGGTAACTAAAGGTCCCTGTCACAACTAAGTTTCCGTAGCGTAATTAAAGCACCATGTGTATAAAACTCTTAAAAGTGCAAAACGTATTTAACTTAATATATCATTACCTGAATGCAATACTAAAAACTCATTGTAATTCTAACGACCTGCAGGTCCATTTTTCAGAATCGAGAACTCAAATCGACAGGCGATCAGTATAAAAATAGACCACTTGCAAAAGTACGTCACTACCAACTCCTATCTTAAAACGTTTTGCCGTTTCATTTTGATTTTCGAAGGAAACTTTTGAGCGCTCAATTCTCATGAATCCACTGCTGTGCGCGGTAGCGGCAGCGGCAAGCGACGAGTAACAAACAAAACCATAGAGATGATCTGCAGTGTGATTCACATTCACATCATCAGACGAATCATTAACTGGCGAATTTAAGGGCGAGATGTTTAACGGAATCACATGGCAGATGAATCACGCCATCAGACGACCAGCGACCAAATTAAAAATACACGCATTACCACGTATAAAACTCTGACAGGGCAACTTTGGCACACAGTTCGGTAATAATTCGTTAACTTATTAATAAGTAAGACGTCTAAAATACTAACCTAAAGTTCTGATTGATTTTATTCAGACTTTAATTACCGCGTAATTATATGAAGTGAAGTAACATACTTATCTGCGACATATTCTAACATAAGTTGTTTTACTCTCTTTACAAACGTGTTCAATTCACGTTAAAATACTTGGTCTATTCCCAACATATTTTCCCGTCTTTCGTAACAACAGGATAGTGCTACATCTACGTGTTCTTTTGAGGTTGCGTGTAAGGTAAAGCGCGTTTCCCCCGTTTTTACGGCCGTATGCCTTTGTAATTTATATAGATTTATACTCCTTGAACATTCAGTTTTATTTAGAATGAAATCCTTTGAATCCAGATCCTGAACCATTCTAATTAGTATTACAATATAAATGTCTAAAGATCTTTTTCACCGATGTTTTTTGCGCAAAGTTATTTTGGTTAAGAAACCGACGTATGCTTTAAATCTGAAATATTGAATAATCCCCTAGAGAAAGCTCGTACGCAATTACGACGCGAATGAAATAGTGGACTGAAGTTAGTTTCAATTAAAACAGGGCCTTAATAACTTCACTGTAGGTATATTGATATTTTTCCTATCTTTATTTTAGAGCCGTTTTAGATATTGTTATCCTTGTACATACTATACAAGTAAGTACGTAAGTGTCTTCCTCTTCTGCGGAATCATTACGATCAATTTTGGCAGAACAGAATTTTCGATAATATTTAATCCAATTTACTCGATAAGTTATGTGTTTGAGGAGAATGAGATTTCAAATGTGGGAATTTTATAAAAAGTACCATCTCTATTTTTTCATAAGATTTTTACGGTTTGAGATTTTAGAGTAGGTACGTTTAGGATTAAATTTGGGTTTAATTTTTTTTTTAAGCCTTTCAGAATTTAGGAACCAGTCAAGATTTAAGAATATTGATATTTACCGAGGAGCATCAGTTCTAAATTTGTTATAAACGCCTTGAACTTGCTTTAAAACAAATTAAGTACTTACTCGTACTAACTGCTATGTCAGTTTCTTGGCATCCGAAAACATCCGATTGCTTATTCTTTAAATGTAATTTGAATTAAGCAGGGTTGTTCTTGTAACATGATTTATATACAATTCAGCGTATACACGCACTTTCTTTTTGGTAACAAATATCTTTTTAACTCCACTTTGCCAAGTTTTTCGGTACAAGAGGCCAAACCGCTGATCGGGGCCCGAAGCGTTGCTAACTGAACTTTCTGAGGGACTTCCTCTTTGTGAGAACGCTAAACAAAATTATGAACCAAAGCCGTGTCATACATAACTCATTTTGTGCCAAACTTGTGTCACGCCCCTTGACATTTCGGTGTAGTTTACTGTGATGTTATTTGGTAACTTTTTGTTTACACTGGCCGTGACTCTTATTTCATTGAATGTTTCCGTTTTCCAAAGTGAGAGTTAACATTTTTTGATAGTCACCGTCTTACCTAACCTAAGCGTAAGCAATGTTCAGGATTTATTGAAAACAACAAGACTTCAGCACAAAATATATGTCGAGGAAATCATACATTCTATAAAACGTTTATTTCAAGCGGCCCCCGATAACTTTATTAAAAAAATAAATATCAATAAATTTTCATAAGAAATCTTTCTACAAGAAGAGGAATGAAAACGGGCAACAAGGTATGCAAATTTGTCAAGTTAACAGTTTAGCATAACAATCAATCTTTTACATAATGTGTTTTAATATATACAATACTCGTAGATTAATCTCCTATTTTAGCCTTAAAAATCACGCTAGTGGAGTTAGTTCTAAAGGCAAAATAGCCGATGTCTCAACCTTATGCTACAAGTCAGGCTCAAGCTGCCTGAAAGCTAAGTATTTATATGTATACTTACTTATTACGAAAAAGCATATCGTTCTAGAATGTATCAGTACAAAACTTCAACGTTACACGTAGGTTATATTTAATATGAGATGAAAAAAATCTTGACTTTCTGCAGATAGTACAGGGATTTGTTACAATCGAAATTTAAATATGAGATATTAATCTCCGCTACTTCGTTATAATTTTAATGATGGTGGCGTTGAAGTTGTAAATAGTTATTCAACCTATTACGATGCTCAGTCCAGCTTTCTTTGTTATGTCACGTATGAACATCAACGGCAAATGTACGTCATCAACTGAATGAGGGATGTACGACGTAATTCAATTGTCCTTTCTGTATCCCTGCAGGCAGATACTCCTACATCAGGATACACCTTAGTGAAGAAAGTGAGTAATTCATGTTAGCAAAGTTATTTAATTTCAGAAGCTTCATTTAAATTTCCGTAAGTCAAATCTGGCAAATTTTCACTAAGTCACGATATCTAATCGGTTTAAGTTACGGCCGATTCAAGTATCTAATTTATCTTCTGTATAGAGTGGTGATATAATAACATTATATATTAAATATTTCATCTCAAGGACTGAAGATAAAAGATAGATTGAATATTGGAACAGGCCGTTAGTAGAAATTGGTTTGCGACCCGATGAAAATGCAAATTAGGTTTAGTCGACAAAACACCTTGTCATGTTTTTTCTTATAAAATTTTAACGTACTTTAAACTTGTACTTTTTAAACCTTCCTTTTTTAAACATTTAGTAAGTTAATTAACACGTTCAATGCGGCATGACCATTATAGGGCCATGTGCGACTTTACCTGGGTGCGGCGCCGAAAATAGCAGTTCTCTCGGTAGTGCGGGGGTGATTTCTATATGTTATCTCATTAGTACAAAAGAGACAAGTATAGGTTTATGCTTGTATTTTTAAGTAGGACTCAGTTTTATTAAAACATTACGTGGCAAAATAATGTTCACGACGCACAGAAGTGAAATATTATCAACTGTGTGCGGCATGACCAGTTATTGCCATACGCCGTCACCTCATGCCGCACTGCGTGAGAGCGCGCGGACTGATCAGTCTTGCGTAGTGATGTGTCGTGATAACTCAATGTATCGGTGTAAGACCTCAGACTATACAAACAAATACAAACTTCTACGATAATTTTTCTTTTAACCAGTAGGTAATTGCCTAAATCAAAGAGAAATAATGTTTCTATTAATATGTACGAGAAGGTTATAATTAAAGTATGTTATCTCTTATTAGAATTTTCTGTAAAACTTAAAACTGCAATGGTCAATCTCATTACTAGTCACAGTCAGTCTGATTAAAGTAATATTTCGTTATTATTGTCTTTTTTCTGATTCTCTTATTTAATAACAAAAAGTGAATTTTGAATATTAAAATAAAAGTAGTTCATTTTTATTGTCGATGATTTATTTTGCAATATTTCCCATCACTATTACCCCAACCAAGCTTTATAATCCTAGTGCAGGATGGCAAAATGTTTCTCATAAAATCAGATCTTCACAGTTGGCCTTATATCTCTAAAAGTATGAAACCAAACTGGAGGCGGTTCCTGCGGTATATATTACAGTATATATGCTACTAGTAGAAAAAAAAAATTATGAAGGTATCTGCAAATTTCATAAAAATATAAGCCTTTAAACATAGTAGGTGTGGGCAAATAAAGGTCACGTCGCACCATGGTAGGTTTGCGTATGAGAAGTATAGAGGTCACGCCGCATTCTCGGCAAGTTTGGTATATTTGATGCCGCGTTGAACGTGTTAATAACAAGTGTTTAAAATATTTAGGACTAGGTGGCAGTGTCTGAAACTGATCGATCGAGCCGTTTGTTTAAGACTGACAATTGATTGACGACGATGATGACGACGCAGTTAGCCTAGTTGGTAGTGACCCTGCCAACGAAGCTAGCGGTCCTGGGTTCGATTCCCGTTCTAGGTCCCCAAGTAAGCTAGGCTTTAGGTATATAGGTGTAAGATTATTTATTTTGAAGAAACTCTACCGATACCTATAACCCATGCTAGAATATAGGGCTGGTAATAATTCGTTTTGGATTGCTGTTAAGCTGACACATCAGTGATTCAAAACAAATTTGACGCACACACACAACGGAGCTGTATACATTGAATGTCAGTTGCGATTGTCATCTATTTCCACCAGAGTTAACGCCAGAGTTTCAGATATTACAATTTAGGCTAAAGGAAAGCTAGTAGTTCAAGGGTTGCGAGTTAAATCCCGATAAGTTCAGATAATGAACCATGCAAAATTGAAGCTTCTTAATACTTTTTAGAAATTCAATATTCGAAAACAAATTATCTTTTGTTTTTGTACATTGTCGGAATCCAAAACCCTTGTTAACTCAACTTGCGACTTTTGTCTGATCTTCGGGATCGGATTTCTCTTTGAAGCAATCTTAAGAAAACTGTGAACCAACTGCAAAATCTAGCCTTTTTATACAAACGGCGATAACGTTTTCCACCCCCTAAACGTTAACCGAATTCGACCAATTTTTGATATGTGGTCAGTCGGAACAAAAACTATGTCCGTACGTTTCGTTTTTTAAAATATTGATTAGTTATAAATAGATTATGTCCGAAATTACTTTTGTATGAAAACAATAAAAAGGGAAAAAAGTCGAAATTTATTAATAATATTGAAAAAAACGAAACGTACGGACATAGTTTTTGTTCCGACTGACACCGTATCAAAAATTGGTCGAAATCGGTTAACGTTAAGGGGGTAGAAAACGTTATCACCGTTTGTATGGAAAGCCGTCACCTCACAATCCTCTTAAAAAGTGTTAGCTATACCAATTTTGTAAATTTACTTTGTTGCAAGAATTTTGAAGACGGAATGGACACGTCATTAACAATTTAAATAAATAAATAAATAATGATTTATTGTCACATAGAAAAATATACACGGCATTATAACACATATTGTTAACTAATTTCCATGTGCTGAGGTACCTACTCGTACCTAGTCAATCCACTACTGAAAATGAAAATGAATTCTAAACTGTCCTTGTGAATCAATCATGAGAACAGGAAATTTGTTCTGCAGGTGGGTGCGGAGAAATTATGAGACAACGATGCGGAGGGAGACTGCAATATACTGTTGTCGTGTTTGCTGTGCAAAAATAGTCGTTGTTACAACGCAAAAAGTAATTAATTACCAGACATCATTTATGCTCGTAAATTTCTCTATAAATATTCTTTAATACGATTATTTGTAACAAAGAGCTGCGACAAACTATACAGAATCATTAAAGTATGTGGGTAACATAAATTTAGGAACATGTTCCGCCCGTCGGTATGCCCATTGATCTGTGGGATAAAAAAAAAATAACAATTACAATTTCTGTACATACGATTTTATATAACCACCTACCATCTCTCAAGAAACGTTGGTAGCATTAAAAACAGTAGATACCGCATGTAAAAACTATCACTATAATACCAGCACTTTGCCCCTAAAATAGTACGTAAAATTCAGGGCAAGCATTGACAAGTAATATAAGAGGGAAAAGTTAAAAATGTTTTGCTGCATAAATTTAAAGCGATGAAGAACTTTGAACTTTTGTGGCGGCGCTTCTCGACCGATGCTATTTCCGACGCGTTCGTGAATGAAACGTGTTGTTTAGGATGCAGTGGTGGCGAAAGGAAAAAGACACGTTTTCGTTTGTCGGAAACTTTATAGAATTTCAACGGTCTCAGCATTGTTGCATTTGGTTTGAATTAATTTAATTTAATTTGATGTGATTTTATTTAATTTAATTTCTTAGCTGTAATTTAATTTAATTTATTTTAATTTCTCACAAATGTAAATCTATGGGCTTTAAGTTGTCTGAAATAAAAAGATCTATCTATCTATCTATTGTGATTTTAATATGACACTTCACTTTCTTGTTGTATTTCTTGTTCTTGCTGTATGTGGTGTTCAATAAAGAGTTATTGTATTTGTTGGTCTGTTTGTCCGACCGCCTGCCTGTTACAGGCACAGTAATGCTGTCAGGTACTCGTAGAGTTAACACGAGTAAATAGACCTGAATGTATTTTTAAGTACTTATTTTACTTTGTATCATACGTGCCATTTACCAATAATAACAATCAACCAAACCAACTCTGCAATAATGTGCTAAAATTTAATTTATATTTTGCAACATTAATTATTAAAAAGGTACACCTCATCCTGTTTCAACCGATTATTATTACACTCAGTGTAAAAGCCTTGTACCGTTTTCTAAAATACTAAGTAAATACTGTTTCTTCTATTTTTGTTCTCATTCAAAGGCAACGGTACATACTATTATCCCTGTGCCCCAAGCTAACAAAGGGTACAATTCCAAATATTCAATTTCATTTTAAAGTATTCCAACCTAGCTGAATAAACCTGGCAACAGACAAAAATCCTGTATCAACGTTGTAAAAAAAATTCGAACCATAAATTCAGCTCTAAGTCTGTACTTACTGCGCAGTCGGTCCATTTCTCTCCCGGTTTAGTTAGGTAGGTAGGCTTCCTGCGGGCCGCTTCAGTCAGCCCTCATGTGTTGAGTCGAGAGCACTCAACCTGAGGCCGGAATCGACTCGGTCCACTAAAAGTGACCTCTGACTTCTCTTTTCAAATCGGAATCCGAATGGCATAAATGTGTGCGACAGTGAATTGGAATGCGCGGGAAAATGCTGGCCAGTTAGAATTTTGGCCCTAAATATTGAACAAGCGAGGAGCGATGATCAACAAAACTTACCATGGATTGTTTTTAAGTTTTGTCTCTATCGCCGTGTGCTGTCAGGTTAATGAAACTATGGCAAAAAGCGCTAGCCGATTTATTGGTGAGTTTTTTATACTATGATGAAATATCTACTAGCTTTAATTAACTATTTACGCCAGCCAGCACGGCGTACCTACGTAAATAAATAGTTGATTATGTATATAATTGTGCATTTGCTAACTATTCTATCGTTATAGATCTTAAATGTAAATTATCACTGATATTTTACGGAAATGAAAACAGGTTTAAAAAAATCCTATGACACTTTTGAATTTATATTTAGTCATTTTAATTCGAAACTATCAAAATAACCTTTTTAGGGTTCCGTAACAAAATGGTAAAAAGGAACCCATATGGTGAGACTTGTCTGTATGTCTGTATGTCACAGCAGTTTTTCTCAGCAACTACACAAGCTACCAACTTGAAATTTAGCATAAGGTAAAAGCACCTATTATGAACAGTGCTCCAGTTATGAACAATCCAATAAATATGAGCTTCCAAGATATATCTTATTTTTAAAATTAGTAGTTTTCGAAATTTTCGGTATTGCCAAGTTTTCTATAAAAATATGTTATTGTTCATTACTGGAGCGTTGTCCATAATAGGTGATTTCACCTTAGTTGTATAACTTGCTTGCCCGCATCTGTTTTTAGTAAAAAAAATGAAATAAATTTTATAAATAATTAAAAAGGGGTCTAGAATGAGGGGTTGAAAAATGAATGTGATTTGATTATAGCAAATGGGGTGTCATATGAAAGGGCTCAATCTGCACATTTCAAAACTATTTTTTTATAATTTTCCGTGACATACTTTTTGATTTATAACCAAAAATGTTCAAAAAATTACCGTCCCCCCTTCCCTCCCCCCTTATCTCCGAAGTTTATGAACCGTGGAATATGAAAAATAAATTGGAACTTCAATATTCTCAAGTGGCATCCACTACACCATATTAATCAGCAGAATTGGATCGTGTTCCCAAATTCAGTCCAAATAGCGCCCTGATTTCTTCTAAACTAAGTTTTTACTAGGTACAAAACGTAGATAGCAGCGTTTGATTTGAAGGTTTTTTACGGTGCGTTACCATTTGTAGACACTAATAGACGACCTATACCTTTGTGTCTATACACAATAATAATGTCAAGTTTAAAATGCATGCATAATGACGGATGTGATTTTCTGAATCACACATACCCACAGGTTGTTTTTGCCACTAAATGATGTTATTATTGAGTCCATATTAAAAAAAAAAACATTTATTTATTTTTCAACGCACATAACTCTTTTAAACAGTGTTTAATAAAGCGTTAATAAAGCAAGGTTTAATTACCGTATCGCGAAATATTGGCGGTTGGTGCAGCGGCGTTATTATGATTCTCTGACACAGCTCTGCTGACGGATTCACGGGATCGAACTGATTTTATTTGACACCTAACCGCTCTAGTTTCGTGTTACGACATTGATTTTGTGCGTTTAGGGCGTTCATCTACTGTACAGCTAAGAGAGGTAACAAACGTGTAGCGTGAAAGGGGTCAAGTTATGCAATTCGATAGAGAGAACTTGCTATTGATGCAGAAAGAATAACCACTTTACGTCACACGGTCGGTCGCCTCGCTCGTTGTGGTCGCGGCTACTGTCGAGTCACCTCGTTGTTCCGCAAATACGGTACAAATGAGCAAAAAATACCCATCATTTTGGGCTTAATGTACCGGATTTGTTAATTATCCGATTTTTACTGGATGATTTATCTGGAATTTGTGAGTTTTATTTATTTATCGCTTCTTTTCGGTATTGACTAGATGCTGAAACCTAACAACAATTGAAACATCCACTTTGGCAAAGCATATTTATTATTATAATAATATGTCCAGCTAAGGCGTTTTTTTTAGCTTTTATTGCGGCAACGCGCTTTCTAGAAGCTACTTAATTTACAATTAATACGTAGTTCCTTTTATCTGGAAAATGGGAAGCATTATTCCGGTTATGAAAATAAAATGCGGTTGGTTGCAAATATTCTGCCGTTGACAATGGTGTTGCAAAAAATAATTAAATCAAAACGATATTTTGTAACATTTCCTGTTTTTTTTTTAGCGGTTTTTGCACTTGCGACCTTTGAGAGGGCAGAAAAGCTTTATCCTATACTCATTCTTTTATGAAGAGCTAATAGAAACGTTACTCTTAAATCTTTCACGCTTCAGTTTATTGGAGTTTCTTATGTATGGGAATTTTGATTAAAGTAAATTCTTATTCAATTTAACACGGCTGACAACGCCTATGGTATTCCTTTAAGATTGGGAGTACTATTTATCGATGCTTGGTAACTATCAACTGAGCAGTTGTTTCTATTTGCATGTACTTGTATGTACCAAAACGGTTACTGTTAATTTTATATATTGTCAATAACAACGTTTAGAAAAAATATTCCACGTTTTTCAAAATTAAAGTATCATAAGTTTGCAATAACGGTCTTTATTGCTCTCTAGATACCCGACCCGGCTAAATGATTAATTAGGGATGGCTAATAAATATAATTTAGGGCTTATATAGCCCTAAGCCGTATTTAGTTAGATATCTTATACTTCATTTTTATTGGCAGAAAGATTAAGTTGTTGCCGTGCTGCTTTTTAGCAGATGGAACCTTTTTTAAAACACTGGGACATTAAATACCTCGTTCAGACAACTTCCAAACTATATAAAGTACGGCCAATGAGACGAGATAAACCCTCTTATTCATAATCGCACAAGTAATAACTAAAGTATGCTTGTAGTATGGCTTGTCCTTATCTTTCATTCTGATATTTGAATCTGACAGAAAGTGACAAAGCATACTTTTACTATAAGTTTGTTGTGCGTTTATGAAAGGGGGAAAGAATGTATACAAACTGACCGTTACTGAGTTATATTGCGATAGCGACCGATTCATATACCTGTCCTTATTTCTCATACGCAATCATATTTTTAGTTGGTCGATAACGGCTGTCGTTGCGTGTTTCGTGGTACAGGAAAGCTGTCAGTACAGAAGTTGTCAACATTAGGTCCGCCATTTTGTGAAGTTCATTCCTGTTTCGATTGCGTTCGAAGTGACACGATTTTTTTCGTTTCCGCATTTTTTTAATTTTTATAGCAAAATTGACAACATGATTGATAATACAATAGATAGTTTTGTCATAAATACGGCTGATTCGGAATCTTCTAACGAATTTCTTCTGATACAGACGACGTTGACTAGAATAGGAAGTTTAAAATTTGTATATAATTTCTTCGAATAAAAATGTTTTGATCTCCTGCAAGCTTGTTTACATTACATTCTTTATCTCGTCTCGTTGGCCTTACTTTAGATACTTTACTTTTTTTGACCGACCTCAAAACTAAGAAGGAGGTTCTCAATTTGTCGCCTGTGTTTTTTAGTCGGCGGCAAGAATCAGGTTACATTGCAATTGATTTCTGTAAACTGTTCTATGTTTTGACAAATGCCATAGAATCCATTTCAATAGTAGCTAATAAAACAACCAAACACACAATTTTGCTCTCTCGTTTATAACTTAGGTAGAGACTCGTAATAATCTTAAAATGTCTCGACGGTTTCCCAAGAGTGCAAAAATCCTTAGTATTGTCCTAAAAAAATATCCATATAGGCGAAGACTACAGACGTACAATAAATACTGTGATCCATCAATATGATAAGTTCAGTTGTGTAATGGATATGGAGGCACTATTTATACTGACTTATCGCAGTATTTACTGATCGTGTAAATATCACGATATTTGATAATTATCAGTAAATCACAGTATTTATTCTACGTCTAGCCTTCGTCATACGATGAAAAATTATTTGCAGCTTAATGATTGTCTTCTCAACCAAGTAGATTGATATAACATAAAAAAGAGACGTATTTTTTCTACAGAAATTGTACAACTTCACAGATATCTTTTCTTATATCCATGTCTAGTCTGTCTCTTTAGTGAATCGTATAAAATTTTCAAGATACTTAGGATAATTGCCCTCGATAGTTAAGTGTGGAGTTGGCCATATGATGGTGCTAACAACACGTTAAAAGCAAAAGTTTTATCGCTTTCCACCTAGAAACTTTTGCTCGTAGAACAAACACGAGTACACGTGTAAATTATGCTTGATTACGAACTAACATGTACAGGTACTGGTCATAGATTTCAATCGTTTTTAAGGAAAATGGAGAATCTTTAGAAATTAATGTTGTTAATTCGTATTTAACAAACTTGACATTATGTTAAAGATTTTTGGTTAAAACTCATTTAAAATATTTTTAAGACTAATAAATGCTTTAAACCTATTAACTAGAATAGACTGTCGGAATTTGCCGGAAATTTTATTTGATACCTACGTTTAACTTCCTCTCCTTTTGGTTAAATTAACGCTTCTGAAAGGTTATATCTAAAGATACTATTGCAACCAAATTAGTTTCACTTGTATGTACTACTTAGGTTGATCAAATTTGGCAAGTTTAAGAAAATCACTCTAACTTTGGTTACAAATACAAATAATCTTCGACTAAATACTTATGGTATTATATTATAGTATATTTGATACAAAGTGTGATCCTAAGTTTACCAAGTTATCAACCCCGGGTACAATCTCTTATGATAATAAAGGGCCGAAGGCTTAAAGTTCCCACCCAGGTTGGTAATAACGGACCCAGCAATAACATTACCCGTATCATACTATCGGCAGGATCTGCAGAATTTGGTCCTTTTAATATTTTTTTTGAGGCTATTATTTTGAAAATACTAAAAAACTTTTGCAGCTGGATTTTTTAATAGCTTGAATTTAAATTCGGCTTTTGTTATTTTAGGTGCTCATATATTTTTAATCAATTTTATTCTGATTTGATGTAGATTTTATACCAACAATAAATAGAATACACCCTGTTTTTCGGATAGTCTAGTGTTTGGAATAAATTGCAGATGTGGCATCGATCAGCAGGTTTGCTTTGAATCAATTTTTTTACCACTCTATTTCGTTTAATTTTCGATAGTATATTTCTCTGTAGATATATGTATAATGAAAGGATGTCGTTACCTTTTTTTAGAGATCTATAAATGAATCCTCCTTTGTAAAGTGATCTCGTCATTTTTGGGTGGATTACAGGGCGTTTCAACCGTTTTTAATATAGTATTTACGAAATCAATGACACCTACCAGCAACTTCTGATGCTAATAGAAACTAGTTCTGCTTCTGTTTACATCACAAGTTGCTGGTATGTGGCATTGATTTCGTTAATATATTGAAAACGGTGATGATGGACGATTGAAACGCCCTGAAATCCACCCTGTTCCGAATTTAATTATTGTTCACTCTGTTGAAAAATTAATGAAAACAATCAGCAAGTTCCACCTTAAGGGTAAACTACGGGTTTGAGCGCAGCTTTACGTGTTAATGTTAAGTCTGACTACCCCAAACTCTGTAAAGACCGTGGCTAACTTGAGCAAAGTGCTTGCATCCACAATTAACGCTGTCATTACCAGATCCTTTTGCTAATTAGCCTGATTCCTAGTTTAACTAACGCTCCGCTAAGTTTCAGACATTAATCGTTACACAGAAAAGCAGAGCTTATATACATTAGCTTTACATAGCCAAGAATTTTTCAAAGAATTTTAATGAGTACGTTTATGGATCCTTTAAAAATGCTCTTATTGTGTTTAGGGCGTAGTGACTTGCATTTTTGAATTGTTATTTATTTGTGCCAGTATTTCAGGATTGAATAAGGTTTCGTTGCTTTAAAAGAGTTTATATACTTATTACGTAATCGGGTTTTGGTATAACGGTCATGATGATGACCTTTTACTTCGTCACTCAATCTAATATGGTCTTATTACAATTTTTACACAGACCAATTTCCGATGAAGGCCTTTCGGGGTAATAAGTACATAACATGTAAAGCTTCTAAATCGCTTTTTACTACGTATATTCTTAACTCATTATTTAAATAATTATGCCAAGAGGTAGGTACCTTATCTCTTAAAATAACGAAATGATTTTCCAGAAAACTATTTAGTTTCCCACATGTTTTTTACTTTCGACATGTACTTTGTGCCTATATCAGTAAACGTGACATTGGTTCAGACGGTATCTCGATGTCTGTTGCCTTTGAACCGATGCAGGCATCTCAATGTCATCTCTTTGTACTCTATCTCGGCTCCGGTATCTTTTCTGCTGAATCTTTGTGTAATATGTCACGGAGATAGGTGATTAATTTACTACGTCTTCTTCCTCGTTGTGTAAATTGAGTGAAACTTTTGAAAGTAGGTTGAAACAAATGTTTTGATTCCACCATTTGTGTTGATATAATTAAAGATTTAGCATTATTATTGCTAGTCTAATGCAGACCAAAGAAAATTAAATCAACGCTTTGTTACGTAACTAGACAAAAGTTAAATCTATCTATCTAGATCTAATTGGGTCGATATAAATTCATGATTCATCGAACACAATTAGGTTTCAGCACCAAAAACTTCCAGAACTTTCCAAAAACTACTCGCAGTTAGTGCCAAAACCCAGACCAGCCTAACCGGTTCAATACTTAAACAATTGTGACAAATTGAGCCGTAAAATTTAGTAAATTCTGGAACATTTTCTGCGAAGAAACGTTCCCCGTGGGGCTTAAGTAATGATGACAAAGACGTAGACTGTTATTTATTATTTGAGAGCTGACCCTGTTATGGCATATTTCATTAGACTTTAATTACCGTCGCATCGCGCTCCGAGGGACGTCACTATAATAATTACGTTAGTTCACTTGTATACCTAAAGGTTCGTTAGGGTAATGAATGCGACAGCCGGGATGCTGCCGCGCGGAGATTTTACAGCGACCTCTTGCATGTCAGGTAACAGTAGTACATGAAAGACGCACATGTTTGATTAATCAATGCTAAACCGCAGCACGAATGTGATCTTGAATGAAATTAATGAAACAAGGACTTACTATTTTTTTTAACGTTAATAACAGAGGTTTAATTCAGACTTTTTCCGTGATATTGTTCGCGTATGGTTTAGTATAAATTTCACTGGAACCACAAAAATTTTCTGACTTAAAATTATTCTACTATGTTTTAATCCAAAAGATGGAATACCCGTAGTGCCCAATTTCATCTAAAGCTGTTCAGCCGGTTATGTTTTACTGTAAGATAACAATCCAAACATTGTACCGTTACAAACTTTTACATGCAAACAAAAACACTAACCTATCAGGTAGAATATGATATTTTACTGTTTTTGTTTCGGAACCGGATGCTATACCGCATTTCAAATGTCATTATGTTCACTCGACTGTAAAAATTGAATAGGAAACATATTTGCGCATTAAATCGGGTAAAGGATTGTGGTCATTGTATTTATTTAAACATAAATGTTAATAATGTATGCCAAGTTCTCCGGGTATCATTGTACACTTCACACACTAACTCCCGGCATGCGTATCGTCTGGTTTTTAACTTAATTTGCCCACTGCCATGCGCTTCGATTCAAAATAAAATAACCAATTGGTAGATAATTGTGTTGATTAAGGAAGAGATAATATTTTTGGTTATTATTTAAAAATAACCTTACTCGCCTTGAAGTTTCGTGTTTTCTACTTGATAAAATACGTATTCAAAAGTTTAGTTTGACGGAGTAACATTAAAATTCTGCCAAATGAGCAAACGCCCAACAGCAAGATGAATAAAGTGCAACACTTGCCAGCCTTATTTAAATACATTTCCAATGCGGTAGGAAAGCCTTCGAAAACACCAAACGAACTCTAAATAATTCAGCAGCGTTCGGATAAAACCTACGCTGCTCGGTACCTACCTACGTAAGTTGCCAACGTAAAGCCGCAACACGGAAAATAATCAGCTTATTGACGACAGTGCTGATGTCAAATATATTGGTATCATAGACATGAAATATCCGGATTTATTGATGAAAAAACCTATTTATTTACTCAAATAATAGCGCTTTTTACACCAGTACACAAAAAAGAATAAGAGTTAATTTATGTAACAGCACACGATATTATCGATACGCCGTTTGAAAGCTATGTTCCAAATAATGGAACTGATTTGGAATAATACTTTGAGCTGAATATTCCTCAATCTACACTAATATTATAAAGAGGTAAAGTTTGCAAATTTGTTTGTATGTAAGGGGTGTAATCTCCGGAACTACACATCCGATTTCAAAAATTCTTTCACCATCATGTAGAATGGACGATTATGTGGACATAGGTTATATTTTTACTTACAAAGGTACTGACTCTCCGCAGACGAAGTCGCGGACAGAAAGCTAGTTCACAATTAATCTGAATCAAATTAAAAACGCAAATCATATATGTGGGTGATTCAGATATCCCTTTAAGTGTTCACCTCTAAACTTTCTGGGGCATGCTGTACATAAGTAAAAATTCATAAGTAAAGAAAAAATTCGGGTAGGCAAGAAAACAAGTAACTAAAATTTTGCTCTTTAATTAACTATTATTTAAAAGTAGTATTTAGTATATAAAAAAGCAACTACATACATCTATGTAAATAAGGATCCCTCACTGCTGCCTACAACTGTTTTCACCACTCCTAAACAAACAGAACAACTTTCTACACAGGGTGCAAAGGTCACTTTATTGTAAGTTACTGTCTATTTCACTTCTGACAAATGGACCACCTGTCACAGCTACAGAAGAGTATGGATGAGATGAAGGTGCTATTTGAGACTAGAATGGCAGCCTTTGAGAACAATTCAGCTGCTCAGGGTCCAGACCCATCTATCGAGGATGATTACCGCTCCTTTAAATCCCTAATTTGGAGTGCGGTAGCAAGTCTGCAAGCTCAGATGGGCCTAGTACTGAAGACCTTAGAAGAACAAGAGATGAGGTCTAGATCTCATATGCTGTTGCTGCATGGAGTCCCAGAGGCAGACAGTGAAGATACAGTCCATACAGTACTCAATATCTGTCAGCAAAATTTACAGGTTCTGGACAGCCATGAACAGACTTTTACAGCCTGCCTTCGCCTTGGTAAGCTTCGTGCTGAGTCGAAGCCTCGGCCTATACTAGTTAAGTTTTCATCGCAGAAATTCCGAGATGCAGTATGGGTCGTTAAAAAGCGTCTCAAAGGCTCCAGTATGACGGTGTCCGAGTTTCTGACGAACACTCGGCATGCTGTGTTTACGGAAGCTCGTCGGATCTATGGAGTCAGAGGTAGCTGGACAAGTGATGGGCGGATAGTGGTGCTCTGCCACGACGGTGTTCGACGCAAGATCACAACAATGACTGAGCTGCGTTCGCTGCCCGCCTTTGCCTCTGGATCAGGCGTTGTCACTGCGGCAGATCGGGCAGTTCCTGCGCGTCCAGAGGCTGTTGCCCCACCGGCGCCTGTGCTGCGGGCGCGTTCGGCTCGACCCCCGACAGTCAAGAAGAACGCAGGCGCGCCGTCCCTGAATCTGTAAACGTGTGCTTTTCTTTTGTTTTTCCACTCTTCATGTGTCGTGCTCCAATTCCAATTTCTCAATTACCATTCACGGTAAATTTTTATTTAGCTAATATCTTTTTCCAAACTTATACTACCTTCAGTTGTTTCGTTTCTTGTTTGACGTGTGTCATATCAATTTACGCAGTGTCATATTGTAATGTCACTCAAGAACAGCTGTCAAATATGCAGCGTTTTGTTAGCGCATGATTTATAGTAATATATATATTTTTTTTTTTCTTTCTTTAAAGAGGGTAACACTAGTATTATTGGTGCATACACTTTGAACTATTTAATTTGTAGATAGATTTTAATTATTTATTTTTTCTGTATTTCCTGTAGCGGCCATCTTTCGTTTTTGAATGTCTTACTTAGGTACTATAAGTTGTAATCAGCGGCTAGCGAATGACTGAGGCGGCTTTATAAAGGGCTACTTATTTATTCGTTTTATAGTAAGATAATTGTAGTTAGTATTTATATATATATATATATATATTAATTTATAGTACTTATTGTTATATTATATTTATGCATCTTACCTGTGATGTCTGATGTGTTGAATGCGAGTAGTGACAGCGAATTCTTCTCACTTTCTTCTTCCAGCCTTTACGATTCCCTGAGTGATGTGTCAGACATGCCTGATCTAAATGAGCGACTCAATTGTACTTTTAAGTCGGTAGGCAAAAATTTTAACATCGTTCACATAAATGCACAGAGTGTACCGGCTCACTTTTCCGATTTACTTGCCTCTTTCACTTGTAAAAATATACATGCTATCCTTATTTCCGAATCGTGGCTAAAACCCACGCTTTCTTCTTCCCTTTATTCATTACCCGGTTATCGTCTTTTCCGTAACGACAGGAGTGGTACTAGAGATGGCGGAGGTGTTACTGTTCGCGGAGGTGGTGTTGCCATTTATATTCGTGACGATTTCGCTTGCCAGGTGGTTGCGCAGTCCCCAACTATATACTCGGGTGCGCCTGAGTATTTGTTCTTGGGAGTTACTCTACATCACTGCAAAGTCCTTCTGGGAGTATTTTACAGTCCGTCCTCTAATGTTAATTATTTTGATGCTCTTGAGAGTTCGTTAATGGATCTTACCCCACAGTTCGACCATCTTATTATCACGGGTGATTTTAACACCTGTCTTATTAAAAATGATTACCGTACTTCAAAACTCCTTTCTCTTACTTCTTCCCTTAATTTAAGCATCCTACCTCTTAACCCTACTCATTTTCCACATAACGGACCTCCTTCTCTTCTCGACTTAATCCTGACTTCTTCTCTTGACGTCGTCTCCTTTCACGGCCAATTTAACGCAGCTGCTTTCTCCAACCACGATCTTGTTTATGCTTCTTTTAAAATCCGCCCTCCTAAACGAAGGCATAAATTCGTCATGCGTCGTAATCTCCGCGATATTAACCAGCAGGCGTTTCAGGAGGACTTAGGCAAGGCGAACTGGCAGAGCATTGAGGCCCTCTCGGATATAGACCTCAAAATTGATATGTTTACTGGCATACTGATGTCGATTTTTGATAAACACGCGCCGGTAAAACCTACGCGTGTTAAACACTTTCCGGCTCCCTGGCTGACGTCAGACATAAAAGCTATGATGGCCAAAAGGGATCGAGCTCGGATCAAGCGGCGGCATAACCCAACGGAAGGAAATCATCAATGCTATGTTTCCTTGCGGAACCACTGTAATAGGCTGTGTAGAGATGCTAGACGTCGATACATACATAAGTCTATCGAGGACTGTCCACCTGCCAAGTTGTGGAAATTTCTCAAGTCATTGGGGGTGGGCAAAGCACAACAGGATCCCTCAGGCGTACTTGATCTAGATGCTATCAACAAACATTTTTGCACTTCTCCGGTTACTTTAAACCCATCCTCAAAACAAAAAACTTTATCTCTTCTGGCCTGTACATTACACCCAGACTTACCTACTTTCGAACTTGGCAATATTTCACCGCAAGAAACTCTTGCCTTTCTGAAATCTATTAAGACGAAAGCTGTTGGTGAGGATGGCCTAAGCGTGGACATGCTTATGCTCGCGGCGGATTGCATCGCACCAATCCTGTCCGATATTATTAACTTCTCTCTCTCTTCTGGCACCTATCCATCTAAATGGAAACATGCCCAAGTAATCCCTCTCCCTAAATCCTCGAATCCTTCCTCATTTAATCAATATCGTCCTATTTCTATACTCCCTGTTCTATCCAAAATTATAGAACATTTCGTGAACCGCCGTCTCCTATCCCATTTGAACAGGCACAATCTCCTTAATCCTTTCCAATCAGGTTTCCGTCCCGGGCATAGCACGGTCACAGCTTTGGTTAAGGTCACTGATGACATTCGTTTTAATATTGAGAATAAGAAACTCACAGTCCTAGTCCTTCTTGATTTCAGCAGCGCCTTCAATACAGTGGATTTTGATATCCTTCTCGGGATACTTAACACCCTTCACCTTTCCCCTATTGCTCTTTCATGGTTTCGCGCCTACCTCACTGGGAGACGCCAGCGTGTCAGAGTTGACGAGAGTTACTCTGAATGGAGAAAACTCTCTACTGGAGTCCCCCAGGGGGGTGTGCTTTCTCCTCTTCTCTTTTCTATTTTTATAAATAGCATCTCACAATCCCTTACTTCCTCATTTCATCTGTACGCAGATGACTTGCAGATTTACGCAGCCGCTAGCATTGATGATCTTCCTTTCCTTATCAGCCAGATTAACCGTGACCTTGAGTCGGTACGCGAGTGGACGGCTAGTTTTGGTCTGGGGGTCAACGCCAAAAAGTCACAAGCAATAGTAATTGGCGGCCCACACTTTATTGCTAAATTGTCTGACATGGTGGTACCTAACGTTATTTTTGACGGCATTCCGGTTCCTTTTTCTTTAACCGTGAAAAACCTGGGCGTCATAATGGACCGGACCCTATCTTGGAAAGCCCATATTGATAATGTTAGCCGTAAACTCTTTGCGTCACTACACTCCTTGAGGCGTCTGCAGAACTTCCTACCTTTGTACACAAAAATTACCCTCGCCCGCTCTCTATTACTTCCCCTTCTAGACTACGGTGACATCGCTTTTATAGATCTCAATGAGGATCAACTAGACAGGCTGGAACGTCTGCAGAATGTGTGTATTAGGTACATATTTGGCCTGCGTAAATACGACCATGTGTCCCAGTTCCGCGAGCAGCTGGGCTGGCTGCCCATCCGCCGTCGCAGGGATATACATGTCCTGTCACTCCTTTTCAATGTCCTTTTTCTTCCCTCTTCCCCCCCCTATCTTTCGGAAAGATTTAGCTATATGGCAGATGGTAGCGGACACCGCTTGCGGTCGAGTACTAATCTTTCTCTCGCTATCCCGGTCAATAAAACTCGCGGCTACGCTAAGTCTTTCACGGTACACTCTGTCAAATTATGGAATGGGCTGCCGTTGCATCTGAGGCAGTCTCGATCCGTTGCTTCGCTTAGGGGAAATTTGAAAAAGTTTTGGCTAAAGGAAAAGTAAATCTTACCTCAGCTGTGGTTCGCATATCAGGATAATTACAGATATTGTTGTTATTTTATCAGCCTCTGTATAGGTATGTATATTATATATATTATATATTGTGTATTTATGTATAGTATTAACGGTATATATTATTATTGGGTATGTATATCTATATTATATATCTTATCTAATAATTTTGTGTGTTACATGTAATGTTGCCTATCCTCTTGTTTTGTCCTCACTCATTCTCTAGGTTAGCTGGAAGAGATCCCTTATAGGGATAAGCTCGCCTTTGTACATTTTATTTTATTAATATTAATTGTAAATCTATTATTTGTGCAATAAAGAGTTTACATACATACATACATACATAAGTATGTATTGCAGAATCTTTGGAAAATATTCTACAAAGAGTCACCAAAATACCCTAATATAGTAAATTAATAAGTAAATGTTCTATTAGTAGAAATTTTCGCGTATGTCTTAGAAATGAAAAGCATATAAAAGCCTGGTAAACAATCGTAATATGTCTTTCAAAAAGCAATTTTAATTGGATTCAAGGAAACACCAATGTACCTAAACCAATATTTATTTAGTCAAGACGTGACACGAAGTAAAATGGTAGCGCAATCTTAGAGCCGTATTAATAAACTGATCTTGGCTGAGTTGTCCGTCACAAGATGCGTCAAAAATGTCAATTGACGTTTACTTTGACGTATCATGAGA
This sequence comes from Tortrix viridana, assembly GCA_963241965.1. Classification (NCBI taxonomy): domain Eukaryota; kingdom Metazoa; phylum Arthropoda; class Insecta; order Lepidoptera; family Tortricidae; genus Tortrix; species Tortrix viridana. The sequence continues at coordinate 7,787,577 of OY725181.1, forward strand.
GGATGATAACAGTTGAGATGAGTTTATTTCAAATATCAGAGAATAATTGAAATGAAACTAATGTAAACAGCATAACCTATTTAAGCATCCCTCCGTTCGACCGTTCAACTGAAACTTTTAATTTATTGTTCTGGATTAGACACCACATAAAACAATTTTCCATATTAACTTTCTGGCAAACAAAAACAAATTGAAAGCAGGCAAATAACCAGTAAATATAAAGTTTATCTGTTAGGTGACAATCTATTTGGAAGTTGGACTAATGGGCCGTTGTAAGAGCCACAAATCCCGGGCTTGTTTATAGTTGGAGTGCGGAGCAATGGCTACTAGAAGCGACAGAGAAACCAACACGCCCAATTTTACTAGACGTTCCAGAAACTTCACTTCGGTAAAGTATTCTTTGCTGAAATTAATTGGATTGGATCTGATAGTCAAAAGCAATTTGTTATGCTGTTAGTTTAAATGTTTATTGATTAAAGTAAGTTAGTAATTATTCTTAGTTATATGAGACTTTACTTGATGGTGCTGTAAATTTCAATATAGTACTCGGTTAATAAACTCAAACTGATATTAAAAGTAAAATTTGTTTTATCCTCGGGAGCAAGCCAATTTTTCGAAACATAATGATATTTACGAGTTTAACAGGTGATTTTTATTCGTCTAAAAAAATTTGGGGGTTAAATCAGTAAGTCATACTGACCAACTTTCACTACGGGACCAACATCGAAATCGCAAAAAAAAATTGACTCTCCCATACAAAACATCGTCAGCTGACTAGCCAAAATGTATGGGATGGTCAATTTTTTTTTCGCGATTTCGGGGTTGGTCCCATAGTGAAAGTTAGTCAGTATGATTTACTGATTTAACCCCCAAAAATTTTTAGACGAATAAAAAACACCCAGTATTGGTTAGAAATAAAGTCAAATTGACAGTCATCATTATTTACAACTATTATTTCTCCAGTAACCATGCGCTCTCCAGTTCAGGGCTCCCTTAGATAAACGGCAAATTGACTGTACAGAGAATAAATTAATCATCAACATCACATCACCCGAAGGAAGCCGAGAGGGGAGGGGAGGGCCTTCTCGTCTCCCGCTCCTTGGATCGCGAGTAAATTAATACCGGCTAATAACACTGCCTTAACAATCTTGTTTTCAATTTTTATACATATTGACATGTTTTGTATCTTTCTTCCCTTTCTTGGCAAAACAAGAATAGGACAAAACATAGTGTTTTAACTGGATAGTGTCGAAAGTGAAAACTTGGACGTTGGTCGTCGTCAGCTAACGATAATGTAAAAAGTAAATTGGAACGAGAGAGAACCATGACCTTTTAGTGAACAAACTGTTGGATTACGTACAATCCTATTTTAAATTTAAAAACACAAGCTTGCGATTTTTGTGATCGAATCTTGGATTACTTTAAATTTATGATCAAGACCTCTAATTCTTTCAATGTAAAGGCATCATTAAAATGATACCCATTCCTCTGATATATTTTTACAGATGCCGCATTTTGCTCAAGCAAGCAAATGATTTTTTTATCCTTTTATATCGTGGAATAGCGTTCATTGTGTCAAAATAATTGGATAATGTGACACCGTGTCGCTACAATGTGGAACACCTGTTTAACGGCGGGATTCTGATTTAGCCCCGGAAATGAAGATCGTTACGGCTGTATACACACGCAAGCTACAGAGATCGCTAGAAAGATGTGCTGTAGCAGTACATACTGCAGTATTTTTAAATTCAAATGCAAACTTTAAATTAAACCTCTGTTTCAATTTAGAAATTCAAAGTCTCAGCGAGCACCATACGCAATTGGGAATTGACACGCCTTTCAGGTAATAATATTGGAGATTTTCATTATGATAAAGCCAGTGGTATTTGATTTTTATAATGTTTCCATGTCCCTTAAAGGACGACATGTAATAAAGGACAATAGGTATACGTGTTATTTTCTACTGTGTTTCTTAACCTGTTTTATGACAAATGGAAACGTTTTTCATACAAAAGATTTGAATTTATAAGCACTTATTTTCTTCATATACGTGTCGCCGTAAAATAAATGACTTATTTTATCATACGTTACTCCCAACAATTGTGTTTAAGTCCTTTGTTCAGCCAAAATTCTATCGTCTCGTGGGTGAATTTCAGGGCGTTTCGACCGCCGTCATTAGTGTCACCAAATATATTGACGAAATCAATAACACCTACCAGCAAATCCTGATGTAAACAGAAGCAGAACCGGGGATGTAGTTTACATGACACTAATGACGGCGGTTGAAACGTCCTGAAATTCACCCTCACGCAAACTTCAAATGGTTAAGTATTTATGCGAGCTTAGCGACATATAACACTTATTTTCTATCTAAACGTGGCCATTCTAGTTTAAACCTATTTCAATAAAATTCATCTCATCTGTAAGTCCATAGTTTACGCAGGTCCCATTTTGGGGTCACAGCCTTTTGTTTACTTATGCATGAAATGGAGTCCCCAACCCGTGTTAATTATGACGTTACATTCTGCTTGAAAATTGGATATTTTATTGATAATGTTTGTATACTACCTGCCGGATGTAAATTTAATGTTTAGAAATTAAGATGGAGCGCTTTTATAGCGTAGATAATCTTTTGTATAAAGTAAGAATGGGGAAATTAAGGGTTTTCAGAATTTTAAATAGACAAATTTAAAAGGAAATAAGATTGACAGTAGCGTCTTCATAAGCTAAGTGCTATCAATCATCTTAAATATATTTACTGTATTCTAAACTTTACCGGTATCGTCAAACACAAAAAAATGCCTATCGTGCCTACAAAGTAAAAACTCTAAAGGATAGAACAAGAAAATGTCATCTAAAACTAACTTCAACTTAATATTTCATCATTCAACCAGTTTTATACCTAAGAAGTTTGTTAAAACATTGGGATCAAAGACAAATGAGTAGTAATCATTCTAGCCGCTTTTGACCTACATAAAGCTCTCTTATTCCTAACACGTCTTCTGTTGAGCAAGGCCGGCAATCGGACCAATTGGTCCACAAATCCAGCGCCTCGTTTAGGCTCTAGACGTTTGAGATGACAAATATAGGTACTACGTGCTTTGAAGTATTCACAACTGATAAATACCTACAACAACTACTACTTGGCTAATGGCTAAGCAAACTCTCTTAATTATCCTACTTATATAATTAATATGTCAGTTTGTGAAGATGTATGTTCACTTAATTATGCATCAACAGCAGAACGATTTTCCATAAATTCTGGCGAGAAAATCAATTAGGTACTTATACCTACAATACCCATAATATATAAGATGGTAACTTCCTATAACGTTCCTATAAAGACCAGCAATATGGCAAGGATTCTTATATCCAGATCTATTCAGCCTAAAATATGTATATGAGGTCCAGCATTGTTTTTAATAATGTCCAATTCTTGAATAATCACTACATAATTATAAAAACAAAGTCCCCCCACCGAGTATGTCTGTCTGTCTTTTCGCGATAAACTCAAAAACTACTGTACGTATTTTCATACGGTTTTCGCCAATGGACGGAGTGATTCATGATGAAGGTTTAGGTGTATAATTCATTAAGGTTTATGTGCGTATGCAGAGCATATGCTCTGATACCCGTGCGAAGCCGGGGCGGGTAGCTAGTCAAGATTAAAAAAGGTCAAATATTATTAAATCGTTGAATCCGGTATATTTTTACGGGTTGTACAAAAACTGGAACTGTTTAGTTTGTTTGATAAGGGTTACCTTTACTGTCTCGTTGCTGATGATAAGTCAAGTGGCCAGATATCGCGAAAAGAAGTCAAGTGAAGTAGCTGACGTAGTCAATCGAAATCTATCAAAATATTGAAAAGGTGGTTCTGACGCGAAGTACCTAAGTATTCGAGAGTCGCGTGTCCCCAATTTTATTCCTTTAAGAGTTTTGTGTCCTTTTTAGCGGTCTCCTGCTTTGTGAAACAACATTCCTCATTTCATGGTTCTCCCTCCTTTACTTTGGGTTTCGTGTTCATCCTACTAAAACAAAATAAATGTTAATAAAAGTTTGTGTGTGTATGTGTTAGTTTGTTACACTTTTACGCTGCAACGGCTGGACCGATTTGGATAAAATTTGGAATAGAGATAGCTTATACCCTGGATTAACACATAAAATACTTTTTATCCCGGAAAATTTAGTAGTTCCCTAGAGAAAACCGATAAACGACTTCTATGCGGACGGAGTCGCGGGCAAAAGCTAGTCCATTAATAAACGGTCCTAAATACTCAAACTTACTAAAACTTTATTAGCACACCGTTATTAATAATAATTAGTAGAAATTTGACTTCATCAACGCTGCAAAATTATTCTAAAACTCAACAGCGTTGTACTCAAAACGTAATCAAACGGATAACTTCTAATAATTATTATGTTTCACGGACGTTTTAGCTTCACAACGCTTACATGAGGCACCACCACCACCTGCCACTAATAAAACATCCCAGCCGTTACATCTATTTTTTGGTAGCTCGCGAAGAAATATTAAAAATACGAATCTCATTTAGCAGTGGGCATATTGAGTTATCCCTCTTTTTGTTGCCCACGCTCACTCTGTATGCATAGCCCGTAACTCTGAATTACCAAATCGAAAAAACTGTTTTGTAAACCGGTATCTTGAAAGCATTTTCCCAGCTGAATCGTAAATCTTACTTTTCTATGAACGGAATGACCTGTGCATTTTCCATTTTACAATTAAATTGTAGTACCTACTTCTGAACATTATAACATTACTTTATTTTAATAAGCTATCTCGAGGAACACAGGAATCTCTAACAATACAAGGGCGTTTTGCAACTAACATACCATAAGTTCTTTGTGTAAAGGAACGCAGTACCGTTTACTGAGGAAACTTTAAAAACATAATTTTATGTTGAAACGTATTTTAATAGAAAGCTGTTATTCCCGGTATCTAAGAAATAGAAAAGAAGTAGCATTTCTTATTTAACATTTATGTTAATTGTTTTAGGAAACCGAACAGGTAAACACATGTTATGAGAAGTTGTCTTGGTGTTTTAAGAGGATTGTGAGTTGATGGCTTTCCATACAAACGGCGATAACGTTTGCCACCCCTTAAATGTGAACCGATTTCGACCAATTTTTGATATGTGGTCAATTGGGATAAAAACTATATCTATAGGTAATAACTTATTATTTATTATTTATTTAATAGACTGCAATGTCCCACTGCTGGTCAAAGGCCTCCCTCTTTTCCTTCCACGTAACCCTATCTTGGGCAGTCTCCCACCAGTATATTGTCTTAAACTTTTGCGATATTCACACATACTGGTAGTTAAACGGGACTTACTTACTCGCGTAAAATAAACATTTTTTATTATCTTTTTTTGCTTTTTTTTTATTATCATATTTTTTTTTTCTTGATCAAGCGTATCAAGCTCATAATAACTTAACACATTACATATGTTACATTTCCCAATATTATGGAATTAGCAAATAAATTGTCTGGGCGACGTCGGTCCTTATATTTACGAGTACAACCCACGCCACGCGGGGGACATTTTGTTTGCATTCTCCCTCGGTTTACGTGGCGCAAGTTTATTTTAAAGCCAGGCACTTTAATAACTCATATCTCGTATGCCCAAATTTCTCCACGGATCTACTCCAAAAACCGCAATTAGGTAAGTTCGCTTCTGAATCGTCATAGTCGGTGCAAGAAACTCGCGCCAAACTTTGTTCCACCCGTTTACGACAATTTTAGAATTGTAGAAGAACATTCTGGAAATTAGATCTGGTTGAATTACAGGCGAGACGTGAGGCCCATTAGAGCGGCCAATTTTATTTTGCCTCTGTGGCCAAGATTATTGATAGCGCTGGTTCCTAACTAAAACGGTCATACAAAGAGTGCCAAGTAATCGCATATCTGTAAGACACCACACTAAAATTACGAATGGAATGCTGGTCACTTTTTCACATCTAAATTCTAAATTGCTTGAGAAAAACAATGTTTAGAACGGGTGTTTGCTAGATCAGTATGAAAGCTAGCTTTAATATGGAGAAAATAAACCGTATCCAAAATAGCGAAGAAAAGAGCACGGTGGGTGTTTAATTCTAAGGTAGACAAATTTGCAGACAGAACCAAATATTTTTGTAAAAAAATAAATAATTTTTGTTGCGCATGTAACAATTTGAACTTTTTAGTGCGAGTGAGACTCGCGCACCGAAGGTTCCGCAACATCACATATAATAAACTATAAATATCAAAACATTTTTAATGAGTCACGTAGGTACCTCAAAATTGTAATATTTTCGAACTTTTTGTATGGAACCCACCCTTATTATTCATCATCATTATCATCATCATCATTTCAGCCGAAAGTCGTCCACTGCTGGACATAGGCCTCTCCCAAGTAACTTGGCAATCACACAGCGCACATAAAGCGCTGCTGTGTGAAAATACCTTTTCAAATCGCTAATTAATTTTAAGTGGGCCAGAGAAAGAAAGGATGATGGCAAGTCAAATATATTAATTATAGAAATAAAGATGTCTAATATTAATACATTCACTAAAATGTAGGCTTGGCTTTACATGAGATCTCACAACTTTTTACGGTGGAAGCATTGCGAGGCTTGAAATTGTTGTACATTTTATGTTTTTGATGGGATTATTGTACAGATAACTTCAATAATTAGGAACTTTTCATTGTCAAATTTTAATTGACTAAGTTGACTAATAACGCAATTAAATGTAATTTACACATCAATAAAACGCGCGTGCCTTACCTATAATTGTGGCAAATTTAATTTGACGTGATCTGCACCAGTGGTAGGTAACTGTCAGCAGGCTGATGAGTGATGGCCGAAGCCCTAACAGCAAGCTAGCAGCTGCGATAGCGATCGGAGTCTTGAAGTTTTCGGCGGCATAAAGGAAGTAAATAATGACTTGGCTTCTCTCCAAATGGTTCTGGCTTATGCTGTTATGCATAGTAATGTACCTACAGACAGGGTGATATATAATTAGTAATCGTATGCACTTTGCTTAAGGAGATCGCAATTTAAAAATATACAGCATGAATTCGGTTAGTCAAAAAGCATCCTATACCACCAACTTTACCTCTACTCTACCCTTATGCAAAATGACGACAGTCTGTTGCTTCATTCCAACTAACTATTTTAATTCTACCTAATCTTTATTGGATATTCTATTTAGATTAAAGATTTCAAATGGTTTGCCAACTATGAGGACTGAGTTGGAAAGTCTCCACAACAGAAAACACATAGGTAACAGTGATTGAACACCTGCATTCCTTTATTTACGGGAAAATTGGAACTTACTGAAGCAACCGGTGTAAACGCGTCCAGTGATCTCTCTTTAGTCCTAAAACTTCCTAACGTTCAACAACTAAGCAAAATTATCTTTGGGTTTAAAGCAGGACCCGCTGAAAGTCAATTTGAAGTTGTTAACGACCAATTTAATTGGCAGATTAACAGAATCGATGGTCTGAAACTGAAGTTCCTTTGCAGTTACTCCGCATAAGTAAGTTAGCTGGTTAGCGGGAATATAATAGGGTATTACCCTTGTCAGGTAAACCCTTTCGTTTCTAAACGGGATGTTTTAAAAGTTAATTATAAAGTTAAACATTTTAAAGGGATAACGAGAAAATGTTACTATAGTCATAATTATATTATATACTTGGTCATTCTATCATAATTATAGAAAAGTCTATGATAGAAATACTATATCACCCGTTTCCTCTTACTTAGGTCACTTTATCGAGCAAACATCAGCTATATTGAATTCCTGGATTACACTGAAAATATCAGGCACAAAAATTAGATTTACTGTCATTTGGGCTAAAAGGAAAGTCGTCCCCTTGAAATGACCATTCTGAAGTTGTATCAAAAGTAGTAGTATCCTTAGTGAATTAAGTCAAATGTTATTGTGCTTAAAAATATTTATAGCCAAATATCTTTTCGTTATATGTTAATTAAGCCCGAATGGAATATTGTCCATTATAAATTAGGTACAAATTTAAACACGCACAAAGTGAATGTAGTCTAATATGAATTAAGACCAAAATAATGTAGGGTCAAAATTAATTAATGTACATATTTCAGGTAGGACGTATTTGCAGTTGATCATATTTCTGAGTGTAGGTACATACGTAAATACAAATGGACATATTTCTTTCGACCTATATTATATTAGACAATTTTACCATGGGACATGATTCCATTTTAGACGTTATTTAGGTTGGACAATTTTCCTTGTCAATGTATTTCAAATTGTAATTTTTCTGGTTTGACGTATAATTTCGAGTGGTCGATTGTCCTTTTAGCCTAAACGACAGTAAATCAAAAATTATTACAAACACAAACATGTACAGTGACATTAAGGTCTTTAAAAAGATCTGTGACATTTACGAATTTAATCACCAACGTAAGACAACGTAATGGTTTTACATGACTGCCCAAAACAGGAGTGTAATGCTTTTTCCCCTAGGCCTACCTACACAATATTTCGCGCATGAGAATTGTTCTGGTTTATAGTTTTAGGGGCTTATAATTGCCCAATGAGCGATTATTCACTCAACGCGGCTTCCACAACGTTTTCACAATAGCAATAAAGGTTACAACGCATTGATTGGAGCACCAGGTGTTCCGTGATGTAGGTAGCTGTTTGTCAACTATGAGCGACGGCGCAGGTAATCCAATTTGAAAGTTGTGCTTGGCGAGGCACGCTCCCGTCATAATTAACAGTTGGTTGGGGACACCGGTCGTGAATAAGTAAGCCGGAACGGCCCTGGCCTGGAACAACTGCGAAAACACTCCGTACCTCGTGCAATGCAGATTTTAAACTTGTATAAACAAATTGCAGTGAGCATAAAAGCCGTTGGATACCACGAATAAAGGTTACACAATCTAGAGAGTGGGCAGCGGCAAGTCGGGGCTAAGTCTTAACACCCTTTCTCGCAGGTACCCGGCTTATTTCTAAGCCCCAATTACTATCTTGGTTTTGCACAAAGAAAATCTTCTAAGCTAAATATATTTTGAAAGATAAAAGTCTGACACATTTTATTTACGTAAAACTTGTAATAAATAATTAGGAAACATGACAATTCAAAAATACCTTTTTTGACGAATTTGCTACGTGCTTAATATAAAAAAATAACTTAAACCTATCTATCTTCTATCTAACTTTTATGAAAAATATTGTCTTAGATATGTTTGTTAAAAGCAACTCGCTCACAAAGTATTATTCCGCTAGATATTCTGGCTTGGAAAAGAACTCTTTGTTCCTCGAGTTTCGCAAAAGTTGCTTTACTCATTTGATTCAAAGGGTTCCGTTAGAATATTTCTCAAAGTATTATCAATTATGTGAAGCTTAGCCTTTTGTATGGAGTTTGCTGCTTTTACCCTGTCGGTAGTATATAAAACAGAATTTTGTCGCGGTGAAATTACGGAAGAAGATAACGAAGGTATTCTTAGGTTCAAAGAGCCGCAGGACGGGAGAGCACGCGCGATCACAGGGGAATACTTCCATTATACAGGCTTGGAACTCTCGGAAGAAGCGCCTCCGCGAAACTTCCGTTTTATGATTCCAAGGTACAACAATCGATAACAAAACGGTTCTAGTGTTATAATGTAATTTATAGTAATGGTTAGCGTCCTTTTAATTCCAGCTCTGTGAAGTCGGTGGTTAATGAATGATATCTACGAGTTTAGTTTGAAAATAGTAAACTTGCTTACTGTCTTCTAATTGACACTGCGTTTCATATAACACACACAGACACACAAATGCACAGATCAAATTTTTCGGGTCAGATGAAAAACCTAAATCACCTGATTGGATGCAAGTGCAATTTTAATACCTAGGTATACATATTGTATACAATGGGCAATTAGATTTTAAGAACCCTTTTTAACTGGGCCCGACTCGCCCTTCGCCTGTCTACTATATAGGTCAGACCAGGTTAAAATCCCATTAGTTAGTTGGGAGCAATCAGTTACAGTGGACGTCTAAACGTTCAGATACCTGACACAAAATTATAGACTTCAAATGCACTGTGGCGCGCTGCTTCTCAAATGAAATTGACGTAGCTTTGGCCTCATTTCGTTTTAATTAAGAAACTACAAAAAGGAATTTGAAACGGTTTTATTTCAACTTACGTCGGTTAAGTGCCGTTTAATACTAGGAAATGTCAAGAGGTATCAAAATCGGTACTTCCCAAGATAAATGGAGGAGTATTTCATTGCGCTACGCTACTCGGATACCATTGATAGATTTATGTGCAATTGTTTTTGCTACGCTTGAAACAATTTGCAAATCTTATTCGATTATCCTCGTAGATGGAATATTTATTTAGGTACGACTGTACCTAAATAAATAATTCCGCTCCCGTGGTGTGACTACACCACAGGATTTTTGAGCCACTTGCTAACATTCTTAATTGGGTCGGGTTGTCAAATCGTACATGGTATAATATTAGGTACTATTGGAATTTGACGATTTGACAACCCGACCGAATTAAGAATGTTAGCAATTGGATCAACAATCCCTTGGTGTGACTGTACTTTGTATATTGATAGGTTTTGATAAGTTTTTAAGCTAATTACTTATAAGTTTGTTGCTCCAGGCTGTCTTCTAACTCGCAATAATCAACATTAAAATTTTTCAATGCGTTTTTGGTTTAGCACCGTAAACCGTAGGTTACCGTAATAATAAGGAAGAAGATTGGATAGGAAGGGGAGGACGGCCGTACTGGCTCTTGACCTCCGGAGGTCAGGAGGCAGTGAGACATCATAATGATACTAATATTTTACAAGAACGTTTTGAGACTAGGGGCGTGTTTATCCAAAGCTTGTAATACAAGCTACAGGCTTTTGATAAACGGGCCCTAGGTCAATCGAGCCGCCCTATTTATGGTCATGCATGATCTACGGTCATTATTTTTATTAACACAAACATTGGGGAACTGCCCGAAGACTAGTCGGCATCTCAGCCTGAAAATTTTTAAACAAAGCATCTGCTGCTAAGTTGCACTGCAATGTAGATGTGATATAAAGGCAAGGTGGCAACAGCGACACAAAAGTACTTGAATGCTAAGCTCACAGCAGTGTAGGTAAACTTTTAGAAATACGCATTTGTCATTTATGTAGTGTGTAACCACAAATAATTAGTATTGAAACAAATAATATCAATGTAATTTACCATGGTAAACAACAGGCGGTCCTATCGTTACATAGCGATCTCTTCCAGACAACCTTAATAATAGAAGACGTCCAAAAAAAGTAAGTAGGATTGATAGGTTAAATATAGAGTAATTTGGAGAAAGCGTTTTAGTTAACAATACACGGGACCAAATTGTTGTGTTTTATTATTATTGTCGATACGAGTAGTTGCCTTTTCTTTTATTCTCCGCAAGCTATTTTACCTCTTGAAGTATGAAGTAATCAGCGTTGACTTTTTCTCTTATTTCATAAAAATACGTGTAACTCAGTCTAGGTCTTCCTATTTTTAATGTCGTCAGTCACATAAAGTAACCTGCTACGAATAAGTCTTAAATAAGTATCCTTACTAATACTATAAATTGCGAAAGTGCGTTTATTTGTTTTTTAGTCTTCACAGTTCAACACCTCAACAGATCAATATTAAAATACCTCTTGTATCTACCAAAAGGTACAGTGAATAGTATATAGCCTGAGACGAACATAGGGTACCTACTTTATATTTTGGAATTGTTCCCGAGGGTATAGCGATAAACAACATTTGCGCGACCAGTCTCAGGCAAAAGTTAGAACCCATATAAATGGCCTTTTTATAGGTTCATTCTAAGAAACATAAAGGAGCCTTGAGGTCCACGTCTAAATTTCTAAAACCACTCTAAGGGCCGTATTAATAAACTCATCTCAACTGTGATCCCCGTTTCAAGATACGTCAAAGTAACCGTCAACCCATAGAAAACTGTCATTTTTGACACATCTTGTGACGGGGATCAGAATTGAGATGAGTTTATTAATACGGCCCTGAGCCTCCTTTGTACAATGTTTTTCCAAGTCCACGCTTGACCTTCTTCACACTATCGTATATCGTACATGTATTTACGCCACTTTTATATATTCCCTGTGCACTGTAGCACTGTAGTTTAAAAATTGGTTTATCGCATACCTAAGACGTGGAATCTCTTATAAATTTTAGATAGTCTTGCCAGATATTTGCCTTCGGTGTAGAGTATACGAACAGCCTCCGAGCAGTAACGTTGAAATTTTAAAGCAAGACCTAATAGAATTTTCACTTTGATAGTACAGTTGACGGGAAAATATTATATAGAAGACAAAGCTAGAGTTTGGTGAACTCGAACGACATTACCGCATTGTTTTATATTGGCTGACCTATTTTTGCGGTTGCACGTTGAAAATATTTGATTATAGGATGACAGCGATGTCAATAACAGCTGGCTGACTAGCTTACCATTTTTTCACCATAAAGAAAGATAGGTTTCTTGACGTTTCCTAGAAAGGAAACGTCAAGAAACTGTCAACTACTTGAGAGAAACCATACGTAAATATGGACAGGAGCAAAAGACCGTTAGGTAGAGTTCCATTTCACTATGATTTAGTTATATTGAAAAGGCGTCAGAGACGTCAATTAATTTTTAAGTTTGATTAAAGTTTCTGCTGTCACTTTCTTTGCTATAGCAAAAGAATAACAACAACAATAATAATATTTTTTGACATGTAATATTTTGATATTATTAATAAACGAGTATGAGTATGAATAAGACAACGCGTCACTTTGACAAGCATTAAATTTAATTGACGTCTCTGAGTGCGGCCCTATATCAAATATTCGATGTAGGTAGTTCCTAGGTGAAGCGGCTTCAGATTTTTCATAAAGAAATATCAAAATCAAAAATCAAGATCATTTATTATTAACAAAGTTTTTTTACAAAATTTGTCGAATCCTCCTGTTAAGTTTTACACTTGTGTTAGGAGGTATTCGCGCTTTCGTACAAGTCGAATATAATAAAATATGTCCATGATTGAATGTGTAAATCCTTAGTTGATATTAATTATGTTTAAGCCATATTTCAGTCTACTATCGTTTTTTTTTTTTAATAATGCTAAAAGTATATAATAGTTTGATTCTAGCCAGTTCTCAGTGAAACGACACTAAACTAGAGGTGCGTATAAGTAAGCAAATGGGCTAGAAGATCGAAATACTCTCCAGAGGATTGTGTCGGCAGCACCAATTTTTCAAGTAGTGATAGAATAAATGCCTGTTACGTACGTAGTTTACACCGTATTTTAAAATACTTACCAACTTAGTAGCTGAGTGCTTTTAGTTGAGGTAATTGCATGTGTAAAGTTAAAAAGTTCTCTTTTTTAGTGGCTAAGCTGAGAGTGCTGCACCATCTTCCAGTTTAAAGCTGTTGTTTTTATATGTTACGTTAAAATAAATCATTAAAAAAGCTCGCTTTAAAGGCTTTTTTCATTTTAATACTACCTTAATATGCATAATAGGGATGCTGCCCAATGAACAAGTTAATTAAATTTGTATGAATAATCAAAAGATTAACGGCCCCTAAGCTTTGTCCACACTAATTATTAGGATTAATTAACAAACTAAACGGACCGTAACTGGCGCTTGTTCAGTTGGCATATTGATCTCGGTCAATCCGCCAAAAGCCATGCTAAATTAAATGGAAATCAGATGGCAATCACGATAACAACAGTAGAGCTAAAATTCCTGTATCAGTAATGTGACCGAAATATGCAAACGTTCCTGTAGGCTTAGTTCATTTGCGAGAGGAAAGTGGGCCTCGTGCAAAGCTAAATAATTAATTTGTTTGCACATACGAGAAGGTACATACGTGTGCTTGCTCAGTGCGGAGCTGTTGAAAATTTAAAATGGAACGCGCGATCCGCGACCTAAAGGCGTCTCAGCGGTTATGGGCCGTGTTTATGCCGTGTGTAGGAGGTACGCTTTTACACCGACGCGTAAACGAACGGGCTCGGAACAGTTTTATCCCTGATTGTTGATCAAATGTTTAAAGTGATGACCAAATTTCTCTACGTCCCTCTTTCAAGGATTACCTACAGTCGACCAAAAAATTGTTACCCTGAAGTTAAATTTATTTTACACAATGTTGAACAACAAGGTCAAATAGATGTGTGGGTCAATTTGAAGAGTCGATCTTATTGATATTATTGACTTTATTTTCATTTAGTAAGCCTTAATGTAAGCCTTTATGGTGGCCCATACAATCTCGTCATAATGGTTAATTCAACTCACGAAAACTAAATGAAAATTAAAAAGGAAATTTATTGATAACAAAAGTGACGTCAATATTAATAATTGGCTTTCTTTATGCGACAGGGTTCTATAGTAATTCGACAAAAAAAGTTGTTGACCGCACGAAGTTGTGTCAAAGAACAAAAGGAACGAAACAGGTCAGATATTTTCGAACCCAATGTTGGTTATGGTATTATTGCTGGTAACTGTAGGGTAAACTCATCGAATTCCGTGGTAGCAGTTCTATAATCTGTCATAGACTCCTGCTAATAGAATCTAGGAACTGAAATATAATAGAACCTTGGACTTTGAAATAGTCTAAGGCAAATAAATAAAGGGTGTATTTTAGGTCCCAGATTCGACCTGCAGGGTTCTATGGCGGATTATAGAACTGCTATCACGGAATTGAGCGGGTCACGGAATTCGATGAGTTTACTATACGTACCTTTAACCCCTTGACTACATGACACTGATTAGGTACAGGTATAATATTTGTTTCAAACAGCCTATATTCGTGGATAAAATAAAAACCAGCAAGAGATGTTACGGTGTAAAAAGAGACTGAACAATCTTCTCAAATATGCAATGGGAGTTAAATCTGCTCGTTAGATTTTACGCGTCGTTTGTTCGGTTCTGTTTCGAGATAACATTATTTCATATCGCGGAGAATTGTTTCTATTTCCAAATTCATTCAAGTGTCGATTTAAAACAATTAAACGTTTTATTGAAGTAATTACGTCTTAATAATTGTCTTTAAAATGTAAAGTACAATATACACTAACTTAATTAAACAAGCCCTTTTTATCCGACTTCAAAAGAGGTCTCAATTCATCGGGATTGTTTGCTATATGCCTATAACAAGAATTTGAAATAATTAATAAGTAGGTAAGTAGTCTTTGAAGTGTGGGAACATCCAATTTCGATACAATAATTTCTTCTTGATGCGGTGGTTGCCAGTTTTTAGAATTATTTTTTTTGGGTTCCATAGCCAAAAAGGTTCATCATGTCTGTCCGTCCGTCCGTCCATGTGTCACAGGCATTTTACTCAAAAACTACAAGATGTATATTGATGAAATGTGGACCTGACCTGTATAAGCCGCTACTTAGTTTGGTAGTAGTAGTAGTAAATAACAAAAATAAATATTTCTAGGGGAGCACTTTATACATGTAACAGAAGCTGGTTTTTTTTTCGGCAAACATCAACGTGTGGCACATATTTCAACAGTTTTTTTAAAAAACTTTAAGGTTTTTAAGCAATTTTTTTGATTAAGTAAATATTTTCGGAAATAAGCGCTCCGTAAATTGCATAAATTGTGTCCCCCCCCCCCCCCCCCCACCCCCCTTTATTTTTTAAACTATATGTCTAGAAAATATGCATAAAATTACAAAGGTAACACTTAATAAATACTTTCAACCAAAATTATTTTCAATATGATCGGATATACCGTTTTTGAGTTATTGCCGAAAAACTGCGCTTCTCAACAAAAGGACGTAATTGCCATGCAGATACGCTCTTTTGCTGGTGCACTTTATTTGTATTCGTAGTAATGGCGACGGAACCCTAGCCTGCCCTGCCTGGTTTATTCACCTTTTTCTTGAGTAGCTCATTGCACTTTTTATCATGGCGAATTAGAAAGTCACAGAAGATGCGTCCTAATGAGTTAGTGCTAAATATCAAGTTGTACAACTATGGGTGTTAATAATCATATACCTACGTAAGTGTATAAAATCCTCTATGTACAAAATCAATGTGTCTAAATAATAAACGAGGTGGTAAAGAGAAAAACGATAAATCACAATCTCATCGGTCATAATAACTACGAAATGGACTGGCGAGCTTTTGAGTTTGGACCGGAATCAACGTGGTCCCTCGGGTGTTATATGTGTCGCCTTATACGTATATAAGTGACTTGTATCTGGCACGGGAGCTAGTAGGTAGTAATTTAGATGTACGGTTTTAAAGATGCAAATTAGATACAAAAATAATAGTACCTAAAAATTAAAACTCCTAACTAAGGTAATATTGTCCAAAATGGTCGGTGTCCCCTTGTTTTGTAGACACTCATTTCATCGAATGTGTCCTTTCACCGAAATTGATTTCATCGAAAGCTAATTTCTGCTGAAACCTTATTGTTTTCAAGTTACCTATCTTACGCATGGGTTACCTACGTAGGTTAGGTTAAGTTACACCTATCTTGAGACGGGCATTCCGTCAAGATGAGTTTACTAATACGGCCCTTAGATACGGTACGTAGAAAACATCCAAGACCTGGACAAATACTAAAGTTTAAAAACATTATATTATGCTTAGGTAATTTTTCAATGGCCTCCAAAACCATTTTTTAGTTTATTGTTTAATATTCTGTTTATTGTCATAAACATTATTTTGATATAATTTTCTGCCAATCACTGTACCAGCTGTATGTATAAATATCATAATTTAGTAGAAAATAACTATGCGACAGGTACCTACGATATATACCTACGTCTTGTCACGCTCTAGGCCGGTTAGTTTATTTTTGAAATTATTTATTTTTTCTGGCTTTAGCTCCCTTACCAATAAGTGTTGTGGATTTTCAAATGTACGTGCCTGCAATGCAGGATACCAAAAGCAGGAAGTAGGTAAACTTCTAACACTATGTTGCCAACTACAACGCAATGCGCCTATCGCTATTCGAGTGCTCATTCTTAATACTATTTTAATAATTTTTAGGGTTCCGTACCAAAATGGTAAAAAAGGAACCCTTATATGGTGAGACTTCGTTGTCTTTCTGTCCGTCCGTCCGTCTGTATGTCAACTTGCTTGCCCGCATGTTTTTACAAAAACAAAAAAAAATTTACAAATAAACAAAGTTAAAAGGGGGAATAGAACTAGAATGTGGGTTAAAAAATTAAAATGATTTCATTATATTAAATGGGGTGTCATATGAAAGGGCTCAATCTGCACATTTCAAAACTATTTTTTTTTATAATATTCCGTGACCTAATTTTTGATTTATAGCCAAAAATGTACGAAAAATGTCCGTTCCCCTGCGGTCTTAATGCATACAAGAGATACAATTTTACAGGTGCTAGGGAAACGAATACATCTATTCCATATTCTAACGTAAGACTTAACGCTTAGGGTTTAAAATAAAAGTGTCTCGTCTTGACTTTTACTACATTTTATTACTAAGCGAACATTTAAGGGGTGAAAACATCGCCATTTGTAGGTATGGAAAGCCGTCGACTCACAATCCTCTTAACAAAGTTTTTCATTCATAATTATTCTTACATATTAGTTTAGTTAGTGGGATTGCATTTCAGTGTTAACTTCTGTAATAAAATAATTCCGTAGAAATATTAAATTAAGCAGAGAGGATATTTAAACTTTACTCAATTATTTCCATTCCCTTGGGCACTGTAGGTATAACTTTGCAGAACGAAAATTAATTACAGAGTGCTTTATGCTTCAACTATGTATGCATTACATGATGTATTTTAATACAAATTTTGTACCCGAATGAACATCTGTCGCTCGAATTAAAAATACGTACGAGAAATACTTACCCGTAAGGTCCAATACTAGTAGGTATTTGATACGTCATTCCCATTGGCGCTTGAGCGTAAGCGACCGTACGCGTACTAAGCGTCGCGACCTTAGACATAGGGCATGTACACAAAACTGCGATGCGACGTCGCATCGCAAAAATCTACGAGCTTTCTGCGCACTTTATTATACATTTCATTACATTTGCGTCGTAGATTTTTGCGATGCGACGTCGCATCGCAGTTTTGTGTACAGGCCCTAAAGCAAAAGGGGAAGACACGTTATCGCCGTACAAGAAAGATACTGACATAATGCGTGCTGCGATACCTACATTCGCAAACAGCTGTAAACATGCACTAAGGAGCAACAGAGATATAAGAATTGATGGACTAACGTCGTCCGCGTAAGTGAGACAGCCATATGTCTCACAATAATGACGACTTCGCACGTGCTGACAGATCGGTGACGAGCGGCCGGACAACTGACTCAATATAGGCGCTCAGCGCCTATATTTAGGTGCTCAAGCCCGCGCGCCGGTCACGTATCTTCCTCTTTTTGTTTTCATCTAAGGTCGCAACGTCCTCGCCATGCTTGCGACGCACCTAACATTATTATTATTATTTCAAAGTTTTTATGCTGTAAATCCGCTAGATTTACTTACCTACCTACCTTACCTATTGACTAAGTTTATAGTTAATTCTTGGCGTGTTTAAGTGGAATTTTTCCACCTGTTACCATTACCTCTTTGTTACCACCGGTATCAAATGGGAATTTTTCCTACCAGTTACCACAACCAAAACCAAATTATTTTAGTAATTTTTATTCCCAGTAAGTAGTTAACACTGGTAACAAGATGGAAAAAAAATCCCAGTGGTTACCAGTGGTAACAAAAGTAGTGGTAAAATGTAGGAAAAGCCCGTTTATGATACAATAAAACGCCAATAGGCGACAGCGAACGTGTTAAGGAACGGCCATTTTTTGAACATTTTTGGTCATAAATCAAAAAGTACGTCACGGAAAATTATAAATAAATAGTTTTTTCTTAGCTCTTAGCTTAGAGCTCTTTAATATGACACCCCATTTGCTATAATAAAATCACTTTCATTTTTCAACCCCCCATTCTAGACCCCTTTTTATTTATTTATAAAATTATTTTCATATTTTTTTTACTAAAAGCATACACGGGCAAGCAAGTTATACAACTATGCCAAATTTCAAGTTAATACTCATACTCATTTATTTATAATATCAAAATATTACATGTCAAATTATTATTATTATTATTAGTTATTATAATTATTATTTATATCATTGTTATTATTATTATTGTTGTTTTTTATTACAATGTCTGATTTCCTACTTACACTTATAAACAAGTCAAAAATGTAAATAAGTTAGTGGGTAATAGCTTGTGTAGCTGAGAAAACCTGCTGTGACACACAGACAGACAGACAGACAACGAAGTCTCACCATAAGGGTTCCTTTTTTACCACTTAGGTACGGAACCCTAAATAAGCATAAAAAAATAGTCACAAAAAAATATAAAAAAGTGAATGTTATTTTCACTGTGATGAACATTGTCTGAACATTGTGACTCAAATAACAATTTATTTAAGTTCGGACCTGGTCAATGAGGGAAACTCGACTTTAACTACGCTGCAATACAACAGCACTACCCTATCCAAGCAAAAGTGTAATACAACCTGTAACAATTCCCAATTTACTTTTAAAGGCAGTAACATGGTATTTTGCGCGAAATTGCCTTGGCCAGCGGCGGGAGGCAGGAGCGCTCTATAAAATATCAATTTTTATTCAATGAAAACCAACAGGGCTCTAAGGAAATTTTGATAGAAAAATGTAAAGAGAATGAAAAATACTAGGAAAATTGAAATAAAAAGGCCAAATTAAATTGAATAAGATCATTCATTCAACATTAGTACATTGTTAGTTCAATAAAAAGTTTAAGACTAGTTTGATCTTTATGGTTCAACAACTACGGTATATTTTACAGTATCACACAATGTCACAGTATTAATACATTTAACTAGCCAGTCTTTAGTGACATGCCTAGCGCTTGATGCCATTTTTTTCTGTATTTTTTGCATTTTCTTAAATTCTATAACATTGTCATTATGTACAACATAATCTGCTTCCAAATTACGTATTGATTTTACTACAGTTCCTCCATATGCTGTCCAATGTCTTTCAAAATGTGTCCTTTCTTTTTCAGGAATGCTTATAAAGTCAGGATAAAACCCTAACTTTTTGGATTTAAAAATATCTGGCAATGGATTTTTAGGTTTCGTTTGTAAATTTTTTGTCTTAATTCTTTTCTTTGGAATTGTGAAGTTTGTATCACTTGCTGCGCTTGTCGAATTTGAAGTGTTTAAATCTTCCCTTTCTCTTTTCAGCGGTTGCGGAGAAGGTTTATCTGTCTTTAGAAACCTGTCTATTGTAGTAATCTTGGAAATTTCTTTCTCAGCCTTAGGACTTTCCTTCATTTTTTTCTTCGGTGATTCGTAGGTTTCATTTGTTGTGGTAGCCAGTTTGTTCAATAACGACACGTCTGTTTTTTCTTTCGATGTTTTGTAAAGATGTTTTAGCTCTTCTAAATTAGTTGCTGTTTTCCAATCTTTGTCTTTCCTTATTTTAGTAACTCTCGGAAATCTCACAGATATTCCATCCGCCGTGTGTATATTCGCTTTTGTGAATTCGGTGCCTAGAAACATAAATTACTCATTACTACAACATACCGGTTAAGTTGAAACCACAAATTAGGGAATATATTGAATATAGTTTCTAGTGTTTCTACTGTCGTTAGGGATTTCGTGTCATTAAATTATCGTAAGTAAACAAATTTCGCCAGCGTCTTCGTTATTCCGCGTCTACGTTTAATTATTATTTTTATATTTCTTAGTAATTACATTCTACTTGGTACCTACCTAACACATGTCAAAGGACATGTCAAAGGATCTCAAGCTATCTCAGAAGTAAAAGAATCATATTTTCAAATGAATCATTTAAGTCGGTGTCATAACCATACCCCGTTATCTATTCGTTATTTCCGTATTTTTTTTTGGTTTCAGGTTTCAGACCTCAAAAACTATTTACCAATGTTATCCACTTGTTTGTTATTTTAAAGATTATAAGGAAACTTTATTTCAACAATCAATTTATAACCGTATGATATTTGAATTATAAGTTAAGTGTACAATATTGGTGCCCGTCAGCGAAAAGTGTTCAGTACTGATGTCGTTACCTTACGTATACAGGGTGTTTTTTTATTCGTCTTAAACATTTTGGGGGTTAAATCAGTAAGTCATACTGACCAACTTTCACTATGGGACCAACCCCGAAATCGCGAAAAAAAAATTTACCATCCCATACATTTTGGCCACTCAGCTGACGATGTTTTGTATGGGAGGGTCAAATTTTTTTTCGCGATTTCGGGGTTGGTCCCACAGTGAAAGTTGGTCAGTATGATTTACTGATTTAACCCCCAAAATGTTTAAGACGAATAAAAAACACCCAGTATACATACATACTGGCAATTGTCAAACACAGACCCTTCCTTTCTTTGAAATCAGTGAAAAATTAATCAAGCTTACCAGTAATTTCCCAAACAGGTTGTTTTTCAGGGTCCTTAGCTACAAAATCAGGCACTAATCCCTTACTGCAGTCCAGCCAAGCTGGAATCTTTGTATTGTCCTGAGAAATCTTCAGCATGAGTGGACCCAATTCTTTCTGTAGCCTCTCCAGGGTACTATCATCATGTCCTGTATGGACTTTAGTAACTGTTACCCATTTGTTACGGCGTGTGTCTAAGCATCCCATTAGGAACACTGACATCATTCCACCTTTCTTGCCAGTACCTAGAAAAGAAAGTAAAAAATTGCGTGATATTGCTTGTGATAGCATTTAATGCAAACTTCAGTTATGCTAGTCATATCGAAGCAGAGCTAATTCATTTAAAAAAAAAAAATTAATTGGACACAAGTCTGATAAAGTGATGAACGTTAATTTCAAAGTCATTTGTTATCCATTATTCATTTGAGAGCACTCAAATAATGCATTTTCTGACCCACATCCGGGTAGAGTTCAAAAGTTGGACCCAATTAGCAATTATTATTATTAAGCGTAATTATATAACCATACAAAACAACGAAGGCGAAGAAGTTCCGTTGTGCGACTTGTGCAACGAAAATTATTACAATTGTATGGCTAATTTTTTTCGCACAACAAAAATTTCATAGAACATTTAATTGTGTACGTTAGCATGCCCAACTTTTCACCTATGATCACATACGAGGGGTGATCAATAAGTTTTGAGAATTGGTATGAACCATCCTCATAATGATATTCTTTTAATGTCGACTATACCATGGCACTAATCAAACTTAAATTAGATAAATTTCATTTGTTTTTCTATGATAGCAGAAACATCTGAAATGAACAATTTTACAAGATGGCAAAAATAAGAGTTAGTCTTGTAATTATTTGGAGCATTGTGGAGAAAGTACTGATGCACTAATAAAAAAGATTGTTATTGGAAATGAAGCCTTGGTTTATCATTATGATTTAAAGGATAAACAAGTTATCTTTGCAGTGGATTTTTTTATCTCCAGCTCTGTCATTAAAATTTAGGGTGGTTTTTTTGACCTTTTCCAAGATTATTGAGGCTTACAAATAAATAATGTAACATTAGCTTTTCGAAATTGAGCTCAAATAATCTATGAGAGTTATATAACATTATTCTATGATGGTTATGTAAAAATAAATTTAAAAAAAAAGCTGCAACAAACAAAACAAAACAAAAAAATTACGAATTTGCGGCAGGAATTGTGCTTCAGAGCCTTCTAATTCACAAGCTCTCCGAACAAAGTTGTGAACTGATAACCGCTCCCAATGTTATTTAGCCCTAACTTTCGACTACTATTTCTCATACACTAATGTTCAAAAACCACTAAGTACATAAAAATCACGAGTTGATGATGACTTAGTGAAGGCACGTGGAAGTACAAAATTTTACCTCAAAAAGTAAAATTATTTTTATAGGGGTAAAATAAAACAATTGAATGATGTTAATAAAAGTTCGCAAATATAGAATGTGTGCATATTCCAATTAAAATAATATCGATTTACATATCCCCCATATTAATACCGATTCTGAAACTGGTTGATCACCCCTCGTAATGCATCCACATAATTGATACTCGTACACATAAAATAACATATGGC
The DNA here is from genome assembly GCA_963241965.1 of Tortrix viridana. Classification (NCBI taxonomy): domain Eukaryota; kingdom Metazoa; phylum Arthropoda; class Insecta; order Lepidoptera; family Tortricidae; genus Tortrix; species Tortrix viridana. The sequence goes on from OY725181.1 coordinate 7,810,643, forward strand.
GTTGAGATAAGAAGTAGTGTTATACCATTTAATTTTATTTCTTTATGCCAATAAATGTAAAACCACCATCGCCAATAATCACCATCAAATATTTTAGAACATTGCAAGTGCTCAAGAATATTGCTGCACTCTAGCACCTTTGTAGCCTAAAAAAAGCCGTGGTAGCCTAATGGTTTGACCTGCCGACTCTTAAGCAGAGGGTCGTGGATTCGAACCCGGTCTCGCACCTCTAAGTTTTTCGCAATTTATGTGCGAAATACTATTTGTAAATTTACCATTGAAGGTAAATTTGACGGTGACCTGCAATTTGACGGTGTGTGCGAAGTTCCCAATACGCACTGGGCCCGCGTGGGAACTATAGCCCAAACCCTCTCATTGTTGTGAGTGGAGGCCTGTGCCCAGCAGTGGGACGCATATAGGCTGGATATAATATATATAGCATATTTAACAATATAACTCCATTCAGAAATGTTTGAGTACGAGTACCTTATAGCTTTCCACAATATTTAATGACAACCATACAGAAAAATATTAATATATAATTCAAATTTAATTTTAAAGTTGAATTTGATTATTTAAGATATACGGCCGCACTCAGAGACGTAAATTATTTTTTTAGTATGATTAAAATTGCTGCTGTCACTTTCTTTGCTATAGCAATAGAATAAGACATCATTTCACTTTGACAAGCATTAAATTTAATTGACGTCTCTGGGTGCGGCCCATACTCCTAATCAGTCACAGAGGCCATACTTAAATAGAAGAAGAAGAAGATAATATTCCTCCTTAGGAAAATGCAGAAAACCAAAAACAGAAATACTATACGAACCAAGTAAAATTTCACAGATATTAAATTGTGTTTTACTACATTTTTAACCAATTATGTAAATGTTTATTTGAAAAGTTACTTAACTACAATAATATAATCAAATAGTATCACATAATGTTAAGCTAATACAACGAAAGACATACCAAACCATGCTCCAAGCACCACCAAGTCTGCAGTGTCAGCCATAGCACCATCAAACAGGTAATCCTTCTTCACTTTTAGCCAATGCCTCTTCCCAGGCGCATATGTGGACTCCAAATCTTTTAGTACTAGACCTTCTAATCCTAGCTGTAGTACCTGAAAATAATATAAAGGAGCTGTTGTATTTTCAAGTACTCACTTGTTATTATTATTATTATTAGTTCATAATGTAATAGTTACTTTACTTGCAGAATGGAATGGATGTATTTTTGTGTATGAATGAATAAGTATTTCATGAAATTTATTGTTGATGAAATAAGTTATTTCACACATAGCAGAAATCTATTTTTATAAAAAATACCAATAAGATTTGTGAAAATAAAACAAATTAACTTATTAATGATTAATGATTAATATGGAAGCAAGACAACCTACAACCTACCTCTGCAATCATTTTAGCCAAGTCAGCTGGCTTCTGAATCAATTGTTGCTCAGATATCATAACATGATTGGTCACTTCCACCATATTATCAATTAATATCTGCCTTCTTTTTCTTATTGGTAAATCAATCAGAACTTTGCCATTGTAGTAAAGGCAATCAAATATAAACAAACAAACTTGAGCATCTTTAAACTCTGACTGCTTATGGATCCCTAGTGAGCCAAAAGGTAACGGTTTACCTGTATTTACATCCACCATCAGAACTTCGGCATCTAGAATTAAATCTACACCTTTTGGGAAAGCTTGTGGCAAATAATCTTTAAAATGGCTGACTTTATGAGGCATCACCGGCTTCAGAGCGCGAGAAAAATATTTAAACTCATTGTCTTTTTTATGCACTTGCACTCTTTCTCCATCATATTTGATTTCGGAAAACATGCCATTGGGACACTTTTTCATTGCCATTTCTACTGATTTACAAGCTTCAGCAAGCATGGGTAGAACAGGAGTCATCAATGTCAGTTTAGTGCTGAGACCTTTTTGGATAACATCCTTATGTTTTACTCCACTGCTTTCTGATAAAATTCTATCGATAACCATGTTCAAATTGCGAGATGTTTGAAAAACCTTATAAGCATCTGGATGCACACCTTCTAGGATATGTTTTGGCCCAGCATTTATTCTTAAATCACCTTTAATTAAACGAATTATCATTTTCAAGTCATCTGAAGAACATTTTTTCACAATTGTTTTGAAATGATAAATCTGTTCTTCTTCTTTTGTTAACTTGGAAAGACCTTCTAAAAATTCTTCAACATTTTGTATAGTTAGCGAACTGGCAGTCATGGGTTGGTATTTCTTGGATATGGAAAAAAAATGTTGGATAGTATTAGCTACATCACCATTTTCTAAATGTGTCAGCATGTCATCTTGATCAGCATGGAATATTCTAGAAAATAATTTTACAAGCTGCTTACTTTTTAAATTGTAAATCCGTTTAGTGGTTTGAGGTAAAAGTAATTTGCACCACAATGCGAGATCACCTTTAAATGCAACCCCATCTGTACCTTTTCTGAAGTAATTATTCACAACAGCAGTTTTCTCTAAATAAGCATCCACTGCAGCAATTTTTTTGCATAAATAACAAAAAGCGGAAAAATTATTGTCTTCAGTTTTGATTTCTATCTGTTTTTCTGAGTTGGTAGGACTAGACAAATTTACTGAACTTTTTGGGAGAGATTCATTTTTTAATACTTTTGCCGTGTATTTTCCGCTATTCTTCTCGGCGTAAACTTTCTCCATATCATTGATTGTTTTCAATATAAACTCTTGATCTTCTTTGGTCATAGCTTCCCAGTTTCCTATATCGTCGATGGAGTCGATCCTTTTTGTAGCTGGTCGCTGTTTTATCAGTGCATTCATTAAACAGTCAACGTGGTGCCATGATTTCATCTGCTGATTCTCACCATACGGACTGGCAACAATTTTCGCCATCCGAATTTCTCCGCTCGGACAATTTCCCTTGCAACCTTTACACGACGCTCGGCCGCCTTTCGCTCGATCAACGTAAAACGGAGTAAAATCCGCCATGCCTTAAAATTAAAAATTTAACATAAAACAGTATAAAACAATAGAATTTGATTCAAAACACTAGGTAGGATGTCACCGTCAGTCTGTCATATTGACCATTGTATTGTACGTTTTGAAATGACACTTTTGACATATGAATGAAAACGTCAGCAGCGAAAACGTTCCAATCGACGGAGTCACCGAGCATGCGTGGTTGCGTTGTATCTGCGGTTATATAATTACTACATGGAGTTTATGGCTTAAAGGACTGACTGCCGCACTCAGAGATGTAATTTTTTTTAAGTTTCATTAAAGTTACTGCGCCTTATTCTATTGCTATTATAGCAATGAAAGTGACAGCAGCAACTTTAATCAAACTTAAAAGTTAATTGACGTCTCTGAGTGCGGCCGTTAGTATCCAGGCCAAAAAATACATGGAATTTGCAGATTCTTGTATTGGTAAAGAAGGAGTATTCAATTTCATAAATTATTTTAGCACAACGACTAAATTTTCTTTTATCAATCAATATCATACATTTATACAAAACATTTTGTTATCTATCCAAAACTTTTGAACGTTCACTCCTTTTAGTGCTCACCAGCTGGCGCCACAGTAGAGTAAGGTCCTGAAAACAGCTTTCAAAGTTTGTTATTACGTTTACCCTCTTATCTCTAAAGTTTTGGTACCGAAAAATTCCTAACTTATAGGTAATTATTCATTTTTTTACGGGAAAAATAAAATGACGTATTCAAAATTTACAGTTTTTGAGAAATAACTAAAATACTTTGAAAATTTGAGTTAAATTTAGGCAACTCAAAATAGATCTTATTGCAAACAAATTAAAGTACCTACATAAAAAGGTATATTTTTAAAGTACGGACCCCTTGGTGCGCGAGTTCGACTCGCACTAGACCGGTTTTTTTGTATTTGTTCTATCGTAAAAACGGTAATACATATAAGAGTGCAAATATACCTATAGAAAAACAACAAATATTAAAAACCAGCCAAATGTGTACGGAACTCTCAGTGTGCGAGTCCGACTCGCACTTAACCGTTTTTTTATTAAGGATACAAAATAATCTCGAAATAATTACTATCTATCTTTAAAATTACTGGTTTAACATTGGACGACTTTAGTCGAAGTCAAGAGTCCTCCGTACTGAACGCAAGTTACCCCCAAAATAAAAGATACCTAGATTTACAAATCTAGGTATCTTTTATTTTGGGGGTAACTTGCGTTGGTAGATTTTTTTTTCTAACGGAAAAATTAAATTTTAATGACTTGACCCTTTTAATTAATCATAAAAATTTTGTTTGTTTCAGCATCATCATGTCACCAAGAGTTCAACAGCGATGGCACGAAGCATGGCACCTTCACCTCTCCTCACTACCCCTCCCCTTACCCCCCTAACACCCACTGCCATTACGAGTTCTTCGGCCGAGGGAAGGAACGAGTTAGATTAATATTTCAAGATTTTTATTTGCATAAGTCCGCTGATGTATCCTTAGAGTACGTATGAATTTGTTATTTTTAACCATTTATTTCGAAATCTGCTAAGAGAATTTGTCTTGTGATTTATTTACTTACTTTTTTAAATTAGGATTTCAGTACTTGCCACATTTTTAAATTGGTAGGTATCCAAAAGTTAGCTATCTAAAGTATCTAAACAAAATAAATTGTTTGTCTTCTCTATCTAAGTAAAAAAAAAATTGTCTTCTCTGGGTATCAGGTCATTAGACATTTATGCCGCCAAGACTTCTGATAGTTATGTACTGTTGATTTCTGAAATTGTTTTTTTTTCTCTCTGTAACTAAACCTACCGTCATAGTCTGCTGATACCACAGGCATATTTCGCCATTTGCTTTTAAGATACTTCACATCGTATTATTTTAATTTTTCAGCTGTTCCAATGTGGATTCCCTTCAAGCGTTCGTCAACGTAGACGGACGGTTAGAAAAGGTGGATTCATTCTGTGGCACCGAAATGCCAAAACCAATAATGTCGAATGGACCGAAACTAATGTTGGAGTTCAGGGGGACGCACTCTTCTAGATACTCGAGAGGATTTAAGATTTCATATTCATTTCTAGAAAGTAAGTACTAAACCAATTTTTCTATTTTTAACCGCTGACCCGTGTGTGTGAGTTTGTGTATCTATTACCCTCTGCTCTCCACACATAAGTAGGCGCTCTTCACGTTAAGTTGCGGAAACAGACCGCTATAAAAAAATGTACCCGTAGTTCCTCGACTTAATAATTACTCGTGGCTCTGTGAGCTGTAGACCTCGCGACAAACTTAACTTTGCCTTTGGATAACTGTTATCTACGTCGAGTCGTCGACATAGGTCGCCGTCAATTCACCAACACCGCAAATAAATTGGTAATCGCAAGAACGCCTATATCTCCGCCATTATGAAAATTTTCGAAAAACTGAATCGACAAAAAAACCCATATAATTATCGAACCTGCTCACAAAATTTCACGACAATCGGTTGATAAATGCGACCTGTATCTAGATGAGAACAGCCGTACAGCCGGACGGACATACGAAAGCATTTTTGCCCAAGCTGAAACGGAGACGCTTTTCTCTCTCGCTCGGACAATAAAAGTGATATAGAATCAAAGACAGTTAAATCTAAACTGCAATAAATATGTGGGTGGATTAAGCTGTCTTTGATTTTATACCCCTTATAAGTTGCCACTGAATTTTGTTAAAAACTCTGTAAACTTCCTAAAAGTCATATCTAACGCCTTTTTTCTGTATTTTTCAGATTTCGGTATAAGTACAGGAAGACAACTGAGCGAGTTTCCGTGCGCCTTCGTGTATAATAGCACGGAGTCGCGCAACGGCACGTTTGCCTCGCCCAACTCGCCGGGCCCGTATCCTCGCGACACAGAGTGCACCTACTTCTTCCATGGAGGGGACACGGAAAAGGTGCATCTGCATTTTACTTCCTTCGATGTGGAGGGAGTTCTGCCGTAAGTACATAAACCTTTCAACTAGTGAAATATAAAATCTTTGATCACTATAAAGTTAAGTTAAGCTTGCCAATTAGAAAGTTCATCAGTTTTTGCAGTACAGTGCGGGAAATAATAATATGCTGTCTTCGGAAACAGTTGCATTAGCAGTTTTTTTTTACTCCGTGTCTCTTACAATCAAAGCTTCAAGCGCCACTGATTTTGCTAACAGAGTCAATTATTTTGCCCACTTTTATTTGGTTTCTATAAAATATATCAGCATCATAATCAACATCCAGCGAAGCATGTAATTCTTTCGGATCTGATGTCGATGTAGGTATTGTCTCTATTCATATTGTGTATCTTAGGGTAAATTAACTTCGTTATATCATCTTTGTTAGTCTAGTCTGGGGAGAGGCAAAGACAAAGATTTAATGCCACTTTGTAACATACCTTGCATAGGCACTGCATTAAAATGTATTTAGATGACATTCTGATGATCGTTTTTGCGTCTCATTACAGGTGTGAAGCTGTTTCCGCGAGCGACTACGTCGAATTTTCCAACTACATGACTGAAGATAAGAGATACGGTAGATATTGTGGGCAGATGAAAGAATTCCACGTTGAATCTGAGAGGAACTTTTTCAAAGTAACATTCCGATCGAACGACAGACTGGATGGAGCAGGGTTTAGAGCCATCTATCAGTTCTTAGAGGTCACAGATGAATACCAAGTACCAATCTACGACACCGCTTCAGGTTCTGCGCGTAAGTGTGTCATATTTTAATGATAGTGACCAATAACTTCAGTCTGATACGTACCCAAGTAGCACAGAAGCTGTATAAAAGCTTATACAGCCCTTAAAATGCTAAAACTAGAGTTATAATGGCTGTATAAGCTCTTGTACAGCTTTTGTGTTACTTGGGTACAGTATGAAACGGTTTTTTACTCTTTCAAATTAAACGGGTTTTTGTCTGAAGTTAAGTACATATATGCAGATTTTATTTTAATTTTTTTAAGATTACTTGCAATTTTTAGCGTAATAACGCACAGTTCTTTACAGTTAACTTGGCACTCCCAGATATAATTATTATAGTCTGATAGTCTTTTTATGACACTAATCTCATTTAATTTGTCCATTCGGCATTGCCCAAGTTGATTAGAAACCCAACCAACAAATCGTTTAAAGTCGAAACACGTTCCTATAGTTACCAGCTTTAAGTATTTTTTTAAGATTTAAGAAACATTTGAGAAAACGCTTAATATTTTTTTGCGTTAATTATTCAGTTTTAGAAAGAAAGCTTAGAGAACCAAGAGGATTATCTCATAATCATCAAATAGTTACCTATGGCTGAATCGGTTTCCCTCTCACTTAATTGCAATAAATTTATTCTTTATCTTTTCTACAGTATTGGATACAAATTACGATGTAATGTTAACGAAAAACTTATCTTTTACAGGTGTTTATCTGGTGGTTATCATTTTTCTGTTACAGGTGGTTTGAGACATCTTCTGTTGCTGATTGCCGCTACATTACTCCACCTTCGCGACCACCTATATCATTAACCAAAGTGATATTAGAATAACTCTTGATAGTCTGTAATCCTGTATATTTTGTATGATAGCATGTGCCATACACTTGTAAATTACCGTAGAAATGCAATATTTTCTAATACAAATGTATTTTAAGTTGGTCCTGTCCTACCAGAGCAATATGAATACGTACACAGTTAAATTATTCACAAAGGCACGTCGTAACACGAATTAAATAAATTATAAATTTTAAATTGTTTTCTTTTTAAGTAGATCAAAAGCACATTATAATGTAACCTGGGTTAAGTTTACCTGTGTGCAGGATGAGCTGGATCCTACCTCTAGGAACTGTAAAAATACCTGAAAAGAACACAAGTACACATTCTTCTTCCCAATTACAATCACATTTTTTTAGCATTTATATACGATAATACAAATGCTATATAACTTCGCAATCGTTATTTTTTTACCACTGGATCTCTAAGGGCTTCGATAACTTAGATTGCAACATACAGGGTGTCCCAAAATCGGTAGGCCAGATTGACACCGGAGGTAGGTCAGCTTAAGACGTACAGAACCAGCCTAACATGACCTCAGTAAAAGTCGCATGGTTTTCGAGATATGCCAGGTTAAAGTTTGTACTGGAAAAGAACTTTAAACGGGCAAATCTTGAAAAACATGCGATTTTTACAAAGGTTATGTTAGACTGGTTCGGTATGGGGACAAATCGTAACGCAATTCCACTCCGTTAAAAAAAAACAAAAAAAAATGTCTGGTTCGTTCCGTCTTAGGCTGGTTTACCTCAATGTCAGTGTCAGTGTCAATGTGGCCTACCGATATTGGGACACCTGTATTTCTTTGTAAATTCAGGTTCTATGGTATTCGCATAGCAGCCTAGGTTTGCATTTCACCATATCGTTAGTTATACCTACCCTACAGCATAAATTAGAGGTTCGTCGTGAATGACAAGGTATATTTGAAAACTGTTTGTGCTGGAGATGGCTGTACCTAAAGGATCCATATACTTGGGTTTTTCTGATTCTTGTAAATCTGGATTGTTAGCAGATGGCACATGTTTTTAATTCAATAGACGTTAAAAATACTTATTACTTTCTCTCAAAATTCCAAATAAATAAGGAAACGTTATAAGATATGTGTTTAAGTGTGTGTATCTTAAGGCAATAAATCAATTTTTTTTTTAAGATTACAAGATACTGGAAAACTAAAAGAAGCACCTCATAGACGAGCAAAAACAAATTATTATTTTATGTGAAATCGAATGGGTACGCACAGTCGAGGACAGAAAGATGTTTACGCTTTTGGACCTTATTACAATGGAATAAGGTGAAAAAGTGTAAACATCTTTCCGTCCTCGACTGTATATGAATTCCAGTATATTTCGCCTGGTAGGTACTGAAATAAGTTGTAAAACGAGCACAAATTTCTGCTGCTGTTTTTGCTAAGTAACTCAAACTCTTTTTTGTTAAAAAAAAACACATCTAGCGCATTATAAAGTAAAAGCAGTGGAATATACATAAATTAATAAATGTATATATTTTGGAGTAATGTAGTGCTTTAGCCAAGATCCAGTCCACAAATATGCACTACACCAAGCTCTCTCTTACAATGAAAACTTCTTAAGAATTTGCTTCACCTTATGCTGGGGCCACACTAACGAGAAACGCCGATAAAACTTAACGTCTATCGCTCTTATGTATACTGCGCATAAGGCGATGAACGTTGATTTTTAACGGCATTTCTCGTAAGTGTGGCCCCAGCATTAATGAAGCTAATATTATTTATTATTATACTAAAGATGCCTACTAAGATCTAGTGATCGTAAGGTATCGAGTTCAAACTTTACGGCCGCACTCAGAGACGTCAATTAAGTTTTGAGGTTTCATTAAAGTAGCTACTGTCACTTTCTTTGCTATAGCAATAGAGTTACGGCCGCACTTAGAGACGTCAATTAAGTTTCATTAAAGTAGCTGCTGTCACTGTCTTTGCTATAGCAATAGAATAAGACGCAGCAACTTTAATGAAACTTAAAACTTAATTGACGTCACTGAGTGCGGCAGTAAGACGCAGCAACTTTAATGAAACTTAAAAATTAATTGACGTCACTGAGTGCGGCAGTTAGCGGTCATCGTGCGTTGGGTTTTCCAACTCAAATACCTGGGTACTATAGTTTGATGTAAAATGGGTGTAAAGGTGATTTTTGCGGTTTACAGCATTTTTTCTCTTTTTTTACCCTAAAGAATTACAGCATTCTTTCGGGTAAAAAAAAACGATACCAATGTCAATGTCAGCGAAGGAAACCCCACACGTCACACCAACCTCCAAGTAGGTACTACAAAATCAAAAAGTCAGTAGGTATTGTGAATAGTTCTTAGGTTTTGTAGTACTGGAGGTTCGTGTGACGTGTGGGGGTACCTTCGCTGACATTGACATATCGCGGGCCATTTGACGTCTTAAAACCTTGTGACAACATGAAGGATAACGAAAGGATACCTACAAGGGCATCTTTCTAACTCGTTATTAATGCCATAAATAGAAAAAGGTCAAACATACTTCTTTGCCGTTTTTAGGGTTCCGTACCTCAAAGAAAAAAACGGAACCCTTATAGGATCACTTTGTTGTCCATCTGTCTGTGTGTCTGTCAAGACCCTTTTTCTCAGGAACGCGTGGAGGTATCAAGTTGAAATTAATATAAAATATTTAAGTCCGCAATCCCTTGGATCAGTGAAAAAATCAAACATCTAAGTCAACGCAATCAAAAGATACAGCCGTTTATGCCGCATATTGAAGTGAATCTCAAGGGAATTAAAACCTATAGGGTACTTCCTGTTGACATAGAATCATGAAATTTTGCAAGAAGCAATGTCTTATAGCACTAGTAAAGGAAAAAAATCTGAAAACCGTTAATTTGTAGTTACATCATATAAAAAACAGGACCAGTATAAACTGACACGCGTTAAGTATGCACTTTAGAACTTAGTGAGTATCAGCTTATACTGGTCTGGTTTTTTATATGATGTAACTACAAATTAACGGTTTTCGGACTTTTTCCTTTACTAGTGCTATAAGACATTGCTTCTTGCAAAATTTCATGATTCTATGTCAACAGGAAGTACCCTATAGGTTTTGATGTCTTTTGGAACACTAACTACATGTTTGTGCGGAACCCTCGGCGCGCGAGTCCAACTCGCACTTGACCGGCTTTTTTTTATATTCCGGTTTCTATGCAAGTACTTATTCTGTGGAAAATACCCCACCGATGGTGGCGTGGTTGCAGGTATGCGTAACAACCACAACACAACGAGCAATAACTTACCCACAGAACTTACCTAATGAATAGGTACTAAGACAAAGAATTTTAATTAACTGCGCTTTATAAACGCATAATCGCGACGACATTTTCTTCCTGCCCGTACCCGTTTAAACCTTACCGAGTTGCATAATCCGAGAAACGAATGTTGCAGCTCGCTTCACTGTTCGGTCGCGGCGGCCGGCTCGAGTTGTACGCCCTCGCGTCGACAGGTGTGGCGGCGCTACTATCGCATCCCAGTTTACTCCCCCTCCACTCTATCCATCGTACGTCAGTTTGAGTTCGTTCGTTGCGTGAAGTGCTGCTCGTTGTTTTATCTGTGAACGCGCGAAACTTTTTACATCGAAATTTTGTAATAATTGGAACATTGTTGTTTATGTACTGGTTTTTGAGTGTGTTCAAAGTGTAGGAACGGGTATTTTAGACTGTTGTGTGATCAAAGTGTTGTACCGTGAGTGTGGTTGTGGTCACAGGTGTCACATTCCGAGGGGGACGCCGCCGCAGCCTCCGGTTGAACCCGGTACAGGCAGGTGGACCGCTACGTGAGGACCTATTTAACTGTTTAGGTAAAGTAACATTTAGTACTTTTATTTACGAAGTCAGTCTTGGCGAAAGGTTTGGCTTATTAGAATCCTGTTAGCGGGTCGTCGTAGGAGCAAAGTTAAGTGTTGTCTACATACAAGTGTATTTTGTATTACTACTTTTTAGGGTTGTTTATACAGCTTGTGAGTATTGACTATCGTATGTACCTACGTACAAAGGTTAAAATAATTGTTTAAGTGTTATTTTAGACAGCAAGTGACCTACATCGTTACAGCGCGTCACACGGAGCTATAATATATTTTATAGGTCGGTATATTACGGTATATTTTCCTTACTAGTTGACAGACTTCACATACGCAGCTATAATATATATTAATATAAATTATAGCTGCGTGTGTAGACACTTTCAACAAGTACGGAAAATATACCTAAAATATACGAAAATATACCTATCGTAAGATGCCTTGCTATAAATATATATAAATATAACAAAATATATAGGTATTATAGCTCCGTGTGTGACGCGCTTTATTTATGTTGTATTGTAGGTACACTCGTCGTAGGTGGCTTTTGACAAAGCTGATCTAGGACAATTTTAGTTTACTCGTACTATGTAAAAGTAGCGTAGGTAGGTACATAGCGTGTAGGTATGAACTACATATACCTATTAAATTCTACCCTGCGTCTGTCCTACAGAATCAAGAGTTTCGACATTCGAGGGTATACCTACCTACCTAGGTATTTTTACCTATTTAGTAACTTTTAATGAATTTTCGGAGCCACCTGTAGAATACAGCAGCATACCCATGAAAATCGATATCCTACGATTTAGAACCACATTCAGTTTTAGTCAACCGCAGGACTGTATGAAAGGGTATTTTTAGCCAATACATACCTACGTAGGCAGGTAGATACCTAGCTACCTATTCAAAATCCATCATCCTTCTAGCTAGTCTATTTTAGTCTAGAACAATACAGTAAAAAAACCTCTCGCACTAAACGCATGTATAGGTATAGGTAGTCTCCGTTCCGTCGCGGGTAAAAACCTAGCTTGAAAGCCGATTAGGTACCTACCTACCTACTTACAGCAAGGGGTCATGGAGTCACTGCAGATTAGTTGGCAATGTGTTTATTCAGTCGGCTAAGAAAGTTCCTTCACTTTTGACATAATCTACCTAGGTAGGTACCTCCTAACAAATGAAATCATTGATAAGGTTGACACTTCACACACACACATTTCAACGAACTCATTGATTGAAGACGATAAAAAAAATCAACCTCACACCTCAAATTCATACCTACCTTTTCATCATGAAAAGTGGTAATCATGAATCATGTTGTCAATTTCACTCCGAACACTTTTTTTGCCAAGCTTTAATTACCTACCTACAAACATATTTCGACCGCGAATGCAAAGCTGTTAGGCGAAGGCTAGACGGACAATAAATACTGTGATCTACTGATAATTATCAAATATCGTGATATTAACTGATCGTGTATTCTAATGTACCTATTTAAATCTAGATTTCTGGATTCCGTATTGGCATAAATATTGACATCCTTCAATACACTACATTACACGATCTGTAAATACTGCGATATATCAGTATAAATAGTGCAACCATATTCATTACACGACTGAAAACCACAGTATAAATATAGCTAAACCTAAAGAAACTACGAACAAACATTCGCAACGTCGCACTCACACAGACGCACGTCCTAACCATTCGTCTCCACGCGACACCCGCCACTGTCAGCACTGCCATGTCCGCTTAGTCTCGTTGAGACTTGCGTCTGTGTGAGTGCGACGTTTCGAACGTTTGTTCGTAGTTTCTTTACTGCTTTAGCTCTATTTATACTGTGACTGAACTCTTCAAAACACGTTACAGTTATACTGTGACTGAAGTCTACGAAGCACGTTACAGTACTGACACATAATAATTATAGCTAATGCAGTAAAGAAACTACGAAAAAACGTTCGAAACGTCGCACTCACACAGACGCATGTCTCAACGAGACCCCTAAGCGAACATTGCAGTGTTGTCAGGTGGCGAAGTGGTAGCGGATGTCGCGACGAGACGAATGGTTGAGACGCGCGTCTGTGTGAGTGCGACGATTCGAACGTTTGTTAGGAGTTTCTGTACTGAGGTGATAAATATTGAACGTGTAGCCTTGCCTGTTTATTTCAAGAATATAATGTAATCTTTCAGTATTTACCATATTACCTAACCTTCACCTTAAGATGCGTTTGTGTCGGCCCAAATGCTGACTACAGCTTTTGTGATTTAAAACAAAAAAATCTTTATTTGTTTAACAAACCAGTAGTGATGTCTCCAGTGACATAAAGCTCATAAAATAAATATAATAAAATATTAGGATTACGTACCCAGAAGGTGCCAAACGGGATCATATTTCTACCTTGAGCTCTGCCGATGATTGCATTAAAATTATTGATCAGCCGTCAGAACTTGCACCAATCAGAAACCAAATAGGTAGGTACCTACTTCTACATCTACCTATCCTAACTTCATAATAATTTTATCTTATAACTTATTGATGCCGTCACACACAATGATGACATCTCACCTGCTTCCCACAAAGTGACGACAGTTGCATGTACCACGAAAGTGTTGACGATACTTAAAATAATGCCAGTTAGCCCATCCATTGTTAAGCACAATGCGTAGTATTGTTATTTTTGATTTCTTATTGTGCACCTCAGTTAACTACCCAAATAAACACCTGGCAGCCCGAGCGTCGCTCGGCTTGAATACTAGTTTTCCCGAAGATGACGACTTGCTTGATACATCAACTTCATGAACCGAGACCCCTATCCGATATTTAAAATCGGTAGAGCCGTTTCCGAGAAGGATCATTGTTTTAAAGTATAGGATGAAAAGGGAAACTGTTTTTCCCCTTGTAATGCTATTCTTAACTCACTCGTTTCAAGGTTAACTTTGTACCTTAATAATGATCTTCACTTCAACGCAGCTCTGTCAAATTCGTTTAAGGCGTCAAAAATATCTGTCTGCTCCTCTATATCACTGACAGTAAGGTCTGCATAAAAATTAATGCGATGGCTGTAAAGATATTAGTGACTTCGTCTGTACAGGGGCGGATTCAGGATTTTGATCATAGCGCCTCCAAGCCCAGCCTTTAAGTCAGGCCTTTTCCTTTATTTAAGGTTTGCCTAGGTTTACAGTAGATTGCTCCCATTGTGGGAGAAACCATGTCCCATTGTCTCTTAACCTTGGATCCTCCTTATCGTAGGTATCTAACGCTGCGTAATGCTTACGGTTAGGCGGATCAAGTTCTTCAGACACGGATCAAGGACTTTTCCGGTATTTCCCGGAAAATATCGGTACTGGCCATACATTTCGGTACCGAATATTCGCGGGATTGGAAACCTTAGTCTAGCGTGCTAAATATTATAAGAATAACAACTCAATAACGTAAATAAAGGTTACATTCGTGTATTTTAGGTGAATGTAAGTTAGTTTTTAAGTTTATTGTACTGTTTTTCTAATTTATGTAATTAGTAAATAATTAATAAAATTAAAAATAAATGAAAGAACTCCTTTAAATTAAATATATGAACGCTGAAAATAAAGGTCAATTGCAACTCATTCACTATCCAAACGCGTCTTCAATATCATATCTATCCAGCTTGAGGCAAGAAGTTAACCCTCAAGAATGCATGCCACCGCCGATGAAGACGCACAAGTGGTTGCACTACTGCAAGCAGGAGTACATCAATGTGATGTTGCTCAGCAACTCAACCTGAGCCGTTTCACTGTTCGACGTGTGTTCCAGGGGATCCGAGAGACTAGTGGTTGGTTACATCAGGAGGCATAGGTCCGGGCGTCTGAGAGGGATGGTTTTACAAGGCGTGGGTTCACTTTGATACACGACAACGCACGGGTCCCTCACAGCTAAATATTGTGCGGGACTACTAGGAAGAGGTCGGGATTTCAGTTATACAATGGCCGGCGAGGAGTCCAGACCTAAATCCGATCGAGCACCTGTGAGATGAGCTAAAACGACGGATGATGCCGGCACGTGAAGGATCACGGCAGGGTCCACTTCCTGCCATTTATCAAACGAAATTTTTAACTTCATGCAATATAACAGCCAATCAAGAGAGACAGATACAATAGCTTGATTTACATGGATTAATATTGGGACTTACCTACGTTCAGTTAATTAGCTAAAGCATAGATAAACAAAGAAGCTTTTAAAGACAAAATTATTGATCGTCTCGACGTTTAAGCGCGTCACATACGGTGAAAATAATATAAAATATAAATTATTATTATTAGCATATTTCAGAATGTCGCTCACCATATAAATCCTATCAAACATCACACACGGCAAAAATAATAATATACATAGGATTTTAGGTTTATAGGATAGGATCTTAAGGAATAGGTAGTCTCTTCGCCGTGTGTTACGCCCATGTCGCCCATTAGTAAGTAGTTTCAGGACAAACGTGATTAATGATGAATAAACACTGTTTATTTTATAAAAAAAAATGTAATTAGACTTTTATTAACTTCCTAAAATAGTAGGTACCTCTTGCAAAAAGAGTGTTCATGAAAAACGCAAAATTAAACATTTCGATTAATTTAGATGTGTAAAAAGGCCTTGATCATGAGTAATCATGACGAATTGACAATCAATTTCTTGCTATAACTTCCTATAAATGTAATTTATTATTTAATTAGGAATGGACCTAGGCTCAACCGACATGCCTCGCGAAACAGCTGTAAATATCTATACCTACAAAATAAATTAATTTCAATTTTGACCTTTTCGACTGGCGGTTGGGCACCTGCGCTTGAGCTGTTGAATAGCGTGTAATTGTATATTTAAACCGCTAACTATGTTTATCTTTACTTCTAGGTAAGTTTTTTCTTGAAACAAACAACCAACACGTCTTTATTCATTTAAACCTGTTTTGTGAGTTTGAGTAATGTGTAATCAATAAATTGGTTGTAATAGAAGTTGAATATTCAAAGCGCAAGAAAAAAAATGCGCCTGCAGTTTTATGTGCGTCCGAATCTAAAGAAACCTTTGGACAGCCGGCTGTTACTCTACACTCTACAGCCATCTGGAGTAAGGTGCTTTTTGATTTGGACGAACGCATTTATTAAAATAAACACATTAAGTAGGTATATGGTGAGAAATTGATATCTTATCCTTTTTGAAGACAAACTACATCTTGCCTGCGCCAACGCGTAAAACATTTTAATCGTTTTCCCGAGATAAAAAAGTTACGATGCCTTTCTCGGGGCAGATCCTATGGAGATGCCAAACATCTAAATTGGTTTGGGGGTTTTACCGTTAAACCGTAACACGGACAGACGGACAAGCTCTCATTTATATTATTATAGGGATTAATGAGTCTATTCACTAAAATAACCTCGAAGGCTCAAGCAGTGCTCTAAATTTTGTATCTACATTTGCCTAAGATCAATATCTTTGACTCGATTGGCATAAGATTCCGATTTCAAGTAAAGGCACGATTTGACTTGGGCGACACCAGGTTCAACTTCAAAGTAAGTAACCAGTTCAGTTTCAATTATACGTAAACAGCAGTGACGATAATAAATTTTATCATCTCCGCTTCAAATCATAACGGTATCCATTAAACGGTTAGCGGATTAAACGGCTATACGATAACAGGTTATAGATGTGATAAAGCAGAATTGCAATAGACACCTGCAGAAACTGACACGCCTCACGCCTCCGTCTGCGTCTGTCTGCCTTGTCACTCAGGCCGTCCCATCTTTTATCTGACGATCTATTAAGTAGACACCTTGGTTGTCTGGTGGTGTTCGCCATTGCATTGAAATAAGGCTTAGTAAAATAAGATAGGCACAACGTTTGAAATCCATGGATCTCTACCTATAATGCCAGAGGGGCCACTTTGCAGCCGTCTCATTTCGTCAGCATAGTTAAAGCTTGAAGAAAAATGGTTATTGTGTTTTGAGGATGTGTTGAAAAGCAAAGGAAGAAAATATTCTTGCAAACATATTTTGGCGCCAACTCTTCTTTTATATGTTGTCTGTGGTGTTTGAGAACAGTGTAGTGAGCTTATTATTTTCCAAATATGTATTACTATCTTAGTCCTCAGGGTCGGTAACGAATGGCTTAAGATTGCAGATGTCTATGAGACACAGGGCCCATGTTCGATCAGGACGTGGTCTGTATGGTCGTCTGCCTTCTCCACGTTATAAAAAACAGCGACAGCTATGAGAAACATCCGAGGACATTGTATTAATTTATTATATTTCTTTTGTCGTTTGACCTTAAAAGCAAGCGCCTAATGAGCATTATTATTGAATACCTAACGAATAAATATATGGCCTTGAACTATTTCCTTCACATAAGAGACTAATAATACGCTTCGTGCAGTTCAACAATGATGGTGATTAAATTTGATTCATTCACATTAGACCCACATGATATGATAAATAACAGGTATTTTTGTACAACAAATTAAACATCTTGAAAAAAATAAATTTAAGAGGTAATTATAATTTTTAATGGATTATGTCTGGGTGTACCTAATCTTTTTGCGTTGCGTCATTAGGACAACTAACTAATGCTTTATCGTTCATTCATGTTTCGCTTTAGGATTTGTGGAAACATCGTGATCAAGCAAGGGCTTTACTTCCTAACTTGAAATTAGGGAGGTTACGTCGGCCCCTTTATTTCTTGAATGTAACGCTTATTAATTAATAGAAATACGGTTTCAGATGTAGCTAATTCCTGCACACTGCATAGAAGTTCAAATAAGACATATTTTATTTAACTTTCTATGTACACATATAAAGAGCATTGAGCAGTGCATTCAGAAGACGATGTACACAACGTTTTCTGTATGCACTGGCTGATCTACAAATGACAGTCGCTACAGTTAAAACTATAAAAAACTCAGGTTTCAGTCAGAATATTACATTGCACTTACTAGTAGGTAATAGTGCCGCATAATATAAGATAACGACAAAGGCGTTGTGCTAGTAGAGTTCATATTATACAAAAGTAAAGTTACGCAGAATTGTAGCATAATATTTCATACGATTAATATCAGAGGGCAGCGAGCCCACAAATCTCCATTTATGTCGGTAACCGGGGTCTAGATAGCATCGAAATGCCAAGTAAAAGCAAAAGAAGCAACCCTTTTTGTGGATATGCTCAGAACCCTCGATAAAAATATACGAGAACCATTTAACTTGTTTAAACAAAAGGCGCATATTCCCGTGGCATAGATATTCTAAAATGTACATCTTTGTTTATCAGCACTGTGATAGATATCACTTATTGCCGTCTATGATCCTAGTAAGAAAACTTACAGTTGAAATGGTAATTTGTGTCGTGGTATTCAAATGGAATGGTTTCTACAATGTGTTGTACTAAAAGCAAAAAGAAATAACAAGTCTATTAGGTTTGTTGAAGTATTCATAGAATGTTAATTTTGTAGTTAACATTATTTTTCTTTGTTGCATCTTGTGAGGTGTACCTCACAAGTAGCTTGTAACGTAAACCCAAGTAAAATTACTCAAGAATCTTACTACTACACTCAATTGAGTCGGAACAGTCTGCTTACCGAATACTCTACTCCGCCCAATAGAGTGTAAATAGACTTAAGTTAAGAACCCATGTTATTTACTAAGTTAATGGGCCCGCTTCCAAGGACTGTCGGAATTTGAATTATCCGTTCTGAAATAGAGTGATCATATGTTGTCGCAATCGCTTTGTTAGATCGAGCCTAAACTGTTAAACTGATCTAACCTGTTAAGGAATGCAGCTAAGGCCGAATGCTGCAGCCTTTGTAAGTGGTACGGGGGGGGAGGGGCGCTTAATTTATACAATGTGACAGCTCTGTGAATTTAGCGTGGCCTTGGAATAAATATCTTCGAAGTGTATCCGGAGTTTATTGTTTCTTGCACCCTTTGCTTCTGACGGAGGGAAAAATAATCCAGTCTCAGTCTATCCAAAACAAACGATTGTTACGTAAGATTTTAGTAAGTAATGACACGACGTTTAATTGCCGTCTGGGAAATGTGGTATTTCAGTGGAATTTATTATCAAAGGATACAACTTAGAACACCCCTTCGGTCTCTTTCAACATTTTCATGTGGTTTTATGTAAGAAATTACTTAGTGCCTGCGTGAAGTCTTACACGTAATGTATAGGCACGCCTAGAAATTGAGAGACCATTATCTGTACAGGCGGCAGACTATCCTTGAAAAGTAAAAGGAACTACATACTTTCTTCAAAAAATCAAGTCTGACAACATGGATTAGTGCAATATCATGATATTAGCTTTGTTTGATTTGGATTGTTTAAACAGTTTGTTGTTTAGTAAATAGTAAATGTTGACGTTTGGAGACTGTGTTTGTTTTGAAATTGTTTTGTTATACTGAATCGTAACATAAGCAATGTACCTAAGTCTGAAATCCGCTAAAAACACTTCTGAGAAAGCTCGGACTGCCGTGTGCTGTCAAGCATTTGTCATTAGTTTCAGCTGAACTATAAGGACATTAGTAAAACAGATCATTACCATAAAACGATACGTTCATAAGCCGAGAATAATGGTAATGTATCTGAATTTACCAGCACGACCTGACTTCTGGGTTTGATTGTACTAGATAAATCTTGCGTTTAGAAAACATGGCATGGAGCTTTGTAGGAGTGGTTCCCTTGCTGACGAGTTTGAATGTGATAGGTTTCACAAATGTCAAAATGATATCATTGGGTTTCGTGACATAATTATATGAATCAATTTAAGGAATTTCTGCGTTCTCCTTCTTGTCTAACAAATGTCATCGTCGGTTCCACTGTAGGAAGCTCAGAAATAATAGCTGAAGTTTGCAAAGAGCGGAAACAATTTCATCGAATCATGACTCTTGTTCCAATTAATAATTTGATGACAGCAAAGCAATTAGGGCCAACCCAGTAAAAATAATCAGCAACCGCGATAACCAACACAGCGAGAGGACATTGAATTTTAATATTTAAACGGTATTGCATTTTAACCGGTGCCGCGTAAAGAATTTGCACTCGCAGTTGCTTAGTGTGAAAACAACTGTGCCACAGATATTTGTGAGTTCGCGTGACTTAAAAGACCATGTAATACCGCTGACGTAATCGGGTAATACAACACACAATGGCTGGACTAGTAAGCTAAATTATATTCGACTTATAGGGGCTTAATATAAATATTTCACGTAGGTGGTACAGAACTACAGACTTTATGCCCAGTTATGAAATGCGTAAGCCTTGTCGTTTACCGAATCGCGCGAGTATAATAGAAAAGTAAATGAATCGACCAGTTTGGTGATAAAGTGTTATGATTTACGGTTGTTTCAATCAAATCTATTGAATGAGCACAGGGAAATATTTTGAAAATTATACGTTAGTATATTACATGAATTCAAAAGATAATTGGGTGCATTTAAAAAATAGTACATAGTTAAGCACTCAATAAAAAAACCGTTAGGTTTTCTTTTGTGTAACGTTAATGAGTCATACAATCATATGTTTAAATTTCGTTACACAAAGGACAAAATAACGGTTTTTTTATTTATTCCGTAACTGCCCTTAAATATTAATATATTTGTGAAATTCACCCAATAAGCTATTTTCTTTCATAATTGCTATCTTTATCATCACAAGAAATTATAAGTTCTCACATTCAGGAAATTAAGTCGGATATTACTCAGAAATAAAGCTCGTCAAATTACTAGGCCAACCCTATTTCTTACGACTCATAACTTGACGGGATAGACCACCCTGTTGTTTTAACTTAAGCTTAGGCTTAACTTAGCTTGATTCAAGCAGTCGCAATAGAAACTCAAAGAGGATATAATTATATTAGTTTTATTTCGCATTCTTAGTATTGCTTCTTCACAACGCCATAAAGTAAGATTTAAAAGTAATGTAGCATGTGTGTGTGTGTTTTTTCACACGGCAATAGCCAATGACAATGACTCCAGACCCATAACATAAGAAACTTGAAGATCTGGTCAAATGCCTTGCAGATCGTCATCTAAAGACTAAATAATTATGAATAACCGGAGGAAGTGAATGTCCGTACGTATCAGTGCATCGTCTACACGTTTACATATTTTTGACAAGAAATCCAAAACATTTGAGTACTTTTACATCGCATTACTCAGAGTAAATATTGTACTAAATTAATTTTAATCTGTCTCGCTTACCGATCTTATTAGTTCCTTAATGCCTAATCTTTCTATAACCCAGATCATTATTTATTTAGCATTGCTTGCAAATTCTGAATACTCAATCTCTGTAAATTCAACAAGAAATAAGCCTCAGGTGTTTCTCAGAGTGAGAACCGATCGCATTTCTATAGTAAACCGGCGGTATGCCCAGACAAAAGATAACGTGTTGATAGATAGTTGTCGACCTTTACTCGTAGCGAGGACAAAAAGCGGAGTGAGGACGCACTTTTACTGAATAAGGCTGGATCAAAGTGACTTGGCACCTGTTTTGTTAATGCACCCTTAGAGTTTATGTTGGCTGTATTCCTAATTCGTATTTGATGTATGGTAGGGCGACAGGTGTTTATCTTTGATGCTGTGAGAGTAATACAAGAGCTGAGGATATCGTTTAACTAGTTTTTCAAGTTTACTTTATTTTTACCACTTCCGAATACTGTCTCTACTAGATTCTTATGTCATTGATCCAAAAGTGAAGATCTATTAATATACATATGTGTAATAAGTACTATCTATAAAGTTAAATGCAGAAAGAAACACTCAAATGCTCAAGATATTTTTTACATTTACATCAACTGTGTCGTCACTCTCCAAATAAAACTTTTTTTTAACTATTTTTTTAACTACGCTTATTATATAATATCCCGCTTTGCTTATTAAGTCAATTAAATAAAATGTTCTTAAACGATTTGGACGTTTCTTGTTTTATTGCTGTTAGAACGTTTGAATGTTAAGAATTATTTATAGTCTATGATCGAATCATTACAAATCAATTGCACAATGACAGAAGAATTCAGCATCCGCTAGTGACTGTGTGCCCTTGTCAGTCTTTGTGGATAGTTCGATATCGAATTTGATGTTGATGCAGTCTGGCATATGAAGTGTTGGAATAAACTGCGAATCTATTGATGTATGATGTTAATTATTGAACCAGTTTTTATTTTAAAGCATGTGTAATATTAGTAGTTAGATTGTTTTGGCGTTTAACAATGGAGCTATTTACTCGTACATTCGGTGCTGCAACTACACATTGCTTTAGAAACGGGTATAATTTTAAGAGTTTTGATTTATTAACCTGTCATAATAAAATCACGGATTAAAGTCGATTAATTTCTACATTAGGTTTTGCTGTTACAAGGTCTTATGGTGGATTCAAATAAAATACTCTATCAAGGAATTTGATTTACGTACGAAATCAAGTTCTTAACAACAATTTTATTTTGACATGGTAATTATAACGATTGGATATATGACAACCTTAATCTTTTTTGTAGAAACGTACCTACGAGATACGAGTTAACCTTTTGACCGCCGTAGTCTGATATATGACACCACACCATAACTAATGTCAACCTTCTTCAAATACACTTAGGTCTATTTTACGCTGTCAACCATGACGGCTATAGGAGTCAATGGCGTTCAAAAGGTTGTAACATTTATAGCTTGGCAACAAAGAGTTAAAAACATTCCGGACGCTGTTCTAAGTATTTTTTTACCGTTGGCGACATTGCTCTTAAAATTTTACCCAATACTGTTTTATGTGATGGTTGCCGTTAATTTTTTAGTTCCACTTGTCACCGCTCGCCACGTCAAAATCTTGTTAAGGTGTACTATTCTGAGATAAATGATATGATCTTGTCTTGTCTTGTCTATTCTAAATTCTATAAACTTGATTATGGAAATACTCAAAATTTCAATCAAATATAATTACAAGAAATTTTGCAATCACTTTAACCATTCTAGTATTAGATCATATCAAAATATAGAAACCACTTCATAGCAATTAAGGAGCGTGAGAATTTATTTTAATTATGTAATCAAATCATCAGAAAAAAAAAACTATAATTTATTGCTCAACTGTAAATAAATTGATCAATTTGCATCTCGCCCACGTGCGTTTTTTAACTCAACTCTCATAATATGTTGAACTAACAAAGCTTTGATTTATAGTGGGTAGGTACGTAACACATCGCTTTTTTGAAAGTGGGGTCTGCTAGATTTCCTAGCTTTTCCATTAATGTAGAGAAGTCTTTTCTCTAAAAGCAGTAATTCAATAAGATATTTACAATGTTAAAAATACAGTCGCGGAATAAAAAAGTTCGTAATTGTTCGACTCTAATAATGTAAAGTCCAAAAGTAACGAACCTTTTTTTATTAGGTACGCGACTTTCCATAAACAGAAAAGAAAAACCTTAGTTCAAGATTAAATGATCAAATCAACAAGGAATCGACTAACAGCTGCAATGCCAAGTTCAAAAACAAATATTATGATGCAGTTCGTTATTAACTTCATTATCGCCTTCCCAAGGGTCAAAGAGTTAGAAACCTTATTATAATTTCACCATCTGTCATCATTAGCATAACAATTTCGTGCCCAATTAAGGCTGAGTTTAATCTAAATTTATGTTAAAATTGCGGAGTTTTGTATAAATAATAATTTTAATGTAATAATTATGTTGTGACATTCTGTTTGTATCATATTAATCCGAATTGGCAATTCCACTTATTGTTGACACAACACAACTACTTAAGTTACCTAATATTATGACCATAAAGCGATACTGATCTTATGTAACAATTAATAAGGTTTGCTTGGAATATGAATGCGCTTGTGTACCTCGTTTTCAAATAAAATGTCAGGGGACAGACTCGCACACAAATTGACTTAAGCGGAGACGAGCGGTGCGGAGAGGAGCTGTGTAGGAATCGACCAATCACATTGGTTGTAATCCACATCTCGTCTCCGCTTGACTGTTTCCATTGAAGCGGAGCGGAGACGAGATGTGGATTACAACCAATGTGATTGGTCGATTCCTACACGGCTCCTCTCCGCACCGCTCGTCTCCGCTTCTATGGAAAGGCAACCTTAGTCCCAAAATAAGCTCTAGGTTTGTACTATAATATCTAGGCCACGTTAAACATACTTATATTTATAGAAAACTATAAAGAAAACATCCAAGATTCAAAAACAAATACTCGCGCTCATCACAAAAATATTTGCCCATACCGGGAATCGAACTCGGGGCCGCCAGCTTCGTAGGTAGGATCACTAAATATACATAATAAAAACATGTTTTATATAAAAACATGTGTACCTACCACCTTATGGCAATGAAAGAATACTTAAAACCAATTTATTCTTTTTAAATCTATTTTTGGTATTCAATAACAAAACTTACTAAGTAAAATTAAACTTAATTGCATTTCTTCAAACTCTTTCCAATACGGCACTAAGGGCACTAAATAAGAACACATAGTTAATTGGACATGAAAGTTCTCCCGTGCTATTTATTTGCTTCATCCACTTAAAAACTAACTTAACAGTCACTTGAAATCGTGATAAAACGAATGGCATCATTGAACGTGATTCAACTTATCCCGTCTCTCTTTTACCTTTTAGGACCATATCGACCCGTCCCTTTTCGATTCCGACCGAAGGTTGCACGTATCTCGATTGGTACATCAACCTGTCTTAGTTTTTTAACAGTGAGCACATAAATGATTGTGTTTATTCTGTATAAAGTGGCTTAACTAGGAGTTTAGCTAGTACAGTTTTGAACTTTTATGAGATAGTGATAAAGAATATAATTGTTGATCAGAACATGTAACATTTCGATGATGGGTTGGGTGGTATTTGTCGTAAGGTCGTTGTCGTTATGACAGGCGACTTCTTTAAATACGGTACGACTAATGCCATCTCATCACATGTTTAACATTCTAATAGATTTTTAGAATAGAATAGAATAGAAAAAAAGCAAGCAGTAACAGCAGCAGAGGAGGATAGAAGGAAACTTAATTCTCTGCGTACGGGGATGCAAATATCTAGTTCACAAAATAGGAAATTCAAAGAAATTCGTTCCAAACCTTAGCCACTTTGAATCACTCTTACACTAAGTTCCTATATTATTCTGTGGGAATTGTCTGGGATTGCCGTCTCGGCTGCTTAATTAATGTGTGCTATCTATAACAGCTAAGGGCCTTCCCTGTTCCCGTCCCAGTTGGTTTATTGTTCTCGTTGGTTTGTTCCGCTATCCTCCAATAACGCGCATTCAAGGGTGTGCTTCAAGTGTCTCAAGACTTTCATGTAGAGTAAGTATATTTTGTTTAGATAACGGCAAACCTAGCTTGAAGAACCTACTAAGCATTATTTTTTATTTTGCAATTTTAATTTGAATGTTATTTATATTCACATTAAATTACTACATATATAATGTAAAGTGCCCAATGATATGTAACGCATTTTTTTTAAATCCCGTAATAAATTATCAAGAAGTTTTCTGGTGAGGAGATTTCAAACAAAATTTCAAGATCAGACAATTTAACAAGCGGTAGTAAATGTCTTAAACTTGCACCATAGCGTTGTCATTCAACTGCGCAAAATATCAACCGTCGAAATTTAAACCGTGTCGAATCTAGTTGCAACGTCATTGGACCTAAATGATATTGGAATTGATCATCCCGAAATTACAAATCAATAGGAGATCAATATTATTTACCTAAGGTTATTTTTGAGATAGATTCAGTTCGAGTTCAATAGCATAATTGGCTACTCTCTCATTTATTGGATCTTTAGCTTTAGGTTATTAATTAAAATTAAAAAAAATCAACCATCACGTATCTTTTTGTATTGTACGTTACGTCGACGTTACAGACAGTGTCCAGTACCAAAGAACACCTACGTTATGCCAGGATCTAAATAGTATAGTTGCAATCAAATATATTAAAGTTTACATGATGCTCAAAATTACCTGGACATGCCTAATGCTTTTAAAATTAAAGTCGAGTTCAGATATTTTGAACACATTGTCCGTTTCGATATATTTGATGGCGACTATACATACATAAAAGTACCACATAAGTACAATGGTACAAATCTACGGTTACAAACGGAACAGGCCACAGAGTTCCACCAGCTAACATGGACAATCGCATACTGTTATTACCCGTACATGCAATTATATTTTATTAAGCTTTGTGTATATTCAGTGATTCCAAACCGCGGGTCAAGAACTTCTGGTTAAAGGCATTGTAATGTGACCAAGATTGACGTTAGATCGAGATAAAGTAGGATACCAGAGACATACCCGTGACACTAAACATACCGATGAACTGTTCCGTTTTTACACACACATAAATGTGACACAAGTTACATTAATTATTAATAGTTCGATAAATATATTTATTTTGTTAAGGTGACACTTCACTTGGCTAATATTTGTCAAACATTTTCGTTGTATCTCTTTAATTCGGTATCTCTAATGAGAGAGATGCAAGACCAATGTTTGGCAAATTCTGCGAAGATAAAGTTTGTCCTGAGAATCAAATTTTTACCATTAAGTAGTGGGGTGCGTCTTTATGGATTAAAAACAATAAATTATATCCGTTGATTCCGATATTGCATTTATTATTTTTATAATTTTATATGAACTTTGTTTCTATGTCGAATACAAAACGACTGCAGAGCATTGGACATCAACGGGAGCGCTTAACTCCCTTATCTCCATTTTCGTAAGACTTGACATTTGTTAACAAAGTCATCGTTTAGTCAGAGTGAATCAGAAATGCTGATTTGGTGTGTGCTGACCTTTAAGTAACTATTATGTACGATTATTACGTCAGAGTTTATTAATTGGTAGGTAGGTACTTAAAAAAACTAGTGTTCATTTTAACCCAATTTTTTTAAATGCCTTCTAAGTCACAGTCAAATATTTATTCAGTAAATTGGCCACATACGGGCTCTTTAACGCGTCAGTAATATAGAGTGAATCTACCAGCGCTTCGGACAAGACCATCATTGCGGAGAAGAAGCTCACCGTCACTGCCCATATAATAATAATTATTTATAATTATTTATTTTTTATCTATTAAACATATAAATATCTATAATACAGTTAATTCTTAACCATCTTCATCAACTTTATAATAAAACTCGATATCTCTCAAAAGCTCAAATGCACGAAACCAAACTTCCTTAGCGCGTCCTTTGACAAAAGATCTATCTTGCGGCTTCTTTGAATGCGCGCGAGTCGTTGCTCGATTCCTCGGAATCATTGCCGATTGTCTTTTGTTTGTTATACGTAACCAGTGCCAAGAACTACATATTGAGTCAGATTCGTATGGAAATCATTGGGCGCGGTACTTTCGAGTAATAGGGGAGACTGGGGACACTTGATCCCCCCTTTTAATATTTATCCATAACTTCCTTTTCTATCATATTTCAAATTTAATTGTTCTCAAATACGTGGTATTGCATAAGGTAACTGGTGAAATTATTGTTCATGCTGGCGTATAAACATTGTAAGCAGAACACAAAACTAGAGGCAGACAATAGTTTCAAGTCTCCCATATATATGGGTGACTTGTTCCCCGCCTGGGGATGACGATCCTGTACGGCTAGTACAAGTTGTGTTTTCTCGCTTGTACTGTAAGTCGCGGGAAATTTGTGCTAGCCCCCCCGGGGAACCATGTCTCCCATATTTAAAGGACACTTGATACTATTGCCTGCGTTGGAGCGTTATTATGAAAGAAAACAACATAACTTATAAATAAATCATTATATAAATTTCGCAATAAACTTTGAATTTGATAAAAGAGCCCTTTCCTTTTCTTTAACAATAACTAATAACTCCCTATGGATAACTTGATCCGGGTAATCCAACCCCCATAAGTAAAAGGAGCAAGTGTCTCCCGACCAGGTCTAAGTTGATATTTTTTTTACAAAAAACTACTGACAACCAAGCGTTTTCTCTATGTAGAACTGAAAACTATATAAATAGACACTTGTGTAGAAGATTGGATCGACTTTAAACATCTATTTTTAACCACTTTTTTAATCAAAATTAAATCTCACAAAAAATATTTTTCCCTCGCACCAAACAGACTTCACTTTAAAAAGTGAACTGGTATCATAGATTACTAGTTTTGCCATTTAAAAATAATAGAATATTCATAGAAGCATTGTAAATGCCGTTTGCCGTGTGTCCCATAAGGATCAAGTGTCCTCAGTCTCCCCTACATATTTTTGTACTCGACAATTTTGCACCTTATTCCATTGAAACAAGGTGAACAATCTGTATTGTGTGAGTTATAATATGCAGGCGACGTTTGATATAGGGCCCTTATCTGAAACTCTTTACAGTTGAAATTTTTAGTTCAATATATACTACTGTTTGTATTTAGGTAAGTATAGTTTAGTTCTTTGCTTTTAAAATGCAGCTCTGTTATTATGATGCATGCATTTAGAATAAAGTAATAAAAAATGTTGTTTAAAAGCAAATAAGTATTGTTGCCGTTTATGGAAGATGTTATCATTGGTCAGTACAAACAGATATGCTGCAGATACTGTGTTATGTGGTTATACACTGATAAGATACGCTTGCTCTAGTTATTTGAGAAATGATTTTCTTACAAGTAGTGTGAAAAAACAAACCAAAGAATGCGTTAAAGTACCTACTTTTTTTTTAATAATTATGTACGATGTTGTTTACATACAAAAAAAAGTTATTAATCCAATGTACTCGTATTTAAACGGAAAGCCAGTCAAAAATAATTTAAATTGAATATTCATATTATTCTTCAGCTAGAATAGCCGCAGTGTTTTTATTCCTCTCACGCATGCCGCGTGTGATCGATCTTTTGTCTTCTTCATTTACATACTGCACTACAAGACTCACAATTTGTCCCTTTGTTTCAATATGGATTGAGGAACAGTGCCATTTGTACTGAAATTCGGTTTATTAGGTGACAAATACTAAATCGGTCTAGTAATTGATTATTCTGCTTAAAGCAGGAAAAGGGTTTGGGGCACTATTGTAGAAGAGAGGACAATAGAAAGATCTCTCTC
This sequence comes from Tortrix viridana, assembly GCA_963241965.1. NCBI lineage: Eukaryota > Metazoa > Arthropoda > Insecta > Lepidoptera > Tortricidae > Tortrix > Tortrix viridana. The sequence goes on from OY725181.1 coordinate 7,840,082, forward strand.
CAGGCTGGTGTTGTGCCTGGGGACCGAAGTCCGTTCGGATGAAGTCGAAAGTTCTACATTGGTGACCCCAGGCACAACACCCACCTGGAGAGAGATCTCTCTATTATCTTCTTCTCTTCTACATTGGTGACCCCGACATGATGCGTCATCTACACTATAAACGCCCATTTATTTATTTATGTAAATTATAGACTCAAAAATCAAGTGAACATTTCATTTATAAAGTACAGTTGGTGTCGTATTATCAAACATTGCACTTAAAAATATCTGACACGGCTCTAGTAATGGAGACGTGTCATATATTTTTTTTGCAAAAAACTATCACTACTGGAATGTGGTATTTCCGTGGTATTTTAATAACTTCAATCTTTGAACAGCATTCAATTATAAAACGTTGCTCATAAAGATTTCGAAATGAAACGATTAACACTAACTAATTACAGTAAGCGTCGGAGCAGATAATTGCTTCTAAATTAAATAGTTTTGCAGTTGATTGCTCTTTAATTTTGGATTTCCGTTAGTATTAGAACAATGACAAGTTCTTAGATGTTTCGTGTCATTGGATTCAAGGGAAAAGTTAAGAGAGTTCAAATAAATTAGTAGCATCGCTTCGCTTGTTCCAAGTTCTTTCATATCTTTAGGAACTCGATATATTTATTAAAATGGGACTCCTAATAGCTTCTCGATTCCTTACCTATACATACAATACATATCAAATTTATCACTTGTTTTTTCATTTATTTCTCAATACAAACTGGAAACATAAACAATATAATACCTACACGGAGAAAAAATCTAGTTTCGTGTAACATAATATTGTATTATATGTGACAACTATACACACTTTTTTACACATTAATATAAAATTCAACTTCTGTACAACATAATTTCTAGTACCTATTACCATTTACCTAGTATCGTAGGAAACAAATTTTGTGTAGTATACAAAACCTGTTGGACGCTAAATGCATATTTTACTCTGTAACTATTAGATAGTAACCACTACAATATTAAAGTTTTCGTGTACTAGAATATTTTAGTATTAACAAAAATATGACTTGTTGTCATTAAAATAAAATCTGTTAACCATAGCTGAAATCTGTTTTCCTACACCAGAATCATAACTACAATAAAATCTGGTAATATTGTAAAATATTTTTTTCTCCGTGTAGTGTTATTAAAGTCCCAAGTTTAAATAACATGCAGTGGAGATGGTTACTTGAGCTATTCAACGTCCATTATAAACATTATAAATTACTATACATACTTATTGTTAGGATTTTACAATTTCAAATTTCAATTTTTTCAAATATTATCACTCGTACTTATATCAATCCCTTCCTACAAAAAATATAGTACATTAAGTGCGGAAAGTATGTCATTTTATGACAGTTCCGCACGTGTATCAAACGACGTTTTTTAATACATTTGCGAAAAAAGTCAGTTACAAAATTAAATCTGAATAAACGAGGCGGGTTTTGTTCAACTTTTAATTCACAGACTTTTTTCAAAATGGCAACGTTTGTGGCTATTCAGCCAAATTAAGAGAAACTATTTTGCGAAGAGATTTATTGTCACGTAGTTATTTAATTTAAATATCAAAAATCAATAATAAATTCTTATATTACTTTATATTTGATTTATAAGGAAATATATTTATTTATTATTTGTTGTACAAAAGCAAATGATCGTTCTTTCATAATACTCAATCACTCATAATACTCTTTTAGCCAACGGTCACGCATAAAGGTGGATTCACGTTGCTGGGCCCGGCTCCAGCATAGTGTAACGTGAATCCACCTTAATACTCATTTAACCGATCATTCGTAATACTCATTCAGCCATCTTTATGAAAACTGTTTTGAAGAATCTTTAATATTAGATAACCCTTTAATTAGTCAAGTATGCCTGATTGACAATCGTCAAGTAAATTATCATATCTATCAAATAAATTTAGCCCTTTCCCTTTCTCACACTTGAAAATAGACAAATAGAGGACTATCTTTAACTGACAGACGAATTTACTCGTCGATTGTGAAACAGGCCCTAAATGTGACGTAATTGTTAAATAAATAAAGTAGTTGAACTCTTTGGTTGGTTGGAGGTAGCCTGGAACAACAGTAAATTAAAAAAAAATTAAAAGTAGGTAAACAGCACTAGTGTGAAATATCCAACATTCCGCACGATGTGCAGCTACAAAAAGTAAAAAGCACTAGTTGGAAAAATCCAAATTTCCGCACGATATATACAGCTACAAAAAGTACCACTTTTTGAGCAACATAAAAAAAAAAACTTTTTAATCCTCGTTAGGGCTTCTCGCTGAGAAATTGTTGGGCTCCTTACAAATAGTTACGATGCATCTTCCGTTTGCAAGTTTTTCCCAGCATTAATTGCGTCCTTACAACTTACAACTATTAAAGCATGCTCGTGATGCATCGGACGGAGCTGTATATATTATGACGCTGTAAATATATATATTAACGTAACTGTAACTCTGCTCCCCATAAATATTCAAACAGGGAATTTTATTGACAAATTCTTAATTACACACGTAGTTTAGGCATTCTGGTACTAAAGTAAGATACCAAATATAAATGGACGGTAAGGAAATTCAAGAAAATTTGATTTATTAGGTGAGATCAAGATGAATGGTGAAGATTGTGAAATAATTTTACGCGCCCATTCAATTTGAAATTAATCGAATTTACAGTCTGAATATTAATTTTGTCTATGATCTACATATTTAAATGTGGCTTAACAGTTATATCATCTTAACATAGTATTGCCGTTTACGACATCATTTTGAACTCGTAAAACGAGTAAAACTTGAAGAGCATCTCTAATTAAATAGATTGGGTTCGCGTTCACGATTATTTAAATTAGGTTGGCTGTTTTATTGTAAATACCCGCTAGTAAATATATGCAATACTTAAATATAATTTACTGTAACATCCGTTATAACTAGATCTCTATGACATCACAAGTGTAGTATATATAGTACAGAGGTATATCAAATACTCATAAGTAAAATTTCATGGTTTCGTTTCATCGAGATCGAAATATTACTTTGATGTAGGTAAATTATATTATGTTATATCATCAGGTTATAAATTAGAAGCTGTTTCTTCACGATTATCACTCGTCTAACGTGTCATGCAAAACACCTGTTTGACCGTGTTTCTCTAATGAAAGAAGATGACATCATTTCAAAGGCTTCGGCTTTCACAGCGGACCACGCCTGCCGCCTGCGTTGTGGGCGCATTATTTAATACCAAAGTAATTGCTTAGATCCCTATCATTATTGCGCGGACGCGGTGGGATGGCTCCCGGCGATGGACCTCATCTGCGTGGATTTTTTTGATCTAAAAAACAGGTTGTATGTTAGACGCACCTAAGAGTTCCGTACACATCACGTCTTTAAAAATACCTCGATTTGGAACTAGTCTTTATCTCCCTTGGAACTTAATATGCCCGCACGCACGATTGTGACGGATGAACGCACGATACACTTCATTTGTTCTAAAGACGGCACCCTAAAAAGAAGTTTTTGTAATGGTCGAAGGCGTGGGAATTCTGAACGATTAAGTTTCGGGCCAGCTTGTTATCAAACATCTTCATCGCGTCAGATTGGTCGTCTTGCCTTAGGCCTTTAGGACACTTTAGAACTCCTTAAATTGCTTATCTTTATGCATATCCGTTGGATTACTCCGTCAAGGTAGGTTAATATAGTCACGTTTGTTGTTAGGAGATCCTCCATTATATGTATAGGGTAATGGACATCTACAATGGAAGGACTATTACCAGAATGTAATAGATCCTCGTTACTGTCCCCTTCAGCTTTAACCAGGATACCTGATACGTGTCACAGCGGACTCCGGATGCGGATTGTATCTCCGTAACGCCATACGCCCGTAACCAGTTCCACGAACACACTTTTTGCCTCATTTTTATCTTGTCCCATTTTGTTTGCGATCTGGCGGTTATGGTCATTAGTGGCTCCTGGGTCGTTTTTGATTTTAGATTTCCGTGACAATTTTTTTTCGTATTATTTCGTAGGATTTTAATGGAACTGAGAGCTTATCCCTTACCCGTCTGATATGTAATACTAAAAATCGCTCTAAAGGGTTTTTAAAATTAAAGCAACTAAAATAACTAAACATGAACATAAGCTTTGTTTATAAAACCAAGTAAAAGTAAATATCGTGAAATTAAAAAAAAAATGTAATAAATAATAAAATTTTGTAATTATTTTCTAAGGGACGTCATCTCAGTTCTCTTAAAACTCATTGTCTTAATGTTTCTTTGTCTAATGACGGTCTTCAAAACCGTGTTTCTCATGTTCCATATATACTATTTCTCCCACGACTTCTCACATTGTCAGCACGCGATGTACAGTTCAAAACTTACGCAAACTCACTTATTATGACCCTTATTCTTAACGTTGTAAGGCTAGCTATCTCTACTCATTTGGTTGCCTTGGGTTTTAATGCCATCAATCTACCACCGGAACAATGCTTTTCGTGCTTCGTCCCGATTTACACTGCATTATTTGAACCATTATGATTTTACAAGCCATATGGAGATGTGAACAGCCGTTCAGAATTGCTGATGTGTGACTTTCGATTTTGTTGTCGATTATATGCTTTACAATGCATGAAAGCTTTCGTTTAAATGGACTTTCTCGTATTTTAGGACCATAGTAGGAGTTTCTCTAGTGATGACACGATCATCATGTTCCGAAATTATAGGACTTACAACATCCTTCTATGATTTAATTGCAGGCATTTACTAGTATAAATAAGTAGTTATTTAATTAACGTATCTTCGTGAATACATATTACATATTTACAGCCCGGAAATAAAATCCTTTGAAGTGTGTCAATAGTAAAAGCCTCTAAACCGAATACTATGCTAATAAACGGATTCATTCATACAAGCATGTTTGAATAGAAGCAACGCCTTTGTTTAGATCTCCCACGCGTGTAACGGAACGCAACAGGTAAATGCTATTTAAATCGCCGCTTAGATATATCACTGCGTATAGCAAACGTGCGAAAATGTGCTGAACTGAATATTCAGGTAGTTCCTTAGTATTAGAATGAAACAGAAAATGTGGCTATGGAATAAAATCAATATGTAAATAGGCTTCTGGAATACGAATTACTAGTATTTTCCTGATTTTGAAAACTAATTGATATCTATAACAAGACATGCATGTGAAAACCTCTAATAATAAGTGTAACGATATTGTTTTCGTCGTAGACTGAAAGTACAGTATTCAAATCACGTTTACTAAAAAAAAGAATGTAGGATTGGGCGTGACATAATAAATCATCGATTCGATGGTATCAGATCTTTTAACAATTAATAAAACGATTGTAAACGATAAAAATGTAATCATCAGAATAAAGGTGAAAGTTTTGCTTTGTGTTGAGAAAGTGAAACGTGAAACTGTCACAGTGGCAATAAATATTGTAGATTGGTGACTTCTGACCATGGATAAGTTTAGTAACGTAGTGTCACAAAGTAAATGTTAATAAATCTTGCGTAACAAAGTAGCACGAAAGTTGAAACCTTTAAAGTTTTTCGCAACAGCTAAGTACTTAATTTGCAAGTATAATGGGAACAGTGGTTAAAGTTTGTTTTTATGTTGCCGGTGTAATTTATAAAGGTGCGACTTAATTTCAAAACATTGTTTTGATTAATAGCATAGCTGAACTTTATTGGTCGATATGGCATAATATAAATCAATTCTCTCAAATATTTTATTAAAGTCAGATCCTTAACCACTGTATTTACTGAAACTGTGATGTTTGATCTTTGAACATTATAAGCACTCGTGTTAAGAGAGTAAATTACCTGTTTATGTGCATGTTGCGTAAACAAATGTCGCTTCTACCGTCTAAGAGTTGATGGGTCGTGTTGTAATCTTTTGAAAATAGCATATAATTTGCGCTAGCTTCCTCTGTTATTTTCATTTTCTTGAAAATTAATGCTTAACAGACGCATTGTACATTCTACAAGTGCTTCAATGACAGATCAACATGATATGACAAAATAATTCAAGACATTTCAATAGTAATACTTGTAATACCGAATTCCTCTTATAAATCTCAGGAGATTGCAATATTCTCTAAAAGTCAATCTTACTATTGTTATAAATGCGAAAGTTTGGATGGTTGTTCGGATTTTTGCCAGAACGGCTGAACTGATCTGGATGAAATTTAGAACAGAGATAGATTAGTCTAGAATAGCACACAGGCTACTTTTTATAGTTGACAGTTCCCGAGGGAGTAGCGATAAACGATTTCTACGCGGACGGAGTCGCGGGCAAAAGTTATATAATTCTGTAACACGAATTTTATTTAAGTACCTGAACTTTATTGTTCAGTCAACGTAATAAAATTTAACGCAACATTACCTTTTCGTTTACCTTACGTAATGAAAAAATATAATTATAAAATATATGTATAGCACAAAACTGTCTTGATGTGCTTTTAAACCTTTTTAAAGGTAAGAAATATCTTTATATTTTACCTGCTCTTGCTGTTGCAACTAGATTCGTTATAACATCAAATAGGTGATCATCGGGGAACTTAGTCCTCCTAAAATCGTCTGAAATTACGTTTGCCCTATATCTTTCCTCTTTTTTGACGATTAAAGTAGATAGGTAGGTAGAGCATCCGATGTTCCAATTTATTGTTTCCTCCCAGACATATAAGTTAATTCAAAAGCGCACTTACTGTGATAAATTAGCTTACCACCTCTATTATTTACAAGTGCCACTTGTGTCCTATTCTCTGCCAATATATCGTAGTGACGCCAACAATCTGATCGCCTCACGGCTGGCAACTTTATCACTTCCGCCTGGCTGCTGCTTGATACAGGGAGGTTATTGGACCATGTTCCCGCTCTGGCGCCTTTATATTGTGGTTGTGGTTTGCATCTTGGTTTTTACAAGCTTTTATTTAATTTGCAATATGTATGTATGTATGTGTGATGTGTGTGTTTGTTTAGTCCAATCTTACAAGTCAATTTTAAACCAATTCCCGTTAATGGCATGGGCTGATATTTGGAATACGTACGTAAACCCGATGGCAATGCAATATTGTGGTGTCATTGAGCTGGTCTGATGATGGAGACAGAAGGTGGTCATAGGAACTCCTAAACTACACACGATAAACCCGTCGTGTTGTCGTCGTTGGATAAGCAGATGATGAGTGTGCAAAAATGGCAACAAAAGCTTGTCCCAAAACTGAAATTTTTAGGTTAGGTTAATTATCGTTACTACAATAAAACTTGCGATGGCTACTTTTAGATGAAGGATTAAATTTGTTTAAAAACGTACGTTAACGTAGTACTCGTACATCAACTATTATATAGTAGTACTCTGTCTAGCCTACATTTTTATGTTTTACGTTAGGTTGAGATTTCTTTTAATTTGATTAGTTTTAAACAGAAATGCATTTCAGTACATTAAATTAATAATCAAACGAACTTACCCAGTTGTGAAGTTCGATGATAATTGTGGGAGAGTTTAACCGAGACATTTAAAAGGAATTAATGTCAGTTAAAAGGAATTAATGTCTCGGTTAAACTCGAACCACAATAATAAATAAATATCAGGGGGCAATCTCTCATAAATTGACCTAGTCCCAAACTAAGCTATGCTTGTAGGTATGGATACTAGAGAACGAGAAACATACTTATATAGAGAAAGACATACTTAAATACGTAGAAAACATCCATGACTCAGGACAGATACTCGCGCGCATCACACATATTTTTGCCCATACCGGGATTTGAACCCGAGACTGCTTCATAGGCAGGGTCACTACCAACTAGGCTAACCGCATAGTCTATGACTGGTTTTTATTTATTTCCGTTTATCAAATTTATATTTCACTGGAATATATCTTTATCTACATTCGAATGTCGATGTTAGTATCCTCTACGTCCTTACTGCTTTTAAGCAACACTATGGCAAGCCCGAGCCCGATAAGCTATGCCCCTAGCCGTACAGCGGCGCGGGCGCCGCAAAATGCAGGTAATAGCGTGGCTTTATCTCTAACAAAAGAGCCGACGTGGTCGTGGTGTGATGTATGTACCTTCCGCGGCAGCGTAAATACGGGCTGCATTTTACCCTTCAGATAAATATAACTGTACAACGTTTAGCGAGGCATGTTTGATAGGAATTAGCCGTGATTGGCTTTGATCGTGACTGTTGGGAGTATTAAATTTGAAGAATTAAGTGGCGTTATGATAGGTCAATAAAATATTTGTTTTTGTTTACAGGTAAGATGACTCATCCTCGCTACTTACATGAAAATAACAGGTTTGTTTTTGTTGTTCCTACAATTCAAGTTTGTTAAATTCTTATTAGTTAGAATCCACGAACTGCACTTGGATCAGGGACACCGAATACCAACTAACGCAAACAATATAGGTAATACAACTACGCTCGTAGCATTATTACTCGAACTATATAAGCCAGTGTCATTCTTGTCGCAAACCGACCTAGACATTGCAGTATTGCAGTAAACAGCTTTGCGCTGCGTATTTCGTCTAATGCTGCATAATCTTGTCAATCGCGCATGCGTCGCACGTGCCTCCATGTTGACATGCATGCCACGCTTGCTTTACTCCGATAGCATCGTGCTGCGCCTTTGATGCATCTATCAGTAGGACTCGAGTTAGTGATTTATTTGGTTTATATTGTAGTACCTAAATTTGATTGACCTAATATTAATTTTATTTTTATAGCAACACCGTTTTTTCATGCGTCGATACGAAGAGACTCATTAGGTACTAACGGGCTTAACACCATTTCATCTGATAAAATGGAATATAAAATGAAAATTTTTCAAGTAGGGCACTTTCACATGTTCAAGTCTACAGTGCTCCGCAAGAAAATACCAATGTTGAGAAGAAGCGCTGTACTGCAAGAAACTCAATCATTCCTATTAATGAAATAATGCTGTAGTTCAGCATTCTAAGTTACGTAAGCCATTTCGACGTATATTGTTTGTCCAAGTGATTTTTGATTCTCACGACTGGGACCCGTTTTATGTTAACAGATATTTGACACTCGACATACAAACTGAGGTTTTGTGAAGTAATGGGCGCGGCACGGCTAGAAGAATTTTAACTATAAATCACCAAATAAACATAGTTACAAAAAAACTCAATTAAGTTGACAATCACGCAGCATCAAGCACGTTATTTTGTAATAGGTATAGTGGACAAAGCTTTTTGTAACCGTTGATTATCTATCCGATGATCAGCTGACATTCTTTGGGGCTATCAAGGCCTATCCATACTATCGTCATCGGCATGGATGAGAGAGGAATTGGTCCGCGTCACGGTGGCTGCCTTGCCAGGTCAATGCCCGTGAACTCATGTGCATTTCCTCTTGGTTTACTGGTGTAGTATGACATGGCTTATTTGGGGCGTGAATTCTTTAGTTGAATTCTGGGCGAACACTTTATAATCTGTGGTAGCTAGTGATTTTTGCTGCTATGATGTGATCTTATTGTGCCTTTGTCTACAGGATTTAAAGTAGGTAACGTTCCTAGCAAGGAAAGAAAGAAATTATTATTTCTTAATAATTAATATATAATAATTATTTATATCTTTTTTCTTTCTTAAAGTTCCTGGACGTAGGTACCTACAAAATAGTAAGTCTGTCGAGTCATTACTGATAAAATATCAAATAGAAAATGCTTGTCTACCAACTGGTATGCGGATACACCCGCAAATAAGTACCTACCCGATACATCGTGTGCAGAATCACCCAGTGTTTGTTTGTAGAGAAACCTGCGCGTAACCTCTGACACTAAATACAAGATGGCGGCGCTGTCAAACTAAATACTCTTACTTTCCTTATCCATTAACGAATCACATTTACCGTTGGATGAAGCATTGTGGGCGCTTTGATTCACAGATATTGTTGAGAAATCTTTTAAAAAGAGAATTAGTTCTCTTTGTTGAGAAATAAATGACTACTGATTTCGGTAACTTTGAGCCTGGATCGCAGCTGTCGTTGCGTGATGATTGCTCTTTAGTAATAGTGTTCCAAAGTAGGATTTCTTGTAATTTGGGTTTGCAGATGCAACTGGCCAATTTATTTTCTATAGATCGCTTCTTGACGCGGAGCTTAGGTACATCAAATTACTTACAATCTACCTAGTAATAAAATGTCATCATGTCGGCTCCGTATGTCATAACACACTCGTCAAAGACTTTCATCTTTAGACTTTGCGGTATAGACGATGAAAAGATTTGTCGGAGTTTCCCAAATGCAGCCCAGCCCAACTGTATTCTTCGACAGGCCTCTCTCTCTCGAAGTTGTTTTTACCTACTTGCCCTAGGTAAAGAGGAGAAAAAGGAGAGGAAAGGAGAGGGACTCCGTTAATAGCGATCAGCTCCGGAACAACATACTCGTTGTACATAACCTTGGTTTTGTCCAAGTTCATCTGGAGACCGATGCACGCTGAAGAATCAGCTAGGCTGTCCAGCATGTGGTGTAAGTCTTGAGTGGCCACCTTCAGCCACGATGACGATATCGTCCGCAAATCTCAGGTGCGAGATGTAGTCGCCGTTTATATTAATCTCACGTCTGTTCCAGTGTAGTCTTTTTTAAACATATCCTCCAGTTAATTTGAGAACAATTTGGGAGAAATAACGTCGCCTTGTCTAATAAAATTTAATGTTTAATGCTTTTCAAGAACAATGCTTTCGCATCGCGTGTCTAACTTTTATTGTAAAGGTACTTAAAGATAATTGAATACAATCTCTAATTCATAAATAATCGCTAGTTACCAACCAGGCATTGTTCTTAATAATTTTAAGATGGCTTAAGCTTGTTATTGAACAAACTTCGTTATTAGACATGCGAATTGTTCATTCTGGCTTGAGACTTGATTTTCAATACGACGATACAATAATTTGTATTAAAATTGTTATAAATCTAACATTTTGCGAAGATAAACATAACAGTGACGTAACTTTTTTACTGACATCTTCTGTAGTAATTTCCATAATCTATGGGCCTATCTATGGGCCTTGTTGCCTGAAAATAAATAAATAAATAAATAAATAAATAAATAAATAATTACGATAAATATTGAGTTTCGAAGCTTAATTCTTATCTACTAGTATTTCCAATTATAACCGACGATTAAAAAAACTCTTTTGATTGATTTTATGACATTTGGGAAGCGTTTTTATTTTCCATCACCTTTTCGTACATACGTTAAACTCATTTGCCATTCAATACACTTGTTTATCTATTTCATTCATCAGTACACTAAAATCCATTCAATAACTTCTCTAAAGCAGCAAATGCAATGAGGAAACAATGCAGAGAAGATTAATGCTAATCTGTTTAGGTGAGCGTGCGTACTCCATTTTGATATCGACTGAACCAGGCTGTTCGTGTGCCTAAACAGCTATTACTAGGGCTAGTTTACATTCACTAGGGATAAGTAGTTGTATTACAGAGCAAGGCTTGAAGGTATAGGATATTTAATTTTAGTAGATTTGATTTTAGCATACTTGACCTAGTATTTCGAACCTAATCAAATTCTGGTTGATATTTTGAAACCGTGCTTATACTACTCTGTCAAGAAAGTACCGGGAAAAGATCAATAATACACAAACTGTTTGTTAATCATCCAAATTTATTTTATCACCTTCAAAGTATGCTCCTTCAGAAACGATACACTTACGCCAACGAATAATCCAATCATCAAAACATTTTTTAAACGCTGTTTCCGGAATTGAATTCAGTTCTCGGCGCGAATTCTCCTTTATGTCTTCTACCGATTGAAAACGGGTGCCACGAAGCGCCACTCCGAAGCTTGTTGACTAGTTTGCATGTCAAACTCGTAAACCCACGTCTCGTCACCAGTAACAATGCGTTTCATGAATGTTGGGTCGGAATTGACTCGTTCTAGCATGTCCTCAGCGACTCTCATGCGATTGAGTTTTTGGAGAAAATTCAGGTCTTTTGGGACTAGCCGAGCGGTAACATGTTTCATACCCAAATGATTAGTTAAAATAGTACGGATCGACTCGTGAGATACAGAAAGTTCGGCGGCTATCTCTCTCAAAGTTGAATGAGGATTTTCAGTCACTATTTCCTTCACTTTTGCGATGTTAACTTCAGTTGCAGACGTTGATGGCCTACCAGAGCGAGGCAAATCTTCCATCACATCTCGACCGCTTTTGAACGCTTTGTACCACTCATAAACACGTGTTTTTGATAAAGTCGAATCACCGTAAGCCTTCTGTAACATTTTCAGTGACTCCGAACACGAAATTCCATTGGCGATGCAAAATTTAAGACAAACTCTTTGTTCAATGTTTTTGTCCATTATGAAATTCGCAATACACACTAGATATGATATAACTAAAAACAGCACTGTATTTAATATAAATAACAGATGCAACTCAAACTCCGCGCCAAAATAGAAAACAGTTGTGCCAATCTAACAACAACAAAAAAAACAAAAATTTGAATTTGGAACCATAAACAAATCATCCATTCCCGATACTTTGTTGACTGAATGTATGTAGGTACTTATTTCTATCTTCACACTTACGCTTTGTACTTTAAAACAAGAGTTGAGAAGCCTTAATATGCGAGCTGTAGTCAGAAATCTTTAGTCTGTTATGAATGCGCAATTGAGTTTTTTTATGTTAAAACGGATCATACTTTTTTTTTCGCACAGAGATAATTGAAAATAATGATTAATTATTATTTTTGATGATAATTGAGAGTTGAAAAGCGACATGGGTACTTTTCTTCTCGAAAAATTCAATAATTCTCAAAGATTCAGTAATATTGTAGTCGCGTTGTGTGTTAATGTCTTGTTGATTATTGGTCGACACGTATAGATTGCCATAGCATTAAAAACCCATTTATACTAGTTTTTGTGCAAGAAATATGAAATAAATAAAGCTACTACTAGTGCATATAATAGGGACTTGCTGTCCAGCCAAACACAAGATACTAGATCCGATACACTTTCATGTAGCGCTGAATGTTCAAGAAGTAGGCCTCACTTTCTACGTTGCGTTAACGGCCACCATAGAGCACGATGTTTTGGTGATATATGGTTATTTTCGTTGAAAGATGGCGTGGTCAGATTTCTTTATGGTTGTATGGTTGAACGGATGGAAATTAGGCGGCGAACTAATGAGCGTCGTTAGGGTTTTTGACAAGATGGTGTCAGTTTGTGGTGTAATGTGACGGCTCATATATATATTATTTCTCAGGCAACTGTGGTGTAAATCATAAAACAAAATAATTTAATACTTATCTTTAAAGCAATTTTTTCCAACTTAACTCATTAGTTGGTTTCTGATACAGTGAGTTAAATCGATACACTTTCATCAAAAATACCATAAGGTTTATTGAAACTTGAAACTGTCTTTAAAGTCAGGAAGTTATGACGTTGAAGTATAATAATAAATTTATTTCATTTACGCAGTAAAATTAAATCTTAATTTAGTTTTTCTTAACACTAAAAATATATAAGTATCTAGACAAAAGCCGCGAAAAGACCGCCAAAGTGCACAACATTTGAATTTATTTAGTTAGTGCGAGTTTTGGTGATAGTTCTCTTTAGTAGTAGGATATCAAAATAGATCTCACCATATTCTTAAACAAATTGACTAAATCACACTTTATGACATACCTTACCCATAAATATAATATTGCATTAAAGGAAGATTGATTTAGTTGTCAGGTTTAGTGGGCTAGCGGTAAATAATGTTGATAAGCCTCGGGCATTTGTTCCTTGTTACGCATTTATTGGACGCAATGCGTTAGGCATTATCTGGAACACATACAAGTTGTCGTTTACGTTGGAAGACTAATAGCTTTGATATAAGCGCAATATGGTTCAAGCGTGTATAAAATTCTAATAACGCTTTGTGGATTTATATTCCAATTATATACGCTTAAATTCGGAAAAGTGTACACAGAATTCCCTTTTTTGTTTAATTAAATTGCTTTTTTTCAAAAAGAAGTAAAATTTGCAGTTTCATTACCATTCTCGTTGTCCACCTTTCCCCGGCTGCTTTAAAGGCTAATGGTCATTCATTTCGGAATTAATCAAATTGAAGAAAAGTAATACCATTAAGAAGCCACCGCTGCCGTGGAAATGGCTAGAAACGTTAGTATTTATGTTTGAAGCGAAACAAGTGACTGGTTCGCGGCAAATACGGGAGGGGAACAACTTTGTTCGAATCGTACTAGGGTTGTTTAATTTTTGTTTTAAGGTGATAAGAGCAGCTGTAATAATAAAATATAAAATAATGTTACATGAGCAAAGAGTAAATAACTTGCTAAATATATAATTTTGACGGATACCATAATACTTTCTAAATACTTACCTTCTTAGAAAAACCTTACCTAAATTGTGAAAGTTCATGACACATTGTTATTTACAGCTACTCTTACTTATTATTAAGGCTAAGTCTGAGCTACTACTTACACAAAATCTTGTAATGTGATTTTCCATTAAGTTATGGGACCACCAACCGCAACCCTATACCCGATACGTGAACCGTGTGATTTAGTAAAAGACACGCCGCCTCTAGCGACACAGTTTCCGAGAAGATCTTGAGATTACGCCGCTCTACAATACATTTAGTTAACCTTATTGTATTTATTTACCTAATACAGCATGAGAACGGGGTAAATACGATTTTGATAATGTAATTGGCGATTGTTCAGCTGTAATTGAATTGGATATCACGATTATTTAGGTACGCTTTTCAGAGCGCAAATTTAGCTATTTCGTGTTTGTGTCTGGCTTTTATAGGTGTAATTACTGTTTGAATTAGTGTAATAATCTTGTTAAGACACATACTAGTAACACTTCGCATTCCGTTGATTACTATAATATCTACTTACACTCCGTTTAATGGGCATGATCTCATGGACTAACGGAACGAGGTGTTTAGCATTCAAACAAAAACCAATGAACGTTGAAAGTATGGCGATGGGTTTTATAACTGTTTGCGTTTAATACGTGTAAAAAATGCCAATCGTTATTGATGTTTTCATCCTTTATTTGTTTTAATCGGTAAACACACTTACAAAAACTACACCTCGTGTATTTTTTTAGGTTTTTACGAACAAAGAAACCTGAGGCAGAAATTTCAAATGTTTTTTGGTCCAGTAGCCTTCTTTAGTCTTAAAGATGTGTTTTATCACTTAGGTACCTAACGTAGGAAAGATACTAGATATACCATCAAATCTATTAAATCCTCACGTACCTAAGTAACGTAGGAAGCTGGTGTTTATCGACCAGTAGTTCTCTCGTTTACGTACTGATGTCCACATACACCACTACAGGCTAAAGATTCTTATCACAGCCGTTTTATTTGATGGACTTGTAATGCTTTGCGCACTGGGATCCCCGTCGTAAGAATATCTGATCAGGATTTATGGCTCTTCAAGATATTACGAGGTGAATACATTGAGAAATATATGCACGAGCACAACTGTTTTGGTACTAAACAGACGTTAGGTATACAACTTCATAGTGTTCGATAAAAACAAAACGAAAACTGCAATTATTTTTATCACGACTTTTACAAAGTTCGTTTCTGCTAGATTGGTTTGTAAATAATCAAATATAAAACATCATTACGATCATTAATTACTGACAATAAAAATCCGTTATCTGTGTATACGCATAAAAGTTTGTCTTTACTAACTACTTAATGCGAAATTTGGAATATATGTACGAGTACCTACAGGTATTTCTGTAGTGATGCAGACCTAGCCAAAAAAAGAATTTTTAAAATGTACTTCGGTGTACGTGCTGTGGAGTAATGGAGCAGCAGTAAATTAATTTTACGCTTATGAAGTCGCGGGCGTCCTCAAGCTTTTATGAAACATACATATACCTCGATATACCTATTTAGTGGGCTTACAGCTACAATACAAAAATAAACACTGTTGTATTAGCATTTGAAAAAAGGCAATAAAACAAAACGACGACGAGATACAAACAAATCTCAAACAACTTTTTGCTTGTCGACAGCTGCTAAACACCATTTTGTGCCCATCTCGAGACCTCTCCCATAAATTATCCCCCTGCTTCCATGCGGTGTCGGCGTTGCGCCGACGCGATGGTGCAAGGAAATCTGCTTTGTATTAAGAAAATTTGTATTAAGATCCAGGTTTCTTAGCTTTTTTGTTTAGTTAATTTAACCGTAGTTCGTAGCTGATTAGACAGGTTAGTAGTGACCCTGTCTACGAAACTAGCGGTCAAGGGTTCGATTCCCGGCAAGGGCTAATTAATATCTATTAGTGTGATGAGCGCGAGTATTTGTTGTTTTGTATGATTTCTATCTATTTCGTTATATAAGTATGGTTATCGTTGTCTAGTATCCATAGTACAACTAGTACAAGCCTAAAGTAAATTTATGTGAGATTGCTCCCTGATATCTAATTATTTTCTTATAAATATTACATTCATGCTTTAATTATTTATTTATCGTCTTTTTTAAATGAATTGAGAGTTATGGATGTTTAACCTTTTCTGGTCAGGAAACAAAAGTATTAAATTCACAAAGAAATCTGTCAGAACCTTCGTGCTCGCACAACCGACATCATGTTGGATGCATGTTTTAGTTAGGTATTACAAATAAGTTTTTGTGGCACACACGCATAAGTCCATTCGAAGTTGGAATGTAGACCTCCGCTTGTCGATGCCCATGTCGACAATAACACAAAAAACCCATTGTCCTCGCGCGGAACTCCTGACTTAAGACTCAAACCATAAAGCCTTTACACGCCCATTCCCTGTCAAGAGCTACATTGCGAAAGGTGTGGATACACTGAACTGGTTACGGTACTAGCGCCCAGGAAGATACGCCTGAGAATTAGGTAAAAATCTTAACAGTAATTACTTACAAACAAGGAGGACGTTAGTTAAAATGGCAATAATTTTTTACAATTATGCAATTAGGAATACAATCAAGAGAGATATTAGGTATTTATTCATATAATAGTCAATTAAGTTATTAAGCAAATGTAAAATGCAAACCGTTTTATTCGTTTATGAATATTAATGATTTTATGAAAGCGCAAAAGTGCCAGTCTTAATTTGTTCGGCTAAGACGGATGGTTGGAGGTTTACGTGACCCCCACCTAAAAAAATGGCACGAGTGCTAGGCGGATGTCCTCCGCAATCCACAATACAGGGTGAGTAAAGTGCACATGTTCAAATGTGGGACATTAGCAACAAAAAAAAATTTTTTTTTTATGATTCTTGAAAAATTATTTCGCAACTGTGTATCACATGTAAACACGAAAAAAATTTTTATTTTCCTAGATAAACTTTATTTTCATGTCCCTCATTGAATATGTGCACGTTAACAAGACTCATCCTGTATTTGCCGTATATTATATTTGGCATACTGGCAGCAAATGCTGTAATGGCTGTTATGATATAACATAACGTGTTTTTGGGTTAAAAATAAAGCTATCATTTTACATTAGGTACCTACGATCAAAATGACCAATTTATTAGGAAATAATAAATAAATAATTAAATAGGATAGAATAGGACTTTCGGGATTCTCATATCGTTTTAGGTACTGGGTCTAGTTCTCTCCACCATTGATGTCACTTACCCATTTTACAGTATCTATATCACTTTCTATTGCTTAGAAATACTGATACTGAGCTAAAGTGAAAAACCTTGCTTTCGCGTGCCCATACTCCTTCACGTCGCAGACCTTTAAAGAATACTGCTTTTAACCGTCTTCAAAAAAGGAAAAGGTTATTGATTAACAGAAACAATGAAATCATAATGGCGATTTTTAAGTGGAAAATTAGGATCTCATACCAGCTGATTGTGATCCCAAATTATCTAGCATCGCTGCGCTGGTGAAAGATGCTTTGTAATATATAAATTATCTATGGCTAGAAATTTGGATTACGTGTGAACGCGACTTAAGTAAGCGCGACTTACACGACGGTATTACAGTGTTGCAAGTGAAATTTTGTTAATACCTGACTTTTTGGGTAATTTTAAATGGTTATCTTCAATATTGCATTAGTGTGAGCTTCTAAATTTGGATTTGAACTATCGCTGGTTAACCGAAATTATTTAACTGACAGTTTGTGTCAACGTCTTTTGTTTTCATATTTTATTTCAGGTTTTTACCACTAAATCGTGTCGTGAGTTATGACTCAGGATTAATTTCGTTGCTTGCTTCTTCAATCCTAATATTATACAGGATTTCCATGAATTTGTTTGCATATTTTATCGAATCAATTATCATCAAGATGTCCATATTTTGACCATAGTGATGGAGGCCGCGCGAATGCAGGCAACACTCCGTCTTTTGTCAACTCCAGAATGATCGTAGAATATTCGAGCCTTTTACTCTCGATCTGCGTTCGATACGCTTAATTTGCCAATATTATTGTAATACCAGTTTTTTGAAATTTGGTTGATCATCAGGTCGTCGCTTCATGGAAGCTTTGATTTAAAATACAATTTGTTTTTGTTTCAGTCCAGCCAGTTTTATTACGTGTTTGCCAAATACCCAGGACGTGGCCTTTTCTTGTGTCACGTCAGCAAAGAGATTTTCTAAAGAAAGTGAGTAATAATCATTGTGGGACCACTCCGCGATTTGCGCAAATAAGCATTTGCTTAATTTTTGTGTTTTTACAGCCTCACTCTACGTCATTGCGTCTTGCTTTAAGAATACCATTTTGCATGGGCTGTGCACCTGCTCCGGAGTCGACATTATCCAATAGACGCCTATAGGCAGGGTTATTTTCCTCCAAAAGGTAAGATTAAAAACAATTTTGCTATAGATTTTCATATTTTTGAGATTATGTTACTTGTGTTCCATTATCATGCCAAATCCTTCTTTCATCGCCTGTATGTCCTTCTTGCACTTGCTCGGGAAGGCTCTTACATTACTATATGCGTGATTGTACCGATATTTCCCATCTTTTCTAAAATTATGTTCTCCGGGATGACCTAAAATGTTATACTGGCCAATTCCAGGAGGTAACTTGCTACGGGTAACTTACTACGGGTAACGTCTACGGGTACATAGCACGGGCACTTAGCACGGGCTAGCTTCTTACTTCCCATCTTACTGCACCAGTTGAGCTTAAAAGACAGAATTGCTTTTGTCCACCCCGCTCGGCTCACCGAGGCGAACCCGCACTGCTTGTCACAGCTGAGTCCACTCCAATTCTAACTTATTTTACTATTTAAACTGTAGTAGGGAATCGTTTAATCGACCAACATTTTCACCACTGTCCAAAACAACCTTCTATTCATAATTTAACTATTAAACCCTAGTTTTGAAGGGCGGGGCCAAATAAACCAGCCTGAAATACTACACAATTGGTTTAATTTCTATATAACCCTTGGATTACCCTCTTAAAGACATTAAATTAGATAAATACTTAAAAACAATACATATCAATTTAACTGAAAATCATTTAAACATAACATCCAAATTCATTTAAACATAACATTCAATTTTAAAATATTACAGCTTGCCCAATAGAAAATCATACTTGTTCGTCATAAATACGTGCGTTACATCACAAAATATATACCTATTATACGTATTATCGAGCGAGGCGCAAACGTATTCAATAGCAAATCTGCAATTTCGCTCGCACTTTGTAACGTGATTTACTAATATCGGTCGCGTTTTCGGAATCACCATCGTGACGATCAGGGCTGGATTAGGTTTGTGCAAATTAAATTTTATTTTTTACAGATCGCGTTAAAATCAATTATGAAGACATATCTAAACTACCTAAAACACTTATTTTTTGGAATTCGTGTTATTTTAATTTGATACCAATATTTATTAAATACTATTGGAAAAATCGTCACTTGTTTACTTTTAATATGTATTTGTCAGTGTCATCGGCATTTGTTCAAAAAATTTTAGTTATCGTCCGAAAGTTTTGGACCCAATCCGGCCCTGAGAATATATATGGTTTCTCGGTACTTCACAGCATTACAGTACAATTACGTTACGAGACCTGTGAACGTTATTGCAGATGCACTTCATGTTCGAAATAAACACGGAACTATGTGACCTTTCGCGGACGTCGAACAGTACCGACCTGAGCACGAGGGAAGATTCGTGTAATTCTTGCGACACAAGGAATTATGTGGTTAGGTTCGATTTGTACTTTTAACTTTAGAAGAGTTAAGAGTTAATTAATAGAGAGCCGGTGTATGCAGGGTGTGCGAGGTGAGGGTAAGCTCAAGTACTGCGGGAATATTAGTTACCTAAGAGTTATGACCTTCCCTTTATGCATGCTCGGGTAGTATTGGGGTCCCCTTAAAAAGGCGGGTTTTAGGTTATTTCACGGGAGGCAATTTATAAAACATTGTTTTATGTTATGAGGAAATATTTTTTAATTGCAAGAAGTTTAAGAGAGACTGGTACGTCCGCACCTGGCCGCCTCAGCCTCGGTTGAGTTTAATTTTTATTAATTACGAGTCCTTATATTTTCATAGCCTGAATAACGAAGTAACCTGTAAAATTTGGGGAATCTGGAAACCCTAATCGTAACTTATCACTGATAAGTTTTAAAGTGTAACGACTATGACGATACCTATATAGTATTTGTTTGTGGTACTTTATAGTACCTATGTTTAAAGCTCAGTAGCTAGTCTGTCCAAAAAAGAATTTGCCAAAATATATTAATAGTACTATTTACAACTGAGTAGGAAGGAACCAATTCGCACAGCGAATTGCGAACCTTAAGTGGCAGTGGGCAGGGCACATTGCTCGTAGAACTGATGGCCGTTGGGGCGGAAAGGTTCTAGAGAGGCGGCCGCGGACCGGAAAGCGAAGTGTTGGCAGGCCTTCCACAGGGTGGGCCGACGATCTGTTGAAGATCGCGGGAAGCTGATGGATGCGAGTAGTCCAAACCGGCCGTCGTGGAGATTCTTGGGGAAGGCCTATGTCCAGCAGTGGACGTCTTTCGGCTGATGTGATAATGATGATGATGAGTAAGAACCCATTCGTATCGCTTTATAGTTCTTAAATTCACAGTTAATTGAGGCATATAAGTATAATCTCAAACTCCAGTTGCCGCGTCTAACATGGCATTAAACCCTCTAACAATATATACAACCGCGACGCTCGCTTTCGAGCTCACGAGTTTTACTTTCAGAACTGCACTCACATTATGTTCCATATTTACGAAGATATCTTAATCTTTTGTTAACACTTACATGGTCACTTTGCGTGAAATTGCGCATGTTTCATATCGTCACGCATATGAAATAGAAAAAGTGAGTGTTTTGAGTGAACTGTAGAACAACAAAAGCAAATGCGATTGCAATAACCGCGAGAAACTTCGTTTTCATTTTCGTTTCAGCATTGTAGCTGTATTTAAGCTTCTCGCAAGCACACGTATTTGAGTTTAAATTATATTAAACTCGGGATATTTTATGATTAAGTTTATTATCATGACACGGACGAAGCCCATATGTCTTGTTTGTAGCCTTCGGTTTAGCAATATCCATAAAATAAATCATCTCATGTCCCCGCCAACCAATCCAGTGGTACTTTTTGTTCTTCGAGATATATCAGAAAGCAATAAACAAACAATTTATAGTGATGCTTTAATCGGTTTGACACACAGCGGCGCGCTGTCTCAGCCACGCGAACCGAACCTACGAATAAATTACTAGAACGACTTGAGCGTTTATCGCGCTGATCTAAAGTACTTTCTGGATTAATAGTATTAAAGTTGAGTTTGTAATGTTTCTTGGTTGAAGATGTGTCGTCGATAGGCGCATTCGCGGTTCCGTTAGCCGCTCACCTGCGCCCGCGCTTCTCTAGTTATGCTAATGGTGGACGCGGCGAACTCTCAACATCCAGTATAGGGGTTTATTTGTGGATATAGAGCTGTTGCGAGAATTGGTTACTTGACTTTAACCGCTTATAATGACATGCACGCTTGTATAAGCATTTGGCAGGCAGTCTGAGTTTTAAAGAGAATATATATAATACAGGGTGTCCCAATATCAGTAACCCACATAGACACCGGAGGTAGACCAGCCTAAGACGGACCGAACCAGACATTTTTTTTTTCTTTCCTTTTTTTTTACTTTTAATTTTCTTTTATTTTTTTAACGGAGTGGAAATGCGTTACGCATTGTCCCCACCTACACCGAACCACCCTAACATGATCTTAGTAAAAATCGCATGGTTTTCAAGATTTGAAGTTCTTTTCCAGTACAAACTTTAAACTGGCATATCTCGAAAACCATGCGACTTTTACTGAGGTCATGTTAGGCTGGTTCGGTCCGTCTTAGGCTGGTCTACCTCCGGTGTCAATGTGGGTTACTGATATTGGGACACCCTGTATAATCTTTAAAACTAAATATTATTTAGTTCGCGCAATTACGGTTGATTGGGTCGTTTTGTACCTTTTTATTTCTTAAAGGTTGTTGATAGTGAATTGTTGATTTAGTTTTTATGTGCACTTAACTCTTGCTAACATATGTAGTTCCGTTAAGTGCAAATGCCAAATACACAGTGCCAATTAGACAAACTATTCGAATGGCTAAGTTCGTGTGACAGATTTCGACGTGCTTGAATACATTTGCATTTCTTGTCTGATGCTCTATCTAGTGTTTGCTGACATTCTGCTTTAATTCCCCGTAGGGGCATATGGAAATATTCGCTCCGCTGTTCGCACGAACGTGAACGTGGGTGGACTTGAAACCCTAACAGAAATCGATTAGAACCATCCGTATAGAATTCTCGACACTGGGGTTAAGTGCTGTGGTCGTAGACTCAAATAAGATGTTTTATACTACGGTCGGAATAGAAAATGCATATATTTTTACGGTTATATAGAATATCGACATGTGTTCATGTGTGACATTTATTGGTTTTTCACGATCAGAGTCTTCTTAGGAGTTATTGATACCGATAAACAACAGCTCTAATATAACTTGCATGCTTGTGTCAGAAATAATGCGTGACTCATTATTGCAGAATCTTCTCGGACTCTAACTTTATCCTCCTATTTTACTGTGCAGGTAGATTTACTTTTACTTTCTCCTGTAGTATTTAAATAAATATAAATATACATAAATAAATATATATATTTAACCCAAATGTAAAAGAGTTAACCACACTGTAGTTTACAGTACCAAACCATTTTTTCTATCTCCAGGAAGTTACGGCATCGGGTTACATTAGTAAATTGAATGTAGTAATGAACGGGTACAACCACTCAAAGAAATTCATTAAATTGCACAAAGCTTGCTATTGTGAAGAGCAGCTACCGATTCAGACGTGATACATCTTAATGGATCGCCATCGATTATTGTCGTACATCGCGATCCCACATCGACTCGTGAAATCGATAACGGCCGTACAATAAGGCTATTGGGTTCGTGACGTAATATTACAGTCCGCGGTTTTGTTAAGAGATCTGTGTCTGATTGATTATAGTGTTACAGATAGCGCTGTGTTACAACGTGTGATTCATGTGGTTATGTAGATTTTGAAATAGATTCACGCTTTGGTTCTTTACTAATAATCTTGTCTAATAATGCCACAGTTAGCAAATTATATAATTTACTTTACATTAAATTACTTTCTTTATCTTTGTCGATTCTTTTATTCCACGTTTTTGAAGATGATTTTCTTTAGGATGTACGATTGAGTTTATTTATCATTTATTCACAGTACCCAGTTTATTTTACTTTCATCAAATGCTTTCGTGTTAATTCGATTAGCTGTTGTTGTATCGCTGTCACCCCGCGGTCAGACCACAATACCGCTAGTTGCGATTGTCGAACGTCCAAGTTCGTGCTAACCTTAAATTGTTGGCTTTGTCATAATAATGACAGTTTTTTGGGATATCATGGCCACGTGTATGTTATTGCGTTGTTAATTGAAAATGTCCACGACGACACTATAATGAAGAAGTTTGAAAAGCTTTCAAAGGATATTTATAGCATTATTCTTACTTGATCCTGAGAGTCCGGCTTGGTAAATACCTAATACCGTAAGTTTTTTAAATTTAATTTACGTATAAGTTTTTTGTTGATATGATACAAAAATAATAGGTGACGGAGCTGTAGTTACTTCTGAGCCTAGAAATATGATTTTATTAACACACTAGTTTAACTAATGACAGATTTTAACTATTACGGATTTCTAAAACAGTAAATATGAGTAATAACTGGTTTTCTATAAGGACAAGGTAGTTAGTTTAATCTAAGAAAGGAATTCGAGCAATTAGACGCCGCAGAAAAAGTGGTTTATGTCAGTTATTTCCTTTTACTTCACCGGTTTAATGTGAGCAAAAACATAGAATATGGATTGAAAGAGGACAACAAAGCCTTACATGGAATGTAGAGTCGGCTAGTTCCTTCTAAGCGACTGAGAAATATTGTTTCCTAACGTGCAAAATCTCTACAATGAACGGGTATTTAATAAGTTGCGTGATAATTTTATTTAACTTTAACAGTTACCTGTTTTTTTTAATTCTTTGACCCACGATTTCAGATCTACAGAGGACTAGAAACAAGTTTTCGGATTTACAAAAATAATTCAAGCATAAAAAATATTTCTGCGCAAATAGAACCTGATATCGAGTTCTCGACACTTCTTGATTACATTTTAAAGTAAATTACAAAAAAACTGTCATAGCCAATTGTACGACAAGCGACAACTCAATCCACTAATAACAGCTTTTCCGCTCAAAGCGTCAACTGTGGAACAATCATCATTAGACGTGCCAACAACCCTCTTGACGGAAATCCACGTCAGGCACTCGGCAATGTCCGGCAGTAGTCGTCAGTTTCCGTGACTGGTTCGGATGACGTCGTGAGCCCACCCAACCAGCGCCGGCGCATAACAGTATCACTGTTGTTGGTACAAGTAATTTACACTGCGTACAAAGGGGAAAGATTCACACATTACTTGTTGATTTTTTGATTCGTGTTTTTCGTTTGATTCGTTTCGATAATAAAGAATAGTAATTCACGTTGTTAAATGATGGTATATCTTGACGGATACAGGAAGGAGCTTAGACATCATAGATTTGTAAAGCTCCATTTCAGAAATGTTGTTGGCTTTTACCTATCTACCGAAATGAGGTTTCCTATGTAATTGTACGATACTTCAAGAATTTTGTTACAGTTGCGTCAATTTATTTCTACAAGCATTAATTTAAACTTTGTGTTCAGCGTAGGTACCTACTTCAGAGCAACCTAATAACTCTCAATCTATGTTCATCACGACAGGCATCCTCACCTACTCAAGTATTCGAGCCACTGAGACCAATGTATCACTATCTGCCCTTCTCGATTTGAGGTTACCTTTAACAAGCTACAGTTTCATACTTAAACCAGCCAACTACAGTTGTGCAGAGCCCTAAGGACCGGTATAACCTGCCCCGGTTTCGTTTCACAGAAAGCGTGAGCGGGAACAAAACGCTATGACGGATTTGTTGGGAACAAATTCAATATTTATTAGCGTCAAACCCACTTTATGGCTTTATTGCTTATTTAATGCTAATTTGAATAATATTGTTGTCATGTCACTCTTGATATTTGATTTGCGACTTTAACTGTTATGTCCTCATCGCGACTTTATAGTTCACAACCGCTTATTTCTATTTTGCAATATTTGCAGGATACTTTGCCTTTACTAGTTCAGTCACCAGTAAAGTAAACGTCTAGTAGTATAAAACTATTAATTTTGGTTTGATTTATATTATACTCATTCCCTGGCAACAATAATTTAAAACTTATCATGAGGCTGCAGCCTGATATGATAATAGCAAATTCCAAAAATTAAAGACACCTACTTTGGTTTTATTGTATTAATTACTAATATGTTACTAATACTAATATTGTATTCACCAATTTTTTCAACATAAAAATATCACTCAATTCTATGAATAGTAATGCTATTAAGCCATTTCCGGGACACGAAAAAAACGATGCAGTCGCGTAAACCTCTTTGACGTCCAATTTTAAATTCTAAACCATTTCTTTCTCCAAATTTATCTACACGAGCTTTCATCTTTTTTTTTTTACGGGACCTTAAAAAGAAGACCCAAGCGGTGTCCCAATAAGCCGGGGACACGTCTTGGCGTGCGTCTTGTCTTGTGCCATTGACCCACTGCAGCTTTTTGTGATTATAACGGAACGGCTCACTTGAAGTTTTATTGATACTGAACCTAATGATTTTTAACTATAGATTTTAAGTCTTTACACCGTCACGTAACGGAAAATTTTATTCAATGCCAATTTGTTAACTTTCTTCGAGTGGTGTTTGTTGACGGAGCGTGTTAGTAAGAAATTGAACTATCAATCTTCTTGATTATTATGATTTGAATTGAATGTAATTGTTTTCGAAACTATATTTTATTGGAATTGATTAATGGAATTGACTCAGGCTATGCCTATGTGAATTTATTTCGGTTAGTTTCCGATCTAAATATCAAATTTTGAACCACAGAGCTAACAATTATTTTCTAATTTATGTATGTTACCTATACACAGCGGTAACTGATGGTTCAAAGGTAAGAGAAAACGTAATTAAGTATGTAACCAGGATGCTAATGTTGGGTACCCTGTCATAAGGGTTACAGTTACAGAACTTGAAATCTGTTAAAAATGCCTACGTTGAAATAATCATAAAAACGCTAGAAGCGTGACTTTATTCTCACTATTGTCAGACATTAACACCCGTATTTATAGACAAGAAAAGTAATACTTACTTACTTGAGTAATAGTGATGTCAAAAGTCATATAAAAACTGTTACTTAAGTAACAAGTAATTACTTTTCTTGTCTATAAATACGGGTGTAAAACTCATAAATCTATATTGCTTACTTTGCGAATCTAAATAGTTACGAGATAATGTCGCTTAAAAAAAAGTCAAAGTGTAACATTCGCCACGGTGTGACTAGCGGTCATTGGCTCGTGTATTTCCATATCAGTGTTGGAAGATTGGCCATTTCCTCCCAAATTGGTCGACTGTCATTTTCGGATTTAATTATGCCTTTGACCGATGAAACCAATAATTTGTGGTAATTTGAAGGCATAATGTAGGAGTTTTGTGGTACAGTTATGGTTATTACTATTTTTGAGATTAGTTATTTATTTTGAAATGATTGAGTGATTCTCATCTCTATGAAGAAATTCTTAAGAGCATTACGTACAGTTGTAGTATTTTGAATTTGCATATAAACACTGTAATTGAATATTAGAATATTGCTTAACGACTCTTAATACGAAAATCTGCCTTTGTCGCAACATTTTACTAATTATGTGAAATGAAAGATCTATTGCGCAGAGGAAACCTGACTACGCCAGGCAATAGTTTTAGTATCTAGACAAATAATCTTATTTACTAAATAATAAACAGACTATAATTTACTTTAATACTTAACGTTACAGTTCAGATTAATTCAGCAGCATCCCTAAAGTAAAGCATTAGTAATGTTTCTGAGAAATTGTAGTTTGAATTGCGAAGAATAGAGTATATTTTGCTTTAAAAGTCTACAACAAGTAGCGATAAAGAGCCCTGTGAGAACGAAACGCTCTGAAAACTGCGGTTTGCTGTCCACAATCGTAGAGCAATGGTATAAAAAGTTTAGTAATGCGGCCATGCTTAGCTGGGTCATTGTATGAAAATTAAAACCTTTGGGAATCCGTATTGTTACGGCC
The DNA here is from genome assembly GCA_963241965.1 of Tortrix viridana. Classification (NCBI taxonomy): domain Eukaryota; kingdom Metazoa; phylum Arthropoda; class Insecta; order Lepidoptera; family Tortricidae; genus Tortrix; species Tortrix viridana. Next base: position 7,867,822 of record OY725181.1, read on the forward strand.
GATTAGCTTAAGGCTATGGTTAAAATTGCCAATTAGTTGTTGCATTCTTCGTCGGTATTTTTCTCGTTTCGCGTTGAGTTCCTGTTCCTGTGCTGTGTATGTATACATTTATGTTGGGTTCCAAAATAAATGTTACGTAATACCTACTACAATATTATCAAGATCAGTACAAAAATAAGATCCTAAATGTATATTTTTTCACGAGCTTCAAATACCAAAAATACGCAATTTTTTTATTAAATTTGTAATATCCTGAGCCTTAGGAAGAGGGTCATGACCCCCTCCCCCCTGGATCCATACTTGGTAAAGAAGCCATTAAATGTTAAAGACGTGTTTCTAAAAATAACTTGGACCTCTGTACTTTAACTATATTTTAACAATGAAAACAAATATCCACGTCACAAACGTTACAAGCTACATATGTTACTCGTTCCACCGCCGACCTCATCGACCTTTGCTCTTAATGCAAGTGAGAAAACGACTCGGGCGCAGCCGCTTAAAGAATTATGACATCTCCACATGAAATATGATGATGATTGGTTGTCGAAATGTTTGGCTAGCGACTGCGATAACCATCGACGTTTTAAAATACATTTTTCTCTTACTGTTATTTTCTTGGGAATCTCATTGCTTACTTGGTCTCTTATGTTTTCCAAGTACCGACAGTTATAACTTGACCCGCGAGCTAGTCATTGTGCGGATTTAGGTACCTATGATCCTTGTAAAGCTGCCTTCGAATGCGACCAAGGTATAGCCGAACATGCAGTGTATTTATACTTAAATAAGTAACGAAGTTGTCTTAGACTCGTATTTAGACTCGCGTAGGTATTATCTTAAAGAATACCTACGCTGGTAGATTGATGGTTTTTGAAGCGTCACTTGAGAAAATAATATTCGTTTGTCATTGTCCGCGATTCCATTTTTCATTTATCTTTTTTTGCTTGATAGCAATCATCTAGGTAAATGACCTTATCGCCATTTGTGACTTCTTAGCCAGAATAATTGTAAATTACTAGTTCCCACGAATGCCTAATTGCACATTTTACACAAAGCACGGAATTGTCATGACTTCGCTATTATAACCACAGCAGCGTTTACTTAGGAAAATAAAGGAAGCACGAGTCTCCCTCACGTCATACATTTATTTCGAAAGCTCCGTTAATTTTCCGTTTAATCTATTTGCTAAATAATTCATATTTTACGTCGGTTTACATATAAAACGGCAATTTAAAAATAACTACATAAGTACCTACTTCTATAAATATAACTAAGTTCTACAATAAATAAGTATTTCTTTTTTAGTTAGTTTTACAGATATTTAAGTTGTAGTTGTGAGTATGAAAAAAAAGATTATAAATCTCCTATTTTGCTGTAGCAAAATATTTTTATAATACGTAAAGCCAAGTGGTTTTAAGATTCTCAACTTTAGATCAGTGCAAAAGATAAATGTTTAAAAGGCAGTTAGACAATTATACATTTAAGTTAGCTAAATGTAAATTAAGAAATGCGGCATATTTTTGGTTTACGCTCGGAGCTCCGGCTCTCGGTTATTTAAGAGGGTTTTTATTAAAAAAGATATAACTCACTATACACTATAGTTCTGTCCCAGTCACATACCTAATAGTGCGATCACGAGTTCACGATTGAAATTCAGGTCCTGCCTTAGTCCTTAATGTTCTTAACGGATAAAGTTCTTATATTTCAAGTGTAGTCAATGAGCTAGCTACTTCAACAAAAACAAGGAGAGTTAATAGCGACAGACGGCAATTTAGCCGAGTCGAAGCGGCTAACAATTATTTACCTTTTCTGTCTCGCAAATTACAAAATAGGTGAATAATTTAAACTGAATAAGGGCAGAAAATTGAATCCCATGATTTGTGATCACACGTTTTTACTGGCTGCGGCAAAAAGCAATTCCACTCTGTGCAATCTCCAAAGTGCATCCGTCATAAGGAATGGCGTCTGATTTATTTGAACCGCAGCCGGCGATCGCACCTAAACATGCGCCGACATTTTGTTTTCTGTTTATTTCTAAAAGTTACACATATGGCACGAGAGCTTTCATCCCATTTACTTATTTAATACTTTGCTAGTTGCGCAACGTGCTAATGAAACTGTTTAGAAAAATTCATTCTGGATGTAACTAAGTAATTAATTATACGTATCGTGATTTGATATTGAGGATTCCCAATTACGTTCGTTATTTTCTAGAAATATTCCAAAATCAATCATGCTTTTCATAAGAGGAAATAATATTTTTATGCTAGTGTTATTAACGGTTGCCTTTTTATTGTTTCCAGATTCAAAGATGGCAGTACGGTTATGAGACTCGGCAGCGAACAGCTTTTAGGTGAGCCCATAATGTATATGTGTTTTGCAAACGAACATGTTTATGTCATAATTGGTCCGTTCTGGTATTTAATTGACTATCTATATGGATGAATGCCCGCTTGGATTAGCGAAGGGTGTGGCACCGAGTCTAAAGCTTAAGGAATTGGACTACCTACGCTTCGCTGGTGACAAAATAAAGTCATTAAATTATTTTGTCGCGGCGTGACAGTACAATGACGATGATTTAGAATAAGACCGACTGCCGCATAAGGGTACGCGCAAGTTATTCTGCGAGTTCCTGATTGCTTTATAGTTTAACGCAGTCGTGAATGTTGACATACGGCGATCGTAACTTTACTAGATCGATTGGAATGCCGAATGTTTCTTGACTTTACCTACTGAGAATATATTTTAAGTGAACAGTTCAGAATTTTTAATCAAGTCAGTACATAAGCCGTGCCATCACAATCATTAGTGTTTATAAATATGATATTGCACGAAATTCAAATATTTACGGAACCTATATTATTATTATCATCGACTATGTAATTCAATCGTAGTGTGTACAAACTAGTAGCTAATTCGCGTAATAAAACTGTTTCTCCCCAGTTGTAGGTGTTACAAATTGTGCCCCTAGGCTTTGTTAACGATACGTTTTGTTTCAAAGTCTACAGAGTAAACTGAGTATAGTAGATCAATTGGTTACGGCGGTGTACTTACACCAGCGGAATTTCTAATACAAAGTGGCGTCGATGTGCGGTTGCGGAATTCGCAAATGCCGCCGATCTGAATGTAACTGTAAACAAGTAGTCATTGATTCTGTTAGTTTGTTTACGTATAAGGAGATAGAAATGTATGCAAACACGGCAGTACGATCTGTGGGCTTATTGCTTATATGTTAATGATTTGTAACCGACTTTACTGTTGTGTTGTCCTAGTTAGCTAGACTGTAAGAAAAATAAATACTATATGCAGTGTAGCAATGAGCATATTCATCATCCTCATCCCTTGTCGTAATTTGTTGCCTGGACGACTAAGTCTCTCTGCTTATTTAAGAGCGTATCTTCAATTAGTCTGATCAGTGAGTGGTGTATGTTTCAAGTGGCTGTCCCTTTACTTTCCCGACTATCACCAGCTTCATTTCAATCGAAACTGATTATTATAGCGTGGCCATATAAAATTGTCTATATTATTTCACATACGAGTAATCTATCACGTGTCTTTCAAGCCAGAGATCATAGTTCGGCTGTGAGACATTAAAAATGTAAAAACTAGCTATGTAACATTACGAGTGTCTACTTTTTAACCATTTGCTTAATGTAAGCTGCGAGTTTACATTGCGTAACTGACTTGATTGACGAATGCCACGCAAGTGAACGTGGTAATTTATAAGCGTTTACTTGTAAAAAAAAACAAAGTGTTAAACGTAACTGAAGTGGTCTGGCAGATTAATGCGAGATATAAATGTTTAGGAGTAGTAGATCGACACAGTAATACATATTTATTCACACACTTTCGCTTATGACTCATTTCACGTAGAATTTGGTCGATTTAACCATAGTTTCAGATTCAGCCGATAACACTAAGCAAGCAATAAACAAGCAATAATTTGCTAAATTTTTCAAGTAAATAAAAATACTATGACCTTTTCTGTTCACACTAGGTACCGACTGGACCGTATATTGTCACTCCAAAGTAGTAGTTAATCTCTCAACCGTAACGGAGCTTTAGAACAAATAAGGTCTCTTACAATGGCTGCGTCAGCTTAGAACATTTATGCACATATACCTATATGGTTGATATGTAATTACATTTTAGATTATTTTGTCTTTTTGTTTCTGAGTCTTCAAAGTTTTCTATGTATTGAAGTATTTTTTATTTATATAAGTAGGTATGTAGTATCTTTATCTAAGTAATACCCTTAATGCAAGCCTGGGGCTTCGTTTAGAAATAGGTCAATTTGTGTAAGATTCCCTGAATTTAATTTGACAAAGTAGAATAATATAAGAAAAAAATTCAAAAGATTTTGAAAGGTGAAATCTGCGTTGAAAAAAGTCAACATAGTACGACCGGTTTTAAGTACGAGTACGCTGCGACGTTTCGTATGTTTTTGTCTTCAGGTTCTCCGCTAACGGTAGGCTGCCCTGGTTGCGGAGTGGTAATGCCTCTGTTACAGATACCTGCTTGCTCCCAGATGGAATATGAAAATAAATGGGTGATTCCACTAGCGTTTCAACCGCCGTCAGTCCCTTGATCACATTAAAGTAGAATAAATTTCTGTAGCTTAGGATGTCATTTTCGGTCATTTTATAGAGTGCCCTGACTTCTACAAAATAACTGAAAATGGCATCCAAAGCTACAGAAATTTCGACTTTAATGCGATCAAGAGACTGACGGTGGTAAAAATGCTCGTGGAATCACCCAAATACACAAAAGATACAACATTTTATTTTACGTATTTATTGATCAAACAAGAGGTGTTAGAGTAATATTGTGGAACTTGCTAGATTTTGTTGTAAAATTACAAGTACAGTTGAATTTTGGTAGGTTGAATTTTGAAACCTCGCTAACTATTGAGGGCAATTGTGACGAACATAGTCTTTTAAGATGTTCTTTGTATTATTTAATATGTTAACGACGTTCTATATTGACAACACTCGATCTTGATTTAACATGAAAAAACAAAAACGTCGTTTCTTGTATCTTGGATTGGATCCCACATTCTGATGTAACAGGCATTTTGTTAGTACTACCGTCCTTTTGTCTCTGTCAGGGCCGGCGTCATCAATCCCGCGCCCGCCGCTCTATATCCTGCGTCTGTACCAACTAACGGTTACTTATTCACATTTATCTGCTTTTGGTCCTGATTTAAAAGTATCATGCGTTCGTGCTTTAAATAGTCGATTCAAATTGACGTTTCCTTGTTTGTCGCAACGTTCCGGTTATTAAAATAATTGGCATGTTTAAAATTCTTCAAGTCTTATGATCGTGTACTGTAGTTGTGTTTTAATCTATCAACCGAACGACTATTGAATATGTGTCGTTTGTCTATTTAAATAATTGGACTAATTGACCAAGATTAATTACTTTCTTACACTTCTAAAGTTGAAAACAAAGGATTTGTAACAAAACCGTTGTCGACATATGCCGGGGGCTAGAATCTTAGATTAAAATTACCGCATAATGCCACAATGATTTATCGATACACATCAATAATTGCACGGGTAGTGTAATTGACGTGAAAATCCGACGTAATAGCTCTCAATAGAGATATGTTACACAACTTTCTTCGCGGATATCAATCTAAATTGTATTTAGAAGAATAATGCAACGGTGTACTGTGCATACTATTTAATTTGCTACTCAAAATTAGGCTGTGGCGTAATGGTTGATTCAAAACATGTCTTTAATAAGATCTCTTTGTTAGACCGGTTTGTTTTGAGCTAAGTAGAGATTGGAGAGTTGAAGTCCAATTTTGTTTAAATTACGTAACATACTCGTAGTGGTAGAAAGAACTTATCTTTTTCCTCAAATTATATCCTCTTCTTTATCCCATATAGCCAAAAGGTGCAAAACTTTCATGAATATATGGACTTTCTAAGTCTTCTTTTCAATTAAGCAAGTTTGTAACGTTGTGTGCTTCATGTTTATCTAATGGGTAGTCTAAGCGTAAATAAATTAGTTTTTACTTGTCATTTGCAAAAAGTGCTAAGAGACTAAACTAGTTATATTAAACTGGTTAATTAAATGATTAACGAGTTCTTCCTTCTATGGGCAGGTTTATATTTTAAAATTTATTAGTATCGTAAGGAGAAAGCCGGTTATAATTAAAACATCGCAAAATAGTCTGTCAACTTTTTGCTATATCACCGTGGTGGTCCCAAATTTGGTATTACACGTGTTTCTTGCAACCATGGTAATTTGCCAAGCAAATATCTCTATCAGGCCCTTCGATGCGCTGCATAGATTGTGGCTCGCCGAAGATACGACCTTAAATTCCAACCGTGGCGGTTCCCGATAAGCGATCCATAAACGATCTCGATATTGGAGTACCGTTCTTGTTAAATTATCGCTCACGTTTCGCTACCGAGCTGGCGCCTTAGTATTACGGTATTGCTCGAAATTACGACGTTTTGAGCAAGAACTATCGTCACACTATCGAGGACGTGACCGGCATTAAGTGAGAGCTTATGTGGTACAGTACATTCAAAGGATTAAACAGTCACGGCTTTCTATTTAGAATTTAACCTTTTCTTTACCTGCTGCGAAACGTTTATATCTGATGATTCTCTTTTGTTTCATCTAGTTGCAATTCATGTTGACAAAAACACTAGAGACATTGTCTTCTTTGACGTTGATGTACTTGCGCGAAATCAAATTTATCACAGTTTCAATTTTAACTAACTGTGTTCAGTCGTTATTGTTATTTCCGACTGAGGTACGATTTGGTTGATGAACTATATTGTCCAGTAACTGGCGGGTTATACTCGTTTAGGTGGGTGTTTTTGTTCAAATTGGCCAGTGTAATCAAACCGATACAGTTATCGAGTCTAAATATTACTGTAATATGTCTGCTGCAAGAAATGGTGTCACTGTTGATTAATTAATTTATGGTTTCCATAACCGTTCAGATGTATCATCCTTCTCTGATACATCGTCTTCGTTGTTTATCTCGTTCCTCACTGTATTGTGAAACATTTCGTAACCATATATATATGAATTTGTTTAAGCCAACTATATTTTTTGCGTCGACATGGTACTAACAACGGACATTCCAAAAATTACAACCAAACTGCGTCTTGGCAAAAAAGTAATTGACTGCTGACAAAAAGCTTGATTAAGAGCTGTCAAAAATGCCTAGGCGGTTATCAAAATAATCAAATTATAAAAAGCTCTAAGATACATGCCTTTGAACATTATACAACTACCGTGACACCATCGTTTCAAGCCAATGAACGTTATAACATCATTTCCTGATTTGATCAAATTAGGGGACATGCTTTACTGAATTCGTAATACTCCATTGTTCCTTTTTATTTTTTGACTTTCTTCTTTAGTTTCCTCTTTCGCAACCACAATCTAATCATAGTGCTATACAATTATAATTGTTTTTTTTTATTCATTCTGTGTTATGCGAAATATTTGCAAGTCGCATATTCACAAATTTGAGCACATAAAAACGTATATCCATTAAACTTGCCAAGCTGACCTACATTACACACATTATCTTTCCACGCTAACTTTTGCGTTGTAGTAAATTATTGGCGGCAAACAAGGCAACAGTGAGTAGGCCATCTTCGCTTTCGGGCTCGTTAGTACAGACGCTGCGCGCGAGTCGGCAGCATGCTGCTAACACACGGTTACGCGAACGTGTAAATGTAAATACGAGACTTATCCGCTCAAAGATATCGTGTCGCGCTTTGCATTATCGCGAGGCTATCTACGGGTTAATCAAATATCCAATGAATCAATACTATCTGAAATGTGTGTGCCCCTTTGTGAACTAATTGTGGATTATTCTGACGGAGAAATTTACCATTGACCACAGTAAGAAAATATACCCTTAATTTTATGTAACTGGCCAGCACTTTCTATTACAAAACTTTATGTTACGTAGGAAGACTGCCATTGAAAACGAGATACAAAACTACGCTTCAAAAGACGGCATAAATTAGTCATAAATGTAGCTCTTTGGAAATCTTAGTCGTATATTATTGGTCTGATATTTATTACAATACATAAGAGTTATTTCCATGGTGCTTTTGTTTGCTCATCAATGACTCATCGTTAACATTAGCCATAACAAATGCCATATCCTTAACATAAATAGCAACTTGCTCGACATCTTAGATTACTGTCGACTGCAGACGTCGTCGTATAAACTTCGCTTTAAATACACAATCAACAACAACATTTCAAACAAGTTCTCATTTAAAATTTTCTCGCAATCCTCCAGAGAAGTGGACAGTTGCGTTGGTAGAGCTGGCGCAGATAAAGATTCTGTCACCAATAAAACCTTAGAAGTTTATTAACTAAATAATGTTTATTTGAAGCGGTGCGTGCTGTGAGGGTCTATATTATTTATGTAAATTATTTATTTTATTAAAATGGGTGCCTGTTGTTTTGGCGAAATCTTTTTGGTCGAATGTATCATTTCCTAAATTTTAATTTCCCTTATTCTCAGAATACCAAAATCGTTATGTAACAAAACCGTTACGTCGGATAGTTTAGTTTTTACTTGTAACTACAGTTAAATGCAAACAGCTGCAGCGGGAAATATCTAATATCTTTTTTCGAAATGAAAATTTGGGAAATTATAGGTACATACCACTAATATTTCGCCCAAAAGGCAGGAGCCGTTTTAAAAATACTTTAATTTTTTATTGTACTGGAAGTAACCTACAGCTTTGCACATAACAACTTCTTGGTTTGTTAGGTTGGAAGACGTGTAGAAAGAATAAGAGGAATCCAACGTTGAAATCCATGATGTAACTTAAAACTTTTATATATCTTTCCAATCACAACATTGGTAATAAGTTGAAATTTATTGTAAAAAAAATAATCGTTTCACAGTAACAGAAAGGTTGCGACTGACACGGTTTGATGAACAATGCGTGCAACAGAAAAACTAACCTTAATCTCCTATTGATGAAAACTATCAATGGGAATCGATCAGGTGCTGCCCTTTACAAATGCCTTCAAAAATCTGGGATTAGCAAAATAGAGATGTCTGCTGTGTGAAAATTAAAGGTAAACGACGCAGAACGCGTTTACCGATTTTTGTGAAAAAAAAATACAATACACCGAACGTTTTGTGTAGCAGTTGGTTCACGCATAATAAGGTACCGCTGTGCCTTCACATTCTATACACAAGAGATAACATTGCGATGTCTGGACGACTGCAGTAACGCCTACGTAGTACGGCTCTATAAATTGTGCTTCGTTATGCAAAGACCGGACAGAGTCGGCAGGTGGCCCTTCAACTTCGAGATGCTTTCCTGTTGGTATGAAACCCTGTTTGTGTTCGATAACCAGTGTGTCATACATATTTTTATTTTAAAAAGGCCCACAAATATGGAGCTAACTTGTGATAATCAAAATAATGCAGATTTTTTCCCAAATCATACATATTCTGAAAGTAAAACCTACATAGTGACGATGGATACTAGTGCTTTTCAATATATTCCAGTATTATGAGTTGGCAATAAATATCAAATGTATTTAACTTTAATCTCTCGACCTTATTGCCTTTAGAACGTGAACCCCGCCAAATACCATTTCTGCAATACGAGGAACGTGCGCAAAGTAAACCGCACCGTTCTGGTTTGATATTTGATATTTTAAGGGTTGCGTCAGATAAGTAACGTCATCTACTTACTTCTGTCTGTCACATTGTAAAAGTTATATATCTATTCGTAATCTTAGTGTTAGTCATTGCACTAACTCAGACAATTTACAACGACATTTTTGATAACACAATCGTGTCTTGAGTGTCTAGGGTGGCGTTGGTTAGGTTAGGAGTAGAATTGTTCCTTAGGCCGCTACGTTTGTTTCCATGTCATGATATTAAGTGTACTTTGAAACATGTGTTGTTTTATATTTCAAAGACCTATTTATCGATGTATCCATGGCAATGAGAGGAATTTTACGACGTCGTTTGTCATGACCAATGAAAGCGGGTCCGCACCGTACTAACCGTACCATAGTCATCCATAGTCCAGAGTTAAATAATGTTGCTTATTTATTGCGTATTTATTCCTGTGTACTGTGATAGGCCGTGGGCGCAGCCACTTCTCACGGCGATTGTGATGTGGTATCGTATCCGGATTTGGTATTCGTGTATAATTAATGGCTTCTTCATGTATATCACTTTCAGTGTAATGCTCAGCCTGCTCCCTGATCAATTCAATAGCTGCAACATTCTTGTATCTAACTGGCTTTCGATGCAATAATTCAATATCAAGTGCCTTATAGTGGTTTATGCCAATTGCTTTATAGCGATTTGCTCCGCAGTGATGTCTGCCTCTGTATGATCGAAAATATTCTGTAACTTTCACGTTATTATTCAATTTTGCTCAGTTTTTAACGCTGGTTGAATGATTCATGCTCATAAAGTAGGTACTCCGTTCCTAGTTTTCAATATAAACTTTTCTCATAATTTCTAAGGTGCCAAGTTTCATCAGGTATGCATACGTCGCTTCCAGGCCGGTATTATGATTTATATTGTGACCACGTTGCCTTGTTTGGCTATCGTTCTCGATTCCAAACAGTTTTTGATTTAGTGCTATTGTATAACGGTTACTTCATTACCATAGGTTCTTCTTAAACAATGCTTAACCAGCTTTGACAAGTCGTACGTATTCGGAGAGCCTGCAAAGATCACGAAGATTATAATTATATCTCCAATGTTTTTGCTGCACCGAGCATGGGCATCTGTTTTGAAGGGTCTCTGCTATTTGGGCGAAATATATTTGGTCGAATGTATCATATGCCAAATTTTCATTTCGTTTTTTTATAGTTTCACTGCCATGCCATACTAAGTAGGCAGGTTCGAGCTACAAAACACTTTTGTAAAGTAGAGCACCTTCTGTGCTTGTATTATTTATTACATTATAATTCTACGCTACTGCAAATGCGCGTCCAAAAGCAAATGGCCCGAAGACTTTAAAAGTATAGTCAGTAGGTGATTTATTCTTTTAGTTTTATGACGGTTGCACGGACTTGCAATTGCACTAAAGTAATAGTTTCGTTGCTATAGTATTTCTGTAGTATACTTGCAACTTTATCGATAAGAGTTCCTTGCCCTTTACAACAGCAGGCACAATCGGTTGATAGTATTTCATTACGCACTCTCATTGCAGTTGAAACAACTACACATACCTATTTCTAATGGATCAATAATGGTTTATGTATAACTTTCTTGCTCGTATTGTGTTGTTTCGCATTAGAACTATTATCATTACAGATGATTCGGTTCGTATTTGAACTGTTCACTTTTCAGTGCGGCATGCAAACTGGGATTTCACTAAGGCTATGGTCACCTATTTTACGCTATACGCGGCGTCTGACGTCAGCGTCAACGTTTCAATACATTCCGATCGACGTCTGAACGCAACGCACAACGCAGTACGTATTGAAATGTTGACGCTAACGCCAGACGCCGCGTATAGCGTAAAATAGGAGACCATAGCCTTACGTAACGTGAAAAAAACGTATTGGCGTAAGCTGTCGTGCGTTTCCACAGACGCTAGGTTTCGTACTTTGCAACTTGGCAAACCCCTGGACAGTCCTGCCTGAAATACCTCTCTGGCTTATGCCTAAAATATATTATAAATAAATATAAAATATATATAATGCCTAATATATACATTACATTCGTAAAACATATGCACCGAAAACGTGTAACCTGGAGTACATGAATATTAATTATATTATTGGGCCACACAAAACAAGCTTACTAACGTTTTATGCAACACGAGTTTAGCAAAACCTAGTGTCCAACAAAAACCCATTTTTTACCGACGCGATTGCTCTATGATTAGAGCTCGCAACTGGTCCCTTTCAGATTAGTTCACTTTAAGATCTACAAAAAGTTTGGTCTTTGTATGCGGGTCATTTGTTATGCTTATCAGGATCAGTATTAAATAATTTATCTCCCAAATCGTGTGTAATCTGAAGATCGAATTGGTAATATTGTGTAATAAAGTAACATAAAAAAATATTTAAATTTTACGCTGAATTAAATGCAAAAGTTATTTGCAATTTGTCGCGTAACCGTAATAGCAGTTCTTACTATAGGCAAACAAATAAAGTCGGCACAGTAGTTGCAACTATTGAGCTCTTAGCGATATCAACTACCTAATTCCTTACCTAATCATAAACAGATAGAAAATTACTAATATTAATCAAAATAATATGAATTCCACCGCTTCCCTTCGCGATCGCAATCTAAACTGTAAAGTATCCATTTAACTTTGTTCTACATTTGATAAGTAGTAGGAAGCAAGCGTTGGTGGCTAGGTAATGCAGTATAGTTGTGAGCAACGCAGCGGGCGGCGAAATGCAATAGCGGAGGAAACATCAGGGATTGTGATAAATGACATCACACTTGGCGGCTTGAGCTAAGACTCCCTGGTTCTTGCTGGGAACAATATTAGTAAAGTATTCTTCCGATAGTGGAGGTCTGTGTTCAGAAGTGGCACGCATGCTGTAGGGGGGTTGTGGGTGTGTTGTTTTGTTATTACATTTATATAAACGAGATATTGAAAACAGCTACCGTTTTGTTTTTTCTTTTTTTTTTATGAATAAGCCGGGAATTTCCTCGTGCTAGTGAAAGTAGTGCCGGTTGACTGATTTTCAGACTTGTTTAGGGTACTGGCCCAATGAATAACCTAAGCTCTCGACATTGAGCGCCGCCGACCGCTTTATTTCCAAAATTATATAAAAAGCAAAATGTTTTTATCCTTAAACTTCATTCACAAGACTTCTCTGAACTACCGATCTGACGCAAGGTATGTATGGCTTCTGGATTAAAATATCTATGTATATCTTATTAAAAATACCCTAAAAATTTATATACAAATTGAGTGCTGTCTTCGCCAACAAACTGCTTTGCAGTTTGGCGAAACTATTTGTATTAAATTTTTTGTATATTATTCAATTAAATTAAAAAAAAATGATAATTAAATCAACAAAATAATCACAATAATGTAAGAAGAATCCATATACTCTTATTCCGTTGGTTGGTTGGTAACTTAAAATTATTATTAGATTTATGGGCTTCGTCAATAAAACTCGTGAAGTAATAGGATTATTCATGTAATATATCAACATAAAACATGCACCCTCAGAGGAAATGCGTACCCTCGCTATATTAGCTATCATAACAGATTTTATTTGCGCTTGTTATACCTATGTTCTATAAAATGTTCATTATATTGCGAAGGAAATTGATCAAGTGTCACTGACCTGAACTCCTATCCAGTAACAGGGAAACTTGGAACATGCCATGTTGATATTGACTACGAAAGCGTGAACTCGAGAGTTGGTAGGTACTCTCATCTCATCAGTCAAGTAATTACTTAGAGTGACATCCAACTACTACCCGATGATGATTTATCACTTTCTAAAATGATATTACGGCGAATTTATTGCAATATTGTATCAACAGTTCTCAAAAAATGATCCATTCGTGCAAAGCGTTGTAAATGGTTATAATTTGAACTGTAGATATACGAAAAGCGAATTTAACAGCTTGTAACTTTTGTTCTATTTTCTATTACTCTACTTTGCCCTCTGACATCAAAGGATCAAGGCCGCGATACCTTTCACTTTTTCAATAATCGGTATTACCAAAGCGGTAAGCTCTACGCACTTCGACCTCAAACCGACAACACGAACGCGATAGCGAAATTGTAACAAAAAACAAAAGTAAAAACCGACCGATTCTCTCTGCCGTTTCGTCATGTTGTAAATTGTGGCGAGCAAAATTATCCAGCAAATTTTCGACGTTTTTGCACTCAAATGTGATTTAGAACAAGGCGCGTGACTTTCGCAATCTGTGACATTATCGTTTCGTGTCTGGCCGAAACGAAAACTGTTTGACCCGACTGCGGCGGTTTTGCTCTTTGAACGAAATGGAAATTAGGCGTGGTGTGTAAACTTGCCAAGTACCTATAAAATACGCACATTTTATGTCCTTATAAATAAAATTTACCTACATTATTGTTACTAGAGCTGCATGCCAATAAAATATGTCCCAGGACAGCTGACAACAGTCTAATCGTCAGATCCCAAAATGGTTACAAGCAATCTCACCACCACTTTGATTTAATTTGGAAAAGATTTTAATCTTAAACCATTATCGTCTGTATTCGTTCATACAAGGCTATCAGATCTAAACTGTCTGTATTTGGATAGCAAAATCGAAACCGTCGCAGCGCTAAGGTTTCCATGAGTTTGTAATATGTCTGGATTTTTTTAAATCAGATTTCGTATCGTGAAAGTCATTTCAACGTGAAATCGTTTTGTAAATTAAACTTGAATTTATTTTTTATTGGTATTGTTTGACCTAGCTAGATTGGTATTTTTAGAACTAACTAATCAAATTAAAGGTAATTGCCTCCAAAAGGTTGTCCTCCGTCGTTGGTCCGTCTAGCTACCCTAGTCACGAGAATCATGAGACACTTACTGACTCTTTGCTCGCTCTGGGATAATAAGTAAAGCGCGGTTCGTGAGTTGTTGGCGTTCATTTCCATTTGTGCACGAGCCATTGTACCCTTGACAGGCTAGATAACGCAATTGCCTGATGAAAACTTTATTGCGTTTTGAGCCTCAAGAGAGAAATGTTGAACATGGAAATATGTTCCGTGATGAACTTGTACATCAACATTATTTATTTGTACGTGATCATTAATGTTTTGAAACGTGTTATCATGTACGTTGATGATCGCTTATTTAATAATCTCTAATTACTCAACAGATCTACAGAAATGATTCACTATAGTGGGGAAATGTGAAGATGCTTTGAAGACAAATGACCAGCCATGAACAGAAACCGTTAACACAACATAAATAAGCCTTTCGTTGTTATTGAAGAGGTATCATTAAGGTTTACTGCTTAATGAGCCATTATAATATCTCCTACAAATGGCTTAGAATAATTTTAGCAGCTTAGCGCTTAGTCAGGTCAAAGTTCAGAATACTATTTAATCTTACTTACATTAAAAAAAAAATGAATTGGCTGAGATATACGTATTTGCTGCAGGGAAACCAAAAGAGGCCTTTTTTAATGTGTTTGAAAACAAATGACCGTTCAAGCTAATTTGCAACATAACTTACTAACATTATTTAAAGCAAGTGTTAAAGCCAAGTCTTTCTAATGTGTAACAGCAACAACCTACGCTCATGTCATTTTAATGACCCAGTGACATAACTAATGCATCTTTTACTGACATACTGCCAATCACTTGGCTATGCATGATTACTTAGAATGACTGAACGTTTTGTAGCTTACCAAAAAAGTACATCAGATAAACACGCTTCTTCTGAAGCGAACAGGAAAATAACCAAGTTGGTTTAAATCATGTTTCAGCTTTATAGCAATCAAGCATGATTCTCCCGATAAATGTTGGGCACAGGCCATAAAATCGAACGACAGTTAATTTAAATGCACAGTATTTAATCGACGGCGTTATTCAGGCAACATATAGCAGAGTCAATTGGACTTAACTTACGGAGTCGACGTTACAATGGAAACCCGCCGAACCGTGCCACAAAAGGCAACTGCAGACGGTCCGCCCATCTCGTGACGTTGCTGTTCCGATAACGGCATCTTCAAGACCTTGACTAGCGGCTTGAACTTTCGGCGGGTGAATCATGCGCATTTCGTGAATCTGGAACGGCGGTAGGGTTGTGTTGTGTTTAACTTCAATTGGTGGGGTAAATCCTTTTATAAAACTGATTAATCTACGATGCTGATCCCTTGTTGCAACAATGATCGATTACCAATATTTTTCAAATTTACGTTGACGCCTGCTTAGCCAAATGATTGTCTTCCTGCGTTTACTTTACTAAATATAATAGTGCCCAATTTCCCCATACCGCATCGTGAACTTTTAATATCCAATCAAACTGCGTCTGTATTTAATGCCGTTAATTTATTAGGTAGGTATATAGTATGTTACGGAAAGGACTTGAAAATTAATATTCATGTGTGTTTAAGTTATACCGTCTGTAAAAGTCTATTGTCCCTTACCAATGCTCGAGTTATAATTGGCGGTGCATTATTAAATAATTTAGAACTTTGCATTCATTGAATTAGTTATTGCGCGTTATTGTTAACCAAGCGATGATATTAAGCCGTACCTATATGGTAATTATATTCGTCTGTAACATTATTCGTACTTGTGGTATTGTTGTTCATTATTTATAATCGATTAGTTAGTGCTAATTGAGGTAACTTAAGCAATTTAAATAAACACGTCGCTCCCATACATTATTGTGTCTTCAGTCTTCACGCCGACGTGCGCAAAATGGCGCGAATACCTAGACAATTGTTTAGGCTTTCAAATGTCACAGCAGCAGGTCGAGACGTGGGAGATTCACATTTTACCTCCAATCACGTTTATTGTAAAGTTTATGCCTTGGTGAAACTAAATTATTGTCGTTTCCCCCTGTATAGCCTTTGCCCTTTGTTTGTTTTTTTAATTTCTAGCCTAGGTTAGCTAGGTCATCGTGACTTGTTTGATTAACCTTATGTTTCAGACACTGATTATCTGTTGCCAGGCTTAGGAATCAGCTTTCTCCCTTTGAGGTTTCTCTTTCTTTACTTACGAACTAAACTAGCATATAGACGTCAGATAGAAGTCGCTTCATTTTAAGACCCAAAAACCTGTCAATTCTGGCATTATCTCTAAAATTTCACTAGGAGGATAATTGATAAGTTGGAAAAGGGCTAAGGTACGGCGTACGTTTGAAGATTAATTGCCTATCGGTAAGTAAACAACATTAATTATTCCCGGCGCATTCGCCGGTCAATTTAAAAAGGTGTCACAAGCGAATGAGGCACGTGTTATCGGCAAAAAAGTGAGAGGACGTAGGTCGATCAGGTTTCTGCCTACAATGTTCATGTATATTTTTTGTCTTTACCAAGCCGACGTCGGTAACTTTGCGCAACTCGACGCGTTACGAGTTAAACGTTACATGTTTTGCACCACGCTAAAAGTAAATAAATGGGGCGGTACTTTGATTACATATTTTTTTTACTAAATATTCCGAAGAACTGTATGAAAAGACATACTATCCGTTGTGCAATGTTTACTAAATACAAATATCAAAAAGGCAGCTTTGCTACTAGAATAACTGAAACAGATCAATGTAATTTTGTAGACTTACTAAAAGAATAGGTTTCGGTTTTTAAGAGAAATCGTAGCCACTATAGTTAGACACGCTCGTTTATACACACACTTCGAGCAAGTTTAACTGCATGTTAAAACCTAACCGAGACTACTTGTTACGACCAAGGGACAAGAGAATGGCACAATAAAATTCCTTTTTAAGGAAATGTCAATTCACCAATTCCGATTTATTTTTTGTCGAGTCGATCGAATATAGCAGCTTTCGTTTAATTCTGCCCCTCTATAGCAACAATGTAGCTAGCAGGAATTGTAGGTTTGTACACCTACAACTCTTTGCCCCGCTCAGGGCTTCATCAGCGTAAAAACTTTGCATTTCTTAATAGGTTTGCTGACATTATTACTCAAGTTCATTAAAAAAATCTTATATCTTCGAAAGCATTTTATTTGTATTTTCCACAAATATAGGTAGGTGTGCACGACATAATTATTTTTGTCTTAGGCGCTATCACTTGAATCCTCACAATTCTACTCAAGGATTCCTCGCTTTGCTATGGATTCAACAATATGCTCTGACCGTAAATGTATCATTTTGTTCCTTTGTTACACAATCTATTATATTATTGTCATTACCACAATAAATATAAAAAAAATCCAGGACAAAAAGTATACCTAAACCATGCTCTAAGGACATGATTTATTCGTGTTCAGCCATTCACGCGTAATTGAAAGACATCATCCAACTTTCACATTTATTACATTAGTAGGATTACATACACTTTTGAGAAATATCGTTGATAGAATTAAGACTTCGGGCTTGTGTCATATAATTCGCAGCTTCCATCTCAATAACAAATCTATCTCAATATATATCCTGAAACCAGTAAATACAAACGAGCAGTAATGATCACGTCTTTATTAAAATATACGATTTCACCTGGCTTTATTTACACATAGAGCACTTAGAAACAGCTTTGATAATAAAATCAGTCGGTAGTTCAGCACGCGATGCTTGCTGAGCCACATTTATAAACGAACGGCTAGAAGGCATGGTAAAGAGTTAACTATTGATAATAGTAATAAATTCTTTAGAAATAGAAACAGAATGAACAGTCCGTTATATAGAGTTTATCGATATTGCATCAGAATTTCCTAAAGACACCTCGGGTGTTAGTTAAAATACTAGGGCTGTAATAAAACTTTAACAAGACTTCCTGATTGTTGCAATTTCCAGGAGGATGCAGAAATTTAATGGGTGGAGGAAGATTATTGACTTTAATATGTTTGAAATATCGACTAGACTTCAATTATCAAGGCCCTCCATTGCTCGATACTGGTTAATTAGTTAGTTAAAGCTGGTAAAAGACAAGTTGCGTGTAAGCGGGGCATAAGTCTTGCTTTAATGCCAACCATGTACAAGCCATAAATGAATTTATCTTGATTATTGCAATAATTGTCGAGTTATAATCCTCTCTTATGTGTAGCGACTTACACTATAAGCTTATTAACATGCGATCGGATTAAAGATTGCATTTCCTCGCTTTAACTTTTAATAAAGACCATCTTATCTTGATGATAGTAACATTACAGTGCAACCTAGATTTGCAGCATCTTCACTTTTTCTTCTAACCTTTCACAAATCTACATGCAAGAATGTTTTCAGCTTGCCTTGTCCTTTGTCTCACATGCTAAGTAGGTCATTTAGCAACGACGCGACAATTTCACAGACAATGCCACCGATAAGTAGATTCATGTCGCACTATCGCTTGGCTCTTGTCGTATTGTCAATGTTGTCATGCTTGCTAGTAAGCATTTTAACAAATGGTGGTTATGAAAATAATGTTTTAGTCATTTGCACTTTAAAAGTTACGTGCGTCTGATAGTTTGTGCTAATATTTTTAGGGTTCTGTACCGATAGGGTGCCAACGGAACCCTATTACTAAGCCTCCGCTGTCTGTTCGTCCGACAGCCTGTCAGCGGGCTGAGTATCTTATTAACCGTAATATAGGTAGACAGTTGAAATTTCATAGAGTGTGTATTTTTATTGCTGCTATAACAACAAATAATGAAAATAAAATAAAGTTAAAAATTAAAGGGGTCCCCCTACAATAAACGTTATTTATTAACCTTATTTTGTTCTATCGTACAAACGGTTATAGGTAGATACAAGCGTCAAATTTGGAGTGGTTATAGTGCAAACCCTAAAGAAAAATAACAAATAATAAAAACCGGCCAAGTGCGAGTTAAGCGGTACGAAAGCCTCGGTACGCGAGGCCGACTCGCACATGACCGATTTTTTCTTCTTAGTTGTAAATATAGTACCAACAAGCTAGTTTCTGAATATGTAAACTGAAAGTGAAAGTGAAAACATAAAGCACAAGGGTTACTGGTGATAAATCAAATTAAAATATGAAACAAAATTTGAATATCAAATCAACATCCAACAATCAAATTGTGTGACTAATATGAGCCAATGCGGGGCGATTACGGATTCAACCTGTTCCGAGTTTGTATGTTTGATCTCGGCCGGGTGACTCCCATCTGCCCACGCGCCGTCGGCGAAAGTAGAAACAAAGTGTTTTTTTATGTTATTTTTGTTTCATGAACACGCCATATTTTGTGTTACAACATAACCCAGTCACGACGTTACCGAAACACAATTCGATTAATTGTTATGGTTCGCAGAATTATGAATGAATCAGAAATACAGAAATATCCAAAAAGTTTACGATGCAAAAAAAACGCTTTGCGATTGCAAACCGATTGGTTTGAGAAGCGTCATCCGTCCCATGTGCGCCTGTCAGCTTTTGTTAAGTTTGTTATCTAAACAAATTATCAACTTGCTCCATTGGCTTTTCCAATCGACCACCTTTCTGTTTAATCGAATTAATCCATTCGGTTCTTAACGCAACGATCGGACTACCAAAATTATGGTACCAATGAAGTGAGTCAGGGACCGGTTTCCACACCTACTTGTGCCCACGCACTTTCAGATCGCTCTGGTCACTGTTTATATCTACGGAGGGTGGTAGTGATAGTTAATTTTCGCCTTAAAGGCAATCGAAATAAATTCGTAAATAAAAACTCAACATACCTAATTGAATTGATACAACTACAATTTTATCTGACTATAACATTCACCACATCCTATGTAAATTAATTGAGAATTTATTGTATCGGTTTCTAACAGTGTCCTATACATTTTTCTCATAAATTATTGTTAACAGAATCTCGATTAAAACTCCATAAATTGAGTCCAGTTTTCTCATTATATGTTCCGTCCGATCAACCGATTGTCGCTAAAAGGGTAATTTTCAAATTTTGTGCAGAACACTCTGTTACAATTTGTATGGAGCTACACTCTGTTGCCATGCATTATTACAAATATTAAATAAATACTAAGCATCTTTTTTCGATTCCTATAGTCAATAATTATCTGTGGTAGGTATATAGCTGACTGGAAATCAATCGTCATTTCACTCAAATAACTGCAAAAATGGATAATGTAAACGGAAACAACTTTTTTTAGGTTGGGATAAGTTTACCTGCAAAAAATTTGAAAATGACCCAAATACTATATTTTCATGGTTGGTCTTCCCACAATCTGCACTAAAAGGTTCTGATTAACCTTCCTTCAGCAAGGGAAATCTATTAGGTACTCGGGGCACTCCGCATTTCATTATATTTCTTCACTTTTCATTGGCTAATTAGCATCTTTTATATAAGAAACAAACAATACGGATATCTTCTAACCCCCCGGGAAAATCCTTTACCTCGAGCTATTAGCAAGGCAAAAGATAACCTTTCAATTCATAAATTTTCTATTGTACATTATCTTTATTGCACGTAAAGAGTAATCATTTGGATGCTTTAAATTATTTCCAGTGCAGTGTTTGTTTTTCTAAATGTAACAAATAAACAATGTGTTTATCGATCTCAAACAAATTTAATTGGTATTGCTAATTGCTGAGTATAGTCCATTGTCTGTGGGTTATTTCACACAATTGCTATTGTGATTGGACAATGTTGGGAGCTGCAGCTGACCTCACTGGTCCGTGATGCAACTCCTTTTTACCCGTTCAGGAAGCGATCTGATCTTTAAATCTTTTTTATTCAGAAATCTTATACATAATGACTTTATTAAATAGTGTTTGTATAACAATACAATACTGTTTCTTAATTGTTTAATTGAAGTACAATTTAAATAACATTACTTAATAAACGTTTTAATTGTTTCAGATGGATGACTTGAATAGATGAATCAAGGAATGCTATTACATAGGAGTGAAATTTGCTGGGTAAGTGTTGAATTTTCATATGCCATTAGGCCGGACTAAGGGACCGGGAAACCCCTTCATTTGATTAACTCTATAATTTTGGTTACCCAAACGATGTGGTTACCCTATGATTGTGTTACATAAATTTTGAACTAGTTAACCGCTTCCATAGATCTTACTAAGTTTATTAGAATTTCGATAGTTTAATATTTGATCGCCTCTCTCTTTTTTGCGCATTCGGGCGATCTCTGTCTAGCTGCAACCCATTCAATTCTTAGGTAGTGCAATAATAAGTCGAAACAATTGTGCATAGAGATTAAAACACCTTGAAACCGTTCGATTAGGTTTAAAAAGGGTAACAGTACCATTACCATGAGTTTACAGTGACCGCACTCGCTAGCGACGGCGTAAACGATTTGTATGGAGAATTGTACAGCTCCTCTAGCGGTCACTTAAAGAACTAAAGATCGCTAGTATGAGTACAACGGTAAATAACCTATCGAAATCTATTCGTTAGCGACTAACGTTTTGTAACCGTTGCCGTAGAACATCGGTACCATGAGTCGTAAATTTGACAGATGTCATCGAAAAATACCGTATCGACTGTAGTTAACTATTTCACTAGCAAATTGGTGCGTGAAAACTTAGAATTATTGTTTAATACGTTACTCCAATTATTTATCTATCCAAATAATATCGGCAAGACATTATTTAGCGTGGAATATGTAGGCTTATGAAGACGAACGACGAAAACAAGGAGGATTTCAAGCTGATATGAGAAATATTACGTTAAGAAATCCACTTCAAAATTTAACTGAGAATAAATTTTATTAAAGGATATAGGCTCAGTAAGGAAGCTTTTGAGAATTTGTGCGATTCGTTAACGTACTACACGGATTTGAAATCCACTCACAAATATAATGTTCCCGATCCTGATGACAAGGATATGTCTGAAGAAAGTCAAGGTATTTATAGTGAAAGATAATGATTATATATTAACTTTAATACTAAATATGTCCTTATCTTTATTATGTTTGTTGTAGGTACCTATTATTATCAGAACTATTTGAGGGCCAGGAGTTAGTGTTGGAAAATGAAGGCACCAGTGATTTATTAATGGAGAGAGCACCGCGGGATCAATTAGTTAGAAGACTTGCATCAATGCATTATTTCCAAATACTTGTACCATGTTTTCTGTTTTTTGTTTAATATAAAAATAAAAAGTACTCATACATCACACATAATCTTTATTTATTACACAAAATCTTTATTTATTACACAAAATCTTTATTTATTTGCTAAAGTATCTACAATTATATTTCCTAATGCTAAAAATTTACCAAATAAATCTAACCACCGTTCTTGCATTCTAAACTCTGATTCCCTTAACCTATTCCTCTCCCGCTCCACTTCCTGTTTAAAAGCTCGCCATTCACTGTCAGCTCTGACAAAGGCTTGCCTTGCCAAATCTGACTGTCTGGGTGCGAGTCCTTCTGTAGACAGGAGATTAGTGGTTTTGCACCTGACGTCTTCGCCACTGACGCGGTGTGGGCGGTAAGAGCTTGGGGCTCTGCCATCTGGCATTAGCAGCTGTTAATGCTGTTCTTGTGACCGCAGGCTCACCACCGTGCGTTACTCCGGTCTCACTCCCGTCCACCTCGGGCAGGGCTGTAATGGATAAAAAAACGTTTACAGTACTATTTTGAATTCTTAATTAACTAATGAAACTAGATAGGTAGGTACATTTTACTCTAAAATGTGATAATAACAGCAAAATTTATTGGAACCTATTTCTTGAAGAACTGATGGAAATTGACTGTCATTGCAGTCACTATACCTGGGCTGTTAACTGTTTCGGGATACTCTCTGTCCACCAAGTCTTGTTCACTGCAAGTGCTGTTAGCCACAAGCAATGGTGGAAAAAAGGAGGGCTGAGCTGATGTCCCTGGTACAAGTGGTACAAGTAGATTCCAGTCTCCAACGCCTGCAGTGAAAAAAAACACATTGAAATAATCTTTCCTAGGACATGAATTAAATGAATTTTTATCTTAAATATATATAATAAATTGTTTATTTTATTTCAATAGTAACAATGATAGGGAAACTTACTGGAACAAGTTTGTTGAGCAAGTTATTCATTTAGCAGGAAAATTGATAGGCTGTCATTTGTTTCTAGTGCCACTTCAGTAACTTCTTCCTGTAAAGCATTTTTTTAAAAGAATGCCATGAGATATGAAATTAATGACTTATATGTAAGTATATTATAACTTTCGGCACATAAATAAATAAGTTTTTGTCTAATTTGACTATACACAGACGTATGAATGAACTGTCACATTGACAAAAAAATCAAAACAAATTCAAGAATCACTTACACTTACATAGTGACACTGCTCTAGGGCACTTTTTTAAATTAGCAGGGTTATTTCTATATTTTTAAATGGATGACATGAATACTTATCTTTTAGCCCAATATCATCCTTACTCTGTCTTTTTATTGTAGTTAGAAAGAGACAACTTCGTTTGGTGTGAAATTAGGCACACGTAACGATAACTACACGAACTATCGAGTTAACGTTAGCGAGAATAGTAAACGTTTATGTGACTCATGGTACGAGTTTAATCAAAAACTATTCGAAGGACGTTTACTCGCTATCGACTGTAGAACGTAACACGAGTTTTCGATAGCAACTCATGGTAGAGGTACAGATGATAGGCTATTGGGATTGGGTTAGCGCTTAGTCGAATTAACTGTACCTTTTGTTTGGTTGTCCTTTCATTGAACTAAGTTGACGATAGGCTTAGCGCATCCTTGGGGTTTGTAAAAACAAGACTATAAAATACCCTATCGTAAACTCCCTTAATGGTAAGTGGTTCCGGTCCGGTTGTGCAATATAACTTGCTGTGTAATCCCTACAAGTAGTGTATTATAAACTGCAAATTATAGCATCAGTTTAATATAACAACATTTAACGACTCAGTTTAAAATTTATATCATCACAATTAGCTTCACGTATTTAGCACTAGACCGTTAATAACTCTCATCAATTACAGCAAAAAACGAGCATGTTAGTAAAACCGCAACATCTAGACACATTTAACTTATTGCCTCGAAGAATTGCTGTTGACTTACGAAATATTTATCTTACGTCTAATAAACTTAAACGATATTAAGTGGACGTACGCACAACTCAATTAGATAGGGACCGGTTTACCTGGTCTTTAAATTTACCGCTTAACTTCAGATGGTTTCTTAAGATGACACTCAGTCCAACACTTGGACAATCGGGTTTCTGAACGCTTGAATGAATCATCTGGGTGATTGTAAGTTGTAATCTGGGTGAATGTTGACGCTAGTAGATTCACTCCATATTACCGACGTGTAAAAGAGCCCGCATGTGGCCAATTTACCGAATAAATATATTTAATTTTGTATTTAATCAATGTTACAGTTTTACTTTGTACTTACTAAAGAGTTAGTTCGCTGCTATTTCAAACGGGACATTATTACTTTTTTGCATTATTTGCATAGTTTTTTTATCATTAGATATCGGGGACTGTAGTTGCTATAATGAAGTCAAGTGAAAGGTTAGCAATATAGGTGTATATATTCTATGGTGCTACCTTTTGTTCAAGAACAACAGATAATTATTATCATACGCCCTCGTTAACCCCCCACAGAGAGTATCTTTTTAATTGATTTGGTTAATGTAGCAATATCGTTACATTTATCCTTAATGGAATTAATTTTAATTTAATCTCAAACCATAAAACTGCCATTGTTTTAATAGCCTGGTGCCCCGCTGTAAAATAATTAACATTAAATTGTCCTGCAACATTATACCTGTTTTTGAGCCGATATAATAAAATAAAATGTACGATACGGTCCTCTGGATGAGACGCGTAAAAAGGCTTTAATCTGACGTGACACTTCGATGTGGCGCATGTCTTCATTGGCCGATGTTATTTTTTTTTTATTTGTATGGTAAAACAGGATTTTAAGAGAGGTAATGATGTAGATAAAGTTATTAAAATGAAAAAAATATACATCAAACTTGTCGCTTGTGTTAAAATCTCGCTGCGTGTGAAAGAAAACTTGTTAATAGTACCTACCTAATTAAAATTACATCTATACAACTTTTAACAGCAACGTTTGTTTATTTTACTGAAAGTGGACGCGGTTATCTATACTAATAATATAAAGAGATAAAGTTTGTAAATTTGTCTTTTGTTTGTATGTAAGGGGTAATCTCCGAAACTAAACATCCGATTTAAAAAAATCTTTCACCAACATTTAGAATGGACTTTCCGGGTAGACATGGCTATATTTTAACTTACGAAAGTACTGACTCTCCGCAGATGAAGTCGCGGGCGGAAAGCTAGTACCTAATAAAATCAATCTGCTTAAGGTAAGAAATAATGATATAGGTATCGACTGAAAACCATGTCAGATGTGATCGAGTAATGCAATCGATTGAACTCTGACGCCCACCAACACGATATGAAAATTACCAACCGTATCGCAAAATAGCAATTAAGATAACTATGCAAACAAGTATCGATTTGTTCAACAGTCTTTTACTTAATATTAATTATGTCTGGGATATTTAAATCTGGAGCAAATTCGATATGGTTCAAGCAAGCCTACGCTACGCCATATAAATTACCGTCTTATTGGAGATAATGTCCAAGGTAAATATTACATAACTAGCTTTTGCCCGCGACTTCGTCCGCGTAGAAGTCGTTTATCACTGCTCTCTCGGGAACTGTTCAATTTTCTGAGATAAAAAGTAGCCTATGTCCTTCCTCGAAACTCAGGCTATATCCATACCAAATTTCATCGAAATCGGTTCAGTGAATTAGCAGGGAAAGCTTTACAGACAGACAGACGCAAAAGTATGTCTACTTTCGTGTTTATATAATATTAAGTATAGCAACCCGCCCTCGCTTAGCTTCGGTTATAAGTTAAAATATAGCCTATGTCCACCCTGAAACCTCATTCTGAATATCACTGAAAGCATTTTAGAAATCGGATGGGTAGTTTCGGAGATTACCCCCTACATCCAAACTTATTAAGTACCTCTTTCTCCCCTTCTTAAGTAAGTCGTTTATCGTTTTTACCCTGGACACTATCAAATTGCAGGATAACAACTACCTGTGTGACAATTTCATCCGAATCCGTTCAACTATTTAGGCGTGACTGAAAAAACATCCCAACATCCATACAAACTTTATTTAGCGTCGTCGCTGGGGTCGCAACCGATTTTTCATGGAATTTCTATACAAAAACAAAAAAAACGGTCTATAGCTGGGGTTAGAATCCGCAGTCTTTGCGTAGTAGGCCAACGCTCTAACCATCAGCCTATTCAGACGGAAGCAGCCGCCCCGTAATTACGAACCATTGCGCGAGAATTCTTTTTGCGTGAAAGCACGGGGAAAACGAATTTTCCCAGACATGAGACCTAGCTAGATCGAATTTTCGCCCCCGTAAACCCCCATGTCGCAATCTTTATCAAACTCGTTGGAGCCGTTTTCGAGAACGTGAACTGAGTACAAATATATATATACGCAATCCTTCCACCCGCGACTTTGTCTGCGGAGAGTCCAGTACCTTTGTTAAAAAGTACAGATAAAGTTTTCATTATCGTACGTATCATGCATGATGGGATAGAAACAAATTTAAACCATACGATTTTTTTAACCCTTTTCACCTTGCCTAGGGGTATAAATTGAAACTATTTATTTTGCGAGAACATACACAGGTGTTATTAAAGGTATATGCTCTGCCAGAATTTCCAAAAACGCGAAAACTCATATTTTATATAATAAGTAGTCTACAAACGTATTTCCAAAATAACCAAACTCTAACAAATCTACACCCTCAATTTTACCCCCTTACGGTAGTATTTCCAACATCATCGAACGTAATACTTTTAGTTTGTAAGCAGTAGCCAAAATAAATTTTCACGTTCCTAACTTCAAAATTGACCAAATATTACCCGCATTTCATCCCCTTAGGGGTAGTTATCCAAAATCACCGAATATTGTATTACTTTATTTGTTAACAGTAGCCTATATACCTATTTCCACGTTTCTAACTTCAAAACGAAAATAGTGTTTTTTATTTATTAACAGTAAGTAGCCTATATACCTATTTCCACGTTTCTAAATTAAAAAATGACCAAACGCCCATACAAACTTTCACCCTTCCCGTTTCTCCCCCTTAGGTGTAGTTTTTCCAAATTCACCTAAAGTGGTATTTTTTATTTGTTCATTTAGCCTATACACAAATTTACATGTTTCTAACTTCAAAAATGACGTACCTCCAATGCAAACTACCACCCCCCATTTCATTCCCTTAGGGGTAGTTATCCAAAATTGCCTTAAGTCGTTTTTTATTTGTTAACAGTATTCATTATAGCAATTTTCAAGTTTCGAACTTCAAAAAGGACCAACCACCACTCCAAAAGGAACTAACCCCCCCCCCCCCCCCCCATTTCATTCCTTTAGGGGTATTTTTTCCAAAATTGCCGGTAGTACTTTTTTTATTTGTAAACAGTAGCCTATAAACCAATTTTCACGTTCCTAACTTCAAAAATGTCCAAACCCCTATACAAATTTTAACCCCCCATTATAACCCCTTAGGGGTAGTTTATCCAAAATCGCTGAAGGTTGTATTTTTCATTTGTAAATAGTAGCCTTTATACCAATTTCCACGTTTCTATCTTTAAAAATGGATGACTTTCATACAAACTTCCAACCCCCTTTTTACCCCCTTAGGGGATGAATTTTGAAAAATCCTTTCTTAGTGCACCCCTAGACCTCATAAGGAACTTACGTGACAAATTTGGAATTTCTAGGCCCAGCCGTTTGGGCTGTGCGTTGATATGTCAGTCAGTCAGTCAGTCAGTTTCTTCTTTTATATATTTAGATTTGTTCAATAATTATAAATTAACTCCACTTATTAATTAGATTTTAATCTGCCTTGGATATTGATGAATTGCTTGTGGGTTTTGCCGAGCAGGATAACAAAAATTGGTACTTAAGCGTTTCTTAAATAACTTCAGTTGATATTATGTTTGTTGATTGATACAAGCGAACTGGCCACATTGCTACACAAATACTTATTTTTCATTTAACTCATCAAACATTATTTTAATTACATGTAATGTAACTCTATATTTTATGGAATTGCACCTGTCGCCTAAGGTGGCACCACCGGTATCGAACAGGTGGCTTGTGAAAAGCCTTCGTGCGCAACCTTTGTCATGCAAAATACTCAACGCTATTTATTCTCGTGTCCTTGTTATTTAAGCGAATGATGTTGGTGAATGTTAATGTCAATAACTTAGTAAGAGTAACTCTCTTTAAACAGTTTTTGAGCCGAGACTTGATTAATGATTTTTAAAGAAGTCGTCTGTAGTTATTTTTAGGATAATACTGCTAATTTATAATATGTTCGCTATCAAATTATAAGCAAGAAAATTGAAAATGGAATTTCCTCATTTTGGATGAACTATAAACTTTTATTACAAAATCTTCTGCTTTACGAGTTCGATATGTCAAACGATTAAAACTAAAGCAGATTAGTCCCGCTCAAATAAATACACTAATAATCTTATCGATTATCGTGTAAGATGCTTATCTAAATAAAATAGTAATGATTTAAATACCTCCGCTGCACTGCAGGACAGGCCTTACGTTTCGTCACACCGAGTGGGGCCACATTCCAACGTTTGTATTCTGAAGTCGGCGTCAACTTGTCTTCATTCACTGTTGGTATATTCCTTAATACCTTTTACGAATGGTACCAAGAAATAAAGTATTCATACATAACTGTCACAGTAGGTACTCAAACATATTCAATGCTTTAGAGAAATTTCAAACCAGGCATTTGTCTTTTTTTTAAGTATATAATATTTTTATAAAGATAACACTTAGACAAGACTTTAAAAGGTAAATAACCTTTTGTTTTAAGTTTTGATAGTGATCCGATCACGCTTGGCACAAGATCAAGAATTCATGTCAACAGTACAATTGCTAGCATAAAACTGCTTTGAAATGGAATGTTGACGCTTGAATACGAAAGAGGCAAGTAAACGTAGTGATTGTTTGTCCTGTTCAAGTAAATTTCATTATTCTATGCAATAATAATTCACTAATGCTCGTCCTCAATATTCGAAACGCGCGCGCGGGTTAAAGGGTACTTAGGGTTGAAATTTGACATTTGTCACATAAGTAGGTACCTACACAAAATGTATCAAATCCGATAATCTATCAGATATTGGAAAGAGCGCAATTTATATCGTTGGAAGACAGCAGACTACGGAACTTATGTTTTTTTTATCAGCTCGATTTATTCACCATGTATATTCTCCAAAAGTCACGGTCACATCCTAATGCAGAGTCATTCGCTCCATTTAGTATCTCTATCTCGTGACGAAAGCGATTTGGATTTGCGGTCAACCACGTAACGATGACGACCTTAAAACTGGGTTTCTTTTTACATGGGTATGGTGTTTTTAAGGAAAATCAGCCGGTTTGAGGTTTTAGTAAAATTTCCATTTTTTATTACATCGTTAAAATCGTATTACGATTAACTGTTTAAGAGAATCTAAAAGTACACGACTGTGTCTGTCAATTTGTGGTGAGTTCTAAGATTAAAATAAATGTTCATGTAACATTTTCTTTACGAAATACGAATGTTATGTTATGAAATGTATGCGTGTTAGTAATTTGAGACTAATACAATGGAGCCAACCAGATAACTGTTACAGTGAGAACTGTCAAGTTTAACTCAAAACTTAATTCTTTGACGAGGATGATAAAAACAGATTATGATGTGGTTAATCTCACTAGCATCACTAAGTCCGTCTGTCGCAGAAATGTAAATAAATAAATGTGATAAACAAACAGTTTGATGGATGCTTATATAAAGATCTAACTCTAAAATCGAGAACCATTGTTAGTCAAACTAAAATTCGCCGTATCGAATGGCACTCATTGTGAATACTCGTACAATTTC
Organism: Tortrix viridana; assembly: GCA_963241965.1. Taxonomy (NCBI): domain Eukaryota; kingdom Metazoa; phylum Arthropoda; class Insecta; order Lepidoptera; family Tortricidae; genus Tortrix; species Tortrix viridana. The sequence goes on from OY725181.1 coordinate 7,898,310, forward strand.
GTGCTCACTGGCTATAAAACATAGTTTCCCCACCGCATAAACTGTTTAAAAAAAATTATAGTCTTTTTATCACTCGACACCCGATTATGCTTTATTGTAATACTTACCTTGACAGGTAAAATTCAGTTTTTTACGACATCGACAAAAATGCCGATTTTGACGCCCACCCGTTCTTATAGAATTCAAGTTACGCAGCAAATATTTATGTTTTTTTTTTGTATTATTGGGCAAGAAGACAGCTTGACATTATTTGATTTGTTATCAGAACGCTGCTGTAATATTGCAACGATTTATGTGACATTGATCAACTTAGTTTATTATGTAGGGTTATTAAATTTGAATTAATACACTGTTTAAATTTAAAAACAGACGGCGTAATACAATTTATTTAAAAATATAGATATATTTAATAACAAAAAGCTATTCAAAACGGGCTAGCAAGTCGGTGCCAGTTAAAAAAGGTCTCGTTAGCGTCTTGTCTAGCGTGCCGCAAGGCCGCACTATCTCACGTTTCACACGGACCCGCACTCGGCAATAATGCCAGTGCATCTTGACAATTAAAGCCTTCTCAGAATATTCTAAGTGACGTGAAAAAAACGTAGTTTATAGTTTATTTAAAGTTTCATTTCTCAGATCAATACAGCTGAGAAGATCTAAGCATTTTTTCTAAATTAGGTACTTACAGTAAACACGCTTTTAAAAAAAATCTTTGGGGGTCGGACGGGGGCGCCTTCACACATGACGCTTTGAATAAAAATAAACGTGGTAAACTTTACTGAATCGTCATTTCCAAGAAAGCCGTATAAAGGTGTCACTGAATCATCATTTTATAGTAACAAAAACGTGTGTCAGGCATTTTTATTTTTTACCTACTGTTAATTTGCAAAAACATTTGTGTCAATTTGCTACTCAAACATTACGATAAAAGCGTTGTCCAGTTCCTTCAAGTCGATATCTAGGTCGAATGTGTTAACACCTATTACCGTTCCTCACCCATCGTTTCCTGTAGAAAGCTTAGGTAAACATCGCCAATGTAAATATGGAATACGCTAATTATCTAGTATGCAATTAAAGTAATTTCATTACCGGATAATGCTAGTTTCATCGCCAATGGTGTCGCAATTATTGATTCAAGTGTTTATTGTTCACCTTTTAATAAAGACTTCGTCCAAGTAGAGTTCGTTTAATAGTTTCATTCGCAATTTAAAAATAGCACTAGAAATTGCTTTGAGCTTGTTCTAGATTTCTACTTCTCCTGAAACTGCCATATTGTTGGCACCCTACTAATAATTGGTACCATTGGTATATGTGGCCACTTTTGCTGTTCCTATCTATTTGATGCTGACTGTACCATATTACTCATTATTAGTACTTAGGTCTATATGTGTGATTATATCAAAATCACTCAGCTCTCTTAGCGATCAAGATAGTAAAATTTTTGGATTGTAACGCACCATGTTAATCGTAATTATTATGTTAAACTGTTTATGTTGATTGAGTAGGTACCTAACTACTATTCGAATCCTGAAGCTTTGTAATTATCTTTGTTATAGTTCTGATAGAAATGCCTTGGAAATCATTTTTTAATTGGACACTACTTAAACAAATAGCGTTTATCAACACAACTGACAATCACGGTCAGTTCAAACATCTGATACTGATCTTTCAATCAGCTGTCCGAATATTTTTAATAATTCAGTGCGTAGGCGCCGGCTATCCAAAGTGATCGAGATACGTTTACTCTTACGCAAGTGAAGACCATGACCAGAAAACTTTGAAGCTAATGTAAGTAATTGGTCGTTACACTGTGGTATTGATTAATTGGGATACAATTACTAGTTACAAATTTTTAAGGTTATTTGTGCCCGTTCAAATCAGATGGATTTTACGGCGGATGGCGTTGATTGCTTTTCGTGTTATATTGGTACTTATTCGTATAACAGTAATAACAGAAACTGTATAAATAAAAATCTCAACTGTGACTCTTGACTTGACTGGGCCAACCGATTTGAAATCGATTCACCCGTTTGAACCCGAGACGATGACAAAAGAACACATTCAAACACCCCTCTTTTTGGGTTAGGGGTTAAATAGTAGATTGTTCAACAAGGGACTAAAGTAAGCCATTATGACACGAGATAGTTATCCACCAGAGTAAGGCTGCCTTTCCTTAGAAGTGGAGACGAGCGGAGCGGAGAGGAGCTGTGTAGGAATCGACCAATCACATTGGTTGTAATCCACATCTCGTCTCCGCTTGACTGTTTCCATTGAAACGGAGCGGCTTTTAGTCTTGAGTTAAACACTATACTTTTCACTTCCATTGCGAGAAAATAAATCTGAAATTATAATACCTAATAATTTTAGGGCAGACACGTATAAAATTACAACTTAATAGCGCTATCTTTTTTACTCAGAAACAGACAGAGATGCAGAAATAAACAACATCAAGGTTGATTTTGGGGTAAGAACATAACAAATACCATAGACAAAATTTCCGAAACGAACACTGAGGCGGTGGAGGTTGTATGCCCAGCCCGCTCGCCACCGCGCACTCCGACGACAAGGGCAACATCATCAGATGGCAACATGTATCTCGCTGTTTGTGATTTTCCAAGGCTAAAAGCCTAAGGAAATTAAAAAGAAAATAATTTCTTTAATTATTGTGAAATAGGAACTAAACACACCTATTGTTTTGAGAAATGAATTATGTTTCCTGATTGGTTGATTTTAATATAGCTGTATTCTGGTTGGTTGATACCAAATACAAAGTTTTTTTAAAGAGTTAAATTAGTTAAACTGTATACGTACCAGAAAAGAACCCAACGTTCCATTCATATTTTCTTTACGGACTAAATGTACTACTTTAGTCCGGCTTGATAAGCCTAATATGACACACTTTTTGAGCGTGAGAAGTGAAAATCATTATTTAACGCCAGCCGCAATAAGGTTCTTTGTTATTTAGACTGCCATTATACATATTCGTTGAATTAAATTTTGCTAATGAAAAAGGCATACCAGACTTCAAGACTGATTTACAAGGAAGGTAGGTAGCTAACACGTTTCAAACTCATAAGCTTCGTTTGTTCCAGAAATTATTTGACATATTTGACAAGTCAACCGAAATCCAAGAAGCCGTTTAATTAGTTACTTTAAATTTGGAACGAATGACATTAGCTGCATAATTAGTCAACCTCGTTATCTCCTTATCGATTGCAAAGAGACCGAGTTTGATTTAAACGCGTATTGCATCATTAAGAACCACAATGAAGTCGTTGTTCTGTTAATGAGTCTATCGCACAATACTGTTTGGTACACAATAAATTTATTGATATTATGTTTCATGATTCTTATTGTTATTGTTAGGTTAAGAAATATTTCAAGTAAGAAGAATGTCTCGGATGGAATATCATACTTTCGGTAAGTAAATGTCGATTCGTAATATAAATTAATAAAAAACTATGTATTTGTAACAAAATTATTATTTTTTGTTTCGGACCAACCATTTGACCAACAATTAATGATTAAACGAACTTACCTGTAAGCGAAGTTCTATCATAATTATACGAGGTGCTTCGTCCGAAGAGATTAGTATCTTGAAATGCTAATAATATATGTAGTAACACGTAAGTGACACCACTTCAACACTGTAGTTTAGATTTTTTTTTTTTTTTTTGTGGGTAGATGCTCTTGCTTCGACTCGCTCTTAACCCTAGACGTCATTTAGTTTAGAGTAGATGTAATTGTATTGTTGACATTACCTGTGTTCTAATGGGTACCTTTAGTCAGGGCGGGAGGGTGCTACTAATCTCTTCGGACGAAGCACCTCGTATAATTATGATAGAACTTCGCTTACAGGTAAGTTCGTTTAATCATTAATTATACTCGTGCTTCGTCCTCGAGATTAGTATCTTGAAATGCTAATAATATATGTAGACTTTGAGAGCCGATGCAGGAAATGTCAACGTAGAAGGAATAAAATGTATTTTTTATTTCATAATTTATTTTTCCCTTCTTTTACAATCATGGAATGATTAACTTGACTTAACAAAAAAACACTTGTGTGGTTTTAATTATTTCACCATTACCTACGGTTTAACTTATATAGTTTAATCAGTATGAGAAAAAACTGCTCTTGCTAATGCACAGTTATCGTGATTTATTACGGCCCTGTTGTAAAATTTCGCGAACGCATTTGAGCTGTTGCTCCAACCTGCTGTTTTCCGGATCAAGTCGACGGTTACACCGCACCTGAGCGCCTTAGACGTGGCGGCGTGCCGCGTGCTGTGCGCTGTAAATATCGAGTCATCGATTCCGCTGTTTTTTAACGTCGACTTGATCCAGCGGCTGAGTGACTGTGATGACACAGTATTGTGTGGCTTTTTAAAACTTACGAAAAGACAGTCGTTGCTACCGCGAATACAGCTAGTCTTTTCGAGGTAAGTGATTAAAGTTTTAGCAGGACATATTTCTGGCTCTGCTAAGAAAAAGGGCAATATTATAATCGGTTGATTTGCGCCTGGCCTAGATGTCTTAATTAAGTCCGGTATCTTTATAATTATCTGAGAAGCCTGTGTCTCGACGTTATTTATATTGATTTTTGAAATCGTTTGTACCCTGTGTGCGGAGGCAAGTGCCAGTAGAGTAACACACTTTTTCGTTAATTCTTCTAGTGATAAGGTTTCATTAGGGAACTGTTTACTTAAGTAGTTTAAGACGAGGGAGGGGTCCCATGTAACGTCGTACTTGGGTAACGGTTGCCGAAGTTTGTAAATACCTTTAAAGAATCTTGATATCATATCGTTGTTTGATATATGTGGTCCTAATAATAATGAAACAGCTGACCTTAAGCAATTAAGCGTACCGTATTGGCTACCACTGTCGAACTGTTTGGTAAGGAATGTCAGCACCGAGGGGACTGGCGCGTTATAAAGATCTACTTTAGTATCCAAACAAAACCTGAACCATTTTTTAAGCGCGACGTCGTATTGTTTAATCGAATTTTCTGACAACGATGCCAGCATTATGTCAGCGGCCGACGAGGGTACGCTGCGTTGCAATAGCGCTGACCGCACAAGACACCGGCAACCAGGGTAAGGCTTGCCTGTATGTTCCGGTTGCTGGAATGAGATAAAATAACATTTTCATTTGGATAAAATGTTATGATGTCCGAAATGAGCAGCCGTTGAAATAAGGGGTACCAAGGCTGCGTATGCCACTTGGGGACGACTACTATTCCTCGCGCTTTCTCCGATATCATTTTCCTAAGAGTCTTTAGAATGATTGAAAATGGTGGGAAAGCGTAGAAAAACACATCGGACCAGTCTATGGTGAAAGCGTTTATGGCGAACGCGTCAGGATCCCGGTGCCATGAGACGTATTTTTTACATTTGGCATTAACTCGGCTAGCGAATAGGTCTACCTGTGGATGCCCGAATTTTTTGGTTATGTGCTTAAACGCTACATCAGTCAATTCCCATTCGATGTCGGGATGTGTACGCCTCGATTCGGTATCCGCCACTATGTTTTCCGCAGATTTTATGTAAGAAGCAAAAATGTATATTCCGCGTGTTTCGCACCACTGCCACATATCTTTGGAGATTTTAGTGAGATGTGGGTACTGTATCCCGCCCATGCGATTAACATAAGCAATTGCTGTAGAGTTATCTATGCGCATTAAGATTTGGCAGTCACTAAGGGTTTTGGCAAATATTTTTAGCCCAAAGAACGCTGCTAGCAGCTCTAAGCAGTTAATATGTAGTTCCCGCTCCTCACGTGACCACACTCCACTCGCAGTATCGTTCCCGCACGCTGCGCCCCACCCAGTAGTTGAGGCGTCAGTGAAAATTTCAAGGTGGTAATAATCCATTCTGATTTTCCGCACGGAGTGCTTGATTGCAGTAACCCACCATTGAAAATCTGGCATGAGTGTAGCTGGGATAGTCATACGTCTGTCATAGTCGTCATTCTCATTTAAATTTAAGTATTTGCAGCGTTCCAATTCTTTTGTGTAGAGAAGACCGTATTCGATAGCCGGGCACGCAGCAATTAGTGTACCTATGAGTTGTGCAAACTTTCTGATCTTACATCTTTTTAGACTCATCATTATTCTCAGTTCTTTTAAGATATGAGACCTTTTGTCATCAGGCAAGGAAATATAAAAGTTTTGAGAGTCTATGACGAGACCTAAAAACTTTTCTTTTCTTTTCTTTTCTTTTCTTTTCTTTTTCTTTTCTTTCTCTATTTACTATAAAGCCAAGGCTGCATAATAGCTTAATTGAAATAGTAACATTTTGCGCACATTCATTATATGACTGTCCTATTAAAAATAGGTCATCTAAATATATTGTTGATAAACATCCACAAGATCTTAAGAGCTTAACAACAGGCTTCATTATTTTTGTAAAGATGTAAGGGGCTACATTTAAACCAAATGGCAAAACATTAAATTCGTAAATTTTTCCTTCCCAAGAAAACCTTAAATATTTTCTAGACTCCGGGTGTATTTTGATCAGCAAGTAAGCATTCTTTAAATCTAGCGTGGACATAAAACAGTTTTTTGACACCAGTTTAATCGCCGTGCGAAAATCTTCGAGCTTAAAGTGATCGGTTCTGATAAATTTGTTAAGGTTTTTAAGGTTTAAAATAAACCTCATTTTGCCATTTGGTTTGGGACGTAAAAACACACTTGATAGGAACTGATTATCACAAGGCTCGCGAGCTGAGATCGCTCCTATGTTTAACAAATTTTGTATCGCTTCCTTATAATGAGCCCGCTCAGAGTTAGTGTACTCCAGCACTCTGGGAGTCTGGTGTTGCACTACTGGGCTCATAAACTTAAGCTTGTACCCGTCAATCCAAGATAAAATGGTGCGATCGTTAGTCAGCATTGACCATTGTTCGCTAAAACGAGATAATTGTCCAGCGTACATTACCGTATCTATTGGCGACGATATTGCCTCTGCGGAGGCTGCGACGTCTTCGACGAGTTGCCGTGCAGTGGCGGTGCTCGTGTATACCGCGTTGACGGCCCCGGCGGCGTCGCTCGGTGAGCAGGCTCGCGATTCCACCGAGGGCCCTGCTGCCTGCGCGCTGGGACCCTGGCCTTCCAGTTTAAATTACCCGCTGCTGAGGTCGATGGTTTAACCACATTTACTTGACTCTTTACCTTCAAGTCTGAACCCGATTTGCTTACCGCTTTTGCCGTCTTTAGGGCTTCGGCCAAATTCTCTCCGAAGAGGTACTTGTCAATCGTCGTGTTGACGATGTGATCTTTGAGATCCCGTTTTATAGAAAAGATTGCAAAGTTGCGTCTCGTAATTGACTCATTGTGCTGAACGTCGCATAATATGCGGCACACATCCATGAGTTGCTTCAGTCGCTCACTGTCTTTTTCTCCGGAATCTAGTTCTTTCGACATTATCCCGGCTAATCCCGCTATTGCGCCTGCAAGTTGTTTCTGCCGGGTCTCGATGCCTTTGTCTCGTTTCGTAACAACATCCGTGACCGCAGCTTTTATCTCGGCGTTCAGCAAAGGAGACCCAATTTTTGTACAGTTAGCCGGTACCAAATACTTTTCTGACAATTCCTTGCGCGCATCTTTAGATAGTCCCATGGTGGCTATGTGTTCCAATCTACTTGCTAACTCCGTGTGTATCTCTTTTCCATACTCAATTGAAGCCGTGGGGTCAGCGCCAAGGATTTCTAATATGGAACTGTCAAGCGCTGTCGTGGCGCCTTGGATTGAGTTTTCTTCGACAGCAGTCTCGGTCAAGTTTGAGGACGCAGCGGCGGGCGCAAGACTAAACGCGGAAGTGTGTGCGTCCGCGGGTGTCATATTAGGTGCAAGAATTGGCGTAGGAGCGCCAGTATCATTGTTCTCGGTGTTATCCGGCGGCGGGTATACTTCGTCACCATAGATGTCTGCATCCAAGGAATTTTCCGAATAGTATCGAACTGTAATAATAACAAATGGTAAGGAATGTGATGCGTAGAACCTATAGGTACTGCGTGAGTGCGAACATTCGTTGCGCAAGAAGTAGTCATAATCATAATGGAACAGGTAGGTATAAAGAAAACCTTTTCGGATCAGTCCCAAAAACTGTCCTGATATGTAATCGTTGTCGGATCAGTCCCAAAAACTGTCCTGGTTTTAGTCACGCTTTATGTCGGATCAGTCCCTAAAACTGTCCTGAAAAAGCAAGTAGGTAAGCCCACTGCGAGACAGTCCCAAAAACTGCTCTGATAGTGGCGTGCAAAATGTATCAATGTATCTTGAGAATGTGCGAAGCGGTCCCAAAAACCGTTCTGGTTACATTCTATAAGGTACATGCAGTTGCAGGAACATGTAATTGCAGGTACTGTGTAGCCATACGCATCGTTTCGTTTGTTGTTGTACGTATAATTTCGTAAACACACTTTTTAGAAATTTTAAATTAGCTAAACAGACTTACTTGGGTTTGTATCCGAATTATCAGAGTAATCCTTATAATCCATTGGGTTGGAACTATCGTCACTTTCACTTCGAACACGATACAAATCACGTTCCAACTTTTTAATTTTCCGACGTATTTTTTCGAAATCATCACTGCGGCGTTTGCGTTTCGGCATTATAATTGCAAAATCTTGATTTAATTTTTTAGCGCGTTGAGTGGTTGCACACTAAAACGTGAATGACGTCTAGGGTTAAGAGCGAGTCGAAGCAAGAGCATCTACCCACAAAAAAAAAAAAAAAATCTAAACTACAGTGTTGAAGTGGTGTCACTTACGTGTTACTACATATATTATTAGCATTTCAAGATACTAATCTCGAGGACGAAGCACGAGTATAATTGCCAATATTTACATACAAACCTTGTCCTGACAATTACAAACACAACAAAAAAAAAGAATTAGCCAAATCGGTCGAGCCGTTCTCAAGTTATGCGCGTACATACATTTGGCAATTGATTTTTATTTATATAGATTATACCTAATTGCGAAACTGTATGTCTGTCTGTTTTTTGTTGGCTGTTTTTGATGCAATTTGGTATGGTGTGGTGATAACTTGAGCCCCTGAAAAGAATATTATATATTACACTTCTTGTCCTACATTTGCTGAAAAGATTTATATGTGAGAGAGGCAAACGAACCTGATGTTTTTCTTATAGAAGTAATCACCTATGAACACGAGCCGGCAACTCAAGAGGGGTTGTCGGGACGGTGTCGGTGTTTTAGGGGGATGAAATCATATCTCTCCCGAATAGTCTCCATGTCATAACTGTTTGGAAACACTACAGAGGGCAGTTGATTTCTCAGTTTCACCGTATGAGGCAGGAAGTGTTAAATGCGCGAAAAAAAATAAACCAGTCCTACGCGGACGAAGTCGCGGGCTAAATCTAGTTGTCTATAATTCAACAGCCGTAAGAACCACGGACTATAGCCCTGCTCATTGCACATAACTTCTCCAATGTGTCATATAGCGAGAGGATGGTTTACCGATAAAGCGGTCGAGTAGAGTTATTTAGTTACTTGCATTGCATGGGCAGGGACTTAATGCAGTAACAATATACTGGTCGTTTGCTAAGATTAACGATTTTCTTGCAACACTGTTTAGAAATTTAGTTGTTTGATTAATAGACGCATTAAGTATTAATTTTACTAAAAGTATTGAATTAATATTCCATAAAACTTGTGGAATTGGTGGGTGTTAAAGAATATAAGAACTACAATCAATCTTACAACTTAGCGCTTAATGTCAGGTTGGATTGAACGTGGATTGACATGAAATTGTCAAGTGAGTGAAAGTGACAAAGGAAAAAATAACTAGTCAAGTGCGAGTCGGTCTCGCGCACCGAGGGTTCCGTACCGGGTTAAATCCGCCATATAATAGCACAAATTCAGAATAACCCGGCTATCTATTACGGTTCAATAAATATATCTCTTTAAAGTTATAACAGACTGATAAAATCCGGACAGCGTAGGCTCCGGAACCCTAAAAACGTTGAAATTGCTCTTATATAAATAAATCCCATCAAAAACATAAAATGTACAAAAATGTCGATTTGCAGTGTAATGCTTCCACCGTAAAAGGTTGTTCACAGTTGAAGACGCGAATTTACCAACCGCAAAGAAAACGGGACTGTCAGTATGTTTCAGTTTTTATTTATATGTGGGCTAAACACTACCTGAATGCAATATTAGAAGTTTGTGTGTCTGCTAGAAATACCTTAGAATTCTGATGATCGGTGAGTTTGTGAGTGAGTGACAAAATTACAGATTTCGACTGGCGACAGCTCGTAAGCTATAGGTAGAAATAGTAAGTAATTTAGGGATATAGCTAGTTATTGTAGTATATACTTAGCTTAAAAAAGCCGTGGTAGCCTAATGGTTTGACCTGCCGACTCTCAAGCAGAGGGTCGTGGGTTCGAACCCGGGCTCGCACCTCTGAGTTTTTCGGAATTTTTATGCGAAATACAGTTTGTAAATTTACCATGAGCTTTTCGGTGAAGGAAAACATCGTGAGGAAACCTGCACACACCTACAAAGCAATTTGACGGTGTGTGCGAAGTTCCCAATCCGCACTGGGTCCGCGTGGGAACTATAGCCCAAATCCTCTCATTGTGAGTGGAGGCCTGTGCCCAGCAGTGGGACGTATATAGGCTGGATTATTATTATTATTATACTTAGCTCATGGTCACTGAAAATTCAGGCTTCTAGCCTTTTCCACAACGAAGTTAAAGGGGGGGTCGAAAGTGCCCTGAATGGCTTCGAGAAAAGGATGGTACGGCAGTGCGTTGTTTGCTAGACTTGGCGGGGGCACCGCCATGCTCCTAGATAAACAGGCTGCGATATCACTAATTGACAAAACTGGTTCAAACTAACATTTTTTAGGTTTCCGTAAGTAGTCAAATTAAGGACTTATAGTTTCGCCATGTCCGTCAGTCTGTTTGTACAAAGCATATCTCTGATTCATTGGAAATTTACGTACTTACTACAGGTAAATTAAATAAAAAGTTTACGACTGCGGGATGTTTTAAGACAAACCCGTAAACTTATACAACGCTTGGGTAATTTAGATAGTTGCGGCAATAAACGTACACAAAATCACTCGAATTGCCATTTCATTCCACTACACACTAATAAAATAACAAAACCGGTCAAGTGCGAGTCGGACTCGCGCACTTAGGGGTTCGTACTCATTTGGCCGGCTTTTAGTACGTATATTTGTTGATTTTCTATAGGGTTCGTTCTATAATCATACCAAATTTGACGCTTAAAATGATTACTGTTTTTACAGAACCAATAAAAAAAAAAACGTTTCATGTATGGGGACTCCCCTTATTTTTTTACTTTTTGACTTTTCTATTATTTGTTAGGAAATCCGCTGTCATATCACATATTCTGCATAAAAAATCAACATGCTATCATTTACGGTTCAAAAAATACAGCTCTTCAAAGTTGGGACGGACGGACGGACGAACAGCCGTAGGCTTGGTAATAGTGTCCTGTTATCAATCGTTTGATATCTAAAACGAGAATAAAATATTTGCAATGATACATAGTTCAGAATATCGGGTCTAAGGCACATACAAATTAATGGTATAGCTCCTCGACGTCATAAGTAGATGATTTTTAGGGATCCGGACCCAAAGGATGCCAAACAGGTCTCTATTACTAGGCTGCGCTGTCCGTCCGTCTGTCCTACCTTTAAAGTGCTGCATCTTTTGAACTACAATAATAGTGGTTTAAATCTGTTCCATCTAGTTGCGTTCTAACAATAGGTAGGTACCTACTCGGCTATTACGGATCCTTCCGCTAAGGTAAGTTTAACGTTTATTTGACTTTTAGTATATTAGTATTTCCGTTAAACGTTTGGAGGAATAGGTTATAATGCCCTTCTTACTTATAATTCTGAAATAGTAAACTAATCCATTAAATGCATGCTAAACAAATCAATATACGAGTATGAAACCACAATGAAATCTATTAAAATTGTCTATTATATTGAGTAAAAAAATATGAAAGACCAAGTCATATTTTCGGATTAATATTTAACTGACTTCCTCGCAACTGGAATGTGTAACTTATTGCTTGTGACTGAAACTGCAAAGATATTATTCACCGACCTCAAGAGAATTATATTGACCTGCCCTAAGAAGCGACGCAGGATTTATATTTAATTTAATTCTCATTCAATATTGAATGTGTGATACAATCTTCCGCAATCATATCTACATTAACCGTACTATATTAAACCGAAACGAACATAATCCATTCGTATGATAGTCCGATATCGCGATCTAGAACTGGTTCTAGCAAATTATGCGTCGCAGGCGCAGGTCTTCTTCTCAATAATTTATAACGTAATGCTTTCTAAACCCTAGGGTTAGGACTGGATGGTTTAAGCGCGTTTCCAATATACTATGAGGATATTTAGTAGCTTTATTTATTGCTTTCCTCACTTTTAGTCTATGTGAAAAACTTAGTTGCAGACTTTAACAAATTCCTCTCAAGTAACCATTGTTCAGTTGTTTTCTAATCACCTTAGAGTCATAAAAGCATCTGAAAACAGCTTCCTCATTCCCCAGCCTGACATTATCGAAAGTCAGTGGAGCCACGTTCTAAGTGCTGCACAAAATTGCACGACGCTCAAGTGGGCAATAACGGCGTATCTACTGAGCTACCTGTTCCTAGGGAATAATGAGTACTAACTGGGGCTTTGTGCTTAGGAATGCATTTACACGGCGTCGCGAGGACACTGATCTCGAGAGTGAGACGGAAAATATTTTTAAAATTGTTATGTAACTGCAATTTGTTTGGGTTCTTAAAGATAAAAGATAAAATATATTTATTCAGTAAGTAGGCCACACGGGCACTTTTACACGTCAAAATCTACCAGCGCTTCCCAGCGTTCCCTTTATTTAGCATAATTTTTATTCTCCGAAACGTATTTGGCATAACGTGCTTAGTATAAAATTGTTTCGACGAATGTTGACATGGCAGAAAACATATTTAGTATACCTAATTGACAAATATTCGAATATTGGTTTGGTCGAATTTTAAATAACATACCATTTAACAAGGCTGAATTTCATTACGAATAATTTTGTTTAGCATAAAGGACATAACGATTGTGTGTAGCAGAATTCAGTAGGTACGTAATTAATAAAAATGTTAAAGGGCAATAAGCGAGCGAGCGTAGCGAGCGAGCAAGATGGGTCAGGGCAGAAGCGACTCGAAAAGGTTAGGTTAAAAAATCTTGCTTTCTTCTGTGCTTGCAAGTTGAACACGTTTTTGCTGCAATATTATTCTGTTTATAATTTTATGCGGTTTAATTTTTATTCCTTGCGACGATTCGGCTCATCAATTTTATGCATAAAGATCATTCGACCAACGGACTTTATGCGTAGTGATTGTATGCGAAACTAATAGACTATCCCATAAGAGTTTCTGCTTATTGTCACTTATGCTTAAAGTTGTTATGCAATATAGAATAATAAAAAAAATTATGCCTAAGAATTGTTTCTTTACATGCTGTGTTTGTGTTATTATTATACGAATTTTATTGAGACAAATAGTTGTTACAAATGCATTTTCCGCCTGCAGTCTGGAAGTCAGGGTCAGTGAGTTTATAAACACTAGGTACATTACAAAAACCTTTATAATTTTTTGTCTTTCTGCTTAGATGTTGATCAAGTATAGACTCTTGAATTTATCTCCATAATATGAAAAAACGAAAATGAGATTACGAAAAATTCCTTTTGCTGATCAATATACATATATTATAGAGTTCTGGCGTCATTTATTTTATTTATTTGTAGATGTGATTTAATTCCAAACTTGTTTGTTTACTTAACTGATTACAAAAAATATTTACAAATATTTTCTCGCAGAAAAATCCCATCTAGACATCAGATTAATGAACTTTAATTCAAAACCGTTATAGAAAATAACAAAATCGTCAACATCCTTTCACTGTCTCACGATAAACAACTAGGAAGTGCTCCATACTCCATAAAATTAAACCGCCGCCTCGGAATGCTAGCTGTTTAATCGCATCTGGATTGCCTTACATTTAGTCCGTTTGTGCGTTGAATACGTAGTTACAGGTAAAATGTTAATGGATTATTTCCTTAAAGGGTGCCCCGAGTTTCTCAAAGCCTGCATGGGAAATGACCATAGTTGTGTGCGAACCGCAATTTTTAAATGCTACTGTATACGTAATTCCACGTTTATTCAAATGTTGAAACTCATGGCTCTGTCAGCTCTTAGAAAGGACTCATTGAAAGCTATAAAATGAACATACTGTCATAACAGATTTGTACGCAGATTAAATCAGGACATTTCGTTCTTTCAACAATTGAATTGGGCTTCTTATCAACAATCTCGTAAGACTACTTGTTAATTGGAATTACCTAATTGTAAATGTAACCTAATAGAGTTACGTCACAATACTTCCTCTTCGGTAAATCTTAGATTATCCTGTTTGGTTACAAGAGGCCCATTATTACCTATTTACTATGGTAGGTCATTATTTAAATGCCTCTCTGACATTTGGCATCGCTTAACACGCTTACAATGCAATCTAATCATCGTAAACGCAAATTTCGTGCTTATTTTAAGGCATTAAGGTGCGCCGTTATAGCATTTTGAAGTTTCAGCGGTAATGTTCGGATTATCTGCCATCTATGAAGTAAACACGTCCGACAGATGGTTATCGGATGGCCATAAGAAGGCATGCATGGATATCCGTGAAGTTCATTGATGGGTTATTTACTTTGGACCGTTATTGTTTTGTTATATCATTATATACCAGAATTAACTAACAACTAGATCGATGCATTTTCACTTTTATTAGGTATGAATATTAGATGACTTTTGCCATTGTCATTCCATCTCGTGCAGCTATCAAAATGTTGATAAAATATCTTCTTAATTAGGTTTGTTTTCTATAGAGACATTACTAAAGTGATTTAGCTTATATCTATAATAAATTTTACAACTGATGCGATGAGTCATAATTATTATAGCTTTTCTCTCCGTCCGTGACCAGTCCCCGAGATTAAAATCGTCTGCCACCGTATTCGCACCTCGTGCACGTCTACTTATACGCGAACTGCAAATTAAGTCAATTCTAAACCTCTCCCACGTAAAATTCAAATCACTTAAAAAGTAATAAAAGCAAATACTAAATTTATCCGAAAGGGTTTCGGTGGCGATGTTGCGAGATAGAATCTAGATCGGATCTGGCTCGCGTGCCGATCGCATCTGGGAGGACTTGTAATGAGGCATTCTTGCCTCACTATTTCCAGTGTGGGAGTATGTTTTACGTTTTGTTAGTATTATAATAATAAAAAAAGTTTTTGCGTTTAGAAATAGGCGCTATTTTAGTTCTGGGAATTGCTTGCTCTTAAGCTTAAATATTTTTTTATTAAATTGCTTTTACCTATATATTTTTAAAACTTTTTGGATAAAGTCTTGGTGTCTAGTTCAATAGCTTGTAACAAAAATATTTAAATTTAACATCATTAAATTACTATAATTCAATTGACTTCGCTACGCAATATGTTAATCTTTAATTAGTATTTTGACACTAATGTTGCCTCTAATTTATCGGCTTAGGATTAAAACGTATGTCCATTAGTTTGATTTAGACGTGAAAGTGCGAAGCGCGGGCGCATCCTCGATTTGCATAAGTTTGCGTAACTAGGTACTTCATCTGCAAAGTTCAATGGGTCAGCTGCACTTTTGTAGGCTAATGTACTTTGATGAGTACTGATCGGAAAAGGCAGAGCTTATTTACATATTAAATTTGCTATATACACTATATATATGTTTATATTGAGATTTCCACGTAGCAGCATCCACGAGCGAGTGAAATCTCGAGGTGCCGTCTTCTATTGGAGGTCAGCTTTCGTACGGCTAAATTATACCTTCCTTACTTTCATTACCTTAGTACCGTAACTACTCGTATAATTACGGACAAACTTCACTTGAGTTAAGTTTGTTTAACCATCAAATATAACTAACATATACTACTGTTGGAATAGCGATTTCGTACATGCTGTTTACCAAGAGTACCAAGACCGAGATTTTTAGGCAGTAAAGTGCATGAAACGAATGGGATAGAAATACATTATTCTGGCTTTAACTAATCTGAACTGAATCGGAACTATCGTGTTATTGATGCAAATTAGGGTGAGAAAATTAGCGCAACCTATTCTGATTATATCTTGTCAATTTCACCAGTACATCTCTATCGTTATCGTTAGACTAGTTAGACAGCGACATTCATATGCGAGCGACAAACAAGCCAGGGACAACCAGTACTAACCATCCGTGATGATCAAAAACGCCTCAAAAGTGATACACCTTTTTTATTTAAAAGATAAAGTAGTTTAAGTCGTTTTCCCATTTGAATTAGTTTTTTTTTTAGGAGTTACGTCGGATACGAGTATGGCCACATTTAGCTTGGGAGGCTAATGCTGATTATAAACTTCATTATTTGGGTACATTATTTACATTTCCTTTGTTGTGGTTGTTGTTGTGTGCAATTATTGCTAAGTTTAAGTATGGAATTATATGAATTTAATGCGTCGTTAAATGTGTATTGATAATTTTATGTGATTAAAACTACATTAGAGAGGAGAAGGTTTTCATTAATGGAAAACATTAATTAACTCCTGACCACCAGCGTGGAACATAAAGTTCATTTTAACAAGTAGGTAGTTGGAAAATCGAACGAACGAAGATTCAAAACACTAGTGACCATAAGTATATCCAATAAATACAACATTATTACTACTTAACTTAACTCAATTCAAGTCTAACGAGTTGTGTTTGACGTTTCTTAATCTAATATTCTGACATGTCTGGGATATTACAGTTTCGAATTGGGCCCATAACCTATCCATGTTCTTTTAGCTCGGTTTTATATATTTTGATGACGGCTTGTTCGAAAATCATGCTGTTATAAATCTAATGAAGACACTATCACAGTTGAACACGGTTCTGTAAAAGGGTTTATAGCGTGTACATGTCAAGTATCTATGCAGGTTGTCGCAGTGACGATAGCATCTGAGTCAAGTCATGACATCGTTGGGTGCATAACTTGAACAAAGCAGTCAGCGCACTTTAATATCAATTGATATTTGGTTTCTTCATGGATAATGTAATAAAGTTTTGCATGTTGTAAGTGGATTAAATGAATAGTGTGGTAAAAGTTTGTGTCGTAATCCGTTTACTACATGTGCTAAAAATGTATATTATACTTACTCCAAATTAGGTAATGTTCGAGTATCCGTATGTTTATTTAAGGTAAAGTTTGAGCAAGACGGAATCACACGCATTAAAATATATAAACAGATTGACATACATTTTATTGAGTTTGTGTATCAGTATGTAAATATTATATCTGTTTTGAATGCTTTTTAATTGCCTAATCATCAATATATAAAGATTTTTGGCGGTAAGTTTTCCGTATGCTCCTTTTCTTACATATTCTTAGTACATAAAGGAAGATTTGTCTCACGATTGAAGAATCATGCTAAGTAGCATCGCTGGCCGGTCGCGTCTGTGACGTCGGCATAGCAAACTCATGAGATCGGTGGATAGAACCCCGCAGCATAGATAACCTGAGTCTAGGCTCTAGATATTTATTGGTATCCTCTCTTATTGGGTGGGCCCGTATCTGGTAGTTTTATCGGGAATGTGAAGGCTTGCTTTGATTTTCTACAAAGATGTATTAAAGAAATGCAAATTTTCCCGTTTATTTTCTAAACGTGGTACTGGAGGTGTTTAGATTACTATAGGGTTACACAAGTAACATTTTACGAAAGTTAATCGGTTGTAGAAATCTAAGCAGATGTATTTAATTGACGTTAGCTGTCGTGCGTTTAATCGTTAGCCAATGTTGATTCCGTAGGTTTCAGATTTTGTGTGATAGAAGAGCGAATTTCATTAAAAAATAGTTCACGGCCGGGAGGTTGCACTTTGCAATATATTTCCACTACATTACCTCTCAATATCTTCAAAATGAGCCCTAATTAATAACAGTGCCTCAGATTACGGTGTTTTGTTCGCAGCATTACCAGAACATGAATCGACTAGCGACCCGCCTTCGCTTCGCTCCGGGAACTATTATATACATAACTAATGGTGAAAACCGCATTAAAATCCGTAGCGTAGTTTGAAAGATCTAAGCGTACATACATACAAGGGACAGACGGCGGGAAGCGACTGTTTTATACTATGTTAGTGATGATCTACAATGTGAAACCCTTTTTCATGTGTGTGTATGAGGAAAATCCTTAATCCAGCTAGTATTGCAAATTGTAAAACAAGAAAACAGTTACATATTGCTTCTTATTGGCAAAAAAGCTCGTGTCGTGCCAAGCGAAGTAACAGTGTCGAAATTATTATAAGTTAGCTAATAAAAGGAACTTAAATCGTGTCACGATTCACTCTAACAAAACACCACTTAGTGTTCAGCGTCGAAAGTGTAATTTCCATCGCGTAGTTTAACTGTGTTTTACACCTGTCTCTCGCGAAGGATCATGAAACTTTAATCTGGCTCTTGACTTCACACTCGACGTGAAAAGAGCCTATGTTACGTCACCGTGCGGTCTACTTACAGCGTTATTCCGATAATTTAATTAGATCGTTAAGATAAAGCTAAATGCCGCGCTCGACCTCGTATTTCCACATCCAATAAGATATACTGAATTGCCTTTTTTTTAGTAAAACGTGTTCGCTGTTAAATTACCTACTATCAATCTGCGTTACGTTACGATTATAACCGTGTTCAAAATGCCAAGAGACATTTTAACAAGAAATACGACTTATTAACCATTAAGAAAAATTTTGTTTTGTCAGTTCATTTTATTTTAACTTACTATAATTCACTAGCTAAACCAGTTACTAATTTCGAATACTAATAATACAATGGAAATCGTTGACTAATGTAATTTTTCGAGTTACTAATACGATCACATTACTAAAAACTGCTTTGATAGAGGTATCTAACAACAGCAAAGTGGCATCTTGGGTATTTTATTTCGTACAACTAGCTTTTGTCCGCGGAAAAGCCTATGTGGAACTCATTGTTACTTCCTCGAGAACTATATCTTTTGTCGTAATTCAGAACATGAACTATTTGTGCTTGCAATATGATAAATACACAATTAAGACCCGTTTAATTACAAATAATATGCGTTCAACTAAATCAGTGTCACAAACATCTCATAATCAAAACATATTTTCACACTTATAATATTCGTTAAATTTTGTTTACTTGAGCTAAAAAAATATTGACAGCACTGCACTTCGGCCGCGTGGAAATCGTATGTCACCATTTCCTGAGCACCTGTGTAATTTCCTGTAATTAAAATAACATATGTACACCTACCTGCTGAAGTTTAGCTGCCTTTCGTTATTACCACCGGCGATGTCGAGTTAGCTTGTTTAATTTAAAGAAGAATAAATATAGTTTCCCAACTTTCCCCCTTTTTACCACGCTCGCTCATTACGCACACACGAAGCTTATTCATAATTTTATACATACGCTCACTTGTATGTCAAAGAAAAAAGTGGAACATTCATACCTATACATACAAACAATACATGACTGCTAAAATCATTACCCTTCCCTTTGGTTTTGCCGTAGTCGGGTAAAAATCTAAAACGTCGATTTCATCCTTCTTCTGAATTATGCAATTCCTAAGAAAATACAATAATAAGGTGTCATTAAGCTGGAATGATAATAGAGAAGAAAAGTGGCCATAAGAACTCTTCAATGGGTTATAGTAGGTCCGTCGAGTTTGTATTCGTTTGAATAGTTTTTTAATCGCACGTTTTTTTTATTTAGAAGTAACGCTACACAGAGTTGGCTACGTAGTGTCTAAAAATTTAAATTTAAGATACTTTTTATGCAGAGTTATTTTATGTAGAGATAGTTTTTATAGAACCGGAGAGTGATAAGTATAATGTAGCCTATATAATACTATTTGATATATCGTAAACAATTTGTCAGTTCCCACAGAAACAGCTGTGAAATAATTGAAAACATACAGAGCGGGCAAAAGCTTTAGACCTTTCTGTTTAAAATGTGAAGTTATCCATCTTTCACCATATGGCAAATTGCATAACGTTTCGCTACGCTTTAGAACAATAAGTGCGAAAACACATCTAGCTTCAGGCGGAGTATTCTATTAATTCCGACTCGCATTGTGCCCAATACGCGCGTGTGGGCCATTGTAATAAAACATCGATCATTTGGGCTGCGTACGCTCATCGCCGTTAGCTAAGCAAATCGAGGGGTGGATACGGAAATGCGATAACATAGATCTAACGGGCTAGGGCTAATAAAGCACTAGAATAATTTGTGCAGCTCGTACAGACCGACTGAGATTAAAATGATTTGTTAGGACGGTCACCACTATAGAACCCTGTGGCTGAAAGCCAATTGTTAATTTCGAAGTTATTTATTTCTCGTAACTTGCCGCTGTCAATATAATAGGGTTCTATACTACTGAGTAAATTTTGATTTGAGTTACTCAAAAGACACTCTATTGAATAAGTTAACTGAAACAGTTATCTACTAACAGCTAAAGCTGGCGAATGAAACTGTAATTCATTTTGTTATTATTTCGTCAAATTGCAAGGTCCTGTAGTAAATGCGAGAATACTTAGCTATCTCATACGTCAGCTAAATATTTGTCATGGCATAGGATATGGTAAATTAGTTATGGATAACTTATATGGACTGGTTTATGTACCAAGTTATGCATACGGTACGGGTATGTTTCGAGTGCTAACAGTAAAACTGTATCTCCTAGCCAACAATTTCATTAGACTGTGTTTAAATCTCCTCAGCATTGTTCGAGCGCATCGTGCAGGAGTGCACAACCGCGGGTCCTCTAAACAATGGGTAATAGAACCAATTTAATACAATACACATTCCAAACGAAAACCGATAGTTTTCCACACCTGACTTTTGCTCCTTTTTATTGCTATATGCAAATTACAGTCTACATTTGTCTGAGGTCTATATGTTAATTTGTTAAAAGCATTGTTAAGCGTGTGTATGGTTTTATACTGCTGTAAAAGGTAGTGCTACGAATAGCTGTGCTAATTATTTATACTATTATAGCCGATAGTTTGTAAGGTTCTGACGAACTTTCATTTTATTTGAGACTGAAGAAGATTTATTGCAGATAATGTCCATTATTCCCATAATAACGCCAATGTTGGTAGCATTTCTGAAATATATGACTGTTTTTTGGGAAAAAAAGAAAAATCCAAAGACAAGGTGATTTATATATGGTTGCGCAAATTTCCTGTGAAGTTTTATTTTACATTTAACAAACTACTGCAATCGATTTTAATTATGGGCGCAGTATAAAGCCAACACATATGATATGTTACGTCGGAGTCCTTAGCTCGTTCTTTATACAGATTACTTCTTTAAGTCTAGTCCTGCGGGTATCTCGTAAACTTAAGACCTCGATGGTTCTGTGTCGCGCCGCTCGTTAAGTATGTAAAAACGCCGATGCTCGCTATAAACTATTAAACGATACATTAAAATATCGCCCGGTGTTCGACCACTGGACCGTAAATATGCAATAAATAAACTTGAGTTTGAATATTAATAAATTTAAGTTTAAAAGAGCCCTGGAGATTTCTAAAGCACGCGCCACGCGCCATTATAAGTATGCTTCGTATTAAAATTGAAATTGTTGGAGTTACTGTTTTTTTCTTTGCTGTTATTTCACAGACTTGTCGGCTCAGTTATACGAGTACCTACCAATTCTATTATTTTTTTTAGAATAGGTATTCAATCTATTTTTTAGTCTGTAAATTTTGTCTTATAATGAATTATCGACATAATTTATATATGACTAGGTACTAACAAGGCCTCTGTTCCGCTTTGTCTTACACCTTATTATTATTTTATTGTTTACTGTTTATGATATGGCCGCCCGCCGCCTTTATTTCAAGTTAATGTAGCTATATCATAGTTACAATAACATTGACAATATGTCAACGATATCTATGGTTTAAAGACTAACTGGAGTAGAGGCTCGGGTTATCTACAAATATATCTTTAAAATACTTACATTCAATCGCAAATGTATTTTAATGTAAATAAAATATGATTGGACAGTGTTTGATTCTTTCTCTCTTTATTTAAGAGCTAAGCTTTTGTCGGTGTGGAGTAACCTGGACCTGGTGGGGGTGGACCTTTTCCTTAAATATCATAGAAGAAAAGATAGAAGGAAGGAGAGGCAGAGAAAGACCAAGGAGAAATTACTTTGAGCAAATACGAGAAGGTTAAGGTCGTGTCGTACCAGAAAGTCAAGCAGTCCGACAGAGGCCTGGAGCGGTTGGCGCAACAAGAGTTTAGTGTTTGATTAAGGACATTAAAATAAAACTTGGCTAGCTAAAATAATAATGTTGACGTCGTTTGATCTCGTATTTATAGTAAAGTGCAAGTATTAAGACATTTTGACTAGCTTTTGCGACTGAAACCTCGGTGGGCTTTATAGTGGCAATAAAATATTCCATTACGCGGCATATCTACATGTGACTGGATTTAAAGGTCACAAGTGCAGATATTTTCTTACGTCAACGAATTCGCCGGCGAACCAAATGTGACCCGTCAGTACGTAGGTATAAAGTAGTATTTATAAACCGCGTGTCCGGGCGTGTCTCGACCTCGCAATGGTCGTTTTCGACGCAGCTCTACACTCAGTTCACGCGAGAACTGCTAAACGGATTTGGATGAACTTCAGCACACAGATAATCCATTTCTGTTTTTGTTGAGGATAAATTCACCATTTTCGAATGATAAATTGTAAACGAGCTACACGCAGACGTAGTTGCAACATAAAAGAACAGAAACAATATTTTTCATAGGTGTCTCTATCTTACCATTCAGTGTTTTTTTACAGGCATTTTGTTTATATTTATATTTTTATGTTATTCAAATCGAACTCATTTGGAAATATTTTGCAAAATCCCGATTCGTTGATGTCTTTCGTACTGAACAATTAAAAGGTCAAATAAATATAATAATAATAATAATAATAATCCAGCCTATATACGTCCCACTGCTGGGCACAGGCCTCCACTCACAATGAGAGGGGTTTGGGCTATAGTTCCCACGCGGGCCCAGTGCGGATTGGGAACTTCGCACACACCGTGAGGAAACCAACACACCTGTAAATAAATATTAAAAAAAAATAACTTATCGAAAAACCATAATTGAAAAATACAAAATCGAATCTCAATATGCGTCAGTAGGCGTTATAGTCCTCAAAATGTATTTGGACAAATCCATAAATTGTAAACGCATACCCCCTTATTCATAAATGCACAACAAACCTATTTTAGTAAAAGTACCTATGTTTTGTCACTCTCTGTCAGATTTAAATGTCAAAATGAATGTTTAACCAGAAGACCAACCATACTTCAAGCATACTTTAGTTACTTAGCGATTATAAATAACTGCCGCACTCAGAGACGTCCATTAATTTTTAAGTTTAATTAAAGTAGCTGCGTCTTATTCTATTGATATAGCAAAGAAAATAACAGCAACAACTTTAATGAAACTTAAAAATTAATTGACGTCTCTGAGTGCGACAGTAAGAGGGTTAGTGTATACCATTAAATGGGTTGTTCTACAAACTAAGGACGAAACTGAGTCTGATTTCGGCCCGACATTTTTTTTACATTCTGGTTGCGGAATTTACTCTATTATAAAGAACACAACGTCTTTTAGCATATGTTAAGTGGAACAGTCAAAATAATTAAAGGTTTTAGATTTATGGCCATTTCAAGGAAATCAAGCAGCAGGAAACTGAGACTGCGACCAGGAAACTGAGGAAAAACACGAAAATCAACCGAAATCAACGTTTATTTATTATTTATATCACAAATAAAAATTATGCTTCTAACCATCAATTTGTAAATAGTCCAACTATCTTGAACAATAACGAAAATTAGGTCTATTTTTGGTATATATTAATTTTATACCTTAATTAGTCTTGAACTTTTCAATTTACGAGACTGTCATTTGTTTTTTCAATTTGGCGGGATTCAGAGAATTGTGTGTCCCTATTATAATGAAACTAACTCGTGAAAATTTTCGCTCAATGATTTTTTACGATTTTCGCTGCGGCTTAAGTCAACAAGAGAGTTGCCAGAGACTTCAACTGGCGTTTAATGATGAAGCCCCATCTTGTAGCTCTGTGTAATCGTGGATTGGAGAATTTAGACGTGGACGAGATCATCTCCATGACGATGTACGTGAAGGTCGGCCGGTGACTGCGGTTACTGAAACTAATGTCGATACCGTACGACAACTAATTGAGACAGACAAAAGAATTACCTGTCAGCGAATTCGTACTGTATTAGGCATAGGAATGAGTCCAGTGCAAAATATTTTGCATTAGCAACTGAAGGTTCGGAAGCTTTGCACTCTATGGATACCGCATGATTTAAACGAAGACCAGAAACGACTGCGTGTAGTGGTGCCGAAAAATTATACATAAGTTTAATGGAGGAGAGTCATTGGCTGTCTATAATATTGCAACAAGTGACGAAATCTGGGTGTATTGTTTTGAACCGGAAAGAAAAAGCCAGTCAGTAGAATGGGTCTTTCCTTTTGAGTTGCCAACAAAAGTTAAGAAGAGCCGGAGCACTGGCAAAACAATGGTTGCGTCTTTCTTCGGAAAAACTGGACATTATGTAACAGTGTCGCTTGAAAATCAGAGAACAGTCACTGCAGATTAGTGTGTAAACAATAGCTTGCCTAGTGTCTTAGGAAAAATACGTGAAAAGCGTCCTCGCATGTCATCCGTCACCACGATAACGCGTCCGCACATTCGGCTAAGAAAACGAATGCGTATTTGAAGGCTTCAAATGTGGAACTGATGACGCATCCGCTGTACAGTCCGGACCTCGCACCTTGCAACTTCTTTTTATTCCCAAGAATAAAAAATAAACTTAGAGGTTTACGATTCTCAAGCCCAGAAGTGGCAGTGAATGCATTCCAAGAAGCCGTTGAAGAGGTCTCTACCGAAGATTGGATCAACTGCTTCACACAATGGTTCCAACGAATGAAAAAATGTGTAAATAGTGAGCGAATATACTTTGAAAAACAATGAATTAATCATAAACATCTTATCTAGTCTTATTTATCAGAATCCAGAAACTTTCAGCATGACCTAAGTACGAGATCCTCCGAAGTGAAAAGATTGAATTTCTTCATTATATTTTGCACTGAAATCTTCCGAAAAATCCATGTGTATTATGGCTTCTTTATCAGTTAGGCACTTCTTCTTTTCCGATATTGCTTGGTACTGGTGAATAATATTTCTTTCATGCTGAAACATTTTAGTTAAATCCTCCTTTAATTTTAACACGAGTTAGCAGCAAAAAGTTGCAAAATAAACAATATTTCAATATAAACTCTCAGGATTCTGGATAATTCTCAGTATCCTGGGTCTCAATTTGACAGGATCCTGAGAGCAGGTTCCTGAGAATTTTTAAATAATATTTAAAAAAAACATCGTTTTAAAACATTTAATCAAGATTAAGCAGAGCTAAACCTTTGCGCAAGCAATTTACGTATCAAAACGCTAAAATTACTATATTATTATATTTATTTCGTAAGTAAATATCTTACCAGGATTCTGTGAACTCGACTGATTACGACGCAACTTCCACCGCCGACTGTGCCGGGCTGACTAAACAACACGCTAGGTGCAAAAAGATAGGTGGTATTCTTTTTCTCTTTCTTAGGTAAAATTGACTCAGCGGAACGACAAAGTCGCTCGGCGAATAGGATATCGAATATTCGCTTATTTTACACTGAACAGGATCCTGACATAAAACCGTTGGGACAAATTCTGGAAAAGGATTTTATAATATTTGTGGGACATAAAATAATATTATGTCTCCCAGTCAATACAAAATATTAAGTACTTCTTTATTTCGGTTTAATTTATGGCCTCAATGTCGTAGTAAATAAATAAAATTACACTTTGGAATAGATTTTGTTAAAGGGACACTGCAGGTTCCTGAGAATGTAGCGCTTTGAATAGAAATTTCGTCAAGAAAATGATTTTAAATCTTAATAATTTTTAGAGACCAACCAGACATAGGTATGTTAAACAGTATGTTATACAAATAAATTAGTTTGTAACAAATTTTTCATTATATTTTAGCTGGGCCGCCAAAAATTCCTTAGTTTGTAGAACTACCCAAATAACAAGTGAAAGAGTACCTAATTGCCGCACTCAGAGACGTCAATTAGTTTTTAAGTTTCATTAAAGTGGCTGCGTCTTATTCTATTGCTATAGCAAAGAAAGTGACAGCAGCTAATTTAATGAAACTTAAAACTTAATTGACGTCTCTGAGTGCAGCCGTTAGTAAGGGCCTGGACACTTATCTGCTTTGCTTATTAAAACCTGTAGCGATCGTGTTCGTATCAAAACATTCTTCGTTTCCTGGGTGATTTATTTCTGCTATAAGATGTTATTAGTAATTATCTATCTAGACAGATGGAAATGGCGTGACAGGCGAACTTTATCTAAATGTAGATAGGCATCAGTAAACCGACATTTGACTGAGGTAATCTGAACCTAGCGGGGATTTGCACAAGTCCTATTTATAGCTGTCGTAAATGGTCCCATGAGGATATGAATAACATTCAATTGCGATGTGTGGGAGCGATTGACGTAGTAAGGAGGCTGTTCCGAGATTTCCGAGTTTTTGCTAGGGCTTATCTTTATTATAAATAGTAGTGTCTAACATAACATAACATAACCTATATACATTGCTTTTTATCGTAATTAGTTTGTTTGGGTAAATACAGTTAGATATAAGTAGATCATTCTTGTTAGATTATGTAAGGACAGATTTTCTCCACAAGGATTGTATCCTATTTGTTGTTTATTTCCTTTAGACGCACATTGACCAATACGTATAATGACTAATGAAAATATCATCATGAGTACGCAAAATGACCAATCACGAAATGACCAACACGCCAAATGACCAACACGCGAAATGACCAACATGCCTAATGACCAACACGCTAAATGACCAACACGCCAAATGACCAACACGCGAAATGACCAATACGCCAAATGACCAACACGCCAAATGACCAACACGCCAAAATCCGAGTTTTCATACAAAAAAAAATTAGGTAATTATTATTTTTAGTGGCATGTAGGTTTTGATGAGACTTATCTATCTGATTCCTAATCCGTTTAGACATGATCGTCGGCCATTCGTCTAATGATTACTGCACTAACTGCCGCACTCAGAGACGTCAATTATTTTTTAAGTTTCGTTAAAGTTGCTGCGTCTTATTCTATTGCTATAGCAGAAAAAGTGGCAGCAGCTACTTTAATGAAATTTTAAAGTTAATGGACGTCTCTGAGTGCGGCAGTAAGTGGAATAACTCATAAATTTTATTGACTCGTGCTAAGATTGTGTTGATATCCAATATTTTAAAATAATTTATAACGAGGATAATTAAATAGTTAGCCCTATCATGTTGCCTACCTGTAGCATGTAGTTTCACCTGTTTTAAACGAAAGGTAATTTGATACGAAATAATTAATTTTGAATTTGAATAATTTTAAACATCCATCGTAATTTAAAAAATAAACAATCAACAACCGCCCCTCCGCGGGATCAGACCCAGGACCGCTAGCTTTACGAAGTGTACTACTGTGTGTGTGTACTATTTACTACCAACTAGGCGGTTTAGTCTGATGATGCATAGAAAGTAACTTGTCTATCTGCTTCCGACAGATACCTCTCCCATCTCTTTAAAAAATATCAATTTCACGCATATCAACATTTCAAGTTCAAAAGAACAGTTACTGTAATTAACTATACGAATTAAACAAGCACAGCGTGATTCAAGCCATAACACTTTATA
The DNA here is from genome assembly GCA_963241965.1 of Tortrix viridana. Classification (NCBI taxonomy): domain Eukaryota; kingdom Metazoa; phylum Arthropoda; class Insecta; order Lepidoptera; family Tortricidae; genus Tortrix; species Tortrix viridana. The sequence continues at coordinate 7,926,247 of OY725181.1, forward strand.
ATTCAGTACTGCTATCCCAATCAATTACTATGGTAAACATTTGTGTTTCCCAAGAATCAAGCGAGTAATAGGATTAAAACGTCGACTAGCCGACTGCTAAGACGTCCTACTTCGTAATGCTTTGTAATATTGTTAGAGGATTATATTCACAATCAAGGACATGCACAATTATGGAATGCTATGACTGTGATTTCTCTTTTAGCACTACTTAGTCTCGAGGTTCTATAGAAAACCGTGCAAGAATTCTATCTACTTATTAATATACTTAGCCTGTCATAAAAATGTCCATTTTAAATATTAAAAAGACCAAACATCACACTGAAGCGAATCAACTAATAGTCCCTGTGCTGTACTCTGTTATATAATAAACTTGATTCATTCAAAAAAATACGTGTATAAAAGCAACCGCTGTAGTTGCGATTTCCCTCGACACCCGTCAAACGAGGAGCCCCAGCCGCAAGCAACTATACGAATTGTAAATAAACTGTTTACAATATTTACAATTATTCAATTAATTATACCCTTCATCGTAAACTAACTAGAAACTAGGTAGGTACCTATTTAACGCTAGCAACCTTTTCAAACCCAATCAGAATGTCTTACGTCCTAAACATCCCCTGGGCGTGGATAGACTTACCTTTATTCATAAACGCGTTAAGTTTTATGTCGTAGTATCGCTAGGGGGTCCGCAAACTTGTAGGATTCTAGTGGTGCAAGTGTTTGAGAAAAGCGATTGCACCTAAAGCGGTGATTATACAGTGCTAACTTGTTATTTGCCTTATAAGAACCAGTGACTTATTTGGTTGTGTTAAAGCCAAAGCTAACATTTTATCTAAAGATAAGCAAAATTACTTTTACTTTATATACATGCGGCTATCGTAAATCGTCAGGTGTTCACGTGGTTAGCCTCTGAATCACATCGTTAATTAAGTAGGTAATATTTTCTTACATGTCCGTTAATAAAATGTATAGTTTCCAACTGACAACTCAACCGTTTAAGAAAAATTTGTGTAGTTTTAGTGTAATAAATATCAATCTTACGAGTTGGTTTATTTACTCTTTGATAACACCTATACAGTACCAATGTTTATTATGTTTTTTGTCCAAGGTCTATTTTTTGTCTTTATATTTCTGTAAAAACTTATTCACATAAAATAAGTGACTTAATTATATTCTTGAATGTACCAAAATTCATATAAAGTCATCCCACCAAGTAAGAAATTAGATTTTCGACATGTTCATCTAAGCCTTTGCTAATTAGCCTATCTAAGAACGCTTTCGCCCAACACTCGTACTTGTCACACTCCTCGAAAACCCTTTCGAATGCTAATGCGAAGCGTGACATATTAATGCTACATGGTACCCCGCCATTACTCAGCATAATTCTGAGGCCTAATCTCATGTTCGAGGGGCAGGTAAGCTAACTAGCATTTTGTGTAAGCCACATGACCCTATGATAATAGATGTGGAATGAAAGTTAGATGAGGTGGTTATGGAAAAGGTTTTAGTTGTATATTTGTTTTTGTAGAATATGAGGAGGGATGAAAGTCATGTTACAAGAAGAGATTTAAGTATGACGATGGTTGTGGAGGGCTATAAGGAAAAGGGAAGGCTTTAAAAATGGATGGATTGTGTGAAGAGTGATAAGAGAAAGAGGGAGTGAATGCCGAGATGACGGCGGCTGATGATGAAAAAAAAGATATGCTGCGCCAATCCGAAATAATCCGGATAAGGACAAGGAGATGATGGTGATGATTTTTGTAGAATATTGAGTTTACAAGGTTATTCAACTTTGTGAAAAGCGGTTACTTCTTAATATTTCTGATCGTTATTCTAAGTTGGAGCGCAATAGTACCTACAAAATAAGAGAAAACACTCGTTTCCGTTATTAACTAACCGTTAGTGACTGATTATATAAAGTTTATTTTAATAAATAATAAATACTCTTTCAGTGATTAGAGGTACAAGATAGCGGGGAACATTTTCTCTGCGGGTATCCTCTAATCACACATAGTTAAAACCCATTTTTCCGCTCGTTTTATTAACACATTTACGAATAAGATGAATAAAATCACTGGTTTTCTAACTACAGTTTTTCCGTGATTAAGCAACAAACCTACAGGCAATGTTTCACGGCAACTATTAGCATGAATTTATTGAGGACCCCTCCCTCTTGCTGTTGACTCTGTATCTATCTGCAGGCTAGGTGCTTACTGAGCCACGATCCTTCATGATTTACTACCAGTAAAGCTACGCGGAATAGATCAAGCGCTTGCTATTGATTGCCAAGTTAAAGTTAATGATCAGAACTCCGTTAACCTATTATAAGATTCCGAAGACGTGGATTTTAAGTGAAAATATTGTTATTTGACATATGCCTCTACTTAATAAAGCTGTTGATATTCTTAAAAAGACTTACTAACTCACGTATCTATTACCGTATAAAATGCCGAGTTTAGTTAATGTAAACTTAATATTGGTGTTAAATTTACTAAGTTTCTAGCGTATATTCTAAATAAGTGTTCACGGTTCGAAACTTATTTTTCGTAAATATCGTGAGCAGTTTCATTAACGGTAATCTCTACGACTTCATATGTATAAGTTGTTATTTTATTGTACGTGTTTTTCATAAAAATATCATTATATTTATAAGTAATCTACTCGTACAATGTAAGTAAAATGTATCCCACTTTATTTATGTGCACGATTTGCTCTCACCTCGAGTGTATCGATAGGTAATTCAACAGGACAACTTTTTGCTCCTAACCACTTGATCCACTTTTAACCGGTCAGAGTGGTATAGACTTCACTTGATTCAAAATACTTAGACAACCTAGATACAAATAAACTAGTATGATAAATCCACATTGCCACGCTGCCTGATTTCTTAACAAAACGGGCTCAATTTTGTGTTTTTGGTACTTAATGCTTATTCCCACTTGCAGTGCTAAAGTATTCCGTGGTTTGCATTAACGTTAGTCTTCTTGACCTAAAAGGGTCTTTGAAATGTGAAAATCAATGAAGATGCTTAGGATTCCGAAAGTAAAACGACTATGTAAAGTTAAGCATAGTTCTATACGATTTGCGGCCAAATGGGGACTAAAACCAGCGGGTCCTTTAACGTCGATGCATTTTTGTATGCGATTGTGCAAATTGCAGCGTTAACACCCAAAATATTTTTCAAGTGTGGCAGAGTTATGCTTGATTAGATGTCATTTCTCTATATTGTTACGTTTTTTCCTTCTCTTGGCTAACCACGAGGAAGATAATTATACTATTATTATTGCTGGGAAATTGGTCGCCCACGTTGGTAGCACTCATTTTGTTGTCTATGGAATAACATCACTTAGCTTAGCATCTTATAACACTACAATCTTTCTCCTGTACTGTTTTACCTATAAATATTTTACTTGTATATAGACTTCTGTAAAAAAATGATTATAATCTCTTCCTTTACGTGTTTACGACGTCATCAAATAAAATGGATTTATCGAAAATTGGATTCCGCCGTGGGTATTTCGTCTGTAATACGAATTAGTAGAAACGAATGTTGCCGCCGTTTCTGTAATCTTATTGTAATCTTGTTATAGGGAATCTATACCTATTATTGCATTAGTGCGGATTGGCATTATGTTGGGGATAGTGCTTGTCTTCTCCAATTTGTTATAAACGGGTATGAAAAAAACATCGTTCCATTCCTAGAAAGCTAAATAGTAACATTACAACTTAATTCAAAACAACAACAAAATCGTGAGCAGTGGTCGAAATAGGTAGAGCTAATTTACCTAAACTTGACGCATGTTCATTCATGCGTGAGTGAGATGGGAACACATTATTGAATGAACATGCATCAAGTAACTGATCGTGAGGATTTCATTGACTATAGTTGTTTTCATATGTATTGCAATGCAGCAAAACTAAAACCCAATTTTATAAAGAAGTACTAGGTACCACCTATAATTATGCGGTTTAGGCGTTACACTTTTGAGTCTGTCCCCTGCTTATACTTTAGCACATTCGTTTGTGTACTTTAATGTTTTAACGTATAGTTTTTCTTTGTTACAGTGAGATGGCGCGGTGGGTTGCGCTCATCCAGCATGGGCAAGCACCGATTTGGCTTCTCGTGTTCTGTCTGTTACATCTGACTCAGGCGACACCAGGTGAGTTTCCTCTTTCAACCCATTCACCACCACAAATTACTTATTTCTGTCCGAACTCTATTCAATCACTGCGATTATTTTTAGGGTTCCGTACCTCAAAAGGAAAAGAGAAACCTTATAGGATCACTTCGTTGTCCGTCTGTCTGTCTGTCTGTCAAGACCCTTTTTCTCAGGAACGCGTGGAGGTATCAAGTTGAAATTCAATCAAATAAACTGACACGCACTAAGTATGCACTCTCGTACTTAGTGAGTATCAGCTTATACTGGACTTTAGTTTTTGTGTTATGTAAATAGGTACAAATTAACAGTTTTCGTTCTTTTTTGCAAATTTCGTGATTCTAAGTAAATGGGAAGTACCCTATAGGTTTTGATTCCCTTGAGATTTTCTTGAATATGCGGCATAAACGGCCTTATCTTTTAATGCGTTGAGTTCGATTTTTCCACAGCTAGGGGCAAACTAGGGGAAAACTCGGAAAAAGAGGGTAAAATCTTCGAGACTCGAGAACCGTGATTTTCGAACTATTTACATACCTACAAGTTTGTGCAGAACCCTCGGTGCGCGAGTCCGACTCGCATTTGACCGGCTTATTTACTCATGTCTAGTTATTTAAATACTGTGCCAATTCGATTAGAGAATCAGATAGGGGAACTAACCCCCGGATAATGTCTATTGATAGAAAACTGTCATTTTAGACTTGTCTAAGGCGTGTCTAAGTTTTTTGTAATAACACCGTTACAGCCCAATCCAAACAGTGGATCCAATTTAAAAGTGGTGACTAAATTAAAATATTTTTTAAATTGTCAACACAAAAGAAAAAAAAAGTTGAAAATGTAGTTTTGAGCACATCAATAGCATAGAGTAAAGGTAAATTACCGACAAATACGTATTATACTCAAAGAAAGGCACCCATTAACTCATTTATTTTCTTACCCTTTGAGAATTGTATTGCGTGGCTCATTACACCCGCTTAATGGCTAAGTCAATACACACGACAATGTAACGTAAAAGGCCCACCGGCACCTGCTGTCCCATTAGTATCAGTTGCAACGAACAGAAATTAATTAACAAATGCTAACCAATGATTAAAACCTCGCAAACTATTTGCACCATTCAATATAGGTACCAAAACAAGAAAACAGCAACGCTTTCTAATTGGAACAAATACTTAAAAGGTTCGGTAAGTCACTAAGAACCATTCTAGGAGTTCGATGGACTAAAATCCATGCTTATTGGGTACATGTGTACTAATTAACGGTGTCTTTTAAGGTATAAACTCTTTATTTTGACGTGATTTCATAGAACGCCCACTGAGCTAACAAATAGCTTTATAACGTAAAGGTTCCCAGCCTCGCCCGTCTCGCGGAATTTATGTTTTTGCAGTTAATTTTAGATTTATACTTGCGTTTTGGTTTTTCTATAGGTTTAACGTAGTCTAGACTTGTAAAAGATTAGTTTCCGTTTAGTGCATAATTATTTGCAATTAGCTTTTGTTACTCATGCACTAATAGATAAGCTTCGAACATTCCAACATGTTTTACATTTTCCGTTTCAGCGGAAGCCATAAGTCAATGCATATAATACAAGATGGTATTAAAAAGCTTCATTTGGTAATTAAATGTTATCCGTAGTCATTATGTTTAGCTATGGGTATTAGAATTATATTTTATTTACTTACGGTGTCACTATTAATCTTTGGAATTTTAATCTCTCAAATGCGTGGTGTTGGGTACTATTTCCGCTAGGGTTTTATCTATGAGCTTGTAACTTTCACGAATCAGAACTTTTAGACCAATTTCAATAGATAAGTATTAGATAAATCATAGGTCTTGAAAAGATTTTTCAAATGGCTATTCGGTATAAAATTAAAAATATAAATGTATATGCATCATCCGTCGCCAAAAACTTTTTATAAGTATGTACTCGTTTTATTGTCTATCCACAGCACAAGGGAATCCTGGTGGTTGACTTGTTCAATATTAAGAGTAGACTCGACGTAATAAATTGTGGATTATAATAGAAGTTCGCCCTGTTATATATTACTCGCGAAGGTCCGTTATCATATTAAGTCAAATAATAAGTGAACAATAATATATTTTACGACTCGCTTCACTCCTTTGAACAATATCTATAATATTAATAAATTTAAGGTAAAGGCATATTTTATAGGCAATTTGTACATGAGCTTATACGGTGTTTAAACCCTTCCGCCTTCTTCAAATTATTATGCCCTTTTATCCTAACGGAAAATATGAAACATGTCATTACTAACTAGGACAGTGGTATTCCATGTTAGTCCTCAGGTCTGGCAATGCATCTTGAGATTACATAATTATTGGCCATATTAATAAACTGATCATGGCTGGGATGCCTGTCTCAAGACACGTCAGAATTTACAGTTTTGTATGACTTAACGTTTACTTTGACTTACCTAAGTGTCAGGTGTCTTAACCAATATCATATATCAATACATCTCAATGACCATGACACTTAAAGCACATTTAAATAAGTACTTACTTTACCGTAAAGCGGCCCGTGTGCTGATTTGCCTTCTCCTACAAAAAAGGATCCGTTGAAGATTGTATATCCCTTCAGGCTGCTGTATGTCGCTGGGGAATTGAAAATAAAATGGAGTTCAATCCCCCCTAATGCTCCGCAATGACATTTGCATGGAAGAGTTCGGCAGCCAATGGTCTTTGATTACTCAATCGACGCCATCAATTGTAAGGCCAACGGTGATGAGTCATATTCGACCGAAAGCTCACGTTCCACGACCACATTGTTGGCTTCGCTAAGGGATCTTTCCAGAGACTAGTTTTTGTACTCAGAAATGCCCGTGACTTTCAGAGCGATAGTCATACGGCTTCTGTTTGGGGCCCTTGTACGCAGCAAGCTTAAGGCAAGTTGTTTACAGATGCAGAATACATAAAATTCTAACGTATTGTTATTAAATTAGTTTCAGTAACAGTGGCATGTCTGTCTATTGTAAACAAGCAGACATTAGCAACAAAGAGAAATGAACTGTTTTCAAAGAACAATCATAAATTCTAGTTAAGGGAAATCCAATTCAAATGTAAGTAGTGAGGCTTAATTATAAACGGTCTAATAAATGCGGCTACAAAATTTCACACCGCAAAGCCTATTCTGCAAGCATCGAACATCGTAATAGAATCGCTGAATTGAATTGGAATTGCTAGACGCTCATGTTGACTATTGTGCTTACAATTATCTGGGGTAAAGTTTATTAGTTTGATTCTATCACCAATAATCTGTTTTTTGAAATACTCAACTCTTTTAAACTTGAATTTATGGTTTTTGTAATCGCTTTTCAAAAACAAATCGGGGACGTCTGTTTTTATTGTTAAATGGTTTTGTCCTTTTTTCTTCTTTTTATTATATGTATTTGGAAATTTACTTAATTTCACATTTGAGATTTTTATTAAAATTAAAGATGATCAAAAATACGTGAAAATAATTCGGCGAAGAAGATATTGTAAAATAAATATCTGGAATCACTCACAATATTCGAAAAGAAATCTTTAACAAAGTGTTATTAAATTTGTAAGGTACTTTACTAGAACTAAATGGACTATTCTATTCATCGGCATTAATAGCTAAACATCTACCCCCTTACTAATAAACGTTGAGTAACGGCTGAGTAGTTATACAATGCTTTGTCCTTATCTGTCGAATTCAAATGTCACAATGACAGATAAGGACAAAGCATGGTATAACTACTCAGCCGTTACTCAACGTTTATTAGTAAGGGGGCTAGAATATTCCCACAGCTCTCCTGTCGATTAGATTATTTACGATCGTTTGTTAATTCTAACGAACCTTAACCATGCGTTTGCCGTTGTTACTTCCGTATTGCTTTGCTATTGTAAAGTAATTAGTGTTAAGTGAAATATGTTCAATAAGTATTTACGGTAATTGCATGTTATTATTGCTGTTAAAACAAGAAGCCGCCTAAGTACTACCTACTGTAAGCCAACGAAAATGTTGAGCACTCAGTGCCTTGTCATAATGAACTCCAAACCGAGAATCAAATAAGAAGCAAAAGTAATAGTGACAATGACAGTCACAGTGACAAGTTTCGTATGCTCAACATTTTTATTGGGTGACTGTAAGTTACTAGTATTTGTATACGAATAAGTTATTAATTGTATACTTTCCACATGTGACGATGTGATGTTGTAAATCGAATACGGGCGCGATTAAACATTTATTGTCTTTTAAATTATTATTTCCATCGTCTGACTATTTGAATACTTAATCGTTTTGGCTTTACTTGAATGAATCCGAGGTAACTGTTTGTGATTGAGATATATGGTTTCAAATATAATCACGATGTTGAAATGAACATTTAGAATTGAACAAAGTAACTTCCAATGTGCTTTGCACGCGTGAGTATTCGTATCCCATCCTCGTCGCCAATGTTATATCTTAATTAAATAGCTATTTATTCTAATGAAAAACAAGCAAATTTATTAGCAATTTTTATACATTCAGTAAAATCATGCGAGTAGTACAAAACTGACCATCTCGTCTTGGCGATTTTTGGGGAATGCCTATGTCCAGCAGTGGACGTCTTTCGGCTGATAATGATGAATAAGATATAATCGTATGTATGAAAAACCGGGCAAGAGCATATCGGACCGTGCTCAGTGTAGGCTTCCGTCGCCATTATTACAAACAAACAACAATCTCCAAAAAAAACACAAATAGGTATTAGCCAATTTTCTACTTAAATTTATCATAGCTGATTTTCGGTAGGTATAAACATTTTAATCGTCTTTAACTCAAGAACTCTTTAAATAACAGCTTTCTAGTACTAAGAGTTTCCGAGCTAACCTGCGGACGGACGGACAGACGGACGGACATGGCGAAACTATAAGGATTCCTATAGTTTGACTACGGAACCCTAAAAACGTGTAATTGTTTTTGCACCTTTGTTATCCTCCATTAGCAGCAGCTTGCATTATACGTGGTGTCTCTCTGTTACAGGTCCATGCGATGTCGAAACCGGTCAAGCTAGCATCATCGTCGACATAGAAGAGAGCAGAGGAGATCGTAAGTGTTGAATTTTCTCCACTAACTTGGAACGTCACGTCATTTTTTGGTAGCATAAGAGGAGGGGTGGTTCGAACGCTCCGCGGCCTTACCCAATACTGTAAAAGTTTTGAATCCAATGAATGAATCCAATCTTACTGTTTCGTGTAAAATTACCTGCTACTTGCACCCGTCAAACAATAAAAAGGAAGGTATTTTCATTTATTTAAAAGGACTTTACAGCGATTTTAAAATATCCTACATTTTAGATGTTGTTCATACATTTTCGATAAGGTTACCGTAATACCTAAAATCTACATGACTTTTTTGTTGCAAATGAGCTCTACCTAAGCCTTTTTAAATTTAAATATTATTCTAACCACAGCAGCAAAGAGGCACCGTCGAATCAAAAGTTTTCATACTTACCTATCCATAAAAAAATGAAAAAAATATCTCCGTCTTTTTCGCAGAAGTAAACCAAAGTACGGTCCCAGCGGAACTTCCCATCGTGGGTGATCCAGATGTCGACATAGTGCTGACCACGGTATTTCCAAAGGGACCGACGCTGTTCCAGCTTGATGGCAAGCGCTTGCAGCTGCTGCAGCCGCTGGATAGAGATGCGGACAATCTGTCACATATGGTGTTTCAGGTATGTTGTTAGTTACGGATAAAATAATTATTTTTGAAGTAAGACCATATGCGGGTAAGAAATAGAGAGATACGGTAGGTTGTAAGTTATACCTTACGTTCTGTAGAAAGTCCGACCTATAGATGTGTTCTAAGGTAGCTGTAGACATATCTGCTCGGGATTCGATCAGTATCGCCTCAGATCGAGCTGCTCAGTATTATTTGTATGACAGTTCATAATGCGAGTAGTCGACTTATCGTCGCCGCACTGATATCTCTCGCTTATCGCGTTATGTTAACTAAGTGACAACGAGTGGCTGCTTAGAGGTGTTTGCTTCTCCGGTAAAGTTTTAACGGCTGGTTTACGTCGAGTTAATAGAGGCGGTATCGATCTGGTGCTGAACTGATATGTCTGCGGCAGCCTTTAGGTTAGGGTCCTATTTATATTTTATTCTCACAGTTAGAATAAGATTCTTCTTTTTAAATTTTTAATTTATTTATTAATTTCTATCTCTACTCGTACATTATCTACTCTTTCGTATGATAAAGAGAAATGGATATACAATCTATTATCTATTGATTCCATCGGTCAGCCGACGTGCTAAAGATTTGCTTCATTAACACCAAACCACTGCCATGTCAATCGCATTGTTTGTTTTTTTACACCTATCTTGATGCCCAATCTAAACACGTGTGAATGTAAACTTAATTAACACGAGAAGATACTCATCTTTGAATGGGGACCATACAACTGTAAATACGAGTTTCATCACTTACACAATAGCTTAATTGGGTTAAAAATATTAATTCTTCTAGAGAAACGCTGAGGTGAATCTGCATATTGATGTCAATATATCCCGTTAAGATGATAATGAATGATCGCCGAGTCGCCTACAGAGCGCCACAGCTTAGTTATACTTTAAGAAAGATCACCTAAACGGTTTGTTGGATAATGAATGAGCGATTCGTTTGCGTTTTTAAATATTTCGTGCGAAGAATGTATGTAATTTATAAAATAAAAAAACATTTATGTGGGGCACAAAATACCTATATTGAATACATCTTACTTAATGCTTTCAAAATGTAAGAATTCCTCGTCAAGTTGAACTTGAATTTCCTTGTGACTACACTGTTTAGCTGTATTCCCTTTATAAGAATGTGTCTCCCTCATAAGATTTCCCCTACTTAGAGACTCCTAAGGTGATAATTGTTGCTTAATTAAAACTAAAGTCTCGTGCACACTACATTATTTCCACTGAATAGGCCTAACTATGCAAATAGGCTAAGCGCTTTGACAACCGCAGCATTTTACTACCAACTAACCACTCTGTTCTAATCTTTCCAGCTGGTTTGCCAAGTGAAAGCGACGAAACGCCGGCGCACCACCACGGTAATAGTCCGGGTCTCGGACGTCAACGACAATGCGCCCGTGTTCCAGGGAGTGCCGTACGAGGCCAACGTGTCAGAGGTGAGGAGAGGAGTAAACCTTTTGCCAATGTGTTAGCTATGAAGTTATAGGTTGACCTACTTAGAGTGTAAATTCATGATTCGAATTCTTCCGCGTAGAACTCGTTTATTATTATTTCCTCTTTGTCAAATTTTCTGTGCCAATAAGTGCTATCTATCTGTGTGCTTACTTAGTACTTAGTTGTGTGTGCTTATCTGTGTGCCTAATTTCATCCCAATTAATTCAGTTTTTATTTATTTATTAGGACCTTTAACAATAACTGGGTGGGTAATTTTTTTTGATACGGTTAGGAGAAAAATTGTTTTTCGCACGGCAGCGAGACAGCAAAGTTATTTGTACCTCGTGCCTTTGAATCCCGCGCTACGCGCAGGGTCCTACTTTTCAGGTTAAATTTTGGAATCTTTCGGTTGCTCTCGATTCAATACCAGCACTCGCGCCAAACAACAGTTTTACAGCCTAGCATAAAATATGACTATTTCTGCTCAACTGTGAAATGAAATTAAACGTTTGTTTCAGTTGGTGCCCATTGGAACAACAGTGTTTGACAAAATACAGGCTATGGATCTAGACGTAGGCGTCAACGGCCTAGCCGAGTATTTCGTTGTACCAGGAGACAATAAGACATTAGAGGCTAGAAATGCAGTTGATGGCTACGGGTATTTCTCTATACCACTACCGCACCAAGGCGTTGTGACGGTCAACAGGAGTTTAGATTACGAGCGCACGCAGCAGTATCTAGTCACTATTGTAGCTTCTGTAAGTATTTTTGATTATATCTATGGTTGGTGGTCTTCTATACCAATAAAAATATAAAACGTTCTCAATTATTCATACAATCTATTAATGAGATAGACTTACTAGTCCTTGCTTTACACATTGCTTTAATTTGTCTGTTGCCTTCGTATTTGTAACGTAGCCCTTTGTAGCCGGGCTGATCTGATATGATCGTAAGATTTATTCACAGTTTAATACATTCTAAGTTCGGATGTAAGGTGTTAAACTAGTTAGCCTGTATCATTATAGTACCTCTTTCTTCCAGGATCGTGCGCGCGATACCAAAAAACGAATGTCAAGTACTACCACATTGACAGTAAACGTGCAAGACGATGACGACCAGGATCCCTCGTTTATCTACAAGGGGTGCACCTTGCACGAAGGAACTTGCATCAAACCGGAGTACACTAGCTATGTAAGTAGTGAGCAAAATTACGAGTTCCCTAACCGTACATCGCGTTTACCATTATCTCATGCCACACAAAAACTAAGCGTTATTTCAAAATTTCATATTTTATGAGAACTCCTCATTCACATACGGATGGATCACGCAACTAGCTACACTAAATCACATTTTTATTCAATGCAATATTATTTGACTCTAGGTTAATAGCGGCGTACTTGCCGGAATCTTATCCATCGAGCCGGAGAAAATCCAGGCAGTTGACATGGACACGTTAGACGCTCGGATCCGGTACAGCATCGAGACTGGCGAGCCTGACTCCTGGGCTACTTACTTCTCCATAGACCAACACACGGGCGCTGTGAGGCAGCTCAAACCGGTTGATACTAGTATCGCTAAGAAGTTCCAACTCATTATTAAGGTAAGATTTCTTCACAGTTATTCAAGATTACATTTTTTCCGGATAGGGGATTGTAGAGGGCCTGAGGAAGGCTTTTCCCCAAACACAGAATTAGTAAATAAGATAATATATTATAATACAGTGTTTTTGTAGAGAAGGAAAGAATATATTTGATCATAACTTACTCTTATAGCTATGAGTATTTAGGTACAATGTTAATGTTTTTATGTTAATTTCGGGTCTCTGGAAGGGTTCACCCTGTTGATTAGTACCTAAAAGATAACCAACCTCTCTGTCTCTCTCTTGTGTGTCTGTCTCTTGTGTTTGAACTGACTACTGCATTACTGATTATTATTGGTTTCAGGCTGAAGAAGTATCAGAAGGTCGTCGCTACACTACAGCTTTACTTACCATAACAGTGCGGCCAGTCGACGCAAACCCACCGGTAGTTGAGGTCACGGCAGAAGAGGGAAGCGTAGAGGAGAACTCGCCAAAGGGAACTCAAGTTTTGGACGAAAACGGGATGCCTTTAATGCTGAGCGTTTCGGACGCTGATTTGGTAAGATATCTGTGTTAATTATGTATTTGTGATAAAAAAAAAGAAATTGTATGGGGAGGAACCGTGGGGTCGGCGGATTACCGACATCGTCATAAAGTTTGAAGCGAACTATAACCGCGCGGTTGCCGGCGCCGCACCGCTCTGTGAGTTCCTCGCCTACGAGTATGTTGCGACAGTTGCGACCCAATAATATAATCTCAGCAAAATTAATTACTTTGAAAAGACACTGAAAACAAAATTGTTTCTTTGTTTAGTCATAGTCATATCATTTATTGCATTTATGTGTTACAATAGTGTTATAATTATTAGAAATAGTAGTATTAATCTGGAAAACAGAATTTCATTTAATATTCACTAGTGTTTAGTGCTTTTATGTCATGTTGCAATACTTTTTCAGGGTCCTGGTGATATAATACCAAAGTATACGTTTGAATTAACTACTAACTTCTTCGATATTGATAAGAATGGAATACTTGTGGTCAATGATGAAAGGCTAGACCGGGATCCACCGAATCCAGGGAAATTCAGATTCCAAGTGAGTATATATCCCTTATTAATTCTAAAGAGTTATATTGTTTTGTTACTTATATTCTCTCGACTGTACAAAAAATAAGTTTGTGTGCCAAAAATAAATGTTCTCAACATCTCAACAAATTATGAGCATGTGGACAGTTTCGAACTATGATTATTTTCAATTTGGATACCTAACTATTGAACGAGAGCGGGTCTAGTCGCATACATATTGTTTGTCATAATGTAATGTTAGTCATATTTTTTTAGTCATACACCCTTTCAGGCTGAAATTACAGGATTTACTAAACTTCCGTCGTGTAGATTAGTTAGGTTAGGTTAGGTTACTTTAATAAAAACTGGAAAAATACCGATGTCATTGGTGGCATTATGACTTGCGAAAATTATGACTTTAAACACATTATGACTAACAATATGTATGCAACCGAATATGGACCCTTATTGTCTTATAGCACTTCTTATCCTCTTGGGAAGCGCTGGTATATTCAGACATGTGAAAAGGGCCTACTTACAGAATATACTTACATCTTCATTATCTTTTTTAAACAATTATAGATGACCACGTTTTCAATTTTTCGGCTGTTCCTATGGGCTTTTCCTAATTTTATTTATTTTAAACCACCCCACTATTGAGGCGACAAAACAAAAATAAATATTCAAATCGGTCGAGCCATTCTCGAGTTGTAGCGAGAATAACGCACGGCAATTGATTTTTATATAAATAATATATATATTTAAGCTCATTCTTTGTCCTTTTAAGCCTTATAATAATATTTTCGTCGTCTTCAGGTTGTAGCTCGAGAAGCCAACGGCGGCGCCGCTTCAGCCCCACTTTCGTTAGCGGTGCAGTTGCTCGACCAAAACGACAACGCCCCGGTCATTCCCAAGACACAGCCTATCAATGTGCCGGCTAACTTGGAACCTACTGCAGTGTACAAGGTATCTACACAGCTTCCTATCTTATTAGGTTATAACATATAACATAGGTAACTAAGTAGCTATAGTCACCATCGGAAATGTGAAATTGTATTAAATAATAAATATAATAATAATCCAGCCTACACACGTCCCACTGCTGGGCAAAGGCCTCCACTCACAATGAGAGGGTAGATTGTATTAAGTTATAATAAATATAAAATGTATAGTGCCGCGTTAATCACAGCAAATATATTTGGCATCCCAAGCCGTTAACTTTTTAAACAATTGTGCATTTTGGATTTTCAAACTATTAAGTCAGACTTTATTGTGGTTTCTATTACGGCGAATATGGCGATTGAATTTGTTAACGTTGTTAGCGCTAATTAAGTTGCACTTTGAGTTATAGGTGTTCAATACAACATACTTATTACTAACTATTATTCTGCAGGTTGAGGCGATAGATATTGACGAGGGAGAAAATGCGCGTATCACATACAGCATATACCACGTTTCCAACAATGGAGGAAACAAGTTCACTATAGATCCCGGGACTGGGGTCATTTGTAAGTTAAACACAGACGTATCATTGATTAACCAAATGTTATCCGTAATCTGGTGTGTATATTAAGTAGATTTAAGAATGGTGGTGTTCAAGTACCTGTTATTTAAAAAGAGGCTAAAAGTTCATTCGCGAATTTTATCTTAATTCGTTCGAGACTTTAATTTGTATCTATTGACAATAACAGGAAAATTAGTCTTAAGAATCCCATACCTTTTTGTATTTTTGAATCAATGGTTACAGTGGTTGTGGTAATAAAAAGCGTTCCCAAAGCGGGGCGGAGGCATCTTTAGTCCCATTGCGGTTTAACAAAGACCTTTTTTTTTTATAATTTATAATGTTTATTTTTTAGCGAGCACTGGCCATTTGCAAGCAGGCGAACAGTACAGCGTAACCGTAGGCGTCTCGGACGCCGGGGGTCTCAGCTCGCAGGGCATCTTGGAGTTCTCGGTCGCGCCCGGCCCCAACACGCGCCCGCCGCAGTTCTCGTCGCGCGACTACCACGCGCCCGTGTCCGAGGGAGCCGCCATCAACTCCACTGTTACCACCGTCACCGTGAGTCACTCCGCACGGCAGCGTGACCGTGGCGCCGTAAAATAGTTTACTGCCGCACTCAGAGACGTCAATTAATTGTTAAGTTTGATTAAAGTTGCTGCATCTTATTCTATTGATATAGCAAAGAAAGTGACAGCAGCAACTTTAATCAAACTTAAAAGTTAAATGACGTCTCTGAGTGCGGCCGTTAGTGTGTTTTATCGATGTTCCTCCCTCAAAGCATATATATGTCGCACCCCCAGTACAACACTGTATTATGAAAAATTTCAAAATCGACTTTTTATATTGCAATCACTTTGATATAACATGAGATAACGATTTTTCGTCGATTCTGAAAACATGAAATATTTTGACTTAGTGCAGTGTTGTACTGGGGGTGCGATATATACGCTGTTATTTAAAAAAACAACATCTTTCTTGGGCAGTTGGATACAAAATAGGTTTTGTAGACTTTGGGGAGGTACCATGCCCAGCACCATCCAGCACTGACCGCCTCCATGGTTGAAATGGTGAACGTTGTTGTCTCTTTCTAGGCTAAAGATCCAGAGAACGAGCCAGTCACTTACTCTATCGTGTCCGGAAACGACTTACGCCAGTTTGCTGTTGGGTCAACCACTGGCATCATTACAGTCATCAGGAGGTTGGACAGAGAAGTGCTGACGAGGTATCAGCTGGTACGTATATTTACAATATTATTAATGCGACTGGAGGTAGACGGGGGACCCAATATACTAAATATAATATAATATAATAAAATTATAATAATTATAATTATTAATATAATATAATTAGTTCCTAATTTTAGGTATTTTCCTGGTTATTGGGCAATAAATTCGACCAATTATAGTTTAATTAGCTATCTAATGGAAAATTAATCCTCTGTTTGGAGAAATCCTAATAAAACTTTTACACAATTTACGTTCCAACGTTGTACATTTTTAAAGATTTTTTATCAGTGTTTAAAATAATTGCAGATGGTAAAAGCGGAAGATCCTGGCAAGCTTTCCAGTACCGCCACAGTTAACATCAAGGTCACCGACATCAACGATAACAACCCTGAGTTTGATGAAGACACCTATCAATTCCGGGTTAAAGAAGGTAAATTATTATTGTGAAGTTTTACAGTTAACATTAAATCCTCTAAATTCGAAAAACGCTAGAAATCCTACTTCTGAAAATTTTATTACAGAGTATTCCTAGTAGTTTTTAAGATTAAATATTTTTATGACGACGTGGTTAGCTCTGCCTACGAAGTTAGCGGATTAGTTAGTGGATTTTTTGTCTTGTATCTAAGTATTTATTTATCTACATAAGTATGTTTATTGTGGACTGGTACCTACCCATAGTACAAGCTTGGACTAGGCCATGCTGTGAGATTTAGTCCCCCTGATATTAAGGTCGATCAACTTTTTGTTGTTGTTATGTATACTACTAACATGCTTAGAAGTAAGCCTACAAAATAATGGGCTTATAATTGCCACAAAAATCATGTAATGTAGATTTATCCTTTATTGTTTTAAAGAGTAACTTAAGAGACGTAACCATGGCAACGGTGTACATTAAAAAGCTGATTAACCCATGATATTTATTTACTAATTGTTGTCCAGGTCTTACGGGCGAGTTCGTAGGCTACGTGCACGCCACAGACAGCGACGAAGGCGTCAACGCGATGGTCAGCTACAATCTCCCGCCTCATCTGCCGTTCAGTATAGACAACGCCACGGGAATGATTAGCACGAAGACTGAACTCGACTATGAACAGACTAAGGTACGAGTAGTTAGGCGTTATCAATTCCGCCACAAACCACGTCAAAATTTAATAGTGCTGCTTCTAACTCACACTCGTTCAGCAACCGCTTGCTTATCTACAATAATGTACTATTTCCCCAAATTATTTCAGGAGTACGCCTTCGTAGTAACTGCGACAGACGGGGCCATCGACAAGCGTTTCGGCACCGCGTCTGTTACAGTGCAAGTGCAGGATGTTCCCGACGAGGCGCCAATGTTCCCGCAGACGCTGTACTCTGTGCATGTGCCCGAAAACGTCGCTAATTACCCCGTCGTTAAGGTTCAAGTGAGTACATCCATCATAGCTGGTGAATAGTTCAATTTAGTACCTGGGAGGCTGAGTGTGTCGCTCGGGTGAAACCCAGTTTTCCCGAGGATGACAATTTTACATATCGAATACCGCACACGGAAAACCCAGTTACCCAGTTATACTCAGTTTAAGTTAGGCAGGTAACCTTTTACAAACTATTTAATTGGTATAATGTAAAAGGCAATTTTGACAAACACTTTTAGGATCGTGATGTCTTAAATAGAATGGACTGTGCTAACCTAAGGTGATATCATGACTATTCTTTACCACATCATTTACATTGATTCCTATTGTTTTACTCATACGTTTAAAACTATACCTACATACAACCAGAGTTCAAATTCTAGCCAGCTGTAGTTCAATTACCGATTTTCTCTAAAATGATTCCATTAATTCCCAGGCCGAGGACCCAGACACGACTCCAGAGATAACCTACACCATTCTCCGCGGCGATACCCACCTGTTCTCAATAGACCGCAAAACCGGCACTATCCGGACTCTTCAGGAATTGGACCGAGAAACCATCATCAGACATGAGCTGGTGATTGGCACTGAGGAGAACTCGGAGGAACGGCTAGGGGCCACCACCACCGTTGAAGTGTTGGTTGATGTGAGTATATACCTGATCAGTGTTTTTTACCTTACTACTTTAACGCGACGGGGTGGGCAATTGACCTTGCTCATTAATCCCGACGAGTTAAGCTTTGATTGGCGCGCCATCTAACATCTAACCCTACACTGAGCGTGGTCCGACATGCTCTTAGCCGGTTTTTTATTTTTAATATCATATTTTTGGGCACATTCAACGAAAACCTTCAAAACGCCTAGTCATAGTTTAAGAGCAAATATTTTGTTCATTGTTTCCCTAGGAACACATGGGTTTTGAGTCTATAATTCTTATTAATACTATATTCAAGTTGAGGTAACAAATTCAATATATAAAAAGAACAGTGGAAAGTTTGGCTGCGAACTAAAGCGCCCAGCCGAAATAAAACGAACATAATCTTTGTAAAAACGGTTTATTGAAAGTGGTATATGACTATGAGTTACAGAACCATATTAATAAGTCAAAGTAAAACTTAAGGATATGTCGCACCTTTACAATGAAAGTGACCTATACTGTAAATCTAAAGTGTAAGAAAATATTACACGTTAAATTGGTAAGATATGAAGAGTGCACCAAGTGATGATAATGGATATTCAAAAACATTATTTTAATTATATAATTGTGGGATGGGTACCGCCCCCGGCCCATAGTATGTCGGTAAGCAGCCTTGCTGTGTTCCGAGAAAGACCGGGTGCCGGTCCCCCTTCCAGACTGGCAACGCATTGGTGCCGCTTCTGGGGATGCAAAGGTCCATAGGCGGCCACGCCCACTTCCCATCAGATGGGCCGTCTGCCTGTTTGTCTGTACTGTCTGAAGCAATAAAAAAAGTCACTATAATATTTTTTCAGGATAAAAATGACAACGCGCCTATCTTCACCTCAGTCGTTCGTCCGATCACCGTGGAGGATTCCTCTTCAATCGGCAGCCTGGTTCAAACCGTCCAAGCGATGGACTCGGACGCGACGGCTCCTAACAACAGGGTCCGATACAAGTTGGTTGGTCGCGGCAAGGCGTCTAAGTATTTCAATGTGGAGCCAGATACCGGAGCCGTTAGGGTCCGGGATGACTTGAGGAAGGAAACTGATAGCGAATATACGGTGAGTGATTGATTGATAGTAGTAGTAATATTTTCGTTTTGATAGATATTTTTAAACGTCGATTGAGCACTGTCGCCTACAAGATGGTAGGTACTTGCCGCGTCCCCCGCACCGTTATAACGCAGACTAAAAATTCGGAGGCATTGCCTGGATGAATAATGATGTTGTTAATGTGTGTATGTATTATGATGAGCTTTTAAATATAATCACTCAAATAGCCTATCATGTAGTAGAAAGCCAAGATAATCATAGTTAATAAACTAATCTCGAATTAGGTAACACGATACACCTTTTTGCGGTCGTCTACTTCGTACCTCGACCCTTTTTACAGAACTGCTATGTTTTTCTGTTAACACATGCTCTTATGCATGTTGGGTTACGGGTACCGCGCACTATTCCAAGATATCCCATTAAGAACATTTTTGCTACTTCAAACCACAAAACTAATCTTGGTAAGTTCTCCCCTCTCAATCGCCTCATTGCTACACACAACACCCTTGAAATAAATGACATTGACATCTTCAATTACTCTTTCCTAGTATTTAAAAGAAAAATATTGCATTTTTATTATTATTATTCAAAATTTCAAAGAAGAATTATAGATTGGTATAGTTGAATTGTAAGCATTTTAGCAGTAATTTGTTCATTTAATTTTATTATAAATTAGTTAAATTATTATTCGGTGAAATTATGAGTGCTGTATACACCTGTTATTAGTGTTAGCAGTAGAATAAGCACGATTATATTATTATTGTACATTCATCTGTGTAATACTGGTATGTGTAATGTTGGTGTATCAATAAATAAATAAATAAATCGTCGTTCAGTTCTACTCAGTCGATGAATAGCCGGCGAATTTACGTCGTCCGTCAAGGTGGGTAAATGAATGTGCAGGCAGTTGAATGTCATTTACCCACCTTGACGGACGACGTAAATTCGCCGGCTATTCATCGACTGAGTAGAACTGAACGACGATGCGTTAACAGAATAACATAGCTGTTTTTTAATGGGATGCAATATTTTTACAAAACTTATTTGTGCCTTTGGAACATGAGCACCGACCTACCAAAGTTCCAGTTTGGTTAAATTAACTAATGTAATATTTAATATACCAACGGATATTTCTCTTTTGTTATTTAATAAATTATTGGTTTATTTTCAGGTTGACGTGCAAGCGTACGATCAAGGCGAACCAGTTTTGTCCTCGGTTACAAGCCTAACAGTATACGTCAGTCATTCCGCTACTGTACCGCCAGACGTGAGTTTCTTTAATCAATATTGTTACATCGATCGATGAACATTCAGAACGTATTTGATGTGAAAAATACACTAACATATAATTATCATTCGCCTATTTATTCCAGGTCGGTCTTGGTTTCGCAGACACAGTGTACACGGAGCATGTAGCAGAAAACTCGCCCAATGGCACTTTAGTAAGAATTCTACCTCTTTTGAACAAGAGGGAGCATTCTCCAAACACGCCGCTAAAGTGTAAACTCACAGACTCTTCTCAAAAAGGTAGAATTTTAATAGTTAAATTGCTAACTTTGCAAGATTACGCAGAACAGCAGATTTATAAGGTTCTATGTCAATTTGCAGGAGTATTTTACGTAAAACTAACAGAAGAGCGCGATTGTGCTATCTACCTCAACTCAAGTTCCCTGGACTATGAGACCCTCAACGAGTATTCCCTGGAGGTCCAACTGGAATCGATCCAGGGTTTGATCAATCCGGAGAGTAGCAAGGCCAACGTGAAAGTGCACGTTACAGATGTCAACGATAATTCCCCAGTGTTCGTGTTCCCTGACAAGTCTACCATATCGGGCGCTTACGGAAAATATTTCGCCATCGTAACCAAGGATATGCATATGGGCACTAATGTTGTGCAAGTTAAGGTTAGTTTTTACATTATTGTGTATCTAAAAAAAAGGAGACACTTTGCCTTGAAACAACAAGATTTTATGTGGGATCGATTGTCATTAAGTGTAGTTATTTTTTAAGTTTCAAGGACGAATTGATCGAAAGATTAAAAGCTTTTATTAAGGAAAGTTTTGGTCTGATGTCACATCGATAAGTATTTTTTTTCAATTCAAACAAATACTGATTTTGAACTTTAAAATACATTATGTCATTGTAAATAATCACTAAGAAAGAAGTCAGTGTCTTGTTCGCAATGTAACTCTCATCTATTTCAAGTATAACAACGTTGACAAGGAAAAAATATTTCCAGGCAAAAGACAAGGACAGCGGGGAATTCGGAAAAATTGAATACCACAAGAACTCCTGGACTAAATCCGCCGAAGAATACTTCAGCCTGGAAACTGATACAGGAGTAATCAGTAACATAAAGACATTCGAGAACGTTCCTCCAAGTGTACTGCCGTTCAAGTTTAGTGTCACCGCGCGTGACAACCCGAATTCAGCGCAGGACTATAACATTGCTAGGACTTCAGTTGTGGTAGGTTTATTAGATCTTTTTAGTTTAGCAACTCCTTATAACATCTTCACGAGAATCTTATTGTACAAGAACCGATTATCTAGTACGTGTCACGATTTGTCTTTTTGCTCGCGTAACTGGGCGTTTTTCAAAAAAAGTGTAGGTACGTCGTTAAGGAAAAAATTAAGAAATTTTCACTTTTTCCAGTGCGCCACGAAAATTAGTCATACATTTAGTATCGTTAATTTTCGTGACGAACCGGAAAAAGTTAAAATTTCTTAATTTTTTCCTTAACGATGTACAATTGTACACTTTAAAAAAAAACCGTCCAACTATAGTCAAGATGATTTTTTTTAGATAAACCTCCTCCAAAAAGACAACCAACTCGTAGTAGAAGTATCCAATATCAACTCCG
This sequence comes from Tortrix viridana, assembly GCA_963241965.1. NCBI lineage: Eukaryota > Metazoa > Arthropoda > Insecta > Lepidoptera > Tortricidae > Tortrix > Tortrix viridana. The sequence goes on from OY725181.1 coordinate 7,948,905, forward strand.
AGGCCCTACGCCGTCGAGCCCGAGGCCTGCTCGACGCAATTGAAGAAAAAAGTGGACTCATAGCTGGTCTAGAGAAAGTCACTGATAGACACTATTTGGGAGAAAATGGGACTTTGGAGAGCGACGCCAAAGGGACTGATGTGTGGCTGTACTTGTTGGATCCCAACACTGGAGATATATTGACGAGAGAATCAGTAGCTGTTAAAAAGTGAGTGTTTGTATTTTAACACAACCACCCAAAAAAAGGAGTGATATATTTTTCAAAAATGGTACACCTGTATAACTTTAAATGCGAAGATTTATTGCAATTGCAATAGTCTCCTAATGTGTTTCTATTGGGATTAGGCCGTTAATATGAATTTTATTTACTTTCGACTATTACTACGTGGGTACAGGTTATCCTAAGCAGAGTCGCGTACAATTTTATTTACTCTCATATTTTAACTCTATGATAAATTTATAATTGTATAGGTAATTATGTTGTGGACATTTCATCTTGATTGATGCTTCATCACGAGTGACACAAGAAATTGTCGTTGAATAAAATTGTATCGTGATTAGAATATATTTGAAATTCGAAAACCATTACAGCATCGGCAGCGTTAACGTAAAGTGAACTTTACATTACAATCACTAGATAAGATTTTACACGACGACAGCAGCAACACTGACGGACGCAAAGCTAGTTATAACCTACAGTTTCTCAACGCGTTGTAGAGGTTTTACGATATGGGTGTAGATAAAATTATATAATATCTAACGCTGCTATAAAACGTTGTTACATTTACTTCTTTTTTGTACGCAAGTTTGTGTAACGCGTGCGGTCACGAAAACGTAAGAGCTAAAGCCCAGAAATGCCTTTGTTTAGTTAAATCGACAGCTAACCACACGGCTTTCCACAGAGCAATAGACGGCGGCCTAAACAAAGCGGTAGCGGCGCGGCTACAGGCGGCCGTGAGCCAGGTGCGCGCGCCGCTGGCGGCGCAGGAGCCGCCGCGCCGCCCGCGCCTCGCCGCCGCGCCGCTCGCCACCGCGCTGCCCGCCGCGCTGCTGGCGCTGGCCGCGCTCGTGCTCGTCGCCGCCAGCGCCGCCACCATCTACATCTGCGCCTCGTGGAACAGGTAACCTACTGCAGGAGCCGCCGCGCCGCTCGCCACCGCGCTGCCCGCCGCGCTGCTGGCGCTGGCCGCGCTCGTGCTCGTCGCCGCCAGCGCCGCCACCATCTACATCTGCGCCTCGTGGAACAGGTAACCTACTGCAGGAGCCGCCGCGCCGCTCGCCACCGCGCTGCCCGCCGCGCTGCTGGCGCTGGCCGCGCTCGTGCTCGTCGCCGCCAGCGCCGCCACCATCTACATCTGCGCCTCGTGGAACAGGTAACCTACTGCAGGAGCCGCCGCGCCGCTCGCCACCGCGCTGCCCGCCGCGCTGCTGGCGCTGGCCGCGCTCGTGCTCGTCGCCGCCAGCGCCGCCACCATCTACATCTGCGCCTCGTGGAACAGGTAACCTACTGCAGGAGCCGCCGCGCCGCTCGCCACCGCGCTGCCCGCCGCGCTGCTGGCGCTGGCCGCGCTCGTGCTCGTCGCCGCCAGCGCCGCCACCATCTACATCTGCGCCTCGTGGAACAGGTAACCTACTGCAGGAGCCGCCGCGCCGCTCGCCACCGCGCTGCCCGCCGCGCTGCTGGCGCTGGCCGCGCTCGTGCTCGTCGCCGCCAGCGCCGCCACCATCTACATCTGCGCCTCGTGGAACAGGTAACCTACTGCAGGAGCCGCCGCGCCGCTCGCCACCGCGCTGCCCGCCGCGCTGCTGGCGCTGGCCGCGCTCGTGCTCGTCGCCGCCAGCGCCGCCACCATCTACATCTGCGCCTCGTGGAACAGGTAACCTACTGCAGGAGCCGCCGCGCCGCTCGCCACCGCGCTGCCCGCCGCGCTGCTGGCGCTGGCCGCGCTCGTGCTCGTCGCCGCCAGCGCCGCCACCATCTACATCTGCGCCTCGTGGAACAGGTAACCTACTGCAGGAGCCGCCGCGCCGCTCGCCACCGCGCTGCCCGCCGCGCTGCTGGCGCTGGCCGCGCTCGTGCTCGTCGCCGCCAGCGCCGCCACCATCTACATCTGCGCCTCGTGGAACAGGTAACCTACTGCAGGAGCCGCCGCGCCGCTCGCCACCGCGCTGCCCGCCGCGCTGCTGGCGCTGGCCGCGCTCGTGCTCGTCGCCGCCAGCGCCGCCACCATCTACATCTGCGCCTCGTGGAACAGGTAACCTACTGCAGGAGCCGCCGCGCCGCTCGCCACCGCGCTGCCCGCCGCGCTGCTGGCGCTGGCCGCGCTCGTGCTCGTCGCCGCCAGCGCCGCCACCATCTACATCTGCGCCTCGTGGAACAGGTAACCTACTGCAGGAGCCGCCGCGCCGCTCGCCACCGCGCTGCCCGCCGCGCTGCTGGCGCTGGCCGCGCTCGTGCTCGTCGCCGCCAGCGCCGCCACCATCTACATCTGCGCCTCGTGGAACAGGTAACCTACTGCAGGAGCCGCCGCGCCGCTCGCCACCGCGCTGCCCGCCGCGCTGCTGGCGCTGGCCGCGCTCGTGCTCGTCGCCGCCAGCGCCGCCACCATCTACATCTGCGCCTCGTGGAACAGGTAACCTACTGCAGGAGCCGCCGCGCCGCTCGCCACCGCGCTGCCCGCCGCGCTGCTGGCGCTGGCCGCGCTCGTGCTCGTCGCCGCCAGCGCCGCCACCATCTACATCTGCGCCTCGTGGAACAGGTAACCTACTGCAGGAGCCGCCGCGCCGCTCGCCACCGCGCTGCCCGCCGCGCTGCTGGCGCTGGCCGCGCTCGTGCTCGTCGCCGCCAGCGCCGCCACCATCTACATCTGCGCCTCGTGGAACAGGTAACCTACTGCAGGAGCCGCCGCGCCGCTCGCCACCGCGCTGCCCGCCGCGCTGCTGGCGCTGGCCGCGCTCGTGCTCGTCGCCGCCAGCGCCGCCACCATCTACATCTGCGCCTCGTGGAACAGGTAACCTACTGCAGGAGCCGCCGCGCCGCTCGCCACCGCGCTGCCCGCCGCGCTGCTGGCGCTGGCCGCGCTCGTGCTCGTCGCCGCCAGCGCCGCCACCATCTACATCTGCGCCTCGTGGAACAGGTAACCTACTGCAGGAGCCGCCGCGCCGCTCGCCACCGCGCTGCCCGCCGCGCTGCTGGCGCTGGCCGCGCTCGTGCTCGTCGCCGCCAGCGCCGCCACCATCTACATCTGCGCCTCGTGGAACAGGTAACCTACTGCAGGAGCCGCCGCGCCGCTCGCCACCGCGCTGCCCGCCGCGCTGCTGGCGCTGGCCGCGCTCGTGCTCGTCGCCGCCAGCGCCGCCACCATCTACATCTGCGCCTCGTGGAACAGGTAACCTACTGCAGGAGCCGCCGCGCCGCTCGCCACCGCGCTGCCCGCCGCGCTGCTGGCGCTGGCCGCGCTCGTGCTCGTCGCCGCCAGCGCCGCCACCATCTACATCTGCGCCTCGTGGAACAGGTAACCTACTGCAGGAGCCGCCGCGCCGCTCGCCACCGCGCTGCCCGCCGCGCTGCTGGCGCTGGCCGCGCTCGTGCTCGTCGCCGCCAGCGCCGCCACCATCTACATCTGCGCCTCGTGGAACAGGTAACCTACTGCAGGAGCCGCCGCGCCGCTCGCCACCGCGCTGCCCGCCGCGCTGCTGGCGCTGGCCGCGCTCGTGCTCGTCGCCGCCAGCGCCGCCACCATCTACATCTGCGCCTCGTGGAACAGGTAACCTACTGCAGGAGCCGCCGCGCCGCTCGCCACCGCGCTGCCCGCCGCGCTGCTGGCGCTGGCCGCGCTCGTGCTCGTCGCCGCCAGCGCCGCCACCATCTACATCTGCGCCTCGTGGAACAGGTAACCTACTGCAGGAGCCGCCGCGCCGCTCGCCACCGCGCTGCATGCCGCGCTGCTGGCGCTGGCCGCGCTCGTGCTCGTCGCCGCCAGCGCCGCCACCATCTACATCTGCGCCTCGTGGAACAGGTAACCTACTGCAGGAGCCGCCGCGCCGCTCGCCACCGCGCTGCCCGCCGCGCTGCTGGCGCTGGCCGCGCTCGTGCTCGTCGCCGCCAGCGCCGCCACCATCTACATCTGCGCCTCGTGGAACAGGTAACCTACTGCAGGAGCCGCCGCGCCGCTCGCCACCGCGCTGCCCGCCGCGCTGCTGGCGCTGGCCGCGCTCGTGCTCGTCGCCGCCAGCGCCGCCACCATCTACATCTGCGCCTCGTGGAACAGGTAACCTACTGCAGGAGCCGCCGCGCCGCTCGCCACCGCGCTGCCCGCCGCGCTGCTGGCGCTGGCCGCGCTCGTGCTCGTCGCCGCCAGCGCCGCCACCATCTACATCTGCGCCTCGTGGAACAGGTAACCTACTGCAGGAGCCGCCGCGCCGCTCGCCACCGCGCTGCCCGCCGCGCTGCTGGCGCTGGCCGCGCTCGTGCTCGTCGCCGCCAGCGCCGCCACCATCTACATCTGCGCCTCGTGGAACAGGTAACCTACTGCAGGAGCCGCCGCGCCGCTCGCCACCGCGCTGCCCGCCGCGCTGCTGGCGCTGGCCGCGCTCGTGCTCGTCGCCGCCAGCGCCGCCACCATCTACATCTGCGCCTCGTGGAACAGGTAACCTACTGCAGGAGCCGCCGCGCCGCTCGCCACCGCGCTGCCCGCCGCGCTGCTGGCGCTGGCCGCGCTCGTGCTCGTCGCCGCCAGCGCCGCCACCATCTACATCTGCGCCTCGTGGAACAGGTAACCTACTGCAGGAGCCGCCGCGCCGCTCGCCACCGCGCTGCCCGCCGCGCTGCTGGCGCTGGCCGCGCTCGTGCTCGTCGCCGCCAGCGCCGCCACCATCTACATCTGCGCCTCGTGGAACAGGTAACCTACTGCAGGAGCCGCCGCGCCGCTCGCCACCGCGCTGCCCGCCGCGCTGCTGGCGCTGGCCGCGCTCGTGCTCGTCGCCGCCAGCGCCGCCACCATCTACATCTGCGCCTCGTGGAACAGGTAACCTACTGCAGGAGCCGCCGCGCCGCTCGCCACCGCGCTGCCCGCCGCGCTGCTGGCGCTGGCCGCGCTCGTGCTCGTCGCCGCCAGCGCCGCCACCATCTACATCTGCGCCTCGTGGAACAGGTAACCTACTGCAGGAGCCGCCGCGCCGCTCGCCACCGCGCTGCCCGCCGCGCTGCTGGCGCTGGCCGCGCTCGTGCTCGTCGCCGCCAGCGCCGCCACCATCTACATCTGCGCCTCGTGGAACAGGTAACCTACTGCAGGAGCCGCCGCGCCGCTCGCCACCGCGCTGCCCGCCGCGCTGCTGGCGCTGGCCGCGCTCGTGCTCGTCGCCGCCAGCGCCGCCACCATCTACATCTGCGCCTCGTGGAACAGGTAACCTACTGCAGGAGCCGCCGCGCCGCTCGCCACCGCGCTGCCCGCCGCGCTGCTGGCGCTGGCCGCGCTCGTGCTCGTCGCCGCCAGCGCCGCCACCATCTACATCTGCGCCTCGTGGAACAGGTAACCTACTGCAGGAGCCGCCGCGCCGCTCGCCACCGCGCTGCCCGCCGCGCTGCTGGCGCTGGCCGCGCTCGTGCTCGTCGCCGCCAGCGCCGCCACCATCTACATCTGCGCCTCGTGGAACAGGTAACCTACTGCAGGAGCCGCCGCGCCGCTCGCCACCGCGCTGCCCGCCGCGCTGCTGGCGCTGGCCGCGCTCGTGCTCGTCGCCGCCAGCGCCGCCACCATCTACATCTGCGCCTCGTGGAACAGGTAACCTACTGCAGGAGCCGCCGCGCCGCTCGCCACCGCGCTGCCCGCCGCGCTGCTGGCGCTGGCCGCGCTCGTGCTCGTCGCCGCCAGCGTCGCCACCATCTACATCTGCGCCTCGTGGAACAGGTAACCTACTGCAGGAGCCGCCGCGCCGCTCGCCACCGCGCTGCCCGCCGCGCTGCTGGCGCTGGCCGCGCTCGTGCTCGTCGCCGCCAGCGCCGCCACCATCTACATCTGCGCCTCGTGGAACAGGTAACCTGCTGCAGGAACTCCTCGTCACTCAACTCCGCGACCCATCGCTACTTGATACCTACATGTGATCTGCACTCGTTCAGCGTAGGCTCCCGTTGGAAGACTTTTAGCCTTTGAAATCTAGTCTATATACCTGTTTTTTTCTTCAGATACAAGAAGCACAAGGAGCAAGCGGTGCAACACTACGGCACTCTTAGTATGAGTGCAGCGCCGCCCCGACCCAACTCCGGTTACGAATCGAGTGAGGATGATCCCGCGCCCAGATACGAGACTCAGGTACCGACCATGAAAAACTATTACAAATGCAGAAGGAAATTTAATTAAAGAAGGAAGCTGATCAGCTGAAGATGCAATTTTAAAATCATGGTATTTTAACTCGCAGTTGCACTCCCGAAGGCTTTGCACATATCAGTTATCGCTTTCCTTTTCTTTGTCAAATGAAAGTAAAGGACAGAGCTAAAGTTTATCAGCCCTATTTTTATATTTTATTATAGGTTTTGAACATGGCGGTAGACGACGCAGATCTCCAGTTGGACTTCAGCCCGAACAATCACGCGTTCAACATCCACAGTGTGCAATATTTGGCCAAAGATAATGGTATACATATAAATATATTTTATGTTATGACACCTAAATTTACTGCTTATAATTCCAAAATTAACTTAGTGCCTATTACAAATTTCTAAGAATTCTATTCTGTTTTTTGACGACTATGTACTTTATCTATTATGGAAATTTAAACACTGCCAATATAAGAATCTCGGTAACCTTAAATAACACGGGACAATCCTAGCGCTGGCCGTGATGCGTTTTTCTAATTTTAATATATTACCCGAGTGCTGTGGTAAGAAAAAATAATTAGAAAATGTAATCTAATCTATCCGATGAATGTATAAATTTACCCCTTTAATTCCACAAAGGATAAGATACATTAATATTCTTATTCAGGTGAGCGAAGTCCAACATTGTCGGAGACCGCGACCGCCCGCGCGTCCAGCGTCAACGAAAGCGGAACCCTCAACAACCACCACTTCGACACAAACAGTTTCTCCCGCAACACACAAACTCTGAACCGGAGGGCGCCGCAGAACCAGAACCATCCATTGAATAATGCTCTAGGGACCTTGCCCAGGGTCAACAATAACAACGTTGCAGGGGGGTTGCTAGCTACGACCTTGGGGAGAAAGATTAACGGTGGCAATAACCATAAGAAGAAAGCGGCGCAACCGATCATGGCGTATGATGACATACCCGGATTGCAAAGGTCAGTGAAGGTTTCATTTTATATTTCGCACGATTTTTAATTTCATTTCTCCATTCAATAAAAAAAATCTTCACGTCTTCAATAGATCTATGTGAAATTTAGTAGTTACAGAGAAAGTTTATAGCCGAGGGAATAGCAATAAGCGACTTCTACGCGGACAGTGTCGCGGGTAAAACTGCGAAATAGTATTTGTTTGTCTGTTCCGTCTTTACGGTTGAATACTTCAACCGATCTATGTGAAATTGGTACAGGAATAGATTGTAGGCTGGAGTTAGACACAGTATATATACTTTTTACCCTCGGAAATCGAACAGTTCCCGAGGAAAGAACAATAAACGACTTCTACGCAGACGAAGTCGCGGGAAAAAGCAAGTTATAAATAAATTAGCAACTATTATTAATTTTCTACCGAAACTTGTTAACTTTTCGTTGTTGAGTATTTACTTGGGACTGCTGTAATAGTTATTTATCCCTTGCCTTTCGCGGTTTAACTTTGCTAACTTATTCTCGTTCTGGGTTAAATTATAGTTTGAATAGTGCCCTCCGACCTTTTCAGCTAAGCTTGTTATTTATTCAGATTTATGACTTATATTCAACTTGCTTTCGTCCGCACTTTCGTACGCGTTTATCTCTTGTATCGTTTTTTCCTGGAACAATCAAATTTTCCGTATATTATTATAATTATCGAACTATATAATGTGCATTACTAACATTACTTATCAAAACCGGTCCATTTGAGACAGACAAACATACATTTGCATTATAAAACGTAGATATTAAGAAATAAACATAAGGAATCTTTATTTCAGTAAGTAACATAATCGTGAGCAAAGCCGACCTCTCCAATATTTTTATAATTATCAAAATTACGAGTCGTACCATTTTATACATAAATAAATATTTGCAGGGCGTCGGACAACGAGAACGTGACATTTGGTAAAAGAAATTTTACTGGCTTCACCTACGACCAATCTCCGGTGGAAACCACCACAGAGCTTTAGAACAAATCACTAAGGATTCCTAAAATCAGGGCAGCCATATTCCCACAACAACGTGAGGATTGAAGTGATTGTATACTGAATCTCGAACTGTTACTTAAGATAACAAAGTGATAACTCGTCCGTCCAAAATAATGGGACTATAATACTTAGCTTAGCTTTTTTGTGTTCAACGAATATTTTAAGCGTGAACGGAATACGACTGAATATGCTCCAACGTAGCACTTAATGTGAATAACGAATTTTTAGATAATGTTATACTATAGGTACCTACGTCATAAGTGTACTTACTTAGCGAAGGCTAGTCTTTTGTAATGATGAATAAATTGTGCATAATAGGTGTTTTGTATCGAGTTGTAAATAGAGGCATTACCCTGATAGTGTGTACATGTTGTAGGGTACCTGCGAGTATACAGGTACAAATTGTTTTTTGAACTCTAAAGCTGGGCCCGGATTTGTATGGATTTTGATTGAAAACTTTAACAATTGTAAAATTTAAACTAGCGTGAGACATTATTAGAAACAAAAAACGAACACTCAACTTTACTCACATCCACCACTGGTCCGAAACATGTCGGGCCGTTACCTGACTAAAATGTGAGTAAACCGTTTGTTCATCTTTTGTTTCTGATTGATTGAAACGCATTTTGGTGATGCAAGTTTTCAAATTCTTATGGCAGTAAATATTAACGCTTTAATAATTAGAAACGTTTTGAATTTTACGCCACCATTGTTTTATTTATCACAGCTTTGGAATATCTGGTCCCGACTTTAGTTCGAAACACGTAAATTCTGGGGTCCTAGTGAAAAGGGGTATAAGTCAACTTAACTCGTAATAAAAAAGGATATAAATCATATACAGAGTACACTAGGCTTATACCCTTCTTCACGTAAAGTTTAGAAGACTTATACCCTTTTTCACTAGGACCCCAGAATTATGGCCTGTGCCATTTGGTAATATGTTAACTTTTTCATCTTTTTAATTGAAAATTGTCTATATTGTGATAATTTTTGCCAGTTGAGAAAAATAAATTGCCTTACTTTTTATGTCTTCAGGATGACTTCCTTTGTTATAATTTTTGTACGAATTTTGTGCCAGTTACTTTTAAATTAAACAATGTAGGTTTTTAATTCAAAAGTAAATAATATATCATATAGCATAATACATTGAAAAATGCTCAGTTTTTATAATCATTTTATGAACCTGGCTCTAAAGTGCTTTGTGCCAAACAAACTAACATTTTTTTTAAATATTTACTTGTATTTATTGTATTGGCTAGGATCGTAAAATGTTACCTTAAAATCTCCTTTGTGTAAATTTGTAAATTTTATATAAAATAAGTTGATTGTGGAAATATAAAAGATTGTATTATAATTATGTGGAAGTAGATTGTTAATATAATTTTTTAAATAAATTAATTTTTATTTTGAGCGGACTTTTGTTTCAAATACCTATTCTGTACCCAAGATCTTAGTGAGGGTTAAATCAAATAAACTCTGCGGTCCGAACCTTTGTTTGCGAAGTGCAACGCCGCACCATCGTGAAGAGCACTCTCCCTGACGAGGGACTCCTTATGAGTCCGAAACATGTCGGACTGATCCGGCTTATAATAGTGAGTTTTACTACCGCACTCAGAGACGTCAATTAAGTTTTAAGTTACATTAAAGTAGCTGCTGTCACTTTCTTTGCTATAGCAATAGAATAAGACGCAGCAACTTTAATGACACTTAAAAAATAATTGACGTCTCTGAGTGCGGCCGTTAGCCGTTTATCCATTACATTGAATCATGTCTCACGTTGGTTTAAATGTAGTTTTTAGAGTTCCGTACCTCAAATGAGAAAACGGAACCCTTATAGGATCTTTTTGTTGTCCGTCTGTCTGTGTGTCTGTCAAGACCGTTTTTCTCAGGAACGCGTGGAGGTATCAAGTTGAAATTAATATCAAATACTTAAGTCTGCAATCCCTTGGATCAGTGAAAAAATCAAACATCGCAATCAAGTCAACGCAATCAAAAGATACGGCAGTTTATGCCGCATATTCAAGGGAGTCTCAAAGGAATCAAAACCTATAGAGTAGGGTTGCGTTAGCTTAGAAGTTTTTGACTTTTTCACAGCTCCAAAGGAAAACTCGAAAAAAGGGAAAAATTTCGAGACTCGATTCCCGTGATTTACGAACTGTTTGCATACCTACGAGTTTGTGCGGAACCCTCGGTACGCGAGTCCGACTCGCACTTGACCGGCTTTTTCCAAATTCTCTGACCATGAATTGGTAAATGTACGTATGTATATATTTATGTTTCACTTACCACAATTTTTCGGGCTAATGCAACTTTGATAACTATCTCTTACGTAGCCAGGTTTACAGAAACAGCCTCCAATGCACTGCTCAATGCAAGATGGAGGGTTGTTGATATTTTCGCAGGTTGTCGGACAAGAAGTTCCACATTCTTGGTATACTTCATTCTCTCCGCATATTTGAGGAGCTGAAACACATAGGATTTAGAAAGAAAGAAGAAGAAAGAAAGAAAGACATTTATTCACTACACAGAAGACACAAATATACAAAGATAAAATAAAGCAACAAAACAGGAAAAAAATAAACGCGGTGTGTCCTCGCGGCAGTGAAACGGACACTGGCTCAGCATTATGCTGAGGTGTCAGACACCTACAGCGCTGATTTTCAGCCAGCACCGTCAGTGACTCACGGAACGCCGTACAAACATAATATATATACGTGTAAACTACTTATATAATATTAGCGACAAAAAAAAGAAAAAATAAATAAAATAAAAAAGCATTCATAAATACCGATATACAGCCATGATATAAAAAAAGAGTAAAATAAAAGGCCAAAATAAAAAGGTAATTTTAAAAAACAACAGGTTGGCATATTAATGAATGAATGGCATATTTAGATTATTTAAATATGATAAAAGTTTTGTTTTGACTGAGGTCTATCAATAATTGGCCACCGGAAACATTCCTGATTTGCTATGTGAAATATGTACCAAACTGAATAGTTTTTTTTTTATTTTTTTTTAAAATTATCATTAAGGAAACAAACAGTCATACAAAAACAAGATAATATCTTGCAAGAAACATAAATAGACCTATAGTTCCATCAAAGTAAATAGATTACAAAATATAACCGTTTTACAAAACAATAAAACGGGTATTTTAAGCCGAAGGAAAGCGCAGCATTTAATGTGAAAGAGGTGTCTATACTCGCCTTTATATGCCTCTACTTACGTGTGTACCATGCTTTATTTCACCTGTCATGTGTCTATGATAACCGTTTATGGTCACCTAGCTAGGCGGGAATCCATCTTCGTCATTGTAGTCTTCACCAGGAAGAAATTCCTATAATGCTGCGCTTTCCTTCGGCTTAAAATACCCGTTTTATTGTTTTGTAAAACGGTTATATTTGAAGCCTACTGGAAAGCGCAGCATTTAATGTGGAAGACGTGTCTGTTATCTGCTGGTGACATATAAACAAAACACACAATGTTGATATAGTAACATCATAACCAATCATGGAGGTTATAAAATATATCAGAATCGGAATAATGTAAAATATGTAAATTACCAAAATATTCATTTAGATAAAATGTAAAATAGCAAAATTATTAAACACATTTACCATCTAGTCGTGTTCAACATACCTAACTAAAGGGAAATATACCCTCAGATAATAATTCACCTAATTCTTAAGGGACCAATTAAAACCTCAAAATGATTATTGTTAAAATTCAAATCCAAGAAAAGGAATTTAACAAATCATCACAGTCATTATGTTTCTGCGCTTTATTTATTTTTCGGCAATAATATGTTTTGAAATTATTTAGTAGTAAATATTTTCTAAAGGTTTATTTTGTAACCATGCTAAGGAAGGCACTGCGCGAACTTATGGGATTGGAATTTAGAGTATGCCTACCCCGCATAACACAGGTCTTACCCATCTTTCAATTGTACTATGTACTAGCGGGCTTAGCTATACCCTTAATAGTAACTTATTAAACTCTTGAATCTTATTTTCCTTAATCCTTTGTTATTCTATCCCTGATCCATCAAAAACACAATTAACTAAGTTCACAAGTCAACCTTGTGAGGATATTTCCTGATAGTTGACTGACGATAACGACTGTTAACTATCTATCTGTCTTTGAGTCAAAATAGGCTGGTTACTATGAAACAGTAAGTCCAATACTTCATAATCATCCCTTTAATTCATGCTTCAAACTAAATTGAGAAATATAGATGAAGATAACAATAAGTTTGTGCTTCAGCATTGGCCCCGGGCCACAGAATTATTGAATCTCTGTGATTCTTGAAATTCAGTCTACTTATACTTATATTACTATCCACAAGCCATACAGTTTTCGTTCTGCAGCTAATAGTAAAAAGTAACAGCTCAATATAACATATCAAGCAGTGCCATTTAGCTGATTACTACCTAAGGGTCCTATATAGGGGAATTTGAAGGAGTTGAACTTGGAATCAGCTATAGCCTTTAGTTAGTCTATCTCACTAAAAAATTAGAAGATATTGCCTCGTTTTGCCCACGGTATGCTGCGATTGCAGACTATTGTGCACCAATATTGTGCCACAGTATAATCCTGATAGTCTTTCAGGTGAGTGTGGGTGTGGGCAAACATCTGGCTAACTCTTCTGCTTGAGATACTTTAGGGTTTGAACTGGTCTCTGTACACCCTGAAAAAGCATCTACTTAGTGGGGCTTCAAAAGATCTGTTTGCTCCCTTATCTAAGGTTACTATCTTTTGCCCACGCCTCCAAATTTCCAAACTTTAATGTACCTCTGGTGAGGGGAAACTTGGTACTTATAGTACGAACAGATGGTAGGACGGGTTTGGAGATCCGCTCTCCAGAACCTTGCGTCCAAACTGGGACTATTAGAAGATATGTGCCCAGCGCCCTGTATAGAATATTCTATCACACGGGATTGGAAATCTGTTCTCCTGTACTAGTCTGGAACTACTAGGCGATTCACGGGATTGGAGATCCGTTCTCCAGTACCTAGAGTCCGGTCCGCCCGAACTACTAGGATATGTGATATATGTGCCCAGTGCCCTGTATAGAATGATCTATTACTCGAGACTGGAGATCCGCTCTCCAGTGTGTTTAAGTTGTTGGTATTACTAGGAAGTAAGTACCGAGTGTTCTGTATGGAACATTGAGGCACGGTGGAGAAAATATCCACTTGATACGGTAGTTTCAGGCTCAACTGAAGAGTATCTGTAAATTCTGTGTAGTAATCCTCCACATCAACTATAATGTATTTGGTTACTACAGCAGAGCAGATCGAGGTAAATACGTCTATTTCTGACTTTCCTCAACAGCTGAACACCTCCGTGGTGAGCTTGGTTGTCAGATCAGATGCCAATCGGATAACAGCCTGCCCCGAGACAAGCAATTTGCAATGGCATTGTATCTACTCAGAAGAGCAGGCACAAATTATATTGAACTGATCAGTCAGATCCAATAGTTGAAAGGTCAATCAGTAGCCATATTAAGAAAGTACCACTGACTAAAAAAGTCAGATAAGGTGACTTCAGAATCACAAACCGATAATCCTGGTCTAACAAGGTCTATAAGAATTAAAAATGCTCTTGAGCATTTAGAATTATAAAAACAAAATCTTTGTGTCTAAAATAATGCTCATTGAAGGTACAAGTGTCATGTCTTTAAAAATTAGGAACAAGTTACAATATGTATGAATGTAGATCGTGCAAAAGCCATGACTGTAATGTGTAATACTTTTTTTTTTTTTTTTTTAATTTATTTTTATTATTTATTTAAAAAAATTATTATATTATGAATTATTTATGAATCCAAAAATTATCATATCAGCCAAAATCACATCCACTGATGGACATAGGCCTTCCTCAAAGATCACCACTGTTGGGTCCTGTGTTACTCCTAAAGTGATGAAATTGAGTAAACATTTAAAAAATAATGGACTTTGTTTGACACTTAATAAATTCTTTCCTCATGGATAAGAACCGATTTTTGGTAGTTGACTTGCCACTTTAAGCTCTCCAGCAACTCCAAGGCCGCCGAGGCCTGCTGAGTCCGTATGGAGTGGTCCTGATAGACCAACAGGAATCCATCTAGGTAAACTAGCATGCGTCTTCCTCTCTTGTCTAGCTAGGATTTTTGCAATCCAGTAAGAACTGCCTGTGAAAAGGCAGGGGGCAAAAGGGTAATGAAGACATCTGAGGTACTTCTCCCTTGTTAATGAGGTGGAGGAATAGCCATTGGAACTAGCAAATTGGGTAATTCTAAATTCCTGGTCTGAAATCTAAAGTTTTATTAGCCAAACTTAAGGCTTCTTAAATTCTGGTACTGCAAGGATATAAGGTGAACATTCTTTGTGCCAACATAATTGTCGAAAACCTGCAGATTAAAAATGGGTCCCGAAACCCTGTATTTCTTTGCAGCAACAAAAACTTTAACAGAAAGCTGCTTAATACATTAAAAACAAAAAAATCTTTAAAAACCATTTAAAGATCAGAGATCTTAAATTCGTTTTATTACCTGAACAAAAGGTTCTGTAAAAAGCTATTAGCTTATTATATAGCTTCTAAAAAGAAACTGATTATTAATTACATAATAAAGCTGTTGGCACCCGATATATTCAACTTTCCTAGAATAGAACAGAACTAGGCATTTACCTTTAAAGAGTAGCTTCCCACTTCCCTTGAGTAAAAGGTAGCAATATTACTTTTCCTTACTAAAATCCATATATGACTTATTGGAATAAATGATTTTATCATATTTCGGACTCACATCCATAGCTTATTAATAACTTTAATAACTATTCTATAAAAATGGCAAGAAATGTTCATATTTTCTAAAGACTGGGAGCTGATACCAGGTCTGTAGACCACCCTGAGTTGAAATGAAATATTTCAATTTCACTTTTTGAAAGTAACTCTCTATGCCACAAAAATTTAAATAAAGTCAACTCTTACTACTTTATGATTAAGGCGATGAGCCAAAGAGCATAGACAATATTTTATTGATAAGAACATTTGGGTTTATATCCTCCGGAGATTTGACTACCCAATTGACTACTGCTTGCAGGCCAGAGATCCGCTCTCCTCCTGAGCAGGGTCCTCTGTTATAACTGGGCATGGGAGAAAGCCGCCGTGGCCGTCTCTTTGCCCATGGAATAATCCTTAGCTGAGTAAACACATTCACCGCCGCTTAATCTCCAAATATATGTAATTTTGACACGACAGTGTGTCACCGGCGACGAATGTGTTAAAGTACATCAGACCGTCATTACGTTTTCAATCAATCAATAAATTCGTTATTTGCAATAAATACGGTACAAAAGCTCTCAAACATACCAATTCAATAAAACCTGCTGTAGCAAGCTGAGAACATACTACGGGGAATTTAACTCACGTTCGGTGGGCAAAAGTCAGTGTACCGCACATTACAAGAAAGAGGGTTGTCTCTGTTCGATCTAAAATTTGATCATCAGGCAAGATTGCAATTATACCACTGCTCATCGCAGCAAATCATGCAAAACATGTCAAAAGACCCACCTGAGCTCATGAGGGCGTCAATCCGTAGATCTTCGCCTTTACCTCGTTTATTTGGGAGCCGCGAGGAAGTACATTCATCCTCTGAGGACGAGAAATTGGAATAGCTAGCTGGAACTCGACGATCGACGAAGCCGACTTAGCACGTGGACTTTGCGCCGCGTTGTCTTCTGACTTCATCGTTACACGTCACTATCGCGACACCCACTAATACTTATTTAGTAAAAGAATTCTCTTTTAATTTTACTGGAAAACACTTAAAAACAAAGTTTTAATTCTTAATCGTGCATAATGGCGGCGAGTCAAAACACACAATGACGAAGATGGATTCCCGCCTAGCTAGGTGACCATAAACGGTTATCATAGACACATGACAGGTGAAATAAAGCATGGTACACACGTAAGTAGAGGCATATAAAGGCGAGTATAGACACCTCTTTCACATTAAATGCTGCGCTTTCCAGTAGGCTTCAAATAAATATTTTGTCGAAACAGGGTAATAGGTATGTACTCGTACCCTACATCTTACTCGCGAGATCATAAGTATTCATTTACAATATAAGTGAAAGGAACAGAAAAGTAATTAAACAAAACAATAGGTTTGTGTTTAAACTTAATAAGGTAACAATGCAGTCAACAATTGTTGATTACACGACTTAAAATTAAAAATTTACGAGACAGGTTAAAAATGACCATCAGCAGAAAAGTAAACGCCTTAAAGCACTGCTGTATTTACCCAGTGATAACGAAAATATATCTAAATCTACAAATATTACATTATAATCACGACAAGCTCGCCTAAAGAAAGCATTCTTAGCATAATTAGACCTACAGAAGCTGATGTGAAAAGTTAGGGGGTTGCGTACGGGAACACAGCGGGGTAATTTAAAGGATACTTTTTGAAGAAGAGAGGGTGAGTCAATCTGATTATTTACTAATTTGTATAGAAAAATTTGGTCCAAATATACACGGCGTTTTGCTAAAGGGGCAAGACCATGGCATTTGTTATTATTGCTGACAGAAATGTCAAGACCTAGGCGGTAGTTGAGCGACTTCAATAATTTATTCTGAATTTTTTCAATACGTGTTTTGTGAATAGCGTATTGAGGGGTCCAAATAATGCAACCAAATTCAAGAATACTGCGGACATACGAGGAATATAGGATTTTTAGAGTATTTGAGTTTCTGAAAGGTTTACATAGCCTAAGTATCAATCCTAACTGTTCATAAGCCCTTGCGGAAATATTATCTAAATGTGGGTTGAAACTGAGCTTAGAGTCTAGGATAATACCCAAGTCACGAATCTGGGAAACCCTTTTTATAGCCTTACCCGAAAAACTGTAATTTAAAATAAGTGGTTCTCGCTTACGGGAAAAAGTTATGCAGCTACATTTATCAAGGTTGAGTTGCAATTGATTTGAAGCACAATAGGTAGCAAAGCTCTCAAGATCCCTTTGCAGATCAAGGCAATCGTTCTTAGTTTTAATAAATTTATATATTTTAGTGTCATCTGCATAAACAAGATGCCTTGACCTGGAAAACGATGTGCCCAAATCATTAACATATAGAATAAATAATAATGGTCCTAAATGAGAGCCCTGAGGCACCCCGGAGTTTATAGGTAAGAACCTTGAAGTAAAGCCTTTTAAAGACACTGCCTGGCTACGATTGTGAATATATGAGTCAATCCATCTATGAAGGTCACCATGAATACCGATTTCGTGTAATTTATGTAAAAGCAGACAATGGTCAATTTTATCAAACGCTTTTGCGAAATCGGTATATACGGTGTCGACCTGATAACCGGCGTCAAGCGCATCCAAAATAAAACTAGTGAAAGTAAGGAGATTAGTGTCAACACTACGACCTCGGAGGAAACCATGTTGGTCTTGGGAAATTAAACGAAGGACAGAGTTTGTTAATTCAGAAGTCACTATTTTTTCAAATATTTTGCCGAAAGCACACAGTTTAGAAATTGGTCTATATTGTGGCACATCCTGCTTATCCCCGCATTTGAATATAGGCGTAATGAAAACTGTTTTCCAAGTAGAAGGATATCGGCCTTCAGATAAAGATTTGCGAAAGATAATAGTGAGAGGTAAAGCTAGTTCCTTGCTACAACGAGAGATAAGAAAAGGATGAATTTGATCAAGCCCCGCGCCTTTGTTTACATTTATTTGTTGCAATTGTTTTAAAACTATGGAATTACTAATGTTGATTGAAGAGATATTTACGGGAGAATTATCTGAATGATGGCTTAAGGTGGTGGAAGAAGGACACCCGCTGGCTGGGATGAAAACTGAGTGGAAGTAATCATTGAAGTAGTTAGCTATTGTGCCACAGTCAGTAGATGAGTTATTGCCATACGTCATGCAGTCGGGAGTTTTATTAGCAGCAAATTTCGACTTAATAAAGGACCAGAAAATAGTTAATGATAAAATATAAACCTTTTGCCACCATATATTTTTAATGAATTTATACGAAATTATCAAGAGTCAAAACCCTCGTGAATAGTTTTTTTAACTGTATTTTATGGATAAACGAATGTGCGGAGTCCAATCCCGCACCGTTGTGAAAATCACTCTCCTCTGATACTCTGTTTCGGCTAATAATCATGGGTTTTAGCCGTTGGTCTATTACCTACACTGAATCATGTCTCACGTTGATTTAAATGTAGTTTTTTTGTTACTCTTGAATTGACCTTTAATTAACGTACCTACTCTTCTGTTTCACTCACCAAAATCTGTCGGGCTAACCTCCAGAGGTGTCGACGCCGAAACCTCAACTCCTGCTACAACTAGCGATACAAATATTACCAACATTGCGAGCTGAGTGATTGTTTAGTACAAGCCTCTATAACCCGTTTTTTATGACCACACTGTCATGGCATATAAAGATAAACATTAATAGGTACTAATATTTTGATTGCTAAATTTAAAGTCTGTCTCTTCGATATATATACCTCCCTTTACTTAGAATAAGAAGAAAATAAAAGTCTAAATGAAATGCATTTTATTTTAAAACCTTTATGACACATGGCAAAATTTACATTGGAATGCGCTTAGTTTTAATAAAATAAAATAAATAAATATCGGGGACAATCTCACACAAATTAAACCTAGTCCCAAACTTAGCTATGGATGGATACTTAAATAGGTACATAGAAAACATCTAAGCCTCGGAACAAATATTTGTGCTCATCACATAAATATTTGCCGTTATCGAATCAAATCCGGGACCGCTAGTTTCGTAGGCAGGGTCACTACCAGCTATTTACAGTGTGATAATAAATCAGAATCACTATACCTTGAAACGTCTTTTGGGTTCGGTTGAAGTCGGTAAGACTCGCATGAGTATAAGAGTGAGTGAGTGAGAAGAACAAAACCGAAGGTTGTTTTAAGACTATCTTATCTTTGTTGTAAATGGTGCGAGAATGTTATGGGAGGTTATATCATAACTGAAAAGTGTTTTTCAACATTAAATGCTTATGTCGTGACACCCGTAGGTATTCAAACTCGTGTTCAAAACGGTTTAATAGACCAATCAAGAACACGTCTATTGACAGTTTTTATAAAAGCAAGAACCTGGCAATGATAAAACTTCCTTTTATTTACTTGTAACTTTATGCGCCTAAGTATTAACAAACTAAAAGAGACGTAAAAAGATAAAAGGAAATATTACTAATAATATTTTAAGATTATGGTCACCGGCAAAAACTCCTTAAACTCCTAATCTAAAATGCATCATAATAAATCAAAGGAAAAGGAAAATTGACGATCTCATGGATTTCATGAATTAATTAAATAAATACACTTTTATATTGTTACCCGAGACATCAATTAAAACTGGCATCCGGAAATTATCAAACGTTCCCAGAATTAATTAGAATCTGGACCCTCAAGAAACAAAGGTTAAAATTAAAGGTGGTGTTTTATCACAGGTCATTCGTTAATTATTTGAAACGGCTCCAAGGGTCGGAACTTCTTAGGAAATCTCGAATTTGGGACTCGATCCTCCTCCATAAAGAGCTTTTAAGTGTTCTTCCCTTTTAAGGAAGGGCTAGGTTTCGCCGGCCTTATTTACGTAAATAAGTTAAAAGGTAGATCGAAAATTGAATTGGGAATTTCGAAGGTATAATGTTTTCTTGTAGATCCAAACGTGGAATTTTTGGCTTAATTAATTAAAAGCTTTTAATTAACTTCTCATTTGTTTGTACTAAAGTCATTACTTATATTATGGTGTCTTGGAGCTGATGTGACGATGAAGTCGGCAGGTGCCAACGCTCTATCCGCTGCACTAAACGTAGACGTAGTTTGAACACTAAACTCGTTAGATTGACCTTGATGAGCAAGTTGGTGACTATACGAAATTTTTATTTCCGAGAAAATATAAATAACAAAAAATATAAATGTCTGAACCTATAGGGTACATAACTACTGATGTATATATCAGTAGTTTTACACGAATTGAGTAAACTTTTTCCACTTTATTTTGATCTGTTTTTAAAGGACATTTTCTTAATAATCACGTGCTTATTTCAAGTAACACAGCGCCGAGCCCACACAATTATATCAAAAGCAATCATTGTAATTAAGTAAAAGGTACAATTATAAGACCCTTGTACATTTAGCGCTCCTTTTAGGAAACGAACGTTTAGACCTTTAGTAATATATGTTATTTGTTATTTAGACATTATAATGATCTTTATTAAAATCTGTTTTATTCCTTTTTTTTCATCCTCGTACCAACTTACTATGTCTCTGGAAAAAAGGTCTAGGCTTAGGCTTTTTAGGCTTTTTTGTGATGGCTATCACAACAAAAATTCAATGGTTGTGTGTAAGATTGGATGGCTGCCAGTCCGTGACCGTGATATTAATAAATGTTTTTAAGATACTATGGCAAACACATTGTTTAAGTAATTTAGCTACCTACTTGTTTGTTCTCAATAATATATCTCAACTAGCATTTTATTGCGACTTCGTCCACGAAGCTAAGTCGTATCAAACTATCTCCATACCAAATTTCTGAAAAATTATGTGGATTTTTGAGAAATTTCACTGAAAATGAAACGATAAATCATTATTTTTAACCCACTTCAAAAAAGGAAGACGTTCTATGTTCCACTGTTCGTATTTGTTTTTATGTAGTTATGTTTACCGATTTCTTCGTTTGAATTCGATTTTTTCGTTTGAAAGGGTATACTTCCGAGGTGGTCCCATTGTCACACGTTAGAATTTGATGATAGGATCCATCAAAAATCGAATCGAATCGAGGGAACTCCTCAAAAGTTATAGGCACACATACAGCGATTTTGAAATTTCCTGTAATACCTTAAGAATTTGCATTCCAATAGCACATCTTGGTGAAGAGGAACTGATGATGAAGACGAGAGATGACCACCGGAACTCCGTAGTAAGTG
Source organism: Tortrix viridana (assembly GCA_963241965.1). Classification (NCBI taxonomy): domain Eukaryota; kingdom Metazoa; phylum Arthropoda; class Insecta; order Lepidoptera; family Tortricidae; genus Tortrix; species Tortrix viridana. Next base: position 7,970,193 of record OY725181.1, read on the forward strand.
ATTGAAGCCAGCAATGAGATTTCTTTATTAAGAATATGAAGCCACTTTTATACTCATTATAATGCATGTGGTGAAGTGCAACTGATGGTGAAGTACCGGGAGAACTCAATGATTAACGGCACTGCATCTTGGACAGCGATATTTTGGTAAGGGTGATGAGAAATTGGTATTAGGCTATTGTTTCTTAATGTGATGTTTATGTGCTTTAGTTTATCACATACCTAATAATATTAGGTGCATCACAAAAAAAAACAAATTTTAACAAAAATATAAAACTGTTGTCAAAAACCTACTACCACCAAGGGTTAAATAAAGAGGAGTCTTAGGAATTGCCTATTTAGTGCCTAATAGGTACATGCAATATATCGAAGTCGGTGGTAAGAATATTGGTGTCATTGCTATTGTGTACATACCTACCTGACACCGGCTTGGATATATTTCATGATCATGATTATAAAAAATCGTTCGATTCTGTGGAACACTGGGCCGTCTTTAATTCACTGGAAAGTTGCCGAATAGACTACAGATACATTCAGCTGCTGAAAAACCTATACCGAACAGCGACAATGACAGTGAAAATTCAAGGCTCCACAACAACCATACCATTCAAAAGAGGAGTACGCCAAGGGGACGTCATAACATAACCCCGAAGCTATTTACAAACGTACTCGAAGATGTAATTAAAACACTGCACTGTGATGGTTTTGGAATCGACTGACGGCACTAAACTACTTACGCTTCGCAGACCGAAATAGGTGTATACAGTTGGGATAGGGTACATTCGGCAAAGCTTAACGACGTCTTCAAGTCTAAAATCCCACAGACACTTAAAACAAGGGCCTTCGACCAGTGCGTCTGCGTGCGTTGCCGGCAATTACTTATACATGCGAGACATGGACGCTGCCGGTTGGGTTGATCCACCGTCTCAAGGTAAAACAAAGAGCTATAGAACGCGCAATGCTCGGAGTCTCTCTGTGGGACAAAATAAGGAACGAGATTATTCGCCGACGCACTACAGTCACTGACATCGGTAAAAGAGTTGTGCAACTTAAATGGCAATGGGTGGGCCACATTTGCCGCGTCGATGGAGCCAATAGACAGATGGAGCCAAAAATCGCTGAACTGGAGATCCCGAACCGGAGGCCGAAACTGAGGAAGACCACCAGCCAGAGGGTCGGACGATATACAGAAGACGGCAGGGCCGACCTGGACCAGAATCACCGCATCAAGAACGACATGGAAATCCATGGAAGAAGCATATGTTCAGCAGTGGACGAGTATATGCTGAGAAGAAGATAAAATAAATTTAATCGTCGAATTTACGACGTTGAACTTTTTCCAACGTAGATTTCGGTGACCTGCTTTCGTTTCAAGCACTATAATAATGAAATAGTTTTTGTGAACCGGTTTCATTACTTATTTAAATAATCCTACGAAAATAATTGTGTTCCATAAACCAACGATGAGAATTCTTGATAATTATATTTCAGGCAATATGTTAACCCTTATCAAAGGGCTCATAATCATTTCCATTTACAATGACAACCTTGCGAATGAAAATTATATTGTAGGACTCTGCACTTTCGAGTGTCTTATGGGTAATAGAAGGAGAGTTCAAACTTACTGGTTTTGTGGGTGTATTAAGTTTGTAGAAGTGGTAATTTATTCTAAGTGTAAAGTTAGCTCCACACATGAAACCTTCTTCATCTTGACAGCGCTCTTGTGCAGCTGCAGGCGCCAAGTTTAGCAAAAATGTTGTTTAGAAATCATGATGGATGCACGCGAGTTGGAAATAACGACGAAGCGGGATATATTTTTTAAAAGTTTATATTTTAAGTTAGGTTTTAAGAAGAAATATAATTATTGGCATATTCGTAGGACTTATTCGGCTTTACGTATATTTTGTACTTTTCTTGTGAGGAAAATGTGTTTGCAACAAAATGAAGGTTTTAATTTATCGTCAATAAATTTGTGTAATGAGAAAAGAAGAAAGAAAGATAAAACATATTTTGCCAGCGCCAGTAGAGTAAAACACGATAAGCAGGACAACATAGATCAGAATAAAATACAAGTTGTTACTAGACGTGTGCACCGCGCCGATCGGCGTAAAATCGACGTGTGAAAAATCTCCAATCTTTCACAGCAGATTATATTATGTCTTTACTTGTTATGTTTACCGTCTAAAGACACGTCCAAGTAAATGTCAAGTCATAGAAATCTGTCATTTCTGACGTGTCTCTGTCTGGGCATCTCTCTCAAGAGCAGTTTACTAAAACGGACTTTTGTCTGTCCATATCATGGGTGATCCATATGTACCGCGTGCTCTGGTGCCTACAACTTACGTACAATATGTGTGGTTGTTTAAAATAGTATTTATTAATAACTAGTAACCCACATCGGCTCCGCACGGGTTGAATTTCAAATAAAATCTCATTAAAACCTTGTCCTGACCTGACCATTACGAATACAATAAAAAAAAAACAGGCAAATCGGCCGAGCCGTTTTTAAGTGACGCGCTTTATTTATATAGATATATAGGAGACAATCTCACATAAAATGACTTGTAAACCAAGCTCTAGGCTTCTGCAATGCAATGTGGAATGTGTAAATACTCATTAACATAGAATAACATCCAATAAATACTCGCGCTCATTATGCAAATATATGTGAGCAGCAAACAATGAACCTTAAAAGTAAAAGCGACCTTAACTTCCTCAGAAACTAATACTTCTTTAACATCTCCCTTTTACTCAAAAACTTTTGAATGGTTCTCGAACAGCTTACTCCATGGTAAAAAATACTTCAGAAAATCAACAACCGTTTTCCTGAATTGTAAGTAAAATGCTTCCCTAACTAGTTTATTTAGCAACAACGAGGAATATGTTTGCGTGCAAACTACCCTCTTTTTGCAGAACATAAATCAATCCTGACGCACTCTCAACGCCTCTCCGTAGATTTGCGAGTTTTTTGCGTTTCTTCAAAAGGCATTCGGATAATGTTTTGTTGTATTGTTACAAATGAATTTTAGGAAAGTGTTCGCGCCAAGAACATTACTTTTGGTAGAGTCCTATGTTGATATTCTTAAACCAACATTTATTTTACCGGTGTATTAACAATGATTGCACGGAAACGTCCTTAATCTTTATTCACAAAAATCTAAACAAAGTAAGTACAAGAATGCAATATTGTATCTCCTCATACTGACGTAGCGATAGTGAACACAATGACACGACACTATACGTATAAAGCCTAACATTATTGATATTCCTAAATAAACAAATCTAGAAGCTACACAAGCGTCAGAAACAATTCGGTTCGCTATTCCATCGGATGATTCCTAATCCCAATTAACGTAGATAAGCCATATTAACCACAGCATTTCATTCTTACCGCGGGCTGATCGTCGATTCCAGCTAAACAAATCTGCGTGATTAGGCTCAGTCAGCATCGAAACATCTCATTAATTTGTCCTATTTCCTCCCCTCTATTGACTGTCGATCGAACCGTACTTGCCAAGAAAATAATTGGTAAAGGAAAATGTTATTCTTCTCCCTCTAATTGACTTTGGCTATTCGTGTTTGTGGTTTCCATAGGGTGAATAAAGAAGCAGTATTGGGTGGATCAATGAGAATAGCAAAAGATGCAGTAAGTTGGTTTCTGTTTTTTTTTACTCTGGATAACTCAGTATACAAACAAAATACATTTAATATATTGATGGGGTCGCAAAAAATGTTTACAGTTATACTGCTGAGTAAAAGCAGGTACGAATGCGCAAAGTTAAAGTTTGAAATAATAATACTCACAGACGTCAATTAATTTTTAAGTTTGATTAAAGTTGTTGCGTCTTATTCTATTGCTATAGCAAAGAAAATTACAGAATGAGAGTAGCAACTTTAATCAAACTTAAAAGTTAATAGACGTCTCTGAGTGCGGCCGTTACTTTTTTTCAAATTTCTTCAACATTTGTAGTGCTCGAAAACAAAGTAAATAAATGGACCGATAAACTGTATTTTGCCGGTGCGCCAAAGTTCACATAATAATTTGTAGTCCGAATGTATTGTTTCAGGATTTTTTAAATATCTAACTGGTAAATAGGGTTCGGTTAGGTTAAGTTTGTTTTAAAAAAATCCTAAAATCAGAACGGTTTTAGTAAGATTCACTTTAGGACTTGGGATGATTAAGAGTAACGATACATTCGGATAACAAATTTTTCGGTGAGCCAATATGGACCCACTTTACTCATAATTTCAATTGTGTACTTTCTTTACTGTTCAGTTAAGTCCCTGCGCGCTGCGCTCCTACTGTGTGTGTTCACTGTAAGTTTTCTTGTACATGTCTCATTCTTTCTCTGATTGTTCGCTAAGATAAAGTCTATGAAGTTTACAAGTTTCTAGGTTGGTAATGTTATTATCCTACACATGTTTGGGGTTCAGTGGCATATAAATACTAAGTACTCATATCATACTGGTGTTATTCGTGATTTAGTCCTTTTACAGCTTAGAGTTTAGTAGGTACAGTTTATTATTGAATATGCTTGTGATCCTCAGTCCTAGTAACGTATATTATAACGTTGATTATTTTGACCACGATACCATAATCAAATTTCCTGTAACAAAATAAAGCTTTTACAAATCTCTCTTCTGTATAGAATAAAAACTCGCGTAAATTAAAAAAAATACACAATTAAGAACTCAATTATAAAACCCTACATCGATTCCTTTGTGTAACGGAAATGACTCATACAAGTGGTATATTGTCGTTACACGAAAGAAAAAAATAAGTTTTGTCAATTGAGTCCTTAAATTCCCTTAACTACATATTTTTTTGGGATTCACGATTCTTTAACTGTTGTCCAACCAGTTGGACTAGGTAATAAAACTGTAGTTGAATAGACTGAATTGGTCAAACACAAAACTATTTCAATCAACCAACGGTACCCACAAAGCAATAGATACGCTTTTAAATGCAGATAAGGTGGCAATACAAACAACGATCCACACGAATTCGGTGCTCTGATAACTTTGTGAACAGGGTAAAAGTTGTCAAGTGCAGTTACTGCTACCGAAGAGTAGACACAATATTTGCGACTGTTGTAAAAAAGCCGGTCAAGTGCGAGTCGGACTCGCGCAACGAGGGTTCCGCACAAACTTGTAGGCATGTAAATAGTCCGAAAATCACGAAAATACAATATAAACAAGTCCAGTATAAACTGACACGCACTATGTACTTTCGTACTTAGTGAGTGTCAGGTTATACTGGACATTTTTTTTATGTGATGTAACTATAAATTAACGGTTTTCGGATTTTTTCCTTTACTTGTGCTATAAGATATTGCTTCTTGCCAAATTTCATGACTCTAAGTCAACGGGAAGTACCCTATAGGTTTTGATTCCCTTGAGATTCCCTTAAATATGCGGCATAAACGGCCGTATCTTTTGATTGCGTTGACTTAGATGTTTGAGTTTTTCACTGATCCAAGGGATTGCAGACCTAAGTATTCGATATTAATTTCAACTTGATACCTCCACGCGTTCCTGAGAAAAAGGGTCTTGACAGACACACAGACAGACAGACGGACAACAAAGTGATCCTATAAGGGTTCCGTTTTTTTCATTTGAGGTACGGAACCCTAAAAGGAACAAGAAAGCATTTGATGTATCTACAAAATATATAAACTCATCTAGGTAATAAGGCCATCAAAAATAATAATAAGATATCTTCTTCGCGTCTTAAACCAAATGGTTATAAGTTTTATTGTCGCTCATATTTTAACCTCCTGACTACCAGCCGTCAAAGAGTTAGAGTTAGAATTTCAACACTTTTCTAGTTACATACATACATACCTTCACACCTGTCTCTCGATGGGGCAGAGACTATGGAACGCCAGGTGCACCGGTCCAAACATACCTCTTTCGCTTCCTCTACATTTATCAACCTCTTACTTTTCTAATAATAAGGTTCTATATTAGGTACTTGATTGCTAGGTTAGATTAGTTAGGTTACAAAATATGTAAAGTAGGTACACGGGTCAGTAGGATAAATGCAAAAGTGTGTTTGTTAGTTTTTTCAAATTTTAGAGTTCGGTCGATCGGTTATGGCGATAACCGATCGACGTGAAATTTGGTAAAGAAGCTTATATCTTGGAGACGGGCATAGCTTGCTACTTTTTATTCGGGAATATTGGGAAGTTCCCGAGGGGATGGCCATAAACAACTTCTATGCAGACGGAGCTTAAAATATGACCGTCTCTAAAATCAAACTAAACAAAGCTACCATAACATTAACGATGTTAACGACATGGTTTAACAAAGTCCCTGAGAATAGAGAAAGAATAGAGACCCTAGACGACATGACGTATCAAGTATTGATTTAATTTGATTTGTTTATTAATCTATTTAGATTAATAAACAAATTAAATTGTTATTAATGATTATACCAATATGAAAAGTCGGTGTTATAGCATGGCTCATTTAGACGCTGTCGGAAAGAGGTTCAACTTTTCCGCCTCCAACCATTAAGACAGTGAATAGGCGCTATTTGGGATTATAAGATTTTGGTCGAGCATCCAAATTGTAAATTGATTTTGTGGTGAATTCTTTAGAAAAGGTGTTCGAAGCGGACGTTAAATCCGAAGTGTCTGGGGACCACTTTCCGTCCAATTTCCGGTATTTGTCTCAGTATCTTACCTCTATCGGATTGAGGAAATCCCCTTATCCTATTTCGGTTCGCTGAAAATAGTCGCGACTCTGTTTATAGCCGTATTTATTCTTGGCATCCAGTTTAACGTGATCTTATTCGGTGCGCTTATTTTTTTAATTTCCGTTTTTAGCACCTGAACTTTTTTATAAATTAAAAACGTAGTACTATTAACTAGTCTTACTTTATCCAAAGTGAAACATATTGACATCTTTTGGCGTTTAATATTTATGTGTGTGTTAATATTTATGTCTATACCTAGAGTCGTTTTCTGGAGAGGCATTATCAATATGAGATGTTTCCTTGCGAATAGAAACAAATGTCGTATTTTGTACACTTCACACGTGTATCGCAAGTTGTAACATGTTACACAACATTTGGCAACATGTTCTCAGGTTTCCGTCGAAGTTCGTGTAGTTTCGCAAAAAGCGAACAGGAAAACGGTAATATCGACAGCCTTTATTGCTAGAAACGGGGAGCCGTGTGTTGCGCGATCGGAGTTTAGGAAACGCTGATGAAATACATAGCACCTGTAAGACTGCTTGTTAGTGAATAACCATTTTTTTTTAGTTTTTCCTAATACACTTTGGTATATTACAACTTTGAGAAAGTTTTTGTTTTTTTTGACATACTAGGTACTGTGTACAGGCAATAAAAGCAATTTTTATTTTTCTTCCTGTCTTTTTTTTTCGTGGGAACTATAGCACAAACCCTCTCATTGTGAGTGGAGGCCTGTGTGTGCTGTGGATGTATATGGGCTGGATTATTATTATTATTTTATTTTCTTAATAAAATCCGTCTATAATTTACCCACTCAACTCCCATCGGGCCTCTTTTCTGTCACGCTTCACTCCTTGGTCACCTCTTCACCAGCTAATCGTATCCACTGTAAAGCAATTTCAACAGAAATTTGACATCATAAACATTGTTTTTTGACATCATAAACATTGAATTATATATATTTTTTTATGACAACAAGTCATATTTTTGTAATACTAGAATATTTTAGTTAAAATATTTGAAATGTATGTTGTATGTTTACACGAAAACTGATATCGTTTTGGTTACCATCTAATAGTTACAGGGTAAAATATGCATTTAGCATACAACAGGTTTTGTATAGGTACTACACAAATTTTTTTTTCTACGATACTAGGTAAATAGTGATAGGTACTAGAAATTATATTGTACAGAAGTTGTATTTTATATTAATGTGTAATAAACGTATAGTTGTCACATATAATACGAGTACAATAAAGTCAAGTAGAATTTACAATATTCTGTTAAACGAAACTAAATTTTTTTCTCCGTGCAAACAAACCAAACCTGCTCTTACAAGGAAGGGATCTTTTAAAGGGATAACTTCACCTTTGTACAAACATCATCTTCATATGAGTACCTACATACTTATATGTAAAACAATTTTTTGTGCAATAGAGAGTTTACTTACAAAGCTTCGCATGAAAGTAAAAAAAACATTGAAGTTTCTGCAAATTCATCACTTAATAAACGAGATGATTTTTATAATATTTTATTAGTTGTTCGGTCTCGTAGCAATCTCGCAGCGTGCATTTTTAAATTTAATATCTCTGTGTACCGCAGTCCCTTGTGGAGATTGCATCGAGCTGAATCACATAGAATCGTCGAGAAATTTAACATTACTGGCAACAATGCGGTGGAAACAACGCTTTGTGTGGTTATACTTATATTGCAAGAAGTCGGGGTTCTTCGTATTTTATAGAAAAAACTAATGACAAATATATTTAGTAGGTATATGCGAGTCTAGCCAAGATGCGTTTAACAATAGCTAAATATTCGAAAACTGTAAAAATGTAGGTATGAAGAATTGACATGGGCGTCATTGGCCACCATCCAGTAACTTACATGATGTAAGTTATTAATTTTCTTTGATTTTGGTGGTATTAATGTTATTATCGTTAGCAGAATGAATGTCAGCTAAGTTAAGGTATATGAAAGTCAACTGTAGAAATCTGTCAAAATATATAAAACTGACATAGCATTGCGCCCGACAGTTTACGTCACTTCTTTAAAATCAAACAAAGAATAGTCTTTGTTTGAATTCTGCAGTCGGTTGTAGAATGCTATTTGTCAGGTGCCCTAGACAAGATGCATTGAGCTAACTGAACGTCTTTCGAATTTCGACAAAATGAATGGAAATAATTGACATAAGCGGCTGACGAGACTGATCGTTAGCTAATGCTTAAAAGCTTTCTTTTATATTAATATTATTACTTTTATTAATAGGTTATAAGTATGTTTGTTCATAAACTGTTACTTTGTTAAAGATTAGTTTTAAGTAATATTCAAATACAATGTATTAATTGTTTATGACAATCTATATATTTTGTCAGTTTTCGGAAGCGCTGAAGTTAGCGTTATGCATCTTGGCTAGGCCATCAGTTAAAGTCTGTTTGTTCGGGCTAATCTCAGAAACTACTGAACGGATTTTCATACAGCTTTTTTATTAGCATTATGGATAATTAATGCTACCCGTGCGAAGTTAGGGTGAATCGTTAGTGTGCAATAAAAATTACATAACATATGCAAAACCCCAACGCTGTGAAGGAATATTTTTTGATCTAAAATTTGCTTAACCACCCAAGTAGCACACAAGCTGTATTTGTTTTAAATGTTTAGACCCGGTTAAATGTCAAGTGAAATTGCATTTTGAGGTTTTTTATAAGGATTATTCACGATATTGCGATATTATTCTTTTTTTTTTGAGGCTTTTTATCACCCGTGATGTAGGTTTGGAATTTAACATCAGTGGGCCTCGACAGGTTGCATTTTGTGCACGTTAACGTAAAAGAAAATGTTTAGGATTTACTCCATATAAATTCTAAATATTTGCAGAATTCAACTTGTCTAGGCCCTCAGTTATCTTAAATAGACTTGCATTTACGTCTTATAAGTATTAAAAATTCCCCACATCGGAGCTTACCTAACGCTCTGCGTTAATCGACAAATGTCGAAGTACCTAACTCTTTTAAGGTATGATGTAATGGGATGACATTTAGCCAAATTCATTTGATCACAAATATATGAAAGATATTTTAAATACCAAAACACTTGGAAAACATTCCTGGTTTCGAAAGCAAATAACAGGGTTTTTTGCCTTGCTAAAATAAGTCGAAGAGGGCCATTTGTCTTCTTTAGATAAAAGCCACAAAACTTTATTACTAACAGATGTTTAAAGTGCAGCAGCCAGAGAATATAAATTGACCAATCTAAATAAGGTCTTAATTGCTTGTTAGTTCTACAAGCTGAACTATACTGTAAACCTAGACCATAACAGCGAGCTTTGCTTTGACAAACAGTTACGCTTTGGGAATTTTCCATCCACAGCGTCACGCACAGACGACGGCGGGGAGAGTGCGCGGGTGAGCTTTGGACGAGAAAGGGATGGTGTCTTAGACCCATCAGGGCCAATCACGTTCGCGCAAAACAAACGAAAGGAAGGAGACGACAGTCAGAAATATGTATTCTGATGCTAATGATAAGGTCTAAAATAAGAAGTCTAATTAGGTTAAGATATATTCAGAGGCCTCTGGATGAAAGTTAGACCATAAGTTTGCACGGGAATTCACTTCGATTTTAACACTGCTATGAGACGACGGTCCATAAATAAGATTATCTTGATATAACTAATAAAAGTGCATAAGAGAGTTAAGCGAATTTTGTAAGCAAGAGCGAGGTGTGGAGCGATTGCCGATTTAAGATCCATGAGGTGTGACGGGAAAGGAGATTTCAAAGTTAAGTTAACCTTTTATTCTGGGGAACGTGAATAAAATATAGTTTGCAATTAAAAGTGATAAGCAAATACTCTAAGTGCTTTGGCACAAAAGTTCAAGTAAAGTTTTAAATATATCAGAGTTTAATCACGTTCCGCAATTGATTTAATTGTGTATGACTGAGACTGAATTACGCAATTTTAAATAAAGATTATTTAAAATGTGCCCATAATTATAATCTTACATAATTGGCACCTCAGATTAAATTGTACAGGAATATTTGCGTAAAGCAGGGTTCATTATTATTTGACTAATTAATTGATTTCTTCTCGAATTGTGTAAGCAAGATATTGTATTCGAGAAAATCCCACTTGTTATTAATTAATAGTACGTAAAGTTATACTTTAAGAATTATTACATTAATTCTAAGAAATTGGCCAGGAAGGGTTTTTTATATTTTCCTTGATTCGAGTTTTCCCTTTCACTCATAATTGTTTTGGGCCTAGGAACAAAATCAAGGGTCAATAAAGTCATTAAGCCGACTTTATTGATTAAATCTATACAGAGTTTCAATTAAAAATCAAAACTAAACAAATAAGGAATTAAATCAATAAATACTAATTCCTTTACGTGCATTTTTCAATTATCACCCTAATAAATTAATTATCCCACTCGATAACCAATTCTAACGAAATCATAATTATTTGCATTCAGACATTACAATAATTATAAACTAAATTGTCTCAGTTGCATATTATAATCATTTCGAGAGAACGCACTCAGTGTCCTTCGAGTCAACAACAAAGGTATTGTTGATTGATACATATACAAGGTTTCTTTAAGTTCATCCGGCTCTTCAAACCATTTATTATAAAAGATTATAAGAGACATCTCTTATCATTGACCGCCTTTGTCAATACACATCAAATCCTAACAGAACCTTTCTACTGTTGTCTTTCCGAGCTGAATCTTTGAGATCTGGATGGCCATCCAGACAACTAAAAGAATAATATAAGCGCAAATACAAAAAAATAACAAAGCTCGAGCATATATATAATATTCAAAGACAGCTCGTTCGATTGAGTCTTACAGGATAGATCGAACCCTCACGACCGAGTCTACAGGATGCTAAGGTCAGAGAGACACACTTCAGGAAAGTCGTTCAGCTGTAGTCAGATTCTGAAAAGGCTAGATGCACATTAATCAAACTTAATCATAAAAATTACCGGATGGACTATTGACTCCTTATATAACTCAGAATTTAACTGAGCATTCACTACCAAAATATAATTTTATATTGCATTATTGAATAAAAATATACTAGACAAGCGATCACGAGACGAGGCGCTCTGGTGGAGAAGGAGGCGGACCATCACACGTGGTTACCGTTCGACCAGGATCTAGACTTTGTGTTGATTTGAAAGTAGACACAACTAGAAAAAAAAGAACTAAAAAAAAAAAAATTGATAAAAAAAAAAAAACACAACGTAGGATCACTTTTATTCAATTTTGACAATTTGGTTTTGTGAATGGGAATTAAAATTTGCTATACAAATTTATAAAACAATAAAAGCAAATTAATAATTAATACAAATTTATAAAGAAATATTATTGGTTTTGTTTGTTGGAAAATCTGAGAAGGGTGTTTTGTTTTAAAGAGAAACAAAAATTATATAAATTGTAAAATCTGAGAGGGGTGTTTTCTTTTAAAAGAAAAAAAAATATTATATAAATTGGAAAATCTGAGAGGGGTATTTTATTTTAAAGAAAAATAAATAAAAGTATAATATTGAGATACATCGTAATACGAGTGGATTTTTATAATACTATCTTGTTTACTATTATATTTGCTGGATTTTACTGTTATTTTCAGAACGATATATATTACGTTTTGATTATTGAAATAAAGTTTTGTGTGGCTTGTAAAGTTTCTTGGTTTTAGTTTTACAAGTGTGTGTTTGGTTAATATTACATTAGACAAGTATCAGAATGTCAGGTCGGGGGGTTTCTAAGCGAGGGAAAAACCGGATAAGAGTAGTAAAAGCTAGCTCAAACACGCGTAAAAGAAATACGCGGAGCGAAGTTGATAATAATGTCAATTTGACGGGAATAACCGCAGAACAGGCGAATGTAACCACGACGGAAATCGCTAGTAGTGGATTTCAATTATTAACCGAGAAGTTTGGGGAAATTTTAAAAAGGATTGAAGTAATAGAGTCTCGCGCGACAAGTACAGTAGAATCTAGTTTTGTCGTTCCTTCGTCACGGGGTGAGGAACAAACGAGTAACGTTTCGGACCGCGGATTATCTAATATTAGTAGCGGGTGCTGTGAAAATAAAACAAGTAACGTCTATATCATAAAACCTTCAGTAGAGAAACCGAGTTTCAGTGGTAGGGGAGACCCAAATCCGATGCGGTTTTTAAAACGTTTAAAAAAGTATACTAAAGCTGTGAATGGACAAAATAGAGCTTTAGATATTGCTACCGAGTGTCTCACGGGATCAGCGCTCAAAGTAATGGAATTGTATAGTAAAAATTGGGTCACTTTAGAGGATTTTGAGACCGACTTTCGTCGTAATTATTGGGCTGAAAACCACCAAGAGGCCGCGAAGCATAAATTAATGAACGCAGCGTACGACAGTAATAGTAATTTAAGTATGAGTGAGCATTTTGCGGATCAAATAGATACTGTTAGTTCACTTACGATACCTCTTAGCGAGAGAGACTTAGTTAATAGCGTTATGCGACATTTTCCGATGGATGTTCAGCAACTGTGGTTTACGCAGGTAGGAGGATCTACTATCGTTTCTGCGTCAGAGTTTCTCAGAAATCTAGAACAAAATGTAATACGTAGAAACCAGACTAATACGATTAGCCGAGGAAATGAAACCCGTGGTCAGAACGTACAGTATATCAATAGGCGCGGCGGTGCAGGTTATAATCGTGAATTTGTTAGACCATTAGCTGCAATCATGCAGGGCAGATTGGATCATCATCATCATGGAGCAATCCGAGGTCGTGGTAGGGGACGCGGAAGATTTATGGCAAGACAAAGTTATAATAGGGCGTATTTCCCAGCCATAAAATTTGAAGCTGCGTCGGCGCAGAGTAGAGATAGTACAGAGCCAAATAGTAATACAAACCGGGACGTCGTCGGGACCACTTTGAGCTCTATGAACGCGGGAAACGGGGTACAGTCGAACAATTGAGTCACCCTATCGTAAGGCTATAGATGTACGTATGTATGTAAACTCTTTATAGCACATAAACAGGTTGAAAAATTAACGAATGAAATTAATTAATTAAGGTTATTAAATTAGTTAGTTAGGAATATGTACGTTAAATCGTGAATATTTAAGTAAAGTAAGTGAGGTGGCAAAGAATGAAAGTAAGACTGAAGTTGGAAACTTATAGAAAATGTGAAAGTAATACTGAAGTTGGAAACCTATTGGATAAGTATGTGAAAGTAAGACTGAAGTTGGAAACTTATAGAAAATGTGAAAGTTAGACTGAAGTTGGATAATTATAGGAAATTTTAAAGTAAGACTGAAGTTGGAAACTTATAGAAAATGGAAAAGTACAGCCAATCGGATTGCAATTTGAAGATTTATCGACATCCATAGGGAAGTTGTTAGAGAACAGGCGTGACTGTGTTAGGTTATGCGAAGAAAGGGGGAGACCTTGCGTGACGTGTGATAGGAGAGGGGGTAAATGATTTTTGATAACACAGACGGAAGCATGGATGATTAGAAATTAAAGACGCTCAAAATTGCAAATATGTATTACACAAACATAAAATAAATACACGCATAAAATTAAGATGATAGACGAAACATCATTCATTAAGCGTAATTATCCGATACCTTTTGCCTATCGCGAGCAGGAAATAATCAATAGGTAATCTCAAAAGAGAATTCAAACTCCGAGACATAGTTCATTGAACTTTTGTACGTTAACACGGGTAAATACAGAAGTAAGAGAAAAAAAAAACGTATGCTACAAACGTTGGAGTTTAAGACCGGTCAACAACACTATTCAATGACAAAGGGCCTATGATGTCGGATAACAATACAAATAGATAACAGAAAGATTGCTAAAAGTAAACGTCGGAAGTTGTAAAAGTGAGAGGGTTCGGGATTTTATTTTCTATCTCAAATAAATTTCGGTATGAAGCTGTCATACAATAATAAAGCCATAGTGAGAATACGTGATAATGTAGTAAGCTGGAAACATTATTTTCAATCTATTATTTCTACCTTACTAGAGAGGGGGATGTAATGGGATGACATTTAGCCAAATTCATTTGATCACAAATATATGAAAGATATTTTAAATACCAAAACACTTGGAAAACATTCCTGGTTTCGAAAGCAAATAACAGGGTTTTTTGCCTTGCTAAAATAAGTCGAAGAGGGCCATTTGTCTTCTTTAGATAAAAGCCACAAAACTTTATTACTAACAGATGTTTAAAGTGCAGCAGCCAGAGAATATAAATTGACCAATCTAAATAAGGTCTTAATTGCTTGTTAGTTCTACAAGCTGAACTATACTGTAAACCTAGACCATAACAGCGAGCTTTGCTTTGACAAACAGTTACGCTTTGGGAATTTTCCATCCACAGCGTCACGCACAGACGACGGCGGGGAGAGTGCGCGGGTGAGCTTTGGACGAGAAAGGGATGGTGTCTTAGACCCATCAGGGCCAATCACGTTCGCGCAAAACAAACGAAAGGAAGGAGACGACAGTCAGAAATATGTATTCTGATGCTAATGATAAGGTCTAAAATAAGAAGTCTAATTAGGTTAAGATATATTCAGAGGCCTCTGGATGAAAGTTAGACCATAAGTTTGCACGGGAATTCACTTCGATTTTAACACTGCTATGAGACGACGGTCCATAAATAAGATTATCTTGATATAACTAATAAAAGTGCATAAGAGAGTTAAGCGAATTTTGTAAGCAAGAGCGAGGTGTGGAGCGATTGCCGATTTAAGATCCATGAGGTGTGACGGGAAAGGAGATTTCAAAGTTAAGTTAACCTTTTATTCTGGGGAACGTGAATAAAATATAGTTTGCAATTAAAAGTGATAAGCAAATACTCTAAGTGCTTTGGCACAAAAGTTCAAGTAAAGTTTTAAATATATCAGAGTTTAATCACGTTCCGCAATTGATTTAATTGTGTATGACTGAGACTGAATTACGCAATTTTAAATAAAGATTATTTAAAATGTGCCCATAATTATAATCTTACATAATTGGCACCTCAGATTAAATTGTACAGGAATATTTGCGTAAAGCAGGGTTCATTATTATTTGACTAATTAATTGATTTCTTCTCGAATTGTGTAAGCAAGATATTGTATTCGAGAAAATCCCACTTGTTATTAATTAATAGTACGTAAAGTTATACTTTAAGAATTATTACATTAATTCTAAGAAATTGGCCAGGAAGGGTTTTTTATATTTTCCTTGATTCGAGTTTTCCCTTTCACTCATAATTGTTTTGGGCCTAGGAACAAAATCAAGGGTCAATAAAGTCATTAAGCCGACTTTATTGATTAAATCTATACAGAGTTTCAATTAAAAATCAAAACTAAACAAATAAGGAATTAAATCAATAAATACTAATTCCTTTACGTGCATTTTTCAATTATCACCCTAATAAATTAATTATCCCACTCGATAACCAATTCTAACGAAATCATAATTATTTGCATTCAGACATTACAATAATTATAAACTAAATTGTCTCAGTTGCATATTATAATCATTTCGAGAGAACGCACTCAGTGTCCTTCGAGTCAACAACAAAGGTATTGTTGATTGATACATATACAAGGTTTCTTTAAGTTCATCCGGCTCTTCAAACCATTTATTATAAAAGATTATAAGAGACATCTCTTATCATTGACCGCCTTTGTCAATACACATCAAATCCTAACAGAACCTTTCTACTGTTGTCTTTCCGAGCTGAATCTTTGAGATCTGGATGGCCATCCAGACAACTAAAAGAATAATATAAGCGCAAATACAAAAAAATAACAAAGCTCGAGCATATATATAATATTCAAAGACAGCTCGTTCGATTGAGTCTTACAGGATAGATCGAACCCTCACGACCGAGTCTACAGGATGCTAAGGTCAGAGAGACACACTTCAGGAAAGTCGTTCAGCTGTAGTCAGATTCTGAAAAGGCTAGATGCACATTAATCAAACTTAATCATAAAAATTACCGGATGGACTATTGACTCCTTATATAACTCAGAATTTAACTGAGCATTCACTACCAAAATATAATTTTATATTGCATTATTGAATAAAAATATACTAGACAAGCGATCACGAGACGAGGCGCTCTGGTGGAGAAGGAGGCGGACCATCACAATGGGGATCTTTTATTTTGATAAAAGATTTAGTATATATTTGCCAATGTTTAGGGCACATAGTTTAAATTAAATTGCCGCTTTTATAATTCATATTGAAATGCACATTTAACCACAAAATGCACAATGTAACAACAGTTTTGTGAAAAATCTACTACTCAATATTAAACGTTATTATGAGGAATGGAAAGTTTTAATAATCTCCCGCGACAAGACAGACTCGAGCTCTGAGCAGAGGCAAGGACCACACTAGGCGGTTTTTATACATATATTTAAAGTAAGTATATTCTTTAACTATGTGTAGGTCATATTATTATGTCAATGAAGTTGTAAAGTTTATAACAATGATACAGAATAAAAAAAATCACGTCATTGTTTGTGCGACACTTGCAATGATTTTATGAGTAATGATACGTTATATTTGTTATATGCTTACATATTAAGCTCAGAAAATGTTACTAAATTGCCAAATTATGCGTGTATGGGATGACGTGATTAAAATAATCAGAACAAAACAAATCGGCTAGTGCTGGTTATCAGTGACTACAAATTATTGTCTTTTAAGCGCTTAATTTTTGGTGCGCCAGTAATGTAAATACTTATTTACTTTAAAGCTTTATATCACTGTCTATTTATACATGCTTTCAGATCTTAAATAATTTTAGCTATAGATGATTGTTCACTTTGACGTTGTCGACAAATGCCAATATAAACATCGCTTTTCTTTTTACTTACTTTAATGTAAAAGCTACCTACTTTGATGTCATTAATATAATTTGTTCCAGTTTTACACGAACCTTTAAGAAACACCCGGTGTGTACCAACGAGAACCCGACAAAAGTTATGCTGAATGACGCACTTCATCCAGGGCGAGCTGCTAATAGCAATCGTTGCCATAGTTTCAAACTTTCACTCCGCCTCTTCATAATAACTTGGGAACTTTTAAACTGGCGCAAATTGATTAGAAGACCATGGGCACCATCGTGAGTACGATTTAAGCGGTCAGTATAAGCTCAATGTTCGCTTCGCACCCGTGTTATACAGTAGTAAGTATGTAGTACTGCTTTTGCCTAGCGTGGAACTCTAACATAGGCTAAGTAAATAAAGGAGGCAATACTCGTACTGTATTTGATTTAAATCAAAACTACTTATTTTATGAAACTTCACGGATTGTTAAATATTTCTGATTTTTTTAGCGTATGTGTTCAGTAAAACATTATTTTTATTACACACTATAAAATTGCGCGTAAAAAAGCAACCCACGGTTATAATATTAATATAATATTAATCTTCTGACGTACTTAATTAGAGAAATATGAAAAATAATGATGTACTTGACAATGCAGTGGAACGAACCGACGAGGCTCGGGGAAATTTGCAGATGTACTCGTAATTGCCTCATCGCTTACTGCGCGAGCACTGCACTAACAGGATGACGTATTTACCAAGGACTTGAATGAATGAAATGTATTCTCGTTACCTAGTTTCATTATGTAGCTTCGTGACATTTCTGCGAAAAATAGTGCTCTACTGAAAACATGCAATATATCTGAAATCCGTATACATACAATATCCATGGTGTGTCAAAATCATTACCCTTCTTTTGATTCGCCGTAGTCGGGTACAAATAGAAATCCAGCGGTTCCAAGTCTACGCGATAAATTCAGGTGCACGCCTGCATATGCATTCTTTATTGTGAATTTTCGCGGGGCCTCGCGTCACAGTATAAATACCTATAGCTTAAGCAGTAAAGAAACGTCGCTCTCATACAGTCGCGTGTCTCAACGAGACCCCTAAGCGAACATGGCAGTGCTGTCAATGGCAGCTGACGAGTGTAGATGAAAGGTTGAGACGTGCGTTTCTGTGAGTGCGACGTTTCTAACATTTGTTCGTAGTTTCTTTACTGCTTTAGCTATATTTATACTGGTCCGTAGCAACATTTCTAAAATCTTACTGAATAAATATCTTTTATCTTTTTTTTATCTTTTTATCAAAGTTTCTAGGAACAAAATTCCTAAAGACAAAACTTTGAAAATTAAAATGTCTAATGTACGAAATACCTAAAGATGTATATATAATATGCTAATGCACTTTTAATCAAATGATCTTATTTTCGAAAATCATTATTCCTTCTTATAAAATGCCTGATAACAATACTTTGAAACTCGATATTTCTAGTGCTCGAGATACCTATTTAACAACAATTTTTACAACCTTTCATTTAACCTGTAATGTATGTATGGATGTATGTTTATCTATCCGGGCCGAATCTTAGACTCGTAGGTAGGTTAGATTTTTGGAATGGGCAAATGGGTAACTTCACAGAGTCGTAGGTAGGTTAGCCTAGGTCCGTTCTTATATCAGGCCCGGAGGGCCAAAATAACAAAGAAACAGGAGCTGCGCTTAGCGCAACTCCGTCGATTCTGTCGTTATTCGTTAGATTTTTGGAATGGGCAAAATGTAACTAATAAATTTACCAATTGCGAACATGAGCGTACCTACTGCGGCGAGTTTTGAATCCGACGAGAAATTTCGCACTTTAGACATATTAAACGTAGGTCAATTGGACGTAGGGAAAAATGTCGTTAGTATTGTACATTAAACATTTGAAAAGTAGGTCAATTGAACGTAGGATATACGTCTTTAGAAATTTCGTACATTAGACATTTTAATTTTCGAAGTTTTGTGTTTATGAATTCCGTCCTTAGGAACTTTGATTTTAGAAATATTGCTACGGACCCATTTATACTGTGCTCGCGTAAGAAATGATATGCTGACGTGAAGACGCTTTGTAGAGAATTTATTATGTGCCCGTGTTTAATATGCAGTGTTTTGGACCTACGGAGATGTACGGGGTAATATAAACAAAACAAAGGTATGTAACGTGGATATTTTATTCGTTATCAGAGCTATTAAGGGATGTTTTGTGATGATAATGTAAGTTGGTCAAAAAGCAAATTATATATAGGTATTGTTGCAATTACAATTTTGAATATGAATTTCAGGCAAACATTTACGTGTATCTGGTACATTGTTTAAAAAATGCGAATGAAATAAAACTTCTTTGTAATTAGTATATACATTTTGCTATTTAGATGACAAAACAACGGATAAGTTCGGAACTATAATTGCAAAAACAAACAAAAATAGCGTTTTTCATAAAAACTATTTATATAATTATTTTAGGCGCGCCATAATGTCGCGCCTAGTAAAATTCAGATTCAATATTATAATTGCAACAATACCTACTGTTATACATTTTTTTAAACTAACACGATTTTCACACATACTAACACTATGAAACTTGATTGAGTCCGCGATTAAGTCCTTTTTAACTAAGTAACAGTTTTTTACATACCCATAACAATACTTTTTCTTTGCTAAATCATTTACAATTCCTATCTCAAAATTTACCTACAAATAGTGCCATTCATTCAACAGGAAAATAGACATCGCAATCCATTGCAATTTCAGCTCTTCAGCTTTTATATTAAGGGTTTATATCCGAAATCTGAGAAACAGCAGAGCCTTTGATGAAGTGGCGGGGCTTAATAAGCTAAGAGCATTGTAGGTTGATCTGATGCAAGATTACGTGAATATATGGCTGCATAGATCAGATAATTGGACAAAGCAGGAAGTACGGGTTCGTTACGTAGCTCAATCAAGTTCAGCATGATTCTGACGAAAAATGAGGGTGCTTTGCTGCTGGTATTTGTAAATTACTCCGTAATTATGTTGAATGTTTATCTAGCTTAGGTTACATTACATAATACCTTTTGACCACTACATCCATTATTTCTTTAATTCTAAGCCAATACATGAAAAATACATTTAAGTATATTAGGTTTCAATGTAAAATTGCCAATGGCCGTTCTCAATCTTCAAACCTATCCGCGGTTTGAAGATTGAGAACGGCCATTGGCAATTGGTTTGGTTACTTCGAGTTAATATTAGACATAATCTATATTGTTATACAAAATTTATATCAAATTTTAATTTGAAGCAACTTAATCTATCCACAGATTAAATATTGGAACCGGGTATAATTTGATTAGGTAGACTTTATTGGCTTTGCGTAAGAGGCGACTAAAAAGTTTATATCTACTGAAAATCATGTAAGATAGGATAGCACCAAATAACTTTAGACTTAAAATTACTTTATTAATAGTGATGTTTTTTTATAATACATACCTAACGGCAACGGAACCCTAGACTGAACAGTGAACATGGCCCGACATGCTTCTGACCAGATTTTAATATTTAATTGACTTTAGTCTTGTGATGGAATAAGTTGTTAAAAGCGATTTAATAACCACTTTTTTTAACAAGACTCTTCAAAATTGTCAATAAGAATCACTACAAACATTTAATAGCGTTGAAACTTGAAACGTACCCAACTTGTGCAGGTAAACGGCCGTCAAAGTATTCTTTCGAAAATTTGTTAAAAACTTTCGTTGAAACTAGTTTGTCCCCGGGACGGACTGTCGCCAGTTTGCGAAACTTTGCCCATGACACTTTTTCTTTTGGCGATTGGTTGCAAAAAAATTAAAGTTTCCTCAGTAGAGTGACCGGGAAAGAGTTCTTTTAAGAGTATTTCATTTGGCATCGCGTGGCAAATTTATTCGTAGTTTTTAAAAATATTGGTTCATTTCAGTTCAGATGCTTTTTTCTAAATTTTTAAATTGGGATTGTTAATAAATAATTCTAATTTTTAAACGGAAATATTGAATCTTCTAGCTGTACTTATACTATTATAGGTAAATAATTCAACCCCTTTTGCATTAAGGTGGCATTTATATAATATCATTTCATTCTAATAAACTTAAAAGTCAAAAAAACTTTCCAAATTTTTTTGTCTGGTACAGTAAGTCGGTAAGTACCCTATAGCTATAGGTAAGTACCCTAAGCGCAACAGAAGTATCTACCCAGGGCGACATATCATGGACCCACAAAAGATAGGTACAACTCCTCACTGCTCAAAGCATCTGGAAATTCCTAGACGCAACGGGCGTTTGCGGTGAGCTATAAACAGAGGGCTGCCACAATAGATCAGCAATGGCCGAAGCGGCACACTAGGCCCATCTCAACCCCCCCAAATAATAATAAATAATAAGTACCCTATATTCAAAATGGTCTTGAACGTCATACATTGTAAAAAAAGTGCATGCGATTTAAGTTGTGGTTAAAATAGTAGAATCGCACCTTCAGTTGTAGTGTAAGAAAAATTATTTTGTTATCACACGTTCACCACTTGAAAACCTATAATTTCGCAATAAAGGTAACGCATCCTTAAGCTGTTACCATACATTTTAAAACGGGTAATTTTTCTAAATAACTAAATGCAGAGACAATTTCCTGCTACACAAAATCACATTAAAGTGTTTATACAGTGTATCAGTAGCAGAGCAGCTTCGCAAATTCAACCTTTTTATGGAATCTTTCTAGCTCTTTATTACATTTTTGTAAGTGTAATTTTATACCTGCTTTATCTCACTTTTCACAGCGGTCATCCCGTTTATTATTACAGTCCTCCATAAAGTTGAGTCGAGTCATTGAAACAATAATAAACCTTAATTAAAAAATGCTAAGGTTATGAGACAACCCTAAATTAAATTGATGTTTAAACGTAAAATTGTGTTTTAAGGATTCCGTTGAACGAAGTTGTTAAGTAAGGGTACTTTTAAACAGTATTTAACTTTTAAAAGGTACTGAGCAAAAGGGTAGTTTTAACGTTTGGTCAATTTAACTTACTCTATTAATATTTAACTAAATTTTAACATTAATAAAAACAAACGTAACTTGTTAAGTTAGTAATTTTCTTATTTAAGGAACTCGTTTATTTTTATAAGTACTACATAAGTTTTGGAGTCAGCGCTCTAAGAAAATGTAATTATTTTTGTCATAGATACAGGACACTAATAAAAACACCTGAGTTATTCGCTGTAACAACAGGAGTTGTCCCGGGTCTGATTCCTGGTTAACGTATATCAAGTTCATAGTTAATTCCTATCTCCTCTACTGTATGCACCCTGCTGTCCGAAAGCATGGCAAATATTTGCCAATTTCCTTTCTCAGAAAGCTGCTATTCTTAAAACTGATCTTTTTAGGATACTATTTTCGTAGCATGTTACGTTGATATAATATGACCAAAATAAATTGTAAACTGCTGCTGATAAATCTTTAGGTACTTATTGAAAATCGAACAAAATTATAACACATTAGATCAAACACATTTTTGCCATAACGGCAGAGATCCGTATGCATTTAACTTGTCAACCTGTTTATGTGCAATAAAGAGTTTACATACATACCTACCTACATACATTTGGTCACCCATTTCCAAAACTGACAAAATGTATGAAAATTTAATTAAGCATAAACGTCAATTAGCATTTTTATTATATTATTTATAACTTTATTTACTATAAAGTTTCAGTAACACTTTCCCTCGCCTGAAGACCTAATTTAAATAAATAGGTAATATAACATTTTTTATCTGTATTTATTTAACCAAAATTATAAATTTGGCAAAAAATATGCTACCTTCTTAAGTATGCAAACATTGACCAATTGACGATTTAAGACATTTCGATTTGAAACATCGATTACAATATTATACCTAATTGAAGGAAGTGACACAAAATCTGCGTCATGCGCGAGTGAACATGCGTACGCGTATCACAAGTATCCATTAGGGGAATGATTTTCCTTTTTATGTGTCCACCCACCCGGCGAGGAATTATACCATGCCGCATCTACGTGTCATGCATGCCACAGTATACTCGTAGATGGAAGCATTATTGTTTTCATATTATTATCATTAAAACTTGAAGGCATTCTGTTTTAACGATCTTCAGTAGGTAAAGTGATTAAATATAGAGAGAAAATAATTATCAAAATCAAATTAAATAAAGTATTTATTTAGTATTAATTAATAATAAGTAATTAAGATAGTAGGACGACCAAACATAAGATGGGCAGACATCTTCACGCTAAGACTGGGACCACACGATGAGAGAAGCTAGAGATATAGAAAGTAGCTATGGAAAGTAACAGGGGAGGCCTACGCCAAGGAGGCGACTATTAGGTACTTGACGACGAAACTAGATTTTCTTTATATTGTAGGTGCGTATATTATGTGCAAAAGTAGTAGAATAAATGGCTTTTTTACAGGGACCGGCCCGCTATCCCATTCAAGGGGTTTCGAATGGGTTTTATGTATAAGGATTTTACTTAGAAAAGCCGTATCGCTTAAAAGCCGTTCGATTTGCTTTTTAAAGCGCTATTTTTAAGGGTTACCCTTACCATGGGTTCGGAATAGGTATTTCGAATGGATTCACTATCCGAATCCGTTTCGCATAAAAGTTATGTTCGATTTTGTGTTTAAAGCGCTTTATTTTGAATGATACCAATATCCCTTTAAACCCCTTTAAATTAAGCTATTTTATGAATGTATTCCCATCTCTTTTTCTCCTGTGTGTGGATCGCAAAAGTTTTTAAAGGGATAGCGCTTAAACAAAAGGGTTACCCTTATATTTGGATATGTAAAAAGAGGGATATCAATTTATTGCTGACGATCCCTTTTCCCGCTTCCCGCTAACACCTACACGCCTCGTCCCAGTCGTCCCTGACAACTAATCAATGATGACATAATTACTATGGGTCAGTTGCTATCCAGTCTTTTGTCATTAAAAACAGACTTTTTTTAAATGTAAAACCTCATAGTTTTGTGTGAGTTCATTCATAAAAACGTATTCGCATTAATTCTCGTATAGTGTTTGAATTTTTAACCGACTTCAAAAAAGGAGGAGGTTCTCAATTCGTCTGTATGTTGCTTTTTTTTTTTTGTTTTTTTTTTTGTTTTTATATTTTTTTTTGGTGTTTATGTACCTATTCGGCACTAAATAGGCTATTCCTAGGACTCCTATGAGGCTGGTTTTTATTTAACCACATAGTTAACTGGACATTTTGTGAAGTAAGTAAACAGTTCTGCATAGGAATTACTTAGTAGGTCATACAATTTACGATATCACCCGACAAAGTGATACTTTAATCCGTTGTTATCTAACGCTATAACCTTACAAATTTAGCATAGTTTATGTGGCTACTAAAAACCTACATACAAAATCAACAGGTTTACGACAGCTCAACTTGCATTGTTCCTGTGTGCGGGTAACACATCCGGCGAAATGACAAACATAGAGGCATTCTATCTACGTCGTCAGGATTGGCACGTATTTGCAGTTTGAGATTACCAATCTCCATGCGCCTCAGGATCAACCAAACATCAGGTAGCATGTGTGATAATTTGCTTTCTCCATGCCATAAAAAAACACAAATCAACACAAAGCAGGCATTGCTGGCTCATCCCCAAAGAGTCTCAGCACGTCTCCAACATTAGGCATTGCAATTTTAGTTAGATTAGTTACGGATGGCTTCGTTGGAATTAGAGGTTTCTTAAGATATACATGTAAGGTAACAGCTGATATTAAATAATTTACCACAAAGCGTCGTGATGCCATTAAGCTGATTAGTAATTATCGTAGTGTGGAGTTTTAATTAAACAAAATTTAATAGCTTAAGCTAAGACGCTGCTTTACAGGTGTCGCTAAAAACATGTTTTATTTTAATTTATTAAAAAAGACAAAATATACCTATCCTCATTGAACACCATGCACTTTTATAATGATTATGGCTTAAAGGATGAACCCCTGAAAGCCGGCAATGAATTTAATATGTTGTACTTACTGAGTCAATACTGACTTTACGGTTGTTTAAATTTTCATTTGTATCAATTAATTCCAATAAAACCACGTCTTGATGAAAATCAGCAAAACATTCGCATGAGTTACGAAAAAACATTTAGTTACTATTAACAATTTATAATACCTACACATTTTTAAAAATTACTCTTCCAAATTCCAGCATGACAATTTTTCTCTAGTACATGAACTTTTGAATATTTAGAGTATTTCATGGAACAGCCTGTTGTTTCGGCAATTTTAATTGCTTCATGAATACAGAGGAAATGTTTGTGAGACAGGCCTATTCTAAAAGCGTGTTCGGAATTGAGTGCCTTTGTTAATTGTACAACAAAATTGTATTGTACCTACCATACTGTAATTTGGCAGTTGGTACTGTTGAAAGAATACATTTTTGTAATTGCCTAAAAATATTTTTTTGTACGGAATTGCTCATAAAATAAAACAACAAGCAGTATAAACTTTGTACTTTATTGGGTGAAATATAAATGTATCGTGTACAGTATTCTGCGAGCCTATTTCGTGTTTATCGATGTCAATAAACATGTATAAAACATCTGTCACTTTCTGACCAATATGTTAGTAGAAGAGTGACGAATGCATTATCCACATTTATCCACCGTGAAAAAGGCAACCATAATAAGGGTCTGGTGGTATTTAATCACTTATACATCACGCCGCCAGTTTAGCAGTAAGAAGACCAATGCCAATAATACACCATTTTGTCTCAGCAAATTTTAATACAAGTCTAACAATATAGCCGGCATTAAAAACGCGACTGGTTGATTTGATACTGTCGTCTATATTGTATGTTAATAACCAGGATTTATATGTTTAATTCTGCTTTTTTTTTTTTCAAATTAAATTAATATTCACACTTCTATCAAATCGAATCTAACAATACCTCGATTATCAAAGTCGACTGTTCAGCATCTTACTAGGGAAACAAAAAACTATACATAGGTAGGTACAGACCAAAAACTTTATACTATTATCCTCCTTCGGCAGTCAGGTAAAAAATGATACCTGTACCGTAATACGGACGTGACACGACAAGTTTGTTAACATTTAAATCTTCACTAGGCTCATTGTTGAACGAGCTGAGCGAGCGACTTTAGTGTGCTCTGGCTCATTTACATAGACAAAGGTGAAATAGGGAACAATGCTTAGTGTATAAACAACGCACCGCACAGCTTACGAACAACTCAAAATAACACTATTACCATTATGTTAAAGACTGGTAGTTGCGGAAGCTGTGTGCACGGTTGTACAAAGCTATTATTCGGGCGGATGTGTACGAGATAGTTTTTGGGGGCGGTTGCGTAGGTTGTTAGGTCTGTTCTTGACTTCCTTACACGAGTCAGGCTTAAGAAGGATTACCTCAATTGCGATTTACTTAAGTGCTGGTCGAGGGTTGGTTTTACTAAGATATTAGAGATCGCCGGATTTGGCTCGGTAAATACTTACCCCCTTATTCATAAACGCACAACAAACCTATTTTAGTAAAAGTATGCTTTGTCACTTTCTGTCAGATTCAAATGTCATAATGAAAGATAAGGACAAATCATACTTCAAGGATACTTTAGTTATTGTGCGAATATGAAATAGTTTATGTACCTATACCATTTCATTTTTTATAAATAGCTCGGGTAATAATTTTCAACCTATTGCAATAGCACTAACACGTGCAATAGGCAGGTTTTTTATCATAATATACGTACCTACAATAATCGTATATACCTAAATGATTGTGTTTTATTTGGTTTTACTAACCATGGGTTGCCAATGTTGCCATTAAAATTTTCATTTTGTAATCTTAATACGCCGGGTCGTTTAAGTAGTAGGGTGCACAATTTTATTTACCGTTTTGTTGATTTAGTTAGAGAAGCCATCACCTAGTTCAGGTTTTCCATTAGGTTAACGGGTCAGTAAAAATACCCTTATTTTCGCAGCGTTAAGGGGCTGGTAAACTATCAACTTTTCACGGCAATGTGTGGCCGGAAACTATTGCTGTCTTATTCTTAGTTCGTATGTTAGAGCAAGATGTCCATCGTCGGCCTCACAATGCCGTAAAAATATTGCTCGTCTAACCGGCCCCTTATTCAGTTAATATACCCACGTAGTTTATTTACCCTACGACTTCGATTCTACTGGAATTGAAGTCGAGATAGGTCTTAGAAATGTAAACACTTTCTGAATTAAAATACATTACAGAACTGAATAAATAAAACTAAGTAGATAAATAAGATAGATAAGGTATATTTGGATGTGGGTATAATCTGTAGAATACTGAAATGTGAACTAAAATTAAATAATTTTCTTGTAAGCTATTTATAAAAAAAGAAAGAACTTGTACCTTTATTAGGTAACTAACTATATACACGTATTGAATAAAGAAGTCAGTCACCTCGATATTGATAGAAAACCCGATTTTTAAAAGTAATTTCCAATTTAATTACGAACGTATTTGTTTAAATTGAACTCTGTTTTTAGAAATTGTTAAGGGCAACCTTAACTAACGTACGAATATCAATAAATAATATCTTTATCTTAATTCGGTAAAATGAATATTCGGGATTGTAAGGTTTTCCCACCTTTTGTTTAGGTTCCAATGTGTACGAAATCGGAAACGGAAGTATTCCCTATTCAATTCCAATTGTCTACGCATTCATACTCGTAGCTACCTTATATAAAACGAGATAAAAAGCAAGTTCAAACAAAAACACGTCTGTTACTCAGAGTTTGTCATTTGTCTTCTCATACACCATATCAACATGTATTCTGGTTTCGTATCAGAGTGTTTTCCTTTGGAAATGAAGACGGCCACCGTCTTCGTATAAGACGCATTGCATTTGTTTATGTCAAGTTGCGACAAGTGTTTGTTTACGACTGTTTTGGACAGAATTTTAAAACAGTTTGTGTCGAATACGTGATAACACTTCTTCGACGTAAAGATTTCTATTTGGTTGCTTATTTGATTGCCTAAATGGGTAATGGGCAGGGTAATGGTTTCGCGTGCATGGATAATAATATCGATTCTTTGTGAGCTCCTGCAGGACAAACGGCTTGATGGATGGTATTAATAACCCAGGAGGCTACATTTTTTTACTATTAACATGTATATGAAAATGTGAAAATATAGACTTGCATTTTGTTATATTTTGTTTCTATAGGTATATAAAACAACGTGGGAGTTACCGCACTATTTTAAAGCTCGTTATTTGTCAAAAATTGCATAAAAATACTTTAGATTGGTTTTGGAAACAGTAACACTCAAACATTGTTTTTATAAAATGGCTGTAAAATGACCGTAGCTTTTTTCAAAAATATATTTTTTTTAATATGTTAATGTTTACCAAAGTCGAGAGTACTTTCCCATGCTAGCGGGTTGGGGACTGGGCCTCCTTAGTCATGGTAAATTACGAAGGTACTCGTACAACGAGTTGTAAAAATTCCCTCTCAAAATTATATTGAGTGGAGCAATCCAGTTAGCTTTTACTGCCTGTCGTTAAATTGTATTATTATTTCTTTAACGCTCTTAACTGTTTCAAGGAAATAAAAAAGTGTTAACTTTGTTGTCATAATAATAATTTCAAGAGAGTATTTATCTGGACTACGTCAAATATCGCTCCTTTAAGTAGAGTGTGTCGACTTTACAATAATTTAGACGTATACTTAGATTTGTTACAGGTTTCACTTAATACTTTTAAAAATAATTTTGTTAAAAACATTACAAATTAATAATAAAATAGTAAGTAGTAGTATAAAATTGTGTTGTTTTAGTTTAAATAATTACTTAGTTCGCTATAATCACTAATGTCACTATGTTAATGCCGTGTACAATTATTATAGTGTAGTTAGCAGAATATGTGCACATAAGAACGCTATTGTTATTTATAAGATATTATTATATATGTTAACTTCAAGTTATTGTACCCAATTAAAATAAAATAAAATAATGTTGTCCGAGTACACTTTAAATATCAAAAAAATAATCCTAAAAACAAAATAAATATCAGGGCACAATCTCACGTCAATTGACCTAGTCCCAAACTAACTCCAAGCATGAAAATACTGCGGGTACTAGACAACGATAAACATATACTTAATTAAATACATAGAAAATATCAAAGAGTAGAAACAAATACTCGCGCTCATAAAACCAATATTTACTTACACCGAGAATCGAACCTAAAACTCGGTTTATAAAGAAAACATTCTTAATATTTCGCGAATGTTTCATGGATAACTTAAATTCCCTTCTAATAACCTCGTGCTACCTTTACCTTCATAAAAAAGTTACCTACCTAAAGAAAAACGTATAATTTCATCACAAAACCTCTAGTCTTTTTTACGTTATAGGACAAAGAATCAATTAACTGAGCTTGGTAAGGAATGGCGTCTTTATAACTGTTTTCGGGTAAAAAATGGCGGTCAAAGGTCGAAAATGTGGCCGCACTTCTTTAGAAGATAATTTGGAACCTTTGAAATATGGGGTAAATTCATTCATGATATTAGTTATATTAAGTACCCACCGGTGGTTAGGGTCATGAAACGTGAGATGGCAAAACGATAAAGGCACGTTTATGAGACCATTTATTTCAGTCAAATTTGCTATGAGTGTGTGGATATGCGTCCGGAACAGTCCAAAGTTAAATATTATCTTATAATAGACAGAAGTTTTGAGAAGATAATGAGTATTGATAAGACCAATTTCAGATAGTGAAAGTATTATTAGCACGTGTTTTTTTGTTTTTTCTATTACTGGGTTTGGAATTATAACTGACATTAATACATTGCGTTCTAAAATATCTAACACCCTCTAATGCTTCTAGTAAAGAGACATGTCAGCTAGGTATTTTTGATGTCCATTTGCCAAGATATTTTTGCTGATGGCTGTCCATATCAAAAGCAATCTACTTCTACAGTAAATAAAAACAGAAGTATTAACTGAGAACCCGTCTCGCTGGGTCATTTCTTCAAGAGGATAACTTTGAGATTGCAAAAGAAAGGAGTAATGAGAGGTCAACAACTCTCGTGCAGCTTAATTTACTTTTATACGTCATTGACTTAAATCTAAAGATTGCTGAAACTCAAAATCGCTACATAATCACCACGTTCATCACTATATAATAGAAATGAATCTCCCCCGTCACGTTTGTTTGAATGTATGTTTACGCGAATCTTAGAAATTACTGGGTTTAGATTTAGGTATATCATCATTTTAATCTTAATTTTTTATGAGAAAGGTTAAGGTACAAAACACATGTCACGATAATATAAATAGAAAGAAAAGAAAGAAAGAAAGAAAGAAAAACATTTATTCGTGACCAATATCAGCAAAGGACAAAAAAATACACACAGTAAGAATGTAGTCACGAAATGGTCCCAACTCAGCGTAATGCCGGCATTAAAGTCGGCGCTGGTCTTCCGTTGGAACCATCAGGTGAAACCACGGAAGGTTACACACACATAATTTTGACAGATACATAAAACATAAATACATAACATACTTTATAATAAAATTGCATTCTACAATTGCCTATAATTTAGATACGTAACGTAACTTACAACCCTTATTTGAATCCACGACCTCCGGCTCCCTGTCCAACTGAGCAACCACTCGTCCAATCAGTCCTGTTGTAAAATGGGTTCCCAATAAATTGTCCTAAGTCAACTTAAGTGCGGAATGACGTGGGTGACTGTAATTTGGGCACTGACAGGTTTATAAGACTGTCAATAACTACTTTCGGTGGGCGATCCAATTGAGACCCTTTGTAATTATATTTTAAAAGGTTTCCAGTCGGTTTAAAGGCAAAAGTTCCACGTCTGTCTCAAGAAAAAAAAAACATTTTTTTTTGTCAACGAGACATTATTTGGATCGTTCAATTTCTAACGATACAAAAGGAACGAATTAATCAACTTTGGTACAAAATGTCAACAAGTCAGAAGCAAAATGTTAACAAGAAGTTTGGTATCAACAAGTCGGTACTATTTATTGCTTTAAGAACAATGATCAAAGAAAAAAGCAGTTTAGAGAAACGGTCGATAGCGAAATGGTTTAGATTATGTCGATTACAGGCGTGTAGTTAACGACAGTAATTACAGCGAAAAGGGGTTAAAAATTACGGCCTCCTGAAATTTGTCCAATTAGCCACTTTAATTAGATAAATTTTGTAACTTGTGTGTGTTCGTTTCATCTATTAGGTAGTTTGTCTGCCAGCCACGTAGTAACATGTTGGTCATGTGTGCGTAATAGGCGTAGGTTTTAATCATGAATCGTAATTAAGCGCGTAATTTATTTAAACTGGTGTTAGGCGTGTTAATGGCCACTTTAGAAATTATTTTGATTTCATTAAAGTTTATATTTTAGATAATGTCCAAATGACTAAGGGATGTATTAAAAAAACTTAATTTGAGCGAGATGGATGCATGGTGAAAAACTGATCTCAAGGAGCGTTGGACATGTAATTTTTTCATGACTTGACGTTTACTTCGAGACGGACGTCTCTCTTAGAATCAGTTTATTAGGTCTCATGAAGACATACCGGCTGGCAAACGGTGGTTCCACGATCGACGATCCTGGTGAAGGTAGCGGGATACCGATGGATGAGGACGGGCACAGGATCGCTACCGAGTTTTCTTGAGGGAATACCTGCGTTCACCAGTGACAGTCCTTTAGTGGTGATATCTACAGATAAAAAGTATTACTAAATAATCATTAGGACTCACAGTTAAAAAATACCAATGGTTTCCTTCTGTAATACGAGTATACAAAAAACCATAACAGTTTCTGCTGCAAAAATGTTCAATTTTCCGGACGTTGTTGCCGGCAATAAAGACTTAACGACTTTATATTAAACGCTCCAACTGATTTTATTATAGAAAATTGGTGTAAAACAACGGAACCTGGTAAATGGGGAGATACTTTATTTTCCATTATTTCATTTCCAACAGCCGAGTTTCCAATTATTTTGATCTTCGCTTTTTCGATAACTGATTTTTCCAACCGAATTGAGGTTAATATCTGACTGTTAATCAAAAACGTACCGTTTGTATGAGTTTGTTAATTGATGTTCTAAAATAAAATAAAGGTTTTTGTTTTCTAAAATATAAAGATACCTAGATTTCCAAGAAATAATGAAGAAGGAGTTTTCCGATTTCAACAAACTTGTGGATAATATCCCTTTTAGACTTGTGTTCTTAATAATTAAGTAATGTGCATGATATAGGTACAATAATTACAATAATATTTAACAATAATATTTAATATTTTTCAATATTTAACGAAACTCCAGGGCCGCTGGGACAAAGACCT
The DNA here is from genome assembly GCA_963241965.1 of Tortrix viridana. NCBI lineage: Eukaryota > Metazoa > Arthropoda > Insecta > Lepidoptera > Tortricidae > Tortrix > Tortrix viridana. The sequence goes on from OY725181.1 coordinate 8,003,105, forward strand.
ATCACAAGATACCATACACTTCAAAATCTGTCAAGCCTACAGTCAAAAAAACATTAGGTAGTCTGGTAAAATCCTTTTTGGCCAGTCTGGTAAAATTAGCTCTCTACTTGACAAGTGTCGTGGAGTTGATACTTACTTAGTTTATTAGTTGACACTTAGGTATAGGTACAAGTACGAGGTACTCAGTGTAAGAAAATGAAATTGTAAATCAGAAATGAAACCGCAGCGGCATTGTAATTCTAATAGCGTTGTTAAGAAAGTCCAACGGAGTGTAATTATTTACTCGCCTCGTTCACAGCAACTACTAAAATGTAGTTTGACATTCGTTGCAAACTTTCTGTGTAGGGTTAACAGAATAACCAAATTCAATAATTTCCTATATTAAAAAGCGTTTGTTGTGAAAAGCAGGAGACAATTCAGTAATGGGCCAACCACACGCGCAAGCTTCACCACAGTTTTACCTGCGCAAGCCAAAACTGAACACTTCGTGTCTATAGAGTTTTACCAACCACACGCTCCGTGTTCCGTGTACAAACCGGCCTGCGCAGGCAAAACTGTAGTGAAGCTTGTGCGTGTGGTAGGCCTATAAGTATATTATTGCAAAGTCGACGAGTATCGTAGGTCCGTATTATTATACTGATCTAAATTGTGATGCCGGATGTCAGTCAGGAGAGTTGGTAAGTCAATTCTCTTTGTGAAAATTCTTGTGATTGGCATAGATACTGTCTCATTTATAAATATATTTACATCAAAATTTCATTTGAATCAATTGTTTATTATTTTTAAATGGCGTTTTTATATTTTTTGTACAAATTACAGTTTAGAAATGCCGCTGGCGGGACGGTAAGCGGCTTACCTACCGGATGATCGCAGCTCCAGCGAGCACTATCGGAGTTTGAATAAAAAAGAATGGAGTGCTCTTGCACCGTTTATCCGGATATATCATCAGGGTACGCGTATGGGCAAACTGGTACGGCACTTTAACACTTTTAGTATTTGTTTTGTTGTAGAATGGAGAATAAACTAAAATTTTAACTCTTTCACTCTTCGTATTCGTGCGTACGTATTGTAATTTTTTTAAAGTTTGAAATGTCTATAACTGAAAATACTTGTTACGAAACATGGGTATCATTTATCTTATACTATTAAACGAGAAACATTTGTATTTAAATGTATGAGTATATTATATATTATGTTTGTACTCATGTTCTCGAAAACAGCTCTAACGATTTCGATGAAATTTTCAGTATGGGGGTTTATGAGGGCGAAAAATCTATCTAGCTAGGTCTCATATCTGGGAAAATTGGTTTTCCCCGTATTTTCACGCAAAAAGATTTCCCGCGCAATATGGTTCGTAATTTCGATGCGATCGTCGCCGTCTGAATAGACTGATGGTTAGAGCGTTGGACTACTACGCAAAGACTGCGGGTTCGAACCCCAGCTATGGACCGGTTTTCTTTTGTTTTTGTATAGAAAATCGACTGAAAAGAGCCCGTATGTGGCCAACTTACTGAATAAATATTTTGATTTTGATTTGATTTTGATGAAAATTCGGTTTCGACCCGAGCGACGACGCTCGGTCTCCCAGGTAGGTACTAAAACGTAATATCTGTTTTCGGAAATGAAAATTTGGAAAGAGATACTTTCAAATAAAATATTTCGCTTAAACAACAGAGACAGAAAGTTAAGCGAAATATTCTTATTAATTAGCGACAAAGACAGACACATATCATAAAATTAAACCACTAAAACCATCGAATCTCAAGCACTATACTCAGCTGTCGACGTTACTAACCTCACATTAGCCAAACTAGCGGAAGACTTGACACGGCAGAAGTCGCGGCCAAAGTTGGCCAGGCTTCAGGTGCATTTCTAAAGGCAATTCGCATAAACATTTACAACATCCGGATGCAAGTTGCGTCAAGCGCACACCCGTAATGGGGGTGCAATGTGGAGGACACTTGGAGTGCTTGCAGCGATGTAGAACCTGTAATTTTATGTCGCTGCACATGTGTATTTTTTTGGCTTATTTATGTGCAAAAGGGTGTTTGTGCATGGATACAGGGAATATTAGAGTTTAGTTAGAGATAATTACTTCACGGTTCCATCAGTCTGGTTCTAGCAAGCCGCAAAGCGCAATCGCTTACTTTCTTGGTCATCTCATCGCACTAGTTCCGAAGCATGAGGGCTTCTTCTCTCGCTTCATGTAGCTAATCATTTGTTTATGGCTGAACCTTCTGAAGGCAGATGGAATCAGTATCTAGGTGATTGCCTTTATTTATAGTTAAAGGAACTATATTTACGACGAAAGAGAGAATGAAGAGTTTCCGTTTTCTGTAAACAATTAATGCAAAACGTTGTCATTAAAATGCAAATATTATACAATGAGGCCAAAGTTAAAATGATAAAAACGTGTTAAAACCCTTAATACGTTCTAAAATGTACGTAAAAATGTAAATTCCGTACGCGAGGTGTGAATATTATAATACAAGGGAAATGTTTTAGTGACGGACTTACATATAACGGTGTCATCAAGACCCGCTGGAGCCTTTCTTTTATTTATGATTTCCATAAAGGAGGGATTCACAACTGAGTTATACAAATTTTATCAAAACATTTCGGACGAAGGAGAAAACGTTGTTTTATAGTGGACGGTGATCTTATTTGACTGCCAGAATGTCGCAATTTTGACTGTGAAAAACCGTATTAAATTTTTCTTCATTTAATCAAAACAAAGTGAAGATCTATTTAACCTCCTAAGGCCCCTTGTACAATAAAATGCACATAATACGGAGATTGGAATAAAGATCCATTGCAAAGGAGATAGAGTGGAATTTCTTTTGTTTTTATGATTGACAATTAAATTAGAAAATAGACTCTATTATATTCAGAATAGGTTCATATTCCATTAGTTTTTGTATTTTGTATATACAAGCGACAACAGGGTTTAAATAAGTACCTACATATTTATTGCTAAACAACAGTATCAAAAACTATCGTTTCTACTATATATTAAAATAAATAAATGTCCTAATATCTCCGGCCTTAAACACTGAAGCATAAGAACTATAAAAGAGTGGATAAAAAACTTACCTTCGACCCATTGCAGCAAATACGCACCTACTTACGCACGCACGCACGCACGCACCAACGCACGCACGCACGCACGCACGCACGCACGCACGCACGCACGCGTGCACGCACTCCATACCCACCATCACACAAATATTTGCCCTTTGGAATTGAGACGGATCGCTAGCTACGTAGGCAGGGGGTCACCACGAAGACTAAGAGCGAAGGGTTTTTACGGGCATTAGCTAACGAAACGGAAAGCTGACACGAAGCAATTAGCTCCTAATATCCGAGGACAAAATATTACGAGGTTAATGAGTACACCTCTCACACCTCTTTGACATACTTTCACTTACATTCAGTGTCCCCTTTACCCCGAAAACCTTTTGGAAGGTCAGTGAGAAAGGTCCACAAAATTAAAAATCCTTTCAACTTCTTCACGATTAAACACCATCAGAGTTGTGACCGTGTGCAAAGGACGGCAAAACTTTTTTAATAAAATCCGCTCAGTGAAAATTAACCCCCTCACTGGGTATAAATTTGGATAGGGAATTCCGAAAAAGTCCGTGTTTGCAAATAATTTATCTACCTTGCGGACGGACAAACGAGTTTTGAATAAATTAAGCCGCATTCACATTTGCCTGATCTGTTGTGTCGTGATGCTCTCTGACGTGATGGCGAGCGTGCACAGTTTTGTGTCGTGTTGTGACGTCTTCTGTCGATAATTTGAACAAAGATCGTCAAAAAACCCGTGCACACTTAACTCATCCGTTATGACGCGGCCGCTCTGCCACACATTCTGACGCAGATCACAACACACTGCGTCAGACAAAGTAAACGTAACCTTATTATACTTACTTATGTATAAAACCGATACTGTTCTGGCGCGTCACGACACAACACATCAAAAAAATGTGAATACAGCTTTAACGTGAAAAAATAATTGTCTGTGAAGGGGAAAGCCTGATGAGGCATAATTTTCAATTTGTTTAAGTGGTTTGGTATCAGCGGCTTGATTATACTTACACGTGCAAATTATTTTAATCCTTAATGTGAACAATTGATCAAACAGTTTTTTGCAACCCCAAGGGTCGCAAGCCGACACAAGATGCATAACGCTGACAACGATATCCGAAATCAACGAAAATGATGGACGTAAGCTCCCGATCTTTTTTTTTCTTGTTTTTTAACGTGTCGGTCGCTAACTGGTGTCGTGTGTCATGTATTGTTGACATTTTGTCAGTGCTCAAAAAACGTTAAGTTATGTTAGTTAGCGTATGCGCCTTGTTTTGGCCCCCTACTGAATCATTGGCTGACAGAATAATCATTTCTACCTAACATCTGTTAAACAAGAACCTTGAACTTCCTTAAAATCCGTCGGATTTCACATTTTATACGAGTACATTCATTTTCATCTTATTTACAACGCCACCTCGGAACCTAAGATTTTACCGGGACCACAGTTATACAATCTTCGATTGGATTTTGAATGCAATCATCGTTCAAAGTTACATTCGATTAGTTTCAGCGTTCAGTATTTTTGATTAAGTACGAAGATAATATTCTGTTACTAAAATGTACAATTTTTAATAATTTTAAAGAGGATTTTGTTAATCACGTTTATATTTGTTTTAATTATGTGTGTACAATACTTTTGAACGGTTTTTTGTGTTGTACCACATCTTTTTGGTTTGGTTATTGCCTATATTATTATTGTTGTTGTTCGCAATGCACTTTGTGAACTAGTGTTCACTGTTTTGTTTCACTGGTCTCTGTATCAACTACGAATTATTTAAATAATTGTACAGCGTAATTATAAATGAGTAAATTAATTGCTGAATAATTATATTATGCAAAGGCGACTAACCCAGCGGTGTTGGAATTATCTTTGCAATTAAACTCGTTACTCGTAAGATCTCTTAAATTAATATAATATCTGTCATGGAAACGACGTTCACAAGATGGCTCAGTTGTACACTAAGCACTTTATACAGTGCAACATGAATTAATTGCGTTAATTTGTTTGTTGATTTTGGAATTGTGTGAAGCGCTAACTGCCAGATTTAGATTAAAACTTACATAAAAAATACAATTAAAACGACTCAACATGAATAAAAAGTCAAGATAAATATTGCAAGGAAAAATTTATACCATTTAACATGTCTAAGCTAAAGTCGATCGTTAGGTCCAAGGCGCACATCTTTCGTAGATATATGCACTCGTGGTAATACTCATGTTGAATATTTTTCGTTGCTTAAAGTTTGGATCTTGGTATTTTCGATCTGTTTCGCCAGTGGGTCTGAGATATCTTACCTAGAATTATGGGTAAGTTGATAAAACAATCCGCGTGTACCACAGGTTACATGTAACCTGATGTTATAAATCAGTTATTTAAAATCCCCTATTTATCTAGTTACATGCAACATGATACATTATAGTGACATTTGAATGGGTACACATCCCAATAATAAATTTAATAATGAGAGACTCACTGCTGTTATCTAAGGCACCCAAGCTTGTATAAATAGGTTATTATGATGTGATAAGATTAAGATTTGCATTGAATAAAAACAAAACAAATAGGTAAATTTAAAAAACTAAAACCAGACGGCAAAAAAGAATGAAACTCCTAGTTTTTTTTTAATTCCTAGCCGCCATGTTTAATTTTTAATAAAACAAAATAGCCTATAACTATCGCACAATGAGGACGAATCGATAGACATTTCATTTACAGATATTTTGAAATTGTGTGTGTAGATACTTTTGTGTAAAATGCCTACCAAATAAACTTATTTTCTTTCTTTATTTGTCAAAATCGGTTCATAAGGAACGACGCTAGAGTGGAACATTTACACACCGTTTACATTGTCCGCCCCTATATTTCAAGCTTTTCTTTGTATGTTTTACAATTTTAAGTAACAATTACTTTCTTTAAAATACGTAGTGAAAGTCTGTATAATCTTTTTTAATAAAAATAACAAAGTAAAGTGGTTTTTTGGGTGGGCAATGTTACCCCCCGGGGCTAAAGTAACCAGTGTTTACTGTACATACATATATAGAGCGTCAAAATCATTATCCTTCCTTTGCTTCGCCGTAGTCGGGTAAAAACAGACATAAGTATAAATGTAAAAAATGTCGCGGACTTATTTCGAGTAGAATCGCAGTAATAACATTTTATGACAACGCGAGGCCCATGTCGTCTTAATAAATGATGTTAGGCACTCAACAACGACTCATGTAACCGGCACTCATTATATACATATAGACCGTAGGTTGAGAAACTTTGCTCTGAAGTCTTCTTTCACTAAAGAAACAGTAAGGATATGGCAAATTGATCATAAAATGGTCGATTCAATCTATCCCAATAATTAAATTTAAAATATCTGTCTATTATTTTAAAATAAATACGAAAATTAAAGTGAAAACTACTATTTATGCCATGCAATTGTCCGCCTGTCTGTCTGAAAGTTTCTCTCTAAAAGGCCCCGAAATGAGTCAACAGATTTCAAGCAGTTTTAGCTTAAGTTTTCATGTACGATTATGTCCCATTTCGATAATTTAAACCGAAGTGAAGCGTAGGTGGATCGCCAGTTGAAAATGGATGTAGTATAGTTATGTCTCATGCATGTAAGTAGTATATTTATGTCTCAAACTTTGATTATTACCTACTCAATATTCTAAACGTCTTTTTAGTTTTCCTAAGTTGATAACTTCTCAAGATGACACAAGTAAATCTTAAGTACAAAGTTTCCTTTTCCCATCTTATACATATTACAAAGAACAATCCGCATTAAGATAAAATCCGATAATCTCATTAACGCCAAAAAAAAACAACGCAAAGCAAAAAGCCAATTTTAATAAAGCGTTAAGTGCCTGCAACTTTTGAAAACTGTCCTGTCGAATCGAATTGAAAAGTACACTTTTCAATTTTCGCTTGGACTAATTGGTGATTCAAAAGAGACACCAACGGGCACTCTGAAACATCTCTTTTCGTTACATTTGTTCAAATTCAACTTTCACTGTGATTCAGTTCGAAGTTACGCTTCGGAAAACATATTAATTCGAGAGTATTCACAGCTCTGTGAAAACGGCCTTTTCTATAAGCTTTTATTTAATAACACTTTTTTGCTTTCACAGCGATTGGAAGGTCGATCATTTTGTAAAATAATTTCATTTGTAACAAGATTCGATTAATTTTGCGCGTAAGTTTTAACTTAATTTTGGATACACGTGAACACGATTGATGTTGAAACACAATTCTGTGGCTGCAGTGTAAAAGAGTTTAAGTCTTCTGAGGTTTACGCGAAAAAGGGTATAAGTCTAGTATACTCTGGTTATGATTTATGCCCTTTTGTATTACAAGCTAAGTCGACATATAACGCTCTTCCACTGGAGCCACAGAATTAGCGCGGAATAACTTGATTTTGGGCTCAAAGACATGATACGGTGTTCGTTCTTGCCTAGATAATGTACGTGAGTCTGCTATTTCCGACGCAAAGTAATTATTGCGTTGATGAAAGTGCGAGAAGCATGTCCTTTTAATTTTCTGTTAAGTATAATGACCTCACATTACTCGTAAGTTTTAATAGTTGTACTTAAGTTGTAATAAAGTCTTATTAATTTATACTTTTCTTAGTATCCATCCTGCTTGTATTCCCCACTCTATTTTTGGGTATAGGATAGGCCTCTTCCATATTACGCCATTCTTAAGCATAATTCGAAATAAATAAAAAATAGGATTGCACTGTACTTTTGTTTACTTTTATTATACCTACTATTCTTTTTACAAGCTTTTATTTAAATTGCAATGAATGTGTGTGTGTGTGTTGATTGAGCTGGTCGTACAGTTGGCAACAAAAGCCTGTCCCAAAAATTTAATTTGTATATAAAAATACTAGCTTTCGCCCGCGGTTTCACCCGCGTGGAAAATGAGATCCCGTGGGAATTTCCAAAAAATCTTGTCTTATTCCTGTCTACATCTTAAAGGATAACTCTTTGCAAAATTTCAGGTTTCATGGGATTAGGCTGGGCGTTGATGAGTCCCAGTCAGGCCTTCTCCTTTTAGATCACCTCAACTTAATACTTTCTACTAACTCCTCGAGGGACTCAAAGATGAACTTATTATATCAGACATAAATGAACTGACATTTATTTCCGAAAAAAATGCTTCGCTTATCAAATCGAGACGAGATATTAAATTGTATTTCACGATATGAAACGTTACTGTCAGTTATTTCTTTTATTCATGGCAGATACTTCAGTGCTAAACGAGATTATTTCCAGCTTATTTGATCTTATTTCTGAGAAACGGAAGAATTTAAAAAGTACCTCTCTGTTTGTGATAAATGTAGGTTACGGTCTTAAAATTTAAGTTTCTAGAACCCTGTTTCAGAAAGCTAATTATTAATTTCGACGTGATTTCTTTCTCAAGACTTCACGCTGTCAATGTGACAGGGTTCTTTGGTGGTCAAACAATTAAGGCCCGCTGGGGCCCTAGCCAAGAATTAGATGCTAATTTAACTGTTTTCGAAATCAAACAAAATGTATACGATTGATGTAATCTAACGATCAGTCGCGTCAGCCGCTTATGTCAATTCCGTACAATTTCTCGATTTTCTAAAATCGTAAAGTAAGCGTGCATTACGCATTCTTGCCTAGGGCCCCTGGATGTACCTAGCTATATTCGACTACTCCGTCCATTTGTGGTGAAATGGTACTACCGTTAAGATTTATTGGATTTTCATAGGTGAGTTATGAGTGTCGTTTATTATTCAGTATCCACGGTACAATCTGATTTATGACACCCTTCTGGGTATGGTTTTGTTCAAATAAATAAACTATTTCAATCTTGTTGCTACTTAAGTGTGGTAAAGGATTTGAATTTGTTATAGGATATTCATTATTACTCATATGATACATACTAAGAATTCTTATTATAAGAAGCACAATTTGTTCCATTATATATAATTTTACCTAAAAATTAACAATAACTGTTCCCATAGACACTAATAATTTAGTCGTAAGAAAGTTCAATGCGCTTGAGTTCAAAAATAGCCAAACATTTATATGGCCTCAATAAGCTTGCCACTCGTGCAGTTAATGGATTGGGTGCTTGCGCGAGCTAGGCTTGTGAACTAGAAAATGGATCTAATAACAATTATTATTTTCCTCATTGATGGATACTCCGTACTCACGAGTACTAAGTTGTCTATGCCAATAAAATAAGATAAGACCATTTTTGTTCTTTGTGACCATAGTATCCCATAGCCGTTGTCTGTTATTAAGTATAGCCTAAATTAATTATTTTAATCTGTCAGATAAATTTTAGCTCTGTCCTTTCTTATATGATAAGATATGATAACAAAAAAAAGAGAGTGATCTCTTTAACGGACGGATAATTTTATCTGGGGACTGGAAGAAGCGGGTCTAAATGAATCAACGTGATAAAAGCGATAACAGGCGCCTAAAAATTAACAAATAAGAAGTTTGCATGATTAAATAAGTAGTTTGTTGTCAAAATCATGCAATTATGAGAATAATTAAAATAGGTATTTTTTGCTTACTAGGTAAAAAATCTGTCAATTGTAATAATTACTTTTAAATGTATCTTATGAGCGGTTTACCACAGATTTAATCAAACATGTTGCAACATCAGCATTATAAATCACAACACCACAACTCCGACTCAACATTAAAATATCAGTTTATCTCATAGTTCGAGTAAAACAAGTGAACTAAATTTGGTTTGCGTCTCGACGGGCCGAAGGCAAATCAATTAATAAACTTCGGTGTCCGGGCGATCCCTGCAGTGCGATCTGTTATCATTTGCGTGTCGTTTGAACCTTAGAGCCCCCACACTAGCGTCTGTTGAGCGTCGGCGTCCTTGCCAGCGCCCGCGGAAGCCGGTAGCGGGCCGAGGGGATTGCGTTATTCACTAGGCGCTGGCAGGACGCCGACGCTGGAAATACGCTAGTGTGGAGTCAGCCTAACCATGTGATCGTCCCGTATTGGAAGGCTGAAAGAGTATAAAATAAGAAAGTTGTGTAAGCCGACAAGAAACTTTAATGTCATATTTTTATCAGAAGTAATATTTCATACATGATTTATTTCAATAAAAACCGTTTAAGTACTTCTGTTACTATAACAGACTAGCGCCGCACCCCAGCTTTACACAGGTAGCACTAATTTAATAAATTATAACCTATAACTTTCCTAGATAATCATTTTTCTATTGGTGAAAACCGCGTGAAAATTTGTACAGAAGCTTTTGAGATTAGCTCGAACAAACACAAGCTCAGCCCGGCGGGGACCTTAATTTATAATATTATGTACTTAGTAACGGGGTCTACATCGGGCGGCATAATCATTGTTTGACCTAATGTACCGTTTGGTTGAAAATCATTTGGCTAAATTTTTTTTCAATTGAAAGGGTGTTTTGTCATAATTATTATAAAACTAACATAACCTAACTAATCTACACAAGAGATATTAATCAATCCTGAAATTTCTAAGGGTTTTAGGCAAAAAGATTTTTGACCAAAAATTACATAAGGTCAAACAATTTTATGCGTGTCAACGGGCTCCGGTAGTGATGGTGTATTGAAACAGGTTTATTAAAACAAATTTTGCTTAAAATTCACCTAAAGAACGACTCATGAAGTCTCAGTTTACTTTGCCTAATAACAATATGATGAACAATAATGACAATCACACTGACACGGTTTTAAGCATGCTTAACATTTTCATTGGGTGACTACATTGAGAAATACTATTATCGGGCGACGAATGAAAATTCAAAAATCCTTCCGCCCCGCACATGCCACTTGAATTTCCCACAGTAAAAAACCTATAAAATGTAGGTAGGTAAGAGCTTTCGTCGAAATTTTGCGAGATATCATCGTCCCGAAACTATTAGATGAAATGTCAAGATTAATGTTCATATTAATTAAACAGATAAGTTACAATATAAACAGGCTTCAGATTTTTTAAAGTATTCCTACGGCAATTATTGTTCTGTTATAAGTTATAATAATAGTCGTAATAAATTATTGTTTAGAAGCACAATTAATGTTTATTACAGTTGGCAAAGCCTATGTCATAATATATATATATATTATGACATAGGCTTATTACCAACCGACATTAATTCGGGCTCTCTGTTGTGAATTTTGATAATCCATCGAGTAAAACATTATTTGTTAGGAATAACAAATAATAAATGTTTTATTATCATTTATCATCATAATCATAGCGTCGATTCGTGCTACTCGCATCTATCGGTTTCCCGCAGTCCTACTTCCATGGAGGCCTACCAACACTTTTCTGAAGAAATCATATTTATTCGCCACACTAATTTAATTAACATCCAATAAGCGTTTTAGTAGAAATGGAACAAACAGGCAGAGAAAGTTATTTACTCGTGTATAATATTTTTATTTCCATTTAATCGACTTTATACCATAACACTGTAATACGCAAACCAATCCACGCCAACATTATTTTCTAAATCACCTTTCATACTCTCCGAACGTCTCACTTGATTCAAAAGTAATGCAAAACGGATACCTTTCCCTCGATTCCGTATTTGCAGCTCAACCCTAGGCACCGAGCGAACTTACCGGCCAGTCTGCCGTGAGAGCCTTTGCGGGCGGACGTCTACGCCGTAACCGCCTACGCCGTTGGCCCGCTACGAGAGTAATCCACTGAACAATTGAATTTAAAACTGACGCCGTAGCAATCATTCAGCTTGGCGGTCTATTTTTTTTAACGTGTAAATTATGTCTCTGTGATTTCATTTGGCTGGCTTTAGGTTTTTGTACAGGTATGTTATAATTTGTAAAACTATGGTAGAGTAAGGCTAGCTAACAAGTTTTAGAATAAAGTTTACATTCAATTTATATTTAAATTTGTAGCTTAGTTTTAGTTAAGTTAATTTTTACTTTAATAATATTATTTAATATAGTTTTAGTTTTGTTTTTAATTTTAATGTGTAATTTTATATGTAATTAACTTTTTTAGAACCAATAAGAATATTTTTATTTTGTAGTTTATTTATAGGTATATTTGAATGGAAAAAACACAAAAGCATACTCATTATTTTTTAGTCCTCGATCTCGAATAAGGATGCTCTGTGTTATTGGACACTATATAGAAGACTTTACAGTGTTCTTACATATGTACATAACTTACACTAACTACTTATACATCTAGCGTGTGAGCGCGTTTGTGTATGTGTGTTTTATGAATAGATATCCATAAATAATTGGTTATATGTAGTTGCATTGCTTTAAAATATAATACATTTCAACACAAACCTAGAGCTTCGTTTGCGACTAAGTTAATTTGTGAGATCGTCCCTAGACATGTATCTTTTATTTTGATTAACAAGTTCGTAACAATAGGCATATTGTTGTGCCGCTTGAAAAGCTAGTTTAAGACACAGTCGATGAAAATATCAAATTTTTACATAAGACTGGAATTGGAATTTAGAATTGTTTGTGAAATTCTAACTTTTTGGGTCTTATTGTAAATTGACGTCATGTTTTTTGTGAGATAAATTGAAGTAAAGTTTTATTCCGAACCTCCAACTTTAATTAATCTTAACAACAACATCTGTTTTTCTCAAACCTTTAATATAGAATTTAAAGAAGTCAATTTTGTAATACAGAGTGTAACACAAGGAGTAAATCGAACGAAGCATGTTTCATTAAGACATCAAGACTGTCGGTTTGACCTCCTTGTATGATAAATGATTAAAAAGCCAGTTCGGAAGCTAGTCAACTACGAGTAGCTAGTACAAATTCTGAAAAACAAATGAAAATGATAAATCGTACTCATACAGTTAAATCTAGGTATAGCTGTTCATTTTGTTTTGAGGTGTCAACATCATCAACCCCGCGGATTCAATGAGGGCTATCGCTAAAACTTTTTTACTAGATGGCGCCTCTGGAAAGTGAGATCTTTTTGACAGTTTACATTAAAAATATTAATTTAAATATGTATGTACATTGTACATATTTATATCTATATTAAGTGAAAAAGTAAATTGTCACTCGCTTGGTCTTCTTCTAGGCATAGATTTTAACGTCAACTGTCAAAAAGACCTCCCGTCCCAGAGGCGCCATCTAGTGAAAAAAAGTTTTGGCGATAGCCCTCATTGCATTTAAACATGGTGCTCAATTTGACAGGGTGTTCTCATGTTACGTCCTGTACCTATCAGTAAAATTGGTACGTAATTTTTTAATAAGTGTGTCGTAGGAAAAAATACTGATTTACGTAATATGTTGGTTCTTTTTGGTAAAGTTAAATAGATTTTGTTTTGTTATCTTGAAATATATGCGAACCAGTTTCACGTTTTGTGCCTAGTCCACCTGCACTGGATTCTCGTAATGATTATGCCTAGGTTCTGTCAACTTTAGATAGCCTCTAGACACAGGCTAGGGTGTGTATATAGGATGATTTGATTATGTAACGTTTGTTTATGATGTCAACTGTTTTAAATCAGATTTATTGTCACCATGACAGTCAAATTAATGTCAATGTATATGTCAAGAACAACTTGATAATTGAGCTCTCAGTATTGTTTTCGTTCTCAGATCTTTCTTCTGAGAAGATCGGTTTGGATCCACAGGAAATATTAACGAGTCATGGAATTAGACGCAGCCTGCAACATTATTAATGAATTTCCGATATTGCTCCCAACGAATTTCATATCCCACTTCTGCGTTCCGGCGATAGCTCGTAGGCATATTGAATTTATTCGCATCGGCATTTTAAGGGTTTATGATTTTTTGAAACGTTTTTTAACAGTATTAGTAATCTTTTATGTCGGGTTTAAGAAGGTATAGAATAGAATAGAAAAAAATAGAACAACCTTGTGATGAAATAGGTAAAGGTTTTTTTTGCTTTTGCTTTTTATTACCACAACTATTTATGTTGGTTGATATACAGGATGATTAGTAATTCGATATATTTTAAGGGATATAGTAGAGTTCATTTGCTCGCTGTCATTTCAAGGTCATTTAGCATTGAGTACATAAATACATCAAAAAAGGGATAGTGTAGGTTTCCATTGCAAATAAATAACGATTAATTAGTTTAGTACTTGAAACATAATAATCTTTTGTTTTTATAATAATATAAGTCATAGAAAATTTTAGTTCTTCTATTATTACGTTATGTGAATGTTGACTTGATTACGATAAAAGTTCGCCCGATCAATTAACTGATGCTTGTTATGCGTGAATCGCCTGGGGTTTCCAGCTTAATATTTGGGCCCGAAATATTTTTTTTTATTATTTTTTATATTGTCTAAACACAAACTCTTATGTATAGATACATTAGAGCTATACAAACTCTTAGGTCTATACATCAGAGCTATAAAGTTACAATGGTTTAGGTCTCCAAACCACCAATTTTCGGACCACATGTCTAACATCTGTTTAATTGGTGATTCGTAAGCATTATGCAAAAACTACTGAGCCAATTGATTGCGGTTAATTTTATAACTGTTAACGACCTGCCCTCGCTTCGCTTTAGTTAATGTTTAAATATAGTTTATGTCCACCTTGAAAGTTCTTCTAAACACTGGTAATATTTTTTTATTGGAAATCAGATGACATATCGGAAGGCAAAGAGTATGCGCATTGTTAAATTATTAATTCCTTGTTGCGTGTTACGTATCGCAGGGGTTGGACCTATTATATTTGACCTTTGCTTAGTTGCTACTACTGGCGTATATTAATGCCTAAACCTCAAATTTAAGGTCGTGAATAATTTTGTGGAGGTAAACGACCGCCAAATGAATCTTTAATGTCGTTTGGAATAAAATAACGGTACGCTTGGTCAGATTCTAGATTGTTTCGATAAGTTTGGCTCATGAAAATTAGAATGATTTTATATTTCACAGCCCTTTACAGTTCTGTTCACCTGATACATTTTTATAGTACCTACAGTTACATTTCTTGTCCGTTTACACCACAATGACTACTTTTACGTAAATTAATAAGAAATTGCCATTATTCTTTGGTAGAACTATACGTCATAACATTTAATAACTACCTACCTACATCGTAATTAAAAGGTTACTGACATTGTAGTGCATCCATAGGCTAGACTGTTAAACTATAGAATAATTCGTATGTTATTACCTATAATAAAAAAAATGCCTGTTTTGGGTATTGCTAAATAGTGAAAAAACCAGGATATACTTATGTGCAGGATTAAATATTGCTTGATATATAAAATAATAACAGCAGCAGCGGCCCTAGACAAGCTGCAGTCGGTGAACGTTACCGTTTGCGTTATTACGTTACAAAAATGTACGCAATTGACGTTAGCCACCGATTTAGTCACGTGGTACATCGGTGGGCAAAACCGAAATGCTTTACTATCGGTTACGTTTAACTATTGTGACTAGTTTCGGTGACTTCGTGCGTTAAAGGCTCTATCTTCATACAAATGCTAGCCGAGCTGCACTTTTGACAGGCGAGAAGCGTCAGCGTCAGCGATTTCATATCGCACACAGTTAGTGCTGGCAACGGCTGAGCGGCACGCCTTCGTACACCGAAACCACCCGAGTTTGAATACGAAAAGAATGGAATTTCTGACAATAGGTGTCTAGCTAGGCTAGCCTCGTAACGCAGAGCGATACGGAGACGGTAAACGATTGCGTTTGAAGTCGCTTGCAGCTTCTCTAGGGCTGCTGGTATTCCATTTGGTCACTTAGTAAACAAATCTCGAAAATGTCGCTTTTAGCCACGGTAAAGTGCATTAAACTGCGGTTATATTTTATTCTAAAGTACAGTCTCACCACGGGATTGTTGAGCCACCATAGAACCCTGTCATAATAACACCGTCAAGTCACGCAAAAGAAATTACGTCAAAATTTACTGTCGACTTTTTGTGAGAGGGTTCCATAGGGGCTCAACAATCCCGTGTTGTGACTGTACTAGCGTAGTCCGTTTTAAACCCTGGCTCCAGTGAGTGTGTAATTACTGGGTGTTACTTGGCCGGCGTAAACGTCGTCGGGGAAGCCGTATTAAGTAGGGAAGCGGTTCCACGACCTGGTTGACGCCCTACAGCCATTTTATAAAACAGCTAGTTTATTTATGTCAGAAGTGAAGAAAGTGTATCTTACTTAAATGTTTTATAAAGTGGCGTTTATCGTTACCTTTAAGTGATTGATTATGACTAAATCGTAAAAACCTGAAACGTTCAGAATTATTTTTATTTTCTCCAAACAATAAATTACTTCTAATTCTGAAATTGCATCGTTATTTAGGCTGTTTTTACATCGTTTTGATTATGATTCTAGAAAATAGAACCTAAAATGTATTGTATGAGAATTACTGTCTGAGGGGGAAAAGGGGGCACCACCATTAAGAAGAAGCGCCGCAAGATACTCAACAGTCAGATTTATCCAAAATTATTTTTATCATAGGTATTAATAAAACTATATTACAAGAGAATTAAATTAAAATAAATTACTTAAAAAATATTTATATTTATTATGTCAATTATAAAACCTTATTTAACCCACTGTATGTTACAGAGATATATACAGGTCCTATGAGCAATCAGATAATTAATCATTGTAAAAATATATGACATTGACAAAATATAGTGTTCACTGTAACTAAATCAATATAATCTAAACAATTAACGTCGAGCTGACTTACAAATTTTCAGTTCAAATTTAATCAAATGACTAAAGGTAAAGTTTGCTGTTAATTTTTTTGCAACACGTATAACAAAATTTCACCTGGATAAGAAATTATAAGTTAATCCCAAAACATTACCCGCCTTAATGAAGTACCGCACTTGGTTAAAAATAACAATGTTCGTGCGAATACTCGTATACTTTGGAGTACTTGTTCTTCCCAAGTGTGAAGTAAGAAGAAACGGAGCAGTTTGTCTGTAACTGTGTAAGTTGGCGAGACCTGGCTATTCGTCTTCTGAACTTTACTTCTCTCGTTATAGTAAAAGCCTCTATGACGTTAGTTGCGTCTAGATTAACAAAACAATTTCATAAAAATACTGAATTTTGCACGCAATTTACTTCGTAATTGTCTACACCATTTCTTTGAGAATGTTCAAATTTTGGATACACTCGTAATTATACAATTTATGCAAAAACATCTTGATAATTGATAATAAAACTATGTACTACGAGTGTATAGTTCCTATTAAAATTATATAATATAGCAAAACGTAGCCCTTAAGGCCTGCGGATGGCACTAGATATTTGTCTGTCACATAACACTTTTATGACGTGTAATCTTGTTAATAAGATTCCTGGGAGCCGTTTAAGGCTTCAGAGGCTTGTCGTTTAGCTTGTGATCCGCCGAGGGCCGTTACACCTCGAAACGCTTTATGTTAACTAACATGGATTACTATTACACGAGGGTAATATGTAGAGTTGAAGCATCATTTTTATTAATTTGCTTTTGTCGGCTTTAGGAAAATTATAAGACATGTTTTATCATTTCAAAGTAGGTAGTATCAGTATAGTAAATAAGATTTGCAAGCAAAAAATAAACAATTCCTGCAGAACACATTATTTACTTGCTGATAATTAAACCAGCGCAGCACACTTGCACTGAGCATTCTAGCAAATTAGTAAAGTCGTTTTGGAGATGTCTCAAGTTTCAAGTTCTGAATCACTTATATCTAAGCAAATTATATTTTATGTTATTTTTGTTCACAGATTCATTTTTCGGCAAATGGACTGCAACAACATGAAGGTAAATTTGCAACAAAATTAATTGTACATTTTGTAAAGTAATCCGATAATGCTTGTTCGTATTTAAATAAAGTTTAAGTATTAAATTATTTCACGATCATCACATGGAATTATTATATGCTATGTGAAATGGCGATCTTTAATTTGCATCAGTTTTGCTAAATAATTACTATAGTCTAAGATCCGAATAGGGATGGACCTTCACCCGTCTATTTAATGGATGAAAAGTATTTATATCAAATATGTTAAGTAAAATATCACGATTAGGTTGACTTTTTTCTCGTCATAATTATTATTATTATTCGTTATAATTATTGGGTAGGCAGGTATAAACAGAAGGGAAAAAAATTGTATAAGCTGAAGATGTATTGGGTCCGGCAGAGCCATGATCTCTTTCGAAAAATCAAACCGGACAATGCTCGATTTATCATGTACTTTTAATGCAATTATTATTTGATTAACTGTAGTCGTACCATGAGCTGTAACACTTGTCAAGTTCCAGTCTGCTAAAGGGATAGAAAGGAGTCATATATCTCTGTCTCTTTCACTGCCTAAAACTTGTCAGATTTTAATAGTAACTGTTCCGTACCAAAATGGTAAAAAACGAACCCTTATGGTGGACTTCGTTGTCTGTCTGTCTGTCTCTCTGTCTGCATGTCACAGCAGTTTTTCTCAGCAACTACACAAGCTATCAACTTGAAATTTGGCATAGTTGTATAACTTGCTTGCCTGCATCTGTTTTTAGTAAAAAATTATGAAATTTATATAATTTTGCATTTTATAAATAATTGACATTGGGTTGACAGGGGGCCTAGTCAAGATGATTTACGCTAACTTAACGATTTTCGAAATAAAGGAAAATGTACAGAATTGACGTTAGCTGACGATCCAGCACGTCGGCCGCTTATGTCAATTCCATACATTTTGTCAGTTTTGGAAAATCTTTTAGCTAGCGTCATTACGCAAGATCCATTGATCTTGGCTAGGCCCCCTGGTTCCAGAGTTTTGTATAACTCAGAATTGCTTTATTAGTGGTGTTTGTGGGTTCTGCCCGCGACTTCGTCCGGGTTAAATTAGTTATTTTTGTCATCCCATGGAAACTGTGATTTCTTTAGGGATAAAAGCCTATGTGTTAATTTAGGATATAGTCTATCTCCATTCCCAATATAATCCAAATATGTCCAAAACAAGAGTGTATAAATCTGGACTAAAATAGTAAAGTGATAATAGTGAACAAGAGAGTGTTCAAATTAGACTTTTCATTTCGATTGTGAGAAAATAAATGTAAAAGTCACAGACTGATTTCAAGACCTACAAACGACGAGGGCATAACAAGGGTTGAAATATTTGTATTATCAGTATTCTACTGTATTTAGAAATTGTTATAAGAACGATTAAACAAATGACTGGCAATTATGAACCGTCAGGTTATAAACGTTGTTAAGAATGAGAATAATTTAGTAAAGCAATTAGGGATGATAAATTAAACATGATTAGCTGCCAGACTAATATTACATTGGAGGTCAAGCAGTCAATAAATATTTCCCTAGTGAATTGTGATGTTCAGATGATTATTATCTAGATATTTTAAGAATAACGTCTCCCAGTCACGGTTAATTAATAATATTAACAAAATTAGAAAATGCTTTAAAAAAAACTATAAAATTTAATTTAAAATCACCATCTAGGCATTTTATAAATTCAAGAAAATTGTTTAAGTGATTTTTAATTAACAATATATCTACCGTGCCCCGCCAAGTCGAGCAAAAAAAGGCACGGCCGTACCATCCTTTTCCCGAAGCCATTCGGGCCATTTTCAACCCCCTTGTAACTTTGTTGTGAAAAAAACTAGAAGCTTAAATTTTCAGTGACCAAGAGGGCATTACATAACTAGATACATTTCCAAATTACATTAAATTTGAACCGGTAATTTAAGAATTATTGCAAGTCAGTTCCTTAATTTTGTCACTGACTGACTCACCGATCATCAAAATTCTAAGGTACTTCTAGCAGACACACAAACTTCAAATTTTACATTCAGGTAGCATTTAGTCCACATATAAAGGAAAATCTGAAACATCCTGAAATTTCATTCCCGTTTTCTTTGCGGTTGGTAAATTCACGTTTCCATATAAAGTCTATGACCAATTTACGAACTGCACAACTAACCTTGTAATAATCGTATTTGTAAGACTAGATAGTGGATATAAGTAGGCAAAGTCAGCCACAGATAGATGTAAACAACCTGTCATAAAGGTGGACTACCTACAAAAAGGAATGAGATCCCATCAATGGTTATGGTAAATTAATTACCTTAGCGTTGACTTTTTTTAAACATGGAGAAATGATGGCATGAAAGAAAATGGCAAAAATAGGCCTCGGAAATATTGCCGGTAAATTGACTATTCCGGGAATTTCGAAGACTCTGGCAACGGCACATCACTACGTTCGATTAACTTCGGCTAGTTTGTATAATTATATTAAATTATCACTACATAATACTGGGTGTTTTTTATTCGTCTACAAAATTTTGGGGCTTAAATCAGTAAGTCATACTGACCAACTTTCACTATGGGACCAAACCCGAAATCGCGAAAAAAAAATTTGACCCTCCCATACAAAACATCGTCAGCTGACTAGCCAAAATGTATGGGACGGTAAATTTTTTTTTCGTTATTTCGAGGTTGGTCCCATAGTGAAAGTTGATCAGTATGACTTACTGATTTAAGCCCCAAAATGTTGTAGATGAATAAAAAAACACCCAGTATAATTTAAGTTCCCAACCACGCTGAGTTAGTGTTTGTTCGGGATAATCTTAGAAACTACTGTACTGATTTTCATACGGTTTTCACCCATAGAAATGATTATGGATTATTTAGGAAGGTTTTAAGCTACAATTTATGAAATTTGTGCTTCTCGTGCGAAGCCGGGGCGGATCGATAGTTAACAATAAAAAAAAATCCGGCCTGCAAGAACACCACTTTGTTTCCCTCTTTGTTCAGAAATTGAACTTAATTAAGAGTAAAGTAACTTTGAACTAAAAATATTTTATTAAACTTTCTCACAGTTTAGGAATATTCAACTTGAACATCTTAAATTTCTAATAACGGAGTCTGACAGATGTTTGTTTGGTAATTGTTAAACTTTAAGCTTTAGGTATTAATTATTGCTGAATTCACTCTTATTTTGTTAGGTTGTAGCTAGGTTTGATTACTTATGATAGTTGGTATTAGGCTTCATTATTAACTCTTGAGTGGTTTATGAGGTGTTCCTTGAATTATAATAAATTTTTGCTGTACAATAAAAAAAATCTAAAGAATAAAAAACTCTTTATTAAATAATACTTATTTAATAAAGAGTTATACTTAATGTGGATTATTTCAAAATAATTCTTACATTGTTGCCGCATAGTGTACGTATCAGTATTGGGTAAAATTTTGTTTGACTAATGATTGATGACTAATTATTAAATACGTCAATCATGATTGATGACTAATGATTTGTTAGTTTAGTCATGGCGTGGTGATTAATGATTGATTCGTTTCAATCTTCGTCAAACAATCATGAAATTTTCAAACATCGTCACTGAGTGTGGGCAAAAACTTTTCAGGGGTCAATGTACCTACTCATCTCATGATATAATATGTTTTCCGTGCACCTAACTGTAGAGTTGCATTGCAGAGAACTGTAGTAAATAATTAAATTATTACTGTGTAATAAGTAAATTATTTAAATTAAAAATTTAAATAATTTACTTATTTTAGGCGTGACTTTTCTTGTATGGAAGAGATAATTTTTCTTGCGCTTTCAGAGTTGGCCCTATAAATGCTCTTCTTATATTACGTAGTTTTAAGTATCTATTTTATTCATTCATTTTGATAGTTCCCATTCTGATAAATCTTGAGGTACCTACTTGATTACATTAATTTACTCTACGACAACATAAAGGCGATGGTACAAACATAAACTCTATCAAAAGATAAGCAAAGTAAGAAGAAAAAAACAAAGCATTCATATTTATTTGTTAGAAGCATTAATCATTAGTCACGATTTAAACTAACGATTGATGATTTGTGGCTTTGGTCATGATAATGACTAATATTTTCAATCATGATTAAATCAGTCATGATAACATTACTCATGATTAAATTAGACATGATTGATAAATATTGACGAAATTAGTTGATTTGCCCCACACTGTACGTATATCAGAGGATCTTCCGCACTCGTTTATTTTATGCTAAAACATACAATCTTGTTAATGTAACAAAGTAACTGAAATAAAACAGGAACCTTATACAGTGCAAGTGTTCATAAAAAGTGTTTCGGTTTCGGGTTAAGTCGGTTGTACTAGTAAACGAGCGTGTGGCGGCTAAGAGAAAAGTGCTATTTTTCATTTGACTGTGTCTTAAAAACTAGTAATTTGCGGCATTTACTTACACAAGTTTGATAAGAAAATTAAAATCTGTATCGTGGTAAAATTTCAGTAAATTTTAGTGAAATCCCCTTTTTCATACATCCACTGCGGGGTCCTTAAAACTGTCTCGACGGGTTAACAGAACTTATTTTAACACAATAATATACATTTATCTATAGCATTTCCATGTTCCCAATCTTAACAAAGTACAAAGTCTTGTAACTATTGACGCTTTTGTGCACCGTTCCGCAGTTACTCCGAAATAGCACCAAATCTCTCGGATCAACTACACATTTAACTTCTATCCGGCGTAAACTTTATTCGCCAACTTCCAACCGCTTTATCGCAAAGGAACTGTAACAATAGGAGTTGGAAACTAACAAATGGACATTCGACGGAGTTAAATGGTGGGGAAGCCGATGATGGTAAATCCAGGTCTCTTGTGATGCTAATTCCGGTCCAGATAGACGGACGGGACCAACCGAACCGTCCCGGAGATGGCAATCCATGTAACCCTAGCATACTGAGCATTTCTCAAAATTTTGGCCAGAGGTTAGAGTACTTGCAACTATGCTATAATTAAATAATGTCCTAATATGTCCCAACATATTTGTATGGGATATTCCTTTATTGTTACCAAAAACGTATGAATATCGGTAACAATAAAGCAACTTCCCATACACATATGTTGGGACACATTAGGATATTATTTTGTTTCAATTACTCTAATTATATATAATTATAGTTTCAAATACTCTAATCTCTTGCACAAATTTTTTTAAATTTGGAGATGTCACTCACAGTGGCCAAAATTTTGAGAAATGTTCTACTAATCAATGTATCTATAAGAAAAAATGATAATTGACTTTTTATTGACACTGTCAGAAAAATACCATTTACGTCACAATGCTGTATTTTATGCCTGGATTTATTTTATGAATAATATCGGAAGTTTTTAGGTGCCTTAGTGGGCATTGTTAAATCTTCCACACAATGGTGATCACCAATAATGAAATTCGTGATGGTATTTACTAAATTAATTAAAGCAAAAATTGTCTATGTGAGACGAGAGACAGAAGTTGAAAGTACCATTGTTAATGGTACTTTCAACCGAAAAAAAAGATCCAGAATCAACTCTATTAAACATTTTTTTATGTGCTTGTTTGTGAGGTAAACCTAGACCACCAATTTCTTATGTATTCAATGTTTTAGGAACATGATATCATCTCTTTCACTTTGTAATGGAAATTTTTCATGATCAAAGTGGCTACTTAATCTTTAAAATGTTGCCTATTTTATTATCTTGCCCAAAAGTTAGGGAACCTCTAATAAGTTCCCAGAACGGGTAAATTATTAGCAAATACATTTCTAAGGAGAAATTTCTTGAAATGAAGCTTTATTTCGGAAAATTTTTACTCGCGGTAATAAAGTCTGATCTTTATTGAGTCCTACATATAAAAAGTTTTTACCCCTTGTATACGTATGTACTTACACACTGATCAGTGTTAAATTCTGATACGTCTTTTTTTTATAAAATTGTTCAATGTTGTAACAGTTTCATTCTGACTAATCGATTTAAAAAAATGAAATGTTTTTTCTTTCCTAATTTTCTTGCGCAAGTAATGGTTTTATTTAAAAAGCCCAAATCATTAACGCCAATCCTTAAAATAACAATTTTCTGTGGGTATAAAATCATAATCTTAATAGGCTAGGACTTGGTACATTTACGCTTCCTCATACGATGGATTAATATGTTTGGTTCTATTTCTTGCCTTGCCTTGCTATATGCCATGCATCTTGTTATTTTCTTCGTTCAACTAAGGCAATATTAAGTATGAAAACTGCTGTTCCAGACATCCGTTCCTTTTTCTGCCTGAAACTTGGCAGGTTTTGACCAAAACCGGCGTCTATTTTAATATTTAAAGGACCATCTTATTTTGGTTAGAGTACTACACGTAACTCATTTAGCGCCACGGACACAAACTACGTGTGTAAATTGCATACAATCGGTAGTTACTGGCAGTGAACGTATTTAAATTGACCTCCGCCAGTAACCGGAACAAAAAGGACCTTTTAATTTCTTTTTAAATAGCTGTTAATGGACTGTGTACTGTTTTGAGTGATGGATGGTACTATTAATGGAATTCAAATAATGAAACGTGAAAACCTTGCGTTAAACGGTTGTACGTTGTACGAGTAACATTGTATAGTTAGTAGTACTGTAGTACGTACATTTTCGTTTTAATTTAAATTAAGATTTAGCGGTAACGTGAATTTACATGGTCAATCAAAGCTTCAAAAAACATGTTTTGATTTTAGTTTTTGACAAAAAAAAATTTTGTAGTTTCTCTTAATCACCTACTTTGTTTTTATCTCTTATTTTGTTTAAAAATGTTTCAAAAATGGTATGGTATTAGAGAACTAAGTACCAACTCCTTTGCAAAGATTGTTATCAAAAGTGTTATGTCAAAATGCGTTTGTATTGTAAGACGTACATGTTACTTTTACAATTCAATCTCAACACAAAAACACTATAAAAATATGATAAAATACTCGATATCCTCAGAACAAAAATTAATAAAAATGCATACGTTTTTTTCGTAAATAGAAATGTATGTCTCTAATATTTCCGCATTTTTATACACGCCAACCCTTGACATACTTTTCGACAATAACGGTTGTCATCCAACGTTTCGACGAGCCTAAAAGCGGGTAAAAATGCCCAAGAGCCCAAACTAAGTCATTCGGCACTAGCTCTCTAATCCTTTTACCCTAACGCGCCGAGGAAACGGCTTTTGTGCCTTACTTGCACATTTTTTGAAGCGAACGTAATATTTTAGAGATGTACCTTACGGACGTGATGAAAATGGTAATGCTAAGAATCTTATCCGAGATATTATGTCAAGAAAATGTCGCAAAGTTAGTCAGGGTTAGAGTTTTATTAAAAATTCTATGAATTTATACATTAGCGTTACTTTTATTAATGTTATTTATTAAAGAGGCCAGGGTCAGTTTTAATATACTATTGTTTACAATACGACTGCATTTACTGTCAAGTTAATTACAGCTACTATAACGTAACCGTCTAATAACGATATATGCTTTAAGACAAAATGGGATGGAGACAAGATAAATACATAGTTAAAAAGGACAAAAGCAACAGCTCGACGGAAATAATGTAAATTGGTTCACAATCCATTTGTCTTATTTCAAACATTGGTTCCGTCCTGCTGCTGATAACAGATGGCACGTGTTTGGCACAAAATCAATAATACAGAAAGTAATCAATAATTACTTGAACTCGGAGTGCGGACTTAATATCCCCAACATCAGAATGGGACCGACTTCATTGTAAAGGCATTCATTGTGCTGGTATTCACTCAATATGAATTGGTTGACAAATTAATGAAAATAAGAATATTATTACAAGCTTTAATTTAACTTCACTTGTGTAATTATGAATGTATGTCATATCCTGCAAGACAATTTTGAACCAGGGCTAGGGTTTACTGTACTTAGCACTTTAGTCTAACTATTTAATAACTAGCAACTCTGGTTGCATAAAACCGTGAGTGGTCTATATCTTAATTCAATAATTAAATATTGTAAGCACAATAAGCCTTTATTTTCTTCAAGAAATTCTACACCAAAACGGACCCTGATAAGCACAGGGCTGACAGGCCCCCACTCATCTGCGGTTTCCTCATGGACACCTAGCTTATACCCCGCTCAATATGTCGCGACCCTAAAACACCTGTCGCGGTGTAATTTAAACAAGCTACCCGTGTTAAGCGGGCCGACACTCGGCGCGCTATCTGAAGCTCGTGCGAGACTTGGTTTATTATGCATGACTTAGGTTTGCTTTAGACATGTAAAGGCTAATCTGTATCTTTTACAATATTTACTCTTTCGCTTTACCGTTTGACACAGGTCTTGGTTAAAACTTTTGACTGTGTATCCGTAATCGTCTTTGGACTGAATTGAATTTATTTATTTTTTGTAAGCTAGTTTTTCGCAATTGGTCCATAGCAGTTTTTATGAGAATAGATTGGGTGAGTATCAGCTCTGACACGAGTTCGTCTGTTTGTCTCGGAGGATTTTTAATCTAGGTTATTTAATTTACAATATATTGTACAGGAGTCATGTTGGTGTGCGTAAAGATTGCTATCATCGTAAAAATGTAAACAATATGTTTTAACTTCTGTGCCATAATGGATTATGCAATATTATCCATACTTTAATTACAATTGAGTTACGGTCGACAGCAGATTCTCATTCTGAAAAACACTTTCTGTATCGTGTAATTAAATTACAATTTAATTAAATTTTCTGCGTCCGTTGTATACATTTAACAGAACAGTAAACGAGTCTCAATCACGAACCGACTACGTACTTACCTTACGGAACCCGGCTTTTTTTATAGTAACACATATTTTACATGTTTGTCGCATTTTTTCCTTTGTTGTGTGTAGTTTTGAAATGTCTTCGTATAACACAAAAATTCTCACGAATTAAAAAGAGAGGGCTCCGCACAAACTTGTAGGTGTAGGTATAAATAGTTCGTAAATCACGGGAATACAATAGAAATATGTCCAGTATAAACTGACAAGTACTAAGTATGCACTCTCGTACTTAGTGAGTGTCTGTTTATACTGGAGTTTATTTTTTATGTGACGTAACTACAAATTAACGTTTTTCGGATTTTTCCCTTTGCTTGTGCTATAAGACATTGCTTTTTGCCAAATTTCATGATTCTAAGTCAA
This sequence comes from Tortrix viridana, assembly GCA_963241965.1. Classification (NCBI taxonomy): domain Eukaryota; kingdom Metazoa; phylum Arthropoda; class Insecta; order Lepidoptera; family Tortricidae; genus Tortrix; species Tortrix viridana. The sequence goes on from OY725181.1 coordinate 8,030,100, forward strand.
CGGAAAGTACCTACAGGTTTTGATTCCCTTGAGATTCCCTTGAATGCGGCATAAACGGCCGTATCTTTTGATTGCGTTGATTTAGAAGTTTAATTTTTTTCACAGCTCCAGGGATTGCAGACCTAATTATTTGATATGAATTTCAACTTGATAACTCCACGCGTTCCTGAGAAAAAGGGTCTTGATAGACAGACAGACGGACAACGAAGTGATCCTATAAGGGTTCCTTTTTTTCTTTTGAGGTGCAAAACCCTAAAAAACTAAATAAATGGCTCTAAATAGATTTCATTTCAATTGTTTTTTATCTGATAATTATTTTTTATACCTACTATTAAAACCAGCCAGGTACAAACAAAACACAGTTTGTATAACAATTCCATAAGGAACAATCTCCGAAAAAATTCGTTCCGCGACCTTCATATTATCAAATAAGTATCAAGTAGGTAAATATTTTATCTAAGCACGGTAAAGTCTTGATCCGTGAACCGTGTTAAACCCGTCTTCCACGAAGCTGTCAACGTGTCTTTCCCTAATTCACGAGATCTTCGCAATTTAATTACACATATTAACATATTTACGTGATGTGGAGTTGGCTGTAAAAGTTTTTGTTACGCATCCGTACCGAGGGAATTTTCACCATGGTCGGTGTTGAATTGACATCTTTATCGTGTTCAAACTTTACTGACGCGTCACATAATTTTGCTGTTCTTCAGACTTCGAATTGAAAAAGGAATGTAGAATGCGAATCTTGTACTTTGTTTAAAATATCATGAATATAATGTTTTAAATCCTCAAAGCTGCTTCTTAATCTACGCACATTGACGCAACCGCAGAAAGTGAATTTGAGTGAAGATGAATTGAAAATAAAAGGCATAGGTGGAATAGTTAGAATCCCTAATTGCCAGATTGTAATTTAGCAAACCATTTTGGGGATCAGGGTTGAAAATCGTCTATGAGTTTTGAAAATACCCAACTATTACGTACACATGTCAAATACAAGGTATCTTACCATTTATAAGATTTCATAACAAAATTAGCATATTTCTATGCAAAATTCCTAATTTTAGAGATTCGACGTGTAAATTCGTGTAGGTACAACTAGAGACGAAATAGCGGGAGGTGGCGGTAGTTGGCATGCCCTTCAGGTTGGTTCAGAGAATTACTAAAACACTCATCAAATATTAGAGACGAGGAGGTTCTCGTAAACAAGCTGTATCGGTAAACAAACAATAATAAAGAAACAAACAACGGGGTGTACGGGATACCACTTTTCAGTCTCTGCAATACATACGACTTTACATTAGAATAAGTCTGGGGTCCTAGTGAAAAGGGCTATAAGTCAACTTAACTCTTAATTAAAACGACTATACCTAAATGATATACAGAATACACTAGATTAAGGTAAGGCATAAGTCTTCTAAAAATTACGTGAAAAAGGGTATACCCTTTTTCACATAATTTTTAGAAGACCCCTTTTCACTAGGACCCCAGAAGTAATCTCCAAGTATATTTGTACACAAAAGTAATTACAAAATGTTTATATCTAAACTCTAAACTGGTATCTCTTTATTACATTGTAATATATCTGTCTCTAGAGAATACTTGTATAATAAACCTATGATTGTTACCTATGATTTAGGCATTTTAGGCTAATCATCACTTGTTTAGCCTTTTTACAAAAGTGGAAGCATCACCTTATTCACCTTTACGCTTACGTTTTTACATAAGCGACACTTTTATAACGTTAGTTCAATTATTACATAAAACATACACGAAAGCTCGCTCTTAATTCTTTTCAGCCAGTGCCGTTGAATTAACTAGTTAGGTGAGACTAATGAGTCCGCTCCCCTCGATATACCGCGGAGCCGCGCTTATAGCTCCCGACGAAACGAAGCGTGAAAGGTTTAATTGCACGTATATTTAGTAAATGATACTATTCCCTTTATTTATTCTTTCCACTTATCTGTACAGCTTCTTGGCTTTAAGTACCGGCTATTCTGGCTTTATGTAGTCTGGCGTTGAGCAGATTTTTGTACGAAATACTCAGCGGAAGTAGACATTAAGAATCGGATTAACAACAGAGGTTTTCTTCTAGTCGCCATTAGGCTAACAGTCCAAGATATGGCTCATATTCCATACCACGCTTAAGGCTTATTCGTACATTATGGTATAAAGTAATTACACACGGAGAGCCCGTCACATAGAAATACATTTGCATTGTATAACAGTTTCAATAGATGGCACTGCAATGCAAAATCTTGAGATTAAATAATTTTTATCGCATTTTGAGGACTAATTTAAATGCAGTTGCATTTACTTTAAACTGTTCATTAATAAAGTAGAAAATTAGTTTTAGAAACGTTAATAAAATTAAAATAATTGCTTTAATGTATTGTGAAGACGCACAAATGCCATCTACATTATTTATTATATATCACATAATTATCATATAATTTTTTATGTATCACATAATTAAATGGGATGGACTTATCTGGTTATATGTGATCTGTGATTATGGTATGAGCGTTAACAAACGCGAGAATGACCATGATAACATTAGTTAAGTAAGTACATTTAACACCGTCATATTAATGACGGTGTTAAATGTACTTACTTGCAAGTCTCAGAAACTTTTTAATACGTCATTCTTGTTTCTATTTTTTAAATAAAACTACAGTTAAACTGTAACACCAGAATATAATATATCCTATATTATATCACATTTTCTTAGTATCACTCAAGTTGTAAAACAATTTTATGTTACATTTTTATGTTGAGCATTGTATCAATTAGAGATCCATTTACCCCACTGTTTTTTAATGGATGAAGAACAGGTTTTGAACTACAGTTTTATTTTATACTACGAGTATATTAAAAGATCTGTGCAAAGAGATGGCAGTGTATGAGTTAATACTTAAGGGTGAACTTGTATAACCTGCAAAAGGAATGCTGTTCATTCCTGCAATAGTGTAGATGTACCTAGAATAGTACGATTATATAATCCCTAATAAATGTGAGACATAAAAACAGAAAGACATTTCAATTGCAATAAACCCGAGTCAAAACCTCTAAATAACACCTATAATTTTATTACAAACTATAACATTAGTAAGTCAAATATGACTATCTAGCGCGTCGCAGAATGGCTACGTGTCCGTCATAAAAGCGAGATGGCACAACAACATTATTATTTCCGTTTTATATCACAGTAAAATTATTTGTGGTCAATCTCATATCTAATACTGTTATGAGTAGTGATTGAATTTCGCCAGTGTTTCGCTGTAAACCTGGCTTGATGTTTAGAGTTTATTTTCCTAACACAGGTATTGTTATACTTACTAGGATGCCTCAACCTTGTATGTAAGTAGTTGGGCAAAACAGTGATATTTTTTTTATTATTATCATATACTATTTATTGTTTAGTTTTTACTTTGGCAGCATAGAAAACACACGACACGACTTTGCTTTAGCAAATTGATCACATATTTTTTAAATTAATTACCTACCAATGCTACCCAATGTTATTATTATTATAAAGCTACACATTTTAGAATTTAATGTATTGAAACATAATAATAAAAAAAATATCTAGAAATTTAGAGTGTTAAAATAATTTAGTGTATGTTTGTCCCGGGCATCTATTCCATATTCTACTGAGTAGAAATTATAATTCGATTCATATCTATCATTATAATTTAATATAATTAATTACTTATTATGTTTAACATTATCAAAATAATATTATTTTTGAACCCACCTAATGGTAACCAGTTTTCAACCACAGCTGAGCATTTCTCAAAATGTTGGCCACGGTGAGTGACATCTCCAAATTTAAAAAAAATTATACCAGACGATAGAGTACTTGAAACTATGCTATAATTAAATAATACCCTAATGTGTCCCAAAATATTTGTATGGGAATTTTTTTTTTTGTTACCGAAATTCAAAAGTTTTTGATAACAAAAAATGAATTTCCCGTACAAATATTTTGGGACACATTAGGGTATTATTTAATATAGCATAGTTTCAAATAGTCTAACGTCTGGCACAAAAAAATAATTTGGAGATGATACTCACCGTGGCCAACATTTTGAGTAATGCTCAGCTCATGGTAGAGTGTAACTAACGAGCAAACATTTAAACAATATTTTAACACAAGTCTTTAAAATATAGTTCTAGTAGTAGTAGTTTTAGTTAATCTGACATCAAATTTAAATCAGAATAACGATTCTGATTTAAATTTGATGTCAGATTCGACTTTTATCTATTTGTAATTTTGTATATGCTTGTACCTGTAAACATATACAAACGCAAGGCCAAAGCGATTTGATTCTATGTGTCACGGTAAACTTCATTTTCTTTTAAAAGTAATCAGACATAAAGAGCTCTCTTCTTTCCAGACGTCAACGGCACTCATCCTGCTCCTCCACTTATCTCTGCACACGGTGGATGAAGGACTGGCCATAAATCCCGGTGGGTGTAATATAAAAGTACTTTTAGTTTATTAGCACTCACTCCATTTTTATTTAGTGTTCTTATGTTTTTTCACGTGGCAAGGTTTTTGCTTTAAAAACTTGAGTAATGTGAGGTAAATTAAAAAAAGTTTTGCTTATACGAACTGCTGCAGTTGTACTCTTAATATTTGCATAACTAAATTGTTCGCATAAATCCTTATTGCTCAATTTGTATGAAGTCTCATGAGATGCTTATACAAAATAACATGGGCGGTTTCAATAATAGACTCGTACATTTAAAATAAGTATGTTGACTCGTGTAAATATGATATTTAATATTAAGTTTACCAAAACAACTGTCAGTTATTTCATCAGTTAAAATAAGGGTTCGCCTTACTATCAACCTTTTTGTATTTGTTCAATTATAGCGAATATTTGTAACCTTAGTATCAATAAAAGTGATATTGGAAAACGATGTATCCAATGCACTGGGTGGCGTTAATCACCAATCCATCAACCACAGACTAAACCGACATCGCATGGTCATCACTCAATCGCGACACATAAAACCAATTTCCATTTATTAGACAAATTGAACTGTTGGTGAATACAAGCCGATATAGATTTCAGGAGCCTCGTTATTATAAACTTAATACGCGCGAAACATTAATAAAGGGATAGAGTTATAGGAGTCGTATATCTCTGTCCCTTTCACTGCCTCGAACTTGTCAGTTTTTGACAGTTCGTAATAATGACCCTGGTCTATTATTATTATTATAAGCTATTAAAGATATTTTTAGTAAGTAACGAAACATAAAATGTGGATGCTAGTTAATTTATTGTCAGTCAGTGTGCGCTGCCAATATTGGCTAAGTTACAACGCAACATCGACTTAACGACGACAAAGCAATACTAATTTTATTTTATTTATAATCTGGATAATTTGATTTAATTCATCGTCAATTTAAGTCAACGTTACTTGTAATAAAGATATGAATAATTATTATTATTACAAAAGATCAGCAATGGTCCGAAGCGGCTAATGATCGCCCACATAAACACAACAAAAATATTTAAAAGCACGATCAGAATTATCCATAACCAAATTTTTAGAACTCACAAGTATGTTAAAAAATTAAAGACAATATCATCAATATTACCAGCGCAGTCCCTTCCGTCCTATTTTATCAGAATATTCCTTCGTTTTGCATACATTTATTGAAATAAATGTTATTTAAGTCCCATTTCTCCCAGACACCGGTCGTAACACTGCGTACGTTTATTTTCAATTTAGCAAAAACATCTTGGATTTCTCATTCCCACGCCGTGCGAGATTACACGGACTAAAACAAAGTTCATATACGAGATTTAGTCTAAAATATTCATCGGCACAAAGTCGCTTTCGGCGTGCGTGTAATAACTGCCACCTTTTGGAGATAGGTGTGGAATAAGTACATAATATTCTTGTAGAATTGGACAGGTCCAAAATGCGTGGCTAAATTGGCATCAAATTCATAAAGGGGTTGGTAAATGATAGGGATATTTTAAAGTTAATAACGATTCGATCAATGTATGAAAACTATATCGATACTTTATGAAATAGATAACTAAATAAACAGGTAGGCTAATTTTCAATTACATTACAACTACTATTTGAAGTTTACGTGACATTTCACTTTATTTTCATCTTCTACATCACGTAAACCAATAAAAGAGTGAAAATGAATATATACTGAGAATTATATCTCGCTACGTTATTTCTGCCTTCAATATCATGTGTGATACAGAATTCTCAATCTCGTCCGCTCTTAACAGACGTAGGTTCAAGACGTCTACGTCTTGTTACAGGTTGTTTTCTTATCATTAAAATCGTTTAAGGATTCAAAATTGGATAATAATCATATTTATTTTATTTCATATTACATTTATACAATATCCGATACCCAGACTGCTATGTTATTCTGTTGACACATCGTCGTTCAGTTCTACTCAGTCAATGAATAGCCGGCGAATTTACGTCGTCCGTCAAGGTGGGTAAATTGACATTCAACTGCCTGCACATTCATAGTCGCTGGTTTCACAGACGACCAGCTTTGAAACCAGCGACTAAATGACCCAGTTAGTCGGTTTTCACTTATTACACGAAAAACACAATATATCACAAAATTAACTTTTCCTAATAGGCTAACGGACTGAATGCAGAAACATAAACACAATGTTTGGAACACAATGGTCTTGTAGTGAAGATTTTTCGGAACTTGACACCTTATGGAAATAAATAGGGGGTAAAGAAATCCACACATACGAAGTCGTGAGCATCGTATATTTACTATTTAATAAATGATAATGGGAGCTGACAATATGGTTTACAGATAGTGTTAGCAAGTTAATTAGTGACCCCTAAACAAGGAACTTACTTCGCAACAACCCACACTCGACGTGTGACATCAGTTGTAATATTGTTTGCGGAACCGTCGCCCACAAACCACGCTCGAACTTGCCTCTGACGTGGGTAAACTCATTCGCTTTATTAATTTCCTTTATCGCCATAACACGTTTTATAATAATATTTACTTATGAAAAACATAGCGGTTGTTATTTATAGATACTACTTTTTATGCAAACATATTGCTGTTTTGGGATGCGAGAAACATAATTAAAATTGCATTGGACTTGCTGAGGTAATCCTACAAGAAAAAATTAACCCAGTTCTCATAAATCAAAAGAAATGATGACTTTGCCATCGTAATTAATTTGTTCTGCTAAGTCGCATTCGTAAAATAGTTAACTTAAAAACTTTATTAAAGTATTCAAATAATATATACAATTTTAGTTTAATTGTATTGTAACTCGTTAGTTTGCAATGGCTGATAATGTTTCTAGACGACATAATGACGAAATAACGAGCTCAGACGCAATTAGTATCGAAACCTAAATGCGAGAACTTAATTAATTCAGCTCTCGTACAAAATTATTTTGAGAAGACCCGATTCTAGTAAAGGTTTGTAGGTATGTTTCTTCAGTACGAATATACAAAGTTGTCGAATATAAAACATGGTGCACTGAAGATATCTTCAAAGTATTGATTTATTTCATAAGCGTTACGTTATTAAACATTAGGCACGTGTCAAGTTTAAGAATCGCCATTGCAGCAATTTTTCCCAAAATCTTATTGTAAAGCATTACAGTGATTTAAAATTTTACTAAATAGGTACTTGAAGTAGTGACGACCGTTTCTGAAGCAAAGTTCTTGAGTAACTGGATATTATTGAAACAGAGATCCGACGACTGTCTGATTATGGTTTTTAAATACAAGCGGCAGGCTGCCAACGAAAAAGGCAACTGTAGCTGTTGACCAAAAACAACGCTTGCAGTTGATGCTGAAATGCCGTTAACGTGTCGACGCCGTCGTGTGGCGTCACGTGCCGTGTATAAGAACCCGAAGTGAGCTGTCGTCGCGATCTCACTTGTGGTGTTCACAGGGTGTCTCAGACTCAGATGTGTGTAAAAATTGCAACATGGGAATGCCCGTTATAATGTTTCTAATTATGTACGCGATTTAACCTGTCCATCAGTGTAGGAGTAATAAAACTGTCAATTTAATAATACTTTTAAGAGTCTCACTAAATACTAAAATTGCCAATATTCTTCAGTTTAGATTATTGCTAACGTCATCTATAACTATCTCAGGTTGTTCTTGTATTCGCTTCTCGTCGACGCACGGCAAGGAGCGCGGCACGTTCAGCAGCCCCGACTACCCGCGCGCCTACCCGCCGCGCCTCGACTGCCTGCTCTACACCTTCCGCGCCGCGCCGCACGAGATCGTCGAGCTCGTCTTCACAGACTTCGACATCTACAAGGGACATCTTGAGTGAGTATCATTGCTTAAGTCATTACGTTACTCTCAGAATTTTCTTGTATTCCCATCGGAAAGGAGCGCGGATTAGTAGCCCTGACTAGAGAGATCGTCGAGCTTGTGTTTGCAACTAGGTACGCGTGATGACATCTACCTACAAGGGATATCTCGAGCGAGAATCATAGGTAGGTACGTCAGGATGATGGTATACAAAATAAACGGGATCCCTTCTTTTGTTATAATTTCATTTGCCATAATCGTTTCATTTGCCATAATTTTCATTTTCTCGAAGATTTTTTTCTAAAGCCTGGAACATTTCAATATAATTTTAAAAGATCATTGCATGAAACCCATGAGATTTATTTTATAACAATCCTGAAAATTATTCGGGTCCAGAAAAAAGCCTTTATGCCAAATGATGATTATGGCAAATGATACATTATGGCACATGAATTTATGATAAACTATAGATACCCCAAGATAGATGTTGTTTGATTTTGTCGTTACTGCTAGCGGTTCATGTATCCAGTACAAAAAATTATAACTGATCTTACTTTGCATTTGATGTTAAATTTTCAACAAGTTTTAAATATTGTCGAGCTATAATAGGTACCTAAAGCATGAAATTTAAAAAAGACTACGGTTAGAGCTCTCTTTAATATCTAATGATACCTACATTCATTCAGTAAGAACAAAACTAAGAAAAGGAATGTTTAATTTGTGAACTTCAACTGTAATGTTTAATAATAAGCGAAACCTACAGCAATTATCGTTTTAAATTAGTACGAGTATAGCAAAGGCGACTGTATACTAAATATATTCAAATGTGATCACAAAATTTTACTTACTATAAAAAAGATCAATAGCATTTCTCGATATGATTTTTTTGCCCTTTTAACAAGCATTTTATCAAGAAGCAGTGAGTTATATGACATGTTCTTTTAACGTGAAAGCAATTTCAACAGCAACAGAGATCAATTTACATTTCTGTCACATCGCAAGTAGTAAAATCCACGCTAAAGACCATTCGGACGACAGTAAACATGTACTCGTGTCGTGAAATTCCTGACATGGCACTTCTGAAATAAACTTACTTTAGATTCTCAGCTATCGACTGACTGTTGATTTTGGTAGGTACAGATATGTCATCCTTTTATCTTGGTCTAATTACTTAGTCTTTAAGCACTCGTAAACTGGAGATAACAAAAGTAACCATTTCTTTTGCGTTGAAAACTCAGAGATCGAAAAATAGCAAATTCAGCAAATTTAAGAAGTTTCTTGAAAATGGGCTTTGTGGGAGCTACGGAAGACCTCAAAAATTAGACAATGCCATGAGTTGTAGACCCAATTACGAGTGATATGGTTCACGTTGAAAGGAACCAGATATTTTTGCAATGTATTTATTACCTACCGTACAATGCATTATGACATTTATGTCGGATTTCACCAACCATTTAACAGACGATTAGAGTGTTAACAGCCGTCAAAATGTATATATGAACTAACAGTCGATTAACATTTAACATCGTTAGGTGAAAATGGTACTTAATTTTGTGAGGACTGAGCGGCAATGTTAGATTTTTTTATTAGTAGGCTGAAAAACAACCTTTCATCATACATAAAGTTTACTTTATGTAAGAAACAAGATTTTTTTTATTTAAGTCCATTATAAACATATCCATGTATACAACAATAGCCACACTAAGGCTTGGCCTGTATCGTGAAATATTGATTCATTTAATATCAGTTGATAAATCAATGCTAATCCAATCACGGCCAGTAACCCCAAAACTCCACAATAGTAAAAATTTCTTATTACAATACTTCCAATAGCTAAATATAATATATCAAGCGAAAAATCACAAAACTCCATTAGAACTGAATCTCTAGAGAGCCAATCAATTCGTAGAACCCTCGTCTCTAATTTAGCTTACGCTTAAGGCGTTTTTTTATTTTATTACGAAAAATCCTGGCCCTTGCCTGAAATGTGTCTCCTAAGATAATTTCTCTCCTCATTCCCTGAGGCAGTTAGGGTAAAATTGTGTTCAGTGTTTTCAAACATTGTGAATAAATTGAAATTGGACTTTTTTGACACTCAACTCTCTATTAACAACTTGAAAAAAATACTTTAACTAAAATCAGTCTCATTATTTATTTGTAATTTACTAGCGCGCACAACAGCATAATCCTTGATCGTCTTAACATAGAAAAAACATTTGTACATCATCAACTAACCTTATTTCGTCACCTCTGTTACCTTTCAAATGCAATTGCATCTCTATTTAAATCAGTATATTGTTCAAATCAGCTCCGATTCAATAAATTTTTATCCTAAAAAAACTATTGTGTATTCTAGTGAACATTTCACATGAATTGCTAGGCTGCGAATTGAATACATGGTGTGCTGCAGAGCGAGCGAAGCCGAATCCCCGGGGGCAGGCTCGGACACGGACAATCAGCAGGAAAGCCGACGATGTAGGGGAGTCCGAGCTGCCCTGGCGAATATCGAGACATCAAGAAATATATCCGTAACCGCTGCAAAAATAAAAATCTGAGATTGTTTTGAAGAAACAAGGAAACATTGTTTAGTTTCAACTACCTGGAAGTGTTATTGGACAGTGAATTTTGAACCCATCTTCTTTATCCGGCGTAGCACGCGTATTTTTTGGCTACCACCACTTTATGTACTGAAAACACTCCAAAGTTGTAAATGCTTGAAATACAATCTAATCTAATCTTATATAATCTTTTAAATGCAATTTTGTTGAGCGTAATACCAATAAATACCTACGTCTGTTTTTATTCAAAACGTACTTTTATTCCTTAAGTAAAAAATTGCGTCCATTTCGCAGTGGTTAACGTTACGTGCAAACATCGTATCGTTGACTGATCGAAACAATTTAAAATAAAAATATATATATTTTTTTATATTCTTTATTTATTTAGAAGCTTTGTTCAACCATGAACATGTCAGCTCCAGCTGGCCTAAATACAACAACACTTACAAATTATAATCACACATAAAAATATCGCTAAATGAAAAGAAAACAAAGAAAAAAGGCTACCTTGTCATTAGACCTGGGCATTTAGGCTAGTGAAAAAAAAATGGCATAATATTATGTCAACCTAAATAGTAATCAAGATTATAATTAAATACGTTATTAAATATTCACTTTTATTAAGTATTCTGCTCGAATTGATGAATAAATTAGTTGATTATTATCAATTTAATATAAGATCAATTTAGAAAATTGGTTTCTGTCGGTTCAGTTTAACGTCATATTAATTAATTCGATAGCGATGATGGATTGTTAATGTTATGATTGGAGATTTCACATTACTCTCGTGATCATGCCTCATTATTTTTGTTTACACAAGAATCAAGCATGTATGCTTAATATCTATACATATTATCTGTTTTTAATTTTAGTTTAACGAATATTATACTCGTAATGTGAAAGCTATTTCAAGGAGACCTTATCACAACAGTCTGATATAAAAATATAAACTTTAATATTTTGGAGTTCCATGAATATAATATACATGTAAGTATACATTCATCATCCGATCCGGTCATTGACCGAGAGATTTAAACATTTGAATTTGCTTCAGTCTGGAGCACTGAAATTTTGATCAAAAAAATCATAACTTTGATTAGTTTCATTGAAAGTTTTGGTCATCGGAGGTCAGGAGGTGTCAACGCCCGAAAAATTGCCTAGGTCTATTATGGCGTGACGACAGCTAGTGTAAGCTTAAAATGCTTGAGCAAAGTAACACGACACCCTAGTGGGCTTATAACACTACAATGTTCGTTTGAGTACATTAATGTAGGATATTTATACCTTATAATTAAATAGCAATTCATTTGAATTGCCACTTACTTTATGTAGCTAGTTTGATTTAGAATGGATAACAAATAATTATTATCTTGAATAAACGTGAAGCCATATTAATAAAAAAGTCATATTTTAAAATTAATCTTGACTGAGATGTCCGACTGACAATGAGATGTCCATCTCAAAACGCATCAAAAATGACAGTTTCTATGGTTTGACGTTTACTTTGACGTATCTCAATCAATATGAATTTATTAATACGCAGGGGTGTAACTGCCGCTTCGGAAACCCCGCAATTGTGTAAGCAAACAGCCACAGTCAGGGCCCCCCAACAAATTTTGATACAGGGCTCGTCTAGGGCAAGCTACGCCACTGTTAATACGGCTCTGACACGTCAAAGTAAATGACGTGTCGTAGAAAACTGACATCTCCGACGCGTCTTCAGACAGGTATCATACTCGAAATCAGAATATTAATACGCCTCTTAAATGCTAAATACCTGTACTGAAACTGCCGTGTAAAGCGAGACGCAAACCTTTATCCACGGCTTCTGGAAAATCTATGAAGAATTTCCTTTCTCCATTTGAAAGTTTGCACCGATCTTACACTAAGCGTTGTTTGTAAGTTGCAGTACAATATCTTGGCAATATGTTGAACTCGAACACGAGTTAAAGTGTCGTTCATTCTGCACCATGTGGGGAGGTCGGCGATGATCGATTGTGAAGCTTAGGTACACTTTAAGGAGGGCAGTCATGGGGAAACTTATTTATTTATCAAACTTAGCTATTAAAATGTATCGTAATAACTGATTGATTGATTTCAATCACCTTTTATACGCGCAAACAATTGTAACTTTAATTAGAACTGTCTGCCCATAACCAATAATGTATTTGTAATTTCAAGAGAAGTAAATTTATGGACCATTAATTTATTATAATACTGGCTAACATTTCATTGACGAAACCGCGTCTCAAGTTTGTACTATACGTTCTAGATAATCTTAAATACAATATGTAATTTTGGTGGTATTTATATTATAACCGACTAAATAGTAATTTTACAGTACCGCTAAATGCGAACTAAGATGTGTTACGTGATTAAAAGGAGTCCCTCAAACCAATTACAGAAGCAATGTCGTTGCCTACCGTTTAGTCAGTTACATAGGCTGACCTGCAGGTATTTTTCCATTCTGAATTTAAAGGAAAGATAAACTCAGAGTTTAGGGTCACATCACTCACAGGTCTGTTTTAGCACTTGCAAAATTGCTTCACAATTTTTACAGATAATTAATCAGGGTAAATTATTCTTATTTTTTATTCCAAGAATATGAAAAATATAGCTCTATTTTTTTCTTTTCGGGATAACCAGCTACTTTAAATAATAATTAATTCTCTTCAACTTGACTTTACTTTTGCATCGTAATGCATTTTTACAAAGCCCATGCGCTGGTAGATTTTTAATTATTCAGAACGCCAACTAGCCTTTGACTTTATAAATGTTATAATAACGGCGAATTATACAATTTAACGTAATATAGGTTATAGGTTATATAGGGCTTGTTTTCCGCAACTCGACCACTTAGGGTGGTATCTCTCTTCTCAGCCCAGTTCTACCAGGAAGCCTAGCAGACCCTTGATGTTCAATGATGACGTGGGCTACAGTTTCTCTGCCATCATGCAGGCTCTGCACGTGGGACAGTCTGTAACACCCACAGTGTGCAAGTGTTGCCGATGTCCAGTTATTGCCCCGGTTACGAGTTTGAGTTGGGTCCCCCCTAACTGTCGTAGCTTCCGCGACAATCCGGGGCTCTGGTCTGCCTGCAGGTACTAAGGTTGCCTCAGTATTGCTGATATTCTACTCTGCTCTTTTGTCGCAATCTGTTCCGTAGCCAGCCAAACGGCAAAGACAGGATGGGCTCAAGACCAACCACCTCCATCTCTGAGCCCCTCCTTGCCAACTCGTCGGCTGCATCGTTACCGCGTGAGTTGCTGTGTCCTTTTATCCATTGCAGTGTAAGGGGTTGTTGTTACTTACCTTCTCCAGGTCATTATGACATTCAAGTACTAGCCCTGAGGTAATGGTGAGGCTCTGAAGGGCCTGGAGAACTGAGCGGCTGTCGGAGAGTATGCGGATGGGGAAATCACGATTGCTTTTAACGTTAAATTCTTCTTCCTTCTTCATCAACCATTCCATGAACATCAGCAGTCTCCGACTACAAGCCATAAGCTAATTGAATATTAATCACTTTGAAATATTTAAATTAGAACCAAGTCCGGGGACGGGCAACATGTAGGAACTCGCAAACTATCTTTTGTCGGTCGTCGTTTGTCTCCGTCGCGCTACCGCAATTGTGGTGCGGTGAAGCCCATAAATATTATTGTACTGTAACGCGTTCACATGGAACTATTAATTTTAATGTAATAATGGAGTGGACCATTTATTTATTATTCTTACTAGCTTTTGCCCGCGACTCCGTCCGCGTAGATGTGACTACTATACTGCCTCGAGTACCTACTGTCAAATTTTCTGGAATAAACTGACTGAATAATACTAACATAGGCCAGAAACATCTCTGGGACTAGCTGCTGTACCAAATTTCACGTCGATTGGTCGAGGTATTGAACCGGAAAATCAGAATAACTAAACAAACTCAATTTCGAATTTATAATACACAATTCAGGTGTTTATTCAATGAAAGAGTCAGTTGTGGATGGCATCGCTCCTCTCTTAAAATCGTAATACTAAGATCACGATAAAGCAACATTATTTTATTCGACAGCTGATCAAATGGATTAGTAAATACTTTGAATTCGTCTTACGTAACCACCAGTGTCATTGCACAAATTCAAGTCCTGTTTACTAACTTAGACATGCTCTGTACAAATTCTATCCTGTCAAACAACAGCATCCCGACTAAATCCCCAGACATTACAGGCAGGTATCATCTTATGGTCTTATATAAAATGTATAACTGGAGTGGAGCTGAAGTGCATTGAGAAAACTGAGACACACCCCTTGAAAGCAATTTTTACCTCTTGTAAAATGTAAAGTAAAACTATTTGCGAAGTCAACGAATACCAATATAAGCTATAACAGGCAGCTGTCACCGACAAGGTTTTTGTTTACCTTGAGCGTATAAAATTCTCGCCAAAGAATTGCATCGAAAAATGTGACTTGGGTTGGTTTCTTAATAAAAATATTCAGCGGTTGGTTTTCCGTTGGAACTGATGCAAACAAATAACATCTTCTACAACTTTCTCGTTATTATTGAACACGCGAGGACAGGTTAGTATCAGTATGGCCGTGTTGACATTTCGTCTTTAGAGTCATTTCCAACGGTTTACACACAATGCTAGTTTAAAAAAATAGTTTTTAATCCTTATCCACCCACAATACCCACATGTTTAGTAGCTCGTCATTCACCTCAAAGCCCGTATCTCCGGTTATAGATCACGCGGCGCGTTGCGGTGACATTGTCGCAACTAATCGCGCAGAACTAACAAACTGTATCCCTCGTTGCTTACAAGGGTTGCGTTAATGTTGCGTTCGCTCGAAGTTCAACATTCTTCAGGTTAACACGCGGAAGTCGGATTGCGGACAAAATTGAAAGATATTTTAAAATTTAAAGATTATGGGTTAACATTTGTTAGCGTCGATAAATAAACTGTACATTAACGAGAGCTTTTGGGTTCAGTTTGTAGATATGTATGTTGTTTATGTAATGAGAAAGTAGTAATCAAACCACGTTTATTTCGTATTATTTTACAGTCACTAAAAAAGCGTATTTCATCACTTTATCGAAACACCTTTCATCGAACGTATCATTTCATCGTATTTTATTTCATCGAAAGCTAATTTCTGCTGAAACCTTATTGTTTTCAGGTTATCTTAAGCATGGGTTACGTAGGTTAGGTTAGGTTAGACCTGACAAAACCAAAAAATTATAACTCCTGCACGTGGAAATTAGCTTCCGATGAAATGAATATCGATGAAATGATACGTTCGATATCCACTAAAAAAGTGTGTTACTACCAGAAGTCCAACATTGTCACAGTGAAAAATTTACGGTTTTCAATATCACACTGTGTCGACCGGTTTTTTGCGACACTATAAAAAAAAACAGTTTTAATTAATTTAACCGAATGTCCTTTTACGACAGAAAATATCTTGCCTCTTGCTTTGATTTCTATAACTTCTTTGATTGCTTGAATGTATGTGTTTGTGTTAATAAACTATCAAAATGCTTTGAAATACGTTTTCAAACGCCATCAGCAGTTGTCTAGAAAATTGGGTAACGCTCACAATAGCTAGGTGACAAATCGGTCCCGCTACTGTGGGGCTCATTCTAAAGCCCGGTTAAGCCACTCCATAATTTTCTAGTCTATTATTCAGGCCAATTTATAACCTAGTGAACCTATTTCATACAGTCTGAATAGGTTAGAGCTTAAATGCGGTGGGAAATGAGCCTACATTTTATGTGAAATCATTAAGAATTAAATTAAAGTACATAACGGCTTAAAGTTTTATCCAGTCAGTTCACTTCCACAATAGGTACCTAGGTAACGAGGTTATTAAAAACGAACACAGACAAGACAAAACCCGATAAACTTTATACAGCACTGATTTGATTGAAAAAAATAAAGTGGACTATTCAAATTATTTCAACTCTTTTATATCAACGAGATCACTCTTAAATTACATGGAATAAAACAGAAATGGCTCGCCAGAGGCTTGATAGCTAACAAAGGCGTGACCTGCAACTATATTCTGGATATTAGCCGGGATATATTGCAGTAAAAATGAGTACATTTGTTGGAATATTGCCATCGTGACTATGCGTATAATACACACGTGTTTGCAGTTCTTTACAATGAGTTGTAAAATCAAATAAAATAAATGTTTTCGCTATCTTGTGCCGCTTTGTTACTAAGAATTAAAACCAAAAATTAATTTTAGTGACTAAAGTAAATAACATATTTTACAATATAAAGAATACGAAAGAAGCAACAGGAAAAAGGAAAATGTAGAAATAACTCAAAAAGTCAGGGAATGAGTATATTCTTAATAATCTGTTGATTATCTAAGGCAAATAATTATGTGTGGTGTATGTTATGTTTATGTATATTGTAATAGATAACGAGGTGGACATGTCAGACATGGCCGATGGAAAATTCTCGCGCTTAAAATGTTAAATATTAATTATGGTAATGACGTCATAATCGCTTAAATTTTATTAGTATGAGCCGATATAATGCAAATGCGCTGGATCTATTCTAATTATCAAAATGTATGTTACCGGTTATAACGTTGGGTTTTTTAATTCGTTTTGAAGATTTTTATGTATAAGTATCATTTTAGGAATAGCAAATCTTACTCCTCCCTCCTTCGTCCTCAGACTAGGTGGAGCGATCTTCGCAAGGTGGCCGGCTGTTGCCAGCTGGATGAGAATAACCGCTGATCATGGTCGGTGGCGAGTGGCGTACAACGGGAGCGGCCAATGTGGACTAGGATAGGCTGATGATGATGATAATGATGATTCCTTATAGACGTCAAATCGTTTCGTGCTACTCAAACTACTCATAAATGTGTAATGTTTATTTAGTTTTCTATAACTAGAACAGAATCAATATTACAATATAATGACACATTCAATACCTAATTAAATAAATAAATAAATATCAGAGACAATCTCACACAAATTGAAAAGAAAATCAAGTATATACCTATTAATATAAATACAGTTTGTAATACGCATACATAACACATAACATTAAAAGCGTACCCAGTATTACCCGTAACGAGTTCACACACATCCCATTATTACACAAACAATAACGTCTAGCACGCTAACAAAATTCACCTTAACCTAAACGCAACCGGCGTGCTAGCCCCGAATAGGTCTCCGATGCGTCGTACCGCCCGTTCCGACGAATTATTGTCGGACAAGAGCCGCTTTGTGTTCGCGGATTTCACTATTTTTATTGCTCTTTGTGGTTCGCTATAGTTACCTACGTTTTGGATTGTTTTTAAAATGTGGTACGAATTCGTTGGTCAATCTGCAAGCTTTTAACGTTTGTCACTTGCCGCTTTTACAATGAAATGTATTGTCGTTTATTATAATTTTAACATACGCATTTATAATTTGGTTTTGTGAAAGACACTTATATGGTGCATTTGATGGGATTTTGTCATTAAAAAGTAGCGACACTCTATTGTATTTACTCTTACTTTAAAACATAGAATTACGTTATTCTGGAAATTGAAGAATTGAACAAGAATGGCATTTTTTATTATCTTTTGTTTTTGACTTGAACGTAACGATACAAAAAGCAATCGAGACATTCAAAACATTTTTATGCAAGCATTCAACGAAACTTACTTTTCCTTCAAAACAATTTTATGGAAGACACCATTTTTTTGTCGGTGAAACGAAAGAGCTTTCATAACTGATAAAAAATTAAGTGACTGTTTACCTCGTTCCTTGTAAACGCTTCTTCTTTCTTCATATTTTATAAAATAACTGGTTACAAAGAAATAAACGAAAACATAGAAATATATTTTCAGTTTATAAAATAAAAATTACTAAGTATGGGCCTACAAATTCCCCGTAACCATTACTATATAAAAAGTATAGGTAAAACTAAATCGTTAATAATTATTGGTAGGTATCTGAATATCCTATCAAACATGTTCATCATCATCATCATCATCATCAGCCGCAAGACGTCCACTGCTGGACAAAGGCTCAAACATGTTAGGACTCTCTCTCTCTATTATTACATTTTATTAATCGAATCTAACAAAGACGCATATCCATACCCTTTGTAGCCAACCATACTCGTTGCAAAGGTATTGAATACTGTATCAGATAGAGAGTCGTTACAAACAGAGGAAATTACTTTCCCTCGTTTTAATTTTGTATTGTCCCGTCCTTGGTTCTCGTACGTAGGACTTCATTAAATTGCTTGTCTATAAGTACGTCACTTTGTTATGGAGACATGGTGCTCATTTCTATTTATAATTTCCACTTTTCAAGCTCTCTTTCAGTCTTAACTGAAGCTGCCCAGACTCTTCGTAAGTAGTTCTTAATGTTTTATCGGACATTATCAGAATAAAATATAATGAAGACATTAGTCTAAACTACTCAATTGTTAATTTCTACAGCTTCATTTTAACACATTTTAAACACAAAAGTTGTGTTAGTTGTATAAGAATAGCGCATTATTACATTTATGACAAAGTTAGAAATTAGGCAATCCATGGACGATTCATATCAAATTAAAGCATATGAGTCCTTTCTAGTTTCCACCGAGGCAGAAATTGTTATTTGCTGCAAAGCTGTTATTTGGCGCGAGCCAGTATTGATCCCGAGTCAGCGAAGGATTCAAAATTTGAGCCACGAGCGCAGCGGTAGATCAAAAATAGAATCCTGAGCGTAACGAGGGATTCAAGGCCTCAAGACCCATATAACTTTGCTGCCGTGCGAAACACACAATTTTCACCTCACCGTATTGCGAAAACACACCAAGTGGAAAAACAATTACATGAGCGCCACATCATATGTGACCGTGCTCGCGCAGCGCCCCCTCCGCGCACAGCACCACCATTATTTTCCACGCTAGCGATTAAAGTGAACTTTTGCACGCAGATTTTTTGCGCCAAAGAAGACTTTTTCGAGCTGGTGAGGTGAAATAGTGCTTTTCACAGTTACTGCGTATTAGTACCAATATCCCGGTATGACTTTTTTTTTTTTAAATTTTTAGCCCCTTGTTAATCTCATCTCTTATGAGATCACATATTATGTACATATTTACATAGTATAAGGCATTGTAACGAAATAAATTTATCCTATTTACCGTGACGAGCGGTGCTCGGGCATCACCGTCTTACGCGACAACGTGAGAACTATTTGTCAGATCTCACTCGTATGATAGCCCGGTTAATTTGTATAGACGACATTGCCTTGCAATGTATGTCTAAGGCAATCTTAACAGGAAGCATCAAGGAAACGTGACACACGGATTGTAGTTCAGTGATCGAACAATGCTCATGAATATGCTTGGAATAAATTTGTAGAAATTATATCATAGCATAGCAGGTAATACACATTTTGCAGATGAAATGAACCGACTCATAATTGAAATTACAATTAAACAACATACTTAAATTAATTAATTTGCAATATCCTTAAATTAGCATAATTATCTTGAGACGGTACAAGATCCTGAATTAAATATGATTAGCTGGCACTCGTTTTGAACTTTGATCTTATTAACCTTTTCTAATTTCAGCCAAACCAATTCAAACAGGTTTAATAATGTTAACCCGTTCGCTTGAACCATCGCTAATTATGGATTAAACGTAATGTTCATTGATTAACAAACTTAGAACGACGACTTGTTTCATATTTTTTATTTTTTGAGCTTAGGTTGGGACTAGGTCTATTTGTGTGAGATTGTACCCTGATATTTACTTATTTAAGTAGAAGACAAATTACTAAGATTGCGTACAGTTTTCAAAATATTTTTTTATTTTAATATGGCAATCACGAGAAACGGTTTTGCCTTAAGAAATAGTGTATTTTTATTGTTTTTATGTGCCTATTAGAAAACCAAAAAACATTCATTTTCATAAGAGCATGATAGTTATTAGTTATTTTTATATGAAAAGATGATGATCAAAAAATATGAAATTTCACTATAGTAATATTTGTAATATAGGTATGGCTACACTTACGCTTCAATTAACCTTTAAAATAAAATTACTATTAAGTTTCCTGCGGTGCTTTCTCAACAGCGGTCTTCTTTTGGGAAGCGCTGGTAGATCTAACTTGTAAAAGTGACAATGCGGCCTATTACGAAATATCAATCCGGCACATTGTGGACCGCTGCCCCCAAAGCCGTTACCTAGGCGACCCGGGTGACCTCTACCAAGAACTGACTGATGAGGCTATCGACTGGCTGCGTAGCCTGGATATCGACTTATACTTAGTTAAAAATAAGAATTTCCTTCAGTTCAGTTCCGCCATACGATTAAATAATAAATTACGAAATAAACATGTTTCGATACTTTATTCTTCCAAAATTCTATTATTTTATTTCTGTCGTTCGTTGACGACAGTGTCTCACGTACACACGCATATAAGCCGAGCATCACCATCGCACAGATTACTCTCACTCCTCGGGGCATCCTCGAAGGAAATTCTTCCCATAACAGAATAATGACTTGTACGGAGTAACGAGACTCTTTATCACCACCAACTTTATGTTCTCCAGGCCAAATTAAGGCTGTAAAAAGTTTGGAATTAGTTTCTTTAGACGAGGCGTGATCGGGCGTGCGGTTTGTGCTAACTTATCCGTCACTTTTAGAAGGATAAGTTTGTTTTAAGATCGTGTGGTAAACTATGTTGCAGCACGCGCTAGTTAATATTTATTCTGTGCAAACGGCGTGAATTAAGAAATGCTTGCTTTTATTTATAAATATTATGTTCAACCTGATTACACTGCTATTGTGAGTCTGTACTGCTTTCATAAAAAAAAGCCGGTCAAGTGAGAAACGGACTCGCGCACCGAGGGTTCCGCACAAACTTGTAGATATTGCAAATAGTTCGTAAATCACGAAAATCGAGTCTCGAAGATTTTTCCCTATTTTTTCGAGATTCCCCTTGGATTTGTGAAAAAATCAAGCTTCTAAGCTAACACAATGAAAAGATACGGCCGTTTATGTGGCATATTCTCTTGAGATTCAAGGCCAGTATAAGCTGACACTCACTAAGTATCAGAGTGCATACTTAGTGCGTGTCAGTTTATACTGGACCTTATTTTTTATGTCATATAACTACAAATTAACGGTTTTCGGATTTTTCCCTTTATTTGTGCCCTAAGACATTGCTTCTTGCTAAATTTTATGATTCTAAGTCAAAGGGAAGTACCCTATAGGTTTTGATTCCCTTGAGATTCCCTTGAATATCCGGCATAAACGGCCTTATCTTTTGATTGCGTTGACTTAGATATTTGATTTTTTCTCTGATCCAAGGGATTGTAGACTAAAGTATTTGATATTAATTTCAATTTGATACCTCCACGCGTTCCTGAGAAAAAGAGTCTTGACAGACACACAGATGGACAACAAAGTGATCCTATAAGGGCTCCGTTTTTTTTCATTTGCGGTACGGAACCCTAAAAATGGTGATTTAGGTGAGTTAAACGGTGGCTCTAAAGTTGCATCGTTTACCGGGGCAAACTGTACATTTTTAGATTTTTAGTGTTTAGTACATTTTAAGTTGAATTATTTTCTTGTTTCTTGATTTTATTATAAAACACATGGTTCTTCAACATAATTTACATATTCCATTTATAAAATCTGCTACAAGCGTATTGATGAGTTCTAACGAAACTTAAACAAATGACGAAGATTTGAATTATTTGACAAACTTCAAATGCTTAAATAAAACGTGTTAGTCCTGACCTCACGAGCTCGAAAAAAGCGAAATTATTTTTCGAATGCTAGTTAAACGTAACTTTGCTGTCGTTAAAATATTTTTTGTTTAAATAATATATACTCGTGAGAAGCTCTTGTCCCTATATTATTACATTTTTTATAAACCGTATAACTCCAGTTTTAAGCAAATTTGGAACTTGAGAACCTTAGCAAACTTCTTTTCATACTTTTAGAAACTACGCTGCTTCGATTCTGCTTTATGATATTGTATCTGCTTCAAAGCTTTATGGCAATAAAGCTTTGAAGCAGATACAATATCATAAAGCAGAATCGAAGTACCGTGCCCAGTACTTTGTAGTTTGAGCAGCATTTTGCTTAAGGTTATTCAGGTAACCTGCCAGTTTGTCTATCAGAATATTCCTTTGAGCTCATTTTTAAGGCTTCGGGCGCATAGAATAGTGTAGGCGGTTTGGGATGGGTGGATATGGTACATTGAAATAACTATAAGGCTGTGATAAAATGGAATAAAATAAAACTACAAAACGATGCTTACGAAAAATGAATATGTATCATGATTATGGGTTTCAAAGAGATTTTCTGCAAATCGACGGCCTATTAAGTAATGTTTCACTACTTTACAGTGTGGAGGGTATGATTTTGATAAACAGGTACAAATATGTACACTATCGCACTTTAGTTTATCGATTATTTACGTCATGAAATCTTTTGTTTCCGGTTTTGGTATCATAAAGATAGTCTAGAAATATTTTTTATCACTTTATCATTCAAAAAAATACGACGATAAGTTCTAAGATCTGTGAATATATTTTAATTTTGGCGAGAGTTTCCTGGAAGCCTGTGTCTATTTTAAACCGAATTAAACACTTGAAGCGAAACATAATGGGATCCGCCGTAATCTTAGTTTAAATCTGTTTTACGATTTTAACTTTACGGGCCAACTTTAATGGCCGAGTAACAAACATCATGAACACTTGGACGATTTATTGCTGATGTGACTCAGCAAAGCTTGTTTATATTTGAAGTTATTATTTAAGTAATTATTCTGGAATTTAATTATAGTCCCATTTATTAATGTAATAGTTTTATTCCGATAAAAACTCGTTATAAGAAAAGGATATTGGTAATTTCAACTTCAAAACCAAACAGTTCGTATAGACTGGCATGGCGTGAGATAGCACAATGTACTGATGGAAACAACAGATACTTTAACAACAATTTCGAGTGTAAGGCAAATGAATGACAAATATTTAAATGTTTTTCAGCACATTATTTGAACTTGTAACAGTCATTTCAAGTCCTCATTTATTTTAGACCTGTATTGTAGGTCTGATTGTTATATACTTATTTCTTTTATATTTTTTTTTATATTTCTTTCTTTTATCTTTTATGTTATATTGTTTTTCTAATTCTGTTGGCCACACTATTGAGATCTGTAACAAATCAAGTTGAGAGACAGATCGTCTTTTAACAGTAAAAGCTTTATTAAATTAAAATAATATTTAAAGTTTTAAAACATGCTTGAAGGTGCTCAAGAAATAAAAGATATCCGTATGTAATAATAAGGCTTCTCCTTAAAATTATACTCGATTTAAGTGTCAAAAGTTGTCCCGGCAATATTACGGACAAGTACCAAATATGAGTTAAATAAATTAATTTACCACTTGACCATTTTCCTTTAATATAACACGGTCGCTCCGTTGGCGACCGCGATGCCAGCGCTATCTTCACAGCGGGATATCTCATTCCACCAAAAATGGACAAAACATCCTCGCCTTATATCGTGACTCTCATAAAGCCCATATTGTTCCAAGATACGAGTACTGCGACAATATTAGTTCCCCAAGCGCTAATTGAATTCTTAATTAGACGTGACGTCAAAAAGAAAGTCGTTTGTGACGTTCCGTGATATGAGATTAATTCTCTTTGAACACGTCGCGTGGAATAACGTGACCTTTGTGACGTGTAACTAATTAGAACGTTTCTTACTGCGTGTCTTGGTTACAATCAACGACATTAATTTCCAGTAGTAAAATCAGAATATAGTCAGTTTCTAGATATTATTATCCTTTTACATATATATTTCCATGTTTTCGAAATAACTTAGGTACTTTAGGTAAATATTTTGGCTTTACCACTCAAAGACTAACCCTCAAGTCAATTACGTATATTACTAACACTTTCACTATGGATTCCCTTAGCTTAGATCGACATACTAGTTTTATTTTACTTTAAGTATTAGAATTAGGTCCCAAAAGGTGCCTTACTGTGAAATTGATCCACCGTGTCTGATCTTGGTTCTATTCACGTGGTTGTGTTAGGGGGGCGAGGAGACACGATTAGCATACATTTTTTGTAGCATTTTTGTGATAAAAATAAATAAAATACTGTTTCTTAGCGTAGATGTTTGACGACACGGTTAGCCTAGTTGGTAGTGACCCTGCCTCGGGTTCGAATCCCGGTATGGGCAAATATTTGTGTGATGAGCGCGAGTATTTGTTCCTGAGTCATGGATGTTTTCTATGTATTTAAGTATGTATTTCTCTATATAAGTATGTATTTCGTTGTCTAGTACCCATAGTACAAGCCTAAAGCTTAGTTTGGGACTAGGGCGATTTGTGTGAGATTGTCCCTGATACTTATTTATTTATTTTATTTATTATGTATTTTACGTTCTTATTACAAGGTTGTGTAGGACCTATATTTCATCCAAAAGTGCGTGGTTTTTTGCTATGTTATGTCTTACTAATAAGTTTTAAAGCCCTGCAATGATCATGAATGGCTTTATTTTACAACATTTTAGTACAGTATTCTCAAAAAAATCACTTAAAAAAAATTACTTATCGATAAACAAAACCTATACTAAAATAATGTAAACAGCAAAAACTCAACCAAATGGTTGTCAAAGTGTTAACAACTATTTGTCAAAATCTATTGCAAATGCCTTCACGCCCTTATTGTGCTAATATAACACGCTGGTTTTATTTTTATTGGTCAGATATGTTCTCAATGTCAAGTATTTATTCCTGCTAAAACCCAACGAATAATGCTCACGTATGTTTTATCTAATTAACATTAAGTTCAGACGCAACGTGTTAGCTGTATCGGACTAATTTCTGCTGTTGTTGGCAACTTCAGTAATGAAATTAAAGTTGCTTTTGCCGTTTTTGGTTGTATCTGCTTGTTACATTAATTCCGTTTAATATATTTAAATGATAAAAGTTACATGAACACTTTAGTGTTGTAGTTATATTATCCCAGTCCAAAATTTGGTATCAAGACAAAAAAATTGTTTTTAATTAACAGAACTTTGTATTTTATCTCGCTTCGATTTCAACAAGAAGAAAATTTCGCAAATCATAAATTCGATACTTTTTACAATTCCGCAGCTTATTGCCAACCTAAGTCAGGATCTATCGCGATAGTTTAAACTTTTATTTAAAAAATTAACGTTTTAGTTAAATTTTGGAAATAAGAAGATTAGGCAACGCCGATTAATTCTTAAGCAACTAAATAGGCTTAGTTCCTCAAAGAACATTAACCACAGTCTGTCATGATGGTCACTAATGATTCAGTAATTTGTTACGTATTTTTGCTGACAAAAACAATATTTTCTATATTTGGGTAAGCCGCGGAGCGTTTGAACCGCCCCGCCTTTATGTAACGAAAAAAATGACGTATAACATTACAAACAGCTTTTACTTTCGAGGTATTATGTTAGAACCTAAGTACGACTACCTATTTTCATTGAAAGTACACACCGTTTATTATAAATAGGTACACGTTATTTTTTTTCGTGACATGAAAGCGGGGCGGTTCGAAGTGCGACGAGACTTCGTTGTCTGTTTGTCTGTTTGTATATCACAACAGTTTATCTCAGCAACAACACAAGCTATCAACTCAAAATTTAGCATAACTGTATCACTTGCTTGCCCGCATCTATTTTTAGTAAAAAAAATATGAAATTAATTTTAAAAATAATTGAAAAGGGGTCTAGAATAGGGGTTGAATTACATTAAATATTACGAGAAAAATATAACGAAGTGTTCGAAATATATAGTTTTCGAGAAATTGACAAAAACCTTGAAAATTTGTGTTACATTTAGACAACTCAAAACAGACCTTATTGCATACGAATTAAAGTATATAAAAAGGTATATTTTTGAAGTA
Source organism: Tortrix viridana (assembly GCA_963241965.1). Classification (NCBI taxonomy): domain Eukaryota; kingdom Metazoa; phylum Arthropoda; class Insecta; order Lepidoptera; family Tortricidae; genus Tortrix; species Tortrix viridana. The sequence continues at coordinate 8,056,874 of OY725181.1, forward strand.
CGGACTTAAATACGGTGCGGGAGTTCAACTCGCACTTGACCGGTTTTTATAGAATGTGGGGCACGTTGATTAAAACTTTGGCCGCTCCGCCGAAACTAACGCGCAAAAACATCAACTGATATGGAAACGAAATTGTAGCATACGCTCGTTTATGAAAAACAAGATACGCAAATTGAAATGTGTTAACTTAGTTAAAATTTGACTTACAAAATTGAAGGTTTTTTCAATTAAGTTGGAGCAGAGGTGCGTCATACGTTGTTTATTAAATTCCACATGTTGCGTAGTTATTTTTTTATAATAGTTGAAATTTGCCTTCTATAAAAAAATAACTGAAGTGGGAAAGTCATTTTACATTTCTCGGCGACGGAAAGTAAAAACATCATCGTCTTTATCATGATATACATACATAGGCCCTTCTCATCCAGCCCTTGCAAGCTACCTTGCGATGATCGTCGCTCCATGTAGTCTGAGGGCGTCCTATACGACTTTATACTGCTTTTCAACAAAACAATTAACTTCATTTTTTTATAATAAATGTATATGCCTGTACCTACACAAAACTAAACTGTTTATGAATCGTGCTGCAATTGCTATTTTTTAAATCTTTGTAATAAATTAGCCCGAAAATATTTCTGCAAATTATTAATTTCAGTCTTGAGCTGTGTAGCATTAAAATCTAATTTGCCTAACATTTTTTTTTCCACCAGCTGTATCCAAGGAGACTACCTGAAGGTATACTCAGAAGGTGGAACTCACGGACCGGGACCTCCTGGGGTGAATGAGTATTCCGCCTGGTCTCGAGCTCTCTGCGGAGGAAGGGCCGACGCCCCTCCCGCCCTGTACTCCCATGGACCCCTCCTAGTTCTGGAACTACACACAGGGGATAAGGCTACCAATTCCACGGGGTTTATCGGAACTTACAAGTTTATTGACAGGCGTAAGTATATCCTACTTCCTACATTATGTATTATTGATGTGAAAGTATTCTAAGAAAGTTTAGATGTTGGAATATTGGTCCGAATATCACACATGAAACGGCATAATGTATGAAAGTTCAACACAGATAATCCTGAATGAATGTTCTGGATTACTACAGTAGTAGGTACTTTTTGTCTAACAAATTAAATTAGTTCCCGAGTGAAAACTGTGGGTAAAATACCTAAATAAGTTAATTAGAAGTTCACAGATATGTGTGTAGAATTTGTAGTTGATCAAATGTATAATATCGGATTACGTTAAATCGCTTCTGAAATACGAGATTCCCGGTAAGTACGTCTGGCTCTTGTTTGCACCTCATTACGCAACATCTGGTATATTGCGAGTTTGGCATGTAAAGAGTCTTGTGTGTGTTTCAATAATCGGGTGTGCCGGCTGGTGCTATGAGATTCTGGTTTTATAGGAGCGAGAAACTGATCTCAATATTAAAATATTTATTAAAATATTATAATATTTAGTATATAGTATTAAAATATTTAGACAACAACTTACGCAGCTATGCAAAGATCGGTGAAGATTTTTACTAAGTATGTTTTGTAGGAAAAGATTTAGTATTTTTTTGTTATTTTGTCACACTTCTCTTCCCCTCTTTTTTTCCACTCGTCCCTGAGATTTTTTAGTTACTATTAAGACTGATTCAAACCTTGAGTGATTTGAAACAACTTTTTAGCGAATTTAAATAAAATTGAAATCAATAAACAACAAAATGTTTTCGAAATAAATAAGTTATTATTACAATTCTCTACCTTGAAACCAACAGACCCTAAGCAGATCAAAACATCACTTTTACCTTTTACTTAACAACAGTACTGACAGTTCCGGAACTTCAGATTAACCTTCGTTCCAAAACATGTGTGTTTACAAACTAAACTTTCACGGAAGTTAGATGTTAAGTAAACAAAGCCCAACTATCAAACCTTTTGGTTTCAGGTAATTTCGAGACAGATGGTGTGCATGTTCCGGACACGTGGTGTGACTACTCGTTTAACTCGCAACCAAATAGGCCCATGTATGGACGACTTTATAGTCCGAGGTATCCCTCGAGCTATCCCACGAACGTGCGGTGCACTTACCATTTCCATGCAAGGTTGGCCATACATAATAAAATATTGGTAATATCAGTATTTGAACACAAAACTGTTATTTTATCATAAAAACTGTTCCATCACTTACTGAATTGACATACAACGTACAGTACAGTCTTATCTACTGAACGTAGAAACGTTAAATGTTTACCTATTCTTGTACCGAACAAAGTCTTTCGGGTGAGAGTTAGTGCAGGAACCTATACGTGCGAGTGAAAAAAAAATACAAACCTAAAGGTCATCTTAATATTGCCCTTTAGTAACTGCGCTAAGGATTTTTTCAATTTAATCGCAAACAAAAAGAATCGTGTAATAGCGGGAAACGAATTCTATACGTTCCTTATAATTTTCATAATACACTGATCTCTATTATGTGTATCATTTAAAAGATATTATTAAAAAGGTTTGGGAGAAAGGTTTTTCCGAAAAACCAATAACTAAAAATCGCTTTATCGGTCCCTTTATTATTGCGATAGACATTCAGTTTCTTTTGCTATTTTGATACTTATTTATTTATTTATTTATTTATAAAATAAGGTACACCAACAACAAACATATTAACACAATTACAATAGCTAAGATAATAAGAGAAGAGTCTGATATGCATGTCAATAACAGGCGTACACTTATACACTTCTTTAGTAGCCGCCATCCTGTAGGTACATACTGTGGCAAAGATTGTTTATCATTTTAGAATCTGATTCGAACAAATTTCCATCGAGCTCATACGTAATTTAAACAGTAAATGATACGCATAAAAATATGCTCAAATAAAGAATATTGCTTATTATTAACTATGCTTACCTAGTGCAAAAATAGAATCAAAGCAATAATAGGTAGCGGAAAAGCTTTTGTGGTCCTAATCTTAAATATAAATGTTATTTATCGGCCATTTGCCTAATCTTATTGAATACGTTTGCTTAGAGGGATTCCTAGAAAACACAATATATTTTTACCACGTTTATTTATTTTGTATTTCGTTTCAGGCAACGTGAGCGGATCAAGTTAGTTTTCGAAGAATCATTCCTTCAGAAAGGAGATGAAAGGTACACGAAAAGTGTTTTGTTTACATTACCTTTGTTTTTCTTGCTTATTTATGTTATTTTTTTGCAGCTGTCTGAATCGAGCCGATATTATTAAAGTTTTCGATGGGAGATCGGCTACTGCACCAGTTTTGGCGATGCTGTGCAATGAGATAATAGGTAAGAATTTATTTTGTGTAAAATTTAGTAATTCAAAGTGATTTAATTCAATTAAGTTTTTGTGCTCTTTTTAACAACGTTTTTTATGCATTTTTCTAAATTAATTTGTTGCTTCAATAAGTTCCTTGAGTTACCATTATACTTAGTGTTAAAACGATGACGCACTCCGCTAGGTACTTAAAAACGATATATTTATGTACGTCAAATTAAGTAGTAGGGCGCGTCATCGCGAGTAAAAACACGTTACTACGAGTACAATGGATGATGATATTGTTATATGGAAAATATTATTACATTGATGACTAAGAATGATACTGAAAGATACTGGCAACATTTCCTCTCTAAATAGAAATGCTAATACGTTGAGCAAGGAGCCGCCAGCAGCGCTTTAGTCACCTGTTCGTCGGTGTAACCAAACAACTGACCACCGTTTCTTCTCTCATTCAGGTTATGAGATCCTGTCGACTGGCTCAGACCTCCTGGTGCAGTTCACCGCCAACTCTGATACTCCTGGACAAGGTTTCAAAGCCAACTACCAGTTCCAAATGGACGACCCTAGTGCAGGTTTAGTAAGCGTTGGAATTATTGTGACACACGTATCGCTATTTTTTTGAAGTCCTACTTCAATAATTAAATATATGTGAATAGGTTAAATCAGAAATTGAACTTTGTTTTTCCAAGAAAAAGTGGTCGTAAAACGTAATTATGTTACAGTGATTGGAATAGAAAGACCTTGAATTTCTAAACTGGGCACATGTTCATTTACGCCTGAAAGAAATTTAAATGGTTACAGCAAGAAAGTTTTCCTATCTCACACAAGTGAGAGACAATTTGCGTCGAGTTTATGAATATTAGCTGTATCGTACTTTTTCGATCACTAGTTATAAATATTTTATAAATATGTTACAATGGATTTTTGGGGGATGTTGTGCGTATTGTCTCATTATTATTTATAAACACAGTTCGATAGCTCTTAAAAAAGCTCTCTTTTTCGGGTTTGGGTAAAGTCGGTAAAACTCACATAAGAGTGGTTTTAAGAGCTGTCGCACTGTACAATTGGGCCTATGGCCATGTTTTAATAATACACTTTTTATTAGAATAATGTATGCTTGCCTTTTACACAGACGCTGACGTGAATAAAAAGTCAAGCGCGAACGAAGCAATATCCGGACTGGGGCCGGCTGTGAGTGCTGCAAGTGAGTACATTACAATAAAACAAAAGAAATTAACCGCCAAAAGCTATGGCACTGTATGTTTGGCACCTACTTAATATAGACAGACGTTTTATTGCTGCTAGATAATGTCTTCTTCGATAGGACTGTGAGGTTTGGTTCAAAATGATAACGTATACTTCCTTTCCGTAAAACTGTCAGAATTCAAAAATTAAAAAAAAGTATAGAAACCATAAATTACTAAAAAAGGTTGTGGGTCATTCACAATTTTTATGGACAGATTTTTGAGAACTTTTAATAGGTACTAATCCAAATGACACTATGCATATTGCATAACGTTTAAACAACCATATTTAGATGAGTTTAAAGTGTTTTCAACGCCACTGTCATACAATTTTACTACAAAAAGATTAAGTTTGTTGCAGCATCCTCATGCGACCAAACCTTCAGCAGCGACAAAAGCAAGAGCGGCAAGTTGGTGTCGCCTCTCTACCCGCTGCCATATCCACAGAAGACTCAGTGCCACTACGACTTCCAAGCCCGAGGGAGGGAGAGGGTTCGACTCGTTTTCGAGGACTTTAGTCTTCAAAAAGTCACGGCTAGTATCATTGAGTAAGTTATTCGTTGTTTTGTTACAGATTCATTAACAAAAAAAGGTTTGTTTCTCGTTATCTGTAAGAAAAAATGTTTCTTCAAACCTGACATTACTATCAAATACATACGATTCTATTTTCCTACAAGAAAAACGGAATATAACCTAACCCGGTTTTGAAACGGAATTTGAGCTTTTTTTAAATATATTTACATAGATAAATGTTAGGACCTACTAGGTATGTATGTTTGTCGGTATGATTATACTCTGAAAGTTGGCCATTGTTTATCTTTGAAGTGGGTTGAAAGTGATGCATGTGAACACTAGGGAAGAAAAGTAATTTGAAAAAAGAACAATGTCTATGGACTGCTGTGCCGTAGCAGAAACCTATACAGCCTCTCTGTAGCAAGATTATTAAAAAAAACTAAGGCTAAAATATTATCTTCTTTTTTCAAAAAACTCCTTTAATTTTCTTTTAAAATGTCAATACCTAACTCTAGTTAAAGTAACAAAAGGTGGGCTGCGTCATTGCGCGTGAAAATAGGAGGAAGCCCTCAATTTGTCGGAATATTTTTTACAAATTATAATTGTATGATTTCTTCATAACTGGAATGAAAAGTAGAGTGTTTAACTCAGGTGAAAGTCACCGTTTATTTCAAATATCTCGTGTAAAAAAGGTGCCTTTCACCCCTTGGTTAACAATCTACTACAGCCTGAAAATAAATAAATTTGATTTGAATTTTAACTAACTTCAGTCTGGTATGTTTGTGTTAAATAAAACACGTCTGGGAAAACAGAACACTCAAACAATTACTTTTTCTTGCATTATACATACGGTACATATATTTCTCGGAATATTTTGTAACAACGGATAATCTCCTCGTCTCCTGATCTCATATAAAATGTATCCTACATCCCAAGGCGGGGAGAATTTATTGCAAAACTGCTCGCAATATCAAGACCACAACATTAAATATGTATTTATTTCTGCGATTAAAAACAATTTAACAGAATATTACTTAGTGCCGTTATTTTTAGATAGCTACTCGTAAAGTGTGCCAGCGTCTCCGCCCACGTAAAACTTATTTTTCACGCCACCTATTTAGAAAACATTATTTTGATTCCCAAAAGAAAGATCAAAGTAGTAAATTTCTGTTGGATATTTTGTATGGCTTTTAACGTATTAAATTAACTTTTCTTTATAAGGGTTTTGATACAAATACGTAAGTTCATTAACATAAGTAGATGAATTTTCCTACGTAATATAAATTTTACCAAAGATATCGACTTGTTCTAACAAATAAAAACTCAAACACATATTACTAAATCCTTGAATACGCTCTATCCTACCAACTCTATCCAGGCCTGCCTGTAACATAATCTCCAACGCAGACAATACTCAAAAACCCGCTGTACTCTCACAAGATAAGCTAAATTCAAATGCCCAGGACACAAACAACCTCAAAGCCTAGTAAATACTACCCAATCTATCTTTGTGTTGCAGCTGTGAGAGCATGGATTCTCTCGACGTGTTTCTGTACGTTGACGGCCGACTTGAAAAGATGGCTTCCTTTTGTGGCAACGACGTACCAAAGCCAATAATGTCGAATGGACCGAAACTGTCTATTGAGTTTAGAGGGATTTACTCTTCGAGGCATAGTAGGGGGTTCAAGATATCGTACTACTTTGTGGAAGGTAAGTGTGGTTTGATTTTGAATTGGTTGCCAAATTTATTTAGCATTCTTTTATATTTTAGTATGTTGTCTGTCTTTACTTTATTGTATCCATTTTTTGTCCGTTACCAATATTCAAACGCAGGTAGATTTGGTTAGTATTTGACCCATTTTGGACGTGACAATTTTCATATTATTTTAACCGGACAAACCAAATCTATCCGCAGTTTAAATATTGGAAACGGTCATTTAACAACATGAAAACAAAGATAATTGAGAAAGAAAGATCTATAGATTCACAAATTAGAGTATTTTGTATGAAAAGCGAATCCTGAAAGCTCGTTCCTAGTAACATATTAATGGTATTGAAATACTACTTAGACCTTTTTTTTAGATTTTGCTCCAATACCGCTTTTATTATTCTGTTTCCCCAACTCATTAAAAATGTAAGCCAAAAGTGCCTTTATAAAACCTTTCAGATTATGGGATAGCGACGGGGAACCAACTTTTGGAATTTCCATGTGCCTTCGTGTATAATAGCAGCGAGTGGGGGAGGGGCGCGGTGACGTCACCGAACTATCCTGGCTTGTATCCACGGGATACAGAATGCAATTACTTTTTCTATGGAAACGAAAACGAAAAAGTACATTTACATTTCACGTACTTCGACGTGGAGGGCGTGGTGCCGTAAGTAATACTACCTATATATGTAATCCACTTTTATTGAATTCCGCGTATTGTTCACCTAAATCTTGTTGGGACGTCACTGTCTTTTTGTATAATAATATGGGTAACACAAACTTTTGTGTTCGGCTTGGGATTTAAAATATTTTGGAATACAGGGTGACCTCGAATTGGTAATACAAATTCAAAGTACTACAGAGAGCTTCCCTAAACCAATCGCTTCTACGAGGTCTCACGCTTAATTTTAAAACATAAGTACTTTTTTTTAAGTTTTCTAATTATCCCATTTTTTTTTGCTTAAATTGGTTACCCTACCATTACCTTTAAAATGAAAGAGGTTTAAAGTATTTCAAATGAACACTTTCCTCTTTGTTTCGTTATCTGACACATCATTTATGATAATAGCGTATCTTGATTAGTAAATTGTCACTTGTCTTGTCAAAGAAAGTAAGAATTTTCGTATTTAATAGAAATTAAAAAGATAGTAATTAAACAAAATGCCCCGAGCTTATCCTTATACGAATATTCAGCGAATGGATATGTTATCTTTTTATTTTACGTCACGAAGTACCGTACGAACTCAAGCATTGTTTCATGAACGACACCCTGACTGCCCAACTCCTACTCGTGTTCTAATAAACTCCATTGTCCAAAACTTAAGAGATTTTGGACAGTTTACTGTCCCAGTGCACGCTCAAGCTCCGGGCCGGCGGCCGCGGTACTCGCAGACGTTTCGGAGACGAGTTCTCGATTATTTTAGCCACCACCCAGAGGCGAGCTCAAGGGACGCTGCCGCAAGATTCGGAACGAGCCAATGGTTTATTTGGCGATTACTGAATGCTGAAGGAAAGTATCCGTTTAAATTCCAAAGGGTGCAGGATATCATATTAGCCGATTATCCTAGAAGAGTGCAATTTTGTCGTTGGCTGCTGCAAAATCTACACTTGAACATTTTATGGACCGACGAGGCAACATTTACAAGAGTAGGCATGTTCAACGTTCACAATGAACACTGGTGGTCTGATCGTGAAGCAAATCCTCACGTAACTCGCAGGGACTCCTACCAGACACGTTTCTCGGTAAATGTTTGGGCAGGAATACTGAACGACTGTTTGATTGGTCCTCATTTCATTGACGGAAATTTAAATGGACCGAAATATGAAGAATTCCTGAGAAATGTGTTACCGGTATTGCTACGAGAGGTGCCGCAGCAAAATTTGGAGGCTCTGTATTACCAGCAGGATGGGGCACCAGCTCATTTTTCCCTGCGTGTGCGAAGCTACTTGGACCAAGAGTTCCCTGGGAGATGGATTGGACGCTGTGGCCCAGTCGCTTGGGCTCCTAGAAGCCCTGATCTCACACCTCTCGACTTCTTTTTGTGGGGCGAAATAAAAAGGAGAGTGTACGCACGGGAAACAGATACTGTGGGTGAACTTCGCCAAAAGATAGTTGAGGCATTTAATAATGTAAAAACCAATGAATTTGTTCTCCACAGATTGAAAGACAATCATAGGCGACGGGCAGAGTTATGTATCCAAGAAGGCGGGGGTCATTTTGAGCACATTTTAAAAGTTGTTTAAGTTTTACAATTTTGTATTTTGTACTGTACGTTATTCAACAATAAATTATTTTTATTCACTCATTATTCAGTTATTCACTTTATCAGATAATTTATTAGGGTACCTACTTAAAACTAAAGGGTTGGATGGATATCAGCACCTAGTTTATTAATAACATCGAGTGATAGATACAGGAATGGAAATTGAGACACATTTTGTTCCTTGTCGCTTTGGGTGGCAGTGCGTCACGTTGAATGTCCACTGTCATTATCTCCGTCGTTGTTGTGACAGAGTACAAAATGGTGCGAGAATCAATTTCCTTGTCTGTACGACAGATATGCATGACGTCATGTAGGTTAACCACACTTGGGATTTTAAATTATTTTTATTATTTTGTTTTGTTAGAAAATTAACGATAATTAAGGAAAGCTAACTTTAACAACTGAGTTAATGCAATACACTATTAGTGATTAACTGAATCATAATCAAGTATTTTGTATTACCAATTCGAGGTCACCCTGTATAAAAATATATAGCAGAGGGCAATCTCACACAAATTGACCTAGTCCCAAACTAAGCTCTATTTAAGATTGTATTATGGGTACTAGGCAACAATATACATCTTATACTATCCTAATTACTTTAATTGAATTGAATCAACTGAAGAATTTAAGTGAAGTTTTAAAACTTCATTTTTAAAGTTTACTTTACAATGCCCATTTCATGAAATATAATAAAAAAGCATAAGATTTTTGTACTGACGATTAGTATGGTAACGGTGAAATTCCGTAACACTAATAGGTAACATAGTTATCTCACGGGTTTACTCACTGTATATGATTTTACTTTCATTTAGTATATTTAATGATGAAATATATCTCTTTAGCTTTTCTTTTTTAACCGTCTGAAAATTAGTAATCTCATCCAATAATTTTGGGTTAGCAAAAATAAGAACCTTTACTTACTTAAGGCTAGTTTGAGCCCAATATAAAGTCATGTTCAAACATTTGTATTGAGCCGAAATTCTGTGCCCTATCCACGTACTTTGTCCCAAATATATTAGCGAAGCGTGAGCCTGACAAAAGTCGAACAGCGCGAAAGATTTTATTCTGTACGCCTGTGTCGAACGTCTTGTCACAATTTGGTAGTGACGATTTGTATTGAATATAAATATTGAATTCAGCAGGCAAAATGAGAAAAATAAATAAGCAATATGGTTTTGATTTCGCGTTCCCTCTTAGACTCGAATCGAAAAATATCGTTATAAATCAATGTGATTTAATGAGCCTTATTAACTACAGTAACCTTTAAATGATTCTCGATACGAATTTATTGTACAATTTACAGATGTGAAGCGGTATCGGCGAGTGATTACGTACAGTTTTCCAGTCAAATAGTCAATACGGAGAGGCTCAGGCACTGCGGCCAGCTCAAAGAGCTCCAAGTGACTTCTCAGAGGAACTTCCTTAGGGTCACCTTCAGATCGAACGACAGGCTTGACGGCACTGGGTTCAAACTCGATTACATCTTCCTGCTTGATTCCGAGATGCATAGCATAACCATGCCGGATTCTGAGAACGGAGGTAAGGTTGAACATAAGTATCAACGAGTTGCTCTGATTACCTAATATTTGGATTCAATATGATTACAAAATAATAAGTAAAATAAAAGTAAAATAATGCTACCAAAGATTCGAGTGTCATCAGTTCATATTAATATTATTGAAATTGGCTAACCTTTTACCAACGTATCGAAACTGTAGTCAATGACTACTTTTATAATTTTTAATTTCTGTCAACACCATCTGTATAATAGCTTTTAAAACAAATCTCTTGTAGGTTAAAATTAAGACGAATTCGGGCGCCGAGGCAGGAGCACACAAATTATTTAAAAAAAAATAGTTTCTCTACGTACTTATTATATTTACGCATGTATTCATATTAATACTTTTGTTAAGAATAGAATAAGAATAAGAATGAGTTACCAACCTATGCGTCCTATTACTAGGCAAAGGTGTTCTAGATTTTTGTTATGAATACCTATGTTTTAAAATACATTTTTAAGAAAAATAAATATTAAAAATAAGATCGGTTTTCTTCCGCTGTTGTCTATCGTTAACAAATAGACGTCATGACTTGTCATTATATCCAATGTCACGTCGTATCAGGCTGCAGCCGCGTCAAATGATCCCGTAATCCTATCCCATTGTTCCAGGTTCGTCTCATACATCAAAGCTGATATTCCTGACGCTCGTGTTTGGCATCGTAAGAGAACTAAACAGATATCTGAAATGTTAACTTTGCGACGTGAAAAATGCAATTAAATATTTTGTTGTTAATTTTGTGTGTTTATTCAAATTATATGTATGAGATTGACTTTTAATCCAATGGCTAGTTCTTGCAATTACCGTAGTTTTTAGCTTCATAATTAGCACTGAACATAAAGCCCACTCAGCCCCAACATTTTGGCTCTGAGTAAGTAGTTAAATAACTCAAATGAGTTATGACTGAGATCGGATAATCGGGTGTTATTTACCTAAAGTTTATTTTTTTATTTACTAAATAGGATGAAGAATTATCCGTATGAAGACCATATTTCTTTTTATGTACAATATTTATATAAAAGAAAAATAACAAAACTAATATAAAAATAAACATTATAAAACCTAACCTAACCTACGGGTGCCGCGGGTAGCGGGGCAAGGCTCAAGCTACCAGTGGTTAGGGCTGCAGAGAGAGGAACCTCCTGACAATGCGTGCCGTGTCGAGAAGTACTGCTTTCTGCATCTGACCCTTGATCCAGCCATCTAGCGAGTCTCTTGAGATGTTGGTCGAGACTCTTCTCTATGAGACCGTTCGCCGAAACAACTATCGGGACAATGATCGTCGAGTCAACATCCCACATGGCGGTCACCTCGTGAGCCAAGTCGAGGTACTTGCTGAGTTTGTTCTTCTCAGCCTTCATGAGGTTATCGTTATGCGGGATGGTGATGTCGACGAGCACTGCCCGGCGATGGGATCGATCTGTCAACACGATATCAGGCTTATTGGTGACATGACATGGCCTGTCCGTAATGATTGTAATTATTATTATTATTATAATTACATGCCTGGTAAACATTTATGTTTATGAGATTACATAATTACTTCCACAATTATTTAGTAGGTACGTCGGCTAAACCATGGTAAAAGCAAGGACTTCTATATATAACTAGTACTAGACGGGCAATATAGAATAAAAATTGTGTCGCTACCTACTGCGCGTGACATTAATGTGACAGCTGGCCGGTGATTAGCCCGGGGTACTCCCGCAGAGGCGACATTAGGTGCTTTACCTATTTCCAGTTTCTCTCAAAGAGTACTACTGTTTTATGTAGTAAGAATATTTTTACTATTACAACAAAATTAAAGTTATTGTAGGTACTTACAAAAATAGTGTAACGTTTGTATTGTGGGTCTACCTACTGTATACGTACCTATAAATGAGTAGCATGCAGGGTGACTCAGGACAGTAAACGTTTATCCTAATAGTACATTTTCTTTAGGTTCCTTAAGTAACCTTTGATCATATTAATAGCACCACTCTGCGCACTATATGTACTTATGTTTCTTTGTGTATATAATAAGGAAAAAAAATAATCAACTAAACACAATAAGTAATCCTCTAAGAAATGTATATTTTCAAGTACGACGATATACATACTACAACCAAAAAATAATATTAAATACAAGTAAGCACAATAATGGAATCGACGGTGAAGAGGTTTCAAAATAATATTAAAAAGCCCCTACAGGAAACCACGTAGGTCATATCGATACTCTCGTATCCATTATTAAGGAAAATTCTACTATATTTACCCACTTAAAACTCCTGTCCTACCTTTTTCCAATTTTGATTTATCTGTTTGAATATTTCTTTATGATCTTTGGCATCATATCGGAAGTACTGCTCGCTCTAACCTATTACTAGTAACCTATTACTAGTAAGAGTAAGAAAAGTGATTATATTAACCACTTGCTTTCAAAGTGATGCGGCTGGTGAAATAACCACATTGGCTTATTGACATAATAATAAGGTTCTAAGTTAAAACTTTTATAATTACACTCCGGTACTACTTTGCGGGATGGACTGTTAAGTTTTACCGCCACAAATAAGATTTGACACCGCGACAGCAATACCACTGAGTCACTGAATGACGTAAAGCTTGTTATTATATTATAACCAGTGATCGGAATAGGTAGAGTATATTTACCTAAACTTGATACATGTTCATTCAAGAATGTGTTCCCATCTCACTCACGCATGAATGAACAAGCGTCAAGTTTAGGTAAATATACTCTACCTATTCCGATCACTGATTATAACCTACAGTTTCTGAACGCGTTGTAGAGGTTTTACGATATGGATGTGGATAAATATATATCATTCAGATCCGAACTTGAGAAAATGTTGCCCAGCAAATACATCGTTAAAATCGTATGCATTTTTTGCATTTTATTACAGAAAAGCAAGCATGCACATAAAAACCTTTTCGCCTGACCAGCTAGGAAAGCCTTTCTTTTTCGGTCAAAATCTGCGCTCGCGGTTCAATATCAGAATCCTGAGCGTAATGAGGGATTCAATACTGGCTCTCGCGCCAAATAACAACTTTGCAGCCTTGCATATAAAAAAGCTATTTTCTGTTTGCCATACCATCCCAGTAATATTTGATTGCTCCTTTCATTTGTTAAGTAATTGAAGCGGGCTCATGAAAAGCCGAGTCAGATACCTAACCTACCTACTTATAGTTTGGAGTAAAATGGAGTAAAAGCTGTGATTAATTCACTGTAGTTACAGAGTTTTCAAACACAAATGGCGTTTAATTTTACTGAAAAATTTAAAAATATCAGTCGGTACGCCATTTAGAGCGGAGTTTCACGGAATGACCGCCAACTCTCCTGAAACTGGCATAAATTGAAAATACTTTTCGGCTCGGGAAATGGGCCCGCGAAAATTATGAATCACCTCGGAGGGTTCCGGGGGCGAAATAGACTGATTTATACTCCATTCCCAAAGTTTATTACGTGTCCCGTAGTTTACTTTGATAGGCGGCGTATCGTTTAAGTAAACGAGAGTTTTTATGGTACCTAAGTCAATATTGAGTTACGGAGTAGAACACAAATTCGTTGGGGACAATGCAAAGCAAATAAGGTATGTCAGAGGTCGTAGTTTATAAAAATAAAAAAAAATGAAAAAATAAAAATGTTTATTTAAATGTGTACACCGTTTTGGTTACATGTTATTTGGTAATCTAACTTAAAAAGTACACACACATAGTTTGACTTACAGAGAAAACAAACAGAGGCCCCCAAACTAGGCGAAGCCTGTATCTTGGGAGACCGACACAGATTAACATATATAATATTTAAGGTTTTAGGAACTACTTAAGTACCGTTTACAAGCGTTTATGCTATTAAGAGTGGCCAGAACATAATTCGAAAGCTTAGAGCTATTAATAATTGTATTTATTAAAGACTTCTTCAGAATCATGATAGTCTAAAGTTAGCAACCAGTCTTCTAGTAGCTTTTTCGCTCTGTGAATTTTACAGTTTTTAACTTCACAAAAATATATACATAAACTTGACGCATCTTTATTGATGCGTTAGTGAATGAACATGCATCAAGTTTAGGTAAACATGCACTATTCAGACCACTGCACGGTGGTCCCGTAGTAGGTCATAGGGCTCGGTTCACGATGCTTGAATTATGCCACGATACCTCGCTTAATTACTCACTATAAGTTATACTTTTGTGCAACGGAAGTGAACGCGTTGGAAGTTCCCTTTTTAGCATAATCACCACATGACCTAATCCTTGACGCAAGTTTTTTTAAAGAATTACTTGTTTGTGACCTGTTGTTTGCAATGGATATTGAAGACGAAAGTATGTACAATATATTTTTTTTATTTTTTTTTTACTTTTAAATTTATTATAATTGTTTAAGGTTGGTGCTACACCAAAGCGATCATAATGTTTATTTTTTTGTTTTAATTTATATTTATCGAAACTTGCAAAGCAAGAGTTTTATATGAAAATATGAGTAATTTTTTCTATATTCACAAGAAATCTAGGGTGTCTATTCAGAACAGTAAATCCGAAGCTGACAGATGTAGTCGAGTTTTTCAAACTCTCAAAACGCCAGATAATATAGAAGGTGATATATTTGTGATGCAACACCAAAAGAGATGAAAGATATTAACAAGTTTTTAAGTAAGCTAGTATCTACTATCTAATAGTACTTAATATCAGTTTGGCTTATCCCCCCTTCATTTATAGATCAGATTTTTCAAATATTTCATTCATATTTCTTACAGATTAAATTTAATATGTGGCAAGCACGTTCAGCAGAAGATGAAGCTCTTCTTGCACCGAAAAACAATTTGTGCAACAACAGTTTAGGGAACGATCAGGGCTGATTGTTGACAAACCGTGAAGTGGAGGAAGTGGCACATCCAACGACGGAAACGCTGCCAGAACTTTCTTTCTAATTCAGCTATTTCAGCCGAAATTATTGGCTTAGACAAACCACTTCTCGATAGATGCCATCATCTGTTGCAGTGTCTTTCGTCGGGTTAGAAAATTAATCATCCCGCGTTTAAAGATTTTGCCTTAGAAACCGCCAGAATGCCTGGAATGCTTGTTGTTTATCCCTGGTACAATTAACCTTCTTTTGTCCATAAAGTATTGATTTATGGGTAGTAATTGATCATTCTTTGCTGTCTATTGGTCAGCTTTCAGAAGAGGCAGCTGAATCTTGAGACAGAAAAATGTCTCGAGTAGTCACAAACACCGATCTTAAGTACAGTCAAGGGCATAAATATATATACGTTCCCAAGATCTCAAAAATATATATACGCCTTTATGCCACTGGCAATAAGGTCCATTATACATATATTTGACGCGATGGCTGTATATATATTAATGCCATTGACTGTACTTAGTGAAGTCTTGGGATAACAAAAATCTGATGTTGTTGTTTTATTCTTTCTAT
Organism: Tortrix viridana; assembly: GCA_963241965.1. Lineage (NCBI taxonomy): Eukaryota > Metazoa > Arthropoda > Insecta > Lepidoptera > Tortricidae > Tortrix > Tortrix viridana. The sequence goes on from OY725181.1 coordinate 8,072,867, forward strand.
TATTATTCATACACAATGTATAGTAAGTAAAAAATAAATAAAACAATTAAAACACTTTCAAACTCTAAAACAATAACAAATACGAAGCATCGCGAGCGACGAATGAGCCCTGAGTTTGAGCACGCGCCGAGCCAGTCGAAACCGGCTTCACTCCGTAGGTACGTGACAGGTCGCGCGTGTTCACGCACACACGCGCCTCACGCTTGTAGTAGTGTACCTATCACAGCGCAGTTGTATGAAGCTTTGTCTCCGGGTCCGTTTTTTTACTCATGTGGCGCGGGCGAAGGGTCAAGTAGGATTCGGCACTGATGTATTAAAAGAGGTAGATGTGCCACTAGCGCGCAGAAAGTCATGAGCTCAAATCCTGTCAATTGGTATGATTTCACGATTTCATTTAGTCGCATAATATCAGCGGTCGGTCATTTAGTTGCATAATATTATCCAGAACAATCAAAAACAAATGATAGAGAATACGTTCGCAGCTGTAGTGCGATAGGGATTGATAGCACTCGCGTCATAGATCACAGATGCACAGAAGGGAAATCGTAGACAGGTAAGTGGAAGTAGCCCATTCATTATATTTATTTTGCTTTATTTTCGCAATTGTAGCAATGTTGACGTGAACCTAATCTAATAATACTTTTTAATTATAGTAGTAGTCTGAACGATAGCTCTGAATAGTTTATTTCCTTGTGTAGTTCCCAGGGTTCCGGGGTTGACGAATATCGGCTGAAGATGATGTTGAATTTTTATTTCCAGATTTCCGAGTGAATTGCTAACGAAACATAAGTGGTTTAGAATATTAATTATTTTTAACGCTCGGTACCCACTTAAAAGAACATATTTTGAAGTCCCCCGACTGCACTTTTTATAAATTCACAATTTCACAATTTTTATTTTTAATTATTTTTTATACGCCTTTTTTGTCATTATTACATACCCTATGTTACTAAAGGAATTGAGAAACGTACAGAAGACATACAAACATACACACTTACATACAAACATACAGGACTTTAAACCATTATAATTGTTATGAGGCAGTTTTTCTTAGTGACGAATTTGGCATCGGTCGCGTCAGCGCATAGAGCTCACGCCGCATCTGATCCGATGCCAAGATCTTTATCGCTGTTGAAATAAGAACCAAAATCCTATAGTAAGGACAATAGCTATCTCTTTCGTGTTCCGTATCAATTAATTTCTACGTTTAGAAGTAATAATATTGCGACGAATGCGAGTGTGTACTTATGTGCGGCGGAGCTAATTCTAATCGCCGCGCAGTAAGAACATGGCATATCTACCTCTTTTAATACACTATCAGTGATAACGGCAATGTGTCAATGTGAAGCCACTACATGGCGCAGACGCAAAGATTAATATTGATAGTATCACAGCGGGGGTGCGCAGGCGGCAGACGCGTGCCTGCAGCATGTAGCGGTCAGTGGTCATCCTTGTGCGGCTTGTTGTAGTGGTTGGCGATGAGCGTGTAGGCCATGCCGGCCGTGAGCGCGCCCACGGCGGCGCCCTGCGCGATCACGCGGAACTGCATCAGGAACACGCTGGTGCTCATGGCGCCGCGCCGCTTGTAGCTGTACGCGCCGAACCCCACGGCCGCCGCCAGCCCCGCCAGCCCTGCGGACACAAGGCCGTTAGCACCCGCCATCAGGACCTCCGTCACTGGCGGACACTTTCACACAGTCACCGATCTAATTTGATCGCGATCTCTTGTATATACCTACTAAAAGATCTTATCGGCGGCTGCGTAAAGGTTCTAAGGACGTGGCAGGACAATTCCGAAACGACTATTTCCCTGTTCTCCGTAGTGTAAAATTGGTTATGAATGAAGTTACCAGCACCGCCCAATCAAGGCCAATAATGATAAAATTGTACCTACAGTTGATAACCAATACATTTAAAGATAAAATTAAAACTAAAACCAGACTACGAAACAAAATGTTATAACGTCTCGCTGCACTTCTTATGTTTGCTTTTACCCGTCACAAATGCAACATTTTTCATTTATCTATAGGTACATCACACCCTTTCTAAATCTTTCTAAAAATTATTTTCGAAATATGGCTTTGATTGACACCAAACTTCACAAATTTGTAAAAAAAATCTTTTATTTTTGTACGCAAGTCAAGTCCGTCCGTCCGGATTTAATATGACGAGCTATAATTCAAATCAAATTGTTAGAAATGTCAACAAATTGACACCAAACTTCACAAATTTGTAAAAAAAAATCTTTTATTTTTGTACGCAAGTCAAGTCCGTCCGTCCGGATTTAATATGACGAGCTATAATTCAAATCAAACTGTTAGAAATGTCAACAAATTGTTATGTAATGTCATTGACGTCATTGTGCAACAGTTATATGGTGGGTGGGTCAAGGTTCCATTTTGCCGATAATATGGTAAGTAGTCAACTAAATTTTTATTGCATATTTATTTAATTATCAAAATAGGTGCTCCTACTCTAGTACTTATACCTATGGTACGAAACGAGGCTCAGCTGGCCACAGCTGCGGCGAGATCGATGCAAGGTTACTCAGTAGTTACTCACCGACAATCATGAACGGGGACTCCTTCGACTTCCTAGCTAATTTTTCGCTCTGCGACTCCTCATGGTAGTCAAATATGGGTTTATTCTCAGCCATTACAATGATCTGAAAATAAAAGTAATATACTATTATAATACATGCATGACAAAATACACCGTGCAACTATGGCGCAATCTTATGGGAACTGTCGGAGCCTTCATGGACGTTAAGAATTATATTCTAGAATATCATATAATCAAATAATTTCGTGAAATAAGGTCACACAAATCACAAGATATGTACTTAAACGAAATATTACCTGCCAGTTAAGATAACAGGCGTGCACTGCTAGACGTGCAGTGCGACTGGCGAAGCGACGGCGGGGAGCCGGGGACTTCGGCGGCGCGGTGCGGCGACGGGGTGGGTGGTGGGGTGAGGTGAGGTGAGGAACTGTAGTAGCGAAACTCTGGCAACGAAATAAAGTTCAATTTCGTATTAAATATCACTATTCCGCTACAGTTCGCGGTTTCGCGGCGGTGTGCTACCGGAATCACTTCGAACAAAAAACCGATTGTTCGAACCAAGAAGTACTTATGGATTATGGCGATAGATGGCAGTAATTAACTAATTTAACCCTTTCAGTGCGCATGACGCTACATTGGCGCGCGCTCTAGCGAACCTCAGCGCCTGATGTCGCTACATTGACGTCATGCGATTTACGCATTTTTACAGCGTAACCATTTGAATAATTATAGTTTTTTTTATTTTCAAAATAGCTAATCGATCAATTTACCTGGTAGTATGGAATAAAAAAATAAATTTATATTATTTCTATACAATATTACGACTCAAAAGTTTACTATGTAATATTTCAAAATTGTTGAAAGTATTATTTTTTTTAAGTTTACTACGTAGGTAATCATGTTTTGAATTTTGTTCTCAAAAAAATAAGTTTTGGAAATAAAAATGCATATATTAACATTAAAATCATCACGCGCTCCATTGGCGTCATACCGGCGGAGAGGTGCGCTAAGTAATTTGATCAATGTCAAAAAAGTTGTAAGTGCTTACCCTGCTACTTGCATTGAGCTTTATATGTATTGAATGAAAGTCGTTTTTTCCTAATCATATTGCGTGGGACGGCAAGAAAGAGTTTATACAGGTTTAGTATTGACCAAAAACCAAGAACTATTTAGTTTAGGCAAGTTCAAGAATATATTTTTTTATTGTAGGTATATAACATGGATTATAACTGCTTATAATATTTGTCTCTCAGACTATTTGTCGTCATTGTTACTAAGATTTTGGCAATTTAATTAGAACTTTCGGAGATCTTTTCTGCATTTTGTCTTGACTAATTTTTACCTGCGGAGAGCAGTGTCGGCTGCTGGACCGGATTTTTCTGCCGGCCTATTGTTTTGATGCCTTGTTATTTATTGCTCTCACTGATAAGGGTTATGCTCAGAAGAAGACAGGAATGACGATATTAACTTTTACCTGCAAACCAGCGTGTCCGCTATTTGACGGTATTGTTTTTGCAAGCCTTTTGTTTTGAGGACTTACTAACTTGATAAGGTAGGTCTTTAGTAGGGATGACACCTAAAAAGGTTTAATATCAAAATGCATAACTCATTTGTTACACGAACTCTGTCTGTGAAGCTACGTTATAATGGAAGATTTTTGCAAAACCAATTTGACAAAGTTAAAAAGTGATGTTAACCAGCAGGCCCGGCAGGTCATTCTAAACGTTTCTAGAGTTGAAAGAAGACCCTGGTGCCATAAGGAATATTGATTTTCAACAACCAAGAAAGCTGGCAGCGTTAGTTAGATCGTATTCGAAAGGATTTTTCGGAAACAGGGGTGCCGAATTCACCTAGACAGAAGTACGAGTAATATAATGATGATTTAATATTTTATGTGAATAATTCAATAAGTATCCTAATTTAACATTTCGATAATAATTATACAATACTGGAATAAAAAAATACCACGCTTTTTATTTTCTCTGTTTCATTACTTTATCGACATTCCTTTTTATGCCTAACGCTACCTGCACTATTGTTGCACGGCCCGCTCCATAAGGCCGTGCAGGTGTGAAAGAGATAGCACGATTCTGATGATTTATAACCCGACTCGCCACTTAGTTTAGCGGATACTATAGATAGTCGTTTATGTGAGCACAGTCTTGGATTAACCTCAGGATGTAACGAGAAAGCTTCTGTACTGAAATAAAACTAATATATGGGGGGCGTAGATTGACATGACCAAATGATGTCGTATTATATCTGTGAGCATAAGACTATAAGGGGGTGTGCGGGACGTCGAGCCTTCTATTGCCCGCACATAGGAATTTGTAGGGACTGTAGGGTTCTTGAAGTCAAAGAAAAACGCCTGTTTTTTCTGTGGCTATTTGTCAGCAGTTTCGGTCGATTCTTGGGGTTACTTCGGGTTGCTCCTTGATCTCGATCGATCTTAGGGGATTTTGGGCCTAGTTATATTGCAAAGGGCGGGGGCGGAAAGCGTTGGTAATCTAATAAGGTGCGGACTCTAAGGTAAGACAAAGACGTGAGGAGGGAGACAACAAATAGTGGGAAAGAGAGAACTATACGTAAGAGAGAGTGAGCGATATGCAAGAGCGAGGGTGTACGTGCAAAGGATGGGGCAGAACTCGTTATGTATCCGACGAGGTGCGGATTTTAGGTGAGACAAGGAGATGATTAAGAAAGAGACAGATAGGTCCTTCAGAGGGAGGGGCTTGCAATTACTTTAGAGTGGAAACGTGTGAAAGGGACGTGTGTATGCTAGAGGGGGATGGGTTCCCTATTGTCTTGTCACTGACGATTTATTTATTTATTAATTAATTAATAACGATTAACATCTTCAATCAAACAGAATTACTCATTTAAATATAACTAGGCACAAATTCAAACTATCACTAAACAATTTCGACTAAACAGAATTACGTATGTAAATGTAACTAGGCACAAATTTAACTATCACTATCGTCCTGCACATTTCTCCCGCCGTGTATCGCTGCAGGCGTTACACTTCACTCGGTGCAGGCGATGGGTCTGTCGGGAGCACGACGAGCTTCTTCGTAGGCCTCCGGAGCACGCCGCCTTTGGTGTAAACGTCGGCTGCTCGAACTATGCCGTCGGCGCCCGGGTATGTAGCGACTATGATTCCCCGGGGCCATGTATTGCGTGGTAGCGTGTTATCGGCTATCAGCACGACGTCGTGGATCATGAGCGCCGGTCCACGGCCGTGGGGCTCCCGCCGGTTCTGCAGGTCAGGCAAGTATTCTCTCAACCAGCGGGCCCAGAACAGATCGGCGAGTCTCTGCGCCGTCCTCCAGGTGGCGCGGCCGGCCAGGTCTTGGTCGTCGAAAGTCCCCGGGGTGGGAACACGGGCGGAGCCCCCCAGGAGAAAGTGGTTTGGGGTGATCGCCTCCGGGTCCTCGGCGCTGACTGGTACGTGGGTCAATGGGCGGCTATTCACCACGTACTCAGCCTCGGCGAGCAGGGTCGTCAGGACTTCTTCGGTGGGGTGGCGCTCATGCAGCGTCACCTCGAGCGCGTTCTTCACGGAGCGGACGAGTCTCTCCCAGGCGCCTCCCATGAATGGGGCGCCTGGGGGTATATAGCGCCAGGTGATGCCCTTGGCGCTCGCCTCCTCTTCTGTGGCGGTGTCGATGGCTTGACGGAGTTCCCGGTCTGCGCCGCGAAGGTTGGTCCCGTTGTCAGACCATATCTCAGTCGGACATCCTCGGCGCGCGATCATGCGCCTGAGTGCCATGATCGCGGAGCTGGTGGTGAGGGAGCCGGCCACCTCCAGGTGGACGGCGCGGGTCGTGAGGCAGGTGAACAGTGCCCCGTACCTCTTTTGCGTTCCGCGGCCCACTGTTACTGTTAGCGGGCCGAAGTAGTCAACGCCCACGTAGGTGAACGGGCGCTGGTGGTGGGCGAGGCGGCACGCTGGGTGATCCCCGGTTGGGGGGTGCGAGGGTGCGGCGCGTCGAATGCGGCACGGTAGGCACCGGCTGACTATCTGGCGGGTGACGGGGCGCACCCTCACTATCCAGTAATGCTGTCGGCATTCATTTATGGTCATCTCGACCCCGGCGTCTGAGAGCCGTCTATGTACGTACTCTATGTACAGCTGTGTTCTATAATTGTCGCCGTCAAGTATGGCGGGACTTTTTATTTCGGGCGCGATCTGGGTCGCGGCATTTATGCGGCTTTTAAGTTGAAGCGTTCCGTTTATCAGCTGAATCCTTATTTTTCTCAGGCGGCTGGAATTTTCTATGTTTCTGTCTCTTTCTAGTGCCCTTATTTCTTCGGGAAATGATTCTTGTTGTCCCGCTCGCACGATCAGCTGTTCGGCTCTTTGGAAATATTTTGCTTCTACGACTTTGTAATTTATTCCCTTCGTTTTTATAGGTGTAGCGGGCTTTGTTGACCTTCTGTTTTCTGTCTCCTGTGTATTTTTCCAGTTTGGATTTTTCTCCTTATTTTTCTTTGTTCGACTGTAGTTAGTGCGGTGAGTGACCCCTTTGCAAAGGTCGATGAACTGTAATACTCTTGCGGTTGTCCTTATTAAGCGTTCCCACTTTGAGAAACGCTTGGGTTCGGGCAGGCTGTTTCTAAGTTCGATTTTCGCGTGTTTTTCTTGGCCGACTACGTTGACCTTTTCCTCTCCTGTTTTCGTTGTTTTTTCGTGAGTTTCTGCGGGCCAATTTGTTTCTTCTTTTAGTAGGTACTCCGGGCCGGTGTACCAGCGGTGCGTGCTCGTGAATTCTGTGGGCACGTCACGGGTGGCATCGTCTGCCGTGTTCATCTTGGTCGGTACCCACCGCCATTCGTTCACTGTAGTGCTTTCTTCTATGGCGGCAATTCTATGCGCCACGAACGGGCGGTAGGTGCGGGATCCGTTCCGTATCCATGTCAGCACTGTCCTGCTGTCAGTCCAGAATGTTCTTGAGTCGGGTCGACGCTCGTGCTCTTCTATGACGGCGGCAGCCATTCTCGCGCCCATTACCGCGGCTTGTAGCTCTAGCCGTGGTATCGAGGTACATTGGAGTGGCGCGACGCGTGATTTTGCCAATATTAGCGTCAGATGCACTTTGCCGTCGGGTGCCGCGGCGCGCCAGTAAAGGGCGGCGGCGTAGGCGGCTTCACTCGCGTCGACTAGTACGTGCAGTTGTAGGTTCATTGCGTCACTGTACTGTAGGTAGCATCGTGGTATCTTTATGTCTCGCAGGTTTATGAGGTGTGTCATCCATTTTCTCCATTGTAATGCTAGGTCTTGCGGCAGCGCTTCGTCCCAGTCTGTGCCTTGGCGCCAGACTTCTTGTAGTATTTGTTTGGCCCTTGTCGTAACAGGCGAAACTAGTCCGAGCGGGTCATATAGTGACATGATTATTCTCAGTGCTTCTCTTTTCGTCGGTGCTTCACTGTTGAGTATTTGCGGCGGTATGCGTGCCATGTCCAGGTTGAATGCGATGGTGTCGGTGTCGGGCATCCACATTAGGCCTAGGACTCGTTCTGTTTTCGTACCGTCGTCGATGGTGATTGGCTTCGGTTGTGTTAATGTGTCGTCATGGTCGCTCATTCGTCGACGAACTTGAGGTGAGTTAGACGCCCATCCTCGTAGATTGAAATTTCCCTTTTTATGGATTCTATGTACTTCTTGAGATGTTGTCACGGCTTCTTCATCTGTCCGGTAGGAGGCCAGGTAGTCGTCCACGTAGTGATTGTCTATTATAGCCCTTACTGCCTCGGGTTTAGAGTCGATGTATTTTTTTGCGTTGAGGTTTTTTACGTAGATCGCTGACGTAGGTGAGCAGCTTGAGCCGAATATTAGTGAGGTCATTCGGTACTCGTCAGGAGCTTCGTCTCGCCGGTCTCCGCGCCATAGGTAGCGCAGCGCGTCTCTGTCCTCGGGTCGTATTTTCACTCTCATGAACATTTCCGCGATATCGGCGGTCACTGCCACTTTGTGCTGACGGAACCTCATCATGACTCCCGGCAGTGGTTTCAGGAGTCCCGGGCCGGCCAGCAGGTGACTATTTAGTGAGACCCCTTTTGTCTTGGCGGCTGCGTCGTGAACGATGCGGACCTTTCCCGGTTTCATAGGGTTAACAACGGCGAAGTGTGGCAGGTACCAGGTACGTCCCACGGTCTTGTGTTTAGGGGCAGCTTCTGCGTATCCCTTTTCTACAAGCGCTTCCATCTGTTGATTGTACTTTTCTTTAAGTTGCTGGTCTTTGTCGATTTTTCTTTCGGTTGTTGTTAGCCTCTTTAAGGCGTTTTCATAGTTGTTTGGCATCTTGATGTCATCTGAGTTCCATAACAGGCCGGTCTGATAGGGGCCATCCTTTAGTTGTAAGGTGGTAGCTTCCAGTATTTTCAAGGCGCGACGATCGAGGTTCGACGCGGGTTCTTTTGGTTCGATCGTGAGTGACTCGATGGCGAAGTAGCGACGTAACTGTTCGTTCATGTTCTCGTCTTCCTCGTGTTGTATGAAGTTCACTCGTTGTCCTATTGTTCTAGTGTTAGCGCCATGTAGAACCCAGCCGAGCGGTGTGAGAGAGGCGACGGGCTGGTCGTTCCGTCCCCTTCTTGTCGTCGTGGCTAGAAGGAGGTGCCAGTTATCTTGACCTATGAGGATTCTTGGCTCTGCTTGGCTATAGGTCAGGTGACTCTTGATGTCTTCTAGGTGGCTGCAGGCTTCGATGTCGAATTCATGAATGGTTTGCGGCGACAGGTGGAGTTTGTTCACCGTCCGCGCGTAAATTTGTTGCGCCTCGCCCGTGCCGCGCAGCATGAGTGATATGCGACGCGACCTGGGCGCTTCTATGGATATGTCGGCGACTGCTTCGATGTGTAGGGCTTCTATAGGACCCTCGGCGCCGACTTGTTCGGCTATGTCTTCATCCACCAATGTTACGGTGGATCCATCGTCGAGTAGGGCCCAGGCGTTGACAGTGCCGGCTGGCCCTGAGACTTGTACTGGAACTAGCTTCAGGTAGGATCGTATCTGTTGTCTTGACCGCGTATTTGTGACTGTAGCGGGCTCTTTCTCTTCTGTAATTTGTTTCTCGTCCCTCTTAAAGTGTAGAAGGCTATGATGAGTCCGCGGGCACTCGTTGATATCACAGAATTTTCTTTTGCAGGCATGTGTCTTCGATCTGTACCGTAAGCATCGGTAGCACAAGTTGCTGTTCTTCGCGAGTTCCCATCTTCCTAGACTGTCGCTCTCCATGAATTTGTTGCAGCTGGTCACAGTGGTATGGGTCTCGCTGTTGCACATGATGCATTTCCTTTTCTGTGTTTCAGCGGCGGCGAAGGTTCTTTGAGAGGTCTTCATGAAGCTTCGTCGCGGCGGTTCTATCGTACTTATATTTTCGGGCTGTGCGAATGGCGCGCACAGCTCGGCTTCTCTTGTTAAAAAACGTGATAACTTGACGAGATCAGCTTCTTCATTGTTCTCTTTTGCTGCGAAGTCGAACCATCTGTAGCGCATTGTTAGCGAGAACTTCTCTATGACATTCTTCGTTAGTTCTGGGTTGAACATGTAGTGCGCGCGGTCTAGCACGCGCAATGTTGCCACTATGTTTGATATACGATTGGCAAACACGCAGATGTCGCGCGGTATATCGGTGAGGCGCGGCAGCGCCCGTAGTCGCTCTATTTCGGAGAGCGCGATGGTGTTGGGGCGGCCGAAGCGGTTCGCTAGTGTTGTGACGATATCTTCGGGTGAGGCTCCGCAGATAAGTAAGTCTTCAACAGCTTCGCGCGCTTTTCCTTTAAGCGCTTTTCTCAGGTTTGCTAATTTTTCTATGTCGCTGTGTTGTTCCGATGCCTCTTTGTATGCTGCTATAAATGACAGCCACTGTTGATGCGCGCCGTTGAATATTGGTAGCTCGATGTAGCGACGACGTGATGCTCCGGCATTGATCGCTTGAGTAATGGCGGTCGTTAAGTCGTTGAAATATTTTCGCGCCACTGTAGTGCCCGCTCCCGCCGTTTCTTCATCTTCGGTTGGAGTGGGAGGAGCCGCCATTGGTAGTGTTACGGCTTGGGGGCCCGTAGGTGGGGATAACGGCCGCGTCGGTTGCGGTGGTGGGGATAACGGCCGCGTCGGTTGGGGCTGCGCCGTCGGGATCTTCTGAGTCGTCACCACGTGGGGCTTCTCTTGTATCCGCGTCCATTGTGGTACATCGGTGATGGCTAATAGGTGCGGCTGTGTGGTTTCCAACCAGTCGCCCACTCTTCGTGTCGTTTCTCCGTCTGACTCTATGGTTTCTTCATCGTCGTTGTCAGACGGTTCTGCTTCTATGACCGCTATCTTGGCGGCGGCTAGCTGTACTTGCAGTCTCGCAAGTTCTTCCTTGGCGGCGGCGAGCCTGGTTGCTCGCCTCGTTCTCGATGACTGTGTGCGCGTCCGTTGTTGGAGCCCACTGGGGCCGGCGCCCTGTAGTGTCGACGGTGGTGCCGGTGTCGATACGTCTGGTGACGCTGGAGGATCCTCGTGCACTATTTTTGTCGACTGGATCCTTGGCTGCGGGTCTGACGCAGCGGGTGGTGGCTGCGGGTTTGGCGCAGCGGGTGCCGGCTGCGGGTCTGACAGCAGCGGGCGTTGCTGTTGCTGTTGACAGAGACTCGGTCGTCTGTGTAGTCTCTGTTGTCGTTGGAGCGGTTCCTGAAGTCGTCCGAGTTTGTTTCCCGCTTCTGCTTCTGGTTACAGGCATCTTCTTCTTTTTTCAAATCCGTGGCGAAGGACCAATGTGCGGGACGTCGAGCCTTCTATTGCCCGCACATAGGAATTTGTAGGGACTGTAGGGTTCTTGAAGTCAAAGAAAAACGCCTGTTTTTTCTGTGGCTATTTGTCAGCAGTTTCGGTCGATTCTTGGGGTTACTTCGGGTTGCTCCTTGATCTCGATCGATCTTAGGGGATTTTGGGCCTAGTTATATTGCAAAGGGCGGGGGCGGAAAGCGTTGGTAATCTAATAAGGTGCGGACTCTAAGGTAAGACAAAGACGTGAGGAGGGAGACAACAAATAGTGGGAAAGAGAGAACTATACGTAAGAGAGAGTGAGCGATATGCAAGAGCGAGGGTGTACGTGCAAAGGATGGGGCAGAACTCGTTATGTATCCGACGAGGTGCGGATTTTAGGTGAGACAAGGAGATGATTAAGAAAGAGACAGATAGGTCCTTCAGAGGGAGGGGCTTGCAATTACTTTAGAGTGGAAACGTGTGAAAGGGACGTGTGTATGCTAGAGGGGGATGGGTTCCCTATTGTCTTGTCACTGACGATTTATTTATTTATTAATTAATTAATAACGATTAACATCTTCAATCAAACAGAATTACTCATTTAAATATAACTAGGCACAAATTCAAACTATCACTAAACAATTTCGACTAAACAGAATTACGTATGTAAATGTAACTAGGCACAAATTTAACTATCACTATCGTCCTGCACAGGGGGTAAAAAAATTTGGTATTCACTTTATGCAAATGTTGTTGGTTAATGCGCATAATTTACATAGGTAACAGATTCGGCGACAATCGTTTATCGTTAGCCGATTATCGCATAGTTATAAAACGATGCGTAGTTTGTCATAACAAAATAAGAAAAACCGTTAGGACTATTTGCGGCAAATACCCAAATAAGCCAGGGCTTTGCATGGGGAAGTGCTTTGATGATTATCATAAAAATTTAAACAATAATTATTGAACAATAAAATTTATATTGTTTCACCTACCATTGCTGAATTTTTATTAAATAAACCTAATCATAATTAATATTTTAATCATTATATGAATACCTAATAATGTCTTTAGTTTAATATTGTTGGTTTTTTGTATTGAACTGTATAATAAAAACATTGCATTTCTTTTTTTTTCACCAAAATATATTAACATTCACTATATACCTACTTGGTATTGATATTGCTACTATTTATTACCTAACATTTATTTACATCAAAAGAATAATGAATGTTAGTATAAAACATATTTAGTTCTTGGTTTTCGTAAATTGTGCATAAACTCATCCATTGACGGTTACGAACCCGCCCGCCTGAATGACGCTACATCGGCGCGCCCAGTTTGACGTGATTTTTGTTTGTTCTGCGCACTACGCGAGCGCAAGGCGAAAAGGCTCGCGCACTGAAAGAGTTAAGTGGGTTTCATACCTTCGGGTTTCACCATCAAATGTGGGGCACCACTTTATTGTATTTTGTTTCTCGCTGGTATCATCTACTGCTGCTGCTTGCTGGCATCACTGATCTTTACATTTCATTCTACGTACTTATTTTGTTCTCAACTAACTAAATATTATCTATATTATTAAAAAAATCACCTTTGATTATTTTTATTATAATTATATGACAAAATAAAAAAGGTAATAACGGTGTTGTTCTATTTTAATAAATGCTTAAAAGGACTTCAAGGACTTTTTAAAAAAAACTATATGAGTAAGTATCATGAAACGGAACGTACCTACACATCAGTAATTTTTTTACTTTTAATTTTTTCTTCACTAACTTCACATCACTCAAGTTAATAGGCTGCATGGATCACAATCCTTTGCCTTTCCCTTCGGGATAAATTAAAAAACAACACTCAAGTTAATTCAAATTCAATTCAAAATTCTTTATTAGGTACCTTATACGAGAGCCACACCGAAATGATCGGGAATTGAATACTTGGGATTGAGTTGTTAAGGATTTGTTACGTGGTCAGCGATTTCAATACCCAGAAGCGGCAGTACAAGCGTATCAATCGGACATTTTGGAAACGTTCACTTCAGAGTGGATAATTCCATATATTAAATAATTAAATAATTGTTTTAATGACTGGTTCGAAAGAATGCAAAAGCGCATTGGTTGCAAGGGAAAATACTTCGAAAAACAAATAAATATAATTTAGGTGTTACGTACTCGCAGTTTTTTAATTCCCGATCATTTCGGTATGCACCTCGTATCATAACATAATGTTGTGGTGGTCCCTCCTGGTAAGTATAGCAATACTTGTGTTAGGAGGAGCCGCTCCTCCCCTACGGAGTTTGCGCGGTTGATACCTCTTGCGAGGATGTTTTATACTATTACCTACTTAAATTCAACACTCAAGTTAATGAACGCGGAGGTGCGGTTTTGTGTGTTTAATTATTTTAATAATCGTCTTCTCACGACGACTTGGCGCTGCTCATTGTGATTGACTAGTGCTGTTGCATACTGGACTTAATCTTCCTGACGATTGAATACCGGCGACAATGGATAACAGAAAGTGTTGTGTTTATAAAAAATATTAATTATAAGTACCTATTAATAAATAAATTGTATTATAAAAAATGACTAATGATTATCTTATAAAAAGAAGAAAATAAACGGACTTTTCACAGATCTTGTTTGATTTACTGTAATATTCTACTTGAATGCTCAATACATTGTTCTTAATTTATTTAATCATTCTTTATTTTTTCAGCATATTGCTTGAATTAGTAATATTCAAGGAATATGCTGAAAAAATAAAGAAATTAACAAATCAGAACCTGTGCGCCTATACCGTGTATATATCTTCTACCTATGGGTATGTTATCTTTAGTTCAGGACTAGGTCGCTAGGCGCGCTGCATTCGCAATCCTTGACTGACAACTTATTACTGTATTATTCAATGTACTCGACAGTGACGTGCCGCGTGCCAGGCGCCGAGAGCAGCGCGGGGGGGGGAGGCGGGGACGCTGACGCATGCCATGCCCGATGCACTCAGTCATTGAGGAAACTACCAACTATTGCGTCTGGGTATTTACGGCGCTACTAAACATGACCTTCCTTGATTTGTAATACTGGGGCCACACTCACGGGTACCCCCGTTAATTACCGCGATAGACGTTTAATGTAGCATGTGGACTTATCGCGATAATTTGAACGGTATTCACAATGCCGTTTGACGTTAGAGCCTGCCCAGATGATGCGTTTTACGCGCAAGTAATAGGTAGAAGACTGATTCAGTTGATAGAATGCGACTTAATATGTCCACTTACCACGGACTCGCGCATAGGTATAGTCGGGGTCAAAAAAGGTTCGTCATTTTTGGACCTTAACAGTATCGCAATAGAGTTGAAAAGTGACGAACCTTTTTTTACCCCGACTATACTAGTAGACGTGGACGCAGCAATGGCGCGCGAGTATCTCAACCCGCGCAGCGCTGCGCGAGTCGAGAGTCCGGCACGTTGCACGTGTTGTTTTTCGCTAGTGTTGCGTGTCCCCACTCCCTACCTACAGCCTAAAATCTGGAAAATATCTTAACTGAAAGCACATACCTATAACGAATTTAAAATGAAAACTATCACGACTAAGTAGGTACACTTTATAATATTTCGTCTTGAGTTACAGACGATGAAAATGTTTATACCTATACCAAAAATCAGCTAAGATAACTGATTAGAAAATTTGGTAATATTTATGAGTTTTTTGGAGATTATTGTTTGTGTTTGTAGAAATGGCGACGGAACCTTACTCTGAGCTCTTGTCCGGTTTTTTAATACATAAGTACTTACATTTCATTTGGTTCTTCTTTTCCCGCAGTCAGTGAAATCTAGCTTTTATTAACTCTAGACTAAAATTCAAACTGTTAGTAATTTGGGTGCACGTGCTACAGGAGTTTTGTCTGAGATAACACCATTTGTCTTACAGCAGTAATTGTACTTACCTACCTATAGTTCATTTCCGTGACCATTTTTTTCAGAGGGAACCGACGCATTCTATAAAAGTGTAGAATTCTGAGCGTAGCGATATATGTACCTAACCAAGCGATATCATCTAAAACGGAAATCATTTTATTAGGTACCGAGTGAAACTTACCGCTGTTCACTCCACGTACCTATGAAGATAATGCAAATAAAATGCTTTGAAAATCATATGACAAATTTTAATAATCAACTTCAGTATTAATAATTATCATAAATACTACTAAGAAAAGGAAACTTAAATGAACAAAACCCATACAAATATTTCCATTCTTAAGCGTGTGCTAGACGGTTTGAAACCAAGTGACCTCGGTAGTTTGAAACCACTGTCTACATGGTTTCAAACTACCGAGGTCACTTGGTTTGAACCCATGGTTTGAAACCGTCTAGCACTAGCTTTAACCGTATAAGTAACGTTATCGACAAAATGTACATACCGATCTGGTTTTTATGACACAAGTTGACGAAAGTAATTTGGCAAAGATGATCGCTGGAATACCTTCTCTTATATAGTTTTGCCAGTTATTAATTTAATTTTCCTAACAGTATGGGTACAAGTTTAAATAACTTTACCAATTTTATGGTAAATGGGCACACACCATTCCAAAAGCATTTCAACCGCCGTCAGTCCCTCGATCGCATTAAAGTCGAAATTTCTGCAGATTTGGATGCCGTTTTTTTTTTGTAGAAGTTTGGGCACAAGAAAAATAGCCTCGAGTTGTCACAAACACCGATCTTATGCACAGACTTCTTCTTAATTCTGATCCATATATTTCTAGTTTAAGGAAGTTACCACGAATGAAGAAATCTGCTCTATCAGTAGAGGTGTTAAATTAAATATATTTAAGAATAATCTCTGTTATGTTTTATGTTTAGTAGTATAGCAAACATTAGTTAATTATAAGATAACCCCAGAGGTTTAAATGTATACAACAATGTAAATGTAATTATTTTATGCACTTTTGTGTCTAGAATTAGTTAATTAGAAAGTGATTAGTTAATCATCATTATAAGAATATAGTTATTTGTAGTAATTAAGAGTCATAATTAGTAGTAAATAAGCTATTTTTATTGAAGTAGGTATTAAACTGATATTTTTATACATTATTATTATTTTAATGGAATCTGGTTTTTCTATTAGTACTCGGATTTACCTTGGTTGATTATAAAATAGTACAATTATATGCACTAGCATGCATTTCAATAACCTTTATTTGGGCGAAACCCGTATGAGCGCGTATTTAATCTTAGAGCTCGGTGCTACCGCTGGTTATTGTGTAATTTAAATTAGAAAGGTTCTTGTTTCTGCACCATATCAAATTTGCTAGTAACACAATATTGCACTACCAGCGACGAAGCTTCGTTTAATCTTCGAAATTCAAAATCTATTTTCTAAAGCGCGACAAACATTTAAGGTAATTAATTTAGTTAGTACGCCCCAACTATTGCGACCGCAAACTCCTAAACAAACAGGAAAATGCTCTTCCGTCAGAAGCTTAGTACCAACGTGTCAAGTTTGAAATTGGCAGCCACAATGTCGGTTTTGGCTGTTCAAATACGCCTCTTCAAGGAGCAGAGCGGAGCGGAACAAGACAGGGTTTGTATTAATTAATTAAAAAATAAACAATTTGTAGAGGCTGGAGAGTTAGCAATATTTAGATGGACGAGCAATGGTAAAGGCCGAACCACAGAATCACAAGCTGGTGTCGACTCGTGAGCGCAAAGTACCGAGTTTGAACCTTGTGATTGCCGTCTACCGATGAGCTATCTATTATATTTATCAATTCGTTGCTGCTTTTGACATGAAAAAGAAGCCTTAACTGACAAGACTAGATACCATTTTACAAGATCACTTAAAAAAATATACTGAATGTTACCCATTCCAGGAAATTTAATTAGATCATGTTGCTGAAAATTTATCAGTATGCTTAGTTATTCATGAGATTAATAATAATTATTGATAACGAGAAGGGACTTCTTTTTTTTTCGTAGTCTGAAAAACCCGGTAAACGTAATTTTTACAACGTAAATATCGTATCAATATAAGTATACCTACAAACATACTATTTTAATACAGCTTGCTTGCTTAACTTTAACTTTTATAGTTTGAACCCGAGACTTCATTTATGTAGGGTTTTTATTAAATTAAATGTTAAAATCCTGCGTCCATTCTGCGGCCGTCACGGGTTGAAAACACTATAGTGTATTTGAACAAAATTTAAGTGTTCCACTTTGCACCTGAAACGATTTTAATAAAGAAGGGGAAAAATATGTAAGTGTAAGGGCAAAAATACGCAAAAATTATTAATTATAAAGTTGCGTCATAAATGTCATACTTACGTCGCCATTCTGGTTATAGTTTTTAACTTTGAAATTAGAAAATGTATCATTGAGCAGGTGATTATCAAGTAGTATAAGTTACCGAAATAAGGTTCACCGGGTTAAAAATCATTGTCTGAGTTCTATCAATTTATAAAATGTCAGCCACTCGTACCTAAGAAATACTTTTTCTATAGGTAAGTTACAGTGTATATGTACAAACAATATCCCAAAACAATACATTTTTAAAACATTTTATTTGGTCACTTTTTTTAATCTCTACCGATATTGTCTCTTGCTAACATTGTAAGCAGAAGCATGAACTAAGAAGGTTGCCATATTCATACTGCAGCTTCAGGTCTAATGGTTTCTTAGTTGTTAAGTAGTACAAGTATATTCACTTAGCATCGTCATTAGGAACGCTTGCAGGAACGTACTACACGGCGCAAGGTGGAGTACGACTTTAAGCTATTTGGAACCGAAGCAGGGTTTTGATTTGCATTGCTTAAGAAATCGCAGATTACTTTTTTAAGATACGTAATTTGGTATATCGTTTAGTCAAAATCTTCTTTTTTTATTATTAGGTATTAGGTATCTTATGTCTGTTTCACTGTTTTACATTGGGCTAGTCGTTGTTCTTAAATATTTCAAAATTGCTCAAAGGTTAACTGAAGGAGATTATCTTAAAGGCATAAGTTTGCATTTGCATATATCTTTTCATGTTTGTACAAAAGAGCATTTAACATACATACAATATCGAGTATAACCAATAATACCGAAGAAATCTCCACTAAAAACTTATTTCCTCTTAAGTTTATATCAAAATACGTGTAAAAGTGTAGAAAAACTTTTTCGGCCTTTACAAAAAAGTAGGTAATGATGATTCACAACCAAGCATTACATTTGTTGTTCATTATTATTTTCTTTAATGATACTGTGTAGCACATACCTTCTTGGCATCTCTCCTAAACATATTAAGAAAAGTATTATGTATTAAATTAGCTTCTGTCCGCGTCTTCGTCAACGTTATCCAACGCACGGGAACATTATATTTTACTGAATATAAGGTAGCGAATGTATTCATTAGGGGTAAAAGCTCCAATCCGAATTTCATCCAGCCGTTCCAGCGTGAAGAAGAAACAAAAATACTAAAACACTCATAAACACGCACTCACAAACTTTCACAAAACATTAAAAAAAAATAGGTATAACATTAACATAATTAATAACATAATTAACATAATTAATTAACACAAGTGAATTATCGCTGCAACTCGCACTCCTCCCCTGAGGTCCATTAGTACCTACTAATATGGCTCTTATTACCCGCGGCGTAGAGTGCACAGGAGCCGGCGGCTCATAGCGCGAACCACGCTCACAAGTGCCCCTTTAGTGGTTCGTACATGAAGAAGTAACCTCAAGGTGGGCGGAAACTAAGAGGGCGACAAATTGCGCTTTCACTGGTATTTACGTTATGGTGTTAAATTTGATGGATAGCCTTCGTTTTATTTCGATATACGATATTTTATTTACATACGTATACTGGCTACCCTTCCACGCTTCGCTTTATATAACTAAGTTCAATAAAATGAAGCCTATGTCCACCCTGAAAGTCCATTCTAAATATCGGTGAAAGAATTTTATGAAATCGGATGAGTAGTCTAGGAGATTACTTACCTCCTACATCCAAACTTACAAATTTTACGATTCAACGAGGGTTGACCAGAAAACAACCTTTATACAAAAAGCATTTTGCCTATTGTTTTACTGGTATTGAAATATTAAATGTGTTTTGTAACACAAAAGAGCTGCTATTAGTAGTTGAAGAGTTCGTACACGGCCACATTCCGTCTTCATCGTCAGACGAGCACCAGTTAGATGTTATCTATCATATATCGTACACAATATATGTACACAATATATCAATGTTGTAAATTGATATAAGGGCGTTTTTCAAAAAAAGTGTACATGGTTAAGGAAAACTTAAGAAATGTTTACTTTTTCCGGTTCGTCACGAAAATTAACGATACTAAATGTATGACTAATTTTCGTGACGCACTGGAAAAAGTTAAATTTTCTTAATTTTTCCTTAACGATGTACAATTTTTTTTGAAAAACGCCCATAAGTTGATTAAAATATTCAGATTTATTTATGTACTTACTTCTTTTAGATAAGGTAAAATAAATCGAGAAGTATTGATAAAGAGATATTAGTAAATAATTCATGTAAATGGTGATCTTTTTTGTGCCGCTATGAAATAAATTACCAAAAACCCTTTGGAGTTTTTTTATTTGCATCGCCGAGTAATAAAGGAGGACCTATTTATTTTCAAACCCGACAGCAAAGGACATTAGAAACAGTAAGTAAATATTTGTTAAGCTTGAAGAGAAAAAGGTCCGTATTGTTTACTTGCCTGATTAAACAAAGAGCTAACGGTGGAATCATCTTCAAGGGCCTCCTCACTGATTGTAATTTCGCGCTTCATTTGAATTCTCTTTTTCATAATACCTAGAGAAAATACGAAGGGTTCCGTAATTATGTTGGTTAATTGTTGGCTTCCTGCGACAGGGTTTTATAGTGGCTCAACAAATAAGGTTGTAAACTATACACGACACAGGTGCAAGTAACAGCGGTGATCAAATCATCACTCGGCTTAAATTACAGATAGTACGTTGTTCTATTTGTTGACTGTCATCTCCTAAAGCACTATCAACAATCTCTGTTCCATCTCGGTCAAGATCCCACTCGATTCAGATCGATTGCTGCTCGATATGTGCACGATACTCGATGCACGTGGAGCCTTCAGTGTCTCCAATCGATACTCATGTTTCAGTGTTTGCAAAGCACTTTGTTGCTGTTTGAATGGAGTTTCTTTGAATATGATATCATAGTAAAGTGAAGTCAGTCACAAAGAAATGTATGTCAGGGCAAATGTACCTACGGTTTAATATATTAAATGTTTTTGTTCGTTATTTCTCTTCTTACGCGTGATTTGCATTAGTAATGCGCTTTACTTTGTATTTCATTGACCATCGTATGGGAACAGTGATCTTTTTTTGGGATTAGTAGCCTCAGTTTCATAGTATAAGTTATTTAAATTCCAAATTTCATCCAAATCCGTTCCAGAATGTAAGAATAACGAACATACACACACTTCTTTGTTCTACTATTCACCAGCAGCTCAACAGACGATTAGAGATTTAACAACTGTCATAATGTATTGATTTTATTAGGATTCATTTCAAATCGTTCTAATACCTATGGCAATTATTTATCACCTTAAACCTTCATCTCCAAAATCTACACAAAAGAAAAAGATGGCACTCTCAGAATTCGTTTCTATATTTCCATCAAGTAAGGAATCAGTGTTTTTGAAATAAAATACAGGCTGAGACCGATTCTCATTTTCCAGCTGAATTAGTTTTAGAGTAAGGTACCTTTCTTACATTACGCAACTCTATTTCGGATTAATTAATCAAGAGTTTCGTAGATATTCCTAAAATTATTTTAAAGACTTATTGATAGTTCAAATTGAGCGATATTTTAGTAATTAAGTAACAGAAGTATTTAAATATATTTAGATAAATAGTGGTTTTGTTATGTCCTTGTTGTTGTTGTTATTGTTTTTGGGTACAAAGGGTTTTATACTTTTAAATCATTTATCTAAAACTTTAATTACCAAAAGGATTTTTTTTACATACTTTTTGTTTTTTTTTTTTTTTTTATCAAATACGGGTTAACATCAGTTGAGACTGAGGTCAAACTCAACCTCAGTCTCACCTGATGTTAAGTCACGACGAGGACAAAAGTGGTACACGCTGACCCAGAGAATGTCTATTTACTCTAGCCTTGCAAACACCAAGGCTATTCGATTCCGGGAATACATGCACAGGGACAGTCCACTCCTCGCCAATGCGAACAAGAACAGCCGACTGACAGCTATGTAAAGTTACCCCGATAGGTCGGACAATTTATTTATCTTGCATGTCAGCTGCTAATACATTTTATGTGAAATAAAGATTTGTTATTTGTATATGTATTTCAATGATATTTTAAGGGTAAAAACACGTAGCAAACCAGAACAGAGCCTTGCATATGCCTGTCTCTTTTCAGCTCTCCGTAATAGATATACCGTCCTACTTCCACTTGTCATCTGTAATTGTGCCATTTGTGCACGGCATGTCGGTTAGAAAACCTATCTTTTTTTTATCACGGTTTTATTATTAAATAATAAAATCGAGATCCCAGTACAACACGGTATTATGTCGAAAAATCTCAAAATCGTCTTTTTAAAATGTAGTAACGTTAATACAAAATGATATAACGGTTTTTCGTCGATTCTGAAAATGAGATATTTAGACTTAGTGCAGTGTTGTACTGGGGGTGCGATTTATTTACCTCGTAACGTGAAGAATCCTAAAGATTTCGAGAAGGTACTGTTTTACACTAGCTCTGTGATTAAGGCCCGTCATTATCAAATTAAATTTCAGTTACGCGAGCGCCGAGGGAACGCGGGACACTTTGCAAATGAACATTTTTGTTGCGAAAATCACATAGAGGCAGTTTTTTATTATGTTAAGTAAAGTAGTGGAGGATGGAGTACGGTAATAAAGTTATTGCATCATGTAATATCAAACTAAATAAATAAATAATTCAATAAACTTTTTTTGTTTACACTTTTTTCACCTTTAACCGAATGCTACTGATAATGACGTTTGTGTGGCTTGAAATAGCTAATCATTAAAAGGTACTCTTTTTAATTTTTTACAACCTTTTTCACAATGCTTGTCAGTATCAAATCAAATCAAATCCTTCAAGTCAATTTTAACCAGGGTGTCGAGTTTTGAATCTCAATAATCGGGAATAATTACCAGGATTGTAAATAATCATTAAAATTAAGTCACGCGGTGATCTCGTTTACGACTGGGTGGGAGCACTCGTATTTGATATACATAATTATAATAGGCGTGAGAATTTCAGTCACGGTGATTTAAAAAAATACTTGTATTAAATAATCGGTAAAAATCGGCCCCAGCTTCCGTTATTCAAATGGACTGGAATTAGACATGTTTAATGCATTATGTAAATCTAATGACAATGCAATAATCTCGGTGTCTATGAAAATCAGAAAAAAAGATCTACGATGCACTTAATTCGCTATTCCCTCTAGGTTTGAACTGGTGTTAATCACACAATTGCCAAAAATAATATGTAAAAAGCAAGGATCTGATCAAGCAACCTTTAATCAAGTAATCCCTAATGATATCTTCGTACGAAAATGGTTTAAAAGATAATGTACTTTCTTGCACAGTCAGTTTTTTGTGCAGCTCTTTTCGAGACGAAATTAATGAGCCCAAACTTGGTGAATCTCCGTTAAGTACTTACAGTGGAAACACTGTTGTAATCTTTCGACTATATTATCAAATGAGCTCTTATTAGATACCGTAATATTGCAATATCGTCAGGTTTTATAAAATAATATATTTGGAATATTTTATATTTCAAATATCAATCTATTCCAAGAACTGAAACTTGTTCAAAATTGCGTTGCAATAAAAACTAGCTATCGCCATTATTGCGAGAATTCCATTTAAACAATGTTACAATGTGATCAAATCGAATCTTTCATCAAGAGTGGGTATATACCTAATTTAAATAAAATTTATCCGTGCAACCGTTCACATGTAAAGTTTAATTTCCTGAGATCTCCTTTGTCTACTCTACTCATTGAACAAGAACTATGCGATCTTAGAATTCGAAGTAGCTCTTTGAATATTTGACGACGCGGTTAGCCTAGTTGGTAGTGACCTTGCCTATGAAGCTAGCGGTCCCGGGTTCGAATTCCGGTATGGGCAAATACTTGTGTGATTAGCGCGAGTATTTGTTCATGGATGTTTTCTATACATTTAAGTATGTATTTCTCTATAATAAGTATGTGTATCGTTGCCTGGTACACATAGTACAAGTCTAGAGCTTAGTTTGGGACTAGGTCAATTTGTTTGAGATTGTCTCCTGATATTTATTTATTATTTATTCAATGTTAAGAAGTTTATACTGCTTGTGTAGTTTGTATTTAAAAAATAAATAAAGTCTTTGATAGATATATATTATTTTTTCGTTTTTCTTCTTTGGGTCAAAAGACAACACGATAGGTACAGTACAACGTCACGTCGTGGCACGATACGGCGGCGTCGTGTCACGATGTGACGTCGTATCGTGAAAATGTACGACGTACATTGTAAAAATTCACGACACGATGTCATGTCGTAAGGATTGTCACAATCAACCAGGCGTTGATTGTGACAATCGTAACATAAAAGAGGTTAATAGTTAGCTTAGCATCGTATCGACGACGTCGTGTTGTACATCGTAGCACGATTCGTCGCCATGTCGTGAAGCTTTCTAATGTAGATACATAGATTTCCACGATACGACGTCATGTAGTGATCTTTTATAATGTACGTCGTGGATTTCCACAATACGACGTTACATCGCATCATGTAATTGAGTTTTGGCCCTGGATCCAAGAATTGTATTGTTAAGCCATCCAAGTTCCATAACTCATAGACAGGTATTGCCTGTTCCCGTGAAGTATACTCGATTGTGACTAGATTAATGTTTATTATACAAAGATGTTATTATTACCTTACGCGAGATATATTATCTTTGGCTGAGGCTATATTCTGGCTTCGTGGTGTACCAAATGCCCGCAAAATGTCCGGGAACAATGCTCGGTCGTCTAAATTATTCATACGACTGCCGCGGCCTTGTAGTACTCAATTTCTACAGCATAAAAGTATGTACTTAGTTACTTAAAAATAACGAGTGTCATGCCGTTTGTTGCCAAAACATTAATTACCACAATTCATTTACTAGATTTTATATAGAAGCTACCTATCCATAGTGCTAGATTTTACGATGTTGTTGCGTTACGATCGCGATTGCATAAAGGCTAAGATGTAATATAAAAAGAGGTGGACTGGTTATACCTATACGATATTCCGCGTGTACAAATGGCCGGCACTCGCACACAAATCTATTATATTGTAATGATACACTAATTCATATATAATTAGGTTTGCCAATTGGCGTAGTATTAATGTGCCACTTTTGAAGCGTATATAAATAATTGCATAAAGGTATCAATTTGGTTGGAAGTGACAAATGTTTCGAATGTTCCGCCAGGGGCATTGTCACTTTCCGATACTGAGCAAATTAAATCGAGGCGTTAACATATTTTGCCAACTGTACAGACATATTTTTATTTCATAATAAGATTTGTCAAAATTGAAAGACCACTTATTTGGCTAACTGTACTTATTAAGCTACTAAGTAGTTAATCCATTATCGCATGCCATATTTGACCTCGGGTTAGTTTAGCAGGGTATCTTCGGCGAATATTGGCGGCGTAGTTCCGCCACAACACCGCAAGCTAGTAATTTAGTAATTCGGGTTTCCACTGGGCTGGACTGGGTTCACGTTGTTACAGTACGATTATTTCCACTTTGACACTCGGCAATAATCGACATTCCTCGGGAGAGATCGGAAGTGTAAATGACACGAGACACATTGCTGCATATTCATAATATCATAGTGTGCATTAACAATCTAAAACAGTAATGTAGATCACCTGCCACAACGACATTTTTTACAGTAGACTTATGAATAACACAGATGTGGCTTGATTTAATTATTACGTTTTTACAGGGAATTTACTTTTTTAAAAGCGTTATTTACAATAAGTACTAATTGTATAATTAATAATGAAACCATACACGCTCAATCACTTTCACTGTCGGAATTAGAGACATTGATTATAAGACTGTCATTAAACACATCCAGCTTCTCTTCTTCAGTTAAAAACTCGTCTTCGCATTTAATGGCACAATTGCAAACTTTCGTCCATTATTCAGGTCCCAACATATTCATTTTCTCTAACAGTAGCTTTTTGACAGTGGTTTTTTACTAATCTCTATATTTTTAGAGGCATTTTTACATATTGTTTTAAGTTTATGTACATACATATTTGGTAATTGTTTTGTGTAATAAAGAGTTTACATACATACATTATTATCCCTATTATATAGTTGTGCCCAAATATTTTCTATGGCCTTAAAATCTGGGCGGTACGGAGGCAAACGAACAGCAGTGTGACCACTCTCCCAAAACTTTATCCACATTAAATTGGGAATAATTTTCTTTATGACGTTGTATCACATCATAAAGTTCAGGTCACTATGTCATATAAAGTTGATTATAGCCAAGATAGATAATAATGTTGAATATTTAGAATATTAATGAAGTTTCTATACTTAGGTAAAGGGTTTATTATTAATTATACTAAATAGGTTTGAATATTTTATGTGAGTAAATTCTAGGATTTTATATACTCTATGTAAAAACACGAATATTTACGATTAAAACCGAGATGTCCCGAGTGGCAAAGTGAAAATAATCGTACTGTATGTATTTTACAGGTATTTAGTTGAAAGTTCACCTGTCGGTGTAATTTTAGAGGGTAGGGAGGTTATTTATGCTGATGCTGTTTAAAATGACAGTATGGTAAGCTTACCTATTGGATTAAAACGCTGATGGGAGAAGAGATTGATAGTTGAAACAAATGCCTCTTGAACATACCGCCACCGATCAGTTGCTCATTAAAAATAACACTATTTAATTTTACGCTAGGCATTAACAATCTCACTAAAATATTGTTTGTAAATTGCAGTTTAGTTCACTTATACTTGTAGTAGAACCCAAGGCCAGCCTTTATGCAACATTATATTCACTGTTCTTGTAATAGAACAACATTTTATGAATTCATCCACTTGTATGATGATTAAGTTGAAGTATAAACTCAACTCAATTCTATGGAAGTACTAAATTAATTATATTTTATATTTTGTAACTTTTAGCTGATATTTACAGAGAGATTTTTCTTATGTATCCACGATAAAAGTAAATAACGTTGCGACCCGTAAAAAATCCAAAGGCCCTTATTCCCCAAAGGACTACCGATCTCAGAGAAAATGCAAATCCACAACTTGGGAGAGCCGGGGCTAGTTGGCACGACATTTGTCAGTCTCACCTCACCAAGTCACCGAACGGAATATCGACAAAGTTTTGGGACGTTTTTCCGCCTTCTAAATAAGGGACTATCTATTAATTTTATCGCTTTCTTGTTTGGAAATATATACTTGACCAATGTCGAAGGTTATTTTTGAGCGTTAGATTCCCATAGCTAAACTACAGTTACTTTTGTGTCATCTGTTTACAAACGTCCGAAAGCTCCATCTCCTCCACCGCTTAAAAATATTTTATTGCTTTTTCCTCGAGAACTATAAACAATTTCGGGATAAAAAGTACCCTACGTGTTAATCTAGGCATCCAAATCCGCTAAGCTGTGTAGGCGTGAATTAAACACAAACCTCCGTACGAACTATAACATTTATAATATTACAGGATAGTAGTTAGGTTAGGTTAGGTTATGCTACTTGCATTTCTTCCTAATTTTCTGTAGTTGTTGCCTTTTATGTACTTGATCTTATAATATTTGTTTACTTTAAAAGGGAATGGAGGTAATTTGTGATGATAAAGTATCACTTGGATCTTTTATCAATGTTTATTCATTCAGTTGTCGGCACCAAGCCTAAAGCCGCTATTGAACTTTATAAATAGCCACAATCTTGGCATCTTCACTCCGTCACCCGCTGCGAGCTTTCAACTTGGAAATAAATTATAAGGCTTTCGATTGACACCAGTCACACACACACATTAAAAATAAACACTTTTCAAAAAATATAGTGTAGCCTGAAATAAGAGCTGCCTGAAAAAATAATAAAAAACGAGGCCCATAATTACATCTATAATTTAGACCCATAATATTTCTTTTTTTTTTTGCTTTTCCTAATGTGTACATAGTAGTAGGCAAAATCAAAGGCTGGCAGTCAAAATAATATTTACGTATACACCGTACGTATACTCGTTTGTATGTGTAAAATATATATAGGTCTTTAAACTGGACTGGCTTAGTAATAGGATCCAGAGGGCTTATTGCCTAACGCACTCGCGATCGCGATCGACTTGAAAGTGACACAATTGCTTTCATTTTGTAGGCAGATTTGACTTCAACTGTCAAATATGAAAGCGATCGCGATCGCGAGTGCGATAGGCAATAAGCCCTCCGTTCGGGTACAGAACCCTAAAAAGCAAAGGACCACATGAAAGGTTATACAATGCGGTTATACAACAAACCAACAAACCATTTAAGTCATTAAATTGCGCTAACGACTGAACGGTCCCATTCAATATCGTATGTACAAACCCTTAAACATGGGCGTAAGTGAAGCCAAAGCTAAAATTTCACATAAATCAAAAATTTTACTTTTTTTAATATCAAAAAATAATGTTTTTAGGAAGAGGTTTAAATGGTTGTTTAGATTTGACGGGATAAAGGCCGGGGTACGAGAAAAATTGTTATTAACAGTGTGCGCATAAATGCTTCCAGTCCAGTTTTGTAGGTATATTATAAAAAGCTAGACTGGAAGCGAAAATGTTAACAGAAAATAAACTTATTTGTAAAATTTTGTGCAGCACGAATAATTTATCCACTAGCGTTCGTCAATAATATTTATACAGTACTGTTAGATAGAAGGTGTTAATGAATATTTTCCTAGCTTCTGACCATACCTTAGTAAATGAACTGACGATAATCAAGTCAGTAACGTAGAAACCAATGAAAAAATGTGTATAGCAAATTATTCTGATTTATATGCAAATACTGTTCAAAAGACGAGCAATTAGGCGAGGGTCGCGATATATCACGCCGGACAGGTAGCGACATGTTGCCGTGATGACGCTCTAATGGCACGGTTGACTGTACATAACTTCATGTTAAACACAACAAGACCTATATTCGACAATGTTTTTATGTTTCCTGTCGTCTAACTATGCTTTGAAGTGTTTATCAGTTTTTTGTGCACAATAAAAAGATACGAATAAATTATCAGGTTTAACTTTGAAATCGCTGTAAATTTAAAAAATAAACGTCAGATAGTTGCCTCAGTCTTCTCGAATTAACAACTTTTTATTCCCTTGTCAGTCCCACAATTTATAAACTACAAACTACCAAACATAAAAGCCTATAGTTTATTTTGTTAGATTTCAGGTTGCAATTACTATCTGACTAAAATAAGTAGGCATTGGGTTAGTTAGTTAGGTTATAGAAGTAGGTAAGTACTTAATTTAATTCCTTATTCAAATCAAATTACAGGCGGCGTGGTTATGTAACAACTGCTTTGGCCCGCGACTGCATCCGTGCAATCGTTTATCACTTTTCCCTCAGGAACTGTTAGATGCCTGTCTCCGGGCTGTAAACCCCAGCAGCTCTGTACCAAATTTCATGTTGACCGCTTGAGGCATCGGACCGTGAAGAGGAAACAAACAAAACGCATTTTAAAATTAATAATAAGTAAGTATAAGAACCTCTAAGTTTTTCGGAATTTATGTGCGAAATATTATTTGTAAATTTACCATGAGCTTTTCGGTGAAGGAAAACATCGTGAGGAAACCTGCACATACCTGCAAAGCAATTTGACGGTGTGTGCGAAGTTCCCAATCCGCACTGGGCCCGCGTGGGAACCCCCCAAACCCTCTCATTGTGAGTGGAGGCCTGTGCCCAGCAGTGGGACGTATATAGGCTGGATTATTATTATTTATTTATTTTATTATAAGTATAAGAAAATTAGCACGGATAAATTAAATACAACAAAAAGTAATACAACCTTGGGTCACAGACTTCACTTTTTTCATCCGGAAATATACCTCCATTTTAACGACAAAAATTCACTAACGCGGTCTGTAGGAGATTGTTGCGATTTTTCTTTCGGAGCGGAAAGGGACGACCTATTATGAGGATGAATTATAATAATTTGTAATGCTTTGTGTCTCTGACGCGCTCTTGGCTGCCTGCTCGGTTTTGATATGATAATCCTCGCAAAAGACCTTTAAGGTTCTCAGCATTCAATTTAATTTGGCAGCAGTACCTATTTAGTTTTATCTTTGGCATCAGAAAGTTGAAATAGGTGCGTCTGTTATTATCTGTGGTAAAAGTTATTCAATTTATGGTCTTGCAAATTATTTCGTTTCGAACAATACTACAACCGTGAAATGATCCGTATAATTAATAAATTATACATATCGGTGGACGTCATAGTATAAGCGCCACATAGAGAGGAATATAGGTATAGGACTGCCGCTCCGATGATTTTACTTAAACTCAGACAAAGGTAGCGTTAATTTTGATTGAATAATTACTCTAGTAAACAAAAGAGTAATATGCGATTAATCTCTGGCAAGCTAATGAAAACAGATGAAAGTGTGCTGGAGCTCGCTTTGTTGATGTAACTAGTGGAAAATTAATACGATGATAGTAATTTGCGGAAATTACCAGGAACAATAAGTTATTTGTTTGAGTAGGTAAGTAATCAAACGAAAAAAATATTTCACATCGCTTAATGCAGACAAATTAAAGAAGTATTTTTTATTTTTATTTGTAACAATCACCTCGTGTAATATGAATATTGTTAATACGAATGTCTCTTTAAGTTTTCTAAAACTAAGTAATTCAGATTTGTCTAGTTTTCTGTCCATTTATAGAAAATCAGACATACGCTCATTTAGTTTATCCCTAAAGGGAATATTTTGAAACAGAACGCCCTCTTGCTGTGAGTTTTTGAAATCACATTATACGCAGGGAGGGCCTGGTGACTATTCGCCACTAGATGGCATGGCGTTAGATACTCGTATCTTAGCAAGATATAACATCTCCGAGATGCAGAAAACCATATATAGATGGCGTTATTTAAGAACTTATATATTGGACAGTATTAAGACCAATATATAGGTTAAAACAAAGTGGAATAACAGATACCTTCCAGATATCTGTCCAAACACACAATTTAAAAGCGACAAGAGTATGCGATTTTGCAATTTAAAGCAAAAATGGTCTGAGCAAATACCTATTACCTACAAACATGCGTCGCTTTAATACGAAAAGGTACTCCGAACTAAATAAAATTTTATCGGACCGCAAAATTGCGGATCCTTATGATAACGACTGTTTAAAAAGTGATCGCAAGAAAATTTAAAAGTGGCGTCAGTCAAGTGCCTACCGATTGTCAAGTGCTCACTGATAAAAACAAATTGTCACACAAATTATCAAGTTAATAAATATATTTGACATTTGATTTGATGGTTTATGTACGATATCGTTAATGGTTTACCTTTTACATTTGACTATGTTTTGTATGATGATACTTTCAACACACGCAATAAAGACATTTTGGTATTTAATTTTGTACTTAAAAAATTGGCAGTAGAAATACCTAACTCTAATTTAACAGCCAATAGGTCGTTCATGAAGCTGAAGATCAACAAATTAAACGAAATAGTAAATTATAATGACGCTATAAACAAGTTTAAGAATTAGAATACGACTTAGAATTTGAAATATAAAGTAAAGTCATATTATAGGCGTTTCGAGATTTAAAGTTAACTGCGAGAACACTTGACATATAAAGTTTAACTTTAATTTAAATGTCCTGGAGTTATTTAAAGATATTCCGTCGGCAGCGCAGGTTAGTTGCGACAATAGAAGCATTTTCCACGTAAGGATGAGCAATTTGCCATCTCTAAACTTATTGTTTGTTTCTAAAGAATTGTTAGTTAAGCCAGTCTCTAGCATACTCTGTATAATCATAACATAAAATTGGTATACCACCTATGTACGAATTATAGAGTCTAAATTGCATTTGGAGTTTTTCTTCCCACAATCGTTCATTCCTGAAATGCCCCAATTTCAAAATACCAGATTCTCATTATACTGAAAAGTATTGTTTTTGTTTAATTTTTCAAATGAGATGATTTCTTGTAAAGAGTGTTAGTGGTATTTGGAAATTCTGGTACATATATCGGGAATAAGATGCATGCGTGTTTGATTTTTAGGTTAGGCTAAGTAAACATTATCAGTACACCTCTCAGGGTAGCTCTCCTTTACCCATAAAACACTGTTTTATCGCGCACAATAACTATATTGTAAATGTCGATAAAAATATAATCGAGAATTCTACATTCAAAGGAAGCCTTATTTTGGTTGAAAGCGATTATGGCAAAAATATACCTACTAAACATATAAAACTTATTCAATTCTTGTCTAACGCAGCCTCTCGCGTGTATGCCTATAAATGACAAATGGAACAAGCGGATTAACAATCAACAGGTATAAATCACCAATTTTATGATATTTATTGGTAAAAGATTCCAGAGATTTTTAAAAATAATGCCACGCCAGTTATCAAATCGCAATTCCTTTCAATTCCTTGCAAATCGTTATCGGGCTGGTCATTATTGGGCTAAACTTACTGATGCATTTTCCTTTGACAACATAATGTTTAACGACGAAGCAATGTAACTTTCAGGCGAAGTACATCCCAACGAACATACTAAATTATAATAGAATTACTTCACTAAACGTCCTTCTTCACCTTCATTAAACATCCTCCCCATGAATATTGTACGGAAGATCAGCGTCTCGTGACAATTCTTGGAAGCTTAACACCATGCTGAGTGCAAATGTATAAATGTTAGGTGATTCAATAATTCTATTTTTTTAATTGTACCTTTCGTTTCTTTTGGTAAGTCCGTCTACTTAAAATCTACTTTGGGTTTTTCAGTTGGTAGCGTACTTCACCTAAATTGATAACAATGAATTCCAGAATAGTCATGTATGCTGTACTATGTTTTCTCGTAAAAGTTCCGAGCACAAAGTTTTCTCATGCTCACTGCTATGCGGCTATTTTAAAGGACGGCATCTTTGAGCCTTTTAACGACTACTTCGAGCGCAAGGAAATGGCTTTTTATAACCCGTTTCCAAAATACTGCCCTGTACAACTAATAAAGAATAATGAGAATCTGAGATTGTGCATTTTGGAACAAAAGTGGACCAAGGAAAATCTTGTAAACAGTCGACGCTCGATTGATTATAACTTCATGTCCGAAGTTAACAAAATTATACCAATGCGCACGAGTACAGACCCTAACAACGAATTTGATTGCTTGAACTCTACTCGTTATAGAGTCCGCGAAGTACCTTATATTTGTTATAATCCCGAAATTGAACATAATAATATTGAGAACATAACAAATTATTTGGACGCATTTATTTCCGAAATTATAAATGAATTACGATTTGTTTTCGACTATGTCTTGTATGATCCCACCATTAACGCACGCATTGAAGATAAATTCTGGTACCTAATTTTGTATTTGAAGAAGCTTGTAGTGGAGGTACCAAATCCTTACTTAATAGCTAAAATAAGAAAGAGCTACCGACGAGACAGACGTTACTACGATTCCGAATTTAAAAAACTTGATGAAGAAATCAACACTTTTCATAGAGATGTTAGAGCCGATTTAAAGAAAGTAGTAGATGAATACAATAAGTTTACAACGTTTTTAAAAGGTTTTGTGGCAAATTCAGTTAGTAAGCCTGGCTGAAGCTAGCTGCCTATACCGCTGCCTAAGCTGCCTTTAAGAAAACGCTCACCTACTTAGTAAGTGATTAAGGGCCACTTGCAGGAAAGAGTTAAATCTAGATTTAAGCTTAAGTTCAGTCTAGTTATGTTAAAATGTACAGAAATGCCAGTTTTAAATCCAGATTTAGGACTTAATTAAACTCGATTAAATATTTTCCTGCAGGTGGCCCTAAAACATTAAATTAATACATAGTTCTACTAATATTCATAAGAATTTAAGGGTTGATCCGGAAGTCATCGTAGAATGAACTGTCATTCTACGATGACTTCCGGAACAACCCAAGCGAGCTTGTGTACTGACTGACACAAGCTCGCTATACAAGACATTTTTTTATATTAAAAATTTTAATTTGTTTAATATAAAATTAACAATCCTGAAGTGATTAAGTGACCTAAAAAGTATATATATATTTATCAAATTAATCAATACTTTGACATTTGATTTATAATATGGAGATTCACAGTAGTTGAATTGAATACAATACAAATCATTCTTAAGTACCTACCTATAACCACAACAAATAATCGTTTTTCAGCAGGACTCCAAAATATAGATAGATAGTAATTTCAGTGTTATTAAAACTCTTAAACATAACTTGTTATTTTGGATCGTTATAATGTGGTCTATACGAGTATAGTAATTCTTATTTTTAAGTCATTTTGAAGCAATTTTTCGGGACACCAACATATTTTGTAATAGAAATAAATGACGTTGAAACTGTATTTGATTCAGTATTTTTATTTTTGTGTAGCGCGTGTGTTATGCGCATTTTATGGATGACTCTATTATTTTCGATTTTGTATGGTGATAGATAACTTATCACTATTGAATTATTAACTGATAAAATTAAGGAAGGCCACCTATATCATTTTTAATCCATTAAATACGTACTATATTTCCAAACGGTTTATGCCCCATCTAAAAGAAACTTCTACGAGGATTTCAGACGGCAAGTAAAGTCAAACATTCTTCTTCTTCTTTAAAATCATATTCAATAGTGACAAACGGTTCCCCATTTGACGTAAAATTATTGATAAAAAATTTTTGGTTACTTCTGACAAGACTGTGACTGTTGTAAATAAGCGTCTTGATTCCATTTGAGCCTGAAAAGACGTTAGATACAGCGACTAATATGCAAGTTAAATCACAAATAACCTATTTAATGTATATTTTATTCCATTTTTTTCAACTAAGTAAAAATCTTTCTTGACTGGCTCACATTTTTTCCAGTGTAGTATTTACAACTGGCTGAACAAAAGTAATAATCTGAAAGTAATCTAGCAACAATACAAATTTGCGCATTTATTTATCATCGTGGTCAGTCATTTAGTAAGGGATCAACTAATCTTGAAGTGCATGTCTGTTTACCCGGCTACCTTACTAAGTTGCTCAAAGATCTTTGTGATCTTCAGTTTCCGAACAGTAGATACAAGAACAGTGGCACTATGGGCCAAATCAAATTCCATTAAATAATTTATTTAGTAAATTTGCCACGTCATGGCTCTTTTTAAAAAGTCGGTAATTTGGAGTAAATCTACTAGCGCTTCAGATGAAATGAGACCGTCTTTGTTGAAAAGAAGCGACGCTAAGAGCTCCTAGCAGACCACTTGAACGTTGCAGCACAAATAATAAATATGTCAGGGAAAGGCTCCAGCTAGAGAATCTTCAGGGTATGGCCAGACATCTTGGGCTCTAATTGGTTGAGGGTCGAAGCAAAGATAACAAAAAATAGAAGAAGGTAAGTTTTTTCCTTGATGGACATTAAACTCGGCACATTTCGGACCTTCACTGACTTTAATTAACAGCAGGGTATAGTCCTACCAGTCCGGTGGGACTGGTAGGAACCATGGGTCGGTCGTGATCAATCCATGGTTCTTCCTGCCTCGCGGCATAACAGACCGAATCTCGGGAGATATGCGCAATACTCGCTTGGACTCTTTCTCACGCGCACTTTCTTCACTCCCTACAAACGTAAATTGAAAGTGAAACGAACAGCAGTTGCATCTGCATCTGCTCAAGTATGCAGTATCTCAAATTAATCTTAGTATTTAAAGTTGACTCGCTACAAATTTCTGGATATGGGTTTGTATGGAGCATTTCCTTCCATTCGTGGTCCATATTTAGGGTTTTCTGAAAAAGACATAGTAAAAAACACGTCGCTAATTTCGAAGACATGTTAGTCGGATCCGCGGACTCGACGAAGTTTGGCAGAAATTGAGAAAACCAAATTGTGACACGGTTGCAGTGCAAGTAACGAGGACGAGTGCGACGTGCTCCGATGTATTTATCAACAGTCGGCTTTCTCTGTTTATTTAAAAAATAATATCCAAAACTGATGCCTTTTTTGCTTATAAAGTATTAATGAAATGAAAAGGTTTGACCTTTTTGTTTGCAGAATATCTTTACGAGTCTTCCAGCAACTTCCAGCATAAATTATTTGAATTGCTGTTCTTTAACTGAATTCAAGTTCGCTGTATCTGTTAGCAAGTTAGGTAAGGCTCATTTTTTAAAGTAACCACTACGATTTTCCGGCTTCCAAAGATTTTATTTGTACAATATGTATTGTAATACAAATAAAATATTTGGTATGATTTTGCAATATTTTATTTGTCCTTTATGGTTTGTAAAAAATATTATTTGATCAATAAAAACAGTTTACGCTCAGCACGTTTAGTACCTACTTACCATGCAAACTCTGAGCAAAGGTTTAAGGAATACATATTAATGATTGTCGTGCAATATTTCACTTTTACGTAATGTTCGCTTTGGTGTTTTGAGAAGTACCTACTTACTCGTACTAATGAAATTCTTCCACTGACGATATCAAAATTTAAATCACATGATTTGTTCCAAAACTCGTAACCCTTTTAATATTTTTCGAAAGACGGAAGCTTGAAGCGTGAATAGTTAACGGGCAGTGTACTCAAATAAGCAAAATGGAATGTTTAAAAATATGTTTGGTACTAGGTAGACTAGATGAACTCGTATAAATCATTCCTCATTCATAGCATTAATCATAACTTAAAACCAGCTAGGCTCTTGCCGGTGGAATAACCGCCCTTTTTCTTTATTTTCTGCTAAGTTCTTGACTTCTTGATACGACACAACCTTCATTTTCTCTCTAACACTTGATCAAAGTAATTTCATCTGGGTCTCTCTCTGCGAATTTTGCCTTAAATGCTCCCTTCTATGATGTTTTATTAGTAAATGCCGTGTCGTATCAAGTGTCCTAGTTATCATCCTCCCTCTTGTGTTATCTGTGGTGACAGAATCGACAGTTAAACTTTTTTTTTAGTAACATTAACTTAGAGAGCAACGTAGTGCGTTTTTAACCGCTAACAATGTTTAACTTAGCTGGGTCGTTCATTAATAAATAATCGACTTTAGATAAGATCATAATAAAAGAAGCTATATACTATTACACATATAGTTTATTAATAAAATACAAGTGGTTACTGCGGCCGCTCCGGCCGCGTGCTCTTTGGGATCATTATACAGAGTAGACCGCTTGCTGAAACAAAACAAAGACATAGTTACTAAGACTTTAAACAGGGGGAAAAAATGGTTAACACGGGTCGATAGTCATTCAAAAGACAACAGTACTTAATATGTTTCAGATTCTAAGCCATAAATGAAAATTACGATATTTTTCTTAACTTTTTCCATGGAGGTGTAAAACCAGGGTAACGAGCAATAACAATACTCACATATAAGCAGTGTGCCGAATATGTATATGGGTACGATGCAGTATTGGTCGACCAACGCGCCAAACATTACGTTGCCCACGATAGCTCCTACGCGGCCACACATCACAGCAACCGCCATTGCCGTCGCCCTGCAACACCATACAAATACTAAACCAGATTCAACTGGTATCCATTACATTTGACTAGCCCTTTTAAAGCGTTTAGCATATATGGATTTCCCTTTCAACCGCCTTCTTGTTCATTTAACTAACTCTTTCTTGCGAATCGCACGCGCACAGTGTAAACATAAGTATACGTGTATTCTTGTAATTGCCCGCTACCACTCTGCCATATAATTTTTAACCCTATGAGTTTATGTTCAGGCATTAAGTAGCCCGCAAAATATCGTAAGCATTGGCGGCGGCGCGGATACGTCAAACCAACCGAGCGCTAACGAACGAAAAGCTACTTTATGCGTTATAAGACAGAGATAATAATACTTGCTTGAAAGCTGAAAACCCCTTGGTTTGTAAAGCCTTATCAAAACTCTTCACCCTAGCTAGATATCTCATGAAGAATTTATCTTTAAATAAAAGAAGCCCACACTCACATGTGCATCTACAAATACTCACGCGACTTTAGTAGGGAAGATCTCGCATATTACGCAAAACAGTACGGCCTCAGTGCAGCTGACGATGGACTCGAACAGGCATGACAGGATCAGGTTCTCCAGCGAAGACCGTACCAGGTTCAGCCCGAGTACTGCCAGCCCAGAACTGATCAGCATCATTACTGCAACACGAAGAAACGGTAATAATTTTTTTAATTCATCAATAAAGAGAAAAATTCAGTGTTAACAATTAAAATCTGCAAAATTAAATAATTGCCTCCTAGTCATACAACTGGGCGGTAACCTTTCCACTGAACTTTATGAAAGAAGTTTTCGTTTTCAGGTGATAATAAAATCGTCAATATAAGAAAGAAATATGTTTGACCGCCAATTGGCTGCATATTGTTATTACTGGTACTCGATGTCATATTATTATAACGATTTCCGATTTGGACCTTTAAAACAGTCAAACAGATTATTGCACTGCCAAATCCAGACCACGTTTTTTACGTTATAGTTTTTACTTACTTAAGAAGTAGGTATACTAATATTTTGTTATGGTTGTAAACAACTTGACAGGTCCCACCGAATAAGAGAAACTTTTTAGTGACTGTGTTCTAGTACCTACTCAATCAGGTAGAGTTAATGGCGGTGCTTTCTGTGTCTTATAGGCCAATCACTAATTTCTTGAAAATAAGGACGAAGCAGCATCCTGCTCAAGAGAAATAAAAACGGGTCGCTCTTTATACAAATTTATGTACTCCACGACCTGTGATTTTGAGTGTATTTGCTAGAAGCCCTTACCAAGCATGATCTTTTTGCCGATAAAGTTGATGAATATACCGACGGCGAACGCCACCGGCACGCAGCTCAGAGCCACCACCAGCGTGCGAGTATACACCTCGTTGTCAAGAGTCTGCTTACAAACATTAGTAGTTTGCTGGAATATAAAAAAAAAACATTTTAGCATTTACGACTTGTGATGTGTACGTGACGTTCTATTGTAGTTTTTGAAACTACCTTTTATTTTAAATTGAAATAAACTTATACAATAATGTGCTGACTTTTATCAACTACCTACTGCAAAAGCGGGGTCAATCGGTAATTGCTATGAAATAATTGCAGTAAGTGCGTCGTAACATTAATGATAGACCTTCCTCAATTGTCTGTATCTACATATTGGTTGGTAATGGTATAGTAGGTATTCTAAATCTCTATAACGCGTAATTTAACCCTCATTGGTATCACGCTGATAACCATGGTGGTAGACTTACTTCAACGTGGGAGATGTTGGCGGTGACCTCGCACACACCGGCGGAGACCCCCTCGTTGGCTGCCGCGAACTGGCTGAAGCGCTCAAACAGATCCGGGAACCACATCATCAACGTATAGTAGCTGAAAAATAGAGACAAATGAGAAGTAAGATTGCTTACCAAAGAACGTTCATTGTTGTGTTTTAGCATAAATAAATAAATTCGCCGGCCCTCGTGAAGAAAAAGATAACTGCCATTATCATAGTTTTAGTGTTATGCCATATTTGCATATTTTTAGGTGCCAATATACCTGTACAGTTTTCTCGTATTTTTTATACTGCAACTTACGGAATAATTCAGTTTTAGCAACAAACTGAACAGAGTTGGAATTAGGTCACTTTTATGTACAATATTATGGTAGTATTTGTATTATACCTGAACATGAGCCCAAAGTCAACGAAGCAACAGAGGGCTAACAGCCCCACGAATGGCTGGGTTGTAAGCATCCTCTTACGGATCCAGAAGTTCTGCCAGCGCTGCTTCCAGGTCAGAGCCGCCTTGGTCTCGTTGCCGTTGTTATCAGCAGCCACCACTTCTTCTTCTTCGTCACCTTCGGTGGCGCTGATCATTGATTCCACCTGCAAAAATGGTCGTTTGCTAGACACCCCTTGGTTTTAGTTGTAAACAGCCAACGAACGTAATTTTTTTCTTTTTGGGGTACCATCGTCCTTATACCGAATCCTCATAATAACCATTATAGAAAAATGGGAAAGTTGGTGTATTTTAGTTAAACATTTTCTAAAGAAGTTCCGTTGAATCAAAAAAATTATAAAAGTTATAAATTCACTAATAAATACTGGTAAAATATTCGACGTGATGGGGAAACAGACTTGGAGCTTAGAGCTTATGGTTTTTATTATCTCTGTGTACTCACTGGAAAATCTTTAGCATTCATCCTCGTGTTGACCACAAATATACGCTGAAGAACCTGTAGCGCCTTCTCTGGCCTGTTTACGTGCAGCAGGTACCTCGGGCTCTCAGGGAATGGCAGGAGTAGAACCACTACCAGCAAGCTAGGTAACCCACAGGCAGCCACAAAGACCCTCCACTCCGTGTACTTGAAGTCGTCACTGTCAGACCATCTGAACCGTGGGTCTTGGATGATAAGGAATGCTATGCCTGGAAAATGCTTCATAATTAGTAACTAAAATGAAAAACAATATGGCCAGTTTAAATCTGCATTAAAATGAGAGAAGAGTCGTAGTGCGTAATGTCTCACCAGGTAGTAATATGCAGCCTAAAGTCCAAAACACTTCAAGCCGGCACAGCATCACGTCACGGTGGCGCAGCGAGAGGAAGTCTCCGAAGTACGGGAAGATCAGCCCCGTGGCCCCTATGATGCCAAAACCGGAGAAGAATCTGAAAAAACGCCACGTCTACAAACAATAGGTAAACAGGCTGCAGTGGAACGTGGCCTGAACAACCAAGCTGATCCTATTTAATGATATAATTTAGTGTATAATATTTTTTATAAGCAAAATGTAAACATAAATGAAACAAAATTAAAATACTATTATTTGCTTTTCGGGAAATGATTCCGCCTTGAGTCTAAATTGTGTGTATCAAGGGTATTAAAATCGTTCTCTTTATCTAATAAAATAAATTAATCTTTAATTCATTGGTCCTGGGTATCAGGCGAGAACTATAGGTATTTTTAACCGGCATTACGCTGAGTTGGGACCATTTCGTGACTACATTATTTCTGTGTGTATCTCTTGTCCTTTGTTGATATTTGTCACGAAAAATGTTTTTCTTTCTTTCTAACCTAATTTTAAGTTCCTCTAGGTTATTCATCAAATGGCAAAACATTTATAACCACCACTACCATCCATATAATTATGTATCTACAGTCTATTAGCAGTTACATAAACCATTTCGCGTGATGAACCATTCAATACTTAGATACCTGCAAGCCAGGAAGGCGGGGAAGGTCTGGACCACGCTGGAGAGGAAGGCAGCCAGTGCGTCCAGCAGCAGAGCTCCAATGATGGCCTTCTTGCGACCTCGAGCGTCCGCCAAGTTTCCCCAAAAGTACGAGCCTACGCACATACCTGGAAACGAAATGAAATTTTCTTTATCATCGTTATCACGTTATCCAAAAAACTTCCCTTCTATATCAACGATCTCTGTTTATGGCAATTATGCTTAATTGCGCAAGAATTACGAAAATAAGTGGAGAAAATAGAATAGAATGGAACAGATTTCGATTTACGTACATTTTACAAATCAAACGTAAATCTACATTTAGGACTAATTGCAGTTTAGTTTGTTCAAAATGTATGGAGCGGTCGTCCCTTAAATCAAGATTTAACACTCAATTTACTTTACCATTTGCTTTGACTTTAGCATTTACTTAGACTTTCGCTAGAACGATCAACAAAATGTGTATACCGATTGGTTTTTTGAACTGAACAACCAACCGGTACGCACCTTTCTACGATATTCCTAACGAACGTTCAACCTTTAGATTAAAAAACACGTTCGTAGCTACCAATGAGTGGGGTGGCAGTGAGCCGTCCCTTGTCACTGGAAGAGAGCTGGAAGTCGCACTCGGCGGCCGGCAGCACGAAGCTGAGGGTTGTGGTGCTGAGGGCGCACACGGCGTAGACCGCCCCGCATGACATGAGCAGGAGCCATTGGAAACAGCCATACCCTGGTGAAGAAGATGAGCACGCTTGAATTGAAACCGATGGAAAGACTTGATAATACGAGGCAGCGTCATGGTTGTGTTTCCATTTTTGGGTAAATAGTTATAAAAAACATCTATATAAACTATTAAACTAACTACTAAACTAATTAACTAACGAAAATAAGAAATAATTGAAAAAAACATAATATGTTTTATGGTTGCTAATGTGGTTTGTATTTGCATTTTATAACGGACTGGTTTTCGCAACTCAACGTCTTGCACCTATTTTGCGTGTAAGTAATATGAAATGTGGTTAAATATTACAATAAATTAACTTGTAGCGTTTGAAAAAAATACACAATCCCTCTGCTTTCTATTACCTATAACTTACTTATTAGGTATATTACGCCAACTGTGTCAACTTTACATATGACGCATCACAATGTTGGATACTCTAAAAACCAAGCAAGGGTTTCCAATTCTAATAATGAGCAAAAATGTACATAGTTAAGGACTCAATTAAAACTTTTTCCATTACGTAACGAAAATGAGTGAAACAATCATATGGTTAGCTTCATTACGCAGAGGAAAATATTTACGGATTTTTAATTGAGTTTTAGACTGCCCTTAACTATGTAACTGCCGCACTCAGATACGTTAATTAATTTTAAAGTTTGATTAAAGTGGCTGCGTCTTATTCTATTGTTATAGCAAAGAAAGTGCCAGCAGCAACATTAATCAAACTTAAAAGTTGACTCTAATATCATCATTCTTACGATGCATATGAAAATTATTGCGACAATAGGTAAATTCACGATAAAACACCTTAATTCTACGTTGTTACTGCACTAATTTGAACAACAAAACTACTACTAAGTCCTCTGCCTAAACTGACAGGTACAAATCAGACGCGGACCGCCATACCAGCGCGACCTTGCCCCGCCTTACCAGGATTAATTGGATGAGTTCTTTGCTAAATCCCATTTGCGACTGCTTAACTACCTACTTACAGCGCACTTCGTTAGCACGGATTATCC
This sequence comes from Tortrix viridana, assembly GCA_963241965.1. Classification (NCBI taxonomy): domain Eukaryota; kingdom Metazoa; phylum Arthropoda; class Insecta; order Lepidoptera; family Tortricidae; genus Tortrix; species Tortrix viridana. Next base: position 8,115,355 of record OY725181.1, read on the forward strand.
AGTTTCATAAACACTAATTAACAAACTGCTAATAAAGCGTGGTACCTCTTAAAAACCATATCTTAGTGAACGTTAGGCAGCTTATTAACTTCACAATAAAGGCGGCAATATCGTTAACAATGAATACAATAACAATATGCTACTAATTGAACTGTATTTATTTTTCTATATATAAGTATATTAGCTTAGTTTGGGACACGGTTAATTTGTGTTCGGGCAATTAGGTTAACAAATTAGGTCACCTCGTAAAAGAACTAGACTAACTAAAATCTACTTAGGCCTGAATCACGTCTATTAGCACCGATTCGCATTTTGTCTGTATAAAATAGCTACTTTGTATGAAGATGCGTACGCATCAATTCTCCTTTCGCATACGCATCTTCATACAAAACGGCCATGTTCTATAGACAAAATGCGAATCGGTGCTGATAGATATGAGACCTTACTCAAAACTTTATGAAACGATTTGGTCTAGTCAACAACAAACATTGAGTAGTCTGCGAATCTCGAGACAGTCTATCGGCATTTGACTATACATCAACAAACAAACAATTTCAGAATGCTGCCCACGTGGCACGCCGACTTTGGACCCGGTCGCCTATGCCACACTATTTATACAGCGCGAGGTAAACAGACCGACAGAGATACACATATAAATTGTCATAGCTACAAGGTTGCGGATAAAATGGATTTCCGGACTATTTTGTTTATTGGTCTGGGTATGCCTGTCATGTTATGTGACAGTTACTAAGTTACTAATGACTTCACAATATTGTATGTCACTTTGGCAGATATCTTAATAACAGGGCTTTATTCAAGCTATGCCGTAGCCGTCTAACGGGAAATGTAGCTTGATTCAGGATATTTTTTCACTTATTTATAACACTATATTATGCAGTAAGCGTAGAAGACACATTATAACATATAAAAATATAATAACCTGTGAATTTTTACAAAGTTATAAAGGTAGTGACATATTAGTCAAAGGAACAAACAAAATAATTGTTCAAATAAATGTCATAAAAAAGCTCTAAGGCCAGAGTGTTGATATTCAGTTAAAAAGTTTCAACATTTTCGATAATATTAAAGAAATCCTGAAATATTTTCCTTTTCATTAAGAACTTTACTGAGCTTTTGCATTAACTTATGTATTTTCTGCTGATACGGCAACATCTATATTTCTTGTAGTATTGCTAATTTTCAGTTATTTAGTAATTAGTAGTGAGATGCCATAGGAAGGTTCTACTGTTTAACTCATAATATAGCACTATAACAACGAATAATTTTTTGGTAATTTTTATAGTCTTATTGTAGACGTAAAAAACGAGTTATTATCTTTCGAGAGCATTCTCAGATTAAGGATAAGCAATGACATCGACAAATTGACCTAAAAGTTCTTATTATAGACACAAAACTTTCCACGAAGGTCGCAGTAAGCAGCCGCTTGTTTGTGCCGACACATCATAAAAGCCATAGAGTACTTTAACGTCGGTTTAACTACCGCTTTGATGGCCTAAGCATCCTCGGCGAATGCATTACGTATTTTGTATTGAAGCTCATGTTGGATACTTCGGTACTTATGATGGTTGATTTTTTATTGATCCCGGTCGTGTTGTTTCACGTATGCTTGCCATTTTTAGTGTTATTGTGTAGACTTTCAAACGTGTGACTTAGTGAACTCTTAACACATCATAAGCCCAAACATTACCGAGTCCCAAAGCAGGCTTGTATTATGGGTACTAGACAACGATATGCATGCATATTAATAAATAAAAAGATACTTGAAAAATTCAAATAAAACAACCAAGAATAAACAATAGTGCTTATCATACAAATATTTGCCCTTACCCTACCTTACCGGGGTTCGAGCCCGGGATCGCTAGCTTCGTAGACAGGGTTACTACTACTAAGTCAACCGCGTCGCCAAAATCATAGCTGACCTTTATTTGAAGAGGCTCTTAAATAAGAACAATCGTTAAATTTATCATGTTGCCACGCGTGTTTTTGTATGTCTCTTCTAGAATAGTGGCAACATACCTACATATATTATATCAACCATTAAATGCAATCAACGAAGTGGTTTTCCTAAAATATCGCGCCAACGACCCCGCCCGCGCGTTTCTGTCCCTTCAGCCACAAATTACTAACCAGGTTTAAAATGTTTTGTGTTAGTAGAGTATATGTATAGAGATGATCCAACTTATTGAGTCTTTTATTACGATGACGTTGCTCTTTGCCAAGTTCCAAGCAGCGAAAGGGAAACCACTAAGTAAATGATTGCTATAACTGTCACAGATTTAAAAAGTCAGTACGACCTCAGATATATTTTGCCGTGTGCTACGTAATGTTAAAATTACAAATGGTTAATTCACTGATTAAAGAAATAAAACTTCAAAATGAGCTAAACCACATAAAAAGAGCTAAGTTGGTACCTAAAACTATTAAACATTACAGATAGATTGTAAGGTTGCCATAAAAATGTTTCACGGTTATCCTTGATGTAAAAGAAAGAAATTTAAATATGAACTGACGAGTAATAAAAATCTTTTAAATAAGGAAAAACAATTACAATCACATCGTTAAAAGAAAACTGTTTTTCAGTTACATTGAAAAACTGGCTATAAAATTCAACTCGGTGAAAATAAAATCGTTTTTAGAACAATGGTTCCGCGGTGTGAAATATGCTTGAAATTAAAAAAAAACATTGTTGCTTTTTTTTGGAATGAATACAATGTCAAGAGCTACTTTCCAGGGCTACGCTGTAGTAACTTAGTGCTACGCCGTAGTATTTCGTTGCTACGGAGATGTCTACGGTTTCCGTAACAACAAGGACGACGACTAAGTAAATTACTATCATGGAGAGTTTAGTGCATTCCTGTAATTTATATATTTATTAATTTATTGTCCCAGACCCATAGATAAATACGTTACTGACTAAGAATATAAGAATAGGATAGAATAGAATAAGACAAATATACCAGCGGACACATGTTACACAAACTGACCTATTCACAAAGCTTATATATATAAGTATACTAAGGGTACTAGACACCGAACTTTTCTTACGGAACTCTGATTTCGCGCAAAGTTATTTTCAGCCGGACAATGAGCAGATCGTCTGTCTGATTTGTTATTGTGTCTGGTTGTTAAGCGGCGATATACGACTGTCCGTCTGCGGCTTTACTTCAAATTATATTCGCCTGTTCCTTGAAAACACTTTGTGAAGAGCACAATAAAATTCATTTCCCGACATGAAACGATTAGTTTTAAATGATTCATGGTTTACAGCAAAACACTTTAAAAGTTGAGAAAAACAGCGATATCATGGCAAACCAACCAAATAAAGTCTACAAGCTGTGATTTAAAACAGCTTGATGTGGATAACATTAATATTACAAACCGCCTATTCTAATTATATTGTTTCCGAAAAAATGCATCATTTTGCCCTCAAGTATCTTTACAAAAAATCTGAAAACAAAAATAATTTCACATTTAAACGTTGCCGTTATAAAAACCGTTGGTGTTTCTTTTTTTTATGGCACGGATCAGGCAAACGAGCGCACAGGCCATTTTATAGTGATTGGGCTCTGCGGCCATACACATGCAATCTGAAGGCTAAAATAATAATAATACATTTTAATCTCATACGCGTGTCAAAAGCAGCGCACAAGAAATGCATAGTATACGGCGCATAAAAAATTCAAACACAGCCTTCAATATTGCAAATGCGTTATGGTTGCCAACAAAATGTTATCGGTTACATTACCCCCGTCAAAAACACAACAGTGCATTTTTTTAAACAAAGTTTTTTTAGACCCCTCACTAGCGTCTTTTGAGCGTCGGCGTGCCAGGCCAAGGTTATAGAAAAATACTAGGGTAGCTATTATTTTATCGAAACACCTTTCATCGAACGTATCATTTCACGCGTAGGAGTTATAATTTTTTGGTGGTGGTTCGATGAAGTGAAATTCGATAAAATGATGAAATACCATAATATAATACTATGAACATACGGGCGCTGGCAGGATGCTGACGCTTTAAAGTCGCTAGTGGGGGGGGGCTCGCTTAGGGCTTTTGGTAGGTATTTACAAATGAAGGGAATTTCACGATACTTATCGACAACCCGGAGCATGCCTGTGTAAATTGCCGCCAGGGGGAATACCATGCAATTAAGGGAAACCCCGAGTCGATATTGTAAGTTGCAACATTTGCCTTTACCCTCACCGCATAGTGCCGACTTTTTACCGGCCGATTATACGGCTGTCCTTGTTCATTTACTTAAGGAATATGCATGAATTTTTTTTATCGCATTTCTTCACAAAATATGAATATACCGTAAAAGAGAGCAAAAAGTGAAGTTAAAATTAAAACCATACAAAAATACGGATAATATAAGTATTTAAAAACGACTAATTAATTAGACGAGAGATTCGACATGAGCTGTGACGTCAGCGTGCACTACGGCCATAATAAACTCCATGTTAAATTCTGTTTTGCTAGAAAGAGATAGAAGCAAATCCTTAATTTGTAAGTTTGTAAGTTTTATCTCTAATGTATTGGTAGGTGGTACTAACATTAGCTATAAGTTCTTGCGATTTCTAACACATATATGGATGCATAATCCGAAATAAAGATTTTTATTATTTTATTTATTTATATTAATGGCTTATATCTCGGTTATTTTTATAGTTATTCAAAAAATAATGTTTCTCTACTGTTTGTTACATGAATGACTTTTTATTAAAGCAAAAAAAATCATGCGGATTCCCTGTTGGCCGAGTAAATACTCTGCGCGGGGCCTTAAAGTAAGCTTTCGGTGGATGGGAAGTCGTGCTAGGATTCATGGGTTACGTTTTTTCGTGTATGGTCCCAAATAATCGGTTGACGAAATGGTTCGCCTAGTTGCTAGTGACCCTGATCGGAGCTATGGGTGCCTGGTTCGTTCCCCGGTTAGAGCAAATATTTGTATGATGAGCATGACTATTTACCCGACTGCCCGAAGGAGGTTTATGTTTTTCGAGCGTATGTATGTATGTATGTATATTTCTTTGGCACGCTCTGCAGCTTAAACGGCTTGACGGATTTTAACATATGAGGTGTCATTCGATTGGTCTTAATTGTCGAAGTGACATAGGGTATATAATATTTCAACATGGCGTCTTCGAAAAAAAAATGGAGGGGGAATAAAAAAAGTATTTTTATTATACATTTTTTGATTAAATTTATTTGATTTGATATAACAGGATATCAAATGAAATCTAATAAATAGCCCATTCTAAACATATATACATTATAACACTTAGATTTTAATAAAAACTAAAAAAGTATGAAATAAAAATAGTTCATATTCAAAATTCAAAATACCCGACAGCTTTAAAAAATATCAACTGAAAAGCTAAAAACAAGCCCTCTAATCTAAAGAATAAAACTTAAATGTTGGAAAGGGTATTTATTGCAGGCAAATAATTGGAAAATATATTTTGTTGTACAAATTTAAATATTTTCACTTAAAGATCTCCACTTGAACTATCAGCTTGTCCGCGCCTGCGATACTTTTTAGTAACATTTAAGTTATATTCTTTAGATTAGCGGGCCAATGTTTAGCCTTTCAGGTGATATTTTTAAAGCAGTCGGGTATTTTTAATTTTGAATTTAATTTTTTTTTTGTTCCCGGATCATTGATGTTTTTTATTTATATATTTAATTATGTATTCTACTCGGGCCTTATAATACAATCATCCAAATACTGAACTGCGACAAAGGTTGAACGTCCATCGTTATGATGAGTCTCTAAATCCAAAATGTCGACTAATAGTTTGACAGTTTATGTCAAAAATAAAACCACTTATATGGCCGATTGTACAGACCTAAACGATAGACTACGACGAAGTATAAATAAATGATATCTCGCCGGGTGGCCATTAGTAGCTTTTAGCTAACGAAGGGCTCGGCGGTGACGTCACTAGGGATGAAGACGTCTAATCACTCAGTAGATTTTACCATGTTCATACTAAGCGTACAGCAGCGCAAAGCAGTAGGTACAACATGATACAAAAATAAGTCAACTCGCACAGCCTAAACACGGCAAATCGACAAAGTCAATATTGTTGTTTGATTATCTGGATACATTGTAGCGGGATACAATAAGAAAACGCACAAACGTAGCGTATTTTATGTAATATTGGAATTAGCAAATTCTGTAGTCTTGTTAATCGAATCTAGACTTTTCTGATGGTGTTCTCCTTATTTGTATGTGTAGCTAAATCCAGAATCTTTTGAAACAAGTTAAGTGTGGATTCATGTTTCAGTTGGTAATTAATGTATATTTATTATTACATTAAGAGCATTCTTCGTCACCTATTGCTAACTAAACATTTTTCGCTAAACGCTTTGGTAGGCACTGCAAGCGTTAGCCTCACTTTTCAACTCTGTCTGTGCGAACCCTTACAAATGCAGACTATAATGCCAAAAGCAATTATCCAGCAGTAAACACAATAAGGATACCTCAAAAACTCAAAAGAAACTGTAAAGCGCCTTTGATCGGTGTTTATTTTGGCGGGAAACGCCGCCGTTGCCGTCGACGCCATTTGCAATAACTGATCTAGTTTGGATCAACATCGTGTTAAAAGTGAAAGAAACAGATAAAAGACGTCGATTTTGTTAATTTTTATGCGTCATTACATCATTAACTTAAAAAATAATTTTAGACTACCGATGCTGGAAAAAACCTTAACTATGTGACAAGCCCATTAATGAAACAGCCCAGTTACATCTCAGCTTGGTTTTAAAAATAAAACTAACTGACATTGTTGAACTGAGTCGCAGAGGTTTAATTTAGATTGTAACTCCCAGCTCTGGACATTTAACTGACGCTGGCACGTATCACATTTTGTGTCATTAACACTGTGTTTGTGTAATACTAGTGAATTAGCAAGTCATTTCGAACTGACTCGTCTTGATTGCTCAAAATGCATTTGCGATGCCGCGCGTACAAACGATAATACTTTAAATAGGTACAGATATCACCGACAACTAATTTTTACAGCAGTTTAAAATTTGTTTTAGTCTAACTCTGGAAAAAGTAAAAAACTAAAATTATACGATGTGTAAAATCCGACGTGTTTTAAAGTACAAAAACTTCAACCGGCGCTAATTTAAAAGATAAATGTTCGCCTGTGACCCCTTTATACAACGAGCGAGTGGCGATTTAGTGTTAATATTATAGCGGTAACGTTGGCGACTCTCATTATCTTGTTTGCTGACGTGGAAGGTCAGTGCTAAGGGTTTAGAAGTAATCCGTGTCTTTATATTTTTGTGGTTTTTACTTGGTGTTTTTTTTAAGTCCGGAAAAGAAACAATAACATGCACCGGTAATTACCATAAATAAACTCATATTAGGTATATTTTTTACTTTCATGTCTGTTTTTCCTAATTTATACAGGGTGACCTCGAATTGGTAATACAAATTCAAAGTACTACAGAGAGCTTCCCTAAACCAATCGCTTCTACGAGGTCTCACGCTTAATTTTAAAACATAAGTACTTTTTTTTAAGTTTTCTAATTATCCCATTTTTTTTTGCTTAAATTGGTTACCCTACCATTACCTTTAAAATGAAAGAGGTTTAAAGTATTTCAAATGAACACTTTCCTCTTTGGTTCGTTATCTGACACATCATTTATGATAATAGCGTATCTTGATTAGTAAATTGTCACTTGTCTTGTCAAAGAAAGTAAGAATTTTCGTATTTAATTAAGATAGTAATTAAACAAAATGCCCCGAGCTTATCCTTATACGAATATTCAGCGAATGGATATGTTATCTTTTTATTTTACGTCACGAAGTACCGTACGAACTCAAGCATTGTTTCATGAACGACACCCTGACTGCCCAACTCCTACTCGTGTTCTAATAAACTCCATTGTCCAAAACTTAAGAGATTTTGGACAGTTTACTGTCCCAGTGCACGCTCAAGCTCCGGGCCGGCGGCCGCGGTACTCGCAGACGTTTCGGAGACGAGTTCTCGATTATTTTAGCCACCACCCAGAGGCGAGCTCAAGGGACGCTGCCGCAAGATTCGGAACGAGCCAATGGTTTATTTGGCGATTACTGAATGCTGAAGGAAAGTATCCGTTTAAATTCCAAAGGGTGCAGGATATCATATTAGCCGATTATCCTAGAAGAGTGCAATTTTGTCGTTGGCTGCTGCAAAATCTACACTTGAACATTTTATGGACCGACGAGGCAACATTTACAAGAGTAGGCATGTTCAACGTTCACAATGAACACTGGTGGTCTGATCGTGAAGCAAATCCTCACGTAACTCGCAGGGACTCCTACCAGACACGTTTCTCGGTAAATGTTTGGGCAGGAATACTGAACGACTGTTTGATTGGTCCTCATTTCATTGACGGAAATTTAAATGGACCGAAATATGAAGAATTCCTGAGAAATGTGTTACCGGTATTGCTACGAGAGGTGCCGCAGCAAAATTTGGAGGCTCTGTATTACCAGCAGGATGGGGCACCAGCTCATTTTTCCCTGCGTGTGCGAAGCTACTTGGACCAAGAGTTCCCTGGGAGATGGATTGGACGCTGTGGCCCAGTCGCTTGGGCTCCTAGAAGCCCTGATCTCACACCTCTCGACTTCTTTTTGTGGGGCGAAATAAAAAGGAGAGTGTACGCACGGGAAACAGATACTGTGGGTGAACTTCGCCAAAAGATAGTTGAGGCATTTAATAATGTAAAAACCAATGAATTTGTTCTCCACAGATTGAAAGACAATCATAGGCGACGGGCAGAGTTATGTATCCAAGAAGGCGGGGGTCATTTTGAGCACATTTTAAAAGTTGTTTAAGTTTTACAATTTTGTATTTTGTACTGTACGTTATTCAACAATAAATTATTTTTAATAATTCACTCATTATTCAGTTATTCACTTTATCAGATAATTTATTAGGGTACCTACTTAAAACTAAAGGGTTGGATGGATATCAGCACCTAGTTTATTAATAACATCGAGTGATCTATCACTATCTATACAGGAATGGAAATTGAGACACATTTTGTTCCTTGTCGCTTTGGGTGGCAGTGCGTCACGTTGAATGTCCACTGTCATTATCTCCGTCGTTGTTGTGACAGAGTACAAAATGGTGCGAGAATCAATTTCCTTGTCTGTACGACAGATATGCATGACGTCATGTAGGTTAACCACACTTGGGATTTTAAATTATTTTTATTATTTTGTTTTGTTAGAAAATTAACGATAATTAAGGAAAGCTAACTTTAACAACTGAGTTAATGCAATACACTATTAGTGATTAACTGAATCATAATCAAGTATTTTGTATTACCAATTCGAGGTCACCCTGTATAAAATTCATGGTTTGACGTTAAGTTTTACACTTGTTATTAAATTTGATAAAACTTCTTCTTCTTTTTTCCTGGCTGGATTGGTTTGTAATGGACTGTCAATTATAAATAGTGAGCAACGCGCTAATAATAAAATCAACAGGCGCTATCAAGACAGATTAGCATGAAGGACTTCTTTCAGGCATTCGATTATTTCGAAACTATGAAGACGCGGTCAGTCTAGCTTTTAGTCCTTGCCTACGAAGGTATTCCGGCGTAACGACGAATAATTTGTGCGATGATCATGGCTGTTTTTGTAGGTATTTAAGAAATTATATATTGATATAGATAAATAATTTCTTACATAGTAATACGTAAAAAACATCCAAAGTTTGATTATTGTTGTCTAGTAGGTACAGAAACAACTTTAATGGTTGATTTACCATAGAACCTTGTCACAATGACAGCGTCAAGTCACGATAAGTGGCACATCAATTATTACAGTTGTTGTTTGTAAAGCCTAAAACATACTATAGGATATTTATTATCATATCTACTAATATTGGAAATGTGAAAGTTTGTATTGATGTTTGGATGTTTGTTGTACTGTTACGCCTAAACAGCTTAACGGGTTTGGGTGATATTTGGCACACAGATAGTCATATAATTTGGTAGTTCAATTGAATAGTTTGATAATATAATTTGGTAGTTCTACTTCTCCGCGGATGGAGTCACGGACAATAGCTATTACCTAAGTGCAATCAAAGTCCAAGACGAGTTAAACCCCTGTATTTACCTCCGTAATGCACTGCACCCTCAGATTGCACGTCCCACGGTCACGTCGCTCCCTCTCTGAAAATAGCCGGCACTCCCTGTCCTCCCGCCACGGCCACAAGGCCACAAGGCCACGTTTAACTGATCATTTATGACTTTTATGATACGCAGTGGACATGGGCAATTAGTTTGAGTCGTTACAATAAGCGGAATAAACCTCGCAGCTTTGAACAATACCGACTGAAATAAATTATTTAATAGAAGATTATTGTGGCAATAAGGCTTCTGAAGATCACATTGGATGTTTGCACGGTTTTGCTGTTGTGCCATCAAATAGGCTTTAGTCTTGCCAATTTGGGTCAAGGATGGATAGACAGACGCCTCGTGGGAGATTTTGTTGTATTAATGAGTGTCTCAGTACAAACAAGTATTATTTTAAACGAGTATTAATAAACTGCAGTTAGATGCGGCTGGCAGCAGGTTTGCCTTGGCTAAAAAAAATACATCTTCAAGTATCCCTTTTAAGTACATTTCAATGAACTAACCTTACCGAGTTGGTCTGGCTATATACATATTTAGTTCCTGATTTACTTGACACTTATTAAGTCAGCTGTTAATATACTCGAAGCACGCATAAAGTTAGAACGACGAGGTTCGTTTCTTGCGTAAAGTAAGTCGCGTCATGAGTGTTGTCAATTTGATGACGATTTGTGACGATCGCGTATTAATACTATATTACTTGGTATATATTCGTTATTGGTACATTAGCTTGGTTTTACCCCCTATGCCAAAAAATAAATCAATCCAATTTAGTAATTATGTAAACAAACAGGTCATTAACTCGACCATACCCGTAGATTGATTAATGATGACAAATCCTAGAGCAAAATAAATGATTGAATTACTTGATTCAATAACTTGAATTACCTATTCATTCATAATCCATAAATTTAAAGATGTCTTTCTTTGAACAAATGACCTCACTTTTCGACTTGGATTCATCAAATAAAATTTAAATATGTTAATCAAACTAATATTATTGTTGGAGAAAGTCATGCGTTTTAAGAGTTCACAATACAGCCTCAGTTTAGATACTCGTAGAGAGGCCGTTTTATGACCTGTTGCCATCCAAGTTTCAGACAAAGAAAAGGCAGTATTATAGAACAAGCTCAACATTCTATTTGAAAATTACAATGTTGATGGTGTGAGAGTATATATATACGCAGATATTTTATATTATTTTTACAGTTTTATATAATGTTAGAGTAAGTAGTATCATTGTCATAAGTTTTATTTAAAAAAATGACTAACTGTTGAGTTTCTTGCGGCGCTTCTTCTTAGCAGTGGTCTCCTCTTGTGAAGCGCTGGTACATATTTAGATTTTGACGTGTAAAAGTGCCCGTGCGGCCTACTTACTGAATAAATATCTTTTATCGGAATGTACAGTTTTGGTAATCCCATTTATTAAAGAAGCTATTATATGTATTACACAATATCGTCGAAGGAATTTCGAAACTTAAACATAATAATAAATAGCATAAAAATGATTTCCTTACCGGCGTGGTGAAGCGCAGTCTCAAAGGGCGCCCTGCGCACGCGCTCCTTGCTCTCTGCCAACAGACGGATATAGATCAGGTCGCTGCCAAAACAACTTTATTGACAACAAAGAGAAAATTGTTTTTTTGGGACGACATTTTTATGAATCATTGACTGATTAATTTCGAGTCTGCGAAAAATAAAAGTCAAAAGTAAAATTTCGTGCGTAGAGTGATTTCGTTTTTTTTTTTTTTTTTTGCATACGTAAATTATTTACGACGGAAACTTTTTCCTTCACTTTTTATGCTCTTAAAGTGACTTATAAACGCATAATAGAAATAAAATATAACATTTTATTTTAAGGAATTACTTCAAGATATTCTTTTTATTAATTTCTTTGGTATCTTTCGAATGGAGATATGTTTTTATTGATGTACCTATAGTTAAATAAATCACAATTTTAAATATTTAAGTCACTGACAATTCAATGCTCAATTACAAAATAAAACTACAACAGAAAGTGACCTCACGGGTGAACCAGCAAATTAAATCCGTTTCCTAAAATTAAGCCGTTTACCGTGTTTTTAGTACCATTTTTTATAACTCGGAGGTCTTAAAACTTGCCAGGTTCCGGTCAGTGAAAGGGACAGAGCTATACGAGTCGTATATCTCTGTCCCTTTTACCGTCTGGGAACTTGTCAGATTTTGGCATTTACTATATATATGACGATATACGACCTCAGGTCATGATAAGACGTGAACACTTTTTTTACAATATCATCAGACAGCCGAGCAAACTCAATATAAATATAATCTGTATTTTAAAGACAAAACCGTGGACTTGACCGACATTGTGCGCGGGAGTGGAAATAGCGCGACCTGCGCGCGCGTCGCCTGATGACGCTCACGTCTCGTTTCATCATTAAAGGGCAATACAGACTAACAGTTTGCCGACAGTCCCAAGCGGCAGTCCGGTGGCCTGCCGGCCAAAATCTATGAAGAAAATGTATGAAATCGTACGTGAAACTGATAGTCTATGAACTGACAGGCCAAGATCAGCCGGCAGACTGTCAGTCTGTGTTGCCCTTAACATCTGGAGAATAAGAACCATCTATCGTGTAATATCTATTCGTCGTGTAATATCTATCGTGTAATATCTATCGTCTACAAACAGAGAAAGGACATTACCAGGCGTCCGTAGAAGCTTAGGCCAATGATAAAATTACAAGTAAAAAACCGGGCAAGAGTATGTCAGACCATGCAGTATAGGTATGTACTACTATAAACACCAGACTTGCGGTATAATCTTCAATACTATGTGCAATATATTCACTTATTCTATTTCAACGTTTTTTTAAGTGTATTTTTTAATAACTTACCGATTTGAGGCAATATTTACATAGCAAATGCCGCCGAGTAGGTACCACAACATTAAACTGCACTATGACTGTTATCATAACCTACTCAGTATGCATCTTGGGTTACAACTCTACTGCACAAGTACTAAATTAACTTTAAAAAACCAACAGCTTTGAAAAAATATCAATAGTCAGGAAATAGGATGCTGTCCTTTCAAATACATATGCAAAATCCTGCCTTGACAAAGCATTGACTTTGTTTTTTTATAACATATAAAACAAGGATATGTGTAGAATCCTCGCAAAAAGGTAATTTATGAGTTTAAGATGAAAAAAAAAATATTTCTTGGCGCATCAATGGTAGCCAATTCAATAAACTATATGCATGAAAAAGATTTTCTATTTTGCCTATTTCTTAAGTTGGATTAAACATAAGTAGGCCCGTTTGAGCAAAAGACACCGAAACCGGAACAGTAAAAAATCTAATAAAAGACAGCGTTACGAGACACGATTCAAGGTCAAAAGAAACATAATTATGATCTTTATCGTAAAGAAAACTACCTAGCGATCGCTGAGTTTACGACCTGTTAGAAACGTTGGCTACAAATTCCACATAATTACAGTTTTCCTAATTTCTTTTTACTTCAGAAGGATTTAGTTGCTAAGGTTTTATTACTGAAATGCTAATTTGTTCATAAGTTTATACTTTAGTACATTGTTGCGTACAAAGACAAAAATGTTGCATTTCATGAATATAGATTATGGTATCGCGAAAACAATATCGTTGGAAGCGTAATAAAAATACGTGTCAAAGGGCGCTGAATTCCTAAAGCTACAATCTGGCTTTTGCGACTTTAATTGAATTATGGATATTTATAACAGAAGGTTCTAAAACCCGGATTCTCGGTACTGTGTTTTGTGACATTTCTAGATTATTTTTTTATTAGTAAAGTATCTAGATAGATAGATATTGGTATCAAAACCCCACCAAAGTTACTATAGTAGTATTAATGTGATGCTGATAGAAATAGATAATTTTAAAAACTTACTTAATAATCTTAATATAAATTTATTACATCTGAAAATTGCATCTAAATGACCATACGCAGTAAAAGTATGGTATCTTCCAATCAGTTGTCGAAATCTTGTTAATATAACTTAAAAAGGCTTCGCGTGGACTGATAAAAGTGCGTCCGATGACTCACTTTCATCGAGTGTCAGTGACTCTATTAAAATTCAGGCTTTAAACATTACAATAAACAAACCCGACTCAATTGTCATCGCGTTCCTGGCATGATACCGGGTAATCTCAATTGCTTGGTGATTAGGATTAATTGCTACAAGCGCTTTAATTGTCTGCAAACATTCACTAGTTCAAGCAGGGTTTAAGGCTGTCACAACCAGAGTTAGCTGATTTTAACTCTTATTCAGCCATTGCATTACTGCCCTCTTCCGTATGTAATACAAGCCTTTGTCCGCGACTCCGTCCGCGTAGGTTTCTTATTATTCCTCCGGGAACTATCAAGTTTTCCGGGATGACAAGTATTCTATGTCTCAATTTAGGATAAGGGCTATCAATGTACCAAATTTCATCCAAATTAGTTTAGGCCTGATTAAAACTAGACATCAGAACAAACTTTTACAGTTCTAATATTAGTAGGATAGGTAGTATATTATGTTGTGGTCATAGATCTATGACCCTATCTATAGGGTCTTTAAGTATAATGGTCTTCACGAGAAATAATATAAATAATAATAATGCAGCCTATATACGTCCCACTGCTGGGCACAGGCCTCCACTCATAATGAGAGGGTCACGAGAAATATTACGGCAAAATTGCAACTTTACCTATGTAGGTTTGGTAAGGTTGACCTTATTGCATCGAAACTGCTGAACGGCGCAGTCCGATTGCAAACGGCAAATAAAACACTCGACGGGTAATACACATGACACAATAATGGTCAGAGCTACGAAAAAGTTTCACTCAAAAAAAATCATTTAAACTAGTGGCTTTGTGAGCTGTAGACCTCGCGTCACTTAACTTTGCCGTTAGATAACTGTTATCCTCATACATCGACATAGGTCACGGTCAGTTCACCAACACCGCAAATAAATTGGTAAACGCAAAACCCCCATATCTCCGCCAATTTGAAAAATTTTGAAAAACTGAATCGACAAAAAAGTTCCAATAATAATATCGAACCTCGAAGTTTTACGAAAATCGGTTGAGAAATACGACCTGTAGAGGAGAACAGCCGGACAGCCGGACAGCCGGCCGGACATACGAAAGCATTTTTACCCATGCTGAAACGGAGACGCTGCGTTCGCTTCGCTCGCTCGGTCTATAATAATATGGTTAACAGACCAAATTTTCATTAATTTCTTAGCATTACCCGGTACTTTTGTTGAAAAGGGCTAACTTGCAAATTGGCGCGCATGTTTAAATGAAACAGCCGCAAACCTTCAAACTTGTTTGATAAACACGTGGCGTGTCGATCAAATTTTCAGACCAACACGTCAAGCTCCTTTGCTTGACAAACTTTCAAACAAAACCCCAGAAAAATAAATGATTTGACAAACACGTGAAATATAATGAATTATTTGATCGTTTACAGGATACTAGGTAAGTAACTCGCAATCAAGTAAGTTATGTTAGAAGTATAGTGTTTTCAGTTCAAGAATACGCACCTCACCGCTTAATTTTAAGTACCTAAGTAATTACATTGACGCATTCATACAACGTCAAACTATGTAAATGGTGGGTCTTCGCAGATTAAAAACACTACAGCGATGATATACCGATAATGCGGAAAAGTCACGCGTCAAAGTGTGAGCATACCATGACGACTAATAACCACAATTTTTTTTTTATAAAATAGTTGTCGTAAAAATGTGTTTTCTCTTTATCTTACACGTGACAATAAAATTAACAAGTCAGGGACGAAACATATTTTAACTAAAATAGGTTTATCAAGCGTTTATGAATACGGGAGTAAGTCTGTATCAGGGCTTATCTATGTAATAATAACACATGTTAAGGCCGATCCAAAGTCAAGTGCGAATACTGTCACTTGAACTATCTGATATGGCTTCCAATAGCGAATTAGGCACCCTAAAAATCTACTTTACTATAACCTGCCATATCGCAAATTAATAAATAGTTTGTGTATATATGCGTTGGACTTGTCTTCGTTGTTTCTTGTGCATTATCACGAGTGGTAGCGTGTGGAACACTTTTTTTTTGTCAATCGCCCTATGTGTATGACTCGTTTTTTTTCATCTATCGATGTAGCGCCTGAAGGGTTTTTATCGGGTTGTAGTAAATTTGGTCAGCTTTGTATGACATAGAGAAAGGATACGAGCACACAGATAAAGCTAGTCAGCCAGCAAAGACATTGGCAATCTAAAGACAACAATTGTATAAGATACAAATTGCTTACTATGAGGACTACTTCTTAAGATAGAAGGTGGAATCAACTTCAGGCCCAAAGAAAAGAAAAAAATTGGTTGCTGATTTGCAAAGTTGATGAAACTGATTTACTAAAATGGTCTATTTTAAATGAATTTCCTCAATAACTGAGATTAATATTAGGATGTCTGTCAGTCGTGATTTACAAAACTACCCTAGGTAGGTACATTGTTTCCGACGACGCTTACGCCCGTGCGGTATATTGTAGCATAGCATCTTATCATACCGAACAGGTAACAGACGGTTCATTGATCTCTTTCGATCAATATCAACTTATCTAGGTACTCGAGTGTTGTAATTACAGTAGCGGCTTCTTCAACATTATTATGTTGCAGGCTCGTTAACGTCACATTTAAATAATTTTCACGGTTTTTGGTAAATAAAATAAAGGAATGCAATAAAGGAATGGAATCCGGTTGAGACTACACAGGAATAAAAATAAAACCTAAATAAAGGCATCTAATGTCTTACACCATTAATGTTGCCACAGTAAGTTTACGTAAACATGATCGATCTCCATATTTAAACCTAATGTTATTGGTACCAATTAGCACGGCCTTAACAAGTACCGCTCCGAATGGAAACGAAAATAATAATGCGTTAAATAGACATACCTTTTATTACGGAACCGGATGGTATGATGATACTTAAATATTGGTAGGTAGCTATATGTGTTATGGACGGGCCCTAAATAAGGAAAACTAACAATATCTACCCAAACTAAATCATCTACGCGACAGTTAAACGTTATCATAAAACAATTAATTTTTACTTAAAATAACACCGTCAAACCACGAAGAGATTTGTCTCGATGCCTGATGCTGTTGCATTACCATTTCAATGTGTTACCGACACGAAATGTTTAAAGCACAATTTAAAATATTTAAAGCAGAAATTTAGCGCAATAAGAAATTCCATTAGACATTTGTCAGGTAGGTACCTACTGCCTCTTTCACAATCGACAAGTAAATTCGCCTATCTCTTAAAGTTAGCCCTCTCCTTGTTTATTTTCAAGTCAAATAAAGGGAGAGGTAAATTCATCTGTTACATAATATGCTTATTTAAAGATTGATAGTGAGTTTTAGATGGAAAGTAGAGACATAAAAAGTAACGTATCAAATATGTGAACTACATTTACTTTTATCAATATTGCGTATTTCACCCTGAATTGAAACGAAGTGCATCAAAAGTAAATACGTTATCACCCGCCGGTGAATCAACTCGTGTTTTTATAGCGGGTTACGTCAATAAAGTTGTTTACGACAATAGGGCTAATATAATATGTGCAAGATTTTGTACATGAACTTGACGAAAGCAATAACAAAAGTGAACGGTTAAAGTTCACGATTACAAGCCGGAACGAACCGGTATCAGAACACCGACCCAGAACCATCATGCACGCACTCATCCCTGAGGAAGGACTCCTATTGAGTCTAAACATATGCCATTTCATATAAGAAGTACAAATGAAATTTTTATTGAATACATAGAGATTAATATAAGATTTAAAGATCTACTGATATAAAATAAACATTAATTAATTAACATGCGTATTAAAAATATTGTATGGCCTAGTGTACAGATTCATTTTGTCTAAACTAGAACCCTAGTTTAGACAAAATGAATCTGTATACCATACAAATGTACCCCGCATCTTAGAATTAAATCTTTCTAGCTTATAGTTTTGAGTTTTAACCGTTCATTAATTAAAATTAAAATCAATGATGTGAAAAATTATAGATGTCGCTAACGACATTACACACTAATGTGTACTAAATTTTTAATGTTGATAGCGTTCATGGTTTACTTCAGGAAAGTTACGGTCGCTAGTATGGTGAAACGGAAATAATTTATAATAGCTGATTTTTCTTGTGTATCGGGTATATTATAATTCTAGTAATTAGGTAAAAACATAATCGAACAAATTATGCGTCAATAAGTTATTTAAAAAAAATTAATAAATTTTAAAAAAATCCTGAAAATTTTGCTAAAAATAAATATAAACATTTTTGTGTTCATATTCCTTACTTAATATTTGATCTATAATATTCAAGATTAATCGCACAAAAAATAACTAAGGATGTCTCATTTATATTCGATTACCTAGAATATTGATTTCATTTTGCATATTTCCGTATTTAAAAATCGTAATTGGCTACAGTTTTCTTCATTCCTTGTTGATTACAATAAATATAAACGTTACAAGCAAATCATACACAAAATTACACTGGAAGGTGGATTTTATGGTGGTAAATAATAATTCCTTATAAAAAAATACAAATTGATCAGTGTATTTTAACACTTATAAATAGTTTTATGTCATTTTTATCAAAGCACTACTTATTACTAACTTTTTCTATCATTTAAGGGTATATATAACCGGAGCCATGTATTTTGCTGATTTAGTGGCTTTCCGTGTAAATATTTTGTTAGATTTCACCTTCTGCTCATTATAGACAAAAATATTGTTATGCTTAGACACAAAAATGACAATTACGATTTTTAATTTAAAAGAAAAAGGCATTTTTTGACAGTATATTTATATACCTACTTCCGGGTGGAAAGTTTGTTGGATTCATGAATATAGTGTCTTAGAATATCTTATAAAAATGGAGTAAAAAAAATCAGGCTATTATAAATTAATGATTTAAAAACCGTATCTTTCCTGGAGTAGTAGGGAAAATCAGGTATACAGTCAAGATAAATCAGCTGTTTCTTAAGGTGGCTCCTCACATGGTTGTTTGTTAAATATTTTCTTCGCATCGCTTTTATTAGTTAAGTCATATGAGAATTGTAAGACCAGTTGGCAAATACAGCAAACTGAAGTGTCGCCACGCCATTAAGAAATGTCAAAATAATTATATCGATGCAGTCTTCAAGCCATGACGTCAAGCTACTACTGCTTTATTTGTTCGTAAACTTTGGAGCACTCAAACGTTTTCTTTTATTTTATAAAAAAAATAATGAAATGGTTTTTGATTGTAATAAATTTATATGTTTATAAGCAACGGGCACATAGCGGCATCACGTCGTACTGAAATTATTTTCAGTTATTAGTGCTAACAAGTATAGTACTTATCTACATATTGTTACGAGGATAATTCAAAAGATATAACTTAAACCCGACTAACGACTAGTGTGACGCATCCTCATAATTTGTACACTCAAACGTTCTTGACTAATCATATGGCACCCCATTTATCAAAATGGGTCTTATAGTTATAGAGTAGAGCATCTAATTATTGTTCATAATATATAGACTGCAGTTATACATACTTATAGTTCTTCTTTATTTAGGCTGTCAGTCAGGTAAAACATAATGATCCGCGCAGTCATTAAAAGTGAGACTACACACTTTTAAAGTCCACGCCTTATTATTATTCTTTATTAAATAAACTTCATAAGAACACATAACTTTCAACCATTAGGATGTATTTATAATATAGCTCACGGCTGCCTTCAGTGCTTAGCTGTGTATAAAGACATGAATTAGGTATTTATATAGGTTCATGTTAATACAACCAAAATGGATAAGGCGTAGACCTATTTCTTTTGCATGTCAATGACTTTTTTTCTTTATAGTTTAATTAAATCTAGCTGCTAAGGTAGTATAAGTACTATATATGTAGGTATAATTAGTCTTATTACCTGGGTCCTGTAACACCGGGTATCCTAGCTCCGGGCCCAAAACCACTGTTTCATATAAAAAAGGCGTTTATTTGAAATAAAAACATTTTAATTTAAAACATTTTTATATAGTATCTTTTGCCCGAGACTCCGTCTGTAAAGCCTTTTATCGCGGTTCCCGCGGTAACTGCAAAATTTTCTGGGATAAAAAGTATCCAATGTGTTAATCGAGGATAAGGACTATCTGTGTGTCAAATTTCATCTAAATCCATTCAGCTTTTTAGACGTGATTTAAAGACAAACATTCATACAAACTTTCACATTTATAATTAGTAAGTTTACCTAGTGACATTGCACCCGTTGACTTTTGGTTCCAAAACCAGGTCAAAGAGAAAAAATATCAAATAAATTATATATTAGAAATCTGACAATTGTAAGAGTAAGCTTTCCTGAAATTTGAATTTACCCATCTGAATGTATTGAATATCATATACCGCCTTTTCATTTAATAGTTCGCTACTCGGATCAATTGAAACCGGCGGCGCGACTTCTTTCAATAGACACTTATTAACAGCACCAATGATCTATCATCTTCAACTATATATTTTTTATTTATTTTTAACACTTATTTTTGCCCAATATCATGTTTTTTATTGAATTATTATTGTTGTAGATACATATAACATCGCCGGTGTACGTAGGAGACTTTTGTCCATGCAGCGAGCCTAACACGTATCACAAGAATAAAGTGACAGCACGAATAAAAAGTTGCTAGAGTAATTAAATATCATGCATAGCTTAGAGCCTGTACACACTAGCGTTTTTAGCCCTAGTTACTCTAGCAATACCTGATAAAATCGCTTAGTAATAAAGATTAATAAAAGTCTGGACGAGACACTTTTATTTTAAACCTTAAGTCTTAAGTCTTACGTTAGAATATGGAAAATATGTATTAATTTCCCTATCACCTGTCAAATTTTATCTCGTGCATGCATGTTAAGCCCGTAGTGGGGCATAAGGGCTTGATAATTTTTATACGACCTTTTCAGCTTAGTTACGTTTGCTAAGACAATTACAATACATATACATTCATGGTCTCGGGTTCAATCCCCGGAAAAGGTAAATAATTACTGGCCAATGATGATTCCTGGCTTGGAACTGAGATAAGGGTTCACATTATTGACCCGGCGTAGCAGACACGAATCGACGCGCGTAACCTAATACGTAAGGGATCACATAAACCTGGTTTGCCCCAGTTCTCGTCTACGAACTCAACTGAGATAGGAAAGGTAGAGGGCTAAGTGGTTTAAAAATTGGCAATTTTATAAGTTTACAAACTACACAGATCTTACTAAGTCACTCACTTAACATAGACGATTAACAGTAAAAAAACTAAATTATAAGTACCTAACTATATGAAGTAGTTAAGGGATTAGTTCAATTTTCATGCGCACGTTGTCGTGATTATATATTTTTTATTGCTCACTTTTACAGTAGAAGTTTTTAAAAAAGAGAACCGCCTATCGGATAAAACTAGGTAACCAGTATAATTTTTGTCAATTTCATAACGTTTTTAATAAAAACGAACCATTTTGGCTGGTCACAAACAAGACGATAACGAACTTTTGAACGAGATCACTAGATTACTTAAAAATTTTTTATATAAATAAATTGTATTTTATTTCAAGTTAACCGTGGAATATTTTTAACCGAAAATTAACAAGTATCAAAAAATCAATGTTCAAAAAGCTATGCGGGTAATGTTTTAATGATTACCCTAAATTGAATATACCAACTTATGCGAGTTCGCAATTTCGTCTTATCCACCGCTCATTCTTTGTTTTCATTTATAAAACGTATCGACACATCATTAACCACGTTTTTTATCTGTTGGTTGATTTATTGATTTCCTTTAAAGGCATGGTTAATAAGATCATTTAATCAATGGTCCGCAATTATTTTATTTAACTTTTTACAGAAGACTCGTATTAATAGATAAAAGTTTTTTCGGAGACATTTTGATTTTTAATTACATTAATGTCTGCCAAAAATACCGGTAGCGTTTATATAAAAAAGAATATGTTACTTTATATTATTATTTTACTGTTTTAAAACATAAATGAAAAAAATACGTACCTCCTTGCTCTTCCATATTCACTAAACAAAACAATCACAACACTACTAAAACAAACTTAAAAACTAATATCACACTAAAAAGAACAATTAAAGCTAAAAGTCAATCCAATTTCAAAAAGTCTGTTCTAAAGTCCGCTTATCCCATTTGTTTTTTATTTTATTTTGAGGCGTATTTTGAATCTCGGCGGCATTGGGCGGGCGAGCGTTTGGATCGACGCGGCATCGGGGACTGGACTGACCACTGCCTGGCAAAGCGACAGACAAACGTATAGGTGTGTTTATTGCGTCGCTGAAGGCGGCAGCGAGTTCGATGCTGGGCGGAAATTGTATTATCTAAATGGTGTAATTGTAGTGCTAACTTAATTAGTTACGTTACGTAATATTAATTTGCAAATGTATTTTATTACAACACTTTTTCAAGGTCAGTTTTAAAGGGCTGTTTCAAAGTTATGTTAATGTAGAGTTTTACTCACCTTACCGCGGTCAATGTAGGCTAGGATATCTTAGAGCTCATTAACAAACCAGCATAACTTGACCTCCTAAAGCAATTCCTAGCGTTGTTTAAAAATATCCTCGTGTGCTCAGTTGAAACGGCGTAGCGCTACGCTGCTTTTGAAGTGAGGATTTACCGGATGAGGCAACGAGGGTGCGTCGTAGAGGACATTGACGAACTCATCTTTATTCCGTCAGGCGCCGGCGTATTCATAGCGAGCGATTAGTACAAAAGTTTTGTGATCCGCGTATAATGGATGCGATGGCTTAGATCTCTTGACACATATTTTATGTGAAAATAACCTAGCCATTTCATTAACTGAGAGCTCTGAACCCTAGACCGCTCGCTGTGTGAACGGCGCCAGAATTAAATGTGTGTTCAGTTTGTTACGTTTTCATTTCCTATAGAATAAAAATAAACGCAAAAGAAAGTGATATACCTAGATGTTTAATATCAAAAAATATCTGTACGTTACCTAGTACAAAGGCTCTCTTTGTCCTTGCACACAACATACATATAACTACATGTTGATATTGTAGTAAAATCTCATTTGCTATTAATCAAACGCAAGCTTGTTTTAAAATACACATAACGCCATCTATATCGGCGAATAATTTCTACGCTACGGTTATTTAGACGATACCTATGCGGTTTTCAAAAAAAGTGTACAGCGTTACGGAGAAATATTAAGAAATTTTAACTTTTCCATTGCGTCACGAAAATTAGTCATACATTTACTATCGTTAATTTTCGTGACGCAACGGAAAAGTTAGTTTCTTAATATTTGTCCTTAACTAACATATGTACACTTTTTTTAAATCGCCCATCTAAGGCTTAGTTGAGAACTGCTAGCGTTCGATGCTTTGACCTCGCTATCCACACCCCACTAGGTCACGGTTAGCAATTCCTTAACCAAACAGTGAGATAGTACGCACAAAGGCGATAGATAATGGTAAATAAAGGGGTAAGTTCACATAGAGGGCGAGCCCTCATTGTGGCCTTGGCTTTATGTTCTGACTGACGCCTCAGGATTGCTTAGGACAAGTGACATTCCTATTTATACTGTAAATGTGAAAGTAAGTAGTGAAATTATTTGGATATCTATGAATATATAAATAATTTATATTAATTTTTATTTTTAATTTTATTTTAATTTATTGAACACCACATACAGCAGAGAAAGGGAATACAACAAAAAAGAGAAGTGTTACATAGTGAGTCAACAGGCGGTCTATTAACCTTTTGAACGCCATTGACGGCCATAGCCGTCATGGTTGACAGCGTAAAATAGACCTAACGGTCGCACTTAGAGACGTCAATTAACTTTAAAGTTTGATTAAAGTTGCTGCTGTCACATTGTTTGCTATAACAATAAAATAAGACGCAGCAAATTTAATCAAACTTAAAAATTAGTTGACGTCTCTGAGTGCGGCAGTAAGTGTATTTGGGGATGGTTGACATTAGCTAAGATGTGATGTCTATATATCAGACTACGACGGTTAAAAGGTTAATATGTCTTAATCCAGGAGTCTCCCAATTTTGTTACTAGTTTAAGAGATTTATTAATAAATATTGTCCTAGATACCAACATTGTCCGTAACTCATATCAGAATACTTTGTAGTCCTGAAAAGCATTAAGTATTTGACAGGTTATTATCGTTTATTATAGTTTATTCTGCTTATTTAACACTGAGCGGCGCGAGGACGATGACGTCTATACACGTCAAGCAAGTATGGCTAATTGACGTCTAATCACGTTGCGTACTCCAACGTGTTAAGGTATCAGTGACCACCTACGCATACCTACTCTAGTAACCCCCGAGCTACACATTTATGAAGACGTGCCAAACTTGATATTAACGTTCTGAAGTACCCCGTACTGAAGACTAATGAGAATATCTACTAAAATAATATTACTACTACTATTCTTGCTATAACAAATAATGTTTTTGAACTACACAAACGGTTCGATTTATGATACTGTGACATGTTGAGGATATACTCGTATATGGAAGATCACAGATGACCATACTACAAGCTAAATTACGTATACTGCTAAAAGTATCAACGCCGCATAAAGAGTTTTAAATATATAATAGGTAAAATTTATTCGGAAACTTTCAATTATATTTATTTTCAGTTGTTTTTAAATCTATTTTCTTATTTAATAAACACTAACCAAACGTCGTCCAAATAATGTTGATTAGTTTTCATCAATTTGGCTTATTTTGTTTTATTATATGTTATATTCATACATCTATTCACATATACAATACTTTTCTAAACAATGTAATGGAAATCTAGAAATAGTTTGAAACTCTTTGTATTAGCTTTCTTTGAGACCACCTCAGCGGGGGGTCCATTAGCGAACAAAAGGATAGCGCTTTATAGAATTAGTAGCTTTTGCCCGCGACTCCGTCCGCGTAGAAGTCGTTTATCGCTGCTCCCTCGGAAACTTTTAAATTTTCCGGGATGAAAAGCAGCCTATGTGTTAATCGAGGGTAACTATAATCTCTATTTCAAATTTCATCCAAATCCGTCCAGCCGTTGCAGCGTGAGAGAATAACATACTAACACACACACACGCAAACTTCCGCATATATAATATTAATAAGGATTTCAGACACATTATAATGGTCAAAACTGAAGTAATCAAATATTAATAAGTGTCACTGTTGAATATCAACGCTAAACCATATGGAAAATTTCACAATATCACGGTGACTTCTGTTGTTAGATAAAGGCATATTCCAAGGTGCATTTCTGTGCGCAGTCTTTTTTCATTATACGATTATTGGTAACCTTTAACCCTAATGCTTTAAACAAGTAAACTTACAAAAGTTAATTCTTGCAGATTACTTGTGGCATTAACATTCAGAAGTTATTTTATGTGACAGGTAATCAGACTGTCCCTTTTCTTCTTCAATGAAACTCTGATTTAAAGCAAGCAGGGTTGAGAAGTGATGGCGGTTGAGTGTCGATTGCGGGCGGTTGTCATTTAAAAAGTCAAATTTTCTTTTGGGTTATAAACGTAGATTTTTACTTAAGTTGCTATTCCGGTGGTATATTTTTTTTATTTGTGTTGTGATTGTGTTCCTAGAGCAGTAGTATAATTTTTTTATTGTAGTAAGAGGGTTGTATATGCCAGCATCCTCATGGACGAGGGTGCTGGCTGGGATGATCCTGGGGGAGGTTTTCGTCCTATTCTAAAGGACATTAATCTTTCCCAGCATGAACAGTTTGAGGACTCTCAGGCAGAAATTTTCACTCCTGTAATGTCGAATCGAGAAAAAAGAAGGTCTCGTGGGAGAGAAAAAATTCAAGCTCGATCTAGTGATCGGTCACGTTCCAGAGCCCCGCTGCTTTCGAGTCAATTGGAGGGTTCGGATGTAGAGGTAGGATTATTTCAGGCTTCAAATGATACGCAGATTAATCTTGGCCAGCGAACGATGGACTATAATGTGCCGACGCCTCCTTCTCCACCGGCTCATTTGGTTATTAGTCAACCTAGCGTTCCCCCAACTCAGTCACAGTCCCCGGCTTCTCCCTTCACGCCAGTTGGTCGAGAACGATATAATAGTAGTGATCAGGGTCCGTTTGTTGTTCACGTTCAAAGAATAGAGGCGGCTCCAGACGCTGGAACGGTACTACATCCAGTTTCGTTGGGTCTTTTCCTGCAAAAGAGGAAACGTGAATTTCCCAATGTGGTAGATGGTAGCGTTAAGAGGATAGGACGTAATAGAGTTTCAATTAACTTCCATTCAGCTGTGGACGCGAACCAGTTTATTGAATCGCCTACTTTAGTCCAACACAAGTTCAAAGCATCCGTGCCTTCTTTTAATGTAACCAGAATGGGCCTGGTTCGTGGAGTGCCTGCGGAATGGCAGCCAGAGGAGGTTCTGGAAAATATTCAGGTGCCAGTTAATTCTGGTGGTGCTCAACCCGTTAAGGTTAGGCGACTTAATTTTAAAAAATCTAGTCCTGATGGTTCTTATAATTGGATGCCCTCGGAAACTGTTGTGATTACTTTTGACGGACAGATATTACCTAAGAGAATTTTTTTGTGCCTCAACTCTCTGCCAGTAGAGCAATATCAATTTCCGACTATTCAGTGCTTCCGATGCTGCCGCTTTGGGCATACAAAGGAGAAGTGTCGGTCCCCTCCCCGTTGTTTTCGTTGTGGCGGGTCCCATTCTGGGGACACTTGTACTATAGAGTCACATGAAGCGTATTGTTGTAATTGCCCCCAAGGTTTGGGTTCGGGGCACTTTGCTAACAGCAAAGTTTGTCCGGAATTCAATCGTCAAACTGCTATTAAGAAGACTATGACTACCGAGAATATCTCATATCTGGAGGCTTCCAATCTCCATGTGAAAATTAGGCGAAAATCATACGCAAATGTTGTTGCAGCCTCTCCCCAGTCTCCCCCTGAAGGATCTACGTCATACAGGAAGACAGTTTTTCGGAATCCCCGCTGTCCCCCTACTTTGGATAAGGGGTATGATAGAAAAGCCCATCAAGCTATCACTAGAGACCCTGTTATTCATTCAGGTCCGGTTTTCCCGGAAGCTTCTCTTCGGCATTCGAATGAAAATTTAATTTTGGAATTGATCAAAATCCTTTCTTCCGTCGTTAAAGTACTTTCTCCGTCCAGCCCCCTGGCTGACCCTTCTTTGCTGTCCCACGTTGCCCCGTTTATTTCATCTCTCTTGTTTTCTTCAAATAATGGATCAAGTAGCTCTTCAATGGAATTGCCACAGTATTAACAATAAGAAACATGATCTTCTCTTTTTAATTAATGAATATAATCCCTTTATCCTAGCCATATCGGAGATATGGCTTAAGTCGGATTCTAATTTTAAATTACCTAGTTTTGTCTCTTTAATGGACTGTAGGGTGGATGGGCGTGCTGGTTGCGCCCTTTTCATTAGAGATCATATTTCTTTTACTTCTGTTCCGATACCTCAACATAGCACAAGTTTTCACACAGTTTGTGCTCGTGTGGAAGGTATTACTTTCTTATCTCTGTATATACCTAATCCTTCTTCTGCAATCCTTAATGAATTAAAAAAAATTATTGGATCCTTGCCACTTCCCATTATTATCTTAGGGGATTTTAACGTTCATCATTTTTTATGGGGTTGTGGTAAGAATGACTCTTTTGGTGATCAACTTTTGGAGATTTTAGATTCTACAAACCTTTGTTTATTAAATTCAGGAACTCCTACTTTACGCACTCTTCCCAATCAAGCTGTTAGTGCCGTTGATTTATCTTTGGCTTCTCCTATCCTTGCCTCCAGAATTTCTTGGGATGTCTTGGATAACTCGTATGGGAGTGATCATTTTCCTATCCTTCTTAGTCTTCCATTTCTGTCTTCAAAAAGACCGACTTCTATTAATCCTTTATTAAAATACAACATCAATGGAGCGGATTGGGACATTTACAAGAATTGTCTTGACTATGAAGTTAAAAATTTACCTTCAATTTCCTCTAACTCAATTCAAATTTGCACGGATGCTTTGGTCTCTGTTATAAATTCATCTGCCGACAAGGTTTTCCCCCTTAAGAACTCGGTTGTGGGTAAATTGGCGTCCCCTCCTTGGTGGGACAAGGAATGTTCTAAGGCCGTTAAAGATAGAAAGATAGCTGAACGTACGTATGCTGCTAATATGTCAGATGAGAATTACCACACATTGTTAAAAACTATGACTGAAACAAAATTGCTGCTCAGTAGCAAGAAGTCTGAAGGTTGGAAATCTTTCTGCTCTTTGTTAAGTCCTTCTACTCCTGATACGGTGGTTTGGAATAACATCCGGAGATTTAGGAGATCGTATAATTCTCGTAGTTGCTCTTACCCCTCTTCGTTACATTGGGCGGAATCTTTTCTTGCTAATATTGCTCCGCTTCATGTCCCGGGTGTGCTCGAGTCTCCCATAGGACGCCTTAATAATATTTCAACGGATCCATTAGATCAACCCTTTACATTTCAGGAGCTTAAAAATGTCCTCGGGTCGGTTAAAGACTCTACCCCGGGGCATGATGGTATTCCATATTCTTTTATAGCCAATGCGGGTGACACCTTTTTGAATTATTTTCTTAACTTAATGAATTGCATATTACTTACGGGCCATCCTCCCAAATCTTTTAAATCTCAATTGATTATGCCTATATTGAAACCAGGCAAAGACCCCAATGATCCGCGCTCATATCGCCCAATAGCTTTATCCTCAGTTCTGACAAAGATTTTAGAACATTTAATAAAAAATAGATTAGAATGGTTTCTTGAAAGCCAGGAATTGTTAGGAAAATCCCAATTTGGTTTTAGGAAGGGTAAGAGCACTATGGACAGCCTGGGCATCTTTACATCTGATATTAGACTCGCTTTTTCGAAAGGTGCTTCGACAGTAGCTGTTTTTCTGGATGTTGAGGCTGCCTATGATAATGTCCAGCTCCCTATTCTCAGGGAAAAGTTCCACAAGTTGAGAATTCCGGTGAGGCTGGCTTGCCTGATGGGTAATCTGCTTTCAGAGCGGCAAATCACTTTTCGTGGAAGAGACCCTCAAATTATCCCATCAAGATTAGTATGGCGGGGCCTACCTCAGGGCTCAGTTCTGAGCCCTTTGCTTTATAACATCTACACCCATGATTTGGAGGGTTCAGTTAACGGTTGTAACATTTTGCAATATGCAGATGATTTGCTAATTTACTCTACTAATAGTAATATTGAATCAGCCTGTGCTACGGTCGCGAATTCCTTACAATCACTCAACTCTTGGCTCAGTAGTAATGGCTTGTGTCTGTCTGCATCAAAAAGTTGTGCAGTAGTTTACAGTCGAAAAAGAAACATTCCATTCATAAATATTTCAATTGGTAACTGTCAGATCCCTGTTCGTTCATCTTATAAGTTTCTTGGGGTTTTTCTAGACTCTAAATTAGACGGTACCCTGCATTTTGAATATTTAGTTAAAAAATGTGAACGAGGTCTTAACACTCTCAGGTGCCTTTCGGGGGTTTGGTGGGGAGCTCACCCTACTTCTCTAAGATTATTATACAATGCTACGATCAGAAGCGTTCTGGATTATGGTTCTTGGCTTTTGGTTCCGGGGAACAAGGCGGGCTTGGGAAAGCTAAACCTCATCCAATTCAAAGCTTTAAGAGTTATCTCGGGAGCAATGAGGTCTAGCCCTACCAATGCTCTGCAGGTGGAGTGTGCTGACCCCCCTCTAAATCTGCGAAGGCAATTTTTGGCTGACAGCTATCTTTTTCGTGCCCTTCAATTCTCCCATCACCCTATTATTTATCGATTGTATGATCTTAAAGCAGCTACCTGTTGGAATCATAAGGGTCCTCCGTGTCTTGTTAAAAGCTTAGAAAAATTTCTGTCTCTAAAAGATCCGGTATTTCACTCCACTAAACTACCCATTTTTGAGTTCAACTACGAAACCATAATTCACAAACCTCGTGTTATTTTAAATTTTGATATTTATCCCGATGACCCTTTCGCTGACGAGTATCTTCGTCAAATACTTTCTCATGAGTGGCAGGGATGGAACACAATTTATAGTGATGCTTCCAAACTGACTGCATCTGGGTGTGTGGGTGTGGGTGTCTTCCACTCCCAATTTAACATAGTCCAAAAAGTGAAGTGTCCCCCTGAAACCTCTGTATATACTGGTGAATGTGTCGGAGTGCTAGAGAGCGTGAAATACATTCTATTGTTTAAGTTGAAAAAATCTATAATTTTTTCGGATTCTCGTAGCTGTTTGCAGGCTTTGCTTTCTAATCCTTTTTCTATAAAATTTCATAACCCGATTATTTATCAAATCAAACAGAATCTCATAACTTGTAGGCGTAGAGGGTACGAAGTCGCCCTAGTATGGGTTCCGGGACACGCGGGGGTGACTGGTAACGAAAGAGCTGACCGGATTGCCAAGGATGCGGTAGTGCACGGAGATAAGTTTCCGTTTAGGAACTATTGCCATGATTTGGTTGCCTTAGCGTCTAAGTCCTTGGTTCAGGCATGGTCATCTGCGTGGAAAGCATCTAGTAAATTACGAGGAAGGCTTTATTTTTTGGTCCAGCCCACAATCTCCAGAAAACCTTGGTTTTCTAAGTTTTACATTCCCAAGCAGTTTTGCTCTACAATCATCCGAATGAGACTCGGGCATTGTTGTTCCCCGTCTCATTTGGCAAAAATACATATTCGGGACTCTTCATTGTGTGAATGTGGATTGGACGTTGGTGACTTGAACCATATTTTCCTAGCGTGCCCTCTTTATAATAATTATTTTCTGTATAATGAGCTGATTAGATTAAAGGTTGCTTTCCCAACATATATGTTAGAACTGATTCAAATTAAAGAGAAAGATATTCTCTTGGCCTTATGTGCCTTTTGTCATCTTAATGACTTGAAGTTATAATTGGTTGGATTTAGTAAGATTTATGTTTATTTTTAATTTTTATTATATATTTATTTCTTGTTTTAGTTCATTGTGGTTTTGGGTCTCTTATCCAGTAGTTGTGTTGTTGTTTTTTACTAACAAAGTTTTAATATACATAATTTTGTTCTGGAATAGCAACTTTATTATTTTTCCTTTTTTTTTTTTTTTTTTCCTTTCCGAGTTGTATTTTGTTTTTAATTTAAATCGACATGACGCTGGCTAATCAAATGTAGGAGCCATTAAAAAAAAAAAAAAAAAAAAAAAAAAAAAAGCAGCACGTGCCTGCGGCGTGCGCAGTCAATCAGCACTTGTGGCGCTTCTTATTACAAATATTCTATGCGTAGGGTTGTGGAACGACAAGGCAAAAAGTTATTCAAATAAATCTTGTACTACTTTAAAAGCAACTCTTGTACTTTTATATTAATCAAATCAAAATTTACACTTACTAATATTATACTAATACTGGACTTATAAAAAGCAAAGGATGCCTCGATTTATGTTTCCCTCGAGATACCAAACTGAAGCCGAGTGCTGCAGAAAAAGAAAGAGTAGCAAAACACAAAGATCGTCTTTTTGATTCAAAATTTGTAATTAATTATTCGACTCTGATTATATCCTAATCTGATTATACTAAAATATTGGTGTCAACGCAATAGAACTGAGTTTCTTTAGCCACATTTAAGCTTTAGCATCTGAACACTAAACTACACAATATAACCTCGTCGAGTTCGTAGGATGTCTTGATGAGCAGTTGATAAAAAAGTACAGATGGCATTAAAATATTGCTACATGATTTTTTTTCCATATTTAAAAAAAAAATCATATATGACGTGACTTCTTGTTCCTCGCCCGATATTATATTATCTCTGTTATAAAATGTTACTGAAGATGAGCAAAAGTCTGGGGCAGCCCTAGATGGACATTGGCCACAGTCCAAAGTCAACCCCCGACCGCTGGACAAAGTACAGTTCAACAAGGTTTCATTCTCGCGAGTCGTACGCTATCAATGAACAATCTTCGTTTTGATTTGAGTTAGCAATAGTTTGAAGTGAATAAGCGCCTTATATTGTACCTTAGCAAAGGAATTTTATTTTATGTTAAGTAATCGGATGGAGAATAGTATACGCTGAGATTGAACTGTGACAACTTACTGGTCATAATTTACATCTCTTATCACTCACAAACTTATAAATATTAAAAGAATTATAATTGGTATCGAAACAAGTAGCTTAAACTAGACAACGGTTTCTTTTTTTTTAATGGGCCTACGTAGTTAGCCTCTGACGGCTTTGACTGCTTTAGGTGCCGGAGAGAGGGCGAGCTCCGAGGGGAGCTCAGTGCAAAATGAGGTTTTTCACTTGCATGCCTAAGGGCGCTCCCAAGGAGCCGACCTCTGACTTAAGACGCTGGGGGAGAATTTCAAACAATCGATTTTTGTGCTACCAACGCTTCGGAAATACGTTAGGCCAGACTGAGAAGAAGCGTCGCAACAAACTCAGTCCAGGTGTAGAGTTGGTTTACCTACCGATACCGGAGCAAAGGCAACGGATGTCAAATACTTTTGACTCTCGAAAATGAAATGAAATTGAAAAATATATAAATATTTTATTCCTATAAGTAATATTAATACAAGTTTAACACAAATTAGGACTAATCTAGAAAGTATAAGACACGTACTTTTGTTAGGAGGTTCCGTTCTTTCATATCAAAATTGTTATAGTTAAAACAACCCCGTGAGCACTTAGAATAGGATTCGGGTTCGGGTAAAGTCGGCTAGAGTCGCATAAGAGCGTATGAGAGCGAGTGAGAGTGAAGTACAAACCCGAATTCTGTTATAAGTACTCACGCATACACTAAATAATTTAGGTTTAAGAAGGAGTAGATGAATATAAAAAGTTTCTAAGGTTGTTAAAGAGAGGTAAAAAATTAAAAGTTATTACAACAAAGATAACATTGGCATCATTCTAAAATTGTCTTAAGATTGAAATTCCCTTTCGGTTTATTTTCGCAAAGGCCGATGCACCAACAACAAGGTCAGGCGCAGCCGGTCAGCTGTTATCTGCGCGTGAGTTGGGCGTCTAGCGCGGGAGAGCGTCTGAACGTTTCGATTTACTATCAAAAACACGTAAAATAATGTTAAGATTATTGCTAGGGTTGCTAACCATATTCGCAATAAACAAATAAATAAATATTTTATTTATCCAAGAAAATCTCGCTCCATGTTGCACCCACTCCTTTAATAGTTGGAAACTCTACGCTGGAAGTTGTTGATCATTGTTTACCTAGGACACCGGGAAGCCGATGAATGCGAGTAGTACAATACCGGTCGTCGTGGAGATTCTTGGGGAAGGTCGTCTGGACATAGCCAGCCGTGGACGTCTTTCGGCTGATGATGATGATGATGAAGAAAATCTGTACATTTTAAAAGACTATTAAATTTCTTGCTGGATTTTCAAAGAAACTAATTATCATTAAAACAATAAAATTAATCTCGCCTTAGCCAAGTTTTATAAAAGATTCACATCTAAATGCCCATTTGCACAAAAGTTTAACTGGGCATTTTATCTCGCCTTAATTCGCGTCCTGTCACTCTCTGCCATGCGTATATAGAAAGTGATAGAACGTGTCCCAATGGGGCTTTAGAGCTAATGAACATTTGTGCAACAGAATGATAGAATTAACTATGACGTTAATAATATAAAAAACGTGTTTATTAGAAATTAGCAAACTATTTAAAGTCATAGAAAGCTTAATATAATAAGCCTTGCCTACTTAAACTATCTCACTACAAACATCTAGTCCTTTAGCTAGTGATGCAATACCAGATGATGTTAAGATATACCTGAAGACCTCCAAATACAAGTAGTATTTGCTAATAAAAACAATCAAATACTCCGTCAACAATGATGATTGTCATCAGTCAACAGCAGTTATTGATACAACAAACAGATGCTCTAGTGCTGATAAGAATGACGTGACGATGAGAGTGATCTAGTGGGTAGAAAGCAGCTGAGTTCTGGGTTTGAGTTTAGAGTAAATATAAACAGAGTTTTATACTTAATATATTATTTAATATTGTTTTTATATGGCCATTTTACAATCCTACGAGCGCCAGTAGGTATAGCAGGACACAATATTTTGCTTGTCAAAGCACTAACGCCGTTGACCAAGGGTCTATTATTGCTTAATCCGTGCGCCATTTTAAATGTGTCCTTCTTTACTAAATAAATATTATGAAATGTGTGTTATTCGATTAAACATTAAGATGACTTAAGGAATAATAAAAATGTAAAGCATTTGAATGAATGATCTTTTAATAACCGTATTCATTAAACAAATTGCTTTCTGACATTTTGGTATTAGGTACATTTCCCATAATTAAGGAAGTACACTTTTTACTTGGTGTAGAAGAAATATTTCTGTTGCAGCACTACCCCAATCAATTAATTTTAATTCTATTTTTTTCATCTTACCCTCATAAGTTATTTGTGTTAAAAAGATCTTTAAATAAAGGTCGATATAATAATATATTGATCTGAAGTCTAAATTGAAATTTTTTGTGTTTATTCTAGTCACAGTTCATTATTCTTTTAAATAAAATTGATTTACATTTAGTACAGAATATTAGAAAATGTCTTAGAAAATTAACTAAATAGTGTTCTCTAAATAAGTTTTTTTTTAATCGTTGTTATTACGATATTTTATATATTCTATAAATTATGTATCCATTTGAACAACAAATCAACACTGTAACCGCCACATTAAGCATCAGCTGTTGGCGGATAATAGGATCATGTTGCCAATATTATTTTGAACACTTTTTTGCTAACCTATAGAAAATGCTTTATGAATGCATGTTTTACTTGAATTATTAATTATTATTTTACTGAAATTATTAATTACGGTCATAGAACTGAATAATAACTGAATAGAGTGTATATAAAAAGCCGGAGGCTCGGAGGGAGGCCCCCACCCGCTGTAACCAAACTCAGCCGTGTGAGCCGTAGCGGCTGAGGCTGGGCGCCTGAAACGACCAAAAAGCTGCTGATGCTGCAGTGGCGAGCACAGGTAGGCACCACGCAGGCGCGTTAGGTTTCGCAGCAAGGGCGGAAGGTATGAACTTCCTGCAGTGCCGGAGCAGTAGCAAATTGTAAGCCTTTATTAATGTTACAGGAACGAACACTACTAAACTAAAAATTGCAAGGGGGTTTCCTCACTTTTTCCTTTTATAGAAAAAATCTGATTTCTCCCCTCTCGTGCCGCAGGATACTTAAGCTAAACTATAAAGAACCTATTTAGACTAAAAAAGTTATGGCTAATGATAATATTATTATCATTATTTTTTATGTCTAATAAAATTCAGGCAAGAAACATTAGGTCCATAAATATTATGTCACGTTAACATTAGGACAAATGACTATTAGGACCAACAACGAAATGGCCAATGAAATTAGGATTATAATCGCTATGGTAAAAATTAAAAAGCCCAAGTTAATCATTAGGACAAACGATTATTAGAAAAAACATTATGTCACGAGAAAATAGGTCGATAAACATTATATTAATTGGTCATTAGGACAAATGATTATTATTACCACAAACGTTATGGCAAGTGAAATTAGGATTACAAATGTTACGGGAGAAATTAGAGAGCCCGAACCCCCACATTAAAGATTGCTACAACATTGCAACCAGTAACTGACACACCCACGACACGTATGATCAAGGTAAACATTACTTTTAGAGCGGTTTCGCACTACGTCCGATCCCTATCCGAGAAATGTTCGGTCCGAAGTAGCTGTAGTACTATTTGTATGAGAGATTGCGCACTAGATCCGAATTCCGTCATCCGATTTCTCATACAAGCAGTAATACTTCTACTTCGGACCGACATTCTCGGATACCAATCGGACGTAGTGCGAAACCGCTCTTAGTATGATCACAGAATAGATATGATTCCACAACCGTGTACTTTATTTACAGCTGTTTGTTAGTGTCATGAAAATAACCATGTTTAACATGAGTGATTGTCAACATGTTGATAATAAACAATATGGCTAACCACCCGACTACTCTTTAAACTAATGACTCTAAATGTTAAATACCTCTAATATAAAATGATACGAGTGACGTTACAAAAATGGAAACTAATATACATTTAAGTACCTTTTCGCATTTAATCAAGAAAAGATACGAATTAAAAGAAGAAATGCTGAGAAATAATGTTTAGATCTCACAGTTTTATCCTTCCTCCGTCTTTGCTATAAAATTGTATATTTTTTTGTTTATATAAACAGAATCGACCTTGATTTTACAAAGGAGAGACAAACGGATGATATGAAACAAACAAGAATAAATCAGACGACGCATGTGATTCCAAATCAAGTTTACAACTTGTTTCAATATTTATCTCTAGTAATAATTTTCCCTGTGTAAAATGACTGTTTAAAATGTTTGCATTGCCTTAAATAGCGTGTGGAAAACTGGCGAAGTGTTGACTGTACACACATGAAAATCCTAAGTCAAACAGTGAAGATACAGCGCTAAGATATAACATAGCGTCCGATCATCTGTGAGCTCATTGGTTGCCACCGTTTTGAGAATGCCTCTCTAGTGCTAAATTTCCCGATCAACTTTAGTTCCGTTATATTCAGTTTTTGCTGATTATCGATCAAAGATGGGTATTGGGAACGACGTGGAGGCATCTGGAAGGAAGGAGGAGATCCCCCACGACCACCTGTTCATGGTCACCGGACTGTCGTCGTCGAATTTGGAGAAGTTGGCTCAAGGTAGGTGATTATTCATAGTGAATCACTGATCAGCACGGCCCTTCTGTACTTAGGCAATTATAGGCATAAGGTAAATATTGAATTAACAGTAATAGTAAGCCCTCGTATAACATTACCTATTTCCATGACAACATAAGCTTTACTCGCTCGCAATAAATGTCATTGAAATTTTTTGCATACTCAAAGTGAACGACCTCCCGTTGTCACGATAGCTCCCACAATATTCCAGAAGCTCTTAAAATAGTTTGCAATCTAGTTTGTGGCGTTCACGACGGTTCGACCCTCCCACGAAATTAATACGAGTAAATTAACTACGGTACCATTCAACCGCAAACCTTGACGAAGGAAATAGCTACTAGTTATATTGAAGGAAAATTTGTAGGTAATTTTGATTTTTATATTTATCTCTTTGCTAAGTAGGTCCGTCTTGTGATTCACTGTCAATATTAAATACAACCAAAGAGGCAACGGTCTTAAATGGATTTAAAGATTTTTTGGTCCCCAATCAATTAATGTTATATACTTATGTCTATTAGTCCGTCTGTTCATTCTAATACATAGATTGCATAGCGATGTTGAAAAAAAATCTAGACTGTTGATTTTTTTGGAATTCTTCACCATCTTTTTCACCAAACGTTTGTTTTTCGCAAAGATTAAGGAAAAGCTGCGTTACACAGCACCGGGTTACGAAATTTAATTTGGAATCAAAACACGTCTCAAGCCGGTCTAGTTTACGGAGGCTGGCCGCACGCCAAACTGGTACCTGAGTGTCACCACTCAAAGTTTATGGCCAATGGTTATTTAATGTGTAAGTATTTATAATTTTAGTGTCCTTGATTTTGCATATGATGTTCGAGAATTTGTATTATTCGTGACGTTCTTTGTTTTTGGCTAGTTGGTTGGCTTGAATCTTACTTTTATTTCGTAAATTTTAGGGTTCCGTACCCGAAGAGTGCCTAACGGGGCCCTATTACTAAGCCTATGCTGCCTGTCCGTCCGTCCGTCCGTGCGTAAAAAATAGCCCTATTCCTAACAAATAATAAAAAAAAAGTCAAAAAATTAAATAATAAGGGGAGAAAAAAAAAGAAGAAACGTTTTTTTTTTTCAACGTTATTTTTGTATTTGTTCGTATCGTAAAAACAGTAATAGATAAAGATAAAAAAAAGATAAAAGATATTTATTCAGTAAGTAGGCCGCACGGGCACTTTTACACGTCAAAATCTACCAGCGCTTCCCAAGAGGAGACCACTGCTGAGAAGAAGCGCCGCAAGAAACTCAACAGTTAGTCATTTTTTAAATGAAAATATAACAATGTCACTACTTATTCTAGCATTATATAAAACTGTAAAAATAATATTAAATATCTGCGTAGTTTTGCAGGAAAACATGTCAGAATGACAACGAGAAAATTTATATATATATATATATATCACACAAAACAGTTTTGACATGTCTTCCTACATAAACCGTGTCCCCTAGACAAGATACAGCGCCCCCTAAAAATAATGAAAACCGGCCAAATGTGTATGGAACCCTCAGTGCGCGAGTCCGACTCGCACTTGGCATCATGGTCAAATAAAGGTATCGCTGTGAGTGTTATCAGTATCTTTCGACCTTTCGTCATTTGCACTGTCATCTGAAAATCGCTGCAAGCATTAAATTATTTGTTGTTACTATTTATTGTTACTATTTAATTGCGTATTACTTATATTATGACATTACCCGCAATATAAGACGAACAGAGCATGCTTAGATAAGAGAGTTCGTTGTTTCTCAGGTTAAAAACCTTAAGATTGGTGATTCGGCTTTACTTTAGGTTGAAGTTACTCATAGCGGTCTCTGACACTAGTTAAGACATTATAAAAATATGGCATCTCTCAATTCGAGCTCATGTATTATAAATTAATAATATTGTTAAGGTTAAGATCTAATCTAAAATAATCTTAATTACTTTCAATTTGGACTTATAAATATAAAAAATATTATTAAGTAGGTGAATTTCAGGGTGTTTCAACCGCCGTCATTAGTGTCACCGAATATATTGACGAAATCAATGACACCTACCAGCAACTCCTGATGTAAACAGAAGCAGAACCGCGGATGTAGTTTCTATC
This sequence comes from Tortrix viridana, assembly GCA_963241965.1. Lineage (NCBI taxonomy): Eukaryota > Metazoa > Arthropoda > Insecta > Lepidoptera > Tortricidae > Tortrix > Tortrix viridana. The sequence continues at coordinate 8,154,442 of OY725181.1, forward strand.
AGCATCAGAAGTTGCTGTAGTGTCATTGATTTTGTCAATATATTTGGTGACACTAATGACGGCGGTTGGAACGCCCTGAAATTCACCCAAGTAATATTTTTTATGAAGTAATGCAATGGTGCTCCCACACTGACGTTATATTTTGTTTTATAACATTTTACTAAATAAAATAAAATAAAACAAAATGTCCTATGCCTTACCATTTTTAAGACATATTTTCCTCCTCAGAGGACATTTTGTTTTTATTTTTAATTATTTATTATCATGTTACAAAATTTTATATAACAAAAGATAACGTCGGTGTGGGAGCACCATTATATTGCAAAAACCCGTAGTAAAATGCCAGATGTGAGCGATAATTAACTTTCAATAAACTTCAATATCGAAGGCAGACAATAACAATCTAAATCGCATTATGACGGTTATTTTTGCTCCAAACAAGCGCATATTAACGCGGTTTCTGCGCAGACGACGCAAAAACTTAGTCTACTGTCTGAATCCAGGCAGAGAGATTGGAAATACATGCTATGAAAATAAGCGAGATTTAATTGCACCAACATATAAAAAATCCGATCAGAGGGTTCCGTACTAGTCTTCTGTACTAATAAACCAGTATTTATCCGCGTTAATATCATAAAGAGGTAAAAATTATGCGTTTGTTTGTTTGATTATTTGCTGGTGGGATAAACTCTGGAACTTATGTACCGATTTAAAAAATATTTTACTAAAAGGCTTTTACGAATCCCTGACTAACAATGGGTGATAAAAAACTCAAACTCAACAACCGAATTGAAGTGAGAGCTTGTTTTTCTATGATATACTATTTCATCTTAAAATGTATTTTTATTTAAATGACTTAAGAGATAAAACATGAATAGCGTTAATGAGCAATATTAATATATTTTACAAACACGGTGAGTTTAGATGATAAAACGGCAAGTACGAGTATCACAGTAAAATTTCAATTTAGTTTCACGAAAGAAAACAATAATATTATCGCATCGTGTTGCCCGGGTGCGCATGAGTCACCGAGAGACAACAAATTTCCACGAATTAGGCAACAACGTACCTATTCATTGACTAAGAAAACATTACAGAAAATTAAGCAACTTTTAATTTGTGTTTCGTAATGTGATGCTGAAAATATATGAATTCAATTTGTTTATCAGTTATAAGTATTTAATCGTGTGACGTTGCTATTCAAGTAACCTATCCTAATTGTTTGTTGGGCCTTCTTTAACACCAAAAAAAAAATGTGACTTGTGAGATGATTTCATGATCTTATTACTTTCCTTTCACAAGAAGATAAAATCATGGCTTGTACAGAAACGTTTGGGAATGATGCCGAACCGCACTGAGCCCTTAGCCAAGATGCCCATCGCTAACTAGCGTTTCTATTCGTTTCGTTTTTAAACCAATCGCGTCACTGGTAGATCACGTTATACGGAGAGTCTCTGGCTCGTGTAGTAAAATGAACACAACATTGCCAAATACTTATTTAGCAGAGGCCGACATGGCTGTAAAATACATTGTGGACTATACCTCATAGCAAATACATATTTATCCGAACAGATGGTAGGATTTGGATTTTAAATTCAAATTTTCAGGAATAATTCTAAATCGCGTCAGTTATAACTAGCCACAACCAAGCTACTTTTGACCAAATATTGCGCTGTGGAGACTTAATAGAGAAGTTTATTCTACGAAAGCTGAACTTATTAGAAATATGTGAAAATGACAGTCTATAAGTAAATATATTTGGATTTCTCCAGTCATTGACGTCCGAAAAAATAACAACTGTGTCAGATTCTAAGTATATTTAGCGCTACGGAGTAACTTTTTTAATGGCACAGTCAAGATATAGAACACCCTGCCGGCGTCCGTATATCCGAATGCGTATGACCCGGCGTCCTTCAAAAGTAGGATTAATAGGTGCTATCTGGGTAGGCTCGCTCCAACGTCGACCTTGTCCCGACTCTTTGGTCTCGACCAGGTTCAAAAGCAAACCCATATAATGTACAAAAAACACGTAACACAACTAAGGTACCTCTTGCCCACCAAACACCAAGCAGCGTTCATAAAGAACATTTTGAATCTTTGTCCATCTAGTTCCAGATGTTCCGGCGGACTTCGAGGCCGCCATCGCGGCGACCGGTTACGGCCGCTTCAACATCGCCCTGTTGCTGTGCGCCCTCCCAGCCTTCTGGAGCTCCGTGTCTGTCACCAGCTCTACTTCTTACATCTTCACACAAGCGCAATGTGACATGCACCTCAGTTTGCTTGACATGGGGACTGTCAATGCCATCACTTATGGAGGTATGCGCTTTAAATTTATTTATTATCACGGAAAGACATAAAAAATAAAGTAAACAAAACGTTTTTTTTTTAATTTTGCTAGTCATCACATGTAGTTCCACCCTCATTCGTTTGTGCTCTTTATCGCAGGACACTCTGTATAGTAAAATTCAGAACGAAGCAAAAATTCTAGGAGATAATCATGAACGATCATATATTGTTGTGCAATAAAAAGTCGATTTACATATCAGGTTTAGCAAGAGAAACAAACCAAAAATATAATGAGTAATTACTGTTCCTCAAAACGGGAAATGTTAGTGATAGTTCACTGATTCCTGGATTCACTAGCGACATTACACTGCATTATTGTGTAGATGTAGGTACAAAAACAAGTAACAAAGGATGACATGAATCAGAAACGGAGTTATTAATTGATATAAACGCATTATTATGCCCGATATGTGACGTAAATCACGAAGAAAGGGCCATGACATTTGACCCAAAAAAGCTCCCATTATAGAACCGCTAACTGATTTGAGCCAGTTATTACCCATTTAACATTACACTCAATAATCCTGTGCTCTTTTAATTTACACGGAAATACTAATTGTGCCTTGTTTAGTTTTTTGGGCTACTTTTCATTGACCACTTTTGTTATCGTCCGATAAAAAGTATACCAAATTCTGAATCCGCGAATAAATAACATAAACCAAGAATGTTTAAGTTACACAGTTTCAAAAAACAACTAACGTTGAATAAACTTGGTAACTCAGTGGTTTGTAAATTGCACTATTTCCATAGAAAAGGCGGGGACATCAACATCCACTGCGTTACTCACTTTATAGTTATTACAAATATTTTTTTATGAATTAGGATAATTCTAAATATTTACGTCACTTTTCGAGTTTCAAGTTAGAAAACGCAGCACTTTACAGTTTTTGGAAATAAAAATCGCTCAGTGAGAACGTGGCTAAAAATTATGTACAGATATACAGGGTGACCTCGAATTGGTAATACAAAATACTTGATTATGATTCAGTTAATCACTAATAGTGTATTGCATTAACTCAGTTGTTAAAGTTAGCTTTCCTTAATTATCGTTAATTTTCTAACAAAACAAAATAATAAAAATAATTTAAAATCCCAAGTGTGGTTAACCTACATGACGTCATGCATATCTGTCGTACAGACAAGGAAATTGATTCTCGCACCATTTTGTACTCTGTCACAACAACGACGGAGATAATGACAGTGGACATTCAACGTGACGCACTGCCACCCAAAGCGACAAGGAACAAAATGTGTCTCAATTTCCATTCCTGTATCTATCACTCGATGTTATTAATAAACTAGGTGCTGATATCCATCCAACCCTTTAGTTTTAAGTAGGTACCCTAATAAATTATCTGATAAAGTGAATAACTGAATAATGAGTGAATTATTAAAAATAATTTATTGTTGAATAACGTACAGTACAAAATACAAAATTGTAAAACTTAAACAACTTTTAAAATGTGCTCAAAATGACCCCCGCCTTCTTGGATACATAACTCTGCCCGTCGCCTATGATTGTCTTTCAATCTGTGGAGAACAAATTCATTGGTTTTTACATTATTAAATGCCTCAACTATCTTTTGGCGAAGTTCACCCAAAGTATCTGTTTCCCGTGCGTACACTCTCCTTTTTATTTCGCCCCACAAAAAGAAGTCGAGAGGTGTGAGATCAGGGCTTCTAGGAGCCCAAGCGACTGGGCCACAGCGTCCAATCCATCTCCCAGAGAACTCTTGGTCCAAGTAGCTTCGCACACGCAGGGAAAAATGAGCTGGTGCCCCATCCTGCTGGTAATACAGAGCCTCCAAATTTTGCTGCGGCACCTCTCGTAGCAATACCGGTAACACATTTCTCAGGAATTCTTCATATTTCGGTCCATTTAAATTTCCGTCAATGAAATGAGGACCAATCAAACAGTCGTTCAGTATTCCTGCCCAAACATTTACCGAGAAACGTGTCTGGTAGGAGTCCCTGCGAGTTACGTGAGGATTTGCTTCACGATCAGACCACCAGTGTTCATTGTGAACGTTGAACATGCCTACTCTTGTAAATGTTGCCTCGTCGGTCCATAAAATGTTCAAGTGTAGATTTTGCAGCAGCCAACGACAAAATTGCACTCTTCTAGGATAATCGGCTAATATGATATCCTGCACCCTTTGGAATTTAAACGGATACTTTCCTTCAGCATTCAGTAATCGCCAAATAAACCATTGGCTCGTTCCGAATCTTGCGGCAGCGTCCCTTGAGCTCGCCTCTGGGTGGTGGCTAAAATAATCGAGAACTCGTCTCCGAAACGTCTGCGAGTACCGCGGCCGCCGGCCCGGAGCTTGAGCGTGCACTGGGACAGTAAACTGTCCAAAATCTCTTAAGTTTTGGACAATGGAGTTTATTAGAACACGAGTAGGAGTTGGGCAGTCAGGGTGTCGTTCATGAAACAATGCTTGAGTTCGTACGGTACTTCGTGACGTAAAATAAAAAGATAACATATCCATTCGCTGAATATTCGTATAAGGATAAGCTCGGGGCATTTTGTTTAATTACTATGTTAATTAAATACGAAAATTCTTACTTTCTTTGACAAGACAAGTGACAATTTACTAATCAAGATACGCTATTATCATAAATGATGTGTCAGATAACGAACCAAAGAGGAAAGTGTTCATTTGAAATACTTTAAACCTCTTTCATTTTAAAGGTAATGGTAGGGTAACCAATTTAAGCAAAAAAAAATGGGATAATTAGAAAACTTAAAAAAAAGTACTTATGTTTTAAAATTAAGCGTGAGACCTCGTAGAAGCGATTGGTTTAGGGAAGCTCTCTGTAGTACTTTGAATTTGTATTACCAATTCGAGGTCACCCTGTATACAAATGACAGTTTTCCATGACTTGACGTTTACTTACGTGTCTTGTCTTGAGATGGGCATCACAGTTGAGATGATTTTATTAATACAGCCCTTAGGATTGCAGTCTTGAGATTCAAATGTCAATTTGTCTCAGATGCCATGCACTAAAAAAGTGTAAAAATAAAAGTTTGCGAAAATGTTTAGATGTTTAGACGTTTCATGTTTCAGTTTTAATCATGCAAAGACGGCTGAAGTGTATGTCTGTTTTTAAAAATCTCTTATTACAATGACACACTTAAACTAGCGTTACTAACACTGATTTAATTAGATAATATAGAAACGAGTAAGTAGTAACAGAACCAGTAGTGGATATGAGTTAAAAATTGAGACCTAATAATAATTATTATTATAAGGTCTATCTACCCGTCAAGTAATAAATCAATTTACTAAGGATGTACCGGTTGCAGCGGCAATCATAAAACGTCTTAATATAAGTATTGGGGATATATTTAGTGTCTTAGCGTCAAGCATTGAAATTAAATTAAGTAGTGAAGATTTAACCGATTTTCGAAATGAATTATGGTTGTTTTTTTGGTCTAATCCGACTAGTTCTATTACTAATTCCATTGATGGAACTAATTGTAACTACTGGGAAAAAAATCCAACTAGTTCCATCAATGTAACTAATAATGGAATTAGTCGGAATAGACCGTTTTTTTCATTATTTGGTTTTCCGTGACCTATGTGGCAGGGAAACCAAACAGAAACTGTTGTTATGACAGTCCGTCAGTTACGTCAGTCGCAGTTTGCTCGAAGGTTCTATAAGCTTTATATCTAGCTAGGTTTGCTGAAGGATTTAAACGCCAGTCGTATCCATGATGTGTAGGCGCAAGATTTTCCAGCAATTTCCGTACAATATGCTTAGTACGGATAAGTAAAATGTCTTAAACGCCAAACGCTACCGTATGGCTTTACACTTTGTTTAAAAACATGTTCCGTTTTGCTTTTGTTATTAAAATAACATTATTGACTTTTATTAAACGCTTAATATAATATCACATCATCGTTCACCTTACTAAGGCTAGATTTGTCCAAACTAGGGAGCAAATACCAGGAGCTGACATTAAAATGACAAAATATTATAGATTTTTTTTCTTTTAAAAAACATTTGAAATAATATGATAATTCATACATTGTACTGGAAATACTGGAACAAAATCAACCAACCCATTTCACATTCCCTGTAACTACTGAGTGGGTGAAGTTTATTCAAAAAACGCAAAGAACTAAATGATGCTTAAGTTCCCACGGTAAGGAAAAGGGTTCTTCAGAGCTCAAGTCTAGATGCGGCATTATATTTTTCTGCTGTGATTTCGTGTCTTCTCTCGTTCTTCTGGACTTTCTCAATCCCTCTCAATCTCCTTCAGTTATTTCCTCAGCCACCTTCTTGTGTCTATCAACGTAATAATACTCTGTTACAGGCATGATCTCGTCAGCTATGGTCTGGGGTTTCCTCTCGGACACGCTTGGACGGCGACGCATCATGGTGTGGGGGTTTTTCGCCTCCGGTCTAGTGGAGGTCATGGCTGCCATGAGCCAGAATTTCCTCATGCTTCTTGTCACGCGGTTTGCTAGTGGATTCCTGTGAGTATGTATAAAGATTTTGTAGTTCATGCTAACAACAGTAGCTAATGGCAAATGGAAAGTGAAGTCTACTGCAGAATGCAACTTGCATAGGCCCTCTGCAGAAATGTAAATAAGAGTTTATAAACAAGTACAGAGAGTGATTTAAATGGTCTTCGTATGAAATTATTTTGTGGCTGGTACGCAACCGCCCATGGTGGTAATCCTTATCTGAGGCCTATATATATAGTGAACGTCTTTCCTTTTTAACGCCGTATGGACGCCTTTGACTAAGAATTTTAAATCCTTCCAGGTTCAACGGCCCGTTTGCCGTCCTTATCTCCTACTTAGCAGAACTCCACCGGACAGAGCTGCGCGCGCGCGTGATTCTGCTATCGAGTCTATTCTATACCCTCGCAAGCATAACGCTACCGCTGCTAGCGTGGGCTCTGCTCACACAGAACTGGCACTTCCCTATAACGGACCAATTTGGTTAGATATACTGTTTTAAACCTAAATTGTTGTATTTATAAACAAAATAGTAGCGTCGCGACTATCAGAATAATTTAGTACATTTTTGTGTTTTTCTGGATATAATTATCTGAAAAATAGTGTTTGTCTCAAACGACATACGGCCTTTCTGGTACTATATTTTAGAATGGAACAAGCCAGTCCACAGAAAAGCTAGACGAATGTTTGCCAAAGAACGCTATCTATCAGTTACAGCACTTCAACCTATGTTTTAGGTTGAACATTGAAATAGAGCATAAACACCTGCGTCATATACAGTACTTATAGTAAATCAACATTCTAGATTAAGCTTCGAACTTTGGTACCCTGTAAAACAACTCTACATTTATATATATTATGCATTTCAGTGTTTGCATAATCTAGTAACTCACTCGAGTTAATTAGTCTCATCGGTATTCTTCCCACAGTAATCCACGCCTGGAACCTGTTCCTGCTGGCGACGGCTCTGATTCCAGTTCTTACGGGCCTGGCTTTCCTCTGTCTACCAGAAAGCCCTAAGTTCCTCATGTCTCGTGGCAGAAATGAAGAAGCTATGGAAGTATTCCAAAAGATATACCGGTGGAATACAGGGAAGACGAAAGAAGACTATCCAGTAAGTTTTACTTAAAGTTTTTAACGTAAAATCCAGAATAATACGTAAATATCTATTTGCAGTATACAGTTCAGGTTCTTTGGTTATCAATTGTTGTTTGTTTCTCATTTTCACATTTCTTCCTAGTGCCACTTAATTCCAGGCAATTTAAATGATTACCTCATATCTAATTACCTCGTTGGCAAAATTGGTTATTATACATCATATTTTGTCCATTGCTCAAGATTCTTAAACCTCTTAATTAATCAAATTTCCAACTAGCTATCCAAACTAAGTCGCAGACTTGCTAACTAGTGGATTTTCACTTAAGGGGATTGGCGTTCAGGGTGGGTTTTCAACTACAGATTTTTCTCGGCTGATTGTTATGGCATGCGTCTACTATAGGCACTATTTCTTTGATTCGCAGATCAAATGCCTAGTAGAAGAAAAGTCGGAGCAACAAGGCCGTGGCGTGGCGGCACTGCGAGGAGGCTGGGCGCAGCTGTCCCCGCTGTTCAGGGTCCCGCACATCACGTGGTTGCTTCTCATCTGCTTTATACACGTCGGCTCCATGTTTGGGTCAGCTTAACTATGAAGAGTATTTCAGGAGGTTTCTGTAGCAATGAAAAATACCACCCGGCTATAGTGATTTATGGGCATCCCGTTTTTTTTAATTTGAAAATTACGATTCTATTTGATACTGCCAACATAATGAAATTACTTCATTTAGAATAAGAGTACCTTATATTTATTTTAAAAAGCCGATCAGTGCGAGTCGGACTCGCGTACTCAAGGTTCCGCATAAACATGTAGGTATGCAAATAGTTCGTATCACGGGAATCGAGTCTCGAAGATTTTTCCCTCTTTTTTCGAGTTTTCACTTGGAGCTGTGAGAAAATCAAACTTCTAAGCTAACGCAATCAAAAGATACGGCCGTTTATGCCGCATATTGCGTTAGCTTAGATGTTTGATTTTTTCACTGATCCAAGGGATTGCAGATTGTATTTGATATTAATTTCAACTTGATACCTCCTCGCGTTCCTGAGAAAAAGGGTCTTAATAGACTGAAGTGATCCTATAATGGTTCCGTTTTTTTGTTTCGAGGTACGGAACCCTAAAAAAATAACGCTTGCAACTAAAATCAGAATAGAGAAGGTTTACCTAAATTTTGTCCTTTGATTAAAAGCTATCATATAAAAAAGTTTACAATCGTATGCGAATCGTCCTATGACGCAAGTACGCAAGTACTTTGGCAGGTTTAATACGTTAACTAAAGAACTACATACTTAATTCTTGATTTTTTACACTACCTCATTTTACCTTTATTTTGATAGGTCAAATACCCTCCGTCTCTGGTACCCTCAACTTGCCGCCATGATCAACTCCGACTCCGCCCAAAGCCTTTGTTCTGCCATTGCTCCATCCAATGTCACCATGATTGATGAGGGTTGCAAACCCATCGAAACCGACATGATGACTTACATGCAAAGCGTTATCGTCGGAGCTGGCTCTGTACTGACCTATGGGATTGGGGGTGTTCTGGTTAATAGGTAAGATTTGCTCACTTATATGTTAAAATGCCAGTTAGTCGTAAATATTCTGTAAATATCTTAATCATAATCATAATCATAATCATAATAGTTTATTTGCATAAAAACAAGCGTGTAAAAAGGTGTTATAATTATGACAGATCGCACGGTTGACGGTTGATTAATTGATTAATTTGTTTTTGAGAGTAGGTGTACTTATTACAGAAATTTTCAATTACCAGTCAAACGGCGTTAACCCATTCGACTCCGCAGACTAGAATATACCGTCTTGCACCTTTTTATTACCAGATTGGTTCAGGCGCTTTAACTTTATATTTAAATTCTGCAACTTTACGTTTATCTATCTATACTATGTCCACTTCAGATGCGGTAAAAAGCAAGTAGCCAGTTTCTGCAGCATCGGCAGTGCCTTCATCATCATGCTGATGCCTTTCCTCGGCAACAGTGCTGATGCCGTCGTCGCCATGATGATGGCAGCCCTAGCTTTCACCTCGCTCTTGGCAGCCTCTCTGTCTAGCATCACTGTCGAGCTCTTTCCCACGTCACTTCGGTAATTGACCGTTTATACTTGGATAGAACGTAATACTGATGCCTCCTTACAACAGTTGAAATTTTTGAGCAACTATGTAAGGTGATTGTGTTTTGCTCTTTTGCTTAATTTTAATCAGTTTAAACACATACGCATTATTACCTAGAGACTAATAAAATAAAGTATTCAATTTATAGCATTTAAAATAAATTAACAAACGTTGCTCGCGTAATGTCTTTATGTTTGGCGAAGCGTTAAGATACATTTGGTGGTGAAATAAGTAACTACGGTACCAAGATAACTGAAAATGATTATACTCCAGGGTGATGGCGATGGCAACGTTTCTGATGATGGGTCGGATCGGGACCATCATCGGTGCGATCATTTTCCCGGCGCTCATCGACTTCGGTTGCCTGCCACCTTTCTTCACCATTGCTGTGGTTTTGGCAGGTATGCGAACCACGTAGTAGGGATTAGTGTAATAAAAAATACCCCTGGATTTATAGCAATAATGATAGCAAGTGTCAAGACTGTCTAGTATGTTAGTCCATCCGTGATCTACCAGTTGCCAGCAAATCCAGGGAAACAAGCAGGCCAGAACATCATAGTGTTTTTAAGCAAACTTCACTTTGTTTTTCGGAAATAACTTCACGGTTGAATTTACACTATTGGTAAAAATACATGTCCAAAAACCGGCGGTGTGACAACTTGAAAATAGCGACCAGATCAACAAAATACGTTAAAAATCTTTAAATTACTTTAAATGTCTCACTTTAAATATCATAAAACTGACAATAAGTTATATAAAAAAATGGGTATACTTTAATTTAACGCCATCTTTCCTTTACTTTGTACACTTTATGAGCTTCTTATTAACATTCAAAATTACCCTATAATCTATGTCATATGTTAGGTATTCAAACTATGCTAAATAGTTTCGTTTTTAAAAAACAAATACTACCTACTCTTTTAATTACATAATGATTGTGATAACCATAAAATAGTGTAATGTTATCGTAATGTGTCGTACTCATTTGTAGAAGTAAATTCAACCAATATTCGCTAGATGGCGTTGATCTTAAAAACTTTATTTTTTTTTTGTTCGGTTTCAGTTGGTGGCGTAGCCTGCCTCTTCTTGCCGAATACTACATTGAGAAAATTAGAATAAATTGAAGATTACTAAAGACAAGTGATAATCCACTAGCAGTGGTAATCTCACCAAATCCACTCAATAAATAAAGATGTTTTTGTAATGTTTACCTACCACTTTAATACTGCCTTTAAATGTGTGTTTTTGACGAGGTATTGTTTCTACTCGTATGTTAAGATATAGATAGTGATTTTCAATGCCTTATCATCAATTCCCTCCTTATTATTGAATTTCATGTCATGTTCTGTAAATAAAATACCTATGTGGTTTTATGTTTGTATGTTTTGTCGTTTTGTGTTCGTTCTGTACACGTATAAGGGTTCATTAAGGAAAAAGTAAAAGCCTCGAATTTAAAAATAATCTGTTCTTTTATTTTATTTCCATTTTGATCTCAGGCGCTCACCACTCAGGACTTAATCAGGGATAACAATTACTACCTATCTACATTATTTAAAATTTAATTATTATTTTTATTTCACATATTTTTAAGTAATGTATCTAGAACGGTTGTGAAACGTCATTTTTGGTACTTTGTACGTTGGAAATAACTTTATACATTGTTTAAAAATATGTTTGTTTGTTTGTTAAGGCGATACATCAGTCTAATGCAATGACTAAACAGCACAATATCAACATTTTTTAAATAAAAACATCCGTACCGACCTAATGTTTCATGATCAGGATTGTTCTGCAAAAACATTTGTGACAGCATCTATACAGAAAATATGGTACCTGAACCTGAAGCATTCCAAATACAGTCCAACAACCATGTAACGGATTATTTACCACCAAGAATCACTTTCAAGTTTGGGTAAAAACAACAATAAGTACAGATTTGCAACATAATTTAACATATCATGACAGTTTGTATATAGGTACTTAAAAACATTAACATCGAAAACACGTTTGATTTGAAAATTAGGAGAGTGTTAGAGCTACACCATTACAGCCAATAATGCAGTCCCAAAGTAAATTAGGTACATTTAGCTGGTACCATCGGACATTAAAATCTTCTTATTGAAGTAATTGCTGATTCTATTTATTTAAAACAGCAGAATCAAACCCGTGAAAACCACTGGGCACTATTACAATGTTTGGTTTCATTTTAAGTGTAATCAAAATTGAACCTTACTCACTTAACACACTAGTTTACTTTTGAATACATTTAAATTAAACCAAGCATCCTGTAGACAGTAAGTCAGTGTAACGCTAGGTAGCACTGCATTCTTGGAGCATAGGGCTGGTGCGACAAAAATATTGACATGTGCTGATGCTAAGGAACGCAAATGTATATTGAAACGACAAAATACATAAGCATGTCACTCTGACCATCTAACATATACTTGCGTCCCTCTCCGCCAGCACACTGGTTCGGTGTGAGTATACCGCGTGGGCAAAGCATTTAAAGACTAGATTCTAACCTTATTGTCACATCGACTCACTTCCTTCTAAAGCGTGTACCCACAAATATACCCTTAAATTCGAGCTTTTCCATTCAAACATTTGTATAACTATGTAAATACTTATAAGTATAGGCCAGTGAATTGACAGTAGTATACTACGTAAATTTTGGATTTATATATAGGTACATATTTGAATACAACGCAAGGCACAATGTTTAATCTGTTTAAGAACATTACCTATCTATTTTATTTAATCAACTTTTATTCATAATTGGCAGATCTTTATTGATTAAATATACATAGTGTTGTGGTGGTTGCTAATTAGTAATGTCACTAAGTTGACGTTTTGTCGGGAAATATCAAAGACACTGTTAGAGACATTTATTTAGTTCGTACATACATATATTAGTTCGCGGTGTTGCTCCCATAGGCCCGGTGTTCCCGGATCTCGCTTAAAAATGCTTTTCACACAGCCTTTTCACATTTTTAATCAAAAAACTACCTATCTCGCATTATTTAATTGTGTCAAATTATATTTGTACATAAAAGAGAAATAATTCTCTACACTAAATCTTAAATAATTGTACAATCTAAGTTAAGGCATATTTTAAAGTATAAATAGTTTTATTACATATTTATAGTACACGATTGTAAGTTTATAATTTATTATATTTACAGTCTCGCATTGTCTTAAGTCGAGTTCTATACAATAATACAATTTGTACAATTGTATAATTACTATACATGGTACATTTACGCAGGTTAGTATGGTACGTAGGCAGGCAGTAAGGCCTCATTGTGATGACTTGTAAAGTGTCTCACGGGGAGTGGGTAGCGATGGAGACAGAATTATACGCACTCCGCGACAAAATTGGCTACTTATTCCAATCTTAGGGAGTCACTTGATGAACTGGTTGACGTTGGTGATGGTGAGGACTTAAGTAACGTAGGGTGAAGCGGTGAAGATGAAGTCCCCGTCTCCCAACATCCCCGTGGGCTAGTTTATCAACACATCATTTACATAATAAATTCATGAAGTCTCGCCACTGATCACAGTTTTATAAATCACTGGTAACAAGGCATCTTTATTCAACGTGTACGCAATTTACATAAACCTGTTTAAATTTTAACATCTCATAAATAATTGGTTAAGTTCATTTTGAAAATACACTCCTAATTGAAAATGGCAAAACCGCCTGACCACATTCGTAAAAATTTAAAACGTCATCCAAACGGTTCGCGCTGAACACAAACTGTCCAAAGTAAATCTGCAAAGCAGTCTGTATAAAAAACTTCAAACACTTCACTTTGTTCAAAATGTAGCTATTCGTTAAAAGAATCCATTGGACCACAACAACGTGGCGCGTTATATTGCACAAGAACAAATAGCTACTTGGTGCACTTCAATGTGTGGGTCAGCTCGCCGGGGCGAGGAGTACTTCGAGCCAACAGGGGCAGGCTGTGACGTCACGTCTGGAGTACTTGGGTCCCCAGCCTTTGGCGAAGGATATCCTCACCGATCGGGGGTCCACGGGACCCACGTGCGGGAGCGAGATGGCGGGCGGTGGGGTGGAGGGGTCGAAGATGCACAGGCAGTGTCCGGGGGCTACCCTCCAAACCAGGAGCGCCTTGGCGGCTGCAGCATCCAGCGCTGGTGAGCTCACGAACACCGGCTCTTGGCTTCGGTTGTAAAGCCACACGCCATCGGATTCAAGTGACAGAGTCACTCCCAGGCCGATTTTAGATCTGATTTTTCGTACCTGTAACAAGTATACATATTCATGATATTTACATGGCGTTTTCCAGAAAATTTAATCTTACATACAGTATTAAGTTATGGTTTTAGTAGGTGTTTGTACTCGCAGTTTTATATGCAGCATATTTTACGTACATTGTATTTAAGTACTATCATCAAGAACAACACAAAAATGAAAGATGGATATTAATACTCGATAATTGAGAACAAGTTAAACTATGTAACGTTTAATTCTAGATAACACTACTATTGGAAAATGTTGCTCTATCTGTGATCTATGAGTAAGAAAGGTTATCAGCGCTATTGAGAGTAGAGAGCCGTATTGAAATCAGTGCTAAAATTAGATGAATGTAGTTGTATAGTTATATAGTTGGCTTTCTTATTTAAATAGCACACTTAATTCACCAGGCTCCCAATTCCACTATATCTCACACATCGTTGCCTTATTATTAATGCTATAGAATATAATAAATAGATACCTTTATTTCAGGCAACAAGGCCCATAATAACAAATACCTGACAGATTAACATACATATTGTAATAACATGAAAAAATTAAGACTAACAACGAGGTGATAAACTGATAAAACAGCGTGGCCATAATTTGCCTCCAGAACACGACGTCTTTCAGCCAGAAGTTAGGAGACTCGACGATTCCGAGTGAAAACCGCGGCACGCGCACTATGAACGAACTGAAATGAACGTAGCGAAGTGACCGCAACTGAAACACAGTGAGACCGCATCCAACCTTCCACCGGACGTATCTACTTCACCACGTCGTTTACCGTAGTAGAGGGGTGCAGGCGGAACACGTAGAGCGCCGTGTCCCCTTGACACTGAAGATGACCATATGGTTAAAAAGGAAAATGGTTTTTGAAACACTATGTATAGGTTAACAAAGTGAAACAATACCAAAGTTCAGAAGCAGTTTGAAGCAGACCAAAATAGAACGTGCTTCGATTGGTTACAATTAAATATTTCAAATTGCAACTCTGGGTTTTGCTTTAGTTCATTCGTACAATTAAAACGAGACAATATTCAGTTGCCTATAGTAGGCAAAAGAGGAACTGCCAGGTAAAGTTCTATCTGTTGGAATTTTTAATAATCTATGCTATGAAATAGAAATCTAATTAAAGTGACCACAACTAGAAGGGAAAAACGCTGAAATGGCCAATACAGAACGACAAAACATCAAAACGGCAATCAGATTTAAACGCAACAGGTAATCCTATCTTGATCTTGACTATTTTTGTCACAAAATACTACATATATATCTCAAAAATATCGAAAGGACTAATTAATAAGTTCTACAGAAAAGGCAGTAAAAGCTACTAAAATTTACCTGTTCTGCCTGTGCGTTGTCAGCCCTGGGGTCCAGCGCATCGAGACAGAGCCCGCTGCGGCCGGCGCCCGCGCCGCCGAACACGTCAACGCAGCGCACGCGCACGCCGAACTGCCGCCCGACCCGCTGCGCCAGCTCCCAGTAAGCTAGCCGACACCACTCCGTCTCCCAGGTTTGGCGCTCTGGAAGTGAGATGATAGGATTATAGTTAGCCCGAAGAATAGCTTACATCGTCTTACACCATCGTTTTTAAAAGTATATTGACTTATCAGTCTTACTACCGTCGGTTCTTTTTTATAGTTAGGTAATAAAAGCTATCATAATATTATTATAGAAAAGGAATAGTAGAATATCATAATAAGGGCAGTCGAGTGCAACACAACAAACACGAAATTGCAATTCCAAGCAGAAAATACTGACATGATACATTTGGGGAGGGTAACTAAGACATATAACCATTGTCAAAGTTTTTAGAATACAAGTTGGTTGTGCCTAAATTCAAAGATTCTTTGTTTAGCTTTTTTTAAATTAAGGAAACTTCAGAAAATGATACGAAATTCTCAACCAGAATTGAGTAGGTACCAATTGTAAATCTTTATTTCTAATACCGTACTTTCAACTGGGAATCATCTGTCTAGTCTGAGAGACCAGTCTCTCAGTAACGAGACAGTAGGTATGTGATCATTTTAAGATGTAATTAACACCAGAGAGTTTGCTCAAAAATATTTATAACGTTCATTCAATTGTCGGATGACAGCAGCGTATTAATATTTAGGTATTACATCATTCATTGTTCCAGAAAGTTGGCGGCGGCCGTCCCGCCTCATGCCAAAACCGCTAAACAAACTAGAAAGTTCACTAAATTAACCGTACGTAACTTGATATGGAAAGCGTCTTTGTTTTAAAATCTAAAGGGTAGGTAAAATAAAACTACGGACTTTTATGTGGTTTAATATCTAAATTCTATCTAAGATGTTGTTTCAGATCCCTCAAATTATTTTTTAATTGCACAAAATTTACACTTTTTTTCAGATATTTTGCCCCCTTCTTAACACCTTTTCATTTTCATTTTATGTCATTTCCGGGTATTCTTTTTGCAGAAAAACTTTTAAATGATTTTACTACAATCAAATAAAGCGAGGTATTTGCCAAACCTTTTTACTTATTTCCAATTTCATGGATAGAAAATAAATTCCAAAGTATCGTTATAGGTATCATCATAACACGCCTTAGGTATTTATTTACAAGGACGTTTGCGAAAGTTGTAGTTATTTGTTCTAGTTAAGTATCAACACCACAAATATTTGCCACATCTTTGTCTGAAATATCAACACGATAACGATACCAGAAAAATTGCTTGGATATTAGCCACCCAATCCACTCAATAAATTTCATCACAACGTTACCTACATCACCGCCTTTCATCTCAACAAGATCATTTCAACATACACGTAGACACGTCCTGCTAAACACCAAACTTGCCTCTAAATCAAAATTCGAAGCATCATTAAACCTCACCAACATTCTGATTTTAAGCCTCAACTTGGAGTAAACTGATAATTCAGTGACTCGTGTAACGTGGTGGTAGTATGGTGGTGGTATGGCGGCGTGGTGGCGGTGGCGCCGGGACGGCGGCGATCGATCGTCAAGGTTAGCCGACACGTGGCGTAACGCGGGCAAACAGGGCTACCGGGCTTGGCTCCACTCTTCAACCTAGACTCTATTGTTTTACTGAAGTGTCTGTCGGGGTTGTGAGGATCAGACCTTTCTATCTTAAGATACGATAACTTTATAATTGTGAATTTGTAAAAGTTCTTGACTGTAGCTCTCACGAAGTACATTTTTGAGGGACAGATAGAGATAATCGACGACTTAGACCATTTAATCATAAGTGAATTTCGAGGCCCGTGGTTATCATTGCAAATGCAAATAGATAGGTAGTTGCATTTATATTGTCTACATTTTAATACTAGAGAATAGTCTTTTAATGTGTAGACTTGAGTTAACGTGTGGGGCCGTCGACCCGCAGCGGGTTAACTTTAAACCGGGCTTGTTTACTCGTGATACGAAATGACGTTATCTTTGCTTTATTATAGGTTATAAAGGGCTACCTAATGCATACAGATAAACCTTTCTTTCTTGTTCAATTCTGACCAAAAAATACTTATCATGGACCACCAAACGTATTAAATAACGGATAACCAAACATAAAAAAAATAGCGGCCTACCAAAAATATATCGACGATATCTGTTATGACTAATTTTGTAACTACTTCTAAGTTATAATAATATTAATAAATTGAATCTAACTTATATCTTGCTAGCCCTACCTCTTTCTTTCTTAAAAGTGCGCAGTGAGCCAAGGTGTAGGCTGAAAATCAGCTGAAAAGCCTTTTGCCACCTCAATGTATTGTCTCTGTTCTGTATTGTCCCTGAATTGTTTTTTGTTTTGAATGTTTGAAATGCCTGATTGTGAGATAGGTGGATGTAAAATGCCTGTATGGTGTAATTTAGTTATTTTTTTATTATTTTATTGGTGTTGTGCTTAAAATTGTGATGTTATGTATTTATAGATGGGCCTAGTATGCCGCTTCGACCATTGCTGATCTACTGTGGCAGCCCTTTGTTTACAGCTCACCGCAAAAACCCGTCTAGGAATTTACAGATACTTTGGGCAGTAAGAATGTTATGTAAGTATTATTATGCTTATGTTATACTGTGGCAATAAGTTATTTTTGATTGATTGGTTGATTGACTATAAATCTCTTCCAGCTGCAGAGGCGCCACAAGCAAGGGTATTTTTTTCATAAAGCAACGGGCCTATGTTGCTCTGATATAGGAGTCCAGGGTTCATATTAGTTTGGATTTTCAGTAAACTAGATATTTATCAATGTTCAGCTGGAAGTTTCGATATCACGTGAGAAAGGCTAGCCATCGGAGGCCTCATAAAGTCACAACTGCGAGTTTATCACCCTTATTTAACGACACTGTGTCAAAAATGGGTCGTGAGAGACTTAGGTACCTAAATAATAAGTGATTTGAATGTTTGTATCTTTTGATTTCTTGGGTGAGTCGAGTGGTGTATGTGGAGTGGTCATTCAAAACAAAAATTTAAATTTGGAGTGGACTGGTCAATTAATTAAAACAAAATTTTAAAGGACATGGCTAAACTGAAGTATGGGCGACTGCCCTAGCAATGTATAAACATTGTAATTAGTAATATGTAATGTGCAATAGCTGAATATTCGTGTGCCGCATGAAATAAGTTTCAGGAACTTTTCATATCGTTACAATCCTGAAAATAAATCATAGAAACTCCTTCGTATACAAACTGCAACAAGGTAACAGAAAAAGATTTTGCTATGAACTTTTGGCTTGGCTCTGCTATGATGTATACTAGCGGCTGTCGGCACTTGTATTCACCAGCTATTTCCGAACTCAGAAGTTCAAAACATGGAAGACAAATGTTGGCATCCATTGGAACCTAGAACAAACTTAATTACATTATAGCAATATGTAACAAATACTTTCACATTTAAAAAATGTACGATGTCTAAGGCAACTAGTCTGTCGTCGTGACTTACAAGATTAGTAAGTATTTCTGATCCATTGTCATTGAGTTCATAATATTATATTCTGAGAACCGCGGTGAACAACCTTCAAATCCTGCTCTTCGTTGTTTCTCATATTTATTGGTTGTAGAATGATTTTAGCTAACTGTAGATTACTTACCTCGATTGTTAACCACCGTGCTAGGATGGTGAGTAAAAGACCAGGCAATAAAGATATGATATGCCTCCGCAGTCTTTGCGTGGCTACACCACAGTTTATACATCTCATGATGAATCGATAGGCAGGTTAAGTCCGTATAGAGTAGCGAGAGGTCAGTAAGATTAAGCTACTTAATTGGTGAACAATCAGCAGAAAAAAGTTAATTAATAAAACCACCCACTTGACAGTCCGGCCCGCACACATATAGGAGGGTGAGGCACAGTGGATCGGTAGGCATGCCTACAACTGATCTAGGTGCCAAAGATATAAGTTTGTCAGGGAGGCGGCGAGATGTGTCAGGAATCTTCAGGGTATGGCCAGACATCTTGGACTCTAATTGGCGAAGCAATGTGAACACATTTATTTACTTTATGGAAATTAAACTCAATACATTTAGACTCTACTGAAATTAATTAACATGTCAAGCTTAACCTTACAGTATAGCCCTACCAGTCCCACCACCAACCCATGGTTCTTCCTGCCTCGCGGCATAATGGGAGAGGGAGATGCGCACAGAACTTGTTAGGGGCTCTGTCCTATGAGCACTTCTTGGCTCCCTACAAACGTAACTTGAAACATAGAACAGCTCCATCAAGGCTCTGCCAAAGGCTGTAGAGGGCGCTGGTGTCACCTTACGGTTTCGGTTTGACTATCTCCGACAAGTTTATTATTTCCCTGCCTATAGGCAGTAAACCACTGCTCCTCACCGATCCACTGTGCCCCATCCACGGGCGCATGCTTGATAAATTGTTGAATTTTGAATAATTTCATGGTTTTTATTTCCCCCA
The DNA here is from genome assembly GCA_963241965.1 of Tortrix viridana. Lineage (NCBI taxonomy): Eukaryota > Metazoa > Arthropoda > Insecta > Lepidoptera > Tortricidae > Tortrix > Tortrix viridana. The sequence continues at coordinate 8,174,645 of OY725181.1, forward strand.
GCATGAATTTTAATCTTTTGTATCCCCGGAGGTCGTATTATGAACTCTTAGTACCAATCCCATGCAACGAAAGAGACAAGCTATTATGACTGCCTTTACTCTGTCTTTTGATTTTTTACACTCGTTTTTGAAATAAATAAATTAAATCGAAACCTGCAACTAAAAATGTTACTTCATAATTAGCCTCTTTCGAAAGATAAATGACTGTGTGTCAATCTAAAGTGACAAATCACGTCAAATAAAGGACAAATGTCACAAAATTGTTAGATGTTATTTCAAAAAATATTTGGATGAAAAAATATAATACCACAACGAATGCAGTAAGTATTACAAGTTGTATTTTACTAATATTATCCTTAATTAGCCAATTTCACTAAGAATTGTTTTATGTTGTTACAGCCCAGAAGCGTGCCACATAAGTATAATTATCCATAGGCATGCCGTTGAAGAAGGAAGAAGTGATGTATTTTTGAAGTTAGATGGGTAATCGAATCGAGGAATCGAGTATCCGATACTCACTTATGCAAGCAACATCTAGCTCATGACAACGACTTGGACCCGTGATGACCAAGAGACCGGAATAACTCATGTTCAAGTATTACTTAGCTTTAAATTAATTTGTCTTTGTCCTTGCTCTTCTATAGGGCAGTAACGGATCTCCACGTTTTACAAACGGTTTATTAACGTTACATGTTTGTATGTTAGTACCGTTGTTATTTTAAATCTTGCAAACTATTTTGCACCAGTTCATGGCCAGTTTTTGTCATTGGATGTGCTAAAATTAGGAATATATTTTTATGGCATGGCATGGAAAAGGCATTTGATGGTAAGTGGGCTCCGAGGTGAATGCAAATGCGTTACCAACCCTGATGACTGATGGGATTGTAAGTCCCAAAAGTTTATACTGTGGGTTATTTTCCGATGGCAACGATAGTCATACTTATACAAAGACTATACTTATATAATACGTAGTCTTTTTATTAGCTTCTCAATGTTTATTTAAGAAAAGGAGGGGGTTCCCAAATCGTCGGAATCTTCTTTTAATGTGCTCAAACATAACGTTTTAGTTTTTACTTTGTTAACCAATCTCGATGATACCTTTTTGGAATTCCGTATTCAAACTAACCAGTTATAGTTTCGCCATGTCCATCCGCCCGTCCATCCATCTGATTGTCCGTCGCTCTGCCCGTCCGTCCGTCCGTCTGTCCGACTGTCCGTCTGTCTGTCCGTCTGTCCGTCTGTCCGACTGTCTGCCTGTCCATCTGCCCATCTGCCCATCTGTCCGTCTGTCCGTCGGACCGTCCGTCCGTCCGTCCGTCCGTCCGTCCGTCCGTCCGTCCATCCGTCCGTCCAACCGAATGTTCTGTCTGCCCATCCGTCCGTCTGTCCGTCTGTCCGTCTGTCCATCTGATTTTCCCTCTGTCCGTTTGTCCGTGTTTGTCCGTCTGTCTGTCTGTCTGTCAGTCTGTCTGTCTGTCTGTACGCACATCGGTACATCGAGGTGTTAAAGTGTTTGTATCAACATTATGCAGAGTCTCAATTCTGGAAATTACCATAAAAATAAATACAAATCAATATTATAAATCAAAAAGTGTGTTTGTTTGTTTATTTGCTCCGTATTGATTTTTGACAGCCAGCGCAAGGAAGGCATTTTATTACGTTGTTTACATCTTCTGGATCCACACATACATTATGGGATTGTTGTACATAGACTAATAGATTTTCTTTTAAGGTAAACTGAAGCTGTACACACTGAAGACCTTTATATTTCAAGAAGGAGACAAAAGAAAGAAAACAATTGTGATGTTCTCAATATAAAGGGACCTTATGGAGGAAGGCAGTTACGCTCTTCTTGTTCTTGTAACTATACGAATACTAGGGCAACAGTTCTAAAAACGGCGTAACCGCCTGCCTCCATAAGGTCCCTTTATGTTGAGAACGTCACAATTATTTAAGGAAAAGGAAGCTAAAATGGACTTTAGGAATTTCAAGACTAACTACCTACGTATAAAAATACTAAATCTTTGTAATTTACTTCATAAAGAATTGCCGTACGGACAGAATAAAGCAGCAATCACACCACCCTTTCCCTAACGCTAACGAGAGGGACGCCGCAATACGTTGGAATGAGATGGAGATATCTCTATACGTATCTAACGTAATTCGGCGTCCCTCTCGTTAGGGTTAGGGATAGGGTAGTGTAATAGGGCTATAAGGGATGCGATCTGCCAAACGCGCATATGAGGAAAGGCAATTTCTCAATATATTTGACAACCTATATATATATATATATATATATATATATATATATATAGGTTGTCAAATATAACATTCACATAATTATTTTTAACCGACTCCAAAAAAGGAGGTGGTTCTATGTTTGGCTGTATGTAGGTATGTTTTTTTTCTTATGTAAGTATGTTCATCGATTGTCCCGTCAATAGTAAACCGATTTTGAAAATTATTTTTTGTTTATAAGGGTATACTATCGAGGTGGTCCCATTGTCACCAAGTCAGAATCTGACGATGGAATCCACGAGGAATCGAGGAAACTCCTCAAAAGTTATACGCACACTTACAGCAATTTTGGTATTTCCTGTAAGAGAAAGCACTTTTTGGTGAAGAGGAACTGATGATGAAGACCAAAGATGACCACCGGAAACCTTATGTCGTAAGCGTTTGACGGGCAGTGATGAGATTTCTTTATTAAGAATATGAAGCTACTTTTACTTAACATAATGCATGTAGTGAAGTGCAACTAATGATGAAATACCGGGAGAACTCCTCAATGATTAACGGCCCTGCATCTTGGATAGCGATATTTTGTTAAGGGTGATGAAAAGTTAGTATTTGGCTATTGTTTCTTAATTTAATGTATATGAGCAGTAGTGAATCACATAATAATATTAGGTACCTACTTATATTACTAAAAAGCGAAAAAAAAATTAACAATAAATTAAACCGTTTATAAAACCCACTAAACAAGGTTAAAAAATTATGACCGGTCTCCTAGGAATTGCCTACTTGGTGCATAATAGGTAGGTACATTAAATATATCGAATTCGGTGGCAAGAATCATGCGACATTGCTATTGTTTGACACAGACTTGGCAAGGCACCATTATAGGCAATTCCTAGGAGACCGGTCATTATTTAACCTTGTTTGGTGGGTTTTTGAACACGGTTTTTTTATTAATCTCGTTGACAGAAAAAACTAGTACGGTTAAGAATATTATATGTTTGTCTAGGTTAGATCCACGAATATGGTCGCGTTATTCAATGTTGATAAATGTGGGTAAAACATCCGTCACTCTCACAAACATACCGACTAGTTATGTGTGACAAATGTTTTATCCACGTTCATCAACATCGAAAAATACGATCATAATGGAGGCTGCGGTGAGGGGCATGAGGGGCGGGCCTTATTCTACATTGGTTTTACTTCTTTCTGTTGTTATCGTATTGTTAACCGAGACAAAAACGATACGAATAAGTACCTACGATAGCAATATGAAGGGGAAAAGACAATGTAGAAAATTACCCTGGAAAATATCACTTCCCTAGCGTCATTCATTTCATAAACCAATGATAGAATTCGGTGTAAATAAAAATGTGGTCACGTATATTTAACGGAGAAAGTTTTAAATTCATCGAATTTTTAACTTTTTAAGACAATGGCTCTCGGAAGTAGAAACCTAACCCTACCTTGATATGTCACATATTTTGGCTGTTGTGGACGGCGAGGTCAAACAGTCCGTGAAAAAGCGCTTCTTCTGCTGCTTGACAAAAGTTAAGTTAAGTTAAAGCGTTAAGGTAAGCTATTAAAATAAACAATCCTCATTGGTGGATATCAACACATCCTTAGCTACGCAGCTTAGCACAGCTCTGGTGGAAAAGCAGCCTAAAATATTTTCTTAGGTAGCAGCTCGGATACTCCTGTAGAATTCTAAGGTGAACTCTGACCAAGCTGAACGCTCTGGATAGGAGGAGCCGTCTACTCCTTGCATCATCGCATGTTGCACCTACGCCCGCCCATCTGTTGTACATCCCACGAAAATGTGGACGTCGTAACATTTTAAGCTAAAAACCTCCATAAACCACAAAATGTGCAGACTCAGGAATTATATATTTTACAATGAGTGTGGATTGTATCGTGATTCTTGATGTAGTTGCACTCGACAGCGTAAGGATGCCGCTTTCCTGAGAACTGGCGTATACTAATGGTGTTGAGCACTGAGAACCGCAAGGACGTATGGAGGAGCAAGGAGCTGCAAGTAGCCGTGTACGTGTCCGTGAAGTGTCCGTGAACTGACTGCGACTCGTGAACTCTGGAGAAACTAAAAGTGATATCTGTACATTGCTAATGTATTCATAACGACTAGCAACATGCTAACAACTATCGGAAATACATTGCGATGGACGGTACGGTTGACATATTTGTCGAGCTTGCCGTTGGTCCGGCAAGTTCCTCAGACATTATTACTATTTGTCTGCATTAGGCTTACGGTGACTACTGGCAGAGACAATATAACCTCGTTGATCAGCAAGTTGCTCTGCGATACGGTCTTGGTGATTCTGGAGCCATAGGTACTAGGTATAAGCATGCACTGATACTAGTTCTTTAAAATGGTTATGCTACTGGGATACATTATTGGGATCGATCTGTCATCACGGACAGGACTATTGTCGCCAATAAGCCTCATATCTCATAATATCTCGTGTTGAAAGATCGAACTCAACGCAGAGGGCGACAAAGAAATAGATAGACATACATACCTACATACGCTCGAAAAACAACCCTCCTTTGGGCAGTCGGGTAAAAATAATGTGAACGGACAACTCAACAAACAAACGAAACGAACTATCAAGCATACGAGTATTTGTTCCGTAGGGTTTGGCTACAATCTACCCGCCTTAAAGCAATAATGGCTCTAAGTTACCCACTTATTTTGTCAATCATTTCTAGCAATTCAGATTTTAGCCAATAATTCCTAGAAATCCGATGAAAGTAACCAAAAACATCCACATTTTGAAACGTATTGTGATAAAAAATAAATAATATAATAATTAATACTATTTATTTCATCTATGCAAGTTCATTGTCCACATTTTACGTAAAACGGATCGTCATAATCTTATGCTATCTGTCAGGTCTCGATGACAAACAAAAAACATGAAAAACCAAGTGAACACCTTTTAATTACTTGATTATTTCACGAAAGTTCTAGGAGAATAATAAACATGTAATAATTCATTAATTAATTTTCGAATGTTACGAGCTAGTAAGAAATTTCTATACATGCTTAGGGCAGTAGTTTAGCCATGTCCTTTGACACATATCTTGACACTTGTATGCCGGACGCAAATATCTATTTGCTCTTGTTTACACACACAAGCAAATGCATCCCCAGGTGACTGAGCTGTTGTCAGGGGCTTACCTTCGCCGTCGGTGGCGAGGGAGCCCGTGGTTAGCCGCTCATGGTCCGTCCTCCTCGCGTCAGCTGTGCTCTCTCCGTGATCTAGAATAGACAAATATTAACGTTAAAGTCTTTAAGTACTGTTAAAGTTTAGGCATTAGGCCCAACAAGAGAACCTGCCCCATAACCAACAACTCCACCCTCGACTTCACAACTTTGTCGCGACAGAGCGTCACTACATATATATTATAAACTAGCTTTTGGCCGCGACTTCGTCCGCGTAGTAGTCGTTTATCTCGTTTCCCGGGATGATGAGTAACCTGTGTTAATCCAGGGTATAAGCTATCTCCATTCCAAACATCCAAATCCATCCAGCCGTCGCGGCATGAAGGAGTAACAAACTAACACACACACACAAATTTTCGCATTTATAACACACTAATAAGTGGGATTAAAGTATTATACTCCGCCGTGCTGAGTTTGTGTTTGTTCGGGGTAATCTCAGAAACTACTGAACGGATTTTCATATGGTTTTCACCAATAGAAAGAGGAACCATGGGAAGCCGGGGCGGGTCGCTAGTTATTAAATTTTATTGCGTGTATTTTAATTTAGTCGCAGGTTTTGTTGCAAGCAGCTCGGGCACAGTAGTAGGCAAGTACAGTCGACTACAAACTGATTTTTAACTTGTTGCATTGTATTATGTTCCAAAAGTAGATACATCAGTTTGTAGTCGACTGTACTTCTGCTTTACGTGTCTACGAGCTCACAGGGCAACCTAAGTTTACAAGTTAGTACTTCGTCAATGAATTAAGGAAGTATTGATGGACGACGATCGACAATTGAAAATAAATAACATTAGTACTCGTATCTAATAATATTTTTGATCAAACAATATTAATATGATTATAAGAAAAAATTATCCGTTGGTTATTAAAACAAGGAAAACGGCTAGTTTTCGATTATACAAGTTTCTAATGATCATTTTAATAACCATCTAGATTTTATCATAGAAAATATTGCACATTCTCAAGAATTAGCTTACGTATGTTTCATTATGTAAACGCTTAGATATGTATCAAAATTATAGACCTTTATCTTAAATTGTCAATTGCTTCATATTACCAGCTAGGTGTGGTCTACGCTTTACATAATTATATTGTATATAAGCTATACTTATATGTTTTATCGACCTTGATTTCATCGCGTATATGCTAATATATATACGTACGCGAAGCGCTATACTTTAAACTGAGTGGGTAGGTATGTTGTTTTGCTTTAATATGTTAATTATAGGAACACTGATTTGGAATCCTAATTATTGTTTTGTATAACAATTAAATGTAAGGGCCATTCCGCGGTCATCACAAGATCAATATTTTCAAAAAGAAATAAAAATCTTCTTCGTTACTAGACTAACAAGTAGTAAGCATTTTAAGTAAGTATTAGTTACATTGTTAAGAAAGAAAGAATAGTGTACTGGAAGAAGTTTATGTCCAAAAATATTCCAATTCGAAATTGATTCAGTTTTCAGACAAAGTCGGGTGACTTTGTAAGTAAGAACTAACAAAAAAGTTGATTAATAATTACATAAGTAATAGTAATAACTTTAAAGTTTGCTTTGTCACTTTCAGTCGAATTAATATTATAATAAATAATAGGGCTAAGCATATTGTTAAGCACACTGTAGTTATTGTGTGTTTATGAATAAGAAGGTAAAGTCGGATTTCACCAACCACTTAACAGATGATTAGAGTGTTAACAGCTGTCAAAATGTATGAACTAACAGTCGATTAACATTTAACATCGTATGGTGAAATTGGTACCAAGTCTGCTAAATCAATATCGATAGGACCAACAAAACTATCGGCGCCTTCCGCTTTTATAAAATAATAATGAACTTTTACGATGATCACGCGTCATCACCGTCGTAGATCATCAATCGATCTCCAATAAACAAGTATAACGTGGGCCATAAAGACGTCTGCGTCTACGCAGCTACACGTGTGTGCGTGGACGCAGGTGCGTGTGTGTGCGTCCACAGGTGTCCAGACGTGATGTCATCTCGTAACAGGTCCTATGGTCGATATATTAAATGTTTAGTATGTATATTTCGTAGTTTTTTGGTCATGTCGTTTGAAATTTTCCGTGTGTTTTAAGTCCGTAATAACTTTTGTTGAGTATTTCAAAGCTTAATGAACGAGAAGATTAAGCTGCTTATGCCAATAAAACTAGAAGTAGAGTTGTTATCAAATATATTTAAGCATACAAGGTGCCCGAAAATATCTAAAACACGTACTAGCGACTTAACAATAGAGTCGACATCCGATATTTTTGAGACCCATACCTATTCTTGAGTATTTTTGTGTTTTAGTTTTTCCTTTTCCGGATTCGCAAAACCGATCGCATTTCCGCATTCTACTTTGCAAAACACACGTCTACTGCACACCTAATATGTATTTCAATACCATTCATAACAAATAACACTAACATATTATGTTTTCAAGCTCCACGTGTATCGCGAATACCGGTAATACAATAACAGAGGTAACTATTGTTTGACAACACCGTTGCGATCTCGTTTTGTTTTTACAACATTAATATATTTATAGGAATTTCTAACACTCTTAGATTTTGGCATGTAGGTACGCTGCCTAAAACTCATCATAATTACCAGGTAACCTAACAGTGACTATACATTTGGTATTTGCCATATAATATGTATTGATTTTTCCTTTGAGTATGGAACCCTAAAAAGGAGTTATTAAGTCTTACTTTTGTCACCAATTGAAAAAAATGTTTACTGTCATAATCATAAATCACAACATCATGACAAAACAATATGTGAGATCTCCAATTAAGTTTTACAATGAGACCTGTGTCAGGAGATCCCGCTCCTCAATAGGTGCTCAAGAATTGTGTTTGTTAGACAGGTTATAAAGCTTTAAATTATCTTAACTAACTCCCTATTATAAATGCGAAAGTCTGTTTATTGTAACTCTTATTAGTGTTCACGATCCAACGCTTCAACCGATCGAAGTGAAAGGTACAGAGATAGTTATAGAGTACTTTTCTAGGAAAAGTCAGACAGTTCCCGATGAAATACGACAAATTATTTCTTCGCAGACAGAGTCGCGGGCGGAAGCTAGTGTGAAATACATGAACGATTGGCTTCTAGGCACTGCACTTACGAAAGCCTAACGATATATCTATCTCTCATAAGTCGTTTATCGTTGGTCTTTACAACTTTGCTACCACTACGAGGAAATTCACACGGTGCTTTTGTAGGGTTGTCACTTGACACATATTTACGGCTTAATTCTTAGAAGAGACTTTTGTTGCAAGAAATGTATGAGTGTTTAAGTCCATAAACAACGAATTATAAATATTGTGTACATAATATGAAAAATTCAAAAGAATATTTATTTTAACTAGACCGGCATTTTCCAGTCTTTCAACACTAATTGAGATTTTAACATAAGGATTGATTTCGATGTTAATATCATTTAAAACCAACTTTTGATTTACACTTAAGAGCATTCGATTTTAATAATAACAAAAAATCTAAGAAATATAGTAATCTATTCCAAACAAGAAACTAGCCTTTGCCCAGCATCAAATAAATCTAACTGACTCCGAATTTTTCTAAGATCTATGGGCAGCCCTGCCTCGGTTGCGCGGGCGCCGAATAGTTGAAAGCTCAATGACACCGGCTCTAGCGGCCCTTTGAGGAATGCCCCGCGTTACCTTTTTACACTCGGCAGTGCGCTACGAGCTTTGAAATATGACGCCGTTTCTTATAACTGAAGAAGCCTCTATGGCTCAATACAATCAGAATACATATGCGTTTCAGTGGCGTGATGTGACAGATAATTGAAGGAAGTCGTAACTAAAATTTTAGGAATTGCCTATTAGTAACACTTTTAACCGTTAGGTATGTGAAATTTAGATGTCGTGAACGTAATCTGTACTAACTAGCAACATTAACAATTTTGCAAATACGAGTAATGGTTCATATTTGAGGCATTTGAGCGGTTAAAACTCCAGTAACATTTCATAAGTAGAAATACACAATTCTTTGCGAAATACCCGTGAATTTTATCATAGTCACACGGCGCACTACATCATCATCATTCTGAATCTAAGTGATAAGTAAGTAGATCATATCATAAGATTTCTTTACTAATGGATTAACTAGCCTTACCTTCTCTGTTATATTCAGAACCTTTATTCGTTTTAGTTTGTGTTCATCCATATTTAACAAATACATATTTTTTAAATCCCATTCTCGGCTGCAATTATTTCGAAACACTCTACAACAAAGCGGCTTTTTTAAGGGCGCAAAGAGTAATGCTGTGCTTCCAAATCATAAAAAGCATATTATATCTCTAACGCGCCTGCCTGATTTATACATATGTCAGCCTTGTCTTCTCGAATGTCAGTCACCATGCAATCTGTCAATGACCCGATTCGGAAAAGTCAGTTATCATTTTGTGATACAAAGTTTTAATGAAAACGCTCTGCCGCTTATTTTATTTTGAGTGTTAGTCCTAAAGTTATATAAGTAAAGCATTTACATGAAAAGCTGAGCTATAATTTTTTTTTTTTATTGTAGACCTAAACATGTCTAAATTATCAGGATCCTGGAAATTAAAGAACAGGATCTTGATGGGTCTTAATGTGCGTGAAGACTTGGTAGGTTTAATATTTACTTACCTTAGGATACACTTACACGGGTATTGTTTTTAAGCAATAATTGCCCGTTGACAATAGATTATCTTACTCTAATTTTCGTGAGATAAGGAGGCACCCATAGATTACCGGCTAAACATTTCCGAAAAATTGCCCATGTAAGTATACCCTTAGGACACTTTGAAGGTAAATCTAGCCTCAAGTAATAGCCCTATAATCGTTGAAGTGAAAAAACTATAATATGAATTCGAAGAAGGCTAGGCGTTAGTCACCTAATGTATAAAGTTAGATAACATGAGAAGGCATTGTTAAAACTCTTTTATTTTCATGCACACTATTCAGCACGAAATTTGACAGGCAACATTAAACATTGTTAATCTATCTCATCTATCTGCGTATTTTTTCCAGCGAACCCATATTTGTGCAATATTTGGCAAAATTGTACATTCTTGCACATAAAAAGTTGAAATATTTGTAAATGTACACTTTTAAAAGTTTGTGGGATAAGGCCGAAGAACTCTGTTTCAATTTCTTCTGGCCCATCCTGATTACAATTCGTCACCACATTGAGGTTACAAGTAATAGCTCTTACAGTTACGTGAATAAGTACAAACAATGTCAACAATATTATTACTATGTAGAAGCAAGACGGACTAAATCAATGTGGAATAGAAGCCCAGGTTTAGTACTTGTCCATAGCAGTTAGATGCGAGCTGTAAATCAGCTGTGACGGGCCGGCCACACCTCGCCGCACGCCACTTCACAGCCACACAACTAGCCGATAGGTTTGCCGATCTGTTACAAAATGTACTTGTTTAGACAAGTACAATCCCACTTCAGTGGTCTACAAAAATAATGAGTAAAAAAACAAATAGTAGGTACAACTTGAACCTGTTAGTTTTTTTTTACCCTGGGAATTTCAATAATCTATATTCCACTTGTGTTCAGAACATTTAAGCGTTAACAATGGACTTCGTAAAATAGGATAACTGTACCAATGGCATTCAAAATGCTCATTTTGTACAGAAGACATCTAGAACCAGTAGGTGTTTTTATGGAATGAAACATCCACTAGAGACTCAATTCTAAGCATGGTGGTTGCAGTTATAAGCAATTAAATATTAAGTCAAGGTACAGTCAGCTGCAGAGAAACATAACCCCCCCTGCATAGAAGTTACCTAGCAGTGGTGGCTACTTTTCTTTGCAGCTGACCGTGTAATTCAAGAGTTAGAACATAATTTAAGCAAACTGGACTAGTTGTCTGGACAAAATATGACCGTGGCTTTTTTTATTTGAGGAGTTATCAAGAAATTAGACTTTCTTAGAGATTTCTTCATTTCAATTTATTCATGCATTATGATAGCCACATCTAAAGCAGTAGGTATAAGCTGTTAGTAGATAATTATCCTGTTCCCCTAAAATACCGTTATCCATACTAAAACAAACTAATAGTGCGTGTAAGTTATTTACATTTATCAAATTTTATCCTAAACTTTAAAAGCCCTCTCAAGAACTCCGAATATAAGCTCGGATGCATTACCGTTTCCGAAACCGATAATAGATCAAAGTTACTGAATAATGAACTAAATTGCCTGGGTATACAGTTTACATTCGACTAAGATCGATGTAAGTAAAGGCGGGCGCCGGCACGGCGACAGACAGGAAGGTATAAAATACTTTAAATTAAAAAAAACTCGACTTGTAATCTTAAATATGTTTTGTATGTTTTAAAGGATATTAAGTATAGAAGGGGTCATTCAGAATTTATATTCATATTGGTGTTTGTTTGTTAAAAGGTCAAAAAGACTGAAAACTGGCACTGAGACGCTGTTCAGGTCATCGCTGGTAATGAGAAAAACTTGGCCTTGAAAGAAAACTGCTGAAGAACAGAAGTCATAATCTCATAATAAAAACCATCTTTCATGTTTAAGTGGGTATCTTTTTAAACTTGACAGATATACAGAGCCTTTATACCACTATGTAGTATAGTAACCCTACCTAGTGGGATAAAGGCTCTGTACATCTGTAGTTCGTCTTGCTTTAATGTTGAAATATTATTGATGACGGATAACATCAACGGTATGATTGCGATATCGAAATAAGGGCTAACTAAACCAAATTAGAGTAAAGGCCCAGAAGTGTCAGTTATATTGGTAGACCTCCGCAACTCGTAAACGCCACAAAATAAAAAGACTGGCAACGTTTTTCTTATCCTGCCTTACTCTGCACACTCCCACAGTAAAAAGGGCGTGATACGGAGGAACACCTACAGCCGGCGCCCCGATTGCGATACCATTAATGGAACCTTATCATGACCGATACGAGAGCACTTAGTAACAAGACCAAAACAACACCCGACGCTTCAACAAACCCAACTGACCTAAATATAGGACCCAAATTGGAATGGCACTTTCTGTATCCGAGATGTAAATGAATGGATTCGGGGAACACGTGTGAGAAGATTCTTTATATTTTATTTTGCGCACGACTCTCTCGATTTTAGACTTTAGCGATTCGTTTTAAGGATATTGTGTAGGCATTTGAACTCTGCAGGTTATCGAGTTTTGTTTTTACACCTGAAATTATTGAAATTCGACCTAAATGCCCCAGTTTAAGAGCGTTAGTGATTATGGACTTGTGTGATACAAGAGCTGTAATGGACTCAAAAGGCATTCCGATGTCAACTAAAAAAAATAAGGTCCATTGAGAGGAAACTGGCGAGTTCCTATCTTTTGAATCAATTAGTTTTCGGAATACAATAATGAACTAAGTGTTTTCTGGAAGTAGGCTCATTTGAAACATGTTGTGACTTGTTCTGAATGCTTTAAATCGTTTAAGAAAGTTGTACATATTATATTCATTTAGACATTCCTAGAATCTAGAGGTGCTTATTTTTAAGACATGGATATAAAGAATAAAATAAAAAGGAGCAGATTAACATCGAACAAAGTGATAAGTACTGAAGCTAAAAATTTAACATTACAGAACTCTCAAATAATGTTAGGCGGGTAAAATAGTTGCCATGTAAATTTTAAATGGTAAGTTTGGCGTTGAGCAGTAAAGAAGGGGATGGTCTAGCCCGGGAAATCCTATGATGAATGCCGGTTTCCCCGGGGTGCCGGGATTCCCTTGCACATGGTCATCATTGTTAGGGGATAAGGGTGAAACTTCACAAAACGCACACGTGGAACAAATGTAACTGCAGATTTTTATAAATGGCATCTAATTAATGAAACGCATGCTTAAAAAGTAAACCATACTTTAAAAGTAGGTACTGATCCTATAAAGTCCTATCAGAATTTTGTACATCTAAAATTAATCCAATTTGAAATATTTACTCTTCGTGGGTGGCACTTAATGATTATAGAATTTAATAAATGACGACATTTACTTTTGGTTGAAATTAGGTAAATGTAACTTATTTATCTTGTCCTTACAAAATTTAGGGCCGTATTAATGAACTAATGACAGTTTTCTATGACGGCGTCTACTTTGTTCTCCCACATTAAACTTCCGAATTGTGCTTCCCACTATTAAATCATAAGTCACACAATAAATCATCCCTCACGTGCCCCATTGTCAATAGTATCCGATTGACACATCCCTAAAACTTCACCACTGGCTTTATTAAAAACAAATATATCTGGTGCCCAGCGTGGGTCCAAAAAAAAACTCACTTGATGTTTACCGAGCCGCAGTAAACATTAATAATGTAGTTTAAAGATGGCGGCCGGCTGGAATGCGCAGGCGCGGGCGCTAGGGCTGCGCGGGAGTCGATTTCAATGCGCCGAGTTTTTTACTTAACTTTAAGAATTTAAAAGCTATTTTTAATTGCATTTAAAGTTATTTAGTTGGCGCTTATTAAGTTTTTTAAGGAGTTGTTAGCGTGTTTCAATGATAATTTACTTAAGTAAACACATCTTTTTGCCGCGAAATGCTATATTTATATATGAACGTGATTATACAAAGTCAGGCTAAAACTGCGCCTAAGCCTAATGAAAAAATAGCATGCAAAAATATTTTTGTACAAATATGTAAAAAAATGCAGTCAGCAAATCTGTTTTAGTAAAATGTACATCTGTTTTAGTAAAATGTACTTATAGTATTAAGATCATTCCGCAAAAATCTGGTTCAATTTACATATCTCTCATAAGTACCAATTTCACCATACGATGTTAAACGTTAATCGACTGATAGTTAATACATTTTGACAGATGTTAACACTCCAATCGTCTGTTAAGTAGTTGATGAAATCCAACATAATATCGTACTTTTTGAACAATTCTCTTAGGGTCACACAAAGTTCGTCTGTGAACTTAACCTTTATATAAACTTAGTGTTCGTAGGTGTCTTTTACCTTACTCGCTTGTCACTTATTTTGACGAAACTTTGCCAAGATCCTAGATACCTGACGCTGTAGAATCTATACGAGCGCACGGGTCAAGTTATATGTATTATGATTGTATTAGTTCAAAATGATGATGAGTGGTGATGATGATGAAATTGTAATTAGAGAATTAGAATGTGACAGCATGTGTCACAACACAAAAACAAGTTAGTTGTACATTGTAGAGCAAGTTCATATAGTGTCGATGGCGATATGTCATTATTTAATTAGCAAAGATAAACGAGCAGCAGCGTGCTATCGGGTTATCAGTGTGCGCGTGTAGGGATTCAATTGTAGAAATATTAATATAATTGTAGAAAAGGTTCTACTTCACAATGGCGATAAGTATGTATACTCGTATGAGTCTTTTTATACGGTCTTTTATTTCGATAATGCTGATTTTGTGTCATAAGTGCATACGTACTCGTAGTATTACCGATAATTAAATTATTGACTTATTTACCTTCCTTTTCAATAAGGTTTAATTAAACAATTCGCTTTTTAAGTAGTTATAAATAATAAGATTGAAATTAGTATTATGTATTTTCACAAGACTGGACCTTTGTATTTGCATCTCTATGGTATGATATAAGTATTCGCAGCAATTCAATTTCATAAAAAATAAAAAATATTCGTTCTGCCTAAATCATTGAAAATAACTAAAAAAGTTAGGTACCTATTTTATTGCAATAAATCTTTTCATCGTAAATATATAGATAAAACGTGCATCACTAGTAACCCCTGGTTTCCTGGAAGCGGCGCGGGCGCCGGTCGGATTCTGTCCCGCCGGCCCTTGACTCAGCACTTACAGTTTTTGGGATATTTTATCTTCGACAGAAAAGTCGGAGAATGAGGGTTTGCTAGATACAATCAAAATAGCTACAGCACAACGCTGACCGATTCGGGGTTAGATGATCCAAAGATCCTATCCTATCCTATTTTAATACTAAAATAAATATCAAAGTTTGTATGGATGTTTGGATGTCTGTGTTTCAATCACGCCTAAACCGGAGAACGAATTTGGTTAAAATTTGGCACAGTCCTTGTCCTGGATTGATACACAGGATACTTTTTTCCGAAGAAAAAGCGATAACTTTTACGCGGATGGAGTCGCGGGCAAACGGGTATATCTACCTATAGTTTAATTTATATATATCAATCCGAATTGATCAGTCTTAAGTCAGTCAGAAATTATGTATGTTTTTTACCTTCGAAATTCATACTAATAATTGTCTGGTATGTGCATGAAATACGTGTGTACTTACGTAATTAACAGTTTTAATTTTTTGTGGTTTGATTGATTGATTAGTCAGCGCATATTATAAGTACCTATATTATATCATATCAAACTTTTTTTTTTCGTAAACCTGAGATAACCATCTTTTATCTTTTGAGTGAAGTTCGGCCCCTTTCGAATCTTAAATAAGACAAGCTAAACAAAGCAATAACTAAACTAAATAAATTATTTAAATATTAAATGTATGAAGAAATTAAAATTACGCTACGAATAGCTATGTATGGTAAACTTACCCTTCGGGTTAACGTCATCCATGGCGTAACGGCTGTATGGTGGGGGAGGGGTTTCTGTAAAAGAAAAAAAATATATAAGAAGATTGTCAATACCATGAATCAAATAAATAAATAAAAAGAATTAACTTCTTACAGCTTTTTTATCTTATTGATATTTAGTGACCGATAGATAGTTCCTAAATGATTAAAGAACGTATATTTAGACGTTGCATCGCTGCATCGTTGCTGCTTGCCACAGCAAGCTCCAGTTCCATAGAAACAACGTACAAGTAAGAATAAACCATTTTTCGAGATATTATTGAAGCCAGTTTAAAGGAAAATTTATTTATATTGATAAAATCATAATTTTAAAGCATATTTTGTGTCAAGCGGTCCATGTTGGGCAATTCACTTCTAGATCACGTATCGAATGTAGAGATTAGGCGAAGGACTAAAGTACTAAAGGACTAATATTAGTTATGCGGACGATATGGTGCTGCTGAGTCCTTCAGTATCAGGGCTTAAAAAGCTAATAGGTACATGCGAGGTGTATGCACAACGGCACGGTTTGAAGTACAACGCTACCAAAAGTGAGTTCATGATTTTCAAAGGTAAAATTAAGTGTCCAGCCTACTCGCCAAAAATAATGTTAAACGGAGTTCCTCTGAATTGTGTCACACATTTCAAATACCTAGGTCATATTGTGACCGAGGACTTGAAAGACGATCTCGATATCGAGCGGGAGCGCAGGGCGTTGTCGGTCAGAGGCGGGATGCTGGCGCACAGGTTCGCGCGTTGCAGCGCTCAAGTGAAGCTGACTTTATTTAGAGCTTACTGTCAAAGTTTCTATACGTGCGGCCTGTGGGCTAGTTTCAGGCTGAAGCCCTACAATACCCTGCGAATCCAATATAATAACATTTTCAGGAGGCTGTTTTGGCTTCCTCGATTCTGCAGCGCCTCTGGGATGTTTGCCGAAGCTCACGTAGAAGACTTTTATGCCATAGTACGGAAGAAAACGGCCTCTGTGGTGTTGCAGGTGAGGGGGAGCACAAATAGCATTCTGAAAATGATAGCAGGGAGGTGTGACTCGGATATTCTCCGCCGGTACACCGACCTTCATGTCCTACGACCTTAAACTTTTTTTAATATTAATATACTAACGTAGTTTTATAAGTGTTTTTCTGTAACTAACAAACTATGGATCTGAGAAATCTGAAAATAAATAATTTTTTTTTTTTTTTTTTTAAAGTTGCGGATGTCGGCAAAAGGATAACGCAGCTGAAGTGGAGATGGGCGGCTTGGCTAGGTGAGACCATGGTAGGCGGTCGAGGGCCGTTACAGAGTGGTGGTCAAGATTAGGTTACAGATCGGTGAGCAGACCATTGGCCAGCTCGTTGGTCTGATGACATTTGGCAGACAGTTGGGAAAAAAATTGATGACGTTAGCACAAGATGGAGCAAGGTGGCGTGAAAAGGAAGAGGCTTTTACCCTGCAGTGGATGGATATGGGCTGATATGGAATGATGATATTTTGTTAACAAAAACCAGGCTTATCAATACGAAAATAACATACGATTATGAATATATGAGAAACTGATTAATTTGAGGAAAACAATAAAACGATCTAATTAAAAAAACTCGCTGAACTCGTTTGAAACTAATCGCCATCTTGCTGCCCAAAAAAAAGAATCACGTTAAACAAACAACCGACTCTCGCGCAGCAGGTAAAGATTTTGACGTAATTACGTCGGGAATCAAACCTTGATCGAGCCCGGTACAACCTATACTTTGACCTAGTAAACACGAATTTTATGAGCTTTTTAAGAACTGTCAAGATTACTGTAATTTCATGCGCACGAGTTATTATGGTGGTTAAAGTTGAATTACGGAAACTTTTTTGGAACGAAATTGTTCGTAGGTAATAACTGAAATAAAATGACAGTCGTCTAGCTATTGTCATTGTATACCTATTTAACGTTTTTATAAACATCGTCGTTGTACCTTGAATTGTAGGTAATAAAAGTAAATGCATTCGAACAGTTAATAACAACCCCGTAGGTAGCCTTAACTATACACATATTTTTGTTAAACACTGTATGACTTTAACAACAACATTCAGTTTTTACCCATCGCCAACCATTTGAATTTTGAATTTTAAGTATCTACTTGTATTTGAGTAATAAGAACATTGAATAGGGAATATTGTGACGAGGGCGTTCAAAAATGGTTATTCACGACAGTACTCGGAACTACAAACAGTCGTCAATACCCAAATTCGAATTCAGATCATGGCATTGTCGTTCGATTTCCAGTTTGGCGCCACCAAAAACGTGACATGAATTAGGGTTACTTATTTCTCAACATCTTCGGGACGAGCGAGTGTGATATGTAAATTGACAATGCAACAGTGTACGAGTAAGAAATCGTACTTACTCGGTCTAGTCAATAGTAAATAGGCAAACTATGAATAGTTTTAAGATAAATAGGGCCTGGGAAATAAAAGAACAAAACAAAGCGATACAAGAGACGATATAATATACTACATATACAATATATAATGTCGACAATGTTGATTTTGATTTTAACTTAAGTATAGTACTTAAAATCCTGTCACCGGGTCCCACAACACACAAGGCCAATGCTCAACATTCAGATATCACGCTCAAATACATTATTAACAATTCGAATCATTTTGTTAATGCATGATGAGATGATGACATGTTTCTCAGTACGCGAGGCAGCATCAAAACATTCGACACTCGACCGCCTCGCCTCCCGGCGAGAACCGGCACATAAATCACCTTGTTATTCTTTGACCAATTTACAGACGCGACAAAATGTAAAGAGAATGACTCAGCTGCATACTGAAAGCAGAAAAAGACGACGTGCAAAGTAAATGACCCTAAACGCCTAGCTCACCATTACCAGATATAAATAATATTAGATGTCCGCACACACCCAAAGTATGTGCTCGTACAACAATTGAACTCAAATCTTAACTGACAGCGACCAGAGACGATGTTGACTTGACCAGACAGCGATATACTACCTTCTCGCAACGAAAAGATCGCCATACACATAATAACGTGTATAAATACAAAGTGGCGTGACTGAAATTTCTTTACATACGATTACGTCATAACCACCCGCTAACGCTTACGGAAAGAAGACCCTGCACTAAGCGTAATAAAGTGCAATTTCCTCAACATTTTAATAACAAGTCGTTAGCTCATTTTGCTTTAAAGCTTAAACTAGCTAAACAGCGTAACGTAAAACACATTCTGCGTTACCAAGTTGAAGGTACAGAATGCAATGCGCTGACGTGATATATCGCGTTTCAATTATTGAAGAAATCAGTCAATGAAGAATAGATTCTGTTTAAATTTAGATAGGGTCTAAATTAGATAGGCGTGTGTTGGAATGCTGCCTGATGAGATAGAGAACGGTAGGCGAGTATGGAGCTCGGCATGTGTAATTAATCTGAACATTCAATCTATAGCAATAAATACCGTACGTTGTCTGTCGGTCTGTCCTTCGATCACCGAGTAACTGGTGAACTGGCCAATCTAGCCAACTCCCTTTACTATTAATTGCTTTATCATCGGAAATACCGACGGTTGCTAAACTTTGCATTTTGCCATAAATACATTGCTGCGTAATCTGAAACTATCTGGAATTTTGAGGAATTCTCCTTTTTTTTTAAAAGAGCAGAAGTGTCAAGTGCTTGTTTTATACGATTCAAGTAAACACACTCAGGCGATATTTGAGTACGTATTGATAAAATCAAAAACCATTAGCCCACTTAGCTTCAAGCGTAGGTGTGGCACCATACCCCAGCTAATTTTTTCACACGCTACAACCAAGACTTTACACGTTGACGATGGACAATTCTCTAAAAGGAATGATATATGTGTGCAGAAAGCATTTAATTAAAACTTATCGACATAAGCACGTTAAGTAAAACCGTAATGACAAAACTAGTGCAGATAATCAAATAGAAGATGATGTTACAAGAAACATGATACGTTAACAAAATACGGTGACTAAGAGACTAAGTATGCGGTGTGACATCTGCGAGCCATTTCTCCGGATCTAGGCTCTGCATACGACAATGATACGAGTAACGAGGGAAGAAATCCCGCAAAATAAATAATAGGATTATCTATTTGAGTTAATGTTACATTTATTTTGGTAAGAGGGAAAAAAAAATATTGAGGAAGAAGAGTCGAACTAGTTACAACTTGTTAATGGTTTGGAAATAAAAAACGAGGGCGCTGCTGTTAAGTGTAATGGTTACACTATCAAATTTTTACCCAAACGCTGCTGCCTAGTGTAGCGGGTACTTGTTGGAAATATATCTTTTTGTCAAGCTACGAGATTTCAAATGCTGCATAAGCACACTGTTCATGATAATAGAAAATATAATATATATTGAATTCGTTGCTACGGCAATAGTACAAGAGTAATCATAAAACAAACGCGTAATGTAGTTAAAACATGCACTATAATTACTAAAATATTACGTTTGAATATGTAATAAAAAAGAGATTTAGTGTTTGGCAAGAACATCGTCGTGTACCAACTTACAATATTTTGACTTTTAAATCCGTACAAACGAGCTCCTGGATAGCTTTGAGAATTAATTCATAGGCTAGACATCGCAAATAAAAATGGGATAACTAAATATTAAACAAATAATAAATTCATTTTCAAACACCATAAATCTGGCGAGCTACTGGCGCGATCCGAATGTTCTGGCATTAGTACGGATATTAACTCACGGACGGTGCTTTTGCGCATACGCAATAGAGAAAACTTATCTAAAGCAAATTAAAAAACACAGGAAGAACTTAATAAAGGAAATGAAATAAATTACGTAGTTAACAAAGATATAACTATAAACAACGACGATAATGATGACGATGAGCGGCATCACGGTAAATTAAACAATAATGCCATAGTCGCTCGGTACCCCACCCATCGGCGTAAAGCAAAACAGTTCTAAAATTCAAAAAACAAACGCACGGAGCGCGCGTGTGAATCGCCCGAAATAGCCCGCCCGAATTATAACATGGGTGGCGCCAGCGGCGGCGCCGGCCGGCCGCGGCCCACGCGCACCTCTTCCTTACTTAATGCCAATGAATGTGCCACCACCTGCTGCAATACCAGATCACGACAGCTGTAAGCAGTCACTGAACACCGTGCAATCATCCACTTATCAAAATCTACCTGAATCTTCACAATTTCAGCAATAGGATATCATGCCAAAAACAACCGCATTTTTTAGCATATCTTGCCAAAATATTTGGAATCTCCGAATTTTGAGTTGCAACAGCCAACTTAATAATATCAGTAATTGAAACGTCTCGGACGTTGCCAAGTCCAAGAATTTGCAGGGATCACTAGTCTCGGTGAATCTCTGATGATGAGCGCGATGACGTCCGAGTGCACGTCGGATTGGACCTTGTCATCAGCTAGTCCGCCGGAAGGCGACAAACATGCGCACGGAAGAGGAATTCGACGCCCATGCTAAGATAAAGGTTAAGCTATTTTCGTTCTGCTTAGATGTAAACAAAGATAAAACTTAAAGACGTATTGCGGGACTTGTATATTGACGATATGTTAAGTTTTCACAAACAAAATTGTTGGATAAAGAACAGATCCTTCAGAGTGTGAACATAGACATAAGTAAGCATCCCATATTCATTATAAACTCCATTTTAAACTAACGGCACGAATAAAGAGCCTACGATGTACTAGTTATCTAAGAAAATAAATAGTGTAATATTAGGTCTACGAGTGTAGACAATTGATTATTCGAAATACGAACTTATTTAAGTGAGGAAAAAACGATGACCAAACGACGTCTAGATTGGAAACAAAGATGAAACTAAATAAGGAAGTAAACGTGATTTCACGTGAAGACGAATTACTAATTATAACCATTTATAGTCCAGTATCTTTATCTTTAGGTATGTCTCACAACAGCAGCTCGTAAGAAGAATTAATTAACACTCATTAGTAAAACATCAAATGAGCAGAAATTTTATTTGACCACAACATTTGATTTCTTAAGAATTTGATAGCCTAATGCCGCCAGTAGTGGGACGTGTGTAGTGGAATGTGACTGATCATTAAACAAATGTTAGATTTAATGTGCGAATTCTTACGAGACACATAATTTAGAGATAACGGGGCACTTCAGGATTCAAATTTAAATGAAGAACAAATCCTAGAAAGATACTTTTGTGAACCATAGGTTTGGATATCAATATGGAAGTGAAGAAACTGGAAAACATAACATAAAAACCGTTATAGTAACTAAATAGTGATACAAAGGTAGTTAGATAGTTACAGACTAAAAGATAGGTAACAGTAACACACTCTTTAAAATAGGTGACGTGTTCGGTACTAACTCGGGAACCAACAAGAGAAAGTATAAAAGATATCAAACAATGTCGAGTGCAGGACGCCACGCGCGCCGATAGCTGGCACTTGGAGCTGGGGCCCCTCCGTTCGCTTTGCTAATAAACACGATCATTTTTCCAGTTTCTCAAGCCCCAGGAGTAACCGGTTTGATAGAGGTGCCGCCAGTCAATGGGCGCCGTGACACATGCTGACACTCAATAAATACCTAAATATTTGGCTAACAAGCATTCAAACAAAGTTAGAACTCTGAAACTCGCCATTACGAGTACAACTTCCGCAACCATAAAAAGATAAGCTGTAAACCGTAAACAACTTCTTTTGAAACGCTTCGACGGTAATAAGACAGCCATTCACAAATTCAACAAAACAACCCAAAAACATGACCAGACTACAATGATACAAAAAAAATCCGATCACGAAAATCAAGTTGAGCTTACGTAGTGTGGTGAGCGTACCTGCGTCTGCGCCCGCCCCTCTCACCCGGCCCGGCCCCGCGCCGGCGCCCCTGCGCGGCGCGACATGGCGCCGGCGCCAGTCAGCCGACAAGCAATTATGGCTAAATAAATATCGGCCATGCCGCCTCCGACGCGTCGCTAGCAGATGGATTCTTATACGGTTATATCTAGACGACATCGTTAAATTTTGGACCCTGTAGTAACGGCCAGGTGAAATGGCGTGTGGGCTCGGATACTTGTAATTGGTAGATAACGGCCGCGGTGGGTTTGATGATTAAGTTGATGACTGATTTTAAGCACTCGTCTGGATTAGCGAGTAAACGAGCGCAATGTCTGTGGCAATCTTAGCGCAGTGAGTCGACAGTGTCGCGTCGACGCCTGCCTCGATAAGATAAGGCCCCGCGCGGCGCATGCGTCGACTGGCGTAAGAACATTTACAAATAAAGGTCGGCGGCGGCGGCGCGGCGTGATTGGCGCCGAATCGCGAATAGACGCCTTGGGCATAAACCTAAGGCCGCTTCCTGACTTGGTGGTGCGCGTGCGGTATCGGTGCAGGAAACATTTTATATTGAAATACTGCGCGATTCTTTACCGCGCGCGGTATTTCAATATAGAATGTTTCCTGCACTGATACCCCACCGTCAAGTGAGGAAGCGGCATTAGGCCTTAGATACGTTCAAGCAATTCATGCGAGAGTTTTGCACATATTCACGACTTTTAAACCGAAGATAGAACATACAATGATAAATTCACCGTCGCTAATGCGAATCAATAAACAGCTGCATATAATTAAGGTGAAGATGATGTTAATTACTAATGTAACCAAGAAGATATAATAGAATTAAAAACATTTATCGTTGCTAATGGTTGTTATTATGTATTCAAAAATACTTACACGTTAATACGTATGAAATGTCATATGTAGGTAATTTAAACATTTCTGCCAGACAACGGATTCCAGATGACAAAATGACCGAGTTGTCGAACATCAGGCGTAAACGAAAAAAGAGAAACAAAAGAAAATTGTCAGTTAAAAAAAGCACGCAAGTCGAAAGAATGGCGATTAAGTCGGCGTCAGCGCCGGGTACATTTAGCGTCTGTCTGTGGGAACCGCCGCGAAAGTTGACAAAAACAGTGGCGGCAGGCTTGGCGACGGCAAAAAACCGCACAGGTGAGGTCCGAAGATTACCTTCACAGCGGATGTCCTTTCTTATTGAAACAATCACGAAATTTGAGAAGCTTAAGTAGGCGCGGCTTAAATTTCTTGAAATGCAAGCCATGATTAAGATACCGAAGAAATAATAAATCAACCGACCACGTCAATAATTCAACAAAAGTCATAAATATTTAGTTTATTTAATAAGAAAACACAACAACATCCATTTATAGAAGAAGAGCCATGAAAAAGCTTGAAATTTTACATTGAATACCGCCTAGATTTATCAGATTCATTCTCACGGCTTGGCAGCGCGGCCTTATATAGAAGTATTAAGTATAAGTAAGTATATTTCCTTGGCTTTCTTCTTAATTAATATGCTAACAGGCATTGTCAACACACCTACGTGGCTCCTAAGTACCATACTACACGTAGTGTGGGCGGCGGCGCTGGCTGCGCGCGAGTTGATGTCATGGCCACTCATTACAGAGAAACTGTTACTGTCGAGTTTTTTGACACGCTGGATAGGAATGGAGTAGAGTTTCAATAGTTTGAAACAAAGATGAGTATAAAGCATGAGCTTTGAGAGCATTAAACATAGGACTCAGGAGTTCTTAATTTTAAATACCAAGCGACAGAAGGCACTCAATATTGTGTGCGCAATTGCTATAAAACATCCTTTGTATTCGTAATAAACAGAGTCTACCTATTAACTTGAATTGAACTCATGTAAAATAAGGGAATCTTTGAAACCTCTAAAAGAGAACGAGATCGAGAGAGAGAGAACGAGAGAGATCAGGCGTAGCAACATTTATTGAATGTTGGTTGCATCTCTTAACCAATTATTAAAAGCCCAAGTAGTAGCTCCACAAATTGTATAAAGAACTTCTTAAAAGATTATTTATCATTATTTGCATCGTTTATCAAGACACGATACGAGCTATATTTAGATATTTAGATGTAGCAGATATCCAAAATAACAATTTATTACATAATATGAAACGTAAAACAACGTGATAAAATCATACGACCAAAAATTACATTCGTAATACTTTAAATAGGGTATTGGAAGTTCTATGCGATTTAAACAAAATTTGACTCCCTAGGAGTCTGCACTCTTTTCTTTACCTAATCGTAATACCAACATTTTATGAATAAAAAAAACCTTACTATAACAATAGGAAATTACGTAGAACTTTGATTTTGCTTTAAGTCTAGTGCTGACATAGAGCGTTGACGATAATCCACACTTGATAGGCCCAAGACTAAAACGATGCCGTGGATATGGTGTCTTCGGTGAAATACAGGAAATTGGGTTCTAGAGGTGCAAATATAACACGAAGAATTCTTTGCTTTTGGAAAGATGGGTCAATACTGTATCAGCAAACCAAGGGATACCAATATGGGTATTAAAGTAGTAAAAGAATCTGTTTCATGTTCAGAAGACTATGAGAAACATAATAGCAAAATATTGACGAAACAATACCTAGATTCCATACCTAGAACCATTCAGCTGTATTTTTCAAATTTAGTAACTGTTATCAAATTTACAAGTCCGAATGAATGTAATAAAAAATAAACATTTTATTACAGAACCATAACATTAGGTGATTACACGATCAGAGGTAGGAAGAAACGTGCTAAAATCCTGTTTACTGTTGTATACTGTTTATGAACAGTACTGTTCAAGCTACCATGATAATTTGTATTTTCCAGAAGGAAATCTATAAAAAGCAAATGTATGTACAAGTCCGTCTCAACTTGGTAGCAATTATTAAAACAAAAAGGTCGTCTGATGTACAAAGACCGGCGGCAGTATTGCCTTGTCGGGCGAATTAAAATGTTGGAGCGTGCCTTTCACAGCACCAATACGGCGCCTGCCTTATGTTTTTAATATAACATATTTCCAATTCGATGAGGTAAAAAACAATATTGTAGTGTTGTACGTTTTTAGGGAGTACGTGTAATGTTTCCAATACTGCAATCCCGCAATCAGTTTTTAAGCGATGTAATGCTGTCTTACTAAAGCTTGAGAGCTTAAGAAAATACCATCCTTGTTTCGAAATATAGTCTACAATTTGGTGTTACCCAACTGCACATGTCTAATTTTTACGCATTTTATAATTTCATTATCAAAAATTAATTCAACATCATCTGTATCTCGTTCTCCAGCCTTCTTAAATATAATTTTAAGTAGATATAAACGAGACAATAAAATAGCCTTTAAATTCAAAAACCCAGTATTTTTTCCGCTTTGCAGCTGGATATCGCGTTGACGGCGCTCGAGGCGCGTCAGAGCGGCGCCGGCGCCGTGACCTTGTCAGCTTATCGCCGAGTGACCCTCGCGAGCACAGATTAGGTGATACTTTAGGGTTGACTTGTGCTGGTGATGATGATGCTCACAATGATGAAGACTCTAGACTATGTATTTAATTTTATATAACTAATTAGTTTTTTTTGCGAACGTTATTCTTCAATTTGGTGATGAAATAAAAATGAAAGCCCCAAAATGTTCAATTCCGTAAAACTGTTATTTTTCAAACAAGAATTTTAATGATAAACGCAGAATAATAATAAATGTAATCAAAATAATTGCAGTCAAGCTAAAATACAGCAAGCAATTGATATTTTGACCGAAGTGTAATATTTACGAGTAAAATTATATGATGACTATATCAAGTTAATTATATACACTAACTAGAAACGATTGCTGTAGCGTTTAAACCGAAGTTTAAATTCAGTTATGACCATCAGGGGACAATCTTACTTTTGATATACTTCAAGCCAAACTCTGGACTAGTACTTTGTACTTTATACTAGACAACGATAAACATACTAATACAAAGATTGTGTGCATATATAGGGGACATCTAAGATTCAAAACCAAATACTATAGCTCATCACACAAATATTTGTAGTTTAACCAATGAAAAATTAAATAATAATAGAAAAGAAGATACAGATAATGTAATAGGCAGTATTAAGACTTTAAAACTCTAAAATGGTGTTCCTTGCGCAGGCGCCGACGCAATCCCAATTGTCAATGAAACGTTAGATTTGAAATTATAAGTTCAAGGTTTAATTTGTGATCTAAGTGTGTAAAGTAAGCCAGATGGCATTCTCGAGCAAAAAGCAGTAATCATAAAAACTAGACCCTTTAGATTTTGTTTGAAACACGTTCAGCGACGCTGATGTAAGAACTATAAATAGATGGTCGAACGGAAATGTTTACAATCTCTCGTGGATAAAACGAATCTAACTTTTAATCACTGATAGGTACAGATGCGTTTGAATATGAAGTCTATGAACTTAATGTTGCGGCAAACAATTGTGCTTAAGATATCCATTCACAATTGTGTCAATGTGGGGTCATTGTGACCAAAAACGGTATTCTTTTATCAACCACCGATCGGCATAAGTCAAATCACGACTCTGGCAACACTTAGAACATAACCAAATAAAAGAAAGCAACGTCCATTGGAAATGACGTCAGAAAGACGTAACGACACTGATAGAGACAGACAGTAGCGATAACTAACGATAACAATTTGCTCTGATATCGATGTAAATGGCGTGGAGATACACGTGAATTGAAATTCAACAGACCACAAACAGAAACAACTTCGAATCCTCCTTGAACGAAATGTGGAACACAGTGAGAACAGATTTGATAGAACTGAGCACTTCCTCACGCCTCCTAGCGTAGTACACACGATCCACTGAGATTCGACACTGTTTACTTCACTTGTTGCTCGGGTCAACGGCCGGCGTATCACATACCGGGTTCGCAGAGTCGGCTCCAATGATGCGGGTTGCAGCAGGCTTGTTCGGAGCAGCGCGGTAGTCGCCTCAATTCGCTGAGGGTTTTGAGGTCGGAGAATCTGAAGGCGCGTGCGACGGTTAAAGTGAGTTGCGGGTTTGATGGGATGCAGTCTGAGCTTGGTGGGCCTTCGTCTAAGGCTCTGATGAGGCGTCTGAGGGTGTCGTCCGGGAGCGGAGGCGCGCCGGCAGCCGCCAGCCGCCGCCGCAGCGCGCGCCTCCGGAACATCACATGCCGGCGTCGGCGTCACAAGCCGTGGCCGCGCCACGCACACTCTCTGCACGACATAGCTGGCCGCGTGCGTGCACTCGACTGCCGGAGCGCGCCGAATGAACGTTGACGCGATGCAGTGGGGTTGTCAGAGTTGGAGTGATGGGGCCCCGGAGTTTAAACACGTTTTAGCGACGGTCATTTTTTATAAGCCTTTTTATACGTTAGGCACGTTTTATTACTTTATAATTTTGTGATAAACTGAATGTGTAATAAGGCACAATACAGCCAGCATAATACAGCCTTGTCAGATCGAGATTTCACCAATAAAATTTACGAAATACAAAATAAATCGAAATCACAAAAATAAAAATTAAATCATTATTTGGTGTTTGATACAAAATTTAAGTAGAGATAAATGCTGTAACTGGAACTGGCTGTCAACAATTAAACATTTCGTATAAAAATAAATAATGTTCTTTTGAAAAATATAATTTGGTTTTACTGACATGCGACTTGTTGACTTGAGATTACTGGCTGGATTATGTTAGAAATATTTAAAGTGCTTGCTCAATTTACAAGTTACTTTGACCATTCAAATAAAACAATGATACCTAAATCAGTCTAATAAAATAGCTGTCACCAAGTACATCCCCCTAAAGTCCACACCAAAAATCCCCCAAATTCCACCAATTTATTTTTGCCTGGCAACTCCCCGGCGGGTGTAGGCGCGACGGGAGACGCGCGGGGGGCTGGCGCCACCGGCGGCGTCAGGTGTTCGCGCGTGTGTGCGTGCGGCGCCACCAGAAGATAGAGTGGGAAGATAGAAGGGATAACATTGTGGTGTGTTTATAGGTAGTTGATTGTAACCGCTGTGAGGCAAGGTTCATTGTAATTTAAGTATTAGTTCACTTTATATTTAAGCAACATAAATATTATGATACTTTTGTTTAAAAAATATAATAGAGTAACTACTTTTGATTGCATGTTAATCTGTACAATATTCCAATATCTTTAAATTAGAATTAAAAATCACACGTCGCATGTTTTGTATTCTTAAATTTTGTACTTATTATTAAAATCGCTTTTTTTTAATTATCCTGCTATTCCCAGAAAGTAAATTAACGAAAACAACCATGTTTAAAAATCATTATCGTTACCTACTACAAAGTTCGCCTAACGATTAGTTAAATAAAACAAATTAAACTACAAGTGCACACACACACATATATTAAGCACATCCATTGAAATTTAATGTATTGAATGCAAACCTACGACGCACCCATATTACAAAAATTTTCGTTTAGATATTTACGTTAAAAAAAATAAAAAAGATAAAAGATATTTATTCAGTAAGTAGGCCGAACGTGCACTTTGACATGAACACGTTTGTTTATATATATTTAAAAAAAAACATCTTTATTCTTGTTGTTGTGGTACCGAACAACTTCCTGGTCGTGGCACCGCATCCTTTCTACCCCGCTGCTCTTTGGCGCGTCCGTCGTCCGGAATGCGCGGCTAAAGACACATCAAGTTAATAAATATCGCCGCTCCTGCGAGATCGCCCCGATCTGACCGGCGCGGGTTCGAATCTCGCCACGAGCAAATTAGCCAATTTGACATTTCAACTGTATTGCACTAAAATTATTATATTAACTTAGTATAACGGCCTATAGTTTACTAAATTAGACGACAAGTCACATATTTTTATTTTAGGCTTAAAATAGGATTGCGATCGTGAAGTAATAAATAGTTTAACTTTTGAACAAAATCAAACGCAAGTATGAAGCACCGTTATATACAAGTGTTGAGAGCGGTGTGCAAATAGATCAGGACTTTATTATCAAAGTTATAAAGACTTGTTTTCACCTGTAAAAAATATGTTACATCTAGCCGGTAACAAAAGCGAGCGATGGGCTTGAGTCGTTTTGTGCAGGCAGCATCAAACAGCTGATAGGCAAGGCTGTGAATAGAGCCAGTATTTAAATACATCTTAAAAAAAATTAAGACAAGCTAGCGATAACACTCTTAGCAGCTTACTTCAACTCCATACTCCTTTTATTTTACAAAATTTCAATTGACACGCTTTTTCTCTAGCTTTAACTTTTGTAGAATGCGACTTGTTTAACCTTAAGCGACCTTATTATCAAGATAGTAAGGCTGCGTTTACACATATGCTATAGGTATCTAGCCGATAGAAAATTACCAAAAAGTTTTTGAACGGTCCTAAGTATAAAAATAAATGCCTCACGGACATTTATTTGCTCACGCAATAACATGTTATTATGTGTTATAATAGTCAACGTCATAAAAAGATAATCACTTTGTGTGTGTGTCCCTGTCGCTTTCACTCGTTAGACAATTTTATTTACCTGTTCCATCCTGACGTTAAAGCGACAAACTGATATTTCTTATGACGCTGACTGTATATTATCTACTATGTACATAGAATAAAGACCAAAAACTGCTACTTAATTGCAAAATTAATTTAAATAATTAAATTAATTCAATTCAATTCACTTGACAGTTGGTAAAATAACATTTCTTTTAGTGACAGTTAAGATAAGGTTCAAAGTTAAACCATTTCAAAATTTTCCAATACATTCCAGGCATTTCTTTGCGAGCTGGACTCTGGATAAGCAATTTTTTTTACTAAGTACAAAGCGGAAAATTGTTCCAAGGCGTAACGGGCGTAACATATTGTCGAACAAACTTGACAATAAAAAAAAATATTAGCCATGTACAAATAAAAATGAGCGTGCAAATTTATTTTTTGTAACCAATGTAATTGGGCATATCAAAATATACGCTAGGCAGGTTTACACTATTATCATAATACAACTGGTAGACGTGAATTTATTTTGAAGATTCAGTGATATTTTTGTAAAATAGTGTAATATGCCTATTGATTTAAACTTCAATTCTGTTACCGTCGCTACAACGCGTCTTGCGTTAGGTACATTTTTCAGAGAAAAATATTCATTACAATTTTTACTGCAACAACACATGGCGATATAGCTTCCATCTAATATGCTTAAATTAACATTTTCCGTCTTTTTCCGGCCGGAATGACCGGAACAAACAATAGTAATTTGTGTTTTCCAAGTTTGGACTAAGTTGGCGCCCACCGTGGGGCCAACGCGATGTTTTGAACTTGGACATATTTTATCATTATTATTATTAAGTGCTTGATTTGTCCCACTGCTGGGCAAAGACCTCAAAGAAATATTTTAAGAAGCTTTATTTTAATGTTCATTAAGTAAAGAAAATATTTCTTACTGTTTTAAATATGCTTAATGTATTTACGATGAATAGTTGTAAAACAAGGTTGCGATTTTTTTGTGTGGCTCTTAAATCAGATTACAAATGATGGAAAACGATTGTATATTTATAAAAAGATAAGTTTAAGAGATATCGAGGTAGGAAGTACGTACATTCAGAATGTATTTAATAATAATAATAATTCACATACCTGTTTCCATCACTTCACATAATAGTTTATAAACATCAGAAAAAACATCACTCAAAACATCACAGCCGAATAAACTCAAAAGTCTACAAACATTTAACCTTAAAAACTTCATTTAATATTTAAACACGTCAATAAACATTAACTTATACTATTTTATTAAATTCAATATTCTAATATTGTCGAGAAAATTCGTGGAAAACCAGATGGCGCGGCGTGCGGACTTGTCGACGCCTGAGGAGGGAATGGCGGGAAAACGCGAGAGCCTGCGTATTTATGCGAAAAGTTATGAATGAAACCTTCCGTCACCGCTTTATGGCCGCTGTAAACTTTAGAGATGAATACAGTTGTTTACGGTCGTTGACGAGTTTATGGAGTAAAGTTTGAAAAGTTGAAGCCCTAGTTAATCTGCAAAAAATATGATTTCCCATATTTCTCTTTGCTAAACGATTAGCAATATGTTTCGATGTTCTAACAATAGTTTTTCGTGCCTAAAAATAAGTGTTCGAGTACACATATAAATATTTATACTAATTTCTGACCCTAACGTAGCTAATATCGTTAATACGAAACTGTATAATTATTTGTTTTTAAAACGAAGATAATTTTACACAGAGATGCCTCCCAACTATACTCATAGTTGGGGGCATAGAATGTTGATTAAAACGAATTAAAATCTTAGACAATCTCTCTCAATAAGGGCTTAAACTGATATTGAGTGCCATCACCCTCTCAAAATGTGTCAGAAACTAAAGTTTTCTATAACTTAACGTTTACTTAGTCTACGTGTTTTGAGATGGATTTCACTCCCAAGATCAATAAATACGGCCCTAAGACGTGCGTGCTTTTTTTATTGTAAGACTGATATCTTTGGTTATTTTTACGTGTCCACGACGTTTCCAACTCGTGCATACTGGTACTGTGATCACATTAAGACACAGTTTATAAATATTAGCGATAGGTAAGAAACAAACAAGACTCCGGGGCCCGGCGACGCGGCGGCCGGCGCCGGCGCGGCGTGCCTCCCTCCGGCCAATTCGGCTCCCATACACACAATAAAGAAACGTTACAAGTCACATGTAAACAACGGACCTTCCATACATAGAAATAAAACATTAGACATGTGTAAACAACACTGTCGCAAAATAATTTTCACGGGCGTCCAACGATTTAATTAGTTGTGACTTGTGAACGTTTGTCAACTGAACAAATTTAATTTGCGATTTGCTATTCTATTTTTATGGCAATAAAGTGTTTCTTCTATAATTGCAAAATACTAGCATTTGCCCGCCATTTTGTCTGTCAAAGCGAACCCGTTTGACGAGAACTATACGTTTTTTCGGGATAAAAACGTATCCTAGATTATAATCCGGGCATATCCCGTGTGCTGAACTGCGTGCCAAAGAGCGTCCATGACTGCCAACAAATGATTTTGTCACCAGCCCAGCATAATATATTGATTGATCGTATCGAAAGTGGATCCAAGTCAGGGTGTTGATAGTTTTACCTGTCATTATCTCTTGCTTGAACCGTAATGGTTGCCGAAACCTTAATATATGAAGAATTTAAAAATTAAAGGAATTCCCTTACTTACAAGTGACTTTGTTTATTAAAATATTTTTTTCAAGGTGTCTGTTTGTCTGTGCCGCACCGCCAAGGCCTCTTTCTTGAAAAAGATTTATCCTAAAGGTGATTCTTACCTGGTTTCATGAAAATCGGTAAAGCGAATCTTGATTCGGTTTGACCTGATAACTCTTGAGTTATCAGTTCAAATAACCAGTTCAGTTCAGAGTGAAGCTCTTTGTTATTCTTAATTTAGGGTTACTTATTGTACCTACTTTACGTCGACGATGCATCATCCAATTGTCAACGTAATCTTCCATTTTGAATGGCAAATTATAAATATTATAATAATGTGTGTGTAAGTGATCAATAATTCGCTATATTCTTTGTTAGGTAAGAAGAAGAAACAAACAGTAGGTGACCGGGCGGCGCGGCGCGGCGCGGCGGCGCGGAGCCGCGACGCCGGCGCGGCGCTCGGGTACACGCGCGCGGGAAACAACCAGTTCACTCACTCACCGTCGCCTAACCTACAAATGTATATATGTACGCTAAATAAAAAAGATTTGCAACGTTTTAAAAGCTTTGAAATCTATATAATTGTTAGTTTCGAATGGAATGAATGTATAACAATCATTCATAAAACCACAACATACAGTTACGAATGTTTAATTTGGGAACCATTTCAAAAAAATATTGGTTGAAGTTGTCAATGTCACGAGATGCCAAGTCATTTGTAACTTACAGGAAACTCCACCTTATTGCTGTAGAATGTAAGATTGACTTTGGACCTAAAGTGGGTCCCAAATTAACGTTCGTGACTGTACCGATTTACTCGTCTTTTTTTCCATAGATAATTTACGATAAGATAGTACATTTAATTGAACCATCCTCATCATCATCATCAACAGCCGCAAGACGTCCACTGCTGGACAAAGGCCTTCCCCAAAGTTTTCCACAACGACCATATTAGTTATTATTTTTTTTAATTCATAATTACAAGTAATAATTTCCCTTGATTCTGAAATACTAAATTAAGGAAACGTTTATATTATGTAAAAAGTGAAGCTAAATATTAGCCTTCTCGTATTATTGAAATATAAAAGCAAACTTATTCAACTTGCATGCCTCTGTTCTACATTGTTTTAACTCATCTTGCTTCTATATCGTAAGCATATTGTTGATATTATGGTAGTTTTTATTCCCTTGACAGTAACAGCTACTGTAAAGGCAACTATATGGTTTTGGTACAAATATAACAAGCAGGATTAGCTGAAAAAAAATTGTATAGACCTCCTTATTGAAACTGAAGCCAGCAAATACGTTGATCAAGAGTATCCAAACGTGGCAAGTTGCATCCGCCCCCGCGGTGCCGCACGCATGAAAAATTATCATCTCGGGGATCGGACCCCGCGACACTCGATCAACCCCCATTACGAAATCGCTCGTAAACATTCTATTGTTGGGGAGATGTACTGCGCTAATCGTAGAGATTATTCGAATGAATTTAGACATGGTATACCTAAACAAAAGTTTGTTTGCTGGATAGTTCTTCCTTTTGGCCTAGTCATTTTATTTAGAGATGTATTAATTTAGATAATTTGGCCGCTATAACTAATTGAGATATTTTGAAGATAATAAAAAAAAAGGCTTTATTGTGAGTGGAGGCCTGTGCCCAGCAGTGGGAGTATATAAAGGCTGGATTATTATTATTATTATATATTGAAAAAGTGAATTAGAAGTCCTTATAAATTCTGTTACCTTAACAGTTTTCCGAAATAATGCCTCATTTTTTAAATAAATATGACCATTTTCGATTAGTGAAGGTAGGATAGTACATATTAACTTATTAGACGACGCGGTTAGCCTAGTTGGTAGTGAACCTGCCTACGAAGCTAGCGGTCCCGGGTTCGAATCCCGGTATGGACAAATATTTGTGTGAAGAACGCGAGTATTTGTTCCTGAGTCATGGATGTTTTCTATGTATTTAAGTATGTATTTCTCTATATAAGTATGTTTATCGTTGTCTAGTACCCATAGTACAAGCCTAGAGCTTAGTTTGGGACTAGGTCAATTTGTGTGAGATTGTCCCGTGATATTTATTATTTATTATTATTATTATTTATTAAAAAAAATAAAGAAATCTAGAATTATACCGAAAAAACTGAAATTAATTTTACAAATGACGTGGCTTACTATAGCCAAATAAATATACGAGCAAGCAAATACGAGTATAACGCAATTTGTAAAAAACTTCAGTAAAATATGACCCCGTCCAAATTAAGTTTGCAGGCCGACGCAATCAAATTGTTTGCGATAAACCGCAAAATCAACTTTGCATACTCATTGATTTTTATCAAGTTTATTGTGTGTGCGTGTTTGTCTGTCACAGTTGAATGTCTCGGAGGACAATAGGCACAGAACCCGGATTTGGCATAGTTCCCAAGTAACAAATTACCTACTGCTGATTACAACTAATTTTGCATTCATTAGTTCATTACGAGTATTAAAATTATTAGCGCTTCTGTGATAATAATATTGGTCGTTGGATAAAAGTGTTTTACACCGGAGAATTCATTTAAACCTTGCGAAGTAGCGTCAAATGTTACTTTATCTTCATCATATCGAAATATAAGGAATGTATGTATTTGCATATAAGGAATGTTTGATTTAAAACTTAAAATTTATTTTCAAA
The DNA here is from genome assembly GCA_963241965.1 of Tortrix viridana. Classification (NCBI taxonomy): domain Eukaryota; kingdom Metazoa; phylum Arthropoda; class Insecta; order Lepidoptera; family Tortricidae; genus Tortrix; species Tortrix viridana. The sequence goes on from OY725181.1 coordinate 8,210,440, forward strand.
ACATATTCATATATTCAGAAATAGGCTGACCCACATGCTTATTGTCAGATTTATGAAATAATGATACGAAAAAGTTTTTGACAAATTATACATACTTTTGTCTTTCTCATAATAATTATTTGTCATCATAACTTTAAGTTTTTCTGTACGATAGACATCAACGCGTCGCGAATTCGCATAATATTTACAAAACGAAAAATATTGGGGGGACTAGATTCTATTATGTTCGTATAATGTCATGTAAGTTCTATCTTGGTGTTTCATGACAAAAAGCACTAGCTAACAACTATATTAGTAATTTAACGGCTGAAATAAGTACACACAAATAACAAATGCTCACAGAAGTACGAGTAGGTGCTCGTACACAATAAAAACCAGAGAAAACCAACACTGTGATTCTGCGAAAGCATCATATCGTATTCGACGGCTAAATGGGCGGTTGTCGAAAAAAAGTGTACATCGTTATGGACAAAAATTAAGAAATTTTAACTTTTCCACTGCGTCAGAAAATTAGTCATACATTTAGTATCGTTCATTTTCGTGACGAACCGGAAAAGTTAAAATGTCTTAATTTTTGTCCATAACGATGTACACTTTTTTGAAAAACGCACGAATATGTGATATTGCTATTTTGTTTCATTATAATAATTAATATTTATACTGAACCAGTGCATAAATAACGAATAGCACACCTCTCCCAATTCCCCCCAAAAACTACCTTAAATATAATTTAAAGTGGCATGATTTGGTCAAATAAGCCTTGTACACATTTGTTTTTATATTAAATGTTACTGTTTTGATTCACGATTAAAAGCATTCGTTTAATTCACTCTGGAAATCCCGAATGACGGGAAAGGGACATGTCGCGAGGGCGCCGGCGCCGGCGCCGATGAATAACATTCATGGGCTTATTAGACTACGCGGTATTCACACAGTCTAACTGGAGAGGGGAGTTAAGTACGCGGTGCGTGGGGGAAATCAGCCGACCGATACTATGAAGCCAGAGGTTTCGACCTTTGTTAGAAGAACCAGGAAAAGGTAAAATACCTGTAATACATATTTTGACAGCAGTCCGAATTAATAATCACTAACTGAAACATTCCTTCAAATACACGAAAATATCACGACTGCAATAATTTTGTACCACACTACTTTAATACTATTTTAGTGCTATGTAAGTATTATTAATTTTAACCTTTATAAAATAAAATACAAAAAAATTAAAGCCAGTCTGATTAGATTTAATCAGTTCACACAATTTTATTTAAATAAGAATTACAAAAATTTCAGTGACAATAAATCTACCGTATGTATGAGTACACGCACATCTACAGGGCCTATATTCTACTTTGTATTTTTCCAAGTAGTCAGTAATAAGACTGAATTAGGAGTAAAACGCAGGGGAATAGACGACTAGGTTTAGCTAGAGTTAGCATGGCATCGTGTTTTCAGGTTTAAGTCTGATAAATTTTTATAAAACTGGATCTAATACGGACATCGTTCGTAAATAAATGATAATTAATTAAAACCCTAATAGCTAAAATCTAATCTTGGTGCCGTAACAATGTCAAGGTAATTCTTATATCATTAGCATAAGGGTTATTATCGTTTAGGTATACTTAAGCAGCGAGTAGTAATTGACGCTCGGGCAAAGACCCAGTAAATCACTTCTAAATTGGTTCTGAGGTGTTGACAACAAACCGCACTCATAAGTGAGATCATTTTATAGTACAGCCAGACTGGTTTAAGCGCAAAAAAAGTTTTATTTAAAAAAAAAGCCGACTATTCATGACAAACTCTCATCAGATTTGCATATGTGTATGCAATATCAAATAAATCCGATGATAAGTTTATTTGATGAAACTAAATTAAAAAAAAACTTAACATACATATTTAACATACATATATTTTGATTTAATAAAACGTGTTTTGTTTTGTATAAAGAATAGATCCGTTAACAGTGCTTTAATAATTTTATATGTCGTAGCAACTCTACGGGTGCTACGTGTGCTACGGGGCTACGACTACTAAGATTAATACGTTCTCCATTTGTTTTAATTAAGATTATTTTTGGATTGTTAAATCTTATTAATCACTTATTAAGTTAATTCATTCATAAGTTGTGCCATTTCTTTTGTATTATCTTTCCGTGCTGTAATTGTATGCGGTGTTGAATAGAGAGTATTTGGTATTGTATTTTATTGTAAGTTGTTGACGTAAGAATTTATCGAAATATTATATGTCAACTGGTAGACAATGCCATTAGGCATTAAGTTCACCTTTTGTACCTACTCAAATTTGTATTTTTGTGCAATAAAGATTAAATAAATATATAGACACTTCCCTTAAGGTTATTGGAAGTACTCTAACAGCTTTGTAAATGTCTAATTTCTGGATCGATTTGTAAAATGAACCAGTTGTTTGTGTTATAAAGGCACCAGTATTACAAACTATATGAAACGTTGTCGTTAAGTGTACGTTTTTTTTAACTCCTCATAAGTAATATTTATTAATATTCACTTAAAAAGGGGCCAGCTTCATACACATTTTAAAATCCACGAGCGACTGTACTTATTAATAATGATTTATTCAAATCACTGGCCTGATTTACGAGCTGCAACTGCGGAGTCATGCGCATCAATCGTCATCGGGAACGGAGTCAGTGCCAGAATGTTTATACAGCATGCCTAAAATAATCAGTTTAGATTTGTGTTAGTGTCTGGATGCAATGTTTGTTTACTAAAAAGATAAATGCTGAGATTTTGTCTCTTTGATATAAGGTTGGATAAAATAGCTATGATGATACTGTCGTCTAAAAGAAAAATGCACTTCATGAGTGCGACGTCGAGATGCGTCGCATGATTTGTATCAATCAAAGTTGATAAGTAGTAGCAATAATATTTTTTTTTGTGATTAAATTTAAAAGTTTATGTAGGTATCTAAAGTCTCGATAAGCTTGTATGAAATCAAAACGTTTATTTACAACAATAAGGCTGTGTTTCCACAAGCGTGTGCGAGGAAAAATCCACCAATGGGACAGCTGCGCTGTGTGGGGCTAGTAAAATAAAGTAATCACATACCGCTTTGGCTGCCTTGCAAAGCTTTGGTGGAAACGCAGCCTAACAATCTTGTAAGAAGCAACCATTTTTTGAGGAAGAATAAATTATATCGATATTACTATCAACATATAGATAATAAGTTCCCAATCCGCACTGGGCCCGCGTGGGAACTATAGCCCAAACCCACGCATTGTGAGTGGAGGCCTATGCCCAGCAGTGGGACGTATATGGACTGGATTATTATATTATTATATATAGATAATATTCAAGGATAAAGAAATATCCTTTATTATCATTTCATTTTAAAATAAACAATCAATGTGTATTATTTTTTATTTTGAAATAGATGGATATTCACTAATCCAAGAGTTAAATAGATTTTTACGTGGGTTTTTCCTGGGCGGCATGATTATTTTGGACTACGTGGCAATCGTAGCGGGATATTACTTCATGTTTTTATTCTAGCATATGCATGGCACTGACAGTAAATTGTCTGATTTTAATTAAAATGACATCCGTACACTTGTATTATCTTAAAAGGCTCGATATCAGACATGATATTGAACCTCTGTATAGTAATTGAAGATTTTCAATCAGCACATGTATACGTATAATATCGACATCTTATTTATCGATATCAAATCCCTAGAACATGCCCGGAGTTAGCACACGTATGGATATTATCGGTAAAGCATTTAAAATTTCACTGAGTGAGGGTACGAAAATACTTACCCACTGGCAGCTCTGTTTCGACAAGGTATTCGACTCCGGCTACAACCTCTTACTTTTCGGAACTTATGTGGCAACTTGACTACAGTTTACCACATGCTTTTCAGTAAAGGAAAGTATATTGGGGAAACCAGACCACATTTCCAAATCCGAGCTTCACATTTCCAGGATAAGTAGATAATTGATACAAGAATTGATCGTAGAAACGTATTAATTGTATGTAGGTACCTACGTGGATGCTTGTTTACGCTGGCACGGGCAGCGCCGGCAGGGCGGTACATCGCGGCGCCTCGCAAATAATAAAATAATAAATCTGTTACGGTAGAGAGTGATTATTAATATTATTTTCTAGATAACTGAAAGTGGAGGGGGACTGGGGGAATGACCGTTACCGTTTTTATATACCTACCATATACATAAGTAACTGTCTGTATATGCAGGGTGAAATGGGAGACGTGATCAGAATTAAGTAAATCTAGCTCTTAATGATTAACTATTGTTTGTTATTAATTCAACAACATTATTAATAATAATAATAATAAAATATTTATTTCAGGCATGTCCATATTATGTTAGTTACAATGAAGCTTGAACCTATGTTAGAATAATTTAATTAAATAGTAATAATTTAATTTAATTATTGCAGCGACTACATTTTTTTATTTACTTTAAATAATAAAAGCAAAAAATGTTAATGTTTCACGTAAATATGGTTGTACGCTTGGTTGTACGCTTGGTTGTACGCTTGGTTGTAGGTACAGGGTTAGTAATGCATCACTGAATTAGATAAATTCAATTCTGATTACGTCTCCCATTTCACCCTGTATATCAAGGTTAGGTTCACTGTTAAGGGAAAAGTTAGCAAACATTCAATACACACACACACAGATTATTAAGCATTACCGGGAGTTGAACCCCGGACCGCAATTTTTCAGCTCTACCAACAAAGCCAAACGTGCCATAAAAATATTTTAAAATGTTTCGACTCATTACCACTTCTAACGCCGCGTCGTATTACATGAAGAGAGATTTGGTCCAAGAACCAAGAGAGCAGAGTGTTACGTCATAGGGGTCGTTGTATGTACTTTAGTATTTTTTTTATTTAGCGAAAGCTGCGTACCTATTCAGTGATCATATCATATAATGCAATTGCGACGGGAAATTAAAAAAAAAAAAAAAACGTATACTAACATTTTTAAAACAAATTCTATTAAAAAAAACTTGTTCCCTTTGTTGTAAATAGTTACAAATACTGAGGTTGTAAGTAGTACATTTGCTTCTTTCTTTCAAGGAGACACCTACGCTTACCTTAACAATATGAACAAAAACTTTTACAATAATAGCTGATGAGTCTTCTGTTGTAACTTGATAGGATAGGTTCAATGCCTCGACCAGGTTGCAGAAGAAACGTTTATATCTCGAAAGATGTGAAAAACAAATGAGTCATGTTAGATTTTTTTGACAAAAATAGCTAGGTAAATTAAAAACGTAATAAGTAGGTAATCTTTGCTGAAGAAACTGACACCTAACCTTTTACAAAGTCAATGTATTGGCGTACCGCTGTAGAACCCTTTCGCAATAACAGGCTACCACACAATCTTTAGTAATCTAGTGTTTCATTCAAATTATTATTTTTAACTGTGTTTGTTTGCTTACGATCATAATGATCCGCTTGTTCATATGAACCCTTCTTAGATAGCTATGCATATCAATAAAGTAGTTAAATCAGGTAGTTAATAAATAATTTTACAGTAATATTAATATATGTATATATTTCGTTTAGTAACCAAAGAAAGGTGTTCGTGTTTTCTTATCCATGTAACTTAACAATATAACATTTTATCAATTTCAGTGTATCGTCAAATCCCGGGTTCCCCATTGTGACTGTGCCCCTAGACATTAAGGCAGGGAATCAATAGGACCCCCTAAATAATAGTGGCACTATTGCCATGCAATCCAAACACTCAAAAACTATTGGGCAGTGTTGCGCGGCCAGCAAACCAGCGGACACGGCGCGGGAGCGGAGCGGACCTGGGCGCCTTGCCAAGATGCATTATCTTAACTGAACGATTTTAAATCGACAATATTCATATAATTGGCATAAGCGACTAACGCGACTGATCGTTGGCTTACGTTAATTAATTCCATACATTTTAAATATCATTTTGCGACCCGTAACATCTGCAAAAATTAAAGAATTTGTATAGTGTTTACGTAAGGGACGATTTCCACCGACCGGACGGCACGGCAACGGATTTTACAATCTTTAAACGAAATTAAACTGTCTACACATTAATTAAAGTATATATTAGAAAGTAGCGCACAGCCTCTTGACAGCCGCGTCACGCTGTCAAGCGGGCTTGGTAATATAGACTTTAATTACTGTGTAGACAGATTAATTTCGTTTAAAGATTGTAAAATCCGTTGCCATGCCATCCGGTCGGTAGAAATCGTCCCTAAACTGTAGTGCGTTGGCTTGTGTCATTTTATTTATGTCGCTAGCTTTCGTAAAATGCAATTTGGCCAAGGTACTGTTTTAAATATTATTTTTTTCTGTTAACGAAGCAAAATGTTTTACAGTGCAATAACACGTAATCGTGGCCTGGAATAAATTTTGGAGCTTCAAAGAAATTCTAAATTCAAATACTTCAATGAAATTAAAGAAAATGTTATTAGACTCTTGCATCTTACCTTCCCTTACATATGCATCACAAACATGGATGTTCAACAAACAAACCAGAAACAAAATATTAACAACCCAAAGAGCCATGGAACGGAGCATTCTAAATTTAAAATTGAGGCACAAAAAGAGAAGCACAGACATAAGAAAAAACCGACAGAGGGATGACTTGATGAGATTTTAAAAGCAGCAGAAAAAAAATGGACTGATAAAGCAAATGACAGATCCATGTGGAGAAAAATGGAGGAGACGTTTAAGTACTCTATGAAGAGATCCTTGATAAAAAAAATATAAAGTTAAATTTTTTTTTACTACAATTATCGATTGTTAATCAAATTGTTATTGTAAATCAATTATTTTTTTATTATTGAAATAAATAAAGGCTATAAAAAAATAAAAAACACAAAACATGGTTTTATATTTCTCTCTCACTCGCTCTCATACGCTCCAATGCTAGTCTGCCCGACTTTACCCGAATCCGAATACTTTTTAAGACCCCTTGCACTCTATGTTTCTGTTGCACTAACCGTGCAACTAGGGCTTCCAAATTCCAATCCCGGGAATGGTTGGTATGCAATACCGGTATTGGTACCGGTAATCCCGGAATTGGATGCACTGTATGTATGTATAATCCTAGTACCTGTAGTCTAAAATTATTTCGAACCTTGAAACTGAATTTAAAATTTCGACCAGTAGGTAGTTTTTAGTTGAAGTAGCTGTGATCGCGCCTTTCAAGAATTTATGTATTTATTTCATATTTTATGTCATGTACATTAAAATCATATTGTTATAAATTATTAAATCAGTTCATGACGCCCTGTAACTCCTATGTGTCTTTACTGCTATTGTTGTCGTATTACGATATAATGATAGCTCTTAAGTATTCACTTGGTAGTAAAAACAGCCGAGTCGTAAATCGATTGCAATAGAGGTACAAAAAAAAATGGAAAAGAGGTCCTGTAAAGTGACTTTGTATCGAGTAAGCCAAGCCCTGCGGGTGCCCGCGCGTCTCGCGGCCCGCCTCAGAGGCCGCCGCCGCACCGGCGCGCCCGCCGCCGCCACCGCCGCCGCCGCCGGCGCGGCGCATCCCAGTATTATAAACACCCACCATGATAACATCTATAGTCGATGTCTTGATGACGTTTTACAGCTGTCATGTAAAGCGTGACAATATTGTTCGAGCGAAATCGAGTGGTTCACCCATCACAATAATGTACCTAAATGAGGCAATTTGCGAGGATGTTTAGATGTTTATGATATTCTTGTATGTTCATTGTTAGGTTTTTTTAGTAGTAATATTTTTTGCTAAATTTACCGGCTTCTTTACTTTATCTTAATATCATAGAGTGAAAGTCAATAGTTTCTCTTGATCTAGAGTTGGAATGAGACAAATTTTACAAGTTTTATCACTAGTGTCAACTGTGTTGGTTTGTTCCAGAGATTTTCTATTTAATTAGGTACATATTTATTTCATGTTGTTCCCTATAGAACCTACATGTCTATAGTTTAGTTTGGGACTAGGTAAATTTGTGTGAAACTATCCCTCTCATAATTATTTATTTATTTAGATGTTATTGGGTGGATTTCAGGGCGTTTCAACCGCCCGTCATCACCGTTTTCAATATATTGACGAAATCAATGCCACATACCAGCAACTTCTGATGTAAACAGAAGCAGAACCGGGGTAGTTTCTATTAGCATCAGAAGTTGCTGTAGGTGTCATTGATTTCGTCAATATAGTGAAAACGGCGATGACGGGTGGTTGAAACGCCCTGAAATCCACCCTAATTGTAGTTCGAAATTCGTAACCGTTTTGATCTCGATCTTCTAATAAGATAAGACTGACAATAAAGTAATTCTAACAAGAGGTCTATTTTTTCCGTATTTATTTAGTAAGGAACCCTAAATATGTATGTGAAAACAAAAAAAAATGAAAATAGCAAAACTTTACAATTTTACTGTCATTTACTTGAAAAGCAAATTCTTAAATACATTAAATACACTGAAAAGTATTTCAACAGCAATATTTAAATTACACTACATACTTATAAAATATTGCTATAAACATGATTTTTTGCCAATTCAACATATAGCCAACGTACAAGTAGTTTTTTTACGATACTCGTACACAAAGAGCCTTCAAGATAAACCTTTACAAACATGTTCTTGTTATTTCCCAATATCGTGCCACAACAAAACTATCTTGCGCCCGTCTACCAAATTCAGGATGCTCATTGCAATGCATCCGAGGGCCTAAGGAAAGAACCGGACAGGAGACACTCGCGCCTGCAGCGGCGCCCGCCGGCGCGGCACCGACTCGGCACCGGCGCGGCAGCGGCCGGCGGCGGCCCGGCGACGGCCCGGCGACGGCCCGGCGACGGCGTGCCGGCTCGGCAGCGAGTCGGGGAGTTGCCAGCTGTGGAAATTTCGCCGTTTTGGTGATTTTTATCTATGATAACCATAGTGTTTCCAATCCACACCCAGCCAGCCACTAAAATTGACGTTGCGCGACGATCAGGCGTAAGCACGTCAGGTAGCGGTAGATATATTTAAAAATGATATTACCAGTGTTTCTATCTTCATAAGTTGCGAGATAGTCGCATACAAAACTTCAAATATTTTTTAGTGGTAAATTTACAAAAACATCTCTTTATTATCAGTACTTACCTACAATAGTCAATTACCTAGTATTAACTTCATGAATGATTGACTTCTATATTAAACTTAAACCAAGGGAATGATTTCCGAAAATATTATTATATACTAGTATTATTAATTTATAATTATGTTGGCGACTTTCTCTCACTCGCCACTGGTATCCCTGTAACTTTGTTTTGGTCAACGCTGGCACTCGCAAGGTCGCGGCTAGTGGGGCGAGAAATAGAAATTAACTCTTTGAACAATGAGAAACGGAACAGAACTGGTTAATTAGATAATATGTATACATTTATATATTTATTTATTTCTAGCATATGCTATTAGAACAATATTGATGTCAGTTTAACGGAAAACTACTTATTTATAGGTATGTAAGTAAATAATTTCAGAGACAATAGGAAATTAAATGATGTCATTTGTTATACTGAGACCAGTTTACCTTTTGGCGTTGTGTACACTAGCTAGTCTATTTTTTCAATGTTTTGCTTCTTAATTACTTTTTCTTCCTTGACAAATCAGGAGTAAGACATAACATAGGGGCATAGAAAACGATCAGAAACAATATTATTTAGGCAATATCAAATATAGATCCTTTGTCCAGAATTTCGTGGACACGGTTCAAAAGGTTCAAACTTCAAAGTTTTCTAAAAAGTGTTAAGTAATAGTTTAAGTCAATAAAGGAGTTAGTTTTAAAGCGTTAGCGCTAATAAGATTTTAGTCTACTCTTTGGCTCTGTTAAAAAAGAAAACGAGCCAATTAAATACTTCAAACGCTGGTCATGCAAATGCGATTTATTGCAAGTCATTTTTACAAGCTTTTATTTAACTTGCAATGTTTGTATATAACAGTCAAGGTTATAAACACAGATACGTCCAAAGCCTCAAAAATATGTAACCACGATCTTATGTCGCCGTAATAAGGTCGTGGTTACATATTTTTGACACTTTGAACGTATCTATATTTATAACCTTGACTGTACTTATGTTGGTTTGTTAGATTGTTTAGGTCAAATCTTGCAAGCTGAATTAGAACCACTCCCCGGTGTCCGATTGAGCTGAAATTTGGTATACCTATGTAACATCGGGGACAGTGCAATAATATGTTATCATGGAGCTGGTCTGATGATGCAGTCGGAAGGTAGCCATAGGAACTCCGCAACGAAACTGGATAACCCCGCCGTGTTTGGGCTCTTTGGATTTGTTTTGATAAGCAGATGATGACTGTGCAAAAAAAGTACAGTCGGCAAGAAAAGCTTGCCCCAAACTCCCAAAAACTATTTTTTTGACAGAAACTTATTACACACCAGAACACAACAGAACACTGCTGCTAGGTAGCATGAGCATGATGGTGGGTTGTGGCTATTGATTTTAGATATGCTGATTGGGACGGACTCTGCACAAGGTAATACGAGTATAACATGCATTGCACCTGCATAGTCGCATCCAAAGTGGTTGATATGGAAGCCTACTTTATTCAAAAGTTTTAACTTCAGTCAACTAACAGTCAAGCGACTGTTTTGTTTAAAAGTAAACATTGAGAAAAATATATTATTGAGACAGAAAGCCATTCTACTAGGTGGGTCTTGCAATTACGACGCTGAAAAAGTGCAATCTGCAAAACAGGTTCTCTATAGTAAAGATAATCATTCGTTTTACATACACTTTAACGGGTCGCAATTAGTTTATCACTGTTTCTTTATGCCGACAAGCAACAAACCACTTTACACCAAAATAATAACTAAGTAAGTAAGTTACGATAGAAATGATAGAAAGACAATTTACAATAGATTGTTCATAAATAAGGTACATACTCGTAACAGCTTACTACAATATCTCAGCTTAAAGTTCTGACGAAGTAAGGTAATCTGTGGTTCTGCCGCAATACTTACTCATAACATAAGTACCTACTTAAACCTTTTTTATGGACGCGGTCCTGGGTCACGAGATGGCCCATAGCTCAGGTAGGATTAACGCCTAGATGTACATATTTTAATTATGTACATTTTGAATAATTCAATGTAAAGTGAAGGATGTTTATGGAAAACGGGACGGGGGCCTCGGACGCCTTTCAAACAACAATAAATAGTGAAGTCGGGCGGTTGGCAATGTTGGCATTCCTCAATTTAAAGGACAAGGCAACTAACTTTTTCTGTGACATAAATAGGTACATAGTAGTTACATTATAAACGAAGACCTTCGTATTATGTTTTGAGTTTTACTAACCCACATAACACAAGTTCATTTCAGAGCATCAGCATTTTAATAGAACTTAACTAACTTTCATAGAACCCCCTAATAAAAACTTTCAAAAGAAAAAATGCTTTGTGATCGGCCATTTACTCTAGGTGATGACAAACAGACGGACACACCGACAAAAACAACACGCCTCTATCGGATTGGGGGTTAAAAACATAGAAAACAATATTGTTAAGGCAAACGCATATAAAAAGGCAGGTGTTTATATAGACAGAGATAATAAATAAACATGTTGTAAGATGTTATCGCCGGTAGCAAGGCGCGACATGTCGGTTTGTCGGAAGACAGTGCGTGGCGGTGGCGCCCGGTTATTTGCGCGGGCGTCGGCGGTCCGCGCCGCGCGGCGCGCCGGCCCGCCGCCGCCGGCGCCCTGCGGTCCACGGAGGCGGGCCGGCATGAGCGGCGAGCGGGTTAGTAACGTTTAACGACTAAAACCTTCTTCTTCTTTTTTAATTAGGGTTCCGTACCTCAAAGAAAAAAACGGACCCTTATAGGATCACTTTGTTGTCCGTCTGTCTGTCTGTCTGTCTGTGTGTCTGTCAAGACCCTTTTTCTCAGGAACGCGTGGAGGTATCAAGTTGAAATGCATATCAAATAAATAAGTCTGCAGTCCCTTGGATCAGTGAAAAAATCAAACATCTAAGTCAACGCAATCAAAAGATACGGCCGTTTATGCCGCATATTGAAGGGAATCTCAAGGGAATCAAAACCTATAGGGTACTTCCCGTTGACTTAGTATCATGAAATTTTGCAAGAAACTATTTCTTATAGCACAAGTAAAGGAAAAAATCCGAAAACCGATAATTTGTAGTTACATCACATAAAAAAATAGCCCAGTATAAGCTGACACTCACTAAGTACTAAAGTGCATACTTATTGCGTGTCAGTTTATACTGGATATGTTTATATTGTATTACCGTGATTTACGAACTATTTACATGCCTACAAGTTTGTGCGGAACCCTCGGTGCGCGAGTCCGACTCGCACTTGACCGGCTTTTTTTTATTAATATTACTATTAAACAGTTTCTTAGAAATTAGTTAAGTTAACAAAGGATCAAAAAACTCGCCTTAAGATGCTTCTGTTAGCATTTATCAATTTGCTTATAGTTTTATTTAAAAAAAATGTATAAATACCTTATTTTGATAATATTTTGATTAACTAAGGGCCTGCGCAAACCGGCGGAGCGCAGCGCAGATCACTTTAAATTTATCGTTGTATATTCTTCCCTATTTTAATTATAATAAGGTATAAATTTGAATGCTCTGAGACCGACCTCGGAGCATCACGGGGGATTTCTACTCTGCGGCTGCGGCTTTAAATGTATACCTTATTGTAATTAAAATAGAAAAGAATATACATTGATAAATTTAAAGTGATCTGCGCTGCGCTCCGCCGGTTTGCGCAGGCCCTATCGGGGACAAGTGAGGGTCGCGCTGGCAACACTGGAGGTCGGCGGGTATTCATTCGACGGTGTGCAATGTCAGGATACATAACATAACGGTGGTATAAAATTAATCAAAAACGCATCATTGTGAGGTAAAAGGGGTAATTACAGTTTATAGTTGTTCATCGACTTGTTTTATTGTGTTCTTTTATTACTTCTTAGGTACAAAGTTAAACGTTTTAAGTTTAGCCTTTACTATAAATTTTGCATGCGGTGTTTACCTTTAACTAATTGTTACACTACTCGACGAAAGTTTTGCATGTTGATTATACCTATGTCCTGGTGTAAAAAATTGTTGGTGAACCTTGATTAAATGAATAAATAAAAAAACCTACCTTACTATAATTCATTAAGGTTTCCCCGCTACCGCTTGCATCTTGCGAAACGAAAACCCCACTAATGATTGCTCATGATTTATTTGGGAGTTCATTTTTATAGCTGCCTGATTTCAGGGCCCTCACACCGAGGTGCTCCGCTAATGTCGTCTTGTTATTGTTGTATTACACTGACGAATTATTTAGGTGTTCAATCCAACCTTAAAGTTCTCTGAAGATAAGATTTAGTTATTTGTATTGACGTTGTTATATTTTCTAGCTGTCTTATTTTAGTACAGTTGAGTACAAATATATGTATAATATACTTTTGCATCTTATCCCATATTGGAATGAGGAGCCATAGTGTATAAGTAGGTACGTATATTTGTACACTCGACTGTACATGACTGCGAAAAACAAGACAGGTACCTAAAATACAGTGTAATAGCTATTAAATAATTTATCACTGACTAGTGACCTCGCTTCGCTACAGTTGTTTTAAGTTAAAGGGTGGTTCTACGAGCGTTTCAAACGCTCTCATTACCTTCCTCGCATTAATGTCGAATTTCCTGTAGATTAGGATAGCATTTTCAGTTATTTTTTAGAAGTCAGAGCACTGTACAAGATAACCGAAAATAGCATCCAAAGATACAGGAATTTCGACATTAATGCGAGGAAGGTAATGAGAGCGGTTGAAACGCTCGTAGAACCACCCTAAAATGACCCATGTCCCACTGGAATAATATACTTTTCAAATGGTGAAAGAAATTTTTTTATAAATGCAATCGTGGGCCGCGCGGCTGACCAATCCTTTCGATGAGTCCTTAGACCATTTATACCAGGACGGGCCTTACCCAGACTTTCCCCACTGCCGACGTATAAGATCAAAGTTATCTTGCACGTTTATAAAAACTATCCATTTAGTCGAGTATTTCGCATTATCAAAATCGTCTTCGGAGAGTTAGAAGCTAAAAGAAAATACCTTGTTGCGCTATTAGCGTACAGCAAAAATCAAAACTCATAAAATTCGAAGAAAGATGGCGTAAAATTGTACATTTTATTATTTTTAACGTGAATTTTGATCAATTTTAACTATTTTTGTTTATTCATTCTTGCTCACCAATACATCGATTCCCCTATCGATTACACGGCTTGCGTAAAATCGCTCGATAACCCGTATATAGTCTGTGGACGAAATCCTTCAAAAAAAACGAAAGAAAGCCTTTGTGCACATCCATTTTCAACTCATTATTAAAGCCATAAATAAGAAAAGGTCAAACATATTATGTTCTTCAGTTGCAATTTTTTGCATGTGTAATTGTAATTGGGTAGGTAAAGTTTTTGGAAGAGGTGTAAATTATTTTTTTTTTCGGTAGTCGTCATCCTAAAGATCAAGGAACTGCGGCTCTTTTATTTTTATTTCCTCTAATATTCTAGAAAAATTTTTTTTAGTTAGTAAGTTGACATTAGCACACTTTAATGACCGACAAACTTGTTGCTTTCGTACTTAATGAGAAAGAAAAAAAAACTGTCACTTCTATAACTGTCATTGTCAATCAAAGTAAACATATATTATATATAATAATATATTAGTATCGTCGCCTCTCCAGTGCTTATTGTTAGAAGCATTTTTATCCTTAGATACGGCCCGTAACTTTCACTGATCAGATATATTTTTTACTCATACAAATAATCCTACCTAAATAAACATCTTCTCCATTGTTCTCAAGAACAAAGGAAACCGCAACGTTGTGGTCAGGGACCGAAGATTTAATTTCACTTCATAAAATAAAAACTAATATAACGTTATAAACATTTCTTGGTTTCTCTGATTATTGTATAGTGTTAACCACGAAGACGAGAACCGCGCGTGTTAAAGAAAAATCAACCTTGAGGCAGTTGCAATAACGTCTAATATCGTACAACGCGGATACTATTTGTTACATTTTAGACTCGCTTAAAAATAAATGCAGTACGCTCCGGCGCAATGAAGCACCGTGGTTATCATGGCATTTTAAAATGAAAATATAAATATAAAGTTTATTTATTTATATGAAAAAGAACTTTGAGGCCTACGCTTTCGGTTTGTCAAATAAAGAAGACAACTTTTAACCAAATACAGATAAATAATGATAGTCAAATTTCAAAGTAATATTTTTCTGTTTATACCCGGGAATAAACAAAATATATTTATGACATTACATTATTTAGTTACCTATTAATCTAAATCAACGAAAAACTACTTAATTTTTGGGCAAAATAGTACATTTTCATGAACATTTGTGATGAAGCACATGTGCATCATGCGCGCTCAAGGACCCGCAATCCCATGAAGCACATGTGCATCATGCGCGCGCGAGGGGGTGCAATCCCATGAAGCACATGTGCATCATGCGCGCCGAAAGAGTTAAAAGACGTCTCTGAGTGCGGCCGCAAGATGTTAGGTCCTACATTATGAAATTGGCGTTTTATATGGAAAAAATCAAAACGAAATATTTATTTAATCAAAGTATGTACGGTCAGCTGCAGAGAAAAGTAGCCACCCCTGATAGGTATTTAGGCTGTGCGTTGATATATTAATCAGTCAGTCAGTAAGGACTTTGAATTTTATATTTACAGATTGAAATGGGGTTTAGAATTGGGGGTTGAAAAATTATAGTAATTATAGCAAATGGGTGTCATACAAAAGGGCTTAATATGCACATTTCAAAACGATTTTTTTTATAATTTTCCATGACATACTTTTTGATTTATAGCCAAAAATATACTTTATGAATCAAAAAAATCTGAAAAATTCTTGACGTATAACTAGGTAGTTTTTGAGAAACAACTAAAAAAAAATTGAAAATACAAACATACATAAATTTAAGCAACTCAAAATAGACCTTATTGCATACGAATTAAAGTACATAAAAGGTATATTTTTGAAGTACAGACATAAATACGGAACCCTCGGTGCGCGAGTCTGTCTCGCACTAAATCTGCATCGGTTATTGATTTGAGATACCGCCTACTGTCCTATACTGCCTAATTTTCGGGACAAAATGGAAAAGATACTGTTTCTTAATTTTAGTTCTTAGGTACAATTATTTTGAAAACGCTCGAATGTGGTTTTGGTTCTCTTGGTTGTAACGATCGCAGTTTCACATGTGGACCGCAATCGTTAAAAAATTATGCACTACGCAGTACTATACGCGGCGGGCATACAGCGCTCTGCGCGTCCAGTACAATGATGCGTTCAGGTTGCTATTTGGACTACCGCGGTGGTGCAGTGCGACGACTGTTTGCGGAGAGGCGGACCGAGGGCTTCCATGCAATTATCAGAAGGAGATCTGCGTCACTGCTCCATCGCTTTCGCTATAGTGCAAACGGCATCCTGAGCACCCTACAAAATAGGTGGGATTCACCAATGTTGCGGCACTGGATTGGGCTACACGTCTCAGGTGCATAGCCTATGTTCAGTGCTGCTGATTGGATATATAGGTAAGGTAGTTTGTAAGTTTATCTCTAATGTATTGGTAGGTGGTACTAACATTAGCTATAACTTCTTGCGATTCCTAACACATATATGGATGCATAATCCGAAATAAAGATTTTTATTTATTATTAGTACGCCAGCGCACCCTGGAGGCCAAGTTGATTTTTGCAGTTATACCACAACTATCACAGTAATTTTTAATTTGTTGTTTATTTTATGTATACAGAGTGTCCCGCGATAATGTGCACAAACGAATAAGGGTAAGACTACATGCGATTTTATCACGGAAAAAAAGTTAAACAATTTTTTTTTTATTTTGCATAGAGTTTACAATAATTATTATTGTAAACCCCATACGAATTTTTTATTTGTATTTTTTTCCGTGATTAAATCACATGTAGTTTTACCCTTATTCGTTTGTGCACTTGATCGCGGGACACCATCCGGGAAAAGTGGAATAAAAACATCAAAAAGTTATTAATAATTTATTAAAGTAAAAACATGCTACTACTAGAATATAAATATTTCGTCGCAGTAACCATCTTCGTAACTCAAATACTAGTCTTTCTATACAAATTCAACATGAAAAAACATTACCCTCCTTTTTGGGTAGTCGGGTAAATAGTATTATCATCGGCTCTGTTACACGGGCCTATTGCACAATCGACAAGTAAATTTATTTGCCGCTTAACGTTAGCCCTTTCCTTGTCTATTTGCTAGTGTAAGAAAGGGAAAGGGCGAAATTTATCCGTCAAATATGCTTTACATGGCGATTGTGAAAGAGGCGGTAATAAACGTCGTTTTATTACACCACAGTATAAAATAATATAGCTACAGCAGTAAAGAAACTACGAACAAACGGTCGCACTCACATAGACGCACGTCTCGACGACACCCCTAAGCGGACATGGCATGGCATGCTGTCAGTGGAGGGTGACGCGTGGAGACGAATGGTTATATTTATACTGTGTCTACACTGTTGGTATTAACCCTTTTCCAGGCCGCACCAATCTACAAGGTTTAACAATGAATGCAATACATATCCAAGTTATTTACTTACTGGAAATAAATTTCAGAGCAAGTAACTTTTCGCATATATTCAATCAGATTTGAAACTTAAATTACTATAACCTATGCTATAAAGCATCAGCCTGGAAAAGGAGTAATATGCTGCCTTTCCATAGTAGCGGAGACGAGCGGTGCGGAGAGGAGCTGTGTAGGAATCGACCAATAACATTGGTTGTAATCCACATCTCGTCTCCACTCCGCTTCAATGGAAACAGTCAAGCGGAGACGAGATGTGGATTACAACCAATGTGATTGGTCTATTCCTACACAGCTCCTCTCCGCTTCTATGGAAAGACAGCCTAAAACGTGGAAAAAGCCCCACACACATTATTAATAATTTTGTAGCTTGATGCGTGGGTTACACGGTTTTAAACAACGGTTTAAAACAGGTGGTTTAAAACCGTGAGTAGGTTTAAAACCAACCAAATTTCGCTTGACCTTAAACGCCCTTGGCAGATATCAAACAAATGGGCTTGTTGGAAACCGTGTAGCCGCTCGCTTCTGCCAAGGTCACTTGGTTTAAAACCGTGGTTTCAAACCGTGTAGCACGCGCATGACTCGACACTACCTTTTCTCAACACTGCTCAGAAATATGAACATTTTAGTTTGGTTTCGGGTCAGAAACCATCACTTTTAAGAATAGACATTGGACAGGCCAACAATGTTTTCGTTGATAATGATAACATTATTGTCCAACCTTAGAACCAATGAAAATCATTCAATTTTCTATTATAGATAAAAAAATTAAATAGACCAATCAGAACACACCGCTTTGTATCGTAAAATACTATTAGGTGTATTTTTGCTAAGACTAAAAATTATGTGACTTTCGAATCACTCGAGATGAAATTAGTTGGGACATACAAAGAAACAAATAAAATTTTATATGCAGTTGACATTTTCAACTCGAAAGTAAGTAAGGACCACGATAATATGGGACCAGATATTTAAAAAAAAACATACATTACTAATATGAATAGTTTTTTGTTTTATTGCCACGCAGTAGTTGAGAAAAAAACTATGTCTGCCTAGGCAGAAAGTGCGATTTTTTGGACTCATACACTAGAGTCTACATGACTCGTTAAAAATCGCTTACTTTCTACCCTCGGCAACAATGTACCTATTATTTTTCGGGTGCCTCCGGTTATAATAGGTACTGCTGTCAATAACATTATTATGTGTGTAAGTAGTAGAGGGGCGGTGAGTAAATATCCAATATACAAGAGTGGATCCTGGGTGGGGGAGGGGAACATGGGGTCAGTTGGAAGCCGACTGCACGCAGCAGCAGCAGCAGACGTGTCGCCGCGACACTACTGGTTTCTATCCTATACTATTAAACGAGAAACATTTGTATATATGTATATATTTGTACTCACGTTCTCGAAAACAGTCATAACCCCCCGAGCTTTATTTGAAGTTAAAAATACTCAATTACTCCTTGGACATGTCATAAAAAATATATATCGTTGTCGTATTTTGGATGCGTGACCCCCCCTGACCAAATCCTAAATCCACCCTTGCAATATATCTCCCAACCTACAATCCCACCGAGTATACACTATGTAAATACCTAATTTTCGAAAAGGTTGTGTAACATCGCCATTACCTTGTGCGTTCAAAAATAGTGAACGACATTATGTACATTAAAACACGTTGTATAATTTACTTTAGACCCATCCGCTTCGTACTAAGGTGATGTAGATTGAAATAGTAACTCTTACTACTACTAAATAAATTAAAGCAATGGAAACGGGTAAATTTACGTTCTTAAGTACTTGTGTCCATTACTACTCCGTTTATTTTCAGATTAGAATAATATCGGTTTGTTCCCTTGTTTGTACTTTTTCGTTTTACTTGAAAGAAAAAAAAACATTTCATTTAATCCCATTATAAAAATCTGAAAAGTAACGTGTGCACTTTGTTCATGTTGCGTAAAATATTGTGTTTTCTCCTTTCTTGAACATTGAAGCGACAACGTTGCAGAAATTAAAAGGATTGTGAGTTGACGGATTTCCATACAAGCGGCGATAACATTTTTCACCCCCTAAATGTTAACCGATTTCGACCAGAGGGCTTATTGCCTAACGCACTCGCGATCGCGATCGACTTGAAAGTGACACAATTGCTTTCATTTTGTAGGCAGATTTGACTTCAACTGTCAAATATGAAAGCGATCGCGATCGCGAGTGCGTTAGGCAATAAGCCCTTGATATGTGGTCAGTTGGAACATCAAAAACTGTACGTACTATTTATTAATTATAAAGAGAATATGGCCGAAATTACTTTTGTACAAAAACAATAAAACAAAAATCAATTTAAATTTTTTGATAATATTGGAAAAAACAAAACGTACGGACAGTTTTTCTTCTGACTGACCACATATCAAAAAATTAGTCGAAATAGGTTAACATTTAGGGGATGGAAAACATTATCGCCGTTTGTATGGAAAGCCGTCAACTCACAATCCTCTTAAAAACAGAAGCTGTTTGTTAAGAACAAATAATAGCAAGAGCGTAACTGCCTACGGGTAAAATGCCTCTTCATTCATCTATATTAATTACTCTCACAACTTAAAAGAAATAAGCAATGTTCATAATATTGTAAGATTTTATTATGACATATCTAAAAGGCGTATGACCTTTACTTATATTTAAAGGAGATTATGTCAAGTTTATAGTAAGTGTTCAATACTGGTAAAATGGGGTGACTTTAAGCTACGTTTTGTTTTTTTTTTTTCTACTGAGCCGTCTATTGTAGTCCACCCCTAAATGCTTGAAGTTACTCTAAATCAGTAGTCGCCAATACAATATTTTATTATTTTCTTAAATTAATCAAAGTAACCCCATTTTACGGTATCTGGACCCCTCCAACTTGGGAACATTTTGAGATAAACGCATACCTACCTATATAGAAAAACAATGGCAAAATTCACAATAAATCCTGTAAAATGGCAGTCGATTTATGGAGCAGTTGGATGAAATAAAATACTTAGGGGATAGTGAGACAAAAAACGTTAAACCGTAATTGGTATACGTAATGAAGAGGTGAAAAATTTCGTGCCGGGCGACTTAACTTCAAAAGCGCGTGTATTGTTAATTTTCTATCAACCAAATGTTAATCCCAGTATCCCTAAATGTTACACATAAGAAACTATAATTAATAATATCCATATACTGTAAAAAAACATTTATTCTTGTTAGCAGTGATCGGAAGAGTGCTAATTTACCTAAACTTGACGCAGGTTCCTTCAAGCGTGAATGAATACTTATTATTTTTTAATAATAACTATTTCATTATGTATTAATAATTGACTCATGAGTAAATGAAACATGCGTCAGGTTTAGGTAAACTTTACACGCGATTATAACAGCCTAGAATGTGTTTATGGCAGCTCTATTGATCTAAATTCCCGACACAAAAATTATTCTCTCACAATCCCACCGGGATGAACGATTTACCAAAAATTACGTGAATCGAAAATAAACAATATCGTAGTTATAATATTATAAGGATTTCTATTCTATTACATACTTATCTTTTACCGTATCAGTCTGTTTTTTACATTATAGGTACGACTGCCATGGAAGTTAGTGTTATAATCGTCAAGATGATAATTAAGCGTACAGTCGATTACAAACTGTTGTATCCACTTTTGGGGCTCATTACAATGCAATAAGGTGACAAAGTGGATACATACGTTTGTAGTCGACTGTACTTACCTACACGAACTTAGTAATAAAATCACTATTTTAAATTTATCGTCACTTAAACAGAAATTTTAACTTTAACCGACTTAATGTTAGAGAAAAAATGTTTCGGCTAAGGCTTGTGGGAGATATTTCTATATAGGAAAATGTAGAAATCTAATCTGCCGCTAGGAATACATACTTAAATATTCTTATCAGAATTTAATAATACAATGCAAGCCATTCCTTGTATAAAAATATATATTACTAATTACTTCGAACATTTTACAGACGAAGACAAAGGTTTTAAGCTTTGTCGAGTTTGCGCCACCGTCCAATGCTGGCAAAATATCATAATCAATTTCGAGTAGGTACTTCTCAACAATTAATTGTGAATCTTTTTTGTTGCAAAGTTAACTCGTTAAAGTCCGATGCTTTATTTATTTTAGTAATTGAATTGAATACCTGAGAGAACTGTTTTTAATTAACTCAGAAATGTTTACAAAAAAATTCACGCGTATTCCCTATTGTTAACAAATGAAGTCAACGGTTATAAGCGCGAAGTCCGTATTTAAAACATTCTATAGTGTATTTTCTATACCAAAACAAAATCAACGCGGCACATGAGACCCTACGAGACGACAATATAGTTCACACAATAGTGTCTTAATTTCTGAAGCTGCGGTTGGCTTTGAAGCCGCCGCCGCCGCCGCCCGGAGAAGACTTGAGGAACAGTTCGAT
This sequence comes from Tortrix viridana, assembly GCA_963241965.1. NCBI lineage: Eukaryota > Metazoa > Arthropoda > Insecta > Lepidoptera > Tortricidae > Tortrix > Tortrix viridana. The sequence goes on from OY725181.1 coordinate 8,232,555, forward strand.
GTAACGGTGGTCCATGTTATTTTTGTCGCGCCTCATTGCCTGTGAACAAAACAAATATAAATAACGCAACTCCCCCCCCCATCATTATGCCCAGTGCTCTAGAAACTGGAAGCAAGGACCTCCCTACCGCGTACCTTGGGTACCTACGCAATATAAGTTTCCAACTTAGGTACAGTGCAATAGCTCTTGAAATTGAAAATTCTTTCGGATTCGGGAAAAGCCTAGACTCGCATAAGAGCGTTCCTAACTCGTACTATGAAATGAAATTAAAGTTGTTTTTATTAGTCTTTTGAAGCCCACTGAGCGTGGCACACGCTACGCACGCACACGCTACAAACGGCTAAAGAATAACGTTACCGCAACAAAGATTTTGTGAAGGGCGTTATTTTAAGTAACCCATGCCTTTAAAAACCAAGAGAACTCTTATTTTCCATATGAAACTTAAACAGGCAAACAAATAGACAGACAGACAAAAGAGTGAACTTATAAAACGTGGTAGTAAAATGGTAATCATTGTTGAAATAAAGACTGACCCGCATGGCATCTTCGTGGCACTCGAACTCGACGTCGGCCTCGCCCGAGGGGCGCCCGCTGTTGTCGAACAAGATGTTGATGTTCATCGGCCGGATCGGCTTGAAAAACTGAAATACACATCACAAATACTTGCTTACTTGGTACTTCCTTTATTTTAAAATGTTTCTGTAACTTGTGGTAACTTCGCTGGTTGATGTTAATTTTGTTTTATTAGCTATAAGTTATATTGTACAGTTTGTGCCCAAATAAAACATTAAACGATAGCAAGAATAATGATAGATATATGTTGCATTTTGCGTTGGCCGTTTATAATTGTTTACGTGATGAATGCAAAACAAACTGGCTCCGTTGTCTTCTCGTTACTGCTAGAGCTCGTCTAATCTGAAATGACGCTGATCCGCCGAGAACGAAAACTTCTCCGATTGAAGTGGAATTTGGTACGGTTTGGTTTGGTTTGGTTTGGGAGATAGCCCCGGCTAGGTAAAGTAGTACCCGATGGACACCCCGGTAGGGATGTACATCGGGTACTACTTTTCCCTGATAATCGGATAGTTCTCTAGCTCAGATAGTAGCGATAAACAACGGACGCAGACGGAGCCGCAAGTAAAAGCGAGTAAGTAATAGGAAGCTTACGTATGCAACATCCTGTGGCGAGGCCTTGAACGGCAGCCCGCGCATGTGCACGCAGTGCCCGCCGCCGCCGCCGCCCCGGCTGCGGAACCCTCCGCGCCCGCCGCCGAAACCGCCGCCAGAAAAATTGTCACCTGCAATGTTCGAAAGATAAGGTTAAGGGATTACCTTGCCAAAGTTTTGCCACATTCAAAAATAGCAATTTTGGGCATAGTTTTTAGGTGAGTCTTGTTTACCACATTTCACAAGTAAGGAGAAACGGATTATAGTGGGAGGTCACAAACATCACGCCGCGTTCAAGCTGGACAACCACGGGCAGTTTCATTTGACAATCGAAAGAAATAACGCCAGAACTTTTGCCCAATCACGAGTCCCGCGACAACACGGCAAATGGATGTCGGTTAGTCTATTCACGGGCTGCGCGGCGTGATGCCTCGGTCTGCGGTCACGCTGCGCGTACGCTGAGAAGCAGGCGACGCAGTTCTACGCAGCGTTGGGCAGAGCAGAGATCACGATCAAGACGAAAAATTCACGATCGAATTTGGTAGGACGCTACGCCAACTCGTGTAGAGCTTATTACACCTTCCTGAATTAGTCACGAGAAGGACGCCTGAAGATAAAGACGTATGGAGATATCTCCATCTCTTTCCAATGTATTGCGGCATCCCTCTCGTCAATGACTAATTCAGGAAGTAAGGAATAATGATAATGAATAAGGACTAACCATCATTCATCTCACCTCTCCCAAAACTGCCGCCGCGGCCTCTACCGGGCCTTCCAAAACGGTCGTTGCGGTCGTACGGCGCGGGACGATACCCGCGGGACGACCGGAACCCGCCGTCCATGCGGGCTCCGTACGACCGAACCTCGTCAGCAGAGCTCATGAACACCTCTATGTACCTGCAAAAGACATATAGATTAAATGTGAGGATATGGCTGCGATTTTGGTGATACAAGCATCGGCAAACTGAGATAGCGGCGTGTTTGGGACGTGATTTGATGTTTACGAATTGGACAAAATTGGATGATTCATCGCAAATTGGCAAACTCTAAACTTACGTTGAAAGTAGTATAATTTTAGTCAAATGCAAAAATATTATAGTAGAATTTGACAAGTAGTATGGACTTTGGCGCGTGCTAAGGAAGAGGCTTATACCCAACAGTGGGTAGACACAGGCTGATTGGATGGGTGGATGACGACTTTTTGCAATTTGGGAGTCCCTACCTTTATTTTTTGTATTTGACTCTAGCATAGTTTGCGTTGAAAGTAGTAATGCCACTCAGTTTGCCTATGTCTGTACCTACTGCTAACGCGGTCTTATATAATAAGATTTTTTATTCCAAAACTTATGGCTCTTTATTTCGGAGTTTTTTTTAAAGCCAGGATATGCTATGCATGATTTTTTAACAAAAGCTGTATTAAATTGTGAGTGTTTTACAATTTCCATTGACCGAAGCCTACCATAAATATTATAATCACATAATAATATGTGACGTTCTCAATATAAAGGGACCTTATGGAGGAAGGCAGTTACTCTCTTCTTATTCTTGTAACTATACGAATACTATGGTAACAGTTCTAAAAACGGCGTAACCGCCTGCCTCCATAAGGTCCCTTTATATTGAGAACGTCACATATACTTATTGCGTACTCCAAGGTAAGAAAATATACTTATGCGAACATCGGCGTGGTCTGGTGTGGTCCGTGCAATAGGAATTGTTTACAAGATAAATACTGAACCCGTTATAACTACTTGAGCTACACATTACATTACATTAATATCAATTAAATTCTGCGTAGGATATCATTTCATTTATAATTCCACATACATAACCGTGCAAAACACATGACACGGCACCGCAGCGCGCTAGGATTCAAATCAATAGTCGATATCGCTACGCTCACACGGCAACATATTCCCGTCGGAACATTTGGCGTGGCAACACTGCAGGTATTTACAGTGCTACGACGCCAAATACTACAGTGCTAAGAGATTTTATGCTTATTATTAATTGTCATCCAAGTCTTAAACTATAATGCCCTTATTAATAAACGTGGAGTAGTTAAGACATGCTTTGTCTTTATCTGTCGATCGACAGATAAGGACAAAGCATGGTTTGACTACTCCACGGTTACTCCAAGTTTATTAATAAGGCTGTAATAGTGTTGTTCAAACTCGTATCGCAAAAAACGTTTACAAATTTAAATTAACACAATAGTAGAAACTGTTTTTTGTTGAAAATAAAATAAACATTGGCATAGACAAACTTATCCTTTTCAATAATGAACCAATACCACAGACATGACAACAAAATCTTGCACCGGCCGAATCTTCCCCCTCTTCCTCCCGCCGTCCCGCGCCCCGCGTCCCTCGCTCCCCCTTGCTCGCCCAACCTTCGACAACTCAACAACCGATCACTTGTGCACTGTTAAATGCCACCTCTTTACTTCGGACATGTGGTGGCCAAATCAATATGGAATGAAATTAGGTCACTAACATCTACAATAAGTTGAGCACACGAACAGCTAAATCAAGGTATTTATTTGCCTAGTTTGTTTGTATTACGAACATACAAAAAATACTTGCACCTTCACACCTTTCAAGCAATCAGAGCCTTACGTCAGTCACCGCTTACGCCTCGCAACGCAACTTTTAAGACTTCAGTGTAGAATAGAATTTAATTATTTTATTTAAAAAACAGGCAAGGCCACATACTTCATAGACAGAATCGGATTCAGTTTTTAATCCTCACTGAACATTACAAAGTGTATGAAATTATTTTTTTATTGACATTGCAGCTGGTGTTGTCATAGCCATCGTTACTGTTTCGCAATTGGGGAAAGCGCGCCCTAACAAGAGTGTATCCGCTCCATATGACAAGCACGAGATGGTAACATAGTAATGTTTTGTTGGAATTCCATTTTGCACTTTTTCTACATTGCCTCTATTTGGCAGCAACTAGCAAGACTACTTCATTGTTTACAATAAATTATTTAAATTCGAATCAAAAGACAAAGCAAGGATTATTTTTCTGATTTGACCACCATAAATGCCAGTACTTATAAGGCAGCATTACAAGTGCAGCAATTTAAGCAAACTTTTTTTATGTAATATGAATCCCATATAAGTAGAAATAATCCATACGGCCACCTTGCTTTAAAGAACAAAAATAAAATAACCAAAAACTGAAGTTTCTCCACTAAGTTCGACTAGTTGGATTGATCCCCACATCTTGTCTTATTCCTTGTTTTCCTTCAATGTTTTCTGTAAAGCAAGGTAATGACCATAGTAAGAGGGTCCCAAAGTTAACCCACTACGCCAATACTTTAGTACTGTCATGGTTTGTGTTTGGGTCTCGCAGGGGGGGGTATCAGTGACGTATTAAAGAAACCATTGAGCGAAAGAATGCATAGAACTTTCTGTCTATTAGTTTGCTGTCACATAAAAATAATGACATAAAATGAGAGTAACATCAATCTGGTTACATTTGGCAGATGCCTGTTGTAACATTGCCAAGTATTTTTTGTTATTATCATGAATGCATTCTAAATATAGCATCATTTTTAATCTTGGATCTTTTTAAACTAGATTTGATTCTGACGAATTAGATACTAAAGCATAGGAACTGACAATATTTTTTATAATCGTGCCTATAGTGAAGTAGCCAGAGGGCAGGTTTGTAATTATTTTCCAAAATAGATATGCTATACCTGCAGCAGGATTAAAACCAGTCAACCTCAGTAACTATGATGCAAATAAACTTTGTAAACCATTACATATCAGCAGCTGAAAAGCATAGTAATTTCAAATGTGTTCTGGATATTTTTGAATAAACTTACTTCCCTGGATAAGAATTATTTTTTACTCATCTTTAAACGGGATGTAGACGGGATCAAAAGGTTTATCGGTTCCTTCTTGCGCGGGCACGTAATTGAGGGGGATTTGCTGTTGCATTGCCTAGGGAATTTGTGCAAAAATAACTAGATGGATTAGCTTAAGAATGCCTATATAAATGTCATCAGGAAATAAAGTCAGATGAAAAAAACTGACATTCTTGAATTTTATTTTAACTTAGTTAGGTATTAAACTTTCCTCCTAAGCTTTACTTCAAACGCGCGCCGATAAAATCACTTGCGTGACTATACAGGTGCCTGACTAACTGTGTCGACTAGTTAACAAACTCTAGAACTGTTAGGTACTAATGTGAAGCATAAGCCAAATAGTGTTATTAACTTTAGATAAATATTAAATTTTAGTTGTTTAATCCTTGCCCCCTTAGGATGTTTTTGTCAGAAGTTGATATTCAAAAATTCAATTTTTGGTAACAACACTGTTAAAAGATCCCTGACATCTGAAGAAACAGATATATGCTTTAACTCCTGGTGCTAATCCTGTTACACTGCCCCCCTCCATCGCGGCACAAACCAGACAGCATTATACAACATTCCCCCCACCTGTGTCCTATTTTCTCCCTGTCCCTCGCCAGCGCCTGATCGGCGCTCTCCTTGTCTACGAAGTGTACGAAAGCCTCTCCCGAGGCCCGCCCCGAGCAGTCGGAGAGCAAATGCACCCCATCAGAGGCGACGTTGAGCCCTGGCCACCCCGACGTGCAAATAAAGATCATGTTATATACGTATACCGAGCTGGGGTGAAGAGGTTTGACGTTGTTTGCTTTAATTTACGTCTTAGCAAGGTCTGACAATCTCTAATGATTTTAATTTTGGTGTTACATCTGGATGGTGCCATGGTTTATCAGGATTTTTTTTAATGTTGGCATTAACAAATGTATGAAGCGCTTTAAATCCTTACAAATATTATAAATGCAAAGTTGTGTGTTTGTTTGGTCCTTCTTCACAGTTTAACACCTCAACCAATTGACTTGTAATTTGTTTCAGAGATAGATTATAACCAGGAGATGGACTTAGGTTACTTATTATCCCAGAAAACTGAACATTTTCCGAGGGAATAATGATAAACGACTTCTACGCAGATTGAGGGACGATTTCCACCGACCGGACGGCACGACAACAGGTTTTACAATCTTTAAATGAAATTAAACTGTCTACACATTAATTAAAGTCTATATTACAAAGTCGCACACAGCCTCTTGAGAGCGGGCAGATTAGGCGTCACGCTGTCAAGCGGGCTTGGTAATATAGACTTTAATTACTGTGTAGACAGTTTAATTTCGTTAAAAGATTGTAAAATCTGTTGCCGTGCCGTCAGGTTAGTGGAAATTGTCCTTGAGGCGCAGGCAAAAGCTTGTAGTGAAATGAATACAGTTCAGTTTGTAATGATGTACCTTACACTATTATTCATAATTATTCTACAATGATATCCTACTAGTCCTACTATCCTACTAATTTGTTTGTATGTATTGTCTGGTTTGTATATTTGCTATTTAATCACCAAAAAAATGGCTGAACGGATTTGTATGAAATTTGGCACACATACAGTTTATTACGTAGATTAACAGATAGGATACTTTTTATTCCGGAAAATGTAATAGTTCCCGAGGGAAGGGTGATAAACGACTTCTACGCGGATGGAGGCAAATGCAAGTTGAATATTATATTAACAATTATAAAAACTCAATTTGCTTTTAAACTAGATTTTATCTACATAACACCATCCAGTGTGATTTTATATGTCATAGAATTAAATGAAACTGAAGACTGGTATTCTATCAACCACAAGTCCCAGACCAATAAAATAATCATTTTAACAATCTTTTTACCCAAACATTCTCTGATTGCGGCTGATGTCTACTCTGAAGTTGGCTAAATACATCTCATGAAAGATGTGAAAGCCATTATTAAAAAATAATAATAATGTTATAATATAATATAATGCAGCAGTGATTTAATTATGTAATCTGTACAAATTATAAGTATTTTAGTGTTTGTTCAGTTATTATTAAGTCATAAATATGTGTAAACACTGATGAAGAGGGAAACCAGACTTTGTGAAGGTATATTGGTTTACACTATAAAAAGAAAAAGTGTATGCTTGTGCATTAATTGTTGTCATAAAGGTAATGGCAAGCATGTTTCATTATGAATGTCAAAATGTGTTGACTCAAAAAAAAAACAAATAACTTTTGTATTTCTATAACCTTTTCACCCCTTTTCTACCTACAGGAGTTAACCCCAGAATTTAAATCCAATAATTTTGGAATACAATAATGAATTTTATTTTTAATATAGGCATACCATTAAAGAATTGGACTATTTCTTCCTTGGAGCAGCCAAAGGGCAGGCCTCGCAGCTTGACAATGCCCATGTCATCGGTGACATTGGGGAGGGATCCAAAGCCATTTTCATATTGGCGCATGGCATTCAAAGCCCACTCCATATCTTGGCGATCAGTAGAGAATACTGGAAGGTGAAATTTGCATTATAATGACTACATATAGATATGGACATTATTGTGAATGATGAGCAAATATAAATTGAAAAAATCTCACCTTCAATGTACCTCTTTCCCATGTTCTCCTTATCCTTTTTCAGTGCTTCTTCAACATCTTCCGCTGTCTCCACTTCTACAAAGCACTCCCCGGAAGGTCTTCCTGGTCGCACCTCTGTTAAATGTACCCCTATAACATACAAATTAATTGCAAATGCTTACCAAAGTATAGCTACAAACCATAGCCAATATGACTATCTTGACCAGGCTTTAATTGAAGATTAATTACTAGTACCCATTAAAACAAACTTTTGCAAATCAATAAATATTTTAAGCAGTCAACTATAACTAAAATACACATTTATTAGGTACCGGCGTATCTACTTGCCGAATAAATGTCAACATTTTTAAGAGAACCAAGTAGATAATGTATATTACTCTAGCGAGCTTTATAAATTGGATGTGATAAACCACGACAAACGGGCGGAGTAGTATTAGTCCCTTTCTCCAACGCTTTACCAGAGTGCGACGTAGGTTTGAACCGGGACCCGCCTCTAAAAATAACGCTCTTATTTCTCATAAGAAGTAGCAATCACCACTAAAAACCAGCAGCATAAAATCAAACACTGTTGCTCTTACCTTCCTTTCCGTTCAAAACGTTGACACCGTTTAAAAATTCGAGTACATCTTCAACAGTGGTAGAGAAAGGCAGGCCTCGTAGCTTGACAATATTACCGCAGTCACCGGATCCTAACATTGTCAAAGCACTTATATCACGAATTATTTTAAACAATGAAAAATGTAAGTCACGAACACAATTAGGCGACACGGCAATGAGAATGAGTGGATTTTAGAAAATTTTGGCGTCGTCGGCCATCACAGCTTCCAAGTATCTCAAAGTAGTCTGTGTAGTGTAGTCTGTGACATGACAGCTTCGTACTCGCGACGCTCACGTACAGTGTAAATGCCGCCTCACACTATGCGGCATTGGGCGAATTAATAAAAAATAAGTAAAACAGAGACGCCAACACGAATATTCGCCGAATATTATTCGGTTTGGCGTAAACACAGAATAAGTTGTACTTGCATAGAAACCGCACTATAAGACGAACTTTGCAGTAGCTATCTTTCTCTACTTTTTAGATTACGTATTCCATAAGAGGAAGTGATACAAAAAGTAGGTTGTTTTTTCTTCTTTAATGTCATTGCCAAAAGGTTTTAAGACGTCGAATTTGAATGGACCGCAATGAGCGCGCCAATGGACCCCCACATGAACCTACGGTACCTACTTCAAAATTAAAAAATCGATATGCGAATACCTAGTTTTGTGTCAGGGTGACTTCTTCATTTAGTAGCTTTATTAGTTTGAAAGTGAGGTGAAAATATATCGATATTAACAGATTTCCAAAAGATGAAAACTTAATAGGATTCGGCGAGTAGGCAGGGGAAATTGCATACAGAAGAGATACAGCAAACTGTGGCACAGGAATAAACAGTCACGCGAGTGATCCTGTAACCCATTTTTGGTTGGTTGCCATCCCCAATAGTCTAAATAAAACATTGTTGAATTACTGAACATATTTGAAATATCCCTGACCTGCAACAAAAAACTTCAAATAGTCTACCTATAACTTTAATTGCCGCACTCAGAGACGTCAATTAATTTTCAAGTTTCATTAAAGTTGCTGCGTCTTATTCTATTGCTATAGCAAAGAAAGTGATAGCAACAACTTTAATTAATTAAAAACTAATTGACGTCTCTGAGTGCGGCAGTAAGCTGCTAAAGTTTAGTATAACATAATTATAATGTTTTAGGCCTAGGCCTAGGGTTTTAAAAAAAAGCCGTGGTAGCCTAATGGTTTGACCTGCCGACTCTTAAGCAGAGGGTCGTGGGTTCGAACCCGGGCTCGCACCTCTAAGTTCTTCAGAATTTATGTACGAAATATAATTTGTAAATTTACCATGAGCTTTTCGGTGAAGGAAAACATCGTGAGGAAACCTGCACACACCTGCAAAGCAATTTGACGGTGTGTGCGAAATTCCCAATCCGCACTGGGCCCGCGTGGGAACTATAGCCCAAACCCCTCTCATCATTGAGTGGAGGCTTGTGCCCAGCAGTGGGACGTATTAATATATAGGCTGCATTATTATTATTATATTATATGTTTTAGGGTCAATTTTTATAATCTCCAGACAACACTTTCTATCAGATAAATTATTTTTTTACCGACTTCAAAAAAAGGAGGTTCTCAGTTTGACCCGTATGTTTGTATGTATGTTTGCCCGCGATTATCTCGCGTTTGGCTTAACCGACTTTGATGCGGTTTTCAGAAAAGTATTTGTTACATTCTGGAGGTTTTTAGAGATAAAGGTTATCACTAAAACGCAAAAAACATTTTTTTTACAAAAAATAAAACCGGCTTCAAAAACCCACAAAAAAAGACTAATTAATTCAATTCAATTCAATATTTCATGTCAGACTAGGTCCATAAGAGTGTTAGTAATACATAAATTAATCGTATAACCTAGATTTTAGTATAAAGCAAAACAATGTCAATAATTAATAAATGTCACTAAGAAATTGAAAACAAAATAAAATAATAATAATAATAAAATTAATATCGTCGGGGTGCAGCCACAACGGTGGCATGCAAAAGCATCCAACGCTCCAGGAGCCAGGAATGTGCTGGGCCAGCACATTCACGATGCTGTTCGCGCTGAAGCGCACGCGATGCAAGAGCGAGGCGCAACGCTTTCTGATGATCGCGGAGAACCCGTCCGTGCGCGCCTCCGCGAACATCGCTGACGCACTGCACCGCTGACTGATGTTTTTTATTCTAATATTTAAATAAAAAGATTTTTAGCTCATTGGCTACCATGTGATAGTTTTTTTTTTCACCGCAAGGGCTCAAAATTTGGTAAATGTTCGATCGAAGATGCAAAATTCAAGTTGGCGATTTTTTTTTAATTAAACCGCGGTAATTACGCCAAAATAGTAATGTTTTTCGGATAACACAATTATTAAACAATAATAAGCTAAAAGGAAAATAAAAAAAAACATCTTAGTACACTAACCACGACCAAAAAATCGAGTAAGGGTGTCAATTTTCTAAAAGATTAAAAAAGTCCAAATATCCCGAAAACCGTGGCCCTTATTATAAATAAATAATAAATAAATAAATATCAGGGACAATCTCACACAAGTTGACCTAGTCCCAAACTAAGCTCTAGGCTTGTACTATGGGTACCAGGCAACGATATACTTACTTATATAAAGAAATACATACTTAAATATATAGAAAACATCCATGACTCAGGAACAAATACTCGCACTCATCACACAAATATTTGCCCATACCGGGATTCGAACCCGGGACCGCTAGTTTCGTAGGCAGGGTCACTACCAACTAGGCTCACCGCGTCGTCAAGTTATATTTTCATATATTATTTTTATATATTATAGGTATATTTTCCGTACTAGTTGACAGAGTCCACGCATGCAGCTATATATTATATAATATATATTATATAATATACAGCTGCGTGTGTGGAGTCTGTCAACTAGTAAGGAAATATATCGTATATCGTAATATATCGTAATATACCGACCTATATTATATATTACAGCTCCGTGTATGACGCGCTTTATGAACCACAAAAATAGTTATAAAAAAAAAGTTATTCAACTAAAGCAGCGATCACACCACCCTTTCCCTAACCCTAACGAGAGTGACGCCGCAATATGTTGTAATGAGGTGGAGATATCTCTATACGTATCTAACGTATTGCGGCGTCCCTCTCGTTAGGGTTAGGGAAAGGATGGTGTAATAGCTATAGGATGGTGGCTATAAAAGTTGTATGTATTCTCTTTGCTCTTTGGTGGTTATATTCAGGGGGGCACACTTCGAATGGTTCCCATTTTCATTGACGGCAGCGACCTCTGGAGTGTTGATGAAAATACAAAACGTCAACTGTCAAACATGTGTCAGTCCAATTTCAGTCATTCAAGCGTTATCTGTGCGGAAATGCGTTTCTCTGAGTTCTCTCATTATTAAATATATTGCTGAATACTGTGTTATTGTGACACCACAGAACCGCGTCATAATAAAGTGGTATACTGAGTGGCACAAAATGGATGTCACTTTATTATGAAACGGTTCTATGGAGAGTCGCAATATAATATTTCGGTGGTAAATTGTACGATACATGCCTAGTTGCGTATATATAGTAGTTACGTATATATAGCTTTAATAAGTTGAAGAAATATATTAAGGTAAATAATTACACAGAAATTAATTAAAAGCCAAAATTGTATTAAAAATTACTTTAAAATTAAATTAGAGTTGTCAGTAATGAAAGATAGGGTGCGGCATTACAATGAGAAATTAGATTGCAACAAGACTACATATGATATAAATGTTCAGAAATTAAATGCTGAAATAGGTAGATTAAAGTATAAGCTTGATGCAACTACAATTAAATACTCAAGCACCCAAAAGGAAGTCAAGGAGCATGTCCTGGCTTTCACACGGCTGTTGGAGGAAAGTAAAAATAATGAGCAGCGTTTTAACTCACTAATTAACAGCAGTTTTTGTAATTGTAATTGTTCGGGAACTCCACGAACTGCTGTGGTTCAGCCAGAGGTGGCCCTTGACCCTACAGAGCCTAAATAAATAAATAAAATAAATATTTTTTTTTATTAAAAGAAACAGGGTACATCAAATTTCTTAACTAGTGGTCCCACACTAGGCCATGCCTGTCTCGTGAAGACCAATGACACTACTCGTAGTACAAAATAGTCTGCCTTAAAAGTACTCATGAGTGGGTCCCCTAGACAAATTAGAAATAAGAAAACTATTATTTACTCTGACCAGATTGGGTCTGGAATAGGTTCTAAGTTAAATATGTAATAAATTAATACAAAATGTTACAAATTATGGTTTTCATAATACAAGTCTTATGCATTTGTGTGACTCACTCCTAAAGGGAAACTTTGACAGCAAAACTACTTTAGTAATTTTAGTTGGAAATAGTTGAAGTGTAGATAGGTCTAGTGTAGATAAATTAATGTCAACTTTAAGAATTATTGAAGAGTCCGGTATAGGTAAAATTATACTTTGTGCACTCCCATACTCACAAAGCATGTTATATGATTATAATAATAAAATAGCACGCTTTAATTCTTTAATGTATAATGCCATAGCTTGTAATAATAAATATCATTTCCTTGATTTTAATAAATTTATTAAACGCCTCACATGCCCCAACACGCCAATAATGGCAATAATGCCTTAATTCTATTGAACTAAATTATAAGACAGCGGGAACACCTCTGAGTATAACTATAGTTCACCAAAATATTCAGAGTTTTTCCAGCAAAATGTTAGAAGTAGGGTTATTTTTAGATAATGAAAATGTACAAATTATGTGCATTACTGAACATTGGCTTAGACAAGACCAGTTGATTTTTGATTTTGTTAATTTTAAATTAGTTAGTTTATAATTGTTAAAAGTACTCTTAAATCCAAATATAGGAAGGACATTGTAAAGCTGTCGATAGAAAGGATTGTAGAAATCTCCTGCGCAGAATTAGAAAACTATATAATAATATGTATTTACAGACCACCATTGGCTGATTTCTGCACATTCGAATCTACTATGGAAAATGTGTTGAAATTAGCATGTACTAGTCAAAAGCCTGTTATAGTATGTGGAGATTTTAATGTTAACTTACTTGAATCGTCAAATAATACTATTAAGTTACTAAGTTTATTTCAATCTTTTAACTTAGTTTATTTGTTTTTTGAACCCACACGGGTAGGTGAACTTGCTTAGATAATATTTTTTGTAATTGTGAATGTTTGGATAAGCAAATATTATTGCTTTCATTCCGACCACAGTGGTCAAAAGGCTTCATTCCTTAATTACTTTTACAAATTCCACAGACTATAACATACAGACCCATAACTAGTAATCGTTTGGAATTATTAAAAAATAAAGTTCAGAGGGATCTCTGTGCGTTACCGTTCTCACAGAATGATTCTAATAGTATTTATAAAGAACTGTTTGGCGTAATTCTTCATCAATTTAATACCAATTTCAAAATGAAAACTATTTCTGGGTCGAAAACCAAGTTTAGTGAATGGGCTACTGTAGGCATTCATAGGAGTAGGAATATACTTTATGAGCTGTATAGAGAAAGGGAGGAGAACAAGAACGCTGATTTCCTAGATTATGTTAAGAAATATTCGAGGACCTTCAAGGAAGTTTGCTTAACTGCTAAGGCAAATTTCCTTAGTTTAAAACTCAAAGCTTCTGACGATAAGGTAAAAACTGTATGGAATATCATAAATCGGGAAACGGGTAAATCGTGATAATCAAATCATACTCAACACGGGAGACAAACAAATCACGTCAAATACTGACGTAGCCTTAGCTTTCGAAGATTTTTTTTTCTAACATAGCAATTAATACGACTAAATGTCTTCAATCATCCGCGATTGACGCTCAATCTTTACTTTGTAATAATGTCAGTAAATGTAATATAAACTTTGAATTTAGTCAAGTAGATTCTGTTGCTATTATAAAGACATTTAAAACTCTCAGTTTTAAAAAAAAACGAGGATTTATGGGGAACGTCAGTTAAAGTTATCCATCATATCAAAGAGGTAATTGCACCCCACTTCGCATTAATTTACAATAATTGCGTATCTGAGGGGGTCTTTCCAAATCTAATGAAATATAGTAAAGTCATACCCCTTTTTAAGTCAGGCGAGAAGAGTGATTTAACGAATTTCCGCCCCATTTCTATACTACCAGTTCTGAGTAAAGTCTTTGAGAAGTTAATGTTTGAATGATATGTTAGGTGACTTCAATAGAAATAAACTGCTTAACAGAAATCAGTTCGGCTTCACCAAGGGACGATCCACTACTGATGCAGCATCTGTTCTTATTCAATATATATATATAAACTTGTATGTGTCTAACCCCATGCATTGTCCTTACTCATCTACTTCAGGGTTAGCTGGAAGAGATCCCATTTAGGGATAAGTTCGCCTTTGTACTTTAAATTTACGATGTCAATGTATTATTAACTTATACTTTTTGTGCAATAAAGAGTTTACATACATACATACATACATATATATATATAACATCTGGGAGACATCTTGTGATGCAGTAGGAATATTTTGTGACCTTTCGAAATCTTTTGATTGCGTTGATCATGCGACCCTTATTTTAAAATTGGAACTTTATGGTCTATCAAATAATGCTCTAAGACTTATGTCTTCTTACCTCAGTGATATAACACAAACGGTTGTTGTAAACAATACGCAGTCTGTTGGCGCTGCAGTTAAATCAGGTGTGCCTCAGGGCTCTATATTAGGTCCTTTCTTATTTTTGGTTTATATAAATGACTTACCACCCATAGTAGATACACTTTGTGATATTGTACTATTTGCTGATGTTACATCACAAATTTTCAAGGTAGACCGAAAATCCGTCGACAACAGTAGGACAAACGCCGCGCTTGTTAAAGTACTTAATTGGTTTATGAGTAACAATTTACTACTCAATGCTAAGAAAACTAAATGTGTTGCCTAATGTTAAACCGGTAAATTCTAGTATTTTTCTTAATGGCGAGTGTTTAGAAATGGTAGATAAGGCACTTTTCTTAGGCATAACTATAGACAAAAATTTGCAATGGAGTCCCCATATAGCAGTTTTAGCAGGCAAATTAAGTTCGGCCGCTTACGCCGTTAGAAAAATTAGACAACTTACCAATGTTGAGACAGCTCGCTTAGTTTATCATAGTTATTTTCATAGTATTATGTCTTACAGTATTCTGGTTTGGGGAAAAGCAGCTGACATACAGACTATATTTGTGTTACAAAAAAGGGCCATTCGCTCTATATATAACTTAAATTCCCGTGATTCATTAAGAGAACTTTTTAAACAAATTAATATTTTAACAGTAACATCCCAATATATTTATGAAAATATTATGTACGTTATTAAGAACCTAGATTCTTGCGTTAAAAATTCTGATATACATAATATAAATACTAGGAATAAAAATAAAATTGCCATAAAAAAAGTTCGTAAAGTATATAAATAATTTGTAGGTCAATGCATTCATTTTTATAATAAATTACCCGACGTAGTTTTAGAGTTACCCCTTCCAGCACTTAAAAATTACTTAAAAAAGTCGTTGATGTCAAAGGCGTACTATAGGGTCGAGGACTATCTAACGGACAAAAATGCTTGGCCTAAACCAGAAAATTAACTAATGTTTAATGTTTAACAGCTTACTACTCGTACATACCTCATAAAAATCATGTAAACGCTGTACCTTGTCTAGGGGACACGGACAACATGTCAAAACTGTTTTGTGTGGTATATATACAAGGTGGGCCAAAAGATATATATATTTTTTTTTTTCTCTCGTAATCATTCTGACATGTTTTCCTGCAAAATTACGCAGATATTTTATATTATTTTTACACTTTTATATAATGCTAGAATAAGTTGTATCATTGTAATTTTTCATTAAAAAAATGACTAACTATTGAGTTTCTTGCGGCGCTTCTTCTCAGCAGTGGTCTTTCCTTGGGAAGCGCTGGTAGATTTTGACGTGTAAAAGTGCCCGTGCGGCCTACTTACTGAATAAATATTTTTTATCTTTTTTATCTTTAACTTTAGTTCAACCACAACTCTCTAGGTGGCAGCACTTGTCATGCATGCAAGTTTCACAATAGAGTTGCCACTCTTTTCCTCTATAATTACTTTACTCTTTGGTTATATTCTCTTTGCTTGCATCTGTCTAAATGCTGGCTGGCTGGCTGCCTGTGCTGGCTGCTAAAAGATTAGAAATATTCTTTTGCTTTGCAAGTTACTGCGACTATTGTTTTGCTGTTATTGTGTAGAAATTAAGACATTGCTCACACATTAAAATGACGGTGGACGGCGATGGAAACGTCGAGCGGGACCGTGTTTTCATGGACATCACGATCGGTGGCTTGCCGTCCGGTCGGATTGTGTTTGAGCTTTTCAACGATATTGCTCCGAAAACAGCTGACAATTTCCGAGCATTGTGCGTCGGTGATGCTGGAGTGGGCAAAGTTACGGGAAAACCACTTACTTACAAGGTTAGTATAATATTTACACTTACACATTCTAATCGTTCGTAGGTTACTCGGGAACTCGTCTGTGTGGCGTTCGTTTGGATTCGTACCTACAAATCAGCAATTCTTTACGGTTAGCTAAACGGTCCAGCGTCTCGAGTTTTCGACTAGTGATCCTCATGTACCGAAATGTACCGACATATTCAGGTTTATATTGCGTTGTCAACTGACGGATTTATCCGTGATTGGCTTTGATCTGGGGGTGTGGATATGTCCGTCAATGACATTGAAAATATTAAGATACACCAGTACCCATATTATGGTCGCCTTTATCACTCTCGTGCTTGTTTACAATTTACACTGATCAGAAAGTCAACTGTCCCCATCCTTTACATTATCCATAGTCAAAGTATCAGGTGTTTTATCTATGTTTATTCTCATGATAAACATGACCATAATTGGTCCGCTGCGTGCTTTCTATGGTAACCAATGCTCGAAACACAATGAGGAAACCTGCACATTCTGCTCACTGATTGTGAAAGTGTCAATGCATAAAATACCCTACGCCTACAGGGTCCTTGTTCTGAGAGGGCCTATCTGGACAAGAAAAGATAATAGGAGCTTTGAATAGTAGTTTGTGTGTGTGTGTGTAGACCTAGAAATTAGTATCTCTGAATTATCATTATCTTGGGGTACAAAAAATGCATTGGTGCACATATACTTCATGCGTGCATCTTTTGGACATTTACCAAATCTCTTTACTTTTTGAATTCTCTCCAGATCTATCTGACACCATTTATCAGAATCAGTGGTTTATGATTTCATTGGTCTTGTATAAATTATGTATGTATTGATAAATTCTTTCAGGGCATGTTGTTTCACCGAGTGGTTAAGGACTTTATGATTCAAGGAGGGGACTTCACTAATGCTAATGGAACTGGAGGAGAGTCCATTTATGGTGGCACTTTTGAAGGTAAAATAAAAGTGATTTTTTTTATTACCTATTAGGATCTATATAATAACATTAATGTTAATCTGTTGTTATACTTGCAGATGAGACATTTGATCTTCAACATGATGAGCCATACTTGTTGTCTATGGCTAACAGAGGCAAAGATACAAATGGCTCACAATTCTTCATGTAAGTTCCTCGGAAAATGGTAAGAAATTTGTGTCTTCATATGACATGGGTTGGTCCCCAGTAAAGTTTATGGTTCAAAATGTTTGTTTTACAATATGTAGGCTTTTTAATTACCTTTTATTTTGAGCTGAAACTTTCTTTCCATTAATGGTTGGCTCACTATTTTTTCTAGTAACATAAGTTAAATGCAATTTCACAAAGAATTAAAATATAAATATGGTGCATATTTATAATTTCAGTTGGTTTGCCTTTCTCATAGTTTGATAAACATATCACACTAAAAAAAAAACAACCTGTTATTAAAAATTCTTAACATATGATTTTTTGTAGTAAATGCGTAATTGTGAAGTCGTCACCACTAATACTCCCAGATTTAAAAGGTTTAACTTGTTCACTCTTGAGAGTGAATCCTAGTTAATCCTACTAGAATAGGGTTTGAACCATATTTCTAAATTTGATTTTCCAAATTGCTTTAGTCCATAATTATGCAGTCACAATTGAACCTGAGCTTAAATTTTGCTTCGTCTGTCTTTACTAATGGAGAAGTGTATGGCTAAGGGCTTAGAACTTCTGGCTTCATGTTTTATTTAGTCTGTCCCTCATTTGAAGTAGGTGTATCACGGCTGAGGTCTTAGAACTTCGGGCTCCCTGTTTTGTTTAGTTTCTCAAAGTAGAAGTGTATGACTGAGAGTTAACAGCAATATGTGTTGTAGAGGCCGAGACGCGGCTGGGCGCTGCGGGCCCGCGCTCTCATTTCTTGTGTTCTGTGTGTTGTAGAACAACACAGCCGGCACCGCATCTCGACAAGTAAGTACTGTTTATTACTGTCTTTTTCTATTTATTTTTAAATATTTACTGAATAAATTTTACACGTCGGTAATATAGAGTGAATCTACCAGCGCTTCGGATAAAGAAGGCAAATAAGCACATATACTACTTAGGCTCATGGACATTTCACAAACTGCAATCCCATTATATTATTAATTGCGTCCTTTACTATTAAAATTCAATTCTTGTTGACCATTAAGATATTTCTATTGTTCACAAAAAATCGCATGAATATCTGGTTGGGTCATTCTTCTTTTTTACCTACAATTGCCTGTCCTCGTTTTACCATACGTCATTAGTTCGAGCATTGATTATTAGTACTAAATAGTCTTTCGCTTTCTCTATCCAGTGCTTTTTTTTTATAAGTTAGTTTTTCATAGAATCGCGTGACGGAGTGGTAATCCAAAATGTGGTCTCCGCTGAAAACGGCCACTCTGTCGCAGTATTTTCTGAAAAACAATCATAAAGAAAAAACATTATCGCCATAAATAATTTAGTCCTAATAAAAAATACATGCAACGTTTATTAAAATCAAACATTAAAACCATAACTATCAATAGTTGAAAAACGCAAAAAAACAGAAAAATTACGATATATTGTAGGTAAAAAAGAAGAACGACCCAGTTGCCTTTTTATCAGCAAAGTAGAAAAATAAAGTATTGCAAGCACATTATCTAGTTAAATAAGTTGTCAGTGTTCCTACCTGTTTTTACAAGCTTTTATTTAACTTTCAGTGTTTGTATGTTAGTTTGTTTAGGTCAAATCTTGCAAGCTGAATTAGAACCACTTCCCGGTGTCCGATTGAGCTGAAATTTGGTATATTTACGTAACTTCGGCGACAATGCAATGATATGTTACCATGGAGCTGGTCTGATGATGCAGTCGGAAGGTGGCCATAGGAATTTCGCAACGAAAGATAACCCCGCCGTGTTTGGGCCCGTTGGATTAGTCTTGATAAGCAGATGATGATGAGAACAAGTACAGTCGACAAGAAAAGCTTGTCCCAAAAATTAAATTTTTGACAAAAACTAGAGAACTAAATAGATACTGAACTAATAAAAAATTGCTGGAAAGCCCTATTCATTTCCTAACAATATTGTGTGAAAGTTGATGATGGAGCTTGTCCCTGCAGGCACTTCAGAACAGTTTTTTTATGCACTTTTGGAATTTTGGATGCAGACCAGAAATCCAGAACACTTAAGATATATTTTGGCCTACAATTTGTGGCTGGCAACTATAGCTGTTCTATCTAAGGAATCTATCCAGCTATGCATAGCCCTGAAAATGTTGATAGTTTATAAGCTCCTTTGCTCTTTTGTCAGTATTATTAAAGTCGTGTTTCGTTTGCCGCCAGTGTGCACGTAGTGTTCGGCAAGGTGGCGAGCGGCGCGATGCTGGTGCGGCAGCTGGAGGCGCTGCCGGTGGACCGCAACGCGCGCCCGCTGCAGGACGCCGTCGTCGCCAACTGCGGCCAACTCGTCAGGCTTAAGGGTCAGTTTACTATACTTTAGTGTTGAAAGGTATGAAGGCTCCTTGCCATGTTTCAAGATGTTTACTCACAAGGAAGGCCGAAGGTGAGGCTCGATAGTCGATAGGCTGAACGCTTGGGGTTTTTAGCCTGCCCGCACATTAGGCCACTAGTGGCCGCCACTAAACGCGACCACTAGTGGCCGCCACTCCGCCACAAGCTGCGGACGAGTTTTTGCATACATTTTGTATAGCGTCGGCGCACACCGGGCGTTCGAGTGGCCGCGTCTGAGCCACAAGCGCCCGCGCTCGCTACTAGTGGCCGCGTTTAGTGGCTCGCCTCGCGCGCACACTCGGCCACAGTCGCCGGCTTCTCAGATAAAAAAAAGCCAATAGTGGCAGCCACTAGTGGCCGCCACTCAGCCACCGGTGGCCGCGATTGGTGGCTGCGTCTAGTGGCTTAGCCGAGCCATTAGTGGTCGCGTTTAGTGGCGGCCACTAGTGGCCTAATGTGCGGGCAGGCTTAGACCATGCAAATTAGGATGCTGGGGGTGGCTTTACATAGACATTTCCCTTGGTTAAAAAAAGGGTTGACAGAAGTTAATACGGCATGAAAGTAGCTGCTTTCTTGCGGCGCTTCTTCTCCGCAATGATGGTCTTGTCCGAAGCGCTGGTAGATTCACTCTATATTACTGACGTGTAAAAGAGCCCGTATGTGGCCAATTTACTGAATAAATATTTGACTTTGACTTTGACCGGCTCGTTAGGCTCTACGGTGTGTACGCAGGAGCTAAAGTTCAAGGTGTGCAATAAGAAACAAACCTATACACAAAGTGGGTGGATACAGGATGGTTAGGTGAATAGGAAAAGTCTAGCTGAAATATTTTGAAGCTGTTGGGTGTAGGAGAAAGCAACAGCCATGCAATCGGTATGTCTTTGCTCTGATGTCTCTTCTATTGATGCAAAAAGATATGAGTAGGTCTCTCTTATGAGAATAAATGAAAGATAATTATTGGGCAATGGAACAAAATAAGCAGCGAATTTTGAGCTGTGGTGATTGTTATATTTGCTATTTAATAATTTTCCAATTTATACATTACTAGCGACCCGCCCTCGTTCCGCTCCCACACACACACACACACACGCACACACAACACACTCACAACACACACATTATTTTACCTAGTAGGAGGTCCCAACCCTTTGTTAAAAAAATGTATGTACTTTCGATTTAATGAATCAAGTATTTAATTCAAAAATTAATTGATTTGTAATTAGCTCTTGGATTTGACATCATTAATCAGTCGACGGTCGAGTTGATAACACGTTTGTTTATATTATTAACAAATTGGATTAACACAGACTATAAATGGTTTCAATTTTACATTACAGCCAAAAAACGTAAGGAAAAGAAGAGTGAAGAAAGCGAGGCAGAGTCTGAGCAGTCTCACAAGAAAGAAAAAAAGAAGAAGAAGGACAAGAAAGAAAAGAAGAAGAAACGGTAAGAATCGTTTTTTCGAGTTCCGTACCAAAATGGTAAAAAAGGAACCCTTACGGTGAGACTTCGTTGTTTGTCTCTCTGTCTGTATGTCACAGCAGTTTTTCTCAGCAACTACAGAAGCTATCAACTTTAAATTTGGCATAGTTGTATAACTTGCTTGACCGCATTGAAAATCGCAAAAACCCCCATATCTCCGCCATTTTGAAAAATTTTAAAAAATTGAATCGTCAAAAAAATCCACATAATTATCGAAGAATCGGTGGAGAAATGCGGCCTGAACTGGAGAACAGCCGGACAGCCGGACGAACATACGAAAGCATTTTTGCCCAAGCTGAAACGGAGACGCTTCGTTCGCTTCGCTCGCTCGGTCAATGAAATGTCTTTATGTATTTAGTTACAGCTTGACACAGGATGAAAAGTATGATGCAACTGACATAAAATATGTGAAGTAACATGTACTTAATGTCGGCTCACTTTACTCAAGTGACATCTGGTGAGAGAGAATTTTTTTTGCCCTGATTGATGTACACGTGCCGCGTGTGAAGTGTACAAGTTATAGCCAGAGAGGCATACATAGAGATGTGCCGTTCTCGGAAATTTTCCTCATTTTGTATGGGAAATATTCCCAGTCGAGAATGTTCTCCATACATGTGCTTTTGTTATCCAATCCACATTTTAAAACTTTGTTATCCTTCCTTCCAGTCATCGTTCAGAATCCATTGAAGAAGAGCCCAATGAACCGCCTCATCCTCTGGTGCAGACCTCAAAGATAGACCCTCGCGAGATCCCTGAGATACCAACCAATAGGTTCCTCATGAGGGGAGGACGGGACAATGAGCGAGAAAGGAATGACCCTAGGAGGGACAGAGAGAGGTAAGCAGTCGCACTTGTATTTTATTTTTATAGCTATTACGAGTAAGTTCTTTGTGTTGAGTGGCTTAGGAGTCAGGGATAGTGTGCTGGCTTAGGGGCTTCGAAATTTTTGTAAATTTTTGAAATGAGGAATATTTTCAAAATCGAGATTCTCTTTTACCTGATTGATAACGTGTTATGTGCAGTTCAACAAGTCCAGCTGCTCTGTTTGGTGTAGATAACGTGCTGCATGGTTACTAAATAGATGTTAAAAAAAATATTTTCAAGTAGACTTAAGTGTCACTAACATAGAGCCAACCAATTTGTTTCTTAGGCCACTCAGGAACTTTTTCGTAGTGTGTAATAAAGCGAAAGTAAGAGACTTATTCTTACGCTTTTACTTACTTTGTCACTTGAATCAAATTGGTTGGTTTATATATCTCAAACGTTTGTTGAGTTTTTGTTAAACTTTATGTTTATAGTTTCAGTCAATTTCTTATGTAAGTTTTTATTATTGATCATGAAATTCATATTCGATTTTTTTTAATTTTAAACATTGTGATTGAATTGATACCGTTTTGTATATCTCCTCTTTTCTTCAAGGATGAGATATCGCGAGAGAGATCGCCACAGCTATACCAGGAGTGGTCGGATTATCAAAGGACGTGGTGTTTTCGTAAGTACCCAGTTATAAAAAAGAAGACATGGTTGCCAACCCTACCCAATACAACTTTGGTTCTGATTTCTATACGTATTGTTAGGTTATCTATGTTTTGTAAGATAATGTACAAAACTTGTATTATCGCAATAAAGTTTTGTCAGAAGAGTGTTCATAACAGGAATCTCTAAGATTAGATGTGTCAAATATTAGATTTATTACAAATGTTTTATTATTACTATTATTATTATCGCAAATATCAACGCCTAGTCGGAAGGGCTAGATAGGGCAAGCGGTGACATTTGCAGTCACAGCACTTGGAAGATCATCACAGGGTGTTATTTTCTCGATTTGTGTTTAAGTGGCTATAATTTTTCAAGTACTTGATTTAGATTTGTTTCTTAATTTTGTGATAAATGTCACCGGTTGCCCTATCTCCCCCTTCCGGCTTGACGTTGATTTTTTGGACACCCTGTAGAAACGTCAGACTGTATGAATGTTAGACGAACATCGAGTTTGACCTTTCTAAAGGTTTCGCAACGCTGGCCTATTATTATTCTCATCCCTATAGCATTACGCGAATTACCGAAACCGTTAACGTTATTTTTGACATAACTTATCTTTATAGTTTCGATTTGACCCCATACCCCGGTAAATTATTATTATACAGGGTGTTTTTTTATTCGTCTTAAACATTTTGGGAGTTAAATCAGTAAGTCATACCCCCCAAATGTTTAAGACGAATAAAAAAACACTCAGTATAACAATGAAAGTGTTATTCCTCAGCGCTATCGCACGCCGTCCCGCTCCCGCTCGCGCTCCCGCTCGGTGACGCCGCCGCACTGGCGGCAGGCGCAGCGACGCATTATCAAGCTCTCCGAATTCGAGGTTTGTTCCTTTACCCTAGTTATCACAATCGTTAAACGTGAGATTGTGTTTGGGATTGTAGAAAAATACATAAAGTATTGACAAATTTTCTATCACAAATCTAGTATTAGACATACAGAAAAATACTAGGCTGGGGAAAACATGTATGGGTCATTTTAAAATATTGTGCAGGTAAACTTGTCCCAACCTAAAAAAAGTTGTTTCCGTTTACATTATCCATTTTCTGCGGTTATTTGAGTGAAACGATGAATGATTTCCAGTCAGCTATATACCACAGATAATTATTGATTATCGGAATCGAAAAAAGATGCTTAGTATTTATGTAATATTTGTAATAATGCATGGTAATAGAGTGGTAGTTCCATACAAATGGTAACAGAGTGTTCTGCGCAAAATTTGAAAATGACCCGTATTCCTTTACCTCTGTACCAACTCTAGTTCGAGGAGAGTAACTAGTGCCCAGAAAAACATTATCCTCCTTTGGGTAATGTTTTTTGGGTGTACATAATACTAGCTTTTGCCTGCGACTCCGTCCGCGTAGTAGTCGTTTATCGAGTTTCCTGCGGGAACTAGATTTCCCGGGATGAAAAGTCCAAATCCATCCAGCCGTGGCAGCGTGAAGGAGTAACAAACTAACACACAACAACTAACTTTCGCATTTCTAATATTAGTGGGATTGCTTGTTTCTGTATGACTTCCCGTAGACTAAACGGTTTGATGTTTTTTTTGAAATTAGAGATATTTTTGTATTAGTTTTTATTAAAGGACTGTCATAGCCGAAACTTAATCTTTTATCTTTAAATGATAAATTCATGTGTTTTAGAGCCACTGCCTAACACGGGATTTAAGCTTCTATCTTCCAACTATAACTGTTTGATTTGACTATAACTGTATTATTTTTAGCGCGTGGAACATGAGCGAGCAGAGAGGGAGGCCAAACAAGCCCCAAAGAGCAAACCAGCCCCGCAACATAGTCGGCAGCGTAAGCTAAAAATATTAAATGCATTTTCTTGTCATTGATCATAAGCAGACTTACGTAATACCAAAAACTGCCATGTTCAATGGAGCGAAAGGGGCGGAGATATATAACTGCTATGGCGCTGTACCTTTCACTCCCTGAAACATAGCCGGTTAGATACTTCGTAATACTGAGACCGTATATCACTCAATATCTAAAATAACGTTTATTTACAGCGGAAGAGGGAGGAACCCCAGAGAGGCCTTATGAGGAAAAAGAGGAGGGCGAATGTGACACTACTCTAGGTAAGTATTTTAACTAGTTAAAATTTGTTTAGAATTGTTCGAGATACGAATTTAATTTGTTGGTTTTTCAGAGCGATCCCGCCACGAGAGAATCGATTACAACGCTCTAGATTTTGAAGAAGATATAGAACACGATGGTATGTGTATTTTTAATATTTTGGTCACAATATTGACTTAAAATCTGTGTGCTTTTAGAAATTCCACTTACATCGAATTATTTTCAAATATATTGGTGTCGGAATAAATTCTTTGCCCGAAACTTCGCCCGCGAGTAAGTCGTTTATCGTATTCCTTCTGGAACTATTAAATTTTCCGGGATAAAAAGTACCCTATGTCCTTCCTGAGGATACAATCTATCCCCTCGCCAAATTTAATTAAAATCCGTTCACACGTTTTTTGTATAAAGGTAACTAACGTATTTATAACTAGCGACCCGCCTTCGCTTTGCTCCGGGTACTATTATATACATCCTATGTTCTTTCCCGGGACTCAAGCTATCTACATACCAAATTTCATCTAAATCCGTTCAGCCGTTTTCACGTGATGCGTGTTCAAAAATAAACAGATTTACAGCTTTATTATATGTATAGATATATTTGTATTGTATAGATAAATAAATATTATTATGGACACGCCCTCGTTGTTTATTATCTTGTTTACAACGTAGCTATAACGTGTTCGTTGTCATTAGTGGCGGAGACGTCGCACGCACGTCGCGGCCCCGAGCGGCGCGAGCGCGCGCCGGACTCCCGCGCGACCATGCTCGCTATGGCGCTCGGCGTCAACCCCAAACATGATGAGAGGTGAAACTCATACCTGTCTCATTGTAAATAACGACGAAAATGCTGTAAGGCTTTGGCGATGGCTCTAGAGCTAAAGGTCGCGCCGGCGTTGAGCCCGCTGCTTGCCGGTGCCTTTCCCTTGAATACACCGTGAACGTAGGCTGCCTAACTTCGTCGCTTAATTGCATTTTGGTGTAGCGTAAAACACCAGGTTATTGATACCCAAAAACCTAGTGATTGTAGAATTATCACCTCTATTTACTTGAAATAAAGTCGGCGGTGCCAATACCCCGTAGGGTCTAAAATGCCAGAAATAGGACTGTTATGTTCTTTTCTGAAGCTTACAAACATTCACTAGAGAAAACAAAATATAATGTCACGCTTCTTAGGCGTCGCCATTATTGACAACGAGTTGGCGCAGTAGGCATTCTGGCATCTGAGCTTCATAAAACGAGATTCTTCGCCAACAAGTGACAGTGTGACAAGTGACAACCCATTTACACGCCAACCGAGTCCCTAACGGTGATGCACTCGGTCAGTTACAATTATTGAAATGCCCTGGATTTATAAAACAGTTGACTACGGCAAACTTTACGTCAAACATCTCGGCGTTTCGTGAATGTTCGAATATAAGAAAACAAATAATAAAGTGTTAGATACATAATAAATACAATTTACGTACCTTTAGAGAGCCGGATCGCCGCGAGCGCAGGCGCGATGGTTTAGCATCGGCCGTCTATGCCGCCCCCAAGCTGTCTTCGGCCGTGGCGTCCGTCGGCGAAGGCCTAGGGCACGCGTCGAAGCCGCCGCCCTCCGGCGTGAAGGGCGAGTATGACCCTTTCTCGCTACTGAGGAGCACCTTCCGGGCCAATAAGGAGAAAGAGGGAAGGGAAACAAGGTAAGTTTTAATTTTATTTATTATTTAGATTTCATTTCTAATAAATTCTCTACCAGTCAACCTCTAGACAGTAATCATAAACGTTTTCATCTGTCACCTCCACAAATCGCTTCGACGACATGTAAGCGTGTACATTTGTTTTAACAGGAAAGAAGAAAATGAACCTAGACGTGAAAGAGACTTCAATAGGGAAAAAGCAAAAGACAGAGAACAGGAAAGGGACAAACAACGCGATAAAGGGAAAGAAAGAGAAGAAAAGCGCGAAAAATATAGAAACGAGAAAGACGAAAAAGACAAACCAGACAACAACGTCAGACAATCTCGCTCTAAAGAGAGAGAAAGGACTAGAGAGCGTAGTCAGCGTCACAGAGAGACCAAGTCGAATGATAAAGACAGAAGTGGAAGAAGAGATGACAAGAGAAATGATCGTAGCGAATCGCATGACGAGAAGAGAGGCGATAGAAAGGATAGAGAAAGGAACAGCAGGTCGCGTGGTAGAGACACGAGTGGGAGAAGAGATGATAAGAGAGAGAGGAGAGAAGAAGAACGCAGCAAGACTAGGGATGATGACAGAACTGACAGGAACAGAAGGAGGCGATCAAGATCGCCTTCGAGGGAGAGGTACAGTTTAAGAATAATTAGTTTAATGCTTTATTTTATTTATGCTGAGCTGTTGTCCCTTGAGTTGCCATTACCTATAACAAAAAACAACGGGTAGAGGCAGATTACAAAATTACGTATCCCTTTTTGACCAAAACAAAAGTTGTTGGTACTCAGTTCAGTGGTATCTTAGGGCCGTATTAATAAACTCATCTCAACTGTGATCCCCGTCACAAGATGCGTCAAAAATGACAGTTTTCTATGGATTGACGTTTACTTTGACGTGTCTTGAGACGGGGATCAGAGTTGAGATGAGTTTATTAATACGGCCCTTAGTAAGATACCGCTGACCTTGAGTTGTAAACGAGATAAAGGTTATTGTTTACAACTTAAAATGCAATAGATTTACAAATTACCCACTAAAAAAGTTGTATGGCGGACAACAGCTCAGTTAAAATAAAATAAAAAATAAACACTTTGAAACGAAGAACAAGATCCATGCCGGAAACAAGTATTGATTGAGCAACATCAAGTTTTCATACAAAACTTAAAATCTCACCTCAGAAATCGAATTTATTTACTTGGTCATAATGAAAAATAATAATAATATTCAATCTTTTATCTATATTGTTTTAGAAACCAAATATCTGTTTCGCGCGAACACAAGCGCTCTACATCCGATGCTCGCGACCACAGCAAAGAGAAGTCCCCACCGGCAGGTGACAAGAACAAGGTAACCTAAAGCTAAAGCTACTCGGCGCTGTTCGGAGTGAAATTGGCAACATGATCCAATTTGTACTCAACGAAAATTGCTGTTAGTGGTGGTTGCCACTTGGGAATATCGTAGTTCCACTTGTCGCTACGTTCAACTCTTTTTGGCCAAGCTGTACGTGAAATGTCTCGTTTTAGGTATATAATGAGTGCCGTCACATCAAACGATTGATTTCTTTCTAATCAGTTTGTCAAAGCTATACTATACAATACGTACAACTTTGCGTGCATAAAAAAAAAAAAAAAGATTAGGTATGTTTAAATTATATTAAATGATTCCGGGGAAAACGGAATGTGTCCAAACATAAACATGGCCTAAACAGAATGCTCAATAGTGATCAATCGAAATAAGAATGTGTCCAATCAGGAATATGTCGAAAAAGGGACCAATCCGTCAAACGGCGTGCCGCTGACGTGGTTAAAGCGGAGAGCGACGGGGTTATGTTGAGCTCGCGAGAAGCTGACTATGTGCCCAAAGGTTTAAGACTTCGTCAAACAGCCAGCGCGGCGCGCTCCCGGCACGGCGCGGCAGTCACACTACAGGAAAACGTCGCGTCCAAGTTAACACATTTTTGTAGCTTTTATGGCCCAAATAATATAAAACTGGGCGTTCCCTAACACAATCTATAAATTTTTCTACATCCATGGTCACAAATACACTGTAAATTTGTAAACAGATACAACGTGAAAACGCGCCAAGCGCGGTGTGACTGTGTGATGGCCTGCATACAACTCCTTGTTAATTTCCACGCTAAGAATGCGCCGCGCCAAGGCGGCTGTTTGACGAAGCCTTTATAGACAGCTGGACCGCTACGGTCACTGTACATTCGCGGACATTTACATACGAAACTTGCGTATAAATTGGGGAAAATCTGTCAGAGACAGGATTATTTCAGGGTACAATACAGTTTATACAATCCTAGGCAAGAGCAACGCATAAAACACCCAGAGCGTGGACGCGGGTCGGGAGCGAACGTTTTGCTGTTACATTGGTCGTAATGCACGCATTCTACGATTGGCCTTCCTTCTCACAGAGTGCACAATGTAACAGCAAAACGCTCGCTCCCGACCCGCGCCGGCGCTCTGTGTGTTTTACGAATAAATAAACAATACTATTCTAGCTGTGCTTGTCCACATTACACATATTTTTTTGTAGGAGGAGGAAAGAAACGAGGCACGTAAGGAGTTGATGGAGATAGTGCGTCTCATCAAGTCGCGGCAAAAGGACAGAGAAAGCAAAGCGGCAGGTTTGTAACATTTTTCTGAGCGTTTGTGTAAAATTTCAATTATTCTAACAACACGACTTCGCTATGTGGTTTTTTTACTTTTATTGCCAAATCGATGGGGTAAACCATCCATTTCTTGGCACCCAAAGTACTAACACCTAATTTTTGCAGGATTGTGATCACAGAGGGGTGTCGATATTAGAATGGTTTAATCTATGATTTAATTTAATTTTTGTGTTTACGTGGTTTTTGTGCAGAAGCGAAGAAGAAACGTCACTCATCAGAGAGCTCCGAAGAAGAAGACCGGCGGGCCGAGCGACGCCGGCGCAGCCGCGAACGCAGTGCCAGCCCGAGGTAAACCCCACAAGGGTTAGAGTGCGTTTCCACTCGAGTCCCGAAGCGGAAAGGAGCTAAATCAACCAATCATAGCATTTGACGTTGTGTCTATGTTGTACTATCAGATTGGTCGTGCAGCTCTCTTGCTCCGTTCCGCTTGAGTGCAACCGTATAATCCTATAATCGTTCGTATAATATATGTGTGCTAGTATAGTTGACGAAATATAATTTGCACCGATTCGTCTTATCTTTCGAGTACATTAGGACAAAGGATTGAGCCTATTGAAATAGAAAAGGTAAGCCGGTCCAATAGATAACATTCATCGGTGAAAATAATATTTCTTCAACTATACTAATATTCTTCTCGCACAAACATCGTGATAGGTGCGACGAATTTTTTTAGGCGAGGAGAGTATTGGATTAAAGTGAATTAAAATTGGTTTGGCAAAATTTCAATTCCCTTCTTGCGCATCTTTGATAGAAATGGTCTGGATTGGCGAGGAGCGAGACTAGAATTGAAATATTTTTTGTATTACTGAACCGTATTATTGATATATAGCACAGATATAGATACACATAGATAACGCAAATGCATCTACTTCGCGTGTCCGAACCCCGACCAAGCGTCGAGGTTGGCCGTCGCTACTGACATTCCGCGCGCGTCTGTTGTTGCAGCCGGTCGGCCGTGAAAATTAATAAAATGCCTCGTTGCGTGGTAATTAATTGCAATAGCCCACAAATTGTGTGCACCCAAAAGCAAGGGCATATTTCCTATCACAGCTAAGTTATTTTAAAAATATATTATGCGTAAATTCATTTTAAATCAATTTTTTAAATATTCCAAGCTGTGATTCCAAGAATATATATAAGTAACTATAGATTAACGGTACGTAAACTATATTCACATTACATTGCCGCGTTTGCTTTGAGCGTTTGATCTGACGTTGTGTGATAAGGGATGATGAATATCATAACAAGCGATACTGTCGCGCTTCGCTTCGACTTCGTGGTACAAGGCAATTATCATTCGTCTGTCGAATCTAGCAACTAGTGTTGTTCGTTCTACAAAATATATTGATAATCGATTTTAATCGATATCGGACAGACGAATGATAATAACCATTTAAAATGCCAATTTAGTAGTTATTGATAAAAACAAGCTCATGTGCTAATTTTACACGAGAGCTTTAAAAAAGGAGGGTAATATTTTTAGAGTACATGTATGTAATGTGTTCATGTTTATCCTTTGAACGTTTATACGTTTAGTATGTTTATACAACTTACTTATTTTAGTTTCCCACATGATCCAATCATAAAAGAAAAATGGATTGCGGCCACAGGACGGAAAGACTGGTTCCCGACTAAACATAGTATATTTGTTCCACACACTTTGAAAATACCTGTTTCATTGATGTCACTTTATAGTGAAACTGTTCTATGGAGAGTCGCAATACATGTTTCGGTGGTAAACTGTACGCCACACGCCTATGTACATATATATATATATGTAGTATAGCTTTAGTTCAACCACCACTCTAGGTGGCAGCACTTGTCATATATGCAATTTTGACCATAGAGTTGCCACTCATTTCCTCTATAGTTACTTTACTCTTTGCTGACTGACTTGAGCCGCACGGCGCGGGCGGCGGCGCCTTTGAATCGATTTTGCGCGGACAACGGGGAACTCACATCACCAATTCGCTCTTGTGACGTCACAGTAGGTAGAAAAAAAGTGACACGGTTGGTTTTCATACACATTGAGGTGTTTACGTTATCTATGTGTATCTATATATGTGATATATAGAGTGTTTATTGACTCCGCAACAAATACAATTTTTAACACAGTTGCTCAAAAAGCGGTACTTTTCGTAGCTGTATATCGTGCGGAAAGTTGGTTTTCGCGAACTAGTGCTTTTTACTTTTCCATTTTTTATTTATTTAAACTTGTTCCAATTCATGCTACTTATTGATGAGTATTAATATTAATTTCCTTTAAATATCGTAATCAACATAAAAACCTACTGTTAATGAAAGAAAACGAAAAATATACATATTTCATATTTTATTACTTACCTCTTCATCATTATAACGCGTTTATTTTTTAATATTGAATATAGAAAAACCGTTCTTAATAAGTTGTCTGAATGGAATGGAATAGCTGCCGAAACGCCTGTCAAAATTTTTGACATTATGAAGAGGCGTTAATTCTTTTTTTTAATGATTATGGCCTGGATGCTAAGTCCTTTATGCCATGCGTTTTTTCTTACTGCAAGCATTTTTTAAGTTTCCAAAGGCAACATTCGATATTGTTTTTATAAATAAACGATACACAAATAATCGTAAATAACAATACTTAGGTAATAATAGTACAATGTTTTATATTTACAATTGTTTATGTCTTATAGAACATGCATTTGAATAAAATACTTTCATTGAAGTGGGTTCAATAATAATAACAAAATCTATTCTAGTCGAATAAAAGCTAAAAAAACACCTCTTCATAATGTCAAAAATGTTCACTGCGACAGATCGAACTTACAACGAATTTGTTTTCCAATCTTAAGTTTTCAAAAAGTTGCTTATAAAAGGAAGTGACTCAGAGTTTGAAATTGATTAATTTTTTCGCAACTGTGTTAAAAAACGTCGTTCGATACACGTGCGGAAATGTCATTCTTCACTCGCCTGCGGCTCATGGCAAGATATCTCGGCACTCGTGAAGTAATGACATACTTTCCGCACTAGCATCGAAATGTACTATTTCGCGATGGGTCGCGATGTCGTCTACTGCTTTAATTCTAACGTCTATTCTTTATGATACAAATAGTGGATGTTAAGTATACAGACAATCCAGGGCAAGACCGCGGAGTGTTCGAACCGCCCCGGTTCTATGTTACCAAAAAAATGACGTGTAATATAATAAACGGCATTTACTTTCAATGAAAATAGGTAGTCCTGCTTAGGTTCTAACATGAACTCGGAAGTAAATGCTATTTGTAATGTTACTAGCCATTCTTGATAGAAGCGGGGCGGTTCGAACGCTCCGCGGCATTACCCTCCAGCAATCAACTACAAAACCATCATAAAAACATATATATATTTTTCAAATGAATGCCATGTCAACCTGTTCACCTTATTGCTCAGACGCGGTCGCGACAAGTCCCCGCGCCGGCGCTCGCGCAGCCCCCGCCGTCGGCGGTCCTCCGAGCGATAACTGCGAAGTAACATTAATTAACTTTCGTCAGGAATTACTAAGTAAGATGGAAAAACGGTTTATGTATGTAAACCAGGGCTTGTAATCGCTTACAAATAAACCGGTATATATTTAGGTAAAATCGGTTAATTATTTAGGCTACGTTCGAACGAATTTATTTAGGAACGTTAATTGGAAGCGCTCCCTAACCGGTTACTCGGTGTTTCGATACGGGATTAATGACAGCTGTCGCGCTGGTGGCGCCGCCAAGTCGAGTCCTGCAATCCAATCTTGTATTCTTAAGCGAACAAATCCCTGTATTCTTATGCGAGCGGTCATTCACCCATTCCGTTCACACGAAGGAAGCGCTCTCTAACCGGTAAATGAATTTGCGCTCAGAGGTATTAACCGGTTAGAGCGATGTTCTTGCGAGCGTAACCCTTGTTATGGGTTAGGCTTTAACCGTGTAAGTGTGGCTCTAACCGGTACGGAAAATGAACCGGTTTTCAAGCCCTGATGTATTCCATTTATTGCAATGCAACAAACAAATTAGGGTGATTGACAACTTCCACCCTATGATGAAGATGGCAATTTACCCACAAATTAACATATTCTCATGAAATATAATTATTATAATGTATAAATGATAAATTATCCTTTCAAGTGATCTATAAACTTGACACTTGACTAAAAATAACAAAAATATGAGAATAGGCAAATTCTTCAACTTCTTTCATTTTTAACCCAAAGGTATTTTGAAGAGTTATTCCTTCTCTTTGTTTTTAATAAAAAGTTTACACAAATGTAAATTTTAGCCAGGAACGCAACGATTGGCAGGTTTTGTTAGGAGTCCTTCAACACTTCATCGGAGTGAGACTGGACAGTGTCCTGTCTATAATATGTGTGTAAATCGTTTTTCCGTCTTGCCATTAAAACATCCGTATCTGAGGAGCATAATACTGCAGTCAGCATTTAAAGTAGCCAAACGGACCTGTACCGCTAGGACAACTTATATTTTGTCGCTTGTCAGTCGGACTAGTTAGAAAGGGATATCCGAGCGACAAACAAGTCGCGCGCAAGTTGTACTAGCCGTCCTGGTGATCAAAATGACTACATTGGCTCTTAAACCCCCGAGAAAAATAGAGTCGTGTTAAGACTGTCATGTAATTGTCATAACAAAAATTTGACTCTATTTGTTGATGTAACGCGTGTTTCATTTAGTAGGTATTACAGTGCTAAGCTTCTGAGGTGCAGATGTTTATATTATTTAGTTATGTTTTATTTGTACACAACGACACTAACACCACAAAGTTCTTAGACATCTTAAGGCCATAACTTACTCCACGACGAAGTCCCTATGATACTTCAAACGTACCACGAGAATTCTGGGCTCTGCTAAGAATCATAATTCGTTCTAGCTTTAAGCGATTACATACAAACAGACAGACACATATTTACACACACAGACGTACGGTTTTAAACACATAAGGACATAACACCCCTCTTTATTTTGGAAAATTTCACGTGGACGGAGTTTTCTTGTGTATGTACTAGTACAGTCTCTCGTCCCAGGGCAGTGTTTTGTCCTTGTCTTGCGCGTAAGCATAACGATATGCTCAGTCACGTCAAGTTTTCGCCCAGTAATCGTCCCGTCCGATTTTTTGTACAACACGCCCTAAATTCTGTGCTCATTTCATTTTACTGATTCTCCCAACATAGGCACAGTCGCGTTAATTAATATGAAATTTATTTCTTTGTTGTGTGTGACTAACAAACTTTGCTGGCGCTAGTGTTTTCTTGTGACCTGTTTTCTTTATAATTGTTTTAATTTAGTTTAATTATTGGACCTTCTTCTCAGTCCTTGTAACTTTTACTTATTTAACATAATTTGTTTCACAACAGACATTTAAAAATAAGTCAGTGTCTCCTCTGTATTTTATAAGCTTCCTCGTGTTGCTTTAAATTTTTAATTATAAAATATTTTTATTGATTTTGTGTTGTGCAAAAGCCTATTTAAGTGGAACCCTTTTGCCTGTAATTATTACTGTATTGATCCTGGGTCAATTATTGGGTGTATTAAATTCAAACTTGACTGGTGTTCAGTCAAGATAATAATATTATGTTCTCAAGAGTGTCGTCCCTTATAATTGTGTCAAATTGTCTGAAATATCAAATAACCATCAAATTTAAGGCATTTTTTATCCATCGAATTTATGTGTTTGGGATTTAAATACTTATACATATAAATAAAATTAATAAAAATATTTCTGACGTTCTGATTTGACAGTTATTTCAGACGTTGCCTACTTAACCGAATTATACGGAAAAACCCTCTTAAAAATATGCATACACGACTCGATAATAGTAATTACAAATAATCAGTTTGCAATTTTTTGAACTCCAAATGGGCCTTTTCAAATGTATCTTTTGGAGCTTAACGTATTATGTTGTGTTTAATTTAGCAAGTTAGCTTTGGCGTTTGGTTAGACACCGTAGTTGTTAGGTGGTAAACGAAGTTTTCGCTCTAGCCAGTGTCGTGGATTTGTGTTCTCTTCTCACTCTCATATTGAATGTAACGTAGGTATATAGTATAGCGCGGAAGAAAAACGTATGTCAGCTGCGCCACCGTCTATGTAAAAGTGTCGGAAGTTGTAAAGGAAACCATTTCCATTTTTCATTCTGGTAATACTTTGTAACACCAATTTAATAAGAGGATAGAGTCTAACCAGCGATGGAAGGAGAACATAGGTTTAAAGAATCTTTATTTCCCATAAGAATAATTAACAATTCACTTACATGATAAATTAATACTAATACTTGAAAACAAAGTGTTGTTTTGGTGAGCGCATGCGAAGTTTTGTTTACATACAACTATGTAGACATACATCGACCTTTTGACCTTTTAAGCAACAAAAACTCGCTGCGCGGGTCTATTTTTCATAGGAAGTATGAAAAGTGTGGGATTGACAGTGTGACACAAAAATGAAACGTTTTATACTACTAAGAAATGCACTTTAGAC
The DNA here is from genome assembly GCA_963241965.1 of Tortrix viridana. Lineage (NCBI taxonomy): Eukaryota > Metazoa > Arthropoda > Insecta > Lepidoptera > Tortricidae > Tortrix > Tortrix viridana. The sequence goes on from OY725181.1 coordinate 8,268,672, forward strand.
CTTAAAACCATTGATTTAGGCCCCGCACAGACTGCAGACTATTTAGTAGACCGATTGTGTTTTGTCTCTACAAAGTTTGTAAAAATGGATAAGGATAACCGTATAGGTAGAAAGTCGGCAGTGTGCGGGGAGGGTTAACGAGATACACGTAAAGCGTAGTGACTGACATTTCTAACTCATAGGTCATTAACAATTGTGTGTAGATAATGGCTAGAGAGAAAATATAATGTTAATTTTAACTTTGAATTCTGTGAAATTTATGTTAAAAACATGATCGTTATATTCAGGAACTGTACGATCTCTATTCTTGTCTATACGTATAAGTTAATCATTATACGGTTTTGGGAAAAACAAAATAGTTGGGTATTATTAGTTGTTTCATGTCCCAGACAAGCCTGCTATTATTCACATAAGTCGTTGAATGATGTTTCGCAGAATTATGATTCAATGTTACTAGGTACCAGAATTAGTTCATAGAAATTTTGAGTGTATCCAAAAAAATAGAGAAATATAAATATTACGAGTGAAAAATGATTTCTTTATGTTATTTCTCCTTTATAAATATTATAATTATGATTGACGGAAGAAGGATCTCAATTTTTATTAGAAACTATTTTAGTTCTAAGCTTTTTAGCTTAGAACTAAAATATCGGCGGGTTCCGATTTCGCTCAACCCAATCCAAGACTGCGAGCTGGGTGACGGGCAGGGCCGGCCTTAACCATCCAGGCGCCACGGGAGAGTAATTAATGAAGATGAAGACATAACCCAGTTTATCCACAGCCCAGTCGAGTAAACTATAAAGTCGGGAAAACTGTAACGTCGAGAAAAAGGACTATAATAATGGAATGTTTATAATGCCCATATCAGTACCGGGAAATGAATGAAATAGTAATAATAAAGAGCAGTTGGATATTGGATAAACAATAGTTTATTATATTTAAATAATATGTATATCATCTAAGCATTATTTTAAACATCATTGGTTCCGTTTATACTTTCCCAACAAATCAGAAAATGCATTCAAATTCAGTGGGATTGTCTCAATAACTTCAAAATTCTATTAATCTCCTTCGCATCCACATATGTATCGTTCTCGTACAACGTTGGCGGCAGTACCATCACATAATTACTATCCAATAACTCGTACAATTTTACATGCAATTTTCTGTCCAGTTTCCGACGCTTCGATTGTCCCATAAGTTTACACTCGTCAATGAAATTGGCAAATAGCTTGTCTGCTAATTCTGCAGTTGTAAGTTGTTTATTAAAATCAGTTATAATTTTTTCAATCAATTTGTCACGGGGTTGATTTCGTGTTTTATTTTCCCTTTCAGCAGCACTTATATTAATGTTTTTTATACACTGTTTGTATTTCTCATTTGACCGATAAGTTTGAACTGCACACTGTGCATTTTCAAATAATTTACACAACTGATGATACTTTTTTGCGGTCTTCAAATGTGTTCCAACCGAACGCAACCGAACTCGGAACACCTCCGTGAAATCTGAATCACTATCCATGTCCACGAAGTTTTATGTAAAAAGTAATGTTAAAAGCTGTTTGGTCTATAAATCAATGATGATGGTCTAGGAATGTTACCCATATATACTCGTTAGAGCATACAAGCCATACCTACATAGCAAGCATACCCTGCATGGCTATCCATGGAGAGCTCGTCGTATATAATATACGAGTATATATGGGTAACATTCCTAGACCATCATTACTCGTTACAACATTTTATTCACCGTATCGTTTGGCCCGCCGCTAACAAGAGAGGCCAACCCGAAATGATGCTCCGTGCACTCGTGATCATAATCAAAGGCGTCAGTTCCGCAGTATGATTTGTAATGGTATGCCGCATGGTCAGCTATCGTGTACAAAATTATGATCTTTTCACTTATCCTGTTTGGTATTTTCATGCTATCCTCATCGTCGTCACATATTGTATCTAGCTCGAGCCGTACCGAGCTCGAGTATTTATTTAAATTTTAATATCTTGCAATTAGCCCCGCTGTGCGGAGCTCCTATTAATGTGCGCTACCCTTTAACAGACCTTAACTACCTAGTACCGCGGACAGTTTAAAATAACAGTTGTACCACAGACAACTTTATTTTTGTTGATCCATCATAGAACCCTGTCATAATGACTGCGTTAAGTCACGAGAACGAAATTACGTCGACATTTTTTTTGTATGTTTTTTAATTTGAATTGAGCGGCTTTCTGACAGGCCTATTATATAAGTTATGCCATACGATTATTTAAATAAATAGGCTTTCTGCGATAGGGTTCTATATAAATAAATAAAATTCATTTATTTCAGACTTTCATCCAAAGGTAAAAAATACAATAGAATAGAGTTTGGTTAGTATGTCTTAAAAATATGTTAAGTATGCCAATTCATAAAAAATACAAAAAAAATTACATAGATTAAAATAAATATTCTGATTCTGATTCTGAAAAAATTACACGTTAAATGCTAAAGAGTGCGATGTGCGATTCGATCTCTCATAATCACATAAGTACAATGTGATCATATAAATATTATTATTATTATTTGTGACGACGCGTTTAGCCTAGTTGATAGTGACCCTGCCTACGAAGCTAGCGGTCCCGGGTTCGAATCCCGGTATGGGCAAATATTATTTATTCATATATATATATATATATATATATACATATAATATAAAAGTCACTCGCTTATCAATAACACCTGAAAAGCACCGTCAACTTTAATTGTTAAGCCACTATATATATATATATATATGTGTGTGAGTGACTTTTATATTTGTCATGGCGATGAAAAGCTGAAGAATTGACGATTTTTTTAATACCTGTTTGCAAAGTAAACCGAGTCGAGAGATGTGTTAATAGGAAAAACACAATTGCTTACAACATTTTTACCAAAGCACCGGTAAAAATAAATATTTAATCAATCAGGGTGGCCACTTTCTGGAAAACCGGGAAAACCGGGAAAAGTCAGGGAAATTCGCTGGTCAGGGAAAAATCAGGGAAATGTCAGGGAAAATTGCAAAAGGTCAGGGAAAAATACATTACTTACTAAAACTATAACTTGCATTTCGTTTATTGAGAGAAAAAAGTCACTAAGTACAAAAATCAAAAATCGGTGTAATAACAACTATGAAATAAGTTATCGTTGTAACATCTACTAATTCTAAACTACGAAAAAACTATAAATTAATTTCAATAAATTTACTAAATAAAAAATATCTGTGCATTTTGACAAAAAATATGTTACGAGTCTTGATTAAAATGTAAAAATCCTCGAAGGGCATCAAAATCAAAAAAAAATATTTTTTAAATTTATTAGACATTTTTTTTATTTTTGCTTGGATGATCAGGGAAAAAACCGACAAAGTGCCTGGAAAACCGGGAAACGTCAGGGAAATTCAAATGTTGTAAAAAGCGGCCACCCTGTCAATACAATGTTAAATGTTAATCGAATGTTAGTTCATACATTTTGACAGCTGTTAACACTAATCGTCTGTTAAGTGGTTGGTGAAATCCGACATTAATTATACATTTCTTTACAATAACATGTTTTCTGGAAGCTCACCGCAAACCGCATTTTGCTGAGTTAAGCGATTTTGCGAGGTTTGTAAATTAGGAAACTGAGGTGTAATAAATCATGGTCTTCCCTTCTGATAGCGACACTATGTCACCATAAAGGCACAATGTTGACACTTGATTGCATCAATTAGGTAGGTACCCGAGTAGGTATATCTTACAGAGTGGTTAGAATAGGTAGAGCTAATTTAGAGTGAGTGAGATGGGAACACATTATTGAATGAACATGCATCAAGTTTAGGTAAATTAGCTCTACCTATTCCGACCTCTGGTGATCACTGATCATCAACCTCTGTGAGAAGCTCGAGTTACCATAATTTTGCAATTTAATAGCCATAGCATTTACTTTTAAGTACCTAAATGTGTTCCAAACATACCATTCCAATAACGGGAACTGCTTCAAAATTAACTAATATGGTTGAAAGTCATTTTATTATTACCAGCATTGAGGCATTATGGTGGCACTACATTTGGCAGTATTTGCCTAAAACGCTATTAAATTTCGCAAAAGAGTTGTGTTGAGTGCCATTTTGTTGGCGTTTGACTGGCGACCGGGGATTCGCAACCCGCATGACCCGTAATCCCGTCTCCATCGTGGTGAGACACATGGGGGTTTTATTGAATAAGAGTTTCACATAACCACCGCGACTCCCTAAGGCATTATTATTATTATTATTTAATAGCCCGGAAAGTCCCACTGCTGGGCAAAGGCCTCCCTCCTTTCCTTTCACTTAGCCCTATAGATCGGAAATGGTTCGCTGAGGTAGGGTCAGAGATTTTAGAAAGAGGAAATACAAAAGCTTTCCGCCAAACAGATGCGATCTGACCTGATTCCAATAACAAGTTAACCAAATGGGTAAGGATAGGAAGAAGAGGGTCTAAAGCCGAGGTTATCACGAGGCGACTAACGTCATCAAAACCCACAGCTTGGGATTTAGTGGATAGGATTATCTTTTCTATGTCAGATTGACTGACAGGGGTAAAATTAAAAGAATGTAGATTATCAGGCGGAGCCATAGCACTTACTTCCGCAACAGTAAGAGATCAAGTATGGTGATCTAAAAAAGAAGTCGTAGAAAAATTTACGTTGATTTTATTAAGAGTAACTGGAAGCACAGTATTTTGTTGCGGAACTTTGCCAATACCAATAGTTCGAAGGAACTTCCAGACATCGGCAGGAGAAGTACCTATTAGATATATTAGAATGTACCTATGTAGCGACGCTTAGCTGATCGGACCATCTGATTGCAACGACTTAGAAACAGTTCCAAGTTTCCTCACACCTATCCTTTTTGAACCTACGAAAGGCTATCCCGACGCCTCATCGCCATACGTTAAATGCAGTTCATAGATGGAGTGTTAAGAATCGCCTCTATCTGAACACGAGCAAGTGCCATGTAATGACTTTTACTCGGTCGTCCCAAGGAATACACATACACATACAATCTTTGCTCGTACCTAATCAATTAAGGACCTGGGTGTAGTGTTTGATTCCAAGCAAACTTTTCATACATCACATCCGATCGCTGGTTTCCGAATACTTCACAAGGTTGGGATTTGTTACCCGCATTTGCAAGGATTTCTCGCATGTGGGCGTTATTAAGTTACTTTATACTGCTTTGGTGAGATCAAATTTGGAGTCGAGCTCTTGTGTATGGAATCCTCATGTCATGAAACCTCATGTCATGGAGTATGTTACTCCTTAATGCTGGAGAAGGTTCAGAAGCGCTATCTGCGCTTTCTTTAAAAAATGCGACTTATTTGCAGATACTTAGTTAGGTGGGTGGTCGTGGAAAGGAATTGTATGACGTATTGTGAAAATGTATGTTTAATCTGGTATGTGTATATTTAACTAATTAGGTATTACCTACAATCGACATTGTTTGCCAATTTATGGACATACATGGTTTTTAAATTGTACTTATACTATTAGTATTTTTCATAATACTCAATACTCAATATTTTATTGCAATCATAATGTATCTACAAAGATGGAAATTATATAATAAATGTTTCATTATGAACCCTGTTGGGCACAGCAAAATGTATTTAGAGATAGGGAGACTTATCTTTCTAATAATATGAATAAAGTTCAGTAATATCTAGTGCTTTGAATTTATTGTAGGCATTTATGTAGGCATTTATTTATTTATTTATTTATTTATTTATGTTTAATTAAATTTACATTATTATAATTTGTGTATGTTTAATGTTTATTAGGGTAACAAACGGACCAATTCAACTTATAGCAAAAAAAAACTATATTATAACATCAACCACTACAGTTACCACAGATTAAACGTATTTTTTTTATATTAAGTGTATATTTGAGTATATTAAGTGTATATTGAAAGTTTCTGGATTCTGATACATATAAGACTAGATAAGATGTTTATGATTAAATTATTGTTTTTCAAAGTATGTTCCTTCACTATTTACACATTTTTTCATTCGTTGGAACCATTGTGTGAAGCAGTGGGTCCAATCTTCGGTAGAGACCTCTTCAACGGCTGCTTGGAATGCATTCACTGCCTCTTTTGGGCTTGAGAATCGTAAACCTCTAAGTTTATCTTTTATTCTTGGGAATAAAATGGTCGCAAGGTGCGAGGTCCGGACTGTACGGCGGATGCGTCATCAGTTCCACATTTGTGCCTTCAAATACGCATTCGTTCTCTTAGCGGAATGTGCGGACGCATTATCGTGGTGAAGGATGAAATGACTGCGAGGACACTTTTCACGAACTTTTTCTAAGACACTGGGCAAGCAATTGTTTACATACCAATCTGCAGTGACTGTTCTTTGATTTTCAAGCGACACTGTTACATAAAGTCCAGTTTTTCCGAAGAAAGACGCAACCATTTTTTTGCCAGTGCTCCGACTCTTCTTAACTCTTGTTGGCAACTCTTCAAAAAGAAAGACCCATTCTGCTGACTGGCTATTTCTTTCCGGTTCGAAACAATACACCCAGGTTTCGTCACCTGTTACAATATTATAGACAGTCAATGACTCCTCCATTAAACGTATGTACCTATAATTTTTCGGCACGCAGTCGTTTCTGGTCTTCCGTTAAATCATGCGGTAAGTATCCATCGAGTGCAAAGCTTCCGAACCTTCAGTTGCTCATGCAAAATGTTTTGCACTTGATTCATTCCTATGCCTAATACAGTACGAATTTGCTGACAGATAATTTTTTTGTCTGTCTAAATTAGTTGTCGTACGGTAGGTATCGACATTCGTTTCAGTAACCGCAGTCACCAGCCGACCTTCACGTACATCGTCATGGAGATGATCTCGTACACCGTCCACGTCTAAATTCTCCGAACCACGAATACGCTTCATCATAAAACGCCAGTTGAAGTCTTTGGCAACTCTCTTATTGAATTAAGCCGCAGCGAAAATCAAAAAAAAATTAGTATTTTTCATAATTCAGTCTTAATGGTGTTAGTTGCAATGAATTTTTGACAAACTTAATGTACGAGTAATGACCTAATGACTTACGTTTTTCCTGTGATGTTGCATTTTGGTATTAATAAACAAATACATAAATTAATTAAATGTAGGTAGGTTCTCTAAAATCTCATGAATTAAGTAGGTACTATGAAGTTAAATTAAATTGTATATTTATGCAGAAGATATACGAGACTCGACCTACCGCATGCAACTCGAACTCATAAAAAACATTTAGGTATGAATTTCAAGTCGCTTTAATAAAGGTACAGTTACACGAGAAACTTTTCTCGGCAATTTTTAACCGGCAATCTATGGGCGTCTCGTTCTATCTTACGAAATTAGAGTAAGAGAAGCTATGGTTGACGGGCAATTACTGGTCAAAAAATTGCCCGTGTAACTGCACCGTAACGAAGCACAGAGTCGCGTTACACTGGCGTAAACACGTTGAATAACAAACTTCCAAAGGATATGGCGTATTAAGTAGTTATCTATAGCTAGAGTTTATTGGCATCCTCTACAATCTTCTCTTGCATCTCACGTCGCTCGGATGCAACGCGCGTGCTTTAAAGCGGAAGTATAATGCGATTATCGATTGCTATGACAGAAAATGCGTTGAATGGACAGGGCGCGCGCGGGGGCGGTGCGGAAGGGCAGGGGAGCGCCCGCCGCGTCACTTGGTGCCTCAGTGCGCTAGTGGCAGCGGGCTGCGACACACGTCTCACGCAGCCCGCTAAACCGAAACATTCCGAGTGACAGTGCAAATGCTTTTGTTTTTATGGCGCTCATGTTACTGCAAGTGTTGTTATTGGGTGTGATTGCGGCAGCGGTCGATGGTTAGTGTTTTTGTGTTTACGTATTCCACGTGCCCGTGTGGCCCGGGTATATGTTTACGGCGGGCGACGCATGCGCCCGGCTTGTTTGCGTCGGCCGCGGGTCAAACACCGGCCTAACCTACAAAAGCCTATAATATACTTATTGTGGGCACCAAGTAAGTCTAGCAACAGCAGGCACAAGCGGAGGAACCAGGCTCGAGCAACGTGTGGCGCCTTGAGAACTCCAATCAGCATTCTTGTTGTGTTGTGGTCCCGTTTTTCGTACGCCGTTTCCGTTGACCGTAAAGACTGTGTCACTCGGTACAGATTGGAATGTTTATTAGATAATCATACGTCCTCAGGACTATTCCTATTAAGATTTGTTGGTAACATTGTATGTTTCGTATTGTCAAGGTCTACCTGAGATTTTTTTTGATTGCGTTCCACAGTTCTTCGAAGTGACCCTGTGATCGGAATCCCACTTAATTGATGCGTAGTTTAACTCTCTTTGTATTGTTGCTTGAAGCATTTGGTTTTAACGTTTGAGGAAGTAATGTCGCTTTAATGACGTTTTAGATCTACCTACTAATTACCTATTTTCAAGTCGGAATCTGGTTAAGGTTTCTACTAAATTAACCAGTTTAAAAGTATTAAATACACGTAACGGAAAAACTAAACTAATTGACAGCCTACCATATCGCATTATTAATTCATCAATGAAAATATGGATTTGCTAAATAAGTACCTATAAATACAAGATGACACCAGGTTCACTAAGAGGACGGTACAAAAAGCTTTCAAGAAAACAGTAACGTTTTGAACACGTGAACTTAAGTTTTTGAGTCAAAAGCAATTACTATGTAGGGTCAAATTGGAAAACTAGAAACACCAACTTTCTAAATGCGGAACAATAAATAATTAGATGAAAGAGTTTGATGAATATTGTGAAAAAGGCGAATAAGTCCCTGTCCCTGAAAGGGATACGATCGGACGTGACACAATTCAACTTGAAGCAGGAAGAGTCTGAACTGCTGTTAACTGCAGACGCAACTCCAATTGATTCTGTCGGCGTTGGCAAGGTCCGTTCTAAGCGTAGCGATCTAACAGAGTTATCTTAAGAATAGGCGGTGTCACTAAGGCATCGAAGCTACACGAGCCGTGTGCTAGAATTATATACCTACTGTCACTTTGCAGAAAATCGAAAAATATTACATGTTTTAGTTGTTAAAACTTAGGACCTCTAGTCGACACGGTCTAAGTTAGGGCCCTTGGTGTATCACCCTTTACTTCAGTATTTTTATACATCTGAATCAATGTCGAGTGTAGTACTTAGTAGGTACCTATCTAAATTTAATCTTAGATGAAATCCATCAAGCATCTATGCTTTTCTGACAAGGAAGCCACCACAGAATTCATGCCGATTCAGGATCCTTGACATTCACCTCACATTAAGGTCGGTCTGGTTTCGTACTACTTTTGTGCTGCTAATGTCGGGACATTCTCTCATAAATGACGGTGTAATACGATAGCCAGGTTGAATAAGTGTTCCATTGTTGTTTTACTGAGGAAAATGTATGTTATCTCATATTGCGGCAAATCGTGCCCTAGACATTGAACCGTGGGAAACGATGCCAGAGTGATTATAGTGAGGTAACTTTTAATCGGGTACTGGACGTTTACCAGCTATCGGAATAAGTAGCCGAACCATCCTCAGAAGTGTATATAGGTATGAAGACTCAGTACGCCTCCTTCGCGATGTTCGCGAGGTAGGTATAAGACAAAATCAGCTCCATGAAGAATTAACACTCTTCAGACGCATCCCGAGGCAGAAGAACACTCAAACCGGTACGTTCTGGAGAAAAATCTGAAGACATAGGTACCTACCTATCAAAAGAAAATACAGAAATATTGGGATAGAAAACATTTACTGCTCGATTGAGATATCTTTCAAAACATAATTCAAGCGAATGGGAAATAATTGTTGAAGTGGATGTAATGAAACGAGAGAGCACCGGTGAGCGAGTTCATTTATTTTAGAACTAATTTGGGTTGGCAGTTACAATTAAATGCTTTTGGTCTTTGTACGTCAATTACATTAAGTACCTACCTAGGTACTCTGTTCTTAATAGGTATGCAATCTGATCGATTTTTGTGAATCTGAAAGTATTAGTAGTACGAGTATATTACTAACATTAAACCCTGTACAATAAAGTGTAAGGTAGGTACATACATCGACATAATAAATACTAACTTACTTAAAAGTACATTGTACCATGCATGATGATTTTTCTGAAGTTTTATTAAAGTTAAATGCCTCGCAAGTTATAATAAAATGTAAAGTTTTTTCCACACATGTAGTACCTACAACAAAAGATGGTTAATAAATAAGTGGTTTTATAACAGTCTCAGAACGATTTTTTTCACCCTAGTAAGTTAAATCGATACCTATTAATGTTCCCGTAAACGCTAAAGATCGGGCCTAAACCAGTTTGCGTCGCACACAAGCAAGCGTTTCATCAGCAACGTTCCATCGCATTTTTGGTAATTCCAATGAAACCAACAGCAAAAGAATAAAGTCAACACGATTAAGTTAAAACCTTAAAAAACTCCAATAATTGGTCACTCATTAACTACGGTTTGCACTAATTCTACCAAAAAGAGGCCACACTTATTTCATAGGAGTGTTTGGTAAAAAAGTGTATGATTATGGACTAGGTATATACCTACTTAATGAAGGTCAAACGGAACGGTTTGCTAATAGATTGTAATCTAGTAGCATTCATTGAACTAATGGGCTTTATTTATTTTATTTTCATTTAGATGAATATTCTAATACTTACTTAATATGCGCTTTGAAAATTGTAGATGCGTTTTCAATGCTATCGACGGTGTTCTCGTTTCGACTTCCATGTTATTTTAAAAACGCGTAATATTAAATAATGTTTATATATTCATTGTAGATTTATTGATCCACTAAAGTAATAAACATAACATCAGTGTCATTGAGGATTGATATTATTCTCAGAACCAGAATCAAAATCGCGTCTAAACTAAACTAATTCAAGTAGGTACCTACCCAGTTTGGGCAGTTTGTTAAAGTTTGGTGCCAAATTATGTATGGCCGAATCGTTGACAAATTGTGAATTTAGCGTATTCATCATCATGATAATTACAGTTATAGAAATCAGATTCATATTATGCTTCAAATTTTGTCTTAGGAACATAAAAATCATAAGATAAGTTACCTACCGAATTCATATAAAGCATAAGCCCAACTTGGAGAAAAATTTGTAGCGTAAGCCTGACTTATTTAAATACTTGGCGTCGAGCCAAAATCGCCAATATTTAGGAAAAGAGGTCTTGCTTAAATTTATGGAAGTAGGAAATTGGCTGTAAGTATGTGTAGACAGAATGACCGCGAGAAGTTTTTCATGAGAATGGTATATATATTTATTATGGATCCCTCTCACTATGAATTGCGGAATTTACGAGTATTTCTTCGGAATTGGCTAGTTCCTATCTATATAAAGCCAAAGATATATCAAAACAAGGCACACATTCCGACCGAACCGTTTCTAATCGGCGGAATTGTATCTACTTGGAGCACAACGTTTCTTGATACCATGGGAGTCCTTGAGTGTAATGACTCAATATTTAACGTTCATTGTTACCAGTTTCATGAACAAATTCCATTGCTCGATGGCCAAATCGATACTAGTCTAAGTAAACCTGGTGGAAATCAGAGTAGCGTAGTTGTGGGGGGGAGGGGCGGGGGACGGCACCGCGTGTGCGGCAAGGTCAGGGGCCCCTGCGCGCGCGCACTTGGCCACAAACCTTCGTACTACGCGCCTGCACACCTATTGATCATAAGCGCTATGTGCCACGGAACAGATCCACTCATGAATGCTGGATGTGTTTTTAGCGTGTTGAATGCTCAATTGGTGTTTGGATTCAAAGGTTATTTTGTATTTTTATACACTTTACGATTTGTTTTTTCGATGACATCATTCATCAGAACAGACTACGACGGCGTTTTTGTATATTGGTGTTATAAAACTTGCGTGAACTCTTAAACATATCGGGCCTACTAAACCTTCTACTAAACTTCTACATTTCATCATTAAACACTTGCTAACAATGGAAAAAAATGGCCGTATGGGCCTAGCTGGTTCCAAAGCGTCTAGTTATGGAAGACAAAAAATTGCGCAAAAACTATTGAAGTCATCGGGACGCGGCGTGAGAAATATCTAACTCATTTACTAAGGTTCAAGCAATTAATATTTGCAAACGAGTCCGCTGGCTGTCTCGCTCTGGCGTATTGGGTGTTGTCTGTTCTTAGAATAGGCAATTATTTAGATTTTGGTGATTTTGCATTGGAATTTGAAACCGTCTTGAGTTATTGTGGGAACTGGGATGTGAGCTGTACAAGACTTAATCCGGTATCGCACAATACGTAGGAGCATTACTTAGTGGTTTTTTTCCTAACTTAACTCTTATTTTAATGTTGAGACAATTTTTTAATGATATTCGTAGCATATTTTACGGCATTTACCTACGCCTTAATATGTCATTCTCTTATTTGTCGTGTATCGTGCATTCGAGAAATTTTCTAAATTATTAACTAAATTTTAATATTCAGTTAATAACTAAAATTTAATATATTTACTAAATGATCGTACTAATATAAAAAAATAATATTTTCATCAGTTGGCTTTAAAGGATATTTTATGTAATTAATTAAAATTACGCATAGAAACTCCGTGATGATAATATTGATTTGGTTAGATCAGGACAATGTATTACAGAAATAGGTACCTAATAAAGGTTCATTTTGGCGAAGAGAAAGTTTGAAATTCGTTTGTTTGCTCGTATCTCGTGCAAAGTGTAAACATGATAAGCCTGGCGCCATTATTAACTGATTGTTTGTCTTCCACTTGATTGTTGGTGTTATGTTGTAACAACGGATATTAAATGTTATTTAATGCCTTATTAATTCTGACTGAATAAAAACCACGTGTTAAATGAAAATATAATTTTGTTCGGCTCGTCAGCTTCTATTTCGGCCACAGATATAAGAGTTATGTTTTGGCTTTGAGAAGTGAAAGATCCTCGCTGATATTTTAATAAAAACTGATATGGTAAATGTTGCATAAAACAAATCATCTGTTTCATAACTTGTTAGTGCGGAAGAAACTAATTCGACTAGATAGATCGAAAATATAATTATTCTGTCGGATAGCTACCGATGCTTGCGGTTCTGGTTTAGACTGTCTTTCTTTGTTGTGATTTTAATATGCAATGCTGAAGTTGCTATTGTTATCAATTGCGCCTGAAAATATTTATCAATTGTGTCAGATATTCATAGGTGCACATGGCATTGTGTGCATTTGGCAATACCTACGTGTTAAGCAAGGAAGGAAAAGACCAATCAGGTGGCGTGAGAAGGTAATCTCTATTTCTATGCCTTTCGGATACAAACAAACATTCTTTTTAAATTGATGGATGGAAATATGTTATACTTGTGACGTTTATCGTACCTATAGTTGGGCGCATTAAATAGATGGCTAACTAACGGTTTCGAAGCCGGTTCAGTTGAGTCATCGGACCACGCCCTTGAAAATGTAAACGCGCTGGCACAAAACAATACAACGTCAATCGATTGGCTTCTATTTGACACACCAGGTAGGAAACTTGATTCCTAAATCAATACCAAGACCAAGAAATAGACAAGATGCATAACGCTACGCTACCGTTAGCAATTTTTGAAATCTGACAAAATGTATAGGATTGACAGAGGCTGCGCGTCGATGGCTTCTATGAATTCCATACAATTTGTCAGTTTTCGAAAATCGTTAGTGCATCTCTATGCTCTATCTAGCTCCTGACACCGAATGATTAAAAGGTTTATTAATGAGGTCGGAACTTCAATTTTATTCTTGTTTTACTATAAACCAAAAACCTTATTGCCCAGAAATTTTCGAGTTGTTTGTTTTTATACTTAGTGGATTGGTAGTCTAGCAACTGTAAATTAGACTTATGTAAGGCTGTCATAATGGTGTTAGAAAATGCCAAAAGGCATTAAGTCGTGCGAATAAATAGGTAATTCTGCAGTGTTTTTTAATAAGGTTTAACACGTGTATGACCTATGTTAAACTGTTACTCGATTTTTCGTTCTGTTTATTTATAGTCCTTGGATTTACTTGATGTTTTGAATACGTGTTTTCGATGACAATACATACTTGTCACAGCACCATCGAGGTGGTATAACGATGAAGACGGAAGGTCATAGAAACCCCTCAATGGCTAATACAAAGTAGATCCGTTGAGTTTGGACTCGTTTGAATAGTCTTTTGAAATAGCGAGTTTATATTCAATGTTAGAATTATACAGTCGGCAACAATGTGTGTTAATAAAAACAGTGAGAAATTTTAAATACCTATATATTTACATCGTTTTGAAAGTGGCGAGACATGTATACATACCTATATAGTTGGTATGTGGAAAGGGCCTGGAATCACATTCTCATTGACGCATAAACTCGTAATTTTAATTCAATCATTATTTTGCCTTTATTTAGCTAGACAGAAACAAATTGATTTTCAATCAGTTCAAACAAAGTTCCAAAGTACAACTTTCTGTATTCAACCTTACACCCGCAATCATTCGTTGTCCGGAACTATTTAATTTGCAAACAGTTCATCTGGAAAAAAGCAACCTCAAAAAACGGAACTGGACAGGAACGAAGAGGTTGCTTTCATTCTGTGTCCATCCCCATATTTCAGGGGAAAGATCACGTCCAAGCCAAGCCTGGACCTGGTGATAAGTACGGAAAGAGTGCTCCATCGCTGCTCCCTCAGTTGGCGGAGGGGAGGAAATATCTGGTTTGACATTCGATAAAGACTGGAGGGAACACTGGGATCGATAGTTATTAAGAGAGGTCTTCTGTTTCGCTCCTTATAACCTTAAAAAGCATAAGTTTCCATCAGCTTTCAATATGTAGTAGAACAAAATTACCAATGACGCTTCGTAAAACCAAAAAAGGGGACTTTCTTTGTGCGCCCTCCCCTAGAGCTCACCTCCCAGGGATGGAGACTTTTAGTACCTATGTTTGTGTCCTAACTAGTCCAAACAAAGTCCCAATCCACAATCGTTTATTGTCGGACTACATATAATAAAAAGGTTCTCATAATTTCTTTCTATTGCATTGCACAACACAGCTGGCCCGGCGCACTCCGCACTTTCGGCTTGAAGCTACAGGGCGTTTTTCAAAAAAAGTACATGTTAAAGACAAAAATTAAGAAACGATAACTTTTTCGTTGCGTCACGAAAATGAACGATACTAAATGTATGACTAATTTTCGTGACGTACTGGAAAAGTTAAAATTCCCTAATTTTTGTCCTTAACGATGTACATTGTTTTTTTAAAACGCCCTACAACTAACGGCTTGCATCTCTGGGGAAGACTTTTGTTTTGGGTTTCGTGCGAATGAATACAAAATTATGCAATAGAAAGGGAATTATAGTTTGACAAACCTAAACGCTGTTTAATTCGGAAGAGCGCCTTCTGTACTTCTACTATTGTATTTATTCATATTCTGTGCTCGAGCGCCTAGCACACACATCTTGTATTTTCTGGCTTATCGTTCAGTGCGTCTTCTCTTCCGTCGTAGACTAGATAGAGAGGGATTACCAAGCGACAAACAAGACGCGAGCAACTTGTGCTAGCCGCCCTGGGCCATCGAGACGGTCCTGACCTACCGCAACGTTCTCAGGTACAGTATAAAGAGTAAAGACCTAGGGTCCGAACCCTTTTTACTGTTATTGTCTGAAAGTATTTCCTTACATTTGTTGTTGGAATCTTTTTAAGTAATTATATACGTATAGTAGATAAGTATATAAATGTGGTGCGTGGATCAAGCATAATAATAAACCTCGTATCATTGCAATAAGATTGATTTTTGCCGTTTGACGGGTGCGTATCATTGTCTATTAATGTATCGGTAAGGGTTGTGTTTATTGCAAAAAAAAAAACACGTGAAATACGATTTATTATTGTAAGTATAAAAATATCGTACCTTTACGTCCAATTTCCAACGAGATTCTGTCTATTGGGTCAATCAACTTTCTGATGTACCTCGTTGCCATGGTTACGTCTCTTAAGTTACTCTTTAAAACTATAAATTTAAAGGATATCAATCTACATTAGGTACATGATTTTTTGTGGCAATTATAAGCCCATTCTTTTGTGGGCTTTCTTCTAAGCATGTTAGTAGTATATATTATAAACATCTTTCTAAGAAACACTATCTATCACTGTTGTCTCCTATGTTACGGGGCAGAATAACAACAACAAATGTTGATCGACCCTATTACATCGATGGTGTATGGTATCTATTATACGAGTAATTGATTGATACCTAATATAATCAATCAACAGATATGGGATTAAACGAATAAGTTCGCCTTTGTATTTGTCTGTTTCCATTTAATGCCTGTATTTATGTTTTTGTAGAATATTTTGTATAATAAAGAGTTTACATACATACATTTCATAATCACAATACTCTCACTTATTACATTTATTTACCACTGAATTAACTTATGTGTCCTTGTTGTAGTGGTATTAGAATGATTAGGTAGAACCGTATGGTACAAATTTAAATATTAACTCGAAATTTTTAAAGTATAAATGAAACACCCCTGTTAGTATGTACCTATAAAATAGGACTAATTCAGTTTGAATTATCTCACTCTCGCTGTGTGACTATGTGTGACTATAACTTTTGAGGAGTTCCCTCGATTTCTCCAGAATCCCGTCATCAGATCCTGTCCAAATGACAATAGGACCCATTTAAAAGTACCTATATCCTTACAAATAAAAAAAATATTTTTCAAATCGGTTTATAAATGACATAAAAAAAATACAACTAAATTGAGAACCTCGTTTTTCGTCGTTTAAAAATTAAATCACTATTGTAAGCAAAATACATATCGAAAAATTTGTTGCTGAAGTTTCTCGTAGAGCTAAACAAAGAAGAGTTTGACATGGTGACATGTGGAATTATAATACTTTCAAGTGGTAGGTAACCACCATATTATTAAGTTGCAGTTTTCGGGTAACAATTTGATAAGAGTTGCTTAGACTAAAGCAAAAGGGGAGGACACCGTATCGCCGTACAAAACACTAAAATAATGCGTGCCGCGACACCTACATTCGCAAACTTACTCCACACAGCTATAATGGAATGGCAAATACATGCACTAAGAAGCAATAGAGATAAATTGATGGACTAACATCATGGGCGCAACTGAGACGGCAGTATGTCTCGCAATAACGACTGTATTGGCCACGTGCTCTGATAAGTTTGGCAACGTCGTACCGATTGCTTTGGCTTTTTAACTTTGGCTCATTTTCATTAATAATAATAATAATAAAAATGCAGCCTATATACGTGCCACTGCTGGGCACAGGCCTCCACTCATAATGAGAGGGTTCGGGCTATAGTTCCCACGCGGGCCCAGTGCGGATTTGGAACTTCGCACACACCGTCAAATTACTTTGCAGGTGTATGCAGGTTTCCTCACGATGTTTTCCTTCACTGAAAAGCTCATGGTAATTATATTTCGCACATAAATTCCGAAAAACTTATAGGTGCGAGCCCGGGTTCGAACCCATGACCCTCTGCTTAAGAGTCGGCAGGTCAAATCATTAGGCTACCACGGCATTTTCATTATAATGCGCTAAATTTAAAAAATCTAACATATAATGCGCCAAAGTAAAAATCCAAAGCTAACGGTTCATGCATACGACGTTGCCAACTCGCGTAAACTTTGTATTACGATGTCTCGCTCGCACACACATGAAGGCCTAAAATTGAAATATGTATGTAATTTAGCTAAAAAAGTGTTTTTCTCAAACATGCTCAGAAAGGATGGCATTTCTTTTGAAAAACGAAGACGCGAAGGGGCTCATTTTCTTCCTAGGAGTAAAATAAACGTATGAAAACCCATTTTTATCCGCTGAGATATTTTTTTTAAAATGCTGTCAAATGCATACAGAATAGAAAGGACCAAGAAATAAATCTCATACAGCCAAGGCAACTGCTCGTTTTCGTAGCACAGTGCGTGTGTTTTCCTCTTTTTAAATTTCTTTAAAGTTGCCTATGGTTAGAAAAAAAAATTAAAAACAAAAACTTATTGAAATTTAGACGTAGAACTTACTGTTGTTGTGTAAAAGCTACAAACATCAAGTCCTCGGCACTTCACGGTATTAAATTTGAATTCTATTGCTGTCAATATTATGTCAAATTCTACAAGTGTGAAATGGTTGAATTGGATCCTTTTCCCTAAGTTACGTCCATTTGTCTACCACAAGTCCTGAAATATCAACATCTCAAATTCAACAGACAAACATAAATGTTCCTGGAAAACCCATAACAATTTCGTTTACAAATTGTCCTAATATGATTAACATCACATTTAATATTAATTTTACTTTTTACAAATATATTTGTATCATTTCCTCACATGTTTGAGAAAAGCATTATATATGCCTCGGCGGAAACGGGGGGATTGCCTGACTCGTATTTTAGCAGGCCTCGCTATTGCTCGGCCTGCTAACCACCTCGTCAGGCAATCCCTTACTTTCCGCGCCTAGGCAATAATGTACTATTCTTTATGTTTAATTGTACTTACGAATGAAATGTGATTTCATGTGATTTATTTTTGTTTTAAATTAAAATATCATCGAAGCATTGCAAAAACGCGCAACACGACATGTTTTTAACTGTGTGTATTCGATATTAGATTGTACGTTGACAGGATGTTGACTGATCGGTGGCGGCCGAACAACTGACTTGGGATAGGTGCTCGGAACCTATATTTAGGTGCTCAAGCGCGCGCCTGGTACTATATCTTCCGCGTTTTGCTTTCATCTAAGTACTAGTGTTGACAATGTCTGAACATAGTTATCATTTATTCCAAACTATTATTGCCAAAATATACTATACCATGTCTCTGTAGCTCAATCAGAAGACCATTCCTATGGTGTTTAAAAATGTTCTGGGTTCATGTTGATGCCTTTTATACAAAATACATAGTTGTTTATAACTGGCTCAAACTGGTTTTGAATTAGGTAAAGAATTACACCCCTCTTCAAACCGTGGTCAGATAAAAGGAATCGTTCTGGGACTCTTCCGCTCGAAGCAAATTAAAATGATCTTATCACATGTACTTAATCTGAATTTGAGGTGATCTTTGATATGGCAGTAAGTGAACGTGTAATAAAATTGTATGTTTAATTTTTGTTAGAAGGCCTTTCATCAACAAAGCTAGTTAATTAAATACGAATGTATACAGGGTGATCAATCCAAATGGGTCAGTATGGAGAAGTCAGAAAATATAAGAGATAGCGAAATCTGTTCTTAGGAACCATGGCGTCGATTTTAGATTTAATAATAATGACATTCAAACTTTTTTTAAACTCTCATATATAAGCGGGAATCGAACCAGGTCAATATTCTTTATGTAATCGCGAGTAGTATTTTGTTTGTATAATTGATCCTGAAAGTATAAGGACCACGTGTGTAAACATTAGACTTAAATGCCCACAATTTAAATAATTAGCAAAATGTCGTCATTAATATGAATCGCTCATTATTATGAGTCGTTTATCTGAATAGACCACTTATGCATATCTTATCTGTAGGTATCGATAAATTATATTAAATTATAAATTTATAAATTGCGTTTATTTAAAATTAGAACGCATTCCTTCAGCGGGCGTGCCAATTTATTTAAAATTTGAAAATGGAACACTTAATAACTTTTCGTTTTCTTGGGATAAATGTTGAGAATGGGATGAATTTACTGAAATAAAATAATTATCTTATTGTTGGGTTTTTCTTTCAATTACTTAAACAATATTAAAATTGTGTTCCTAAAAATGTGCCCTTGCTTAGGAACACGTCCAAGGACGTCCATGGCACACTTCCATTCGGGCTGCGCCGGCGTCAGTGATGCGACATTATCGATCACAAATTGATCGATACAAATCATTCCATTAAAGAAATTTAAATAATTTTAAACACGCTGTATCACATCTAAACGTGTTACTCGTAATGTATAATAAAACTAACATATATAAGTTTTTGTAAAGCTTGGAAGTTTCGCGTACTAAAAAAATAAAGCTGAAGTATCCAAACCACGTAATGCTGTCGTAAGTACGACTTATTACAGTTAATAATTCAAGACGAGATAAAATATAAAATAAATGTTGGACGAGGAAGAACGTATAAAATCTAGAAATTGTTCGGCAATGGTTCGAAAAGAGTACTCTTTCAGTATGTTATAGTTATAGTCATGATAATCTCAAACTTTACGGCTGTTCTTCTAAGTATGCTGGTATATTATTTATAGACAAGGAATAGCGAATATAACTTCGTTAACAAAATAAAATAACACAACAAAATATAAACAACAATATTCTCAAAATAACTTCTATTAAAGACACCAAAAAAACAAAATGCTTGAAGTGCCGTTAGGACTGTCAAAGTTGTATCTTTACATGGAAGGCAGAAAAATTGTGAAGCATCTGGCAAACTCAACAAATTTATATGTCTGACCATTAATTATAATAAAATCATGTAATGAGAAAAGTCGCCTATGCATTCACTCTAATCAGATGTCATGATCGTTTTCCTGTCAGTAGGTAATTAGAGACAGTAAATATTCATTCATAAAATGTATGATTACTTACATACAATGTTGCATTTTATTGCAAACTGGGTGCAGTAAGTGCGTATTTATAACATGCCATGCAGATTTAATGGAAGCTTTCCGGATCCGATTCTCAAGATCTTAGTGAATAATAAATTAGTAATTATAATTACTTCTCTGAAAGCAGTACTAAAAAATACTGACAGACTTGTAAAGGTTTGCTCTCCCATCTAAAACTTTTAGGGACGCAGCGTAAATAAGACCCATATCAACTAAGTATTCAGCAATTAATTCTACCCGTAACAATTATTTGTGAACATTTATAACTTTGAAGGCGCTTTTGTTGACTCAATCAACTGAATGATAACTAGGTACTTACTTAAAATATGAACTCCATAGATTGTATGCAAACTAAAACATTTCCATCCATAATCGTTTTCTGCCCTAATTTTTAGAAATACGTTGTTATCGATATGTCCCCAACCCTATTCAATTGCAAGACAGATGGACCGGCCCTATACAGTCAAATCTGGTTAGACGAGTACTTGTTTAGGTTCTTATTAGAATCGGTCAAGCGTTAATCCTTTATATGACCGTACCCGTGAATATATTTAATCAGATAAAGATTGGAGTAAGAGCATAATGCAAAGTTGAACTGTAGTGTTCACAAAAATAAGCACTTAAAGGTAACTAAAGCACCTAGATTCGGAAACTTTCGAAATTTTTTTTGGTAATGTTTTATAATACTAAATGTACAACGCATTCGAGAGAAATGGTAAGGTAAGGTGATTTTGAGAGTAAGTAGCCATTTTTATTGTTAACCAGCGACCCGCCCTCGCTTCGCTTCGGTTAAAGTTCCCCCTCCCATTTCCCCCCCCCCTAATGTTGAAATATCCAATTTTTTACTTCATAAGTACCTTCTTTGGACTTCAAGGAATATTTAAAAACAATTAGCGGAATTGGCCAAGCCGTTCTCAAGTTACGGCGTGACCAAGGGGAATAGGGATTCATCCTTATATATACAGGTATCCCGCAACAAAGTGCTAAAACGAAAAAGGGTGAAACTACATGTGATTTAATCACGGGAAATAAAATTAAATATATATTTTTTAAATTTGTATGGGGTTTACAATAATTATTATTGTAAATCCCAATAATTTTTTTTTATTTCGTGTTAAAATCACATGTACCTGGTTTCACCCTTATTCGTTTGAGCATTTTGTTGCGGGACACCCTGTATGGATTACAACTCTTAGCTATTACTGATCTTTGTGATGATTTCCAAACGAAAACATGAGCCTGTAAAGTTAATGTCGCAGAATCAGAGAACATTGATCATATTAAAGAATATTCCCTTGAGAGAAGGCTTTATTAGCTCCTAAAATGTTCCAAATACTAAGCAGGCTTAGCTAATGCGGTAAGACTATTGTTAAATCTGTAGCTAAGAAAAGTAACAAAAGTCCGTTTAACCTTTTGTTTACTACAGGTTCTAAAACACGAGTCTCGCTGTGTTTTGTTTAGATAACGGGGCATTTGGTAATTTATAGCTGAGGAATTAAAAGCGCGTGGGTGGAAGCCTTTTCGGCGTCCAGTTGTTGCTGACCACGAATTACGATACGGAATTCCTGGATATATTTCACTTTTCATATAAATCCCTTGGACTTTCTTAAGGTTTTTTCGAAATTTCTTTAAAACTGTCAATAGTGTGATATTTTTAAAGAACTTGAAGTGCATTAAATTATAGGTCAGGAGTGTCATTACCTAAAAGTCTTACGGCCGCACTCAGAAACGTCAATTAAGTTTTAAGTTTGATTAAAGTTGCTGCTGTCACTTTCTTTGCTATAGCAATAGAATAAGATGCAGCGACTATAATCAAACTTAAAAATTAATTTAAGTCTCTGAGTACGGCAATTAATGTGTTTACTGATGAGATGACTACCTATTTCAAAACATTCACCCTATCTTACTTATTTAAAACCCAAAGATTTAATATACTTTATACTTTGTTTATCAGGGAATCGTTTGAAGTTTTATTATTAAGACTATTTTTTTCTCGTCTTCGTCCGCGTAGAAGTCGTTTATCGCTGTTCCCCCGGGAACCGTTCACTTTTCGGGATAAAAAGTAGCCTATGTACTATTCCAGACTATATATCTGTGCCCAATTTTATCCAGATCAAACATCCATCTGTCCGGCCATCCATCCAAACTCTCATATTTATAATATTAGTGGGATATTAGTAGGATTAGCAATAAATCTAAGGTACAATACCTTCCTTAGGTATTGTTATAAAGAAAAAAAGCTTTACCGAGGTGGCTGTTAGCTGATATAGTCACGTACGTTGTTACGTATACTGTATGTACGTCGTAGATTGAGACAAGGAAAAATAAATTTCCAATACGTTTCCTAAGCCCACAGGATAGTGAACATCACCAAGATTGTTGAGATATATGACAAATAGCTCTGTCGACGCCTTTTCGGTTGAGCCATCATTTTATTTTTACCGAGGTAACCCTCCGGAAAGTTTGATTTAGGCCAATTTGGGACTTACTCGTGGTATATCATTATTATGTAACACAGTTTTATCACTTCTTTGGAATGAGTGAAAGATCCAGGTTATTTTCAAGGTTAAACTTATTTATGTTTTAAGGTTATTTTATTTATGTTATTTAATTTACCAGAAACCCTACGCAAAGTAACGCGGTGGAAGCTATTTCTGTCTGGATAATCACCTCAGGCGACGTTTACATCACGGCTTTACGATGTTTTTTTACTAAAAAAGTGTTATATTTTCATTTTTAGTTTTACGGATTGATAGATAAGCTTAGGTGCGTTCTTTCTAAACAGGTCAATTTAGTATTTTATCACTCCTTTTGTAACTGTAAATTCTGATCAGGCTCTAATTTAATTAAGCTCTAAGATCTAATTATACCTGATCCCTAAACACCCAGCTAAAAATGTTTCATTAAATATTAAAAAAAAATGTTTAATTAAATTTTAATTTATGTCGGTTATTCATTCACTACTACTACTCTTACTATAGTTTTGTTATTGTCATCTGGTCCTTCGAGCCGGATATTCCTATGAAAACGCGCCACCTAAAACTTTTACCGCACTCAACTCAAAACACACCAAAATTAGCACCAGTCTGCCGTAAGTCTTTGCGTAACGTGGAGATATTTTTAATGCAGTACGCAAACATAAGTAAAGTTGTGGCTCAATTCACGTCTGTTTGGAACCCATCGCGACGTGGCCCCGGCCAGTGAACTCGCCGTCAAAGATTAGTTAATACAAATTAAGCATGTTTTTGCATGAGAGGTATTTTGCCTTCGTTAACGATAACACGCACCAGTGCGCTACATTAGACTGAAATTACGCTTTTATTTCGTTTGTTTCACTGAATGAACGTATGGTAGATCGAGGGAACAATGAAGTAACGTAGTATTTACGCAAATCTGTAGTACTTGTTTGTTTTATCGCGTTGTTTGGTTTCAAAATACAAGAGCATGATACGTAAAATAAATACATTTAGGAGGGTAAAGTGTGCTTACAAACTTGAGGTATTTCTAGACCGTTTAGCTAGACCTAACGTAAACAACTAGTTCACCGACCTTGACCTGGCTTACCTGATATTGATATGAATAATGATAAATCATGCCAAAACACTGAGCAAAGAATTTAAGGGTCGCGAAACACAAGTGTAATGTAATGAACTTTGTTGTGAATACCTTCAACAAATTAATGAGGTCGTCATTATTTTGTTAAATAATGTTGGTATTTAGGATAAATTCTTGCTTGTGTTTACTGACCAATGAGTGGTAATAATGTACCGTAACATCTGGCGCTTGATTTATTGGCATACGCGGAGTAACGTGACCAAAGTATAAACTCGGACTTTTTTAATTCTCCTCCAAAATTATTGGTTAAATTTAACAAATAATTTTATGACGCTTGTTTCTGTTAAAGTTAGTTAAGATGATGTTAATACAGCATCCCTCATTTCAAAAATGTTGAAGTTTTTATGGTACCTGCTGGCCTACATTTACAAGATTTGTAAATCAATGAACAGCTATAACAGCTACTACATTCAATGAATTTGGAATTAAATATCGACAATAGACTAGTGGAAAACTCAATATTCAAAGTAAAATAAATATTTGGACTAAAATACACAATAATGTATAAAATGACCAATTTTGAATTTACATCCAGTTACTCTGCAGTGTGATTTTTTAAACGTCACGCCCTTCGCATCGACCGAGGAATTAATGTCGTCCGTCATTTACACACCTTGACGGATGACGTAAATTCGCCGGTTATTCTTCATCGGTTGATGTGAAGAGCGAGACGTTTAACAGAAGCAAATGGCTGTTCATCTACGACACTAGAGTCTGCGTGTCTTTTAGTAGGTACTATAACAATCTAAAAACAGTGTATAAACCCTTCTCTACAGTCGTCCAACGGGCTCGTTTAGACAGAGAAATCTTGGGGGGCGGTAGCGAGCCCAAGCTGCCGTGCACTCACTTGGGGCACGCCGTTCAGGAGTGGCGTATTTTAGTGACGCATCTTATTACTTATGCGTTTCACATTTATAAAGGTTCATATTGTGCTATGAGAGACTGTATGTTATTACTGGTACCGTACATACAAGTACTACCACTAAACAAATATGGGTATGGAACAAACTAAGAAGTAATAAATAAATATATGTGACAGCCCTGTGGCAATAACGAAAGGCGGCATTTTGCGAGACTTTAAAGGCGTTGTTCCACTAACTTTTTACGCTGTGGTACTATTTTTATCACACATATTTTATTCTGTAGGTACTAGTATACAGAGAGCCTAGGCCTTAGGCTAAAATATTTTTTATTAATAGGTGTATTATAATAATTCAAATACCAAATATGTAATTAGGTACATCACATACGTTTATAATACGCTTTCTTATGTACTAGGTACAGTGACTGTTGTCATCTAATTCGCTATTAGCAAAGTGTGACCACAAATACTTCATGAAATTTTATATGTACGGTATTATTTTCTAAATAAACAGGAAAATATACTCTAAAACTAGGTGAATAAAAAACATACTGAAAGCGTTATAAATAAAACACCGGGTAAATCGTTTTCAAGGTTGTTATTTCGTTTTAAAGAAAATCGGTGTCTTAATTGATTCAATAAACCCACCCCAAACGTCTCGGAACCGCCCTTCATGCCCTATCGATTTACCATCCACATTTATATGGCAATAACCTTTTATAGATAAGCTTTATTACTTCGGCAATATAGATACATCGAAAGGTTTCAAACAACTGTTTTTTTGCATACGAGTAAATGCTCAGCACTTAGGTTTGGATAAACATTAAAACGAAGTATATTAATAGCTTAGCGTCTATATATGTACATTTTTAATATGGTGTGAAAACAAATGATGTATATCGTTACCCGTTCCTTTATATTTGAGCAAAATAAAAATGGATGATGCCTCAGAGAGAGCTTCTAAAGATTGGCGTTTCTGCGCACATTAATCTTCGCTAAAACGTCATACCCGTAAATGCTGGGAAGTATTTTTTTCTGGCATCTTACGCACAGTGTTAGGCCGACTGACCTTGTGATATAAGCTAGTCGTGTTTAGAAGTCGCCGATATGATGGCTGCGTATTATGACGCGCGATGGTTTTTAAATCGGTCGGTTTAGGAGGCACAGGAGGGTAAGGGTACGGTTTTTTTTGCAATTACCACGGAAGCTATCTATTTGAGCATTTGTACCACGTGACATACAAGACCTAAGTCTGAGGACGAAGAAGGCATGACGTTATGTAACGGATATTATGCTTTGTCAAAAGATTTACAATCAACATTTTTTTTGCAGAAACATTAGCATAGTCTTGTAATGACCGAGCGAGCGAAGCGTCTCCGTTTCAGCTCGGGCAAAAATGCTTTCGTATGTCCGGCTGTCCGTCCGGCTGTTCTTCTCTACAGGTCGCATTTATCAACCGATTCTCGTGAAATTTTGTGAGCAGGGTTGATAATTATATCGAATTATTTTGTTTATTCAGTTTTTTGAAATTTATTAAAATTGCGGAGATATGAAGGTTTTTGCGATTACCAACTTATTTACGGTGTTGGTGAACTGACGATGTATGGGGATAACAGTTATCCAACGGCAAAGTTAAGTTGGTCGTGAGGTCTACAGCTCACTACATTATATCTAAAGTGTTTTTTTGCACAATTTTGAACAGGCACCACTTTCTACATGTTAAAGATAGTCAGATGTCTGTTTTATTAATGTTACGGTAGGTACGTTCCATCGATCAAACGAACGGTAAACATATTTCATCTCATGTTGTTGTAGAGCTATTCATCACGTAAAATGAAGCTATAGACTTACAACTGATGGAAAACCGATTGAAGTATGTATATCTGAAAGGACAAAGTCGCAGGAATCCGATGAATACGGGTAGGTATCACAGGAATGGACTTTGCGATGATCCTTAAAGAAGCCTATGATTAGAAGACATCTTTAATTGAGATGATGAAGATGAAATTACAAACTTAGCCACTGTTTAATCTGATCATAAGTCTTGTTACTCTATAATCAGTCTAATATTTGCTATTTGCCAAATACTCCAATTCTGCTATACTTACTTACGGCTCTAACCTAGCGTTACAGCGTTAGTGGTGACAAAACGGAAAGAGCTTGGAAAGTAAAAATAAAGGTGCAAAGAATTTCTCAAATAATAAATATGTGTCTTAACTAAATACGTTCAGTTATTAGAATATGATAACGGGCATGTTTAGTTAATTATATATTCTTGATTATAATATGTAACTAGAACAGAAAATCAGGTGTGTATGAAATTTTAATTCTAAATCACAAAGCTACAGCGTTAATGTCAAATTGAGGAATTACAAAACAAATTTATAAGGCCACCAACTCCAACCGGAAAATAATAGTCGATTTTTAATGTTAATAGTTAGTAAGGTCCAAAAAATTTAAAAAAGTGTGTAATGCACGTTTACTGTTACGACCCTTCGAATAAAGAATCGTTTTAGATGCTAATGTGTATTTCTAAAGACGTCCTTCGATCGAGATATTTATACAATTGAAAAGTGTTTGTTTCGTAAAGTAACGAGCGATCGGGGCAAAACTGGCACGAGGTTACGGGACATAAACAATTGTGCATGTTTTTTTGACAGTTAAAGCTGAATTCTTTTGTTAGGGCTACTTTAGGCTGACCTCACACAGTAGGAATCCTAATCTGAATCCATAACTTGAATTCATAATCTGAATTCCAGTGCCTTGCCTCACAAGTCATGTCTTAAAAATTCAGATTGATCAGTCTATACTAGGTACCCATATATACTAGGTATGGAAGAGGAATGTTTTTTTGACAGTTAAAGCTGAAATCTTTTGTTAGGGCTGCTTTAGGTTGGCCTCACACAGTAGGAATCCTAATCTGAATCCCTAACTTGAATTCATAATCTTAATTCCAGTGCCTTGCCTCACACGTCATGTCTTAAAAATTCAGTTTGATCAGTCTATACTAGGTACCCATATAGACTAGGTATGGAAGAGGAATTATACGCCTATACTAGGTACCCATATAGACTAGGTATGGAAGTGGAATTATATTAATACTCGTACTTATAAGTAGCACTACTTTTTACAATTATTTAGCTCAACTTACCGTGTTTGTGTCTTGCTTGTGTGAGTCAAATCAAAGTCAAAGTCAAAATATTTATTAATACAGTACACGTCAAAAATTACAAATAATTAAAAATATAATTTCACAAGAATAGCGCAGATGTTCATTTCGCAGATGACATGGTTCTGCTAAGCGCATCAGTGTGCGGCATACGCAAACTATTGGGAGTGTGTGAGACATATGCTGGTACCCATGGCCTAAAATACAATGTCACCAAAAGCCAATATATGGGGTTCGAGGTTGGGCGTGGCAGGACAGTCGAAGTGCCACCCATTAAACTTAACGGGGCAGCCCTTGACAGGGTCGATGTTTTTAAATATTTGGGGCATTTAGTATCGTGGGACCTCAAAGACGACAAGGACATCGAACGGGAACGGAGGGCTCTGTCGGTCCGGGCTAATATGATAGCTCGTAAGTTTTCGCGCTGTACAAGGGAGGTGAAGCTTACATTATTTGGGTCGACCAACTTTTTGTTGCTGTTATTTTGTCCCGTAAGCCAGGAGAAAACAGTGATAGTGTTTCTTAGAAAGATGTTTATAATATATACTACTGACATGCTCAGAAGAAAGCCCACAAAAGAATGGGCTTATAATTGCTACAAAAAGTAATGTAATGTAGATTTATATCCTTTAAGTTTATAGTTTTAAAGAGTGACCCAGGAGACGTAACCATGGCAACGAGGTCCATCAAAAAGTTGATTGACCCATTTAGAGCATATATACTGTACCTCCTTGTACTCGTGCAGCTTATGGAGGCAGTATACGCAGCGGGCCTATGAAGCCCTCCGCGTCCAGTATAACAACGCGTTCCGGGTGATATTGGGGCTGCCCCGCTTCTGTAGCGCATCAGGGATGTTCGCAGCCGCCGGGGTCGACTGCTTCCACACCACCATGCGCAAGCGGGCCGCGTCCCTGGTGCGCCGCGTGCGGGCCAGCCCCAATATCCTCCTCGGCATGATAGATGCATGATAGAGAGCAGAGTAGACTGCCCCTATATGCGTCACTGTTGCGGGCTACACGTGCCCTGTATTTAGTTATAAGTATTAGTTTAATGTATTAACATTTAGGATTAAGAAAACACTAACAATATATGAGTTGTAATTTACTCGAAATATATGATTTATTATTATTATTATGTAATTTTTTACCTACATCAATTAATTAAATTCATACATACAATTCATTACGATTATTTAAATTAATTAATCATTATAAAACTCCTCAATACTATAGTACGCTTTCTTTATATGGACTTAAGTCTCGTTTTGAACATATTGTGAGAAGAATCTAGTCTGTTGATCGATTAAGCTGAAATTTGGTATACCTACGTAACTTCGGTGACAATGCAATAATATGGTACCATGGAGCTGGTCTGATGATGGAGACGGAAGGTGGCCATAGGAACTCCTAAACTACGCATGATAAAATATTTAAAGAAACGAAACGTACTGACATAGATTTTGTTCCGACAGACTGTGTGGACAGAAAATTGGTCAAAATCGATTAACATTTAGGGGGTGGAAAACGTTTGTATGGAAAGCCGTCAACTTACAATCCTCTTAAGGTCAATTTTAGGTTGCTGTACCTATTCCTGCGTTTACGGCACCACGGCACTCTTAAGCTCACCGACTAATAACTCGTTGTCGATAAGAGTGATAAAACAGGTTACTCCATAGAGATTTGTCTTTGCTGTTTATGAGACACACCACTCCTAGTACCTAAAGCAGCTAATTGAAATCGAAAAATTCTACTTCACATATCCCACCGGCCAAATCTCCCACTCGGTCACGTCCTCACCCCCACTTAGTTAAACGCCCCCAGTTCTCACCCCCTCGCCAAAGCGTTAATAACAGAAACAAGCGTAATCGGAGATGTTTGCGCCTCGGCGCCCGCGTGGCGAGCGTAGCGTCGCCTGAAATAGGACATCATAATATGTAGACCGAAAGCGCATCGTTATCGGCGTAAGTCATTGGGTAACGAGATGAATCCACCAACTCGGTCGGTGAGTGATAACTTTGAGATGCCTATTGTAGTTGAGTAATTTTGGTGGCTGCCTGTGGACTGGATTTTTAAATAGTTCATTTATAGCACGTGTTCCAGCAGTAAAAGGATTTATTTATTTTATTTTATATTTTAATTATGAATAAAATAATTGAGTTGAGTTATCATGATTAACTCGGAACATGGTGACGTAGGATTTAAGAAGAGTGTCGGCTTTCGTTCAGCCTGGGGAGCACGAAATATTGAGGTGGATAGAAATAGAATTATCATAAATTTATAAAAAACGTATTTAATTCAAATCGCTCTCTGAGAATTTCCTACCGGCGTGCCGTACTTGTTTGGCGGGAGTTTCGACATTGATATACATAAAGGAGCTAAAATTAGGAAGGTAACAATCAATAGACCAATGTGGTCATATCGAGCGGCATTAAACTTTAATAAGCTAAGACGTAAGCCTGAATTCAATGTCTGTCAAGATAAAGAAAAATAAAAAGAAAGAAAAGGTTTATTCGGTGCAAAAGATGTACGAAACAACAGAAGATAAACTAAAGCATTCGAAATAAAAGAATAAATAGAATGTTACAAGTAAAGCATGACACTGACATAATGTAGTTAATTAATGAAGAATGTTATGTAAGTTGCGGAAGAAACTACAACATCTAGTACCTAATCATAGTGTACCTCCTCTTGTTGGCCATTAAGTTAATTCTTCTAAAAACTTTTTGCCTTGAGTTTAACCCTAAGGAGGGTGTAGGTACCCTATGCGCACATGTCTTTAAAAATAAAGGACAAGTACTAACCCAAAATATTGGTACTAAGGAAGCTCTCTGCGGTAGTCCTTTGTGTATAAATAAACACGCTTAGTGGACGAAACACGGCTACGATCGATCAATAGGCCCTGACCTCGGCTTTTAAATCTCATCGATTCCCGGTGACATGCGACCAAGAGTCATGGCACAGAACTGTTACAGCTTGGTTATAATTGGATATAATTTGATAAGTTAGACATCTCTGGTATGATCCAAGTCCTTACCTTATGAACTACTCAGTCTACACTTAATTCGATTTAGAATTTGTAGGTTAATTCATGAAGAACTATATGAAGCGACTGAGTGAGTCATGCTAACCACATTCAAAATATTTTTAAGATGAACGTGTTTTGTGTTTCAAAAAGTATATACTTACTTACATTTCATTTTTTTCAACAGACAGTTCACAGAGAAACGGATACTAACAAATTCTTCAAAGTATTTCTTTGAGCACGTACAGACATAAGAATGCGGAAAAAATAAGTTCTCTGCAGTTTTATGTGGTGGTCGTTTCAAGATAACGTAGTAACGTTCACCTTGTCAAACACTTTTTTGCCAATCCATGGTACTTGAAATTGGTCTAGTAAGTAGATAATACATGTTAAACGCCGAATTTAGAGCAAGAAGTCAAATCATTGAAACGCTTGTGGACGTGACAAATCGCGTTTCAATATTACCTAGACCGCCAAATGTAGAATAAATAAAATAGTCTCGTGACACATTTTCGCCTAGATAACTCACAAAAGTGTTTTGGTATGAATCTGGGAGCATGTTTTACACAACAAGCGTCCTTCGGTTTCCGCACACGTTTCATAGCGCAATAAGGTACGCTGGAATCTCCGCATACGACATTACCTTATCCAAAATATACCTTACCCCTACCACAACAGGCTTTATCTTGCAATCGTTTTCGACGCTTTGGGATAAACCTTATTGCAGATAACCTTGTACTTAATTTGGTACATGCCAATTTGTATCTTCGCTGTTATGACTGTAAGGTCTAAGCCTCCAGTTAGTACGAGGACGTAGTTGTGAGGGTGATCGACGGTAGGTTTTAGTTCGATTATATTACGACAGGGGTCGTTATATCCCGTGATAGAAGAAGAAACAATATCGTTGCATAGAGCTAGTTCACGGTAGTTTTGTGGTTAGTTTTAGAACAGAGGCATATCAACATTGTAATAACGAGTTAAAGCCCTTACATTACTGCCTCATTACCTATCCCTTTCAATCTCTCTACTGATCTCAAGCATCTGCTTATCGATTCGTGGTATTGGAATTAGTTTTCTGGTAAACTTATGCTTAATCAGGATTTGCTCATCCATTTAAGACCGTTTTTATAATATTCCTTTTGCATCTTGATAAAATTGAACAAGACCCGCCTGGCAGATTTTTGAATTTGATTATTTATTTCTGCTCCATGCTTGTGGATACAAACGTCATGATTAAGGCTGTAGAGGTTTCCGTAAGTTGGTTAACTGAGGCACTATAAATTTGAAATTTAATTTCTCTTGGACTTATATCTTTTACTGAAAACTGACTTTGTATTTATTAAAATTACACTTATTTAATCCGCTATCAGGTGGGCATCGTTTAAAAAATGTTGGTGGTATTGCCACAATGAATGGCAAACCTACTTAATCTTTGTAACAAGTAAAGGCCAGTATTTTGATCACACTGCGGGCACCTGGTCTACGGTGCCCTAACGTTTTGATCCCAAATCACTCATTACGGTTACATAAGAACTAGCGATCGCTGTTGTGTTCCGGTCTGAAGAGTAAGACAGCCGGTGAATTTAACAGTATATCTATACATCTGCATCTGCATCTCTTCATGGTTTCCGGGGTTGACAATGTATTTGAGATCTTCCAAAACCTTAGATTACTGAGCCTTGTTCCAGTAAGGTTCTCATAAGAATTAAAACGAGCAAACAAGAAATCAAACACATACAAAAGTAAATAGGGTCCACTCTAGAGTTCTGGACAAACCGGGATATCGTTTTAATTTTCGAAAAGTTTCTGTAAGTGTCTAACTTCCGAAAAGAGTGGTTTGATTATAACAGGGTCGACTAGGAGTTAAAAAATTGTTGTTTCTTTTAAAAAGTGTAACATCTTTGTAGGCTCATTGACTCTAGCGGAAGATGTATCTGTGTTGTTTATATCAAGTTATAATATGAATCTCGAGATCTGATTCAAGCTAAAGCAATGCCACGTTTCATGTTGACTAATTTGCTCTAAAATGTAGGTAAGCCTGTTCACAGTTTTAGGAAGCGAACATTACTCTCCGTTTTCAGAAAATATCAAACGACTACGCGATCCTGTTTGCCTTTAGCCAACACCCACGTAGACTTCTGTACTAAATATTCAAATGTACACATCAAAATAACAAATTTTGCTCAAAGTAGAATAGTGAATTACAGAGTGTCGTTATGTGAAGCTAATATTTGGAGGAGTACGTTCCTGAACGGAACGTTCCGTTACACATAATCATTTTTATACTTTCTTTGACAACTCGTCCGACGAGGAATTTTTTGCGGGTTTTAACTGAATTTGGCTAAAAAGATCTCAATTAATCAAAGAACCAAATACCAACCTCGTTTCGAAAACAACAATTCATAAAGCAGCCAGAAATGATGGAGCACCACTTACCTCAAGTATAAATAGTACCCAACAAAGCAAATTTATCTTACCTGAAAGTAACTACGAAATAGCACGCGAGGAAAAATCACCCAAGATCTTGCTCATCCATTTATGTGTGCTAAGTAGGTTTACCTCATCCAATTAGTTTTTGCTTAACAAACTAGAAAACAGGGGTCAGACATCGGGCTTGTATCGTAATTAAGGGACATGGGAAGACTGTGTTTTGGATGATGCGTGCAATGTATTAAAACGTATCTTTGTGGATTGTTTGTAGATAATTAGTTCTGGGAACGCTAGATTTATCTGCTAAAACTTATCTGCCTATACATTTGCTAGTAGTTATTTCGCCTAGTTTATTTATCTTTGCGCGTCTTTTTCTCACTGGTTTTCAGTAAACAGACAGTTGGCGTTTTCCGACTTCCTTCAAAACAACAAATTTACTAAAACCGCAAGCTTTTTTACAAAAAGAGGCAATCGAAATAAGTGCTCTTGGTTTTCCCGCGCGTGGCGGCCGCCATGTTGTCGTTGCGTCAAAAGTTCGTCGACCCTGCATGAGGCTGCAGCGAAGCTTCCATTCATACCTTTGACTAAAGCAAATTGTTTCGTAATAAATATATTATTACTCACGCGCTTTCATAAATAAAGCCTTATTAATTATTCATTCACAAACATGGCGTATCGAAAATGGCGGACGATATTCCGCGTTTGTGATTCACTGTTGGATTGTTTGGTTTGGCTGATGGAATTGAATGAAAATCTCGCTTTCCGTCGTCTGTGCTCTATCTATATTTATGGATTTCGGTGTTATCTTGTAATTACTGTCATAAATAAATATTTTGGATCAAAAGACATCAACGGGCGCAACGTCGCCAAATATTTACTAGTAGCGACCCGTCCGGCCAAGAAACAAATCTAAATTCCTATTTATCTATGCTAGATAGCAGTATAGATGTACTAATATCGTCACCTGTAGGCACAATTAACGTAACCGCCAAATAACGAGACGATGTTTGTTTGTTTGTTTGTAATCGATAAACTCTGAAACTACAGAACCGACTTTAACAATTCTTTCACCATTAGAAAGCTAAGTACATTACTTATTTGGACGCAGCATAGTCTATCTATATGGATAACGGAAAAAAAGAAAGTCGTTCCAATACAAAATAGGCAAAATAAGTTCCTTAAAATGGTCTATTAACCTCCTGAGGTACGTACTATATTTATGACAATTGTTAAAGTGACTTTAACATAAGATTCTGTTTTGAACTAGCGTTGACGTGGACCATAGGAGGTTAATAAAAACTGGAGCTTTTTTACTATTATTATTATTATTAATCTTTATTTCAGGCCAGTTTGCCCATAGTTTGTTTAGTTACAGACTTACATTACTAAAGGCCTACGGTAAAAGATAAAAAAAAAAAAAGATAAAAGATATTTTTTCAGTAAGTAGGCCGCACGGGCACTTTTACACGTCAAAATCTACCAGCGCTTCCCAAGAGGAGACCACTGCTGAGAAGAAGCGCCGCAAGAAACTCAACAGTTAGTCATTTTTTTAATAAAAATGTAACAATGTCACTACTTATTCTAGTATTATATAAAACTGTAAAAATAATATTAAATATCTGCGTAGTTTTGCAGGAAAACATGTCACAATGACTACGAGAAAATTTATATATATATATCACACAAAACAGTTTTGACATGTCTTCCTACATAAACCGTGTCCCCTAGACAAGATACAGCGTTTACATGATTTTTATGAGGTATGTACGAGTAGTAGGTAAGCTATTGAACATTAAACATTAGTTAATTTTCTGGTTTAGGCCAAGCATTTTTGTCCGTTAGATAGTCCTCGACCCTATAGTACGCCTTTGACATCAACGACTTTTTCAAGTAATTTTTAAGTGCTGGAAGGGGTAACTAAAACTACGTCGGGTAATTTATTATAAAAATGAATACATTGACCTACAAATGATTTATATACTTTACGGACACGAAACTTTTTTATGGCAATTTTATTTTTATTCCTAGTATTTATATTATGGATATCAGAATTTTTAACGAAAGAGTCTAGGTTCTTAATAACATACATAATATTTTCATAAATATATTGGGATGCTACTGTTAAAATATTAATTTGTTTAAAAAGTTCTCTTAATGAATCACGGGAATTTAAGTTATATATAGAGCGAATGGCCCTTTTTTGTAACACAAATATAGTTTGTATGTCAGCTGCTTTTATATGTACCTACAGCGGTATATGTACCTACAGCTTAAGTATCTTACTGACCGAGGGAAACGCCGATGTAGGCATGTACTACTCTGTCAAGAAAGTACCGGGAAAAGATCAATAATACACAAACTGTTTGTTAATCATCCAAATTTATTTTATCACCTTCAAAGTATGCTCCTTCAGAAACGATACACTTACGCCAACGAATAATCCAATCATCAAAACATTTTTTAAACGCTGTTTCCGGAATTGAATTCAGTTCTCGGCGCGAATTCTCCTTTATGTCTTCTACCGATTGAAAACGGGTGCCACGAAGCGCCACTCCGAAGCTTGTTGACTAGTTTGCATGTCAAACTCGTAAACCCACGTCTCGTCACCAGTAACAATGCGTTTCATGAATGTTGGGTCGGAATTGACTCGTTCTAGCATGTCCTCAGCGACTCTCATGCGATTGAGTTTTTGGAGAAAATTCAGGTCTTTTGGGACTAGCCGAGCGGTAACATGTTTCATACCCAAATGATTAGTTAAAATAGTACGGATCGACTCGTGAGATACAGAAAGTTCGGCGGCTATCTCTCTCAAAGTTGAATGAGGATTTTCAGTCACTATTTCCTTCACTTTTGCGATGTTAACTTCAGTTGCAGACGTTGATGGCCTACCAGAGCGAGGCAAATCTTCCATCACATCTCGACCGCTTTTGAACGCTTTGTACCACTCATAAACACGTGTTTTTGATAAAGTCGAATCACCGTAAGCCTTCTGTAACATTTTCAGTGACTCCGAACACGAAATTCCATTGGCGATGCAAAATTTAAGACAAACTCTTTGTTCAATGTTTTTGTCCATTATGAAATTCGCAATACACACTAGATATGATATAACTAAAAACAGCACTGTATTTAATATAAATAACAGATGCAACTCAAACTCCGCGCCAAAATAGAAAACAGTTGTGCCAATCTAACAACAACAAAAAAAACAAAAATTTGAATTTGGAACCATAAACAAATCATCCATTCCCGATACTTTGTTGACTGAATGTACAGTTGAGTTCATAAATATGTGTACACGGTTACTACCTTGTCACTTTAATCGCTGTGACAATTCATATATGCTGCCGTCCTCTAACTAAGAGGCGGCTAAACAAGAAGCCGACGAATGTTGTTTAGCCGCCTTTTAGTTTGAGGACGGCAGTTGGCAGTTTAAACATGACATTAAAGAGATAAGGTACTGAAATGTACACATATTTATGAACTCGACTACCTATATCTACTTTTCCCCAAATCTTATGGGATGATACTACGTGGTTTGAATCAGAGTACCTATTCGTAGCTGCCATTCGTAACTCAAGTACAGCTAGCGTCATATAAGTTCCTACACACATTAGTATCGCTTTAACTCGTTTGATAATTTTGAGCGGCAGTTCAAACAGGACGATACAGCAACATACGACCAGTTACACCACATTGACTAAAGTCCCATTAAGACACCTGTCGCTTTCTAATTCGCAACAGTAGAAAGTGACAGCATGCGACTTAATGCGACATTAAATTTAATGAACGTTTGTGCGACTGGGCATTCGCACTTATGTGTAATAAGTACTTACGCTGCTAGTAAATCAATTAAGTGTCAGACTTTCTAAATTCCACTTAAAATGGACCCAATATTGATCGTGTTACAAGCTTGACAACCCTATATTAATCTTGTTTTGTATACTCGTATTTCTGAAGGCAGCTAATGCGTGACTTTCAGATGCTTACGTCATTTTTTACCCGAGTGGTTAGCCCTGAAAAGCGTTTTTTCCTATAGGTAAGTATGACACATAACACGCTCAAAAGAGATCTATCCGAGTGTAAATCGTCCCTTATAAATGGCTCTCACGTTAGAAGTAATGGGTGTGAAACGTGTAAACTGAGCTTTATTAACACAGAATGTGCTTACGCTTGTGTCATTCGATATTCGAATGTAAGCTAATCGAGTATTTCGTTCCCTACAAATTGTTACGCACGGGCACGGCAGTGCCCCCGCCAAGTCGAGCAAAAAAGGCACGGCTGTACCATCCTTTTTTCCGAAGCCATTCGGGCCATTTTCGTCTGGGGGCACTGTAGTGCCCCCGCCAAGTCGAGCAAAAAAAGGCATGACCATACCATCCTTTTCCCGAAGCCATTCGGGCCATTTTCGACTCCCCTGTAACTTCATTGTGGAAAAAACTAGAAGCCTAAAATTTCAGGGACCAAAAGGGCATTACATAGCTAGATATATTTTCAAATTACATTGAATTTGAAGCAGTAGTTTAAGAATTATTGCAAGTCATTTTGTCACAGACTGACTCACCGATCATCGAAATTCCAAGGTAGGTACTTCTAGCAGACACACAAACTTCAAATTTTACATTCAGGTAGTGTTTAATCCACATAGAAAGGAAAAACTGAAACATCCCGAAATTTCAGTCCCGCTTTCTTTGCGGTTGGTAAATTTACGTCTCCATATAAAGTCTATGACAAATAATTTTACGAACTGCACAAGTAACTTTGAAGTCGTATTTTTAAGACTAGGTAGTTGATGTAGGTAGGTACAGTCAGCCACAGATAGATGTAAACAATCTCTCATAAAGGTGGACTATCTACAAAAATAAATTAGATCCCATCAAACACATAAAATGTACAAAAATGTCAAGTCTCGCAATGCTTCCACCGTAAAAAGTTGTGAGATCTCATGTAAAGCCAAGCCCACATTAAGTGAATGTAATACTATTCTTTAGACATCTTTATTTCTACAATAAGTATATTGACTTAGCATAGAAAGGCAGCAGAACACAACAAAAGGACCTAAGTACTGTAGTTATTACCATGTCAAAATCACGTTTATTTTTGGTGACGCCTCTTTGACTAAAAGCATATACAGTCACTTTCAAATATACTGGAGCTAACCAAGTGGTGTTTTCCCTAACGTAAGAAGAGCCGACGAGATCCACGGAACACCCATTCAAACATATGTGGTCGTACCATATGGGCCCTTATGGCGGCGGGCGCTTACGCTGTTATAGTTTTCATTGCCTTGTCATTAGTGTAACAGCAATTAGATACTCTTTTTTGTGTCGGAAGTACAGAAAACTTTTAACTTCCTAGGAACGCTTTAAACGGTCGATGCCCAGTATTGCACAACAATAACACAACACAAGTGAATAACACAAGTTTTATACAACTACCGCATTATTCCAAAAAAAAAAAGTTAAATTAAGGCAGGGCGTATACGTACGGTAAGAGCCTGTCCAGATGTTGCGTTTTACGCTCGCGCGTAGACACTCGCGCGTTTCCGAGATACTAAAGCTACATCTACATACATCCCGTCCAAGTGTATCTCGGGAACGCGCGAGTGTCTACGCACGCGAGCGTAAAACGCGTCTACTGGATAGGCTTTTAACAAAGTGTTCAACAAGGCGCTCATGATCTTATATTTTCCGAACGGCAAATAACCTGAACGTGTGCGCGTTGTTGAACAATTTGTTTGTAAACAGAGCCCTTAGCCAAGATGCCCATCGCTAACTAGCGTTTCTATTCGTTTAATTTTTAAACCAATCGTGTCATTGGTAGATCACGTCATACGGAGAGTCACGTGATCTACCAGTGACGCGATTGGTTTAAAAACGAAACGAATCGAAACGCTAGTTAGCGATGGGCATCTTGGCTAAGGGCTCAGAGCATTAGGGTTTCCGAATCAGGAAACCTAACCAGGAAACCGTACGTATGCGCCCGGGCTGATTCTAAAACGTTACTTATGGGATTTTGTAATCGTACTGAGTATAAATTCAGTTAAGATATAATAGCACCTTTTGACTGCGTCTACATCGCGGTTCTTGACCCCTTTTAAATTCACTTTCACTGCGTTATTTAGGCAAAGTGCACTTTTTGTTACTCGTCCATCTTGTAAGCTATAGCTTCTAGCAAGGTGGACGAAACGTAGGGCTATATTCTCTTTGGGTGATTTGGTGGACGACTATTATAATGTGTGATCAAATGCTATAGTTCTGACAGTTACTTTAATAAAAGCTAGATGTCGCTGGCAGGTTACATTATTGATTTGAACATTAAGGTTTCTCGAAAGGTTGTATATTACCGGATATTTCCTAAATTTTTTGATTGATCATAAATATTAATAATTTCAACCTTATTACCCATTAATGAGGTTGCAATGATTAGACTAGTTTTGTGTAAAAAAACTGCCTTTTACCTAAGCAGGGCAGATTTGCAAGGGACAAAAAGTGATATCAGACGGTTCACTCGAATGAATGATGCCGAATGCCAATATCCAACATCGTTGGATCGGTTCACTAATGAGTGAGAGGGGTCACTTTGAGTCAATGCTGCATAATAAAACACGAAAATGAACAAAAAAATTATCGTCTGATATCACCTTACGTACAATAATTGGTTAATAGCTGACGGCCATGAAATGAAAATTTAAGGAAATTATTTCATTTCATGTTGGAAAAGTTGGTAATTCCGGAAACTCTCCTTTGGCCCGCGGCCTATTAGAGACTTTTTTACTTTGGGAATGTTTTTTGATGATTTTTAGGCGTTATTTCCATTGTTGATAGATTTGAAATGAATTATATTATAATTTAGTTATCGTATATCGATTATAGCATGGATATCGATTATTTTCATATTCGGGTTTTTTCCGGGGTAGTACAATGCTATCGCTATTCGACTACCCCACAATTACACGCAGGAAATTACACCGACCACATTCGGTGCCGTCAACTTACTATTGCATACAATTTGAACACCCCAGGCGTATCACCGGCGCCGAGCGTTTATGAGATGAAATTATAACGGTTCGAGAAATCTTCCCAGGAGCAAACCGGCATCGTTCCTTAGAATTTGGCCAACTGTGACATAAATGATTTCTGTCAAGGCTGTTACGAAATAACACTACCATTTAAACTGCCGCAAAGCGGCAGTGTTCGCGTTGTTGGATTCCAATGTGGGGAAAAGACAGCGGTAAAATAACCTAGCCGAGTAAAAATACCACCGACAAAATCGGGACCCTGACTTTCAGAGCTCATAACTCTTAAATGGCTTAACGGATTTTCATCAACAAAGCAAAGAACATTCGATTAAGTCACCTTTCTAACAAAATAAATCGGTCCATCCGTTTAGGAGCTACGATGCCACAGACAGATAGGTAGATGCAGTCACACTCACACCACAGGATTGTTGAGCCACTTGCTAACATTCTTAATTCAGTCGGGTTGTCAAATCGTCAAATTCCATTCCAATAGTAATATACAATACCGTTAGAGAGTTTTTTTGTTATGGTGGCATGGAGAAGGCATTCTAACACAGACTACTCAATAGCGTAATGGTCCAACACCACACCGAAACACTCAGCCGAGAGAATACTGCTGCAAGGTGTCAGATTAACAGAAGATTCAATATCTCTTCATTAAATACCATTCTATTTGACTTCAAAAATGTAGCAATAAAATAGAATCTACCGTACCATAGTAATTTATTTTTAGCCGGGGTAACCAGCGAATTAGCATTTATTATTTAACCCATTTAAAGCCGCAATTAGTTCAACTTATCTCAAAATTCAGAGGGGCTACTACCAAACTTAAGAATCGTAAGCTCAAGATCGTCTCTGTCACTCTCGCGTTGTGACACAATTGGCCGGAAGGGACAAGCTCCAGGCTTGAAACTTTGTTTGTAATGAGATGTAGGTCTAGTTTCGGGTGAAACAACAGGTCAACTGGTTACGTGAAACGATTAATCTCCTATTTGCTGGGGTAAAACACCCGGCACCTGGTCGGTATGCACATATTTTAGCTGCTTTGTATTCTATAGGCGATTCAACAATAGTAAAAGCAAAAAATATATATAATTTATAAAAACTTCAAAGGCGATTTCAAGATCTTTTTTTAAATATTTACAGTAAAAGGAACTTCGCTTACTTTCTTCAGTAAAGTCTTTGTCCCGGTACAAGAAGTAGGACGCATTAGCTGGCCCCTAGATAGCGACGAGATGTTACCAGAAAAATTTATATTATTTTGTAAAGATAGCTTTACCGTCCACATTACTTATCTAAAATGTTGTTTAACAATCGTACCTATGTTGATCGTCGTGCACTTGCTCCATGCCTCTCCCGCAAAGCAATAAAATTTCATATTCACAATATTCCAAGGAAATTCCTAATCGACAGAATCGTGCGTGCCGAATGGTTTAAGTACAGTTAGCGGGTTAGTTCCCAGACCGTTACTGGTGTTGGCATTAATTCCTCCTGATAGGCCGCGTCGTGACTCCTGCGCATTCCTAGAGTATAGGGTGCGGCCGCCAGTTGTTGGCTCTCATGAAAATACCTGCGGTCAGCGTTTCTCCAACTTTAGCCATGGAACCCTTTTAAAACACTTTATTGAATATTTTACGCATTTCTAAAATAAGTTAAAGCAATGTCAAACATCCTACTTATC
This sequence comes from Tortrix viridana, assembly GCA_963241965.1. NCBI lineage: Eukaryota > Metazoa > Arthropoda > Insecta > Lepidoptera > Tortricidae > Tortrix > Tortrix viridana. The sequence continues at coordinate 8,311,101 of OY725181.1, forward strand.
AAACGAGAAACATTTGTATGTATGTATGTATATATGTATGTACATATATATTTGAACTCACGTTCTCGAAAACGGCTCTAACGATTTCGATGAAATTTGCAAAGTCGGGGTTTACGGGGGCGAATAATCGATCTAACTACGTCTCATATCTGGGAAAGCTCGTTTTCCCTGTATTTTCACGCAATATGATTCGTAACTTCGATGCAAGCGTGGCGACGCCTAATCAGACGGCGGTCTGATTAGACTAATGGTTAGAGCGTTTTGGCCTACTACGTCAAGACTGCGGGTTCGAACCCCAGCTATGGATGGTTTTTTTTTGTTTTCTTTTTGTTCTTTTTTTGGGTCAATCTTTTGTTATTGTTTTTTTTTTTGTTTTTGAATAGAAATCGATGAAAATTCCCAGGTACTGCTTTATTATTTGATCTGCAATGAAAATTTAAAAAAAGTTAATTACGTAACGATGTCATTAGGTTAGTTTTTGGGCGGAGCCCTCGAAGATTCTTTGTGGAGCTGCAGGCCTCCGCGGAGCCCACTTTTAGAATTGCTGCCTTTTGCTGTTAGAGTTTTTGAGCTAGGTACCTATAATAGTCTTAGATCCGAATAGGGAACGACCTTCACCCGTCTGTTTAATGGATGAAAAGTATTTTATAATATCAAATTTAAAACGTTAAGTAATATATCGCGAATAGGTTGACTGAAATATTTCAGTCCAGGATCCTAATCATAATTAGGCATTTTATTAATTGTAATGTTTTTTTAAACTTGTTTGTTTAATAGACAAATTACATACCAATCGAAAGTATGAAGCCTATAGAATATGCTAACGTTAGGTTGACTATTTTTCCTGTCATACCTATAGTAGGCAGGTATAACAGAATTTAAACAAACGAGTGCATTGTTTTAAAAAAAAAAATGTTTCCTAAGTATTCATAATTATCCTGGACTGAAATTTTTCAGTTAACCTATTCGCTTTATATTACTTAACAAATCAAATTTGATATAAAATACTTTCATCCATCAAACGGGCGGGAGAAGGCCGTTCCCTGTTCGGATCTTAGAGTAATAAAAATAAGTGTCCACTCGTCGGAAGGCGCTGGTAGATTTCTTAAGTAGTCTAAAATGTCATATAAAATATTGAGACACTTTTTGTTACGTGCCTGCGATTGTGTGAAGGAACTGTCAGAATTGTCAGACAGTCATGCCATTTATAGAATGATATGAATGGTTGCTCTAGACTTGCGCCTAGACATCTATGCGCAAAAAGTCGGAGGTCATTGCCCAGATTCTTTTTCAAAGTTCTAATTATAACGAAACAAACAAGTTAAAGAAAAAATTAGATGTGTCCAATTCGTAGATATGTACAGTCGAGGACAGAAAGATTGGATTACACTTTTGGACCTTATTACAATGAAATAAGGTGAAAAAGTATATTTCTGTCCTCGACTGTAGGTACATGTATAAAATAATCAAACGACATTGTATTTTGTCGAATAAATTAGTTTTTATATTACTTTTTTAGGGTCCCGTACCCGAAGGGCGCCCAACGAGACCCTATTAATATGCCTACGCTGTCCGTCCGTCTGTCTGTCTGTCTGTCCTAACTATAAAGAGCTGTATCTTTTGAACCGTAATAGGTAGCGGGTTGATTTGTTTTTCAGAATATGTGTTAATACGGCCGATTTACTAACAAATAATAATAATAATAATCCAGCCTATATACGTCCCACTGCTGGGCACAGGCCTCCACTCACAATGAGAGGGGTTTGGGCTATAGTTCCCACGCGGGCCCAGTGCGGATTGGGAACTTCGCACACACCGTCAAATTGCTTTGCAGGTGTGTGCAGGTTTCCTCACGATGTTTTCCTTCACCGAAAAGCTCATGGTAAATTACAAATTATACTACTAACAAAATATATAAATATTATTACTAACAAATAATAAAGAATAATAAAGTGAAATAATAAAGGGGATATACAAGAAACGTTTTTTTCAACGTATTTTTATATTTGATGTATCGTAAAAACGGTAAAACATACAATCGTCAAATTTGGTATGATTATAGAACAAACCCTATAGAATAACAAGAAATACTAAAACCAGCCAAATGTGTACGGAACCCTCAGTGCGCGAGTCCGATTCGCACTAGCCCGGTTTTTCATTTTATCTTTCAGTTAGCTTATCTATTGGTAGGTATTTTTAAACTAGCTGCTAACTGAGAAAGCAAGATCAATACTTTACTATAAGATCCGATTTTATTTGATTATTCATTACGTCTGTATCATTGTTATATTTAGAAACATCAAAGCATTCTTATTAGATGAGAATTTATTTAATTTAGAGATAAAAGCTTCGAATAGGTCCTTTTATTGTGAAACAAACTTTCAGTTCAAAATGATGTCGAAACGGAGACGCTTCGCTCGCTCAGTCAATTACATTAATTGACCGAGCGAGCGAAGCGAGCCAAGCGTCTCCGTTTCAGCTCGGGCAAAAATGCTTTCGTATGTTCGTCCGGCTGTTCTCCTCTACAGGTCGCATTTCTCAACCGAATCTCATGAAGTTTTGTGAGCAGGTTCGATAATTATATGGAATTTTTTGTCGATTCAGTTTTTCGAAAATTTTCAAAATGGCGGAGGTATGGGGGTTTTGGAGATTACCAACTTAATTGCGGAGTTGATGAACTGACCGCGACCTATGTCGATGTATGGGGACAACAGTTACTCAACGGCAGAGTTAGGTTTGTCGCGAGATCTACTGCTTACAGAGCCACTAGTAAATACATAGTCTCTATGAACTCTATAGGACAAAGTGTTCGAGGGATAATAGTGTGTTGGTGGTTTGAAACGTCTTATAATTATGGCAACAAAATATATGGAGTCACAATAAAAATAGAGCAATAGAGCATGTTAATTTATTTTTTTCAAAGTATCGATTAAAAACTTACATCTAATTCGAATAGTAAAAGGAAAAAGCTTATTTACGAGTATCTTCATAAGTCGTTGCACAAATCCGCAAAGCATGCAACGCGTATGATTCATAATCCCAGCGATTTCCGATACCTATTTCCAACGGTCAACTGCGCGAGCATTCACCCTACTAGGCTTTGCATGCGCAAGCGCTGGCATTTCCGGAGGGGCACGAGGGGGGAGAGGAGGGGGTAGGGACAGGGGGAGGGGGCGTGGGAGAACCTTGAGCAAGGAATGCTGGTTCACTCGCGTCGGTATGCGATGTACGCTAACCCCATTTGGGTTACTATCGTTTCTGTATATGATACTTTTGTTAGTCAAAAGGATTGATGTTGGGTCCATTTTTATAGAAGATGGGCACTTTGTTTTTTAAGTGTTTATACCTTGGAATCATAGATCTAGTAGGTACAGTCACGAACGTTAATTTGGGACCCATTTCAAAAAAATATTGCTTGAAGCTGTCAATGTCATTAGAGATGCCAAGTCATTTGTATCTTACAGGAAACCACCTTATTGCTGTAGAATGTCACTTTGACTTTTATGTGGAAGTTAAGTGTGTATTATTGACTGGGAGACCGAGCGTCCCCACCCACCGTACCCACGTCAATTTTTTTTTCCCAGATATGAGACCTAGCTTCGCCCCCCTAAACCCCCGTGTCGCAATTTTCATCGAAATAGTTAGAGCCACTTTAGGCACTAAATAGGCTATTCCTATGACTCCTACGAGGCTGGTTTTTTTAGTGGGTTTTTGAAGACGGTTTTATTTTTTTGTAAAAATTCTTTTTCGCTTTTTTGCCTGCAAAGTGTCCGATAGATGAATTAATTGTTCCATTCAATTTATCTGAGGACTTCGTGAAGAAACAGTGAAACCCTTGTATCGTAGGTTCAAACCAACATCCGCTTACGGGCCATTGTGTTTCTACAATAGGACTGTTCTTAAGAACAGTATTAACTGTTAATACTACCAATAATACACATTCATCATTTATCTTTGTGGGTTTTGCCTACCGATTTCTTATTGTACGTATGTGCAGTCGAACTCATAAGTAGGTAGCTGTACATTTCAGTACCTTGCCGCAGTATTGACGTACTAAATTCAAACTATTGACACTTATAACTTATAATACGTAACTGCGACATGGCACTAAAATGTAAAGCTACTTATGAGTTCGTCTGTACCATCATCACTGATTTTACTGTTTGAAACCGCGTAGAACCCTATCATAATGACATACCACCAGATGACAAATAGTAATAAACTTCAGTTATTGACGTGCTTACTGTGATTAGGTTTTACAGTAACTTAACAATTGAAACGTAACGTAAACTGCAACAAACAAGTTTCCAACTTTAAAAAAATACGCTTTGTAATGAAAGTCAAACCGCATCGTTTGAATCTAGTTAAAAAGGACGGCGGAAAACATTTAATTACTTATCTACTTAAGTGGAAAAAAGTTAATTTTCCTATTGAGCAGTTACACTTACCGGTCATTGGTTTTTTGGGCTGTTCGTTGACTCGTTGTACTCGTGCGCAGGCGCCTGGACACCTGCCTAGGATTTACAACTGAACATGAAATACGTAGCCTTTTACAGTTTGCAGTATAGATTTATTTAGACATATCCTACTAATATAGTAAATTTTAAAGTTTGTTAGGATAATAAGATGTTTAGATGTTCCTCGGATTTATATAGAATTAGCTTTCGCTAGAAATTGTTTATCGATGTTCCTTCAGAAACTGTACAATTTTCTATGGTAAAAAGTACCCTATGTCCAACGCCAGGTTATAAATTATCTCTGGAGAAAATTTCACGTCCATTGGTTGAGGCTGTGATCCGTCAAGGTGGAACGAACAAATACATAAACTTTCGAAGGACCATTAGGGTTCCGTACCAAAATGGTAAAAAAGGAACCCTTATGGTGAGATTTCGCTGTCTGTCTGTCTGTATGTCACAGCAGTTTTTCTCAGCAACTACACAAGCTATCAACTTGAAATTTGGCATAGTTGTATAACTTGCTTGCACATATCTGTTTTTAGTAAAAAAATATGAAATTAATTTTACAAATAATTAAAAGGGTTCTAATGGGGGGGTTGAAAATGAAAGTGATTTGATTATAGCTGATGGGATATCATATGAAAGGGCTCGATCTGCACATTTTAAAACTATTTTTTTTATAATTTTCCGTGACGTACTTTTTGATATATAACCAAAAAAGTTCAAAAAATGACGGTTCCCCCCTTCATCTCCGAATCCGAAGTTTATAAACCGAAAAATCTCAAAAAATCCCAACTTATAGAGATTAATAACTTATAGAATTAATTTCTTATGTTTTACGGGAAAAATAAAACGAAGTTTTCAAATTTTATAGTTTTCGAGAAATTGACAAAATACTTTAAAGATCTGTCCTAAAATGTAGGCAAGTCAAAATGGACCTTATTGCATACAATTAAAATACCATAAAAGGTATATTTTTGAAGTACGGACTTAAATAGGTACGGAACCCTAGGTACGCGAGTCCGACTCGCACTTGACCTTTTTTTACAAGGAAAAAAGACAGTTACATCAGTTTATCAAAAAAAATTTAGGTGTACGTCAAGTTTTTCGAATTGTCGGTCCTTTTATTAAAATGCCTGCAAGCACCATTTTGAATTCATATTTCCTGCGGGGCGCGGGCGCAGGTAATCTCGCGTGAAATTGGGGCCGATTACTTTGTCTCGGCGAAGCGACGGCGATCGACATCTACGGGTATCGCTGCGGTTGGTAAGGCTGAGTCTACAGGCGGAGCGGGGTAGCAAAACAAAAATCTAAAGTTTGTTAATTCAGTCGTCAAATAAGATTAAATATTTAAAGACTAAATTTTTTTTAAATCTCTTTTCTGACATAAAAAAAAATTATGATTAAGTATTTGTAAAATATCTGAATTTTCGTTTTCCACCTGCCATAATTAACTTTACTAGATTATCTGTGTTAGATTAATGATTATAGATTCACGGTAGTAAAATTTGGGGTGTGATTACACTTCAGGGGCTCTATCTATTCCGATCCTAACCCATTTTTGTTATATTAGTAGTTACTGCTGTCAAGCAAAAATGGAGCAACCATAACGTTGATAATACGGATGAAGCAAGATGAGCAAAAACAAAGTGAAATAGAGACTCTGCGTAATATCAGAAATGAGAAAAATTAAGCATTATTGCGACATCACATTAAACACAATATAGCGCTTTGGTCGCTCGTGGAGGACTCCAGCCTTAAGCATATTTACACGAGATATACTGAGTGAAATTGAATTAGCTGAGCAACCTCCGAGCTTCGAATAGCGGGCAGAAACGTCAATTCATCTCCAATCTCCACTGACATCGAAAAAATACTATTTCAGAAAAATTGGGCTCTATGATGATGACGATGTTTAAGTTGGACAGACAGTTATTAATTTATTTATAGCCTAAAATAATCGAATATACTGTTTGTGTCCTGTTTTATGACGACGTCAGCTGTTTATTGCTCCCTTGTTGTGGTACATGGTGGAATAGTCATGCAGCATCTCCGATATGACATTATATATTATCTCTTATGAGCGAATAAAAGGAGATATTTGAAGATTTTAGTCCACAACTACTGGGTTTAGATAAGTGCGATAAGGTGTATAATATGTGTCACATCATTGCTCACCTACGCTATCACAAAAAGAGCCGGACTCACTGATTTCCATATAAAATTGACTCCATCTCGTGTCGTGAGCCCATCTATCTGAATATGTTACGTTTGTTTAGTGTCGCGTGCGGCCTGGCGGTACACGTTCAAGTTGCCGCTTCACGTATAAAAACCATACCTTTGCACTGCGAGGGGTCGGTGTCCGCCACCCCTGCCGTGCTGTAATTAGCGATGGGAAATTTCTGAAACATTTCAAAAGTTTCCTTAACGGCGAAACATTACATCTTTTGAAAGTTACATAAATAAATGTTACATAATAAATGTCACTTAAATTTTATGTAACGGTTTTGTTACTTGACATTGACACATCCGTGAAGCAGATTGTGATTGACTTTGACACTGACTATTAAAAGTTGTAGCTACCTAAGTGGTAACCGTAGTTTAACATGGAATAGAAAAGTTAAATGTAATTTACATTTCAAACTATAGAAATTTTCAGACGAAAATTTCACTTCAGCAAGTTACAGAAACTTGTATAAAATTTAAAATAATTTAAGTGAAAGTTTCACTTTAGAAACTTACAAGCCGCCCATCCCTAGCTGTAATATGTAGCCTACCAACTGAAGCTGTGACGTTTTGAACACAACTATGTTGCCAACAGCCTATATACGAGTATATATATATATATATATATATCTCTTGATGTAATACTAATACGAATAAATCTACTTGCTGAATAAATATATTTTATCCTTTATCTTGTTTATGATTATCAGTACATATAATAAAATTCTATTATGTAATCCAGTTCTGTACATATTAACCCTATTGTTTTTAACAAGCGGATTAACTAACCGAGCCCCTCTGAAGGGAGAGGGCGCTAGCGTTAATGTCACCTTGACGTAACCCTAGGTTGGTAAGAAAAAAGCGCTGGCGTGGCCGCGTGGTAAAAGTAGCTTTTTTACCGCCTGTAAGTACGTATAAAAAATTGTCATGTTTTTATTTAAAAATTAGGTATGCAATTCGTAAATGGAAAAAAAACTATCGTATATAATAAACACTTCATTTTTAAGTTGGCTAAAAATACGTAGGTAGTGATCGAATATATCAGGCACTCTACCAGTAATAAATATTTCTTGTGCACCCTGTATACTAATGAGACTGGTTTTCCAAAATAAGATAGATATTATTTATTGAAAAATAATCATTTCAGTGCTGAAAAACTTAACGAACATTGTCAGACAAAGTCACAACAGCGGTATTTTTTAACAGAGTAATGACGTTTAAAACTTTTCGATTTTATTAAAAATTTACTATTCCCTCCCGATTTATGTCGTCAAAAAACAAATTTAGCTCCGTCAAATAAGCGAATAACAAATGTAAATGTGCAAAAGTATAAATTCTCAATCCATTGTTTATTGACTATGTCTTCCCAGTCTTAAGAAATTTAAATTGTCCTTCGTAAATAATTAATTTAATTTGCCAGACTAAAAGAGACCCTAAAAAGCATTCGAAGTTATGGTGACCAATAAAATAAATAAGAAAATAAAACCATGAAATGTAAGAATAATCTTGTTTTACGGCGGGTAACACATTTACGCGAAATTCACCGGAAGTACCCCCTCCCGCCAGCGACTGTTTCCGGTTTGAATATTTCATGAGCTGAAGAGCCCTTAAAGGGTAATATTTTACTAAGTACTTAATATGTTTTCCGAGTTACAAAGTAAATTTCAAGGGCAAAAAAGGAACAATTTCTCGAATTTCGACATTTTATCTGACGACACGGGAATTCGGTTTCCGATATTCGTTCATGATAGGTACTCAAGGGTCGTGAGCGGAGTTTTCTAGACGATTTTATTATAGGTACATTGATTTTTACTTGCCCCGTAATTAAATTAATTTATATTTTAAAAGGTAGCAATTTAATTGAGATCAGGGAACACCCGATATTAAAACGATAAAAAACTAACGAAATCTCGTCTGCCGTCTTATTATTCTTCCACTTTCTTTTTCCGCTGAATAAGCGATCCGCCCCCTGCTTCACTTTGCTTAATATAAATTAAAATATAGCCTATGTCCATCCTGAAATTCCAATACATATTGTTGAAAGAATTATTCGGAGATTAGTTTAGATGAGATGAGATTAGTTTCGGAGATTACCTCCTACATCCAAACAAACGTACAAACTGTACAGTACTTCCAGCTTCTTAATAACGTTCGGGTGGCTATCGTTAGCACGCTGGCACTCGTAAGTCTCGCAACTCGTATATTTGGTCGGTGAAACTGCAATACCGCGTTACTAACAAATTTAATAGGTTGTAAAATGCACCTTACTGACTTCTTTGTAAGGTGCATTTTGCTCTTTCTTGAATTTGCTGGTTACGCGGTATTGCAGTTTCACCGTTGATTTGTCACTCGTGCGTGCATCATAGAAAAATCGGTCAAGTGCGAGTCGGACTCGCGCACTGAGGGTTCCGTACATATTTGACCGGATATTTGTTGTTTTTCTATAGGGTTTGTTTTCTATCTATAATCATACCAAGTTTGACGCTTGTACTAGTATGTATTACCGTTTTTACGATAGAACCAATAAAAAAAAAAAAAAAAAAAAAACATTTCTTGTATGGGGACTCCCCTTATTATTTTACTTTTTGATTTTTTTTATTATTTGTTAGGAAATCCGTCGTTATATCACATATTCTGCAAAAAAAATCAACGGACTATCTTTTAAGGTTCAAAAGATACAGCTCTTTTAGTTAGGACAGACGGCCCCCCCGACGGACGGACGGACAGCGTAGGAGTTATAGGCTTAGTTAGGCACCTTTCGGGTACGGAACCCTAGAGACGAAGATAGGTAGAAGATAGATAGATAGAAGTTACTCACTTTTGTACTTTATTGCATTAATATACTTGACAGCCTTGTTTGACATTGCTAACGTGGCTGTATAGCGACAAGGTACAAAGATGTGTATCTACTTTTGAAGTTGACTGTACGTACCTTTTTATAATTTTAGTGCAACTGTTAAAACATCGTCCACATCTCAACAGTGTTATGTAAAAGGTACTTTAAGCGTCATACAGCATGAGTCTCGGCTCGGTCATGCAGAATAGACCCCGCATTTTAAATTATATCTTTCCTCCTGAGGCCCAACGTCCTACATATAGGACAATTGTCAAAATGATTTTTAACTTTTGTTGACTGACATAAGATTCTGTTTCGAACTAGCAAAATTTTGACGTGGGCCTTAGGAGGCTATAAGCATATTTTATTAAGGGGCTTAAAATGATTATACCTACGTACCACACACGTGAACAGGGGTAAAGTTTCCTACATTAGGGCAAAAAGGCAGAATGCAATTAAATAACATAGTTGATATTATATAGGTACTCATTGGGGAGACATACTGGGTGTTTCTATAGAGGTATAGATGCTTTTATGGTCTTCCCCGGTCGCGTGACGATGTTCTATAGCACTCCCGGTGGGGAAATGGAATCCTTGAATAGTCCTAGGTCATGGTAGGTAAAGCACTATTCACTCGAATCGGACGAACGAAGGTGAGTTCATTGAATGTTAAAGCAAAATATACAAGCAACTACCTAAACACATCTCCGATGCGATTGAATGTAGTATCAGTTTTCTTTTCTAGTCTTTAAACGTATTAGTTATTAAATTGCCACCCCAAATCAGAAGTTCACGTGTTTAAACACCCACAACCATGCATATGAAATTCATAATTAATTTGAATGAGCTATCCGGTAATCTTCGTAAATGCTTCTCCATCAGATCTTATAAAAAAGGGTGTCTCAGCTTTGGGATCATGTCAACTTTGAAACTGTACTCTTAGAGCCTGCGCAAACCGGCGGAGCGCAGAGCAGATCACTTTAAATTTATCAATGTATATTCTTCCCTATATTTTAATTACAATAAGGTATAAATTTGAATGCTCTGAGACCGACCTCGGAGCATCACGGGGGATTTCTACTCTGCGGCTGCGGCTCTAAATTTATACCTTATTGTAATTAAAATAGGGAAGAATATACATTGATAAATTTAAAGTGATCTGCTCTGCGCTCCGCCGGTTTGCGCAGGCCCTTATGATGATAATCAGTATAATCAGCAGTGATCGGAATAGGTAGAGTATATTTACCTAAAGATGCATGTTCATTCAATAATGTGTTCCCATCTCACTCACGCATGAATGAACAAGCGTCAAGTTTAGGTAAATATACTCTACCTATTCCGATCACTGATAATCAGTTCTAACGAGCCTTATTCCTAGTAATGACTTATACCTACAACCACATAGATCGTATTATAACCTAACCTCACCTCAAAAACTAGAACCCGACTGTATGCGACCAGTATGACGCACTCTTATAATTTTATGTAGCCTATGACACTCGCACGTTTTTGACGAATCATATGACACCCCATTTATTATTATTGGTCCAGTAGGTTAGGAGCTAGAGTGGAACATCCAATTTTCGGTCACGTACATACGTAGGCTGTTAACCCTTCATTTTGTTTCGCGTAGTTGGGTAAAAACAATATCCACTTTTGCTTAGATGTTTATAATATGGGTTAGTATGCAATTGAAATTTTATTTTAAATCATCTTGATTACGAAAACCCTCTAAATCTAGTGGCAATACCTATGACCTACTATATCACCTCCAAAGACAGACAAGGTGCCAGACTCACTGATTTCCATAATATATAGGTCGACAGCCCTCTTGGTACTTATTATGCTAAAATAGAATGATTGGAAAACATGGCAATCATGATTCATTAGGGAAAATGAAGATAACTGTTTGTTTACGTTAAATATGTTAATATTCTCCCTTGGCAAACAAGAAAACCCATTCACCACCCGCATTATGGTCGCATTTACGACGATAAAGCATAAGTAATAATCCAGCCTATATTATACGTCCCACTGCTGGGGCACAGGCCTCCACTCACAATGAGAGGGTTTGGGCTATAGTTCCCACGCGGGCTCAGTGCGGATTGGGAACTTCGCACACACCGTCAAATTGCTTCGCAAGTGTGTGCAGGTTTCCTCACGATGTTTTTCTTCACCGAAAAGCTCATGGTAAATTTACAAATTATATTTCGCACATAAATTCCGAAAAACTTAGAGGTGCGAACCCAGGTTCGAACCCACGACCCTCTGCTTAAGATTCGGCTGGCCAAACCATTAGGCTATCACGGCTTATTCGATAAAGCATCCGTCATTTAAATTCTGCAGGGCAGTATAACATTATATTACATTGCCTGTTGGCAAACCTAAAATAAATAAATAAATAAATTATCCCACATAACATTAGGCTCTAAAATATCTGACGTCTGTATTACTAGCGGTAGACATGGAGCGTGTCAGATATTTCTGAGTGCAATGTTGGATAATATATTATTAGAGCTGGTAATTCTGCTCGTAAAAATACCTAGTTTTATTATTAAAAATATTTCTTCACCTTTACATCACTACAGGAGCATACATTTTAAATGTCACAAAATCTACATAGGTCTATTCTATTGTTTGGATTGTGCGTTATCTCCCGTTATATATACAGGGTGTTAGGTAATGAGTGGATAAACCGTGATCTGCTGATAGGGGGCACTTAGGTCGTTCTAATAATGATAAATGAGGTTTAGTAAAAGTGCCACGGTTTTCGAGATATTTGGACTTTTTTAATTTTTTAGGAAATTGACACCCTTACTCGATTTTTTGGTCGTGGTTAGTGTACTAAAATGTTTTTTTTTTATTTTATTTTTAGCTTATTATTGCTTAATAGTTGTGTTATCCGATAAACATTACCATTTTGGCGTAACTACCGTGGTTTAATTTAAAAAAAATCGCAAACTTTAATTTTGCATCTTCGATCGAACATTTACCAAATTTTGAGCTCTTGCGGTGAAAAAAAAAATTACTATCACATGGTAGCCAATGAGCTAAAAAACATGCCCATTTAATAGAGATTTTAAAACAGTAAACATCTTTTTATTTAAATATTAGAATAAAAAACAACATCAGTTTTCCGCAATCGATTCGATTATTTCCTGTGATTATTTCATATTAAATTTGTGCTCCACAATACCAAAGCGTACCTAATTATGACAAACTTTTCCTTGCGAAAATAAAAATACTGGCCACTAATTTTGTGAAACCTTTTATTGAAAAAAAGTAACGATTTGTGATCCGAGCGAAGCATTACACCCTTTTGTTGCAATAATAACAATACTGGGCAGTACTTTTTTTAATGCCATTTATTCGAAATTTAGCCATCCAGACTACCGGATTTTTAATCGAGTACATAATGCGTTCACTGAAGGCAGAATTCTTGGTCAGGGTGTGGGTGGAACAAGTGGAGGAAGACCCACCCGAGGAGATGACGAGAATGTTTTGGACCTAGTTGAAGCAGATCCTTCTCTATCCGTGCGTGATATTGCAAATTACCTGGGTTTATCTGTATGAAAAGTGCATACTACATTAAAAGTACACCAATTACACCCATTTCACGTCCAACGTGTGCAAGTTTTATTGCCTAGAGATTATCCCTTAAGAGTAACTTTTTGTCGAGTGATGCTGCGTCGGATGCGTGAAGACCCAGACTTTTTTAACAAGATACTGTGGTCGGACGAATCATCTTGCCGTCAAGATGGCTACATGAATCTACACAATCTGCACAGTTGGCAGTTAGATAATCCTCACTTAATGAGATAGGATAGATCTCAGTACCAATTTAAGGTAAGTCTTCTCATGATCACGGTATTCACGGTTGTTGTAATACGATAAAAACGTCAAGGTTTAATTAATTATGCTTTTTACCGCGATGAATCCCCTATCTATTACAAATATTAATTTTAGGTAAATTTGTGGACCGGTATCTTGAATGGCGAAGTGATCGGCCCCTTCGAGCTGCCATCTACTCTAAATGGAGATAATTACTTGGAGTTTCTTCAAAATGATCTACCTATCCTTCTGGAAGATGTGCCGCTTGCACTAAGGCAAGTAATGTGGTTACAACAAGACGGTTGTCCCGCACATTACGCAGCACGAGTGCGACAGTACTTAACTGCCGCATTCCCAGAACGATGGATTGGCCGGTTAGGCCCAATACTATGGCCTCCGCGTTCACCGGATTTAAACCCCTTAGATTTTTTTTATTGGGGTTGTCTCAAAGAGAAAGTGTACAGCCGTCCAATTACGAGTCTTTCTGGGTTACGAGAGCGAATAAGAATTGCTGCTCAAGAAATAGGGAACTCTGGATACACCAGATTCGTCAGGCGTTCCTTTATCCGACGATGTAGAGCTTGCATTAGGGCTGGTGGACGTCAATTTGAGCACATTATTTAACTTAACTTTATTAAAACATTTCCTTTTTATGTTTTTTTATTTCACAGATAGCATTAGTTAAATCATTCATTAGAAAAACCGGCTTCCTTGCTACTCCAATACCTACTTTTTTAAGTTTTATTTATCAAAACCAATAAATGTTTACTGTTATAAAATCTCTATTAAATAGGCATGTTATTAAGCTTATTAAAAGAATAAAAAGCTGTCGGGATATTTTTTAAATTTCGAATAAATGGCATTAAAAAAGTAGTTAGTGCCCGGTATCGTTATTATTACAACAAAAAGGTTGTAAAGCTTCGCTCGGATCACAAATCTTTACTTTTTTCAATAAAAAGTTTCACAAAATTAGTGGCCAGTATTTTTATTTTCGCAATGAAAAGTTTGTCATAATTAGGTACGCTTTGGAATTGTGGAGCACAAATTTAATATGAAATAATCACAGGAAATAATCGAATCGATTGCGGAAAACTGATGTTGTTTTTTATTCTAATATTTAAATAAAAAGATGTTTACTGTTTTAAAATCTCTATTAAATGGGCATGTTTTTTAGCTCATTGGCTACCATGTGATAGTAATTTTTTTTTTCACCGCAAGAGCTCAAAATTTGGTAAATGTTCTATCGAAGATGCAAAATTCAAGTTTGCGATTTTTTTTAAATTAAACCGCGGTAGTTACGCCAAAATGGTAATGTTTATCGCATAACACAACTATTTAACAATAATAAGCTAAAAAGAAAATAAAAAAAAAACATCTTAGTACACTAACCACAACCAAAAAATCGAGTAAGGGTGTCAATTTCCTAAAAAATTAAAAAAGTCCAAATATCTCGAAAACCGTGGCACTTTTACTAAACCTCATTTATCATTATTAGAACGACCTAAGTGCCCCCTATCAGCAGTTCACGGTTTATCCACTCATTACCTAACACCCTGTATATACTCGTATGTCCAGACTACTAGAAAGGAGGGCTCAAAAATAATCCATTCCATTGTAACTTTTCTGGGACAGTATAATACAGTTTTTCCTTCTAAGAAGTCATAAGTAAAATAAATTAACGAAGAATGAGAATAAACTTTATTCATGTCACGGTTCCGCTATTGTTGAGGAAAAGGAAGTTCGGTTCCTACTTTTTTTAGGGTTCCCTCAAAATAGGCTGACACAATATTTGTAGTGCTTTTTGTTGTTTTTAAATCGACTGACTCGGTTCATGTGCATGTGTTTTTGTATCTTATTTGGACTAAGAAATTGGATTATTTTTAATTGAATACGAGCTTGTTCTGTAAAATATATATCACAGTCATAAATGGTGATTCACTAATAATTTTATTGCTAGAACAAATGTTCTAATGTTATTGTCAACACTTCAAATATCCTTCTTTACGTTATTTATTCCTAGAGTAAAATGTGAATAACTTATTAACGAGTGTTTATGAAAATGAAAAATATTTATTTTCGATATTTCATTACCTACATTTAGTTACCTGTGTCAGGAGCTTAGGTACCCGCTCCTCCTAGCTCACATTTGTTGCATAATTATATTGCATGTAAGGCTACGCTATAGCTAAATTGTCGGGGACAGGCGTGTGTCAGGAATCTTCAGGGTATGGCCAGACATCTTGGGCTCTAATTGGTTGAGGGTCGAAGCAATGTGAACACAAAATAGAAGTACTTCCTTGATGGACTCAATACATTTAGACACAACTGACTCT
The DNA here is from genome assembly GCA_963241965.1 of Tortrix viridana. Taxonomy (NCBI): domain Eukaryota; kingdom Metazoa; phylum Arthropoda; class Insecta; order Lepidoptera; family Tortricidae; genus Tortrix; species Tortrix viridana. The sequence continues at coordinate 8,326,784 of OY725181.1, forward strand.
AATTAACGTAGTGACATGTCAAGCTTAACCTTACAGTATAGCCCTACCAGTCCAAATGAGCTGCCGTCGCACTGGAGCGACCACCAAGGCTCTGGCAAAGGCTTTAGAGGGCGCTGGTGTCGCCTTCCGGTTTTGTTGAGCTCCTATACTAATGACTATCTCCAATATATTACTAAAAAAACACAGTGAATGGACTACTATTTTGTACCTTTTGTAAGTAACGTTAAAGTATAATAAAAAGACTGAACCCGTTTTAAATATTCTTAAAAATGTGCTAGGACTTAAGTTTTATTATTTTGCAGTCCACGACATGTTTGGTATTTAGGAACGAGACTCTATTTCTTATGAGCAGCATTAGTACGTGCTGCGTTACTAAACGCATATAATGTTCATATATTATTCAATCTCGTCTACAAGGGCTAGGCTAATGTGTAAGTTAGCCTGGAGTATGAGGTTCAGTCATGTCAATATGAGCGTATGAGCCCGTCATCACATAACCCATTCATCATCATCATCATAAGATACCATCATCATCTAAATAAAATTATCTTTATCTGCTTCCTTTTATTTTTCTTATATTGTGGCCAAGAGTTGGTATTAGATCAGTGTCTCAATATTAAGTATCTATCTGTTATCTCAAAATCAGCTCAGCTCAGTTTTTATTGTGAAAACTAAAATAAGTCAAATGCAATATTAATCATTGGTAGTTACCAGGTAGCTCTGACTGTGAAGGGACATGTCGATGCGGAGCTGACATACCGAAGCAAGATGACTTACTATCACATTGTGGAAGAGAGGCCCAGAAATGTTTACTAGATAATTTGATTAAAACAGTTTTCGAATTTAAATTAATCACATATCACCTTATTTCAAAATATCTGCCATCTAGATCGTATATACATATAAAGTGGATCGTTGAAAGATGATAAATGTTAAATAATTGTGATTAATCATGATGTGAATATTTTTTGAAGGAGAAACAGGCTGTAGATCAATTGAGGATCGATTGTTATCCTTGGTTGTAGGGCAAAGCGAATAGGTACTAGGTACGATTTAGAATAAATTGACGCGAACGCGTCAATGTGATTGCCATTTATGATTATGGGGTAAGTCCTTATAAAATGTATGACACTGCAAAGATGAAGAAATTTTGCTGCTAGCTTCATTTACAGATATAGACGTTACATTACTCTACTATGTTGGAACGATACACCCTGTACAACTGTGTTGAGACGTAAATCATTAAGTTTCGTCTTCATAATTTTAACTCAACTTTATTTGATCAAATTAAATTTTGTCACATTCCGTTTAACTTCCCCTGCGTAAACAGGGATGTCACCATTGTCGAAAAGGTCAATTTTAAGCTGTGATTTCGGATGTATGGTTTACAAATCGAGTGAGACAGACAGCCTTGGCGGCGGGCGTTCACGTCGCACGCGGCTGCGCATAGGAAGTAGTTGTTTTCGCGGTGTGTCTCAGGCTGTTACGTAATCTGGGCCATTCGTCTGCTGCAGTGGGGATAGACCCTAATCAGAATTTTAAAGAGATTTGAAGCTAATGAATATCTAGCGACATTCGCGTTTTAAAATGAATCCTGGAAAGTTAAAAAGAAAAAGAAGGAAAAACAGACCCTTGGAAAGAAAATTATGAGAATAAAGGAAATAAATGTGGAAGAAGAGATGTTGCTTAAATCAGATTTAAAAAAATACATATGGCGTTTAGTACAGACAATTCAGAGAATATAAGAAATTTGATATGACAATCGAATCATAGCGCTGAACCCGAAATGGCGAAATAGCACAGGAAAAAGATACGTTTTATGCGCTCTTGTGTGCTAGAGCCCTCAATGAATTTCGACAGGATGTGTCGTAATGGTCCTTGGAATATGAAGCTGGTAATAGTAGTCCAGTAACGTGCTAATGGTAATTATTTCCGGTGCCTTTGTTTAGGTAGTTTATCAATGATGTTTTTTAATAAGTTAACTATTTCATTGAATTTTACTTTATTACGTGTTTTTTTTGCATCAATACGTGTAAAATTATAATCCTATCAAATAAAAATGGCAACGTTCCCCAAAAATTAAATAATTAATGCTTTATTTACGCGAGTGCACCAGTAATTTATGATTTTATTGCATATGATTTTATTCCCGGCACAAAAATGTTGACATTGATTTATTTAAGAACAGTAATCAATTGTTTTTCTTTGTTTTTATACCCCCGTTTCTTAAAATATTCAAGAACACCCAACTGCTTTCTGGACACCTCCGAAAAATTCCGAACGTGTAGCAATCCTAATTGAATATAACGTATGAGGGGACAGCAAAGTCTCGTTTAATCAATCAGGGTACAACGTGGTAGGTAATATATTATTAATATTATTATTTGACTTCTAAATTGACCCGAAACATATTATAACTTAGCCAGTGGAGCTAAGTTAAGACTGCAATTTGATACTATCAGAACAAGTGCCTTAATAGCCAGGCAATTGAAATTATCTCATACAGCCATTGCATCACCGCTAACTGCTTATTGCAACCAATTTAAACTTGCATCCAGACTCTATGCGCATTCCGATGCAACATTCCTTCTGCAAAACGTCCACCAGCTATTGATGTAGGTCAGCACACCCTTCTCTTTTGCACTTGTGGTGTTTGTAGGCTGTCTTTGTCGCTCACGCCTGTGGAATGTATCGAACCTCTTGCCTCGTTCTGCGCGCCTGGTAGTCATAGGCAGTGCTAGCTGTTCTACTCGTATTCACGTTTAAGTTTGTTACTTTATCGTCCTTAAAAAAGTATTGGTAAAATAAAGTTTTTCAATTTCTATTATTTACTATTTGTCCCCTTGTTTTGCAGACACTCACAAACGACAGACAAATGTGTCGTTTCACCGAACCTAATTTTATCGAAAGCTAATTTTTGCTGAAACCATATTGTTTTCAGGTTATCTTAAGCATGGGTTGCGAAGGTTAGGTTAGGTTAGATCTGTGACCACCAAAAATTTTAAACTCCTGCACGTTGAAATGCCTGTCGATGAAATAAAAATTCGGCGAAGTAAAGTATTCTATGAAATGAGTGTGGGTGATTCAAGGGTAAACCTACTACCTAAGGGTTCCTTATGCTTCGCACCCTTCCTCGAAAACATAACACTTTTAACATCTCGCTATAAATGTTACAAATATGTTACCCTCCTGAAATAATTTACTATTATAGCATTTCTCCCTACGGCTACATATTTAATGTGTCAGCACGCCATGTAGTTATCGCAATAACTTAGCAACATAACTACAGCATCGAAAGTGCGTAAGATTTTAGGAGAGGATGGTCCTAACCTAGCCCAACGCTGGGTTAGCTACATCGCCTAATCGATTACTTTATGTCTTGTGATTGTGAACTCTGTCGCGTACCTTCAAGTTTGAATTTAAGTGAATATAAGAAATTTAATCTGTGTAGGCAGAGAAGTTTGCATTGTGCCACTAATTCACCACTCTCGTGTTGTTGACGCGGCATTACCTTACTTGTTAATATTTAAGTAGCATAGTTATGGAAATGTATAATTTAATGATGCAACCGGCGTTCCAGCTGTCTAGAAAAACCTTGCATGGTTTATGTTACAGCTGTTGTTATTATTTATAAATGTGTATGTCAAATAAATAAATAAATAAATAATAATTGTGGTATTACTTCACCGTGCTTGTGACTTCATCAGAGTCTACTGTGAGAAAATGATAAAGAGGCTTCTTGCAAAAGCCGTGCTGGCAGTTTTTCGTTTTCCCCATTATCAGTGGAGTAAATATTTGAAAACACGAGGGATGGTACAACAAATAATATTTTTAATTTCTTACGCCTAAAACACCTTTTAATCAGTTTTTAAAATCCATAATAGGTAAATAATAATTAACTTGTAGTAATTAATTAACAATGATTAATGCCATTAATTTCGTTTCGTTTTCGTATATTTGTTTCATGTGCCAGCACTGTTTTCGTAAGGCTCAATGAATGTTAGTTAGGTACTCTCACTGGTATAGACTATCTTTACTTTAGGAAACTTCTAGGTATAGACTATCTATACTGTAGGAAACACGAAACCGTAATTATGGTCGCCTTGGATAAACGTGGATAAAACATTCGTCTCTCTCGCACTTAAGTATTGTTCAGAAAGTGATGCATATTTTATCCACGTTCATGCACACGATAAACACGACCTTAATAGGGCCCGAAGCTCAGCATTTCGTCGGGGATACTGCAATACCGCGTAACTAACAAATTCAAGAAACAGCAAAATGCATCTCACAAAGTAAATCAGTAAGGTGCATTTTACAACCTGTTGAATTTTTTAGTTACGTGGTATTGTAGCATCACCGACGATTTGCTAGTCTAACCAACTTTACCCGAACCACAAAAACTTTCTAAAGAGGTTATTGTACTGTACGTTCTATGATGGTTACCTAATTGACACGTCAATAAACCTAAAAACACACCACTGTTCAAAATTGATATTATTAGTAAAAACCGGCCAAGTGCGAGTCTGACTCGCACACGAAGGGTTCCGTACCATCGTACAAGATTTAATACTATGTACTTTTTATTATTTATTGTCATAGTGGCAACAGAGGTAGGTACACACTCTGTGAAAAGTTCAACAGTCTATCTATTACGGTTCATGAGATATATAGCCCGCGAAGTGACAAAATTTCATAAAATCACGCTTTTTGTATGGGAGCCCCCTTTAATTTTAAATTTAATTTTATTTTTATTAATGTGTTATAGTGGCAATTAAAATAAATACTCTGTGAAAATTTCAACTGTGTACCTGTTACGGTTCATGAGATACAGCCGGATTTAACAAAAAAATCACGTTTCTTGTATGGGGCCCCTGTATAATTTTTTAATTATATTTAATTTTTTATTATTTGTTGCTAATAGGGGCAATTGACATACACGTTCTGTGAAAATTTCAGCTGTCTACCTATTTCGGTTCATAAGATACAGCCCGGCGACAGACAGACAGACAGACGGACGGACGGACAGCGGAGGCTTAGTAATAGGGTCCCGTTTGGCACCCTTCGGGTACGGAACCCTAACAATGTTCCATTAAGTAGTGTTCCATTAGGGTAATTAAATTTGCACTGCCGTGAAATAAAATGACGCGTTTACTGCGAAGTTAATTTTTGTGGAGCATCGATGTTGTACAATTAAGTAGCTTTCATCATGGATAGATAGATTTTTATATAATTAGTATATATTTTTTTATAGTTAGTTGCCCATAAAAAGTTTGCTTCTTTATATTAAATACTTATGTGTGGATGAACCATGAAACCCAGTTTCCAATTGAAATTTATTTAAAATCAAGAAAACGTGTCGTAAAATACTTTTTAACACTTCTTTATTAATAGGTACCTATTACCAAATATAGCCACAATACAGTCGCCCACGCATTCCCAATCCGGATCAATAAGCGAAAAAGAGTGATAAACAAAAACGTCGAGGGCCTCGGGGACAGCGTAAACAATTCACAGCGAGGTAATCCTCTCTGGAATACCGGAAACTTCCGCTCCTGAAACGGAATATGAACACGATGAAACTCACTTTCGTGTTAAAATATGAAGTTTGCCTGTGGGTGTCTAACAAAATGTGTACGTATATTAACTATGTTATTTATGAATTATCTTACGTAGAGACCTTGGTCATTTTGACAACTGCGCCATTGTCGTAGATACGTACCGTAGCATAACGCTATCGTTATGATTACCGAAGTGATTATTGAACGTGTGAGTAAGAGAAACACCTCATGTCTCTGACATACTTGTCTAATAAAATACACCTATGTAGTCAAGCACAAGAATTATGAGTAAAGGAACGGCTAAAGGATTGTGACGTCCACATTATCCAGAACATTATCCACTACCATATTTTGTCTTTGGCTTTTTATACAGGGTGTACTTTGAAAAACCAGTTTATACAACATTGCCCAGCACGAGCGGTCTATTTAGATTTAGAGCGAGAAACTAATAGTGTTACAAATAAATTAATTTAACCCGAGTGACTTAAGAGCTGGAAGTTATAGCTGCGGATCAGCCTGCTAACTCCAACTTTGTTACAAGTGTCGGAATAATACGAATTTATGTTAGAGGTCGCGGTTTAGGATTTCAATTAACAATTACAAGCCCACCGGGATATTAAGAATAGAAAACATTAACCACTAACTACGAATTCAAACTACTTAGCGGTTGTCACAAAATAAATCGAAGCCCTGAAATAATTATTCTTTATTTCGATTCTTTCGTTTCATAAGTACTACAAAAGATGGTATAGTTAATGATCTTATTAAAAACAGTGTATTTTGTGAAATATTAGCTTTTTGTGTAACAAACAATTGGCAACACAATTGTTGTTTGAAAGGTATCTAATTTTGTTTTCTCAATAAGAGACCTTATTTAGCCGGATTATTAAGAAGGCATATATTGACCGAAAAAATCCAAAAAAGAAAGCCTACTTGTAGAACCTGCATGGAAACTATAGTTAAAAAAATTACACGTAGACGTAGAATAAGTGTAGTATTTCACACGAAATCTAGTTCGCAATTCGTCTTTAAAAAACACATGCAACTCTATCCACTAAATACAAACAAAACACTAACAAACTAAGAGTTATAAAACCGCGCGTTTAGTTCAAAAAGTTACCGTGTTCCGACATAGATAACTTGCTAAGCTTACCTAATAATTTATAGGTGAAAGCCTCGCGCGTGTGTGCGAGGGAGAGGCGTGCTAGCCTTAAGTGTAAATGGGACGGCTGAACTGACCTGCGCAATAGAATTCAGGAAGCAAAAGCTGGGAAGGCAAAACGCGATTAGTGTTAAAACGTGTGGGTTCCGCACCGATTTTCGAACTGTATTTTAACAAAGATTTGTGTCATATTGTTTTTTTTAACAACACTTTTTTGCTAACTCTCTTGTGTATACACACTGAGAAAAAAAATTGTTTTAACTGATCAAAATTATGTTTACTGTTATCAAGGAACTTGTTTATATACGAGCACATAAAGTAACATGATGCCAGAAATAAAGTTAGTTTGATTAAGCTTTGTAACAAGTAGCCATAACACAACCAAACAAGTTATTGTCAACTAGATCAAGTCTGATATTTGCCGTGATGACCTGCTGCTTTATGAATGTCATTAATAGCTTAAATACATAGTACATTTAAAATGTGACAATATTTCGTTTTTATACGTAAGTATATTACATTGCCTAAGTACATTGTTATTTTTTAGAATGAATAAATTTGTTTATAGCTTTAATAATTACTCATTGTGACACCTTCATAACAACTTGATAAAAGTAATAAAGTGAAAAATGAGCATGGTTAATTTTACAATGTTTCGCCGTGAATAAAGTTCAGTAATAGAATTAAACAAATTACATTAATCACAAATTTGATCAAATTTACTTAATCGTCAGAACAAACGATACTTTATAACATTTAACATTTTTTTTATATGGATTGATAATATTTTGTTCAATAAAGCAAAATTCCAACTTGATTAGCACTCTTTTTTTCAGTGCAGACGTTACTATAGTAACGGAAAACTAACATAACTTTGATGATTTACCAATTGTTATCAAGAATAATTACATGATGTACTTACAATGTTTTTTTTTTTAAATATTTTGGCATGCAGGGGAATCCGTTATTCCCGGGAAGGGAGGACCCAGGTCCTGCCGGTCTCGCACCGGCTGAAACCCCTGCCTGCTCTTTACTTTTTTCTCCCCATCAACCCCAGGGCTACCAAAACACCCCCATGAATGTTCAGCGATTTTTACTAGTTTTGGAGGTATTGATCATTTTAATTCGAATTTTCGTAATTTTCCCTTAAGTCTATGTAACGAAAAATCCTTAATTTTATGTTTTATTTCAGAAGTTTATCAATGGTATATTACATTATTAGAATCATTACGAATCAGCGAAGTTTTTAAAATCATTTGCCAGATTTTTATTAAATCTACTTTTTAAGTAATCACATAAAGTTCGTTTCTTCATACTAGGTATTCCCAGTGTTTGTTTTACTTGGTATGGAAAAAACAACTTTATGTGATTGATTACTTAAAAAATTATTTAAATAAATCTGGCAAATGATTAAAAAAAATCATGATTGGGTGAGAAACGCGATTTAGATTCAGATTCAGATTTTATTACTCAATATAAATTACAGTATAAATTGCACTTCATGTCAAATTACAAGTTATTATATTAGTAAGTAATGGTGCTTTACCACCGACGAGGCGAGGCGGAAATATCGCGACGCTTTTGTTTTCGTTGCAGTGATAATAAACACTCTTATTTTATAGTAATATGGTTCAATATTAACAACAAATATTTCAATTCTCGTCTCGCCCAGCCGGACTATTTCCACCGCAGCCGAGCGGGAAATTTTCCTATACTGTAAACACGGGTAACTTTAGCCCTGGGGGGTAGGTAACACTGTCTGCTCCTATATTTCAAGCTTTTCTTTGTATATTTTACAATTACTTTATGTTGAATACGTAGTGAAAGTCTGTATAATGTATTTTGATAAAAATAAAAAAGTAAAGTGTTTTTTTTGGGTGGGGAATGTTACCCCCCAGGGCTAATGTACCTAACCCGTGTTTACCAAATTTCAATTCCCTCCCATCTCCGCCTCGCCTCGCCTCGCTGGTGGAAAAGCATCTTAACGGTTTTGTAGGATATGCTTTTGCTTTTTTCCTCGAACACCTTTTAGTTAAGTGCTTTAAGAGAAGGAATCTGTTTTTTCTTTAGTATTGAGAACATACTCCTGAGTAGAATAATACGTCCTTATTGACGTTACTGTTGTATCTACAGTCTATTCAAAAAAGTTAATCAAGAGAACGGTTCACGATACATACTTCACTTAAAATAATGCATTAAGATATTAAACTACAAGTGGGTCGTCGTCGTCTTTTATTTGTAGTTATGCAATACATTTATAGTATCAGAGCAGATCTGATAAAAAAAGGTTACAAAAGCTTGTTTAATTTTTTTTATTCTTTGGCATTAACTTATTTTTTATCATTAAGTCCAATTCAAACTTGTAATCTGGTTTTCGGGGAAGGAACCATGCTCATGGGTGTAAATAAAACACTCATGCTGACGCAACCAGACATATTATTATGCCAATAATTTCGTAGATAACTGTCTATTTATATTATAACATCATAAACTGGTATTGAATTATTGCTAAATATCAATTTATTCCGCTCTATCACTTGACAAATTACTAAATACAATAAACTCAACAATTTCGAATCAAACACAGCATTTCACATAAGTATGTTCCTTGTTATCTTTATAATATGTCCTATGTTGGCATGTCGATTGAGTTAAGGCTAGGTATTATAAACAGTTCACGATCTTAATTAGCTCCGATGACAGTAGGCTGACAGCAGCCGTCATAACAGATGCCAAATTATCGCAATTGACTCCATTGACCTGGGAGAAAGCTGATATAATGGCGAGGACGTATGTACTGGCTCAATAGGTAGTGGAAGCGTGATGAGCCCACAACCTGATAGAATATACGAGGATTTCAATCAACGATAACCGTACGTTACTAATCGAGTAAGACAAGATAAGCCTGTGGTTACCGTTGGTACCTACACTTAAAAATATCAGTCAACTAAAAGAGATTTTGCTCTGAGTCAGCATACATTAAATTAATTAGTTATGAATGTTATTATATAAGTTACCTATACAAACCAAAGAGTAAGGTCTTTTGTGTTTTAACTAAGATCTTAACTGATGCATTGAATGTCTTGTTAGCGTCAGAATTTACGGCGTTCTTAATACGTAAACCGCTGGTAGATTTGGTTACATCAGGTTTGGATTAAGTATCGGAAACGAGTACTCATCTAGTGTTTTTGCTAGTAACTAAAAACAAACAAACCCAAAAGCTAGATTTTGAGCACTGATAATAAAGCGCCCTAACGAACACTCGTAAATATAAAAAACTGTCAAAGATTTTGTTTTGACTTGTTAAAGGTCAGTTTTGTTACAATTTATTGTCCAAGAAATAACAGGGTCGCAAATGGCGCAATCGAAGTTACGAGTTGTTTGCACGAATCCTCAGTCCTCAGAATCAGAAAGTGGTCTTGAAAGTTAATGGTTTAAATATGAAGTTCAAATTAAAAACTCAATACTCGAAAGTAATAAAACACTACAATTAGAACGAGTTTCGTTAATATTACGCGTGGCAACGGACACGCGAATATTAATGTGAATTATAATATAACTACGAAGCCTTGAGTTCCTTAGGGCCTATATATGAGTTATACATGTCATGTTTAGGTCAGGTGTTTAACTTTAACCGTTAGTGACACATTTACTCTTTCCAAAAATTTTAACGTTATGTTACAAATATGGACACCCTGTTTTACTACTGTAATACTAAGAAGTCTGTTGAAAAAAAAGACAGTTGCGTTTTATACGGCAACTCTTATTATTAGGACTCTAGCCAAGTGTCACACGCACCGTAGCGTTTCTGTTCGTTTCGTTTTTAAACCAATCGCGTCACTGGTAGATCACGTGATACGAGGATAAGTCAGGTGGTCTACCAATGACACGATTTTCCTAGAGATGAAACGAACAGAAACGCTACAGAGCGTGTGATACTTGGGTATAGGCTCAGTGGTCTCCTATTGGGAAGCGCTGGTAGATTGAATTATAAACGTGCCCATGCGGCCTACTTACAGAGTCATTATCAGTCGAACCAAATCACCAAATCCACATACTTACGTTTCACGGAACTCTAACTCTTGATTTTCACGGAATTGACCAGAAACGTGTGAAAACCACCGCCGCCAAATCCAAGTTTCAAATTAAATACCGCATTGAATTCGGGCTCTAGGTGATCATAGATAGACTTATAGACACATCGACGGACAATATGGATTCCATCACGTAACAGAACACCCCTCTTCTCTGGGCCCACGGTTGTTAAATAGCGGTTGTTAGGGAACGCTTACATTTTGGCACCACGAGACCGTTTTATTGTGGCGATCTTTGGGAAAGGTCTCTATCTGGTCATTTCACCGATTATCTTATCCTTCACACAGCAGTACGAACACTACTGCTTGGCGTTAGGTTATAGGATGAGATGGTAGAAATTATCCAAAAGGACCTAAAATTGGTACGTTTCGAGCAAATAAAACCTCGTAAATTATTTTCAATTCCGTTATCCATCACTTAGCGAATTTCTATTTCGATTGATTAATGATTGAGGTACGATTTGGTGTGGTTCGCGGAAACTGTAGCGGAATCAGCACTTAGGAAATATTCTGTACCTACATTTTGCAATTTAACATAAATGTAATTTTGGTCGTAAATGGAAAAATAATTTTAATTTAAAACCTATTTAATTTAAAAGTAAGTATGTAAGTAGATTTTTCTAGTAAATAATTTCAGATGAAAGAGTTTCACATTTTTTGTTGTAGGTACCTACTTAAAGAAATCATATAGGTAACCTATTTTTCTTCAACTTTAGGATTTTTAATAATTTCCCAGCAAAATATGAAGATCCTACCACAAAAAAGAGATGCCTATTTAGCAACTTTAACATCTCCCGACTAGAAACATTAATTAGCTACAAAATTGTTCCTGTTTACATAATTAATTTGAATATATTTTTAAACAGTTTCAGAGCGTTTATCTTAGGAATAATTCATTGTTCGCTAACGTTGTGTCCCACGAGGCTTCCTCGTAAATATCTAGATATTATTAGTAACTAGGTACTGAAACATCTGAAGCCCTCCGTGGAACCGTTTTTCTTTGCGTCTTATTGATAAAAATATTATATTGGAATATATAACTAAGCTCAAAGGACCCAACGATTGATATATTGTTGAAAAAGTAAATAATAGTTAAATCCAACATATTTATTAAATTATAACGAAGTAGATAATAGTTTTAGACATATTAATTAAAATATTTATTTAATCATACATAGATATGATTTCTGAGTGGAGACCGCGGATCGGCAAACGTCCTAGGTCTATTATCTATGTAGGTGGGGCGACAATCTTCGCTAGGTCGGTAGTATACGAGACAGGTCTAGAAGTGTCCAGCAGAGGACTAGTAGGCTGATAATGATGACGGTAAAATTTACATAGGTCTTGCCTAATAACTAATCACTAGAATCTAGCTTTAAAATTCCACCTACTAGACACTAGTGAGTCGTGACTGTCATCAAAATCTTACCAAAAATAGACATTTGTTAAAGTAAACAAATAATAACGGCTCCAGATACGTCGTATAAAGTCCTAACTCGCTTTAGTATCTCATCTACATTTTAATCCTGGACTAATTAGACGCTACCCCTTGAAGCCTGTAATGATAGTTAATTACGGCGACCCGCGATATTTAAACACCGAAATATGATTATCCAATTAACAAAACGTTTTGTACTTTTAGTAGCATTGTCGACATAATCAACGTAACGACTGCCTAAGAGAAGTTGTAAAAAGAAAAAGAAAGCCCAAAAAGAACTAATCTCTAACGAGAGAGCAAGAGAAAATAACGTGGTTGGAGCGCAAAAGAAAAAGGTCGGGAAATGTCGTCTTTTTTATTTAACAAAGTCGGTTATTAAAATGAATTATTTGAAAACCTTATTTGGGCGCTTTTCAAAAAAAGTGTATATCGTTAAGGACAAAAATTAAGAAATTTTAACTTTTTCCGAATCGTCACGATAATTAAAGATACAGAGATATAAAGATAGATACTGATGTATGACTAATTTTCGTGACGCACTGGAAAAAGTTAAAATTTCTTAATTTTGTCCTTAACGATGTACACTTTTTTTGAAAAACTCCCTTTTTGCATAAGAAAGAGGACAGTTAATGCTAGAGGACGATCAGGGTCGATCGTCAACAAATTAAAAATAACTATCACACAACATCTATTCATCAGGAAATGCGTGTACAAAACGGTAGAGATTGAATTAAGTGTTTTCTTTTCTTCAATATATTATTTAGGTATATATTGTACATACATGTACATACACTACTCGTAAATGGGGAATTTAAAAGAAATAGCACATGTTTCACTTTTTCTTCAGATTTGGGAAAAAAATTGCACGTTGGTTGGGACCGCCATTTGATTCTGAACAAGAAAAAATCCTGATATGTCCCCAAAAAGATGTATGGAATTGTCCGTTTTGTTACCTAAATCCAATACATTTGTTGGTAACAAAACGGACAATTCCATACATCTTTTTGGGAACATATCAGGAATTCTATTTTTCTTGTTCAGAATGGTGGTCCCACCCACGAGCAATTTTTTTCCCAAATCTGAAAAAAAAGTGAAACGTCTGTTATTTTTTTGAAATTCCCCAAATATGTATGTGTTCCGGGACACTAAAGTCAGTTTACACTCCTGGGTTCTTTAATCGATCAGCTGGCCTAGCCAAGATACGTAACGCTAACTTTAGCGCTTTTCGAAAACTGTCAAAATGTATAGGATTGACGTAAGCTAACGGTCTCTTTATGTCAATTCCATACATTTTGTCGATTTTCGAATTACGTCAGCGTAATGAATCTTGGCTAGGCTAGGGCCCCTGGAATTTAAGCGCAGTTCGTGATTACGATTTATTTCACGGAAATTTGATAATGTTACTAAAGGGCTTTTAAAGTTCAATGGGGTCGAAGTATTGTTCGTTCAAATTTGTCTTTATGTAAGTATTGCCTTTGTGTGTGGTTATTATCCTAGAATTCCAGATTTTGGGTAGGTAGCTGGTTGTTAGGGTTCCGCACCAAAAATTAAACCTTATGGTGAAACTTCGTTGCCTGTCTGTCGGTCTGTCCGTCCGTATGTCACAGCAGTTTTTCTCAGCAAATACAGATGCTATCAACTTGAAAGCATAGTTATATTATAACTTGCTTGCCCGCATCTGTTTTTAGTAAAAAATAATTAAATGAATTTTATGAATAATTGAAAAGGGGTCTAGAATGGGCGGTTGACCAATGAAAGTAATTTGATTATAGCACATTGGGTGGTCATATTGGGCTTAATCTGCACATTTCAAAACAATTTTTTTTAATATTCCATGACGTTCCATGATTTATAGCTAAAAATTTACAAAAAATAATCCTTATCACCGAAGTTTATGAACCAAAAATCTGAAAAGTTCCTCCTGACGTATAGATAATTATTTATATTTTAAGGGAAAAATAAAATGAAGTGTTCAAAATGTAATGATATGTAATTAATTAATTAATGTAATGATAGTTGTAATTGTGGATAATAAATAAAAAATAAAAAAAAAGTTTACAATTTTTGAGAAATAGCTAAAAAACTTTAAAATTTGTGTTAAATTTAGGCAACTTGAAATATACCTTATTGCTTAAAAAAGGTATATTTTTGAAGTACGGATATAAAAACGGAACCGTCGGTGCGTGAGTCCGACTCGCACTTGACCGTTTTTTTTATTTGATTGGTTTTATTAGTTGACTTTGTGATGGAGTCTATTTTGGTTCAAGTAAACTGTTCTTGGTTACTATAGTTGACTTCTAAACAGCAATTAAAATTGGTGCATTACCAATAAATAATTCAAGTAAATAAACAACGAAAAGGTAGTCACTCAGTGGAGTTCACCAATATTTCCATGTTAACCCAATGTTTCAAACATCCTAATAATAAGAATCTTAACGGTTGTGAGGTATCAGGTATCTGACATTGGCGAACTTAGTCGTATTATAAGGATCACTCTGAAGTCTTCGAAATAAGGTTTGATCGACATTAAATTATGAATCCTTTTGCACGACCGTGTCGCGAGTTGTATTATGAGTTGTCATAATCTGACACGTACTAGGCAATGAAAGAGACAGAGATATACGACTCCTATAGCTCCATCCCTTTCACTTAACTGGAACTTGGCAGGTTTTAACACGACTATAGTGCCTTATGTTAATTTGGCCTTAAAACCTCACCAAGTTCACCATCTCTTTTCTCCGTCGCAGATGTTCCGTTGACATGGTATTGGACGACTCGCGCGCTGGTGCCTTGCGTCCTGCCGGACGCGGCCCACGTGCTGCCGCGGCGGCCGCTGCCGCTGTTGGACGCCCCCCCGCGTCGCAACCCCTTCTCCTGGCGCTTGGATGACGCCGAGTATCATCCTAATCGGTGAGTAGCATTAGCATCTAATCACTAGTGGCTCTGTGAGCTGTAGACCTCGCGACAAACTTAACTTTGCCGTTGGAAAACTGTTATCCCCATTATATCTCCGCCATTTTGAAAAATTTTAAAAAACTGAATCGACAAAAAAATTCTATAATTATCGAACCTGCTCACAAAATTTCACGAAAATCGGTTGAGCAATGCGACCTGAAGAGGAGAACAACAGAACATACGAAGGCATTTCTGCCCAAGCTAAAACGGAGACGCTTCGCTCGCTAAATTAATGTGTTGGGTTTATTTTCTATTTTGGTGGCTAGGGTTATAAAAGTGTATTTTGATTGTATAGAAGAATGTTAGTTTACGTCGAGCGGTCAGTTTTTTTTGGTTGGTAATAGATAAGTTATCGCCCTGATAGTGATGTTGGAAACGTTAGGTAAAATGTAGCATATCTTCTACATTGACAACATTGACTAAAATAACTCTGAATAAATAGATAAATTAGTTCAAAGTTTAAATTATCTATCTCATCGGAAAGTTTTGCGTGCTAATCGTAAATATATCACAGAAACTTTCATTACGCATGGTCAACGTGTTCTTGAAAAGGGGATCAAAGTAGTCAATCTACTATTATCCACGGTCTACGGTCGGTGAGAACTTCTTCATAAGTGGAATATAAAACATCATCATAACTAAGTTGTGGTCGGAATGAGTGAGAATGAATGAACATGCATCAAGTTTAGGTAAATTAGCTCTACCTATTCCGACCACTGATCATAACAGCTGAACGTCGTCCACTACTGGACACAGGCCTTCCAACGATCTCCACGACTGTCGTTTTCTGCTACATGCATTCATGGGTTTCTCGTAAACTTCACCAGATTTTCGGTCCTCCTATGTAGGTTTGTAAATACCTACTTTATTGTACAATACACAAAAACAAAATACAATCTTCACATTCTCCACATAATAATGATGTACAAACTTGTCACCTTTTATGTGTCACTCAGTAGCAAACTGATTTGGCGGCGCGTGAATACCTCGCTTCCCTCTGGATTCAATAAAGCGCCCGCATCGTAAACATGACAATTTGCTCCATTGTCCCCTTGTGACACAATCTTCTATTTCGCAGGGTTCAGTTGAACGGGTCGCTGGAGCTGCGCAAGCACGAGGGCAGCGACGGCGTGCTGCGGTGTTCTGCGCTCACGCACGCCGGGACCGTGCTCGGGTACCCGCTGCGATTGAAAACTGCACGTAAGTACATATGAAATAGAGAACTATGCTGTCTGTTAGCTGATTGTCTGAAACAATTAACTTTTCAATTTATTGTCGAGTTATGAACCAGCGATAAGTTATGTACAGTCAAGGTCATAAATATGTATACATTTTAGAACCTTGTCACTTTAATCGCTGTGACATTCGTATATGGCAGTTTAAACATGACAGTAAAAAGACAAGGTACTAAAATGTATACATATTTATGACCTTGGCTGTACGTTGTCCCGTCAGGAGCATTATTAATATTTTAGTGCGTGTATGTTTAATTTGGTCGCCGGTTTCGTCGCCGAAGCAGCTGGGTACACCCCTTAGTTTTAGGTGCACATTTGAATAAAACTTATTTTTCTCAACGGATGTTATTGTCAGAACATAATTTTCATACAAAGAGCTGTTCAGAATTGATAGTTGATTGCTGTTCACGACATTGAAATTGTATTATGTGACAATCTCAGCCAAAACAATAGGATATTGGGTCCCTTAATCCTCGGTCTGGTATTGGTTCGTAAATTTACTAAAGAAAGTGTCTAACATCTCACAGATATTGCAATTAATCGTTTGCCAAAGTGATGTCATAGGCATTGGTCTATGTTGATAATTTAACATTAAATATATTCGGCTAATAAACGTGGCTTTTACAACACAGCCTTGGCTAAAAGTATTGAGCACCCCACTTTTTCCTCTGTAACTTACAAATAAAGTATTATTTTTAAATTTCAAAATACACAGACGTAAAATATAATAAATAAGTGTTTTAACGTGTGCAAATCATAAGTAGATATCATTTCGAAGTAGCCATTTGTGAAAACTGAAGCTAGAAAAAGTAGGGTTTTACAATAAAATGATTAATTGTATTTTGTTCCACGGAATTTTCTAACGTCAATAAATATGACTAATTTTTTTTTTTTTTTTTTTAAATTTTTTAACTTTCTATAGTAAAAGATATAAATGCCCCCTTTTTAAGTTTAACTTTTAAATGAAAAACGCATTTGTGCTCAATACTTTTGAGCACCCATGATGAGGCTGTAGCTGTGTTCCTATTTCGAATAGATCGAATACGGCATAATATATTTATCGTTAGTCTAGAATAAAATAAATAAATAGATATCAGGGGACAATCTCACCTAAATTGACCTAGTCCCAAACTAAGCTCTAGGCTTGTACTATGGGTACTAGGCAACGATAAAAGAAGTCGAAGTCCGGTAACCCCAAAGGGTGTAACTGTAACACAACGCAGGCACGACCAAAGTACATTATTGCAGTTAGAACGTGACTGGTTTTCCAAAAATATGACGTTAGCAATTTAGCTCGGCGCCAATCCCCTATAAGGACGTTACGCCAGGTAGCGTTGTCGCCTAATCCTAAAAACAAAGTCTACGCGTGATGTGTGACTGTGACCCGAGTTTGGATCTTCGCAACTCGTTAAAAACTTCGACGTTCCTTCAAATAAAATAGAAAGTTGGATATCGAGTTACGATGAATTAATATTGGTGTGTTATAATATGACGTAAAGGTTCTAAGTTACTTTTGTATGTGGGTGTAACCCCCTCCCTTCCTACATACGTCGAGGTACGTGTGTACAATATTGTGTAAGATTTAATGTAGGTAGGTAAGTTGCGAATGTAAGCTTAATTTATATAGCTCTACGGCATGTATTAGGCTGGAACAAGGAAATTTGATTAATTTCGGGCTAAACAATTGAAATTGTCTGTGCATCCGACAAAAAGTGCATGACACAGCAAAACTTTGAAGAATTTAATAATTTCCTGCCTAAAACGTTTTTAAATAAGATAGCGCCGCTATCTTTATATTTTGCATCAAAACAAATTAAGCTTTATATTCAAATATAATTAAGAAGAGTGTTTTTAAGGGACTCATTTTTAAATTTATTTTAAAACCTAATAACACGCTCTTAAATAGAACCTATTTTAAACAACTTGTCTAATACAATGACGTGTTTCAAATAGGTAAGATCAAGCTCCTAGCGTCCGGACCTTGTTTCCTTGTAGACGAGTTTTGTAATTTCTGAACAATGAGGTCCAAGTCCTCAGAGAAACCAGGTGTCTGGAAACTTTGATTTACCGGAATCATCGACAAAGTTACTACCATAAACGGTGTCAAGATTTCGCTTTATTGAGTAACTAGGTAACTAGCGACCCGCTCTGGTTTCGCAAGGGTCAAATATCAATGAACTCGTATTATTCTTAAAGTCCGTACCAACAGACTTGTCTTATCATGTAAACAAATATGGCGTCATCAATCATCATAGACAATGAGTAGTAATGAGAAATTCTATTAAGAGAAAGTAAATCGATATCGATATTATTATAATAAAAGGTATGAAAGAAAGTGACCCCAAATGTACATTGTTTTATTTTTCATTTTGAGTTTTTTCTTGGAGGAATGTTACGGAGTCGATTTTATTAGCATCAACTTGTTTGTACACGCTGACCGCGACCGCCGCTGCGCTTCGCCCTCAGCTTAAAGCTTTTGAATTGGATTTAATGTATTTTACTATAGAATATTTAACAAAAGGTGGCATACATCATTATATCACATTTTAAAATATTTTCTTCAGACATCTGACAACTGATATTATCGATACTAAACGTTGCAATCATCACTACGATTCATAGACATAATAGACTTAAAAATGTCAAAGTGTTCGATCTTGTTCGTCTGTGATTTCTATTTTGATGTTAAATCTTGTTTAAAATGGAGTATTTTAATAGGTTTTTTTATTTTTCATATTGTGCGAGTTCATTTTATAAGTCAATATCATCATAACATAAGTTTAAGTTTTCGTGTGTGATAAAGACGCAATGTCGTGTTTTTGTTACCGGGTCGTCTTTGTTTACATGATAAGACAAGTCTGTTGGTACGGACTGTAGTTCAAAGCTCGTAACCTTTTTCGAGAAATCTAAACTACGATAAAAATGTATCCTGATTATTATTACAGATCCGGATACATCCAGTAGTTTAGGAAAACTCAAATTACACACATTCTGACAGACGCGGCGGGGGGACTTTATAACCTAATATAAAATATATATTTAGAATCTGACATTTTATGAAATCTTAATTATATATTAAGTAACCCGAATAAATAAATAAATACTGTTGGGTAAACAGTATGAAATAGCAGTTCTGTCCGAAATGTCAGCTTATACCAATGATATAATAATATAAAAGAAAATTGATGGAGAAGACATGATAATACAAAGAGAGAAACTTATCACGAGATAAGATTAACCTTGACCTGCAAATGATTAAGACCCAATAAGTAATAGTAATGTAATAGTAAGAAAATATTAATGATTCATTATGGCTTATTAGTGTGGCAGTTAGTTCCGTTTGTTCGAAGACATTTAGTGAATTTTTGTGTCCTAGCCTAGCACTAATAAACGGCATTACGTAACTTTACCATTTAAACTTTTAAATCTAGCTACTTACAACAAACAGCAACTAAACCTATTTACAACATTCCTGCTGCGACCACGAGATATAAGATCCACCCTGTACACAAACATTATTATAATAAAGCAGGAAATACCATGTTTAAAAGCTTTTAGCAACAATAATAAGTTTTGAAGATCCGTTACAGTAAAAAGTTCAAAAAATGGCCGCCGGACCTGTCAGCCGATCAGAGCCTTTGATCACGATCCAACACAAGTCTACTGTTCCTTTGTGCTTTGATCTCCCCTCACCTGAGCGAGGTAAAGTTATGTTAATAATTAGTTGGATCCAGATTGTGACGGCTCTTTATCTCATGTTTTAAGAAGTCGCTTTAGTTTCCCGTCCGGATTTTCAGGTCAAGACCCGTGACCAGTGCCCGTGACATAATCTTACAAATACAAATCTACTTATAAATAGTCGCAACGGGGATTTTTTTGTTCATAAAAACCTGGGATTTCATCAAAAACTTTTCTATACAACCGTTTCCAAGAAACCAATAAATATACTAGAAATGCTCACTTTCTCGCTCGCTTAAAGTAAGTATAGCTTTAGCTACGACATATGTAGTGATATTTCGGGTCTTATCCGGACCAGGGCTACATGACGCCATACTCCTTACTCCTTGGTCGTTTTTGTTACTTACGTCCTTTTTTACTTCCCCCACCACAACTGTTACGCGCTAAAATGTGCCTATTCACGCGCGCGTAAAGTACATAATTATTTGTTGGTCCGCCGGATGACGTCATTAACTTCGTTCCTAAGCGAGGGTTGGCAACTAAATAATAAATTATTTAGTAAGGCAATTGTACATTACAAATATTTAGACGTACCGTATTTAGACAGTTCTTCGTGTTATTCAATAGTGATATATAGTTTCTATATCATACTTTTTTGTAAAGTAAAAACATTAATATATTAGTGCCCGTGCGGCCTACTTACTGAATAAATATCTTTTATCTTTTTTTTATTTTTATTATTTCTATTATTAAATAAAGATGCATGTCGATATAATTAAAAATCACCATTAAAAAGACAACAGGTTTCAGGGCACAAACTTCTGTTAGTTAATTACTTAATTAATAAAATCCATCACTACATTTTCATCGACCCAAATGATGAGCAAACAATTCACAAGGGAGAGAGAGATTAAAGAATGAGAAAGTGTTTATTAAAAAAAACAGTAATGAACGTACGTACGTTACGTATTAGTATACACTCAAAATTAAAAATGTGATTATACATTTTATTTTGATATTATAATATTTGTGTATTTACTTTAATTTCCAATTTACGTAAATCGTCGCGTCTCGCCCGTGCATTAAGAGCCGTACGTGCCGTGCGCACGAGCAATTTCGCAGTTGACACTCAAATGATATTTGTATCCCCGGGGACGCACCTGCCGGTAGGTAATTATAACGGTAGGCGGCGGCGCGGGATGTATCTGTTAGTATAAAATCTGTGTCCGAACGTTTAATCGACAGTTCTGGAAGCTCAATATATAATTACAACACAAATTGCTGTACGATGACTTTACAAATTTGATTTTTTCTAGCCACTCCCTGAACCGACAACTGAGTGGGAATTGCTGTTGGTCGGGGTATATCTAATTGTAAAAACCTTGGCCAAGATCATTGCCCAATTCGTTATGGGGTTAAGGATGTTGCCGGTATTTTGTGCCCGGAACATCGTTGCTGATTTTTAACCCCAATCCGTATCTAATCTCTTCGAAGTGTATTAAACACGGTCTTAAAGTGTATTAATGTAAGCATTTTAAATGAAATGGTTTTCCTTGTTTCACATTGTTATATTAACTGAAACGTGACAATATAAATAGGTTTTATTGCGTCTTAATACGAATCGAAAACTAAACAGGGACTGAAATGGAATCAATTTACAAGACAAACTAGAGCGAGGTAGAAAAACTTGTTTACGATCCGCTGATCGGTAAACACGCCATTTGTGTCTTCGAAGAGAATTGATTTAACTATCTATTTTGTATCTTTTTCCCAGAAAAGTAAATACGCTTGTGTAAAGGTCCGTTGAATAACCATATTAATGATTACTTTTTTCTTCAACTCGTTGTAACGTGTGTGGAAGGAGACATTGGTTTTTTTCGATTTAGTAATTCAAGACTGGAGATAAGATCTGAAATCATAAATACGTTGTCTTCAGACATAATGAATAAGTATGTTAAACTTTAATATAACGATCTAGACATAAGAGCGTGTTCAGATATTTTTGAGCACCTTGCCTGTTCCGATATATTTAATGAAGACATGCTGTATACCTACATATACAGCATGTGAAAAATTTGCACTTGTGACTTATACCCGTTTCTAGACGTTATAGTTCGTGGTGTTATTTTCTAATTATCTTATAATCAAAATCAGCTGGCAATTATAACTTGATACGTGCTCTCCTAAGCTTAAGTGGCGGTACCTTAGATGAATAACCTAACCTAACCTTAAAAACTAAAACCCGACTGATGACTAGTATAACACACCCTTATAATTTTTCGCACTATGACAATCGCACGTTTTTGACATATCATAATATGACACCCCATTTTATTAAAATCGGTCCACTAGTTTAGGAGCTGGAGCGGAACATTCGATTTTCGGTCACATACATACATTAGACTGTTAACCACATTACCCTTTTTTTTTTGCTTCGCGCAAGTCGGATAAAAACAAATACCTAATCACTAGCATTCTGTTGACCAGAGCAAAAACGCCGACACTAAACTGTCTTTTTTTGGACAGCAGCATTATGAAAAAAATGTTGAAACTTGGCTAACAGCGTGGCTTTCATGAGCGTCACTGATTTCAAGTTTTGACTTTTGTATTTTATGTGTTCGTATGACTAATGTCGTGACACATAGTTTTTACGCGCTCGCGGGTCAAATTAAACTTGAGTTCGTTCACTGTTGACAGTGACTTAGTCGATGCTGTTCAAGATAATAAACTTCCCTGTTTAACAAAACATTTTCAACTCTTAGGTTTGAAGTTAGAGTTTGGGAAATCTTTATACACTGATATTTAAGTAACAAAGTTTACACTAACGATACTGGTTAAACAAGGCAATGTAAACTGGAAAAAAATCCTTACAGTGGTAAGTTTGCCTCATTACATCCACGTATTTTGGTCTTTTTATTTGTTTTATTTTATTAACAAACAATAAATAATCGTGTTTGACTTGATGAAAAACACGTAGTAATTGCCGAACAAATTGTCTATACACATCGACGTTTACGTAGATTCTGGTGCTGCTGTCATTACGAGTATGATTTTCAAAATGGACACTTTAATTCAGCAGGTAGGTATTTATTGAGATTCAACAGGTAAGTAATTAATTAGGTAACAAATTTTGTTCCGACAAATTGACTAATTTGTCGTGAAAATCTATTCGCAACAGTGTCGTGACCAGTTACGTAATAATAATAATTCAATCGGTTCATCCGTGTAACCGATTGAATTTACGTCAGATTGGGTATCCGTCGCTATTGCTATCCCTTTTGCTCTCGACGCGTAGCTAATTCGCAAGAAAGTGACGGGACGATCCGAAGTTCGAATTTCGAAGTACAGAGTAATGCCCCAGAGGCCGTATAACGAGGTGTCAAAACCTACCAAGTTCCAGGTCATGAAAGGGCCAGAATTATATATAGCAGTCATTTAGCTCTGTCATTTTCATGTTCTGGAATTTGGCAGGTTTTAAAGGTTCATAATACGGCCGTTGTTGATTGCTAAGACTCCGCCTAGTCGAACGACGTAGTTTTTCGAGAACTATGCAATTTTCCGGGATAAAAAGTACCCTTTGTCCGTTTCCGGCCTACAAACACTGTGCCAAAACTCACGTCGGTCGGTTAGGGAATTAAACCGCAAAAATAAAATATAAAATATTAGTAAGGCTAATGTTCAGCATATACATGCTGGTTTTAATTACGCGCTCGTTTTTTTTGTAAGTTTTGTGATTAATCGTTATTCTAATATTTCGCATAAAAAATTGATAATTCAATACTCAGATACGAGTATCTATCTGTTAAAATTAACCTTATTTAATTACTTTACTTATTAATAATTACCTTTGTTCATTCATTTTAGGCAGTTATACAGGGTGCCCCATAAGTCGCACGTCACAGTGACACCGGAGGTAAATAGACCAGCCTAAGACGGACTGAATCCGCCTAGCATGCCCTCAGTAAAAGTCGCATGGTTTTCAAGATATGCCAGTTCCAAGTTTAAGCTTTTTGCAAATTTGATAGGCTGGCTCAGTGCAGGGATGATGCGTAACGCATTTCTACCCGTCAAATATAAAAAGTGGCTGGTTGGGCTCGTCTTAGGTTGGTCTACCTCCGGTGTCACTGTGACGTGCGACTGGGACAGCCTGTATAACTACCTAAAATGAAAAAAAAAAAGTACTTAAAGTAAATTTAAAACAACGAACAAATAAGCCTATATGAATAACAGTAACAGCATATTCTAGGAGTTGAAAGATCACTACTTTATCAATTGATATAATACATAATTTCAGCCCTCTTGTATTCTTTTGTAACTTTGAGCTGATTGGAGGCGTTCCGCACCCAACAGAGTTCTCAGAATTCTGAGTTAATAAGTAGCCCAAATTGAAATTGATTTCGCGGAGCGAGCTTTTATATTATTAGTTATTACCTACCTATATTAAAATACATTTGAATTTGATAAAATTTCAATAAGGTTTACGTTTCATATTTCATGTAAATAAATGTCAAAATCTCAAAGTAATGCAAGAAACATCCGCAAACTTGATTTTGTAAGTTCCTTTTCCATAAAATAGTTGTTATTCGTATTTCTCGCTGTTGGTTGCTACCCAGGATGTCTAACTCTTACTAGTAGGCAGGTAAGAATTATCGCGCTACCAGTTTTATTACCCTAAACTAAACCATTTTACAAGTTAAATAATGCTCTTACCACTACATACAAAGAAAGCATCCATCGATTGATTTACCTTCTTAATGTACAGCCCATTTGAGGCCAACTGTAACTACGCATTTAACAAATATCGCGCGATCTTGTTTTTCCGGGACCGAAATTTTATTTGACACAATTTATTATTTAATTTAAACACCCTGTTTCCTTGTTTACGCCCGCGAGTGTCTACTGTCTTTGCATAAAGAACGAACGTAGATTATGACTTGTGTTTCTGTAGGACTTTCATCAGGTTATTCAAATATGAGTATGAGAATGTTTTTTATGGAGATGTTACCTACTGATTTTCTCTTTAATCTCTGCACACTGACACACACATGACGATGTGGATTCCTGAACAAATTTTCCATAAAATAACCTGAACCAGTTGTATAACTGGTATATTATAGGCACCTACACCCAAGTGGTATCATTTTTTGGACAGTATTGGACATACTACTCTGTCAAGAAAGTACCGGGAAAAGATCAATAATACACAAACTGTTTGTTAATCATCCAAATTTATTTTATCACCTTCAAAGTATGCTCCTTCAGAAACGATACACTTACGCCAACGAATAATCCAATCATCAAAACATTTTTTAAACGCTGTTTCCGGAATTGAATTCAGTTCTCGGCGCGAATTCTCCTTTATGTCTTCTACCGATTGAAAACGGGTGCCACGAAGTGGTAATTTGAGTTTAGGAAAAAGAAAGAAGTCGGCAGGAGCCATATCTGGTGAATATGGTGGTTGCTCGATGGTATTTGTTGAGTGTTTGGTCAAAAATTCTTTCACAATGATGGCCTTGTGCGAAGGCGCATTATCGTGGTGCAAAATCCAAGAATTTTCATTCCACAAATCTGGCCTTTTTCGTCGAATTTGCTCTCTTAAATGCCGCATAACGCTCAAATAATATTCTTTATTTACCGTTTGACCTTCCGGCAAGAATTCCGAGTGCACAACACCGCGATAGTCAAAGAAAACAGTCAACATGACTTTGACTTTTGATCGACTTTGGCGTGGTTTCTTCGGTTTCGGTTCAGTTGGAAGGCGCCACTCCGAAGCTTGTTGACTAGTTTGCATGTCAAACTCGTAAACCCACGTCTCGTCACCAGTAACAATGCGTTTCATGAATGTTGGGTCGGAATTGACTCGTTCTAGCATGTCCTCAGCGACTCTCATGCGATTGAGTTTTTGGAGAAAATTCAGGTCTTTTGGGACTAGCCGAGCGGTAACATGTTTCATACCCAAATGATTAGTTAAAATAGTACGGATCGACTCGTGAGATACAGAAAGTTCGGCGGCTATCTCTCTCAAAGTTGAATGAGGATTTTCAGTCACTATTTCCTTCACTTTTGCGATGTTAACTTCAGTTGCAGACGTTGATGGCCTACCAGAGCGAGGCAAATCTTCCATCACATCTCGACCGCTTTTGAACGCTTTGTACCACTCATAAACACGTGTTTTTGATAAAGTCGAATCACCGTAAGCCTTCTGTAACATTTTCAGTGACTCCGAACACGAAATTCCATTGGCGATGCAAAATTTAAGACAAACTCTTTGTTCAATGTTTTTGTCCATTATGAAATTCGCAATACACACTAGATATGATATAACTAAAAACAGCACTGTATTTAATATAAATAACAGATGCAACTCAAACTCCGCGCCAAAATAGAAAACAGTTGTGCCAATCTAACAACAACAAAAAAAACAAAAATTTGAATTTGGAACCATAAACAAATCATCCATTCCCGATACTTTGTTGACTGAATGTACAATATAAAATCACCCCCTAAATCACAGATATTCCGAAAAAGTCAAATCCACACACACAATGAAAATACATTAACCCAGCGAAGTTTACTACATTAAAAGCTGCATGCTCAACTTAACATTTCTAGAACTCCTTTGATTGATTCCTCTCGATTTCCTCTTAAATGATTTAATTTCCATACATACATCTTTTATTTACACACTTCCCGCCATTTTCAGAACGTGGCTCACGCCTTTCCTCTTTCTTAATTAATTTATTCCATTATGTACGGGAAGTGTGGTAAAAAACAATACCGTGTCGCTTTCCCAGTAACATGTTCTAGTCAAATTAAGCCGTCAAATTACAGAGGTAATTTAGGCCTTTGTGACGACAGTGTGTGAAGTATGCAAATAATTAACGGGTGTCAAGAAAAGGGCCTTAGGAATAGCTACGTTTAATAGCCCAAGGATGTAGGGAAAGCTACACTTATACCGTAACAAATTTTCGTGAAAATTTAAATATTATTTTGCAGTCGTTTTCATTTTATTTCAAGGAATATTATGTTTTTTGTAGGGTACATAATCATTGCAAAAATAGATAATTTTTAAATAACTTATTTGATAAACTATAATTGGGTTTTCAATCAACGCAATATGGCATTTCTGCAATCTGTATCTCAAATTGTTAAGTATTACAAAGCTCCAATCATGACAGTTTTTTCTTCCACAGATTTGGGCAAGTTCTCCGCCCATCCTGAGAGCTTGACAGCCAGACTGGGGCAGCCCTTGGCACTGTCATGCGTCATCGACTCCTCGCCGCCTGCAGTTATTTCTTGGACTAAGGAAGGAGAAAATCTTCCCGAAGATGACAGGTATGGAGAATTGCGCCAATACATTTCTTTAAAGCCATTTATTCTTTAAAAGTAATTATGAAATTTCATGAAAGCACCGAGTGTTTAAAATGCATTAAAATGTTACAAATAAGTACTAAAATAATTTCAATATGGTTGAATGTAATTATTACATAAACATACAATTTATATCAGTGTAATAAGCCTTATACCAGTATTAGGGCCTGCGCAAACCGGCGGAGCGCAGCGCAGATCACTTTAAATTAATCAATGTATATTCATTTCTATTTTAATTACAATAAGGTATAAATTTAGAGCCGCAGCCGCAGAGTGGAAATCCCCCGTGATGCTCCGAGGTCGGTCTCAGAGCATTCAAATTTATACCTTATTGTAATTAAAATAGGGAAGAATATACATTGATAAATTTAAAGTGATCTGCGCTGCGCTCCGCCGGTTTGCGCAGGCCCTTAAGCATCACAAATCACAGCCACTGAATCAGCTACGGTCATGAACTAAATTGTGGGTAGGTACAGTTGAGTTCAAAGATATGTAAACACTTTTGCGCCTTATCTTATCCCATTGAAATAAGGTGCAAAACAGTGTACAATTTTTTTAAACTCGACTCGTACACACTAAATTCTTCCTCCTACTTTTTCAGTAGTTCAACGTTTTACAATGATTTGGGATTTTTTGTATTTGACTGGAAGTACGTGAATGGTGTCAAGTCATGATGCAAATTGCAAATGTTTCGATCCTCGTTGTTTCGCACCTGAGCTCCTAAACTTTTGGACCGATTTTAATAAATGTGTCATAACATAAGCTATGTAAAAAAATTGTGAGGGTGCGTCATACTAGTTGCTGATCGGGTTTTCGTTTTTAACTGTTTTGACATGAGCTGTCATGAAAATGTAGAAATGTACTTTTAACTTGAGAATTAACCAATTATTTGTTCGTTCACACGTCCAAACTCTGGTAACTCATTACCTGTTTGTTTAGTCCGAGCAACACAAGTAGGTATAAATAAATTACCGTTTGTATGAAAATAACGGGAAGCGTTATGGAGTTACGAGTTTCTATTTGTTTCAGATATTACTTGCTGAAGAGTCAGCTGTTAATAGCAGACGTAAGGCACAGCGATGCTGGTTTTTACAGGTTAGTAGTAAAATTAGTTTATCTTAACCGCAAAAGCCAAGGACTATTCGGCGGGCTTAGCTTTACTGTAGCGATAAAATAAAAATATGTATATCAAAACTAACTCTGCAATTCAATTAATCATAACACTTGAGAATATATTATTTGAATTTGGAGTTTTTGATGACCACTGTCTAATAATAAAATGATATTAATTGTCATTATCAGGCTAAATCTCCTTATAGGCAATAACATAATTAAAGTCTTACCCATTTATAATTTAAGCAATGGTAAAAGGAAACCAAACTACTAAACTACTTATCCTAATCGTGTAATTTCCAATGAAGAGCAATTAGAAACTGAAATTTTCAAATTAAACGCAAAATAAATCTCGAACAAATGACAGTCGTTTTCATTTAAAATATGGTGCACGGTGCACGGCTAAATTAAAAGTGTATCCTTCAAGTAACTTCGATTGACAACGAATTGATCAGAATATAACACTTCTAACATCTTACAGATGTATAGCTACAAACACATACCTGAACGAAACCTACATCAGCCACGGCGGCAGGCTGAAGGTCGAGGAGTCCGCAGAGCCTCTGGAACCTTCGTTCATCCCGATCTTCGAGGAGCAGGAGGTGATGGTACTCCAAGGAGGTGGCGTAAAGTTGCCGTGCCCCACTCAAGGATGGCCAAGACCAGAGGTACGTTCGATGGTTTTCATAAAAAAACTAAGACGGGGGCAACTAAAGGTTGTGATGAACGAAACCCATTTTTTTGGATCAAATGCAAAAACGCTTCCGTTACCTAAGGAATAAGAAATTGTACTCATAGATAATATATACGTAGAAATTAATTCTAGAACTTACATATATAATAATAAAAAGCTATATTTCCTAAAAGATGCAGTATACACACACACAGTATGCAATATTGGCAATACTATCGGTGTTACCATTTGTTTGACATTAACACAATATCCACAATTTATGTTATTGTCATACCTAATACGCGACTCGCTTACACCATAGCCTTATTTTTCACAGCTGATATGGGAACTGGAGACTCCAGCTGGCAACATCACCTTGGAGAACGAATTTGATGAGGTCCTGGTCAGGCCATTCATGCACCAGAACAAAAGTGGAGTCTATACGTGCAGGGTGAAGGACCGAAACGATTTGAAGAAGGTATGTTTTTACACTGTTTATTTATTCTGTGGACCTAGTTAAGGCAAAGAGAACAATATTATCCCTCAAAGCAATATTCCTTTAATAAATTTCTAAGAAAACGGCAATATGAGATGTAATGGAGATAAATTATCATTCTGTGTTCCTTACTAGACCCGATATTTGGCCAATTATTTTCTTTTTAGCACCTACAAACCACCTCAGTTTAGATATAATAATATGTTGCTGAATTTAATGTAACGATACATATTTTGTTAAAGTTGTAGTAACCGTTAAAAATACTTATTATAAAAAAATAACATCGTCTTCAAAAACCCAAGTCACTAAACAAGGTTAAATAATGATCGGACTAGGAATTGCCTTATAGGTACTCTACATGAAATAGTTATATCGAAGTCGGTGACAAATAAATGATTTTGAATTTGAATTTGAATTTGAAGAATCATGTGACATTGCTATTGAGTATATGTACCTACTTCAAGTCGGTCATACATACATACAGCCGAACGTAAAACCTTCTCATTTTTTGAAGTCGGTTAAAAATAAACATAAAACCTGGTTAAATGATGAATTTTTGATTTTCTGGAAAAGGTGTACAAAAGGTTTCTTTACATAAGGTGTTTTACTCTACATTTTTAACATATTTCCGTTACTCGTTCTTTCTATGTACAGTCACACCACGGGATTGTTGAGCCACCATAGAACTCTGTCATAATGACAGTGTCAAGTCACGCAAAAGAAATAACGTCAAAATTTACCGTCGACTTTCTGTGAGAGAGTTCTATAGTGGCTCAACAATCCCGTGTTGTGACTGTACATAGCGAAGATAGACTGTTGCTCGTTTCATAAAAAAATATAAGTTTTAACAACGTGCCTACTGTTTTGTTTGTTTTATTTTTTTATCACATTTAAATAACTTAAATGCTCCAATTCCAAAGATCATCAGATCCTCTTGTATATATCAAAATATTTACTTACTTACTCAACAAAAGTGTTATTAACTCAGAGACAAAAGGCCTCCATTCCGTTTTTCGGATTGTATTTTCTAAAGGGACCCGAATATATTTCGTTAATTGTCTGTTGAAACTACATCGTACCGCTAAATAGAAATTTTCTCGATCAATTAACGGCTCCCTTCTTGAGGTTTCCCGAGTGACGATATGGATCAAATTTCCTTCATCCCGGCGCCTCGGAGGAAATTACTTTGTTGGGAAACACGCGAACACTACACGTCAATTTGATTAAACCGAGAATTTAGCGATAAATGATGACTCATCGATGCCAGAGAACGTCACGTCATCAACATTGCTTGCAGAATCAGTACGCTGAAGTGGAGGTGGACCGGTGTCTGCAGACAGATAAGTTGTTGATGGAGCAGACATTCTGTTGGACCGGAGGCCGGGTTTAGGCAAACGTAGTTCGTGGACTAATAACTGGATTCTAGTGGCAGGCAGTGGACTTCCTAAGACCGGGAATGTTGGTTGTGTCCAGTATACAAATAATTATTTTAGCATATTAAGGAAGACAAATAGAGCAAGACGCCTTGAGTAGTAGGGCTCGTGTTATAGTCGAAATCGGGCGTCGACATATTTCCGATCAAAATTTGCTTTCAATGAAGAAGAAAGAGATTGCACAAATTATTCGAAATATTCAAGTTTAAATTAATGTCTCTCATTCACAAGTACTATTGGTTGGCTTGCGCGTATGAAATAAAGAAATTACCTACCTAGTATTCACCAAACCAAGTAACTGTTAAGTAACTAAATAAGTAACAAAATTAATGAAACAATTAAGTATATTATTTTAGGGCTAACTTGTTGCGTAAATTTAAGTGTTTTGCTCGGGTTATCTAAGAAACACTTAGGTTACGGCAAAACCGTTCCTTGAGAAATAATTATGTTTTAGGTCTGTTCTCATAGACTGGTAGAAAACAACAAAATTTAGGGCGAAAATTTGTAATAATTTGTAATAATTAATTATTTTGACCGTGTTCTGAAATACAACATTCCTTTAAAAAGCTTTTTAGGATTCCGTATTTAAATAAGGCCTCTTATAGTTTTTATCAATTGTGCCGACTGCCAATTTTGAATTGACGGTATATGCACTTAGCCCTGATGTACATGGTAGGGTGATTATCAAAACATTTGTACATAACTAAGGCCTTAATTAAGAAACGTTATTTTTTTCCATTGTGTGACGAAAGTTAACCGTACAATCAATCAATCAATCAAATTGCTAACAATAATTCTCTATGACAGCATTGTATTCTGTTGGTGTCCGTATTAAATAAATAAATAAATATGCTTTACTTTTGTCACACAATGGAAGAAAATTAACGTTTCTTAATTAACGCCTTTTAACTACGTACAAAATTTTTGATAATCACCCTGTAAGCCTTTAGGAAAAACCTCATTTTTACTCAACACATGAAACTGAAAACTCGAAATGCCTTTTGTTTATTAGTTTGCATGATACTTAGGTCGGTGTTCACCAACATTTAAACAGGCGATTCTGACGGCTGTCAAAATGTATTGACTAACTGATTGGTTGGTCAACTCCGACCTTAGTGGCCTCCATCAGCAGTCTAACATCGCTAGTCTTGTATGTTTATAAAAAGTATTACCTCGTAAGCTATAAGAAAATACCTATTTAATTAATTATGCTTGTAAGCCTTATCGCAAGGAAGCCAAATACTAATTACAAGATTAAACGTTTAATATTTATTTATATAACTTACAATAATAGAATATCACAATAACCTTTGAACTCCTAAATAGGATGGAGAGAACTAACTGTATTATCATACAATTTTTCAAGTGGGCGACAAACTTTAATATCAAATTTACGAGGGTAAAAAAATAACGCGGGTAATGTCCCGAAACTTACTCGAAATTTACTATAATAACGTAGATATTATTTGAATCGGGAAATAGCTTCTTACGGAGCGTTTCTTCCTATTGTTATGACAAGGCTTCTATAAACACACGGCGTTTATCGTAGAATTTGCCGCAAATGTCTTTTCGGAGGCTTTACACTGCAGTCAGTGTACAAACCATTTTTCTCAACTCTTTGAGTGTAGCAAGTCGTCGCTCTGTATGATAATTCAAGAGACGGAAGACTGAAGCTTCCGTCTCTATCATCAAAGGGGCCATAGGAACTCCTAAACTACACGTGATAAACCCGTCGTGTTTAGGCTCGTTGGATTTGTTTTGATAAGCAGATGAAAAAATAAGTACAATCGGCAACAAAAGCTTGTCCCAAAAATTCAATTCTTAGGTTAGGTTATTTCCATAATAGCCCCTTTGTTAATATTACGAAAATAAAGGAAATAAAAGGTAAAAACAAAACCTTGACAAACGAAACAAAACATAGGGTTGACCAAATGCCAGATGATGTGAAATGGTCCCAGCTCAGCATGTTGCTGGTTGTGAAATGTGGAGTTAAATAAATTTATGAGTAGGAGTTTAAATTTAATATTAATTATCGACTCCATAGCTAACTTACCGTGCTGTGAAAAGTCCGAACCCTACCTAGTAATCATATTTCTGACGTCACAGTAGCTCTTACTGTCAAGTTAATAAGAGCTGCCATAACGTCAACAGAATTATTACCATATAGATGCAAGATGGACTAAAATGACGTGTAAAAGACCTTGGTTTTGCTTTCTAATAAAAACTGCTGTCACATTGAAAATATTTGTAAAATAATTCTGCCTTTGTTACTTATAACAAGACGCGTTGTGAGATACCCGGTTCGAACGAAGTTCCGTTTATTATATTATTATGTATTAAATAACTTCGGGAGTGCTCGGCTATCCTCGTGTCTCCTCGGACAAAGTGTCGTGTCGGACACTTTTTTCGGCCTAGCTCTCATTCGCCAAGCGTCTGGAGCATAACGTGCGATAAGGAAAGAATATTAATTTCAAAAGTTTTTGTCCGCGAGTGTGTAGCGAGCCTAAACCGGGGTACGCTTCGACTTAGCATAATTTACTGTCAGGATGTCGCACGAGTAAGCCCGATACGCAGTTGTTCTAGGAAATTCTTGTTCCGAATAATTTGGAGTGGCCCCTTTTGATCTTTATTAATTGAGGGATAAATATTTATTTGCCGTTCGTTATACAATCACGTTAGCAATGTCTAACAAGATTGTCAAAATGTTAATGCGATATGTCAAAATGTTAATGCGATAAAGTAAAGCAATTTGACGTTGACTGTACAAGCGTAACATCGCGAATTCTTGCAAGTGTCGTATTATTTTTGATCTCATAGAGAACTGGTTATTTGTGAGATTTTATTTTACAAGTCATTTTATATAATTTACGTCGAAAACATTTTTACATTGTATTTTTGTGGAACTCGACACTGTTTTTTGTTGTCAGTATTATTAATTTCAATTTCAAAAATTTGATAATTATATTTGAGAATCAAAGGGACCTAGGACGATAGCAATAACCGTTTTAATTAACGTTTTATTATATTTTTAGTCATTTAATAAAGTTATGCCGTTAAAAAATTACGATCGTCCTGGATATTAAACATTACGTCTATTCCCCGGGCGTTTTATATTAAATATGATAATTTACAAAATAAAACGTTTTCAGTGATAACTGCGTCCTTTTCCTACCTCCACTGGGAATTATTATGAATTAGCGGACATGGTAATGGTACTTAGTAAATATTTTTATGAGGTCCAGGGATTCACCTAATGTAATTACCTAAAAAAAACGCGCACTGAGGGTTCCTTATTTAATATGGTTCGCATCAAAACTATGTTATGGGTTAACTTGATGGCAGTGTAGAAATGATACAAATATTTATGTTAACAGTAAAATGTAATAATATAATAATAGGTTGGTTAAAAAATTTCAGTCCAGGATATGATTAGGTACTTAGTTTAATAAAAAAATTAAAAATGTTTTTCTTAAACATTGCACTTGTTTGTTTATTAGACAAATTACATACCAATCGAAAGTATGAAGCCTATAGAACTATAGAATATGCAAACGTTAGGAATATTTTTTCTTCCCTTCTGTTTATACCTGCCTACTTTATACTGATATGACGGCAAAAAAATTGTCAATCAACGTTTGCATATTCTATATCATTCATTTCGATTTTTATTTAATCTATCTATTAAACAAAATCCAAGATTCTAGTACAAGTTCGTTCTTAGCAGAATTTGAAGGTCATCATATAATATCCCTAGACCCTGCAAGATGTATCTACTGCCACTAGGCTGATGAGACCACCATATTTTTTACATAAACGGTTTTCAACTATATTTCATTGTGTATACGGTACGCAATTTCTTCGCCGATTTTATATTTATATTTATTGTAAGCAGGATCCATGCTCCCATGCTCATTTAACTCATTGTTAATACTCACCTTGCATCTTATTCTTGTCTCCAGACTTTCCACGTGACCGTGACCCGTCCTGTCAACATTACGCTGCTGCCGGTTTCGAAGTCGGTTCTTCGCGCCAGCCACGTTAGGATCAACTGCTCGGCTGACGGAAACCCAGCCCCTGCTGTCACCTGGTACAAGGATGGAGTTCCTTTGATTATCGCTGGAAGGGTAAGGCAATACCTCCATATGACTACAAGAAAGCAAATCCCCAATTTCATTTGGAAGGGGAGAAGCTTATTTTTTTCGCGGCTCCTAGAGCCGCTGTTGATCAAAAAGTAGGTGTTTTATTCAGACTTAGGTAAATTACCTGCTAACTACACTAAGGTGGATTGCTGCGTTTTTTTGTGATTTTAATCTCTCTAATGTCATAATCTCTCTAATAAGCGTTAAATCGAAATTATGTCGTTTTTTTTCGACTACCACATTTCAAATGTATCCCTATTTTGTTTGCAGATAGGACTGCGGCCAATCGCAAAAGATCGTTCAGATCGCCAGCTTATCATCAGCAGTGTAACATCAGATGATGCAGGTAAACATTGAACTATGTACCTTGTAGGTACTGAGTATTTCTAGACTCAAGCTATAATTCTGGTCGTTGCACCTAGTTGGACAAAAAAAGTACGGTGCTATATTAGCTAAGTATTAAAAAATCTTTCAGGATCGGGTAAAATCGGTTAGACTAACATAAGGGCGTATGTGAGCGATTAAAAGGGAAGTACAAACTCGAAAGTCGTTTTAAGAGCTATGGCATTGTTATCTGCTATGTTATTCTGTTAACGCTACGTCATTCAGTTCTACTCAGTCGATGAATAGCCGGCGAATTTACGTCGTCCGTCAAAGTGGGTAAATGACATTCAACTGCCTGCACATTCATTTAGTCGCTAGTTTGACAGCTGGTCGTCTGTGAAACCAGCGACTAAATGAATGTGCAGGCAGTTGAATGTCATTTACCTACCTTGACGGACGATGTAAATTCGCCGGCTATTCATCGACTGAGTAGAACTGAACGACGATGTGTTAACATAATAACATAGCTGATATTACAATATTGGTCAATGACAGTTTACTCATACGAGTAGCATAATGAGTCAGATACGCTGACACTAGGAATAGTATCCTGATTTGGGTTTTTCGCTCTTCCACGTTCAGAAAATGTTTCCGATAATCGATTATAGCAGAGCTATATACGTAGGATAGAGACCTCGGTTACGTCAGGTTTTAAACGCTACCTTTTATCCAGGAGTGTACCAGTGCTTCGCTAGCAACAACGTGTCAGTGGCGTCTGCGTGGGCCGCGCTAAGCGTGACCGGCACCGGCACGGCGCCGCCGGACCGGATCAGCTGCGAGCCGGTCGGCGCCCGGGAAGTCGCCGTGCGGTGGAAACCGTTGGTGGAGAAGGTCATCGCTTATACTGTGCATACCACGCCTCAAGGTGCGTATTTCATCTTAATCCTCAGATTTGGCAACTCATTTGCAGTCTTGGGTTTACTGTCTTAAGATTTCAAATGTTTGTGGGCTTCAGAGCCCATTTACCACCAGGGGTGTTTGTTTGTTTTCTCCTTGCCATAAAAAAGCTTTCGACTAGAAATCGTAAGTGTTTAGAATCAGTTTTGTTCCGTGTTCCAACAAATATCACTGGCCTACCTCACCAGGCTTTGATGCGTCCAAACTTATCCGATACCAAGACATGTTCAACCATATATTTGACGACGCGGTTAGCCTAGTTGGTAGTGACCCTGCCTACGAAGCTAGCGGTCCCGGGTTCGAATCCCGGTATGGGCAAATATTTGTGTGACGAGCGCGAGTATTTGTTCCTGAGTCATTGATGTTTTCTATATATTTAAGTATATATTTCTTTATATAAGTAAGTATATCGTTGCCTGGTGCCCATAGTACAAGCCTAGAGCTTAGTTTGGGACTAGGTCAATTTGTGTGAGATTGTCCCTGATATTTATTTATTTATTTATTTATTTATATAATGGATAGTGTGAAATACCTGAATAACTACATTAAAATTGTGCTTTCAGAAGTTAACGGGGTGTCTCAACCGGGCCAGCCGCATCCTAATACCCAGGAGGTAGTGACAAACCTCAAGGCTCTCACTCCATATGGATTCCAGGTA
The DNA here is from genome assembly GCA_963241965.1 of Tortrix viridana. Taxonomy (NCBI): domain Eukaryota; kingdom Metazoa; phylum Arthropoda; class Insecta; order Lepidoptera; family Tortricidae; genus Tortrix; species Tortrix viridana. The sequence goes on from OY725181.1 coordinate 8,364,071, forward strand.
TGACTTCATATTAATTTTGAAGTTGTTTTGTAACAGTCTCTACAAGCACTATTTGCTTGGTCATGGCTTGCTCAAATATTTCTCAGTTTCTTCTTAGGTATAATATTTTTAAAGTTTAATACATTTAAAGATCTTATTGTGATTCTAAGAGTAGTTTTAATGGTGCTGATTTTGTTTTAGGTCCGTGCTTACGTACAATCAGGAAAGAATGTGGCGACTGATTTTTCAGACGTTGTAGTTTGCCAGGGACAGGGAGGTAAGGCATTTTTATAATGCTCTTTTAATCGAGTTTTATTTTGACATAGTGTTAAACATCGACTATCATAATTACACACACAGACACACAGTTACATATGCCTAGATAATAGAACTGCAGTTTGCTCGTGGTTGCTTGTGTATGATACATTATTACACTAAGGATGTTACCCATCTAGACTTTTTATTTGAAATACAATTAGCAAAGAAAAGCACATTAAAATACCTAGTATTCATATTGCGTAAGTATTTAATAATGGCCAAAATAACAACAAACTAGACTGTAAGTGAAATATGCATGTTGGCTGACAGCTCAACTTTTTGAGTCTGCTTTCGGCCTGACGAAAGTTGAATCAGGTGTAAAGAGGTTTCGTTATATAGTTCTTGTCTAGATCATCATCATCGTCATCTGCGTCTATGATTTTTTGTGAGTAAATAAGCTGAGATACGGGAGCGATTTGGATTCTGATATAAATTGCAGAAGAACTGTGCAGAAGTGGCCGATGCACTTAGAAGCAGCTTATCTAGATAACTTTCTTAATTTTTGCTATATGATACATCAGGTAACTCGTTTGTCCTCAGTACCTATTAAGCTGATGAAGTTAGACTCCGGCTCTATACTGGTAACGTGGCGCGAGTTTTCTCGGGAAACGCCAGGCGTGCTAGAATGGCTGCTGCAATGGCGTCTAAAGAATGAGGAGGAGCACAACGTAACCTTGAAGGCTGACGTCACGAATTACACCCTGCCATGTGAGTATCAAGTTAGATCCTGGTCTTGTTTCGCACTCCGGAAAGTGAGGTGGCCAACGTTAACAAGAACGCTGGGGTTGGTTTAAAGTCAAAATATTTTGCAAAATATTGGATTATTGGATTCAAGAGGTAACTACAGATAATTTGAGTGAAATGTATAATGATATGCGAAGAGTGCCTCTGTTCAAGAGAAGCCTGTTTCCAGTATGTATACAATATGATATTATTTGGAGACGAAGTTTCCACGTGTACTTATTTTGGTATAATAGTCACAATCTGACGAAACTAAGAAAACTAATTCTCATACCACCATAGGACCGGACACCATGTATTGCGATAGGTTTTCACCGTGGTGCGAATAAATTTTCCTTGACTACCTATGCATCGGAGTTCACTAGATGTATGCCTACTCGTAATCCTATAACCTGTTCTTCTTTTCCAGTCTCCGAAGGCGACTCGATGCAAATCCGAGTCCTGGGTACCCTCTCGCAGCCTTGGCTGGCTCAAAACCTGACCAGCGTGCCGTGGTACTCCGCAGACCTGAGCGGGTGAGGTTCTGATCTCCAACAAAGTGATTGATGGTTTGAGGCATTGATCGGTTTTTCGGCGACGGCATCAGCCCGGGTGCCGGGGAAGTATAAATGTCATAAGCCCTGCCGTTGCCGTCATCGTCTCTGCGTCGGTCAGTCGAAAAACGTGACGTAACTATATTTTTATATCTTTGCTTCCCCGACTGACGGAGCGTGACGAGCTGTACCGTTTAACTTATGAAGTTATGAAAAATCATGTAAATAAAGTCTGCAATCTTATATACAAATGTTGTGCATTGTACGTTGAAAATTAATTAATCAGGTTAAATATAGGTAGGGAGGTACAGGTCGATTCAAAAGAGCTGGCACGAATGGAACGAACGAAACTATAGTGTCAACTAAGATTGTGTGAGTTGAACGTTAAACCCTTTGAACGCTGTTCGAATTTCAAACCTATATTTATTTTACACACTTAAACTTTCATTCGGTTGTTCGATCCAATCGTGCTAGCTCTTGTGAATCGACCTATATATTTTTAAGTAGCAATTAAGACTTTTCTCACGACGTTTTATTGCAGGGACCCGATTGTGATGCCGCGGGACCTGGAAGTGACCCAGGTGGGTCCTCACGGATTCACGGTGCGCTGGCAGACGGACGAGCTTGTCCCAGGGCAGTATCAGTCGCTGGTGTGCGTCACCAAGGTGGATGGAAGCGAGGAATGCCAGCAGGCGTAAGCATGTCTTTATAAATACTATACAAGTACACATTAAATACCACACAATAACAAAGAAATAGATTTTTTTTAAAGTAGACAACTGGCGGTCTTATCGCTGGGTAGCGATTTCTTTCAGACAACCTAAGAAAGAGGAGTGATAGTGCCAAAGCATACATGAACGGCGTTTTTAACAAAACTACCTAAAACTGTCTATAAGTTAGATTATAATTTATAATTGCAAGGCCTTGAAAGCAACTTTTACTGTGCCTGTTGCAGTGACAAAAACTCGGCGACTATGGTAAATCTTGAGCCAGACAGTGAATATGAGGTTCGTGTCCAGACGCGCATCCCCGGGCGAGAGCCGGTCGAGGCCGTGCTACCGGAACACGTCACTACTTTATCAGAAGGTAAAACTACACTATTTTTACAAGCTTTTATTTAAATTGGGATGTTTTTAGTATGTTAGTTTGTTTAGGTCAATACTTGCAAGCTGAATTCAGTTGAAATTTGGAATACTTACGTAACTTAGGTGACAGTGCAATAATATAGTACCATGGAGATGGTCTGATGATGCAGTCCGAAGGTGGCTATAGGAACTCCGCCACGAAACAGGATAGCCCCACCGTGTTTGGGCTCGTTGGATTTGTCTTGATAAGCAGATGATGACTGTGCAAAAAAAGTACAGTCGGCAAGAAAAGCTTGATCTAAAAATTTAATTTTTAACAGTAACTTATAGTGCCGCGCTAGCGATATAGGCAGTACCTATACTGTTTATAATATCAATAACAGACCGTCAAAGAGGCAGTCAGATTCAAATCAATTTGTCAGGCCACTGCAAAAACCTTTTTGCGATTAGTACAGTTATGCACTTAGACACTTATACAATATCTTATTCCATTGGACTGTACGTTGAAGTTTTCGTACATGCACGTGAATCCAAATCCTGCATCTATGTTAGGGACCATCTTATAAATATCTGGTTAAAGTACAGAATAAGTAGGTACGTAGCAAGTACTAGTAGCTAGCAAAAATCTTCCAATTTGGTCTGCCGCTTTTTGTGCAAAGGAAAACTGTTAATTGCAATTATTTTAAGGCATTATTATCTTTGACATATCCCGTGATATAATTTTATTGTTCTAGGATCGGATCGCTTCAAAGTCACATACAAATTCGTAAACGCCACAACCCTGCGTGTATCGTGGAGTGGCCGGCCTGGACAGTACACCGTACAATACAACAATGCGCAAACGCATGGTCATTGGACGACGGTCACCGTTAATGGGAACACAGTACTTGTAAGTATAAAGTTTACTTGGCTGATATTTGTGTGATGAGAATAATATTTGTGTGATCTTGAATGTTTTCCATAGATTTGACTGAAGATTACCTTAAGTGTTGAGTCACCTTAGATTTCCGTCTTAAGCCGGGTCCAGACGGGTGTAACGTGTAATGTAAGATTACGTGTAATTAGCGTCAACTGTGTGGACGGCACACGAACGGCCTTTGTGTTCGCGCTATATTACACGTTACACCCGTCTGGACCCGGCTTTAAAGACTGCATTACGTAAGTCATTGGTTTTCGGCGACAGGGATTTAATAATGGCTCAGCATAAAAAGCCTATAGCCGTACAAGCCTAGAGCTTAGTTTGGGACTAGGTTAAATTGTGTAAGATATATCAGAAGCGTCAGAAATGACTGTTTTCTATGGCGTTTATATGTACGTGTCTTGAGACGACCATCTTACTCAAGATCAGTTTATTAATAAGGATCGGCGATTCGTAGTATTATTAGTTTTTATGGGTATGATCTTCAAATTAGTTTTGCTGTAACCTATCGATTGTTGCTTGTCGAGGAAATCCATGGGGAAGGGAAGGAATAGTCAATCTATTTGACCATTCGGCTGATATGATGATGATAATGTTGTGTCTCCAGATCCCCGTCATTGACCCAGCCGCCGAGACGAACGTGAGGGTGGTAGATCCTGAACTGGAGGTGCAGAGCCTAGTCCTGAAGGTGCCTCCGCAGATGAGAGACCTAGGTCAGTAATCATACTTACCTTGACAAGGAAGTTATCTGGTTTTGTTGTCTTGATTGCAATGTCTATGGGCTTCAGACCCCAGTTACTATCGAGTTGCCTGTGTTTGTTGCCTTCTCCTTGCTATAAAAATGATTTTAAAATCGCATCCGGGGACTAAAATTAAAAAAAAAAACATGATTTTTACTAACTTGTAGAAGTTCGTATTTTTTATTCTCGCTGGTGACTGAAGTTCTCGCGCCTGTGATATCAAATCCAACTGCCTTTATTTCTGCCACCCGTGGTGAGCCGCCCCGCTGCGCATTATCATGACTACGCCATTAGTAACAGAACTACTAATTAGCCAATATTAAACGTTCTTAACCTATTTTCCGCAGCGACGAGAGACTTAACCTACGTGTTCACTAAGAACGGCATCTTGGTGTCGTGGATTGGCGCGGGACCACGTACCGTGCGGTTCGCCCAGAACATTACCCAACACCTCGACTCCTGGCCCGTCGTCAATGTCACTGAGCCTCACGTACTGGTATGCATCGTTTATCTTTAGACAGGGCACTTTTGGATACATTTCCACCCTCTTGTACACGCTCAGCTGTTCGAATGTGCTGGCTTCCTAACGATCCCTACACCGTAAGACCACCCGGTACTTAAGTTAGAAAAACTCATCGGTAGCTTAAGATCCTGGTCAAATCAAGTGAACAGTAGCTAGATATAAATAGTGTTTAACTCGCCGACAAACTGCTAAACAGTTTGGCGAGGCTTTTTCTTGTTATAAAGGGCATTTTTTGAAATAAAATACTTCTACATATTGTGTTGCAGCTAGCGGGGTTGGATCCGTCTTTGAACACGTATGTGATGGTGACGACTCCTGGCTCCAGTCTGCAGAGTCAGGTGCTCACCATCTACGCATCTTCGCGGGTAACGGCCCGGCACGATGTCTATCCATCGCCAACCACAACCACCATCTATATAGGTAACTAAGGTTTATCCTTAATTTATAAGTTACTTTTACGCTATCATTATTTGCACCATATGGCATTCTCTACCATTACTACAAAATAAGTTACAAGGTAAGTGGTAAGGTAAGGTGACCTAAATACCTAAAGTATTGAAAAATTACACTTTATTTGAAGTTTTCTCTATCCCAATACAAATGTAATCCTAATTTAAAAAAAAAGTAAAATGTCGAGTGCTAGAAATTGTAATACGAGGTCCATCTTGTCGAATAGTGACCAAAGAGAGCTATAGAAACTACTATTTGTATGAACGGTTGCACATCATAGTCCGACAAGTTCATGCGACATACGAAAGGGGGAGGCGAAGCGACGGATAGTATTAATACGCGACAGGCAGTTTCCCTACTACCCAGCCCGCCGCCGCTAACACTTAGATGCTTCGCTGTCTGTCACCTCGCGGGAGTCGCGGGAGGGCGTTGCATTAACATATCGGACTATACGATCTGTGATTTCGGACGGACGTCAGAGATGCAGATGATGAAAATTATGACTTTTTTCCAGCTGTTGGAGTTAGCTGCCTGTGCTTGCTTCTGTTGTTGGTGGTGGCTGCGGTCTGCATATGGCGGAGGCGCAAGATGGCGCAGTCCCCTGTCAGGTACAAATGACGTCAAACTTAACACTAACCGGTTATTCTATTTTAATGTCAGAGGACCAACACAAGTTATTCTATCCTGCATAGTCGAAAATGAATCTCTTTTTCATTACATTTGTAGGACATTAAGTTTTAAAAGTGGTAAAGGAGTTTCTTGGTCTACAATTCAAACTCATGTAGAGGCCTTCCGATACGCGTAATATTAGTCTCCAAGGTGACCCGACGTTCTTATAAAGACTGCAGGAAACTATTAGATGCGTGTCGTGAATAGGTCGTGGTGGTGGTGTTTAAAAAAGGCCCATGGCCAGCGACGGATGTTATTCGGCTGGCAAATTTGATGTCGGGTCTTGAATTAATATTACATGATTATCTATAATGAGTTGTGGTTGCAGGTCCCGTCGACGAAACATTTCACCCGCCGAAGGTCACGAAGGCGAAAGTTCAGAAATGAAGGTAGGTTCTATGGTTTATGTTTGATTTTTCATCAAGTGACTAAAATAAACTATCAAGATGCGAGGTAGTGCTATAATAAATTTAGTTTATGACATTAAATAATAAGAAATGTTTGAAATGATACTTAAGACTATGTTAGTTTCCTACATTATATAGGTACAATTCAGTTAGACGCCCTGTGCAATTTGTCCCTTAGATATTTTCACGAATTAAAATAGTGTTTTACGTTTAGAGCATGAGTAATAAAAACAATATAAATATGGATGTGTGTAAGATGTTGTGACGTCGGCAGAGCATCGGCGGACGGCTGGCCAACGGCGGCGCGGCCGGCGAGCCGCTGCTCAACGGGCACGTGCACATCACAGAGAACCCGACAGTTAGTACACTGGTTCATTTTAAAATGACGGTTAAGGGGGCCGTACCCATAACGGCGATGGTCGCGCAGACGTTGCACGAACTTCGGTTGTTTGCGACAACGTTCTATTGTGAATCAGTCGGTCGTATCTACGTACGACCGTACGATCAAGGTCATGTAGTAAGTTGGTTTAAACAATCATCAAGCCTTGCGATACAACCGTTGGTTAGACCGTCTGTGCGACCGTTGTCATGTGAATGGCCGCTTTAACGGCGAAAAAACTTGGCGACTTGGATAGCTTTGTTGGTAGGGACCTTGCCTACGAAGCTGCGGCCCGGTATCGATTCCGGTAAAGGCAATAATTGTATGTATGTTTGTATGTAAAATTATTTTTTGTACAAACATGAAATATACAAACAACAAAATAAACACAAAGATGTGTGTGTAGTTTTCTCTTTATGTTTAACTTATGTTATGACAGTCGGTTTGACGATGCGGTTAGCGAAGTTCCATAAGGATACCCGCCTGACGCGCATCTTGCTAGTACCTACTGTATTTACACGACCTATCGCAGAGCATTGAAGACTATCTAATAAGCAACTATGTCAATACAACTTCATAAGATACCTAAGCCTTTAACCTAAACCATTGTCCAACAGTCTAAGACACCAAACGGCAAGATCAGGAAGGCACGCTACGAGGCGCTGGACGTGTCACGACACGAGCCCGACACAACGGTCGAAACGGTCCTGGACACCGACGCGAGCTACAGCCTTTTCGACACGTCACGTCGACCCGATTTAGACATGTCGAGGTCGTCCCGGGACCTAAGTACTAACAACTCTTTTAATAAACTCCCTGATGATAATATGAACTCTGAGATCACGAGGAGCGACTTCGCCCTCGACTCCAGCAAGCTCCAGCCCACGCTGCAGCCGAACGGTTGAGGCAGGAGCCTCCCCGACCCTCGAACTACAACCGGGGAAGGCGGCCCCGAGACGGCCCGACCGCGGTCTCGCTGTATCTATAATTAAGCTCGATTGAGATTTTACGGACTTTTTAGATGGAGCGTAAAGAGCGCGTGGATAGCTTGGCGTTTTTTGTTCCTAATAGACTTTATTTGTGACGTAAGGCTGATTTTTGATAACAAAATAGTACGAGTACAAAGTATAATTTATGCGAGGCCGCGGGGGCGCGCGGAGCTATCCTCGCGGCGGGCGCCGCGGACATAGGTGTACATAGTTAGCCCGCGATATCTGTAAATAGCGTTATTGAATAAATCGGCCTGAGATTACGAAACGAGCGTCAAGACAATAATGCGGCCGTGGCGCGAGGACCTTAAGAGAGGCGCCTCTGCCGCGCTGAGTCGAGCTGCAGTGCCTCACGACACACCTGTTGGACTTCCTGTCAAATAATAGCCTAGATTCACCATTAGTGCAACATAATCGTACAAAATATAGACCAAAATAAAATCCAAACACCCATATAGTACCTAAATTCACCTGTATATAACATTAAAAATATTTATCGATGTTAAAAAATATTTATAGTTTTTTCTGATTTTTTTTTTCGTAGACTGTTCTTAGACAAAGCCTCAGAAGCTATGAGTTACCTTCATGTTTTACATTCCAGTCTATAAATATTACTTTATGTATTACGCCTCACAACTATATTACCTACTAGGTACCTTTAATTGAAACGCACATTTTTTATATATACTTATTCCTGTTATAATCGTTTTTGTGAACCTTTCGGTACATGAACTAGATAGTCTCCCGTGCATGGTACATGCTAGGATGCCCGGTAGCAAAGCATGTTGCGTTACGTCTCTCTGTATTCGGTCGAAGAATCATTGTGACCGCAATAACGTTAGGAGCTATTACAGTTCAAGCTAGGACTAAGAGTACAGAGTACAAAGCAAATGCACATACAAACACGAAACAATGAAGAAAAAATTGTTAAGAAACAATTTTCGAAAATTCTTGAATTTAGTGCATGTAACGAAAGGTTCAGTTATTGTATACTTTTACTACACAAACTTATTCAAACACGATACTTAAAACCTAAGAAAAAAACAAGTAGATAGTATAAAGTATTTCGTAAAATATAATAAAAATAATTTATTACAACGAACTAACTGATATGAGAGGGTGTTTAATCTTAAATTCTAGTACACGCTAACGCGTTAACTTGCGTTTATGCACAGTGTTTAACTGATATATTTGTTTGCATACCTAAATTTGCAAGATTTGTGCTCAGACCTGAAGACACATAAGTAATAAATCTTAAAGCGTTTGATGCTGGAGATATCGTTAAAATTGCTCTTATATTATCAGTTGGGAGTTGCCTCGTCTCTAAGCAAAATATTTAATCGGAATTGCGTAAACGATACCGAGCTTATGAGCTATGAGTGGCAGCATTATCCGCATGGCAACAAGCAAATATGTTAAGGGTAAAATAAACTATTTCAAACTTTTGTATCGTTCCAAACAAATTTGACCGTATGTACTTTGAGCGCTAAGTAACTTGTTAATGTTGCTTGGCTCGTCCTCCCGGAACACTACACGACTAGCAGTTACTATTTTACAAGTGTAGTACGAAATGGATGCATTGTTGTACTAGTCGTGGTGGCACGGTCACAAATACGTTTAGAGAGCTGTTTCAACTGAACCCTTGCGCATATTTATAAATTTTTAACTTGGCTTTTTTGACGAAGAACACAGAAGTTCGTTGTTTATTCCATATCACAATTGTATCTACCTCATTTTCCTCGTTGTAAGATTCTTTTAGAAGTTAAAAATATAATGTTGAATTAAGTTTTCTGTAATTAGCCCATCGACCTGTGGTTAGACGTGCTAAGCGGCATTTACTGGTTAGGTAGCTTATTTATTATGATAGGACTTTTTTATTGAGTTCGCAAACTTATTCTTTGTGTTCGTTTAATCTACCATACTTCAGAATGTAATTAATTGTTTCAATCGGCGTCTCATAGCTAGTTCTTAACTGCGATAGTAATTTAGTAAAGTGATGAGTAAGGCAGTGTTTAAAATGAATGGTCAAACTACTTTACTTAATTATTACGAGTTTACATGGGCTAGGCTAGGGGAAACTTTGCGGGACGGATTTTTATGAGATATTATAATTGTTTGTCGTTTTAATTAACGAAAAACATGGAATTATCCCACAGCTCCTTTTTTACTTTTTTTGTTTAAGCTAATAATAATAATAATTTTTCTAATCATACACAATTGAAAAACTAACTTTTTACGAGCTCACATGGCCGCCTATTTCGAAACTATTAACTCTTTATATATTGAATTTTAATCTTTGCATTATTCGCTTCTTATATCTGAGTTTACTTTAGATAATTATTTATCCGACAATTCTTTGGGTTGAATGTATAATGCTTCGCACTCCCTTGTCAAACGTAGTTTCATACGTGCGAGAGAGATGTCAAAGTATATGCGTTACTTTAACGCATAGCTTCATTTCCCTCTCTCTTATAAACGCTTGGCAAGCGCGTGGAGGTATAAGCAGTTAGTAGTATTGAGAGTATCTTGCTTGTTCGAATAAGACGGAACGCGAGTTATAATAGGTACTGTTATTATTACTTAGTGACTGATGATTAATATGGCGTTCTATGTGTTATGATATTTTAATATTTTGTCCCGATATTGGTTTACAAAAAGCACCTATGTACAATTTCTATTAATTGTATAAGTAAGTTTTATGCGTCTTAGAAAGCCAAAGTTGCAAAATTTAAAAAAAATAATAATTTAGTAACTCGTTGAGTACAAAATAACAGCTAAACATAAAATTTTCATCATAACTTTGCCTTTTTAAAACATGAACGGTTTTTATGTAAATAATTATAAAAGTATAAAACTCAGTTTAAATTAAAAAAAAACGCCGACTATGTACCTGAAATTTCAATTACACTTAGTTAACTAGGCTTAGGCGTAGAGTTAGGTCTTTTAAAAATCTAGAATTTTATCTTCGACGCTAGGTTTTTTAACAGGGTCTAAACTTAGGTTCTGGATATGGCTTGACGGATTAAGCTGGTATATTATTTCATGACAGTATTTATTTTTGAATGAATTTAGTTGATACGAGCTTGTCCGAGGCAACTACGCTAAAATACTGTGGCACATTTTTAAGTCTGGTGTTTTCTTATAAAAGTAAAAATAATTGCATCAGTAATAGCTATGAGACACAATATATTCCACTAATGCGCTTAGGAATAAAACGAAAAAAAAACGCTTTTTCTCCTCGGCCGAACGATGGGTAAAAGGTTAATAAATATTTTTAAACAATTTAGAATTATTTTATCTGCGTCATTCCTCATGTTGGAATATAGAGACCAGACAGCACTATCCCGATAGCAATAATCTAAAACTAAAGTCAGTTCTATCCCCTATTGTAAAGAAAGCTGTTTGTCTATACATTTTAACAACCCTGATAGTTTTAAAATATACTTAAACGTTATTACCACATATTCTAGTAAGTAATATCTTAATACATTTTTGTACAATCACGCAAGTTCACTCGAGGTTGTGTTTATATTTATTTGTGACCATTTTGTTTTTAATATTAATGAACTCTTCTCAATCTGTTAAGTTTTTATTTATATGTGTCTCGCAAACCAAAATAAGTTTTATCATTGCATCAATAAATACCTGAACACTGTAAGTACAATTCTGTAGTTTAATAAGATATTCTTAAACATATTCTTTTAGTTTTCAAGAAAACAATCGAAGAAAATCTACGGTGTAAACAAAATGGTGAACTTGCAATATCCAGTATGATTGCAGAAACTATTATTTAATACCTACCAACATGTCTTTAGTTACAACTTGATGTATTTACCGTATTTGTAGTTTAGAATATTATAATACTTATAGTTTAATTTGATTTGGTTTATATCTGGAAAACCTAGTGTTTTTTATCACGTGTCTTTTACGATTACTACGGAGTATTTAATGTGTTATAAAAAAACTTTCAGGAAAAATAACCGTATTCGCGCTGTTTGAAAATAAGTTAACGCACGCAAAGGTCAAGGTCACATTTGGCCTCTCATCATGACGGTTATCTATAACCTAGTCTAGTTGAAGTCACATTCACGTGGTACTTTTTCTTAATTCGGATTTTTTAAAAATTTCGTGAAAAAGGTAGCTTCTTTTCAACCAAGAAAGAAAAGCTGATTATTTTACATATTGGCTTATCCGTCCTTTTGAAAGAAATAAAAAACTAAGCCTGAATTTGTGCCTCTAATATTTCTGCAACTCATTTCGCATCTTTTATAAATGTAAACAAAATTTTACAGGCATTTTTGTGCGTTATTAATGAACCATTTTTTGCTAAAACGGGTATCTGGAGACCATTCCTTATATATTTGTTTTTCAGAGTCATATGTTTTATTATATTGACGGGGATATAACGATCATTTTAGATGTCACTCTCACATTAGAATTAAAATATTTACCTAGTACAAATAAATCTACTAAACTTGAATACATTCACGTATAACAATCAAAAACAAAACTAAAAAAAAAAAACAAATCGAGACGGGTTTCCATTCTTGTTAGCATAGCGTGGCCCATTGTTTGGAATAAAATACGCTGAGAGTTACACAAAGTAAGTTGTCTGTCTGTGAGAGCTATCTAGCGATTTCGTTTACAGCCTCGATCTTAATTCATCACATTCCATCATCTGCAATAGTTTTTCATACATCCAGATTTTATTGTAAATAAAGTAATTTATTATTTTGTTAACAGTTTCATGTTTGTTGCCTTCATATATTTTAAGTACCTTACCGTAACTGGAGAGCAATGTTGTAGGAAATTACATGTAAGTATAGTTTTACGTACCTACAATTAGGTGAGTATGAATTGTGAAGTTTAGTAATTGTTGTAGCTTTGGGGGTAAAATGGGCTCATGCGTAATTTTTCACAGTACCATCCTTAGTGCGACGGGAAATCCTTCCGGGAAAGCTTTTTATGCTTGAGTTATACCGATCGATTTTCTTGTCTCTCTCACCAACATTGATGTTTCACAATTTTGTAAACTTACCGGAAGAGTTCGATTTAACAGTGAACTTTACCGGTAAAATTGCAGCTGTGTAGGTACCTATGTATAAAGGTGGAGGCTTGAAGTAATTTCTTTGCACGTATTTAGCACTAAGTAAATGATTGCGTAAGCTCGGTGTAGCATGTACTTAGCATACAGCGTCCAATATTTGATTATAATTAATTTTAACTCTGAAATTTTTGTGTATCTTCTAATTAAAAAAAAACCCACACTCTCGTTTTAATTTAAATGTAACCAGAAGTTATTGGTGTCTTTGAAACAAACTTGTTTTAACATTGGCTTTTTATTTTTTAATCTGGCCAGTAAAACTGAAAGTAAATCATTCTCATACTTATACTCATAGAAGCAGCATTCGGTGTTCGCACAGTGGGCTTAACTATTTTTCCTGCAAGTTGAAAAGAACTGTTGTTATTAAAATCGTCGAGGTACCATTAAATTTTCTAAATATTGTAATATTAATATAACGTTTTACGAAATGCGGTGGCGTATTTTTCCTATTGAAGTTCACTCATTATTTTTTACCTCGACGACAAGCTATTTTACCTGTTTGATATTACTAAAATTATTATAATTCTCTAAAATTTCATTACCCATAGTTACAGATACCTTTACATTACGTTTTTTTAATATATCATTGAAGTATCTAGATGTAAACTTAATTTTGTTAAATAAAACTTATTGTGTTATGTAATTATGTCACGTCCGTGGAACAACTGTTTTATGTTTTTTTTTTGTAACGATGAAGTTATATTGCATTGATGTTGAAATTTGTGTTGCAATATTCATCTCTCGAATTAATGTTAGGGGTTTGTCAAACCTAATACTTTTTGTGGGGACACTATTAGATTTGATATGAAAACCGTATTCATGTTACGCTACAACCGCAGCAAATGGGTTATTCTACTTTGTTAATTTAAAAATAAATTATTGGCCGGTTTCTTAGAATTTGTTACCAAATTACTCCTTAAACATACACGTCCGACTTGTGCATTACCCACTTTTGTTGAATCTATACAAAATACAGTGCTTATTGTGTTTGGTTTTCCAAAATAGTCTTCCAAAAGTAAAATAGCTCAAATGCTTGTATCATCACATATGAAAATTCCATGAACGATGTTACATTTTGATTATACTGATGATGTGGTATACGTGTTACAAAATGATGAATTCTTGAAACATCTTATTGTCCCCACAATGCAAAAATTAGTTTTATAAACTTAAATTATAATTAAATCTACCTCAACCAAATTACCCATTAATGTTGTTTGTAAGTGTTCTTTTGAGTCTTATTACTAATGAATTGTAGTGTTTTGCAATTGCCTCGTTTCAATGGATAATAATAATTATTTCCTTCCCTTTTGATACGGTAACTATTGTTACCGAAGTATTGAATGGTCGACGGAGTGTTACAGCGGTATTGTCAAGATTGAAACGAAATTAAATTTTAAATAAAGTAAACTGCTTTTTATTTTTTACTTTTACTAATACGCAAAACAGCAACACAGCGCAGTAACCACCGAATACCTGTAACTCGATTTAATGCCTGTCGTTTGAGAGATATTTGAGCATCTTTCTTATATTTAATGGCGACTGTCCAAGTCCTTCTTGATTATTTTATGAAACATCTCTTCATGAAATCGGTTTAGTTTTTGAGAAGGACATAATTGAATTAGATCTCGAATAATAAACTTACCTTAAACAAATGGAGTTTACAGGTATATAATTACAAATAGAGATGGAAAACTACTTAGGTAAATACCCAAAATTGGCTATTTATCGGATCTATACCAAATCTACCTTGCAGATATACAGATTTTCACGTAAAAAGTTGGTGATTACCCAGATTTATAACACAAGGTTTCGGAAGACACCGCCAGACTCTTGGTACAAAATAATAAAAATCAACAGTAACATGTACAAATAATTTATTCATGGTTTGTTTCTCAACTGCACGAGCAGGCTCTGGCGGCACAGACGCGACACCGCACCCTCATCCTTTCGGCGTAGCTTCGCCGCCAACCGCGCCAAGCTGAAGCGGGAGCGGGAGCGGCCTTCGCGACGTCCACCTGTAACAAAAAAAAAATCACAGGGTACAATCTCACACAAATCGACCTAGTCCCAAATTAAGCTCGAGGCTTGTAGGTACATGCACTGATACTTATTCAGGCCGCAAATTCGGAGCGGCGGCGCGTGCAGCGTGGGGTTGTTGTTTGCGTGCACGCTGGTCGCTGACCTACCGGTAGTATTAGACGTCTATACCTCCAGCCGTGTGATTCTGTTAACGTCTCGCCCTTCACAGCGGAGCCGCTACACGTGCGGCCACTCAGAATTTGCGGCCTTCTCCCGTTTTGTTTTCAACCCATCTTGTTCTCAAAACCATATTGCTTTTTTACGATGGGTACGGCACATTTACTGTTACCCAATGTTCGAATAAAATTTGACAACGATATACATAATGTTAGCCATTATAAAATTTCGGTGTTGTTTCTAATAATGGTAGCCTTTAGAATAATAACTATTTTAAGCGTTAGCTCTATGAGTGCATAACATTTTGGTTTTAATACTAAGTAAGTACTTGTACAATAACCGGTCAGAATTTAGAAGAATCGGTCTCAATAGTTTGTCCGTTCGCTGGATTTATTTGACTGCTTTATCCGCCACGGTAATCATGCTAACTAGTCTCGTTCTCCACTTCTCTAAATGAAGTACATTGAAGCTTCAATCTTAAAGAGTGCACTTATTGAAGGAGATCAATTAAACTCATAAGAATGGTGCCAATGTACTTACTGATCCCATCACAATCAAAAAAGTCAATTAAATTACCTTCAGCTACCCTCTGCCAGGCCTCTTGGTCTACGTTGACCATGCCTGTGGAAGCGCTCCGGCCCAGCGTTGACTCCTGCGCACTTGACTGGGACTCAGTGACGTCACTCTCACAGCTGATTCGACTCGATCTACGGATGGGTTGGAAAATGTGAATGAGATGAACAAAATAATATGTGTTAGGTCCTTGACTTTTAGACTACCAAAAAGTTGCAATCCGCTGCAATAGGTACATGTATTTAAGTAGGTAATTCCCTTATCTGAAATTGCACACAGGCACATACCACATAGAACTGACATATGTAATAATGGAGGACAATTTCTATTTTTAATTATTAATTTTTGAATCTCACTGATGACTAAGTTGAAATTTCCACCGTCGTAGTGAGTAATTATTAAAATTTAATCACGCTATGATCTCGTTATATCAATGGCGTGAGAATTTTAGTCATGCGGCGGGACTGAAAAATCGATCCTTCAGGAATTTGTAAAAATCGGTCATTTTGGTGAACTTGCCGAGTGAGATTCAAAAATCGACCCCAAGGACGAGTCATATGGCAACCTGTAGGTGAAGCCCATGTTCTGCAGATTACGAAATTTAAGAAAACCGATAAAGGTTCATTTTGAATTTCAGGGTGAATCTCAATCTCGTCAAAAAAAAAGTAACGGGCGGATAGTTTTAAAACCAAGACAAGTAAATAAAATACCTATCTCCAGGCCTTAGATCGCTGGCAGAACTAGTCCCTTCTCTTCTCATGGGAACGGGAGATGATAAGAACCTCTCTCTAGCTGCTCGGATCCTCGCTGCTCTCTCTGACAGCTTACTAGCCCCGTCTATGTCCATGGAACACACTTGCTCCACTGTTGGCAAAGACCTGGCGAAAAGTGCAGCGTTTTCCGTCACAATATGTGTAATTGGAACAATAGTTTCTGACATCTGACGAATAACCGGTGTTGTCTCTACAATTGTGCATGGTATGTTCTCATGTAAACTTTTTGTAAGATCTGGCACGATAGTATCCGTGCTCGCTGAAGTACATTTAATAGTTTCTTGACTGTCCTCAATTTCTGCCTGTAAAGGAATGGTTTCTGGTGTGGATTGCTCTGGATGCAAAGCGTGCGCGCTATGTGATTTTAGAACTCCGTCTAAGCCTGTTGGTAGAGTGGGTGTGAGACGTTTTTCCACAGAAGTTGGTTCCCTTCTTGACAGTTGGCAAGCGCTTGCCGATTTTTGAACTTCTTTTTCGAGAAATGGGTTATTCCTGTGAACACAAGTAATGGTCATATTATGGTTATTTTTTACAGTTTACATGGCAAAAGTGACTATATTGCCAACCTTATATTGACCCCAACTGGCATATCGGGAGGGCGTCGCCTCTCGGCAGCAGGTGAACGCCAAGCAGGAGAGGAAGCGCCACTGCTGGCCGGTGAAGTATGACCTAGTAAAGAGATGGAGAATTTAGTATACAAAGAATATGGTAAGTTAACCAACGAAGTCTGTACAAAATTGTCAATTAAAATTTTTAAGCTCGTTTACGTACATTCTTCATTAATCTTCATATTATATCGCTGTATCATGATACGGATAGACGGAGCAGTTTCCTTTGGTTGTGGTTTCCTTTGTGATGAAGGTGAAGTAGGTAAAGGTGGCCTCGACGTTGGTCTCTGCTCTTCTGCTTCTTGAAGATCACCAGAACTCTTGGAGCGTGAATATAATTCTTGAATCACCTTTTTACCTTCTGCCTTTATTTTTGAGCTGATGTTCCTATGACTGACTTGGTCTATGGGTCTTACTTCATTTAGATCTTCTACATCGACTGAAATTACTGCTCTAGGCACTGACTCACCGCTGCGCACCACCGGAGAAAATATCTTACGCGTGGTTTTTACAATCACCTCAGGTGAACCGTCTCGAGGTCCTGGGGCTCTTAACCTAAGAACGAAGACCTGAAAGTAAGCATTAATTATTGAACGTATTAAAGTTGCAAATGAAATAGTTACAAAGGATTAGTCTTATTATTTAATTATAATTTGTAACCACTTTAATCAGTCAACGAACCATGCAACTCGGTTTACATGATCATTAAGTGCCATCATTATCACAAAATTCCTTGTTTCCTAAAGTATGGGTAATTTTTAACCACTGACGCAAAAAGAGGGGTGTTATGTTTGACGTGTGTATCTGTGTATTTGTGTATTCGTGTAACTATTTGTGTGTTCGTTTGTTTGTTTGTGAATCTGAGTATCTGTGTATCTGTCTGTGGCATCGTAGCTCCTAAACGGATAGACTGGTTTTGATTTCGTTTTTTTTGTTAGAAAGGTGAAAGTGTTCTTAACATGGTTTGATCAAAATCCGTTACGCCATTTAGGAGTGTTGAGCTCTGAAAATAGAGGTCCTGCCTCAAATCAGAATTTAGTCGGGGGTTTTCAACTCAGTTAGGTTAGGTTATTGTTACGGTCCAATTGATTACCTAGTATTCGTTTCTAATAAATTATAAAGTTACTTATATTAATTCTTACATCGTAGCTTACCTCTCCCTCAGAGTCTGAACGCAAGGAAGTTGGAGGAGTCCTTGGCCTTTCTGAAGCTCGCCGCGGTCTCTTTCGTCTTCGTGGTATCTCAACCGTCACAGTGTCTACATCTTGCTCCGTGTCACTTTCTGAAGGTTTCGATTGTTCCCTTTCTAACCTTACTCGGGACTTGGGTTTCTTTTTACCATTACTTTTGGAGTCGTCTCGACGTTTATCTTCTTTGGAGTTTTCTAAATCTTCTTTGCTTTTAGTTTTTTCTCGTATTACTTCGACTTGTTTCGACGTTTTTTGGGGGCTTTTAAATTTTGATGGTACTTCTTCTTGTGCAGGAACTGTTTCAAAATACTCATGTTCGTGTTCAATATCTGTATCTTTTTCCTCTTTAAATCGGCTTGAGCTTCCTCTTTCTATTTCTTCTATGGTTTTTCTTATAAACTTTGCATCTTCTTCGATGCTTGGTTGCCTGGCTATTTTTTTTCTTGTACTCTTTTCTGAGGATTTTGACTGCAATGTGTTAAATTTCAATGATTTAAAATAAATTATAATAAGTTATTTAAAATACAACTAAGATGTATCATGTCACCTGTTCACGAGGTATCTTTGGTTTTGCACCGCCTTGTCCGTTTGATTTAACGGCTCGAGATACTAAAATAAAATAAAAATACTTTAGTCATTACTAAGTACGAGTAGAAAAAATATTTTTTAAGCGTAGGCAGAGTTTAGACCCATTATGTCCAGTCATGCTTTGTAAAAGTGTCATGTCTAAACATGGTCTGACATGGCATAAATATTAAGATTTAACATTAAGATGGTTTAAGATTTTGTTATAAATATATGTATTTTAGTCAGTAAGGTATATCTATGGGCCTAGTAGCCTGAAAATAAATAAATAAATAATAAATCCGAAAGTCAAAAATACTCGTAAAAAATACACCAACGCGGTAAATCGTACGTAGTGAACTATCCATACAATTGTCGAAAACACGCGCTGAATATATAATAGACCTTGTAGAGCCTCTTATTAAATAGTAAAGATAGCATACCTGAAGGATTAGGCTGCAGTACAGCTGTCCCCGTGACTGCACAACTGCTGGTCTCACACAGCAGCCGGGCTTCTGCCTGGCCGTAAGTATAAACCGGCTTCTGAGGAGTGTGACGAGGAGTCACCGCCATGAGGGGCGCCGCTGTGCATACCTCCTCGGCCTCTACTTCGACCAAAACTGCGCCGCGTGTGGGTACGTCATCGCAGTCGTCGGCGTACTAGAGTTATTAATATTTTAAACAGCTGTAGTTTAGTGGAAATCTTTTAATGAGTTTTGAATTATCCAATTGTGATTTATAAAACTTACCGAATGATCTCTCTCATATTCGGAGTCAAAGTCATCAGCGTCATTGACACTTAAACTGGACGCATGCAAATGCCCCGATGTCATAGACGGCGCCACACTGCCATCGGATTGTGTTCTGGTGAGTTGCGCAGGCGGTGCTTTGTTTCTCTCTCGCGCAGCCTGCAACAGCGCTGACGTGGATGCTTCAGGTGCGATGCCGCGGGACTTCTCCCACTCATGAAGCTTGCGAGTGAAAGAGCGAGAGATACCTAAATAATGGACAAAATGTAAGGTAACTATTTTTGACACATTTCATTAATTTGGATTGAACTAGTAAGGCGACTAAAAAGTTCTATAATTTATACTAATTTATACTAAAAATGTTGTTCTATAATTTAAACTAATAAATTCTTGGCTTCTAAAAAATATCATTATTATAACGTGAAAACAAAATCAACAATAAATAAAACCCACTGAAAAGGGTTAGGTAAATAAATACAAGCCTCCTAGGAATTGCCTATTTAGTGTCAAATTAAGTAGGTACAGTCAAAGGCATAAATATCTTTACAGTCATCGCGTTCTAATATATGTATACACGACCTTATTGTTACAAGCTTAGAGGTGTGTAGTAATTTATGGCATCTTGGGAATGTATATGTGGTGGGTCAGTGGGTTTCCGAAGACGGTTTTATAAATATTTCTGTTAAATTTTATTTTTGTGCTTTTTAGTGATGCACTAATATTATTATTTGATAAACTAAAGCACATATACACCACATTAAGGTAAAATAGCCTAATACCAATTTGACTTACAACATACAACTTTTATTGACTGACCTAAGGTTCTGTTTCGAACTAGCGAAATTTGACGTGGGCCTTAGGAGGTTAACAAAATGTCGCTGTTCAAGATGCAGGGCCGTTAATAATTGAGGAGTTCTCCCGGTACTTCACCATCTGTTGCACTTCACCACATGCATTATAACGAATATAAAAGTAGCTTCATATTCTTAATAAAGAAATCTCATTGCTGGCGTCAATAATTTACGACTAAGGAGTTCCGGTGGTCATCTCTGGTCTTCATCATCAGTTTCTCTTCACCAAGAGATGCTTTTTGAATGCAAATTCTTACAGGTAATATCAAAACTGCTGTACGTGCGCCTATAACTTTAGAGAATTTCCCTCGATTTCTCATGGATTCCGTCATCATATTGTGATTTGGTGACAATGGGACTACCTCGAAAGTATACGCTTTCAAACAAAAAATAATTAACTATTAATTAATTAAATAATTAATTAAAAATTATTAATTTTCAAACAAAAAATTACTAAATCGGTACACAGTTGACGTAGAAATCGGTTAAAATACATAAAAAAACATACATACAGAACATAGAACCTCCTTCTTTTTTAAAGCTGGTTAAAAATGATTCCTTATACAGATAAAAATTACCCTGGAACTTAAAAAGACCAGTCGACGTTTGAACTAGGACTTCATCAGGTTTGCCTTGTTCCTCCCACGCTGGTACTGAGTTTGTTTCTTTCATGCGCTTCCACTCATCTGAAACATTTGCTTTTTATTTAATTCTATAAGAAGATGTTTAAACTAGAAGTAGGGTCTTATAACCGATCGTTTCGTCAATTCGGCTGCTACCTGTTCGTTAAATCATTATAATTTTTTCCTTTTTTTTTTGCAAATAAATTAAAAAAATAAGATTTGTTATTCTTAGCATTAGATTCACACCCTTATCTTATCACATAGGTTTTCTTTTAAACTTTCTCAATATCTATTGTTTTCCTTCAATTCTCTTTCTCTGGTCTATGGTATGTGTACCTTATGTGTAGGTATTTGTTACAAAGCGTCGTTATTTATTTTATTAAATTAATTGAACTAGCTCTTACCCCACTTCTTGAGGAAATCTTCGCTTAGGTCTTGCCTTGCTGGTATAAAAGGAGGTTGCTTAACACCCTTCCGCCTTTGCCATTCTGCCAGCTTTTTCCTAAAATCTGCAGAGAGCTGTTCTTCAGTTGCCACTGGTCGTGATGTAGCAGCTGCAAGCGTTAAATTAGACTTGTGGTTAATGTTTTCTGATAAAATTATTACGAGTGTTATAAGTGTTGTGACTACGATAGTAGGATGAGTGACACACACCCATTTGCATAATATTCCAGTAGGATACCTTCTGTCAGTTTTTAATTCAACGAGGTTGAAAATCACAGCAAAAGATAAATTGAGATTTATCCTTGGGTATGTACAGTTTATTTGTGTCAAAATATATGAAACTGTCTGTCTTAATCTAGATTTAAGATTTAAACTCGATATAACTTTTTTCTGCAAATTGCCTTTAAAGCGATATTAATTTAATGAACATTTGTGCAACTGGGCATTAGGGTTGTAATAACAATAACACTCTGATCTTTATGATGCGAATTGTGTCAAAATATATGAAACTGTCAAACTTAAATCAAGCGTAACTGCCATAAATACTTTGAGAAATAGAAAATGTAAACGCTCTTAATCACAAGGATATCTTTTTAATTGGAGTATACTCGTAGTAAAGAAATATCAATAAAAAGGATTGAAATGTTATTAACCGTTAGATAACTTTCCTCGTCGATCGGAGATCTCCCGGCTGAGTCGGGTCTGGAGCGCGGCGTAGTCCCTCGCGATCTCCTCGCGGAACCCACTGGCTTCACAGCCGCTGCTCAGTCCTTCTGTTTCTGAAACAAATCCAGTAATTTGGTTATAACATTAAGACTCTTTAACAAGCCGGTAATTGGTAAATCTAGTGGCACTACAGTCCGGAGAAGAAGCACCGCACGAAACTTTTGAGAAGAGAACTTCTAACTCATAGTCGAACATACGTAAACTTATAATAATCAAGACAAATGCCTATCTGGTTAAAGAATATTTGTCTGGTGATGGCCACAGAAGCAGTCGAGAAATTGCATATGCTTCGTTAATCTAAAATTTCATTTTGGAAAGTAGCTTTTTACCTGGCTGCCAAGAATGGTTATGTTTTTTACTCAATTATATTCTGCATCGAATTAAACGCCATAGCAAATAGGTTTCTGTCAAAAATTTAATTTTTGGGACAACCTTTTCTTGACGACTGTACTTTATGTTACACAGTCATCATTTGCTTATCAAGACAAATCTAACGGCAGGTCTATCTACTTTCGTCGCGGAGATCTTATGGCCTTCCGAAATTGCATCATCAGATCGCAACTTCATGGTAGGCACTATATTAAATTATTACATTGTCACCGAAGTTACGTAGGTATACAAAATTTCAGCTCAATCGGAAACTGGGAAGTGGTTCCAATTTCAGTTACAAAATTTGACCTTATTAAACAAACACAAACATCGCAAGTTAAATAAAAGCTTGTAAAAAGTAGTAAATTATTTGGTTGTATGAATCTCTCTAGCATTTTGTTGTATGAATCTCTCTAGCATTTTGTTGTATGAATCTCTCTAGCATTTAGTTGTATGAATCTCTCTAGCATTTTGTTGTATGAATCTCTCTAGCATTTTGTTGTATGAATCTCTCTAGCATTTAGTTGTATGAATCTCTCTAGCATTTTGTTGTATGAATCTCTCTAGCATTTAGTTTAGTTTTGAGAAAAATACCTGTTCGATACATATTTTTGAGGGTTGTTAGATGTATTTTTCGACATTTTTTTTTCTTGTATAAAAATTTCCGAACGCCTTCTTTTCCATTTTTGAGTGCAGTATCATGCCTCTCACATATTAAGCGTAGGGATAATGTTCTCTTTGCTCGTTGTCACCACTAAAAAAAGAAGGGTAACTTCAAACGTCGATGCGTCAATCATAATTCTGTCAAAACATCACAAAACAATCAATTTTTAAATCATCGTTATGACTCCAAAATAAAATTAAATAGGTCCTGACTAGGATCTAAAAATAAAATAAATTTTGGAGCATAACAACAGGTTCATCAAATAAATACACTATGGACATATTGTATTAATTAGGACACTATTCAATAAGCTGAGAACTTGGTCTTCTGGTGATATTTTTTTTGTAAGTACAGAAATCTTTCTCAAAGCAACAGTAAACGTGTTTTGATTTTTTAGATACCTATGTTACTAATTACTTCAAATAAATGTAAACTCGCAGGAAGTGGTTTTTGTCCTAGTCAACAACTTAAAGTACCGCGGGATTATTGTATCTCACTAAGTTATTAAGTCACCGCAGTGCATGGCATTTGTAATATGAATAATTATCGTAGCTTTCCATGGAACAAACCCGGCTCAACTAATAACGAATTGTATTTTTCTCAAACTTGCAGGTGTCGCCACCTGTAATATTACAGTACAATGATAACATTCGTTATTATCGCTCTGTTCATACGTATACGTGAGTAATATTTATGTTACAATAGCGACCAGAGGGTTTATTGCCGCGCACTCGCGATCGCGATCGCTTTCATTTTTGACAGTTGAAGGCAAGTATGCCTACAAAATGAAAACAATTGTTCCACTTTCAAGTCGATCGCGATCGCGAGTACGTTAGGCAATAATCTTGATGCCCCAGCTTCGCACGGGTGCAATTATAAAAAAAAAATCTTTCATACAGACCTTGTCGTAACAATTAAGAACACAAAAATCAGCCAAATCGGTGGAGCCGTTCTCAAGTGATGCGCTTACATAGGTACATTCGGCAATAAATTTTTATTTATATAGTTTAGATTAGATTTATATAGATTATTTATATACATTAGGATTCTCTGTTCTCTTGGAACACATGTAAACACAAAAAAGTAAAAATAATAAAAAAAAAAAATAATTTTTTTCGTCGATAAAATTTAATTTAATACGTGCACTTTATAAAGACTTACCCTGTATTGTTGGACGCCGACTACGGGACAGTTTGAGTGATCTGTGTTATTTTTTCCTATTTTTGGGGTCGGTTCATTATTTTAAAGTTCATGTTTAATTTATTTAACTGTCCGTATGAAGCAACTTATCTTTCGTAATTGTTGTAAAATCGAATTATTTTTCTTATTCTACAGATAGAATGCGGTGTCCTTATCGACACTATTAAGATCATTTAGAGCATCTGACTTATGGGACGCACAATGACAAGCCGAATGTCGACTGCGGATGGCAAAGAGGTTCTCCGGCCTGAGCTAGGCCGTGCCGTGAGTAAAGATAATACTCCTATGCATCATACTGTCCTTGGGACTTTTTGAACAAGAGCCTTGAGAGAAACTACACCTATGCACTTAAATATGTGCATGTGGTCAAGCAAGGTCAAATTACGGGTTACATTGTTCCTGGGTCTCTAATTTTATGTTTATTGATTTAGATTCTAGTGCTCACAATACAAGCCTTAGAATAATTCTAAGGCACAAGCTAGATCTTAGTTTAAGACGTCACTTTGTGTGAGATTTGTTTATATTTGTGTTATGAGCATAAATGCTGATAGCGTTCTTTTAAAATAATCTGATTTGTGATCATAAACACATGAATGAATCAGCAATCATAGGTAACAGGGAAGTTAAGTCTACATTTTAAACTACGTAGCCGAAGAATATGGCTGAATGTCTAGTTTCCTGTGGAACTAGGTATTCATGTTAGAAAGACGAGCTATAAAGGCGGTAAATGAACCAATAGGATTGCTTCTTTTTTTAGCTTTGTACAAAGCAGCTGTGCTATTAGCGAGTTGTTTCCGCTCAGCTTTCTCGCACAACATCCGATGTAAATTTTCCCTTGATAAAGTTAATTGAGTGGAGTAGGTATACCATGGTATACTGCAGTCGTCGCCACCGTCCTCGACCCGGCCACGACGTTGAGCAGCGGCGGCGGCGACGGCGGCGGCAGCGGCGAGGGATATTAATCTTCATTGCACGGTTAAAGCAGCGATCACACCACCCATTCCCTAACCCTAACGAGAGGGACGCCGCAATACGTTGGAATGAGATGGAGATATCTCTATACGTATCTAACGTATTGCGGCGTCCCTCTCGTTAGGGTTAGGGAAAGAGTGGTGTAATAGGGCTATAAGACGTCCACCGGACAACGGTTAATTGATATTACACTCGCGTGTGCTACACGGTTTGAAACCATGGTTTAAAACAAGTGGTTTGAAACCGTGTAGACAGTGGTTTTAAACCAAATTTCACATGACCTTAAACGCCCTTGGCAGATATCAAACAAAGGGGCTTGTTTGAAACCGTGTAGCAGCTCGCTTCTACCAAGGTCACTTGGTTTAAAACCGTGGTTTCAAACCGTGTAGCCCGCGCTTCAATGTAAATACTTGTTATGAAATCGCCCGCCGCGCCGCCGGTCGCGCAGTCGTGGCCAGGCCCTTATATCGTAGCGATACCGTAAGTCGCTTAATGTGAATGCGATCTTGCATATTCTTTCGTGATTTAGGAGCGCTATAACCGCAGTAATGTGGCATCAGGGTGTTGTAACGCTGCAAAGTTGCCTGATATTTGAGCAATCTAAAACGTGCACTTTTCAGATGGCACCGTAAGGATTGTGATGATCCCATGTCAGCAGGTATTTGTATATATATATATTTATATAGATCTAAAAATTTTTTTTCTCCCTCTACCCTTCTCTTATACATAATAGCCAAATATATAACTATACATATTATAAGTAAGGTGACTTTGGGCTCGCCTGATTGGTTGTAGGTATGTTCTTTCGCAAGGGGCTATATAGGTCCTATAAACAAATATTTAATCTAAAATGAACTTGAATAATGGCTCAAACTGTGGACGTATTTTGTACACATTATTTATAACTTTCAAAACAAATAAATAGCAAAAGGGAAGCATAAATAAATCACGGAATAATTTAGACATCTGGTATCTACTATATGGGGGTTTTGAGTGGAGCAAAAACATCAACATGAGACATTAATATGTATTTGGTTATAATGTTAATCCATTTATCGTAAGTTACTTCTAGCGAAAATTATGTAGGGTAGATTGTCAAATGAGGGTATGCGTCAAATTAATATTCATAGTATGGATATGCTTAGACAATATCTTTTTATATTTTTCATTTACTATTCCTTGGACGATAATAAATTTATAACAAATTATAATATTGAATAATCGGGCTAGTACAATGGTGAAACACCTAATAGGAACATGTTATTTGTCCAAGATACATTTTGTTATCTAAGCAAATTATAAGTGACAAATATATTTGAAATAATAAAGAAATATAAACATAGATAAATTACGTACGATTTACTACCATTATCTTGCTTCTATCAACTATTTGTTCGTTTATTTGTCAAGTTGATATAGGTTAGGCGATTGATTCTGAACTAAGTGCATGAACATTTTAACACATGAAAGAAACTTGACATTGGCACAGTTGTAGGTAGTTAGATGACGATATTATAAAAGAGCAAAACTAGATGCGTTAATTACATACGTTTTATTCGGTATTTAATCAGGCTTGTCCATATAATACTTTCGTTGGTAATCTACAGCGACCATTTTAACATGGAATATCGAGTCGTTATTGCGACATTGCTGCAGAAATATCTCGTTATTGCTGATAGGGAAGTTCATTGTTACGAATTAACCATACGTTAATTTCGTTATTGCTACTATGGAAGGACGTTATTGCTGAAGGGTCAATGATGTTGGTCGCTAAGAAAAGAAGTGAATAATACGGAAATGGGAAGGGGAAATGGGATGAGTATAAAAACGAAAACTTAGGTAGTATCGGGATCTTTTGAACGGGACTGATGGAGAGGACGAAACGCTGCTGGACAATATCTCTGAAGCGGAAATAGATTAATCAATAGTAGTGCCTGGACGGAGAATCGGAACCATTTAGGTGAATATAAATCCCAAACCCTGATAGGACGTTAAATTTATTTAACGTAATCTTAGGAATGCGTTAAAGCGTTCCAGTCTCCTACCCGCTGTTGTCAAGACTCCTCTAACCCTGGTTTACCAGGCTGTGACCTGAGTCTGGGTTGCAGGCAGCGGGTTTATCCTATATTAATGCATGCTATTTGATCCCAACACCTATATACAAACGTGTGGCTGTTGCAGCAATGTAGTGGCTTACATGTTTGGCTAAACGCCGAAAGGCGGTGCAGATCTTCAAGCGGATCTGCCAACGACTTTCGGGTTGTTGAACTTGCTTGTCCATGCGCCGGTAATAGTACACACTGAAGGGGCCACGAGTTGGCACATAGCGGCAAGGGCTGTCCTGACCCGGGAATTCCAACAGATCCTTGTCCAAGAACGGAGGTGTGTACTTCACTGCCGGGGGGGTCCCCCTTTCCAAACTCCTTATCCTATCCTTGAGCTGGCACCGACTGTAGGAACCCGGTTCAAGCAGAAAAGGGCGTCTTTAGGCACGGGTAGGCAGGGTGTGCATGCGGCTAAATTGTTTATTCTGAAATCTAGGAATATAGGACAGACTAGGATGTGCATGAAAATGATGTCTTTTAATTGTCCTTTATTTTATTGTGTTGCCTTTTATTTTCTCATGATGTGTTTTACTGCATTTGATATTGTGTTGTGTTATTAAAAGGGGGATATGCACGAATTCTTACTGTCAGTTAATATAATTTACTTATAGTTTTCTTTCAATTCATAAATTTTGGAAAACATAAACTAGGCTTTTCAAAGTAAATACAAAAGCCACAGTAATTTAGTTATTTTATTTAAATTATTCAAATTAGTCTATTCAGTGGCAGAATAATAAATATAATTCAATTAATAAACTAATTTAATTGGTACAGTTACCCTACGCTCACTTTATTTTAGAATTGATTTTGTGCATATACCCTGACAATGAAGGTAAGTGCTTAAATTAAGTGTATAACCCAAAATGGTTTTAATTTTCATGTAATGTGCACCCCATACATTCCTTTCTTGACTTAGGCGATACCACATTCAAGTTTGACGATTTAAATTTATCAATAATAACAATCAAAGTCAAATTCAGTTATTGAAGTATTAGCGGAGAGGTAATGTTGGTTGGTAATATAGGTACCAAGAGATAACGGAGGTAAAACTCCACTGAAACTTCCATATTATGGTCAAGCCAAGATTAGGTTAGGAATGTTATGGGAAATTTCATTTATGTGACTTTAATATTTTGACATACAGGTACCTTAACTATTATTTACAAATTTACTTTATAATCTATCTTAATTTCATAGCATCCCTGATTGTAGAATATAAAAGGGGTAGGAAATAAAAAACTGACCATTGGAAATAAAATAAATTCTGCATTTGCTATGTTAGTAGCGGTGGCTGTCATTGTTATATTACATCCAAGTCTTCATATATCACCAAACTTAATGAATTGTTGACTGTTTATACATCTCTAACAAATTGCAATGACTCTGAAACAAACCAATAAAGTTAATAATGTAGGTATTAAAATCCCTTTTTTAGGTGGGACATTACACTGAGAGATTCAATGATTTGATATAAACAAGTTACTAGTTACAAATTATATACTATTAGTAATAGCAACTAAAAGGGTCTAAAATTAAAATTAAACTAGTAAACTATGATTTAAAAGATTTAACTACTTACTTAGTTTGGGGGGTGATTGAACATTCATGCGTTATTTGATGCCGAATGCAATTTCATGCGTTTTCTATGCCTTGACTAGTCCGAAGTATGTCACTTTTATAACTTATTTCCACACATGACTCCGAGTTAGATAACCTGCGCTTGTATCTTACTGTGAAGGCCTTGCATTGAGTAGACTTTAACATGAGAATATTGCTCGAAATCCAAGGTGCACGAAGGCGTTTGTAAATTCACTGTTCTGAAATTAACCACATAATTTATTATTGATGTTTACATATATTAATCACGGATGGACATTCTAAATTGGTCATAATCAAACGGTTTTATTGGTTGTTAGATACAAGCGGCATGTACGTAAATAACACGTAATAAAACGTAGGAAGTGTATAGTTAAACTCGGTATTTGTAGTAACAAATACCTAATACAATTACCTATAAAGAGGCGGCATTTATATTTATGGCCATTCGTGAAACCAATTAATTACAAGAAACAAATCATAAATTCTTCAATATCAACAACGGTTTGAGTTGCCATTGGTTATTTTTTTAATCTAGCAAAAGAGTAAGACTAAGGGCTGTCGTCCATACAGCCTAGCTTGATTATCTTTTCCAAATTACATATTTTAGATAGAATCGATTACAAGTTATGATGAGTAATAATTTATCCAAGTCTTCAAATGTATTAGAAAGTTGAAATCAAGCTTTTTAAATTATTTCCTAAAACGAGTGTTGCTTTGATTCATTCGAAGTTTGGCAAGATGGAATTAAGGTTGATAAGACCATAGATAACGTAGATTGGATCGCTGTCTGTATTATAAAGCGCACTACTCATGGGACTACAACGTTTTAAGTTGGCGCATTCACGAGCCAATTAAATTAATTATATAGAATATGAATTGCAAAGTATTAAAAGATACAATGTGCGAAAATAAGTGGGAGTGAGGTGTAAAAATAAACAAATTTTAATGGTGAATTATATTCTTCGGTCTTGAAGGTCATTTATATTTTCCCTTTTAATATTTAATTCTTTAAAAGCCGGGTTAGTGTTGTTTATAGAATTATGCTATTGGTGCATTACTACTTACACTTCGTTTTGTTATTAACGAATTATTGATTCAATTAAAGTATTTGACAATCAATGATTGTCTTAACTAAATATATATGTGCTAAGCACTTGAATTAATAGTTCGCCCGTTTGATGGGGTGATGATTTAGTCGCAATATATCGGCTCTCTGGCACGACCTAGGCGCCTAACGGCCTAACAGGCGATAGCGCGTGACTGTTCCGAATAATTGGGCTAGGTCGTTACTCTGTAAGCGTGGGTATTATGAAAATCTTCCCTATAAGTGTTAAACCGTGTAGGATTACTTGCCTAGTGGAACTGGTTACTCGTGGAGGCACTCTTCCACGTTATGATTCATGATAGGAGATCTGACGTCAGTAGCTGTAGATATGAGGCTCAAGATGGCTTCCATTAGGATCCAGGAAGAAAGTAGGTCCTTGTAATATGCCGCTGTATTGAAGATTTTAAGGGAAGGTTAATCTTGAGATAGTATTATCCGCGATTTAATAACACTACCCCGGCTTAATATTATTCCCGGGTTTTCTAACATCCATACTATACACCATTTTCCATAATTTTGTTCTAATTATATTACTTAGTAATTGAAGTAATCTCGAGTTTTCTTTTAAATTGGACTATTGATTCAAATAAAATATTTGACAATAAATGATTGTCTTAACTAAATGTATATGTGCTAAGCACTTGAATTAATAGTTCGCCCGTTTAATGGGGTGATGATTTGGTCGAATACATCGGCGATTGGCACGAACTAGGAGCCCATCGGCTATAGGCGCGTGACATACTCGAATAATTCGACAAGGTCGTCTCTCTGTAAACGAGGATGCGAAAATAATCTTCATAGAAAACTCATGGTCGGGAATGTACTAAACCCAACCGAAAGGAAAGGTACGGAGCATACGATGGTGAGTTTTGGCCGGAGATTAATTAAAGTTAGCCTAGCGCGGTTCACATTGGTGTATAGAAAAAGTCTCTCTTGGGTAGACTAACTAACTACACTGACAGTAAGGACATTTTAGTGGGGATAGCAACTTTTGCTTTCGGTGGAGCGATGTCCAAGTCTGGAGACGAGTCGCACAGAGGCGTGCGGAGACCGAGTTGGGTATGGAGGGGCACGCCTCTCCCTCTTCATTTTAATTTTATTATGAGGAGGGACCAGTAGGGATTTAAATGTTCCATTACGCTCATTAAGTATAAATGACCTTTAATTATATAATGTTTGCAATTTGATTCACATATTATCTCCCCATGAAATCTAAATAATAAACAAACATCAGTAGTTAAGTAGTTTCAAAACTTTACGTTGTCCCAAGTTTACACATGTGATTTAATTAATATTTGGCTATGAAAGTTAATAAAACCAGGGTTAGGTGTCTATGGTAACTAGATTAAAGCTGACGTATCGCCCTGAGTACCTAGTTTTGTTTCACGACACTGTGTGTACCATAGTCAACTTCTCGCGGCTGGGTTTTAAATAAGGGAGTTTGTATGAGAAGATTATTAATATAAATATTATTAAACGCATTATTAGTTACATAATGGAAAATTCTAAAAAGAGGAAAATGTTCAGTAATATTAGCTTTCAAAATTGTAGTTCCGTCAAGATTTCCAACACACTCGAGTATTCCTTAAAAGAACTAGTTACTTTCGGGTACAATTTAGGGTCCTACCTTTACGAAAACTAGACGATCACGCTGGCCAATTATTACTTATATATTTATTTATATTTTCGACTCTTAATTTGACTCTGTGTAGAGTACGTTTCGTTACAGGATGTAGTAACATTCGCATCCCATTAACATCCGAAATATCTGTTACGCCACTGAAAACTTGGTTAAACTGGCTTTTATGTATAAACCCTTGCAAAGCGGCTGGTTAAAAAAAATTGAAAGGTTTGAAAAGTTATTTTTAGACTTTTGTAGAATTTTCCTTTTTCCTTCTTTCATTATCTTTATCTTGTAGGTAGTGGTAAAAAGCAGAATCCAATGGTGGGCACCCTGATTATCGCTTTGATTTTCCTTGGAGCAATTTATATATACGTAAGTAATTTAATACATTTTCTTATATCATTGGTAGCGAGCAGTTCTATTATAATTTAACGAAAACAACGACATTTTTTTCGGGTTCATAAAATCGATTAATATCAATTATTTAATTATTTAAGACAAAGATAGAAGTTTTCAGGTGGGAGAGGACGAAGTAGGACAGCAGGAGGTGAGTACATTAAAATTAATTGGTAATCTTCAAATGTAATGATGTAACATACCTCTTATATTTATTTTTAAGTAGCTATTGCCCGCGACTTTGCCGCGTAAAACTTGTTTCTATTTAATCACCTCGGAAACTATCTCATTATCAGGGATTGGACATTAAGTCCGCCAATTGGACTTTATTTTTAAAAGTGCAATTAAGTTTGAATAAATAAAAGTATCTTATGTCAAGACATAAGATACTTTTACCACGGACAAGTTTTTAACCGGCAGTTCGGATTATATTCGTTGCGTTAGCTAATATTTTATCGTTTTCTAGGCAAATCACCGCGACCATGCCTTAGAAACAGCATCGGCAATAAAGAGGCTTTATGCTGACGAATGCCGTATACACCGCGGGGCAAACAGGGCGTTTGGTGGAAATCGTCCGCTTAAAATATACTCTCTTGACCGGATCCGGTCCAGCAATAACTGCACCTGTGCTAAATGCCCCTGTAAACACCTCGAGGCGCTTTTTAGATAAGCGTAATTAGATAGGTAAGCTTGTAAGCGAAACCTTTCGAATAAAAAAATAATCATCGAAATCGCCTCACATTTACTATTTATTTTCGGTGAACACACATACAAAAAAAAGATCCCGACGAATTGAGAATCTCGCCTTTTTTTGAAGTTGGTTAAAATGGTTAGAATTATTGAGGTCCTCTGAAGGGAAGTAATCGGTCACTATCGCCCAGGAACAGCGGGTCAACAACAAATAAGAGTCGGTCCGTTGCCAGCTTTTTAGGAAAATAGAGTTTTATAAAAGCTCCTACAAGCCCTATATCATAACTTTTCTAAAACACGTTGGTTCCTTAGTTCAAGAGAAAATTATCACAAGTAGGTAAATAAAAAATATTTTTCTTATTTGATTTAAGTATTAGGCATATTTTTTCGACGTTTCGTCTTAAAAAGTTGGGTTTTATCTTTTACTGAAAAATATATTTCAACACGCCGCACTAAACCATGGCACAACACACCAATATGTCAGTGTCAGTCAGTGTCACCAACTAACGGAAACTTCAGACGTCAAATTAATAGAATCAAAACATCTCAAAATTTATTCCAAAAAAACATTATAAGTAAATTAACTTATACCTTAAGAAGATGGTTGTAAAAAAGGTCAGGTAAAACATAATTTCGTGCGTACCACAAAAATGTATATCATATAACGGTAAGATTTATTTTGTTTTTTTTTTAAGCTGGGAATCGATGTGGTGTTATGATTTGTGCTCATTTTATTATTCAGTTCAGGGTGTTCTAACGAACATTATGGTATTACTGCAACTTTTTTTTGGTTATAATAAAGTAACTTTTTCGCCCTGGAAATATGATAGTGAATAATTTAATCTTTAGTTTATCGAACAGCGAACAACTAAGTGGAGTGTTTCTTATGTATGAAAGTTTAGCACAGAGTTGACAAAAATTGGTGGTGTATCATGTGTTACCCGACTGCCTAAGGAAGAGGGTAATGTTTTTTTGGGTGTTTTTATATATTTTTGTGTACCTAAGTCAATGTTTTATGTGTGTTTTCTTTTACCGGGTATACGGATTTTACTTTTGGGTATCGTTGGATGGGATTGATCTTTATTCCATATTTTAATATTATGAATATTAAACTATGATACTGTAGAAGTTCTATCTACCTACACCGCGAGGTTCTAGATTAATTTATTACTGAAGATGGCAAGCAATTGCAGACTTTTCCACAGAATTTCAAGTTCCGCTTCCCGGGTCAACATGAATAGTAAAGTTGCAGAAAAACGCAGGCAGTCTGGTTAGACTTGTTTCTTTTGACACACGTCTTAATAAGGCCTACTATCCACAATGCTACACTCAACGACTGCATGCAAGTTCCTTAAAAATTATCATGATCTACGCTAACGTCACGTTGTTGCGCTGTAGACGGATAGTGTAGAAAACGCAATGCATGCGTTAAGACTGCTCCGAGCATGCGCCGACCGTCCACTGACGGAAAAATAATATTTATTACCCAACGTTACTACTTACTGTCGTTCCGTCATTATATTAATGCTTACGGCGAGGACTTTTAAGATGTTGTAGTTGAAAACTATTACAATTATCTAAATATAATGTCCATGTATATGTTTACTATGCAGGAGGCGACGATGGTTATCTAATGTTGGGCTATTTAGTCCTGTTCCTGGGTTTGCTTGGATCGCTTTATGTATACGTAAGTAATTAATTGTTACTATTTACTTACGCCAGAGGTGAAAATCGCGAAATCACGTACTTTTTAAGATAACGTTACAGTAATTAACTTTATTTACTACACAAAAGGTACACATTTCATTGTGAGAATTCGAAAATGCCCCACGGCGTTGCGCGACGTGGCGCTGCGCCTCAAGACGCGTCTCAGCGTAGCGCGACGTAGCACGACGCAGCGGTTTGTTTCGCCGGTGTGCAAGATCCTGCTAGCCCGCGCTGCATCTGCGCTTTGCGCGACGCTACGGGGCGCAGTGCAAAGCTGCCTTGGTGGTTTGCCTCCACCATTTCCGAATACCCGAATGGCAACGCTGCGTACTGCTGCGCCGCACGGCGTCTCACTGTCAGCAAATTTTACGTGGCCTCACGATGCGTCTTGCGATGTCGCGAAGCAATTCGCAACGCCGCGCGGCGCATCGTGGAACTGCTGGCATGAACCTTAGAAGCATTTAAAATTTTTGACAGTCAAAATTCGAAATCCTTTCTGTAAAAATAAACAGGGATTCTTGCACGCGCAGTAAGTGAGTATGTTGTTTTGTATGTATGGCCCATTTATTGCCTATCCAAAGCGAGAAAAACAGTTATTTTCACCCATATGTAGAGAAGCCATTATTGTAAACTATTAAGAAGTTTCATTTTTTATCATTGTAATTCTGGATCCTAATTACCTTTTTGTCTTCCAGATTGTTCACGGCAACGAGTTATCAGAAACTGTGCAAGCATTTCAGCAGCTGTATGCAGGAAAATGCCGTATGCAATGCCGGGTAAGAGCACAAGTAAATGCAGCAGCTCCGCAAGGCGCAAGCTCGTCCACGCCAAGCGCACTTGGGACTGATAAGGCTAAACCGCTCCCGAGTGGGACAGGTTCGCAAGTGCCTGGATTAAGTACGGTTGGGTCAAGCCAAAATGATGTACGTCGTCCTGAGGAGCTCGAGAGACCTAATACGTCATACGCATGCATTTGCGCTCCTTGTCCTTGTAAACGTATCGAGAGTATCCTTGGGTAAGTTCATTGATCATGTTTGTTGTTAGATGTACATAACGTCGAGTTCTATCAAACAATTGGTTTGGATACGTGTAGTACGTGTAGGTATACTCAATCCACGAAGGCACACCCTATCACACAAATTGACGTTGAACGGTTGCATCAATAAAGTTAAAGTTACGTAGTGGGGTACGACTTCGTGGATTGAGCTAATGGTAACTGCACCAGCAATGATCAGTAACAAATAGGTCCTTATAATAATGACAAATTGTACAATGATAAAATTAATAATCGTCTGCTTAATGTTCTGTTTTTTTAGGCCTCCAAGATACACTGGGAGCAGCATAAACAGAGCGGTTAGTTAAACGGCTTTCTGAGCCCGACTTTATGACCATTCGTCATCATCATACGAGTATTAGCCGTAAGATGTCCGCTGCTAGACAAAGGCCTTCCCCAAGGATCTCTAGAACGGCCAGTTTTGTGCTATATACTCGCATCCGTCGGCTTCCCCCGATCTTTACCAGGTCGCCAGTCCGCCTTGTGGAAGGCCTGCCTACACTTCGTTTTCTTTGACACGGTCGCCATTCTAAAACCGTTCCGACCCAACGGCCATCACAGTTCTTGAGGTTTTCAATTCGCTGAGCTATGTCGGTATGACTTTTTCTGCGGACTTTCTTATTTCTGATTCTACGTCGCAGAGAAACTCCAAGCATAGCCGAATAGTTTTACGGTGAAAACTGAGGACAAGCCTTGTACAGCCTGCAGGGTAATAATCATTAGTATATTTAAGGTTAAGTCATCAATAGAAAATCAAAAACCCTGTCAGACTGTACGTAAATTATTAGATACAGGACTAAAATAAACCCTAAGTTGCCTGAAACTCTACCCCTACATTCCCTAAGCCCCTACAGCCCTAACCTGTCATATATTCAAGATGTATACATAAAAAGATGATGACAGAATGTCGGAGCCGGTAGACCTTCTGTTACAAATCTTCATCGAGGTCGTGGTGTGTCAGCGGTTCGTAGTTGCGCGGTGCAATGTTCAGTTGGAAGTTGAACACGCCTTAGACGCGTTAGTCAATATTATCCACGACATCTACTTCTCATCCAACTGTCCTTCTATATCCTACTAATATTATAAATGTGAAAGTTTATACGAACTGGATGTTTCACTCACGCCTTGACGTTTGAACGGATTGTGAAAGTTTATATGGATGTTTAAATGTTTGTGTTTCAATCACGCCTAAACGTCTGAAGGATTTAGACAACATTTGGCACACATAATTTACCTACTTTTTATTCCGGAAAATTTTATAGTCCCTGCGGGAAACGAATTCTACGCGGACGGAGTCGCGGGCAAAGTTAGTTAGTGCCTGAGTGTAACTAGTTGTAGTAATGTCAAGAAAGAGAATTATGTCGGAATAAACAGACTTAATTGAAGTCGCAAATTTAAAAACAACAAAAACATAATTCTAGTCTCATTTAATTTTACTTGTTCGCATGAATAAATACAAATAACTCACCTCAATACATGTATAGTATACTATCTACAAAATAACTTTACTTAGATATTGCTATAAAATATCCAGGAAATCTCCCGGAATTTGAATCAAAATTCACTATACAAATCACACTTACACTCCCTGTCGAAAATGGCATCGTGAATTTACAGCTTGATGTAATGTTTCCAATCCACAAATTGATTTTATTTTACGTACATTAACGTAACCGTGCAATTTGTGTCAATTAGAGCAGCCGGGCGCGCCATCGTAGATTTACTAATGATTCGCAACCGCACGTTTCGCAAACTGTTTCATTTCGCAACCATTTCATTTGGTCAAACGCTTTTTTTTCTGAAACTGTAAATATCACAGGATTTTTATAAAACTAACATAACCTAACCTATAGGGTTCTACACGGTGGTCCTGAAATATTTACAGTTTCGGAAAAAAAGCGTTTGGCCAAATGAAACGGTTGCGAGATGAAACAGTTTGACAAACGTTTTTCGCCCAAATGGAAGGACACCTTTAAAAACACTATATGAATAATTCAAAAGTTGCAAAATTAAAACAAACTTTTATATGCGATTAGTATAACGCACCCTTCTAATTTTTATATATTGTATGACACTCGCACGTTTCTGACGAATCATATGAGACCCCGTTAATTAAAATCGCTTCGTAACCTAGTTTAGAAGCTACAGTAGTACCTACATCAAATTTTTGGTCACGTGTTAACCCTTAATAAGGCCCCAGCAATCTAACTACTATAACTACACATAAAATACATTATTCAAGTTAATTATGTATTGGGGACTAATTTTAGAACAAGTAAATTTTCACGTAAAGCAATCTTATTTAAACGTTATATCAAGGTACTAAGACTGATATTTCAACCAACCATATGTGGTTGATAAAAAGCCTCTGCCTTGATAAGGGTTAAAATCATTACGCTAGTTTTGGCTTCGCGCTGTCGGGTAAAAATACAAATAGTTACTTTTAAGTCCTCTCGGTAATACGTAGCGATTTAAACTTAGTTTTTCAATTGATTTATTTGATTGTTCAGCTTTCAGGTATAGTTGAGTACTTTAAATACTTATTTCCACCACTTGAAGCAAAAACTACGCGTCAAGTAAGTGTAAGTAAATTTTGAAATTGTTTGTAGGCATCCTGAATATTTAGCAAAATTCATATTTATATAACTAGGGTTCGGAATTTCATATAGACCTGTCCTCGATCGACCTGTTTCGTTTGCCTCACCACCAACGTTGCACCGTGTATACCTACTTATCGCCTTACCGTGTATAAAAACTTCGAACCCTACATAACACTATCTTTTCGCCCGCGACTTTGTCTGCGGAGAGCCAGTACTTTCGTAAGTTAAAATATAGCCTACCTATGTCCACCCTGCTATTCCATTCTAAATGTTGGTGAAAGAATTTTTGAAATCAGATGTGTAGTGTCGGAGATTACCCCTTACATGTACACAAACAAAAAAAAACAAATTTATTCACTGTACCTCTTTATAAAATTAGTATTAGGATCGGCAACGCGCATGTGATACTTCTGGTGTTGCAGGCGTCCCTAGTATGGCTACGGTAACCGCTACCATTAGGCGGGCCGTACGCTTGTTTGCTACCATCGTGGTCTATAGATAACACTTGCGACTTCGTTCTCGTAGAATTTGTAATTCGCCATCCCACAGGAACAGTGATTTTTTTTTTCGTAATAAAAGTTAGCCTTTGTGGTAATTTAGGATATGAGCTATCTCTATTCCAAATATCATCTAAATCCGTCCAATCGTTTCAGCGTGAAGAAATAACAAACATACTCTCATACACACAAACTTTCGCATTTATAATATTAGTGTGCTCAATACAGTATTTTTTATTACTTTAGGTTTCTACGTTTGGCTTAATGGTTGACTGGTAGAGAATACATGAAGTCCGGCATTTGTACTTTAATTTTATTTTTGTGCTAGAAAGGCATGTAATTAAATCAATCATTGCATTACACATGTGATGGTACTACTAATGGATGAATAATCATACGACGTCATATTTTATCAGCACATTTCGTAGGTACATATCACGCTTTCTAAGTACCCTTCGAAATGCAGTAGGTGTTTCCAAATACAGGTTGTTTGATAGTTTAAATCTAAGATTAAAGCACCTATTATGTACAGTGGTCCAGTGATGAACAATCCAATATAACTTCCGAGATTGATATACAATTAGATTAGATTGAAATTATTCGGGATTACCTCTATTAAAATAAAATGTTCGGTATTATGGGGGTATCGGCACCAGAGTTGAGGTCACGCACACAACATCATTTCGTGTATTGACAGCGAAATTTGTTCACATTCACTCCTTCGTTCATTCACTACCTTGTATGTAGCTGTGTGCGTCATCATTCACCTCAACGTCAACCATTCGTCTCCACGCGTCACCCGCCATTGACAGCACTGCCATGTTCGCTTAGGGGTCTCGTTGAGAAGTGCGTCTGTGTGAGTGCGACGTGTCGAACGTTTGTTCGTAGATTCTTTACTGCTTTAGCTATATTTATACTGTGTCACAACTCTCGTTCCAACACCTATACCAAGTTTTCAATAAAAAAAAAGGTTATTGCTCATCACTGGAGTCTTGCCCATAATAGGTGCTTTTATACCTTAAATAAAACCGGTCAAGTGCGAGTCGACTCGCGGACCGAGGGTTCCGTATTTAAGTCCATACTTCAAAAATATGAGTTTTTTGTACTTTAACTCGTATGCAATAAGGTCTATTTTGAGTTACCTAAATTTAACACAAATTTTCAAAGTTTTTTAGTCATTTTTCAAAAACTATAAAGTTTGAACACTTCGGTTAATTTTTCCCGTAAAATATAAGCAATTATTTATAAGTTCGGAATTTTCCAGATTTTTCGGTTCAAAAACTTTGGAGATAAGGGAGGGAACGGTCATTTTTTGATTTTTTTTGATTGTAAATCAAAAAGAACGTCACGAGAAAATATAAAAAAAAATAGTTTTGGAATGTGCAACCTAAGCCCTTTTATATGACCCCCCATTTGCTCACTTTCATCTTCAACCTCCCATTCTAGACCCCTTTTTAATTATTTATAAAATTAACTTCATATTTTTTTACTAAAAAAGATGCGAGCAAGCAAGTTATACAACTATGCCAAAACTCAAGTTGATAGCTTGTGTAGTTGCTGAGAAAAACTGCTGTGACATACATACAGACAGACAGACAGACAACGAAGTCTCACCATAAGGGTTCCTTTTTTTACTATTTTGGTACGGAACCCTAAAAATCAATTACCGCGTGTATAAGAGGTAATCACCTAAGAACGGATCGACCGTTTTGGCAGATTTTTTTTTGTTGTGTTCGTAACTGCTTTTTGTAAATGGAGAATCAATGTCAGAGCAAGTACTAGTCAGTTTAGTAAATCCTAACCAGTGCCGGATTAAGCCAGCGCGGGGCCTGTAACAAATTCTATCAAGGGGCCCTTGAATTGCTTTAGGTTATCAAGTTTATGGTATTAAATCATTTGTAGGTATAAATTGTATTCATTTTATAATAAATTACCCGACGTAGT
This sequence comes from Tortrix viridana, assembly GCA_963241965.1. Taxonomy (NCBI): domain Eukaryota; kingdom Metazoa; phylum Arthropoda; class Insecta; order Lepidoptera; family Tortricidae; genus Tortrix; species Tortrix viridana. Next base: position 8,404,733 of record OY725181.1, read on the forward strand.
TTTAGAGTTACCCCTTCCAGCACTTAAAAATTACTTGAAAAAGTCGTTGATGTCTAAAGCGTACTACAGGGTCGAGGACTATCTAACGGACAAAAATGCTTGGCCTAAACCAGAACATCTATATAATAGCTTACTACTCGTACATACCTCATAAAAATCATGAAAACGCTGTATCTTGTTTGGGGACACGGTTTATGTAGGAAGACATATATGTATAGTTAATTTTTTTCTCGTAATCATTCAGACATGTTTTCCTGCAAAACTACGCAGATATTTTATATTATTTTTACAGTTTATATAATGCTAGAATAAGTAGTATCATTGTCATAAGTATTAAAAAAATTACTGACTGTCAAGTTTCTTGCGGCGCTTCTTCTCAGCAGTGGTCTCCTCTTGGGAAGCGCTGGTAGATTTTGACGTATAAAAGTGCCCGTGCGGTCTACTTAGTGAATAAATATCTTTTATCTTTTTTTTTAAAATAAAACCTCGATCGATCGATAAAATCGATCTAAATAGATACTTTTTTACGGTCAGAAAGCGTTGGTGCGCGAGGCCTCCAAATGCGCGGGGCCCTAGCATTTCCTACTCTTGCTACGTGACTAATCCGCCACTGATCCTAACTTTCCATCTCTTTGACCAGCGATGGGGGTCAAATGAAAACTTCTCATTCGTCGAGCCGCCTGCAACAGCAGCTTCAGAAAAAAAAAGCGCTTTGTCGATTCGTGGAACAGACTCTACTAGACGTAAGTAAAGATTAAGAGCTGAGTCACATCTATCAGCACGAATCGATGCTGATAGATCTGATTCAGGCCTAAGTAAATAATTGCCAGCATACCGTAATGTAAGTCCTTTAATCTATTTATATAAAACTCTTCCACGACTGGCTTAATCACTGACAGACAACTCGCAGCCTAAACCGCTGGATATAGGGACTGGACATTTGGAGGGAATATTACTTACATTGCTAATTCAAGTTTTTTGTAATGAAATTATTTTTAAATTGCCGATCATATTGAGAATTGACAACATTTCATTTTTCTTACTATTGTAATTAAAATGTATTTTAGAAAGAGCATTAAAAATAATAAAACACGTATTTTCTTGTTATTCAAAAGCATGTTAATTTCTTATTAAAATATTGATTTGAAGTAAAAGTCATTCTTAAAGAGCGTATGTGACATGATATGCCTGAATCGTGTGTCAATCGTTGCCTATACTCGTATTTTGTACAGTCGGCATCATATATATTGCAGCAAACAAGGTGCTCACAAATATCTGAACACAACTCTATTGTCAAGGCGTTAGAGTGCATGTTCAGATATTTTTGACCACTCTGATATGTACAGATATATTTGATGGCGAACTGTACTTACCACTGGCGATAAAAGAAAACATTTTGACAACCAATAGGAGCGCTATTCCCAAATTATAAGTTTGATGTTATTTTACTCCTGTCCCTTTCTTTCAATTACGTACTGGCTGATGAATGAAAGATATACATTACAATGTTTCGCAATTGGGTAGGTAAAGTTTTTGGAAGAGGTGTAAATTTTTTTTTTTCGGTAGTCGTCATCCTAAAGATCAAGGAACTGCGGCTCTTTTATTTTTATTTCCTCTACTATTTTAGAAATATTTTTTTTAGTTATTAAGTTGACATTTGTGCACTTTAACGGCCGACAAGCTGTGTTGCCTTGGTTCTTAATGAAAAAGAAAAAAAAAACTGTCACTTCCACAGATATCTATCATTGTCAAGTCAAATCAAAGTAAACAAACATCTTTGTAATACTCCATTTCCAAAGTCCGTGTGGGATTGCTTGAATTCATTGCGTGTATACGATTCAAACGTGCTCTCATGGCTACCGAAAAGCAGGGCAAGAGTCGTCGTGATGCTGGGGCCACACTAACAGCGTTTCCTGTTAGTTTGGCCCCAGCATGAAAGGAAGAAATCGGTGTCGAAGAAGCAGTGCCAAAGGGGTCGAAAATAAATCGTAGTCCAAATATCGTGCAAAGGTCGTAGAGCAAAGCGGCAAAATCGAAAGTCCGGAGTTCGTTCTGAGGTCGTTAAAAATATTTCTAAAAACACTGATCACATGAAACGCAAGCAAACAGAAAAGAGCCGTTGAATTGAATAGTTTGTTTATTTTGATTTGACTTGACAATGATAGATATCTGTGGAAGTGACCGTTTTTTTTTCTTTTTCATTAAGTACGAAGGCAACACAGCTTGTCGGCCGTTAAAGAGCATAAATGTCAACTTAATAACTAAAAAAATATTTCTAAAATAGTAGAGGAAATAAAAATAAAAGAGCCGCAGTTCCTTGATCTTTAGGATGACGACTATCGAAAAAAAATATAATTTACACCTCTTCCAAAAACTTTACCTACCCAATTAGTTTTTGAGAATAACCCTCCAAATAGGACAAACACTGACGGATATTTTTACTTGCAGTCCGTGTTGTGCTTAATCCCCATAAACCAAGTGAAATTAACAACACTTGACGGGTTGAATAACGACAAGAGGCCCTACTTATTTATTGTATGATGTTTACTTTATTTTAAATCTTTTGTCCGGCGGTAAATTGGGCATCTAAGAAGGTCTGTTGGATAAAATTATACCCGTATGGTGAATGAAAAAACTAAAATGCAATATAATTTCGATACAGGCCAAAACTACACCAGACTCTCATTACGCGGATATATCCTACCCGAAATATTTGGCTTCAAAGTCCTTAACTTTCTGGAACAGGAGAGACACTTTTGTTTCTGTGACTGTGTATGACCCATTTATATCATTTTTTACTTTGATTAATCGTCGAACTTCAATGTTTTTGCCAATCGGAAATTTAATTATTTCATTAGCCTTTTCTTTTTTCTCCCGTGCAGGATATGATTTCCGGTCTTTCCGGTCTGCAAATATTCCCTAATATTTACTGAACTACTATAAAAAAAAACTAGGTTACAATATTTTGAAATCCTGGCAGTCAATTACTGTACGCGCATAACTTGAGAACGGCTCAACCGATTTGGCAAATTCTTTTTTGTTGTTTGTAATTGTCAGGGCAAGGTTTGTATGTAAATTATTTTGGTTAATTGCACCCGGGCGAAGCCAGGGCGGGCCGCTAATAATGTTATATAAAACAATGTAGTTTTCAATCTATAGGTGCATTATAATAAGTCTGTAGGAAAGTCGTGTCTGTATTTGCAGATTTAGGGGTAAAATTAAGTAAAGAGAATGGACTTCCCATCTCCAGTCTCCTTTTTTCGGTTTGCTGTTTTCTTTTATTAGTATTTCCTTAATGTTATGCCACGCTTTGTAGGTGCCGCTTTAGTGCTCGAAACCGAAAAACTCGAATCGGGCAAACCGAAATAAGGAGAAAATCACGCGATTTGTGTATTGTTCTCCATAACAAAAAAAAAACAATTTTATTTGATTTATTCTTAAAGTAACGCGGATATATAAAAAAAAGTATAAGGGTCATTCCACGAGCTTTTCCACCGCCGTCAGGCCCTTGATCGCATTAAAGTCGAAATTTCTGTAGCTTTGGGTGCCATTTTCGGTTATTTTATAGAGTGCCCTGACTTCTACAAAATAACTGAAAATGGCATCCAATTCTACAGAAATGTCAGCTTTAGAGCGATCAAGGGACTGACGGCGGTTGAAACGCTCGTGGAATCACCCATAATTACAACATTTACCGGCCTTCAATAGAGGCATGCGATGGTAGGTATACTCAGAATGTTAAAATATCACTGAACGAACCTAAATCTTAATGCATTTAGTAAGAAAATTGTATCCTGGAAACGGACATCTTTTCATAGCGATAAACAAGTTATACGTGAAGTCGCGAGCAACAGCTATTTATGTCCATCTCCAGGTTACACACTATCACTGGATTTACCAAATTTCACGTCGATCGGCCGAGGCTTGGATGCATGTAGACGGAAGAAACAAACACACTTTCACTTTCATTATAATTGTTTGGATTTTAATATTTAACACAATTTCTTCCTACAGTGACTCCAGAGAGTTCGAAGCCATCGTTAGCCGCAGGTAAATAGTTTAATCCATAGTGAATCAAATGTCTGCTGCCCCTAATATTGGGGTTGCGGAGAAACAATCCAGTGAATTGACATTATCCTTAAATTGTTAAGGTAAAGCCGGAAAAGAGGGGAAGAGCACGGCCAAAACCTGCTCCAAGTGCGTCGAGAAAGGACAGACGTGTATGAAGGAATGTCCTAAAGCCAAGAAATAAAACGTTACATTGTTTTTGGTGTTTCATTACATTGTTTCCTCAAATTATTAGGTCGGAGTGTTTTTCACTTCGCCTGTTCGGAAAGGGATCATAATAATTCCCTCGAAAAAGGGATCAAGGGAGTCTATTTCTGTTACGTATTATTATGATTTTAAGTATTTTTCACTTCGCATGCTCAAAAAGTGTGTCATATTAGGCTTATCAAGCGGGACTAAAGTGCCTAGTGTGTATTTAGTGCCTAGGGAAAATATGAATGGAACATTGGGTTCTTTTTTTGTTACATATACTAATTAAGTAATTTAACTCTTTTACCCTTAAACGTACATTTTTTATAAGAAAAAATCGAAAACTTCATAGAACGCATATATAGTACATATGATTTTTGTATTGATTTTTGAAAAAGATAAAACTTTTTTTTTCATATACTTTACGAGTTACAAGACGGCAATATATTTGCCGCTGTCCGTCTACGACACATCTAAGCAGTACAGTGACATTTGACAGCGTATTGGGGGAAGTGCGGGCGACTTAGATCGTCGAGAATAAAATAATGTAGATACGATTATTATAAGAAATAATTCATTTTATTTTATTTATTCTATGAAGTACCTATACAATACATTGTGTTTCCGTGCACTAATCACAAAAAGTCAAATCCGGGAATGCAATACTAAATGGGCATGTGGTGGCTAACGTTATCCAAAGTAGACACTTATGATATTGATAGCATTTGCTCAGTGATGGTCTTGTCACTTCAATATTGTGAACTGTGAACATTAGAGATTACCAAATCTAACTATCGACCATCACTATTGGGCAGTATAACCTAAGGAGTTGTCGTAATATGAAGGTCTCAATACCCTGCGGTCAATTTAAACGTTCCAATTAATGAATCCCAGATTAAAATCACATAATATAATTAATTCGTCAGTATGGGCCATCGCCGCGTCCACACTAGATAAGGATCGTGCTAATAAGTCCACTTTTACTGGGGGAGGCAAATATACTACACATATTGAAACTTTCCTAACACGATTATTAACCAGTAGCTGCAACGTTATCCATAAGCTCTGTACATCTCTTTCAAAACTATCAAGTCTCCACGAGGGAATCCCACGAGACACCGCCACCAGTGTTATCTGGAAATTGCAATATCGGCCCATCGTGTATGTGAAAAATTATATAGCGATCTTGGAGTGAAATTATATAGCGATCTTGGAGTGAAATTATATAGCGATCTTGGAGTGAAATTGGGTGAGAACATAACCCAATTATTATTCAATAACTGTTACTTAGGGCCACTTGCAGCAAAAAGATCAATCTAGATTTAACCTTAAGAGGATGGTGAGGGGACGCTGAAATCGCGTAGATGTCAAAAATATTCCATACAAATTTTGTTTCGGACGGTAGGTAACGTTTCTCACGCCCTAAATCAAGTCTGATTTCAACTATTTTTGAATATGTTGCAGTTAATATGTAATTGTACGTCTCCGTTTCTTTTTTTTTAATTATTTAAATAAATATTTTGTTGGAAAGGAGAACGTACATAATATCTACAATATTATTAAAAATTTGTATAAATCGGCTAGGTTTCAGAGGAGAGAAACATACCCCATTTTGTATGTAAATTTTCAGTTTCACAGGTACATATTTCCCCCAGGATATAACTTTATTATATGTATAGCATGAAAATATGTCCATGTTGTACTGTACTGGCCACTTGAAACTTATAAATAAATATGAGTGACAGCGTATTCTTAAGTGTCGATTTCCAATTAAGTATGAATAATTATTGTGTAGAAAATATGAATATAAACGAAATAACAAATATCAAAAGGGAGTTCTGTGTCAAGAGTGTTGGTTGCTGCACGTGTCGATTATTTTGTCGCGTTTTTTAGTGCCTCAGTGGTGTTGAAGAGCTCGGTGGAGTGGTTAGCGCGAGCGGCGGCCGACACTCTTGCCTCTGATCTCGGAGAATATAACACTCTAAATGTTTTATTAAACAACAAGGGAGAGAGTAATCTAGTACTTAATTTAATATGGATCAGCAAGACAATTTACAATAAAGCGACCCTTCAGTTGCCATCAAAAAACAAAAGCCCAGAGAGCCTATCTTTCTTTTTTACTACAAGCGTGGAGGTTGCATTTCGAATCCCTTTCAACTCGGCGCCGGTAGAGGGCGCTTCGTGTTGCTAACAGTTTGAATAACATTTTCAAGAACCGATCACATGTAACCTCAAACTTTGACATTGGCAGAATTGTCCTCATGGACAGATGCCATTTTAACAAAAAATTGAATTGAATTGCAATATCAAAAGTAATAACAATAAGACGGCAGTGTTGTAGAGAGATTACAGGTATATGTTTGTATCAGACAATCAAAATTGAACTTCTTTTTGGGGGTGCAATAAACGCGAGGAGTGCAGTGCATTTTAAGTGTATGCAAAATGCATTTGCAGTGCTTTTATTCGTCAGTGGTGAAATATGCATCAGATTCAAGAACATTATCTGAGCAAATGACACTGGAATGATTTGGTTTGTAAATAAAATACTTGCTACCTTTGTTCAGTTTTCCTCCCATATTTACGTTTTAATGCATTTTAGCGCAAACTGTAGTTCTGCAATTTTTCAGAAGACAAAATTATCTATGGGCGGTACTTTTTCATTATACCGTACTTCTGGTTCAAATTTCGCAATGGCGACAGGCAGATCCGTAATCAGCAGGGTCAAAACACTGAAAACGTTGTCACCCTAATTGTTACATGATTTGCTTCTTGCATTCTACTTCTTCAAAAATGATCTTACTCTATAACTATGTTGTTGTCACGTCCTTTCGCCTTTTTCTTTCTAACGCACGTGAGAGAAATATATGGGAATACTTGACAATAGTTGTCAATCATTTATGATATTTATTGAAAATTAAAGGTTTAAATAAATTCTTTACACTTTTTCTCGTGTTATCTTGCATAAATAAAATTAATTTACTGGTGGTAAGTCGCACCATTTTTTTCGAGTCATTAGTCATTAGGGTATCATGTCGGCACTTTTTGATGACACACTTCGGCATCCTTACGGCTTTGCGAACAAGAGACGACTAAGGTAAGAAGTGTGCTTAAACCGCCATTAAGCACAATTATGTCGTCCCGCGTTTTGCGAGTTGATGCGAAGTCCTCAAAATTTTGAAAAGTTGAGATATCTCGTTTTCGGTGCGACTTTTACTAAACATGATTTATCATATTTTGGACACTCCTGAGTTGAGCTATCTAGCCCTGTGAGGTTGGCCACTATTTCCCGGACACCCTGTATGATGCTGCGTACCTATCGATATTTCTAGTTTATTTTACTAAAAACGTGTGAACATCACTTATTAATCTGAACTTATATCGCCTTTTTATCACATTGTTCTCTGTATACACAAAGTTACTCTATGACTCTGAATGTCTATGGTTCTACGTCAACTCTCATGTCGATTCGTCATCACTAGTGCACTCTTAGGGCCGTATTAATAAACTCATCTCAACTGTGATCCCCGTCTCAAGATACGTCAAAGTAAACGTCAATCCATAGAAAACTGTCATTTTTGACGCATCTTGTGACGGGGATCAGAGTTGAGATGAGTTTATTAATACGGCCCTTAATGCAATCAAAACGACCAAAATGTGAGAAACTATCATTATCAATGACTTAAATTCCTGAGTGCGTTAACGAATCACAATGCTAAAACGTTTGGGTGGTCGAGGCAGCTTACGTATCGAGTTGCCTCAGCTCGAAAGGAAAAATTAAAAACATGCCACGAGGAGGTAACTATACTATTCTCAACAATAAAAGTAGCTTTTTCCACAATTAACGATTACAGCTGCAGTGCGTATAAATTGCCTCACAAAATAATTCAGCGAGTATCTATAGCAAGGCCTATTACATTGCCTACTTACTACATTACCAGGTTCGTATTTTTTTGCGCCTGTTAGAAAAACTACGGCTCATATTTATTTCTAGGTAAAATACTTTGAAAATGTTGTGCCTAAAAATGTCTACACAAGTTTGCCCAATTTTGAATCACCATCAGCCGAAAGACGCCCTCTGCTGAACATAGAACTTCCCCAAGGATCTCCACGACGGTCTTTTTTGTGCTAATCGCATCCATCGGTTTCCCGCGATCTTTATTAGATCGTCGACATACCTTGTGGGAGGCCTACCAACACATGGCCCTTATAGGAAGGCTAAGATCACCATTAGTAATAAAAAGGGCTATGCTCGGAGTCTGTCTGCGAGATCGAGTCAGGAATGAGGAGATCCGCAAGAGAACCAAGTTACTGATATAGCTCAGCGAATTGTAAACCTCAATTTTATATTAACTTTTCTATCTTTAGTATTAATGAATAATCATGAACCATTAATACAGAATAGACATAGGTTCTTGTTTTATTAGGCCACCAGCACCAAACTTATTTGGTAAAGTCAGAAATCTGTTCTGTGAGTTGAGACATTGCTGATTTAGGCTGCCTTTCCATAGAAGCGGAGACGAGCGGTGCGGAGAGGAGCTGTGTAGGAATCAACCAATCGCATTGGTAGTAATCCACATCTCGTCTCCGCTTGAATGTTTCCATTGAAGCGGAGCGGAGACGAGATGTGGATTACAACCAATGTGATTGGGCGATTCCTACACAGCTCCTCTCCGCACCGCTCATCTCCGCTTATATGGAAAGGCAGCCTTAGATCATCGTCCACCGTAGTTCATGCGAACATACACACAGCGATGTAATAACTGATAGGGAGGGCTACATAGCCCTATCAGTTATTACATCGCTGTGAGTCTTACATAAGTTATTTCTTTTCAGAGCGGTGTCCCTTTTTAATTTGTGCAAGAACGCTTTTATTTTTGTTCATTGCGTCATTTATTTTGGTAAGTGATTTGCGAAAGCCGTGTGATTCTTTAGTAATTCACTTTTTAATACGATGAATGAATTATTAGAATAATATGAATTATATAGAGTTTAAATTGTCCCCTTATAAATTTTCGTTAGTTGTCCATGCGCGGGCGGTTGAAACGCTCGGAGAATGTCCGATCTAATCCTCAATCAAGTAACAATGTCCATAATTCCAAGATAATTTTAAAATAAAACCATAACTTCTTTCAGAGCCACTGAAGCATTATTCATTTTTCATTCAACAACATTGACCTTACGTACGTATTGAAAAAAAAAATGCTTAACGTTATGGTGCCATGTTATCTCAAATGTTGGCACAGATATTTTAGGTTGAGATGTCCTACATCTCGCAAATATTAAATTTACATTTTGTGTGTTTTTGCCTATGCTAACCTGAGATAGCCGAATGATCCAGGGAATTCTGGATTCGGCCGATTGTTCGGAACCCTTGTCGCGCGAGCCTGACTCCCAATTTTAATTGTTTTTTTTTTATAGTTATACGAATAAAAATGCTAGTTATAGTCCGCTTCGAATGTAAATATTAAAATTCAAAAGAAAAAAAGTAAATGAAACGGAAAAAGTAAGAAATTGTTAACTATTGAAAAATAACCTGTATGTTTCAGTTCGTTCCTTTGGGTGACCCTCGTGACAGATGTCGCGAAGGTAGCTTGCAGAGCGGTAACCTACTCTCAAAATGTTTATGCACTATTTACAGAGTACTTTTGAGGTACGTACACAGGACACGACATAAACGGACTGTTTGCATTTAAAAAAAATGTAGTCCTTAAATAATTATTGGTAACTAGCGATCCGCCCCGGCTTCGCACAGGTAGCTATAATGTTCATGATTTAGAACTTTCCTAGATAATCCCTCTATATATTGGTGAAAACCAAATGAAGTCCGTTGCGTCGTCGCTCAAGTCGAAACCGAATCTTCATCGATTTCTAAACAAAATAAAAAAATAAACAAAAGATTTACTCAAAAATACAACATAAATAAATAAAAAACCGGTCCATTGCTGGGGTTGGGGAACTTGCAGTCTTGGCGTAGTAGGCCAACGCTCTACCCTTTAGTCTAATCAGACGGCGGCACCGCATTACGTACCATATTGCGCGGGCAAATGTTTATGCCGGAAAATACGGGAAATACTAATTTTCCCAGATATGCGACCTAGCAAGATCGATTTTTCGGCCGCGTAAACCCCTACATTGCAAATTTCATCGAAATCGGTAGAGCCGTTTTCGAGAACATGAGTACAAAATATCATCATCATCATCATCATTATCAGACAGGACAAAGGCCTTCCCCAAGGTTTTCAACAACGATCGGTCCTCTGCTGCTGTCATCCAGCTAGATAATAATACACCTGTTTTAGGGTTCCATACCTCAAAAGGAAAAAAGGAACCATTATAGGATCACTTCGTTGTCTGTCTGTCAAGACCCTTTTTCTCAGGAACGTGTGGAGGTATCAAATTGAAGTTCATATCAAATACTCAGGTCAACGCGATCAAAAGACACGGCCGTTTATGCCGCATATTCAAGGGAATCTCAAGGGAATCAAAACCTTGGTCAAAATGTTGATTTAGAATCATGAAATGAAATGAAAGCAAGAAGCAATGTCTTAACCTTTTGAACGCCCCAGTCGGCTCTGGCCGTCAACGGAAAGTCGTGCCACTGACGCCACGACGGCTACAGCCGACACACGGTTCAACATCAAAATCAAGTTTAATAAAAAACTTTACAAGAAAATTGATGGAGTTTTATAATTGCTTTGCAAGTCTATATTAGTCTAAACCTAAAATACATTGGTTATAATAGCAGAATTATGAATAAATCAACTTTCTGTGAGACTGTGATTTAATGCAGTAATTGTCAGTGCTTACTACGCCAACGACGGCTCCAGCCGGCACATAGTGTTGTGACCGCCCGCTGCGTTTTATGTTTGGAAAAGTGTAAGAATAACTATTACAGAGTCATTTATCCATGATAAATTATTAAACTACATAATCCAAATTTATCATAAATTACGTAAATATTATATAACAATGGTACCCCATTTACTCTGCACGCAGTAATGGTACAATAATAGTCCTCCATTTAGTTAATAATAACAATCGACAAACTGGTTTTGCACACCTCACGTAAACAAGTGCTTATCAGTGTCCTATGCGCCCCCGTCGGCTGTGGACGCTAATCTGTGACGTCAGAGGCGCGACATCATCTTGAATAGTGTTGTACAGTGTCGACGAAATGTGAGAGAGGTCTTATCGTACGAAGGAGTTGCTGCGAATTTTACTAGGTGTTGATAACGCCGACGATGAAATTCCAGAATTTGAATCGGAACAAGTTGAAATAGATTATTTCGAGGGAAGTCTTTAAATTTTAACTAAATATATATATATATATATATTATTATATATAATGTAATATTATTAACTAAGCATATGAAAATTCATTTTATTTAAAATCAATAGGTAATCGAAAATGGACCAGCCAATGCTATATTATTAATAATTCTAGTACCTTTACGAAATAATTTCTAGGGCCATAAAACTTCTTTATCTCTCGCTTACACTTACGGGGCGGGCTTATGGAGCAAACTAAGTACTAATAATAACACTATTCTTTGTACAAAATCTGCCTCAAAATTCGCTAACAAAGGTCGGTCAGGTAAAATCGCGGTTTAAACTAATAATTATTAACAGTTGAGCTCATAATCAGGGTACTTTTAACTGTTGCCGCTATTGCTCCCGCGGTTTTTCCCGTTTATTGATACGGGCAATTCTTAAGACGTTCAGACGAGCAACATTTTTACGGAAATGTGTGGCAAAACTCATCGTTCATCATAAATCATTACACTTAAAAAACGCAATTTTATTTGGACTTTAATATTATTAAGATTCTTACTCAAAGATATCGATATGCAAGTTAATGCCTTACACAGTTTCTCAACTCTAGTATTATTACAATTTCCATTGCCTGTGACGCCCGTGTCGGCCAGAGCCGTCAATACGTGACGTCATCACCTCGTAAAAAAGCAAGTAGTGTTGTGACTCTGTTACTAAATTAAAGTGCATGTCGTGCGAACATTTTGGTGTTTTCATACTTTATTGTGGGTTTATAATGTTAATAATATATGAAAATATAATAACATTTTAGTTAAATATTTGTTAAAGTTTTCCGATACTCAAATACACATACATTACATAGAGTCAATTATGGTATCGATATCTCGTTTTGGAATCACTACGTTTTTCGAGAACGACTTGTACGTTTTTGTTGTGGCGTCCGGTAGGCAGCGTTTTGTTTCGCAGCTTGGCGTTCAAAAGGTTAAAGCACAAGTAAAAGGAAAAAATTCGAAATCCGTTAATTTTTAGTTACATCACATAAAAAATAAAATCCAGTATAAACTGACCCGCACTGAGTATGCACTCTCGTACTTATCTTTTGATTGCGTTGACTTAGAAGTTTGATTTCTTCACAGCTCCAAAGGAAAACTCTGAAAGAGAGTGAAAAATCTTCGAGACTCGATTCCCGTGATATATGAACTATTTACATAGGTACCTACAAGTATGTGCGGAACCCTTGTTGCACGAGTCCGACACGCACTTGACCGGCTTTTTTTCTTTTTACTTTAGCTATCGTTTTAATCAAAGAAGATGCTACTACTTAATCTTATGTATGATGCACTACGGCGTAGGTAAATGTTTATAAAATTGAAACGTGTTGGTGGGTTAAAAGCATTATACTTACCTCTCAAACAAACACCTGTATTATTAGAACTTACTAGAAATTTTCGTATTATTAAAAAGATTGCGACGAATTAAAAACGTCCCCCTTATCATGTTATATTAAAAATACGTTAGTTTAATAGAAAATTCAATTACTTTCTGCGATGAGTATGCCAAAGGACGTACGGCGCGATCTATACATACTTACTTAGTAAGATGAAAATTATCATGTAAGTAGGTTTAGTCTAGGTCATAAATATGTGTACATTTTAGTACCTTGTCTATAGACACTACGAACTACACTACTAACTATATATAGTTATAGCCGTTAATGTTTAAACTGCCATATATGAATGTCACAGCGATTTAAGTAATAAGGTATTAAACGTGTACACATATTTATGACTTTGACTGTATATAGACAAGGAAATTAAGATAAATTCGGTTAAAAGATTTATGTCGAATTTTACCAACAACTTAACATACGATTGGGCTGTTAACAGCTGTCTAAATGTATGAACTAGCAGTCGATTAAAATTTACACAATTCATATCAACTGATAAGTAATTTGGTCGGTAATTCTCCGAACGTTTCAACCGCCCGTGTCGTCCTTCTAATTAACGAGTCACCGAAATTGTTAATTATATCACAAAATTTCATATAGAACCAAATGCTAAACTATAGATAATACAGGCCTGTGCTGGAAATAAGCTTTAAAATTGACGTTAGTGGTCTATATAGCCAATAATTAGATGACGCGTTAATTAGAAGTACGACGGGCGGTTGAAACGCTCGGAGAATGACCGTGGTCATTCTCACGAGCGTTTCAGCCGCCGTCACAACCGTGGTCGCATTATTGACGGCTTCGGGCTTCCCTGTAGATTCGAATGTCATTTGCGGCATTTCTGTAGGATTCAAAGCTGCCGCTTACAATTCTTATCAAAAGCTTTTCTTTCGAATATCATCAATTTTGTAGCCACGGCTGTGACGGACGATTGAAACGATATGAGAATTACCCAATTACTTATGTTTTTTTTTAATCTTGACGAAAATGTAAAGTTTCTTAGTTAAGTTTTTTTTTTACAGTGTTGCTGTAAAGTTAACAGAAATCCTTGATGCGATGGTTGCATTTATTGTGAAAACGTTGTATGAAACTAAGTTGATGGTAAGCTAATAAAAATAATATTATCGCACCTCTATTGCAACAACGATACATTAGAATAGATAATACAGGTAAAAACTCTATTGATGTAAAAACACGACATTTTTGAATTTATGTCATTGTTGCAAATAACGGCCTATATTTAAAAAAAATACGAAAATGTACCTTTAAAAAATATTTTTGTCAAAAAAGACAGTTTTGCCACTTGAAATGTGTCTTAACTTTTTTGAACTAGATTAAACGCCCGTTGTTTGGTTGGCACCTTCTTTAATAATATCTTCATTTAAGACTCTTTCATTGACAATGTATGTGGTTTAGTTAAGATTATCATCTTATGAATTTGAAGGCAAAAAAAACCTTCCCTCTTAATCAATTATTCCTTCTTTTTTAGATTTACAAGATCTTAGGAAAAGCCGATGGAAGTGACTTGTGCTCAGTGTGTTCAGATGTAAGATTGCTAATTTTAGTATTCAAAATAAATCCAGTAGAGTGTAATCTAGTAGGTAAGTAAATTATTTACATAGGTTTTCTAATACAATTTGTTAAGCAGCGTCCTCACTGAGAGCATTCTTACCCGAGCATTTATAACGAGCAAATATTTCAATAAATTGTAAGCTTTGTACGCTCTGCTCAACGTCCACACCACTCGAATATTTGACGCAGAATGCTGATTACACGCGAATGCTCTCAGTGGGGACGCTCCTTTAGAGGTCAGGTGGAATTCAATCATCAATCAAGGAATCAAAATTAAACCATTAATTCAGGTAAGCTAATGACTTTTTAATGAAAAATCCGAAACACGCACAACAAAGCAACGTAAGCGTAAGGGCGCGTTCATGAGCATCGTCAAATCTTGTGGCTATTTAATAGAAATTAAAACCAACATAGCAGAACCGGCCAACCCAAACCCCATTTGTTAGGACTGTCCAAAATATAGTATTTTTGCGTACTATATATTTTTTCAACAGTATATAGTACGCAGAGCCAAAATATAGTACAATACATATTATAGTACGGTTGGCAACCCTACTCGGAGCGTTCGCGTGACGCGCTCGCGCTTTCTGCAATTACGTTGCAATTGAACGTGCCGCATTCGTTTATCACTATTATTTTTATAGCGTTTATTTATTAGAGTTAGTTAGTTTTAGTATCCTTTGAAATTCAGAAGGTGTTTCCAAATACAGGTATTTTATAATTTAAAACCTAAGATAAAAGCACCTATTATGGACAGCGGTCTAGTGATAAACAATCCAATATTAATATAAGCTTCCGAGCTTGATATACAATTAGATTAGATTGAAATTATTCGGGATTACCTCTATTAGAATAAAATGTTCGGTATTTTAGGTAGGTATCGGCACCAGAGTTGAGGTCATGCACACAACATCATACTATTGATAGCGAAATTTTGTTCACATTCACTCGTTCGTTCATTCACTACCTTTGTTGCATGTAGCTGTGTGCGTAATCATTCACTTCAACCACAGTATAAATATAGCTAAAGCAGTAAAGAAACTACGAACAAACGTTCGAAACGTTGCACTCACACAGACGCACGTCTCAACCATTCGTCTCCACGCGTCACCCGCCATTGACAGCACTGCAATGTTCGCTTAGGGGTCTCGTTGAGACGTGCGTCTGTGTGAGTGCGACGTGTCGAACGTTTGTTCGTAGATTCTTTACTGCTTTAGCTATATTTATACTGTGCCACAACTCTCGTTCCAACACCTATACCAAGTTTTCAATGAGAAAAATGTTATTGCTCACCACTGGAGCCTTGTCCATAATAGGTGCTTTTATACCTAAAATAAAAGGTTGTCACCTGAGAACGGCTCGACCGTTTTGGCCGATTTTTTTTGTGGTGTTTGTAACTGTTTTTTGTAAATGGAGAATCAGTTTCAGTGCAAGTACTAGTCAATTTAGGAAATCCTAATTTTATATCTCTTTGACCAGCGATCGGGGTCTAATAAAAACTTCGCACTCGTCGAGCCGCCTGAAACAGCTGTTTTAGAAAAAAGAAAAAGCGATTTGTCGATTTGTGGAACAGACCCTACAAGACGTAAGTAAAGACTAAGGCCTGAGTCACATCTATCAGCATGAATCGATGCTGATAGATGTGATTCAGGCCTAAGTAAATAATTGCCAGCATACCGTAATGTAAGTCCCTTAATCTATTCATATAAAACTCTTCCACGATTGGCTCAATCACTGACAGACAACTCCCAGCCTAAACCGTTGGACCTAGGGACTTAAAATTTGGAGGGAAATTTACTCACATTGCTAATTTTTTTTTTTGTAATGAAGTTATTTTTACGTTGTCGATCTTATTGAGAATTTAATTTAATTTTTATTACCATTGTGCTTAAAATGCATTTTAGAAAGAACAAATAATAAAATACGTAGTTTTTGTTTTTCGAAAATATGTTGATTTCTTATAAAGATATTAACTTGAAGTAAAAGTCATTCTAAAAGAACGTATGTAACATGATGCCTTACAAGAGGCCTTACTTATTTATTGTATGTTGTTTACTTCATTTTAAATCTTTTTTCCAGCGTTATTTGATTAAAATTATATCCGTATGGTAAATTAAAAAGACGGTTTACTAATGATTCGCAACCGCACGTTTCGCAAACTATTTCGTTTCGCAACCGTTTCATTTCGCCAAACGCTTTTTTTTCTGAAACTGTAAATATTTCAGGATTTTTATAAAACTAACCTAACTTAACCTATAGGATTCTATACGATGGCTCTGAAATAAAGCCTGACGTATTTACAGTTTCGGAAAAAAAAGCGTTTGACCAAATGAAACGGTTGCGAAATGAAACAGTTTGGCAAACGTTTCAAAGACTAAGCAAGAATAAGCAATTAAGCAAAGCAAAAAATAAGTAAAGGGTCATCTCCCCATCTCCAGTCTCCTAGTTTCAATTTGCGGTTTTTTTATTATTATTTCCTTAATGTTATACCACACTTTGTTCAAAGACACATGGTGCCCGCTGGGTGCTCGAAACCGAAAAACTCGAATCGAGCAAACCGAAATAAGGAGAAAATCACGAGATATGTATATTCTCTAGGTTAGCTGGAAGAGATCCCTTATAAGGATAAGCTCGCCTTTGTACATTTTATTTTATGATTCTTCATTGTTAATCTGTTATCTGTGCAATAAAGAGTTTACATACATACTCGTACATACATATTGTTCTCCATACCAAAAAATCAGTTTTATTTGATTTACTCTTAAAGTAACGGGGATACAAAAAAAAATTACATGTACATTTACCGGCCTTCATTTAGAGGAAGAGAAACTTATATTTTGGTACCTATGTTAAACCTTTCCTATAGAGACGCACCACACTGTGCGCACGCCAAATAATGACTTTTATAGGCAAATTTTTGATACCTTGGGTTACATTATTGTTATTTTCATAGGTGTTTCTATTTTTTTTTGTAAATAAAAATACAGCGCATGTAACTTGCTGATAATATAGCTTTCTATAGCTGAAATAATTTTTAAAATCAGTTAAGTAGTTTTGAGTTTATCCCATTACCTAGGTGCAAACAAAAAAATTAAACAAACGAACAAATACATTACACAAAACGAACACATACATACAAACGAACAAATAGAGACAAAAAAACTTTCCTCTTTATAATACTAGTATAGATGTAAACACTGTTTACAATACGATACAATAATTCTTTATTGAACACCACATACAGCAAGAACAAGAAATACCTAAGACAAAACGACTGAACGAACCTTAAAACTTAAAGCATAATTGGCAAGGAGATGTAAGGAGATGTATGTGTCTTGTCAGTTTGGCGGGTTAACTTGGCATAATTACTTGTTATGTACGCTTTGAAATAATAAGTTAACAAAAAAGAACATCTTTTCATCCCAGAAATGTTGAAAGTTTACAAAGGAAATATCGATAAACAAGTTATACGCGAAACCGCGAGCAACAGCTATGTCCATCAGTCTCCAGGTTACATACTATCACTGGATGTATCAAATTTCACGCCGATTGGCTGAGGCTTGGATGCATGTAGACAGAAGAAACAAATACACTTTCACATTCATAACCATCATATCAGCCGAAAGACGTCCACTGCTGGACATAGGCATAATATTGGTATGGATTTGAATATTTAACACAATTTCTTTCAACAGCGACCTCAGAGTGTCCAATGCCATCGTCAGCCGCCGGTAAATAGTTTAATCCATAATTGATCAAATGTCTGCTACCCCTTATATTGGGGTTGCGGAGAAACAATCCAGTGAATTAACATGATCCTTAAATTGTTAAGGTAAAGCATCTCCCGGAATGGCGGGGAAGAGCACTTCCAAAACCTGCTCCAAGTGCGTCGAGAAAGGACATACGTGTATGAAGGAATGTCCTATAGCCAAGAAATAAAACGTTACATTGTTTTTGGTGTTTCATTACGTTGTTTCCTCACTTATGCTCAAAAAGTGGATATCAATCGAGTCATTTTTGTTGACAGTGGCATTATCATCTTTACAAATTCGTATAGTCTTTATTTTTGAACTGAGCTTATCCACTTAAAGAAGACAGTTTCATTGAGTGGTTAACGGCAAAATTACATACCGAGTAGGTATGCAGTAAAAAGCAGATTATAACTGCCAAGAACGTTTAATAGATTATTGACTCTTCTTTCTCGGACAGTAGATTTAAAATACCCTAAAGGAATAATAGCATTTATATCTCTTTTTCCATATCGCTACCGTGCGACACTCAACAGAAACGCACTTCATAGAAAAAGAACTAAAAGTAGGTACGTAATACTTTTTATCAATGAATTATGGGCTCTTTGGCCTTTTCATAAGATTATAAATGCTTTAAAAGATAAAGTTGCTTCACGCGTAAGTACTTAGCAGAATGTTGGATTTCGTATTTTTATAATTTTAATTAGGGTAGTATATGCACTTTCATAGCCTTTACACCTTCCCATCTTCCATCCCTATCGAACATGTGCACTAATGCTAGGCCATCCTTATCTACGGCCGTCGCATATGAACTTTTTGATGTCAAACCACTCTTCGTTAAACAGCCTTATTGCGAGCATCCAACGTAACTCGTGTCGTGTGTGTGGCAATTATTTAAGAACTTTTAAGCAAAGGACAGCAATCTAATGGTGCAGTGACGTGATCTTGCGTCTCCTAGAGCTGTTGACGAGCTGTCCGGGTTCGATTCCGGGCAAGCAAGGAAATTCAGGTGAGTGCGCATGTTCACATCCTTCTCCCTTCTTTCATCGACCTTACTTATTTCCTTACAAACTATAAAGCCGATGCAAGTGATTTGTTTCCTTTGTGTTTAGCTATCTCCCTATTTATGATAAATTTTCTAAACCAAAAATAAACATACAGTCCACTATTGTAAACCTCGTGCCTAGGCCGCTCAGTTAAAAAAATAAAGATATACCATTGGCGACTGTAATTCGATCTTAGTTCTGGTTAAGGGGATGGAAAGCGGCTTAGGTACAGGTCGCCTGGGATAGTTAGTAGGTGTGAACCAAGGAAATCCTTTCTAGTATGTTCCTACATTGCCCCTGTCGGCCCATTGATCACTTTATGGAGAAAGCACAAATCCAATATTCATCGTCGATCGTATATTATTATATTAAACTTAATAAGACGAGAGTTGTAAAGATTTATATGAGAATAGCCGCAGTTACTGAATACGAGATATCTTGTGAAGGCTCTCTGTATGCTCTCTATTCGCTGGAATGGAAGTGGACGGTATATTAAGGGTTCCATACCACGGAGACGGTTTCTAAATGGCTGCGTACTAGAGAATTATACAGGATTATTTTTGTTTGTGCCAATTTAAAACCGAGAAACGACCCTTCAAAAATTCGAAAATAGGGTTTTTTGTTGAATTTGAAGGGTTGTTTCTCAGAAACTGCCCAGCAGGATCGGATGGCATTTTTTAAAAACATATTATTGTGGTACCTATCGATATTTCTAGTGTATTTTACTAAAAACGTCTGAACATCACTTATTCATCTGAACTTATGTCGCCTTTTTATCACATTGTTCTCTGTATACACAAAGTTACTCTATGGTTCTGAATGTCTATGGTTCTACGTCAACTCTCATGTCGATTTGTCATCACTAGTGCACTCTAATGCAATCAAAACGACCAAAATGTGAGAAACTGTCATTATCAACGACTTAAATTCCTGAGTGCGTTAACGAATCACAATGCTAAAACGTTTGAGCGGTCGAGGCAGCTTACGTATCGAGTTGCCTCAGCTCGAAAGGAAAAATTAAAAATATGCCACCAGGAGGTAACTATACTATTCTCAACAATAAAACTATTTTTTTCCCGAAATTAACGATTACAGCTGCAGTGCGTATGAATGCCACACAAAATATTTAAGCGATTACCTATAGCAACGCAATTTTGCTCGCTTTACAATGTTTATTTGTTCACATTTGCCAAAAAAAGTTGCCTACCTACTACATTACAGGTTCGTATTTTTTTGCGCCTGTTAGAAAAGTACTGCTTATATTTATTTCTAAGTGAAAACATCTTGAAAAAGCTGTGCCTAAAAATTTCTGCACAAATTTGCCCAATTTTGTATCATCATCAGCTGAAAGACACCCTCTGTGAACATAAACCTTCCCTAAGGATCTTCACGACAGTCTTTTTTGTTCTACTCGCATCCATCGGTTTCCCGCGATCTTTACCAGATTGTCGATCTACCTTGTGGGAGGCCTACCAACACATGGCCCTTATAGGAAGGCTAAGATCACCATTAGTAATAAAAAGGGCTATGCTCGCAGTCTGTCTGCGAGATCGAATCAAAAATGAGGAGATTCGCAGGAGAACCAAGTTACCGATATAGCTCAGCGAATTGTAAACCTCAATTTTATAATAAACTTTCGTATCTTTGGTATTAATGACTTTATGACCCATTAATACAAAATAGACTTAGGTTCTTGTTTTATTAAGCCACATAGATTTTACCTAAGATCATCGCAGACCTTAGTTGATGCGAACATATTCGGTATTTTAATCAAACTACACGTGAATCAAATTCGTCTACGTGTTTGTAACAGCGATGAAATAACTAATAGACTATGTTTTTTCTTTTCAGAGCGGTGTCCCTTTTTAACTCGTGCAAGAACCCTTTTATTTTTGTTCATTGCGTCAATTATTTTGGTAAGTAATTTGAGCCAGCCGTGTGATTTTTTAGTAACTCACTTTTTAATACGGCGAATGAATTATTAATCGGCGAGTTTAAATTATCCCCTCATAAGGTAAACAACATTTTAAGGGCGTGCATTTTTAAATAGGTAGCTTGTTACGACTTAAAATTCGATCAACTGTACGTCTATGGTAGACTTTTACCCTATTCTCTATGCTCGTGCTGTGTATTTGGGAACGTGTCGTAATGTTTTTACACCGAACGTTAAAATCAAAAGTAGCTTAAGGGTGGACATAGTACCAAGGTATAGGTGTCAAGTCTTGTTTTGCCTATCCATTAGCATAATAAACATTTTTAGGGTTCCGTACCGAAAGGGTGCCAATGGGACCCTATTCCTAACCCTAAGCCGTCCATCCTTCTGTCGTCTAATGCTGAAAGAATAATACATTTAAATGCAGGATATCCCAGAACATAACGAAAAAATTAAGGTATTAGATATCCCCTATTATGCCGGTCCAGGATATACGTATCTTTAACTTTTCAATGTGTCAATTAGACTACCTTGCGGTACACCTGTGGTTCTCTTTGTTAAATGAGTATTGGCTACCTTTAATTAGAGTTTCTGAAACTTGATGTAGAATCTAACCCTCAATTTCGTAGCAATGTAGGAATTACAAGACAGTTTTAACACTTTTGGAATAAAACCATACTTTCGAAGCATTACTCGTTTTTCATTCAAAAACAGTGATCCTTCGTAACTATTGAAAAAAAATCCTTAACGCTATAGTGGCATGTTATCTCAATTGTTGGTGCAGTTATTTTAGATTGAGATGTCCTAATTCTCGCAAATATTAAATTAACAGTTTGTGTGTTTTCGCCTATGCTAACCTGATATAGCCGAAGTACCCAAGGAATTCTGGATTGAGCCGATTGTTCGGAACCCTTGTCGCGCGAGCCTGACATCCAGTTTTAATTGTTTTTTTATAGTTATACGAATAAACATGCCAGTTATAGTCCGCTTCGAATGTAGATATTAAAATTAAACAGAAAAATAGTAAATGAAACGGAAAATTTATGAAATAGTTAACTATTTAAAAATATAAAATTAACCCGTATGTTTCAGCTCGTTCCTTTGGGTGACCCTCGTGATAGATGTGGTGAAGATAGCTTGCAGAGTTGTGACCTACTCTCAAAATATTTCTGCACTATTTACGGAGTACTTTTGAGGTACATAGGTACACAAGACACGACTTAAACGGACCGTTCGCATTTAAAAAAATGTAGTCCATAAATAATTATTGGTAACTAACGATCCGCCCCGGCTTTGCACCCCAAATTATAACCTTCCTAGATAATCCCTTTTTATATTGGTGAAAACCGTATGAAAATCCGTACAGTAGTTTTTGAGATTAGCCCGCGAACAAACACAAACTCAGCGTGGTAGGAGACTTTAAAGACCGAGCGTCGTCGCTCGGGTCGAAACCGAATTGTCATCGATTTCTATACAAAAACAAAAAAAAAAACAGTAGCGAAAGATTTACCCAAAAAAGAACAAGAAGGAAACAAAAAAAAAGTGGTTTGAACCCGCAGTGTTGGCGTAGTAGGCCAACGCTCTAACCATTAGTCTAATCAGACGGCGGCGGCCGCATCGAACGTGAAAAAACGAGAAAAACAAATTTTTGAACATATGAGACCTAGCTAGATCGATTATTTGCCCCCCTAAACTCCCACATTGCAAATTTCATCGAAATCATTAAAGACGTTTTCGAGAACGTGCCACCATCAGATTTTAAAATTTACACATTTCGTAACAACTGATAATTAATTATACCTACTTATGTTTTTTAAATCTTGACTAAAATGTAAAGTTTCTTAGTAAGGTTTTTTTACAGTGTTGCTGTAAAGTTAACAGAAATCCTTGATACGATGGTCGCATATATGGTGAAAACGTTGTATGAAACTAAGTTGATGGTAAGCTAATAAAAATAATATTATCGCACCTCTATTACAACAACGATGCATTAGAATAGATGATACAGATACAAAAATGATATTGATGTTAAAAAACACGACTTTTTTCATTTACGTCATTGTTGCAAATAATGGTCTAAGTATATTGTCAAAGTTTAAACAAAATATGATATTATAATGTATTGAAAATATTTTTGTTCAAAAAATACAGATTTGTCACTTGAAATGTGTCTAAACCTAATATGTCCGCGGTATGAATTTTATGAACTAGAATAAGTACACGCCCGATGTTTGGTTGCACCTCTTAAATAATATCTATTCTTCATTAAAGACTCTTTCAGTGACAATGTACCTATGTGGTTTAGTTAAGATTATCATCTTTATTAATTTGAAGGCAAAAAACCTTCCCTTTTAATCGATTATTCCTTCTTTTTTAGTTTTACAAGTTCGTACGAAAAGTCGATGGAAGTGACTTGTGCTCAGTGTGTTCAGATGTAAGACGATTTGCTAATTTTAGTATTCAAAATAATTCCAGTAGAGTTTAATCTAATTAGTAGAGTTTAATCTAGTATTAGTTATCATATTCAATTTGTCAACATTGTGATATTTAGTAGTTTTAGTAGTTTTATATCTAGCGACCCGCCCCGACTTCGCACGGGTATCAGAGCATATGACATGTATACGCAGTACGCACCTAAAATTTAATGAATTATACACCTAAACCTTCCTCGTGACTCCGTCCATTGGTAAAACTGTATAAAAATCCGTATGAAAAAAATTGTGTTTATCGCAAACAGACAGACAGACGCGGCGGGGGGGACTTTTTTTATAATAATATGTAGTGATGAAATATTGAATATAAGTATACTGCTCTCTATATTGAATGCAAGAAATAAATAGGTAGGAAAACGTCATTATTTCATTTCTGCTTGTTTACGACTCTTGGTATCGGCGACGCGGCGAGTGAACCAATGCATTTCCACCGTTGGTTGACAGCCTTAAAGTTCCGTTTGGCTTGCGCTGGAGTCAACGACTTGGAGGGGCCATAAATCATAATGCTTAGGCTAATAAAAGGGCAGCTTTTGTAAAGATCAAAGTTAGTGTTTCTTCTGTACTTGTACTATTATCTATTCTGTGGTAATAATAATATCAATGAAGACAAGTCATTTTGTGTGAGATGCCGGATGCCTCAACTCAACTCATCGAAAACCGTCGTTATTCACGCGTCTTATAAATATGAACAAACAGAAATAAATAAGTATTCGGTGGCTAACTGACTTAAAATGAAAAACAAAGAACCTTGCAAGTAAATTTTAACCTACTTCTTATTATCAGGTTGGTAGTTGAGCTGGTATGATGATTGAGACGGAAGTTGGCTATTGGAACTCCGTACTAGAGAATCGCTAATAGTTCTGTCGAGTTTGGACTTGTTCGGCTGGTTTTTTAACCTTTTTAACGCCTTACGTCAAATACAAATGTGTCACTCACATGCCAAACATGTTTCAAAAGCTATGCAAAATTCAACTTTTCATACAAAGCAAAGTGTGTTTTAAGGGGGGAGTTCTGTGACATCAAGAGTGTTGATTATTTTGTCGAGTTTTTTGAGCCTCAGTGGTGTTGAAGAGCTCGGTGGAGTGGTCAGCGCGAGCGGCGGCCGACACTCTTGCCTCTGATCTCGGAGAATATAACACTCTAAATGTTTTAATAACATTTTCAAGAACCGATCACATGTAATCTCAAACTTTGACATTGGCAGAATTGTCCTCATGGACAGACGCCATTTTAACAAAAATTGAATTGTGTTTTAAGGGTAACCTATCTCAAGTCCGAAAGTACATTTGCCCGCTGTTTCGTTTGTCCGAATTTTCGTTTGACCGAAAATCATTTTTCTCTGAACCCATTAGCTTTTCAAAATGTTTACAGAGGTATGCCTACAGAACCCGTAGGTTAGGTTAGGTTTGTTTTATAACAATCCAGGAAAGTAAAACGGTTTCAGAGAAAAATGGTTTTCGGACAAACGAAAATTCGGACAAACGAAACAGCGGGCAAACTTATTTTCGGACTTGAGATAGGTAACCGTTTTAAGCTGTACCTGTGACAACTAATAAGCGTCAGTGGCGTGGTAGGCACGACAGCACACGACAACTTTAGGTGTTCTTGGCGTTCAAAAGGTTAATAGTGAGTTATCAGTGACATAAAGTACAAATCGGCAACAGTATACAGCAGCGTGTCATTACAATGATTTTCCAAATACTTTTTTTTACATGCGTTCCACTCCTGTTTCGCTGGGTAGCACTAATTTATCTACAATGTTAATTAAATTATAGCCTACCTTCTTAGCCCACCTTCTATTGGTGAAAACCAAATGAAAACCACAAATTCAGCGCGGTGGGGGACGTTCATTTATAATGAGGGTTATCGTTTTAGTGCTCACCCGTCGGCACCACTGTAGAGTTAGGGCATGAAGAACAGCTTTCAAAGTTTGATATTACGGGCGCGAAAACAGTTTACATTTAAATCATATTAAATACCTTAAAAATACCTTACTAAAAACAGTAAACAAACTAAATTCTGAATTAGTTCTTCTTTTAGCCCGCTTAATTTTGCACCTCATTTTCTTAGCTCCGCTTTTAAAGCACTGACATTCATTGATCCGTAACTTATATTTGCCATAATTAATTAAACCCACAAACAGTGAAATTTGACATTTCGGAGACCTCGCGCTGCACTAGCGCCTTTATGTAATGTTGATAATACATAGATATATATTGTGGTGTTGCAGCCCGGTGTTCCATGCCGTCCAGTGACTTCGTCGGGAGAGGCGTGCGAGACGTTTGTAGACTGTTCGGATCATTGCTGAGTACAAATTGTGATGCTCCTATTCATACGTTGTTTGATCATATAAATGTGGTATGTCATGAAAAGTAATAAAATTGATTCCTGTCTTTGATATTAGTCCATCCACTACCGTTTTACTTGTTAATGTTTTACCATAGAATAAGTACAACATAGAAGCCGCACTATAAGATGAACTTGATGAACTTTGCACCAGCTATCTTTCTTTACTTTTTACCCAACTGCGGCAAAGTCAAAAGGAAGGGTTATTAGAGATTTTATAAGAGGGAATGAAACAAAAAGTAGGCTGTTTTTTCTTCTTTAGCTGTCATTGTCAAAAGGTTTTAAGACGTCTTTGAATGGATCGCGACCGCTAAAGGGCCGCGAACGGACCTCTATACGAACCTCCAGTAGGTACTACAAAATTATAAAGTCGATATGCGAATAGTTAATTTTATGTCAGGGTGATTCCTTAATTTAGTAGCTTTATTAGTTTTGACAATTATGTGAAATACATATTTTCAGATTTTCAAAAGATGAAAACTTGATAGCAGAATGGATTCGGCGAGTAGGCAGGGAAAATTAGATACAGAAGAGATACCGCAAACTGTGGCAAAGGAAGAGACAGTCATGCGAGTGATCCTGAGCGGCTAGCACATCTTGTATTTTCTCGCATGTCGCTCAGTGCGTCACTATCATTACAGAATAGTTAGAAAGGTAGATCCGAGCGACAAACAAGTCGCAGACCGCTTGTGCTAGCCGTCCTGTAACCCCTTTTTTTGGTTGATTGCTACCCCCAATAGTAGATTACGTGACGGTTGAGTAATGTACCTAATGCCAATTACGCAGAGTCGCGTACAATACTTTCTTTATTTACATTCATATTGTAAATCCTCTATGATTATTAAAATATATATACATATATAGGTGATTATGTTGTGGATATTTCATCTTACTGACGCTTCATCTCGAGTGACACGAGAGATTGTCGTCGAATCAAATTGTATCGTGATTCGAATAAATTCGAAATTCGAAATCCATAACAGTATTGGCAGCGAACACGTAAAGTGAACTTTACATCACAACCACTAGATAAGATTTGACACCGCGACAGCAACACCTCTGAC
Organism: Tortrix viridana; assembly: GCA_963241965.1. Taxonomy (NCBI): domain Eukaryota; kingdom Metazoa; phylum Arthropoda; class Insecta; order Lepidoptera; family Tortricidae; genus Tortrix; species Tortrix viridana. Next base: position 8,431,911 of record OY725181.1, read on the forward strand.
TGACGTAAAGCTAGTTATAACCTACAGTTACGATATGGGTGTAATTAATAGAAAAATGTCAAACTTACTACGTCTTTTGTTGTTCTTATAGGTTTCTATGCTAGTACTTATTCTATGTGTTTTACCAATAATACAGAATTTTTAAATATATTATTTTTCTCCGCGCTGTTTTTTTCGAATACAATACGAACTTTAGCCTACATTACAATATACAGTGCGATAGTGGGGTTATACTTCTCTCTTACTCTCTCACATGAGCGAGTTTGACCGACTACCCATAGTCTTTTCCTGACTTTTACCCGGTAGTACCTACATTGAACGCGTATACAATATGCGCGCATCTGTACCTAAGGAAAGACTAGGGCCTCTAATTCCAAATTGTATTTGCCCATCTCGCTTCCATATCGTAATTATATTGTTGAAAATTTACAATTATAAGAGCTGTTTTAATGTTAACGGTGTGGTTACTGTATCGAAGCAAAATAGGCTAACAATAGATAAACGCCCTGGACAAAGAAATGGAAGCGAATGCGTTACAACAAGATGTGTGAGATGTTAATTCTTTATTTCTTACTTTTTTATATCTTAAACCAACATTATTTTAATGCCTACGAATGCCTGTGTATTAAGATTGTGAGTGTATTATATATTAAAACTAAGAAAACGGTCTCGGTAAGTTCGATAAGAAGGTTTCGCTTTTCAATATAAAATTTGCGGACTTAGTCCAAACTCCGCACTTCAATACCCATAAAATCAGTTTTAATAACGCTCGCATCGTAAACGCGGTTTGATTCCTCGAATTTCGCAATAGTTTTATTTGCGTGAGCTATTTTGGTGGCGATATTAGGTAGGATGGGTGTCATAACATGTCTGCATTTGTGTGTCGTGGTCTTTGTTATATCGGTGAGTTTTTATACAAATAAACAAATATGAGGGGACTATCTCAAAGGAATAGTCCTAGTCACAAACTAAGCTCTAGGTTTGTACAGCCACACCACGGGATTGTTGAGCCATTTGCTAACATTCTTAATTCGGTCGAGTTGTCAAATCGTCAAAGTTCAATAGTAACAACCGTGTACGATTTGACAATCCGACCGAATTAAGAATGTTAGCAAGTGGCTCAACGATCCCGTGGTGTGACTGTACTATGAATAATACAACAGCGATAAATATAGTTAAAAGAAAGTAATTTATATCATTATAGTCTATGTTCCGAATAGGGAACGACCTTCACCCGTCCGTTTAATGGATGAAAAGTATTTTATATCAAATTTAATATGTTAAGTAATATATTGCGAATATGTTGACTGAAAAACTTCAGTCCAGGATATGATTAGTTAATTAAAAATTAAAAATATATATTTTTTAAACATTGCACTTGTTTGTTTAATAGACAAATTAAATACCAATCTCAAGTATGAAGCCTATAGAATATGCAAACGTTGGGTTGACTATTTTTTTCCCGTCATATCTACTTATTTGGTAGGCAGGTATAAACAGAAGGGATGAAAATACTTTTCATCCATTTAAACAGACGGGTGAAGGTAGTTTCCTATTCCAAACCTCTACTGCAGTGTTTTTCAAAATTTTTGAATACGCGACCCTTTACAGGTAGAAAAATTCTGGCGACCCCCTTGGGCCATAGACAGATAAAAAGTTACTAATTTAAAGGACTACGTTTATGATTTCCTCTATGTTGTAGTGAAACCTTGCCTTTTTACTTTTGCCGGCGACCCCCCGAGTAAGGCTTCGCGACCCACAGATTGAATAACACTGCTCTATTACTATTAAGGGCCTGTCTCACAATCGACAAGTAAATTTATCTACCACTTAAAGTTAGCGCTCTCCATGTCTATTATCAAATGTACGAAAGGGAAAGGACTTAATTTAGCTTATTCTAGATTAAGTTTATTATTATAGATGTACAATTTATAACACATGTTTAATAAAATTGTATTGAGAGACGGGCTAGCAGCGCTCTCTTTTCTTTTCACTCCGGTGGCCCTGAAAACCAGCGTCAAGGCTATAAGCCTGACACCATGCTGAGTGGCAACCGTTTCGGTGTTAATTTTAGTTAAATTAAGTTTGTTTTGTTATTTTCCATTGTGTTTTTTTTATTTTTATTAGCACCGAATAAACCATTTCTTTCTTTTCTTTTTCACTTCTTTCTTTTCTTAATTTATGAGACAGATATGCTTCACTTGATGATTGTGAGACAGCTGGTTAATATGAATTTATTATTAGTTTCTAAATAATAAAAAAATATACGCTAAAAATCAAAACCATGAAAAAGTGAATGCGGCATTTTACCTATTTTTAGGCCATAGGAAAAAAATGTTTTCGATGGTTTAGTTTATTTGTAGATCTAAAAATGTAACAAACACGGCTGTTATTATATATTTAAAAAAAGTTTTATTTGATTCACAACTATTTCATTCCACGATTTTTTTACCTTTCCTCTTACAGTCGACAAAAAAAAGCTTAAATCGTCTCAAATGTTTTTTGTTAAATTCCTTTTTCAATTCACAATCAAGTTTTACGAATATTCGTATTAAAACCAACGGTGAGTTTGGGACGAAGAGTGAAGAAGGAAGGAAAGGTCGGTGAGTAAAGAGTAGTTAGATAGGCCTTATGGAAAATTGTTAGACCTGAAATAAATTATTTCATATGACTAGTGCTACTACTACTACTAGTAGAGTATTACTAGTTTATAAAATATCATGGTAAATATGTAATATTGTCAAAATGACCTACCATAGAACTGTGTCACATGACATTATAAAACAACTTGTTCAATGACACTTCTCACTATTTGATTTAACCGGACGACGGATATTTCCGTTATGGTTGACAGTTAAAAATAGACCTGAGAGGCTAAGTGATAAGGTTGACAGTAGCTCTGATTTTTAACTGTCATTGGCGATGAAAAGGTTAAACGTCACTGTTGTATGGTGGGTCAGGGTTAATCCTATCGTTTTGTCAAATAATTGTTCATATATCTATTTATCGAGAAAGATGAATTTCAGTAACAAATTATAACTAAACTGATCAACAACTATACAAATAATTTACTAAATTAAGCAACAAAGTATTAATTACCTTATGAAGTATCTTATTTACTTTATTTATGATCATTTTGTCTATAAAGGTAACGTAAAATAATAATAATTTAAGAATTATTTTATTGTCAGCTATTAATTCGTTCTTAGTTATGGGACTACTTTTTAGGGTTAACGGGACCCTATTACTAAGCCTACGCTGTCCGCCCGTCCGTCCGTTCATCCTAACTTTCAAGAGCCGCATCTTTTGAACTGTTAAAGATAATATATGTAGTACCATGGAGCTAGTCTGATGATGCAATCTGAAGGTGGCCGTAGGACCTCTGCAACGAAACAAGATAGCCCCCCGTGTTTGGGATCGTTGGATTTTTCTTAATAAGCTAATGATGACTGTGCAAAAAAGTAGAGCCGGCAAGAAAAGTTTGTTCCAAAAATATATTTTTTTGACAGAAACTTATTACTCGATATATCGGCAGGTAGCAGAGTCGCTGGGCCCACAAGCAACGGTGCATGATGTGAAAGATGAACTAGACAAAGTGATAGAGGAAGAGATAACTGCAAAACTGAGCACGGATTTGCTGCAGAGCATAGAGAGGAAGTTCCAAGTTGACCTTGAGAAGTAAGTGAAAAGTGTGTCAATCCCTGAAGAAACACAACAAATAATAAGGGTGGTACGGAATTTCCGGTGCGCGAGTCCGTCTCGCACTTGACCGTTCTTTTTGATTCAAACTGTAGAATTTTTATAGCAATAACTTGATTTACTTAATCAAGGTTTACACTGTTAAGAAAAAGACTACTTGCTAACCAGCAATTTTCGTAAAGAAACGTATTTTCGAAGTTTTTTCTAAGGTAGAGCCCGTGGAGTTTTTTCTTTAGTAGCGGACCCGTCCTATGTACAGTCAAAGTCATAAAGATTTGTACACGTTTATTACCCTGTCACTTTAATTGCTGTGACATTAATATATATGGCAGTTTAAACATGACATTAAGGGCCTCTTTCACAATCGACAAGTAAATTCATCTGTCAAATAGAGATAGCCCTCTCCTTGTTTATTTTCAAGTGCACGAAAGGTTAAGGGCTAAATTTATTTGACAGATAAGCTTTACTTGACGATTGTGAAACAGGCGGTAAATATTAAAATGTATACACATTTTATGACCTTGACTGTACCTTGTTTGCTTGATCCATATATAATCATAACCTTTTTGATTTCAAGGTTTTACTTTTAAATATCTGTCTGTGTTTATTTACATATTGCAGCTCAGTCAACATGGTTCTGATGAAAATCCGGCTGTTACTGCAAAACGGGACCACGCACATACAGGACCGACTCGGGGAATTACAGGGTCAGCTTGATACGATTAGGAAATCTACTGGAAGTGAGGTACGGTCAAAAAGTTTAATTGTTGAGCCACTATTAACCATAGAATACTGTCACAATGACGGCGTCAAGTCATGAAGAAGAAATTACGATAAGAAGAATAAGAATAACTTTTTTTAAACAAGTCACACGGATACAAACAGGCATTAAAAAAGAAACAACCATTGGTTTTTTGCGACAGGGTTCTATGATGGCTCAACAATTAAAAGTGATATGATGTAAGGCAAGTAGGTACAGTCACCAGCGGTAATTGTTGTTTGCGTTAATTATATCTGACACGCTGTTATACCTCTAATGAAAGATGTTCGATGATAATAATGTTGTATGTTGACGCTTAAAAACTCAAGATTGTAAACAGAAGTGGAAATAGAGAGATAGCATTTAAAACTGATTTATAAATGCGTAATTCTTATTCAAAAAACGAAAACACATTCCATGGATGACATTTTAAAAAACCATCTGTCTTTCCCTATCTTAAGGGGTGACACTTGAAGCTCGGCGACTATTAACCATTAACCCTAATATAGTGAATATTTTTCCTAAGATTAATTATAGGTTTTCGAAAGAAAATGTGATCCAAAGAAGTGACTTTTCGTTTTTTGAAATAAGAATACTAAAATATATGATATACCTAACCCATTGTATTGCTTTTCACTAGGCGGACGCGTGTCTCAAAGATAGGCTGAACGAAACAACAGCGCTCGCAGAGAAGGCGCTGCATCAGATGGTGGTGTGCGGGTATGCTCTGATAGGACATGACCCTGCGCAGGCTGTGAGCTCCGTCATCGAGATGAAGGACATGATCAAAACGCGATTAAAGCCTGTAAGTATTCACAAGAGATTTGCATCAACAAGATAAATGTAGTTTTAGTTTTATATATGGTTTAGTTGTGCTAAGATGTGTGGAACTGTCTGAATTAAATCTGGATTTTTGCGGCTTAAGCCAGATTTTAGATATATTGGAGCAAAGTTGGGTGGGTTGCTCCAATATTAAAAGATTAGAGAAAAATTATAAATAAATTTAGACACCATCGAGATAGTTTCTTTTTCAACTGACTTTGTTCCAACTAATGTTGCTCTTCGTATTTAAATGTAAACTACCAATATTTCTGTAGAGTTAGGTATTTCAAGGTACTAAATTCGAAATTTTGAATAAATCATTCGTAACTATATCAAGAGATAAGTTCGTACGCAGATAAGGAGCTTTGTATAAAAATGTTTCTTTTGTAAAAACTGGTAAAAAATAACAGTTGTTTAACAGATTCATGCGCAAAAGGCAGAAGTACAAACGCTGCTGAAGGTTTGCGGGCACGACCATGATACATTAAAAAAAGTCATCAAGTGTGTCATTGCCAAGGTAAGATGTTTTACTTCACACAAAGTCCTGCTCAAAAATATTAGGTACTTTTATATTATTCCAGAGCAAACAAGCAGTGATAAAAATGTATTAGAGCTTCCTATATTGTTTGCAGATTTCGATATAAATACAAATTATTAATTAAGTATACTAGTAGTACATATATTATTTTTTATAATGTTATACAACAAAAATATAGTTTGGCTTATCATTAATCACTTAATTATTAAAGTTTCAATTTTGTGTATTATTCCTCCAAATTTACACATACTTAGCATAAGTATGTTCGTTTTTATAAATACTGAAACCTAAATTTGGGTCATAACACAAATTGGGAGTCTGGCATGAATCATGTTCACAGCCGTAATTTATGACAAAATAAACTCAGTGGGCACGTTGTTGTTAAAGGACAAAGCTTTTGGTATGCGAGTTAAGTTTATTTTAATAAAGTTTTTATTATTGTATCGGCAAGGTAATTTATATTTGAAGTGAATAAAGTAAAACGTTAAGCTTTCTTCTATGGGTAGCCAGCCCGAATTTTTATTGTTGATTACTTTTAAGTAGGTACCACTGGTACATTACTAGTGGCAATGCTTCGATCGAAAAAATTATGTCAAATTGACCACTGAAACTCGGAAATGTATGTATATTAAATTAAACTGCGTGTGTAGGTTGCGGGCCTATGCTTCATTGAGATCGTTTCTCTGCAACAACTACGAAGTCGCGCCCCGCCACCTAATTTTGTAAACATTGGTGATATCGTGCGATGTTCATTCGAGTAGCAGGCCATGCTTTCGAGGATTGGAATCACTATCCCGCTCATTAGTAGCGGACATAAAAAGTTACACTAGCATACTAGATAGCATAATATTTAGAACACAATCCAAGTTTAAATTTGTTTTTAATTTTAAATACAGATGAGAGATTTCAAAAGGTACTATCAGCAATACAGTTAACCGACCATTTGTGAATCTTGTCACGCTACAATAAGGCTCACTAGTGGTTTAGTTAACAGTGGTGCTGTTAGTACCTACACATGACTCTAATTTTATAGTTCGCTTTTTGCATGTAACGTTTTCATTTTAGTCACCACGAATAAAATCCTCCATGATGGAAGTGACAAGCAAGCTTATCGAGGGTGTCGTAGAGCTCACAAAACTGATGGCTCATGGCGCCATGCACGAAGCTTGCCTAATAGAAGTAGTCAAGACTGTAGAGGACGAGGCATTCGAACTAGTTCAGACAGTCAGAGATTGCGCGTTTGGTAACATTACGATGGATGCAGAAGCCAGTCAATTTATTGCTGATAACAACGCAACGGTACTTGATGTTCCATCGAAGAAATCCCACGAAATAAAAATTGACGGTAACAAGAAAGAAGTGGTTGAAATGAAAGACTTGATTAGAAGGATGTTGAGCGATGATAGTAAGGGTAAAGAATTAGATAAAAGATTTATAAAAAAATTAAAGAATCTGCAGAAGGACCTCAAGACCGCTGATGCAAACACGATACCTGTTGATAAAAAAAGTAATAATGTGTGAATTGTTTTGAGCTTTGTCTGCATTAAACCTGTTTAAAATATTCTTGTGTTGTTTTATTATAATCCACATATCTACATAATCCTCAAAGTCTACTTAACCTCTGCATTTTAAAGGTATAAATAACAAGGTATGTTTGTGTAAACAAAATAAAGGTAGGATGTTCTTACGATACGTAACTTAATTTACAAATAACCTAACCTAAAAAATTTATTTTTGGGACAAGCTTTTGTTGCCGTTTACTTTTTTTTTACACATCTGCTTATCAAGACAAATTAAATGAGCTCAAGCACGACGGATTAATAATATATTAACCCGGTATGTGTGGTTTAGGAGTTCCTATGGCCATCTTCAGTATCCATCATCAAACCATGGTACAGTCAATAGCAAAAGAAACTGATGAAATAGGGTCACAAAATAGTAATATACAGTAAATTGAGTCAGATGTCAGTTTAGCATAAGTAAATTAACTCCTAATGTGTCATATGTAAGTGATCACATTAATTTCGAAACTTGAAAACTAAGTGACATGCCATTCAAACAGTTAGTCATTACTGAGTGTTTCAAATTAAACTGATTATCTAAAATAGAAATAGTTAGTAAGACTACCAAACTATAATATGTAACTGAATACGGGTTACTTCACTGACTTATGCAAATCGGGTTTAGTCGGTTATACTCGTATATCCAGATAAGGAAAGTCACACGTCTTCGTTTAATAGAAGAACAAAATTACATGCAATATTAACGGTTGGCTAACCTGAGAACCAGGTCTACCAACCTGACAACAGAGTGACTTCACCCAAAGTCAACAAATTGAAGGTCCAGAAACTGTAATCTAGCGACCATTCTTGTAACCGTACCGTACCGATGACAATTTAACTGTCCCTGTCATGACATTATGATACTGCTTTACATAAATATGTTGCTATGGCTACGTTTAAACAACAGCTACTATTGGTGATACAACGCCCAATCAGCTACTCATACTGAACACAGTCGTTATTGGTCATTTTAATAGGCCCTATTCAGTTGAAAATGAAACTTTGGTATAATCTGTTATATCAGTCAGAGCTGTCATGCTAGAACATGATTAGTAATGTTGATTTTGATCACTTACTTTTGACGTTGACTGTACCATTATTATTGCATTGTCACCAAAGTTACTTAGGTATACCAAATTTCGGCTTAATCGGTCAACAGGAAGGGGGTAAAATTTCAGTAACTAGATTTGACCTACACAAGACACAAACACGGTAAGCTAAAAAAGGCTTTTTAAAAAAAAGGGTAAAATGGCATTTTTGAAATTATTCACTTGCATACATCATCATCATCATCAGCCTATAGTAGTCCACTGCTGGACATAGGCCTCCCCCAATGAGCGCCATAGTGCCCTGTCTTCAGCTTGCCGCATCTAGCATCTGACTGCATACATATTTACTCTAAATTTTAAGTCGCTTACAAATGCAGCTTAGATCTTTCAATAAACGTTGTCAATTGGGATTATACTTGTGATATCGTTGTTCCTAATTCAGCAGTCAAAGGAAGATTACTGACTTCGTTCTTTAATTCTCTTTGGCTGGTTCTGGTAAATCGGGGTTAAACCAAGCTTACCGGCACTATTTATGTTGTCTATCGAAAAGAGGGCGCTATGAATATTCTCTTGCGGTGAGATGTTTACATCTTTTTGTTTACACGTCGGGTAAGGAGTAATCAGCAGTAAGAAGCTCGAAAACGTTTACAAATCTGTTGACTACGTTTCGGGATCAGTAGATTTTTAGCTAAAATTAAAAAACAGTTTTTCTGTTTTCTAGGCACAAATTGAGTAAAGCGGTGATGTTGATATGAGAAAGAAGGGACATGTGAAAAAAAACATGCTGCGTCGACTCCAGATAAATATAAATAGTACTGAAGAACCGTTTGAAAAATAACACAGATTTAGGTTTTCTCCAAATAACCGCCACAAATATTCTTCCTCCCTGTAGGTAACTATTGCTCTAGCATCAAGCGGTTATTTTGATTAAGTTACTCTAATATTGTGTTAGATCCAAAATGTATCAAATTCATGGATCGGATGTTTGGTATAGGAAATATACTGATTCATAGTGCCATTAGAAATACAACTGAAGAAATATTTGCAGCTTTTGCCCCCAACTTCGCGTAGAATAAAGCGTCTATCATCTATCTATGTACGTATTTCGTCTGTCTGGGTCATACGAAGAAAGAACCAATGACTATTAAAGAGGTCCTAAGTCCTCAGGTAACCTCAACCAACGTTCTCTTAATCCAGTATCACCGTTACCATATCGTGTATCAGTGTCGAGGTGAATGCCCTCGTCACCTACATTTTCTCTAATTATTTTTTTCCTGGACGCGTGCCAGGTTTTAATGGATGTACAGACGGACGTCGAGCAAAGTGTTCCCTGTTTCGAATCAGCTTTAGATAGATTTAGAGTTTACCTATTCTGCTTTCCATTAGGTACAACTCTTATTAATGTATATTGCTTTTTTTGCTATTAAGGCTCCGGTTTTTTCCCGACTGCCAAGATGTTTTGTGAGCGTAACTATGTAACAAATATGTATGTATGTAATATTCTTTATTACCTCGTATCATCCAAATGCCTAGACGAATTTCTAAAATTAAGGTATCGTTGGATATCTCGGAAACCCAAGTATCCTAGGATAGGTGACGTTAAATAAAAATCAAAACGGCGGATTTCAGATGCCATAATGTGTGGCTCGAAAAAATGTTTTTTTCTTATGAGTCCAATAGGGTATCAAAATGAAGTATATTAAAAGGTGATTACATAAATAAATAATTTAAAGTTTTTGCTACCATTTAAAAAAAAAGTATGAAATAAAAATATATTAATTTAAGAAATCAAAAAACCCGACTGCTTTAAAAATATCTTAGCTTAGCTTTTTTTATTAAGTTACATTTGCGTAGTTGCGACCTTTTAATATACGAATCAAATATTTAACAGGACCTGTATAAAGAAAAAGAAAAACATAAGATAGGTAGGTAATGGGGGGAATACATTAGCGATGAACTTGATTGCAAGTTATTATAGCTCCTAATTTTTATAATTTATCGTCAGTTATTATGTCTATAATAATTATTCTTTAAACCAGCTACTAAAGCTACCAACCTAACTCTGACTTGTGTTGAAAACTCGAAAAAGTGATCGATCTAACGTAATGTCGAGGTTTTATCGATACATTTAAATAAATAACGAAGAATGAAATAAAAACAATAACAGTAAAAGCAACCAATGACAAACTCCACAAAATAGGAAAAATAAGTGCAAAACAATCTTTTTTAGGGTTCCATAAAGGAAAAAAACGGTCAAGTGCGAGCCGGACTCGCGCACTGAGGGTTCCGTATTTAATATGGTTCGCATCAAAACTATTTCACAATTTTGAGTTTTTATTACCTAATGTACAACTATTAATATTCCAGTGCAAGAGTCGGGGCCATTAATAAAATAAATAGTAAAATAAGTTTGATCTACTATGTGTTAAGGTCCATTTTAGGTCGCCTAAATGTATACAGTAATTTTCAAAGAATTTTGTTAATAGTTAAAAACTATTGCTTTTCATAACTTCTTTTTAATGTTTTTTTTATAAAATATAGATAAATAAATAAATATCAGAGGACAATCTCACACAAATTAACCTAGTCCCAAACCATACATCCATGACTTAGGAACAAATACACACAAATATTTACCCATACCGGGATTCGAACCCGGGACCGCTAGGTTCGTAGGTAGGGTTACTACCAACTAGACTAACCACGTCGCCCGAATAATTGTTTGATAATCATCTATAAGTCTGAATTATTTCAGATTTTTCGGCCCGTAAACTTCAGATCCCTTGGAGAAAATCCTTTGGAGCTGTGACAAAATTAATCAAACTTCTAATTCAACGTAATCAAAAGATACGACCGTTTATGCCGCATATTTTGACACTCGCAAATGAATCAAAACCTATAATGTACTTCCCGTTGACCTAGAATCATAAAATTTGGCAAGAAGCAATGTCTTATAGCACAAGTAAAATTTACACCGCAACATCACAAACACATCACACATCACACATCATTTTACTTACATAGCAAATTGTAACTAACTATTTACATAGTTAAGTTCGTACGGAATCCTCGGTGCGCGAGTCCCGCACTTGGCATAATTCTAATTTCTAATTAGAACTTGCCATTAAATATGATGACCTTGCGATGGCCCTGGAAAGTGGTAACGTGTTCCAGCTGTATGCGCCCACTTCTGTCGCTAGAACCGATCATACTCGTTAAAAAATCTAGACTATTTCACGCTCAGAGTTTTTTTTTGATGTATGAATTCAATGCCGGCAACGCATAGGTAATTTGATTTCGAAGGCGTATGTTGTGTGTTTTTACAGTATTCGTAAAAATCAAAAATTACGGCAACTCGGGTATGACGCGCCGTCGCCCTTATTTACTTAGTTTGGTCCCATGCTGTGTAGGAAAATTTTCTTACAAGACTCATAATTTTTAAAATGAACCTGTCGAGGGTTTTGTGTACGAGCGACAGCAGTTAAGCTGTTTTTCTACCAGAGTTGGGTGAGGTAGCTAAGCGGTGAGCGAAGACAAAGCTTCCCGTTTCCACCAGTGCTAAGCTAAGCTAAGCTAAGCTATAAAAATAAACGATCCTAATTGGTGAATACCAACACATCCATAGATACGCAGCGTAGCACATCCCTGGTGGAAAAACAGCCTTAAGCGGCGGGGCATGCCTGTTAAAGAAGAAGAAGACAACACTGGCGAAGTTTTGAAGAGAATCTGATAATAATTTTGGTGTTATGCATGTTCAGCCTGTGTTATCTCTTGTTATCAGACGAGCTTCTAATACTGGCATCTTACTAAAAACGAATTTTAGGAACTATTCTCTGGGATTTTCTCTATTTTTAAGTTTAGAAAAGTGGAACAATGTAACTTAAAAGTGTAACTAAAATACAACATCAACAATAATAACATGTCCCGTTACACAGCCGTTTCAGATGACAACGGTGTATTAAATGTATTGAAATACGTGTTTAAACAGCAAAGCAAATATTATTACAGGATGCGCAATTTTCTTCACGGTAATTTTTAAACCACAGCATAAACATTTTAAGTAGGTTTCCCTGTATGACTAATACGTATCAAAATCGAAAACAAGCTTTTAGCATCCTATAATAACCTAACAAACAATGTTTTGTAAATATTTAGCGTTAAATGCATGCGCGAGGAAGCCCGCATTATGAACATCCTGTGCACTCGTTGATTTCTTGGAATTATCGGCGCAAATATTTCTCTATATATACTTATATCAATATTTCTGGAATATGAAGAAAAATAACAATGTAAGCGCATTATTAATAAATAAAAATATGGAGAGGACTTATGGCTTGGCAAAAAAGAGTTTGATGTGGTGAAAAGAGGGATCACAGTAACTACTATATTGGCCACTCCAATTTTGCATTTCCAGTCACAATTTTTGGTAAAAGTTGGGTCATGTTGCCAATGTAATTCCAAACAGCGCCTTAAATTTTCCAAACTATTTTTGCCACTTTTTACATGTAGTATGTACGAGTATATATGTATTATTTTTATTTTTCTTTTATTTGTATTATTTTTGTAACATTAGGCTAAGAAATTATTACTAACCTTAACTATGATCCCAGTTGGTCGAAATAAATGTTTTGATTGATTGATTAAATACTAAGGTATTTAAATAATTCATACTAACGTAAAATAAAAATTATTAAATTTGAGCTTGTCTTTACCAGTAAGTAGTCTTTGTTGGTAACTTCAAGAAGGACGTCACACTGGATTTTACCCGGTGCGCGGACTACATTGCTATTGGTGTGTAAAACGCAGAATATTAAAAAAAAAGTAGACGTTCAACCGTGTTTTATTGACACATATCTAATGAGATATGTGTCAAGGTCCTCGATGACGTGCGGAACTTACGAACCAATCGAATAGTATGACGAAACGAGCGAAATAGAACGAACCACAATTTTCTTCAACTCGTAATGGCCGCTTTGCTTTGCTTACATTACGGCTTTACAGCCGAATTTAGCGGCGGCTGAAGCTCGCGTTCAGATCTCCAGATTACCATGCAGTTTCTTTACATTTCCACATAGCTTGAGCCTCGAGAAATAACAAAGGTACTAAAAGTTAGTATAAAATAAGGACTAAGGTCATTTTGGACGTGTAGCGTCTCAGAATCGAAAGGCTAGTAAAAATACATACACCTACACACAGGATAGTAAAAAAAACATACACCTGGAAATTAAACTTAAAACACACACTGGATCTATCTGATATCAGGAAATATTAAATACGAGTACTTAAGGTAAAAGTACGTTTCGTTTATGTAGTCCTGGATGTACGTTTACTTTCTTGATAAGCTCTGGGATTTTTTTTACGATGATTACCATCTCCGAAAGTACACATCCAATTTCAAAAAAGCTTTCACCAACATTTAGAATAAACGTTCCGGGTGGAGATAGGCTATATCTCAACTTACGAAAGTACTGACTCTCCGCAGACGAAGTCGCGGGCGGAAAGCTAGTGTTTTATTAATTAATTTTTACGCTGAGAATCAGCGTTACAAATTTTTGTTAGAGTAACATGCAGAGGCACTGGTAATATAATGGTATAGGTACTTACCTATCGAATCCTTTTTAATAAATAGATGAATCTGTACCACTGTATAGATTCCTACGTTTTTATTCCTCACAGGCTTAATAACATTTCTTTTATTATGTATGTTTTTTAACTTTAGAATCACTTCACAGTCCAGCTTGAACGCTATTTTATTTTCTCATCCGTATCACTTTTGATACTATGGTATCCATGGACCGTCAGATGTTTATAAAAGTACTCCTTAACTTACCGGCGTCAGTGAAGAAAGCCGAATGCCTGTTGGGGCTGGAAGGGACCGACGCGGAGGCCGAGGTGAGGAAGGCGCGCTTCACCTTCGTCCACTTGGAGGCCCGAGGAGGCCTGTGTTGCGGCGGGCGCGCCCCCAGCTCCAGCGAGCGCTGCTTACGGAGCACGGGGTGAGATGGTTCGGATTCTATGAACCAGAAGTACATTTATATCATAACTTTGAACCTTATTACTGTCAATTAAAAAACTGTTGTGTATGTATCATTTAGAACTATTTGGTCGAAAATGGTTGTGTGGTCTGGTTCTCAATATGATAATTTAAAGCGCGAACTATGCCCTGGTTGTCTTTATGTATTACTAGAGGCATATAAGATCATGTCAAACATTTTTAAGCCCAATGTTGGATTACTGCTGGTGACTGTACTATGGGTACTAAACGAGGATAAAAATGACATAGAAAACATCCAAGACTTAGGAACAAATACACGTGATATTTGCCCTTACTGGGAATCTAACCCGGGAAAGCTAGCTCGTTTGATCGATCGTTGTTGTATGAACTTTTTTCCAGTTTGTTAAAATAAGAACTTGCCCAATTCTTCCGATGACGGTATAGTGAGGGTCAGAGCCGGTGGCGCGTCGCTGTCTCCACCGTCGCTCAGAGACCGTCTCCTCATCGTCACCTCGTCAGGAGAACTCTTGGAGCCTCGGCTGGATTTCTTCCTTACAGACTCTTTCCTTGTTGAGATGATGTCACGCATCTTGCCCCATCGAGTCTTATGGAGTTTGTTAGGGGAAGGGGAGGTGGAGCTGTCGTCCTAAAAGAGTCAGGGTGATTATTTCTGTACAGTTTTACACCGGAAATTAAACAATTATCAGGGGATAATCTTACTCTATTGACCCAGCCCCAAACAAAGCTCTAGGCTTGAATTATTCGTGCTAAATGACGATAAATTTACTCATATAGAGAAATACAGTCCCGAGTTGGAGGCTTTTAGTATGTTATACCGATTTATCGCATTTATTTGCAAATTTTAAGTGTTCATTGACTAGGCTAATTACCGCGTCGTCGTCAAAAACTTCATATTAAATTAAGCAGCATAGTTATGTTATGTTATAAACAAACAACTTCGACGTCGCGGGAAGCGAAGCGACTCGCCTATCTCGCGAAGACGGTTGCGTATACCTACTTATGAACTTTTTGAGAGTTAAGCCGCAAACGTACTGAGAGCGGAGGCACCGCATCGCGCCACCTCCGCTCTCAGTGCGTTTGCGGCTTTAGAGTGGAAATTCGCAGTTGTTTTTGTTACCTGCGGAGGAGCGTGAAGGAATGTGTTGTCGTTTTCATCGCAGCAGTGCATGCTTTTGCGGCAAATACCTCCTAGAACATGAGATTAAACGTAAATAAATATCCGACTCGCACTTGACTGATTTTTTGACCGAATTAAACCGTCATCATTATCAGTGGGATGTTGTTTGTTGAAATCGGGCCATCGGTCAAGTCTTTACAAGGGAACAAACGGGTAAACCACTTGGTAAAATGATCAAAACAGCGTAAACGGACAACTATTTTATGGAAATTTACAGTATGCAATTACGGACGTCTTGCTTTAGTAGGCACGACATCAGTTGCCAGCTACATCAGCCCCTTTAGTAGAGTTTAAACCGCCTCTACCCTTTTCTAATTTCATAATCTTTGGCAGTTAGTAGGTATCTACAGCCCGTGAGCACTTAGAATAGGATTCGGGTTTGAACTTCTCTCTCACTCGCTCTCATACGCTCTCATGCGAGACATGCGAGTCTAGCCGACTTACCTGAACTCGAATCCTAGTCTAAGTGCTCAGGGACTGTACTAAATGCTGCCACTTCAAATTCCTTTCGATTGACCCTATTTCGGTTTGATCCGCTCCCATCACTCGGCAGTAAACACGTGTCTTTGATCATCTGCAGCACTCAAGTATAAACGTGGATTCCGACGTATCCAAACAAATGTAGCGTAAACCGAATAAAAACAAAAACAAGAGTGTTAAAAGCTACGCGTGTTCTTAACTTCGTGTAGAGTAGGTACTTAGTGCCAATTTTCCTTATGTAACGTTACTCTTAACACGGCCAAACTTAAGACGTTGAAAAGGACAGCTATATACTTTGTTCAGAATGTTAATCCAGTTTGGATTTAGATATGTGCGTTTTAATAAAATCCACAATTTAGTAAAGTTATATTTAGGAACTTAATTGGGTTCAATCTTCTCTTAATTAACCATACCACCAAGGATTTACGATGCCATAATACTTAAACTTTACTACTGATTGCATGCTTCCTTTATCTTCTATACTGTGTGGGATATATGACTTCCAAATAATGTCCTCATTATAGGTTCAGGCAAAAATTCATTGCTTCAAACTAAAATCGCGCGCTTTATGCATACCTACTCTAACGAGTAGATATTTACTTAAAATTTGGCCACGGTACAATGGAAATCCACTACAATATTGCCATACCCACTGCCATACGAGGATTCCAGCTCATTACAATCAAATTCAAAATAAGTAAATAACCGCACGATCCATTTTATTCCAAGAACGAGCGCGGAAGCGAGCCGATATAATTTAGAAATAATACCAACGGATGTAAGATCAAGAATGCGATGCCATAGCGCGATCTATTTCTGAGGCAATAACTATAATGGTTTTATGAATAGAATGGCGCATAAAGATAGCCTATAAATAAAACGAGTTCGTATTTTTATGCAGAAACTATACAACTGAACATTTCGGTCAAAACGGTGATTTCGGTAACAGCCTATATTCGATAGCTACTGCACCGACCTTTGTCTTAAGCGATGTTGTACCTAATGGGTATTCATATTTATTTTTTATTTATTTATAATTATTTTTCTGGTAAAGCTAGATTCATCAAAAAATACTGTAAAAGTATCCGTTCGATAATATTATAACTTATGCTCGTTCCAAAATATTCAGAACGCGGATAGAGTTGTTTACTTACTTCTGGTTAATAAAGAATAACAATTATGCCAACGGCTGAGCTAAATACATATTATAGGTTATAGGTACAAACGACATCGTATTTTTTCGGATAGGTTCGTTTTTACCTTGCTTACTCAGTTGCTTCAGTACTTAGCTCAATGTCCTTGGAATACATCCGTTATCCCTACTATATAATATTATAAATGCGAAAGTAACTCTGTCTGTCTGTCTGTTACCTCTTCACGCTTAAACCACTGAACCGATTTAGATGAAATTTGGTATGAAGATAGTTTGAGCCCCGGGTTAGGCATAGGATAGTTTTGATTCCAAAAAAAATGATTGTTTCCGTGAGATACACATTAAACGACTTCTACGCGGACGGAGTCGCGAACAAAAGCAAGTACCTACGAAATAAATTAACTGACTTTGCTTTACATGAGATCAAACCACTTTTTACGGTGGAAGCATTACGTTGCGAGACTTGACATTTTTGTACATTTTATGTATTTGATGGGATTGATATTTAGACGTCCGGAAAAAGTATATAAGATGCTATATAATACGTAAAAGTAAAATTTTGTAGGTATAGCTTAGCAAAAAGAGCTCAAATCGTCAGATTATTGAAATGCACACTTTTCAGCATGTAATTAACCCACCATACCTTAATCTGACTACTTTATATAGCGGGCTTAGATATGGTGGAGGTACCCCCCCATATGTTAATCTGCCGTGCCCAAAATCCCAAAATCCCCTACTATTAGAACAATGGTCTACTTTTGGGAAGCGATAGTTGAATCGTGGTGGTTGCCATTTAAAAATATTGTATTTTTACGGGTTCCAAGTTCGGGTGAACACGACGAAATCCTTTTTGCCGAATTGATAAATTTAAAAAAAATATCGATGAACAACCAATATAAATCTGGCATCGGGCTTGCAAAAAATAATGGACTAACCTGGCTCCATCCTCAGCTCTTCGCATGAAGAGTTGGGCGTGAGCGACAGCGCACTTCCCGGCGTTAGGCTCGCTGAGTCCCGCTCCGGATTGACCAAGCCCTGGACCTGGCCAGTCGGGGCCTGACTCGTCAGCCCGCTGGCAGGGCCCTGATTCACCAGTGCTGATGCTGGGCAAGATCCTGCCAAGGCCACGGCGCCCACCATGGCGCCAGCGGCCACTGCGCCGCCCATGGTGGTGGGTGGCCATTGGGCTTTCTCCCATCTGTGGGAGAAAGTAGAATTTTAGAAAACAGGAACAGCGTACCTTCTATTTAGATTTACATAATATAGACTCCAAAGGGATTTAAAGTTATAAATTATTTCTTTACAGAAATCTACCCTACCTACTTATTACCTATGTTATATTTTCGTTTAGTGTTATGATTTCTGCTGTTTATGTTTTACGTAACATCTTATAATTACTGGAAATATGAGAAGTACATATCAACGTAGATGGCACCTTCTTAATAATAGTCGTGGGAAAAGCAATGAAAAATAAATATTTACCAGGGAATAACGAAGCAGCGAAGGTAGGTCTCAGGATAAATCACAGCAAGACTGACCTCACCATGAAGCGTTATAGGAATAGACGTACTAAAAGGGACAACTTAGTGGTGGAAGACACCTCTTACGAGTAGCGAAACAATGCTGACCCTTTAGTAAGTAGCAGACAGAAAATTGTTCTGGAAAATGCTAGGACCCGTAAGAAGAGAGGATGGCAGTTGGAGAATCCTTAAAAATATTGAAATCGAATAACTGATTTCCGAATCTAATATCATTGGTGAATCAAAAGGATAGGTATCACCTTCGCTGGCTCGGCCTCCATGAGAGAATGGGAGTCATGAGAGCATATTTGACGGCGCCAAGTCGGTCGCCCCAAGTATCGCTGACGGATGCTGTTAAGACAGACTTGCGCCAACTTCAATATGGTGACAGCTGGGTGTTGTATCGGAGGTCAAGACTCATTTTTGGTCGCTGAGTCAGCATAGTTAGTTTTAGGGGACAATAACAAAGCATAGGTACTAAATTAATTTAAATTAAAGCGTTTTACACGAGACTAGTCGTGGGCAAAAGTTTATATCTACGTAGCGGGTACAATTTAACATCTATAAGTGTGAGTAGATACGTAAATTCAGTACCGTATTACACCCATTTCAAAGTGAAAGTAGTGAATACTTTCACTTTGAAATGGGTGTGCTATTATGGATATAAGAATAGATAGGCAGGCAGACATGGCAAACATTTAAGGTAGATAACTATAGTTTGACCACGAAACCACAGTATAAATATAGCTAAAGCAGTAAAGAAACTGCGAATAAACGTTCGAAACGTAGAAATTCACATAGACGCACGTCTCAACCATCTGTCTCCACGCGACACTCGCCGCCACTGACAGCACTGCCATGTCCGCTTAGGGGTCTAGTTGAGACGTGCGTCTGTGTGAGTGCGACGTTTCGAACGTGTGTTCGTAGTTTCTTTACTGCTTTAGCTATATTTATTTATACTGTGACGAAACCCCTAAAACACCGTCATACCTTCATAACTGCCAAGGCGGTAAACTTATGAAAATCTCGACATGCAATAGTAAGTTTCTTGTCTCAGGGCCAGATAATTTCTAATGTTGTTTTCATTCACCTGAAAATATCGTAAATCACTAGCGTGCAATTTTAATGACGATCTTCGCGGAATTCATACAAAGTACCTGAAAGTTAGTTGGCAGCCAAATAAATACCACTGATAGACAATTAATCCTTACTCGTCTTATAAAGTAAGCAAAATATCCTTATTAACTTTCTATAAAATAGAATAGATACTCCTTTTTTTGAAGTCGGTTAAAAATATACAAATTATATTAAACCCTGTTTTACACACGGTAACAGTTGACTAAACGAAACAATAACGATAAAATAAACAATAGCGAAATTTAAATATGCATTCCACAACTAAACATTATTTGTAAGTAAACTGACTTTGTAACGCCTTGCCAATCCGCCAGTAACATGCATCGCAAATAGCTCCAGCGCGTTGCAACTGCGAGCGACTAACCGCCGAGATTTGTTTGAAACGAGAGTTTTCAGCGTTTTATTTGATACGTCTATAAGTATTCTCAACACTTAAACAGCCGAAGGAACGAGGCTAAATCCGGGATTTTTCAGCAAAATGTTGCTTGTAGTTGCGTAGGTATTATCTCTAGATTTTGGTCTGAATAAGTTAAAAGCTTTTTAAAAACATGTAGACAAATTAATTTCTTGTTAAGGTCTCATAAGATTATTTTATAACGCAGTCTTGTTACTTGTTTAAGCTCTGCCGGTGCTTACACTCGTGTGACATTAAATATGTATGCACATAATGCACTCACCTCGGCAAAAAGTATTTAGGTATTACTACCTCAATGTTGCCTACTTCTAAACGGATAGTCTAAAAACTACAAAAACTATATGTTACTGTAACGTATTATAATATAACTTATAACTCACATTTATATAAAATCATGTTTCTATATTGTTATTAATTCTGACAGCGGGCTTAGCATGCATGCACGAGATAAAATTTGACAGGTGCTAGGGAAAGTAATACATCTATTCCTTATTCAAACGTAAGACTTAACGGTTAAGGTTTGAATTACTTTGAATTAGTTCGTTGGAGATTCATACCTATCTCCGTATTACTTTATCCGGGTTGATCTCGCTCACCTCGCTGAAGAGACAGAACCTCTAAAATCCGAATCCTAAAATAAATATACATATATCATATCATGCAGGAATTTCAATCTCTGAAATAATATTTACATGTTTGGGTGTTCTAGCTCAATCACACGAATAAATGACCGTATTTGATTGAGATTTGGCACCCAGAGCGTGCCCTGGATTAAGACAGATTTTGATCACGAAATTTTCGTTTTATTTCCCGATTGGTGAGTTCAGAAATTAATTTTACAAGTTGGCAAAAGATTGTAATGAATCTATTTGTAAAATAGGATCCTGTGCTGGGTCCGCCCGGATCGCTACCACCTCTTACTCTTTCACCGGCCGCTAAGCAGCTGTGATTCCATTCTAATATGTGACGTTATAAAGTTCGATATAAAGGGACCTTATGGATGAAGGCAGTTACGCTCTTCTTGTTTTTGTAACTATACGAATACTATGGTAACAGTTCTAAAAACGGCGTAAACGCCTGCCTCTATAAGGTCCCTTTATATTGAGAACGTCACATGTTATTGTGGTTTCTGTGTGGCGGTGAAAAAAAATCGATGAAATGACTAGCATAGAGGCGTCGGGTTGGCATGGCATCTTAAGATTGCAAATGTCTATGGGCCTCTGACCCCACTTACCATTCAGGTGCCCTGTTTGTTTATTTGCCTTCTCCATGCCAAAAAAAAACTCGCGGACCGAGGGTTCCGTATTTATTCCTTTTCCGAAAACGAAAATATCCGTCATGGTTAACAACGCAAAATAAACCTGAGTATGTATAATTAAGGTTGAAATTAGCTCTAGTTTTTATTTGACATGTCGTTGAAAAGGGTAACGCGTTGTGAAGTTACTACAAAAATACGGTTTTCGGATTTTTCCCTTTACTTGTGCTATAAGACATTGCTTCTTGCCAAATATCATGATTCTAGGTCAACGAGAAGTAACCTATAGGTTTTGATTCCCTTGCGAGTGTCAAAATTTGCGGCATAAACGGCTGTATCTTTTGATTGCGTTCCAAGGAATTGCAGAGCTGAGTATTTGATATTAATTTTAACTTGATACCTTTACGCGTTCCTGAGAGAAAGGGTCTTGACAGACAGACAGACGGACAACGAAGTGATCCTATAAGGGTTCCTTTTTCCTTTTGAGGTACGGAACCCTAAAGATTAACTCAGTTAACTCGTGATATATTCCCAAACACATAAAATGACGGTGAGTTCATTAGGAAGTCTAAAATAGACTAGTATCGATCGCCGGCGTTCACTGGCACGTGAAATAACCAGCTGACGAGAAATATTCAAGGAATTTGTTTTGTTTCACGCTACGATCTAGTGATCAAACTGACGAGTTGATTTCGTTAAACACAATTTGGTATAAGTAAGTAAGTATTGTTTTAAAAAAAATAGACATTTTTAACTTTTATGCAGGATACGTTCCGATCACTAGACATAACATATAATTAACACTTTGAAAGTAAGTGATTTTATAAATAAATATATATATATATATATATTTGTACTCACGTTCTCGAAAACGGCTTTAACGATTTCGATTAAAATTGCGACAAGGAGTTTTACGGGGGCGAAAATTCGATCTAGCTAGATCTCATATCTGGGAAAACTCGTTTTCCCCGTATTTTCGCGCAAAAAGATTTCCCGCGCAATATGATTCGTAATTTCGGGGTGGCTGCCGGCGTCTGAATAGACTGATGGTTAGAGCGCTGGCCTACTACGTAAAGACTGCGGGCTCGATACCCCAGCTATGGATAATTTTTTTTTTGTTATTGTATAGAATATCGATGAAAATTCGGGTTCGACCCGAGCGACGACGCTCGGTCTCCCAGGTTTTATGACCTTTAAGGGTGATTATCATTGCGAAAATCGAAAAGTCACTTCCATGGATGACATTTTCTGTCTAAATCCTGTAGGTTAATCAACTACCAGAAGAAAAGTCACTGAGCTTGTCACCCTTACTTGATTTACATTGTCCGTCAATTTAAGGATGGCTGTATATCATTAACTGTATACTTATAAGAGAGAGATTCGGAGTTCTGTGTCAAGAGTGTTAGTTGCTGCACGTGTCGATTGTTTTGTCGCGTTTTTTAGTGCCTCAGTGGTGTTGAAGAGCTCGGTGGAGTGGTCAGCGCGAGCGGCGGCCGACACTCTTGCCTCTGATCTCGGAGAATATAACACTCTAAATGTTTTAATAACATTTTCAAGAACCGATCACATGTAATCTCAAACTTTGACATTGGCAGAATTGTCCTCATGGACAGACGCCATTTTAACAAAAAAAAATAATTGAAAGATAGAGATTGAATATTAAAACCTATAGTGAGATCACAAACTAGTAATGCTCCAGATTTGGCGAGAGTGTGCATTAAATTAAATGACAAAAATTGGCTATAAAAGGTCACATAATTACTGAGAAACAATAGCCGTTTTTAGAACTGTTATCATAGTATTCGTATAGTTACAAGAACAAGAAGAGCAACTGCCTTCATCCATAAGGTCCCTTTATATCGAGAACGTCACATATTAGAATGGAATCACAGCTGCTTAGCGGCCGGTGAAAGAGTAAGAGGTGGTAGCGATCCGGGCGGACCCTGCACAGGATCCTATTTTACAAATAGATTCATTACAATCTTTTGCCAACTTGTAAAATTCATTTCTGAACTCACCAATCGGGAAAAAAAACGAAAATTTCGGGACCAAAATCTGTCTTAATCCAGGGCACGCTCTGGGTGCCAAATGTCAATCAAATACGGTCAGTTATTCGTGTGATTGAGCTAGAACACATGTAAATATTATTTCAGAGATTGAAATTCCTGCATGATATTATATACAGGGTGTCCCAGTATCAGTAACCCACATTGACACCGGAGGTAAACCAGCCTAAGACGGACCGAACCAGCCTAACATGACCTCAGTAAAAGTCGCATAGTTTTCGAGATATGCCAGTTTAAAGTTTGTCCTGGAAAAGAACTTTAAACTAGCAAATCTTGAAAACCATGCGATATTTACTAAGATCATGTTAGGCTGGTTCGGTGTGGGGACAATGCTTAACGCATTTCCACTCCGTTAATAAAATAAAAAAAAGTCAAAAGTAAATAAGAAAAAGAAACAAAAAAAAATCGTCTGGTTCGGTCCGTCTTAGGCTGGTCTACGTCCGGTGTCAATGTGGGTTACTGATATTGGGACACCCTGTATGTAAAATACGGATACTGACCCTGAAATGTAGTAAAAAATTTGGTTGACATCTTCAACAAGAAATTAAAATTTAAGAACCTTACACTCGCGGTTAAATAGCCTGTACCTCTGCAGCGAGCCTAACATGCATCACAAGAATAAAGTGACAGCACGAATAAAAAGTTGGAGTAATTAAATATCATGCTTGCTTAGCTTAGAGCCTGTGCACACTAACTTTTTAACCCTTAGACCCCCGGTCAAAAACGCTGGTGTGAACAGGCTCTTAATAGATTTGAACGATTTATTTCATTCATTACTCTAGCAATAGCGGATAAAATCGCTCAGTAATAAAAGGTAATAAAGGTCAGGACGAGACAATTTTATTTTTAACCTTAAGCGTTCAGTCTTACGTTAGAATATGGAATAGATGTATTAATTTCCCTGGCACCGGTCAAATTTTATCGTGTTAAGCCCATTAGCGGCTCTATTACGGTTGTGTTTATCATGTGATAGACTTGGATAAAACATCTGTCACTTTCTGACCAGTATGTAAGTGCGAGAGTGATGGATGCTGTATCCACACTTATCCACCGCGATAAAGGCGACCAATAACACGGGAGCTGTATCAGAATTTAGACGTCAAAGAATTAATCTATGACACTCCTCGAATGGTGACCAAATTAAACGATACATACCTTGCTTTTTAAACAGGGCTGTACATACATCCAAATACATCCAAAAAATACCCTTCAACTTAGAGAGTCTGGTAAAAACCGCCATACGCCAAACTCGTTATGAATTTACGAACCAACTATTTTGTCATTATACACTATTCAAGCTTGTCATTGACGTACACATAAATGAATGATGATTCATTGGTAAAGAATCCATAAGGGATCCCGGAAGTGTCAACATGAGGTTGTGCTCAAGAAAGGCTGGGTTAATATTAAAATAGCCAACCGGCCATGTGCGAGTCTGACTCGCACACGAAGGGTTCCGTACCATCGTACAAGATTGAATACTATGTACTTTGTTATGTTGTCATAGTGGCAACAGAGATACATACTCTGTGAAAAGTTCAACAGTCTATCTATTACAGTTCATGAGATTACAGCCCGCGGAGTGACAAAATTTAATAAAACCACGCTTCCTGTACGGGAGCCCACTTTATTGTTCAATTTTATTTTATTTTTATTATTTGCTGTTATAGAGGCAATTAAAATAAACACTGTTTATAATAATTTCAACTGTACCTGTTACGGTTCATGAAATACAGTCGGATTTAACTAAAAACTCACATTTCTTGTATGTCTTTAATTTTTATTATTAGTTGCTATAGCGGCAATAGACATACACATTCAATTTCAGCAACAACGGACGGACGCCTTAGTAATAGGATACCGTTTGGCACCATTCGGGTACGGAACCCTAAAAAGCAGGTCAATTGCCGCTACGTAAATTTTAATAAGATTTCAAAATGTTTAATTTGTTTTTTTCGAAAAGTTTAAAAGCTTAAATTGTTTATCTACTAAAATAATACTGTCTCGCTCGGAAACCACTGAGGTTATGTTTAATATCTTACCTAAATGCCTTCTTTACTTTAGTCCACTTGGAAACTTTCGATTTCTCAACTTCTTTTGAGAATACACCTTCCGACCTTCTTCTTAAAGGGGTGCCTGGGGATACGTCACTATCATCTCCTCCCGCTGACCGCGCCCTCTGCCGCCTCAACAGGGACCCTCCAAACCGCGACGACCCCTTCCACTTAGACCCTGTTCGCTTCATGCTTTTCCCTCCCGCCATAATGCAGTGAAACATAGCTTCACCATACTCGCTTTCCATTTCCGCATCTAACGCTTCGTTCATCATCTCCAAATCTTTAGCCTCCGCTCTTAACAACTCATTCTCTTGGTTTATCTTCTTATGCGTTTCATGAAGGCGTCGTAAATGGTTGACGTCTTTCAATTTCTTTAGTAGACGATCGTTGTGTTCTTTCAGAGTCACAAATTGATCTAACAATTGTATTAGCTTTTCTAATTGATCTAGAGCTTCGACTGTATCTTTAGTTTTCACAGCTAGATCTCTACCGCGTTTTGAGGCTAAATCATCACGTTCTTTTAGTCTTTGGATCATGCTTTCGCACAGAGTCTCTGCGTCAAGTACGTCTCCATCGTGTAAGGACCAGTAATATTCTGAGTTTGGTCCAGCGGTGCATGGGGATGATCCCTCGTCTGATGGCGTTTGGGGCTTTACAGACAAGGAAGCAGGGGGTTCGCCTCTTCTCCGCTTATGCAGGGAAGTGCCGCTCGGTGGTAGCTCTACTAGCTCTTTTTCCTTTTCTTGGGAGGCAGCACTGCCGTCAGTGACGTCACTACTTTCCTTCAGTGACGTCATGCTGCAGCTGCTCCGTGTCTGCACTATTTATAAATGAAAATAAACGCACGTGCACCCGCCGTCGGGGTGAGACAAAATGTTACGGAATGCATTTCTCGATTTGTAGTAGTTACATGACTCAGAATCGCTTTTTATGAAACAAATAATTGGATGATTTTAAATTACTTGAACATTAAAGAGATCGATCGCTTCTACGATTTTACCAACTATTTTGATGTTGTGTTTAATAAACGTAAGTGGTTTTATGAAAATAGGCACGTCGGTAGTTAATACATTATTTTGTAGATCACTTCCAAGTCACTTTCACTAAAC
The DNA here is from genome assembly GCA_963241965.1 of Tortrix viridana. Classification (NCBI taxonomy): domain Eukaryota; kingdom Metazoa; phylum Arthropoda; class Insecta; order Lepidoptera; family Tortricidae; genus Tortrix; species Tortrix viridana. Next base: position 8,458,726 of record OY725181.1, read on the forward strand.
GAATAAATCAGTCTCGATGCTTCTATTTTATACCTTGTTGATTTCACATTTAAAACACTTCCATATATTAAAATTAATTAAACACATTAGATACAGAGAAATTTGAGAAATATTTCCCGGTTTATATAGTTCCGCCCAGATGCGCCGACGCACGGTAGGGCGGGCGGCCGCGCACTGCCGAACTCGCCCGAAGCGCACGACGGTCTCCGACCGAACATCTCCGACCTCGTATTTTTAACTTTACAACACAAACTTGCGTCTCATCCAAGAAAAAACTATCTTTATTTCAATACCCATAGCGATGAACATACCAGCATGCGTTTTTCGTATCGTGTTAATGCTTTCTTATGCTAAGACATTACTTTCGTACACAGAACCCATTAACCCATTTTTGTTGAAAAAGGGAGTAAATAAAAGTTTTACATTTCATTCTTGCGTGCTTTATTGTGCCACTTTCTGGATTTTTAGAATTTTGGTTTACTTATTTGAAATAAAGTTTTCTTGGAAGAAACTGCGTCATGATTTATTTCTGAAATGACAGTAGTAGTAATTACCAACAGAAAACCGATGATTTTTATACCATAGTTTTTGCATTTGGTTACTGAACCCTAAAAACTCACTTTCTTCGTTTTATGTTATTTGTCAGGTTCACCATAACTTAAGAGCTAGGCCATGCAGCTCTGAAGATGTTGATGATGACGTATGTCCATCTAACACAGGGCCATCTATACCTACTACTTAATATTATAAATGTGAAAGTAACTATGTCTGTCTGTTTGTTACGCTTTCACGGCTAAACCGTTTCGATGAAATTTGGTATACAGATAGTTTGGGTCCCGGGGACGGACATTAGGATACTTTTATCCTGGAAAATTGGACAGTTCCCTCGGGAATAGCGATGAACGACTTCTACGCTGACGAAGTCGCGGGCAAAAGCTAGTTTACTTATAATAAGTTGTTCATTTCCAATATTTGCGGCTAGATAAGGTTAATTCAAATTAAAACTCGCCGCTTTTTTATGTGGCAAATGACAAATTTTAACTCGAGGTATCCTTATCTACTTATGTACTGCGGTTTAAATATAGAGACTGGACATAACAGATGTATTCTAGGTACAAATTATTAGTCTATATGAGTGGAGACGTCCACTGAGAGCATTCGCGTGTAATGAGCATTCGGCGTCGAATATTCGAGTGGTGTGGACGTTGAGCCGAGCGTACAAAGGTGACAAATTATTAAATTTATTGCTCGTTTACAAATGCTCGGGTAAGAATTCTCAGTGAGGACGCTCCTTTTGATTATTCTGCACCATTTAAAAAGCTTTATTTTATTTTATTTTATTGCGTTGCTTGTTACCGCGAACTCGTTTTGTGAACTCGGAACACGCATAACTCTATGCCGCTCGCCAGTTGAGTTGGGTCGCCAATTGTATAAAGTCTCTAAGGACACCAAAATTTTATAAAAGGTTTGTAAGCATATATTGATAATAAATACTCTTCGAAAATAAAACACTGGCTGAAAATTCTATTTCTTGAATTCATATTGTCAGCGTTCTAAAAACGAAAACTTTAAACAAGAAAATTATTGTTCATCATGGAGTGGACATTATAAGTAAAATTTATTTTTGTGTTTTGTACCAAAGTTTTAGTTCATGTTTTTATTAAAAACAATTTGCACTGATGCTGTGGCGGTCAGTGCATTTTAAATGGTTTGTAATTTCGTATTTATTTTTCACTGGATTTTGCCCGTAGAAGTTTGCTTTTGTTCGTCCGCGTAGAAGTCGTTTATCGCTGCTCCCTCGGGAACTGTCCATTTTTTTGGGATAAAAAGTAGCCTATGTGCTATTCCAGACCAAAATCTACCTCTGTGCTAAATTTTATCTAGATTCGTTCAGCCGTTCTGGCGTGATTAACAAACCATCCATCCATCCATCCATCCATCCATCCTTCCATCCAACCATCCGTCCTTCCATCCAACCATCCATCCATCCAAACTTTCACTACATTTATAATATTAGTAGGATTTTAGGTTTTTGTATATCAGTTACTAGCTATTATTTGGTACTCTGTGCTCACGAGTTTATCCCTGCTTCCTCGGATGTGCCCTGTATATAACTACGAAGTGATGTGCAGTAACGTTTACTTTTTTGAAAGTTACCACAATCGACCTTTACACTAATGCTCCTTGAACTCCAAACTTTCGGATCAGCGTCAACGTGTTGCCACTGTTGCCAGCTTCTTAGGTGTGTATTAGTCGATCGGGCGGCGTTAATAAATGGGCTGCGTGGTGTCTTAGAAAATGTGTCCAGCGTTGCCGTTGGGTTGGCAACGCAGTTCCAATGAGTAGCGAGCGGACTGAAAACTATAAAAAACGAGTGGCAAAAACGTTGTTTATAGAATAAATTGACTTCCCGAGCTTTCATGAAGCTGTGATGCAAGCAATTAAGTAAAGCTGTTTCTAATGAGAAGTTTGCAAACAAACTTAATGCCTTGGCATCTTCTAGTTTTCAGATCTAATTTGCGTAGGTGATCGCGGTTCAGCGGTGCAATGGAGGACAAGGAACCTAAGAAGATTAACGATGACCTAATCACATTTATGAAAAAAAGGAGCGACTCTGAGGTTCCAAGATACTCCGAGCGACTTAAGAACTATGTCACTATCCAGTAAGCGTTACTTCTATTTTTTTTTAAATTAAATTAGGCATGTCGGGCCATACTCAGTGTAGAGTTCCAGTCACCATTACTACAAATGGAAAAAGCAATATCCAAAAACTGATTTATGCTAGGAATAAACATTTTAGTCGTCTGTACCTTAAGAACCAATAAAGTGTACTTAGTCGTGGTAGTTCACCTGAATTCGTTATAATATGTGCTTTCATTAGGGATAGTCTCTGATTTTTAGTAGGTACTTGTAGTAGTAGTTTTGGCTGTTGGGAGTAGTGACATATTTCTTAAACGGTCCCCCAAATCCAAAAATTGATAATAACATGCACATAAAGATTTTTAAGAGCTATCCAATGATATCTCATTCGATGTTGTAAGGTGAACAAAATATTTTTACCTTTGCTTTACATGTAGGTAGGTACCTACACCCTAACATATATTTTTTGTATAAATCTTATTGGTGCTTGTGGCGCCGCGCGGTAAAAATATCTATGCGTATACAAAATGTTAGCTTTGGGATACTTAGTTTCTTAATCTTATCAACGCCATTGACGGATATATCCGCACCACTGATTCAACGCCAACGACGGATATTTCCGTCATGGTTTACAACGAAAAATAGACCTAAGTGTCTGAGATAAACTCTGGTTTTTACCTGTCATTGGCGTGTGATTAACGTCTTTTGTATTTGACATGGCGTTGAAACGGTTAAAATTGAGTGTGACAGACAGTAGACGTACAGATAGGCAAACAGACGGATGGACGGACAGATGGACGGACGGTCGGACGGTAGGACATTGCAAAACAATAAAGGTTCCTAGTTTGACTACGGAACCCTAAAAAGAGCCTCAAGAGAAGATGCAATAAAAGAAGGTAAATTGAAACAGACTAGTTCTGTAAATACGGGCTTAAGTTCGCTGAACGAGAGCCGGAAGGTTTTGACTGAGCAGTGAAACTAAGCAAGCAATTGCAATATATCCTAATGTTAAGTGACGATGAAGTCGCAAAATTGTGTCGTGACGTCGTTGTAAGACGCTTTTATAACTGCAATGTAATTGTTATTCTGTTTGCAGACATCGCAGAGCCGCGGCAGCCAAGCGTGCCCAAGAGCGCCGGCCCGCCTCCCGCAGATCCAGGGAGGCAGAGGGCAAGGACGGTGAATCTGCTGTCACGTATGGGCTTTCTTTTATCTGATCACTACTTTTAATCTAAACTTTTAATGCACCTTTAAATTTAGGTAATAGTGTACCTAAGCAACGTAATGGCATATTATTGCCTTGAAGAAATTTCGAATAAAACCTACTGCTTTATTAGAATACTTTAAACGCTCGTAGACCTGAAACTTAAGTTTCTTAGTTTATACTATTCGTTCGTTTTTTAGATCAAATTGTTAATAAGTTTGTCTAAAGAAAAAGCTTTCTAAAGAAAGATTCACGTTAGCGTTTTGACACGCGTGTGACGCTTGCTGTCCGCTTGTTAGCACGTGTCATGTGTGGTTTGAATGCGGTTGTTTTCTATTTAGATTTAAGTCTTTCGTCATTATCTAACTAATCCAAAATTGGGCTCAAAATTATCTGACACGTGCCTATTTCTAGAGGCAAAAGAGCGTGTCAGATATTTGTGAGCGCAATGTTGAATAACGTATTATTGCTGGTGAATGTACATAGGTATAAGGCGTGAAAAATGTGACCACTTGACTCAACATACGGCATCAAGTTCGCCTTTTGTATACTAAAGCTACACATTCACGGTCAGTTAAACTGATCAGTTAACTGACGTACATCCAGAAGCTGACCTTGAGTTCGTATAATTTCAACTTAAGATTTCACATTCACTGTCAGTTTTTGGATGTGTCAGTTCAACTGATCAGTTTAACTGACGTGATTGACCGGGGATTTTTTCGCCTAATTAGGTCGGAGTTCACCAACCAATTTAACGAACTGTTAGTCAATACATTTTGACAGCCGTCAGACGTCTAATCGCCTGTTTAACTGTTGGTTAACTCCGACCTTACTAGGTTGGTTTGGAAAAAAAAGTAAATTAGGAAAACCCAAAAGAGCAGCCAAAAAATAAAAAAGTTCTGTTCACTGGTTCATCTAGACAAAAACTCCAAAATGGCTCGACCGATTTTAATATTTTTTTTGTTTGAGTTTGAAGGGGGTACCCCCTGGATGGTTTAGATTCGCAATTGGACCCGTTAGGTGGCGCTGCGAAGCCAACGTTTGGGCACGACAAACGTCTGTCGGGTTAACTAGCATTTTTATAATTTTCAATGTACTTTTTCTTGGGGATATTATTTGATAGCAGTTCTTTGATGCAAATGACTTCAAAAACAGAGGAGAGTAACTAATGAAGTCAAGGTTAGCTCTATATTTTTTAACATTATATGAAACATTTTGAAACGTAATACGTGAAATAATTAAATACGTAATAGGTTTACATGTTTAAGAAAATAATTCTAATGATTCCCTGATAACAAGTATTGTACAACTTGAACTTCATTGTTTTATCTGTCTTTAAAACAGTTATACCTAGTTGTTTTTTTTTTATCTGCATTTAAAATATACTCCGGCGTTGCATTCTCATTAAACATGTGCAAATAAAACTTTCATCAGTTCTATTATAATAATAAACCAACATACAGATTTTTCACATTGTCTGCTGTTAACCTAGTTCTCATTGAATAATTTACTTAAAGGGCGAAAATGATATTTACCCCGAGTGAGGTCAGTAGGTATACCACTTTATTTTTATAGCTTTCTTATGTGACGTAAAGTCTTACCTTACTTAGTCTTAAGGTTCCAAAATTTCGTATCCTAGGTAGGTACGTAGGTACTTTTCGTATTCTGGTAAAAACCAGAAAATATATAGTACCTTGACTCCATTACGTATGAAAAAAGTTCAAAACCTTGATATTATTATATCCTTTTATTTCTTTGTGACTCCAAAAAACTAAATTATAAACAAATTACATTATCAGAGCGGCCATATTTCATTGTCCATACTTATTTGTAGAAACTAAAATTTTATGCCACACACATTAATAATAATAAGCTAATCTGGTCTAATTTGTTTTTATTTTTCAGGGATCAACAGGGCAATGAAGATAGCGGGCGTGGTATGAGAAGAGGGTAAGTTATTTCTGGTCAATTTACCACTATTCTTATGCCAATATTTATTGATTAGATAGGGGTAAATGGATATAGCAAACAACGGCAGAGAACCCACTCAATCTTTACGCAGCACTTGCGGTTTATTAATTCAAGAAAAATCAAAGTTCCAGGAAGTGAAAGGGATTATGATGTTTAATGTTATTTTAGCCGAATAGACGCATACAGAATACAAAGAATGGGTCGACGAACACGGAACGAAATTAATAAATAATTGCGTACAAAACGAATGATAAGAGTAAATGATAATTTACTCTTATCTAATCACCATACGCTTAAGCGTTTACCACTAAGCAGCGGTGCAATATAAAATCCCTAATTGAAAAATATGAATACATACATCCTGTAAATGCGGTGTTTGAGCCAGCACCCGCCCGCGCGGCAGATCTGGGGGCCGATTTTTAACTTTCGAGTGCTCGAAATCAAAGTCGAGTTATAGAAAATAATAGCACACGAGAAAGTCATGATTATTTTCGCATGAACCCATTATCCATATTTTAGAATACCCTCACTCGAAAGCTAGTGATTGTAATTGTTGTGGCGAGAACATTATTATTTAATTGTGCTTTCAGCGTTTTTAATACTGTTTACCAAAAACTTTTACTATGAAATAAAAAGGCTCTAATAAATGAAACGTTTAGATGGTTCTTTGTCTATGATATTTGAAGTTTGTTCCGTCAACTTCCGTCCAAAGATAATACAATAAAGGCGTTTTGATTGATTTTACAGACAAAAGGAAAACGAATGGAGTGGATCATTCGTTTTTAAATTTTCTATCGCTCTTATTTCAAAAATACGGTTTCACCACATTCATAAACAAAGAAGCAAATAAACTCACTTTAACATTTACATATAATATTAAAGTAAGGACATTAGTAAGAATAAATAATAATTATCAGTTGTTTAGTAAAAATTGTTTGTAACAATATAAAGTTCACGTATCTTTAGCCATTAGGTACTAACTTTTTCTTTATCTATAGTTCATACTAGCAGAAGCTTCATACGGGCAGAAGCCCGTGACTTCATCCGCGTAGAAATATGTAGTAATTTTGCCATCCCACGATAATAGTTTTTTTTTTCGGGATAAAAGGAAGCCTATGTGTTGATCCAGCTATCTTCTATCCAGCTATCTTCGATCCTACCTACTACCTACTATATATACAAATACTAACACACAAACTTTCACATTTATAATAATTGCTCTAATTAGTGCAATAAGAAACAAATAACTTCATTTGATATGGTTCTATGTCGAGTTAACATGAAACGCTGTGACCGTACCTACTAAGTACTCCCTCTTTTAGGCGCACAAAGGACATGGCGCATAGCGGCGGGCGCACGCGCTCTGGCTCCGCGTCGGGCGAGCCGCAGGAGCGCTGCGGCGGACGCAGGCGCCGCCGTGGCCGTCGCCGATCGCGCAGGGTAACTATCATTTATGCTGGAGCCACACTAACGGGAAACACCGATAAAAATCAACGTCAATCGCCTTATGCTGCTACACATAAGGACTATCGTCGTGATAATTAACGGCGTTTCCCCGTTAGTGTGGCCCCAGTTATTGAGTACAGGTCGAACTTAGAAGTAGCTGTACATTTTAGTGCCTTGTCGCACTAACGTGTTAAGTGAGTGATTTGAATTTAGTACTTCATTAGCTGTGACAAGGTACTAAATAAAATATACAGCTACTTCGGAGTTCGACCGTACCATATAGCTCACCATTGCTTAGCATTTTCAATTGCTGATTACCACTTGCCACGCACCACCAAGCCTTTCAAATTTAGAGGAGATGAAGATTTGTAAATAATAGTACATTTTTGCCGAGGGTAGAAAGCGATTTTTGAACAAGTCTTATAGAGGAACGTAGTTGAAGCCCTCTAGTGTACGAGTCCAAAAGTTGCACTTTCTGTCGAGGCAGACATAGTGCTTTTCTCAACTACTGCCAGGAAATAAAACAAAAAAATATTCATATTAGTAACTTGCGCACTTTCGATGGCGTGGCGTCGGTCGGCGTCGGTTTTCAACTCAGATAAAATAAGAACATTAGCTACAGAGTATTAAAACGTCTGATGTCATCATACTCTTCGCTCTTGTTACAAATGCCATTTGTTAAACAATGACAACTATATTTCTACAATTTTAAAAACTTACCGTTTTGGTTGTATGTCTATGTGAGTCAATCTTGATTAGTGTGCGTCCTCAGTATAAAACAAAAATAATCTAAATAAAACGGTGAGTGTAGTAACACTTACCCTTAATTGTTTATCCATGTTCTACCTATATATTTTTAATTTGATAGGTTTAACTGGCTGCGACATGACAAGTATCTAAGCGGTATCCCCGCCAATTTTGCCACAGATAACTTTTGTTTTTTTTTAAATATCTGGTCCCATATTATCGTGGCACTCGAGATGAACAAACTCACATTCTAGATAAAAATGTCAACTGCGTATTTTTTTCCTTGTGTTATGTTATGGCTCTCGCTTGCTGCAAGGCACTTAGCCAATGTAAAGTCGAGCGGCGTGTTTAGCCACTGTCATATCGAACATCTGGTAACTGCGTTTAAATTTTTGTTTCGTCGTATCTCCCATGTAATTTCATCTCGAGTGATTCGAAAGCAGGACCCAAGTGCGAAAAACATTTAAAAAAAGTAGGCACATCATTTTTAATCTGTGTATCTGTTAGCAAAAATACAGATATTTTACGATACAAAACGTGTTTTATCTATAACAGGAACAATATTGAATGATTTTCATTGGTTAAGGTTGGACAACAATGTTATCGACGAAAACATGTCTGTTCTTAAAAGTGATGGTTTCTGACCCCAAACCAGACTAAAAATATTTCCGAGCAGTGTTGAGAAAAGGATATTGAGGAGTATAGAAACAAAAATGCCTCCGTCCAAGTTGCGTGGAATTGATAGAGGCTTTTTGCTTCTATACCCCTCCTATATCCTTAATGATATTTTACGTCTAATCTAACCAAGTTTTATAACACGTTTTTTGTACAGCGTCGCAGACGCCGCCGTAGTCGCCGTCGTAGGGGCCGCCGCCGCCGCCGCAGTTGCCGCCGCAGGAGACGTCGCAGCCGTAGCCGCCGACGACGCCGCAGGAGCTGCCGTCGTCGCAGGCGCCGCCGCCGCCGCCGTTGCTAAGCCTCGCCCGCGCCGGCATCAACCAACAGTAAAAAACAAACTTATTTGCATGCTTACCGTGTTCAACATTATACCGCACTTTTAATATTGTATTCGCACTAAACTAAAACATGCAAATGTGAGTTTTTTTACCTTTGGGAGTTTTCAGTAATAAATTATAGTGTCGTTTTGAGGTTTTTTGTTGTTGCAATAAATTAATAGAAAAAAATAGCTAATCTTTATTTTGTCAAATTGGCAGATTTAACCGGGTGGTTTTAGAGAGGGTCTGTATTGGTCCTTTTTTGCCCGTGGTACTATCAGTGGTACTACCAGTAGTACCACGGGGAAAATTTTCTTCCCGTAGTACTACAAACTACCATGGAAAGAAAATTCTTCCCGTGGTACTCTAACATTGTAGTAAAACAGTTACTCGTCATCCTAATAATAATCGAATGTTAAAATTTATTACCTAACTACTGACGTTTTCTAGGATGACAAGAGTAACCCCCTTACTAATAAACGTTGAGTAACGGCTGAGTAGTTATACAATGCTTTGTCCTTATCTGTCGAATTCAAATGTCACAATGACAGATAAGGACAAAGCATTGTATAACTACTCGGCCGTTACTCAACGTTTATTAGTAAGGGGGGAAATAATTTACTACAATGTTAGTAGTACCACGGAAAGAATTTTTTTCCCATAGTACTACTAGACTGCCTGGTAGTACTACGGGAAGAAAATTTTCCCCGTGGTACTACTGGTAGTACCACTGGTAGTACCTCTGGTAGTACCTCTGGTAGTACCGCTGGTAGTACCGCTGGTAGTACCGCTAGTAGTACCACTAGTAGTACCACTGGTAGTACCACTGGTAGTACCACTGGTAGTACCACTGGTAGTACCTCTGGTAGTACCACTGGTAGTACCGCTGGTAGTACCGCTGGTAGTACCGCTGGTAGTACCGCTGGTAGTACCGCTGGTAGTACCGCTGGTAGTACCGCTGGTAGTACCGCTGGTAGTACCGCTGGTAGTACCGCTGGTAGTACCGCTGGTAGTACCGCTGGTAGTACCGCTGGTAGTACCGCTGGTAGTACCGCTGGTAGTACCACTGGTAGTACCACGGGCAAAAAAGGGTATTGGTAAGACTAAATACAGTACTTACAGGAGTGTGCTTCTGTTAATCGTATATCAATCACTAGGACACAAAGAGCCGTATTAATAATCTGATCTTGGCAGAGATGCCCGTCATAAGACTTATCAAAAATTACAGTATTCTATGGACTGACGTTTACTTTGACGTTTCTTGAGATAGGGATCACAGTCGGTAGTCGATCACATTATCAGTAATGAAATATTTACATCACTGGCCATGAGGCACATGTGCCTCATGGACGTACCAGGACAGTCACGCATGAGGCACATGTGCCTCATGGGACAGAGAACCTGTTAACTTGCAATGTTCGTAAGTGGTCAGTTTCAAAAATTGCATACCATTTTTCGACCACTTCCCCGTGTCCATATGAGCTTAAATTTGGTATACCTACGAAGCTTCGATGACAATGCAATAATCCGTGGAGCTGGTCGGATGAGATGATGCAGTCGGAAGGTGGGCATAGGAACTCGCAACGAAACAAAATAGCCCCGCCGTTTTTGACTCTAGTCAATTTGTGAAATCTTTTGAACCTATTGTTTTTTTTTTTGCAAAATATGTAATATCATATTGCGGCGGGTTTCCTAACAAATATAAAAATAAAATAATAAGGTGAGTCCCCATACAAGAAAAGTTATAGTGGTAAGTGTATGGCTATAGAACAAACCCTATAGAATAACAACAAATACTAAAAACCGGCTAAATGTGTACGGAACCCTCAGTGCGCGACTCCAACTCGCACTTGACTGGTATTTATTTATTATTTATATAAATAGATAATTACAAAGATCTACAAAGGTGATAAAACCTTAACTAAAAATAATGAGATAAATAAAATAAAAAACGAATGTAAAAAAAATCACATAACTGTATTTCTTGGAGTAGGTATACTCATGGACCACCCTGTATCTCTTCGATATTTACAAGCTTTTATTATTATTATTATTTAAATTTTGAACCAGTAACAGTTAATGGCATTCCTTTATAACGTTTACTGGTTCAAAATTGCCCATTGCAGCCCATTGGCTGAAATTTGGAATACATATGTAAACCCGATGACAATGCAGTATTATGGTGTCATTGAGCTGGTCTGATGATGAAGACGGGAGGTGGTCGTAGGAACTCCTAAACTACACATGATAAACGTTGTTTGGGCTTGTTGGATTTGTCTTGATAAACTTGATGACTGTGCAAAAAAAGTACAGTCGTCAATAAAAGCTTGTTCGAAAAAAAATATTTTTAGGTTAGGTTATATTTTTACCGTCTTTTCGCCTCATCGCAACCTCTGTAAGGATGTATATATTCTTTACCGTAAACACGGGTAACTTTAGCCCTGGGTGGTAACATTATCCACACAAAAAAAAACATTACTTTTTTATTTATCAAAATAGATTATACAGTCTTTCACTACGTATTATAAAGAAAGTTTTGGTTACTTAAAATTGTAAAGTATGCAAAGAAAACCTTGAAATATAGGGGCGGACAATGTTACCCCCCAGGGCTAAAGTTACCCGTGTTTAAGGTACAGTCGAGGACAGAAAGATGTTTACACTTTTGGACCTTATTACAATGGAACAAGGTGAAAAGGTGTAAACATCTTTCTGTACTCGACTGTACAAAAATAGATTTCCGTGCGTTAGTCGGGCAAAAACTCGAGAATGACTCGACGGATATGATTTTTTGTTTTGCCTCAATACTGGGGTGGTTTAGAAAATAACATAACTGAGTTAAAACAGCCCTCGACAAACTACTCTACTATAAGAGCTCGATAACCCTTAAAAACAGATTTTCATCAAACCAAGCTAAGATTTCGATTAATTCACCTTTCTTACAAAATAATGAAATCAGAATAGGTCCATCTATTTAGGAGCTACTATGCCACAGGTACACAAACACAAATACACTGTTACATACGTTAACTTTATAACACAATTCATTGCGTCTTTTTTTTTAAGAAAATTAGGAAACATCGAAAGCAACAGCCAAAAGAAAGAACGGTAAGAAGTTCAACGGGCCATAATTATTACGTTTAGCACCAACACTTACAGGGCACGATTAAGGAAGGTGCATTCTTTTGATCGTTATTATTGAACATCATGATGATTGAGATATAGGCGTTCATTCATAGCCCTGTTTGTATCAAATATTAACCATGATTTCATCTAAGGTCTTCCGTTGTAGGTCAGGTACAGTGGCTTCCTCGTGAGGTCTCCCTACAGGTAGGAGGAGTTCCAGCCTCTCGTTGAGAGGGCGGGAGAGGAGGTCCCGAAGGCGAGCGTTGCAGTTCAGGGGTGTAGAAGTGAGAGCCACGAGGCCGCAGTACTGAAAAAAAAAAGCATTTAAGTGAAATTTACTACATTTTGATACAAGTGCGGAACAAGCGAGGGACAGAAATCAGGACGAGTGAAAATAACAGTTCCGCACGAGTAGGTATATATACTTCCGCATGGTAAATAACTTCAAATAAATAAGTAATAAGTTTAAATAAATACTTAAATATGCATTGTGGAGGCCTAGTTACTAAATTTAGAAATGTATTAGAAAAATTAAATTGGGTCCGGTCCGTCTCCATACCGTTCACGCCGCCAAACTTTAGGTAAATATCTTACCGAATATCCGATCCCTGCACATAACTCAAAATACTCTTTTAGCCAGCGTTCACGCATAATACTCGCCAGAGCTGCAGCGGTCACGTGAAATACTCATTTAACTGATCATTCGTAATACTCATTCACCAGCCAACCAACAAAACCAGCTAACTTTATGAAAATTGTTTTGAAGAATTTTTAATATTAGTCAAATATGCAATTTTAATCTTTTAAGTAAGTTTTCACCATCCGTTAGATAATTTTTCACGGAAGTTTTATGTAAATTATAGTAACCAGAGCGAAACGAGGGCGCCAGTTAAACATAAACTAAGTCATTTAAGTCATTTTAGATGGTGAATGGATTGATATAGCTTCCAGATTGCCAAGTCTGTCCCTATCACAACTTGGCTTCAGAACCCATTAGAGAAATGGGTTCTTGGTATTAATCGGCTGGGACACAAAACCTGGCAAACTTAGGGTCGTATTAATAAACCAATCTTGACTGAGACACCCATCTCAAGATGTGTCTAAAATGTCAGTTTTGTATGACGTTTACTTTGACGTGTCTTGAGACGGCGATCACAACCAAGATCAATTTATTGATACGGTCCTTAGATAAACTCTAAACTTAAGCATAGTTATACTTTACTCACCTGAATAGCAGCCAAAAGTATTCCAGCAGCAATAGCAACACTGATCTCACTATAATAGTGCATTCTCTTAGTACTGTCTGCCTTCCACGAGTGAGTCTGTCTGAACAGTAAGAGAAGGGCTGGTGCATCAGATAAATAAGGTTTTATCGGCTTTGTGGCAAAGGGCTTCAAGTCTGTCACCCATTGCCGAGACATTCGCTTCCTGTAGTTTAAGTCTTCTTCCTCTTCTACGATATCCCTGATGGCTTTCTTTATCTTAGGGTCCTGGACGACCACGAATGTCCAGGGTTCCGTGTGGGCTCCCGATGGCGATGTTCCTGGAAGATTTAATATGTTTTGATGACATAATCCTTTTCGAAGCAACAAGACTTAAAAGGACTTTCCGGCTTATACTATCTTGCACGCACTTATTGCGCTCGATTATGGTCTCATAAGGGTCTTATCCTCAGGTTAAGGTTGTTTGTCCACCACCACCGTGACCGAGCCGTCACCGAGACCGAGATTATATTGGGCCAAGTTCAAAATGACGTGACGGCGATCGTGTGTCTACCGCCCCCGATCTCGGTGACTATAAATATAACCGGGCGAACAGCGCAGTGTGACGGCAGTATGTGGGTGGACAAGATCAAACGTGTTTTATATTGCCAGCGCTTCGGCCCATCACAATCTCGGGCCGAGTTCTAGCGGTCGCGCCAAACTACTCAAAGCTTCGGCGGGATGACGGACGGACGGGCGTGCAGTGGACATGCGAGTGAATGTATGTATTAAGGTGGACATTCACGGTCAGTTAAAACTGATCAGTTAACTGACGTACATCCAAAAACTGACCGTGAACGTGGAATCTTAAGTTGAAATTATACGAATTCAAGGTCAGCTTCTGGATGTACGTCAGTTAACTGAGCCCTTAGCCAAGATGCCCATCGATAACTAGCGTTTCTAGCCGTTTCGTTTTTAAACCAATCGCTTCACTGGTAGATCACGTCATACGAAGAGTCACGTGATCTACCAGTGACGCGATTGGTTTAAAAACGAAACGGATAGAAACGCTAGTTAGCGATGGGCATTTTGGCTAAGGGCCCTGATCAGTTTAATTGACCGTGAGTTTCCACCTTTACTTTACTACTTCGTCGCCGTCATCTCGTTCTCGGCGATGGCTTGGTGACGGTGGTGGTGGACAGACTGCCTAATGGTGCTTTTCCACCGGCGAGGCGAGGCGGAAAAATCGCGACGCTTTTGTTTTCATTGCAGTGTTAATAAACACTCTGTGATAAGGTTCAATATTATCAACAAATATTTCAATCGACAGCATTTCAAAATTGCAACTGATGCTAAATCCAAAACCATTTGGGTAATTAACCGCCAGGATTCCAAAAATATTTTTAGTTTTTTTTTATATACAATAGTTCAGTAAATAAAAAGTTATTAGGGAATATGTGTAGACCGGAAAGATAACGTCACTGATATGATATGCCTGTAAACAATGTTCCAACCTTGCAAATGTTGCCTGCACGGGAGAAAAAAGAAAAAGGTCGTAGAAAATTGTCAAATTTTCGGTTGTCAAAACAGACATTGCTACCTTGAAGTCCGAATTGCATACTACAATTTAGATGCCTATGTTAATCGCTGGAAAAAAGATTTACATTTAGATTTAAAATAAAGTAAACAACGTACAATAAATAAGTAAGGCCTCTTGTCGTTATTCATCCCGTTAAATGTTGTTCAATTCTTTTAGTTTATGGGAATTAAGCACAACACGGACTGCAAGTAAAAATATCCGACAATATTGGTTCTATTTGGAGGGTTATTCCGAAAAACTAAATACGAAACATTGTATTAGCATTGTACGAAACAGTGTAAAGGGACAGGAGTAACTAACATCAAACTTATAATTTAGGAATACCGCTCTTACTGGTTTTGTCAAAATGTTTTTTTATCGCCCGTATAAAATATAGGCAAAGGTTGATACACGATTCAGGCATATCATGTCACATACGCTCTTTTAGAATGACTTTTACTTCAAATGAATATTTTTATAAGAAATGAACATATTTTCGGAAAAAAAAAATCAAAAGTGTTATATTATTTTAATGATCTTTCTAAAATACATTTTAAACACAAAGGTAAGAAAAATTAAATGTTGTCAATTATCGCCTCGCCCATACCTACTATTTCCACCGCAGCCAAGCGAGAATTTTTTCTATACAAATTTAAATTTTCTTCCCTTTTTTTTTTCGAAGCCGAAGTTTTTTAACCTTTTCAACGTCATTGTTAAAAACATTGGAAAACATCCGCACCACAGGTTCACCGTCAGCAGCCTTATATCCGTCACAGTTGACAACGTAAGGGCGTACGCTAAAACACGCGCGGATGCACGGAGCGGGCGCGCCTGCTTCGGATGTTTTCATACAAAAATCCGTCGCACGCGCGCGGGCCAGAGTACGCTGCTCATACTACTTTTACCCGACTACGGCAAAGCCAAAAGGTGGGTAATGATTTTAGCAGTCACGTATGTTTGTATTTACGGATGTTCCAATTTTGCGCCTAAACTACACCGATTTTGATAAATGAGGTGTCAATCGATTCGTAGTTATGGTCCGGGTGACATAAGGTACATTTTATTCGAAATCAATATGTCGGAAGTTACATACAAAAAAGGGGGTTCTCTGAATTTTTTTTTGTGAATGGAACTCCATCCATTATGATCGCCATCCCGCCTCGCAGCAAGGTATTCAAAATATAATTCGTAGTCGAAGGCCAAACTGCAACGCACGTCGCTTGATAATTCCTGGCCTTTATAATGATTTTTTTGCAGTCGGGTTTTATTTTTTCAACTATTTTTATTCAATACAGACCCGCCATGCGTGCGTCCGCGCGTGTTTTAACGTACGCCCTAAAAGTAACCTACAGTGCAAAAGAGGTCTAGAAAGTCTTTCGGGGTCGGGTAAAGTTGGTTAGACTTGCGAAAGAGCTCAGCGAAAGAGCGTAAGGTAGCGAGGGAGAGAAAAGTGCATGGGCCATGAAGCTTCAAGTTACAAATTACAAGCGAAACTCCCTTTCTAGCAAAAGAAGTTAAAAATAGACTTCCGCTTGTAATTTGTAACTTGTAGCTTCGCAAAACGGGTCACTGAAGGTCGTTTTAAGTTAGTTATGTTAAATTCAGTTATAAATTACAGTAACGAATTATATTTGGTATCCCAAGCCATAAACTTGTTTAAATAAATATCGATTACTAGCAGCACTACTTATTGAGGCAACATTTAGGGTATTTGAAGTTGATAAACTGGTTCGCCTAAATAAATGTTCTACTTAAAAGTAAATAAAAATCTGTCTCCTTTTCGCGTAGTTTGTCTCTCGCTATAGAGAATTCGTGATCTAACACACCAAAAAGTAAGTAAAGTAAAGTATATCGCGTTAGGATATATATGAGCAGGTTATATTTTATCTCTTACTCGAACTTCCATTGCTCCAACATAGTTTCCACTGTCTTATCTTTTTTATAGTACTTTTTACATAAATGTTTAAATATGAGCTTATATTCTCTTTACAAAGGACTCAAAGACAACTATATCCATACTTATTACGTGTACATTTGCTAGTTGTCAATTTTTACAAGGCCCGATTGAGCATGTAGAAAGAAATTTGCTATTGTATTATTACGTAGTCAAAATTGTTTTAATAGTGCTATTTTCAAAATGAAAAGGAAACTGTTCTTTGTCACGTTTAGCCCATCGCGGTATAATTACAAATGAATCAGATTTTCATTATGTTTTGCGGAAGGAACAAGAAAAAAATTGTAATCGTCATTTTGATTTTTGTTTTGTGTGTAATGGGATATTTGGGGTATTATATCCATCACAAACATAACTACGAAATCAAGAGACGAAATGAATACTTCAAAAATATAAATGAAAATATTACTGAGCAAAATAATGACGAAGAGCGAGATGTTTACGATAAGTATCGTGAAAAAGTTAAAGCTAAAACTATAATACAAAATATCCAGAAAACAATCAATAGAATTAATGAAAACCAACACGTTACGAATGATTTTAAGTTTAATAGGTTGAGGTTAGAAAATTCTGTATTAGTCATACAGGTACATGATAATATAAGATATTTAGCTATATTTTTAGATTCTATGCGACGCGTCGTTGGGATAACTAAATGTTTGCTGATTTTCTCTCATGATTATTACGATGAAGCTATTAATAATGTGATTAGAAATATAACGTTTGCAAAAGTAATGCAAATATTCTATCCATACAGCATTCAATTGCATCCTTATATATATCCTGGTAGAGACACTAAATTCTGCAAAGAATTAAATAGCTGCACCAAAGAGAAGAAGCGGAACGAAGTTTTAGCTCAAACAAAGCTTTTTTGGTGGTGGGTTCTGAATCAAGTTTTTGATAACATAGATATTCTAAAGAAATATAACGGAAACATTTACTTTTTGGAAGTAGAACAGTACATGACTAGAGATTTCGTTTATATGTTACAAATGTTGGAGCGCCTACAGCCCATGTTTTGTCCGGAATGTATGATATTAGCCACAACAGGTTGGCGTCCCCAGTCAGAGATGTATCATCTTCAAAACAGCCAGCTAGTCATTAGAGCATGGGGGTGGTCAGAATATAGTAATTCAGGACTTGGCTTCAATAGAACTGTCTGGAACCTTATAAAAAATCTAAAGGAGCATTTCTGCTATTTTAATGATACTGGATGGGATTTCTCATTAAGGAATTTAGCATCGAAGACTGAACAAAAGCAATTTTTAATGCTTGCTTCTGAAGGGCCTAGAATTATCCCCACTACTGGGTGTGGATTGCGTGCAAATGGAACGAAATGTAGTTTGCAAAAAAATTATGCTGATATGATAAATTTCTCACGGACGATAACTCATGGTTTATTCCCCCACAATATTGGACTGAGACGCGATGAAGTGATAGAAAATGATGTGGATATGGGTCGCGGGAACTGGAACGACGCGCGGGACCGGGAGTTTTGCATGTTTCTGGCCAGTAAGGGCAGGCGTGAATATTATTAGAAAACGTTTTGTTCATCGTGTGATGTTATTTGTATATTTTTTAAAAATGTGTTTGTCACTGATATTGGTTTATCCTATACTTAGTTAATAAAACTTACAATTTTATTATTATTGTTTCTCACATTGATAAATGCGTCTTTATCGTTCGATAGTTTCGTTACAGACTTAAGTGCTTTCAACCCACAAAGTTGTAAACAGTTGCAGCCGCGAAACTTCAATTTGAGAAGTGGAGAGCGCCTTCGTGAACTGAAAACACTACAGTTAGAAAGGCAAGCGACAAACAAGTCGCGGTTAAGTTGTGCTAGCCGTCCGATGTTAGTTATAAGAAAAAACAATATGTATCCTGTTGCTTTGATGTTTGCGTATTCTCTCACGCAGTAAAAGTGAGTTGGCACATTTACCTCTAGTCCGCACTAGTGTGAATTTATTTTTCCCATCTGTTAGCAGTGCGGACAGCTGGGAAAAAATTCCACTAGTTCGCAGTGCGAACAAGAGGGTGCGGGTAAATGCGAATAGTCTGGTAAAAAGGTCCGACCTAAGTAAAGTTGACCTCAGCACGCGTTAGGAACTGGGGTTCCACTAGTTCCACAGAAGACCGGTGCTCGCGATGCTTCATTGACCATGGCGCTTGATATTCAAAGTTGGTAGTAGAGAGTGTTTAATAGTACGGCCACCAACATTAAATTGTTCGCCAACATTGTTATTGGCTTTCTGCAACAAGGTTCTGAGGTGGCTTAGCAATGAAATTCCATAAATCTAAATTCTATATAAAAGTTTGCAGTCGCTGACAAGTAAAAATTTTTTTATTTATTTATAATATGGTAAATTATTCGGACTCCAGATGACGCGTTTAACGCGCGCGCGTAGACACTCGCGCGTTCCTGAGATACTAATAGAACTACAAACGTCCCTTCTAGGAGGAAACTCGCGGCACCATCCGGATGCGGGATGTAGGTATGTAGCTCTAGTATCTGGACAACGCGCGAATATCTACGCGCGAGCGTAAAACGCGTCAACTGGACGGGCTCTTAGGCCTAGCACAAGTTTTATTATCTCGCTTGTCGCTCTGTGCATCTCTATTGAGACAGCTAGCTGGAAAGGGATATCCGAGTGACAATCAAGTCGCGGGAAAGCTGCACTAGCCCCATTTTATATATATTATTTTAAGCACTTCCTTACCAGCGGTCTTGATAATATTGTCGATGACCTCCTGTGGAATCGGTTCTGGACTGAACATCCTCACGGTCCGTCTCCGGGCCATGAGCTCGTAGTATTCCCTGGAGCGCTGGAGGACCTCCTCATCAGACAGCCTCGGGGGTTTGTAGGAGATGTGTGTGGTGTCTTCAGGGATTGCGGAGGTGAGGATCGGGTCGCCATCGCCGTCATCTGGGAAGTCGCGCTCTGAAAAGATTAACTAATATGTAGTTAAATTGGTTAAACCAATTTTCTGAAGTTAGCCTCATCACCAGGACAAAAATACCTTTTCCCTGGATTTTTTTTTAAGTTCCTGAAGGAAAACAATAAAACAAGTCCAATGCGGAGTAAGGGCGAAAAATAAAGGCCTATAATTTGTTCAGGGGTCGGTTTGTCTTTGAATTGAAATCCTTGAATTGAATTGGTATGCGCATATTATATGTATTTCACATCTCCAGGTGCAATAAATTAAGTAAAATTGGGTCGGTCTTCATTTTTACGTGAAAGAAAAAGTAAATAATTATTTGTGAATAATTTGATAAAAATACTGCTGCTGCTGCGTTTACAATTTATTATGGATTGTTTTGGTTTATCTTTATCAATGTTATCATTCTTCTTTACCGGTTGTTTTTGCTTTGACCAACAACAGTGTTTTGTTGACGGTTTTAAGACTGTTAGGTAACATCGTTATTTTAATTCCAATTTTTGGTTTGGTGTATCCGATAAAAAACCGAAAAGTGGAACGCCCAATACTATTTGTGATCTTAATAAAAGTACATTCAGCCAAACAAGTGGTTGCCGCCCCTCTAATGTTCAATTCATGTAACCCGTGCATTTCACTACATCCGTAGATCAGATGCGTTTGGGAGTCAACTCAAATTAAATTAATTGTAATTTTTTGAAATTTATATATTGAAATTTAAAAACACATAGTTGCAATTTGGCTGAATGTACATAACGTTACAGTACAGTCATAATAATCGAGTCGACCCGTGATATGGGGGTCATTGTTCACTTAATCAGTGACACAATTAGTTACTGACACTCGTTAGTTATTTTATGCATTGAATACCGTAATTTATTAGTTTTCAACCGACTTCAGAAATTGAATAGGTTGTCAATACGACGCATTTTTTTTTATGTGTCTATTACGCAGTATCTTCGCCAAATGCTGTTTATTGAATTTTATTTGAGCTAGATGCCCCTTATTTGATGATAATTATTATACAATCACATTCAGAAAGCATTTGTGCATTTTACTCCACACTCAATCGGTATGTAAACAAATCAAGAATGCTTGATGAGGTGCCTCCACTCTGTGCTTACAAAATTAAAGGATGTGGCGTGCCGTAAACAACTAAATAAAAAAATATAAATAAAACAAATTGAAGACAACATTATATATATATACATATATCTTTGAAAATAAAACGTTGTTGATATAGGTATATTACAAACATAAAGCAAGCAGTTAAACAATGACAGCGACCTTCATGTTACCAGGCTATCGGCTATCATGCAACCATTTCAAATGATTGTTTTGATATCATTAACCTAGCGTGGAGTAAGCGGTGTACGTAATATGATCAGATCATTGCTGATAAAAGCGGAAATTGGCGTGGCATTTAAAGTCACGTTACGTTATGCCAATCTTTTCAACGCCATGGCAAATTCAAAAGTCGTCACTCACACGCCAATAACAGCTAAAAATGAGAGCTAATGTCAACCTTACCTCATAGACACTCAGGTTTATATTGCGCTGTCTACCAAGACGAATATATCCGTCTCGTCGGCGTTGAGACCAGTGTTGCGGATATATCCTTCGATGGCGTTGAAAAGTTTAAATTGCAATAACAGACTTTATTCGAAGGCTTTATTGTCCTAAACAATGGTCTAAATACTTAATAAATATTTTATGTCCCGTGTTCCGACATAACATAGGCCTTCTCCAAAGATCTCCACGACTATCAGTTTTGTGCTTCTCGCATCCATCGGTTTTTCGCGATCTTTACCAGGAGGAGGACCGTATATAGTCATACATTACATTTGTTATTTATTACGTGATTCAGTGTTTTTATAGTTTAAAGGAGGATCACTATACCTACTTCTTTCAAACGCCTAACGCGATTTTGAGGGTTATTTTACTACGTTATAGACATTTTTCGAGTTGTACAGGGACTGTTAAAGGGCCTGAAAGTTTTTAAGTCGTTCATCGCTAATCCGCTATTTATGTAATATGCAAGTTATTGCTGTACTTAATACTGTTATAAAACACGTGATTATAATATATATTTCTTTTTCATCTTTCTTTGTTCTTGAGTGATGTGCGTTGCTTTTATGCCTGCGCAAAATGGCGGTATGACGATGACGGCACCGAGGGTAGTGGGGGCGATCGAGCCAGACTCCCGCCGTAGGTATAAATACAAATAGGTCGTATGTGGTTTATGTGTGTCAAATGCTACAGTTATTATTTTATTTATTTTTTAGCGGACTTTTGTTAATGTTATTATTTTATTTTTTATCTAGGTAATACCTTTTGTTTGTTACTGTTAACTTATTTTTTGGTTTATATTGCATCTGCTGCTCTGACGTCCGTGGCAACGGGCCCCACTGAAAATCAGCGCGGTGGGTTACCTCGGCATCGTACTGAGTGGGTCCCTTATTGACGCAACGGCACTGCTAAAAATTTGTTTTATGTTTTAATTCTTTGTGTACTTACTGTAAACCGTGTCGTTTTTTGTGTCAATAAAAGTATTTTCTTCTTCTTCTAATCCCATGGGAACTAGGTAATGTCTACGGATAAAAGGTGACCTAATTTGGATGCAATAGGTTTTATGTTGGTTTGTTTTATTTCTCATGCTAGGAACACAGTTAACGGTTTTTTGCAGATAAATAGTTGGAGGCCTGGCCTGAAGAATGATTGAAATTTAGGCTACTATTTATCTCGAAGAATTAAGCAGTTTCCGTGGGACTAGCGATTAACGACTGGACGGATGTAATCACAGGCAAAAGTTAGATAAGATAATGCCTTCTGTCCCCGTGGTCTCTAACCTCTAACGCGAAACAGGCCAAGGCAGCAAACGTCGCAGAAACTACTGTGTCATTAAAATCATTATTTTCTTCCTCGTCATTACTCTCCCTCTTATCAGCTTGTTTAGGTTTTTAGCGCCGGAGATTGCGTTTGTTACTGATAAGTAAGTAAAAAAGGTTATTCCAAGTGGACCGGTCATGTTTGATAATATAGAAGGTTATAATAATAAAAGGTTTTAAGTCCCTAGAACAAGGAAAAAATGTTCAAAGACGTATTGAAAAGCGGAAAGACGTTATTACTGAATAGTTTCAGTTTTCATCTCAGGTTTTTATTATCAATGACACTGTGCCAAATCATACTTTTAGAATGCGAATCCTTGATTTATTAAGAGAAAATACCAAAATCGCTATAATTGTGTGTTCCTAGTATAATTTTGGACAAGTTCCGTCGATTCCTCATAAGTATATCTCATTCTCTTGTGGTTTGTTTCCGATAGCGATCTAGATAAAAAACAGGCCTAGGTTCAGTTTATCGCGAGGTTTGTATTATGTTCAAAATAATACCTAACTGATAATTGTCGTAAACACGTTGATATTTTTATGTTGTGCTAATCATTATGAACTTCCTGTTAGACAAACAATGCGTTATTAACCGAGCAAAATTAATTTCATTCTCATTAGATCTGATGAGTTATTCCGTTACTGACTTTATCAATTAAGTGATAGACAATCATCATCACGCTATTCATCACATTGGAAGCAGGCATCACCTGTGAGTGGAACTCCATCCATTATGATTGTAATCCTGCCTACTAGCAAGCTTTTTAAAATATTGTTCGGAGTCGAAGGTCAAACTGCGATACACATTGCTATAATAATTCCTGGCCTTCGCCTACGAACAATATTTTAAATAGCTTGCTAGCAGGCAGGATGACCATTATAATGTATGGAGTTCCACTCACAGGTGATGCCTGCTGCCAAAATTCCTAAATTTGGACTCTTAAGTGATCATACGGAGACAAGGAGTGGTTCTATTCTTAATCAGATAGCGAATTCCACATGATAGTAAATATGCAGTGTAAAACATCACAAAGGTCTAAGGTCTAAACTTGTTTCGTTATTTTTTGGCAGTCGGGTCTTAGTTTTTTAAACTTTTTTTTTTGCTCGTCCATTGTGCCACTATCGTTACCACTGGCAACACTCTCACTACACACGCGATTCAAACACACGACACTCACAGTGTACCCGAAACTGCTTGTGAGCCAGTTTTGCCTAAACAAATCACCGGACTAAAGGCATTTGACAATTTAAACCCAAAACTCACGATTGAACTTTTTGTGTTTTTGTACTTCAACCGCTTCTCTCATCAATCTTGGTATAACGTATAGTGGCGTTCTGTCGAAATGACAATAGGACTATAAATACAACTCAATCCAGTGATTCGTCCCGACTCGATGAGATGTCGAGCAATGGCAGGTTTGCGAGTGTCGTTGTTCGTTGCTGTGTAAATTGTGAAATTTTCCTAAATGGGGTGAAGATGGTTTTCAAAGAGTAATTATTAAATATTTTAGAGACCTTATCTGTTATCTCTTACATGTCTCGCTATGTAGGTATATACTTATCTTTTATTTACCGGGTACTGTGTAATCAGATAAGTAACAAAAAACACTGTTATCTAAAAACATATCGTATTTGTGTCGATAAATGCGTTTTGTATGTTTTAATGTTTATTTACCGGAGGATATTACCATATTGGTGGGTGAGAAAGGAACCACTTTGTCAGTCAGTTACAATCTACTTTAATTACAATATGGCAGAAGTATATAAACAAGATTAACAAAACTTATGCATGACTTATTTAGATAACCTAGAACATGTCTAACACGTACGGATAATTCTTATCCTAGATGTGATTAATTCACAATTACGTGACGACTATTTTATTCGTATTATCATTTATTCTTTATTTATATATTATTATGTTATTTTTTATTATATTATTATTTATTATTTGATCGTGCATGTTTAAAAAAAAGTGCAGTACCTAACTTTATAGTGTTCGCGAACACTGTACCTAAAGTTACGTTTAGTGAGTTATTTTTTGTAAATGAGTATCTACTAATAAATAATAGATAATACAGATCAAGTTTCTTATACAGTCAAATTAAAATATGTAGAATATAATTAGTATTATAGGTAACTTTGTCACACAATTTTGATGTTACAAATAATTACAGGAAAAGGTATGAAACGAAAAAAATCGACGATAAATGTGTTATGTGTAGCCTAAAATCACTAAAAGTTGTTCTCATAAATACCTAAACGGTAAAAAAGCTATCATTTGTGCAACGTTTTACCATAGGTTTACCCTTGAATAAACCTCTGCATTGTAATACCTACAGACAGAAAGATTAATCCTTGTTATGGTAAATGCTCTTTGACATGACACCTGCTGCACTAGACAAGTATTTAATTTGCATAGGTACTCAGGCAAGAATAGTTCGCTTAGAAAATACGAAGAATATACTAATACTTAAGGCAAACTATAATTTAGCATTTATCTGTGAATTCGGGCGTTGGATATGTAAATATAATAATTTAACATAAACAGCAGCGGAGCAGTAATTACTAATCAAAACAATGACAATTGTGTGTGTGTGTGCGTGTGATACTCGTGTAGCATGTAAGAATTAAATCTACTTAGTCCGCTAAAGACCGGTGCATCTAGGGTCATCAAACTGCAGCTGCTGCAACGGTGAATAGGAATGGCGGCTAGACTTTAATAGAACCATGAACGGACTGCACATGCGATGATTCTCATATCAAACTGGTTGTTAACCTCTACAAAAAGAAAAAAAAAACATAAATAAGGTGAACTCGGTTTAGTTTAGAGTCTCATTCCAGATCATGTTAAGTTACCCACAAGTTGAAATGTGATTGGTGTCAATGACAAATTATAAGGAAATATTAAATCAATTTAGTCATATTGTTTTTTTTTTGTTTGTGATACCGCAAAGGCTGAGTTTAGATGTTATATAGGCGTACTTTTTTTTAAATATTTCACTTTTTTGTTTAATAGACAAATTAAAAACCAATCTCAAGTATGAAGCCTAAGTATAGAATATGCAAACGTTAGGTTGACTATTTTTTTCCGTCGTAACTATTGGGTAGGTATTAAATTTGATATAAAATACTTTTCATCCATTAATCCGACGGGTGAAGGTCGTTCCTTATTCAGATCTTAGAGTAATACGTACGCCCTTCGAATTTCGGAAGTTCTTTCTTTCTTATAAATAAGCGAGTTTGTCACTAGTCGGCGGCACTCGGGACTGGCAGGGGAGCGAATTAAAACCCTCCTGGCGCTTAACCTTATTACAAGTAGGCTTAAGTACTAACATTTTAATTACTAAATTATTACATTTTACTGTTCCCATAAATATTTGTATCATTTCTACACCGTCAAGTTAACCCATAACATAGTTTTGATGCAAACCATATTAAATACGGAACCCTCGGTGTGCGAGTCCAACTCATACTTGACTGATTTTTTTAAATTGGTGCGTTAAAAGTAGCTTTTTCTGAACAACATTCCTAAACATCTGTCAATTTTTCAAATTGTTAGCAATATCAAGTAACAGACTTATGTCGGATTTCACCAACCAATTAACAAACGATTAGAGGTAAAGTATTAACATGTGTCATAGTGTATGAGCTAACAGTCGATTAACATTTAACATCGTATGGTGAAATTGGTACTTAAGCCAAAACACAGCCGAAAGCCTAGAGTCAAATACGTCCCAGAAAATATGGTATCCATTAGACGGTAGGTTTTGCTGTCAGTTTTGCCACAGTCACTGCTGTGGCTGACGGATAACCTACCGTCTAATACGATAACTAATGTTTGCATGATCAATAACCAGATATTTTGATTTTTGCGTCATGCACCATCAGTCATGACTGATCAAATTGACTGATGCAAAACCTATCGTCTATGGACGCCTATCAAGTGACGGTTTTTTTATTTTATTTACCAAGTAAATTGGTACAATATTTCGCGACGTTTATCAGCGAGCACTGCACTCACTTTAAGTGTTACTAAATGCCGCACTCAGTGACGTCAATTAATTTTAAAGTTTGATTAAAGTTGCTGCGTTTGATTCTGTTGCTATAGTAAAGAAAGTGACAGCAGCAACTTTAATCAAAATTAAAAGTTAATTGACGTCTTTGGGTGCGGCCGTATGATTGTTTTTTTTTCTGTCAGTAACGTGTAGGTCAGATGGCAGTCGCTTCTGTAATATTTATGTCGGATTTCACCAACCACTTAACAGACGATTAGAGTATTAACCGCTGTCAAAATGTATGAATTAACAGTCGGTTATCATTTAACATCGTATGGTGAAATTGGTACTTAACTCTAGATCTTAAAAGTCTAGAATTATGGTTAAAGCTCAAATAGCTAACATATTATAGTATTTAAGACTAATAACTAACGTTATTTATGGACCTTGGTGTGAAATAAAATTATTTGTATTTGTTGTTATATTTGTAAAGCTAACCCGAAAATAGGCAGGCAAGGTAGGGAATCAGGCAGTGCCATAAGGATAATAATGAGGATGAAAACAGCTAATTCCAACAAATACGTAGGTAAATCCATGGCACTAATTGATACGTTTATACCTCTGTTTATAGTAGACGATTTTTTCTGCAGATATGCAATAAAACCACACAGGCTTGAGATTGTGCGCATATCTAGAACTCAAGGGCTTTAGATATTTAAAAAAGTTTAATTCATAACAACAGTACTTAGCTAATGTAGAAATATAAACAGGTCAAGGTTATAAACGTTAATGAAGGTGTATAATTAAAATCATCGAAATTAGTAATTCCAAATGTCGTCATTATCCATTATTACATGTTTAGATAGAAAGAGCAGTGTTCAAGCAAGGTAAAAATAACGATCAATTAAAATTATTACAGATTTTTCCGTTTACTTTCCTTATTTAAATACAGTATTTTTTATATTATGCCTCACCCACCTACGAGTACATAATGCCATCTACACATATGCATGCGCTCTGGTTTTTAACACACTTAAATATATTAGCTTCCCTTGTAACAATGAAAAAAACAATGTACAACCTACTTCTAATTATCGGATTGACTTCAAATTTTGCGTACCTACTTATGTAATTCCAACGACAATAGAATAATATGGTACCATCGAGCTGGTATGATGATGGAGACGGAAGGTGGCTATAGGAACTCCTCAATTACTAATATAGATCCGTCGAGTTTAGACTCGTTTTACATGACTTTTTATAACGAGTTTATATAATCAATCAATGTTAAAAGTACAGTTGGCAACATAAGTATGTTAATTAAAATGATTTTTAGGTTAGGTTATTTACAAGCTTTTTATTGCAATGTTTGTATGTAAGTTAGTTAGTTTGTTCAGGTCAAATATTGCAAGAAAGATTTGAACTATTGAGTATTCGATTGAGCTAAAATTTGGTGTAGCGACGTTAGTTCGGTGACAATGCAGTAATATGGTACCATGGAGCTGATCTGATGATGCAGTCGGAAGGCAACATGAACAAGAAGAAGGCGGAATATGAACTCCGCAACGAAACAAGACAGCCACTCCTTGTTTGGGTTCGTTGGATTTGTCTTGATAAGCAGATGATGACTGTGCAAAAAAAGTACAGTAGGCAAGAAAAGCTTGTCCCAAAATGAAATTTTTTACGGAAAGTTAGTACTGACACATTCCGTCAAATAACTAAATGTGTAAAATACTAAGTTTTGTGAAAGACACAAAACAAGTGAATACCTACATAACCCCTTCTTTGCAGTGGTCCCTTCCGTTTGCTTTGAGCTTTACGGTTATATGTATGTATATACAGTATATCACACGAATGATAATACGTTCGAGGCTCAATCTAAGGGCCTTTGAGATCTTCAGTGTGATTATGTTAATCATCTCATGTTCACATCTACTGGGACGAAGAAAACCGGCGAATTTACGTCGTCCATCAAGGTGTGTAAATGACATTCAACCTGCACTTTCATTTAGTCACGGTTTCAAGCGATTAAATAAAAATGCAGGCAGCCAAAGAGTACTCGTCATTCGTTACAGTAGTTTTATTGCCATTTATAACAATCGCGATAGTCTTAGAATTTATTACTGTTTATTTACTTACAACAATGTTGTGATTGCGTATTGAATATTCACACAACTTAAATTTTTGTTTGTATAATTAATACCTTCCTTAAATAATTACTAAATTATTCATTATTCATTAGTGTCTTTCTGTGTATGTGGATGAAGAGATGATTGATAGAAATGTTTACGTGTTTTCTTACCGTTTGATAGCTTTAATTTTAATTTTAATCTGTCAATTACAGAGTGTGGTTTGTTGGGTGATCCGTCTTCCAACCTATCCAACCTATACCTATTGTATGAAATCTAGGGTGGGCAGGTTGGATATCACCCGGTGTCTTTGTAACATTGAAAAGAAAGAACGCGGATGGCATTGATTTTAGTAAAAAGATAACGAGAAGACCCTGTGACTGACAAAGGGCTTCTTTTTATCACGGAAATGGCGATAAGTAGATAAATGGTTTAACCGGATAAAGGTCGCCAACAAGCCAGTGATATGGTAACTGTGTGTTTTTTTTTAGTAAATTCAACAGGAAAACAATAAAACTGGCACTTTTATGTATGACTGATAACCAATAAGCGATCGATGTTTATAATATAATTTTAAGTATAACGTTTATGTCCGGTCCCTATATTGAAACCGCGGATGGATTGATAAGAATACCTCGAGTTAAAAATTGATATTTGCCGCATAATAAGTATGTACAGCTGGGTTTTCAGGTTGTTGCGTAATCTGGTAGAGCTACCTCTGAAACGGACTGAAACGATATTTCAGCCTGTTGAAAACGCTTCCACAGCACCAAAAATCGTGATTAAAGTTAAACACCTTAACAATAATGATAAATATTACGGTAAAATCACTAATTTTTTTTGTTCATTTACCTAATTGAAAACGTCACAATCCTCTACATCCTTTACATTTTGACAGTTTTCGATAAGCGGTAAAGTTAGCGTTTGCGCATCTTGGCTAGGCCACGAAGTGAATAAGAGCCACAACAATATGATTAATATATAGAAGCAAGACGGGCTAAAGCAATCTGGAAAAGAGGGCCTCCATTTGCGAAATAGAATAGCGCTATATTTAGATTTGTTACAGGTAAGCGGTGAACGTAGCCCAATTAAGGTTTTTTGTTTTGCAAAACTGATTATATTTAATCATTCAATGTTTTGTTTTAAAGTTCACTGACCTTTTCCTCCGTAGTCGGTTGGCGCCAACTTCTCTATTTTGACATTCAGCCGCTGCTGATGCGCTTCTACCCTCTTCTTGTGAAACAAAGTGAACACCACAAAAGTCACCAACAACGTAGTATAAACAATAAAACAATGGTTCTCTAAAGTCCATATTGACATCGAAATAAGGTTCATTTTAACGAATTAATTAGACACAAGCGCCGCGGGCGAAGTCAACCGGCTAACTAGAGTTGGTTTCGATTATTTATTTTATTTACCGCGCACACATGCAGCTGATAACGATCGAGTTGTGTAGTTTGAACTTTGCTACTTCGCAATACGAGTTATAATTGCAGTGGGAGACTTAAATTGGCGGTTGGTTTTCTTAGCCGTGCTTTTGTGCGACCTTGAGTTTTTATTTTATTTTGCTATTATTTCTGTCTCGACTGCACAAAACAGAAAAAAAACGTGGTTGAACGCACTTTTGCACGTGTAGATACAATTATACTACTTAGTTTATGCTACAATATCTGCACGTGCAAAAATATCTTTCTAAATTAGGAAAGCGATCCAATCTGTGGACAGTTGTGTATGAACCGGCGAAACTCCTGACCCTGTTTCTATTTTGAATGAATGAATGAATGAATGAATTTTATTGCAAGAACACAGAAAATAAGTTGTTACAGATTTGGTGGTGCTATGTTCTACCACATGGGCATGCAAAATTTGATTAGGCGGTACAGAGTTTGGATAGTCAAATTGTATAAGGTCCAATGTTAGTATCTATCACATAATCACACAAAACAAAACAATATCCATGTCAAGTTAAAAGTTAAAAAAAAATGAAAATAAAATACATCATAAATTATTATAAACAATTACTAGATTGCAAAAAAAAAAAGAATAACAATAATAATTTAATATTTTTAACTATATGTTTTTTTACATACCTACCTATATGTATTGCAATACCTTGGGCGGTTAAAAAACTTCATATAGGAACAAATACCTTCTTTGTCGCCCGCGGGGATAAAAGAGCATGTTAAATGGGAATAAACCTCCATGTCGACACTACGCCTGTCCAACATTTCAGGTTCGAATTTCGAGTGAAACGGATTTACGAATGTTAAAATAGAATGACCCGATCTCGATCTTATAAAAATGACATTAACAGTCTGGGAACCGTCCAAAGCGCTGCGGGGAAAGAGATGGGAGGCGGAGAAAGAGATAAAGCTCTTAAAAGTCGTTTAAGTTCGGGTGAAGTCGGTTAGACTTGCATAAGAGCTTATGCATGAGAGCAAGTGAGAGAGAAGTACAAATCCTAAGATTGTTTAAAGAGCTAGATCGCAGTCATAAGTTAAATCCTTTCTTAGTGCTCCCCTAGGGTATCCAAGGAATATTCCCTCCAAATTTCAAGTCCCTAGGGATATATATATATACTATAGGGAAGAATATGTATAGATTAAGTGATATTTTTAAATAAACTTGATATCTCGTTATGTAGGTCAAGGAGCGTAAGAACAGGTCCTTTTAACTGGTAAACATGCGACGAGACGGGTTTTTTAGTTTAGCAGGCAATCGGTGGCATAAACTGATTGCGAAATCAACGACATACTCGTCGGTGTTTCCAATTGAAATTCTAGAATTTCAGCCATAACCTGACATTAACATTCTATTTTTAATAGTAAAATGTCGTTTTTAGAGCTGTCCTATCCGCAATGTAAAATATTTTCAGCTAATTCACATTTTCATTACAATCGTGGACAAAAATAACTTAAGTTTTAAATTACCAAATAGTATTATAATAGCAAAATTGGGACAGGGCTAATTGAAAGTTGCGGGCAGTCTGCCTGTGCAAAGAGTTCCTATCTCATCATAGGTTACCTAAAGAACAATATTTAAAAATACGGGCCAGGCATCCGTAAATATTTTGAAAGGGGATCAGAACCAAAGGAATATAAAATAAAACCTCGATTTATTCCAGACATTCATGGACAGATGATCCGTCGCTTGCGATTACTTTCCAGAAGCAACGCTGATACACGTTTTTGACAATAAATGCTTGAAGACAAACGAGCTAGCGGGTCACCTGGTAGATGTAAAGTGACCACGGCCGCCCATGATCACCTGCAACATCAGGAGAGGAATCGCAGATGCGTTGCCGGCCTTAAAGAAAATAATATGCTCGTCTCTAGAAGGTGCCCAAGTCGTAGCGGGTCGGAAATACCGCCGCAATAAGCTGGTTCCAAAAAAACTGTCGTGTCCGGTACATATTAAGGGCCTATTAGAATACGCGGTATTCAAACAAGCTAAATGGAGAGGGGAGTTGATGCCTCTTGCTTCAAAGAGCGACAGTCTTTACCGTAATAAGTAGGTACAGTAAAAAAAATATTCGCTTTAAGCTAGTAAAGTTTTCTCAATGAAGTGTATAACTAATATTAAATTGTTGATAGTAATTACCATTTGATATATGTAATTAGATCAGGCTAATTAGACTTAATTAGAATTGCAGGTGCATACTGCAGACTGGCTAGGAATGCAACAACATTAATAATGACATCAGCATAGGCGCCACTGACTCTTATTAAAGTGTTGTTTGGGATTAAAACGGGTTGTTATTGATTTGGCTTCAGACAGAAACTGGTTTGTTTTGGATCTAGAAAGTAATACTGTCATATCTGTACTTATTATACTCGTAACAAGTCACGAACATACGTAGAAAAGTTTGCTTGAAAGGACTTTTCTACGTATGTTTGTGTGGATTCAACAAACGCAGTCTGAAAGTTTTGACCGATATTGGCAGGGTGATGATAATCCTCTCATTTGGTACAAATTTAGTTTTGATCCTTTTTGGGACAAGTTGAATTCTGCAATCGTTACCGGCAGAATACGAGTATCTGTAGGGCTGATGCAAGCTGTTCTGAGGTAACCTTTGTTAATTCCATACATTAGAACAGTTGTTTACAAATAATCGGCAGGATGCATATAGTACCTACGCTAACGGGGCTCTACTACCCCAGCCGGCCAATGCTACTCGGCCGAAACCAAGAGTTTGTATAATACCTACCCTGTTAAGACCTACTTGATCTGTTAAATTATTTAATATCGATGTCGTTAATATTCATCGGTCTAAAAAGGGATTGTATAATATTAATAGGTTTCCGCCGGCGACTTCGTCCGCGTAGAGTCAGTACTTTCGTTAAAAAGTACAAAGTTTTCATTACGTACATACCATGAAGGGATAGATTTTTCAAAAAACAAATATGAATGTTCATCAATTTCTTTTTGCTTTTTAGTATTAGTTTACTTCATTATTATGTGATCATGTATGTATTACAGCACATATACGATACATTAATGCCATTAATGCCTAATGTCAATTCTTTATCACTAAACAAAATGGTGCTGTCCAATAAATGCAAAAAAGCAATCTGCCGGTAGATACCTACTAACAGTTCCATCCCAGATTCAGTTATATAAATTCTCTAAATCAATATTTTTATAATACAGCCTATCTGTAAATAGGTGGCTAATACGTACATTTTAAATTGTTGTATGTTATATATTACAAGAGCAATGCCATCTCAATTATCTGAAAAACCACCGAATTAATACAATACGCGTCTATTAAACTTAATAAGTTAATTTGTAAATGTCAGGCCAATTTACTTCAGCTTTTCTACGACACATATACGGAATCAAGACACGTTCTAGCGAAGTTATGATTCGTCTTCGATTTAAGAGACGATTTGTTTAAGAATAACACCTGCTCCCCTTTAACCCACATAATGAATTTAAAGTTAAAACAACTTCCTATTTGCCAGCAAAACCAGTCAAAGACGTATATTTATTTCGTATTTTAAACAAGTGGTGACTTGGATACAAGAACTATTGTTCTATTGTCTTTAGATTATTTAGTAATGTGGGTTATTTCGAATCGGTTTTTACGTGTTGAAATATGTAAATCGGTGCTCTTTTAACTGTTTTTTTTTCTGTAATAAATAAAATAACCTAGTCCAAAACTTGTACTATGGGAACTAGAAAATGATAAACGGTCTTACATACTTAAATACTTAGAAAACATCCAAGACTCGAGGACAAAACTCGCGCTCATCAGACAAATAAATACCTACCTTAACTGGAAATCGAACCCGGGACCACTAGCTTCGTAGGCACGGTCAGTACCAACGTAAGGTTGGGTCTAATAATTATTTACAGCTAGGAATTAGGTAAGAGTATTATTCAGTTTTTATATGTGCCTACCGGTTATCAATAGTGATGTCATTTTGCAGGAACAAAAACAATATTTAAATTAGGGGTTTCCTTAATAATTCAAGCGGCGGCGTCGGCGGCGAGCGAATTCTCTTTTCATCGCACGGTCGAAACGCTCACCGCACAGCGGTTAATTGACATTACACCCTAAATTTAGGGTTAGCATTCGATCTTAGCGCCTGGCCACGACGTTTCGCGGCCAGCGGCGCTGCGAGTTGTTTCCTAATACATTGCGTGTAATGTCAATTAACCACTGTGCGGGGAGCGTTTCGACCGTGCGTTGAAGAGAGAATTCTCTCGCCGCCGACGCCGCCGCTTAAAGTCGTGGCCGGACCGTTAAAGCGATAGTCGCTGTCTATTACACATGCTAGCCTGGCGGCTCTCGCCGACAACGACAAATCGCTTTTTAGGGTTCCGTACCTAAAGGGTGCCAACGGAACTCTAAACTAAGCCTTCGCTGTCCGTCCGTTCGTCCGTCTTTCTATCAGCGGGCTGTAGCTCATAAACCGTAATAGGTAGACAGTTGAAATTTTCACCGAGTGTGTATTTCCAAATTTCTATTGCCACTATAACAAAAAAAAAAGAAATATTTTTATCAACGTCATGTTATTCTATCGTAAAAACGGTAATATAGTATATATGCAAGCATCAGATTTGGTGTTAAATAAAAACAAAAAATAATTAAGACCGGCCAAGTGTGAGTTGTGCGGTACGGAACCTTCGGTGCGCGAGACCGACTCTCACTTGACCGGGTTTTTATTCCAATCGCTTCCCGGCTGACGAGTTCTACATAACCATCCCGGATTCCACCGGACCTGGGTAATATACGTAAAAGCATTTTCCCAGGATGAAAAATTAAGTACTAAGGCGATGCAGTCGCCCTCAGGCCATGGTCCCCTGCCCCAATTTGGTGCAGTTTTTGGCAATATTATAGGTATGCTTCAAAGGTTTGATCGTTATAATAACCGTCAATTGCAGCAGTTATTTAAGTATAATTTTTGCTTATTATATTACTTATCTCGGGTAACATAACGTAACAGTCGACAAAAATATAATACTCCTAGTATGTTTTTCAAAATTAATAAAAAGTTAACCACATTTAAAAATTCTGAAAACAAATGAAGGGTTGAAAAAACTATTTTTTTTTCATTTATTTCATTTTATAATAAAACTGACTATCAAGATCGAACCTATTCATCAAAAAACTACATGTATCGCTGGGAGCTCCTTAACTAAGAATTAACACATTGCGTCAGTCACATGGTATCTGTAGATTCTATTGACGCAGGTGAAAATTGAGAATGGTACGAGTATGCTAAAATTTGACCTTTGGCATTGTCTATAGAGTCAATAAGCTTCCATCTTAGCCTACGTTTTTATGTCATTTAGTAAATCACTCAATATTTTTTGAAGTAGAACTTATTAATGAAATATCTTCTTTATAGTTTCCACAAATTATAATATGTATGATAAGTTGACTGCAAACATGACATCTAGGTAAATAACAATAAAATGTCTATTGTGTTTTGTACAGAAACCTCATCACCAATTCATTGTTTAAAAAATTAGGCACGTGACATTTAAAGTTAATGCTGAATTTTAAATACTTATTTGAAATATCGAACAGTTCAATCTGTTGTTAGTTCCCATAAACCACCAGCACTATCAGCTGTTCATTCATTACTGTATTTAACTCCTATAAATTAGATCTAGGTAAGAAATTATTTCTATAAAATAGCTATGAAAGTTTGGTCAGGCGCTAACAATAAGTAATCATAAGATAGGGTCGTAATCGTTACGAGTATTACCTTCGTCTGTATGGTCATCTTACAGTCTGTATTTACATCGGCTGGACTCAGCTTCGGCGGCTCCTCAAGAAACTAAATAAGGATGTGCACAATTCCGGTTTTCTAAAGCAGAAAAGTGCAGTAAAATATATATTCGGATACGGCTGCACAATCTTGACGTATGGTCAGTGTGTTATAGATAGAACCTTGTCAGCGTACGCCAAAATAGTAGTTTATGTGACTGCTGCATAATGAGAGGCATCAAAACACGACTGTGTGTTTATGAAACGAGCCGACAGGCGAGTTTCATAATAGCATTACACGAGTGTTTTAATGCCTAATTATGTACAGTTACATACAATATTTTATCTACATACATATTATAAGCTCTCTATGTTGTGTTCAGGAACCGCATGTTACGACCGGCATAGCCGGCATTGATCAATTATTAGAACGTCAAAAATGGCGGCAACCGTAGTTTTTTTTAATTCAGAGACAATCTAGAGTTGGCCTCTACTATCATATCGTTCGATAACAAATTCTCAAGTAACATACGAGATTTGACAAAATTGTATGCCATTGACATTTCATTTCGAATTAAATGTCATTTTTTTTTTTTTTTTTTTTTTTTTTTTTTATCTCGAGTGATATTAGAATTGAGGTCAAATAAAAAGAAAATTATCATAGTAAAATTGATTGTTGTAATGCTGGTCATTGCCAACGGATTCTGAACGCATTATAGAGGACTTATGATATGTGTGTAGATAAAATAAATTTATCGTTAAATTCCTGTAATTTGATGTTATTTAATTAGTGAGTTGTACGGTGGCTCCATGTTAAAGTTCGTGATATGTATCCTTGTATTCAGTGAGAAACATCACAAAATCAACAAAACAAAATATACTTGTCTGCAATATACATTTTTGCATTGTCTATCTTATTTACCGCATTAAGAAGTAATTAGCAAAAATACGCAACGCACGCACGTTACCGAGAATTTGTTTGTTTACTTTATCGTGGAAAAATCTTAAGGATTTCCTTGATTTTGCGTAGGTTGGTGGTTTGCTAATTGTATAGTGCGACATTTAACGCGTCCTTCTTTCTTACTAGTAAAATATAATTAGCGATTAATGTCATCCGTTAACTTTGCCGCCGAGTATCAGTTTTTGCACTTTTGTGTTGCGGTGTAGGGATCAGTCAGACAACTGGTGAAATGACTAGCATAGAGGCATTCCACTTTAGTTCGTAGTAGATGGACTGCTTGGAGCAGTCAGTGCCGACGGCTTCAAGCGGTCGCTGTTGGGCGATCTGCAGTTTCAATACTAAATAACAAGCAGTCGGTGCCGACCGCAACACGACTTCTCTCTCGCAGTTGGATTCGACCGCTCCAAGCCGTTCGTCTATGAAGGCCCTTAGGGTTGGCAACACAGTAATTTGCTATTGGAAATCTGACTTACTATCAGGTGGACTCAGCGCTCGTCTGGCTTCTCCATGACATAAAAATACATGATAAGGTGGTGATGATGAAGTTCACGGGTTCAGTGACGGCTTATTAACTCTTTCCATAAAGAGACGCAGGTTTTAACTAAGTACTAACTTTCCGGACAGGGTTAACAGCATTAGAGAGCGGACTATTGCAGAAAGGGTCAAGTAACATATCGCTGCTGTTAAAATCGTCAGGTAAATAAATCCAACATTGCCGATCATTTACTGGAGTCAGGACCAAACCACTGGATCGAATTGCATAACCCTATGGTACTTCCGACCGAACGCCATTTTATGCAAGAATGGTGCGAGAAGCCATTGAATTAAAAAACCTTTACTTACACTGTTTGTGAAATAAAGAGTTTACATACATACATTAACTTTTATTTATTTTGTTTATATGAACAGGTCAAATATTGTAAAAGAAGTTGAGAATTATTTATGCGCGCTACTTAATTTATTCGATACCTACAAGTAAATATCGTTTTTTCCTGTGATGTTTCGTAGAGGTGTTAACGGTGTTGGTGGCACATTAAATGTTACATTCTCACCTATGCTTACACTATGTATCTATTTACTAAACTAAATAATAATAAATAAATAAAATACATTTCTTCGTAGTTTTAGCTTAATTACAAAACTTAATAATTTAATAATTTTATGCGGTACACGAAAGAAAAATGTACTAGAACCATAGGCATTATTATCAGTCACTTATCAGTAAATAACGACGCGAAGGGGGCGGTCTTTGGACTGACCAATTAATTATATTTAGCTACTCTGGCTACAACAACGCTCGTAAGTTCGAGTACCTTCTTACACTTGTGTAGAAACATCTTTGGCGCTAGATAATTTGCATTCTGCTAACTGACTGCAAAACTGAAAGTATAATACATAGGAATGATATAAGCTGTTGTTATTTTGTCAACGGTTATGTTAATTCCATACTTTGTAAAACTCTACATTTTGACATTAGTAATTTCATTGTATACATTTTCATTTTAACCTGGAAAAAGTGGAGAAGAGAGACCCCAACAAGGAATCAATGTGGGAAATGACTGGAGACATAATATTTGCAATAAATAACGAATAATAATTATGATAACGAAGATCTCGCATTTGATATTTCTAACTGACCCGAGAGTTAAAGCTGTTATTATTATGTTTTTTTAAATTGGTTTTGATATTTTAATTTGTTTACGAAACTGACGTACGTGCATGAAGAGGTTGATGAATGTAGAATAAGCAAAAGAGATATGTTTGGACCGGTGCACCTGGCGTTCCAAAGGCTATGCCTACCCCATTGGGAGACAGGAGTGAAGGTATGTATGTATGTACATATGTTTCAAATTATGACGATCCTGATTGGATGATATGATTTGAATTAATCATTTAGAATTTTAGAATTTTATTTCTTTTTTTGACGACCATTATTACCTAGAAAACTATTAATTATGTCATGTGCCTAGTTAATAAAAAAACCTAAAACTAAATCTAAAAGGACTGGCAAAGAGTTGCCTTTCTATAGCAGAGATGTCCATTATTTTACGCACGTTTTGCTTTCTTTTCCAAAAACGTGCAGTTTCTTAAACACCTAAAGCTATTGTGGTAAAAAAATATTGATTATTTTTAAATTTAATTATCACAAGATTAGCACGTGTATAAAAAGAAGATAGAGCACAATGGAAGATATTTTTGCTATTTAAATTTTAGAAATAAAGTGCGGGTAGGTATATCTTTTTTGACACTAGCTGTGAACCCATGTCGTTGACTGTACATCGAGCCCATCGAGGTCACCTCACCCACGTCAACGGTATGTCATCGAACAACGTAAACTGAATACGATGTTACCAAGTTACTTAACAAAGTGGCCAAATTTGGAACTAATATGATCTTTAAGTAAATTATACGTTCCAGTCAACAACATCGCCACCGTCAACAACTTGGTTATTATGGTAACCGTTACACACAGTGCTTTGACTGAAATTCGTGTCAGTTTCATATGAAAATCTAAGAGCGTTCAATGAGCCAAAAAAACGGGATTCGTGCTAGAGTAAAACTATTGAGAACCCAACCACATTTAAAACTTCACAAGCATCATCAAAGTTGAAAATGAAATGTCTTAACATCGAGTTGTGTCCTTTTACTGTTAAAAGTTACATAGCCATTGACGCGTGTCATCCCATAAATCTCGGTGTTTCGCTTTTTTTTTTGTATATTAATGCAAATTAACTGATGTTGAGTTTTATGACAGAAGTATTAGAAACACGAGCTTGGTCATGTGTTTTTGGATTGACGTTAGAACAGCCATTTTTTAAACGTTACCAGAGTTGTTAAATTATTACTCAAATTCTTTTGTTATAAAATAAACGCAGCCAGCAACCAGTTTTTTAGTTTCTATAATAACTAAACACAACAGCAAGAAAAAAAAATGATTTAAGTACTTGCCCAACCTCATCAATTTTGCACTTACATCACTACGAATCGTAGGAAAAGGCAAAATAATAGATAACAAAATTTATAAATACGAGTTTGATGCGATTGACGTTGATCACACAAAAAATACCGTGTCAGATAAAGAAAACCCGTCAAGTGCAACTCGGACTCCAGCATCGAGGGTTCCGTGCCATTCTATTTCTAGCTAAATAATTATTATCTTCTAAAAACTTTTAATACTTACTGAAATCTAAACGAAGAAATCACAAGTTACAAATCACTTACCTCTTATTCCATCTAGGTGGATCAAAACCTGTGGATCAAACGATTGCGATATGTAGTTTAAATAATGAAAACTAATATATTTTGTGCAGTTTGCACTGCATTGCAATGCCGCTTTTGGTTTTGAAGTAGTTGTTTAACAAATTCATATACCGTTTTAGACACGATGTTAAAGTAATACGGTAGAAAAGTCATCATTTATTTTGTTAGCTACTTGCTTGGCTTTGCCAAACATGTAGATAGTTAACGCCATCTATGATCATATTTACCAACTAATTCTGTAGGTACGTTACAAAGCATCGCAAAGTATGGTGTAGTTATGATTTATTGGTACGTTGTATGGACCAGTTAAGGTAGTGTGAACTCGTTAAATTTGTGTGCGCACCATGCTAAAAACTGCGAAATTTTGGACTCGGCGCATAGCGGGGTATGCCGCGGGCATGCCGCCGCCTACCGCCGCGGTATCCTCTAACATGTGCTCCTCGATGCCGCAGAGTAGAAATCCCTCGTGATGCTCCGAGGTCGGTCTCAGAGCATTCAAATTTATACCTTAATGTAATTAAAAAAGAAAAGAATAAACATTGATAAATTTAAAGTGATCTGCTCTGCGCTCAGCCGGTTTGCGCAGGCCAATATTCTGTCTTCGATACACACGTAAATTTTCGGCAAGACGTTGAAACAGTAGCATAATTTTGACATAAATATTAAGGATATTATATTAATATTATTATTGTCCCCTGATATTTATTTATTTATTTATTTATTTTAAGGGCAATTCTTCGAGCGTTTCAACTGCCGTCATAACCGTGACTGCATTGATGTCGAAATTCTTGTAGCTTTGGAAGCTTTTTCAGTTAAATTTTGTAGAAGTCGTGGCACTCTACAAGATAAGTAAGCGAAAATAATATCTAAAACTACAGGAAGGGAATGGCGGCGGTTGAATAGGCTCGAAGAATTACCCTTAAACTTGTTACGCACTCGTGAATATTCTTGTTTTGGAGCGCGCCGAGCACGTCAAAGATACGTACTTACGTAGTAACTACGGCATGTTCTTTGGGAAAACACTAACTACATTATAATAAAGGATGTCACACGATGTTTGCATTGTTGACACTCTCTAAATAAAACTTAATGACTAAATGTGTTGCTAAGCGCAAAATTCGACAACGGCTGGGCCTATTCGGCCAATTTTTTTTCAAATATTCCTTGAAGTCCGGGGAAGGTTCTTATGAAGAGGAAAATTGGATATTTCAACTTTCAGGGCGGAAATGGGAGGGAGGACTTTAACCGAAGTGAAGCGAAGGCGGGTATATTTTTTTTTTCAAAACCAATTTCCTTACCAAAACTTTGAAGGTACGTAAAATAAAAAAAATACGTATTTTTTTAACTAAACTATTTCAAAAACTATCTTAATTTGGGAAGAAAACCCTGCAAATTTGGTTTGGATCGTCCAAAAAGTAGGTTACTTACATTCTTTGAGCTCATTAGGTACCCGACTGCGCGAAGCCAAACGAAGGGTAATGATTTAAACAGTCTATTTATGTATGTACCTATGTATGTATACGGGGTTATTGGTTATTGTATCCATTCCTGTTAAGAGGTAAGTAGGTAACCTCATTTACTTCCCGTTGTATCAGGTCTTTTCACTAGCAGTCCATTAAAAAAAAACAGGCAAGAGCATGTCGGACCATGCTCAGTATAGGGTTCCGTCACCATTACTACAAATACAAAAAACAATATCCAATAACCATAAATAAGTATGAACTAATTTTCTATAAACATTTTATAAACATTTTAGAGTCCTCTGTTACTCAAAAACCAATAGTCTTCTTAGTCGTGATAGTTGTCCTTTAAATTCGTTATATGTGCTTTCATTTATGATATTTTCCAGATTTTTAGTAATTGTATTTTTGGCTGTAGGTGTAGGGGGTGGGGGACATACAACTCTAGCGAAAATGACACTTTTCGAGTTCAATATTTCCTAAACGGTCCCCAAAATCCAAAAATGTATAATAACATACACATAGTGTTTTTAAGAGCTATCCAATGATACCTCATTTGATGATGTAAGGTAAAAATAATAATTTTACCTTTGCTTTACATGTATAGAAGGTACCTTATTTTTGTTTACAAATTTTATTATCTATTGGTCTTTGTGCTCGGTAAAAAAATCTATATGTGTACAAAATTTCAGCTTTGTAACACAGTTTCTGAGAAAAAGTGAGTGTCACATACATACAGACAGACGGCCATGGCGAACCTACAAGGGTTCCTTTGACTACGGAGCCCTAAAAACGGGTTTCTTGTCGGTATTATTAAATAAAAACTGAAATGTTCATTTATCGTTATTAAGCATTGTATGTTAAACTCTTTTTGTATGGGAACCTGACCTTGTGGGCGCGAGCCCCACACCCTCCCTGTCGTCCACAAGAAAAATGCAGTATAAAGCCTGGGCCACACCGGATGCGTTGCGTAGACGTGCACGTGCGCGATCGCGTTCCACTGCGTTGTATAGCTGCGTCCTCATATGAGGATTCATACTATACAACGCAGTGGAACGCGAACGCGCACGTGCACGTCTACGCAACGCATGTGGTGTGGCCCAGGCATAAGTATGCAGTCTTTATGCGCATTCTGCCTTTATGATTTGAGCGGCTTTGCTGGTGTCACGACCAACCTCCCCCGGTTGCGCCACACATGTGTAAAATCGCTTGCATCTCCTGCGGGCCTATCATGGTCGTGTTTATCATGTGGGTAAACGTGGATAATACATATTATTGTCACTTTCTAACCAGTATATGTAAGTGCGAGAGTGACGGATGCACTTTATCCACCGCGATATCCAACTTTATGGGCTGCGTTGCGTGGAATAGATAGTCATATGACGACGCGTTTTGCCTAGTCGGTAGTGACCCTGCCTACGAAGCTAGCGGTCCCAGGTTCGAATCCCGGTATGGGCAAATATTTGTGTGATGAGCGCGAGTATTTGTTCTTGAGTCATGGATGTTTTCTATGTATTTAAGTATGTATTTCTCTATAAGTACATTTATCGTTGTCTAGTACCCATAGTACAAGCCTAGAGTAAGCTCTAGGCTTGTACTATGGGTTTGGGACTAGGTCAATTTGTGTGAGATTGTCCCTGATATTTATTTATTTATTATACAAATTATGCGTAAGAATGAGAGTTGACCGTCCTAATCGCTGTTTTGTTAGGAAGAGCGCCTCCTGCATGCTGTTTTTAAATAACCTACTTTATTTATTATGTATACTTCCGATAAGCACTATAATATTTATGACAGATTTTTTTTCGGTTGAGCAGAAGCCCACTTTTTTAAAAACACTGAGATTAGCTCTTACTCTGTTTACTAGAACATGTCATTAACACTGCTACCTACGAGACAGGCTGTGCCTAGTGTAGTGTAATTTGCAAATCACTTACGATCAAACTACTTGGTGTTCTTACTAACGCGCGTGCTACACGGTTTTAAACCAAGTGACCTTGGTAGCTGCGAGCGGCTAGACGGTTTCAAACAAGCCCACTTGTTTGTCATCTGCCAAGGGCGTTTAAGGTCATGCGAAATTAGGTTTAAAACCACTGTCTACACGGTTTCAAACCACCTGTTTTAAACCGTTGTTTGAAACCGTGTAGCGCGTGCTTTAGTTAATATTTTTGAAATATAATTGAAACTGAGAAATAAATTATTCTTATTCTTATTCTATCAAGTTGTCAACATCATTTATCACATCACATTATAACTAATTGTACGTAATTAGCAGAGAGTAAACGTAAAAAAAACTTAGAAACTATTAGAATAAATGTATACGCACAGATGTCACGTATCAATATGGGTTTACACTTGAATCACCGACACTCATTTCATAAATGTTTTACTTCGCCGAATTCTCATTTCATCGACAGGCATTTCCACGAGCAGGGGTTATAATTTTTTGGTGGTTACAGGCCTAACCTAACCTTCAAAATCCATGCATAAGACAACCATACAATAATTCAATACAATACAATCCATACAATAATTCGTGTATACAAAAGCCCTATGTCATTGTTATCATTAAGTTTTTATCAATAAAGTTATTCTCTATTCTCTAACCTGAAAACAATAAAGTTTTAGCAGAAATTAGCTTTCGATGAAATTAAA
Source organism: Tortrix viridana (assembly GCA_963241965.1). Classification (NCBI taxonomy): domain Eukaryota; kingdom Metazoa; phylum Arthropoda; class Insecta; order Lepidoptera; family Tortricidae; genus Tortrix; species Tortrix viridana. The sequence goes on from OY725181.1 coordinate 8,503,095, forward strand.
TTCGGTGAAACGACACATTCGTTGAAATGAGTGTCTGCAAAACCAGGAGACACGATCAAAATGTATAATACGTATTTAAAGCATACATACATATGATGCTTAAAGCGCACCACAGACTAACAGTCGGCTGGGCCAAACTCGGCCTGACAGATATCGTATTAGCACAGACTATCCGCATCTCTTACGATTCAGGACTGAACATTTTTGAAACAGCGCGTGTGAGGCGAGGCTCTGACGAAGTTAACGAGCACGCGGGACACCAGGGCCCGTATTATGGTCCCGTTTATCGCGTGATATAACGTGGATAAAGCATCCGTCACTTTCTGACACGTATATAAGCGCGAGAGTGACGGATGCTTTATCGACGCTTTGTCACGCGATCAACACGGCCATCATGGGCCCGCAGATCGTGGGTTCTGTTCTGATGCCTGTAGGCATTTTTCAAGACTGCAAATGCGTTGCCAGCTTTACAGACTACAATACCTGTGGCTAGTTAATTAACCAATTGTTTTATCAACCTGCCTCACATCGGATCACAATGCGAATACCGCTGCGGGCTTAACATGCGTGGACGAGACAAAATTTGACAGGTGCTAGGGAAATTAATACATCTATTCCATATTGTCACGTAAGACTTAACGCTTAAGGTTTAAAATAAAAGTGTCTCGCCCTGACTTTTATTACATTTTATTACTAAGCGGCTATAGCGATTTTCACTTTATATCACTTTGTCCGCTGCTACATCCAAATTTCATGCTACATGGTCAATGTACAATGTTTCATGTTGACCACGTTAAAGATGCAAGCAAGTTGGCACGGGTTCCCGTTTATAGAATGAGCTGAATAATTTGATTTACTGGGAGTATATAAACACATAATTAAATATAATTAGTAGGTAACAAAAAAATCTATTGGAAAAATAAGGGACGCCCTAGAATAGGTTAAAAAGAAAAATAATCGAAAAACAAGAGACACCCTAATCCTCATAGAAGCCACATCCTCAAGCACGTGTTTGTGAGGGCGACCATAAGTAGGTGCCGATGGAGACAATTGGTGAAAAATCAAAGACATCCTGTGACCACGATTCTAAGCAATGAGGGCTGCCTAAAGGGAGATAGAAGGGTCATAATTAGCAGTAATTTTTTTGCCTTAAGGCATGATTCCGCGACATCACGCGACCGGGTCACTTACGTTGATCAGCGCGACATATACATCTGCACTGACGACCAGGGGGGTTATTGCCTAACGAAATTTTGACAATTGGTATCCGAATCAACTGTCATAGCCCATACAAAATCATGACACTTGATTCTGATTCCGAGCGTCAAACGCGTTAGGCAATAAGGGGGCAGGTCACTGTCACCAACATCGGAATTGTACCTTTAAAGTGCGCAAAATCTTAGGGTGCAAGTACACAAGCCGCATAGGCATAGAGCGCGTTTATATAGACAACGGCGACGGTGCCGGCGGCCGCCAGTGGTACGGTGATAAGGCTGCAAGCCTGACGCTTGGTGAAGTGCTGGACTGTATACTAGTGTGCTTATTTTTGGATTACTTTACGAGGGTGAGTAAAGTTTTGTTTAGTTACTAGTATTATTACTTATTATTAGTATTACTTAATTAAGTGAAATTCATTATTATTAATTATGAATATATTTTATGAGAGCTGATTGAAAAAAAAAAGTTCAACGGGTGAATATTTTCAAAAAGTTTTATTTATATTTAGATGTTAAAGGCATTTTACTACGGGTAAGTTGCTATGGTCTTTTATTACTTTCTGCAACGTAATTAAAAATACTTTTATTATCCAAGCTGTGTTAATAACAACTGTATCGGCTTAAAACTATTAATTATTACTATGCTGTTTTATTTTGTAAATTGGAAGGTTTTGTTTATGGCAGACCTTGGTCTCTGTAAGTTTGTGTTATACATATTATTAAGGACATTCTAAGGTTTCAATGTGAGCAAACCAGCTAAATAGGATATTTATTCAAAAGTAGAGGTCACCTCGCGGTTTAAAAAAGTATTCATAACAGTTTATGTAGTCATTTATTTATGTACTAACAAAAGCTAAGAGATGCAGTCGACGCAGAGTTGCAAAAATATATTAAAAAAAAAAAAAACTTTTGTCTTAACTTTAATTACGAGTAGCATAAAAAAGAGCTAAAAAAAGAGCTAATTTTTACAAAAAATCAATTAAAAATAAACTATTTAAAAAACTATTAATTAAAACAGGCCATGTGTGAGTCGGACTCGCGCACTAAAGGTTCCGTACACATTTGGTCGGTTTTTAGTATTTGTTGTTTTTCTATAAGTAGGGTTTGTTCTATAACCATACCAAATTTGACGCTTGTATGTATTACATCAACTACAAAAAAACGTTGAAAAAAAAGTTTCTTGTACCTATGGGGACTCCTCTTATTATTTTACTTTTTAATTTTTTTTTTAATACGCCGTGATATCACAATTCTGCAAAAAAACAACGAGCTATCTTTTACGGTTAAAAAGATACAGCTCTCTAAGTTAGGACGGACGGACGGACAGCGTAGGCTTAGTAACAGGGACCCTTTAGACACCCTTCGGGGTACTGGAACCCTAGGAATAATTCCATTGAACATTAAATTTAATTTCTATTTTCTTGTAAATAATTCTATTGAGATACAAAAAGTCAATTAAGTGTCAAAAGCGAATAGAAAAGATATGTTTAAAAAAAAACATGAAAATTAAATATGTACACATACTTATTAGTTAGTGCTTCCTAAAAGTATAACGTGTTTTAATTTATCATAGATCTGTGAAGATCAGTAGGAAAAAAAATATATAGGCTATTTTTTATTAAATCAAATCCTTCTTTAATAATGTGTGACTTAATTATTTAGTAGTCGAAACACAAGCTTGATTTTATTATTTGTAATTAATTTTGTTTTGTCATTGCATCATTAAGAAGACTAAACATTATTTAGATTTCGGTTTCACACCATATGTGAAGCCTATTGTAGCTATTTAGCTATGTTAACAATTGCATTATTGAATATGATAATGTTTTGCATTTTCGGACCTCGCCCCTTCACCTCGGCGCATTGTTTTATTATTTACCAATAGGTACGGCACTACTGCATAATGTTAAAAAATATTTTTATGACATCAATGTAAAAAAAAAAACTCATTTAAATAAATTTCACTTTTTTTTATTTTGTTTGTAGTAGGTACTTAATAAGGTTTTATTTGTTTATTTTAAAGTGTAAATGTAGAAGTTAGGTATCTAGTATCTTAGTTTTGTAATAAAGTTATAGTTTTTTTTTACTAGGTACCTAAAAATAACGTGAAACAGACAAAAGTTAAAAAAGTGAAATAAGTTTTAAAGAGTTTTTTTGGTAAATAAATGGTTTAACAATCATTTATTTTGCTCTGATAAATATGGAAAAAGCAAATTACCTCATTAGGATGGATTATTTTTATAAATTACTTAAAAGTTTATGTCTACCTTTCGTCCTTAGAGTTAATTTGGCAACGCGTTTCCAATCCGTAGGATGCATAATATGTCCAGTATTATATAGGTAGTATATGCTTCAGAGCCCACTTATCATCCATATATTAAAAAGCGAATATCTATGACAGCATAAAATAGGTACAAGAAACGCCTGATTTAAGGCCTTCGGAACAGACAGGATTGTTTGTATTTGTATGTTTGACCCATTTGTGTTGTTTATCCGCGGTCGACCTTATGATTAATACAATAAACACTGGACACGTACAAGTCGCAATATTCGATAACTGGCCGGTTACATAACTAGAGGCTTAGCACTGACCTCTGCAGGGTCAGTGTCGGCTTAAGGTCTGGGTTTATATTGTGCGACGTATGTTTGTCGATTTTGTTTTGTCAAGTCAGTCTCGGGAATTTTCGGTACCTGATATATAACCCAGTGCCAGGTATTTTCGGGTATTTTGACGCTAGCCTATGCAAAACTGGCACCAAAAATTTCTGGGACTGTAAACTTAATAAAAAAATTCAACATCGTGTAAAAAATATTGTAAACGATAATTTGCTAAACCTAGTTCTGTTTTGCCTTTCCTTGCTTCCCTCTATTCGCAAAGCAAAGCAATTGCTATATATATATAATACAAAAGAAACTATTGTTTACGCAATGACAAATGCCTTAAACCAATTATGTAGGTTTTATACAACTTTTCTATTCTAATGTTGAGTTTTTTAAGACTAATAACCCTGGTTAAAAGGCGCAAATAATAGGTATATATACGTATTTGGCGCACAAACTTTACTTATGTCAATGAGAACAAGGAAGGAAGGATGCAAGAAATTGATTTCCCTAAGTATATTATTACTTATCTTCAAATTTATCTTTAAAATATACGTCATTATGTTGACATATTTGCCATACAATAGCTTGTGTGACGTTCCTTAAAACATATACAAATATCCGTTAGGTTTCGCGGTATGCCGATAATTGTCTACGTCAAACATAAAAAAATGTTTTTTGTTAGCAAATTAGTATTTTAATAATGCGCAGTTAGTCAATTAGAAATCGTGAGGTACCTATACTGCTTTTTCTACTACCACCGCCTAAGAGTAAATGCACTAATAAATTGATAGGTAACCAATTGAACTAAATAAAATTACGCTACACAACACAACCTTATTTTTTGATGTTATCATCAATCAATTTTAGCGTTCCTCGAGTTAAAACAGAGTTTTCCCGAAGATCACAACTTGACATACATATATAATTTATAGCCCAGTATCTAAACGATTTCGCTGTATGGAGACACAACTATATAATATATCTATAACAGAAATATTTGTACGTCAAAAATTTGACTAGGTAATTATGCCTTAATAATCCACCTAAATTAATGACCACGACGGTGAAGAAAAAATTAAATAAACCTTTTAAAATTCCGTAAAAAAAAGGACGATACCATTTTCCTTTTAAGTAATATATTTTTACCTTTATTTATTTTATTTCGTATATATATGAAGTCTCCCTAATTTTATTCATGTAACACGATTCTGCCAGAAGAAAAGTTTCATGTAATTCAACGATTTGAAAAAGATTGCGTAAATCAGTGCAAAAACCATATTTCTATTCAAAAGCTTTTATTTTCTGTAAAATTTATTTTTTTGGATTTTAGTAGCGATCCTTTAACTATAAATATAACAAAACATTTTCACCGGAAAAATAGTTATAGCATATTTGTTGCAAAAATTTATAAAGTTTTGGGCATAACTTTTTTTAAGCAGGTACCTTCCGGTAAGCCATTTCAGTGGATTCGAAATTTATATTCACTTAAAAATTACAGTTACAGGCTGTAAAAAAAATTAGCCTGATTTCCAAATTTTTCCAAAAAAAATCGTATCATTCCTGGGCTCGTAATCGTATTAGCTCACATAAAGTATAAAAAAATCAACTACATAATTGGCCCTTTCGTACCTATATACACAAATCGACCCAAAAATAATGTGCAGGTTTTCTCACGATGTTTTTCCTTTAGCCTAACATTATCGGCGACTGCTAGGAGTCTTTGTATGTACGTTGCGATCCCGAGTCACCACTTGCCCACCAGCACTACTCCGTCCTAATTTGACAAAGGATAAAACGTAGATGGCACTAAGAACATTGTCATGTTATTATTCAGTGACTAGTTTCTAGGCTATAGATGTGTACACGAACCTTAACCTGTTTTCGAAGAGCCTTGCTGACATAACAGTGATCAATGCACATTAATCAAGCGGCGCCCTCAACACGTCGCATGCGCATACACGTGCGTATTATAATGCATAAAACCAAAATTTATACGTTTTACAATTTATACGTTCAAAATATAAGAGTTGCAAGGAATAACAATAAAAACCCAGAAAGTTCGTTTATCATAATTGTCAAAATTAGTATCATAAATATGAGGTAGGTTTAGGATATATTAGGTTTTCAGCTGGCGCCAACGGCCAAAACACTCAGAAATAGGAGCTCCTTCGACTCAGTTAAATTTTATATTCAAATAGAAATTTTTGGTCAGCTGAACATAGCAGATGTATCAGGGGTCGGAACAGGTTTAGAACCATTATGAAATTTAACTGTTATATATACATTTTGACCATTATGCATTCCAAGCTTAAGAGTTTTGAACCATTACGAATTGTAACTGTTATATATCTTTACCGGTTTACCCTTGAATCACCGACACTCATTTCATAGAATATTTTACTTCACCGAATTTTCATTTCATCGACAGGCATTTCCATGTGCAGGAGTTATAATTTTTTGGTGGTCACAACCTAACCAACGTAACCCATGCTTAAGATTACCTGAAAATAATAAGGTTTCAGCAGAAATTAGCTTTCGATGACATGAAATTCGGCGAAAAGAAACATTCGATAAAATGAGTGTCTGCAAAAGAAGGGAACAGGATTTTGACTATTATGCATTCCAATCATATGAGTTAAGAACTTATATCAAATAACTCATACCAAGACTCATAATACCAAGAGGCATTTTAACTTTTCATGTGAGTTCATGACTTATGAGAAAAGGAAAATATGTATTCTTATTTTCAAATTTGAAATTAATAATATAAATTAATAAAATATGTATTAAATGTTTCATAGAAAAAGATGTAGTAGACTACTAAGTAAATTGAAGCATATTTTTTTAATACAATAATAAAATAAAGTTCGTCGGATAGCCCTTTTTGCAGAGTTGTTATAAATGTTGGCCCTGTAGATAGTGTAGATAATCCTAGTTTTTGACAAAGAAAAGCGATAGAAACTTTGACAAAGAAATTTAAAATATGCGAAATTTTCTACATTGTTCTGTTTTTACGTTTTTAACCCTAAAGGACTAGCTTTTATAAGTGTATGTATGTAAGTAGTAATTGTATGAACGATAGGTTCAGCGCTCGAGGATAAAAAACTTATTTATTAATTGGGCCAATATTTTGAACCCAATAATGATAAGCTGCAGCCGGAGGGCTCAAATGAAACCGAGATTTACTTAAAAGTATTTATTGCTTTAAAACACAGCAATTACGTAAAACTAACTAGACTAGTGATTCGATCGATCTAGCATCGATCGAATCACTAGTCACATACGAGGTCACATACTAACTAAGAATAAATGAATAACGGTCGATGTGAGTACCGAGAGTCACAAATATAGGTAACTAAGGATACAAGACTAATGTTCGATGTCGGTACCAAGAGTGACCCCAAGTTACGCGAACGAACAATATATTGGTGGCGACGTAGGGTGCGCGGTCACGTCGTCATGCTGTACCGACGCGACGTTCTGCTGGGCACGTAAAGGTGCGTCCACATTTGTGACATTTCATCGTAACATAGTGCCGTGACCGTGTCAGAAAAAACCGTCTACACTATCGAGCAAACACGCGTTACTGACACGGTCACGGAACTATGTTACGATGAAATGTCACAAATGTGGACGCACCTTAACAAATGGTCTGCATCAGGTTGACTGATACTGCTTGGGACGGGTCCTTGGTCACATCGTCTTACATATAGTAGGTATAAAAAAAGGACTACTGCTATGTTATTCTGTTAAAGCATCGTCGTTTAGTTCTACTCAGTCGATGAATAGCCGGCGAATTTACGTCGTCCGTCAAGGTGGGTAAATGACATTCAACTGCCTGCACATTCATTTACCCACCTTGACGGACGACGTAAATTTGCCAGCTATTCATCGACTGAGTAGAACTGAACGACGATGTGTTAACAGAATAACATAGCTGGATCTGACAAAGTACAATCCTTCTTTTAGCGGACAAGGTTAAACTATGGTGGAAAACTCGCTTGATGTCGTAACCCAACTAGTTACGAATTTGTCAAACTATGTTAATCCATTGACGCCATTACATAACATATTATATCTCACATCATGTATGCAATATTTTACAATATCAAGTCCAAGGGAAACGTTCGTGTGCCCGAACGGGAAGGATTTTGGTGCATTGCGGTATCCAGCCGAAGTCTTTGCCAAGTGGGTCGTCATTAACTATCTCAGTGACCTAGGTATGTGTTTTAAATCCAGCTATTACGCTTCGAACTTTCTTATACGAAAACAATACTTAAAAATATTTTACTGTTCCATTGAGCGGTAAAACAAATAAAAGTATTCATTCAACAAAACAAAAGTTAAAAAATACACGACAGTATTTGAGTTAGTTAGGCTGTAGATGTCCTTATTTATTTCTCATTAATACTACGACGTCATTAGTATTTCATTTTTCGAATACGTCATATTGTTTTTAAGCTCATACAAATCGCTAACAGCATTCTGTCAGATGATCACGTGAGAAAAACAAGTTTTGGAAAACGTGACGTTGTCTAACTCGAGTTTTGCACGTAATAGGCCAGTAGAAATCGAAACTAAAAAAGCTCAAATCGCAAAACATAGTTCGGTCGTGTTGTTTGGCCCAGTTAGGGTAGTGTGAATCCAAATTTCAAATTTGCAACTTCGTAAAACTTGTGCTCTACGCTGCGCAATACGCGAAAAACTGCGAAATTTTGGGACTTTTTTCACTTTTTGCTCTAAAAGTCATAAACTATGCGTCTTAGAAAAACAAATTTGTAGTAAGTAATAAAGCTGTATTAATTTCCTACAAAATGGTATATAAATTTGTTTTATATAGTGAGCACAAGATTTTCGAAGTTGCAATTTTGGATAAACACTACCCTAACTGGTCCAAACAACATAATTACTAAAAAACCAGAACTACATCAAGATTTGCGATTTTAATGTCGATTTCTACGGGCGATTTAGCGACGTTAGGCTCACTACAATGCCTATCTTCCAAATTGTCTATTTTTAATTTTGTTTTAGTACACCCGGATCGAAGTAATCTCTGTTATAATTTTGGAAACAAGCGTTACTGTGAGGCATTTTCACAATTTGATTTCGTATCATAAGGTTCGAAAATCCCTACTAATATTATAAATGCGAAAGTAACTGTGTCTGTCTGTTACCTCATTACGCTTAATCCGCTGAACCGATTTAGATGAAATTTGGCATTGAGATAGTTTGAGTTCCGGGGAAGGACATGGGATATTTTTATTTCGGAAAATTTGATAGTTTCCGTGGGATACACGATAAACGACTTCTACGTGGACAGAGTCGCGGGCAAAAGCTAGTATGTCATATTTATGCGTCATGAGTATTTAAGATATTGTCCACGTAACATATTGTCGCACGTTGCATTCACATGTGCTGGTTAAAAAAATGTATGTTGAACGTCTCGGAACATTTCCTGAAAGTTCAAAAAGGTTTAACCCCCATGATGCAAAGGAAATTTAAATAATTAGCAAAGTGCAAGTGTGCAGGGCGGGCTGTGGCGACCTTAATAATTTCTGCTCATTTACCTCACCTCTGTATGACAGATTAATTTCATGTAAATAAATAAGAATCATCTACGTGTATGGGTATAGACTAGGAAACAGTCCCTGTAAATACTCGAGAAAGACAATCTGATAATAAAGATAAGTTAATCAGTTTTTATTTAAAGCATACTATTACAATAATGAATTTTTAAATCATTATTTACCTATTGCAAAAATATTTTAACAAATCAACACACTTGCAATACCTACGTGTTTTAAAACTAATACCTATGAATTTACGATCAACAATATTTTTTATGTTACTTTTAACCATAGCAAAAAAGTTGTTCATTGTTAAAACAATGGCTTGTACCGAACCTACAGATTTTAGCATTACTGTTTTCCGTGTCACCAATACTTAAAACAAACTTATATTTTCATCTGGAAAAACTCAAGTTGTATGCGAATCATGGTATAGCTTGGTATTTTCATGGTTAATTAATTTTAGTAATTCGTTTAAACACAAACTTCGTGTCTTTGACATATACAGGTCAAAACTTGTTTAGTTTTGCTACGTGTTTCACGTAGGTATGGTATCTCTTCCTCATTATATTGGCCTGTCATGTTTCGTTATCTTAATCATCATTATTGTTGACATCATGATAGCTCTCATTCACTTGTCAATAAAAGCTGCCATAACGTCAATAAACATATAAGACAAAAAAATAATTGGTATTTTTTATTTACGAACATTAAATTGACCTTTTTTTTAAAATACCTATATAATATATCAACCCGTTTAAATCTTGAGAAATATGGTGTTATAAAGAAAACAATTAAAGTTACGAGTATCATGAGATAATTTCTTAAAATGTAATAACTGGGGTTTTTAACCTTTGAGAGATAACCTAAGGTATTATCCCTAATTGCTGTAAGTCAATATTTTATCAATGCTTAAAATAACTTTAACCATTAATTTTCCTCTAGCTAGCTGGAGGTTATCATCTAGTTTTCTTGTGTTATATTCATTTTATTACTCAAGCTACGGTAGTAACGGTTTACTCTGGTTTTGTAAATATATTTAAAGTCTATTTTATCTAACTAAATTATTCAAAATGTTTCTGACAAACGTAGGGTGAGTCAATGACTTAAAATGCTAACCAGGCTTTACATTTATTTTTATCCCTACTGTTATCGTATTGTTTATAACTTGGCCGCCTCTACTGCCAAGTTAATAAGAGCTATTATTACGTTAATAACAAGATAGCAATTGGGTTAAGGGCCCAGATCATATCGCTTGCTTTAAGGGTAGGTATTGAAATAAATCTATTACATCACTTCGCGATTTATGTCATGAAAATCGTAAAAAATGCTATTTAGGATCCTTTTTGACTCTTTCTCGCCGCTAATCGTAAAAATCAAAAATAATATTAAAAAATCACAGCGGTTCATTTACGTTAAGGTCGTAGATACTCTGGTTTTATAATTTATATATCCGGTAATGATATCATACGATTAACCTACGCCTCGTGGTTTCACTGTACATTACTTAATTTAGAACGGGTTCCTTCCGTATTCTGATTATCATTGTTGTTTCAGATAGAAGATAACAGAAGACACAATGACGATCCAGAACGTACCTAGTAAAGGGAGAATATCAATAATTAAGTTCCAGAATTTTACGATACAAAAAAGAAGTAAGTTCTACGCGGTGTTTTAAATCACCTCTGATTTTACCTCTCAGGTTCTGCGTTATAAATGGAATAGTCACTGAAATCTACCCCGTGGTCTACCTTTCCCAGCCTCAGCCAACAAATCATATTCTCTGGAGAAGGCAAACGAGCACACAGACCCTCTGATACTTCTGAGGCCCAAAGACATTTGCAATATCAAGACTGCAAATGCGTTGCCAATTCTAAGGGTGCCTTTCCACCAGAGATGTGCTAAGCTGCGTAGCTAAGGATGTGTTTACCCTAATTGGTGGATATCTCGTATACACATCCTTAGCTACGCAGCTTAGCACATTTCTGGTGGAAGAGCAGCCTAAGGCTAAGACGAAATTCGTCTAGGCTAGTCATTTCTCCGGTTTTCTTACTGCCACACCGGAACACAAGTTAATACAGCAGTGACGTGATTCTGTTAAATACTTCGTCCCTCACATTGTCGGACGAATCATTAACCGGCAAATTTACGCAGTCCGTCAAAATGTGTAAATGATATTCAACCGCCTGCTCTCTCATTTAGTCATTGGTTTCACCGATGCAACGATTGATTAAATGAAAACACAGGCACAGGTTAAAGAGTAAATGATCCAGACGGACCCAAGATCCTACCACCACTTGCGTAGCAACCCAACCCTTCAGGAACAAGATGAGTAAAATATTCACTTATATTATCATGTTTTCAGAGCCTGTGATTCGGGTGGTGTACGGAACACTCCTCGTCTGCATCGGAATCATCATGACAGCCATCGACCCTTTAGAAATCATTACAAATTGGGTAAGCATTGTACTCAACTGCTCTTTCTTGAAGAGTTTTACTTAAATTTATCAAAATACCTATTTTTTCGAGTGGGGGTTAAGAATGATTAATTTGAAATTAATTGACACAGGAATGAGCTACAGTTTAGGAAGTATATAAGTTCTAAACGGTTAGGAAATAAATTATAGATTCGGCCTTAACACGTTAAACAAAAAATGCATCACCGGTTTGTTTGACCGCACTGTTTGACGATCAGTATTTAACAATGTTAAACTGTTATCAAGATGTTCAAGGCGATTTGACATCAACCTTCCTTTTTACCCAACTACACAAGAAGGAGGGTAATGTTTTTCAGGTGTATCCATGTTTCTTTTTGACCTCCCGAAGGCTAAACGCCCTAACAGAATTAGTGCGGGGTATCGTTAGATTGGTATTCACCCAAGGAGTGTCATAAGCTTTGGGTCCTCCTTAGTCCTGATGCTGCAGGGCTAGTCGGGTTCTAAAAGCTAGCTTTTTGTTAGACTTGTTTAGATATTGCTCTAGCACAAAATACAACTACATGAAAAAAAACATTACGTCAATCGAATGTCTACATTTTCCAAATACTCGAGAGATTAACAACAAAATACATTCTTCAAAATTATATTAATATGAACTTCCTTTTTCGGAAACTTGTTTAGCCCCTTAAGCTTTGGTTAAGTCAACTTTTTTTATTATTTTGTAATTAAAAAAAAACTATTGCTGATGAATCTGAGCGACAGCATTTCTAAAGCGTGATAATAATACTTTCTTATAAGGCTCAAAACGCAACGTGTTAGACATAACGAATGAATGGGCTAATTTTATTCCTAAATACATTCAATGACCCCGCGCATGCTCTTGCGCATTGATAATCTGCGCACACGGCGCGTAACTCCCAAAAGCGAACAAAAGTCACTTTCCTGGTGATCAACAGCTACAACGAGCAAATACTCTCAAGGATCTACAAACAAAAGGAGGAAATTAGCAATGTAACTTTAATTTCCGCGTGTTTTCATCCTATCTTTTGACGACAGGACTTCAAAAAGCAGGTTCGATATTAGTTTGCCGCATGGAATTCGTTACCACTGCCCTTTGAAGTTACATTTTATGTGAAAAGATTTGCCTATATCGCTTTTCAGGCAATGTAACAAGCAAGCAATGTAATATATGTCACGGTTGACAGCGAAATATAGACCCGAGTGTCTATTACGTAAGGTTGAAATTAACTCTGGTTTTCAGCTGTCATTGGCGTGTGGATGACGACGTTTGTATTTGACATGGCGTTGACAAGTTTAACTGCCGCCAAATGTTCGCATTATTGTGTTATACATATACTACAGTTCGCCATCAAATATATCTGTACATATCAGAGTGGTCAAAAATATCTGAACATGCACTCTAACGCCTTGACGACAATAGAGTCGTGTTCGGATATTTGTGAGCACCTTGTTTGCTGCAATATATATGATGGCGACTGTACAACCACATAAAAGTATCGAAATTGTCGATGTCGGACACACCGAACTAATACTATACAATTTCCGGACGAAAATTGAGCTTATCCCGGAATTTCGCGAAAGCCTGGGAGAAACAAATATTGGTTCTCAGAAGGAAGACGCTGAGGTTAGTGCAACCTCGTCCGATTTACCTGGCCTTCACCGTGGTCGACAAGTGAATACAAAATATTCATTAGTAGGTAATGTTATGTCACCAGTAATCTTGTTTTTAACCCCTGACGCAAAAAGAGGGGTGTTATAAGTTTGACGTGTGTATCTGGGTATTTGTGTATCTGTCTGTGGCATCGTAGCTCCTAAACGGATGGACCGATTTTGGTTTATTTTCGAGTGTTCTTAGCTTAGTTTGTTGAAAATCCATTAAGCCATTTAAAAGTTTTAAGCTCTGAAAGCAAAGGTCCAGATTTTGTCGGGGGTTTTTTAACTCGATTAGATTAGGTTATGGTCAGAAAGCAAGACAGTGGCAACAAATTTAAAAAAAGGCATAAGATGTAAATAAAACTACCAATTCGTTAGCTTCGGGCACTATCAACATGAAAATGGTTTGGTATTGACCCTTTTTAAAAATTCGTACTACTTTGAAATAGGTAAATTAGAAGAAGTTTGTTCTTGAAACTAAGGTCAGTCTTGAGTTTGCTTGGGAAAGATAAAGTTGAAATAACTTGACAACTTATCTGATTTGAGACAAACAAGGACACAAGCGCTGCAAAAAGGTTATCTCTGTAAAGCAAAGGCTTATTTAGTTTTGCTGATTAAATATAAAATTAACAAAATTATGGGTTTTAGGAGAATAACAAAGGGCGCGAAGGTATGTATGTAGTTACCAATAGCAAGACTTTGTTGTGAAGGTTTCAAAGACTCGTTTAATAAAAAGTGCATTTGAATACAAAAATTTAAATGTAATGGGAACACGATGGGAAGCGTTTATAGGATAGCCTTAAAATTAATAAAAATTTACTATGTCGAAAACAAAAATAGTTACAAAAAGTGTTAAGTTAAGTTTTACTGGAAGTGCTTGTAGGTGTGTCTAATTACGTTAGCTGAAAACGGCTTTAAGGAATAAACTTTAACAGCCCAAGAACTCATTTATCAGTATATGAATTTAATACAATATTTGTTTTTTTTTTTAATTATATCAAATTTAAATCTATGACAATGATGTCATCCATAAAATCGGGGTATAAAAAAACAACTTTATTTTATAAAACTACTGGGTCAAATACAAAATAAGTGAAATTAGTATCTTATAAAACAACCTATTCTTTCGAACCAATACGTAAAAACATGGTTTATTTTTCTTGGTCAATCCCAATTCCTAATGTGCTAAATAAGACCAGAGTTGGAATTTTGACTGTACCGCCTATTTCACAATCGTCAAGTAAAGCATATGTGTCAAATAATTTTTCCTTTCTTACACTTGAAAATAGACAAGGAGAGGGCTATCTTTAACTGACAGGTGAATTTACTTGTCGATTGTGAAACATTTACTACTGACTGTTTAAAACAATAGTCAAGCAAGGTCCCCTATCACATGGACCGAGCCACTATTCATGCGCCTAATGTTACAGTGGAACTTCAAATGGGTAAATGTGTAACTATGAATACCAAATAGGCATAGGGAGATATGAAAATTCGCGTTAACTATTTGAATATTTTTGCATAGCTTGTCAAGGATTCGAACTGGTTACTTACACGTGATGTGGAATTTCAACGACTTGTTTTGATCTGGTTTAGTTTGGACAGTTAACGGGCAGGTAATTTACCTTGTTGTTTTTGAGCCGTGCGAAAGCAAGGAAAAAAGTATTTCACTTCTCCTATTCGAAAAAAGGCTTTTGCAGCCCGTTGAGAGGGAGCAAAACTCGTTTTTGCTCCCTCTTAATATATATATTTTTTATTTTTTATTTCTGCCCTGCCGACAGGGAGCAAAATCGATTTTGCTAGGACCGTTGGGGCAATATTGTTTTGCTTGAGCGGCGCGTCCCCTACAGCCAAAACTACAAGTAATAAATAAAGTAATAAAAATCTGAAAGTTGACTTAAATGAAAGCACATATAACGAATTTAAAAGGAACACTATCACGATTAAATATACTTTATTGGTTCTTGAGTTAAAGACGATTAAAATGTTTATACCTACCTATCGAAAACCAGATAATATAACTTTAACTAGAAAACTTTTGTTTTTTTTTGGATATTGTTGTTTGTGTTTGTAAGAATAGCGACGGAAACCTACACTGAGCATGGTCCGACATGCTCTTGCCCGGTTTTTTATCTGTGAGTGAATTTGTCGCAACTAACCAATGAGTTTAATAACAGAACCGGCCTTTACCAAACTGGCTTCCCCGGTCAAGTTTACTTTATGCAACTCTCAGGCTCGTGTCCACACACGTGCTTTAATTTGATTATAGTAATTTAATTTCGGGTTTTTGACCTACCCTTATAAAATGTCAATTTGAAAAAAGGGAAATAAGCTGTTTAATAGCGCAAAAGCATTGCCTTTAAAAGCCTTAATCAATGGGGGTAGTAAATAACTTTGTCGAGGAATAAATCAAATCAAATTAATTTACTTTCAGGCTACTAGGCCCATAGATAAATACCTTACTGACTAAAATACATATATTTATAAACAACAACAGTATCTTAAATTAATTTGGCGACAAAACAGCGTGGCTCTGTTGAATCGCAGCGTTCGAAGTCATGCTCGCTGGCAGACTGCCCCGGAACCGCTGGAACACGACATCTTTCGGCCAGAAGGCAGACGACTAAAGTTTGAGTAACGAGGGGTTTGATGATAATAGTAAAAATCATTACTTGTTTATAAATACCTAACTATAAAAAGTATTGTCAGTAAAAAAAAAATAACTGAAGCGTAATTAGTAGATTAAACATTCCTTAACTAAAAGCCCCTGTCGCATTGTTTCAAGTTGCGGAATCGTCTTTTGTCGAAATCTTTGGTAATGTGCAAAACTTGGGGACCAAATATCGCTCAGATCAAAAATACCATCACAAAAGGGTCCATTATAGACTGTCAATAGAAGTGATCCGCAATTTAACCAAAAAGAAATGCTTTACATTTATAGCTAGTAATTACATTTTAGCAGAAAAATTAAAAATTGCTACATTACACGCTTTTTCCTTGTCAACAGCAAATGGATATACGCAATGACTCCTTCGTCTTTCACATGTTGGAGAAACCTTCGTACCAGCTGTTTTCCGAAGTGTGGGTCTTTAACTACACCAACGTGCCAGAATTCTTGGACGGGACGGCTAAAAAGCTGCAGTTGCAAGAAGTGGGGCCTTTCAAGTTTCAGTAAGTTGGAAATCTTTTAAACATAGAGTTGGTTCATTGAAGATGCGGTGCGTGTGCGACAGCAAATCTGAGAAGGCAACCGCAACTGATATTGCATGCTTTACAATCCTAGAGCTTAGTTTGGGACTAGGTCAAGGTGAGGTTGTCCTTGATATTGATTTACTGTTATTATCATTTATTTATTTATCTTATTCAAATACCTGAGACATGAGCGTCAAATTCAAAGATAAACCTAACCGGTCAAAAAACGTTTGCACAAAAAAACCAAATTGATGATAATGTATGCAGTTAGGTATAACCCACATTTTATTTTAAGTATACACATAAGATTGGTTAATAATATATCTTTGATTATATGAAATCCCTACTTTCTTCTCCCCTAATAGCCCCTACGACAGATTTTCCCCACGATTACCCACAATAATTGTTAATATAACATTTTATTTATCATTAATTCCCGCCCTGTTTCACTTCTGTACTCCCTGGGTATCGTTTTCATACTAGGTGGACCTCCCGGCCCACCCTTCACCCTTCACCCCTTGAAGGTTACCCTTTGTTCTTAATAATTTGTAATCTGGGTTACACTACTACATGCAAAGATGAATCCCTAAAGTGATTCATTATACCTATACCTATCGCTACGTTAGAAGAAGTAGATTAACCAGAACTGTAATATGTGTTTTATTGGACTAGTTGGTAGTTGAAAAGAGCATATTTTTTTACTATACGACTTTAGACAGCGGCATTACCTTACTTGTTAATATTTAAGTAGCTTAGTTACGGAAATGTATAATTTAGTGATGCAACCGGCGTTCCAGCTGTCTAGAAAAACCTTGCATGGTTTATGTTACAGCTGTTGTTATTATTTATAAATGTGTATGTCAAATAAATAAATAAAAAGAAAGACGTGCTTTTATACATACATTTACATTTTTTATTATGATGGAACCTTTTTTTTAACGTTCTTGAATTTATTTGTACGAATTTTAGTTGTTTGGCAGTTTTTGTAAGATTTATGTTTTTACATGTTATTTTCAAAATAATGCTAAAGTGCTACAAAAGGCCCTGTTATTTTCTTTCAGTATCACGTCAACAAGTTTAACATACAATAAGTAAAAAAATATATATGACGCACGAAAATGTCACAGCGGTCGTTACAGTCGCATTTTTTTTTAACACTGAACAAATAACACTTTGCGAATCTTAAAAGTCGACGTTTTCTGTAAGCTTTCACGTGAAAGACGAAGCAAGAAAGACGCGGTCATTCGTAAATTTAATGTTATTCAGTATGGGAAATTAGGAATCCACAAATCCAATACAAAAGGATTTGTATGTTACTGTTTGGTCAGACTCCGGGGGTTTTCACTGATTCTCAAACTTAAGGTTATCATGAAAGTCCAATTTGCTAAAATTAGCTGTCTTCCTAAAAAAATCTCACAGATATTGTCACACTGATTGATTATTTTCCTCATCCATTTAAACGAAACGTTTCATTCACAGGATCCCATAAAACATTAATTATGAAGTTCCAAATTAAATTTGTAAATACAGTCAACATTTTTAGTTTCGAAACACCTTGTTTGTCATAACATTTCCACCTATGCCAAAACAAATTTTCATAATTGAGATGAGTTAAGTGTCTTAGGTATTTATTTGTTTCATTAGTTATTCTACTCTTTATATAACGGATTAGGTACTCGTATCATATAAAAGTTACTGCAGTTATCAACTTTAATGACTGAGGGCCTATATTCAACATTGTCATTCAGTCACAAACGATACCGCAAATTATTTTGCTACGATGTGGTAGCTCTTATTAATCTAACACAATAACGGTATGATAAAAAATAGATAAAAGGACTGATATGTACAAAGTACAAAGCTTAGTCTGCTCTGCGTCTTTGTCTGTCTATTACAATACGTTTCAGAAATCGCAGTGGCTCAGTTAAATTGGTTACGCGTGGTTGTGTTTTGAACTCTGGATAAACTTTTTATATTTTATTTTTAATTTGTATTATTATGTGTACAACATTACTTATTAACACGTGACTTTCCCTTATCTATTATTCCCATTAACAGTTGATTTAATGATTGTATAACAAACCTTAGCGTTCTTCATCTGGGTCATCTAACACATAAAATGTAAAAAATACTATTTACTTATTTAAATTAACCATTATTTAAAAATGGTTTATTTAATTATAAATATATGCAAAGTATGGGATGATGCTACACTGTCCTGAGGTCAACGGCTTTAAATAATTTATAGTAAAAACACGTTATTTCAAGTGATTATTTGATCTGAGGAATGTATGTTTAGTGACACGTTGTGCGGTAGAATAAATATATTTATTGACGGTGTATATATGAATTTGTAATTGTTATTCATAAAGAAATATGAAACAGCCCTTCACCGAAACACTTTTAGCAATTTACTAAACCGCAAATTAAAAAAATTCAAATAATTATCTAGTTCTAATAAAAATGATTTAAGCGCTGTGACCTTGATGTGACATGTATCCTCATTCATAAAATGATGCTTAAATTAAGCTGGTGACCTCGGTGGACTTTGGTTTAAAAATCATATCGTATGAAACTGTAACTTATTCTTAGGGGTTCTTAGGGTTCCGTAGTCAAACTAGGAACCCTTATAGTTTCGCCGTGTCCGTCTATCTGTCTGTCTGTATGTCATACTCACTTTTTCTCTGAAGCCTTAAGTGTCATAAAACTGAAATTTTGTTTAAATATAGATATACATATTTACCGTGCACACATACCAATCGTAAAATTTGTAAAATAAAATTATTTTAGCAAATACCATACATTAAATCCCCATTCATTAGAGCAGAGGTAAAATTCTCTGGCATCTAATTGGGGACTTTCCTTATTATTTTTATTAAGAATATATTAATAACACAACAACACTAAAATTAAAATTAACTAAACCAAAATTATTTTTTCTACCTAATATCATCGAGTGAGGAATTATTGGACAGCTCTTAAAAAATCAGTATGTGTATGTTATGAATTTTTAGATTAGATAGGAACTCGAAATTTATCATTTTTGCTAGAGTTGCGTTTGCGAGTTGACCTTTCGTTTTCTTTTTGCTCACGTCGCTGTAACAGGACAAGGGGGCTACTTTGAAAATCAAAGTTCGAAGTTACGTTAGCTCCTTCCCTTTCTCGCGATTTAATGACAATTACCGAGAGAAAGGAATGGTGCATCCGAACGTTCGGAATGAGTGATTCAAGGAAACCATCCTGCTCCAAGAAGCATTTATAGTAAATGTAACGAATGCCAGTTGGCCATGACGGGACAAGGCTATTAATAGTTATTTAAACCTGCTATCCTTCATTTTCTCACAGGGAAACGAGGACCAATGAGAACGTTACAGTGAACAAAGAGCGGGGAGTGCTCAGTATGGTGCCTAAGATTACGCTCAAGTTCCTGCCAGAGGAGTCAATAGCACACTCGAAGGACGTCAACGTGTTTGTTCCAAACATTGCACTTATTGTAAGTATAAAAACAACAAAACGTTCTCTATTTTAAACATGTTTAGATCAGCTGAACTTATATTATAACCCTTGAAGTTAAACAGCTTAGGGGATGAAATTTACCGTCGTTAAAACGTAAATTGGTCCGGATGTGTTTATTGTCGCGTTAAGTTAAAAGCGATTGTTGTTAAAATTATCTCTTTAAATTTACACAATTTTGTAGCATTTATATTATTACAATTTTATAAGACTGAATATAAACGATGGGTGGTTTTGTGCTACTCGCGTTCATTGGTTTCCCGCGATCTTTACCGGATCGTTGATCCATCTTGCGCGAGGCCTACTAAAAAATAAATATTTTCTTGTTGGAATGAATTAATGTGCGGAGCATTTTCAATATTGTTCCATGCACAACATGTTGTTGAACACTAGACTTTTGGTTTTATATGTAAATCATAAAATTAACAGCACATGTCTATGTTACGTATTTATTATTCTTCGGCTGTCTTGCTCATCTCACCCGCTCTCACATCTGGGGCCCTAGCCAAGATGCATTATGCTAACTTAACGATTTTTAAAAATGTATGGAATTGACATAAGCGGCTGACGCGTCTGATCGTTAGCTTACGTCAATCCCGTTTTAGTTGTCAGTACAGTTTTTGAAAAGCGCTAAAGTTAGCTAGCTAAGTTTGGCTATGTTAGCTTAGTGGCTAGCACATGTATTTTCTCGCTTGGCGCTTAGTGCGCCTCTATCGTTACAGGCTTAGTACTAATAAAGAGATATCCGAGCGACAAATTAGTCGCGGACAACTTGTGCTAGCCGTGCTGACGTTACATTGTCCGTACGTGGTTTAAAAAACTAGAAGAACTTAGAGTACTTGTAAGTTTATGTGTTTTTGTTTTTGTATAGCTGGGGTTTTCCTCATTGATCTTCCTTGTTATCACACTTGACTCCCAAACCTTTGAAAGTTCTTCATGACGCAACAGCGTGAAAATGAACGCTACCATGACCCCGTACAAGGATGGCCTGTTTATAGTAAACAAATTAATTAATTACCCGAAATTAAAACTCATAGGCTTATCTGTTGTAGCTAGTAGCTCTCAAACAGGTGGACCGATTAAGACGGTTTTTCGATAGGAAGCTAGTTTAACTAGGGTAGTTTTTTAACTAGATTAGGTGGAAATCAGTTGAGCCGCGACTATAAAGTTCTCAAAAAACATTCTTAATCTCCTGTCAAGTTTCTTTTATTTTTATCCTTAATTGTAATTAATTGTTATTTTTATCTTATTCTCGGCGCGTTTAAAAATGTATGTTAGCTTTACACATCGCGGGCGTTCCGAGTTTTTAACCAACTTTAAAAAGGAGGAGGTCCGTTTTAAAGTAGTTTAAAAAGTCGGAACTCCCGCTACGTCTAGCTTGTTTTAAGTTCAAACTGTACTTAATATTATTTTCCTTCTAACTAGGTAATCATGTTTTCTAATTACTGTTTCATTGTTTTACGTACCTGTTACATAACTTCTGTCCTTTTTGCGTAGAATTTGCGAGTCCAGTCAGCATCAAATAGATAGGAGCAGCGTAAGTGGCCAAATATATCGCAACACACCTTTATTACTATTGGAATAAGAATGTGTTGCGACATATTTGGCCATTTTGACTGCTCCTATCTATTTGGTGCTGACCGCCCTTTGTGTTTATCGGTATCGATAAAATATAGTTTTTAAAGACGCATGACAGTTGATATTACGTTATATTTTAAATAAGAAATTTTATTTTGTCTTGAACATAAAATCATCTACATGTCAATATTGACCCACTTCACCAATTAAAATTAGGTTATAAAAACAAGGCATCAGGTCAAAAGTCGCTAGTATGACGATAAAACATTTCGTATCGGTTATTGACTCATTTTTTTCTGTTATAGTTTAAAATAGATCATGTTATCATAGAGAAACTTGAGCAATATTTAAATGGCCCACAAATTTTGTAACAAACTGATAACGGTAAATTAAGTATTTGTTAAGACGTCATTTCTTGACCTATAAATAACCTTATGCGCTCTTGCTTTGTCAATATATGTATACACCCATACAATATCATATTATGTACACCCACTTGGATATAATAACAGCTTAGGAATCCGCAACCTATCTGGTTTAGTGTTTGTAATAGAAAAAAAATGATCTAATATCGGTATTCGAAATCTTATTTATGATTTGTACTTGTGGAATTCCTTAAATTTCATCGCCAAGCATAGTTGTGCCGTACATTTATTCGCCTTTTATGTAATACCAAATAACTAAACTAAGCTAAATACAGTCTAATGACCATACGTTTTAAGTGAACGGTAGGGCTCAGTACTTAACTCGTTAAATTAGGTAAGCAGCTTATGTAATTGCTCCTAACCACGTAATAGTGGTAACAGTGCTAAATCGGCAAGGTGAACTGGTGCAGAGAAGGGCCCAGGTGAAGGACTATTCTAGCCAGTCTTAGTTATTTACGAAATATTCTACAATCTGGAGTTACTTGGCGTCCTACGTAAGCGATCGTGACGCGAACGCGGAGCAGCGCGGCGCGGCGCGAGAACAACAAACAGTCGATACCTATTGAAGTGTCCTATTTAAGTGACCCACTCAACGCACTCGGGGTTTGGTGCGGTGCGGCGCGAAATGAAGCGAACGCGATCAGAACGGCTAGCACAAGTTGTCCGTGACTTGTATATCGCTCGGATATCTCTTTCTTACTAGTCTGTAACGATAGAGACACACTGAGCGACAAGCGAGAAAATAGAACATGTGCCAGCCGCTCAGTTTGAATTTTCATGCGAACGCGACGCGGTGACGCGGTGACGCGGTGACGCGGGGGCGATTCGCGCGCACTTAGGACAAAGCCACCGCGTCGCACCGCATCGGATAGGACGTAGGACGTAGCCTTACGTCACATCCATCACTTAAGAAAAATGCGGTCGATATTAACGTTTGAGAACATTTTAATAAGACAACCAAAATGAAATGAGTGGCTGATAGAAATTACCATCCAGATGCACACTAGGTAGCTTTACGGTTGTCGCACACTTATCTACCCAGCACTGGATGAAATGGCCTAGCCATGATGCATTACGCTAACTTAACGATTATCGAAAATCGACAAAATGTATGGAATTGATATAAGCGGCTGACGAGACTGAACGACAATGCTATATATTTTGACAGTTTTCGAAAAGCGCTAAAGCTAGCGTTATGCATCTTCTCCAGGCCCCCAGCACCGCTTCGCCTCAACGACTCGGCGTTTCGAGAGGTTGTCGCGAGGCGAGGCGATGCCATTACGATGCTGCGTAGACTAGTGTGCGTTGCTGTAGGAAATCTCATACAAAGAATACTGACCGGTTCGAGTTGAGGCGATGCTGATCCGGTGCTGGGTTGATAAGTGTGCGACAACCTTTATCGTAATTGAATTCGCACTTACAGCCTCTTTTGAGGCTAAGGCTTTATTATTCAGTTATTATTAATATTATAGTGGGCATTATTTATTTATTTCATAGGGACAACCAGAAGATGCAACCACCCACACTATGCAACCAAATTGCACAGAAGTTGGGTGGCAAACACTATACTGTATTTCGTAAACTGTACAAGTAGGTGTTTGAGTGAAAAGTGTAGGTACATTTTTGATCCAGCCAAAAAAATACCACGTCCAAAAAAATATAAACAATTCTTGCATAAGTATGTTAAGCTTGTACAACTTTGATGTTTGTTTGTTGTTGTCTCCAGGCTATAAGCACGGTGGCAGCAGACCGTCTCCCCTACCTCGCGAACGCCGGTCTCTACTATTCCATCACTGCCTTGGGATCCAAGCTGTTCCGCAACATGACAGCGTACGAGTTGTTCTGGGGATTCGACGACCCCATCGTCACGGCTGCGCACAATATGATGCCAGGATGGATCGATTTTGATACCATTGGAATTATGGATAGGGTAAGCTACATCAATCATATTTTTAATAGGTAGCACAATGATAATCAACAATTTTTAACTTTAACATAAACACCGGATGTGTTGGTCAAAATCAACCCTTGGTAATTGGCAAAATTAGTCAAGTTTATTGATGGATTTCCCGGCACGTGAGTTGAGTAATCTTAGAATGGTGTATCAATTTGGAAGTCATTATTTGCAAAAGAGTTTACAGCCTCTCGTTTACTGTACGCATATAATTGATTTTTAGTCAACAGATTTAATGCTACGTAGTACCTATACGTGACAATGTCAATAGAGGAAGGATTTGTTTCTTCCTGTATTTTAATACTTCTCAATTTGAGATTACTCTACATGACTGGCAATTTGTTTTTTAACTTTGGATGTTTTTTGCAGTTTTACTCAGAGAAACCCGCAGTTGTGGAACTTGAACTCAAGGACCGGAGCAAAAGATTTTCTATTAACTCCTGGGGCGGTTCTCCTGGAATCGTCGAGCAAGGGTTTAATGACCTAAATACAAGGTAACTAGTACTTTTTTATATACATCTTCAGGTTAAGAAGAATCTGAGAAAATCAATGATTATATGACCATACTACTTGACAACTTAATGCTTAATGTATTTATTTATAGTACTACATGCAACCGCATAAAAGGCTCGTACGAGGGTATGATAATTTCCCCAAACATGGGCAAAGACCACGTGATCCCACTGTACAGACGACAGGCCTGCCGAATCTTCCCTCTACACTTTTCCGCAGAAATTAAAGCGGAACAAGGATTTGACTATTATAGGTGAGGATATCCCCATTATTTTAATATTTATCTTTAATGTTTTATCAACCGTATGAGCGTGACTTATCAGAATTGAGAATGCGTAAAAAATATTTTTTCTTTCTACAGATACATTGTTGCGAAAGACGCTTTTAACAGGAATTCAACCTACGCCTGCAAATGCACTTCAAACTGCCTTCCTGATGGATTTGTGGATATCAGCGGCTGTTTTTACGGTAGGTTTATTAAAAAAAATGTCCTTCTTTAAATTGTTCTTCTATCTATTCTAAGTTACTCAAAACGCTTGATCACATTTATAGTTTATACAATATCAATACTTTTAAAACAGATTGATCAGCAGCAGCTAAACAAAGAATAGTAAATGTAATTTATAAAGGTACTTATATTATGATTTTATCATTTTTTTCCTAGTAAAGAAAACACCGTTCAGTTACAACATCGTTAAGGCAATGTATTGTCCCTGGAGTGGCTTATCAAGTAACAGCGTCAATAATTTTGAATACAATCATGGTTGTGTCATAAATTGATCCGTCAGCCAAAAACAGCGCTCGCGCAGCATAGTGACTTCACGATTTAGTCGTTAGATACACAAAATTGAGGGTCACGTGTCGCATAAATTTGCATGGATATTATTAGTAGGCTGCGTAGTGGTATAAGCCAAGATAATCGCATTTCCTCCCAGGCAGATTATGCCCTGAGCTGGACACGTTACAAAATATTAGGAGTGATATTATGGTACTGATATTTTCAAAATGGGGAATGATAATAGATGAGTAAGTCAATTTCTGCAATGTATAGATTCAGGGCAAAGGTTGCTTGAAAGATATTTGTATGTAAGAAGTAAAATAAACTCTTACTGTGTTTCTTTTTCGGTTAGCTATATATATATATATAGTTACGGGGTTTACAATATTTTTTTTAATTGATTATGTAACCATCTATTAAACCTTATAATTTATTAAGTTAATCAAGTCCCTAACTGGTTCAGCATACCAGTTTATGATATTGTTAGCAAGTTTCTTGACGTCATGAACGGGTTCTCATCAACCGTACAACTCAGATAGTTTTGCAAGTAGTGTAACTTGCTCTAGCACCAAGTGCCTTAGGCTCTGGTTCGTTGTTGCGAATATGTGCGGTTAGTGTGTATAACTGGTGATGACAAATTCATTGAGTTGTCATCAATTCGTCTTTTATTACGTCATTTAAAATGTTACTGTTTCTTAATCACTCTAATCCCGTTATGTTATTGGTGACCTACTTATTTTTAATTATTTTAACTAATTAAATCGAAACTCGTAACACATTATCAATAAATTGCCTAGTCGGCCTTACAATAATATGTTAACAGCAGGGACTGTATATCGATAACCGAGATATAATGGTATTTTTAAGAAAATATCGATAACAATATCGATACTTCCCCAATATATCGATAATTGTATCGGTAAACTTAAATATCGGTAAACAGATATCGATACTTGGTACCGATACTAATAGGTAGGTACATATTTTTTTAGCAAATCGTGTTAGTAATTAGATACATAATCACCTGGCCAAATATCGCCAGCCACTATACCAACGATTCTTGAAGAGTTCTGTCGATTCCTCATGGATTTCATCATTTGTTTATTTAATCTTTATTGCACAAAAATACAAATCAGTTCAGTTTATCATTCTTATAGAAATGATACCAATCTAAAGCGGGTATGTTTCATTTGGGTATGTAAGTACTGAATAAATAAAAAAATATCTGACTGAAGAAAAAAAATAATTTCAAATCGGGTTTAAATGTCGGAGTTCTGTAAAAATACCTATGTGTATTCGGGTAAATTTCCGGACAGAAACTACATCCCCCGTTCTGCTTCTGTTTGCATCAGGAGTTGCTGTTAGATGTCATTGATTTCATCAATATATTGGTGACATTAATGACGGCGGTTAAAACGACCGGAAATTTAAAATTAAAAGTTTCTTTTAATAAAAAAAAACCTTAAAAAGCTTTTCTGTTATTACTCTACTAAATACAAAACTCTGAGGATTATACTTACTTATCGGGCCATGAATATTTCAGTACAGTACTGAGAGTTCTATGTTATTATCTTGAACTGCATCGAATGTGTGTTCAGTAGCCAAAATATTATCTATGATTATATATATTTTTTACAGGTTTCCCGATAGCACTTTCGAAACCTCACTTCATGGATGTAGACCCCGTCCAAGCTTCTTATTACGAAGGCATGAACCCCGACCCTGAGAAACACAATACTCAGATCGACGTGGAGCCCGTAAGTTACATTTCTTACGCGATAGATTGCTAACACAGACCTTGATAGTTTATCTGTGGTCAGATTGATCATCATCATCAGATTTAGGTTTTTATGAATAAATATCTTTTATCTTTTTTTTTTATCTTATGTACTGTTTACAAGTTAAAAAGATCAGGGGGCTTCTTTTTGTCCCTATTCATGATTACAAAACACTATGCCTAAACCTATCGTTATTTGAAATATATTTTACGTATACAAAAGTTCTGATGTTTCACTTAGTCTTAAAACATATTCAAAACTTAATTTTATCACTATTTTTATTTCAGACTCTAGGTGTTCCTCTAGCTCTTTCGTCTAAAATGCAAGTGAATGTGGCAGTCCGTATGTCTCCTGGGAACCCCGTGACGAGACCACTTAAGGATAAGGTTCTGCCGATCGTGTGGCTGCAACTGGTGAGGATACCGATACTTGAATAACCGGTCACTGAGGGTTCCGTACACATTTGGCCGGTTTTTAGTATTTATTGTTTTTCTATAGGGTATGTTCTATAATCATACCAAATTTGAGGCTTGTATGTATGTATTGCCGTTTTACGATAGAACAAATACAAAAAAAAACTTTTTGACTTTTTAAAAATTATTTTTTAGAATTTCTGTCGTTCACATATTCAGCAAGAAAAACGGACTGTCTTTTACGGTTCAAAAGATACAGCTCTTTAAAGTTAGGACGGACGGAGGGACGGACAGACTAGTAGGTAATATGGTCCCGTTAGGCACCCTTCGGGTACGGAACCCTAAAAAAATTGCTTGGTAAAGATGACGATGATCTTAAGGAGACTATAATATTTTGTATGAATTAATAGTTGCATATTGAAAAAAAAAAATCTTAGACTATGTAATTTCTAACCAAAATATTCATGACGTGGTGTTTGGCCAACATGAAATTAACGTTTTATGATTATGTTAGAGTGTATTTTGCTTTGTGTTTTTGTTTGGGTTGGATATTTATTTAATTTTCTTTTAACAGTACTGTAAAGAAGCCCCCGAAGAAGTCCTCTACCTGCTACGTCTACGTATCGTTGTCGCTCCACCCCTCATCGTCACAGTCGAAGTGCTTCTCTTTGTCGTCGGTTTCATCCTCGGAGCGCAAGGAACGTTCAGGATCATCAAACCCAAATACAAGCTCAAAGAAATTAAAACAGACGCCATCAACGCCATTAGAAGAAGTAGTTTGATAGTCAACATTTCTGAAAATTTGTGTTATAGGGAAGAAGATGAAGAAGAAATCGATTCGCTTCTTGGAGCGAAGGAACTCGAACGTATCAAAACGTCCAATACGTGAAACCTTGTTATAACGCACGATACATACGCAAAAGCCATGGCAAACTTAATAGTTGTTTATTTATTAACTAAGTCCAAAAAAATTGATTGGGGTTGAGTTGAAAATTCAATGAGACAGATTTGGCTACTGTAATGTTCGTTGCATTCAAGACTACTTTAAAGTACTAGCAGTTCGTAATGCTAGGGTAACAGCATTCGTGTTTTTTTCACTAAATAATGTGTGTTGTGAGAAAGACAGAAGACTAGTAATGCTCAGGCTTTTGCCTCGCAAGTATTGACTGTAATCGTATTTTTAAATAGTACGGTGACTTTCCTTGTCGATGGGCGTTTTTCAAAAAAGTACTCATAGTTAAGGAATTTAGTAGTAGTAGTATTTTTTTACATTACGTCACGAAAATTACTTAAACTGCTTTATGATAAATGGTGGTATCACAGAAACTCAAAACTCCTGTAGCAAGTGCAACCATATGGTTGCATCTACTAATGGACGAGGATTGAATCTGTTTCGGTTACTGAATTTGAGATAGCGCCTATATAAATGTATGTATGACTAATTTTCGTAACGTAATGTAAAAAAATTACAGTTGGTAATTTTAGTCCTTAACTATGCTTTCTTTTTCTAAAAATCGCCCTGATAAGTATGTTAAGAGATGAATTGAATGCGGTATGATAAAATTGATATTTAAATATAAACGTCATGTTGCTTATAAGTAAGATGCGCGGTGACGGGCGGGGTTGAGACTGGTGCTATTAAGAGTGTTCATTTAAGAAAAAACAAGGAATGACAGAAATAATAGTTAAGACCCTTTTATACATTAAAGTGATTGTAGAAGAACAATTGAAATATTATTTTCAATGTTTCTTAACATTCCGTGACCTCTAACTAAAATATCTGGATAAAATGAGTCAATAAAAAGTGGAAGAGTCAATTTTGTCCGTGTAAATGTATTTTTTTGTTCAGTCCTGAAGTATTTTCAGTAGGTACCCAAAATACCGGACACCTCTTAATTGCATACCTAGTTGTAAGTTAAAATATCCAGTTGATCGTTAGGATGTGAAGGTAATTTATTTAATTACTTATTTAAAATATGTTTAATTTAACCTACCTGAATTATTTGCTCAAGTAACGTTCGGTAGATAAGATTATGTATTTAAGGTAATATTAAGTAGTTTCAATAACAATAAACTTCGATGAAAGGTTTATTCTTTGCAGTTATTTACATCCGATGTTTTTAACGGGTGTTGATCGCGATTAGGTAAGTACCTTTTGTTTTGAGTTAACGATATTTTTACGCAGAAACAAAACAAGGTAATCTCGGGCAATATCTCGTGAAAAACACGTCGCAAACAAACTGTGACACGAATAACAAACGTTAATTAGTAGCTACGACATAGCTAATTATGACAACGAAATACATGTACTTAAATAGCTGAATGCAGAAATTATTTTTTCTGTGGGAACCAATTTAAAATATGAAAATGCTAAGGAATGACATTTAATACAAAACGTTTTTAAAATTCCCTGGAAATTTATGTTTTTGTCTAAAGTCATTCATTTTCTACCGATTTTATACGACTTCGGTTTGTATTGTACCCATTAAATGGATGAAAACTTAATTATTTGATTTAGGAGATATCGTAATTATATTTATTGCTACCTACTTATTTCTCGAATAAGCGACGGCGCATGTGAATAGTTTTCAATGATATTGACGAAATCAATGACACCTGCCAGCAACTTCTGATGCTAATAGAAACTAACCCCGGTTCTGCTTCTGTTTACATCAGAAGTTGCTGGAAGGTGTCTTTCATTTCGTTAATATATTGAAAACGGTAATGAGGCGTTTGAAACGCCCAAATATTCATCCACCCATATAATGTATGATTTGATTTATTTTAATAATTTATCAGTGTTCACATTAAGGTCTTCTTGCCTTTGGTTTTAAGATATTTGATAATAATAATTTAAAATAGGCCATTTAAAAACACTCTGGAGCTCTGCTGCCATAAGATACATCCTACCACGTAACCGTTTTCCTCGGCACGGCAATGTATCTGGAAACTATCATTTCTTAAGATCACAATAAATAAAAATTACAACATTAGTGATAGGTAAGTAGTTTTTATTTATAGCTTTATTTTAAATTTTTCTAAGAAAATGGAAACTTCAACCAAGGGAACCCACTTGTTGTTAGAAGTTTTTCATAAAATATGTTTTTTTATTGTGAATTGATTTACCTAAAAATTTATAACAAAACATGCATAAAACCTGTTCCTTGTTTTAAATTATACATATTAAAACATGCGCGAATGCATAATAACAAACTTAGTAGGTACACAGGTACAAAATTACCCAACTCCTTTTTTTAATTAATGTGTTAAAAACTTTACTTTAAAATGTAATCTGCCCGATTTTTTGACGTTTACGCCTGGTCACGACTTTCCAAGATGGCGACGTGTAGCAAATTACAACAACGAAATGTATATAATTACATGAAGTACAGTCAGCCTTATAATAGTTGCACACTTTTGTACCTTGTCGCTTTAACGCCTTTGACAGTTTTTTTTATTATTATTAGCAGTCCAAACATGACGTTAAAGTGACAAAGCAGTCACTTTAACGTCATGTCATGTCACTTTAAAGTGTACAGCTACTTATAAGGCCGACCGTACTAATAATATCACAGTTAACTGGCCACTAGTGAACCTTATTTTAAAGTGACAAGATTCACAAATGGTCAGTTAACAGTATAATTATAATACAATATACAGTATAGTTTCAGCATAGAATCGTGTCGTGAGGTCTATGAATTCGTTTTCGTAGTTCCGCCGCCTCAGTCGCCGTCTCAGTGGTAAATAACTATAAAGCACTAAATTCGAAACTACGGATATCCTATCCCTTGCATTCGTCGTACGAGATATACAATGTAGTAGGTGCGTACGTTCGTTATTGTATTCTTGTATGTTATGGTATTATTGTATTCTCCTCTTATATTATGTGCTAATTTAACTCGACCTCCTCTGGGATCCGCGGTCATTGTGATATTATTGTTAAATATAGCTAACAACCTTAAAGATACATTTAGTTGTATTGTAAATAATACCTTATAGACTGTCGGTGTTGTATTTGGAGAATAAATATTATGTAGTATAACAATGTTTGAGTTTGATTTGTGTTTCTTTACGTTTCCTGGTTCTTGATATTTATTTAAATTATTTCATTTTTAAGCAAGTCCTAAACTTACGGTGCGTCCACAATGAAGTTATATTTTACAAAAATGATAATGATTCAGTTTTGAATACGTCGTCAGCAGAGGGTAAATGACACCGTTCAGAATATCGACTATGGAAGTATCAATTAAGGTAAAGGACAGGGACGGTAGAGTCCTTTACCTTAATTGATACTTCCATAGTCGATGTTACTTTAAATAACACAGAAAACACAGATAAAGTAACATGAAAAAATATATTATTTGAGAGAATAATTAGCTATAATACATTAGGTACTCACCCACTCGTATTTACAATTTAATCACAGTATTTTGAGTGGTTTCAAATTTACAATGTTGCTATAGCTACTCCTTATTTAATTTAAAATATAAATGTTTCTTTTTATCTCACGTGGGTGCTTGGTACGTACCTAGTGATCAAATAACGGTCCTAACCCTAAATATATATTACTTCTAAATATTGCCAGAACGTACGTACAAATGGGATAACTTCCTTAATCGATTTGCAGTTTGTAACGTCCAAAGTATCAAGTAATAATAATAATAATAAATAATAACAAATAAATAATAATAAATATCAGGGATAATCTCGCACAAATTGGCCTAGTCCCAAACTAAACTCCAGGCTTGTACTATGGGTACTAGGCAGCGATATACATGCTTATATAGAGAAATACATGCTAAACTAAACTATATAGCTGTTAACACTCTAATCTTCTGTAAAGTGGTTGGTGAAATCCGACATTAATCTTACAAAATACAAATTAACAACCATCCAAAAGGGCTTGAAGATTAGCCCCCTTATTCATAGACGCACAACAAACCTATTTTAGTAAAAGTATGCTTTGTCACTTTCTGTCAGATTCAAATGTCACAATGAAAAATAAGGACAAACTATACTTCAAGCATACTTTAGTTATTGTGCGATTATGAATAAGAGGATAAATCTTTAGTTTGCAAATAAATTGAAATTTCGACGTAAGAATCAAGTTTTGAACCAGTAACTCGTGCACGAGAGACTTGGCATTCTTCGCTTGTTTAATTATAAATAAGAAACTTTTATTAATAAACCTTACAAATAGTAATATTTTCCTTTCAATACTGTTAAATTAGGTACACCTTTACAAATAATATATTCCTAATTGAAATTAATTTATAAATTAGACTAGAAAATATTAATATTTACAAATGGTAATCAGCAAAATTTTATTAAATATATATCGATACTTAAATTAATAATTCTTAAAAAGTATAAATAAGCTATAGTTTAAAGCTTATTATTGGTAATTTCTACCAAAGAACATCCTGATCTATCGCAAAAAAATCAATTGATTACTCACATTTCTTATTAACAGGTTCAACATGATTATTTAAAATTATGGCAATAGCAAACACTAATAATCCTGATAACTTCCATGGTGGGGTAGACCATAACAAGCTCGTTAATCTAAAAGAGATCAGGTTCTTCACTGGTGTAGAACCATAATTAGTCACTAATTCAGTGTATGTACATACATGCAAATACTTAAAAAAAAAAAAAGTTAAAACGTTTAAGTATTTGTAACATACAACCACTATGCAGCGGCATTGTCGCCAAGCGGCAAAGCTCCTTAAATAAAGAAAAAAAAAAACATACAACCACTAGGAACAAAGAAACACGCACTAAAGCATGCAGTCCCAAAATAGTCCCAACTCGGCGAATACTGGCAGGCTAGTTATGCATTGCAAAAGACGATTTCCGAGATACCTATTTCATGAGATAAATTTAATTGAAATGGTCTGGCGTACTGATTTTTTAAATCACACACTACAAGACAATTATTGATTGATAAATTCGATCCTTAATATTACAATAAAAGTAACAATACAAATTACAGTTCTAAATATTTCTGTTATACATACAAGTACATACAAGTGTTCTGTCAGTTAATTGCTAACGGCCGCACTCAGAGACGTCAATTAAATTTTAAGTTTGATTAAAGTTGCTGCTGTCACTGTCTTTGCTATAGCAACAGAATAAGACTCAGCAACTTTAATCAAACTTAAAAATTTATTGACGTCTCTGAGTGCGGCAGTAAGATATTACCATATTTCTATAACAAACCAAGTCACCTATTCAGTTCAGTCAAAACTGAATTAAATTAATGGAACTCAGTCATATATCAACTCATTTTAAGATTTTTGTTACGTGTATTTGGTGTGTCACTAAATAGTGTAATCTTTTCAAGGTAATTACTAATAGTTCCACTTGTTTTCACTAGATGGCGCGCTCAAATACTGCTTACTAGGTGGCGTATACGTGGGCGTATATCCAAGGAACGTAATGTTCCACATTGGTGTATACGTCTGGCACACCTCGACGGGCACATCCGGAGCCGAAGGAAGTGAGTCCTCGGAGCTCCCAGCGACTGCCTGTGCGGCACTGAAGAGGCCCACCACTGTCACCCTGAAAGTGAGAGATTGGACGTGAATTAGAACAGCTATTTAGAAAGAAAAAATGTTTTAAACGATTTGAACATACGAAGATAAAACAACAAACAACAAGACAATGAATTAAGTGACGTTTACAAGTGTAAGAAAAACCGAGCCTTAATAAACCGACTGCGACCGCCTGTGTTTTTGTTTGGGTTTAAATCGGGTGGTATAATCATTGTTTGACATAATGTATCGTTTGGTCGAAAATCATTTGGTAAAAAACGTTTTTTTCAATTGAAAGGGCTTTTTCTTCAGAATTATTCCTAACCTAACCTAACTAATCCATTCAACAGGTATTTATTAAATCCTGAGATTTCAGTCTAAAAGGGTGTTAGTATAGTTTTTTTACCCAGTGACACTTGCCACGCTACTCCTAGAAAACGGAACAAAAATCTATACATTGACACATCGATACACAGTTATACTACTATGGCATTTTCGTAATCTACGATATCGACTTTATCGTTGTACCTACATTAAAAAAAAAAAGGTGACCAGAATATTTTTTTTTCCAAACGTGTAACTGACAATGCTAAAGAAACTCCAAAGAAAATAATAACTTTAAACTGCTCTCCTGTAAAATTTGGTTTTTGTAGATACACACTTTATCTTAGGAGGTGTCGACATACATACTAACAGGCCAAAATCATCACCCTCCTTTTTCGGCAGTCGGGTAAAAACTAGGATATGAAGCGAGGTAGAAATAAGTAGTAGAGTTTGTTTGATAAATCTAACAAGCTGAAATATAATAGGGGCCATACATTTCAAGCCGCACAAACATTGCACTAATGGTTTACTTTGCAGTTACATCGACGCTCGCATCGATGTATTATTTGAAATAATTAACAACACAACAGAAAATTCCCCCAAAGCAATTATATTTTTGTGGTTGTTACAAGCCTACCAATAAACGATAAGGAATTCTGGAACTTTAATGATATCCGAAAATACAAATACAGATTAATTAAACCGTTTAATTATCTTTATCATAAATACGCAAAAGCGTGATTTTAGGTTTCGTACCTAATAACTTTTTTATTTTTTCATTTTGCTAGTAAATAAAATACCTATTATCTTTTTTTACACCCAAATCAATAGTAACGTAATGAATAAGAAATACAAATGTCACTGTATTAGAAAACAAGAATAAGATCCGTCCTATTATTTGCTAATTAGTTTTATTTAAGTAGTTAAGAAATTTAAACATTATTCACAGTAATTTTTAGTATACAACCGAACTATAAAACATGGCACTGTATGTAGCATTTATATGTACATATTATCTCGTGGTCCTTCGCTGTTAAACTTATTGACTCTTGTAGGTAATCATGTAATAAAATCACATAGGAATTTGGGATAGTAAGTTACGCAAACATCCAATCAGACCGAACATTAAAATCATTAATGATCTAAGATAGATACGCCAATAACTATTTGTTAATCATTTGCGTATCTTGATCTACAGATGGAGATGTTATTTGAGATGCGAGATACTGTCATGTATATTATAGTTGCGTTCCCACTCGCTAAATAGACATCCTTGATTTTTAACATTGGAAAGTTAATTGAACACTTTCGCTTGCTTAACAAAAACGACGTCAATTAGGTAGTTTTTTTTGCGCTGACGCAACACTGCTAGAAAATAAGAATTCCGACAAAAATACATCTAGCTAGCATAAGTTGTTAGCATTATTGGGTAGACTTACCACACAAGCTCCAGTACTCCCATCGGTGCTCCCTGCGCACAAGTGCCCTTCATTCAGGGGTAACGTTAAAGAATATCTTTCCCTACATATCCTTAGAGGCAATACAGGTACTTCAGCTTCCAACAATACATCAGTTAACGTACCATTAGTCTGTTCTCTACCCCATCCGGTAGCATAACACTCATCTTTAAAGTTCAAACCATTGTTATCATCTATAAAAGGATCTATTTCATCCTCAAACATTAACTTCTTATCACTTCTCTCATTTTCTTTTCTCCTATCTTTAGCTATTTTTGTTTTAATTAATTTAACTACGCTATCTAGAGTAGCACTGTCGTACACAATATCACTTTTCCGTTCATTTTCAGGTTTAAGGTGTTCATCATCTGTTTTTCTATTCGTATGTCTATTGGAGTCATTTGCTACTCTTACATTATAGCGCATGTTTTTGTTCTTTTTGCTAACGAATCCTGAAAATATAGTCTTTGTTAGGTTGTTTAACTTCTCAAGATATTTAGTAGCCGTGTCAGGGTTTGGTTTTGGAGGTTTGTTTTTCTTTTTGGGTTGCTCAGCAGTGGGACTGGGTTGGTTGAGGTCTGGTCGCATGTAGAATGTGGATGTCCTTTCTGTGTTGTAAACATCAGGCTCAAATGGCGGTAGACAAATAGTGCGTATGCGGCTTCGCGCACTAACGTCGGCCGCCTTTGTAAGCTTCATGAGAGCTGAAATTTACAAAGATAGTTTATTTTTTTGTTTGTAATGATACATTTTGAAATTTTGATTAGTTAAAAGAAAAATCAGAAAATTTTAAAGTAGGTATATTGTTGTAAAGTTAGATTGAAAGTAAGGAGTAAGTACACAGAAAAAAATATTGGTTACTTCTTACAAGATTGTGATTGTTGTACATAAGCGTCTTGATTCCATTTGAGCCTGACAAAACGTTAGATACAGTAACTAAGATATGTATAAGTTGAATCACAAAAGACCTTGTTGTTGTCAATACCAGCTTTGTTTTGTGTAACTAATATTATGTATATTTTATTAAATTTTTTAACTAAGTAAATTTTTTCTTGACTGGCTCACAATTTTTTTAAGTATAAGTTGATGCCGATGAGCGACTCACCAATATCATGCTGGTAGTTTTGAAACCGATGATGCAGAACGATTTTTTCGATAGGCACGTAAGCTCCTTTCTGTTCTGCGCGGTCCCATTCGCCCAGCACGGCTGTCCAGAGCGCTGGCACCGGCAGGTTGAAGAGTTCGCTGGATTAAGAAAACAAAAGGCTAAAGGATTTAAACTCGTCAAATGCTTACCACGTTAAACGTCAGTGATATATTGGAAGTGTAAAAATTACAAATAAAGCAAAAGGCAGCAAAAGGCCTATAGTTAACTACAAATTCCCAAACTAAAAATATAACCAGAATCAAGTTATTGACATTGACTTTGTTTGAAATAAATTTAAAAGATTTGAGATATGTATTGTACTAAATACTTAATTGAACAAGCGATAGATTATTTACATAACGGGAACTTAATATAAATAAGAGGTAATAAGTTAGTTACTTATGAATGCAGTGTGCCGTCGTGAGCAGCCAGAGTGGATGCACCAGCACTCCTCCACACCAATGCCCAATGAGACCATAGTTCGGGTGCAAAAGTTGCAGTGATACCTGAAAATCAGCAGTGATTCTTCGTTATTACAGCTTTCCCTTTTGTTCTTGACTTAATTATCACTTACCATCTTTGTTTGTGCTAAAATGCTATCACATTTCAAAACATACATCATTTTTTTTTACCTTACGAGGTAGGTGCTTTTGTGGAGCTAAATGCCTGCTTAAAATTATTTATCTATAATTAAATATAACCCTGTAAACGCTTCCGTAAATTTACAATTGTTGATCTGTCGCTTTGATTGCATAGCAATTACTTTGAAATTGCATCCATGTACGACGCATTTCAGTGGTAATTGGGATACATTAATAAAAAAAACTTATTTTCTATTTTTAAGTATGTATTTTAAAAAAGACCGCTTACGCATCCACACAAGTCGATGTAGGTATCCTATCTGCTTACATCGACAACTTAACGGCCTAATCCATGTATTGTTTTTTTTAATGATTCAGCATGCGTGCCAACTTAAAGGTATTTACCTGCCAAGGCCAGGCCCCGCGCTTGGACTCCCGGCCCTTGATGATGCGCAGCTGCCCCGGCGTGCGCTCGCGCGGCTGGCGCGTGTGTCTGCGCAGCTGGAGACCGCACTCTACAGCAGATAAAAATAAAATAAATAAATATCAGAGGGTAATCGCACTAACCGCTGGCGTGACGCAGTCCAGAAAGATCTGATCGCCTTCGAAAAGAAACACCTAAATGGCGTAAAGCATGCTTGGGCTCGCGTTCGAAGCGCGTCGCGCCTGACACACGTATGGTGCCTTTAAATAGACGTTGCTCGGCTGCGTCAAACTACGTAAAATGATGTAATAAGTCGCGACTTTGTGGAGTGAATTGACAACATAATAAATTGTCAGTAAGCTTCATGTTAACGCCATCGATAAACACTGAAGTACAATTTAAACGTAAGTTAACGCGATAATAAAATAACTCACTTAACATAAACGGCAATCAGAATAAATGGCATTCAAAGTTAAAGAGTTGGTTCTCATGATTCGTGTTTATAGAATCTTGATAAAATAAACCGTAAGTTTATAAACACTATATTAAGATGGTAATACACGGTAATTGACTATTTGTACATTGTACAACTTTTTGATAGTATTACCTACAGATGATCAAAGTGATCTTCCTACAGAAAAACAGATTAAATTTGCTGTCGTAACCTTTTTCCACGTCTTTCAGTGCTTATGAATGCTAGGTGTGAGCGGACTACAACGGCTTTTTATGCTCTCGTGCATAAATAAGATTAAGACAATATGGCGCACACATACTAACTTATTACTGTATGGGACTCACTTGTCATGTACTTTTAATGCTTTTTATCTTCTGTAGAAAAGAAAAACCAGGTAATAACATAATTATTAAGATACGCACTAAAGATTAGGCAGTATCCGACCCAGTGTCAGACCCAAGAATGTCTCATAAAAAATTGGTAATTAAAAATATGCGATGACCTAACAGGCCCTAGTCCTTGTACGGAACCATAAAATGACCTCAATTAACCATTAATTACATAAGCAGTGAATCGCGCGCTGTTTTCTTTCAACCCATTTCTACGCGTATGATTAATACTATTCTGTAGCTTTAAATAAGTATTTCCTTTTTATTTAGCCCTCTCCGGGTAGTTGTAACCACAGCTTACGTTTCAAGGACAAGTAGAAAACACTATTATCTATTAATTAAGTCCGTTGTTCTTCCATATTGCGTGGTAAAAAATGGGATATTAAATCCCGGAAAAGAATACTAAATCACTCTAAATTTTGCAATTTCCGTGGGAAATTTGTTAAAGTGACGCAGCGAAGCAGAACATAAGCGGCACACGCGTTGGGTGCCACCAAATTGACATTATATGCAACTTGAATGCACCAGGCGTGTCGCCAGCGCTGAACGTGTCATTACGGGAACTAATTAGATCTGCGCACGCGACGAGCTACCGACAAGACAATCGACAAATAGCGCGCTTCAAAGAAAAGTGTGAGTTGTTGTTAAGTATTTTTCGACTTAAGGCATGGTTTAAGCCAGGACAGTATTATTCTGACTTGTTAA
This sequence comes from Tortrix viridana, assembly GCA_963241965.1. Classification (NCBI taxonomy): domain Eukaryota; kingdom Metazoa; phylum Arthropoda; class Insecta; order Lepidoptera; family Tortricidae; genus Tortrix; species Tortrix viridana. The sequence continues at coordinate 8,542,756 of OY725181.1, forward strand.
GTTTTGCTTTTTTATTCAAATAGAGTTTTAGACAGTAAAATGGTCGGCAAAAGTACTTGTGTAAGTTTCAATTTCAACTCGCTACTAAATAAAAAAAGACATTGACAAACGTATCTTATCGACACGTGCAACGTAATCCAGCCATAGGGTCCGCACATAACTTATTATTTAGCCGACTATAATTAAAGCACGCCGCAATTTGCTAAAACACTTAAAACCGATAATAAGCTAAACATTTTCCAACCAACCGTATCCGGCTAAACACCTTGTTTGTTAGCAAATATCAGAACTGCGCCCACGCTTATGGAAGTAGTTCAAAGTAAACTGAGTCGTAATGAGATCGTTTCACTTGATGTTTGCGGACCGCGCTGAGTGGCGACTTGAGCATAAATGTGAACAGAGAGATGTCATGATGATGTTTATGTTGTTTTCTAATAGCTTTGACTTAAGTAATGATGCTCGCGAAGGATTTCAGCCATGGCGACTACGTCAACTACGATACTCTAATCGGCAAGAAGAGACAATGCTAAGAACGTACTGAAGCGGTAGCGTAGCCATGCGGACGTTTTAAGAAAATCACCTTAGGTACTTATTCCCCGGCTGGATTTATGACTCATAGTTACTTAATCCGAATTCGATAACAAAAGTGACTGCCTCCGCACCGCGCTATTAGGTACTGTCGCATAAAATGCGCTTGCAGCTAAAAGTATGATTTCCATTGCTCGGATCTTAGCAGAGCGCACTACCATTCGTGTACCATTGTAGAACCTATCGCAATAACAGACAATATAACTCAAACTTAATGGTTCTACACTAGGCATACAGCTGGATGCGTGTGGCACAGAACTGTTAGTAGTAGAGATCTTTCAGGATGACCTGGATCTACTATCTACAGTTAAGTAGTGGACGTATTTCGGCTGACAAAAAGAAGATGATGATCTTTTCTTTTCCCGTGTTCAAAATTCAACGCACATTTTAAGCTTACCATAAAATTACGTAGTAATTGTGTACGCTTGAATAATACATGCAAATTCACACGTCGTCGCCTGCATCCAAACCAGTCTAAATTGCATAACGATATGACAAACACGGACACAATGTGTGTACAAATTTGCTCGCATTTTTATGGCACTTAATATTACGCAATCATACGTAACAAAACAAGTTTCACGTGTGTTTTGTTTTGAATGGTAAATGGCGTTTATTGTTTGTTTGAAACACACCATTTTTTTTTAGTAAACAAACTTACGTTAATAAACTAATCACTCAAGATGTAGAAAGATTAAGTATTGGATTAATGTACCAAAATACTTTTATAGGTATTTCTTTTGCATTACCTATGTCAGTTATGGCATTGTATTGTGTTCGTTTCTGGAAATATTCGTTAGTTTTTTTCTAAACAAAAATTAATTGTGGTAAGAAAAACGAACATTATCATGAACTTCTGATCGTAGTTTATTGGTTCAACAAAATATAAAAAAGATAAATATTTCAACTCTCAACTTGTTAGATTTAAGTATATTTTGCATTGAGCAGGAGCAGGATGCCGATATGTTTGCCGACAGCTGGCACTAATTGTCACGTAAAATTAGGTGCTTTTATAATTTATTTAATTAGTTAACTTTATGTACACGTTTTAGTACTTAAAAATTAACACTGTAAGCGATTTGGGTCCCCTGTAGTGCCTACAATTGTATTGAATAAATAAATAAATAAATTTACACATTCCCTGCCGCCTGGCCTCCAAATGTATGTGGTTTTGACACACCAGCGCCGAATGTGATAAATATATATGTATGTAAAAATTTATACGAAATTAATATTTTCTATTTCTATTTCTACTGCTGGGAGTGCTGGGGAGAGGGCCCTAGCCCAAAGACTTCGTTTTCGGTCCGTCTTGTAGGAAGGCTTAGCCAGGTCCTTCCAGTACGAATTTTCTTTTTATGTTGAATATTGGAAATGTTGGGCGTAGAGGTGTGTGTGGAACTTTTCAGAAGCAACAATTATGCGAATACCAGAAATTCCTTACACATTTTACGAATCAAATTTTCACCATGGCAGTAAAAGAAAATGTGTTTATGATGATGCGTACCTAAAGAGTGCCAATTCATTCTTTACTTGAAAAGGCCTTCGTTGTAATAAATGAGGAGAAAATGACGAAAAGAGAGATAATTTTGTGAACTTACGGGTAACAATAAAATAAACAGAGGATTGTTAACCAAACCATAGATAGCAAATGTTTATTTTTCTCTCTCCCACCTTACCGTACCATAGTACCCCTCCATCCATCCATCATACACGATAGAGGTTTGAATGATTGCCCACTAGAATCCATTTAATTCACCATTGAGGATTAAAGAATCGACAATCTCGGCAGCGACCTAATATATATACGAGTATATTGTATATTGGGGAGATAACCCAGATAGTTAACTGATAACGAAATAGGTGTAGCTATGTTTTTGAACTTGGTCACCACTTTCGTTGCATCGCTCGAGACTCCTTAACTAGATCGCTCGTTCCCAGCAGTGCAGCAGTGGGATCCCATTATGCAATAGAGAAAGCCGCCATTACGGCTGATGAGGTCGTCGACTGCAAGTGCAACCGCATTCGATGATTTGTAGCTTTCATACCATAGTGTTAGTTTTTACCGACGATGATGTATGGGAAGGTGCTTTACGTAGACTTACTGCTGGCAATTACTAGTACAAACGAGATGATGCACTTCGTTTTTTTGTTGTTCAATCTTTTAAACGATTTCACTGTGAGCTTTGTTCATGTGAAATATTATCGCGAGCATTATCATTTTACATTTCATTTGTTTAAACACGCAACAGGCTTGCAATACACGATGCTTCTGTTTTTTTTTACTGCTTGGAAATAAAATATGACGTTTTTCGAATATTTCATAAAATTCTGCCAGTCAGCGTTTTGATTATAGAGGCTTAGAGCGGTAACGCACTGCGTCCGATCTGAATCCGAGAAATCTTGGCCCAAAGTACCAGTAAAACTATTTGTATGAGTAATCGGATTACGAAACTCGGATCTAGTGCGCGACTGCCACTTCGGACCAACATTTCTTGGATTCGGTTTCGGACGTAATGCGTACCCGCTCTTAAATTTATTCTTTGAGTTACTTATCTGATAATACACTTGCAGGAAAGATTTGGATATAATTATGTACCTAGTATGTACCTAAAACCAATTACAAGTTATATTGTAATTTATATGTATGGTCAGCGTCGGTCGACACAAATGCGCTTGCAATAGTAGATTGTTAATCAAGGAATAAAAGGCACATATTTCACTCGAGATATTTCCGAGTTAGACACTCTACTTTTCCTTTCGATTATGAGGAACTTATAAAATATTTAGATGAATTGAGAACTTCCTTCTATTTTCACGCGCAATGATGCCACGCGCAGGTGCCCCCGCCTTTTGTAACGTAAAGTTTTTAAATTTCGAATTCTAGTTATTGACATTTTGAAAGGAGTTTTTTGAAAAAGAAGTTAAGAATTTAGCATGGCTCAGTACAGGCTTAGTTTTTTTTATAATCTTACTATAGAGAGGCTGTATAGTTTTCTGCTACTGCACAGGAGTCCCAAGACCTAGTTCTTTTTTTCAAACTACTTTTTTTCCCTAGGGTTGACATGCATTACTTTCAACCCGCTTCTAAGATAAACCATTGTTTATATACCTACCTACTTTCAGAGTATTGCTTTAAACTTTTGACTTCTTTCAGGTACGGAACCCCAAACTGTAAGTATCCAGGTCGATGATGACAAGGACGGTTTGGGAGATGGTATCGCGGACGGAAGTGCCTGCTTGTCCGCTTAATTGCTTTGATCTCGCTGATAACATTCCAAACTAGTTGGCTGAGAACAATTGAACAATTTTGTAGTTTTATATATTATTATTATTTCGGTCGTACCTTTTTCAGAGTCTAGTTCACGTTGTTCTTTAATCTTGTATTAACGAAAGATGTAAAGTGTAAAGGATGGATTCAAGATGTACTAATATTTGCTTTAAACTGGTAAAAAGTAAAAAAAAAATGCTTAACTATCGCGTAAAAATTAATTATTTTTTGTAGGCAATTTGAATCCCCGTTAACTACAAACATGTCAGTAAAAATAAGTGTAGGTCTAAGCTATTTGTAATTATTATTGCAAGCATTATATAATTATCTAAATCAATTTTAGTTACTTGCTACTGAGAACTTTTAGATAAATTTTAATCTCACCAAACCGTTGATAAAGGTTCTGACCCCGTTGAAAATTAAGGACAAAAGATAATGTCCGGTATGGGTTATTTGCAAAAATATTATAGTTCAGCTATAGTTCAGTAACTGAGCTCAATGAAGGAACCAAACGAATTTAATTTTTGTGTAACGAAAATTAACTAAATGATTGTATGACTTATTTTCGTTACACAAAAATAAAATTCGTTTGTTCCTTAATTGAGCTCGCTTAACTATACAATATTTTAGCAAATAACCCTTATGTTATTAAGATTTTAAGAAGCTATTTAGGACGAAAGACAAGCACTCACGACATATTGATCGTTATAATAGCGGGGTGTTGATTGGTCATCTGTTTCGTCTAGTGTAGATTTTATTTTGAAGTTGAATTAATTTAACCCTCGAATCTTAAAGTTTTGTGTGTCACCTTTGTTATTTTCATAATTTGAAATAAGTTTACTTGATTATTTTATTGGCAATAGTGTAATAGAGTGTAAGCCGACAGAAATTCGAGCTTTAACCTGTTTGTTGCTACTTTTTGCGTCTCTAATTTGTCGAGATATTATCCGAAACATCTTAATTCGCCTTGAGATAGATCCGAACGATTGGAAACTTCCATTTGTTTTTAAGCAACAGTTTTTAATAAAGATAATGGTTCTGCACAAAAAAATGTTTCACAATAAATTGGTTAATCGGCTCCAGTAATAACAAAACAGCAGCAGCTTTAAGTATAAATTACATACTTGAACTTTTGACCGGTAGTGTCAATTATTCTGAACGTCATAACATAATCTTGCTTTATTGTCATGTAAATTACCTAAAAGGCTATCTATCAGGACGCTGCGTGAGTTTTACGGACGATCTGAGTCGTATGTGAAACCAGCGGCTTAATGGATATGCAGGCAGTTGAATGTCATTTACCCACCTTAACGGACGACGTAAATTCGCCGGCTATTCATCGACTCGGTAGAATTGAACGACGATGCGTTAACAGAATAACATAGCTGTATTTTATTTTGATTATTTTTAAACACATTTTATATGGTGAGATAGTTATCTTGCTTTATGATTGCGTCTTAATTATAGGCTTAGATTTTACGTACTTTTATTGAACCTACTATATAAAATCTTGCGCAACCAATGACATAGTTAATAATTTAAAAATTGACCCTGTCATATTTTCTTATTCGTTTCAATAATTTTAATAACTTACATAAATCTATTCCCGGTGTTGCCTTAACTGAAGATAAAAAAGGTTATGTATATTTTATTTAATAAAGTAAATTGTCACTTATCGAAATGTATTAAAAAGGTAACTAATTAGTCACGATCGATAATAGGTATATTTTAAATGTATTTTAAATATTATAGTAAAGGCTGACGTGAAACGCAACAAAGATAATGTTTACTTACTGCATCCATCAAACAACAATCTCGTATTGAACTGTGTACTTATATAGTCACAGTGTCTTGCTGCACCACTAAGAACCTTGTCGTATAAACAAATGATTAGTTCAGTCAGTAATATTTTGTTTTTATGACTTGTCTGACTTTGTCATTATGACAGGGTTATATAGTAGCTCTAGATGGAACTAGAGCAGTAGAACTTTAGTTTTGTAAACCAGCACATTTGATATCTGATTTTGAATAGTTGTTACGTGTTCAAGGGTCAACATAACAGCCCTAGGGTAGCGGCTAATGAGGCCCAATAGATTATCTCTATCAGGGGTCATCGGCGGCGCTCCCCATGCTTTCACTCCCGGGATATGGTTTCACGTTTTATTTTATCGATCATCAATGAACATTGTTACGTCGTACATGATACTTATGGCATTCCAAACAATTTGTCTTCTGTATTATGTACTTATAGAAAAAGGTTAGAGGTAATTGCCGAAAGCGCAAAAAGATTATTATGATAAGATTTGAGAGTAATGAATTAATGTTGTGTTATGAAATTAAATTATCTGATGCGGGATATTTCGGAATTTGGGGAAACAAATGTAGTAAATGTAAAATAGGGCATTCTATAAATACATGACATGTGAAAGATCTAGGCAACTATATTTTAAACGATTATGCTAATAAGTGACAGATGTCTTAGGCAGATAGACAAACTATATATTATGACATTTATAATGAGTTAATGACAATTCTTGTTCAAAAATTTTAATTGCCAACTGCACGGAAACTATAATCACAGTAGTAACAACAAAATCAGTAAAATTTTAAACAGGTCATGTTAGTTCGTAGTTTTGTAATAACACACATAAACCGCTTAACAATAATATATAATTATTATAAAATTATCATAACGCATCCCGGAACCGGATGCACAGTAATAAATCACGCGTGATCGGTTGCGTCAGCGCAGGTAACGCCATTACCCGCTCGTTACACGGCTCGGAGCGCCGAATGTAGCTCTAATAGCGCTTGAGACTGCTTAATTGAATCTACGGAGACTACGAACTTAGAATATAGAGCTTTAATTCGATTTTGATATCTGCAGTTATTGTGACATATTTTATGCTCGATCCAGTAAGATTTAAAATTGAAATTAAAATAAACTCTATACAGCTACATGAAGCCGAAAAAAAAAATGAATTATTATATTATTATATCTTTAATAGTGCAATTAAGTTTAAATAAATAAATAGCCAAAAATATAAAAATACCAATGGTAATGAATCAACGAAATTAGTATTAGCTACCCGCTAACGTTACAGTTTTAGTTATTTGAATTTGAATTAAATGCCATTTATAGACTGACAATAAAATTTCTAGAGTACGTAAATATTTGTTTGCTCGATTTGTATATACTAGGTACTTTTATCACAAGTAAGTATTACAAAACTTAACGAATTTTTACTCAAAACTCAAAACCTCACTCTCGTCTAGTTTAAGAAAGTTACCAATAGTCAATCAATAGTTTACGAAGCCTCACTAGCATTCATCCTAAAAGAGCTTCGTCAGCTATGCAATACTTTTACTATGGCACAAACGTATCTATTGTAGGTATTTAATTAGAACACATTATGCTTTTGTCTTTGAGCTTTGCGAGCTTATTGTTTGTCTTCATTGACTTGTTTGAATGCTTTGTTTTTACTTTCGTTCTTTCTTTTGTTTTGGGAATTAAGTCGTTAGTCAAGTTTTGTCAATGTCAGTAAAAGGATGTCTGTTTCATTTGATTCACAGATTAGAGTGCCATTGACTTTCAGCTTGAAAAGATAGTTGAGGAAGAGTGTTAGTAATTAGGGTTTTTGTAAAAGACGAAACGTGTTCTACTTTTTTATTTAATGTGCCGAACAGACAGGGTGTCACGTAAATTATAGTCCAAACGAAAAACTTAAATAGGTCAACCCCAGTGCTACGGGTATTTTTTTTGTCCTAAGAGTAAGTATCTCATACATCTTAATGGCCCCAATCTCTCATGAGCCGTGACGCAACATCCGACAGCCCAAACTAGTTAAGTCATAGGTAACTCGACCACTAACCACATACGGCCTTAAAACACTGTCATTAGGTGATGCAATGTGGTACAATTTAGAGAACCAAGGTATGCGCCGTGCGGCATTTTCTGGGGTTCTGTCGATTTGAATCTGTTCTAATACCATAGAGGCGGAAAATAGAATCTCGTTATTTGCCCTAATTATTTACGTCCTAATGTATCGCGGGTTCTAATTGCCATATTTTATCCTAAACAGGTTTCTAGGTTTTTCAAAAATACCTGCGGTTATGAAAGGTTCGAATGGTTATTACAACCATGCTGAATAGTCAAATATCTTCATCGGAAATTGATTAAGGATAAACGGAAATTCGGAGTTACATTATTATTTATTTATTATAGGACTGATAAAACAAAGGAACTTCAACTTAGAATCTGTCAAAGAAGACCTTGATCTCCGTGTTTTAACGAATCTTGTTAATATAATGATAGTATGCTATTCTTTTAAGGATTTGTAGACCACAAAGGGTACATTAAACGATACGTGTGCGTGCCTTAGACGTACGCGCCACAAGCTACATAATAAGTAGGGCGTGACATTACACTGATAAAACTGAATCCGTATATGCGTGCGTAGATACCTAACTCGAGCTCCTATAGTATCTAAATTACTTTTCTGTATATAATTTCAAACAAACGTGGCCTGTTTCTAATAGTAAGTTCGATATGCGGCATGCAGCATACAAAAGACTACGAAGCTACATTACATTATACTATGCTACGTGCGCTGCGTATTCTCCAATAAACACCGACACTCGCGCAGCTAGTATAATAATAACGTCAAGCTTGTATTTCCTCTAGACTCGTAATATCATGAAAAAGCGGAAGTTTATTCTGCCCTCTTACTTAAGACAGTATCTCTAATTTAAATCTTCTCGGTAAAATGATGCACTTGCTACACAAGCTATATACACATACTTTTAGCAGGGCTGCATTATTCTAATTTAGTTTTGCGCTTTGGCTAATTAGTGTACGAGTACTTTATATAATTAATCATTACTGGGCCTAATATATTTTACTTTATCTTTTCCCTTACTAGTTTTGATAACATTTTTATAGCTTTTATTATAGTGACAGCAAAAGCGGCAGAGCCGTTAACAATACGATTGCAATGTCACATTGTAATCGTGGGTAAAAACAGAGTGGAATAAATAGAGGCCCGGATTACTGTGAGTACAGGAAATAAGCTGGTGAACAAAGTATTGATAGTACTATCGGAGCAATGGATAGGAATTTATCTTTTGCACAAAGACAGTCAGAAAATCCGAACACATTATGCTTCTTTGGCCCGAAAATTCTACCAACCTCATAGAACCAACATGATGGAGCCAACATGATGGAGCAATGATAACTGAATATGTGGATGCTAAAGGCAAAAGCTAATCAATAAATAAACTGACCCCCCGCCATAGCCTTTGCCTTAGCCAGGTCTAAAACAACAACTGCAGTGAAAATGCATTCCGCCGCGTGCGGGCGTCGTTTCTCGTTACGCAACCACTTGTACTTTTCATTTCCTACCACGTGCTGTACTACCGGCCAATATGAGAAGGTAGTATGAGACAACGGACACTTTAAAATGAACTTTGATTACGCAGGTTGATGTTGAATTTAGAACGGTGTAAATAATGAACTTCTGTGTTTTTGTGTGTATTTCTGCGGTTTCCGACTTTATTTAAATTATAATGAACGATTGTGTTACGCGATAACTGATTTGGATTTATTATAAACGAAGTTTTAAGTGAATGTGTAACATTGCAATAAAACTAAATTCTTAAATCGTTTTATATTACGGTTATGAACGTATGGAAAATTATTTACTTTTAAACCAATTCTAAAAGTAGAGAAGTTTCAACTTTTTGATGAGATTGGAGTAGTTTAGTGGCCATTAGTGACTGTACTTTTTAGATATCAGTCCTACGTAACATGGTTATTGTATAACTTTCGTCATTTCCAATTGGGACGTGATGACCAGGCCTCAAAAATGAGAGTCATTACATTTTATTGCACAGGTCGGCATTAGGTACTAGATCGAAAATATAATGGTTTCACGAAAGTTTTTATTGCTCAGAAAAAATATGTTACGCCATTGCCTTCATACATAGCAAATACGTGCTTACTTTGTTAATGTTGTTTGCTAAATAATGTAGGTACTAATACTTTTACAGAATAGATGATAGTTTATGATTCCAAAACCGGTGCGCCATAGTTCACATAATTATTTTTAATACGAATGTATCTTTATTTATAATTAATAATCATCGCAAGTTCGAAAGAATTTTTACCTCATCGTTATTACTTCAGAATTTTTTAAATGTCTAACAGGTAAATAAGGTTCGGTTAAAAGGGTTAGCTCCACGCTTAAAAAGATCCTAAAATCAGGACGGTCTCAGTAAAAAACACTTTCGACTTGCAATGGTTATGAATGAATAATAAATAAATATCGGGAGGAAATCTCACACAAATCGACCCAGTCCCAAACAAAACTCTAGGCTTGTACTAGTTATGGGTACTAGTTATGGGTACAAGACAACGATAAACATACTTATATAGAGAAATACTTACTTAAATACATTCGCGCTCAACATACAAATATTTTTCCATACCGAGATTCGAACCCGGGACCGCTAGCTTCGTAGGCAGGGCACTACCAACTAGGTTACCGCGTTGTCGTCAATAAAGATGAATTCGGACTACAAAATTTTCGGTGAGCCAATATAGACCCTTCCAAAATGTTTTCGGTCATTTTCTTTAGTGCTATTATATGTGACGTTCTCAATATAAAGGGACCTTATGGAGGAAGGCAGTTAAGCTTTTCTTATTCCTGTAACTATACGAATACTATGGTAACAGTTCTAAAAACTGTGTAACCGCCTGCCTCCATAAGGTCCCTTTATATTAAGAACGTCACATATATGTATGTAAACCATAATATTAGTACGACATCGTCTTTGGTCGCTGATGTTCGTATTTATCTTGCTTTGTCAGTCAGCCTAAAAATACACATGAGAATCTAAATAAATGAGAAAGCAAGACGAATACGAACTTATGCGATAAAATAAACCACATACGACCAAATACGATGACAAATGATTATGCATTACATCTGCACCATATTATGAACACCTATGATCTGCGATATTCCAGTGCATGAAAGAGATATAGCTATAGGAGACGTATATGCCTGTCCCTTTCACTGTTTGGAATTTGTCAGGCTTTGCCAGTTCAGTACTGTAATATGGGTAAATACAAAGCTGAATAGAGTCCCAGCTTTAATGCTTCTTAAGTTCAAAACTTTATAACTAAACTACCAAGTAAACAAAACTCAAGGCGACGTAGTAATTGCAGATTGCAAAATCTAGATTTAAGTAACACTATAATAATGAAGGCGTATTTATTAAACTGAAAATCAACACGGGCTGCCATACAAGATTTTACATTTTACAGTCTCAAAACTGTACCAGGCATCGATAAACAAATAGTATACCAAACATTTGAGTGATTGATTTTATAATTCGTGTTTGTGATAGTTTTGGTGAACTAATCACGAATTTGCAAAATACTCGTAAAGTGTAAATTGTACTGTTCCGTGTTTTGTTTTTGTGATGTTCAATAAAAGTATTTGTATTGTATATTATTATAAACTTCACTGTTCTTGTTCTTGTATGAATCTTTGATTATAAAAAAAAATTAGTGTATCAATCATTTGAATGAGAGGAAAAATTAAAAATGGTCAATTTTGGGGTTTATTATAACTTTTTTTACTTATTAATTTTATATATGAAATTGTTTATGTATTATTCTTTTTAGGCATCTAGGCATTCAAAAACCATTTTGAGAAATAGGCTTACTGACACTTGAACTAACAGATTTTTAAAGGTGATATTTTCATCAACTAATTTCGTATACAGATCTTTGACATAATTCCATCCATTTTTCTTTATAGGCAGGAAAAATATTAATTCGTATCATCGCGCCCGTTGATGTCTTTTGCTCACCAAATCTTGAAGGTCAACCAAAAAAAAATGGATGGAATTTGTTTTTTAAAATAGGCTATTCCCACAGAGGTATAAATACCACTAATACTACTGCTACTACTACTACTATAAATTTACTTACATAATATAGTTATTCGAATGTACATTCAGTCAACAAAGTATCGGGAATGGATGATTTGTTTATGGTTCCAAATTCAAATTTTTGTTTTTTTTGTTGTTGTTAGATTGGCACAACTGTTTTCTATTTTGGCGCGGAGTTTGAGTTGCATCTGTTATTTATATTAAATACAGTGCTGTTTTTAGTTATATCATATCTAGTGTGTATTGCGAATTTCATAATGGACAAAAACATTGAACAAAGAGTTTGTCTTAAATTTTGCATCGCCAATGGAATTTCGTGTTCGGAGTCACTGAAAATGTTACAGAAGGCTTACGGTGATTCGACTTTATCAAAAACACGTGTTTATGAGTGGTACAAAGCGTTCAAAAGCGGTCGAGATGTGATGGAAGATTTGCCTCGCTCTGGTAGGCCATCAACGTCTGCAACTGAAGTTAACATCGCAAAAGTGAAGGAAATAGTGACTGAAAATCCTCATTCAACTTTGAGAGAGATAGCCGCCGAACTTTCTGTATCTCACGAGTCGATCCGTACTATTTTAACTAATCATTTGGGTATGAAACATGTTACCGCTCGGCTAGTCCCAAAAGACCTGAATTTTCTCCAAAAACTCAATCGCATGAGAGTCGCTGAGGACATGCTAGAACGAGTCAATTCCGACCCAACATTCATGAAACGCATTGTTACTGGTGACGAGACGTGGGTTTACGAGTTTGACATGCAAACTAGTCAACAAGCTTCGGAGTGGCGCTTCGTGGCACCCGTTTTCAATCGGTAGAAGACATAAAGGAGAATTCGCGCCGAGAACTGAATTCAATTCCGGAAACAGCGTTTAAAAAATGTTTTGATGCTTGGATTATTCGTTGGCGTAAGTGTATCGTTTCTGAAGGAGCATACTTTGAAGGTGATAAAATAAATTTGGATGATTAACAAACAGTTTGTGTATTATTGATCTTTTCCCGGTACTTTCTTGACAGAGTAGTATATCTGTGACTATTCCGTAATTATGTATCAATATATTTAAAAAGAGAGGACTGGTTTTTTTTTCTGTTGAGGAACACGTCGAAGAATCGTTTTATACTGTAGGGAAAATTACCGACCCATGGCTGGCCCAGAGCCTCTACATCATGAAAGATGACCGGTACCCAGCAATGGATCATATTATACACTAATCGGAAAATATGCATGAATTTTTTTTATTACTTTATTAAAAAGTCATTCATGTAACAAACAGTAGAGAAAAAATATTATTGAATAACTATAAAAATTACCAAGATATAAGCCATTAAATATTTGTTTCTATCTCGTTCTAGCAAAACAGAATGTAACGTGGAGTTAATATGGCCGTAGTGCCCGCTGACGTCACAGTACATATCGGATCTCTCCGTCTAATTAGTAGTTTTAAATACTTATATTATCCATATTTTTGGCTGATTTTAATTTTAATTTCACTTTCTGCCATTTCTTTTACGGTATTTTTATATTTTGTTAAGAAATGCGATAAACAATTTTCATGCATATTCTCTATTGTCTAATATTACGTCATTTGTTTTATCCAATAAAAAAGTTCTGATGTAAGTAGGCTACAGAAGTGGTGATTCGCCCAGGCTCTCCAAGAGGAGACCACTTTAGTGAAGAATCGCCGCAAAAACCTCGACACTCATCATCGCCGTATCAGCCGAAACACGGCCACTGCAGGGCGTAGAGGCCTTCCCCAAAGATCCACCATGTTCGGTATTGTGGTCACAAGTGCCTATCGTATCCAGCTGTTTCCCGCGACCCTTATCAGATCGTCAGTTGACCATGTCAAGGTTATAAATATGTATACATTTTAGTACCTTGTCACTTTAATTGCTGTGACATTCATATATGACATTATAAACATACCTGTAAAAAGACAAGGTACATGTTTACATATTTATGACCTTGACTGTACGATGCCTAATATTAACTACTAGCTTTTGCCCGCGACTCCGTCAGCGGAGAAGGCGTTTATCACTTTTCCCCGGGAACTATCAAATTTTCCGGGATAGAAAGTTTGTGTCAGTCCAGGTTAAGGACTATCTGTGTGCCAAATTTCATCCAATTTTGTTCAGCCGTTAAGGCGTGATTGAAACGCAAACATCCTTACAAACTACCACAGTTTTAATATTAGTTCTTCATTATAAATTATTATTATAATGCATATTTTAGTTAAGATTGGTAAATAATTAGGTATACTTTTTGTTTTAAAACACGAACTCGGCTAATGTTTGTCTGGTAACCGATGTTACTCCTTAACCAGCTTGGATTGAGAAGTCATAGTATAGTGTCATCTCCGGACGCGAACCCCGACCTCTAGTGAAAGCCGTCTCGGCTTACCCACGAAGCGTCTAGGAAATGAAAATTATAGTTTTCCGCCATATCGGGTGAATGTCAACGGACCGAGCTGGTAAGTAATACTGTTGTTTGCAATTAGTCAGCTGTGTAATAAAACTCCTCGGTAAAAGTACTTGTATTGTTTCCGCTCGCGATTTGCGGTAAATATAATATCTGATACCGATTCTATTCAAGACTAATTGAGCTTTTCATGCTTTTACTAAGTGTACAGATCAGTTAGGGTGTTTAATATCATGCATTCTTTTTTACTTGCGTACGAGTAACTATATATTTCACAATCTATTGAGGAGATTACAAGCAAAAAGTACTTATATAATTATTTTTATAATTTTCAAATAGACTTTAAAGATTAGGTAACTGTGGAGATTTAACATAAAAATGTAAATTTAATTCTTCTTTGCTTTTTCTCAGAGTTAAAAATCTAAGTAACTGTGAAACAATCTAATTACGCATTATTATTAGGGAAAAGCCGTGGTAGCCTAATGGTTTGACCTGCCGACTCTTAAGCAGAGGGTCGTGGGTGCGAACCCGGGCTCGCACCTCTAAGTTTTTCGGAATTTATGTGCGAAATATAATTTGTAAATTTACCATGAGCTTTTCGGTGAAGGAAAACATCGTGAGGAATCCTGCGCACACCTGCAAAGCCATTTGACGGTGTGTGCGAAGTTCCCAATCCGCACTGGGCCCGCGTGGGAACTTAGCCCAAACCCTCTCATTGTGAGTGGAGGCCTGTGCCCCAGTAGTGGGATGTAGGCTGAATTATTATTATTATTTATTTTATTAGGGATCAAAAGACAAAAAGTAAATTATTTGAAATTAATTATTTAAATTTTTCGTAGATTAGATAGATACATTGCCAATAAAAAACGGTATAAAAAATAATACCCGTAATTCCAGCCATCATTATATCATGACGCTGCTGCTGACATAAATTCCCATAGTTTTTATAAATTAAAAAAAAAAGTCGTCAGATGCGTATAAAATGTATAAAGTAGAGTGCTATTATTCCCACCGTTTGTTCACAAAACTAATAAAAACAATTGAATCGATGAACTGTCGAAGCGCGCTGGTCTGGATCATAATTACTCGGCTCCTGCGACTTTCATCGTCGTACGTGCATAAAAGTAAAAGTCGTTAATCCGTAACTGCCACAACCTTGGCCGAGACTAAGCGATTTGACTATAACTTGACAGATCAACGGTACTGTCGCCGACGCAAGTCACTAATCAAGCGGAAAAATATTTAATTTAATAAATGAAGGTCTTTACTCTCATGGTTTTTTTTTATGATTGCTGTCAAATATTAAATGGTACGTATCATATCGTGCCAAAATAATTAGAGATATAGTTAAATAAATAACGAATAGGTATAGAGCTAGATTATTATGAAAAAAAAATCAAAATAAATAGTTTGTAGCCTCGTTATGTTCACAAATGTTCGGGTTAATCGTGAATATAATTTATTGTTGTTAAATTGTTAATTTTAATAAAGACTTACATAATATTACCTTCTTGGACAGTTGACGTGGTATGTAGTTGCAAAATACCTTTGTGTTATTACGAGTATTGTATGTGTGTCTCGAATGATACCATTTAAAGAGCCTTTAGAGTTTTAAAAAAGAAAACCTGACTTTTTACGTTTATACATAAGAAAAGCCTTACCTGTCAAAATCCCGGAATCGAATAAAATGTTTTTTTTTTTCAATATTTCCGAGAATATGACTAGAAAACCGAATGCTAAGCTCGATTGTCACTTACCATTAGGCAGTCTAAGAAACAATCAAATTGCATCATGGATAAGCATTGCTGTTTTTTATTGCTTACAACTTCTGTTCGCGGTTGTACCTAGCGAAACCGATAGCGTTTCCGTGCATCCGCTTGACGCTCCGCACGCAAGCTCGCTCGTCGCCAGCCAATCGCCTGGGAGCCGCGAATTCGTCGCACACGCTTCAAGGTCAAGGAGAAGGCCAGAGAGAGCATTTCTACATTTCCACCAAACTGACGTTAAAAACTCAAATATGTAATTTTGAATAATTGTCGCAGCAGTAATAACGCTGACTTGTCTAGGGCCGCTGTTTTGTTAGTGATTTAGTACCCGGGAGGCCGACCGTCGCTCATACTGATTCAATTTGAAGACCACCGAGAAACAAAATAGCAATAGAAATGAACCCA
Organism: Tortrix viridana; assembly: GCA_963241965.1. Classification (NCBI taxonomy): domain Eukaryota; kingdom Metazoa; phylum Arthropoda; class Insecta; order Lepidoptera; family Tortricidae; genus Tortrix; species Tortrix viridana. The sequence goes on from OY725181.1 coordinate 8,559,158, forward strand.
ATCCCAATGTTGAAATTTTTAGTGTCATTAATGTCATTATAGCCTACGAGCATAATAAACATAAATAAATTGTATTTTCTAATTAGTACTATCATACGGGAGTGCGCAGACTCGCACTCGGGTCGTTCTCTGAGCGTGATCTTCGGTGGCATACTTTTGTTTTATGATTATGCGAATTTTTATGAAAAAATTTTTTCATAAAAATTCAAAACCTGTTTTTATTTCAAACGTTTCTCAGAAGGATGCATCATTATTCCTCATAATTATCGAGATAATTAATTTTAAATTTTCATATGCCACCGAAATCACATATGCGTGAGAATGACCCACCCGTCTACGCGCTCCCAGTAGTACTTTGACGGTTGGGATTGTTTGAATTCGCACGAGTCAAATTCCTACGAAAACGCGTCCAAGTACGGCCGGCCTTAATATGATTGTAGTAAGATACGTAGATACTTATATTTAGCATATAACTGTCTCGTTTCTAACTATGCAAATCTCGCAAGTCATACCAACTGTGACAGGCGTTCCATCAAGAAATCATTCGAGAGTGAATCAATCAGACAAACTATACACTATCACATACTATAAGTAACAAAAACCCGGAATAATCAATAGACAAAGGTTACCTTTCCATTACTTTCTGCTCGAAACGAAATGAATTGACAAGAGGGGAAATGATGGATTGAAATATGGTAAAAAAAGACAATTGCAAAACATGAGAAACTGCCGGGAACACTATTGTAATTGTAATATAGTGTAAGTATTGTTATTTGTAATATTCTCGTGCGCCGCTTTAGATCAAAACTGACCTAACTCAAAATAACTTACTGGCAAACATGAACTGTGTTGTTTTAAGATTGTTTTTCAAACGTTGGTATTATGAGACTAAGGATGATTTTGTTTATAGGACACGTTGTTAATGAGTTTTGCGATTGTTTTTATTATGTGACTTTAATGACTAACTGTTGAGTTTCTTGCGGCGCTTCTTCTCAGCAGTGGTCTCCTCTTGGGAAGCGCTGGTAGATTTTGACGTGTAAAAGTGCCCGTGCGGCCTACTTACTGAATAAATATCTTTTATCTTTTATCTTTATCTTTAATATAACAGTGTTTAACTTGGGTAATCTGTAGCGCCAATCACTATGATAGTATTTTTAATGTAATAAAATTTAAAGGTGACGAATGATACCAATTTGTATAAGAAATCAGAGGTGGCAATTTTTTATGCAAATTGACGGTACAAAAAATAATAAATATAATAAAAGTAGGTACGTATTTAAGTACATCTTTGTTTCAATACGTGACGAGGAAATATAGAAAACTTTTAATCGAATGTCGATACACTACTAAGGTCCTGAAAACACTGAAATATTTACTTAAAGGTTTTATTACTTTCGGGAAGATTTACCTTTTAAATAACAAAAATATTCTATGTTTAGACTATAGGTATTTACAAGTAAACATTACGCAACAACAGACTAGTTTAAATAATCAAAACTAACTGAAATTTAACATTTTCATACTTAATAAAAAAAAAGAATAGCCAACATAACAAACCGAACGCGATAAACTGCAACGAATCTTGACAATTTCGCCGGATGCTCTGAATGGTGACGTCTCTATAATCGCGTTACCGATTCGACTTTTTATTCGACTTTTTTGCTTTCGACCAAACCGCAGTTTCGTAATGTCCGTAACAGCGGCCAGCCCGGTTCGTCATAATATTCGAATAAACGACGTTTTCATAGTCGGTATTACCCGGTTTTATATCAGTAGTATTAGGTATAACATAATTTAATTCACTTAACTAACTATATTATGTAAGTATAATGCGTGTGATTGTTGGTTGATAAAGATATCAATATAAGTGACTTAGTTTTGAAGATAAAATTTCCTGCATAATTTACGTCTTCCGGTCTGTTTCTGCAAGCCAGTTTATTATTCGTTTTGGACGTTTTTTTTTATAAAGTTATGTAATTTTCGTAATTTTAAGTAAGTAATTGAAAACTAATTACATTTTATGGCCAGATTTCCTAGAAGTATGTTTGGTAGGTTACATACGTACATATTTTTTTTGTGTAGAAACATGACATGTTTACCGTATTTTTATTTTTTAAGTATCTTAAAAATATGTTATTTTGAATATATATATATTCAAAATAACATATACTAAAACAGGCCGAAGAGTTCTCAAGAGGCGTCCGCGTAGGTACCGGAAGACGCAGCGTGAGCAGCCCTTCAACAAGGTGGACCTAAGGCCTTTGTCCAGCAGTGGACGTCTAAACTTCTTGACGGTTTTTAAATAACGAGGTATCGTTGCATTGGGAGTCGATTTTTGAATATCACTGATGAAAATGAATGGTGATTTATTTACGAGTGGATGGGGGCACTCGTATTTTCACTATCATCATAGAAGTTCTGGCATTTTCGTGAGCTTCTTCACCGTGTGAGATTCAAATATCGACTTTATTGACGTATTTTAACCTTTTGATCCTCAAATTTTTATGGTGTAGATGTACTGCCTATCTAAAATAAATAAATGATTGCTGTGTCTAAGGTTTTGTTAGGACATTTTTAGTTTATTTCAATTTCCCAACTCCTTCTTCGTCCTGCTGAAGCTGATGTTAATATCCGTATAAAGGTATTCCATGGTTTCAAAACTTGCTTTTTGTTAGTCTTGTTGTACGTTATGATCATTAGAGAATGTCTGGATGGTCGTGTTAATGTCATTGACAGATATGAAAAGTTGACATATTGTCGCTAGCTAACCCCAGCCACACAGCTAACCTTTCTGCAAATTAGTGTAGGAAGTTACTTTAGACAAACAGTACTGATCAAAGAGAAAAATATAAGTACCTAGGATAGTCATCATGATTAATGTACAACTTAATAATGATCCGAGATATTCTTAGAAAGCAATTTGTAACTGTTTTTAAACGTAAACAATAATCAACTAAAATTAAAATAAGTGAAATGAAAAATACAGCTGAAACTTTCAAGTTTACATATTCAGTTGTAAAACTGTAACCCGTAACCGATAAAAGTTTAACTGTGAGAACTTGTCAAGTTACAACTTCAGTAGAGAGGAAACCCTTTTAAGCGAAAAACACTGTCCTCTCCACATAATTGGTAACCATTTAGATTGCATTATTTTATCGGTGAAGCTGACATTCTTGTACCTACTTCACTTTATTCGAACTTGTTTATGTTTTTTTTTTGTTTATTTATTCAGTAAGTAGGCCGCACGGGCACTTTTACACGTCAAAATCTACCAGCGCTTCCCAAGAGGAGACGACTGTTGAGAAGAAGCGCCGCAAGAAACTCAACAGTTAGTCATTTTTTAAATAAAAAATTACAGTGATACTATTTATTCTAGCATTATATAAAACTGTACAAATAATATAAAATATCTGCGTAGTTTTGCAGGAAAACATGTCAATATGATTACGAGAGAAAAAAAAATTATATATATATTTAGGTGGGATATCATTATTTATATAAAGAAACGGTTTATTTTACGTATTTTTTTTAGTTTTCAGATTTTATTTATTTATACCTGCACGCTCTATGACCCACATGCCCTATGATCTACTTGTATGCTAAATTTCATGTTTGTTAGTCAGATGGAAGTGACCTAGGTTTTTTATGACTGTCAATCAGTCAGTGTCGTGTAAATATACACACTACTGGTGCGTCGCCCTTTTCGTATTCAGAACTTGGCTTTGACACTTTACAGCTTGTAAGCTACGTCACCTTCTACATTTACGTTACTATTGATCAGAACAATTACATTAACAGCAAATCAAAATAAAATAAATCACACAGACTGTCAGTGCGAAATTGATTCAATTAGAAACTTGAATTTCGTAATGGCCGATACCGCCAATGCGCGAGATTGGTTGCAAATTATCGTTTCTGTTGTCTATGGTTTCTAGTTATTATGTATTGTCTTGGGGAAAACCCCTTATTTCCTCTATTATGGATATTATCAAAGTATAAAATAATAGCACAAAAGTGAAGGTTATTAATTTACGAGGCTTATGCGGTTTCAGGTTGTCGATGACGTTTTTTGGCATTTTAAATTTTATCTATACTTAGTATTATATTTCTTTTTAGTTCGATGAGAAGAAGATAATGTCATCATCATCACGGTCCGCCCAGAGCAATCCACTGCAAGCCACATAGGCCTCTCTTGGCACGCGATATAACGCTGTCACATGTTTTACACATCCGTCGCTTTCTGGCCTCCGGAATAGGAAGAAGCAAGGAACAGCCAAGTTGGAGCGCAAATTTTTCTAGCCATACTCATTGAGTTTAATATGAAAAATGTGCAATGCTTGCTGGTAAATACTAATGTACCTATTTTCATGATTCGTTTTTGATGAGTGGAGACTACTTGCCAGGTTCCGGCGAGGCAGACGAACTTGTTTTAATGTAACTTTGTCTGTCTCCTCATAGAGAACAGTCTCTATGAGGAGACTCAGAGGTCGCTAAGAGGACCAATAGAACACAGGTTCTGTTGGTCCTTTTAGCGACCTCGTGAGTCTTGATCGTAATGTACACGCACATTTAAACTCAGTATAGGATAAATATATGACAGTGACCTGTGTTTTTTTTTTTTAGTCTCAGTTTCGCTACTCAGTATTGTGTGATCGTTTAGGTACAAAGTTTATCATGATTATATACTCGTAACCATAGTAAGTCGTCGAAGGGTGCTTAAATAACAGATTCCTTTACAAGTCCACCTAGAAGTATGCTTTACGACGCTGTGGTTTTCAGGACATCACTTATTTTGTTTTACATTTTACGAGATGCCGCACAAAGCCACAACGTAAAAATTAACAATGTAAATTCATAACAAATAGACGATAGCTTAATTTGGATCCCAGTATTCCAATTAGATTGTTAAACAACGTGTAAAAAAAATAACGCAAAACCGGAAAACAGTTTGTTCAGAATGGACAGTAGAAAAAAAAGTTGGTTGTTTTTAAAAAAAAAAAGGAATTCGGAAATCGATTTACCATAATAAAAATCAATTAGGGTGTCTGAGGTTTTGCGTTATTTTTATTACACGTTGTATACCTAAAAGTAATATAACACCCCACTTATATTCTAAAAATTATTTAAAACTTCAAAAGCTCACCTCTCGGGCTGTAAGCTGCACTGAAGTCCAAAACATGTACTATTATTAAAAAAAATATAACACTCCTTCCTGCACTGGCAACACTACAGGGCAGCACCATTTTCACGGCAACACTGCACTACACAAAAGTACAACTCTAGCTGAACATTACAATGTATTATAATCTACATGTCAATTAGGAAATTAACGCGTTATTTATTTAAAAAGTAAAAGTTCTTTAGCGTATTTTTTTTGAAGAAGTTAGCGTGCGTCGCTGGCGTCGCCCGAAATAGAAATGGCAGGAAAAAAGCGACGGTACGGAGTTGTTGTTATTGACTATCGATACAGTGTTTTTGCTTTTTTTCCGCGGCGCCTGTATCCCCACTGGGAAAATGTAGCTGCGGTGAGGTGGGCAACATTTTTTCTAGCGTAACCATTTTTAGTTATTGTTTATTTCGTGGAAATTCTGTATCTTACGTAGAGGTCTTTGAGGAAAGCCTATTTTATAAGCAGTGGACACGTGAACTGCGGTAATTAAGGTAAGTGCGCCTATTACCGTGGTACTTAAGGAAGTTTTCAAATGAGTCCAAGAAATTAAGGTTATCAAAGCTCTTTAACGACCGATAATATTTTTTTTATTTAAGAGTGTTTTATTGAACTCTCAGCGTCATAACATTTTGGACTCATTTTATTTTATTATATCTTACAGACGCTGAAGTTAGTCTATCAAACGTTCAAAAGTAAGTATTTAAATCCCTACTTTCTATCATAAAAGCGAAAGTGTTGGTCCTATATCCATTGATTTAGTATACACTAGATACACAATCAGCAGGAAAAATGGCACGACAAAACTTATACCGAATCGACTTTGGCTATAAGTTTTGCTCTTAGTCTTGTTTCGACCGTAGACAGTGGCAGTTGTCAAATGATTAAATGTTCTATAAAAAATGCGTAAATAACAGCAATAAAACAGGAGAAAAGGGATGGAATCTTATTTTACGTTACTTTTATTTATAATTTAAAAGATTCTAGGTAGTTAAAATTATAATGCTTTCATGATTTTTAGTAATTTTATTTGTACGTACAAATTATGACTCATCGTGTTCTCATTTGACGTAAAGTATTGGTAAATATTACGATAATGACCACGTAACTAAAAAGTATTCAATGTTTTGAAATGTAAGTTTGCAAATTTGACACTTGACGTGTAGTACATTGAGTTGCAATTTGCAGGAAAAATTTTTCGCATTACAAGTTAAAAATTAGCAGTACTAGCATGTATCTGAATATACCTGTCAATGTAATTTTTAGACAGTGTTTACAAGGATTTTGTTCGGAATTGTGTATCTAGTATACTAAATCAATGCCAATATCCATCAATTTTGCTGCGATTGAGCATCAGATAGATGTGATTTTTGAAGATAGGTAAAAAAAGGTCAGAAAATGACAGACTGTTTCCCAAAAAATAGACAATTGCTTCCATGGGAGCTATAAACGAATTCTAAAGGACGGCATCGCAAGTAAAAACTATTAAACTTACGAAATACGTATCTTTATTTATTTAAAACTAACAATTACCAATATTAGAACGACTCTTACCTAACATTTCACATACAACGAAATATTGATTCTATAACCTTTTCTAAAAATGTGCAAACCGAACCCTGCGAACAAATAATTCAACAAGAAACACTTCAAATGTAATAAAAATGTTAGGTTGGCGACGCCTGCGCTATAGAGAGTGAAATGAAGGCTTGCGGCGCGTGCGCAACATGCAGTCGCCGCGCGACTCCGCTTATGCTGACTGCTCCACGTTACTTGTTTTTTGCATGTTACGTGTTTTTTTTTAAATATATTTTTATAATCTACACTAAACATACAGTCTCTCTTAGGGCAGTGATTGGCCACCCTAGTAGTGATTGTGAAGATTCGACTGGATGACTCCATGTCTTTAACTGGGTGTAGGGTGTATTTATTTAATGGGCATTGAATATTAAGTATATGATTTGTATAATTTAATATACCTATCAGTTTAGATTATCAACAATTTATGTAACTTTAAAATTAACTTTTATGTCCTTCACCCTGCAACAAGCATCCAGTCCCTTTTTGAGATAAAGAAAATATTGATTTCGCGTAGTTTTTAGGGTTCCGGACCTTAAAAGGAAAAAAAACAGAACCCTTATAGGATCACTCTTGTGTCTGTCTGTCCGTCTGTCACAGCCAATTTTTCTTCGACCGATTGAGTAGAAATTTGGTACACGTATGTAAATCAGTGGCCCAAATACGAAAGTAAAAATTAAATAAATAAATTGTATACATGGCAGCCACTTTAAGAAATATAGGGAGGTAAATTAGAAAAAAAAAGTTTTGCAAACTATATTGTGTGACTTATCAAATGAGTGAGGATCTCAGATATATTTTTTTTATAATTAAAAAAAAATAGTTTTGAATTTATATAAGAAAATAGGCGTAATGGACTATTATCTCCGAAACTACTTATTAGGCCTAAAATAAAAAAAAAATACAGCATATAATACATAAAACAATGAACCAACTCCAAAAAAGTAAAAAATAACTCCTTTTTTCTTTCCTACAATATTTAAAACCAAAAGCTTCAGTTCTTCTCTTCATTTCAGTTTGACTGACCTAGGATTATTTAATTACTTAGTAGTTGTTTTACCTTTTTACGGTCAGTTTATTGTTTTTTTTTATTTTTCATTCGTTAGTTATCGGAATATAGGTAACAATTCTCAAATAAGCAACTTTAGGATATTTCAAGCTCGCCGCCAGCAACTCAGCAAAAGTCATAGTATAATGATGATATTTTCGTAATTTTTTTTAATCGTTTCTATAGATACTTAAAGGTTAACTTCGAAGATACGCAGAATCAGGTGGTATATTATATTATAGTATGTTTTAAGTTTGCTGCAGGTAAGAAATACCGCATGAAACCCTTAGTTTATTGTACTTATACTTAAACCGCCTCAAAAGTAGCAGAATTTTATGATGCAAGTATAATTCAACTTATTCGCTTACTTATGTCGCCGTGTGTACACCGTGTCTTACCCGAACCATGTGGGTAGATTTTACAACGCAAAGTGATTAGCGCTGCGATTCTGAATCAGCGGTATACGGTAAAACTTTTATATGAGTTTGTGTGTACTGTTATTTCGTTATTATTGTAATGGATTTTTATAAATAAATATCATTATCTTATCTAATCTTATTAATTGAGATTAGTTGAATCACGCGTATTAGTAGCGTACTTACTAGAATGATTTTAGAAGTACGGGATTACATCGTAATAATATGTCCCATAATAATAAGGGGACGCCGACGCTCTAAAGACACTAAGGCCGCTTCCTCACTTGGCGGTGCAGTATCGGTGCAGGAAACATTCTATATTGAAATACCGCGCGATTTTTTACCGCGCGCGGTATTTCCATACAAAATGTTTCCTGCACCGATACTGCACCGCCAAGTGAGGAAGCGGCCTAAGTGGGAAGGGGCCCTAAGACGGACCGAACCAGCCATGTTTTTTTTATTAATTTTTGACGGGTAGAAATGCGTTACGCATCATCCCTACACAGATCCAGCCTAACATGACCCCAGCCAGTAAAAGTAGCATAGTTTTTAAGACATTTCCAGTTTAAAGTTTAAATTGGTAAAAAACTTAAACCTCTAACTGGCATATCATGAAAACCATGCGACTTTTACTGTGGTTATGTTAGGCTGGTTCGGTGCGTCACCTGCAATTTGACGGTGTGTGCGAAGTTCCCAATCCGCACTGGGCCCGCGTGGGAACTATAGCCCAAACCCTCTCATTGTGAGTGGAGGCCTGTGCCCAGCAGTGGGACCGTATATGGGTTGGATTATTATTATTATTATTATTATAGTTACAGTTTACATTTAGATCAAACTGCAAACACAGACGTTTTACCACTGTTGTTGCAAAAGGGACTAAAGGCCTTCTTGCAAACAGTATCATAATTCTCCCTGTAATGCCTTCTTGGACTTTTTTAATATGGGTACGCTGACCTAGTCTCAAACTAGCATTCAGGGTATCCATAACTTGATTACAGGGCATCACGTAAATGCATATGAAAACAAGTGCGAGAGAAGTATAAACCCGAAGAGCTTTTTAAGACCTAATGCAGAAGCCCTAATCATTCGCGCCCATCATTAGCAGGATTCAAGTTCCCTACCATCGACTACCTACTGAGCCAATTTTGGTTGAAACTTGTAAACATCAATTATGGTCCTTCGAAGAGGGCATTTAGTGTGGTATGTACAATCCTTGTACGTTAAACCCAGCTTAGGTTAGGTTAGACAGATAACTGTTGGTGTTTTCATTTCTTACTATTCTGCTACTAAACTTAGTAATACTGAACTGGATCATCGATTTGAATATTTTTTTAGTCTTAGCCCCATCTAGTAGAGCCTTAGTGATGTAGCATAAAAATAAGTAAGGTCACAAGACTTATGGTTAGTCTTGCTGTGTACGCCATCTATTGGTTAACATCCAAACTAACAAAGAAAGTCAATACGGAGAAAGCGCGACGTCGTCTACGTTATAATCATAGCCAGCAGATGGCGCTGCCGCCGTTAATTGGGTTAGATTGCAATATACGGTAAAGTTGTCTATCTCTATTGCTCTCGGTGTTAATTATCAGTGATGAGAGGGACAACACTTCGTGTCAATGTATCGTAACGTAAACATTTCTGTTAGTTGCAAGTCGGGTTCCACGGTGGCGGTATCGTTAACATAGATTTAACACGACTCACCTAAGTTGTTACGAATACAATAAGAAATATCAGTTATTAGTGACACGAATTCGGGTTTTAAGTTGAGAAATATAGTAAAGTGTTTAGTTAAGTTGAGTTGTCGGTGATTCTAAGTGATGTAGTTAAGTTTTTGCACCGCTAACGGTACTGTGTACCTCGTGAACTTTGTCTGAATTTTAAGACACACCTAGTCTTTTCAAGTCTGGTTTTTGTTGGGAGCACAAAAGGAAGGATGCAACACAAAACACGTGTCAATTTTGACTCGCAAGCAGATTGAACGGTAAATTACTCTACATAAGTTACTTACTACTATAGTTTAGCAATACATCTTCTTAATGTTTTAACTTTATAATGGTACCTATAACATCTTCTTACAATCTTAATTAAAAACATATTTGAAACAATATGGGAAAACAATTAACGCTAATTTCAGGTACAGTTAGCTACTTTAAAATCATGCTGCCCTTTAATTTATATCTAAAGTTTTTTTTTTTTAAATCAACAGTCAAAAAGTACCATTAACATTTTTTCGACCACGTTTTAATTGACAATACCATCACCAGTTTACCCTTATACGGGTGGGTTAACTAACTATTGTGTAAGCAAACAACACGTCCAAAACCATTCATATTTCGCCCTAACACTTGTTTTATCTAAAGAACATATTTTTTATTATCTCGATCACAGACATGCCATTTAGTAAGGCGGTTAAGCAACGACCTTGCGGTAAAGGTCCGCATTCGCCATTCTCCAACCGTTTGTCACGCATGTCTTGTAATCGAAAATGAAAATATGACTCATATCTACAATAAAATTGTATAAAACCCGTATAATCTTTAATACTGGTAATTAAAGTAATTGTTGTGCTTGGTTAAAAAGCTACGGCTAAAAAAATACATCGTTTTTGAATTTTGACTACATCGTTTTTGAATTAGTAAATCAGAGGAAACCGATGTAAGATAACAGGGGGGCCTAGCTAACAGTACGCTAACAACGATTTTCGAAAACTGACAAAATTATAAGCGTTTTGCGAGACAGTCCGGATCGTCAGCTAACATCAATCCTATAGGATTGTATAGATAAATTTTCTATGATTTCGAAATAAATCATCTATTCTTGGCTAGGCGCCAGCGTTGAGTAGTGAGCTGTCAAGGTGTCATATAACGCAATTGCAGTATTGAGATTGCAATATAAAACTAGCTTTCCGCCCGCGACTTCGTCTGCGGAGAGTCGGCATTTTCGTCAAAAATTAAATATAGATACTTCTTCTAACTTCAAAAATAACTTCACTCCCATACAAACTTACACCCCCATTTCATCCCCTTAGGAGTAGTATATCCAAATTCGCCGAAAGATGTTTTCCTTTATTGGTAACAGTAGCCTATATACCAATTTCCACATTTCTAACTTCAAAAACGACCAAAGTCCTTTACAAATTTTAACCCCCGATTTCATCCCCTTTGAGGTAATTTATCAAAATTTACTGAAACAGTTTTTTTTTTATTTGTTTACAGTAGCCTATATACCAATTTACACGTTTCTAACTTCGAAATTTACCAAACTCCCATACAAATTACCATTCCCTATTTAATCCCCATAGGGGCAGTTTATCCAAATTCGGCGAAAGCTTTTTTTTTTATTTGTTTACAGTAAGTAGCCTATATACCAATTTCCACATTTCTAACTTCAAAAACGACCAAAGTCCTATACAAATTTTAATCCCTCATTTCATTCCCTTAGGGGTAGTTTATCAAAAATTGCCATAAATAGTTTTATTTTATGTGTTAACAGTAGCCTTACTAATTTTTACGTTTCTTACTTCAAAATCGACCAAACTCCCATACAAACTTTAAACCCCAGTTCAACCCCTTAGGGGTAGTTTATCCAAAATCGCTGAAGATACTTTTATTTTATTTGTTAACAGTAGCTTAACTAATTTCCACGTTTCTTACTTCAAAATTGACTAAACTTTCAACCCTTTGGAAGTAGTTTTTCCAAAATCGCTGAAAGTTGGGCTTTTTATATACCTATACAGATTATAGATTATATACAAGGTGGGCCAAAAGAAGTCATCCGATGTTGTTTGACTCTCTTTTTTTGAATTGTTACGCAAAAAAATAGACACGATTATTCCGCGTTCTTGGGGAGTGTATCGCTCCATGGCTTGTTCACTTGTATTTTGCATCTGTCAAGTCCACAAATGTCAAAACAGATTTGACATTGGCGACTTTGCAAAAATGAGAGCATCTTCCAATAGGGTGATTTCTTTTGGCCGACCTTGTATTTATATAAATAATGGCTAAGAGTGGTTACGCACTGCGTCCGATCCGAATCCGAGATTATGTTGGTCCGAAGTAGCAGTAGTTTTATTTGCATGAGAAATCGGATGACGGAATTCGCATCTAGTGCGCAACCTCTTAGGTATACATATTCTTATACTATTTTTCATATCTTATTGGGCCTGAGACAGCCGTATTTCGCAATTTCAAACACTTATTACAATCGCAAGAAAGGCATATAAAAATAGAGAGGTGATTAATCTGATTACTGAGCGTCGTCGCAAGGTTTGTATCAATGTATTATTTATGAGAAGCCTAAGAAACGAGTGTAATACGTGTTTATATGAGCTGTTACAGGCCCAATAAGATATGAAAAATACTATAGTATAAGTATAGTAGCTACCACTACTTATACTTACGTAAAATTTACGTAAGTAACTTACATCTGTATTTACACATATAAGTAAACTTACAGTAAGTACTGCTTATGTAAGTATTGTGAGTTTAACTTTCGTAAAATATTACAAGCCCATTTACACATAACTTACTAAAATCAGAATTGAAAATGCCTTTTCATCGTCAAGTTCAAGAAGCTTCTGCATATATAATTTTAACAATGCGACTGCGGAGCACCTGAACAGACCCTCTCCCACGTGGTAAATGATTGCCCACTTCGCTGTTTTCCTGGAGGCATGGAGGAGCTGCATAAATTTACGCCCGCCGTAATAAACTGACTGAAACACCTGGACATTGACGTTTGATCCGTGCAGGATGATTGCCATACGCAATTATGATGACAAGAAAGCAAAGAAAATGCTGGGTAAAACCTTGGCTGGAAAACATAAAGCAAGAAAGAAAAGGCATCAAAATACCGCCAATTTGATACGTAATTTTCGTTACGAAACGTTTTTTTTTTTCAACGTACCTATTTTTGTTTTTGTTGTATCGTAAAAACGGTAAAACAAGCGTCAAATTTGGTATGATTATAGAACAAGCCTTATAGAATAAGAACAAATAGGTACTAAAAAGTAGCCAAATATGTATGGAACCCTCAGTGCGCGAGTCCGACTCGCACTTGACCGGTTTTTTTATCTTCGCCACTTTCTGACTGAATTGCGCTTTCAAATTATGCAATTTTCGAACTATTTTCTCTGGACTTGTACTCAACATTCCACTTATTTCATTATGAAGTAGTTTTCACGCGGTTTTTGTACTCTTTTCTGTAGTCCCAGAGAATGGGATGTGATTCAAAAACAGTAATTAAACTTTCTACCTCAGCTGGTGACTAGTTTTTGTTAGTTTGGCCATTTTTGGTGGCCACGTAAGTTCTCAACTTATCGGTCTGCATCGGTAAGTTGTGAGGCGATTCCGTAAGTAAACTCAAACGCGTTTAGACTTGTAATTTTCCAACTTACGCAAGTAGTAAGAAATTACAATAAGTTACTTACAAAGAGCGTTTACATTAGCAAATTTATCGTAAGTTTATTATGTAAGTCACTTACGTGAGTAAAACTTACAAGTGTAAGTGCGGCCTTATTGGTTTGCTTCGGTAAGTTGTGAGACAATTCCGTAAGTAAACTCGAACGCGTTTAAACTTGTTAATTTCCAACTGACGCTATATTAAGAAATTATAAAGTTACTTACAAAGAGCGTTTACATTTGTAAATTTATCGTAAGTTAATTACGTAAGTCACTTACGTGAGTAAAACTTACAAATGTATGTGCAGCCTTATTATCGTTTGCCTTCTCCTTGCTGTAAAAAAGTACTAAACAGATAACTGGTTACTAAAGCGTGTGCTAGACGGTTTCAAACAACGGTTTCAAACCAAGTGACCTCGGTAGTTTGAAACCATGTAGACAGTGGTTTCAAACCAAATTTCGCATGACCTTCAAACGCCCTTGCGACCACTTGTTTGAAACCAAGGTTTGAAACCGTGTGGCACGCGCTTTACTTTACGCCCGTTTAAAGCAGCGATCACACCACCCTTTCCCTAACCCTAACGAGAGGGACGCCGCAATACGTTGGAATGAGATGGAGATATCTCTATACGTATCTAACGTATTTCGGCGTCCTTCTCGTTAGGGTTAGGGAAAGGATGGAGTAATAGGGCTATAATGGCTATAGTAACATCAACAGCTACTTGGCTACTTAATTAAAAAATGCAGAAATCATTGAAATGTTGCTACATTGTAGGTATCTCAACAGGTTAACGACTGCTAGACTGCAGTAAGTCTAGTAGGTATACAATAATGCGATATTATCCAGTTAGACAGGGAAAGCCGCTAAGCCAGAGGTCAACGGCAATTATGATTAATCTTAAATCTGCATTGGTCTATAATATACATACGGTAACCATTGCCTACCTTGCGCCTTGAATGTCTTTTACATTATAAATTTAGTGCTTTCGGTGGTTTCTTTTTTCTTGGCTAATCTGTCATCGCTATTTTAAATGCTTTGTTATAAGTGATTAGGATAACGTATTTATATGTCTAATGTCGCATTTTACCAACTACTTAACAGACGATTAGAGTATTAACAGCAGCCAAAATGTATGAACTAAGAGTCGATTAACATTTAACATTGTATGGTGAAGTTGGTACTTAGGTATCATTCTCGTACCTAACTTCACTACACAATAATGACTAAATCATCTAGCCTCTAAACCAAAAGAAGTGGTTCGCTTTACAATTCAGTAGCCAAACGTAAACCCTATCCGAATATCGTAAGAAACAATTAATATTTCAAAAATTTACCCCGAAAAATAAAATCCACTAATTTAGAAAAAAAAGGTGAAATATGTTGAATATTGAAATTGGTGTGGATAATTGGTAATGTTTTAGCGATGTATATGGGTGTAAAGGGTGGCTTGTCCACATTATTGTTACTGAGTCGGCAATGGCGTCAGTGCGAAATATTTATGTAAAATCTAACGTCACGTGGTCTGACCATTTCCCCCTTATGCTAGTATGTAATATTAACATTTTAACGCCGAAATTAAATTGTGTACAATTCGGTATCAAAAATCAAAATGTTGTATGGGGAGTCCGAAAGCCTGATCAAGTTGTTATTTATAATGAAGAATGTAATAATAGATTAAAATTAATCGATTTTCCAAGTAGCCTTGGAAACTGTGCCGATAAATATTGTACGAAAGCTGCGCACAGAAGTATCCTCGATAATTTGTACAACGATATTGTATTTGCTTTGAGGACCGCTGCTATTGTGAGTCGAGAAGGGAGCAAAGACAACGCAAAAAAGTCTCTCGTAGGATGGAATAGGCACGTCAGTGGTGCACATCGGGCAGCTAGATTGAAGTTTGTGGAATGGGTAGCACACGGTCGACCTAACAAGGGGATCCTTTCAATGAGATGTGTGAGACTAAAAAGATATTCAAGTCGCGTCTTAAATGGTGTCAGGACCACCAGCACCAGCTTAAAATGGATATTTTGGCATCACAGCACTCCAAAAAGGATTTTAAATCATTCTGGAAGGCTGCAAGTTCCATGAAACATAGGTCTCGCTGTCCGGTGAGCATCGAGGGTGTTAATGATCATAGAGCCATTGCTAATCTTTTTAAAGAACAGCCAGAGAAGGAATGAGCGGTGTTGAGACCATTAGTGACACGGTGGGACCTGGTTTCACTGCCAAGGATGTGACCAAGACTATAATAGCGATCTCGAAAGGAAAATCCTCGGGTCACGATGGTCTCAGCATTGAGCACCTGCTGCATGCGGGGCCCCATGTGTCAAGAGTGTTGGCTATGTTCTACACGGTATGCATAAGGCATTCATACCTGCCCAAGGACATGATGGAGACTATAGTTGTGCCTGTAGTAAAAAATAAAACGGGGGACTTGTCTAGTACCAGTAACTACAGACCTATATCGTTAGCGACTATCATAGCTAAGGTATTTGATAGTATGCTTAATACACAGTTAAATAAACACATACAACTCAGTCACAATCAGTTCGGTTTCAGGCCGGGCTTGTCTACAGAAAGTGCAATACTGTGTCTTAAGCATACTGTCAAGTACTATGTGGATAGGGAAACGCCTGTCTTTGCTTTTGTTCTTGACTTGTCGAAGGCTTTTGACCTGGTTGCCTACGATATTTTGTGAAAAAAAGCTAAAAGCTGTAAATATCCCCCTGGAAACCATACAAATACTCAGATATTGGTACGGCAATCAGGTCAATAGCGTTAGATGGGCGGGCACTATGTCGGACTGTTACAGGTTGGAGTGCGGTATGAGGCAGGGGGGTTTAACCTCACCCACACTCTTTAACTTCTACATTAACGAGCTTCTTGATTCACTCGGTAGAATGCATGTCGGCTGTCATAAAGATGCAGTATGCTTTAATAACATTAGTTATGCAGACGACATGGTTCTACTGAGTGCATCTGTCTGCGGTCTTCGTAAATTATTAGAGACGTGTGAGAGTTATGCGGCCACTCATGGCCTTAAATACAATGTGGTGAAAAGTGTATACATGGTCTTTAAGACCGGCCGCTATCGCATGACGGAAGTTCCTCCCATACTCCGTAAGGGGAGTCCTTCGGAAAGAGTGAGGAACTTTAAGTATCTCGGTCACGTGGTGACGGCCGACCTCAAGGACGACATGGACATTGAGCGGGAGCGGAAGGCCTTATCGGTTAGGGCGAACATGATTGCCCGCAAGTTCGCGCGATGTACGAGGGAGGTGAAGTTGACACTTTTTAGAGCCTACTGCACCTCCTTCTACACGGGTAGCTTGTGGATGAAGTTTACGCAACGGGTCTATGGGGCCCTCCGGATCCAGTATAATAATGCGTTCCGGGTGCTGGTGGGGCTGCCCCGCTTCTGTAGTGCATCAGGGATGTTTGCAGAAGCGACCGTAGACTGTTTTTATGCAACTATGCGCAAAAGAGCAGCATCCCTGATGCACCGCGTGCGGGCCAGCCCCAACAACATGTTGCGGTCGATTGCGGAGAGGCTAGGTTGTCCGTACCTGCGACACTGTGACGCACTACATGCCCCTTGCAGTGCTCCAATTAGAAAATATTAATATTAAACGGATGTTTATACTAATCATAGTTTTTTAACAGCGTGTATACTAACAACTTTATGAGTCTCGAAATAAATGATTTTATTTTTATTTTTATTTATTAATATTAATAATATACAAATTAGTTCTCGTATTAATACCAATCACAAATTAGTAGGTAAGCATGTAGCCTCTAGCCTCTACCTTTTTGCAGATTCTAATTGTAAAAGGTTATCTATCAGGAACATAAATTAATCATGCCTGTATAAAAACTTTGACTATTCTTAAACACGTGTTTATTAATAATATTGTCAAGTCCAGGAAAAGGAGATCCTTGGGGAAGGCTACGTCCAGCAGTGGACGTGTTACGGCTGATATGATGATGAGTTTTATAGAGAACTGTTTTCTGTAATTAATAAACTTATCTTGTCCGAGATGCTGTCTCAACAGCGTCTAAGCAAACGTCAGGTTTTAAAAAACTGTGATTTCTGACTTATTTATCTTGAAGAGACTCAAAGAAAGAGTCTCAGCTAAAATCAATTTATTAACAGGGCCCTAAGACGTGGTCAAATTCTTTGTTACAAGACAGTGTGTATGCTTACAACTGCTATATATCATTGTTTATGTCCCAAAAATGGTACGTCACATTGACACCGGGGGTAGACCCAGCCTAAGACGGACCGAACCAGCCAATTTTTTTGACGAAGTAGAAGTGCGTTACGCGTCATCCCCACATTAAACCTCAGTAAAAATGGCATGTTTTTAAAGATTTGCCAGTTTTAAATTCTTTGCCAGTTTAAAGTTTAAACTGAAAATATCTTGAGAACCATGCGACTTTTACTGAGGTTATGTTAAGCTGGTTCGGTGCGTCTTATGCTGGTCTACCTCCGGTATCAATGTGACGTACCAGTTTTGGGACACCCTGTATGTAGCAATTCTGTTAATGTTAATGTTTTACTTTATTCATTGATGAATGCTTACATTCGTGTCAAGCTTCACACAGATCTCAAAACATATTTAACCGTTGCATAAGCAAGAGCAACCGCGCGGCGCCGGTCCGACCGCTTCCAAACTGGTTGCCATTATTTAGGTGTAGTTATACTAACGCACAAATAATCGGATAGAATTTTTTATGCCACCTTCATTTGATTCTGTACCACAACTTGTCTTATTAGGGTAGCGTATTTTTGTATCTTGTATATTGTATTAGCTGAAATTGTAATAAAACTAAGAGAAAAATTTAAAACCGCATTAGCATGCACTTCCTTCCGAATTTGCAAAAGTTTCCGAAAGTGCATGCCAATGGTCAGCGGGTGATCATAGACTGAATACTTAAATTATCTAGACCAAAGGGTAATAAAAAATAACTTCTACTAACATTACTGGTTTGTAACCAAATCTTTTGTTAAACTGCTTGTTACTGCTTGTTGTTGTTGTTGTTGCTTGTTGTTGTTGTGTTGTGTTAACTCGTAGCCAGAAGTTAAAATAATCACTCGGCAAAAACTAGTTTCAGCTATGGAGATAGGAACGCAGACGGACGAGGAAGGACTGGACTTAAATGGTTATTTGCGTTCACTTTTCTAGTGAGCTTTTAATCAATCTGGTTTGTTGCGGTTAGATCCGATTTACGTGAGACAGTAAATGTTGGATAAGCTTACACAACTGTGAGATTCGTTAACAATCTCATCGGAAATTATTAAGTAAGTCAACCAAAGCCAAATTTTTAGCCCCCTCACGACTTTAGTCTGTGTGTTTATGGCTTTGATTTCTCTGTCTACGAGCCCGCAAATTGATGTAAGTTTGTCCATTCACGGGCCGGCCAGCGTAATGCCACGGCCCACGGCGGCACGGCCACCCCACGGCGCATGGTTTTCGCACTGATGATTAGAATGGCAATTTGTTGACAAATGGCAAAAAAGTAAAACGTCTTTAGTCAATACTTGACTGAAGATGATCTGTCAGGACGCCGCGCCACCTGAGTGCCGGTCAATAAATAATGTTTTGGATTATAGCAAGGAGAGGTGGAGGAATTTGACCGTCCGGAGTTCTCACTGACCACACAATAGCAATTTTATCTAATTATTATCTTAAACAAGTGATTAATGAGTCCTGTCAGATAAATTTCGGCCACGCACTCCCTTCTACATAAAATTTTCAGAATGTTAAATTTTTCTCACGATGCTTTATTTTTTGACCATAAAAGTATTTGTGCCCGAAGGCACTTGCGAATAAGTTGCATGTTCTGCGGTGTGATTCTGTTAATCGTCTCACCTTCACATCGACTGAGACGAAGAATAACCGGTGAATTTACGTCGTCTGTCAAGGTGTGTAAATGAAATTTGGCTGCATGCATTTTCATTTAGTCGCTTAAAACCGGCGATTAAATGAAAGTGCAGGCAGTTAAATGTAATTTACGCATAAGTGACGGACGACGTAAATTCGCCGGTTATTCTTCGACTCAGTAGAAGTGAAGGACGATGCGTTAACAGAATAACATACCTGATTACAAAACTCACTAATTCATGGCGGTCACTCAAGATCGAACTTGGTACCTACTCGAATACTTCAAGCCACTACGCCATAAACGCTCTGCCTTTGCTATAGGTACTTCTGATTCAGGTATAATAGTATTTTATTAGTTTTGTTACCTACTCATTCATTATTTATTATAATAGGTATCACACAGCAGTCAAGACACGCATAAATATACATATTTAAACGTGATTAAAGTGAATAAAGAGCAAACATTTAATCAACAGGTCACACATAAGATATGCACTCAGCTCAAGGCCAAACTGCATTCTTACGGCTAAACGGAAGAGCGTTAGCTTTATAACCTCATAATTATGATGGAACTTGGAAATAGGTACCTATATTTTACATGCTTTAAATCTGTATTATCACGGATGAAGTGGTCAAACCTTAACAGACTGACTTGTATAACTGTATTTTGTGCATTAAACCTAAGTAAATGATACTTCTGATGACTGAACACTGACATTTTAAACAATTATTTTAATAATTTGGATACATATTCTTGCAAATAAATCATATGATTATTACTTATTATAACTAAGATGTCTTAAGGAACTATCGTTTGTGTCAACGGCTGGGCAATTTTGAAATATTCTTTAAAATATTTCCAATTTATGAAACTTTCTTAAAATGGAGTTATTTCTTTAATCGGAAATTTATTCTGAAATTGTCCATCTCTACTCTTATATCTTGGTTTAAATAATGACCTGACGCCTAAAACAGTTTATCGCTGACGTTGCTGATCAAATTATGATAATACTTTATATATTTTAAATGATATGATATACATAAATAGAAAACAAGTGATACCATGTAAGAAGACGGATGGTTAATTTGGCTGCTCTCTAAATTAGGTTTTC
Source organism: Tortrix viridana (assembly GCA_963241965.1). Lineage (NCBI taxonomy): Eukaryota > Metazoa > Arthropoda > Insecta > Lepidoptera > Tortricidae > Tortrix > Tortrix viridana. Next base: position 8,579,764 of record OY725181.1, read on the forward strand.
ACCATATCCCACATTTCTTCCGTTTGATAGAATTCAACATAACTAGTTCTCTTGAATACACCGGCAACCAGGAAACTAACGGTTTTAATAATGCCTTATCTGGGACAAGTTTCTTGCCAAAACTAACTCGTACTACCTTTCTATCCTACTCTATGAGTCTCCACATCGCCAAAAATCAAAAGGTAGAACTTCCATCCAGTACTATTAACGCTAATACATGTTTTTTGTAAATTCAATACCCCATGGCATTGTTCTGAACAAAACGTGCTTTCGTTTTCTTATTTTCTTCTCTGCCATTTGGGACAATGGCGATTTTATGAATAGCGTTACCAGAAACGTTTGTAGGTATTGTATTTTGTGGTGTTCATCAAAAGATGTTATGTAATTCTGCGGCAAGAAATTTGTTTATGAACAGGAAAATTAAAAATTCTGATAACTGATTGTTCTACCATTTTTGTATGGCTACGATGTAATGCGAGTTCTAGGGCCCAATCTCAAGATTACAAATGTATTGCCAATGTTAAGGAGTAAGATTGAATGGCTTTATTTTAGTAATTTTACCGGCTGTCTTACTCCCCACACCGGAACATAACAATGCAGACACTGCTGCTTGGCAGTAAGTAAGAAATCAGTAATTTTGTTGTTATGCAAATCATTCATTAAGTAGGTACCCACTAGTCATACAGAATAAGTCACCAACCACAAAATAATTATTTAAATTCAATAACTGCTATATTATATATTGTAACTTTAATCGTATTTTTGTTAGTTTGCAGTTTTGTGTGTGCTTGGTGGGATTGTATTGGTAAGTCAAGTGCCTAGCAAAAAATAAATATGTAGGTACCTTCTTTCTTTGTTGTTTAAAAAATACTTTTATTTTTGAAACTCTCGCGTAGTATATAAAATTAATCTAAATGACTCGTAATGGGTGCTATTTTGAATATAATATTAAGTAGATCACAGTTAGTCGTTTAATCATTATCAAATCAAAATAATTTATTTTCAGGTTTTTAGGCCCATAGATATATAATAAGATATCTCTAACATAAATAATTATGACAAAATTCCTTATATTATTTTGGCCATAAAATGTCGTGGCTCTGTGGCATCGCTGATTTTTTGGTGTCATGCTCGCTGGTGGCAGGTCGCTCCAAAACCACCGTAACACAATATGAGCCCGTGAACATGTCATGTTCATTATATCAGCTGAAAGAATGCTGAACATTGACATCCCTAAGATAAAAAATCATTCAAATCATAAAATTCCCTAAGATCAAAAATTAAAAAAATCGGTCGGTTTTGCGCTCATCTATCGGTTTCCCGCGATCCTTACCAGGTCATCGGTCTACCTTGTGTTCTGTACTTATTCTAAATTTAAAATTCAAAACTTTCATTGGCAGGACAAAGTAAATATTAAACAAGAAAACGAACTTAAAAAAAACTATTAACAATCTCATGCTGCCGTCATAAGAAGAAAAGGCACATGTGCAAACGAATTGGTATTGCACATGCGACCTCTATTAACCTACACAGGGTTTAATATGCTTCTGTGAATAATTCGCAGATGTGCCTTTTTTTCTTACGAAGGCAGCATGCGTCGCAGCAGTACAAAAAGGTCATAGTTCAGTGTATACTCGTAGCATTGCTGAGGTGAGCAAAACACTGGTATTCTGCCACAATCCCGGGATACGAAAAAGCTATTATGATACAAATATCAGAGAAAAATAAGATAAACTTTGCGAGATGTACCGGTAGGTGTATGATGATAAAGTTTGGAGGCAGAATGTATAAAATTGAGTTGAAATGAACAAAATGAGGTTAAGTGAGAAGAAGTGAGAATTAGTCGCCAACAACTGTGACACGTTTGCACGAAGCGTAAATACGTACATACCGCATAAACCTCCCCTTAGACAACAAAATCCGTCACCGAGCAACCTTGAGGCATACCGACAATTATAGTATGTATAGCATAAAAATATAGTTTTTTATTTTATTATTTGTCAAACTCATTATAGGTATTATTCCGTTTGCGGGGCAATTCCGTAAAACAGGCGTTTATGCCCATTCTAGAAAGGCACGCCGCTGTTAACTCTGTTGATAAATCAGGGAAACTTTTTAGTTCTATGTTTTTAAAAGAGATTGTGGCGTGACGCCATCATGAGTGGGCATAAACGCCTGTTTTACGGAATTGCCCCGCACACGGAATAACCTCAATGCACCCTTTGTACGTAAAAGACAAGGAAAATATAATAGCGATTTAAATTATATAAATAAAGCGGGAAGGAAATTACAAATAAATCATCTATCTTTGTTTAATTACAAATAACGTTTTATGAATCAGCCCGCGGCAAAACAAAACTAAGGGCCGCACTCATAGACGTCAATTAACTTTTAAGTTTGAATGTTGCTGCTGTCACTTTCTTTGCTATATCAATAGAATAAGACGCAGCAACTTTAATCAAACTTAAATATTAATTGACGTCTCTGAGTGCGGCAGTAAGCTCCATGTCCACGAGGAAAATGGTCATTGGTTATGTAATAAATAATAATAAGTGCCTAATTTAAACTCACACCCCGCGTGGTTAGGAGGTTTAAGTCAGGTACCTATTAAAATTTTATGTCGTCATAATTCCTATAAAAAGGTATTTCGTCAGTCTGTAGGTAAACGATGGCTTCTATGAAATACTTTAAAAACTCAAAAACTCCTTAAGTTAGGATTTTGAAAATACTAATGCCTAATTCCTGAAGGGACGACGATAATAATTATTCAAGTCAGGATTCAAGGACAAACAACATGTAATGTTATTAATATTCTATTTAGTAAAAAAGTACCTACTTCAAATGTAAAAATAACAAAAGTGAAAGAAATTACGACTATAAATAAATACAAATTAAGACTAAAAATGAAACTATATATAAATGTATAATATTAAGAAAAAATGACCTAAACTAACACTGAGCTAAAAATGACCTAAACTAACACTGAGCTAAAAATGACCTAAACTAACACTGAGCTAAAAATCAAAACTAAAACAAAATAATATGTATTTGTATATTCCTATGTATTTGGTCGAATCGTAATTACGTTGTTGCAATTTTTTGCATAAATTAGATAGGTGATTCTCTTTAAGAACGCACTTGTCAATTCATCGACGAATTACCTACCGGTGAGCTTAAGTTGTTGCGTCAATCATTACCTATTTTATTAACATTAACAGTAGGTACATGTATTTTTAATTTACTCGCAGGTTTTCTGACAAAACCACTCGGTCAAAGCGGTAGGTCCTTTCTGCTGTGGGGCAACTTTAGTTTGCAGATTAATATTTCGCTGTTGAATTGAAAAGTGAGTTGTTGAGATTAACTTTACTGTCACAATATCAACATCCTAGGTTCAAAATTTGTATAATGCCGTGTTCACACCGCACGAAGGTTGAGTCGATGTTTACAAATAGGTAACCTGCTTCTCAGCATTATCTCAGCTGATTGTAAGCGCGAAGATTGTTGATCTCTGCTTGTTCGAGCCTGTTTATAGCACTTTTACAACGTTTAAGCGTTATTTATAATATAGGATTAGTGTGTCATTTCTTCAGATAATATCTAGTTTAACTAATTAAATTCAATTAACGTTCGCGACACGACTGGCGTGTTCAAATTGCATACAATCCCTAATAAAATCGGGATATATATACAACAGAACTAGGTAGTGACTCGCTCTCGCTTCGCTCCGGGTACTATTTAGTTATATGCAGTACCTGGGAGACCAAGCGTCATCGCTCGGGTCGAAACCGAATTTTCATCGATTTCTATACAAAAAATAACCGATCCATAGCTGGGGTTCGAACACGCAGTCTGCGTAGTAGGCCAACGCATCAGTTTATACAGACGGCGGCAGCCACCCCGAAATTACGAACCATATCATACGCGGGCAAATATTTTTGCGTGAAAATACGGGAAAAAGAATTTTCCCAGATGTGATACCTAGCTAGATCGAATCTTCGCTCCCGTAAACCCCCATGTCGCAATTTTCATCGAAATCGTTAGTTCTCGTTTAATAAGTAAAAGATAAACCTTCCATTAAAAATTATCTAACTGATGGTAAAAACGTAAAAACTGCATCAAAATCCGTAGCGTGGTTAAGAAGGAGTTAGCGGATAAGCATACAGACAAGAAAAGCGAGTTTATTTTATACTATGTATGTAAGCAAAGGAAATTTACAACGATAACATGGTATTTGAATGACGAATAATTCGTGTTTTTGTTTTTGACATTTTGTAAGGTTTTGGAGCCAAAATACAACATCGCAAAATCAGCTAAGTAAAATACAAGATTGAAAAACATTGACATTATAATTGATTCCGAATGAAAATTTTCACAAAAATAGTGGTTATTCGTACTAAATATACTAAATAAATTCGTCTAAATAAGATTACATTAATGCACACAAAATAATGTTTAACTTAACACAAATAGAAATCGGTGGCCGTAAACCAAATTTTTGTTATTTAGTAATAAATAACAAGGTCTTCAATGTGTAGTTTCTTTTCCACAACCAGAAGAAACGTTAGATTTTCATTCGCTGCGTAACTTTTCCGCATTTGCGCATAAAACCATCTTGCGTCAGATCTTATACAAGAAGTGTTAACAGACCGTTGGAACTACAGCCCGCTACGTTAAATGGAATGTATGGCTTGCTCGGCTTATCTATTAGGTACTTTCAACATACGTGCACACTATAAAAATGCATATTTTGTTTGTAAGCGTACATGTACGAATATATGTAAATTTTTACACCTGATATTTTATTTAAGTACCTATTGATAAATACGTGTGTGTGTGGGCAATTTGCTCTGAATGTTTGTTGACTTCTTAGTTAGTACTCTTAGTGTTATTATTAGAATGTACTTAAGATGCAACTCTATAGTGACTCATCTACTCGATACCGGCCCTACAAGTAAAGATCCTATTTAGCAATAAGTTACCATTATGACTATTGACTCATCTTGAAATCTTCATTTTTACAAGCAATTTAGTACGGGGAGGTTGTTCTTACATCGACAAATAACATATATAACTCATCTAAATAGAGCAATTGACAAACTCGGCCTCCATGACAGACTTTGTGGCAATATCAGTACGTGGTATGAATATTTTCATACCACGGTCTGTGATTACCAGTATATATTCATCATAAATCATATGCCTATTTTTTAAACATGACATTTTTTATAATGCAAGTGTTCTTGCAGGTTATCCAGGACTAGAATTTGGACGTCAATTATATGGTCAGCGTTTCTTTATATCGTCAGTGCTTTTCTGTCTCTTCGTGGCTTTTTATTCCTTATTGTGGTGCAAAATGAGGAAAGGAACTTCTTTTCAAATTAGCTTTGTTCTTGAAATCGTCTTCAGACTACGGACTCAATGTCCTTAACCACTATATTTTTCCACCTTATTTAAGGTCTGTTTGTGGGTCTTCGACCGCAGATGGAATGTTGTACTCGTAGGTGGCCTCTCTTTAAATAACCGTAGCAACACAGCCTACTCTCTTTAATAAAGGTTTTACTAAGTTCACGTGTACAATCTGAATGCAATCGTGGTATTAAGTGTTTTTCCTGTGAACATCCCTCCGATTTCCACACATTTTGCCTCACACGTCAGCAGCGTAGTGCTAGGTAGAGGTAGAGCTAGAGTATTTTCGGAAGCTGTATGCAAGGCGATGATATGTGGATCTATATTTTTACTTCTGCGTCCCAGGTTTGCTTAGATTCCGCAATTGCGGGTGGCCTACCACAATTACCTGCTAGTACAGAACCCAATTGGACGATCGCTACCACCACCTTAGCTAATTCTGTTGGTTGGCTTAGCTAATCCACATCTCGTCTCCGCTTGACTGTTTCCATTGAAGCGGAACGGAGACGAGATGTGGATTACAACCAATGTGATTGGTCGATTCCTACACAACTCCTCTCCGCACCGCTCGTCTCCGCTTCTATGGAAAGGCAGCCTTAATGTTGTAAAACGTAAAATTTTACATAGACATTTCACAGTACAGATAGTCTAAAGTGAAAATGATGATACAATCATTCAAAGTTCGGGACGAAAAACCTGATGGACTGTTGTCACATGACCTCAACATTTAGGACTTAGGTGAAGAATGTTGTTAACATGAATAACCTCGCATGTCTACACAGTGACAGACTTACACAGTAGTAACCAACTATTGAATTGTTCGCCTCGCTATCGCATAAGTACCTACTACTTGCCCATTGTCCTCTATTCAAACTTATGACTGGCAACTTTCTCTAACAGTTTCTTTAAACGATTTTGGGAGTCTATTTGTTATGTCACGATTTTAAGGAAAAACACAATTCGATTCTGTTTCTCACTTGAAATAAGAATAAAATGTTTCGGGTAACAAAAAAAAAGAAAAAGAAGAAAAACAGCCGAATCGAGAACTTACTACTTTTTAACCGACTTCAAAAAAGGAGGAGGTTCTATGTTCCACTGTTCGTATTTTTTTAAATCTGCTGAAAATAATCTACAGCCTAATTTGTATTAGGTATACTACATGTGATTGAGTTGTTGCAATTATCTTTTTTTTTTAAATCAAGATCACAATGTTTTAATAGCTAAAACTTTTTTTTATATAAAATAGGTATTAGTTAAAAATCCCATTTTTAATTTTTAAATTTCATTCACTGTAACTAAAAGCAGAGGTTTTCATGTTTTTTACGCTCCAGGTAAAAGTAAGTAAGTATATATGTATACCTACTTAATCTGAACTTTATCATCGATCAAACTATTACCGTAACATGCTTTAATGTATCGAAAAATAATGTCATCCGCTACAAACGTACAGGGGCCTAATTTTTGAACCTCATCCGGTGACAATATATGTAGCTCACCTAAAAAGATTTTTACTGATTTCTAGAAGTTTGCATTTTTTATGTCGCTGGTGACTCAAAATCTCACGGCTGTGATATCAAGTACGAGTGCCACCCTTGTAAGCGAGATCACCGGGTTAGTACTTAATCTTCATTAATCTTACATTATCAGTAAGATTCAAAAATCGAGTCCCAGTTGTGCCCTTACATATCTCACAAGTAGCGACTAGCGTCAATAGTGTACCCGGCCTGAGCGAATCAAACGTCACATTATGCGACTGACCTCTGCAATTTTCCACCGTTACCTACTCCGCTGATTATAGTACAGTTATGCGTTAAGCCGGCTAGTCGAGTTTCGCGGTTTCCATGCATGGTTCTTGTTTTACGGTCGTTAGGTTATCGACGAGTAAAGATAATTGTAATCAATGTAGGTACATTATTAAGTAAGATTATGACATCGTCAACATATTTCGCCGTCTGTATTTTTTGCTCTTATACACTGATTTTCGAGGGTAATTTGACGAGTTTCAACTTAGTGGGTCCGCGTTTTCTACACCATACTATTTCATTGTCATAACGTACTCATAACGGGAATTGGTTAACAATTTACTAGCAAGATTCGACCCACACATGCTCGTACAACCTAATTAACAAACAGGTGATAAAACGTGTGTAGAATGGACCGGTAGGTTTTGAGAAAAATTTGCTTTACTGAGAAAAGAAAGGATAGGAAGCTATTAAACTAAACAGTTGCATAAAAACATTAAAAGCCGACCTGTACAAAATTACTTAGCCATATAAAATAGCAAATTTGTGTATAATACCACAGTTTTATGTTGTAGGTATGTCATCATTATGTCGATTATTCCGTTTTTATTACAATATTACATTGCAAAAATATATATACATACATATTTTCTCATTGCCCTTTGCTGGCAATCGGTAGTGTTTCACATTCTCAGAGACGGTCTCACGGCTCAATAATTTCACTCCAAATCAATAAATTAATTCGGATCAGGCATTCTCACGGGTACCTCAATTAAAACATAAGTGTGTCGTGTGTTACGCAACGTGCGAAACTATCGCAACGCCATTGTAGTGGTGATCTGGTTTAATGTTGGGAGTTTTGTAATAGTGTTAGATGAACGTAGGAGCGTAGGTACTAAGTACCGTTAATCCTTCTTACTTCGCCGAAGCATCTAAAGGGTCCCACAGACTAACAGTTTACCTGCCGGCCCAAGTCTGTCAGGCAGCTTGCCGTCCAGTCTCTGAAGAAAATGTATTAAACCTTAAGTGAAACTGATAATCTTTCTTGGGGCCCTTAAGTCGAGTCACATTTATGTATTTTTAGACTGGTAAATAACATTATTCAAATTTTATATCGTCGTACCTATCGTCTTCTACAGGCTGTTTACTCGTTGAGTCACTGTAATTTACGAAATTATTTCTTGCGCGTACATAAAATTGTGGAGTGAGGTTCTTGTCCGGAGTTTCCCGCTGCAATATCTACAATATGTTTTTTTTCAATAGCGTCTTGAAATTTCTTCAAGTAATGTTGTTTATATCCATATGCGGCAGTAGGTAATCACTTTCCACCAGGTGGGGCCTTCTATTCATTTTTAATAAGAAAATAAACCAAACGACGCACGACTACCAAATTCGGAGGAAATAATGGTGACACCCTTTTGAGCAGTTTTCACACCCTTGATTTTACGATACATGCGAAAATTTCTTGAAAATTTCAGGTCTAAGAAAAACGTAAAGGTTCAACAGGTCAACGGTTGTTTTCATAGCTTTAGTAATATTGCCATTTCGCCATTTATGCAGGGTTAGTCTGTAACGAATTTTGTAATTGCCACGCGCCTTATTATTTTGATCGCGCAGCTTTTTATTTTAGTCGTTGGTCATCGATTTAATGGAGTGATAATCATCTTTTAAATTCAACAAGGGTATAATGGAGACGATGCCTCACTAAAACTATATAGGTATTAGTATTATGCGTAGGTATTTATTATTATTATTATTTATTTATTTATTTTGTAATGCGTAGGTAAATAGTGTACGCAGAAGGGATTTTAAGGGTATATTTAACTTTACAGATAGGTACGCCTCAAACAAACGTTATCTATTTTTGGGATATCAAGGGTTTACAGGATGTTTAATCAAGCAGTTATATTACCCGTAGCAGGTAGTAAGCGAGGTATAGCTAAATAAAAACATGAACATAAACCTTTTCTTACCTACTGCCTAATAAAAGGTTTTTTTTTTTAATGATAGGTAGTTAAGCAGTCACTTGTCTTAGCTAGTTAAGTACCTACTTACTTAAATATGAAATGAACAGATCTGAAAGCTCTCTAACATCAGAACACTACTAATTTGTATAGGTACATATAATTATAAAGAGACGTCAATTATTTTTTAAGTTTGATTAAAGTTGCTGCGTCTTATTCTATTGCTATAGCAAAGAAGGTGACAGCAGCAACTTTAATCAAACTTAAAAGTTAATTGACGTCTCTGAGTGCGGCCGTTAGACTTATCTTGCTTATACTTAAGTACGAGTATAGACGCTTTAGACTTAAAAATCGGACTTAACGGTTTGGAACAAAATGATTATACCATTGCAGAGGTTATTACCAAATAATGGTAGTCTAATGTCCTAGTTATAAATCTGGGACCGTACTTGAATTGTACACGTCTCGGACTGAAGTGTGCCGTAGCATTTCACAACTAGTTTTTATTCGGTCAATTTGAGTAAATTTTTCCTCGCGTTTGGAAATTGTGGTACAATGTCCCAGATTTGCGTTTTATTGGGCGTTAAAGTAATTGTTTTGTCATGTGGTTGCTATTGATTATGTAACGTTGTAAGTTTTCTTCATACATTGGTAATTGAAACTATATACTTTATCCTTTGCCTCCATTCATTAAAACAGATTAAGTAGGAATATAATTATTATTATGATTTTACAAATTGATTATTAGTTAATACTTTAATCTAGTAATATTAATAGTATAATATTTTAAAAAATGTCGCCTATGTTGAAAGAGGAACATTTTTTTATAATTAATAAAAGTTTTTAAAGAGGCTGAAGAGAAACCCCAATTTACGACTAAAATACGGCACAGGATATGACAAAACCATGTAAAAAAACATAAAATTGAGTTTTACGCATTGAACTCAATTAGTAAAAAAATAACCTCGACAGCTTTAAAGACAAAAGAATAGCCACAAGAAGTGCCTAAAAACTCGAGCCACCAACGTTTAATGTCAAGTATAATTCACACAGCCCAATCTTAAGATAAATCTCTCATTACGCACAACCTTGTCAATGTCCCAAAAACAATAGCGAGCAAGCAAGTTACAAAATAACTAATTACAACCGATTTTATGATAAAACACGATTAGTTTGAAGCGGACCTTGTAGGTCAATTGAACCAATCTACCAATTAACCCAGCGCAGAGCTAATTTCTTATCATTTGGTTAAAAGATCTAATTGATTTGTTTCAATTTTGCGGTGTGCTAGGTCAAGGTACACCATTGGCTGATTTATTGTCCCAGTGATACGAGCATCTACTTACTGCATCCGTATTATTATCGCCTTTATCGCGGTGGATAATGGATAAAGTATCCGTCACTCTCGGAATTACATATTGGTTAGTAAGTGACAGATGTTTTATCCACGTTTATATTCACATGATGAATATGTCCAAAAATAGGCCCGCGTTTCGGTTAAGGTTTAGAATCCCTCTAGAGCGGCTATTTTCAAACGATTTGTGACGGAACCGTTTTAAGAAGCTCCAAAAAAAGCTAGAACTGGGTTTATAGTTCTTAAAGAAGAATATTAAATAAGTTCTTAACATAAAATAGTTCTTTAGGAAAAATTTTCGGAAGATCTCTTGCAGGAGCTTTGCGAACCCAGCATTGTGAATTTAGATTATAGGTTTCCAACAGGGACGGTGAAAGTGGGCGCTGAAGCAGAGTTACTGTTACTACGAGTAGGTGCTAGTACTTGTATAAATACTGGGTGAAATTAAGTTCAGTGTCCAAATTTTGGGGGTTAAATCAACCAACCAACCAAACGATCCTCCCATACATTTTGGCTAGTCAGGAGGGTCGATGTTTTTTCGCGATTTCGGGGTTGGTCCCATAGTGAAAGTTGGTCAGTATGACTTACTTATTGACCCCCGAAATTTTGACACTGAATTTAATTTCATCGTGTGAGTGTGTATTAGTATAGTACCTAGTAGTTAATGGCCTATACCCATTTTATAACGACTTGAATTCAGTTTGCAATAAGAATAAATAATAATAATAATAATAATTATATACGTCCCACTGCTGGGCACAGGCCTCCACTCACAATGAGAGGGTTTGGGCTATAGTTCCCACGCGGGCCCAGTGCGGATTGGGAACTTCGCACACACCGTCAAATTTCTTTGCAGGTGTGTGCAGGTTTCCTCACGATGTTTTCCTTCACCGAAAAGCTCATGGTAAATTTACAAATTGTATTTCGCACATAAATTCCGAAAAACTTAGAGGTGCGAGCCCGGGTCCGAACCCACGACCCTCTGCTTAAGAGTCGACAGGTCAAACCATTAGGCTACCACGGCAATAAGAATAATGTGTGTTAATTCGAACATAATGTTAAATGTCTACATGGTTTATTTGACTCATTATTGGTTATTTTTCCGTTGTCCGTAGTAAGTATTAACTATATTTATATAACTAAATACACACTATTATAACATTATAAAAACAATTCCCCTGTTACATTCCATGTATACTCTAGTTAACCCAGAGACTTCTGAATTGATATTAGACAATTTCTTAAGAAAGTTAAATATAATACTTAACATTAATATTTCACCCATGCAAAGTCAGGGAGGATCGCTAGTTATTTAATGACTTCCACACGATCGGGCGGTTGGGCCAACCGAGAGGGACGCTGCTATCTGTCAGAATGAGATAGTAATATGTATGTCTCGGTCTTAGAGATAGCTGCGTCCCTCTCGGTTGGCCCAACCGCCCGATCGTGTAGAAGGAGTATTAGCGATGCTGACAATGACCTTGATAGTAATCACTTTAACCTTGTTCGCGTACTAAAGATCTAATCGGACTAGGGGACCTTAATTTAGAGCCGTTTAGGAGCTTGATAAAAGTGATGAAAGGAGCTCCAGGGTACAATTTAAATGTTGTTATGCAGTTACGTGTGCAAATGCGCTACTTCAACTTCTCGAGCGACAGATACACAGTTAGTCGGCTAGCTCAGGTTATTTGATCCTTTGGATGCTCCGTTACACATTCTGATTCTATAGTTTTATTAAATCTACGAAATACCTAGTCATAATGATTGTTTTAAACATTATCGGCCGCACTCAGAGACGTCAATTAAGTTTCAAGTTTCATTAAAGTAGCTGCTATCACTTTCTTTGCTATAGCAATATAATAAGACGCAGCCACTTTTATGAAACTTAAAAATTAATTGACGTCTCTGAGTGCGGTAGTATGATTTTTTTAAATTAAGTCAGGTTAGTATCTCACTATGTAACACTTCTTACTTGTTGTATTTCTTGTTCTTGCTGTATGTGCTGTTCAATAAAGAGTTATTGTATTGTATTGTATTGTCTTTCAGTCTAAAGTATATTTATTTTTAAATCATCATGTAGATTTACATGATGATTTAACTCGAGTTTATTCTATAATCTCGTTTCGGGAATGCATGTAAAATATCGTTTTTATTTTATTGTTTCTATAACCAGAATGTCTGCTTGCAGAAACTACAAGATGGAGTTGCGGTGGTCGCTTCTCGTCCTTTGGGCGGCGTTCGCGTGGACCTCAGGTACGTACAAACCACAAATGTAATAGTTATTAAAACGTTAGATGACTAGATTTAAGAACTCAAATGTAATTTAGTTACGATCCCTACTTTTAAACCTGAGCTATTGACATCACAACCATTTTCCATCAAATTTTAATGAAAAAACAGCATTGAAATCATCATCATCAACCGTGCCCTCATCTCAATCATTTGGAGTCGGCGCAGTCTTTTTCTTCCATACATCCGTATTAAACGTCATCTCAACGGAACCCTATTTTATCCTCGAGTTAAAAAGAAAATAATCAAATATTTTACGTTTTTACACTAAATAACCATTGTGATGCAAACAACTGACTCACAACGTTAACTTCAATAATTGTGCTAATTTGAACGAAATGCTCAGAACAACGCACACATTACAACGTGAAACTTTCTCCGAAGAAGATGCGGCTGACCGCAGGAAATTATATGATTTGTGTCCAAAACATGAGGTTATTCTCTTAAACAACACACTTTTCATTTCGTTGACGAAATAAAAAACTAGGCGGACTAAAGTCCCGTGCGCTCGTAGACACGTACCTACTTAAGCCGAAAGCGGCGACCAAATTAAAAATACACGCATTAAAATGCAAAAAATTGTAAAATTTTACAATTAGGCTCGCCGGTCAATAATTCTACAACGAATTGAAAAGTGAGCTGTTTAAGAGAATCACCTAGCTGGTAATTTGTGTCATTAATGTCATTATTGAGAGTATGTTTCCTTCTTACAGTTATGTTAATTAAAAGCGATATTCTGCATGTCAAATTCGTTTAAGTTCGTTTAATTTTGGCTATTTTTCAACATCTTGATTACATTCGTTAATCGTCCGTTTTGTTGGGTTATTTCGGATACATAGAATGTTAACAACTGTCAAAATTTATGAACTAACAGTCAATTGACATTTACTTTATATCGTTTGGTAAAATTGGTACACACTGTTAAATCCTCTGGCAAGACGGCAACGGAAACAAACGACATATGTTTGACAAACGACATATCTCATATGACAAACGACATATGAGATGTACGTACAAGCGGCGATGAGGCGATTTATTTGCATTTTTTTCTGTTATCCTCTACTCACTGCCGCTGCAGTTGCTGCAGAGTAAAGTCGTGGCCACGCCAAAACTGTGAGCCTAATGCCAACGTGACTTTACTTTGTAATTTTGTTTTCAGGTTCAGCGAATACACAGCCAGCCCTAACAGATGACATGAATAATCACCCGATGTCAGAAAGCACGCCTGTAGGTACAGTGGTCTACACGTTAAAAGGAGCAGACCCTAACGGGAGACCAGTAAGTACTTGATATGGGTGGTTCTTGGTAAAAATGTAATGTAATGTTGGTAAAAACCTGTCAAATTATATCTCGTGTATGGATGCTAATCCCGCTGTAGGGTGATACAAAACATGTATAGATAAATATAACAACAATCCTTTAGTGGTCTTGACGTGATACAATGTAATAAATACTTATTTATATTTTCCTTAAACGTCCAATTTTTTTTAGGTTAAATTCGGCTTAGTGGGAACAGACAAGTTCTCCGTAGACCCCGTCACTGGGGCCGTCACTCTAGTCCAACCTTTAGATAGAGAGGTAAGCATAATATATACAGTTTATTTATCTACTAGTAACATATAAACTGTAAGACGGTATCTTACCCACTCATCGATCAATCGTCGATCAATGTCATGGATTAACGGAAATCCTAATGGAAATCCTCGATCAACTTGACCAATCGATGATCCATAGACGATCGATTGATTAGAAACGACTTTAAAAAACTTGGATTAAGTTTCATATTTTATAAGTTAATAAAATTTTAAAATGTTCACATTCACTTTTCTAAGTTATTTATTAAATATTTTTTCAAAGTATTTATTACGATATCTTTCACATTTCAGGTAAATGATACAATAAAATTTCTCGTTTCTATTAGAAATGAGGATAATGAAGGTCAAACAGAACCTGTCACAGTCATAATATGGGATGAAAATGACAACCCGCCTACGTTTAAAAACGTAAGTATAAATCATACTTTTACTTTTTACCCTAGATAAGAATAATATATTAGTAAGGCACTTTAAAAGTTTGATTTTAAAAAGGAACGGGCTGAACGGGATTTTATTAAATTCTGAACTGAATGTACAAATTTCGTGGAAGTTACATTATAATAACGTACGAAAATGCAGTTGAAGCTAGTCTTGAAACTTATAACGCAGAGTTACATCACACAGTCTTACAATACTTGGTTGAAGCATTACTAGATTAAATGTTACAGAGTCCTTATGAAATCGACGTACCCGAAGACGAAGAGATTGGCAAAACTATTCTTCAGAACATTGTGGTGGAAGATCGAGATTCCGTCGGCGTTAATCTGGAAGTCGGATGTGTTGCTAATGAACAAGTAAGACAAATCTTCAAGACTGGTAAAATTATGCTCTAGTATTATAAGGTCGGTTAAAAGACTTATTACACCTTCTTAATTAGTTTTCCGCAATACGTTAGATACGTATGGATCAATGTATTGCGGCGTCCGTCTCGTTAGTTACTAAATTGAGGAAGGTGTTAACAGCTTTATTTTTTTTAATGGCAGAACTTTATAACATTCTAAAAAAAAAGTCATTTAAAGATCAATCAGTGAAATCAATCAATCAATAGATGAAAAATGATTACTCCATCCAAAAATGTTTGTCTATCTTCTCGTTTTATGTACCTTTCTAAAGTTCTCAATTATTTATGTTTATATTTCTCTCTTTTTTCAAGTGGCCGGAGGCATGCGACATCTTCGAAGTGGTGACTCTCCAGTCAACAGCTAATTCCTATTCTGGCGCGCTCGTGTTGAAGAAGCAACTAGATTACAATGAGAAACAGTTCTATCAGTTTCAACTTTACGCTTCTGTAAGTTATAAGTATTCCAAATTTTTCATTCAAGGTTAGCTGGTTAATTTAGTGCCAAAACCTCGATATTGGGTCTATTTTGTGGGGGAGCCTAACACAAAGTTTTGTTTTAGTGAGTTTAGTTGTTGAATGACTACAGTATCTTATCGCAAAATGTTTAAAATTATAGAAAATGCATTTCTTGCCACTTGACGATACTTTATTACGCCAGGGATAGAAACCTGTTTTTATAAAACTTTATTTTAAATAGTTTTAATTTATAAAATATTCCATTTGTTTGTTAACGTGAGGAAAAGTCTCACGCGTAGTATTCTCGTACCGTACTTATAATATTGTTACTTGACAGATTGAATAGCCTTATTGACGTTTTATGATAGTTAAGTTTATAAATATTTGAATAGTGTCATAATAAGTTTTGTTTCAACAGTAAGTTTATAAATATAACATAGGTACATACCTTTATTTTAAATATTGACCTTCAACAAAACGATTGATGTTTTCAAAATGTGGTCGAACATATCAATTTTTTTAAAATCATTATCCAATAAACCGATTTCGGATCCAGTTAAAGCATCATTATAAATTAAATATTCTAGGTACCTGGTGTAGACCTAAATATTATGCTCTCAGAAAAAAAGTTTTTAAATATTCGGTGGCTTCCAAGTTGTTTGGCCGAATTTTCAATCTCCGGATAACACTATCTGTGAGAAAATTTTTAGCTCTGTCCTGTTTTATCATATGACAAAGAAAAGGAAAGTGATAGATTTCACTGTCAGATAATTTATCGGGGCATTGAAAAAATCGTCCTTAAGGCGGGTAAACTAAAATCCTTACCAGAAATACCAGGTTTAACAAAGCAAGCTTAAAAAATCGGACTACACGCCTTTTGATTTATCGTATTTACGTATTTGGAGTTGTAACATTTTATCATGTTTAAGAGTTGATCTCAAGATAGAGTCCGTGGGTAGCCACAAGATCTCCACTGTACTTAACCTGGGTCCATGTAATTCAAACTCACAAGATTAGTATTGAAAAGCACTAGACGACTGCAAAAAAGAAGCTTTTCTCAGTTTACATTGGCAGAATTTGCAGCTTGTTGGCGACTTAAATAACCGCATTACTTTATCCATGTTTATCTGCACAGGATGGTGCTCTCAACTCAACGGCCCCCGTAGAAGTAAAAGTGGTGGATGTCCAGAACTCCCCACCAGTGTTCAGTGGAGCCCTAAGCGGGGCGCTGGCTGAAGATGCCCCTGTAGGAACCTTGGCACTGGAGGTGAAGGCAAGAGATGCTGACCGTGCACAGCCAAGAGCGGTGTTCCTTGAACTGCTTACCAGTAAGTTAAGTTATCAAGTCACCGTCATTATTTCCTCGTGATTTCACGTCGAAAACGTTTCAGCAAGGTTATTTTTATAATCTTACAAATGTAAGATTATAAAAATCCTCCCTTAATAACTCTGGTCCGATCTTCTTTTTCAGATCCATTAGACTATTTTCTGCTGGACAGCACTACGGGAGAGCTTAAAACGGCGAAACCACTAGACAGAGAAGCTTTAGCCGATCCATTATCACCCCTCAATCTTACTATAAGGGTGAGTATGAAGGTTTAGCCCCCAAAAATTAGTTTTAACTTTTGAGTACTTATTTATCTACTTTTATTTTCTCGTGTTCAAACACAGTAACAAAACAATCATTTGTTTTAGGCCAGTGAGATAGTCAATGGTTCTCCACTTATATCCCCCCTGACGTCATCGACGGCGACTGCGACGATCACGATTCGCGACGTGAACGACGAGCCGCCGCGGTTCAACCGCGCGGAGTATCGTGTTTCAGTGCCTGAGAGCCTGCCCATAGGGACGCCGCTTCCGCACTTGGAAATGGTCGTGACTGATACTGACGTAGTAAGTATACGACATTATCGCCTGTTTTACTTCCAAAGAAATAAAAGCAGATTCTTCTTGAAAGTTATATTTCTCTAAAGCGTTCAAATATAATATATAAGCGAATACAGTGCATAAAGAGCATACGGCGCGAGCGAAGCACAGGTTTCAGTGCAACTTGTGTACGTACAATCAAGGTTATAAACATAGATACGTCCAAAGCCTCAAAAATATGTAACCACTATCTTATGTCGCCGTAATAAGGTCTTGGTTACATATTTTTGACACTCTGAACGTATCTATGTTTATAACCTTGACTGTACAATATCATCTCAGTTTACTTCAGCCCTGTCTTTCCCGATCTTCGACTGTTGCGATTTTAGGAAGTTAATGGAATATTTAAATTAATTTGCAGTATTTATCACCCAGAAGAATCTTAGTCAACGGTAGGTTCAATGTAAACTGTTGTTTTTAAGATATCTTTTGTCTACAGGGATCTAACTCGGCGTTCAGTCTTCGTCTTTTAGATGAGATTGGTGCTTTTATAATAGAACCGGCTACTGCCACTGGTAGCGCTTCAGTCACCCTGCGTTTGAATTCCACTTTGGACTATGAGGATCCTAACCAAAGGAAATTTATCTTAGAGGTAATAATTGAATTACTTCGAAATATCTCCAAGAGTTTTATCATGACCACTTTATTAAGTATTACGTATGAAACGATACAAGAGTTTTGACCTAGATTTCGATTTTTCCAGGTGATCGCCGAAGAACTCCACACATCCCCCAAATTGTCGTCAAAAGCCAGTGTCATAGTGACAGTAACAGACGTCAACGATAATGCTCCTGTTTTTGCTGATGATGTATACTCGGCTACGGTAACGGAAAATGCACCAGGGGGAACTAGAGTCACTGCTGTAAAGGCTACTGACAGAGATACTGAAAGGTAAGACGCTAGCACATGTATCAACCGTATTGTAATGTTTTTTGCAACTAGAGTCTCGAAGAAATATACACCTTGCCAATATGATTAAATGTAGCAAAAGGTGCAAAATCAATAGATGTCTGCAAGTGTGCTTTATATCAACAAATATTTTTTTTATAGATTTGGAACCGAAGGCATAGTTTACCAGCTCTCTGGAAATGGAGCTGAGCTTTTTAATGTTGACAACCGCAGTGGGACAATAACAGTAGCTCCTTGTGAGACCCCTGGCTCACCGCCCTGCTTGGACTATGAAACGAGAAAGGACTATTTCTTGCAATACAAGGTAAATTAGAACTACTCAAGACCAAGAATCAAGGACTGATTTATATTAAGTAGTTAGTTAGTTAGTTTATCTATTCATCAATGTAACATTACAATACATAACGCATTGCATGTCAGAATATCCAAAATTACATTGAGATCGTCGTCAGCCTCGTTTAAAATGAGAAAATAATTATAATGGCATCCTCAATGTTTTAGGCTATAGATGACGATGGGTCAGGGCAAATGACGGTTGTCTCTCTGCAAATATCTTTGCTGGACTCTAACGACAATCCACCTGTCTTTACTACCAGCGTTTACAAGGCCTCTATAGATGAAGATGCGGTCAAGTTCGAACCGGAGTTACAGGTACGTAATTGTATTGGAGTAAATGTTTGAATTAACGTTGTAGAAGCTTGGCTTATTCTGACTTAAAAAACGGTGTAAGTCAATCAATCTTCAAGCCATTGCTTGCTGAGACTTCGTAACGCTGGTAATTTGGAATTAACCCAAAAAACATTTATATTCCAGGTACAAGCCCGGGACGTGGACGCATCATCAGAACTACGATACTCAATCACGGAACCCGCAGAGCATCCGTTCTGGATTGATCCAATCAGCGGGAAAATCTCTGTGAAGCCGGATGCGGGAGGCGTCATGGTCAACGATACCAGGATCATACTCACTGTTCTGGTATGTAGAGAAACAATTGTGTAAACAATCTATACAATTTGGTTAAAGTAGAGAATATTAATATTACTATTTATGAATAACAAATAGCTTAAACCTACTGTTGTCAGTATATGAATTGACATAATATAGGTACCTAAGGTTGGAGTTCACCAACCAATTTAACGGACTGTTAAATCCTATTCGGCTGTTAGTCAATACATTTGGACAGCCGTCAGACCTCTAATCGCCTGTTTAACTGTTGGTGAACTCCGACCTAAATCTTTTGTTTAATTAACTGCAACTAACAGACCTAATTTTTCAGGGCACTGATGGCGTTCATAACACTACTTGTAAAGTGGAGATCAACATTCGCGATGTTAACAATCACGCGCCGGTGTTCGACACTGACAGATACGACGCAGATATATCTGAAGCCGCACCTATTGGTAAGATGTTTAATACAATATGTAAAAAAGCCTAATCGAAACCTTTTACGGTTTCTCGTTTTGTTAATCATTAACATGATGAAGTGGATGAAGTGGAACAATTATATAATTGTTAAATAAAAGAAAATGGATAAAAACGCGTTTGTGCTTGCCTAAATTGTAGCAATCTCACTTTAGACATATAATGACCAACTATTAAAGTATCCTCACATTTTTTTGCATTGATAGGTTGACTAGTAATGTATTTTTTTGTTCAAAGGCGAAGAAGTAGCTGCAGTTCGTGCCACTGATTTAGACAGTGGCATCAATTCTGAGATTAAATATGCCATACAGAAGGGGGCGCTGGATTCATTCGCTATTGATAATGTCACAGGCGTTGTCACGGTATCCTCTAAACTTGATTACGATAAGAGAAACACTTATAGGATACAGATTATTGCAGCAGACTTTGGTGAGTTCTTTGTTTTAAAATATAATATTAGCTACCTAGAGCAGTATTGACTTGGAGTCTACTTTATTATTATTAAAAAATAAGGTTTTGCTCTTGTTAGCGTTGTGACTATCTCATTCTACATTATATTATTATCTTCTCTGTTCCTATCCCATACTTTCAAATGAATGAAATTAATACATTATGTAATTAATAAACTATACAATTTAGTCTAACCAAACGCTTTGCCATATTAGAAACCTTTAAGACCTATCCAACTCAGTAGAGTTCAGTTTGTCGATAAGTATATCGACACAATCAACATTAACAAATTTAACTTCAAATTCTATTTCTAGGCATGCCCAGCCTTACTGGCACCACCGAGCTAACCGTTCACGTGGTCAACGTAAACGACAAGAAACCTTACTTTACTCCTTCCATTCAACGAGCTGAGGTATCAGCTGATGCCGAACTGGGAACTGTTATCCACACACTAGTGGCTATTGATCCCGATATAATTGACAACGGCCAGTTGGTATATGAGCTGTCTCGGGATAAATTGATTAAAGCCGTCGATAAAAATGGTCAAGAGGTAAGCCTTACATACTTACAAGTATATTGCTTAAATTTTACACTTAGTATGATGCAAATTAAATGTTATATTTTAATAGCACGATTACATTGATTTCGTTGGTATTCAAACACATTGATGTCAAAATTAAACCGTATTTAACTGAAACACTAGACTGAATGTTAAAAAGATACCTAATCTCGTAATTTTGATGATGTTTATTTTCCATTTGCAGGTGTCCGACGAAGGTATATTTGGCTCATGGTTCTCGGTTCTGTCTAACGGCAGCGTGACAGTGACGCAGCGACTTGACAGAAGCCGAGCGGCCGTCCTGACTCTACCCGTTTCTGTCATCGACGCGTCTGCACCAACCTTGCAACAAGCAGATGGTGAGTAGTTTTTCTCATAAAAGTGTGCGGAATAGTTCAAGAAATGCAACTGGAATGTTTATGTTTTAAATCGTTACATTTGCAGTTTCAGTTTAAATCTACTATTTATCCAAAAAAAAGTTAAATGCTCTTAAATATAGTGACAATACAAACAAAAAATGTTTCTTTTTGTAGGTGAACTTATTATTGCGATAGTTGATGTCAACCGCTTTGCACCGGTTTTCTCACAACCTGCGTACGTCGAGCAACTCGTCGAAGAGCAACCAATCGGCTCCGTGCTCAATACCTACTCTGCGACTGACAGAGACACGTCCATAGCCGCGCTGGTTATATCACCACCTAACCCCTACTTCCAGATCGACAATGTTACAGGTAGGTATATCTACCTATCGTCTTAGGTAATTTTAACGCTAGTGTTATAACAATCGAACGTTAAGATATTCATAACAAACTTAATCGTCTGGCTTTTAAATATTAACGAGTGTAAACCATGTGAAAATTGAAGTTCGAATTTACGTTAAGTCTTTTCGCGGTTGAGTAAAAGGGATTGCAATCCCTTTTACTCAACCGCGTAAAAACTGCAGAGTTATAAAGATCAAGCTTACCTACATGAGTTCGTATTTAGATCTACGGAGTAACGTACAAGTTACAAGGTTAGACCTATCACAGCGACGAAAAACGTTGACAGTGAAGTAATTAACGGTGACGGTCAACCTTTATTTTATTCCGTAACGTGTTCAAATTAACAAGAAGAAACTACATCATCATCATCTTTATTTCAACCGAATGACCGCTACTGTATGACCAAGAAGATCTTTATATCCTATTAAGATTATTATTCTGATTTTTTCCAACAGGTGTAGTAAAATCCACACAACGCATCGACTTCGAAAAAGTTCACACGATAAACTTCACTCTCGTTGCTTACGATTCTGGCGTTCCGCAACTATCATCTACTGCAGCGGTGATGGTCAACGTCGTCAACGCAAATGACGAGGAACCCGTGTTTGCTGCGAAGGAGTACGACGCAAGCGTACTGGAGCATGCCCCGGCGCACACTAGCGTAGTAACTGTTAGCGCTGTGGATAAAGACGAGGGTGAGTTAAGAACTCCTGCCTGGTCCTGCCAGGTTAAGCTGTATTTAAACAACATAACTCTAATGTTAAGAGCATCCTAATTGCGTAACTGCATGAGTTTTCTGGAGGATACAGAAAACAGCGTCCTTCTTTTTATACCTACATGATGCTATTAACGTCCAAAAGTTACGAAAGCGACCCTTTTAACTTTTTAACTAAATGTTTACCTTCTGTAACGAACACATTTGCAGATAAGTTCCGTGTCCTTGATATAAACAGTCAGTCACTCTTTTTGTCTGTCTTGTTCGTAACTCAAAGTAAGTCACTGTTGTTCACAATCTAAATGTTAATTGCTTGCATTTTCAGGAGAATATGGCGAAGTTTTCTACAGCCTATCTGGCGAACTGTCGAGCCTTTTCAGCATTGACCCCCGAGCCGGAATTGTTTCTGTAGCAGAAGGCGCCGATATAGACCGGGAGACCATCAGTGACATCAGGCTGCGCGCTGTGGCAAGCGACGGCGCGCCACTGGGCGTGCGGAAAACAACCAGCGTGCCTGTGAGTGACCCATTTTTGTGCTAAATGTTAGGACTCATAGGAAGGTGACAATAAAAATGGTGTATGTTTCGGTTTGAGAACTTTATTGAAAACACTGTAAATACAGAATACCGTTGATTAGATGTTCGTGTCATAAGTAGATAAATTTATACATTATAAATAAGTATTTACTAAACTTTATTGCACAATTGTGCAATTAGAATAATACTGACCGTTTATCCAAAATTTGTTCAAACGGCATCTTTAGTGCGAGAGTGTTTAGTCTGTAGTGACTTTAAAAATTTTTTTTTTTTACACTTATTATCTTGCAGCTTCACATAAAAGTGATCGACATCAATGACCACGCACCAGTATTTACCCAGAGCGTTTACAAGAGTACGATATCCGAGAACTTACAACTAAGCCCTCCGGCCGTTATCCTACAAGTTCTGGCTGAAGACAAGGATGAAGGAGTCAACGGGAAGATAGAGTATACAATTACAGAGCAGAGTGTACCAGGTAAGAAGCATCTGTTTGCTTACTTTTATGCTCATCAAAGTACAAAATGGCATAACTGTATATATTGGTATAGATCGTAGAATCGGCCGTTTTAGAATGTTCTTATCTTAAAGTGTAAATTTCATGTTGTGGTCAAGATAATACAAGGTGATTATCAAGTCAGCAACATTGACCGGTACTTTCCTTTAGAAAACATAGCATGGGATAATCAGAAACACTAATCCATAAACTAAATGATCATAACCGTTTAAGGAACCTTCATGGTAAATCCATCGACCGGCATCATCTATCCATCGGCACCAGTGGTTGGCAACACGACGTATCACCTGACTGTGACTGGAACAGACAGCGCAGGCGCCGGTCTCGCCGCTACTGCACGTGTTGATATCTCGGTGTTAAGTGTCAACAAGCACAGCCCGGTGTTTGTGCTGCCGCCTCCTGACCAGCGGCAGCTTGAGATACCAGAGGTAATTGGTACAGACTATCGGAAATAGCGCAGCATTCAATTAAAATAATTAATCAAATTATTATTTATTATTTTTAATTAAATTATTTTAGATTTTGGTGTAGATTGATAATAAATATTATTGTTAGTTTTATTCGCAGGATAACAAGTGCTTGGACCGTTTTGATCGTAAATAATACTCAGACTATAATACTTAGTATAGGATTGTTAACTTTGGCAAGGTCCACACAAAACTATTAAAATATTTTTTTTCTGTAGAATGCAGCACAGGCTGATTACTTAATAACAACCATCAAAGCAACAGACGAAGACAGTGGAGAAAACGGTCGTGTATCTTACTTCCTCAAAGTGGACAACCAGCGCGTCACCGAGACCCAAGAGTTTATCATGGACCAAGACTCTGGGGAACTGAGAACCAAAACTTTCTTGGATAGGGAACATAAATCAGAATACCAGGTGTGTCATTCGTTTTTAAGAGTTCTAGCTCATTACTTTTCTACTTTATTTATACTTACGAGTTCCAAAAAAATTAGATAGTACTAATGATATTATTTAAAGCCGGTTAACTTTTGACGTTACCAAAAGGGCTTTGTTCAATAGACGGTTAGTAGATGAAACATTCATGACGAAAATTGGGAATGTTATTAATGCTTCCTCCTTTGCTTATGATATCAGCTTAGCATTATAGGAAAAGTGCTTGTAACACTTGTAATCAACTATTGAAAACTTGTAGCTGGTGATAGCAGCAGTAGACAACGGCACACCAGCCCAGTTCGAGAGCCTTCGCATCCTTACCGTGGTGTTGGCAGATGACGACGACAACGCGCCTCGTTTCCACGCTGCACACCACCAGTTCAGCATTACGGAGAACCAACCTGTTGGGATCATCATTGGTAATATCACGAGATGAATAGGGCGAAAGATTTGTCTTCACATATCCTTGACAAGTTATGTAGTTAAGTACTTAAGTGTACTTTGTAACCCTGACTATAACCAAAAGATACCTACCTAGCTAAAATATAGACAGTCGGTTATCACGAGTTTAGAAGGATTGAACAAGAAATTCTAAGAAACCCAAGTTATTCAGACTCTTTAATAGTATATCATATTCCTCATTTTCAAAGCTTTTGCTTACAGGCACATTGAAAGCTGTAGACAGCGACTCTGGTGAGAACGGGAAAGTGTACTACCATATCCTGGAAGGCAACCAAGAAGGCGCGTTTTTGCTTGATAGGACCCAGGGCGTTATTAGGGCTAACATCACATTTGATAGGTAAGTTAATCATTAACGATAGGTCAAGTAGGTAATCTTCTTGATTTTGCGGTATCCCTTGCCTCCAAATAATTTATTGTTGTTTTTTAGAGAAAAACAAGCAGAGTACACACTCACCATTTACGCCAGCAATAACCCCATTCTGGAGCGAGCGGCCGCTGACTTTAACTCAGTGGATAACAACACTGAGGGTCAAGAGACCAGCATCACTAGCGTGAAGATCAAGATACTAGACGAGAATGATAACGAGCCGCGGTTTCCAGAGAAGATATATCACGCTGGTTTGTTTATCGTACTTGTGTTGAAATGGTTACTCTAGGTCAATACACAGTTAATTTTAGTTAGCTCCTCTTTCTGCCAGCATCTTCATCTCTGCGTGACTCAACTTGTATTTGATCGATTAGTTAATTAAGTTTATTTAAGATTCTTTATTTTATCTTCTTAGCAGTTTAAACTTGTAGGTACTTGTTAGTTGCAAATGCTCTGCTTTTTTTAAAATAGTCATGATCTTTTAAGGTATAAAACACACGGCACGCATAAACGAGGCAATTTTGTCCGTGGCCGCTGAAGACATGGACCTGGAAGAAAATGGCACACTGGTGTACATGGTGGCAGCTTCAAACCTGTACAAGTTTGGTGCCCTGAAGTCGAGTGGGAGCGTTGTGCCATCGCCTTTTAATATCACGCAGGAAGGTTTGTGCAATTTTTAAGTGATGCTTATAAGTCGTTTGAGATTAGGTCTGGTTGGTACGATTCTTCTATTTCTTAAGATATTTCCCTTTCGGTTTTTTTATTATGTATTTTATTGCTGAATTGCAAAGAATATTTGCAAAATCTTGTAAATCAGTCTAAATCTGGTTAATGATTTTGTAAGATAAATATTGATGTTTATTTCAATGTTTCAGGAGTGTTGATGACTGCAAATTACATGGCAGAGTACAATCACGATCGGTTTGTGTTAGACATCATCGCCCGGGAAATGGCATCTCCACACAGAGAGGCCAAGGCCCAGGTTTACGTAAGTGTTACTTTTTGTATGCGACATTTGACGTTTTTATTCATGTTAAAATGTTACAATTGTAATAAAGAAATTCTGAATAATAGGAGCCTTAAATATTATTAATAAATGCACCTAACAACATTTATTTAAACACTGCTACACAACAGACATCCATACATATTATAAATGCGAAAGTAACTCTCTGTCTGTCTGTATGTCTGTCTGTCTGTATGTCTGTCTGTCTGTAACGCTTTCACGCTAAACCGATTTCGATGAAATTTGGTATGGAGATAGCCCAAGTTCCGGAAAAGGACAAAGGCTACTTTTTATCCTATAGCAGCGATAAACGACTTCGACGCGGATGGAGTCTTGGGCAAAAGCTATACCTACTTAATTATAACTTACAGTAGTAACCGGCCTATTCGATTCGGTGATGTTTTGTTTCGTTGTTTTGTCAGACACTTGGATCGGACCACGGGCTTTAAATCTTATGAAGCGTGAATTTGGATTGAAAACACATTCTTATGGTTAATTTAATGTTTCAGATATGGATAACCGATCGCTCCTCCCTGATCCGCATGGTGGTTTCCCGCGGCTGCGCGCACCCCGTAGACGGCGTGCGGCGGCGCCTCAAGGCCGCAAACGGAGCTCTAATGGTGCCTGAGAGGAAGCTACATCTTGTGCATGCTGACAGACTTTACGATGACTGGTAAATACATCATTAGGATACCATCCTCCCCTCCTAAATATTATGGCTATGGTTGCAATCTGTAGCTGTAGCATTATTAAACTTAAGGTATTTTATTATGAATGATTATCTCGTCTAGATGCGCCAGTTTGCTAAACAGGGCAGAATATTTGCACGTTGTTGGCTGTTAGGGTGAAATGTTCTTCCTATTTATATGATGTTATAAGGACACAGTCATTTTGGTAAGCACAGTGATGTAAGAGTTTGTGGATGAATGCAGTATCCCTGCCGAATTAAAGTTGAAGACTAAGATTCACATTCACCAAATTTTCTCGACATTGACTGAAGTCGTATACACACGCTTATACTAACCATCATTTTTTTATGTCTAGGTGCGAAATCTACCTACTGCCGGTAGACCCGGTGTCCTACCAGGTGCTGCCAGTAGAGAAGGTTCTGGAAACCGTGGATTCCAAATACGATGAGCTCAAAGACGTGTATCAAGAGTATGGGGTCGAGACGCTTATGGCTGCTAGTGCTACCGCTAAAGGTATGATACCTATTGAATAAAGACATTATATTTAGGTACTCTAGTTAAATATATTTTGTAAGTAAGTAGCTTTTCCCCGTGATTTCAACTGCGAAGAATTAATTTATCGATGTTCTCTTGGGGATTATGGAATATTTCATAACGAATAGTATCTTATGTCACAGTATAGGCCAAAGTTTATTTAAAAACGACCAGCCTTTCACACAACCCGTGAATCAGTTTATAAATATTCATATATAATAATAATAATCCAGCCTATATACGTCCCAGTCCCACTGCTGGGCACAGGCCTCCACTCACAATGAGAGGGTTTGGGCTATAGTTCCCACGCGGACCCAGTGCGGATTGGGAACTTCGCACCCACCGTCAAATAGCTTTGCAGGTATGTGCAGGTTTCCTCACGATGTTTTCCTTCACAGAAAGGCTCATGGTAAATTTACAAATTATATTTCGCACATAAATTCCGAAAAACTAAGAGATGCGAGCCCGGGTTCGAACCCACGACCCTCTGCTTAAGAGTTGGCAATTCAAACCTTTAGGCATATAAATATTTATCATTCAATTATTTCTAGTTTTTATTCCTCATTTTAGAAGGATAGTAAAATTACTTAAAAACTCTAAGAACATCTCCAACAGATATATTACGATGTGAACTCAACGAATCGTCTCTTTTTCAGCTCCTGACAGTTTTGATCCGGCTTTGGCTGCGTTGATAGCCCTTCTAATAGTGCTATTTACTGGAATCGTTACGTTTATTGTTGTATGCGCATGCCTCAAACATTGGTAAGTCCATTGGTTGGTGTTTTCTATCATCGTAATAATTACTGAATCTTACAGCAGCTTAGGAGAAGACTAAAAAAACACAGAAACCACTATTTTAGAGTGGCACAAACGCATTGCAATGTAAAACCTAAAACATTTGAATATACGTTTTCTCTTTCAGGGTAATCCCTCCACCGTCCCTTCAATCAAGCAAAGGTGACAGTCTGGCGAGGCGCCGCATCTTAGAAGAGCTTAGTACTACAGAAAATCCTCTGTGGCTAGAAACAAAGCTGCGGCCTTATGAGGAGCAGGAGCTCACCATGAACGTGTTTGGAGACCAGCCTGATCAGCCCAGCGTTGAGCCTGTGCAGGTATGCCAAATCGGTTCAGCCTTGCGTTCGCAAGAAATAAACAGGAGGATAATAATGGAATCTCACACAAATTTAATCCTATGCTTATCTCTAGACTTGTACTCAAGGTAGGTACTAGAATGTCCCCTTGTTTTGCAAACATTAATTTCTTCGAATGTGTCGGTTCGCCAAATTTCATTTCATCGAAGCTAATTTCTGCTGAAATAATATTGTTTTTAGGTTATTTTAAGCATGGGATTACGTAGGTTAGGTTAGGTTACTTACCTGTGACCACAAAAAAAAATCATTTATTCCCTCATTTCAGTAATTTATTTCATATTGTATTGTATTATAACTACTGCACGTGGAAATGCCTGTCGATGAAGTGAAAATTTGGCAAAGTAAAACATTCTATGAAATGAGTGTCAGTAAATCAAGGGTAAACCAGGTACTAGACTATACAATAGACAGTATTAAGTACAACAAGCATGACACCACTCGAAGCTCTTGCCTCTACTGCTATGTTATTCTGTTGACACATCGTCGCTCAGTTCTACTCAGTCGATGAATAGCCGGCGAATTTACGTCGTCCGTCAAGATGGGTAAATGACATTCAACTGCCTGCACATTCATTTAGTCGCTGGTTTCACAGACGATCGGCTATTCATCGACTGAGTAGAACTGAACGACAATGTCTTAACAGAATAACATAGCTGTTCTTAGAACCATCGTTAAGTCATGATAAATAAGTAAACCAATATTTGGCCTTTGACTTTCTGCGATAAGGTTATATTTTGGTTCAACAAATAAAGTTTTGTTTAAAAAGGAGAACTCTTGTAATTTAAAAGCTTAAGCCAATTTGAATATTTCTGCTAGTAATAAGGTTACACATAAAAATACGAGTGTTGAGGGTAGTATAATAGTAAAAATACCTTCCAGACGGACAACACTTACGCGACGATACAAGGCAGCCGCACGACGGAACGGTTTGGGGACTACGCTACGTTGGGTGGGGACTCGCCTACGCCACTTGAAGCTGCTCTAGGATTTCAGGTATTTAGACCAAAGATGAGTCTTTCTTATCTACAAAAACACAAGAACCAATTAACGCAGTACTGCGATATTTTGCTGAACTTCATTTTCTGCTCATTTCTAATTTTCTCTATCTAGCCTTCTACAACCGCCTTATTGGTCCAATTGTAGTGAACTGAACAGTGATAATTTGTGTACAGGGCAGCACATTCAAGCCGCCAGCACCAGACACGCCAGAGCCACCACCCCGGCCCACCGCTGGGTTAGGCCCTCTATGATGGTAACTATGGTCATCGTTTCCTAATATTTACTTGATTTTTGTACAAAATATCGACCTCACCAAAAAAGTGTTTGAAAACAAATGAATTCCTTCAGCAAATATTCCATATTATATATATATAGCCGTATAGAGCAGAAATGTTGCACGTACATTATGTTGAAATGAACCCTGAACAGCGACAGTGCGCATAGGCAATCTCGACAAAGGAAGGCCAGCACAAGTTGTCCGCGACTTGTTTGTCCCTCGCGGTTATCAAACACTTTCAATATTTTCTTTGCTCGTTTGAACATTTTACAATTTACTGATTTATATTTTTACAGATGGACTGTAAACATCGATCTATAGTTATTAATATTACCCTCTAAGTTTACTGTAAATAAAAATACAGTGCATGTTGGCAAAGTGTTATAGTTGTTTCAACGAAGGCATTATTTATTCATGACTGCTTATGTTCTGTTACCAATTTACGGATTTCATCTATAATACCTTGACAACGTCCATTTTGAAAAGACTATGATCGTTTTTACCTAAGTAATAAGATGTAGGGGAAATGTGATGAAACCGACTATCAAAATTTGCATGATTATGGTTACAGGGTCCCACAAAACTGACAGCTTACCTGCAGTTCCAAATCTATCAGGCGGCCTGTTGTCCGAAATCTATGATGTATATGAAATACGAGATACTGATAGTATGTATTCTTATACGATGAACAGGGGCCCTTATGAGTCAATGGAATTTCCAATGAGTATTTTTAAATTCGTTAGTTAATTATACATTCCTGATTTTTTTGCGTTGTGATTGAGATTTGCAATAGTAACAAAATTGTTGGTTGCAGAAAATTTTAAATTTTTTTGAGAGTGTAGGTAACTCTATGTAACACTGAAAAAATGTTTTACGTTTTAGGCAGTTTAAAGAGATAATAACGAGTAGTTGACTGCATTTCGAAACCATGTAAATTAGTTATTTTGCCATTTCGACTTTTAGTTTCATAGTCGCACAGCAATGTATGTGGTTGACATCGATTTTTTCATATTTATACACAATGCAACTAATTCAAGATGTAACCTATGACTCTATTAACAAAAAAATGCATTATCTTAGCCAATTGTTTTTAAAAATATATCCCCGTTATTTAATATATTTTACTTTTTTATACTTACTGTTATGTGATTATAAATGACTTGAAAGAATATTTTACCCTCAAACGTGTGTCTAATTCTTAATACTTTGTTTCTAACTGAAATTGTCCTATTCTGTGATGTATTTTTTATCTATTGAACTGCTATTACCATTCCTATTGCCATAATATTTATATAATAATGTACAAATTCTGTACAAAGTCCGCGTAAACTTTAGATCAGTTTATAAGTTTGTAATTGTGAAATTTAGCTGGTTGGCAATAACTACGTAGATATTTGCAATCTCACATTTTAGTAGTAAGATGTAACTATTTAGAATTTATGAAAGTCAATGTTAGATCTGTAATATTGTATTTGTAAATACTGAACTATTTTTATACCTAAAAGTATTATTTAACAACGAAAAAATAAAGAGATGTGTAAATGGAGTGGTGTTATTTTTTGTGGGTTATTTAAAATAAATTAGAAAATGTTATATTTTTATTATAAAAATATGCTTAATTTACAATTAAATATAAAACATTGTTACGTAAATATTAATTAAACATTAATCAAACAACAAAATTGTACTAGAAGGTAATTTACCTACAACAATAATTTTCAATGCACAGCAGCGGTGAAACACGGATACAGTCACCATCAAATAATACTTTATTCAACACTAGCTTTCCGCCCGCGATATTGTCTGCGGCGAGTCGATACTTTTGTACGTTAAAATCTCTAAGGTTAAAATATAGCCTATGTGCACTCTGAAAGTCCATTCCAAACTTTGGTGAAAGAATTTTTGAAATCGGATGTTTAGTTCCGGAGATTACCCCTTACATACAAACAAAAAAAATAAATTTACAACCTTTACCTCTTTATAATATTAGTAAAGATAGACTCCTGCTAGAGGCATAAGAGCGTGTCAGATGTTTATGAGTATGTTTTATTAATTTATTTATTAATACTTGCCGAAAAACCTACGTCGTAACCTAAGTAATTTGTCGTAAATTATTTTTGGTGACTAAAGTGGCGAATTATCATACACTGTGACGAGTTGTCATTACCCTTAACAGTACAGTACAGTCCGCTAAATAAGTGGTCTTTCAAATTTGACACAACCTCCTTCCTATGAAACGAGTCCTTATTGTTTTATGACGAGTTACC
The DNA here is from genome assembly GCA_963241965.1 of Tortrix viridana. Classification (NCBI taxonomy): domain Eukaryota; kingdom Metazoa; phylum Arthropoda; class Insecta; order Lepidoptera; family Tortricidae; genus Tortrix; species Tortrix viridana. The sequence continues at coordinate 8,611,859 of OY725181.1, forward strand.
TTAATTCAACCTCGTATTTTGTAGACTGTACATAACATACACAATCGGTTACTATCTAACTTTAAACCTGAGTCCAGACGTCTGGTCAATTTAACGAAACATGACCGTGCTCTCCTGGTGTTGCAACACAACTTGCAAATGCTTTTTCCCTAATTTCACTCGTAGCTAATTTAATAAAAGGTCTGACTGACTACTTTATCGCCGATTTACTATAGAATAAATAATTCCTCCAGCTATCACAGTAATACTAAGTACATTTACTAAACTAACATTTAATATTGGTAACGCACCGTTTAACAATCTTGCAAGCATCACATCTTAGCATAATTAAACAAAAAATAAAACAAAGATATGAGATAAAGCCAGCGTGACACTCGGACCAAATTGTTCATAGTAAAAGTAAAAAAATTAAATTAGAAATGAATTGCAGCACTTGCAACATGTTTTTGAATGCCATATGTTCGTACCAAAAATAATAACACTAAATGCGAAACTTCGGATGGCTGATCCTTGCGGAGACAAACGTAATTTCAAATTTTGATTTTTTCAGACGTACTCCTACGTAAATCCGGCATGGTTATCAACGCAAAATATACGCGACGTCTGTGTCCGTAAGATTGAAATTTGCATTGCATTATTATAGTGTTGGGTGTTGACGTTTTTGTAACCTGACTTCAAAAGGTTAATGTGAGCAATTTAAAAGTTACTTTACACAAGACAGTAGTATTCACAATTTTAGTTAACAAATAGTATATCCTTATTTTAACATGAGACCAATATAAAATTTAGCACTATATCATTGAGAATCAAGCTGGTGTGCTTTAGGTACCTAGCAGTAGGTACCTAAGATTATGATACATTTTAAAACTACAGATAGATTCACAAGAGCTGGCACAAATGGAATGAAACTAATGTCATCTATGATTGTGTAGTCCCTTTAATCGTTGTTCGAATTTCAAACCGAAAGCCTGTATTTATTTTGTACACACCACGTAAACTTTCGTTCACTTGTTCGATCCATTTGTGCCAGTGCTGTGCGTCACTATTTACTGTAAGCTCGCGTTTTCTATTAGGTAGCTATAGTATTCACGAGCAGCTTTTATGATTTTTAATGTAACATAAATTATAAGAAATTTGCTTTAATGAAATTTTGGTACCAACTTACCTGTGGGTCAAGTTATGTAGAAACCAAAGAATCTGTATAGGATTGACGTAAGCCAACGTGCCTTTGGCGTGCGTATAAACGTCAACTTATACGCATGCCAAAGGCACGTTTACCTTTGTCATTCCATTATACAGTACAATTGAACCAAACCGTACTTAAACTTAAAACAAATGACAGTAGCAATTCGACACAAATGCATGATTTTTTTCCTTGACAAGTTTATCTATGGCACCTTGATTACATACATAAATTACATTAGGTACCTAGGTATTCAAAATAATAACAATAAAAGAACAAAAATCATAAGTAATTTTGGAATTCGTATCGATGTTCAAAATCAGCCTCAAAAAGTTAGCTTTATACTGGGTTACTGTTACTACAGTCAATTTCCATATCGTAATGCACTTTGAGAAACACTCGCACCTACTTAGGTACATTTCTAGCCGTTTGTTCGCAAAGTTACCATTTAAAGTCCTAGCCCTGAGCACAAGCCTTAAGCTCTTCCACCGCCTCCGCCGCACTAGCTCTCGCTCTTTTCCTCAAATGGTTTAGCTTCCGGTGCGAGTGGGATAGAAGATCGTGGTACGAGCGGCGCGAGTGTTGTATGTCGTCACGCACGCGGTTGATTTCTTGCGCAGCGAAGCGTCGCCAGCGCACAACTCGAGGCGTCGTCTGAAAGCAAATTTTAAATTATTTATCTCAAAATGTGCTGGTTTTACTAGTGCAATAAATTTTCTTTTACTGCCTTAACAATATAAATAAGATAATACCTACCTACTTGGGCGTTTTTTTAAAAAGTGTACCTACATAGTTAAAGACAAAAATTAAGAAACGGTAACTTTTCCGTTGCGTTACGAAAATTAACGACTAAATGTATGACTGATTTTCGTGACGCGCTGGAACAGTTATTTTTTTTTAATTCTTGTCTACGTACATTTTTTTTGAAAACCGCTCACTTACCTAATAATAATAAAAAACATTCTAACTTATTTTGGCTATGCATCTAAAATTCAGTGATTTTTCTCAATCACAGCAGTGGTCAACTGGCAACTTTACCTAACTGTAGTAACTTTCGTGCAACAATAACTCAACATGGGCTTTAGTGAGCTACCTAGTATCAAGTGCAGCATTACTGCGGCATAAATCTATAAATTTTAACTATAGTCCAGCTTTTCCTTCTTTTTCTATTTAGTCTCCAGTAGTTTAATTTTAATTTTCAATTATTTTTTTTCTGACGGTTCGTTCCCCATTGATTGTATGGCATTACATCTCTATCTTAGATAAATAAAGTTACTGGAAAAAAAAAATCTGAAAATTTACATTAAAGTGTGATCAGTTTTGGTCTTAAAAATACAGTCCACATATAAATTAAGTGCCTCAAGTTTGTAGTTATTTACGCAAAAGACTCGGTTGGTTGTAAGGACTAACTATTTGATGGTCGCATATTAAGCCAATTTTTTCGGTCCACCCTCCGGTTTCCGATTGGAAAACGTACAAAGAGCATCATCATCTTTCCTTCTTCTATGCCAACATCCCACCGGGCATTTCTCTGTATTCTCTACGACGAGACCCAACCGCTACGACATCCATTGATCCAGTGAATCCAGGCTACAGGAATCGTGAATCAACAGATTTTTATTATTATTTATAACTAAGTTAACTTGTGTACTTGTAAAGTAATATTTCTGTCACTATCTGTTTACTGATTATTTCATCAAAACTACCTACCCGTTGGTGGTGTGTAGGAGAGAGGCACTTACTAGTTACCACAAACGTAGTCATTCATATGTCTAATTTATATAATCATCAATTCCAAAATTCTTATTGCCGCACTCAGAGACGACAATTAACTTTTAAGTTTGATTAAAGTTACTGCTGTCACTTTCTTTGCTATAGCAATAGAATAAGACGCAGCAACTTTAGTCAAACTTAATTAATTGACGTCTCTGAGTGCGGCAGTAAAAGGCTAAATTCGCCACAGTATTAAAGTTAAATATTAAAGTATGGCTTCTTTTCAGGATTAACCATTAAACATTATCCTAATTTTTTGGACCTTAATTGAAAATTAATTTTTGATTTTTTTTTAAGTTAATACATCTGTTCAACAGTGTGAATATTGTTATCAGTAAGTATTTTATATAGTATGATCTTGATGATATTAACGAAAAGTTTTTCTTAATATTTCTTCAAATGTAACTAACCCTACTTAATCGCGCTAAAATATTAATAAATAGTTAATTGAATTGGTACTTTTAATTTTTAGCGAAAAATCAATTCAATTTACTACACAAGTTATAGGTACTTGTTAAAAATGCCACAGTTTTTTGGAAGATAATGCTTAATAATTATGAGCGTACCTCGCATGCAATCCCGCAGTCTTTGAAAACCTTGTCACACTTCCTGACATAGTCCTCGCTCTGAAAAGCAAAACAGTAAAAATCAGCTGGCTACCTATAAGGCTTCATCAAACAAACAGCGCGTCAGTCACTCTGCAGGAAAACGTCGAGTCGCGCGCGATGTATTCTCTCGCAATCTCGATCCAAGTTAACACATTTTTGTAGCTTTTATGGCCCAAATTATATAGAACTCTCTTATAAAGTTCTCAAACATAATCTATAATTTTTTTACATCCAGGGTCACAAATACACTGTAAATTTGTAAACAAATCCAACGTGAAAATCACGGAGCGATCGCGCTAAGCGCGGCGTGACTGTGTATGATGCCCCGCATACTACTCCTTGTTATTTCCACGCTAGGAACGCGCAAGGCTACTGTCGCGCCGCGTCAAGCCGGCTGTTTGATGAAGCCTTTACGGTTCAAAACATACGCCTCTTGAAAGGTGGCACAGACGGATGGGCGGATCCTTTAGGTACGCTTGTATGTATTATAGTTTCTACTATAGAAAAAAAAGTAACATTGACAAAAATATCCTTACAGCTCTTTGAAGTTAGGACAGACTGACTGATGGACGGACAGCGTTGGCTTATTAATAGGGTTCTGTTTGGCCAATATGGACCTGCTTGAAACATATCTCCCTTTTTGTGTTAAGGTTTAAAAAAAATACTACCCGTAGGTACCTTATTGAGATGCATGCGAAAGACGATCATGTGGCCAAGGAAGAACTTGTGGTGGTTTTCAGCGCTGAAGCTGGCGGCGCGGTGCGCGGTGCGAGCTGCTCCTAACAGCTGCTCCTCGAACTTGGTTCGGCATTCGGATGGCTGTAATACGGTAAAAGGTAATCGTAAGTAATAATCCTTAAATCCTCTTTTAGTCACCTAAGTTACGATCTGGCCAGGACTTTGGGTGGTCGCGGGATCAGGAACAACGATAATTTACATTAAAATAATTAAATAATCAATGAATTGATATTACTTATCAATATTTGTGACACATTTTTGATTGAAAGGTGATTTCGGGCTATTTACTTATTATCTCGAATCCAAATCGGCCGCGGTGTGAAAACGCCCTTAACTGTGGCGGTGTTCAAAACCTGCCAAGTTCTAGTCTGCGAAAAGCTATCTGACTGTGCTTACCTCTGTTCCTTAGGCTGCCTGTTATTTGACCTGATTTTAAATGCTCATAATACAGTCTCTGATGCAGTTTCGAGAAAATGTTCCAATAAACATCAACTATGTGAAGTATTCGGATACAAAATATCAATAGCAATAGAACTGATGTTTAACTTATAGTTGGATGCTTTTTACAGGAACTACCTACATACACTCTGTGTCTCAAATCCAATAATGCTTTAGCTTAAAATAGTTACTTCTAGTCATCAATCATTGTATAAACCAAAGTTTGGCAAATTAAACGCCAAGGTTTACACTGCCCGAAATAGCCAGTATTCCCGTCACGGTAAACATTATATTATTATGCTGTGATGTTAAATAATTTGGGGCGCGCCATTCGGAAAGTCGTCAATATAGACGACCGGCGACAGATGACCTCATTGCGTCCGTGGAGCCACGAAGTGGGCTAGGCGGTTGGGTTGCTATAAATTGTGTTAGTTGTGTTACGGAGAGCATTGAGTTTGATAGCTTGCAACTTTAATAAACGCTGATAATTTAGTATTGTGTATCAAACCACTATTTTAAGCCTCTGAATTATCAAAGAAAGCTGTTGCCATCCAGAATATAAATCGCTAATTTTACCATTTGCACCCTAATTAATGTTATGTTTAGTACTTGATACTTTATTTTGATATTACGCCTAGGAAAAAAATAAAACTAAAAAAAAACACTGATTGGAAGTGGATTCACGCTTTCTGGTTTTAAGAGATACGTTGAAAAATGATAACCAAATATTCGAAAGACAACAATTTTAAAGGTAATTATTATTATTATACCTACAGAGTGTGTGTGAGTGTGTGTGTGGCTATTTTCAAACCTTTTTGGGATCGAAGCCCCCGGAGCTGTTTTTCAAAGCTTAGGGTTATCACACTGTCTGTCTGTTATTAGATAGCATTTTATTATTTTAATATATTCATTATCACAAAATAGTAAATTGAAGTGCATACTTAACAAATAAAGACATTATAAAATGAAGTTACTGGATCAAATACAAATAAATAAAGAAATTAATAAATACCAGGGGACAATCTCACACAAATTGACTGAGTCCCAAATTAAACTCTACCCAAGTAGCACAATATAAGAGCTTATACAATCATTATAACTCTAGTTTAATTTTAAGGGCTGTATAAGCTGTTATACAGCTTGTGTGCTACTTGGGTAAGCTTGTACTATGGGTACCTACTAGACAACGATAAACATACTTATATAGAAAAATACATACTTAAATACATTGAAAACATCCATAACTCAGGAACAAATACTCTCGCTCATCATACAAATATTTGCCCATATCGGGATTCGAAATAAAAAGTAAAAAAGTTCTAGTATTTTTTGTGTATCCCAATTATGGTTTTCCACCATCCCCGCTGGTTTTATGGCCACATGCGCGAGCGCCCGTCACTGTCAAGGTAATGTCTTACGACGTTCAGCATGACGCGCGTTGGCTCGCGACATGCTGTTCTACAAGCATTGTGCACGTTAGCTTGATAAACACCATGTGTATTCTATACCTAGAAGCATTATTTCCTAGAGTTATTCTGATTATGGATTTTTAAGCTCGAAGCTAGATACATATATTGTCAACCATTTCTTTGTTCATTTATCATCCTTTATCATCATTTATTTACACCCACTCATTTCATTTACTACGTATCTTTATTATCCGTGTATACCCTTGTTATTTATTTCAAATAATTTATCTAACATTTATTGTTTGGACCTTGTGTCCTCTAACAGCATCAAATAAAGTAGATGCGAGAAAAAAAAAAGATTTAGTTTTTAAAAATACGTTCTTTTTTGCTGTTATCGTGGTGATGTTTTCCAGCGATGTATTTGACCGTCTTCCATTACCTACCTACCTCATAGTAGATGGAATCAACAATAATTGACTAAAGTTCTAAATTTTTCGAACTTTTTGCTTAAATCCAATATGACAGTATTGACAGTCACCCAACAGCTGAGTGTGTTAATGGGGTACAAATTCAGAAATTTCCAAATGGCGAATATCCAAAAGGGTCAATCTATACAATATGATATGGGGGTTTATCTTGTAAAGATTGACCCTTTTGGATATTCGCCATATGGCAATCTCTGAATTTGTACCCCATTAACCCACTCAGCTGTTCTAATTTGCTGGTTTCCTACGGATATAATTCCTTTCCCGCGAAGGCGTCAGTTTTAACAGCACTGAAGGGTGTGCTTAAGAAAACCTTATTACTATAAGGCCTCATTATATGTGGTCATCTTTATCGCGGTGGACAAGTGTGGACAAAGCATCCGTCACTACCGCACTTACATAATGGTTAGAAAATGACAGATGTTTTATTCACTACTATCCCCATGATAAACACGAGCTTAACACCCGTTGGGGGCTCGAGATTGGTACCTTAACGGTCACGAATCGACATCCTAAGCTTCTAGGCCACCGATGCGATGCTCTTTATTAACCGTATGAAACGTATCTTTGATTAAATTGTACCTTAATAAAAATAAATAAATTGCATCTAGACAAAATGTGAGCGCTTGATATGACAAGCGATAACGTTCCACTTTATTATTATAATTTATGTAATTGTAAATAACAATTTTAATCAAATTAACGCATAATTTAAAGCCAGCGACGTAGCCTATGCACCTGCTAGAGAAATACCATGTTGTGCTGGCCTATGCATTATGTATTATAAACAGTTGTCACCAACGAGCTTTGAATACCAAGATGGTAAAATTATGTCAATGGAATTTGCGCTATCATTAATCCTAATTAACGTTTGGTGATGGTTGCCAAGCTTTACGGACATTTTTGTGAGTCAAAGTTTGTTGCTGTCAGTAAAGGCTGCGAAGATCCGTGAAAATGCAGGCTCGGCCATTTCCTTTTAAAATTATGAACTACGCAGATATTTTATATAGTTGCACAATATGACAAAGACCGCCATGTTGGAGATCGAAAGAGCGCAACGCTCTGTGTTGAAAGTGATGCTCAAAAAACCTTTTAGATACCCAACTGAAACTCTTTATGCGGAAACACGTGTTCTAACCGGACGTCAACTATTTTTACACAAAATTTCCTTACTTACTCATAAATGTTCTAAGTCCATGATCGGGTACGAAACACTACTAAAAAAACGCGTTTTCAAACTACCGGTCCCAAAGGTATGTTCCGCTTTTGGTAAACGTTTTGGGGATCACGTCAAAGCATCTACCTAAAATATGATTCACAAACATTGTAACCTGAAGGGCTGCACTTTAACTGAAGCAAAAAAACGAATATTTAAATTCCTTCTCTCCTTGAATTATGCTGAGACTGAAGCTATTTTAGATAAGTTAGTCTAAGTTTAATATAGGTATTTACGATTTAAATTTCTTACTTAGTCAAATGATGTACTAGACTAGAATGTAACTTAACTTCTGATGTTTAAATATTTTAACTGGTTCCCCGCGATACAGGCATAGCCTAGTGTGGGGACCCCTGGTAACTAATGTAACAGAATATGTTTGAATAAATTATTATGAATTATTATTATTATTAATGTCATATTTACAGTTTCAGAGAATGCTAAAATAAGTATTATCATTGTAATAAGTTTACTATATTTTTAAAGAATTAAAGAATGATTAACTATTGAGTTCCTTGCGGCGATTCTTCTCAGCAGTGGTAGATTTTGACGTGCGCCCGTGCGGCCTACTTACTGAATAAATATATTTTATCTTTTACGTAAAAGCCTATAAATTAAATAGAGTCGTAATTTAATTGTACATTTTGTGCATTTTTCTCTTGAGAGCATATGAACAAAGATGTATATTTCAGGTCTTCGTTAAAATTACAAGTTCTGACAGAAGACAAAGTCACTTAACCTTCAACATTGGGAAACCCATGAATTAAAAAAAGAAAATTCAATGATGATTCATTATTTTACCGCAAACATATTTGAAAACATACATTTCACTATTATCTAAAAGATGTAATAATAAGTAAACGAACTTACATTTATAGCTCGCACATAAAAGTTGAATACACAAACATTCAGAAAACACAAAATGATCTCATTGGCAGGTACCGAAAGCATTTAGTCTGATATACGTCACAGTCTAAAATATTTTCATACATTCAAATGCAATAACTGGCGGCCTTGCAGTTTATGCACTACTTTATGTTTTATGACAACTGCTGTTTGGGATACAATAAAGTCTGTCTGATCTTTCCGGGTCGTTTAGTCAATGAATGGTTCTAGTTTAATGGAGGCTGCGATATAGCATCACAGAAATAAGACAGTTAAAAGTCTGTATAGCAGTTAAAGTGATTTGATATGTAAATGAATAGCACCTAAGATTAGTATTCGCGTTGAAAAAAATATACGGAAATATCAAACAAAGTAAGCTTTAGTCGAAACTCAAAAGAAAGCTGGAGTTCAGTCCGGGTTAGATATGATAGTGCGCAGAAAAATAACTAAAGTAGTGACCTCTAACAGGGGCTCTATTCTAATTTTTTTAAATCTTGCTTTTATATTTTTTCATATAATAAACTAGGTGTATGCAATACACACAAACCAATACCGATATTGCATACCCTATCATAAACGTATTTTTGAAATTATAGTATATCTACTTATATCATAGTTATAATAGAGTCTAAAAACTAAATCATAGGTTTTCAAACGCGTGCCACCTGCTGCACTTTTCTTTGCTAAACTTATTCCACTCACGCGCAGGTATTTTCATCAACATGAATGACCTAAATGTCATAATATGTAGTTAGTAACTTAACATTTAACGTTCCGTATAAAACAGTAATCGCGAAGATAATCGCCGATTACACTGAACGCGCTGTATGCATTAGGTGACTTTGGATCATAAGGTCGATTTGTAAAATATATCTGCATTTTTGATTCCTATCTTGATCAGATAGCAATAAAAAGAGTATAACCTCGTAAAGAAGTTAATTACAACGTTACCTTTTAATTTTTGTTCGTGAGTGTAGTAGAAACCTGTAAGTAACAAGATAATCCATTTCTTTCTAGGTAGATTCTCATGATAATTATCTTAGAATTAAAAACTTTGTTAACACTTATGAAAGCGATCGGACAAAGTTTGTAGGAGCTGTATACGACGACGTGATCATTTTACTAAAATCTTCGTTTAAGTAAGTACATATTTACCTTTCTAGTTTGGTACTAGGTAAATTTGTATAAGATTGTATTTATTTACTTTATTTTTGGTTTACCCTTGTATCACACTACAAAACAAGGGAACACCCTTATTTTTATTTTTACTTCGCAATAAAAAAAAATACTAAAAAAAATATATGATTAGTACAACCACAGAGGGCTTATTCCCTAACGCACTCGCGATCGCGATCGCTTTCATTTTTGACAGTTGAAGGCAAGTCTGCGTACAAAATAAAAACAATTGTTCCACTTTCAAGTCGATCGCGATCGCGAGTACGTTAGGCAATAAGCCTGCTGAACCCGGAAGTGAAAATCAAAATGGCTTCAAATGACACCAAACACCGCATACACGACTTGTCACTTTTAACCAGTTTTAAACTACATATAAAGTAAAAAAAGGACAAAATGCATTAGTAACAGTTCCGGATTCGGTAACTCGACCGCTAGATCAAACGTTGCAACACGGAATGCATGTGATGCATCTCCATGCATGTATAATGCATGCCAGCTTGCGAAGATTATGGAGGAATGCTCACTGACCTGGTATTCGATACAGTAATTCTATATCTTGTAGAAGATTCTCGGGATACTAGGTAACATTTAGTACGCACTGTTGAGTGTTCGAATTTTGCAAACACAAACTATCACAAGCAACAATAACTAGGTCACATTGCATTTATATTATTTAAAAAGTGGTCCGTTATTTTTCTCGCCTTTGTATTGACGTTCCAACTGTATTAAGCTGCTGCTCCAATCTGGGTTTCATTACGTATTGCTAACAAATAAAAATATAAGCCCTAATCAAATACGAAGTATCACACACAGAGTCGAGTTAAAAAAATTAGTTAACCATACAAACAACGATGGCGAAAAATCTATGAAGAAAATTTATGAAATCTTAAGAAAAACTGATAGTCTGCGTTCTAATACGATAAAATGACTGACAGGCCAATATCGGCGTTGCCCTTAAGTCTTTTTGTGATAAACATAGAACCGTTTAAGTAGTTCGTGTTACTACAAAACTTGGCTTGTTGAACACAAGTTTACTAAGTATCAAGTCATAGAACTCACTGTCATCTAAATAGTACAAAGTGTCTAACATGTAAAGTGTTTTGTGAAACGGGAGAGTTTTAATACAAAATGCTTTCTGGAAACGGAATAGCATATTATTCTAAAGGAGCGTCCCCACTGAAAGCATTCGCGTGTAATGAGCATTCCGCGTCGAATATTCGAATGGTGTGGACGTTGAGCCGAGCGTACAAAGCTTACAAATTATTGAAATTATATTCTCGTTTACAAATGCTCGGCTAAGAATGCTCTCAGTGAGGACGCTCCTTTAGTAACTTTAAGTATTGTAGGTACATAACTTTTTCCTTATAACAAAGATAAAGCGATGTTTAGTTCCGATAGCAAAAACAAGGGCACCGGATGAGCCAATCAGTGATAAGAATAAAGATTAATCACCGTTGGGTAACAGTGTATTTATATCCCTTGTCTCAATCATGTCTTCTTCGAAATCCCCTCCCCTCATTACTGCACTAGCTTCTAATTTAAGCACTTCATTTGGCAACAGTAATTCAATAAACTATATCCATTCAAGCGGAGTCATATTGAAATGTCGTACCTTGATATCTAAATGATAACGAACTGTAGATATTGCATTCTACGTCTTTAAATGTTATTTAGTTTCAAGCAGTATCGTATGGTTCAGAAGTATAACAATGAGTAAAGGTGCTTTTCCACCGGCGAGGCGAGGCGAGGCGAGGCAAGACGAGAATTGAAATCGCGCCGACATGTATTTTCACCAAAATTTGCCGTCGCGAGCCCTCGCGAGCTCTTTGTGAGCCAGTGCGGGTTGGCGCGAGCCCGCGCGGGCACGCTCGATACTGCATGATCTAGACGGCAGTGTGTCCGGACAAGATCTAAAAAATATATTAAATGATATGCAATCCTCGATGCGCGAAACCGACTTGCACTTGACCGGTTTTTCTTGGTACATTTTCATTTCGTTAAAAATATTTATTGGTTAGAAAAACCCTCGGCCCGACATAAACTCGACCGGTTTTAATGTTGTAAGTATATTTTCCATGGAATCCGAAATGGCCGAAACTTGTCTGATTTTTTTAATCTTCAAAATCGTCGCCATTTCCCGCTACGTATCGCGCGAGCCCGCGCGGGGGTTTCCAGGTGCTTTTCCACCGGCGAGGCGGCGAGGCGGCGAGGCGGCGAGGCGGCGAGGCGGGAAATCGCGACGCTTTTGTTTTCGTTGCAGAGTTAATAAACACTCTATGTTTTAGTAATACGGTGCAATATTACAACAAAAAATATTTCAGTTCTCGTCTCGCCCTTCCAAACTATATCCTCCGCAGCCGAGCGGGAAATTTTATTATACATATTTAAATTCCCTCCTCGCTTCGCCGTTTAGTAGTAGCAAATGTTTACGATTTAACTAAAAATAACGACATCACTTTTTGTATTATATAATTGCAATCTTGCGACTACCTGTGATTAATTTATAATAATAATAAATACGGATTAATAAATTTAATTATTAACATTACATCGCTTGTTATAATGTAATATAGTTGTTTACGTGACGGCTGCGTAATGTCATGCATTACAACACGAGTGTGGTTTATGAAACGAGCCACAATAGTTTCATAATAGCATCACGCGAGTGTTGTAATGCCAATTACGCAGAGTCGCGTACTTTATATACTCGTACACTCATATTGTAAATCCTCTATGAGGAAATTAAATTGTATACATATACAGGGTGCTTCTTGGGGCTATAAATGTAACATTTAAAAATAACTTAAATTTTGATAATTAATGTTAAAGTCGAATTGTAAAATCAGTGTATTAAATCATGGCCATATAATCACTATCTCATGGTACGGGGTGACATTTCCTTGGTCATTACGTAAAGCTAGTTATAACCTACAGTTTCTGAACGCGTTGTTGAGGTTTTACGATATGGGTGTAGATAAACATACTTACATATGCACGTACTTAAGGAAATGTACAGACACACCTATATACGATGTCTTGACTCGACGAAACACATATAAACCAGATCAATCAGGTCACAATAGTGGTAATAATGCATAATAGAACAATTTTATTGCGTCAGATTACAGGCATAAAGCGCAGCCGCCAATCTGCGAGCATTAGTGCGCTCGCGTCGGATAGAATGCAATGCGGTAGATCATACGTTCGGTTGTACGGGAATCGCGTTATGATTATGACCTATTTGTAAATGGATTTTATTGTTGAATTGATCGATAAACCGATTTAATGCACTGGAATTGATTTATTTAGGATGCAAATGCCTTCTTCACGTAAGTCTCTAGTATTTATTTTTAAGATAATGTAATATAAACTCATCGATGCGTGAAAATGTCTGTTTTAATGCACTCACATGTTACCCAAAACTGAAGGTAAAGGTGGTCACAATGCAGATAAAAAGACTAAACCCGTATTCATAATCGTACAAATAATGTATTTAATTGTTAAAGTACCTATGCTGTGTCACTTTCTATCATATTCAAATGTCACAATGAAAGATAAGGCCGAAGCATAATTATTTTAAACACACTTTAATTATTAGCTTTATTAGCTTTGACTTGGCTGAATATATCATGGAAAGCAATGTATTTGTAACATCCTAATTTTCTTGTGAGTAAACAATTAATGAATTCATTCATTCATTCACTCATTCCTTATTGTGCTATTAAAATTCAAAGATATATTATTTATAATACTTACAGCGTTATCCATCTCCTCTTTCACAGTTCTTCTGATCTCCTCCATAACCTCCCGGATCTCGGTTATAAACCCCTTCAGCTCGCCACCAGATCTGGCCGTGTACTCCGTGTACAGGAGAAGGGCATCGTCCTTGGCTGACTGCAATTCGACGACGAGCTCGGGGGTGTAACGCTTTTCGACATCGTCGACGTCGTTGAGAGTAGGGTCGTCGTCGCGGACGTAGACGTACGTTGACGTCGGCTGGAAGATAATTTTAGTTTTAGACGTTTGGGTACCGGATTTAATTATTGGACGGTTATAGAACTTTGTTAAAAAAATGTATTATTGTTTTAACTTGAACTTAGGTGGTTATGAAGTTAAACAGACTTCTAACTAAGGTGGCGCAAAGAAATGCGAGAAGTCATATGTGGAATATTTTAGGTGCATATACCTTACGTTTATCAGTTTGTCTATAAGGGACTTAAGAATTAAATATGGAGACACTAATTCAGAATTTCCATTTGACTTGTTTGAAAAATTTAATAACAGAATTAAATTTGTTATTGGAATAAGCAGAAAAAATTCGAGAGTCTTCATAAAATAATTCAAAATGTGTCATTGAGTCCTCGTTGCCTTAGTAGTATTACACTGACTGCGACTTTTCTTATAAAATCGAATTACACAATTAAATTGCCACTAAATAATGTGCACTGCGAATTTAAGTAAGTACGTAATGAACTGCTACTTAGGTACTAATAATTTAACACGAAAACGCGTTACTAATTTTTAATTTTCATAAAGAATGCAAAGGTCATCTAACCTAACCCATAAGCTTTTAGACTGTTACACCATCTAATTATAGTACTTATTGCATTGAAATTCGCATAAACAATTTTTGCAAACTTTTTAATTTTCATAGTAGCTGTAAACGCTATTTTAAGAACTAGTGACGTGCCAAATTCCTTAGTAACTAGAGTTTTTATTGATCAAGGTTTATGAAAGCTAGTGCTAGGTTTTAATTGCTCATACAAATAACATGTCGCGGCCGATTCTATAACGATGTTACCTACTTAATTTTGGAGGCTTACTGCCGCTTTCAGAGACGTCAAATAATTTTTAAGCTTGATTAAAGTTTGCATCTTATTCTATTGCTATAGCAAAGAAAGTGACAGCAGCAACTTTAATCAAACTTAAAAGTTAATTGACGTCTCTAAGTGCGGCCGTTAGTGTCAGATATTCAACAAAATGTAACACGAATATAAGATAATATAATACTACGGTTTTCAAATATTATGAAGTTTCATTAATATTTATGCAAATTTTGTATGATGTGTAGTTTAGCGTTAAATGTAATTTCTTTGTAAATGAAAAATATTCAAATAATATACATGTACTATTTGAGTAATATTATATTATCTTTTTCAGTTTATTTATTACCTACTGGAAGAGAAGAAGGGTAAGGTATTAATTTGTGCATCAGAATTTTTTTTAATCTAAATACAACGTTCTGGAATTACCTTTTAGTGTAGTAACATGATAACAAATGATATTTACTAGTCTTGCAATACTCGTACTTAGCAAAAATATTTCGCTCACCTACAAATATACAACATCCTGTTCCTATTAAGCGGCAGTAAAACAACAATAACAGATAAAACACAATGTCACAAGAGTGATAAATTATATAAGTCACTCGAATATGTTTTATGCGTTTTCTGCATCGACGCGCTGATTTTGAAGTAGCCTTGCAACACTGGAGGCCGCCCGTAAACCGTCGGAAATTATTTTCGCGACGTCACAAAGGAAACATAAAAACGTATGTGCTTCCTTTATGTAGTTAGTCAAGCTTCTAGTTTACGCAAAGTTCAGAAAATGTAGAGTATTTTATTTTATTTTATATTTTATTTTAAAAGATTCTAGGGCTTTTTATACAGTTTATCTTTGACCATGAGAATAAATGATTTCATAACATTTATAGGTATAATTTAAAACTTTATACAGAACATATCTATTTTATAGCTGCAACCACTTCGATATTAGAAAAAGTAAATCTAGTCATTATTTTAATTTATTTTAAGTTTTTCATTTTCAAGTATATGTAGCTTCGGGAACTTAGTTTAAAATCCATTACTAAAGTACCACTCAAACAAACAGACATAAGAAAACAAACTAATGGTAATAAGATATTTTTAACTTTATATAATGTATTAAGTATATTGCAAAGTTAAACTTTCGCACATCAGCATCGTAAAGATAATGATTGTTTGAATATTTTTGGGAATGTTATTGAGTAACACATTGATATATTATTGTACTCAAGTTGCCTCAGTATTTCTCAAGTCTAACCAGCTTTTGCGAATCTCAATGTACGAGTACAACCTCAGAGTATTCACCAAGGGAATTTTGCTGACCACTTGGTTAATGAGTCGAACTAAACTAAACAAAGATTAACGGACGGAAATAGATCAAATTGCAAACCGTATGTTTTATAGTTATGGAACTAATATGGTTGCTCTATTGTTCGCTCTATAATGCTGATTGTGTTGTGAATCACCTACGTTGTTCAGGTGTGAGTGTACATCTATCCTAACGATATTAAGAACTAGATTTTGACCGCGACGTCGTTCGTGTCGACTTGTTTATCGTTTTCTCTTTCGAAATTATACAATTTTCCTGGATAAAAAGTATCCGATGTTGTTCCTGGGACTTTACCAATTCCCATACCAAATTTTAGCGTTATCGCTTTACCAGTTTGGCTGTGAAGACGTAACATACTAAAATACGTTTATTGTTGCGGGCCCCTTTAATTTGTAATTTAATTTCCTTTCATTTCCTTTATTGTTATAGCGGCAATAGAAATACACTTTGAAAAAATTTTCAACTGTATACCTATTACGGTTCATGAAATACACAGACAAACATAGACGGACGGACGGACGGATGGACGAACGGACAGACGGATGGACGGATGGACGGATGGACGGATGGACGGACGGACGGACAGCGGAGGCTTAGTAATAGGGTTCCTTTGAGACCCTTTGGGTACGGAACCCTAAAATCACTATTTACATAAGAACTGTGTCAACCTGCATTCTTGCAAGTTAGTTGTCATTTAGTTTACAGGCTGACCCTAAAATACAAGAAAGGTTTTGACTTTCAAAGGTAACTTTCGAATAACTGAATCCTGTGCTAATCTGTTACTTTTCGCAAGGTTAAGTACCGTTTGTCGGTGGGATGAAAGAGCCACATTCTTTCCCACGTTACTAGTTACGTGGAATTCCTAGGACGATATATCGGCTGCGTTACTGCTGGTTAACGCAGCTATTAACTATGTACATCTGTAAACATTGACTCAACTGAAACATAATGACGCGCAGTTTTTGGACCACCCATTTGATTGGAGTCGTCTGGTAATGTTTCGAGAAAACTTGACTTACGGTTTGGATATTAGGCATTGAAATTACCTGCATGATATTAAATTAATTTGACGGTTATTAAAGGCAGTTGACTAGCTTAGCTTGGCACCAAAATGATTATATTGAAATCTGCGAGTGAATCTGTGACATAAGTGTTTATGATATTCTCTAATTATGTTTAGTCGTTTTCTTTAAGTTAAACCTTCACTTGGTTCAGTTAGGCCAATTGGTTGACTGGTAGGGAATGCCTTAAAGCGCAAAGTACGCAATTCGTAAATTTTCCCTTGCGCAATATAATTTCAACAAATGCGTCAATATTATATTTGCGTAAAAGATATATTACTCACCTGCTTTTGTTTTGACTATGAAACAGCCTTAGACTGTGACTAATCGGCAAAGAATGCCTTAGCCAATTTCAATGAGATGCACTCTACATATTTACCACGTTACTTCACCATCAAATAGGATAAGCAAGCACCTTATTTCTAACCCATTAAACGTTAATTTCGCATGAATTCAGCTTTAGAATTGTTTGCCAAATTAATGTGTTTGTTATTTTCATTATGACGTCACAGAATGCAGCGTGACGCTCGAATTACAAGACCTTGAGATGCCAGTTGTTAGCAAGGATGTTATTCTCCTAACCACTCGATTGGTGATTAGTTCGACCGCCAATCATAAGTTGACCTATTCGCTCGTAGGCCTTACGGCGCGTGGCCACGATTTTGCACGGTGTGGCGACTGCGGCATTCCGACTAAGAGCAAAGGAAACACGAAACAAATGCAATGAAAACATTGCTACGACCACATTATCGATATTCGACAAATATTCGTGTTGAAGTCTCTTTCTTTCTTTATGTTGAAGTAAGAGACGCCAACACGAACCTTCGCTGAATCCCAATAATGCGGCCGTACCATTACAGGTCAAATTAGGCTCGTCGACGAATTAGTCAGCGGGGTGTTACGAGAATAACCCCCATGCAATAAAACTGCAGTAAGATGATAATGATATTTGTTGTGATAATGGTGCAAGGAATTTATTGTGAGGCTGATAAGTTTGATTACATTCTTCGTGATTAATGTACAGTCAAGGGTAAAAATAAATATCTGTATTAACTAGATTAAGTTATCACTTTCCGCTGATATGAAAATTAATAAACTTATGACAATGTTTACGTTGACATCGCTGACCCGGGAAAACGAAACCGGCTACAGCGGCGCCGGCGCCTATGATACGTACGTTATTCATATTTCTATTAGGTATCCCGTTTAAATAAAATTATTTAGTATGTAATACCTATTCTGAGTAAAAATTAAAAATTTATTAGCTTATCAAGGCCATGGTCGAAATCTACGTGCAGATCTTTTTTAGGGTTCCTTACCCAAAGGGTGTCAACGGGACCCTATTACTATATAAGCCTACCCTGTCCATCCGTCCGTCCGTACGTCCTCTGTCCTAACTTAAAAGAGCTGTATCTTTTGAATGTGTGTTATTACCTAAGATTTCTTAAAAAATAGAAAATAAATAGGAAAGTTAAATAATAAAGGGGGTCCCCATAAAAGTAAAGTTTTTTCACCGTATTTTTATTTTTGTTGTATCGTAAAAATGGTAAACACATACAAGGGTCAGATTTGGTACGATTATAGAGTAACAAAAAATACAAAAAATCAGCCAAATATGTACGAAACCCTCAGTGCGCGAGTCCGACTCGCACTAAACCGGTTTTTTTAAATAAACGTGTTCGCAAACTTTTGCAGTTGATCACTTTCCATTAGGTGACCCGCTGGCCACTTTTTGAAGTACCAATTAATTAAAAAAAAACCTCAAAATAGCAATAGTAACATAGTACAGTCAACATCAAAAGTAGTTTTGTACCTTGTCGCTATACAGCCACGATAGCAATGTCAAGCAAGATTGTCAAATACGAGTATGTTAATGCGATAACGTACAAAAGTGAGTATCTACTTTTGACGTTGACTGTACCTACAAAATAACTCGTAGGGTTAAAGTGAAATTGGTTCGTTAAATTCATTGCTAATGCCAAGTATAAAATACTCATTAAAAGTGTAGGTTATTTATTACACTAACCATTATTTTTGATCTTATAAAAAATTACACCGCCAAAAAGATGGTGGGCAAGGGATGACATTGGCGGTGATGATTGAATGAGTGTAGATCAATGCCAAAAGGGTGTCGAATGCACACATGTGGCGGATAAAACAAACAAAGCAGGTGATAAGCGCCATTCGCTGCAACAGCTGACTAATTGCACTGATAACGTGTGTCTAATCTAGCATTTAATTTATGTACTAATATCAGAATAACTCTTGATTATGCTGCCTTTTTGTAAACCAAGAAAATTGACTAAAAGGACTTCATTTTTTATATTTTATACACTCTTTATCATATGAACTAATTTCGAACATTCGTTTACTAGATTTCAGCCTAGGCAACACATCCGCTTTTTTCGTTATTAACATAAGATGCTATATTTTTTATTTCAAATCGATCTAATTCATAAAATGAATATCTTCATTTAAAATTAAGTTATTCATGAACAACTAGAACAAAATTCACGTTTTGAACTTATAAGAACCTTTCTAAACTTAAAAAAAAAAACACTGAAATAAACAAATGACAAACCTGCGCGCTAGTTCGTAAAATCGCGAGCGCGACGAGCGCGAGAGCGGCGCGCGCGGCCATACTGCACCGACTGCGCCGGAGTGCGTTGCCAGCGGGCGTTGTTGATGTTTAGATGGCCAGGGGTGAGCCAAATATTGATTATTGTTTTCTTCCTAGGGAAATCTGAATGCTCAACCGAACACAATATTGTATTGTGAAAAAAATATATTCGTATTTGGAAAGCACATCACACATCAGCTGAAAGTAGACGTCTACTGCTGAAGGCTTCCTCCACGTATTGAAGCCAAAATCGCCTACTTATTTTCTGTTTAAGCAAGTTTTCTGCAATTTTTAATGAAAAACCGTATCTCATA
This sequence comes from Tortrix viridana, assembly GCA_963241965.1. Taxonomy (NCBI): domain Eukaryota; kingdom Metazoa; phylum Arthropoda; class Insecta; order Lepidoptera; family Tortricidae; genus Tortrix; species Tortrix viridana. The sequence goes on from OY725181.1 coordinate 8,631,918, forward strand.
TATGTTTAAACCAAGTTACCTACGTTTTTAATAAAATCTACGTATCCTCTTTTAGGGTATATTTGAAATGGTGTTCTTTTCAGAATGGCTTCGTACCAACTGCTTCAACTAAGCCGGATATCGAGAGTGCAGCTTAAATACTACAACATATAGGTACATTATTTAATATTTAGTAATGTTTCACCACTTTAATCAGGTAAATTAATGTCTCCTCTTTCTAAACAGAGGTTTTAGTTTATTCAATATTAGGTATCCAAACAACAGTATACTGCTCGTCTGATGATATAGTACAAGATCCTATTCTGCCGTTCAAAAGAAAAAGGCAGTGTAAGTGTATGTAGTCCATATGCGCATACTATCTTTTTGCTTTGGTCGAAAGTATGCATTTATTACCTTAAGTAAATTATAATTATGGCAGGAGTGTCTTGGTGCGGTCTCGACATCTATTAAGGTAAGAAACTCCATTGAGAAGAGCTGGCCAAAATCACCATTCATGTTAATGCTATAAAGATGGGTTTAGACAAGCGGTATTAAAAATTTGTACGACTGGCAACTCATCAGCATTCTCATTCACATATAAACCGTATTGTATCCAAATGGAGCCAGCCACTTATACTATAAGGTGGAAACACAGGCACTAAAATACAAGGTTAGAAGAAGTTAGTTGGTTTTAACATTGGAAGTTTTTTTTTTCCTATGTGCTTGGGGTGAGGTAACTTTTCATACAATCGTTCATTGTTTACGGAAGACAACAGTAAAATATTAGTTGTTTCTTCAAGGTTGTCACTATGCACCACAATATGTCTATGTGTTGTACATAGATTTCAATGATATTCAAGTGTAAATCAATCAAGTTGATTCCTTGCCTATTATTAAACCTGAACTCAACCTCTCTTATGTCTCTTTAACTTATAATTATCATTGATAAACTTCACGTTTTACGATATTATTAAGAGTAAAAGAGAACGCGTTTACCATAAATCAGTGAAAAACAAAGACGCATAATTCTCAAAAATTACTTATTATACTAGAGACGCACTGTTCTAAAAAGTTCTCAAGGAATTCCCTTTCTAAGGTATCTTCGCTGTGTGGTCACTCTAAAGAAAACGCCTTCCTCTTGTCTTTCCTTTCCTGACCTAAAGTCTTCATTATCATCGTCGAATCGTCAAAAATACTCCATTTCCCAGAGGCGCCATCTAGTGAAAAAAGTGGTACGAAGCTTTAAAAACCCGATGCATATTTTGTTATTGTAGTCTGTATATGTTAAAAACCACTTATATATATTTAAATTCACCATTTTTAGGGTTCCGTTCCCGATGGGCGCTCTACGGGATCTTATTAATATGCCTACGCTATCCGTCCGTCCATCATTCTGTCTGTCTGTCTGTCTGTCCTAACTATAAAGAGCTATATCTTTTGAACCGTAATAGATAGCGAGTTGATTTATTTTCAAAATATCTGTTATTACGGCAAATTGTCTAACGAATACAAAAAAAAAAAGTGAAATAATAAAGGGGGTCCTCATACAAGAAACGTTTTTTTTTCAACGTACTTACTCGTATTTTTATTTTTGTTGTAGCGTAAAAACGGTAAAACATACAAGCTTCTGTATGATTTGATTATAGAACAAATCCTATAATGCGCGAGTCCAGCTCGCACTTGCCCGGTTTTTTTATCAAATTACCTAGTGACACTAGCAACACTAAGTCGAATCTAATGACGCCTCGTTTGTCGAAATCGGTTCAACCTCTACCAGGGAACAAAGAACATACATAAACAAATACTTACATATCTATATACATACATACATGCTGGTCAAAAACATTACCCTCCTTCTTCGGCAGTCGGACAAAAACTAGTTGCAACCTTAGTCCAATCATACTCGTAATAATTATGTCGATGTAAAAATAACGATGCGAAAATGAACCTATGCTGCTGACGCTCCGCAACAGGAACACCCTCTCGATTGAAGTATGACTGATGACGCATGCGCCGTACATGACGCGTGTAAGTAAATCGTCTATGACCAAATGATCCAACTATTTGTTTTCAATATTTGAACTCGATTATCCGTGGGTTTAACGCGATGTTTAGAATTCCCTTCTATCCCGTTCCGGTGCAATAGTCAGTGTAAATAGAGTAACATGTACGGTAAGTATCAGTGTATTTCCAAAGAAATCGCACTTTAAAATTGTTTCGATGATAATCAATTATTTTTTGAATTTTTTCTTCGTCTTGTCAACCCTTAAACTAAGCACTAGGCTAGAACTATGGGTAAGGTACTATAGAACGGTGTCAAAGTGATGCTATAAATCAAATCGCTAAGTGTCAAACAAAATTATTTTATAATATAATGTCATTGTGACACGTTGTGTCAGTTGTGTCATGGTGGGTCCAGGGTTCCTTTTACCGATATTGTACAAAACAACGATAAACATAGGTACTATCATAATAAAAAAAACTCTTAGATACATAAAAAAATCCAAAACTTAGAACAAAAAGTCGTTTTCATAACACAAGTCGTCACATCCATGATAATTTGCAAATCGGCACTTCGATTTCAAAAACAAAATGACGGAAACTCTAGTTGGAAAAGTAGCGAATTTGCTATTCTACGTAATTTTGAATCTAAATGCAAATTCGCAACATTGCCGTTGATGGAACAAAATATTTGTTCTTACCGGGAAATCTAACCCGGGACCGCTAGCTTAGTAGGCGGGTCACTACCACCTGGTAGGCTAGGGTTAAAGGGATAGAGCATGAGAAGTTATGAATTTAGTTATGTTTACATAATGTTGGTTTTGTAAATCCGATATCGGACGCTAAAATATTTGTGAATAGACTTCCGGAATCTACTCAAGGATAAATGTGTGACTTAGTATTTACCTAATACATAAATAGGGAAATTTACGGTTTAAATTATTACTAGGGATTCGCCCTCGCTTCGCTCCGGGCACCATTATATACATAAACCTTCTACCGCGAGAAATTATTTAACTGACGGTGGAAACCGCATCGAAATCCGTTGCGTGCGTTAGGAGGAGTTAGCGGATAAACAGACAGACAGACAGACAGACAGACAGACAGACAGACAGACAGACAGACAGACAGACAGACAGACAGACAGACGCGGAAAGCGACTTTATTTTATACTATGTAAGGATTTTACTGTTTGCTATGTTCATAATACGAAACTAAGCCATGTACGCGTTATTCAGACAAATTACTCAAAGCCCTCTAACTTAAACAGTTAAGTGCAAACCATACATGCAATTCTCAATCTTATAAATGTGAAATAGAATTTTAAATCTAACCGTCACCTATGATGGCACCAGCTAACATTAAGCTGTGTTTAGCGAAGTGCGTATTTAAAAGTTTTAATGATATATTTAAATTTAATACAAAAACATCCACAACACAGGCTTCGTCAGGTACATAAATACTTAGTGATACAATCTTAATGTTATATTCGTGTCCTTTTTGCCTGAATTTACCGAATATATACAATATTGATATAGGATTTTAAGAGTTTGGTATCAAATTACTAAACTAACGAAGTATGACGTAGGTACTTTAAACATTCGTTTTTGAATGTTTCACATTTTTATGCCCCCGAGTTTCAAATACTCCGATAGGTATTTTCTTGTAAGAATACAAAATAAACTATAATTATCTGAAGTACTTGTGAGAATGCTAAAAGCTTATATAATGAGCTTCGTCTAGACTTCAAGGTCAATTTGAGTCTAGTTTTAATAAAAAACTAGCCAAGTGCATGTGATGAAATGCACAATGTAGAGTTCCGTAACAATTTATGGTCAGCTTTAGATCTCGTTCCTCAACTTTCGTAGGATTTCAGTACCTACGCTTTAGTGACTAATGACAAATGTGGAAAACCAAACTATTTTTACCCGACAACGGCGAAGCAAAAAGGAGGGTTATGGTTTTAGCAGTCGTAAGTTTTTTATTTATGTTAGTATATTCATGTTCCGCCGTAGTTCCTATAACTATCCATGAGGTGTCGTTGGCTTCGTCTCGTTCTTTCGTACAAATTTGTATCTTAGACGAAACTCCTGTAGCAAGTGCAACCATATTACTAAGGTTATTGAATTTGAGCGGTATCTCAAATTCGTATTGGCGTATGAGGGCGGTGTATACTGGGTGTTCTTTTATTCGTCGAAAAAAATTTGGGGGTTGAATCAGTAAGTCATACTGATCAACTTTCACTATGGGACCAACCCCGAAATCGCGAAAAAAAAAATTGACCACCCATACATTTTGGCTAGTCAGCTGACGATGTTTTGTATGGAAGGGTCAAATTTTATTCGTGATTTCGGGGTTGGTCCCATAGTAAAAGTTGGTCAGTATGACTTACTGATTTAACCCCCAAAATTTTTTCGACGAATAAAAAAAGACCCCGTATAATGTATGACTAATTTACGTGACGTAATGGAAACAATTACCGTTGTTAATTTTTGTCCTTAACTATGCGTACTATTTTTTAAAAATGCCCTGACACACCGTAAAAACAGTGACGTGACTTATGTACGTCACATTTTTAACGCATCAGCTGTGGACGAAATATGTTAAAAACGTGACGCGCCAAACCAAACGCGTTGTCGAGCAAACGTAGAATCATATTTGTTTTTTTACGATTCTGACATATTTATATGTAAAAAAAGACCTGATGAAAGCGGAATCGGACGGATGTGATCTCAGTCAAATAATTCCAACTGGTTAGAATTTTTTTTTAAATCACAATAATTTTCGCAAGGTTAATCTAAAAGTATTTAAATAATATTTATGCGGACAAAGCGAAGTTACGCAGAGGAGTAGAAGTATCCCATAATATCATCCCTATATAACTTTAGCTTTGTAACTCGTACCGCCTGTTTCACAATCGCCAAATAAAGCATATCTGTCAAATAAATTTAGCCCTTTCCCTTTCTTACACTTGATATTAGACAAGGAGAAGGCTATCTTCAACTTACAGATGAATTTACTTGTCGATCGTGAAACAAGCCCTTAGTCTTGAAAAAGAGTGGCTATTATGACATAAGGATGCAATGACAGACAAACGGATTTTAAAACGTGACTATGAATCCATAAAAAAATATCAAGTAAACAATTATGTATAAATTACCTAATCGATAAAATATGTAATACATTGTAGACTTGTTTGTTAAACCACTTTGGGCGTGCCGGTATGTAGCATTCTCTTCACATTTGTCAAAACTTTGGCAGCGATCTGATGGCATAGTCACGACCGATCTAGGCTGGAGAACGACTCAAAATAAACAAATACCTTATGGAATATTTGCATTATTTTATTACCCATTTTTTATTTGCATTATATAAGCATAACCCTAAACGAATTACTGTGGATTGAGATGGCAAAAAAAAAATAGGTTATCGAAGATAGAGAAGCAACACGTATATTCCAAAAACTTGGTTCATCGATGACCAGATATTTATTGATTTGGTCAGGTTATCGATAATGTGAAATGAGGTCACATAGGAATACAAAAGATGCTCGGTTTGAAGTTAGACAATTTCACACACATACAGCTAAATTATACAGCTATAGATTAAAATACTTAAAGTGGTGGATGTGGTTTTTGCGTCTTGTGCAAAAAACCAAGATTATACAATAATGTTAAACAAAATAACAGCGCATACGTCACGTTACACTTGTAAGATTGCATGTCAGTTATAATATAATTTATTTCTACAAAAATGTAATCGTCGAAGCAATATTGTTACAGATTTCTGACGGAGTCCTGCAGGGCTTAAATTTTTGGGTGGTTTGCCTTTTAGGAATGAGACGTTTACCTCACGAACCCAGCCTACTAGTTTGATAGTGTCTCGTTGAAATTGTGCCCATATGAAACAAAATTCCTCCTAGTCATATTTCAGCGTCCTGATAATAACAATATGTATAATACTTAAACCCAACACCGTGACTTGGTAAACGGTTAGTAAACATCTAAATGCAGCGATGACCAGCTGAAACATTATTTATCTCCGCCATTATCTTAACAAGGTCTAGCCATTGTCTGCACAGCATGTATCTAGAATTAATAGGAGATGAGATTTATCGAAGAATCAATCATAATCGATAATTTTATTGATTTCATAAACTATATGGAACCTTGACAGTATAATTACGCAGAACTTGTTTAATTTTTATTAAATTATTCAAAACTTACATAAGTTGTCATTTTTCTACTAAGTAGGTACCTACAAGGTAATAGGTATATACAAGTAAAATTCAATGATCAAGAGTTACAAAAAAAGAGCTCATGTCAAATGATAACCATAATATGTGGGAATCTTATTTTTACACTAATAGAATTGTACGCTCTCCAAAGCTAACATAGTGGGGTTACAGAAATCTTCGAACAGAATGTATGTATGTATGACGGGACAGCATCCCTTATTTATAGTTGCATCCCTTATGCTCCTCCTTCCTTTTGTAAGAGATAGATTAATGTTTTCTCTCTATTGGAAAGAATCTCCGTGGAAGTAGACAAGTGTTGGGAATAGTCTTCAACAGGTAAGCTTCTCATCTATATCGTGTTTGTTTGTTTTTTCCGCCTTCGCGTTCTAACGCTTGAACCCATCGACGTGAAATTTGGTACAAAGCCAAATATAGTTGATAACCCGAAGACGGACATAGGATATTTTGTATTTTGGAAAATTTAACAATAAACAAAACTACTTTTATGCGGACGGAGTCGCGGGCAAAAGGTAGTTAAATAATAAATAACTTTGGAACAATACTTCATCGAAACTAGCACACGCAATACTTAAATTAACTGCAGACACTGAGCCCACTTCAGACTCAATTAAATAGATAACTTCAAGCACGCCCTTAACAATCCTATTCAAACAGTGCATTCAAATTATTATTCACTCACCTGCGATCTATTTATTGATATCGCTTAAGATACGACAAAAACATGGCAATGATCTCACTTTTCCTGTGTCAAACACTATTTGTCATTTCAGTTCCCTTTAATGGAAATGATGACTTTTAGTGGTGTTATTTATATTGGTTAGTGGCGTCTATTGGTCAGCAAGTTCGATCGTTCGAAATGCGAAAATAACACTGTTGTCATGGAACTATTATACATCTGGAATGCACAATGCTGTTAAAAAACCGGTTCGGGTGTGATATCAACTAGGGACCCTATGTGTCTCACTCTGCTAGGGTGACCAATCGTTTGGCAAACCACTTTTAGGATTTGTAATTTAAGCCGAACTCCATCGCCCCATCAACTAAAATGATATGCCAAACTGGATTTGGTCTGAGACAAAACAACACCACAGAGCAGAGGGATCAATAAACGTCATCTCTCAACGATAAGAGTCGTGTTGAAACATCGGACCCAATACATATTATTACAGTTGCTTATTTATATAACGTTGAAATAAAATGACACCATTTAGATGGACCAAATGTTATTTACACCTGATTACAATAATGCACAAAAAGTAAACGTAGACCTAGTTGATTGAATAGATGGAACTGTGTGTGTCTGAAAAGTACTCATGTGTACCCTGAGCTCATCCGATAATAGATGCCTGATACAACGACAGGAGTAGAAAACCGAAGGCGTAGATCACCAGCACGATGTCCATTGCCATCGCAAAGCAGTCGCGCGTCATCTGTGGTTACATTAAGTCTTATTAATACGACATGCTTAAAAATACTGTGAAAAAGAAAATTAGACCAATTCGTAGAGATTTTTAGAGAATTTAAGGCCTTTGTCCAGAAGTGAACGTCTTTTGATTAAAATGATGATGATTAATTATAATTTACTTTCTAATCTTGCTAAGAGTCTGCGTAAGGATCAATTATTTTTCTACTTAGGCATCAGTTTTTACAATAACTAAAGTATATGTGTTTCGACAGTTTACTGCTGCTGGAAAAAGGGTAGGTATCCCTAGCTCTAATAACACGAGGAGGCCAGTTTCCAGTTTACGTATCGCATCGCTTTTTCTCATCTTTCCTCAAAAAACAGCTTTCAAATTATGCTACTACAAACACTGCTATGTATGTATGAATAAGTACTAGCTAATGCTTTATACCGTGCTGTGATCAAATAAAGTCAGTTAAAGGTATATGCTTTATTTACGATTGCTCTGTCAGGACCCATCTTTTGGACCAGTGCGAAGGGCTTAGACAAAATACCCAAACGTCTGTCAACTTAGAAATAGAGTGAAAGCTACCTGTTGCTGCGCTATCCGAGAAACATTTGCGCGTGCGCGTCCGACTACGGTGGCAATGTTTGTCAGAAACAGCTCCGCTGAACTGAGGACTTGGCTGTAAATTTTATTAATAAATTAACTTTACATTTTCGGACAAAGGAAACAAGAAAGAGGGTGATGTCTACTTTTTTCTACATACTAGGTATTAAAGTCCCCCGCAGCGTCTCACCAAACTCGTAAATTACTTACTAGAATTGTTTGACGCCGTTATTAGTTTACGGATTTATACCAGCGACGACTGCTGCAGCCTATCCTAGTACAATTAATAACAGACTAGCGACCCGCGGCTTCGCACGGGTAGCAGAGCATATACGCACCTAAATCTTAATGAATTATACACCTAAACCTTTCTCATGAACCACGCCGTCTATTGCTGGAAGCCGCATGACAACTCCGTTCAGAATTTTTTGAGTTTATCGCATTCAGACAGACGCGGCAGGGGACTTTGTTTTATAATAATATGTAGTGATAGTGATTCAGGAAGGTGAACTAAGACAGGTGTCAATAAGATTGACTTTGTATCCCAAAGCAAAGGTTGTGGCAGTAGCTTTACGGCAGTGAATATTGTGACGGTAGCTTTATGGAAAGCGTTGGTCTCCTGCTTGTGATAATCTCATCATCCTCCAAGGTCAAAGTTACATTATTTATTTAGGTATTCAAATTAAATTGGTCTTTGCTAGGCTTCCTTACCCCTAATGCCTGGGCCACACCGGATGCGTTGCGTAGACGTGCACGTGCGCGTTCGCGTTCCACTGCGTTGTATAGTATGAATCCTCACATGAGGACGCAGCTATACAACGCAATGGAACGCGAACGCGCACGTGCACGTCTACGCAACGCATCCGGTGTGGCCCAGGCTTAAACCGTCACTGCACCTTTCCTTGTTTTTATTGGTGTATGTGTGTTTTAATGAAATATAAATTAATAGGTTAAGAGAGGATAGACCTGCATTACCGAAATAAGATTTGACTCTTAAGAATAAAAAACCAACATTGACGTCAGCGCCATCTAATGACTGTACCACGAAGCGTTTGCGCGTTTTGTTTTCAGCTTGCGCGCATATTTAGAGTTATTCACTCGTCGTTAGCTGACATCAAGTTGTTACAAATCTACGATAGATGGCGACAAAGATTACGTTTTGACATGTTTTGTCGTCGATCAAAATACTGAGAACAACGATGTAATCGTGTACACTTCGTATGTCTAATTTGCTGTTTTTACCTGACTAAGCGAATCCAAAAGAAGGGTAATGATGATTTTAGCAGAGGACCTATGTAGTAATTATGTATAAGTAATATATATCGAGGGTTCACGGGCTATTCGTATTAAGCGACATTTTTGGAACTTTACTGTACGTAACAGGAGAGCATTTCAAAGTTTCAATTTCCGGAAAAAAATCATAATAAAAACAAAAGTGGCCTATGTTCCTTTAAAAAATCCGCGCAATTTAGTCTAGTTTTGATTTTTTTGAAGTGTTTTTACCAGAAATAAAGGTCGTTTGATACAAAATGACCTCGAAACACTTTTATTTACAAACAGGCTAAATGATTCAAACGCACTAAACTGAAAATTTTAAGTTCAGAAAAAAAGATTTAAGCGACACTCAGGTGTTGTTTTAGTGTTAAGGCTAAATGTATTGACATCCATCGCGATACCTATTAAAATAGGATCAGGCTAATCAGCTTAAGTACCCGAAAAATCATTAATTAGATGCAGATCAAGATGATTTATAAAGCACTTCACGCTAAAAGTAAACGGGGTTTGAAGATCAAAATGTTTTAGGTGTCTATGCGCATTAAAATTAAATCTAGGATAAATTATTTAAGCGACATTAAAGTAAGCATTTCAGGTGCAGGCTAAATGCTTAAGCGACGTCAAGTGTGGATTTCAGATGCAGGCTAAATGTTTTAAGTGACATCAAGAATGGATTTCAGATGCAGGCATAACTATTCAAACGCCCTATGTTACGTAATTTACGTCAAGAAAAACTGCTTAAGTTAAAATCACAAAGTATTTTGTCTGTATGAAGTCCATCTTATCTAAAATTGTATAAAATTTGTGTCGCATCAATCAAATCAGATTCAAACTAGACCTAAATTTACTGATGTTTCAAGCGACAAAAAAATGCTCAGGTCACCACGAAACCAGACTCAAACAACGCAGAAAAATATGGCGATTCCGAATATGTATATAACTCAATATCGGTCAGGATGTCGCTTAATACAAATAGCCCGTGAACCCTCAATATGTACGTATGTGACCAAAAATCGAATGTTCCACTCTAGCTCATTATGTTATGTTATGTCACGTTGTGTTATGTCATGTCATAATGATTCGTCAAAAACGTGCGTGTGTCATTAGCTTTATAAAAACGTGCGTGTGTCATTAGCTTTATAAAAATTGTAACTGTGCGTCATACATACAAGACAAGTGGCCGTCGGGTTTAGTTTGCAAGTTTTGAATTATTATCAAACCGAAGCAATACGAAAACTTTTATGGAAATAACGTAAGCTGCAATACAGAAAAATATAAACTTTCTACATTTTCATTCGTAAGATCGCGGTGAAAAAATGTAAATAAAGCATCCGTCACACTCGCTCTAGTTTCATAAGCACGAGTATGTAAACTAGTCCGAAAGTGTCTTAATGTTTTATACACAGCAATAAAGTATAGGCCCGCACTGACGCCCGACTCACGAAAAATGCTGTAGATGTAGAAACTTGTATAAAAGGTAGCCGAACCTGGTTGAACAGCGCCAGCCACCGGCGCTATTGAAGCTGAAGAGTGGCAGCGCGAGCGCTAGCACGCACCAGGCTCGAGCCATCGAGAAGGAGGACCGGGCGGCCAGCGTCGAGCGTTGCATCGTCGGCGCCCTGTCGGCAAAACTAATAAAGTGCTCAAGATCAAGAAGCAAGGTTCAAAATTATTAAAGTAGTTTACTAAAGTACCCGGTAACTTTTGTCAATTTTTTTGTCAATTTGATGTCAATGTATTATTTACTTATACTTTTTGTGCAATAAAGAGTTTACATACATACTTTTACGATGCCGCGAAAACCAATCTAAAGTCTGTGTCTATCAAATTTTTTAATAATGTGAAACTGATTTTGTATATATTCCAACACAATCATTCACTTAATTGAATTAGAAATATATATACATGTATTTTGAAGGTCACCATGCTATCGCATCAGTTTTTCCAGCAATATTCGTTTGATTAACATTTATAAATTTGACTTTAAAAAATCAAGTAGAAAAGTGAGGAAAGACGTCGTGTAATTTTATCGATTATGTTATGAACGTATAATTCCGTTTAATTAATCAATTAATTCAACAAATTAATTGATTTGTAATTAGCTCTAGGGTTTGTCATCATTAATCAGTCGGTCGAGTTGATAACACGTTTGTTTACATTGTTAACAAATTGGTTTGACACAGACTCGTCGATATACGAGTAGGGTTGGCCGGTGTCTAATGCGTGTGCTACACGGTTTGAAACCATGGTTTAAAACCGGTGGTTTGAAACCGTGTAGACAGTGGTTTTAAACCAAATTTCGCATGACCTTAAACGCCCTTGGCAGATGTCAAACAAATGGGCTTGTTTGAAACCGTGTAGCAGCTCGTTTCTACCAAGGTCACTTGGTGTAAAACCACGGTTTTAAACCGTCTAGCACACGCTTAGGTCCTCACGGTTGACAATGCATTTAATTTTGCAGTCATAGGATTTCAATCTTGCGATTGTAGTTATAAGATTGCAAATGTGTATGTGTCGCAGATCCAAGTTCTCATCAGGTGGCCCTGTGCGATTGTTTACTTTCTCCATACCATTAAATAAAACAATTATCCTCGCGGAACAACTTCCGTGAACCAGCAATAAAAAAATCTGTTACAATTACCAACTGGTTTTTATAGTCTCAATTTAAGTGCAATCCCATTGTTTTAAAATATTTAAGAAGAAAAGGAAGAAATTACCTGCTGCCCTGTACGCCGGTTTCAGTACTGCCCAACATCCATCGGTCCACGTTTCCAGCAAAGTGACTCGTGTTACTTGACATTAGAAAAGACGAAGATGGCTGCAAACAATGCAGAGGTTTTTTTATTTATCGAATTAACAATTAATTTTATTTATATACAGTCAGAAAGAATTTGCGGAAAAGTGAGTGACTTGACACTACTACACAAAAGGATACCTTAAAGCATTCACTGCTGGCTACGCATAAATGTAAGCACTAGCGACCCGCCCCGGCTTCGCACGGGCAGCACTAAATAATGTTTATTAATTATAGCCTGTAACCTTCCTAGATGAATCTTCCTGTAATCTTTCTACTGGTAAAAACCGTATGAAAATCCGTACAGTAGTTTCTGAGATAAGCCCGAACAAACACAAACTCAGCGCGGCGGGGACTTTATAATAAGTACGAGTATGTAGTGATTATGCTGACATCTTACTCAGTGTCTTGAATGAATATGTGCGTATTTACAGTGTGCGAGCTTTGCGGCGCTTACGTGCGGCCGCAGTGAGCAGGAAAGTGGACAGCGCGAGTATAATAAACAGGTCTGGTCACTTCCTGCCCTGCCGCTGCTACTCGCGCTCCAGGCACTCCAGGGAGGTAGGAGCAGCATGAAAACACACACTACCCTCGGGAGAGTTAATACCGGTAGCGCGAGTAGCAGCGGCAAAGGCTGCTGATAAAGCTGAGTGAATCTTCTCAGTTACTCACTCGGCTTGGCTCGTCCGGAACGTCATCACAAGGGAAGGCAGAGAAAGTTTTGTCAGGTACGTAGTTCAAATCTCCCAAGTTCAGATCGTCAATTGAACGTTCTATAGAACTTGCCATGAAGTCTCCAGCTTCGTCTTTGTCTAATAGTTTTTTCATTACTTTTTTCTTATCAAGTCTCAGCGTTAAGGTCATTTTGGTGGCAGCATCAACCGTCTTCTCCCAACCCATGCTACATCAGCACGGTTAGAGACACCGAGATTGGACCAGTTTCATGTTGACTGACTATCACCTATTTTTTGAGCTATTGTTGAGAATCAATTTAGATTTTACGGGAATTTGTATATTTGATAAGTGACATTTTAATGAGCTAATTTTTGTGACAGTGTCAAAATTTATGAGAAGAAAATTTTGCTTTGAATGCGGCAAGGAAAAGTTTGGGGATGTATATTTATGGCTTAATATCATTTTTGAGATTTTCAGAATGATTTCAGCCATAACTACGTATTGTACCTATTCTCTCTAGCTTCTAACTTCCTCCGGGTAGAATTTAGTAATTTTGCTGTAGAATTAGTATTTTTCGGAAGCCTATGTATTTAATCGAGGGTCTAAGTTATCTCCATTCCATCCAAATTCGTACATTCGTTTCAGTGCGAAGGAATAGCAAACATGCTAACACCCATATTATACACATACACACACACACATACTTTTGCATTTATAATATTAGTGTGATGTGCTTTCATCTTACTCTCAATTTGCAAACCGTGATTCTCTAACGCTACATGATGTATCAGCCTAACTGGAACTCAGGACCACCTCAGTCAGGATAGGATTTGCAAGAAAGAAATAGGTAGCAAACTCAGGCCAACCAATGAAAACCTCGATACATTACGTCAGTTTAGTAACTACTTGGGTTTGACTAGTTATTGTTCTTAAGCAGTACCTAAACATTTTTCGTACAGGATCAGGTTTATCTATTAAATTAAATTCTGTGACCCAAATCCTCCACACACGAAACCTAAAAACGTATATTTTAATTAAATTACGAAAATATCATTAATTTCATTAACCTGCTAATTCAGTAGCCCGTGGCAGAACATGGGCAAGTACAAAGTATTTTTTTCTCCAATTCCTTAATTCGTTAGATGTCATTCGCGGCGACGTGAAAAGGCGCGAGCGGTTGGGTGCCATTGTTCGGATCGATTAGAAATTCGAACGTGGCATCCCGCCGTTACATTATTCGCGGTTGCCAGTGTGAACATTTTTTTTCTACGATTGAAACTTTTTAAAGATTAACTTATTCAATTGTATTTATATATTTTGTATTAATATAGTGGAGATCTTTTATCTTTCAATTGAATTTGACGACATAGCTTGGCAACTTAATAGTAGTTTATGTGACTGCTGCATAATGAGAGGCATTAAAACACGAGTGTGTGTTTATGAAACGAGCCGATAGGCGAGTTTCATAATAGCATCACACGAGTGTTTTAATGCCTAATTATGTACAGTTACATACAATATTTTATCTACATACATATTATAAACTCTCTATCAATCATTCAACTATTAAAATCAATTATTAAAACGTCAAAAATGGCGGCAACTGTAGTTTTTTTTTTAATTCAGAGACAATCCAGAGTCGGCCTCTGCTATCATATCGTTCGATATCAAATTATCAAGTAACATACGAGATTTGTCAAAATTGTATGCAATTGACATTTCATTTCGAATTAAAAGTCATCTCGAGTGATATTAGAATTGAGGTCAAATAAAATTGTTTTGTTTTTCAAAGATGTTCGAAATTTGAAACTTATAACTTTATCAAATCTTATATCGTTATAAGAACATTATGTTACAGCTACAGATAAGAAAATTATCATAGTAAAATTGATTGTTGTAATGCTGGTCATTGCCAACGGATTCTGAACGCATTATAGAGGACTTATGATATGTGTGTGTAGATAAAGTATTATATTCTCTTTGGGCTACTTTACTTAATTTACAGCGTCGTAAAGAAATCTGTAACGCCAACTTAAAAAAATATATACCGTTAATCCACTCGAACACCTACTGATTGTGTCATTTGAAACGCCGAGTCACGCGTTCCGTGGAATCATTGCAAATGACAGAGCAATTTAGCCATGTGTTGATTGTCAAGCATTAAGGAGATGACTTAATCAGGATTATCCTTGCATGGGAACTGCCGTTAAGTTGGCAGGACTGGGGTATGTTTATCTTTGTATTCATTTCATACTGAAGTATAATTTTTTAACAAGAACGTGTCAGAACTTACTTGAATATAAAATAAATTCGGCTCTTCAAGTTTTATAAACATTGTGATGAAACACACGTGACATCATATTGATGCAACCTGACAAATAAAGCTATAAATCTAGGTACGCACTGACAAAAAAACTTCTGATTTATTTTCCCGCGTTAACTTATTACCGGTGTGAAGTTAGCGGCCTAAAGTTAGCGGCCTATGATAATCCGACCAAATTAGGGAGTCGTTTTTATTGCAACATTTATAAACATAAAAATATCTGCTAAATACGTAACAAATCCCACAAATACACAGCCTTATGCCTAATGAAACGTTGAACCTACGTTAAAAACAGGTAACATGCATAAAAAATGCACGAAAGGACTATTTAATAATTGGGCAAAATTCATTAAAAAAATTTAATATCTTACAACGTGATCACTTATTAATAGAAAACAATTAAACCAATAGATTAAGAGCTTCCCTTTGAGGCCTTCAAAACCTACTTAACTTTTGAATTGAAGCCGTTATGCCCATTTATTTGCCAACGGCCTAAATATTTTATAGGAAATTTCAAAAATTTCATAAAACTATATCCGGGAACACTTTTTAGTGGCATAAATTTGATGCAACAGATCAATAGCTTTCTTTTGATACATTCAAATCCCACTTACCTCTTGAATTGTAGCCGCTGTGGCCATTTATTAGTTAGCGGCCTATATTATCTTAAAGCAAAGTAGGTAATTTTGACTGCAACCTAGCCATGGAATATACTGGAGGACTCGGCACAAGCCCCTCCATGACCCCACCGAGTTTTAGCCAAATCGAATAACTAGGAAAAAAGTTATGGCAAAACTTTTGAGCAAAAACTTCAACGGGCTATCGAGCTCATACTTTGTCGCTGGACGAACTTTGGCACTAGAAGATTTCAAGTAAATCGGGATCAGAGCTCATAACTTTTAAACGGCTTATCGGATTTTCATCAAACTAAGCGTGAAGGTCTCTGGATTATGTCACCTATCTAAGAAAAAACTTAATCAAGATCGTAATACCCATTTAGAAGCTACGATGACACAGACAGATACACAAGTACACACGTCAAACTTATAACACCCCTCTTTTAGCGTCGGGGGTTAAAAACTATTAACAAGAACACTTTCTAGTGGCATAAATTTGAAGCAATAGATCAATAGCTTTCTTATGAGATATTCAAATCTCACTTACCTCTTGAATTGTTGCCACTGTAGCCATTTATTTGCCAGCAGCCTGAAATATTTAATAGAAAATTTCAAAAATTTCATAAAACTATATCCGGGAACACTTTTTAGTGGCATAAATTTGATGCAACAGATCAATAGCTTTCTTTTGATATATTCAAATCCCACTTACCACGTGAATTGTAGCCACTGTGGCCATTTATTAGTTAGCGGCCTATATTATCTTAAAGCAAAGTAGGTAATTTTGACTGCAACCTAGCCATGGAATATACTGGAGGACTCGGCACAAGCCCCTCCATGATCCTACCGAGTTTTAGCCAAATCTAATTACTAGGAAATAAGTTATGGCAAAACATTTTTGACCAAAAACTTCAACGGGCTATCGAGCTCATACTTTGTCGCTGGACGAACTTTGGCACTAGAAGATTTCAAGTAAATCGGGATCAGAGCTCATAACTTTTAAACGGCTTATCGGATTTTCATCAAACTAAGCGTGAAAGTCTCTGGATTATGTCACCTATCTAAGAAAAAACTTAATCAAGATCGTAACACCCATTTAGAAGCTACTATGCCACAGACAGATACACAAGTACACACGTCAAACTTATAACACCCCTCTTTTAGCGTCGGGGGTTAAAAACTATTAACAAGAACACTTTCTAGTGGCATAAATTTAAAGCAATAGATCAATAGCTTTCTTATGAGATATTCAAATCTCACTTACCTCTTGAATTGTTGCCGCTGTAGCCATTTAATTGCCAGCGGCCTGAAATATTTTATAGGAAATATCAAAAATATCAAAAAACTATATCCGGGAACACTTTTTAGTGGCATAAATTTGATGCAACAGATCAATAGCTTTCTTTTGATATATTCAAATACCACTTACCACTTGAATTGTAGCCACTGTGGTCATTTATTTGTTAGCGGCCTATATTATCTTAAAGTAAAGTAGGTAAATTTGACTGCAACCTAGCCATAGAATATACTGGAGGACTCGGCACAAGCTCCTCCATGATTCCACCGAGTTTTAGCCAAATCGAATAACTAGGAAAAAAGTAATGGCAAAATTTTTGAGCAAAAACTTCAACGGGCTTCCGATCTCATACTTTGCCGCTGGACGAACTTTGGCACTAGAAGATTTCAAGTAAATCGGGATCAGAGCTCATAACTTTTAAACGGCTTATCGGATTTTCATCAAACTAACCGTGAAAGTCTCTGGATTATGTCACCTATCTAAGAAAAAACTTAATCAAGATCGTTACACCCATTTAGAAGCTACGATGCCACAGACAGATACACAAGTACACACGTCAAACTTATAACACCCCTCTTTTAGCGTCGGGGGTTAAAAACTATTTACAAGAACACTTTCTAGTGGCATAAATTTAAAGCAATAGATCAATAGCTTTCTTATGAGATATTCAAATCTTACTTACCTCTTGAATCGTGGCCGCTGTAGCCATTTATTTGCCAGCGGCCTGTAATATTTTATAGGAAATTTCAAAAATTTCAAAAAACTATATCCGGGAACACTTTTTAGTGGCATAAATTTGATGCAACAGATCAATAGCTTTCTTATGAGATATTCAAATCTCACTTACCTCTTGAATTGTTGCCGCTGTAGCCATTTAATTGCCAGCGGCCTGAAATATTTTATAGGAAATTTCAAAAATTTCAAAAAACTATATCCGGGAACACTTTTTAGTGGCATAAATTTAATGCAACAGATCAATAGCTTTCTTTTGATATATTCAAATACCACTTACCACTTGAATTGTAGCCACTGTGGTCATTTATTTGTTAGCGGCCTATTTTATCTTAAAGTAAAGTAGGTAAATTTGACTGCAACCTAGCCATAGAATATACTGGAGGACTCGGCACAAGCTCCTCCATGATTCCACCGAGTTTTAGCCAAATCGAATAACTAGGAAAAAAGTTATGGCAAAATTTTTGAGCAAAAACTTCAACGGGCTTCCGATCTCATACTTTGCCGCTGGACGAACTTTGGCACTAGAAGATTTCAAGTAAATCGGGATCAGAGCTCATAACTTTTAAACGGCTTATCGGATTTTCATCAAACTAACCGTGAAAGTCTCTGGATTATGTCACCTATCTAAGAAAAAACTTAATCAAGATCGTTACACCCATTTAGAAGCTACGATGCCACAGACAGATACACAAGTACACACGTCAAACTTATAACACCCCTCTTTTAGCGTCGGGGGTTAAAAACTATTTACAAGAACACTTTCTAGTGGCATAAATTTAAAGCAATAGATCAATAGCTTTCTTATGAGATATTCAAATCTTACTTACCTCTTGAATCGTGGCCGCTGTAGCCATTTATTTGCCAGCGGCCTGTAATATTTTATAAGAAATTTCAAAAATTTCAAAAAACTATATCCGGGAACACTTTTTAGTGGCATAAATTTGATGCAACAGATCAATAGCTTTCTTATGAGATATTCAAATTTCACTTACCTCTTGAATTGTTGCCGCTGTAGCCATTTATTTGCCAGCGGCCTGAAATATTTTATAGAAAATTTCAAAAATTTCAAAAAACTATATCCGGGAACACTTTTTAGTGGCATAAATTTAATGCAACAGATCAATAGCTATCTTTTGATATATTCAAATACCACTTACCACTTGAATTGTAGCCACTGTGGTCATTTATTAGTTAGCGGCCTATATTATCTTAAAGTAAAGTAGGTAAAATTGAATGCAACCTAGCCATAGAATATACTGGAGGACTCGGCACAAGCTCCTCCATGATTCCACCGAGTTTTAGCCAAATCGAATAACTAGGAAAAAAGTTATGGCAAAATTTTTGAGCAAAAACTTCAACGGGCTTCCGATCTCATACTTTGCCGCTGGACGAACTTTGGCACTAGAAGATTTCAAGTAAATCGGGATCAGAGCTCATAACTTTTAAACGGCTTATCGGATTTTCATCAAACTAACCGTGAAAGTCTCTGGATTATGTCACCTATCTAAGAAAAAACTTAATCAAGATCGTTACACCCATTTAGAAGCTACGATGCCACAGACAGATACACAAGTACACACGTCAAACTTATAACACCCCTCTTTTTGCGTCGGGGGTTAAAAACTATTTACAAGAAAACTTTCTAGTGGCATAAATTTAAAGCAATAGATCAATAGCTATCTTTTGATATATTCAAATCCCACTTACCACGTGAATTGTAGCCACTGTGGCCATTTATTAGTTAGCGGCCTATATTATCTTAAAGCAAAGTAGGTAAGTTTGACTGCAACCTAGCCATAGAATATACTGGAGGACTCGGCACAAGCCCCTCCATGATCCCACCGAGTTTTAGCCAAATCGAATAACTAGGAAAAAAGTTATGGCAAAACTTTTGAGCAAAAACTTCAACGGGCTATCGAGCTCATACTTTGTCGCTGGACGAACTTTGGCACTAGAAGATTTCAAGTAAATCGGGATCAGAGCTCATAACTTTTAAACGGCTTATCGGATTTTCATCAAACTAACCGTGAAAGTCTCTGGATTATGTCACCTATCTAAGAAAAAACTTAATCAAAATCGTTACATCCATTTAGGAGCTACGATGCCACAGACAGATAAACAAGTACACACGTCAAACTTATAACACCCCTCTTTTTGCGTCGGGGGTTAAAAACTATTTACAAGAAAACTTTCTAGTGGCATAAATTTAAAGCAATAGATCAATAGCTATCTTTTGATATATTCAAATCCCACTTACCACGTGAATTGTAGCCACTGTGGCCATTTATTAGTTAGCGGCCTATATTATCTTAAAGCAAAGTAGGTAATTTTGACTGCAACCTAGCCATAGAATATACTGGAGGACTCGGCACAAGCCCCTCCATGATCCCATCGAGTTTTAGCCAAATCTAATTACTAGGAAATAAGTTATGGCAAAACATTTTTGACCAAAAACTTCAACGGGCTATCGAGCACATACTTTGTCGCTGGACGAACTTTGGCACTAGAAGATTTCAAGTAAATCGGGATCAGAGCTCATAACTTTTAAACGGCTTATCGGATTTTCATCAAACTAAGCGTGAAAGTCTCTGGATTATGTCACCTATCTAAGAAAAAACTTAATCAAGATCGTAACACCCATTTAGAAGCTACTATGCCACAGACAGATACACAAGTACACACGTCAAACTTATAACACCCCTCTTTTAGCGTCGGGGGTTAAAAACTATTAACAAGAACACTTTCTAGTGGCATAAATTTAAAGCAATAGATCAATAGCTTTCTTATGAGATATTCAAATCTCACTTACCTCTTGAATTGTTGCCGCTGTAGCCATTTAATTGCCAGCGGCCTGAAATATTTTATAGGAAATATCAAAAATATCAAAAAACTATATCCGGGAACACTTTTTAGTGGCATAAATTTGATGCAACAGATCAATAGCTTTCTTTTGATATATTCAAATACCACTTACCACTTGAATTGTAGCCACTGTGGTCATTTATTTGTTAGCGGCCTATATTATCTTAAAGTAAAGTAGGTAAATTTGACTGCAACCTAGCCATAGAATATACTGGAGGACTCGGCACAAGCTCCTCCATGATTCCACCGAGTTTTAGCCAAATCGAATAACTAGGAAAAAAGTTATGGCAAAATTTTTGAGCAAAAACTTCAACGGGCTTCCGATCTCATACTTTGCCGCTGGACGAACTTTGGCACTAGAAGATTTCAAGTAAATCGGGATCAGAGCTCATAACTTTTAAACGGCTTATCGGATTTTCATCAAACTAACCGTGAAAGTCTCTGGATTATGTCACCTATCTAAGAAAAAACTTAATCAAAATCGTTACATCCATTTAGGAGCTACGATGCCACAGACAGATAAACAAGTACACACGTCAAACTTATAACACCCCTCTTTTTGCGTCGGGGGTTAAAAACTATTTACAAGAACACTTTCTAGTGGCATAAATTTAAAGCAATAGATCAATAGCTTTCTTTTGATATATTCAAATCCCACTTACCACGTGAATTGTAGCCACTGTGGCCATTTATTAGTTAGCGGCCTATATTATCTTAAAGCAAAGTAGGTAATTTTGACTGCAACCTAGCCATGGAATATACTGGAGGACTCGGCACAAGCCCCTCCATGATCCCACCGAGTTTTAGCCAAATCGAATAACTAGGAAAAAAGTTATGGCAAAACTTTTGAGCAAAAACTTCAACGGGCTATCGAGCTCATACTTTGTCGCTGGACGAACTTTGGCACTAGAAGATTTCAAGTAAATCGGGATCAGAGCTCATAACTTTTAAACGGCTTATCGGATTTTCATCAAACTAACCGTGAAAGTCTCTGGATTATGTCACCTATCTAAGAAAAAACTTAATCAAAATCGTTACATCCATTTAGGAGCTACGATGCCACAGACAGATAAACAAGTACACACGTCAAACTTATAACACCCCTCTTTTTGCGTCGGGGGTTAAAAACTATTTACAAGAACACTTTCTAGTGGCATAAATTTAAAGCAATAGATCAATAGCTATCTTTTGATATATTCAAATCCCACTTACCACGTGAATTGTAGCCACTGTGGCCATTTATTAGTTAGCGGCCTATATTATCTTAAAGCAAAGTAGGTAATTTTGACTGCAACCTAGCCATAGAATATACTGGAGGACTCGGCACAAGCCCCTCCATGATCCCACCGAGTTTTAGCCAAATCTAATTACTAGGAAATAAGTTATGGCAAAATATTTTTGACCAAAAACTTCAACGGGCTATCGAGCTCATACTTTGTCGCTGGACGAACTTTGGCACTAGAAGATTTCAAGTAAATCGGGATCAGAGCTCATAACTTTTAAACGGCTTATCGGATTTTCATCAAACTGAGCGTGAAAGTCTCTGGATTATGTCACCTATCTAAGAAAAAACTTAATCAAGATCGTAACACCCATTTAGAAGCTACTATGCCACAGACAGATACACAAGTACACACGTCAAACTTATAACACCCCTCTTTTAGCGTCGGGGGTTAAAAACTATTAACAAGAACACTTTCTAGTGGCATAAATTTAAAGCAATAGATCAATAGCTTTCTTATGAGATATTCAAATCTCACTTACCTCTTGAATTGTTGCCGCTGTAGCCATTTTATTGCCAGCGGCCTGAAATATTTTATAGGAAATATCAAAAATATCAAAAAACTATATCCGGGAACACTTTTTAGTGGCATAAATTTGATGCAACAGATCAATAGCTTTCTTTTGATATATTCAAATACCACTTACCACTTGAATTGTAGCCACTGTGGTCATTTATTTGTTAGCGGCCTATATTATCTTAAAGTAAAGTAGGTAAATTTGACTGCAACCTAGCCATAGAATATACTGGAGGACTCGGCACAAGCTCCTCCATGATTCCACCGAGTTTTAGCCAAATCGAATAACTAGGAAAAAAGTTATGGCAAAATTTTTGAGCAAAAACTTCAACGGGCTTCCGATCTCATACTTTGCCGCTGGACGAACTTTGGCACTAGAAGATTTCAAGTAAATCGGGATCAGAGCTCATAACTTTTAAACGGCTTATCGGATTTTCATCAAACTAACCGTGAAAGTCTCTGGATTATGTCACCTATCTAAGAAAAAACTTAATCAAAATCGTTACATCCATTTAGGAGCTACGATGCCACAGACAGATAAACAAGTACACACGTCAAACTTATAACACCCCTCTTTTTGCGTCGGGGGTTAAAAACTATTTACAAGAACACTTTCTAGTGGCATAAATTTAAAGCAATAGATCAATAGCTTTCTTTTGATATATTCAAATCCCACTTACCACGTGAATTGTAGCCACTGTGGCCATTTATTAGTTAGCGGCCTATATTATCTTAAAGCAAAGTAGGCAAATTTGACTGCAACCTAGCCATGGAATATACTGGAGGACTCGGCACAAGCTCCTCCATGATTCCACCGAGTTTTAGCCAAATCGAATAACTAGGAAAAAAGTTATGGCAAAATTTTTGAGCAAAAACTTCAACGGGCTTCCGATCTCATACTTTGCCGCTGGACGAACTTTGGCACTAGAAGATTTCAAGTAAATCGGGATCAGAGCTCATAACTTTTAAACGGCTTATCGGATTTTCATCAAACTAACCGTGAAAGTCTCTGGATTATGTCACCTATCTAAGAAAAAACTTAATCAAAATCGTTACATCCATTTAGGAGCTACGATGCCACAGACAGATAAACAAGTACACACGTCAAACTTATAACACCCCTCTTTTTGCGTCGGGGGTTAAAAACTATTTACAAGAACACTTTCTAGTGGCATAAATTTAAAGCAATAGATCAATAGCTTTCTTTTGATATATTCAAATCCCACTTACCACGTGAATTGTAGCCACTGTGGCCATTTATTAGTTAGCGGCCTATATTATCTTAAAGCAAAGTAGGTAATTTTGACTGCAACCTAGCCATGGAATATACTGGAGGACTCGGCACAAGCCCCTCCATGATCCCACCGAGTTTTAGCCAAATCGAATAACTAGGAAAAAAGTTATGGCAAAACTTTTGAGCAAAAACTTCAACGGGCTATCGAGCTCATACTTTGTCGCTGGACGAACTTTGGCACTAGAAGATTTCAAGTAAATCGGGATCAGAGCTCATAACTTTTAAACGGCTTATCGGATTTTCATCAAACTAACCGTGAAAGTCTCTGGATTATGTCACCTATCTAAGAAAAAACTTAATCAAAATCGTTACATCCATTTAGAAGCTACGATGCCACAGACAGATACACAAGTACACACGTCAAACTTATAACACCCCTCTTTTTGCGTCGGGGGTTAAAATTTATTTACAAGAACACTTTCTAGTGGCATAAATTTAAAGCAATAGATCAATAGCTTTCTTATGAGATATTCAAATCTCACTTACCTCTTGAATTGTTGCCGCTGTAGCCATTTATTTGCCAGCGGCCTGAAATATTTTATAGGAAATTTCAAAAATTTCAAAAAACTATATCCGGGAACACTTTTTATTGGCATAAATTTAATGCAACAGATCAATAGCTTTCTTTTGATATATTCAAATACCACTTACCACTTGAATTGTAGCCACTGTGGCCATTTATTAGTTAGCGGCCTATATTATCTTAAAGTAAAGTAGGTAGATTTGACTGCAACCTAGCCATAGAATATACTGGAGGATTCGGTACAAGCTCCTCCATGATCCCATCGACTTCTAGCCACATCGAATAACTAGGAAAAAAATTATGGCAAAACTTTTGAGCAAAAACTTCAACGGGCTATCGAGCTCATACTTTGTCGCTGGACGAACTTTGGCACTAGAAGATTTCAAGTAAATCAGGATCAGAGCTCATAACTTTTAAACGGCTTATCGGATTTTCATCAAACTAACCGTGAAAGTCTCTTGATTATGTCACCTATCTAAGAAAAAACTTAATCAAAATCGTTACATCCATTTAGAAGCTACGATGCCACAGACAGATACACAAGTACATTTTTTTTTTTTTAAACACTAGTTTTCATTCAAAATTTTCCTTTTTTTCTTCAACACACCCCTATTTCCTGTTTTAATCAATTGCAGCTTGCCGTCCCGCATCCGGCGACACCGCTTGCAGTTCGCTAGGACCCCGGACTCCAAAGTTATTAGCGTTTTAACTCCCAAATTTCTTCCAAACCGAGGTGTTATGGTATATCGATTACTCCATACAAGTCACTTTGAAATTTTTCCAAATATCACTCCACCACCCACTATCTTACCTTTTTAGCTTCTACTTGTCGTCATCGACTTATTAAATATAATTCTAAGTAGTTTCGCTACACACATTTCGAGATTTTTGCAAAACAATATTTTAATTTTTTTATTTAAACACTAGTTTTCATTCAAAATTTTTTTCTTTTTTCTTCAACACACCCCTATTTCCTATTTTAATCAATTGCACCTCATCGTCCCGCATCCGGCGACACCGCTTGCAGTTCGCTAGGACCCCGGACTCCAAAGTTATTAGCGTTTTAACTCCCAAATTTCTTCCAAACCGAGGTGTTATGGTATATCGATTACTCCATACAAGTCACTTTGAAATTTTTCCAAATATCACTCCACCACCCACTATCTTACCTTTTTAGCTTCTACTTGTCGTCATCGACTTATTAAATATAATTCTAAGTAGTTTCGCTACACACATTTCGAGATTTTTGCAGATTTTTTTTTTTTTCCATTCTGTAGGAGAAGTAAATTAAAATGATAGTTTCTGTCTCGCACGCTGCATGTGTTAAAATATTTTCCGGGGTTTGCAAATCAACATCAAGCCGGGATCTTGTACTTGTATTTATACATATAGGCAAACCAACTTACCGTAGCATAACCACGTAGTTTTTAATTCTTTCGATTCATACACTGAATTTATTACCTAGGTTAATTTCTTGTTCGACCTTATATTCAGGTAACTCACTAAATTAGGTATTGTTATGTTAGTATAATCTACTGTAATATGTATTGTTAACTATTTTTTCTGTGTATTTTTGCACCAAAACATTAGATAAGGTTATGATCAAGTTGTGACGTCTGTTTTTGCTTGTTTTTTCTTGCGTAGGGAGGCTAAGGGACTCTTGCCCATACTGCCAAATAAGGCGGGGCATGAAAGGTAGCGTGTGATTTTTAATTTTTTTATGTTCGTTTCCCTTTCTTATTGTTTCGTTTTCCTCCTTCTTGTTTTGTAATTTATGTTTTATGTATCTGTCAAAATTATGTGTGTGTAACCTTCCGTGGTTTCACCTGATGGTTCCAACGGAAGACCAGCGCCGACTTTAATGCCGGCATTACGCTGAGTTGGGACCATTTCGTGACTACATTCTTACTGTGTGTATTTTTTTTTTTGTCCTTTGCTGATATTGGTCACGAATAAATGTTTTTCTTTCTTTCTTTCTTTCTTTCTTTCAAATTTCTTCCAAACCGAGGTGTTATGGTATATCGATTACTCCATACAAGTCACTTTGAAATTTTTCCAAATATCACTCCACCACCCACTATCTTACCTTTTTAGCGTCCACTCGTCATCCCTGACTTATTAAATATCATTCTAAGTAGTTTCGCTACACACATTTCGAGATTTGTGCAAAACAATATTTTAATTTTTTTATTTAAACACTAGTTTTCATTCAAAATTTTTTCTTTTTTCTTCAACACACCCCTATTTCCTATTTTAATCAATTGCACCTCATCGTCCCGCATCCGGCGACACCGCTTGCGGTTCGCTAGGACCCCGGACTCCAAAGTTATTAGCGTTTTATCTCCCAAATTTCTTCTTCCAAACCGAGGTGTGTCGTATATCGTATATCGTGTGAGGTATATCGACTACTCCATACAAGTTAGGTTAAAGTGGTAAATATAATTTTCGATTGGAAAACACGATATTTAAAAAAAAAACAACAATGAATATAAGTAAACATAAGTCATATCAGTTAATTTCAGCAGAAATCTACAAACTCATACCGCATTTTCCTGAGCATGATGTATTTTCTAAGGAAAATTGCCATATTATTGCTCAAAACTTAACAAAAACTACCTGCAAGTACACATACCCGAGCCATTTGTATAAACTTATTAATACTAATAAGAGATTTAGAAATATCCACTTTGGTACGGAAGGAAACACTTCTCGAAAAGGAAAACTCTCAGAATATGACTTGAAGAAAGCGTTAGTGACACTCAAACTACCTCTGAAACCAATTTCACCAAGGAAAATCTTTAGTTATGACGTATTGACAAACTATTTAAGTATATTAAATAATAAAAAGATCCGAACGAAAATATACAAGATTTGGCTCAAAATATTTAAATTGCACCCAGAAAGCTCCACTACCACACGATATTGCGACTTAGTATATTATCGTACGTCTTCTCCTGAATATGAATCTTGTGAAGACACTGAATCTTTTAAAGGTAATATAGAAACCGATCATTGTGATGGAACGTTTAATGATAACATTGATAACATTACTGAAGGTAGTAATGAGTCTTTATCTGGCTCTGATTCTTGCCAGAACACTAACAGTGATAAGCAAATCAGTACACGAAAATGTGACTTAACAATTTACCGTACTTCTTCTCCTGAATATAAACTTATTGATAATATTGACTCTTCCAGTAGCAATAAGCAAACCGACCGTAATGATTTTAAACTTTTAAACACTCAAGCTAATGATACCGATAGGTCTTTATCTGACTCTGAGTCTATTCAGAATTATAAAACTTGTCCATTGCAACAGTCTATTAAAATTGATATATCTCCTGATGTAATGAAAGTTCCTAAAGTCATTCTTAATATTTCTAGCACGGAAATATCCACAAATTTACTGCCTTTAGGAACAAAAAATGTTATTGGATCTCTGATACCTGAAAATTGCTCAGTTCTTGAAGGATCTTACAGGATAGAGGAAAATTTATGGCACTCAATGTTTATTAACGAAAAGTTAAAATTGGGCGTGTATCCATATGTCCTTAAGACTATTATTGACAAACATATTAATAATACCAGTTTGATTATATTTAAATACAAAAAGTATCTTACTGAAAACAAGGTTTTGATCAATGCTAAGTGCAAACATGAAGGTTGCAAGAACTTCAAAGTTTATTTACAGGACCGCATCATAACAGTTTTTAGTACAAATATAAATTTTTGCTACAAGCTAAAAGAGGGGTGTTATAAGTTTGACGTGTGTACTTGTGTATCTGTCTGTGGCATCGTAGCTTCTAAATGGGTGTTACGATCTTGATTAAGTTTTTTCTTAGATAGGTGACATAATCCAGAGACTTTCGCGGTTAGTTTGATGAAAATCCGATAAGCCGTTTAAAAGTTATGAGCTCTGATCCCGATTTACTTGAAATCTTCTAGTGCCAAAGTTCGTCCAGCGACAAAGTATGAGCTCGATAGCCCGTTGAAGTTTTTGGTCAAAAGTTTTGCCATAACTTATTTCCTAGTAATTAGATTTGGCTAAAACTCGGTGGGATCATGGAGGGGCTTGTGCCGAGTCCTCCAGTATATTCCATGGCTAGGTTGCAGTCAAAATTACCTACTTTGCTTTAAGATAATATAGGCCGCTAACTAATAAATGGCCACAGTGGCTACAATTCACGTGGTAAGTGGGATTTGAATATATCAAAAGAAAGCTATTGATCTGTTGCATCAAATTTATGCCACTAAAAAGTGTTCCCGGATATAGTTTTATGAAATTTTTGAAATTTCCTATTAAATATTTCAGGCCGCTGGCAAATAAATGGCTACAGTGGCAACAATTCAAGAGGTAAGTGAGATTTGAATATCTCATAAGAAAGCTATTGATCTATTGCTTCAAATTTATGCCACTACAAAGTGTTCTTGTTAATAGTTTTTAACCCCCGACGCTAAAAGAGGGGTGTTATAAGTTTGACGTGTGTACTTGTGTATCTGTCTGTGGCATAGTAGCTTCTAAATGGGTGTTACGATCTTGATTAAGTTTTTTCTTAGATAGGTGACATAATCCAGAGACTTTCACGCTTAGTTTGATGAAAATCCGATAAGCCGTTTAAAAGTTATGAGCTCTGATCCCGATTTACTTGAAATCTTCTAGTGCCAAAGTTCGTCCAGCGACAAAGTATGAGCTCGATAGCCCGTTGAAGTTTTTGCTCAAAAGTTTTGCCATAACTTTTTTCCTAGTTATTAGATTTGGCTAAAACTCGGTGGGATCATGGAAGGGCTTGTGCCAAGTCCTCCAGTATATTCCATGGCTAGGTTGCAGTCAAAATTACCTACTTTGCTTTAAGATAATATAGGCCGCTAACTAATAAATGGCCACAGTGGCTACAATTCACGTGGTAAGTGGGATTTGAATATATCAAAAGAAAGCTATTGATCTGTTGCATCAAATTTATGCCACTAAAAAGTGTTCCCGGATATAGTTTTATGAAATTTTTGAAATTTCCTATTAAATATTTCAGGCCGCTGGCAAATAAATGGCTACAGTGGCAACAATTCAAGAGGTAAGTGAGATTTGAATATCTCATAAGAAAGCTATTGATCTATTGCTTCAAATTTATGCCACTACAAAGTGTTCTTGTTAATAGTTTTTAACCCCCGACGCTAAAAGAGGGGTGTTATAAGTTTGACGTGTGTACTTGTGTATCTGTCTGTGGCATCGTAGCTTCTAAATGGGTGTAACGATCTTGATTAAGTTTTTTCTTAGATAGGTGACATAATCCAGAGACTTTCACGGTTAGTTTGATGAAAATCCGATAAGCCGTTTAAAAGTTATGAGCTCTGATCCCGATTTACTTGAAATCTTCTAGTGCCAAAGTTCGTCCAGCGGCAAAGTATGAGATCGGAAGCCCGTTGAAGTTTTTGCTCAAAAATTTTGCCATAACTTTTTTCCTAGTTATTCGATTTGGCTAAAACTCGGTGGAATCATGGAGGAGCTTGTGCAGAGTCCTCCAGTATATTCTATGGCTAGGTTGCAGTCAAATTTACCTACTTTACTTTAAGATAATATAGGCCGCTAACTAATAAATGACCACAGTGGCTACAATTCAAGTGGTAAGTGGTATTTGAATATATCAAAAGAAAGCTATTGATCTGTTGCATTAAATTTATGCCAATAAAAAGTGTTCCCGGATATAGTTTTTTGAAATTTTTGAAATTTCCTATAAAATATTTCAGGCCGCTGGCAATTAAATGGCTACAGCGGCAACAATTCAAGAGGTAAGTGAGATTTGAATATCTCATAAGAAAGCTATTGATCTGTTGCATCAAATTTATGCCACTAAAAAGTGTTCCCGGATATAGTTTTTTGAAATTTTTGAAATTTCCTATAAAATATTACAGGCCGCTGGCAAATAAATGGCTACAGCGGCCACGATTCAAGAGGTAAGTAAGATTTGAATATCTCGTAAGAAAGCTATTGATCTATTGCTTCAAATTTATGCCACTAGAAAGTGTTCTTGTTAATAGTTTTTAACCCCCGACGCTAAAAGAGGGGTGTTATAAGTTTGACGTGTGTACTTGTGTATCTGTCTGTGGCATCGTAGCTTCTAAATGGGTGTAACGATATTGATTAAGTTTTTTCTTAGATAGGTGACATAATCCAGAGACTTTCACGGTTAGTTTGATGAAAATCCGATAAGCCGTTTAAAAGTTATGAGCTCTGATCCCGATTTACTTGAAATCTTCTAGTGCCAAAGTTCGTCCAGCGACAAAGTATGAGATCGGAAGCCCGTTGAAGTTTTTGCTCAAAAATTTTGCCATAACTTTTTTCCTAGTTATTCGATTTGGCTAAAACTCGGTGGAATCATGGAAGAGCTTGTGCCGAGTCCTCCAGTATATTCTATGGCTAGGTTGCATTCAAATTTACCTACTTTTTTTTAAGATAATATAGGCCGCTAACTAATAAATGACCACAGTGGCTACAATTCAAGTGGTAAGTGGTATTTGAATATATCAAAAGAAAGCTATTGATCTGTTGCATTAAATTTATGCCACTAAAAAGTGTTCCCGGATATAGTTTTTTTAAATTTTTGAAATTTCCTATAAAATATTTCAGGCCGCTGGCAAATAAATGGCTACAGCGGCAACAATTCAAGAGGTAAGTGAGATTTGAATATTTCATAAGAAAGCTATTGATCTGTTGCATCAAATTTATGGCACTAAAAAGTGTTCCCGGATATATTTTTTTGATATTTTTGATATTTCCTATAAAATATTTCAGGCCGCTGGCAAATAAATGGCTACAGCGGCAACAATTCAAGAGGTAAGTGAGATTTGAATATCTCATAAGAAAGCTATTGATCTATTGCTTCAAATTTATGCCACTAGAAAGTTTTCTTGTTAATAATTTTTAACCCCCGACGCAAAAAGGGGGGTGTTATAAGTTTGACGTGTGTACTTGTGTATCTGTCTGTGGCATCGTAGCTTCTAAATGGATGTAACGATTTTGATTAAGTTTTTTCTTAGATAGGTGACATAATCCAGAGACTTTCACGGTTAGTTTGATGAAAATCCGATAAGCCGTTTAAAAGTTATGAGCTCTGATCCCGATTTACTTGAAATCTTCTAGTGCCAAAGTTCGTCCAGCGACAAAGTATGAGATCGGAAGCCCGTTGAAGTTTTTGCTCAAAAGTTTTGCCATAACTTTTTTCCTAGTTATTCGATTTGGCTAAAACTCGGTGGGATCATGGAAAAGCTTGTGCCGAGTCCTCCAGTATATTCTATGATTAGGTTGCAGTCAAAATTACCTACTTTGCTTTAAGATAATATAGGCCGCTAACTAATAAATGGCCACAGCGGCTACAATTCAAGTGGTAAGTGGGATTTGAATAGATCAAAAGAAAGCTATTGATCTGTTGCATCAAATTTATGCCACTAAAAAGTTTTCCTGGATATAGTTTTATGAAATTTTTACAGTTTCCTATAAAATTTTTAGGCCGTTGGCAAATAAATGGGCATAACGGCTACAATTCAAAAGTTAAGTAGGTTTTGAAGGCCTCAAAGGGAAGCTCTTAATCTATTGATTTAATTGTTTTCTATTAATAAGTGATCACGTTGTAAGTTATTAAATTTCTTTAATGGATTTTGCGCAATATGCAAATATTTTTTTCGTGCATTTTTTATGCATGTTACCTGTTTTTATCGTAGGTTCAACGTTTTATTAGGCATAAGGCTGTTTATTTGTGGGATTTGTTACGTATTTAGCAGATATTTTTATGTTTATAAATGTTGCAATAAAAACGACTCCCTAATTTGGTCGGATTATCATAGGCCGCTAACTTTAGGCCGCTAACTTCACACCGGTAACTTATTGACGTTCTGCTACTAATAAACTAATTCATATTTCATGGTTTACATTTAAAAGTAACATGAAATGAAAGTTAAATAAAAGTAAAGCCACAAATGGCAAATTTTTACTGCTTTTGGTGCTATATCAAACTATATAGTTCTTCTAACTTTTTAAACCTGTCACGCATATCAATATTGCTTACAACGAGACCACTGAGTGGGCGTGAAAAATTGCGATCCCGAAGCTAGAAAGTGAAAAGGCCCGCCATTTTTTCAATGAATCAATCAATTTTTTGTAATGGCAACACCGCGGAAGCAGCGGGATATCGCTACCGGTGGAATTTGCGATTTCTTACTTGCCACCTTTTGTCTTGATGTAGGTCAGTGGTCAGTGACATGTTGAAAATTTCTAGGTAATTGTTAAAGACAGATTGAGAAGCAAAAAAGTTTTCACCTCACCAGCTTGAAAAAGCCTTCTTTGCTGCACAAAATCTGCGTGCAAAAGTCCACATAAACTGCTAGCGTGGAAAGTAATTGTGGTGGTGTGCGCGGAGGGGGTTCTGCGCGAACACGGCGACAACTGATGTGACGGTCGTGTAATTTTTTGGTTTTTCCAATAACACGTGTTTTCCTCGCTATGGTGAGGTGAAAAATTGTGTGTTTCGCACGGCGCCAAAGCTATTTGGGTCTCGAGGCCTTGCATCTCTCGTTACGTTCAGGATTCTATTTTTGGTTAAATTTTAGAATCCTTCACTAATTCGGGTTAAATACTGGCTCTCACGCCAAATAACAATTATGCAGCCTTGCATTACAAATAACTATGTAGACTGGTACTGGTACCAGTCTACATAATTTCTACTTCTTAAAACTGGGGATAAGATGTAGGTATGTAGTTTTATTATAAAACATATAAACCATTTTAATGTGGTTTGCTTGTTTTGTAAATTTTTATAAAGCTAATAATAGCTTCTAATAGTTGGGCTGCACGCTATTTACCCTTGTCAACACCGTAAGGTTTATAATAACTTATGTGGCAAATAGATATACAATTGCCTAAAACTATATATAAGTCTATAAGTTTGAGTTATATCATTATACTACGGTAACTACGGTATTTATGTCAACTCTTTACCAACGACATAAAAACTTCCATCCACAATTTTTTTCACCTCCCCACGTTTACCTAAACCAACAACGATTTAAAATTCATGTAAATAAAAAACGTCCATATGTTAGCTTAATAGATTGGCCCAACCCTTTATTTACAGAATCTTTTAGTCCATTATCATATTTAATGCTATACAAACAAGGGACTTGACCAAATGACTTCATCCACTTTATGATTTTATAATCATGTGAGTGAGTTAACGTGGAATTTCGTGTTTCGGTTTACATTTATAAAATTTTTACTCTGAAAAATCTCTACGACATAAAATGGTCTACTAGATAATGTTATTTCAAGATGAGAAAAAAGATCTAAACAGTTTTAAAAAAAACTTAAGCACGATATAATTTTATGTATTCTAAATAATATTCTATTTTTTAATAACAACAAAAGTGATTGTGAAGTCTACTTGAGATACACAACTGAAGAAAATCTTCCAACCTTTATTTTTAAATTTAGAAATTGATACCTAGAACATTATATTATATAATTATTCCAACAACCCCAGTGTACTTTTACAATGTTTCTCAGTGGCCAGTGTTTTCGTGATTCAAAACGTAAACGTACGCGTTAGCAAAGAGTTAGCTACAGACTCAGTCGCGTTTTAAACGCTCGTTTAACGATAGTCCCCTTCCTCTTCTATAATATTACTTCGCGCTTCGATTTAAGATAATCTAAGTCATTTGTGCTGGCGGGACCTTTGATTTCCGTAGATCACCTTTTTTGTTTTTGATCTCTGTTTTTTGCTGAAGTTGATAGTTTTTAGAATCATAGATTTGTGTAGAGCAGTTCGTAAGTTGATTTTATTAATGCTGATTGAGAAAAGTTGTCTTATCTTAAATTTAAATGTAAAATAATGATATGTGTGTAAAACAATTCCATCGATACTTCAAAAATGTCGAAACTCAAGAATCAAATATATGTGTATTAATAACTTTTTAGCAATGGAATACAAATAAATGACATGACATGTGTGTATTATACTATTATTATTATATTATATATTATTATTATTAGTCTGTTCACTTTATCTTTACTTTTACAATTATTTCCCATAACGAAACGGTGTACCTTACTTTCTTCAGATTTTAACAACACGTTACAACTTTTTGAAGTTCATTGTTATTTTATAATTAACTTCACAAATATCTACATTAAAATAGAAAAATATACCATGACTAGACTACACTTAAATTTTAATTTCACAAAATAGCAAAACGACTTAACCGTAAAATTGAAAAAACTGAGCACGTTCAGTAGTCCGTTATTAAAGCCAAAGAAACAAACAGAAATCATCAATTATAATCATTTCTTCTTTTTTTATATACAGGGGTGAACTTGGAGGTCTATAATCTTTTCCGAATCGATTGGAATCGATGAACGGTGAAGTTAATCAATAATAGATATTGAAAATAAAATCCTTTATGAATACATACCGTAAACCTCTGGTGAGCCGTTCAAACAAGGTTACAAAATTATATCACTGTGTAACAAGTCTTAAAACTAAGTATATTCTCGAATCTATAAGACACTAGGGTCGGCAACGCGCATGTGATGCTCCTGGTGTTGTGAGCGTCCATTTGCTCTTCTCTCACAAACTTTTATATCTTACTTATTAAATGAGAAACATTTATATTTCTGTATATATTTGTACTCACGTTTTCGAAAACGGCTCTAACTATTTCAATGAAATTTGCAGTACGGGTGTTTATGGGGGCGAAAAATTCCGATCTAGCTAAGTCTCATAACTGGGAAAACTCCTTTTCACCATTTTTTCACGCAAAAATATTTCCCGCGCAATATGGTTCGTAATTTCGATGCGATCGTCGCTGTCTGAATAGACTGACGGTTAGGGCGTTGGACTACTACGCAAAGACTGCGGGTTTGAACTCCAGTTATGGATCGATTTTTTTTTTGTTTTCTTGTGTTTTTTTTTTGTTTTTGTATAGAAAATCGATGAAAATTTGGTTTCGACCAGAGTGAGACGCTCGGTTACCCTGGTACTTTATATCTATATAAGTTCTCACCCGCCATTCCATCCGCGCACGTTGTACCAAATTTGATATTGATCGGTAAAGGCGTTGAAGGGTGACGGCAGAACAAACAAACACTCTTTCGCATTTATAACAGGATTAATAAATATGAAGATAAGAATATCAGTAGGTAGTAGGTAGGATTTAATTAACTAACTGTGTAAAGACACCGCAAGTATACGTTCCCCCTAAGAAAAAACCCTTACTGAAAGGTTATTGTCGCTAGTAGGTAATTGTATACAAAAAGCTAAACGAAGCTTGCAAAATATTTTAACAGGGAGTAAACTGGAAGACGTTACTCCTTAAATTTACTTTTGCATCTATTTCTATTTGGGCTTGAACGTGGAACGAGCGAGCAAAAAACGAACGACCGAACGTACTTCAAATTGGGGTTGCCATAAAAAAATGAATTAACTGGTACGTACTTTTCTGTCAACTGTCAACTCTATTAATAACCGCCGCCCGTAATAAATAGATGAAACAGTGAAACGTAACGTAAAATGGTCATTTTGTATCGGCGGGTAATTTCCGAAACCTCAAGCAACATATGGTAGCGGCAGACGCTACACCAACTGTTGCTTTGGTCATCCTTCTTTCTCATATAAAGAAACTCCAGTGTCAGTAAGAGATAGAAACAGAATTCATTAGTTAGTAGGTGTATGTGAGTCGCAAAAAAGTGTATTGTTTGTAGCGCACGTGCGGGTGGGTAGGCTTTGGCGCGAATTTTATTCCAAATTTGAATTTGAACAGGATATTGGAACGATAATCGTTGGATATTTCGACGTTCCAGGAAACGACAGATGTAATGGCGGCGGTTTATAGGGTTATAGACTGTAGAACAAGGAACAGCTTTTATGCATGAAATTAAAGAGAGCCGGGGTTGTTAGTTCTGTACCATTTTCTGGTACCAACACAACCTAATGGCTTAGTTAACTTAGTTAATAGGCTAATATTATATCATAAAGTAATCTGTAAAATTACATATTTAACTCCCACATCAGCTTCGGATAGGATAAAGCCCATGCATGTAACTATCTAATTTCAAAAACTAAGTTTTAACTAGAAGTTTGATCTGCTTATATACGTATTTAATCAAAATTCAGTAAAATAATCAAATTTTCCTTTAAATCAACAAGTTGCTATTATTCAACGGCACCTAATACAACTCTTTAAAACAGCATATTAATGTAGGTACGTTAAAATGACTAACTAATGATAGAAAGAGACGATTTATCAAAGGAAAGAAACCTAGTAGTCCTAGAATCCATGAAAATACTTTCACTTTCCCCACCCCTGGGCCCCCTGGCGCCATGTGCGCGACGCGTGCGCATCCTTTGAAGGGCCGCACGCGCACCTGATGGCATTTGTTTGTTTGTATTTGTTTTCGTTATACTTGTTAGGTTTGGGACAATTTTCCTTTACTTTACTAATGTAATTATGTACGTATTTTGATTTTGCTCATGTAAAATATAAATACTTTATCCAGTGTAAACAAAGTATTTATTTTGATTTTTTTAGCCATTCCTCATCCATAATTATTGGACTCAGATATGTAAAAGTGCCTACAGAGCCTGATTA
Source organism: Tortrix viridana (assembly GCA_963241965.1). Lineage (NCBI taxonomy): Eukaryota > Metazoa > Arthropoda > Insecta > Lepidoptera > Tortricidae > Tortrix > Tortrix viridana. The sequence continues at coordinate 8,668,992 of OY725181.1, forward strand.
CTGAAAAAAAATATCATTTTCACACATAACAATAAAGTTTTGAAATCAAATCTTGAGTTGTCATAATTCTAACGAACTGGCGTACTCGTTAGATTGTTACTTTAAGCACAACGTAGTACCAGATTGCCCACAAAATTAAAAACATCTGTATTGATATTCCAGAACCGTATGTTGTTTGTAAAAACGTTTCGCGCACAAGCCCGTACATCATTTTAAGTGAGGCCTCGTGTGGCGGAGCCCTAGCGCTCCGCCCCTCGACTGGTGTTTTATAACTTCACTTTGTGTGGCCCTTACAATAAATAATATTTATTTATTGAGAACCGCCTCGTGCTCTGTGAAAATCTATTTGTATCAATATTGAAAACGGCAAAAAGACTTTATGTACCTACCAGTAGGTACGTGTTTAAATTTCATAATAAAATTGAAATTGCTTTCAAACGAAGAGTACCATAAAAAACTTTTTTTGATTCAGAAATATATTGTTTACAATTCTGTGGTACCACAAATACCTAAAAATAGACAGGTGACCGATATAACATACCTTAATCACATAAATGACAACGCATTGGAAAAAAAAGCAAGCAATGAGTTTCGCAAAGCGTTTTCTAAAATATCTTAACGACATCGCACGGAGTATGTCACAGAAGTCGTTTAGATACAGAGATAGTTACTAATTTTATTGTTTAGGAAACTAATAAATTTCATCGTTTTTTTCCGCTTAGCTGCGACTCTAATTTGCTTTAATAACCCATAAAGTTTGCCAAAAAAAAGTTTCTAGTTCCGCCTATTAAAGTGTCGCTAAAAGGTTTACGGGGTTTTAGCTTCGGGCGGGAGCTAATTTGAAATGTATTACTTTTTTTTATATTAGTAGTTGTAATTCGAGCGATTTGTAAGGTTTAAAAAGAGTATTTTGGTGGAACGTTACCAGTTTAACTAGATCTGTAGATAATAGAATTTGCAAGTCTCTACATACTGCTGCTGCGGCAGAGAAGTATAATCTTGTGAGTTTAAAAAAAATGTGTAGATATACTTATGCCCTCTGTATTTAACCGAGTAGTTTGTTTATTTTAAGCGTCTTATGTTCGTCATTAACCTAAATTAACGTTTTTCTGTAACTTAAAAGCGTGGTACTTAAAAGTCAATTTAGATGTTCATCTCGCACTTTTCCGAAAACGTTCGGCCTTTACAAAGAAATTGTCAAAGTTATGTCTTTGCGTTAACAATAATTTAACACTTTGGGTGTTAATTTCTCTTAGATACCACATCACTCGTAAGCAAATAACGTAACTACCTCACCCATATAAAGTGATGTGAAACTTATTTTTACTAAATATGGTATCATTTTCTTTGATTAAAGCTAAAGACAAATACACTATACTTTTTATAATATTTACATCAAATACGAGCTTTTGGTTTTAAAATTAAGGTAGGAAATAGCTAAGCACGGTATAGTGAAGGGATGGGTCATTTCCGATCATTGCTACACAAATAGCCGAGATCGTTCTGTCGCGTGGACGCTATAAATTAAATTTTATGGCCAGTGTCGCTACTTGAACGACAAAAAGGTCGATAGCCACTGACACTTAATTTGACATTCAGTTTGACAGTTTAATTCACTTTGGCCTCTAACGCAAGTCAGCCCGGGTACCGTGTAGGGGTGTTAAGATGCCACTTTAATTGACATACAAAAAATAGCTTACTAGAACAAATTCAGGAGTAGATAAGTTGCATTTTGCGAACTTTAACGGCAACTGTAGAAATTAAAGAGTACCTACTTACAAACTCTTTCATTTCTGCTGTTGTCGTTAAAGTTCGCAAAATGCTACTTATCTACCCCTGCAAATATTATGTCGTAAACGTCAATTTTATAAGTATCAGATTGAAGTTTACGACATATCTTTTCAAATAACTTTCGCAGAATTTCTTGAAACTAATGTATTTCATGAAAAAGATCGAGCTAAATGTTATTTAAAAGAAAAAAATACTTTTTTTACACTGTAACTATCTATAAAACTGTAAATTTGACGAGAAAAAATATTTCTGCTTAATTTATTTTCGCACAGTAAAACTTTTCTCACGAATTAAAACAAAATTCCTGCAAGAAGCAAAATGGTTCTGATATCAATTACCCAAATCGTTGTTGGTGGCAAAATACCACAAGGGTAGGTATTATTCAAAACGGTCGATGACTTCCTGACCAATGCATCTTAGCTCTTCAAAAAACGCCTGTATTACAAAGTCTTTTAAGATGTTAAAGACAGTAGTCTACCACATAGGGATCCATTGTGTCGATTTATCGCTCTATTGAGCTTTAGTCCTAAATATCGTTTTAATTATACCTCTACTGGCAACCGGCTATTAAGTGGTTGCAAAACATCAAAATATGCGAGTTTTTCTATTACCACTTTACGTCAAGGCGGTACTAGACCCACCCTTAAGCTCTATGGATTTATATCAATTTTAAGTCAGTGGGTTGAGTTCTACTATAATTATAAAAGGTCATTAAGTAGCAGATAGTTTCTTGATATGCTATTATAAAAATATTACGGCAAATCAAAGATGTTGATGTGAATGGCACACATACCTATATTATAGCGCTCCACAATTACTATTGTATTTTTGAAATGTTAGTATGATCCTGCATTGAACAGATTTTCAGAGCAGAATTCTAGACCTTCAGGGCTAGCCAAGTTACGTTCCACGAAAGTTGACGAACTGTGAAAACTGTAGGACTGAAGTGACATGTAGACGACCGCGCTGACTCAGTAGGTTAGTTTATGTCAATCCTTTACATTATATCTGATTCCTGCCGTCATTGCGTGTCGTCTACGCCCACTAATGGGTTATCAATGTTATTATTTTTATTTTCGCTTAGGGTACCTCTGTTTTCATTGTGCCAATTTGCATTTAAACCCTCGAACATGAAACTACAAATACTAAATTCCAAATTCTTTTCGGGGATTTTTTTAACGATATTTTGTGCATGATCTCTGTTTACTTGAACTATGTCTTTGACAACAACACTATTCCCATAGCACCTTCTACCGTCAACCCCTAGCTGAAGACTTGACCCGATCGATTAAGTTTTTGCCATGCGCTTCACTACAAATATAATCATAAATCTGACTGTCGGTCCGTCGGCAAAAACTCCGGCCCAAAGAATTTATGACTAAATCGCATTGTGCTCCGGGCTTTTTTGGTCACGGGTCTACAATGTTACGGTTTGTGTAATGATTATTCAGCCTAGGGGGCTATATAGTATTTGAGGATTTGGTGTATATGACGTTTAATGGGATTTTGATTTAAATTGAGACATATAGTCTGTCACTTTTTTATGGTCACCATTCATCGAGTATCTTTTACACTTCAATAAATTCAATAATAGTAGAGTGAGGTGAGATGTTTTGTCCCAAGACAAGCAAATAACTATTTACTCATTCTGACAAAACTTTATTAATGGAACTAAGCTGCTGCTTACCTTTAATGCAAAACATTTTTTTTTTTGTTTTTTATAACTTGCTTGCGTTGCCCGTTCCGATACATAATAATCAAAGCTATTTTGTGCTAGTGTTCGACTAAAAGTACAAATGCTTCTACTACTTGAAATTTGTTACATACTTAGTCTCCACAATAATTTTTAGGGTTCCGTACCTCAAAGAAAAAAACGGAACCCTTATAGGATCACTTTGTTGTCCGTCTGTCTATGTGTCTGTCAAGACCTTTTTTCTCAGGAACGCGTGCAGGTATCAAGTTGAAATTAATATCAAATACAAAAGTCGGCAGTCCCTTGGATCAGTGAAAAAATCAAACATCTAAGTCAATGCAATCAAAAGATATGGCCGTTTATGCCGCATATTGAAGGGAATCTCAAGGGAATCAAAACCTATAGGGTACTTCCCGTTGACTTAGAATCATGAAATTTTGCAAGAAGCTATGTCTTATAGCACAAGTAAAGGAAAAAATCCGAAAACCGTTAATTTGTAGTTAGGTACATCACATAAAAAATTAGCCCAGTATAAGCTGATACTCACTAAGTACTAAAGTGCATACTTATTGCGTGTCAGTTTATACTGGGTTAGTTTATATTGTATTCCCGTGATTTAAGAACTATTTACATGCCTACAAGTTTGTGCGGAACCCTCGGTGCGCGAGTCCGACTCGCACTTGACCGGTTTTTTTTACTCCACCCAACAATACGGCAGAAAAAGCTAAAACAGGAAGTTCTAATGAACGAAGTAAATTTAAAAATTGCATATAATTTATTTGCTAAGGTGAAATTATGGCGAATCAAATTCTATTAGTGAAATTGGGACTTTGGGATCACGAGTTGTCATCAGGGGGTGGTTATCCCTAAAGAGGTTGCCGACGTAGCCCCTTTTGACGGGCTTTTCGAAACGGCTTCTCGAAAATGATGTGTTAATGCTAATGTTACAGCACTGCACTACTTAACACACAAAGTGCAGACGCTAAACGCTTTAAAGCACGGGACATTAAAAACCCTTGAGATTTTTCTTTGTGGTTAACCAAATTTCATAGATTTAAAAAATAAAATTAAAAACATTTTATAAAAGCGTTGCCGAGTTAAGATTTTAAAGTATAATATTATACTTTGTTGCATCACGAGGGCGCCTTGTAACGATTTTCGACATAGATACATTTTCGACTCTGAATCGAAAACGAAACCCGGTTGATCCCAAACGTCTAATTGAATTAGAGTTTCGCAAGCATCGCCGACCACAAATTTGAAAATTACACCTCGTTATGAGTCAACCCGCAACTAGACGCTAATGTGGCAAAAAGTGGCCAGAAGTGGCAAAAACCTGGCGTGTTTTTGATGATTCCTGCAAACTGGTATTGGTTAAAAAAATGTCGCGCATCTGAATTAAAGTCACCAAAATTCAATTGTCAGATTTCAAATATATAATTTGTTACTAAGTGTACTAATAAGTAAATGTAATTGTACACTATATTTTGGGACACATTTATTATTATCATAGACCAGCATTACGCCTCTATTCTGGTAGAGACGTGAACTAAGTAGTTAAATAACTTTCCGTAAATGAAATTAAAAAGATAAGATATCGTTAGTTGGTACTTGTTAACTAGATGTCAATTATTTGCCCAATCTTTTTCAGACCTTTCACGTTTCACAGAAACTTAAGAAAGTTGAGAAACTAAACATTAACATAACCAGTGAACTTGTAAGTTCCTGAAATAAATGAAGGTAAATCCAGCTGATACTTTCAGAAGAAATGACCAAAAGTAATAGTTAATTAAGTGTCCATTATAGCCCCGGGCTCTGTATAAATCTTTGGCACATATTTCAACTGCCGAACGACTCCACACATTAAAACCAAATTAGTGCAGGCATTGCAAACTCCACTGTTTCCGTAATTTACAACTCTATCTTTTTCGAGAAGAATACCGGGTTTTCACAGTTAGTTATAACGGATATCTAAAACCCATTCGAAGTGTTGGTAATTGCCCTTTGGCTTTTTGTGCATCATTTGCCTTAGGGCCTGGCCACGGTTTCGCGCGACCGGCGGCGCAGCGAGCGTTTTTCTTATACATTAGACATTAGGTATAATGCCAATTAACTGCGCATCCTATTCAAAGAAGAGAACTATGTATGGCTTTGACAGTACAATAACATGGGATTGAACTGCTTATACAGTACTGGCCAGGTTAAATAACCGTTCGATTCGTAATTCTATGGTGTCCAAAGGTGTCGCTGATACTTATTAGGGGTGATCGTTTAAGATCATATACGAGTAATACCTACGCAGCTAAGATGAGTTTAAACCCGATTGAAAAGGATTTTTTGAAATATCTTTTTATGGCACTTTCGATTTTGAAAACCTCTCCACATTAGTACGGCTTTCTGCGCAATGTGGTCTATTGCCACTTCAACAAACGTCGAGGTAAGCCCATTTAAGAATATCGTACGTAAATTTTAATTTTCCTCCTTATAATTTCTTAGTAGGTAAGTAGCCTCTAAATTTTTTGTCCACATTAGTTCCGGGGACGCGCTGTGCGCAGGCGCGTGCAAAACTCCATGTCCGTCAGCATCATCGTGTTGTGAAATTACTTTCCGATTGCAAACGGTTTTGATACTAGATGACTTACGCCTGACGAAATGGTGGTTTCAATAAGTTGCAAAGTGGTACCTTTGTTTGTCATCCCATTTGATTAGTATTTAATTATCAACAAATAATACGATATATAGTATAAAAAAAAAACAAATAATTAAACTAAGTCATAATTAAAGCTAATTAAATATTAAGAAAAATAAAACTGAAACTACATAAAACTAATTATTAAATTCTAAAAAAGACCCCAAGAGAAATATATGTGGTGTTCCATATGTTCTATAGTAGACATTTGACTTTTCAGTTAACAGTAACCATTTTGCTACAAGCATTGGCTAATAGTTATTTGTGTAGTCTCCATGTCTATTTGAGGTGCAATTTTGACGGATGTACTTACCCTGTGATCTAATTGAAATATACACTACGAATTACTTGTGGATGTATTTTTATCAAAACTTTTCAAGCAGTAGAATCTTGTTATAACCACGTAAAACGCTTGATAAGCTGGATTTTTGGGGTTGCTTTACTACATGCAAAAAAAAAAAACAAAAACTGGTTAGTCTGAATAAAATAATGTCGTTCTTAAGAAATTAAATAATAACAAAAACACCGTATTCAAGTACCAATGTGAGTTGGATACACTATAATATAATAATATCGGCTATTGCCTATTGCGGAAGTGCGATATCTTACAAATTCTGCGACTTCCGGCGAAACCCTGCGACTGTAATATTGTGGAAGTTCCAATTTTACGCTGCGGATACATACATTTTACGTTTTTTTAGGCGTTCGGATGTGATTTGCTTTTCTGAGTATTTAACTTTATTTAGAGCTAGGTGTTTCGTATAAATTTATGATAAAAATATTAGCAAAGCTACCTTGTAAATATTTTTTATCATAAATTTGAGAGAGTAAAAAACTTAGGCATTTTATTTATTTTATCTTAAATTTATATCAAGGCCCATTTTATGCAATTAAACACCTATTATTATCATAGCTCCACCAACTATTGACTTACTTAGTAGCAAAAGTAGGTAGGAACTAAATAAATATAATGCGTACAATTTAGACCAATTGTCGGCATCTGGCTCGACGCATGCGCGCTGCGTGGAAGCCTCGCGACTGCCATTGCGGTCGAATCGTCCCAACTGTCGCTTTTCCCGCCTTTTTCTTGTTTCCAATATGGCCGCTTTTTATAACGCAAATTTATATGATGCGGTGTTCAAAATTGGAACTACTGTATTTTCCTTATAAATTTTAGCATGCTTGTTAGAAAGTAGCGCCATTTCGGGCGGATTTGGTAAATTTGCTGTGTACAACTAACATTTGGGACAGATGTCCTAGTTTTTATTAAATCTCAGTTTGTGGGCTAATCTGGTTCGATGGTCAGTTAATTGGATGGATAATTTGATGTACTGAGCAAGAATCTCGGGTATTTTCGTGTGAATTGTGACAGATGTAGGTCAGGAAAAACCAAAGTTGTTTCTAATACAATTAAACTATATCTTATCAATAAATGCTATTATAACCTAAACGATTTTTAAGGATAAGTAGTACTTAAATAATATTTTGTCAACCCTAGTTGTAATTGATAAAATAACACTGGTTTACAAATTTTAACTTTTTCTTATATACTTTTGATGAAATGAAACACCTATTTTCTTATTTTACTACATCACATCATACTAATGAAAGGCAGTATTTGAAAAAACTCTATCACGTTTTATTTTTTAGTACGAGAAGATCTATTTTTAATATGTACTTAAATGATTATAATGTATTTAATAAATATCTTCTAAACCAGACGTGACAGATTTTTTTTATATTTTTCCCGTACTTTGGGCACTAGAATCTATAAGAAGATACATATTGGCGGCAGTATAATAAACCGTGTAAACCAGTGTAATTATTATTGTTAACCTAATGTGCAATACAGAACATTTTATTTTAGTGTTGTTTAAGGATTAAGTTATTTGTATTAGATATAATATAAATACCAATTATGTTATGTGATATTAAAATACATACCTAGTTAGCCCTCTGAAATTGCTGTGCCCTTGCAGACAGGGACTGCATAACCGGAAAATAAAGGTACCGTTTTAAAACGGTATGACGTCATACCGTTTCGTTTCGGTTAGGTTTCGATACCGCAAAATAAATTTTTCGGTACCGGAATATAACAGTACCGTAATTTTTTTCGATACTGAACCGTTTTCGTAAAGGTACAGCCAAGCTAGTTATTGAGAGTATGCCTAAATGTATACCGGTACTTATACCGATATTTTATAAGGGTAGCGTACCTTTATATTTCAACCAGTATAGTTCTACCTTTATAACGAAGCGGTATGCGATATCCAATGCCGGTACCATACCGTTTATACTGTAACGAAAACGGCCCCTTATATATATGTGTAATGTGATATGCAATAAAGTGAATTTTGAATTATGTGGTTTAAGGTTAAATGGGAAAATGTAAAGTTGATTTGATTAATTGGTGATTTTCCACGATTTTCTTTACCACACGTAGCAATCCTGATATTAAAATAACTTACAAATATACAGATTTAATATTCTAGTACTATTTCAACGTCACACAGATATATATATTTTTTTACTACTAAAATATTTTTCTATGCATCGTTGATTAATTAATATGCATATATTCGTATTTATAAAACTTTATATAATTCATTCATTTTACTTGTCGGTGGAGTAATTGCGACTTTACTTTATACAATTATAATAAAACAAGTGACTGATTTGGCAAGTTTAATGTTTTTCTTATAATTTGCTTAGATATACGGCACCCTGAGTAAGCACCTACTTGGAAATTGAGATGATTTTCGCCCTTGCTCCCCGGAGTCAAAACTCCGTATAATTAATTTTTATAAATTTTATATCAACACTTGCCCACATAGACCTGCTTAGGCACGTTAAAAAAATAAAGGTGAAGTGTAAAGGCAATGAGGCACGTGATCACTTGATCTGAAGCCCCACACGCACCCACTGGCCTACTGCGGTTGATTCGCAGCTTGCTGAGAACACTGACAACACAGCGGTGTGTGGTAAAATAATATACACGTGTTAGAAAAAAAAACACGTGGTTAAACTGATTAGGGGATGATTAGGAAAAGTAAGACTAAGATTAAATGCGCAGAACTACTTTGTCCTTGGACACCAGTTTATTAATAATTTACATATTTTTTGCATTAAATCTACATAATCAATGTGTGTGTATGCTCCCTATGAAATCCAAAGCAGCTATGCCGATATTGATAAAATTTTCAGGCGATCTTTAGATTAGCCCAGCGGGTGATCCTATGAAGTTTGGTAGCGATCGGACTACCCCGTGCGGAGCCGGGGCGGGTCGCAAGTAATAAATATAATAAGTCAATTCAGTGGCAACATCCAAACTAAGTACGTCAGTTGTAAGATCTCCGGGTTTGTAGGTGCTTCTGCTTCACTCGCTCTCTACGCTCTTAAGCTAGTCTAACTGACATTTCCCTGACCCGAAATACTTATATTGGAGCTATTGCACAGTATGTAACCAACCGACTGAAAATAATACAACAAAAAAGAATAGTAGCCATGCAAGACTGCAAAGTTGTTATTTGGCGCGAGAGCCAGTATTGAAACCTGAGTTAGCGAAGGATTCTAAAATTGAACCACGAGCCTAGCGAGTGGTTAAAAAATAGAATCCTGCGAATCGCGGAGCGCCCCTTCAGCGCATAGCACTACCATTACTTTCCACGGTAGCGGTTAAAGTGGACTTTTGCGTGCAGATTTTGACTAACAAAGAAAGCCTTTTCGAGCTGGTGAGGTGAAAAAAATATTATTCATAAACCAACACTGGTCTTTTTATTATTAATAACTACAAAATACCTTAACAGCTTAAGCACCCTAAATTACACTTTTAACATAAAATATACAGATAGCAATCACGCCTTTATCTATGGACTACATAGCTCGAGATCGTCTCCCACAGTTTGTGGGAACATGGTTTTTTCTCCTTTTTTTATCCACAGTCATTACCATGCACAAAAGAGAGGAAGAGTTCCGACAGCATCCGGTTTGTTGGGGCAGAGACACAACGGGTTGTGGAAATGCAACATTTTAATTAATTATTTACTTCAAATCAGGTCACAGTTAAAAATTTACTCATCTCTAAAATATTATTTGTCTAAGCCAAACTTAAAATGAAAGTTGCAGTTTTGGTATGAAAGGAAATCGGTATCGTTACGAAAGCAAATTAGGTACTTTCCTCTTCAGCGCGTCACTGAAAAAGCTTGTTTTTTAAACTATAAGTAAACACTTCCAATTATATTCAAATCAAATTTAAATAAATCTTTACTTGATCTAATGTTCACTTTACATTTTTACTAAACACTAAACTGTCTAAATTTTTTTAACCTGCTATATTTTTTTATTTTACCTAGGGATCACGCTGCTTGTAGAAACCCCTAGTGGCATAGGTAAAGCCCTCCTAATGTGCCCCTGCGTCCTGTACCTGCACTCGCCTGACGTATCGACCGTGACTCTCCCCGTGTTTCCTAGAATTACGTTCCATTTACTCTCTTCCTGTGACATTAACTTTATAAATATCAATGAAAGCATACAATTTTATGGAGGTCATAAACTATTAGGAATAAAAAATCTGTCTATAGTTTTTATTCATTTTGTAAAATAAAATTTGTGTTTAGGTCCATCAAACTCTATTTTTAGGTAGTTCGTAATCGACACAGATTACCTAAATACAGATAGAGATACCGATACAGATTTTATAATAAATATTTTTTTCATAACATACTTTACATATTAAAGGTTAAAGATTTTAAAGGAATATTTTTTTTACATCCCACTTTTGTTGAAATAAAAATAGGAACTACTATAAAAGGGTGCAAAAGAAATTTAAAACGTTGTATTCCTATAAAATCTCTATAAGTCACATTTACCTTAATATTTTTTTTATACTATTTGCGGTGTAGGTACTTTCAATTAGATAAACATGCTTAATATACAAGTTATAAAAATATAGGATATTATATTATAATCATTTTAAAAATCAGTTGTTACTTTTAAGCAATCCAACCAAACAAGTTATGTTTAACAGGAGTAGATACAACGGTTAAAATTTCCCATGAGTAGTTTTGCTTTTTTGTGGTACCTATACATTATAATATAAAAATGAAAATGAAGTCCTCTTGTTAAAAAGTTAATTGGTTAACACCCGACCACCACCAACTCTGACAATAAAAGTCCCATTTTATTAACCTAAATCAAAATAAAAGGCTATGGGCTGCCAAAATGGCGGATAAAAACTAAAAGTGTCCAATTTAAGGCGCCAAAATGCCCACCCTTTCGCTATGGTCATTCGAAATTTAAAGAAACATAGTCATAAAAAATATTAACAAAAATTAAGCAACTTCAAAAGTTTATCGACTAGAAAACACTTCAGAATCATTCATGTCTCGTTCTTAAACATACGTTTAGAAAGGGACAACTGGCATTCGCAGTCTTAATTTGATAGCGTGTAAAAAGTTATGGCCACCCAAAATTGGAAAAAAGTTAAAAAATGGAACCCGTAGGAAGGAAGCTGTCTTTTTGGTGCCGACAATGACTTGGTAGAAATTTCTAGTGTGAAATATAGGCACGTACGAAGCCATGTTACTTCAATAGGTTCTGTAGATTGTTAAGTTTTATTTTTAGGACTTAACGTATGTTAAATAAATCTAATGATCACATATTCATTGTTAAGTATTTTTTTAGCAAGTCAGTCATAACAGCGAGCGAGCTTTAACGATCGCCGAAATTAAAGAAAGTATATATGGGATTGATGTAGGCTGCGGTCCGGTCGGTTCAAGCGCGAATGTCAATTCAAAACATTTTGACAGTTTTAGAAAGTCGTTAACTATCGTAGAATGCATCTTGCCTATGCCCGCAGGTCTCTTATTTTACCATCTAGCGATTTATACAAGAAACCATGCTAATAAAAAGAAGCAGATGGCAATGCTGATGATAAACACCTAGAAATACATGTTTTAAAACCACTAATTTATAACGCTAAAAAGGTTTACAGATTTCTAATGGATCCCCAATAAAACCCCTCGATGAAGTAGTATCACTGGGAAAAAAACCAAAACGCCTTGTAACGATGATATGCGCGGGAGTGCTAAAAGCGAGGTAACGAGCCTACCTGACAGATTAATTTATAACTGACGGGTAGGTATATTTTTATAAGTGCCCAGTTTCGCGTGACTTTTGATAACTAATAAAACTGCGATAGTGAAATAGCAACTGGAGACTTCATTTTAATCAGTGTCTATGTTGAAGAAAACGGGTCGCCAGTTTGAAAATTGCTCTTTTGAAATTGGACCTCGTGGTCACCAAACTAGACCAATATCGAAAATCGGGCCCTCTTTACCTAAGAACATAGTAACAAATGAAAAAATAATCTTCCGAAAGCGAGAAGATTATTAAGAAAACTACGAGAAGATCTTGCCAGTGAATCCTGGGGTGTTATTTGCTACTTTTACCTCGTCTCTGCTACCAGTAGGTAGGTACTTGAACTGTTAGTCTCGTCACGTGTCTTAATTAAATTAAATAAAAAACATCGTGAAGTCAATATGGTTACGCACGAGAAGGTTAAAATTAATAATTTTCTCACCCCACAGCGCTAAGGGGTGATAAAAAATAGTTCGGTAGCTATCGCAAACAGGCAGGCAAACACCCTCTACAGACCCTCTCGACTAACTTGAGTGTTTGCTTAACAAAATATTAAATATTTAAGCCCAATATTAACCTAAGCAAACTTTGCTGAAGAGGCAAAAAAAGAACGAACACTGAATTACGAATTTTTCAATCTGTCTACCTGTTTTAAATTTCTATAAAATCAACTCAACATTTCTAAAATATGTTTATGAAATACATAATTAAACTGCGGTTTCGCATGTATTTTTACAGATTGATCCATTGTGCAAAATCAATAAAAATGGTTATTTTATTTTAATACTTCAAGAACATTTTTAATTCTAATATTTGAATTAATCACCCGCAATATTTGCGGTTTTCATGCAACTAAAAGAGTTCACAGGTGGTGAAGTTCCAATGAAAGTATATTTTCTCGATTCAGATTTAAGCTTTCGGCACACCAAACGCGTGTCAGGCGCGTCAGCTTAAGAGTCCTGCTTGCGATCATTTTATCATTTTGAGACTAGCGAAAGATCCATTTAAAATTAATAAAAACTACAAAAGACAGTTCACGCACAATGGCGAATACCCTACCCTTAAAACCTTTTAAAAATCTCTTTCACGCCCTACATCTAAATTAAATTTAAAAAATCACAATAAAGCTAATTCGGTATTAAACAACAAATATAAAACCCTATAATAGCACTATCAACACCACAATAGAACTCTTTTAACAATTGTCAAAGAACAATAACAAAAGAATATCGTGACTTTGTACCCCAAGTAAAGGTGAACCTTAATGCGAAGGGCTAAGCTTTATAATCCTGGTCGTATGATCGGTATTCCCGCTGTGCCATTTCAAAAGCTTGCATATTGTTTTCGTATATTTGTTGATAGGTGGTCTTTATGATCTTATTTTTGATTTATTACGTTACGGGATTCTAAAAAAAGGAGTCTTCCGGTACGCCTAAAAAAGCTGTTTTTTATTTATTTAAAATTTTGACTTTCTTTCGCGGCTCCGGCACGTGAAATTTACTTATTTCACGCATTATAGCATTTTACTACGATTTTTTTAAGGAATTCTTCCGGAGCAATATTCAAATCGTCCGGTTTAAGTGTAATTTTATGTCGAATTACACTTAAACAAATAAAATAAGAATAAAAGATAAAATTACAGTTAGAAAAACACCTTGAGGTCGATAAAATAATTATAACAAAAGCAAAAACTAAAAACTAGTCGCAGTTTTTCGCTTTTGCTTTTGTTATAATTAATTATTTTATCGACCTGGGCCCTATTTAATAAACATTACAATGCGACAATTTTGTTAAAAACACACATATTTGTTAAATTGTACTAGTAAAATTTAACAAATATGTCAGTTTTTTACAAAATTGTCGCATTGTAATGTTTATTAAATAGGGCCCTGGTGTTTTTCTAACTAAAACCCACGCATCTGAACTTTACAAAATAACTACTAGAAAAAAAAGAACACAGAAATAAAAATATGTAACCAGTTTTCATTTGTTATTTGTCATTGTTTAATAATGTTTAAGGTTCAATTTATTAATTTTCAATTTTTTCATTGTGTCAGCCGAAAGACGTCCACTGCTGGACATAGGCCTTCCCCAAGGATCTCCACGACGGCCGGTTTTGTGCTACTCGCATCCATCGGCTTCCCACGATCTTCAACAATTAATCAATTTTTAAGTCGTAAATAAGAATTCTTATTCAGCATTAATAAAACCTAAAAAACATTAATATCTACTATGCATAAAATCTTGTGCATAACCACCGCGTAGTCAACGTGAAGTAAAAAGTATAAAAAAACACAATAAATACATAATTTTATTTCCACCGTCGAAAATGCATTGTCTCAATTAAGCCTAAGTATACAAATCAATTTCAACTCAAATATAAAAATAAGTGGTTATTCAAATTCAGATTTCATTTAAACTTTATGCTCTTTTAGATATAAGCAAGAACTAATGGAATAACAACCTTATGTGGAAAAGTATAAATTGAAATATATTTTACATCAGTATATTTCACGATTTACACGTCGTAAGGGTTCCCTAGGCACCCTGCTGGGACCATTCCATTGTCACGGAACCGCCTGAACCGATTTAACACCAAAAGGCACCGATTTGGCCCATTACCGGCAGTTTGCATAAATTTATTTATAAGGCAAATTTATTAAACCATGGGAATCTCTATGTGCGGTCGTTTTTTGATGAAGCTATAAACATTAATGGTGATTTGAAAACAAAACTAGAGAAATATTTGTCAATATAAGTAGAACCGTTATCTGCTGATGAAATAATCTTAAGAAATGTTTACGTAAAAAACATACGTTGAGAAATTTGACGGATTCTAGAGAATAACTTAGCACCAAATTCACCTTATTACTCGTATTTCTGAGGTTTGCTCGATTACACGTATTGAACAAGTAAAACTGCGATTACGGATATATTCGTGTGTAAAGTTAGATACAATTAAATTACGTTTAAATTTAGATTTCAACGTTTCAATTTTTTTTCTATGTTGTTATTTATATAAAGCCGCAGTTTAATTTCTTAGGGCTTAATTAATATAAGGTAAGGTAGAACGTCTTTTTTTTCCAATAGTTTATGTTAAAATAGGTATGTAATATTTATTTTTTAAATACCAGTCGTAAGGAAATTTACTGGTTTCTAAGATATTTCAACCGGAAGTGATGCCACCGGATACTCCTCTCTAAATAACGACCGACCAATCAAAACAAATTCGAATTTAAACCGACAAAAGAAGTTAATCAAACCTCCACCCAAACATATGTTTAAAAAACCAAAGGGTTATGTTTCTAACAATTACATAAATTAATACATCCTCCGATATAAGGAGTATTGTGTCCGTAAAATGACTTCCTATCACAAAGTTAGCATTGCGGTTAACAGCGTCGCTACTGGTTACCCTTAAATATAAATTAGTTTAAGAATGTGTTAGTTCAAGTATTAGCTACCCGCACAGATAAATTGGTACTATAGAGATGTTTTTTCCTGCCATATGACGGTGTTTTTTTTTTTCAAGAAGGCCACATGGTGTGGCAATAGCACGTGTGCCGGAGAGCCTGGAGGCTCTCATTAGGCGCTACATGACGAAAACGTCTACTTTTGCATTTTTTTCTTTGCTGCATTTCAATGGATTGCAAAAGACAAATGATTTTTTTTGCAGAATTTTCGTTTCATTATTGAATTTTAAACGTATTTTCATCTTACAAAGTAAAGTTTTTAGGCATTTCGTTAATACATTATGTAATAGTTGTTAAATTTATGTCACAACACGTACAAAAAAACTAACGAAATCACATTAGTATTTACCAGTTATATTATATTACAGACCAATGACATGATTTTGCTTAAATCTTTGTTTAATCTATCGGCTTTTGAATTTTATTCCATGTCAGTGTCTTTTTTACGTTTGTCTTCACTTCAATACGAGGAATATCTTAAAGATAATGAATGACAATTCTTGTAAAGAGCCAATTAACAATTTTACGAGCATTGTCATCCTAAAACACGCTATCTTTAACAACACTTCAAAAATTCCGACGCCAAAAACAATCAGTCAAATTCTCACAAGGCAGGTATTTTAAACAGCTCATGCAATTTTAACACTTCGAAATTTAGTTAAATGCTATATTGGGGACTATTTCGACGTCATCATAATAATTTAGTTAGCAAAGACAATTGTAACTGGAGGCTTGCGTGTGGTGAGAATCACGCCCGCTTCTTGAAAAGATAATCGATACGAATATTACCTATAAAGAGGTAAAGTTAGTAGTTTTTTTGTTTGTATGTAAGGAGTAATCTCCGGAACTACACATCTGATCCGACATATAGGTGGACATAGGCTATATTTTAACTTACGAAAGTACTGACTCTCCGCAGACGAAGTCGTGAGCGGAAAGCTAGTCTTCTATATACATATAGCTTTCCGCCCTCGCTTCGCTTCAGTAGAACATATCGTCGTATCCTGCGAATATGGGCGCAACCACCGTTAAAACCGTTTTCCGCTTTTTACAGATTCGTATTCTCCATATTTTATTACACCTTTTGACTTTTTGAAAAAAGGTAAAATCGTAATTTTGACAAAGTTATAAAGGTTTTAATTTTGGGCGCAACTGTCTAGGCCCTATTTATTCCGGCGAACTAAGTCGCAAGGGGCATAAGGTCCTTTCTCCGCACGGGATCAGGGCGCGGGGTGGCCGCAAGCGTGGAACAAAGGCCCAAGGTAACATTGCGTTCTCTTTCCGCGGACTCAACATCAGCGCAGGGTGCTATTTAGGTGCTGCATCGTGGCCATTGCGTCTGTATTCGTCGGAAAAAATAATAATTTGTAATTTTCAAAGCAATTACCCTTAAAAAAAAACAATTTGTTTTAAAGTAATATACACGAGACTCATCATTGGTTTGAAATTGTTTTTGGTTGTATCAAAAAATTACCATTTTTTTTGTTTTGAAAAGGCTTGGGTAGGCTTGGGTAATTGCTGTAATTATTGTTTGTTTTAAACTTTCGCGATATTCACACATACCTGCCGTTAATCATTGACAACGGGTCTTAATCGCGTGTACACATTATAATTACCTCGACGTTTCACCCGTGTTGCAACGGTCGTGGTCACGAGTAGACTGGAGAAGGCCGGTGTTTATTTCCGTACTGTACGAGTTATACCAACTACCCGCACTTGGTCTAGATTTTCTTGTTTTATCGGAGGTGCGAGTATCGATTGATGATTTTACTACACATTTAATAATTATTAGCAATCTAATTAGTTTGTGAATGATTGTGTTAAAGAGAATTTAAAAAAATCGGTTTGTTTACATTATCATTTAATTGGATTGAGGTCTGTGCCTTAGATAAAAAGATTTTTTAATTCATACAATAATTTATTTTGTTGTGAAAGGTTCACCCTGTTTTAGCATATTTTTGTAAGTAATCATTCTTTGTGGCACAATGTATATAGCCATATTAGGCTTTGCGCATAAACTGTTGTCGCAGAATCTACCTAAATCCGCATAGTTTGATTACGAAGAATTACGTTAGTCCGAATATTATTTGGTCATATTTTTCATGCTCCGAGTCATATCTACGCATAAATAAAATGAGCATAAAATTGTTTTGCCAAAACCTATCGTTGCAGAAATATGTTTTATTATAACATTCTGCTCAGTAATTATCTGATTTTTCGGTAGCAGTTAGTTTTTGATTGAGTTCTAACCTAACCTAACCTACTTTTCTAGTAGCTGTTCGTTTTTCTTATAATCGCAGTTCTAACCTAACCTAACCTACTTTTCTGGTAGCAGTTAAGTTTGTAAGTATGCCAAGTAAGTTTCGGCCAATCGATAATAAGTATGCCGAATAAAATTATGCTAAACAGAATTATGCGTAAAAATAATCGGCCATAATAATAGTATGCGAACTTAATTTCAGACTTATTCATTTTCGAGATGTTACAGATTATGCCAAATAAGGTTTCTGCCACATTACCATTCGGTGAAAACCGATTATGCCAAGTCTGTTATGCTAAAACAGTTTCGGACAGTAAATGTTATGCCAAATAGAGGGAAACCCGTTGTAAAAATATTAAGAAGTTTAGTATTTTTTTGTATCGTATGTTAACTGGGCATTATATGAATTTATTTATTTTTTTATAAGAGAGGGAGGCAAACGAGCATGCGGGTTAGCTGATGGGAAGTAATCACCACCGCCCATGAATACGGACAACTCAAGAAGAGTTGTCGGTACGTTGCCGGCCTTTTAGGGAGATGAACGCTCTTTTCTTGAAGGCCCCCATGTCACAACTGGCCGGAAACACCGCAGAAGGAAGTTGGTTCCACAGTTTCACCGTACGAGGCAAAAAGTGCCTGGTGAAACGCACGGTGGAAGAACACCATTCATCAAGGTGATGTAGATGAAACTTGGATTTTTAACGAGTAGTACGGTGGTGGAATTCTGCGGCCGGTAATAGTTCGTGCAATTCTTGAGAACACTCCCCATAATATATCCTATACAGTACGCAAAGCGAACTGACGTCCCGTCGGATAGAGAGGGAATCCAGTCGGTCGGAGATCACAGAATTGATATCAAATGTAATATTAATATTATTTAATCTTACTGTTTAAACAGTATTTTATGTTCTCCTAAGAAGGTTCTTTGTTCAAGAATAAAACAAAATAATTAGGTAGTCTTACAAATAAAACAAAAACGTTGATTTTTTACGAAATTAAAAATTATGAACCACGAGTTAATATCTACGTAATATCTAATAACATTTTGATTTATTTTGGTTTGTAAAAGATTATTTGCATTATACATAATATTAGTATTTCTATAAAGAAAGAAAGAAAAACGTTTATACACATAACATACATCCAAGAAAAGGATAGAAAACAAAATACAAAATAAATTATTGACGATGCTCATCTCGTGTTGCTGGTTTTAAAGCAACCGCTGGTCTTCCACTGGGACAATAATAATAATAATAATCCAGCCTATATACGTCCCACTGCTGGGCACAGGCCTCCACTCACAATGAGAGGGTTTGGGCTATAGTTCCCACGCGGGCCCAGTGCGGAGTGGGACAATTATAATTTATTTAAATAATATAAAACTACACCCAGTTTATTCATTTGGCAAATTTAAGCACTTAAACTTAAATCAAAACGCTTTAAAAAAGCCCTTAGTACGGTTACGACCCAGCGTATTCCGATGAATAAGGTCTTAATGGCGTTTATTCCGCGAAAAATTAAATAGTTTATTTAAATTTCACGTGGAAGAATGATTTAAGAGACATATTTTCGTATTATAATGGAAATAAAATAAAATGTGACTACCAATAGTCGTCTGAGTACATTTAACACGTAACTTGTAAGTTTCACGGCAAACACTTTGATATTGATTTTTTTAAACACAAAAAACTTTCTCCTGTAAAATTGACTTTTTGTAGTTGCGCCCTTATTCGTAGGATACGACGAATTATATTCTTAATACCTACTTATGCACACATGCAAACGCGAAGCGAATTAATATAAATAAATTGAATAAAACTTGATTGAGTTTTAGTAGGACCCTCGTGGCATAGTACCAAAGAAATTAGTAGAAAGTAGGTTAATCGTGTTTTTTTTTACCTACATACAGCTGCCATAGTGTTTCATAACTAAGTAGTTAATGACAACACAATCAACAATAATAATATAGATTCAGTTTTCCTTTTTTATTAATTAACCTATTTATGCCAATGCAAACTGGCACAAACAGGTGGTTAGAAACATTGTAGACAAATAAATATGTTGACCCGTAAAAGAAAACTTACTATTTTGAAAATTGTTGTTATATTTGAGAAAATTTCGGTACCCAACGATGGTTGATGTACGTTTGTTACGGTGATATATTATGCATTTCTTACCTAAAAATAAACAACAAATATTTAACTTTTTTAGCACCGTATCATAAGATGTATGGGGTACAGTTGTTTAACCAGCACACGCGGTGCAAAAAACTAATAATTTTCTTAAATTGAACGTTTCATTGAAAATATGAAAATATCCCGCAGTACTCAATTAATATAAACACAGCGGGGTGGCATGATATTAACACCGCCACGCTTGCTCTTTCGGGAATCGAACCTGCACTGCATTTAGCGCCGGCACGCGACTTGTTATGACAGTTATCGGGTACAGGTTCTCTTAAAGTGCGAAAATTCTCGCTTCGCTAAGAGTACCTAACCAGTAATTTATGACTGTTAGTCCAGTAGTTCAGTAGACAATTTTATAGACTAATGTACTTACCAATTTTTAAAAAGAAATATGCTATATGCAGGTATTTGTTACCTACCGCGGGAGTTAATTTGTGGTTTTCACAATTCTAATCTTACCTAAATTACGTAATCAATATCAGATTTTTCTGAAACCAAATTTAGAAAAAAGCTTTTGGAAGTATGTTAAATTCTCTGAAATGCTTGATGGTAATTTAGGTGGTCTGGTATGTTTTAGTATTAATAGGCTGCTTTATTTTTAAGGTATTTCATCAACAAGCAACTTCTTTTAATCAAAAGTAACTACGCAAATTTCTAATTACGTACTAGTTGCATTTACTCAAATTCGAATAAAAAAAAAAAATCGTATTATCAACTTTCCTTCGAAGATTCGATTTTATTTTATTTTACTAATTTCGTTTTGACTTTTTATAAACCTAAGGTATACTTTAAATTGTCGCAAAACCTTAATATAACTTTGTATGCCGCAAACGTCCATCCTATATGGAACAAAAGGCTTGTTGGCTCAGCTGATGGAATGACGTCACAAAACGAAACCATCTGCCAACAACACTCCATTTCGTCTGTTTGTCCGAAACGTCCGCATGAAACGTTAAGGCTAAGCAGCTAACAGCCGTGGAACTCATCGACAAGCTTATCTTTGCTTCATTAGAGAACACCATTAAATTCTTTGTCGTACGTAGTCCATTCTCTACTAGGTACGCTTGTCCTTGGTTAAGTTAAGCTTGTCAACTATGTTGCAACGAACAGCCAAGAGAATAAGACCGTTTCTTGGGCAACTAGCACAAGTTTCCCGCGACTCGTTTGTCGCTAGGTAATCCCTCTCTACCTAGTCTGTAACTAGTATGTAACGAAAGAGACGCACTGAGCGACAAGCGAGAAAATACAAGATGTGCTAACCGCTCCGATAAAATTTCTTCATTGTTAGGCGCGACGCGACGACAGTCGCACCTCATGGGGACTAATAAAGAAGTTTTCTATTATTTAGTTGCGCTCGACATTGCCTCGGTGGTATGCCGAGCGCGTGTTGTGTCGTTGTCGTATCGACCAATCAGGAATCGGCCTAACACCACATTCTGCACAATAATAAGAGAATTAAATTCAGCGTGGTTCTCCTTAAAAGACTGTTTATATTTTCAGCGGGCGCCGCCGCTGTTTGAGGAGCGCCGCGGCGGCAGCTCACCGCGGCCCGCGGCAGCGAACTCCAACATTTGGTGCTATAACAAGGAAATATTCAAAATCATTATCTGTCCCAAGTATTTAGACAAATAAAAGGTCAAAATAAACGCAGTTAATGTATGTATAAACAGTAACATTAATTTTTTATTCAAAATTTCTTCCAAACCTGTTGGGTTATGTTTATTGCATAGTACATTAAACTAAGATCGTGTATTTTTTCATTAAAAATAATCTAACGAAGCAATTGGTCTGAAAATTTAAAATATGTGTAATGTACATAGGTATAAGGTAGGTATTTGTTCGTAAACGCGTTGTCAAAAATGGCTCAAACTATTGAAATATAAAATTGATTCCACGCATTTTTTCTGATCGGGATTAAATTCCGATTTTATTTTCTTAATGTGCTACAATTATTATTTAATTTTACATCACATCAGCAAAATATTTGTACTCTAAGTTTCATGTTTCTAAGTTCCGTTAATGAGCTTTTGCAATGTGAGTTGTCTATCAGAGAGTCAGCCAGTGACAGTTAAATAAATACAGATAAATAAATAAATATATAGTTCACTATACATAGATAAATAAATACAGTATCATTCGATCCAAAGGTTCTCAGCTGCTGGAGTGTAAAATGATTTCCTCGCTTATTGTAGCTCTAATTGGGTAGTTTACGTGCTGACCGTACTGTTTGCCCGTACATTGGCACAAACATACTCTTGTCTAGTTTATAGATATAGATAGAGGAATTTGTACTTTGTACCTATTAAAATATAAAATGCGTCTGTCAAGACTAGACTTTTGTGCCATTTTTATTGCATAGGAAATTGTGCCAAAATTGAAAACCACTTATTAATCAGGTCTTTTGCTATTTTAAAATTTTATTTCATAGAAAGCTATCGTAATCAACGATTGAAGGTTTTGCCTCGTAACATTACATTATTTTTATTAACTAGTTTCATCCTGCCCTCCCTAGCTCATCAATGGCTCATTGGGCTCGTGACAGCTGATAGAAGCTGATTAGCAATAAGTCCTCCCGTCGCGTGACTCCGGCGATTAGATGCGTCTGCGCACGTGTGGGGGAGTAGCCTAATATAAAACCATATCAGTAAATATTGACGTCAGTTTATTTAGAGTCCCATACCGCTAGGTAGAGGTTTCTACAATCCCTGCTAAAACTTCTTAAAATCCCTGTTTCTCTTCGTACACGTCCGCAAATACGCAAAGTAACAAGAGTTGATGTTACTCTAACGGCCGCACTCAGAGACGTCAATTAAGTTTTAAGTTTCATTAAAGTAGCTGCTGTCACTTTCTTTGCTATAGCAATAGAATAAGACGCAGCAACTTTAATGACACTTAAAACTTAATTGACGTCTCTGAGTGCGGCAGTAAGAAAATTGTCCTTTGCAAGTTACGCGTGTCTGGTTTCTCGCTGTGTTATTCGTTTATTCCTAGAGAGCTACAAGCAAGAAAAATAGCCTGGTGCTAGTGAGTGCCGTAGCTAATACCACGAATTTTTCGAGTATTCATTTTCCTCCATACCTTTAAAATTTTATTGCATCTATAGTATTTACATGGTATGGTATACCATGTAAATACATGGTATACCATACATGGTATGGTATTGTATTTGATTGTAATTTTTATCTTTTTCGCCTTCAATAACATAAGTAAATTTACAAATTCCCGAAACTCGAAGTAACAGAAACGGCACCCGTACAATTCTTACCCCATGATTCACCAATAAAGTTATGTCCACATTGGTGTGCAATGAGCCGGCACTGATGTGTGCACGCCCTAACAGTTAATAACCGTGATGACATATTGATTATATTGGTCCCCCACACTGCTTCTACCTCCTTTTTAGGTAATGGAGTTTTATGGGATTTCGGCCCTTGGTTTTCAATACAGTTATTTTATGAAAGGAACCAAAATGTTTCTAAGCCTAAGTCTTAATTCATAATGTATAATAATTTTAGGTCAAAATTGCAAATAAAACCTAATTGCCTTTATAAAAGACAGGTTTTTTAATTTATGTGTGCTTAACAGTTGGATACTGTCAACGGGTAATTTAGAAAAATACTCTTTATAGACTCTAATCAGCGTCATACCATTTTTTTCTAGCCTACAGTAGTGTCCTACCATACTCCCTTAAAAAAAACATTTGTTGTTCGTCATAGCAGTATTATTTTATTTTAATTTTAATATTTTTTAGCAAATATGAACCAAATTATAATATTTATGTATGACGACGGTTTTGAGTCTGGAATACCTACTATATATATTTCACATTAAAAGGAATAATAGCGTTTACTTGCGACTGGTAACAGTGAACAATTAAACAGCTGCACCATTGATGCAATTCAACTCAATTATTTTAACTTCTCTACAAATAGACAACACACTTTTCCAACAAATATCAGCACATACTATTCAATGTTAATTCAAGCAACGGAATTCTCCAACAACCGTGAATTAGTTCTAAATAATTAACCTCTTACCGACTCGTGCGCACACCCTCACCCCTAAAAACAACCCCATATTCAAATTAACAAAGCATTACTGTGTATTCTGAAACAATTATTTCATCCCTCATTGCATATAACCGTCCAAAACACCATGCTATCATTAAACAACTGTACACCGTTCGCCGTAGCACTAAGGCTATTTTGAGCTTGAATAGTGTTGGTGGATGTTTAATTCAAAATGAACGCAAGTAAATTTGAAGTAAAAAGGTGGCACGCGCCCCGTCGTACGCGATGCGAGGTATCTTCCCTAACCATCGATGATCTAGATATTGTTGAGCTTGTTGGAATCGTTGTATCGACTATCGATATAATATTTTTTTAATTTAGGTTCCTACATATGTTTATCTGTTGCTATTTGTAAAAAAATTGGGTCTAGTTTAAACAATTCGTTAATTTTGCTTTAACATTTTTTACGTGTAAGTATTAAGTAGGTTTTAAATTCCTTTCCAAGGTTTCAAGATATACTTAGGAAAGTAATTACTTTTTACTGGGTAAAAAAGTTACTTGTATTTTACAAACTTAAAGATTCCAAATTATAACTCAACGTTAACTGAAGCAAATACAGAATGGATCTATAAAATAAAAATTCGGTCAAGTGTGAGTCGGACTCGCGCACCGAGGGTTCTGCACAAAGTTGTAGGTATGTAAATAGTTCGTAAATAACGGAAATACAATAGAAACAAATTCCAGTATAAACTGACACGCACTGCACTCTCGTACTTAGTGAGTATCAGTTTATACTGGCCTTTATTTTTTATGTGATGTAACTACAAATTGACGTTTTTCGGATTATTCCCTGTACTTGTAGTATAAGATGATATTTATTACTTGACAAATTTCATAGTTCTAGGTCAACGGAAAGTACCCTATAAATTAGGATTCCCTTGAGAGTGTCGAAATATACGTGTTTTTTTACGTTAACTTAGAAGTTTGATTTTTTCACAGATTCAAGGGACTGTAGACTTGCATATATGGTTTTGATTTCAACTTGATACCTCCACGCGTTCCCGAGATGAAGGGTCTGACAGACAGACAGACTGACGGACAGCAGAGTGATCCTATAAGGGTTCCGTTTTTTCCTTTTGATATGATATATGATTGGATATGGAACCCTAAAAATTGCTTAACGAAATAACGACACCAACCCGAAACCAATTTGCCATTACGAAAAGAATTATTATCGATGTCGATAAAATTACTTGTAAGGATGCTTCCTCAAACATCACTAGCGAGCCCGTGCGCGCACGCAGGTGCCAGTTCCGCTTCGCGTCGCCGCTTATCGTCAGATCCGCACCTGGATAGATCCTCAGATAGGATTTGTACTAATCGGGAGTCTAGACCCATCAACGGTCCAGTCTCATTGTTTTTAACTATTTATTTAGTCGGTTTCAAAGGCGAAAGGTGACATGTCATGTTACTATAAATAAGATACTTACCTAATGTCATATAAAATATACTATTTAATTAAAGGGTTTTTTTGAGAATGTGCATTATTGATGGTTGTGGTAGTTGACTACTTAATCTAATTAAAGCGATGGAAGGCCAAATCATATTATCTCAAGTTGATTAAACAATATCTTTAGAAAGGTACACCATTTTAATCCAGTTTTAGACTCAGGTATAAAACATTAAATAGAGATTGTGATTAACAAAATATGGCATATTTTTTAATATTCGTGGCAACAGTAGTTTCAAATCTAAACAAATCTGGCAGCCTTCAATAACTGTCACACAGTCAAAGAAACCGAACGCTAAAGCATCATTTACCTTGCTCAACATTCAGCCAGCATTAGCCGCATGCGATCTTTACAATCGCAGCCAACCTGAGCATTAACCTAACCACAATATAGTTGGCAACCATTGTGACCGGGTTCGCTAACCATACTCATAACCTGGTCATTACAAATCAATGACTATAGGCGTACCTTTGAGTCTTTTGTTGTGACGTAACTGTGTGTTTCCTGTGTCATTGTTGATGAGTCTTGGAGAGAAGCCGTGGAAGATTTATGTTTTATATCGAGAGGTAGAACTTAAGACGGTGTTAGATAATCATTAATGCCCTTACTAATAAACGTTGAGTAACCGCTGAGTAGTTATACCATGCTTTGTCCTTATCTGTCATTGTAACATTTGAATTCGACAGATAAGGACAAAGCATGGTATAACTACTCAGCGGTTACTCAACGTTTATTAGTAAGGGCATAAGGGTTGAACTCTTACTAAACCTTGAATGAAAATGATTCATGACAAAATTGACCAAAGCGGCGCGTCACGGTGCTTGTGAAAAGATCCGCTTCTTACTACAAATATTTTCTTTAAGTATTCGAATTATAAGTAATAAAAGAAAAGTATTATTGTAGTAGGTATGTAATAACTTTACGCCTTAACAAAATTGGGCAAGATTTGTGTATTGAATTTCATGAAAATGAAGTAAACGAGCAACGTCTCAATCAATAAAAATTGGAATGGAAATTATGGAGGATGCAGATTTATCTTAATACAGGACATTACCATCAAGAAAGAAAGTTGTGGTTGGCACTAAAGGCTTTCCCACGGGGACCCGAAACAAGCGACTTTCATACAGGTTCAAAAACCCTTCCCACTTAGCGTCTTTCGAGCGTCGCGAGGACGCCGACGCTCGAAAGACGCTAAGTGGGAAGGAGCCCTTAGGTACAAAAAGAACTTGAACTTTTCAAAATGTGATGTTGAATTACCAATAACAATTTGGTCCAGGGAATACACTGTTAATAAGCCAAAGGTTATAAATTTTCAGCAAAATCGATGCAGCCTCGAAAGCATAAAGGTAATCGCAACTAACATTTTCTATCACACTCACACGACGCCGGCGCAGAAGCAAAATTGTAGGAGAAGCCGTGTCGTTAGTGGATGAGAAACACTCAATCTCAAGTTCTCAACCAAGCACCGTGACACAGTACACAGGTCGCCAGTAGAAAATCTTCAAAAAGGCAAAGGTACTAGGTAAGGCCTGTGGTGGGCGTGATCTGACACTGATGTCACTGATAATCATGAATTTAGGCAACGCGGCACCCCGCCTGCGCGTGTGCGTAGGTACCTAACTCTGAATTTCTATAGACGTCACGGTCAATGTAGGTATATACTCAATTACCTGATATACTCATTCCTAGTCCTACTCGTCATGATTACATTTACAATATTATGTACATGGCTTATGTCCGATTTCACCAACCACTTAACAGACGATTAGAGTGTTAACAGCTGTCAAAATTCATGAACTAACAGTCGATTAACATCGTGTGGTGAAATTGGTACTTAAGGTAAAATAAGTCGTTTATGTGTTCTTTGCTGACAGCCTGAGAGCGAACTTTCTAAATTTTACTCAACACCAGAATTAAAACGACTGAAAACAAATATTAGAATGCGGTAAAATACTAACTACATCAAACAGATTTCCTCGAAGATTTAATATCACAGTCAATCAAGTCACTATAAAGTAAAACATGATGCGTAGTGTGTAGTTTTATCCCCACAACATTGTAAGCAAGTCGTTGCCTGCGGATTTAATGGCCCAGGTCATTTGTTTGCAAAGGGATAAAGAAAGGTCTTTTTACTACTCCGTAATCAAATATTTACGATCATTACGATTTATTAAATAAATTTTATATAAATTAAGGCTTGTATTAGACAACGGTAAATATAATTATAGCGAAAAATACGTCCTAAAATACAAAGAAAACACCCAGGAACAAAATATTCGAACAAATTTATGCTAACGTTGGTGTTATTTAGATGTATGTAAGTAACTGTTCCAAAATAGTTTTGTAGTACTCGTACAAAGAACGTAATGGCTCCATAATATTGCACTAATTTGAGATGTGTAAGTACGTACTGGATATTTAATTTTACAAGCTTTTATTTAACTTGCAATGTATGTATGTATGTATGTGTGTTTGTTTAGGTAAAATTTTTTTGCAAGTAAATTTTGAACCAGTTCCCTTTAATGGAATGGACTGAAATTTGGACTGCGTGTGTAAACCGGATGACAATGCAATATTATGGTGTCATTTAGCGGGTCTAATGATGGAGACGAAAGGTGGTCATAGGAACTCCTAAATGACACATGATAAACCAGTCGTGTTTGGGCTCGTTGGATTTGCCTTGATAAACAGATGATGATTGTGCAAAAAAAGTACAGTTAACGAAAATAGCTTGTCCAAAAATGATTTTTTAGTTTAGGTTATTAATGAATATTATTTAACGTTCTTTGAAATAGGCTACATAAATATAAATAACAAAGCATCAAATCACACATTTATTTCCTGACCTTGCTGTATGTGGTGTTAAATAAATAGTTTTGTATTGTATTGTGTCATATCATATTCCATAACCGTACTATTTCGCAACACGGGGAGTATTGTTCCAGTTACACGTCACCTTATGGTCTTGATTCAGTAGTCAGTTGCTGGGCTCGTCTAATTGGGCCCTAATGGGCGCATTAGTGCATGCGCGTGATGCGGCCGGCGCCGCGGGCGCGGCAAAGCGCACGCGCGACGTTTGCACGGTTAGCAGACACAGAGTAGGTACAAGATTTTGTGCTGTGGATAATAATATGATAAGTACGTATAAGTCTATAGCGATTGGTATAATCACGTTTGTCCTAATGTAACGATTGGTCGAAACTCAAAGGATTTTTAAACTAACCTAACAAACTTTAAACTGGCATATCTCGAAAACCATGCGACTTTTACTGAGGTTATGTCAGGCTAGTTTGGCAAGTCTAAGGATAAGCTATCTTCAGTGTCAGGGTTACGTGTCCATTTTGGGACACCCTGTATTATCGAATTCGTAATGTTGACTTTATCATACCGTCTATTCACCTGACACGTAATGGGTCCGGGCGTTTCAACCACCGTCATTAGTGTCTTCAATACATTGACGAAATCAATGACACCTACATGTACATTTGCCTGCACAAACTTATTATAGAAATGCTCTGTGGTAAATGATAAGAACCGCTTTAGATAATTAATAGATGAGTGACTTGTCTATCATGAAGTTAATGTCATTGTCACCATGTCACTTTATTATTTATATTGTGTCATACAATAACATTTTAAACGGAAAAGATGGCCTTGTAATAATGGTGCGGATGAAGAAATCGACGGGTCTCTGACTCAAACTCGTATATGAAAATGTATGAAATTGGAATATCTAATTTAGGAGGTGTAACTAAAGTGGATATTCGGATTTCGTAAAATTTCATTTACGAGGTTGAGTCAGAGACCCGCCGAAATGCATTTTATCGCAATTAAATTAAGTTCAGTCTAAATCTTAAAAATATTTTAACAAGAAATAAATCAAAGTACCTACATAATATTTTCTGTGGTTTTATCTTGTACCAGGCAGCAGCTTAGATTTTTAATTGCTAGCCCATTTAGGTTAAAATATCTGTTAATTATTTTTTATTCGAGTTATAACTATAACAAGTTTGACAAATATTTAATTTTTAGGTGATGACGTGTTAAGTCATACAATTTTGACTCCGCTTTAAGTAAATTATTGTCTAATAACCGTAGTACAATATAACTACTTAGTACAATCCTTACCTAATACTTATTAATCCTGTAAGCACGTGTTCGCGATTTCATTTGGCTGTACAATGACGAGTTAGGAATATGACGAATCAGGAATATGACGAGTAAGGAATATGACCAGTTAGGAAAGTGTCAAATTAGGAATATGACCAATTAGGAATATGACGAATCAGGAACAAATCCTCATACTCGTAATTGTATAAATCGAATAAAATTGTCAAGTACAAAATGAGTAAGGTGGCATCAATATACATAAATTAGTCACTAAAATATGTTCAGCAACAGACAAATTAATATAGTATAGCAACCATTTTATTTCCCAAGTTACCTCTGATCTGCTCTACTCTGCAATCAAATCGATATCGGAGGCTGCGAGCGACACGGGCTGTCTGCCCGATCCTTAGCAGACGATAATTTGCCGAATTAGTGTTATGTCAGGGAATGCGTGCGGATATTGTGGATTCGTGCTACCGGTAATCTTTTATAGACGATTACCTTGGGTAGATTCGGAAAGATACGTGAAATATTACTTGAATACTGATTTTTGTATGCAACCAAAAGCCCATTTGCTACAGATATACCTGTGGACACTGACAAGTGATTTTGTGAACGTTAACGACTGCAGAAAGGAGAAGATTGACGTAAGCTGTCGCACGATCTCTATGAAAATTTTGACCGATTATAGCTTTTGTAGAACGCAACTTAGGCTAGGTCTTTAATTCACATTGCCCATTTTGTTTCTATATCATAATGAAAATCACAATATGATTACGATATCGAAGCAAGACGGGCTAACACAATGTGGTAAAGAGGCCTTCCCTGGATTTTACTTAACTTTTGTACTGCCTTTATTCCTATATATTTTTTAAATTTAGGTAGGTACTACATTGATTCTTAGTTACACTAAATGCTTGGTGAGACAACAGGTAGGTGCGATGATGAGTGAAGCGGGAGGAGCTATAAGTCGAATTGCGGCAACAATATTGCGCGTGTTAAGCGAGCAAAGCGAGCGTGTCAACGCAGCAAATAACTACGAGCGCCAAAAAGATCTGTAACAAAGGTACACATATTTGTAGTCACACTGTTGTGATAACTTTCCTATTCTATATTTTAAATTCATCTAACCAATATTTAGAAATCCATTCCATGTTACACTAAATGGAATATGATTAAGCATTTCTTCTAATGGATGCCTACATTCTAAACGTTGAATGATTCAATTTAGATATTCTAATGTTATACCTAAATACGAATTTGCTCGGTTTTGAGAATGTATTTTAAGAGTTAGTGAACACAGGCATAAGTACGAGTATAAGTTGGTCAATCAACTTTTCTTTGTACCTAGTTGCCATGGTTACGTCTCTTGGGTCACTCTTTGAAAACTTTGATTTTTAAAGGATATAACATGTTTTTTGTGGCAATTAAAGCCCATGCTTTTGTGGGCATTCTTCTAAGCATGTTAGTATAATATAATTATAAACATCTTGCTAAGAAACACTATCATTGGTGTCTCCTGACTTACGGGACAGAATAACAACAACAAAAAGTTGATCGACATAAGTACAGTAAAACCAGAGTATTAATACTAAGTACTCGGCTGCCTATCGCTGTCACACTCACTCTGGCATCTGTCAGTATGTTTGTTATGCCAGAGAGAGTGTGACAGCGATAGACTGCCGAGTACTATTCATACTATGGTTTTACTGTAAGTACATAAGTACTTACATGGCCCTAAATAACATAATGAAGACGTCCAGTAATAGCTTACTACTCGTACATACGTCATAAAATCATGTAAACGCTGTATCTTGTCTAGGGTACACGGTTTATGTTTTAGGTTTTATCTTATCTTATCTTTATTCGCGAAACCTGCTCTCTAAGTAAGCATATAATTCGCGGTCTTAAAGTCAACACCGGAAGTGCTATTTGTCCGAAGCTTACGCCCATTCGTTAACCGGCTTCCGGCACAGCCTCCATCCGAGGTGCGAGCATCCGGTTTGGAATTATTTATGTGAACTCATAATTTTGTTGTAATCTGTTGCGGTTGCTTGAGAAATGGAAGTAGATTAATATGTGGCTAATTTGTTTAACACTTTTACAAAGAGTAATTATGTCGACACAAGATATATGTTTTTAAAAATATTTTAAGTTTTAATTTCACCGCAATATAGTACTCGTAACTAATTGTGTCTGATTTAAAGCCACAACAATTATGCTTATGCTCTATCAGCATTCTTTTTTCCAAAATCGAATACTTGTTTTGTTCTAAAAATCTAAATTCCTCATTCCATTGGAATTTAAGGAACGTTTATCTCTTATCAGAAAACGGATTTTTTTTCAATAACAACTTTTTATTGAAATTCACGTATACTAAATCATTTTAAGTACCTATCATTAATTTGTTAAGCGTAACGAAATAATGAAGGTCGGCATAAATATGATAATATTATGCATAACTAATAAATAATATCTGATTCAATGATTGGTATTCGAAATACAGTTTTTTGTACAAATTAAGAAGCTCTCAGGTCAGCGGGATACGATTTTTTAAGCCAGTAGCCGCATGTTCTGGGCTGCCCGTAGGCGGTGTACCTAAGCAGGTTCAAAGATTTTATTATACATATAATCATATTACCATACGAATCTATCGATCTATTAATAAAATTTTAATTCGATTACTTTGGCAAATAATAAATTGTCCTCGCGACACAAACTTTAATATTGAATACCTTCTATTCAACGGGTTGGCTTAAAGTAATGAGAATAATTTTAATTGATTATAGCAGGCAATAAAAAAATACAAAAATTATTTTGACAATTATAATAAATGGCAAATATGTCAATATTGTTAAAAAGGCAAAAAAGGAAGGAAAATCTGCGAGGAGTTATTACGTGAACGTGTATATCGCTTACTTGGACAGCGTGAATAAATCTGAAGTGGTCGCTCACTTCAAACCTGAAAAAGTACCTCCATCTACAATTTATCGTTTGATTTAGCGATGGGAACTTGGTATTGGGACTAAAGATTTACCAAAACCAGGAAGACCACCCATTCTTAATGATCGAGTACAGAGGAAAGTCGCAAAATTTGCACAAAACAAAGTGTGTCCCAGGATAAGTCAGCTGTAAAATATGACGTTTCCGTGGGTGTATAAAGAATATTTAAAAAAAAAACTATATTCAACACTTCTAGTGTCAAAAAGAACCCAAATATTCCAATAAACAGCTTAAAGAAATTCCAAAGAAGTGCAGGAAGTTGCGAAGAAAATATTTGGGCCAGAATTGGCTAAGAGAGCATGACTACGTACATTTCGTACGGAAGGATCCAAGCGCCCCTAAAGCTCGCCAAATTGAAGATTTTTGGGCAATTCTCAGTAGACTAGTTTACAGTGATGGGTGGGAAGTGAGAAATCACTGACTCAGTTGAAGCGCAAGATACAAACACAACTAAAAAAATTACATAAATGAAGATAGATGTTGTCCAACGTATGATGAAAACGGTAAGAAGAAAGCTACGAAAAATTGAAGATGGGGGACCGTTTGCTATATTGTAATTATTGATTATTTTTGGATAGTAAAAAGCTATATAACCAAAATACAAAATTGTTATTCTCATTTAAGCCAAATCAAAAATCAAATAAGAAGAAAGTAATATGATAATAAAAAATATTTAATCACGAAAACAGACGCGAAACTCTTATTAAAAGTGAATTTGTGCCACGCAAAAATATTTTTGGATTTGAATTTCAAGCAAGTAAAAAAAAACTTATTAGGTATTCCTGTAAAGTAACAAATATTCATATATTTGTTACTTTTCAATGAAATTTTACATTTATCACTCGTAAAAATCAGTTGTAAGTTCGAAACCTAATTAAGTCGTGAGAAGTTGTTCGTGTTTAATATTTTTATCATAGCCATAAATAATAAGGCAGAGCGAGCAGCCTGACAAAGCGCGCGGATAGGCCTTCTTCTGTATTATTTTCATATAAATCAAACCATTTTTTGCCGCCATCATTGACGACAAATATAAAACTGTCACCGTCCACCACAGAATAAAGGATGTCCATATTTAAAAAGCCGTTTGAATTTCGAATAAAATATATTTCGGTTTTCACATTCGGAATAAATTTTGTGTCACCTGCGCCGGCGCAACCGGAAGAAGTACTGTCGCTGCATCCTTTTCATCTGGAACGGTGTGTCTCTTTCTCATTGTGGCTTTTATATTTTTATCGTTTGTTTTAGTTCGGCTGAAGATTTGTATCGAGATAATTTTATGCTTGTTTTAAACGCTATAAATTACATCGGATCTATAGATCCTGCAGATAGAAACGTGGGCAATTTGTACGGTAGCGCTGACAGGTGACAGGAGGGAAGATAGAGAAAAAATGGTTGTCATAACACTCATTCTCTCGTAGCTTTCTTATGGGAAAATAATAAAAAAAACTATATTTAACTTTTGAGTTTCTAAATTTCTTGGTATTCACAAGAGCTTTTTATTTGAGATATTATGCTATGGTCTACTGATGATGAAAAAACAGTCCGTGGACCTCAAACCATGATTTGATTTAATACTTTTTCAAACTTAGTTTTTGCAACAAATATATTTCTCAATCCAATTATACACAAAAAGTAAGTCCACACCCCTTCCTGGCTTAAAAAAATTAAAACCATTAAAAAACAATTGGATTAAAAACAATTCGTCTTAATGAAGAGGTTTCAATCATGCCTGTTTAGTTCCCTTTGTTTTTGCTCGGTGGTCCAGAATTTAAAAAAGTATATTTTCGTTGTGGTGCATTTCAAAGATTCTTTGTTTACTCAGATTTCACCTTTGTTATTATGGCTGTAAGGGCGAACGCTTAGGACGGTAAAATAACTATTGACGAGGCAAACCACGCCTTTTCCTGCAAGAATATCAATTCTAATAATGTTAACATATTTCATCTCGCTACTGGATTAGTTTGATATCATTATTTATCTGTTTTTTACTTTGTATTGAAAATTTTACGGATTTAGTGGGTAAAAATAAGTAATGAGTAGCAAACTTACACCATATATCTCTAGTTTCTCCGTCTATCTTTTCTAGGCTTATTTAGGGGAAAACGTTATGTTACGTTACGTGTGCATTTGTCAACTGGATAATTTAATTTCTAGTCTTATAAGGCGCGTAAAAATATTTAGGTATTATTTTATTTTAAATACCTAGGTACCGTTGAAGTTAACCACATCGCACCTTTAGAATGAAAGTGACCTAATTCCAAAGTGTTTAGATTTTGAATTACTAGGTCTCTATAATAATAATGTTATGACTTGAAGTAGAAAACTTAACATTTTGTATTAGGTCACTTTCATTATAAAGGTGCGACATGGATGACACTATTTGCCTAATTAGATAATTAATTACCAAGTATAATATATTTTACAATAACGATAATGATTTTAATTCAAAAAATATTCGAATGTGGCTTACAGACATGTTAGATTAGCTTTATGTATGTCTGTGAGCCTCTTCGTATCATCACGTTGTTTAGTAAAATATTATGTACAAAAAAGTTATTTAAATACAATTTCTTGAAATAAGTCTCTTCAAGTGGTCCAGTTCTAAGTATTTTTCAATAATAACTGCGGTATTTTTTTGTAAATATGTCCCAATTGATAGAGGTCATTTATTTCTATGCTAAAAGTACTAGTTCTGCAGCGCGAAAGCAATTCTTATATTTAACAAGTTCACACGATAATTTCCATAAGAAATATAGTCGTGAGGCTTGAATAAAGGCCAGAACAAATCTAATTTGAACTTTTACTTACATCAAGTAAAGTTTAGCCGACAGCGTAATTACAGCACATCCTGTCTGTCTGTCTGTCCGTCCGTCTACATGTCCGTACTCGCGAAATGTTAAGATTAACCTTAATTTCGTATTGACCTTCGAAAGGTAATTGTTGAATGGATTAAATTGGCTTTAAACACGATTTTGTACTAATGCTTGCAATTTCTTTGAAACAAACGAGGAACGCAATAATCCGAGTACACTGTCAGATGCTAAAACCGCAAAGTTTAGTGCCGTCTGGTTTTAAATACTGGGTTATACCTAAGTAACCTTGCGTTATTCTCAGATTTTTAAAACATTTTGCTCTTGAACCTAACCAACGTCGCTATTCCGATCACAGCCATAAAACAAATTGCCAAGAAAATGCTTTGTCGCAGTAGAAAAAGGAATGAATTCCTATCTGTTTTTGAATGTAACAACAAGGGTCACTTTTAAAAATTAAAAAAAAAGTAAGATTAAACATGTTTTACATCACTAAGCAACATCGACTGTGTCAACAATTATGATTATAATAATGACATCTCAAATCACAATTCATATTATTTAGATATCATTTCAACCCTCATCAACCTCTGACATGAAGGTGTTATATTTTTAAGCGAGTAAAAAGAAATTCACACCCTATTTAACCGTTATTATTTTAACCAGAAAAAAAAATGATTCTAGTTAAATGAAACGAAATGTAATTAATGAAAGCTCCAATAACTTAACTTATCTAAACTAAACATTTTATCAGGTTCTAGATTTTCATTTCCATATTCCTAACATATAGTTCATATTATTAAGTGTGAAGTGACTTTGTAACTTTATCTGATTCTGGCACTAGATGTTGTTTAAACGTAATAAAGGAAACCCATTAAACCAAAAATGTATTATTATATAAGTTATTATTTAGAGTAAATTTGAAGGAATTTGCGTTTACGTAAGTGTGGACGGGTAGGCATTAGGTACTATATTTCATAGATGAGAATCTCAACTTACAAATCTTATGAAGCAGTATTTTTTTAGAATCATTAATGTGTTGGCTTGACCACTCCTCCTCTACACTCAAGTCCGCAACCTTTATTACCTCACGAATAAAAAATCTCAAATCTTATTCATATCAAGTTACCGATATTTTTCTAACGGTATCATTATTCTATGTGCGTTCGACATTCGACAATTGAACGGGCGTGCGCTATGAGCTGTGCTCTGATTGGTCGCCGAGCGGCCAATGAGGTACTCTTAATTCATAGAAGGGCGCATGCTTGTGTAATGCCAAGTAATAGACAAGTTACATACGATCTGTGTAGAGAGGCAAATAAGGTTGAAAGCATTGGAATGGGAACTTCACTAAAGTTTTGTCCCTGCTGAAAAATGTAAACAAACATTTTTATTTTATAGTTGCTAACGGCCGCACTCAGATACGCCAATTAAATTTAATGCTTGTCAAAGCGACGAATTCTATTGATATAGCAAAGAAAGTGACAGCAGTAGCTTTAATCAAACTTAAAAATTAACTGACGTCTCTGAGTGCGACCGTAAGTTGCTAAAATGCTGGATTACTTATATGTTTTTATAGGTTGCTTCAAAATTTCAAATATAATCTATAACATGAATATTCGTTAAGTGAACGTTCATAGACAAACTATGAATGGGATGTAAAACGTAATAATCTATACAAAAGGTTTTAAACCAAAACCACCTACCGTTTACATTGTTACAATATTTGTGGATTTAAAAGGCCTTAAGGGCTTTTATTTCAGAGAGCGTTTTAATTTAGTCTTAATGCATATAGAAACTAAGTCGGAGTCAGAATACGAAAATTATTTTTGGCAAGTCACTTTTTTATACAAATTAATACTTCCGATTAACATTGTAGATGACACTAATAACAACGTATCAGAATCCACTACAAGATTCGCAATTTTGTGACTCGACAGTCTGTCAAATTTGACAGTGCCTCGGAATGAAGACGTTGCCGCTGTCATACACTTTGACAGAACCTGTCATTAGGTTCACACGTTTTGTGCTTTAATAATAGACCGGAGTTGGACGTTAAGAATAGAGTTTTTTAGTTAATTCTGTTTTAAAGAGTTTTAATTAATAGGGAGAGTGCTTTTTTATTTGCCTGAGTGGATACAGCTTTAAAAAATTCTGTTATTTTTATAGGCCCAATTAGGCTGGTATTAAAATAATTATTTATGTTCTAGCATATTGCATACATGATACAATAAAACATAATATTGTTACATACATACATACATCGGTCAAGGGTGACTACCCTTATTATGAAGTCCTTCAAGCAACTTTATTATAATCATCTTAAGCATCTATCCTTCCATGCAGAAATGAACACACCTAGAGATGTGCCGCTCTCGAGGATTCTCGGGAACGAGACGGCTTAATGTAAGGAAAACCCCGAAAATTCCCAAGAATTTCCGAGAAATCTAGAGAACGGTACATCTCTAAACACACCATTCCTCTAATATCCTTCTTTGATTCGGGGATGAATTGTCTTTACCACATTTTTCCTGAATACTAACACACCGACACCGCACATTACATTACCGATACCTACCGAATTTTTAGGCAATTTCACGTAATCGAGACTTCAAAAGACTATGGAACTATGGTGTCTGTACCGCTTTTTTGGTCGTCTTATTAGTAATGTTGGTTTTATTAACCTTATTTTAGATACCAGTCAGTGTGAGGTCTTTACATCATTATGCCCCTAAAGACTCGTCACCGTCGTATCTACGAGTGGCAGAACAATCAGTCAGCTCTATGCAAATTCGGCAGATGTGATACATACAATAAATAAAGCCAGCATTAACGCAAGGAAATACGGACTTTAATAATATAATGATTGGGGTTGAGGGTTGCGTGAAGTTGTATTTTTTTTTTAATTTTTACGTCCGGTCTGTAAAAAAGTTACGTAAAGTTTAAATTATAACCATAGATTGTTTAAATTCAGCTCTATATCTTTGGTTTTGTCGGTTATGCCATTACATATTTATTTTGTACTATCCCTTTAGACCATTTCTAAATAATCTGATTTTTATAATTACCTAGATGACCCGGTAAACATCGTACCATTTTTTTCGAATTTTCGGCTGTTCCTTTGGGTATTTTCCTATAATTTACTTTTTTTCTATACCATCCCAGTATTGAGGCGAACAAAACAAAAAAAAAACAAATCGGTCAAGCCATTCTCGAGATTTGGCGAGACTAACGCACGACAGTTGATTTTTATACATATATGTAGATTAACATTAATATCTTAGTCTAAATTTGCTAATCTGCTTTTTAATACAACCCGCTTGAGGTCGTCGCCAGGTTCACGTCGTACATTACATAATATTAGGTACAGTCAAGATTATAAATATAGATACGTGCCAAAAATATGTAACCACGGCCTTATTACGGCGACATAAGATCGTGGTTACATATTTTTGACGTACCTCTGTGTTTTTTTATTCGTCTACAAAATTTTGGGGCTTAAATCAGTAAGTCATACTGATCAACTTTCACTATGGGACCAACCCCGAAATCACGAAAAAAAATTTGACCCTCCCATACAAAACATCGTCAGCTGACTAGCCAAAATGTATGGGATGCTTCTAGAGCATAAAGTAAAATCTTCGTCGAAGACCTAGGCAATCGGTCCAGCAGCCACATCAACAACTTTAACTTCATAGAATAACCTCTTCATTTTATTTCATTTCGTTAGTATTCTAAGACCAAGGCAAGGATACCAACAGCCAAAGTACACAATAAAGCTTCATGAAATAAACTTATCATTTTTATTTCGTCGCATTTATTATTATTTTTATTTTTATCATGTTGCTGTTTCATTTCCTCGCAATCGAAGTGAAAAGTAGAGTGTACAACTCGTCCATAAAACCCATTTAACACTCGACTTTATATCCATCCTAGCTCGCAAGCTCGCTTGGATGGATAAACGTCTCGCGTAAAATGGTGCGTTTTATGCACTTGTTGTACAATCTACTATTATGGGTGCGAGAGGTTTTAAAAAGTCTTTTGGTTTCTGGTAGAGTCGCATAGACAAGCATTAGATTAGAGCGTTTGAGAGACAGCGAGAAATAGCTCTTATTTACTGGACAGTAAAGGCGGTCGTATCGTAAAAGGCATAAAGTTTTGGAAACAAGATGGGTTAAGCAAAT
Organism: Tortrix viridana; assembly: GCA_963241965.1. NCBI lineage: Eukaryota > Metazoa > Arthropoda > Insecta > Lepidoptera > Tortricidae > Tortrix > Tortrix viridana. The sequence continues at coordinate 8,708,850 of OY725181.1, forward strand.
TTAGATTATGACAATATATGTATATATATATTTTTTTTATGCCTTACCAAAAGATAAAGTACGACGAATAATAGCTTTAATATTCCTAAATATTACCATAATTAAATTTGACGTTGCAATTAATAAAAATTGTTTAGCGATTTGGCCCCAAGGTTTAAATAGGAATTTATTAGGATTTATAAATATAAAGTCACACATAATTCAAAACATATTTCGTATATTTACAAATAAAAACATAGTTCGACTGTCACTGACTGTCATATACACTTTTTACGTAATGATACCATTTTTTAACAATTTATCTACAAATCTGGCTTTCTAGTCCCCTACTTACTAACTAATACTGGAATGTTTCAATACGTCTAATACTTTTGTCGGCAAGATGACACAACCCTCCGTTCTACGGGTGGGCAAACTTGATAAAACTAAATCGGTAGGACGGATTATACAGGCAAATAGGAAAATACAACTTAAAACACTAATACTTAAAAAATAATAAGCGTGAAAAAACACACCTTGCAAAAAAACAAGTTGATCAACCACCGAAATGTTTGGTAACACATGAGTATTTCTGGTACTTAATTTTTACAATAAATAAATCCCTGTATCTATTTAATTTCTAAGCGGTGTTAATTTGGCAAACTTTCACTACTATCTGCACTAAACCTACCTATTACTGGAGTAGTTCGTATAAAGCGGCTATGTAAGTCTGCGCCATCTGAAGAGTCTCGTACTTCGACAGTTGACGGTCTGCTCCGAGAGATGGCAAATGTCCGCGAAGTCTGTCAAAAGCCTTGTTCAAATTCTGCATTCTCCTCCTTTCCCTCGCGTTGGCAGCTAATCTCCTTCTTCTCAGGACGGCGGTGCTGGTAGCTCTTCCTCTCCTTTTGCCAGATCCCTCCAGCAATTCTGAGTCTTCGGCACTATCATCCAGAACTTCTTCCGATAATCCTCGATACGCAATATGATTAGAAGAATCTTGGTTAATACTCCCATCCATAGAAGGTGTCGGTTCCAAGCTTGAGCGTCCCGAATCAGGTGATCTCGGCCACGATAAATAGCAGTCTTCAGTAGAATACTCCAACATGACTTCGGAAGGGAACATGTCCTTTTCCGAATACAGCAAACGATGTCCGTAAGTTTCGGCCGTCATCGTGCGAACGAAATAATAAGACAGGTGTGTGCACTGCGGTGTCCCGTAGGGGAATGTTGTGGGCGCTTACCTGTTCCTGGTTTTATAGACTCCCAGTTTGCGGAAAAGGGAGAGTTTATGAGAAGGCGGGTGCGTTCGAGAGAGAGGTTCGCGCTTTTGAGAGGGTAATTTAAGGCCAATCATCATTAATTATTTCCTCCCTCTGGCTGCATTGTTAGGCGAGCGTGTTCGAATTTTCGATCTAGTTTCGCCGTGAATAGAATTGTGGTGTTATTTGCGGTATTGTTGTTGACCTTGAGGACTCTTCCGCAATTGGAGGAAAATTAAGTACTTATGTATTGTCATTTCAGGTTTGATTGTTCGGGTGATTAAGAATAAGATGAAGTAAAATACATTAAAAAGAGAACGCATGCCTAAGCCATGTAGTTGAAAAAAGTGGGCTAGTCGACGATCACTACATATTTAGTATAGAACAAAGTCGCTTCCCGCCGTCTGTCCCTTTGTATGTATGTACGCTTAGATCTTTCAATTTTTACCGCGATTTTAACGCGGATTTCACCATCCACCATTAGATAATTTTTCACGGAAGGTTAATGTATATTATAATACCCGGACCGAAGCGAGGGCGGGTCGTACTAAATAATCTTTTACCTACGAACCTATATATATTGTAATACTCTTTGCTATCCAATTTAAATTCAAGTTAAAGTCGTATTCTTTTTTGCATTTACTATTTTAGAATTTAGTTTATAAGAGTCATGGCTGCTTTATAGTTTCGATTTGTTACGAGTTGTTGTTAGTTATGTCGGTTTAAACTTAATCACAGCAAGATAGCTTTGTTATCATAGAAATAAATGTAAGTTTACCTCATTTTACAAAATAGTTGTCAAACCAGTCCCCATTCGACACCAGGCTGGAAATGAACCCGCGATATGGTCTTCACCAGGTCGCGTGAAACTTAAGACACGCGAATGTAGGTGGCCCCCGGACGACTATGAGCTACGGCATGAGTTAGATGCGGTATATTCTCTAAAAGGTTTGAACTCGGATTGTGTAGTAAATTAAAAGTAAGTGATGTTTGTTTTTCTTTTGTTTTTATTAGTGAAAACGTTATTTTTCGAGCTCTCAAAACACCAGAGTATTTTATATACCCGTTAAATTAGAATCACTTTAATCATGGTCAATGGTCATTTTATATTATGATATGACTATGTCTAAAGAAATCTATCAAAATCTATTTTTTTAGTTAACTCATATATGTAAGCAGTTTTTATGCTACATACAAAGTTATGATTAGGTAAGTACCTTTATTTTTTCATTTAAAAATCTGAATTCAAGTAAAATATAAAATGCAACCATCTTTGCGTAAAACAATTTTACTTAATTGTGGTCTCTGTAATATTACCTCGTCCACGTGCGTCACACATCGGCGCTTGCGCATCTTCCCCGGCCGGTGGTCCACATTTTCAGCGGAGACTGAACCCACGTACTCTGTTCTCACGAACCCACGTTACTAATTAGTTCACTGATTAACAACGCCTGAGATTTGGTGTTACGTACCTACTTTTTTTGACAGTAAAAAAAGGCTATGACTTCCAAATATATACAAAAATACGGGTGCCTGGTCTGCCTAAGAAAAAAGATTAATTACCTAGTTTCTTACAAGTTAGAACAAGTTTAACAATCTGAATAATTATAGTTATATTAAACTTGACCAAAAAGATCCCTGAATAACCCTCCTTCGGGCAGTTGGGTGAAAATAGCGGTTGCGGCCGGCACTTAAACTTGTAGCAATGAAACATAAAACTTTTCTTTCTAACTCTACCACTTTGATAGCTCCATTTGTCATTTTCTGTTTTGCATAATTTTAATTTTAATTAAAGAATTAATAGCTTTGGTTTCTTATAACACTAATGTTAAAAAAATACGAGAAAGGTCTTATCAAAATAATTTTAAAATAAATGATACTCGTATATAATATTGGTATCTCGTCTTATTAAGCCACAAGGCGGCGGTTCCTTTCTAGCTAACTAATCATCTGAAAACAATCGAAACGCAACATTTTTACCACAGTAATAGTTCCCCTGTCTAAATATTAAGACTGACATTATCAGGCCACGAACAAGTTTTTTCTTGATCATTATTTCACGGCCTATTAAGCAGATGGGGTCGAATTTCGCGACCTATTAAAAACGGAGTCTAGGAAAGTACCAGCGTGGGATATGGAACCAGATATAAATGTGTATTAAAAGTATATTATTGAATTATGTTTTATGACCATTCACAAGTTAAGTTTTTTTAGTGTTTAGAGCAATGTTTTATTACATACCTAACATGGAAAATGCTTTTCATCTGGTACCTATGAAAAGTTGAATTGAGATGTCAAATCGCAATATGCTAATCGCTTATGCAAGTCTAAAAGGTCCAGACCATTTCGTAAAAAATACTTCTTTTTCTGTAATACTCGTAAAAACTGTTGAAAAGTTAACATAGGTATTAATATCGTTTTATTTCCAAAAGTCATAGTGTTTATATATTAAAGCATTTCGTAGAAACATTTTTTGTGACAAACATACCTAAGGTAACCGGAGACGGAAACAAGTCATCTGAAAAGTTTCCAAAAAAAACGTAAAAAATAGACACAAGATACGGTTAGCAAGGGTTACCGTTATCCTATTCAGTTTCGTTCCGGGTAAAGCTTAACTTCCGACGGTACTATCAAAATTAAGGGTGGAAACAGTTAGGTGGCGCTTGAAAGTTTTCTACTTTTAAAGGTTATATTTTAAAGATAAAATTACCTTATTTGTACAATGCCTTGGTGTAGAGTAAAACAATTATTTTCAACGCGATGACTGTGATAACATTTTGATTTAATGATGAGAGCTCTTTGAAATCTAAACGTAATCGCGGTCAATATCCTGTTGATATTATATTATGTTATGTAATATATTATATTATGTGTATTGTTGGCTGGGTATGTCTGCCGCATGCACGATGGGAGATGGGCTAAAAATACCACCGATTGGCTTCCACGCGATGGACACCGTAGCAGAGGTAGACCCAGAAGGAGGACACCAATTATAAAATTAAAGAGACGTTTTATTTACCAGTACACCTGTCAAACGTAAACAATTTGTTTTTGGCCCCGCGCAGACTGCAGACTATTTAGTCGGCCGATTATGTTTTGTCACCACAAACTTTTTAAAAATAGGTAAGGACAACCGTATAATCGGCCAATAGAAAGTCGGCAGCGTGCGGGGAGGGTTATACTTGAACTTCTGCTTATAGTCTGTGAATGAACGACGCATTAAGACTGCGTGTTGTTTATATGTCAAATTTATTTATTGTTTGCTTTGATCAACATCTCAACTAGATAGTGTCATAGAATAAAAACGATTGAGCGAATAAGAACTCACTTCGGGTTCTTATTTTAATTAAACAAAATGAAGCTCTGCGTTTATGAGATACGATTTCAAATAAAATGTTTTAGTTTGACAATGACTCTGACAAGTATCTAAATTTGTATAGGTTGCCCTAGGACACTTTTAGAAAACCACAAAACTAAGATAATTAAATAAAATAATAGTAATAGTTATATAATGTATTTTTATAAATGACGCGAGAACGAAATAAATTTGTAATATAATTTTGATATCAATTCAGTTTTGAAATGTGTATTTTCGATGTCCATTATAATTATGTACTTATTCTAATTCAATTTGCGAAACATGTCTTCTTTTTGATTAGAACATGTTTAAGCTACTATCGTGCAGGTTAGAGCAGATTATCCCCCTGTGTGGCCTAAATCATTGATCATCAAATAAATTATCATAATTCATATAACAAGCATGTTTGATAACATAATAAAGAAATTAGTTAATTCGGTAGTTTAGGCATTTGTTAGGGGTGGCCTAGTTATTGCTCGTTACCTGAATTCGATAGCCCTTTTTTCAAGTTACCGCCTTAGTTTTAAATCTCTGTCTTTGCTCTATATTGTCTGTGGCTGTGAAGAAATTATGTCATTAACCTGTACCACACAAGATGTGCCTTATCTAAAGGAAATAACTGTAAACGGAAGTCAACATCAATAGACAGTTAAATACAGTAATCATAGCCAAGACAGTAGTTTAGCAAAATTACAGGGCGGTGGATAAAAACTGTTAAATTTGACGCCTTTTTTAGACATCTTGGGAGGTAGACTGACGTTTTTTAAGGAAATGATAGCAATATTGGCAGGGTATTAAACTTCTTAACTGTTACAAAATATTAAAAAAATCCTTAAAAAATGATATCGCTATAATTTGAGGAAATAAACGTTTATTATACTTATCTGTTCAAAGTGAAAACATGTTAGAGAAAAAATTGCGAGCTTTACTGTATTTTGTTTTTATTCTTAGATAACTATTATTACTACGTTATTATTACGTTCTTCAGCACTTTGGTAATATTTTCATAACGTTGTTATTATTTTTTCTTTAGTAAGAACGTTACATTTTTCAAATCATCATTGCATTCAACACGCCATTTTGTACCATTCAGATCCCGTTTCAGAGCAATTTCTCGTCCGCTGATGGCATTCTTGTGGAATAGCCGGAGTGGCACGGAACTGATGACCGTTTACTGGCCAGCACGCTTTACCAGGTCATCTAGCATTATGCACTGTCCTTATTCGTCCTTACCAATATTATAAATGTTTAGTTTAGTTTATTTATTCATCAATGTATAACTTCAAAAATACTGAACTCTCTTACACATTGTCACCCCCATTTTCACCCCTTAGAGGTAGTATTTCCAAAATCACCGAAAGTAGTAGGTAGGTACTCTTGGTTTGTAAGCAGGTAGCCTAAACACCAACTTCATTAAATTCAATAATTACTTCATTCCCATTAAAACTTTCACCTCCCACCCAAATAACCCACTTAGGGATAGTTTTTCGGAAATCACCAAACCTTTTATTTTTTATTTGCTAATAGTGCCCTTTATACCAATTTCCACGTTTCTAACTTCAAGAATGACCAAACCCCCATACAAATTTTAGCCCCCCATTTCACCTACTTAGGGTTAGATGTTTTCAAAATCGCAAAAAGTTATATTTTTTATTTGTTAACTGTATGTAGCCTTTATACCAATTTCCACGTTTCTAACTTCAAACTTTACCTAACTCTCATACAAATTTCCACCCCCTATTTCAACCACTTAGGGGTAGTTTTTCCAAAATCACCAGAAGTTGTATTGTTTGTTTGTTAACATTAGCCTATATAGTAATTTTCACGTTTCTAACTTCAAAATTGACCAAACCCGTTAACAGTAGCCTATAAGTACACCAATTTCCACGTTTCTAACTTCCAAAGCTACCAAACTCCCATAGAAACTTCCAACCCCATTACATACCTTTAGGGGTAGTTTTTCCAAAATCGACAAAAGCTGTTTTTTTCATTTGTAAAGAGTAACTCAAATACCAAATTTCACGTTTCTAACTTCCAAAATCACTAAAGTTCCATACAAATTTTCACCCCCCATTGAATCCCCTTAGGGGTAGTTTATCTAAAATTATATTATCCTATAACCTGGCCGGAGATTCCCTTAACCCGCTAGTGAAATCCGAATTCAAATACATTTAGCCGTTTTCACGTGATGCGCGTACAAATAAACAGACAAACAGAAAAACAGACAAACAGAAAAACAGACAAAAATTCCAAAAACTATTGAAACGTGTTCTATTATAGATTGTAAGGGTTCCCAATCAATTTTTTTTTAAATATCTTCAATGTACAGACTTTTGACCCTCTACAGCTTTATTATATTATGTATAAATAAATAATTAAAACACAATTAATAATGACTACCTAATAAATGGTCACTGATTACGGAGTAACCGTTTGATGTGTTTTTGCATAATATAGAGTATTTCTAATCTGTTTGCCAAAGGAGGGTATGTATGGTCCTTTATTCCCTTGTAGGGGCTGAACGGCTGGCCTGATTTCGATAAAGAAGTGTCGATAGTCTCGTCATAGCGTAGCAAGTACCATTTTTTTCAGTCCGGTGGGTTAGGCACTAATTTCAAAATACACCTTTATTCTATACGCTCTAATATCAAAAAGACCTTATCCCATAATGAACGAAACCCGAAACAATCTATTCCCAGAAAGCCCCAGTCTCAATATGCACTTTTCGCAATAGCACTTAATTTCAAATAACATGAATCTCATAAAACACTTACTGGCAAAATGCACCAATCCCAAAATACCCTAATTTTTAGTATTAAAACACACGAATCTCGTAATGAATGATTTCCAAAATACCCTGGTCCCAAAATACCCTAGTGCCTAAATACCTTATTCCCATAATACCCTAATCCCAAAATACACTTGTTTTTCATCGGCCACGGATAATGTAAATAAACTTTTTCTTTGTTTCTTACTATAACAGATTCCTTACAAGCCTTATAATCTTTATAATCGGCGTTAAAATATTGGTACACACAACATCACATCTAACTAACCATTAAAGACAGAGCAGAGAGAAAAAGAAAGAGATGTATATATGTGTATAATGTCAATTTCTATGCATTCTAGTGCGACTCTCTTTCATGCAATATTTCAGATTTCTGAAGTGTATAGCTAGATGTGTTGCTGTGTGTACTTAATTTGTTAGCACCATATACCTATATTTTGTAAAGGTGTCGCCTTATGGCCGAACCCTATATTCAAACCGCGGACAGATAGGCTTACTTCGGATAAAAATTGACAGATTTTGTATGGGCGAAAGTCAAATTTTAACCCGAAGTAAGGCTTATCTATCAACGGTTTGAATTATGGTTTCGGCCGTTAATAAGTTTCTAAAGACTACAGTAGAAAGAGTTATGTTCCCCGATTTTTCCGGGTTTTCGTGGACCGACTTGTTTTTCGTTTGAATGTAGATAGTTTCCGATTGGTCCCGTATACATCTGGTAAAGGTCTGATGATGGATTAGGTAGGAGCCGCCGGCGCCGGCCCTGTTTTGGTTATCTTGCCCAAATTGTTTTATTACCGATTTTTTCACACCGTACTTATTTTTATTAAGGCTGTTGGTAAGGCTACCTGCGTCGTACATTACACATGTTATCAAAATACTGGCCACTTAAAAATGAAGTGTCAGTACCATGATAAATACAATCTAATCTATGCATAATCAATTGAATGTCATTCTTCATTGCAAAATTGTTTCTCTAGCAATGACGGAACCAACTATTGATAGTAAAATTATTTTGATCGAAAATCAAAAAGGGCACCCAGCTCTGCTCTATTATGGGCATAAATATAATTACAGCCACACAAACAAAAATTCCATCAATTGGAAATGCGTAAATCGCACATTAGGTTGCTTCGCCTCGATAACCTTAAATAAAAATAAAGATGCAGTTCTGAGGCAAAGTGCCCATATCTGCAAGCGACATTCGAACCAAAATATACGAGATGCGGCCATACACGCGTGTAAAAAAGATGTGTGCAAAAGTATGACGCCTGTCAAGAAAGTTTTTGAAAAAAAAGTTGTGGAATTAAACGAAGCCGATCCCGACTTCAGTATGTGTTCCTATGAGGAAGTAAAAAGCTCCTTATACAGGGCCAGGCATAAATATCTGAAGCAAGAACATACGGAGTTCAATCAATTAGAAGATGTCAAGGTACCAGACATATTAGCCGACGATTTCCTGGTTGTAGAAGATGGAGAGACTGAAAAAATCTTAGTATTTGCAACAAAAATTGGCAAACAGTATTTAAGAAAATGCGCAGTTAATAACAAAATTCAATACTTCAGCGATGGCACATTTCAAACGGCGCCCAAACCATTCGTGCAGTTATACACTGTCCATGTCGATATAAGCACAAACACAAGCAAAACCAATGTTGTACCAATATTGTTTGCCTTGCTGCCAAATAAGACAGAAAAGACTTACTGCAGATTGTTCAAGCTACTGCGGGACGAGATGGGTGTCGTATTTCACAGAATGAAATTTGATTACGAACTCGCACAACTGAATGCCTGTGAAGCTGTCTTTCCAGACTGCCTCGTAGCAGGATGCTTCTACCACTTTAACCGAGCAGTCTGGAAGAATGCTAGAGCTGCAAAAGTAAGTACTACCGCAGAAGGCCGTAAAATGGCTCAAAGGTGTGCTATTTTGGCATTGCTACCAGCTTCTGAAATCTATGATTGCTGGGTGGAAATTCTCGGCGAGGCTACTCCAATCACGCCACAGATCATGCGTTTCAAAAAGTATATGGAGAACCAGTGGCTAAGATTGGGGCCTGAGCGGCTGAGTTGTTGCCATGAGAAACACCGTACTAACAATCCGGTGGAGGGCTGGCACCGGCGGCTGAATAGCCGTATGCCGAGAAAACCGACTTTGGTTCGTTTTCTCTATAAACTACACAGAGAGGCAAAGTACCACACTACTCGCATAGACAATGCTTTGTTTAGCGGAGCATCGAGGAAACGAAGTGATATTGTGTTCGATAGGCAGTACCGAGAGCAGTTAGAGGAACTCAGCCAGAGAGCTATAACTTCTCTTATTTTTTTAGAAAACGTAATTAAATTAAGGAAACGTATGCGATAAAATTTACTGGCACATACGTTTCCATATTCCTGGACTATCTTTTAGAATTGGTGCGGGAGCTTTGTAGGTACCTCTACTATCAAGATTACTAAATGAATAGTGGATACATGATCACATAAAGTTCACTCTATAAAAAACCCCACACCAATTCTTACATGGGTATAGGCCGGGAATGTACCTACTCGTCTTAATTAAGATAGAATAAGAATTATTTTTGTTTAGAAAGGGTTCTGTATTTTTAGTTCAATATAAGTATAATAAAGACATACATTTTATTACACGTGCACTTATTCACCACAGGTATATAGTTTTAAGTCAATACTAATAAATTATAGATGTAACTGTTGGGCGACACGCTGGCCTAGTTGGTAGTGACCCTGCCTACGAAGCTAGCGGTCCTGGGTTCAAATCCCGGTAAGGGCAGATATTTGTGTGTTGAGCGTGAATATTTGTTTCTGAGTCTTGGATGTTTTCTATGTATTTAAGTATATATTTCTCTATTTAAGTATTTATATCGTTGTCTAGTACCCATAGTACAGTCGCCATCAGATATATGGTAGCATCAAATATATATATATATCACCGCAGGTATAATGAATATAAGGAGATTTGACGTGCCGGCCGATTTGTATTGAGTTCGCCTGTCGCAAGTTTGAGTCGTGTCATTGCAGAGCCTAGGCCGGAGCAATATCGATAATAAACACTTGTCGATAAAATAATTAAAATAATGTCATGTATCACATTCAAATATTCCCTGGTAGAAGGCCAATGAAAAACAAGTGTATTTTGGGATTAGGGTATTATGGGAATAAGGTATTTAGGCACTAGGGTATTTTGGGACCAGGGTATTTTGGAAATCATTCATTACGAGATTCGTGTGTTTTAATACTAAAAATTAGGGTATTTTGGGATTGGTGCATTTTGCCAGTAAGTGTTTTATGAGATTCATGTTATTTGAAATTAAGTGCTATTGCGAAAAGTGCATATTGAGACTGGGGCTTTCTGGGAATAGATTGTTTCGGGTTTCGTTCATTATGGGATAAGGTCTTTTTGATATTAGAGCGTATAGAATAAAGGTGTATTTTGAAATTAGTGCCTAACCCACCGGACTGATTTTTTTAAGTACCCAATGACGTACTTGAAAAAATGGCGGATTTAAAAATATATTAAGCAGTTTTTAACACTCGTAGACGACAAAATCAAAATATATCGTCGGGTTTTTAAAGCATATTTGTCAAATAAATTAAGCCCTTTCCCTTTCTTACACTTGAAAATAGACAAGGAGAGGGCAATCTTTATTTGACAAATGAATTTACTTGTCGATTGTGAAACAGGCCCTTAATAAAAGAACTCTTTATATTCGATGCAGGCGATTTCGCTACCGATATTACGAAAAAGTTCTCGCACGGCCAGCCCGCGGCATGCGGGGTCCAGTAGCCGACGCAATTCTATTGTCATATAATATATATTGGTATACAACACATTGTAAAGAACGGAATTATTGTAAATACTGCTGTTTTCATCGAATTTATTTTTTAAGAAGTTAAACATGTTGAAATACTCAAGTGCGGGGAAGGCCAGAAACAATTATGTACCTATGGGTACTTAACATTAAATCAATTGGTTTTCTTTTATTTAAATAAATATTTATTATAATTATTTTTGATATGTTTTTATTCATTGAACATAATTAGGCACAAACAACTTTTACATTTAACAGGGAATCTAATACAATGTTGGTTTTGTAAAATAATCAAAAACTCGAAAATTGTATAGAACGGGTGAAAAGGACTAAATCAAATTTTTATTTAGTTTGTAAGTGGCCTTAATTTTTTCCTGTTTTCGTGGGCTTTTAAATGGCATGCTGTTTTTTTTTAAATATCTTTTTTAAAATTTCGTTTCACGAGAACTGCGTTTATCGGCAAGTGCACCAAAAGGCAACTGTTATGTCAGAGTGTCAGAACTAGGTCTTCGAACTCACGATTGACTTAATTTGTACGCACTTTAACATTCATATTTGAAGCAACGGCTGCGCAGCAAAACTACAAATTGGTTCAGTGTGTTGCAAATGATTCTTATGGTGTTGAGTTTGGGATGACGATTGATTGTTTTTCTCTTCGCAAACGGCAAATAAATACGTGGATTTTGTTAATTTTTCGTACGTTTTTTAATGATGTATTCATTCTTTGTTGTAACGAGGCAACTTTTCGGCTTTTATGTAGATTTGTATGAGTTGCCCTTTGTGTGAAACGGGAGCAGTTTTCTTGTAAGGTGTTCTTCGTAAGCTCTTTTAGCCGGGGGGAATGAACTTTGTATTGGTAACCCATTTAATAAGTTATTCAATAGCGAGTGTCCATGACCGATTTATAAACAACATAAAAAGGAGGAATTTAATGCTTCTGTACCTACCTACCTTGTTGTGTGGGCTAACAGCAATCACAGTAATTTCGTATTTGTTATGTGGGCTAACAGCAATCACAGAAATTTCGTATTTTTTTTTAAATGAGCCCTCATAATAGTTTCGGATATTATCTTTAATCTTATAACAAACTAGATATCCAATCAATTTAACTCAAATACCAAGTAAATAGAGTATGAGCATAAATAAATAGTATTGAAGTAGCTAAGAAAGATTGTAAGTGTCTATGATGCGTTACCAAAAAATAATATTTGTCATTAGTTTCAATAAGTTCTTACACCTGTTAACCTATTACCCAAAAGTATCGAAAGCTTATCAAGCTATTCACAAGATTATGAAGAGTACACCATTTTTCTGACTTCTATTTTTAACCACGTCTAGACGAGATGCCATGTGTAAGTGATACGAGTAAAAACATTATCCATTTTGTTGTTTGTTTTCTTCCAAAAACCTTGTTTGATCGATTATTATAATAGCATTAAACAGCTCGATGCTAAACAATCATCGCATCGAAGTGTTGATTTTGCCCCGCGGGCATAATTCACACCTATCTGGACAAAACTCGAAAAAACACGTTACGTTTCAGTTTCTAACACAGACGCTTTTAAACGAATTTCAAATGGTAACTCAGTTTAAGTTAAGAGCAGATTACGTGACTGCCAAGTTAAGACAGTTGTTGAAACCTAAGACGTGTTAAGTGGTATCGTTTGATTTGGTTGTATATTTCGTTTCGTAATTTTATAAGACACGGAAGCTACCACGAAATATCTAATTTAAATTTACCATATTGTTAGTATCTATAGGCTAGGTTAGGTAAATAGATATAAATGTACGGCGAATATATTTGAAACTAGCTGACCAAACCACGACGCTACGGTCGTTTTTCTTTCCAATATATTTTTCCAAGCAACTTTCTCAATTTTGCTTTCCCCGAAAACCATATTCGGACTATTACGAACATTAAAAGAAATTAAATCGATTCAGTCGATCGCTTAGGTACTTGATGCACTTAACAATGAACAATATTTTTATTTATATCGTTTAAATAAAGAAGTAAGTAAAATTAAGACAGTTTAGGGCAGAGTTTTCAGTTCAGTAAAAAATGTAATGTCAGATAGTTGTATCAAACGATTGAATTTTTAATGTATTTGTCTTGTAAATTTAATCATACTCATAGGCAACTATGCCTACCAATCTTTAAATGCTGTAGAAATCTTTAAATGCGGTTTACTCCTTTTTTGATGGCGCCAAATAAACAATATTGTCTTTTCACACATCATTTCACTCTTACCTATTTAATAACCGGAATTCTTTTCTTAAGACATTTCTCATCATCGATCCCATTCCAGACCACTTATTTAAATAAAAAAAAGCCTGACCTCCAAATAAAATATTGTCTGTGGCAAATGGTAAAGTTGCCTTTGCCGGTTAATGATAAATATTATATATTAATGAAAAGAGCTCTCTTATTGAATTTCCCGATCACGCGATGCTGGGATGAAAGGATCTTTCGAAAAAAAACGCCTTTTTTGTGCGGCTTATTGTACAAAAACCTTGTATTATTTTTTAACCAAGGACAGAGTGGAAAGAATGGCTGTGCGTGGTGAGTTCAAATTTATTTAAAAAAATAAACTTACTTGCCCTCATTTTGCTATTACCCTGAATTACGGAGCATTTGGCAAAGATAAGATAAATGACTTGTTCTTATGAACTTGACAGAATTATTGCAAATAAACGCGTTTATGTTCCCGCAATTTGATGTAAGTACAAATGTATAAAGCACATATGGTATGAAAAACACGTTCTGACAATTTCTTATTTTTACAAACTAAATAATACATCCTTTTTTATTTTTTAATGTCCTAGCTAAATTTCCATAGACAACATTTTTTTCCACGCAATTTTTTAACTCCCGAATTAACGATTAAGTTTAACGCCCGTTAAATCTTCCGAAAATGACGCTTTAACATTTTCAGTAACGGATTAGCGAATAACATAGTTAACTGCTTGATTGACGGTGCCCAGCTATTATAAGTACTTTTTGGCAATTATCAAAGCGACTGACATAACTTTACTTTGCTAATTAAAACTGACTAAAAATAACGAGACGTATCATAGTTACTACCCAACATTAAAACTTTCTTTACTAAGGGACTGCAGAGTATTAAAAAAAAAAAACAAAAGATGCCGCAACGAATTATGACAAATAGACGGTCACACAAATATGATTTGCAAGTCAGCGCGCGGGCGCCGACCACCACAACGTTCTAAAAAATGTCTTTGTCGCAAACCGCATAATGGACCATTACAAATAATCCTATTTGCATTCTAAAAAGGAATATTCCCTCGTTATTGTTCCTTATTGCGGTACGATATGAACGTATTCAATTTTGCGGGTGGTAAAATTTAAAATTGTTTTTGTATTATTTTGCAAGGTTACTTTTGCTGAGAGTTAAATGGGCATAGATCAAATTGAAATCTTTTTATCTGTGCTCTAAGGTACAGTATTATAAATCAAGTGAAAACGTAATTTCGTCTACCAAAAATAATTATCACACACTTCATTAAACAAATACTGTTTTTTCACGAAACAAAAACTGGTAATTAGGGTCTTTATAATGCCGCTGTTATTATAGGTAACAAATATTAGTTATTCACATTGGTATTTAGTCGGTGACAGATTTCGGAGTGTTCGGTTCTGTTTTTCGTTACAGAAAGTATACAAAAAACATAGAGGTCGGCATATTTATTGACTATAATAAAAATAAATAATAATAATATTTTCTTCACTAACATACGTTGAATATAACGTTAACAAATATTGACTTCTAATTTAAGTTTAATTATGCCTTTTCTAAAATTGAAACATTTGTATGCCTAACTATCACGACTAAGTAGACTTTATTGGTTTGTGACGGAACCCTCCACTGAGCATGGTCCAACATGCTGTTGCTCGGTTTTTCTTCTTAAATCTACTGATAATGAGGTTGGCATGGCACGCGCAAGTATCTTGAAAGAAGTGTGTGTCAGCTCCGACGCACGACTGGAGTTTACTCTTTAAGTACGATTGTCTTATAATAGGCGAATAGGGTAAATAAATATATCTATATCTCTATCTAAATACCTATACCTATCTACGAGTATATCTCGTAAAACTCTCTTTTGCCTTTATCTCAATGCCAATACATGACAGACAACTAACCAACAAGCTTACTTTCGGATTATAATATTTGAAAATTACACAGATTATAAATCCTAAAAGTGGTTTTTCAAATGATTGGTCACCCTAGCATAGCGCCTCTAGTTGATGTCTCACCCGGACCGGATTTTTACAGCAGTGCGCATTCCAGATACTCGTATATAATAAATAGTTCCATGGTTGTTGCTAGTCGACATTGGTCAGTAACTTCTTCCATTTTATGTTCTCCTGGTACTTTTCAGAAAGCTTTTGTTTTTTCTTTTTGACAGAAAACGCAAGGTTTTTTTTGATACGCTTATACAATTTCACTCCTCATAAAATTTCCATTGATTCTTAAGGAATAAACTCCAAAAAAGTACGTTTTTCTATTACAAGTTTTTCACGTGTAATATTCTAAAGTTAATTTAATAATAATTTAATAATGTTAACCCCCCGACAAAATCGGGAGCTTTTATTTCAGAGCTCATAACTCTAAAATGGATTAAATGATTTTAATCAAACCAAGCTTTAAGTCACCTTTTTAACAAAAATCGGTCCATCTGTTTGGGAGCTATGATGCCACATACAGATACACAGATACATACATACACAAACACACAGTTACACACGTCAAACTTATAACACCCCTTCTTTTTGCGACGGGGGTTAAAAAGTAAACCTGTTAACCCTTGTTACTGGCACGAGGGCTCTACATTTGAATTATCGGGAATAAATAAAACCCGGTTACTTTTAAGTTCCCGAAACGTTTGTGTTATGTCGTCTTTTCAGTGTTAGCAAAATAAATAAATTTACTTTTTCTAACACCGATCGATTTGGCGAAACAAGGTGATTAAGCCTGATTATTGGGGGCGAGCCTGGGTTCGATTCCCGATTATAGACATTTATGGCGCAGTATTTGGTTCAATCTTTTGGCGTGTAATAATGAATTATGCCTTGTTTGTTTTTGTTTTTTTTTTTTTCAAAGCAATTTGTTGAGCTAGTAATTTGTAGGTGAAATGTTTGCCCACATCATGCTGTAAAACGATATTTTTTTTTATTAAATTTTATATGATTGTCCAAGTGGATAGGGATTTTTGGGAATAATGGGGATGTATTAGGTAGGATTGTAAATATGTATGCATATCTCTTTCTTTTTGACATTCTGTAACTAGACTAAATGGCTTGACGGACTTTGCGGTACGGGGTAAAGTTATAATAATAAATATATTGGATAGAACAGAAAAGTACGGAGCAAAAGCTCTTAAAAAATCTTTCGGGTTTGGTAAAGCGAGTGAAAAAGAAGTACAAACCCGTAGGTTGTTTTGAGTTATTGCACTGTGGAAGATAAACTATATTTTCAGGCGAAAATATCTAACATAAATGTTCATCAAATGATCTTTCAAGAAATTAAACTAAAAATCAAATACGTGTAGAAATAGCAATAACTTTGATAGTTACCGCAATCAAGCAAGTTTGTGCCGCTACCATTTTTTCCTTCTGTTTCTTGGTAAGCCTATGATTACTAACCTTTAAGTATTTGCCTTCCGACTAGTAGCAATAAAATTCACCAATAAAATAGTTTAAAAAAGCATGGCCGTCGTAAAAAAGTATGTTTTGGCGCCATTTTTTTATTTTTTGTGGGTCAGAAAAGATTAAGTAATAATCTAAAACCAACAGTGGGCGTTAAGAAATTTAGTTTTTTTAAATAAAAACTCTTTGGCGCCCTGTGAACGTTTATAGTTAGCGATTTATAAGAGTTTAAAAATAGATACGGTAGGTAGGGTAAAATAATAGAAACAATAGGAACTACGAGTATCGTTAGAGTTACACGGAAGTTACACGGAAAACTGAGCAATTTTAAAGGTGAAATATAAATGGTTTTTGGAGTAAGTATCTATTTTTATAACGTCTACAGATAGGGTATTTTTGAGGTCAATATGATTTCCAATTATTCAATTGGAGAAACAGTTTTAACTCCTCAACCAGATATTTATTAATTTCAAAAGACTAACCAGCACCTCGTTGCTGTTGTCTGGTATTAAGTAAGAGCAAGGACGAGAATAAAGCTGCTGTGTTGGGGCTAGCCACAGTTGCATTATGCCATCATTGACTTTAGACATTAAATAATAGGGATAAAGATGATGTAGGGTATGCCAAATTTACACATTTTAATAGAGTTATAGTTGTTAACCTTCGCAGAATGAATCTTGTCTAGCACTACTAATATTCACTGTTGTGATGTATCTAACTTTGAATACATCTTTAATTAGGTCAGAGTTTCGGTTCAAGATGATCACAGGGTCGCAAGGGTCGGAACACGTTGTTTTACAACTTAATATGGCTTTAGGCGCAAACTATTACGACGGGACCTCGTTAAGTTTGAAGCCGATTCTATAGAATTAAATTGATCTCTGTACCTTTTGACATGGTCACACGAACGTAGGTGCAACGGGATTAGGCCTTACAAGATTAACATTTAAAAAAATCTTTGCTTATTTAACACTTTCTTTTTGTATTTTAGCTGTTTTTTATGTGAATAAGAAAATTATGCGTGTTAAATTAAATATAAAAGTTCGCAAAGTTCCCAAAGTTTTTCACCGAATCTGGAATTTTTATCGTTAATAAATGCTGGAAAGATGTTTAACGATAAGCTTTTCTTAAGTTTACTTCAACTTAAATATAGTATAAAAATAAAGGAAATGGCAACTTAAGAAAACTCGGTCAGAATAATATAGCACCTGATCGGGCGATCATTTAATTGGCTGCGCGAGAGTGACGCGTCTTTGCTCCAAAGAATAGCCAAATCACTAGAGTTGTCAAGCGTTATTTTTTTACCACGCTGTTTGGTGGTTTTGAGAAAACAAAGTTTTAGGTAATGATCACCTAAGGTTTAGGCCATGTTTATGGCAAATAAATATATATTGTGTTAAGTAGCAAGAGTTTTAAACAACCCAGAGAACCTTCAATCCACACACACGACAGAGTTGTTTGGTCCCTTCGTACTACAATGTGTACCACCATTGTGCCCGTGACTTTATCAGAAGGGCAAGTAAAGCATTATAATTATTTCAATTTTAATTCTTAAATATAAACTCTATTAGACACTCATAAAACAACTACATTGTATTAAAAATATCCAAAAGCTAGTCTTTAATATTATAATTACATACAAATAAAATGAGTTCTCAAATCAAACATATTACAAAAGTGGTATCTATCTTAATCTTTGGCCACCTCATCCAATCAGGATCATGATTTATGACAGACCGTCCGGATGTTTGTTTAATCGATTACTTGACGGTAGCGTCGGCGCCCGCGCACCTTAAGTGTTGGCCGCGGCGTGAGTGTTGGTTTTATTTTGGTAGAAAATTGAGCTGTAGCGTTATTGGAGTTATCGATGTTGTGCAAAAGTAGTGTGTTCTGACATTTTATCGACTGGGGACTGTTATGTTGATTATTTTGGTTTCCTGCGAGTACTTAAAAATATTAAAGTTTATTTTCTTAATTGCCATCTAAAATGAAGTTTGGTAAGCCGTAAATTGTTGCGACATATTTAAGGGTAAGTGTTTTATTTTGTGTCTCTGTCAATTTAATTTAATTCCAAATATAGACACAATGACGAGCTACTTGATTTTGTCTTTTATACCCATTAGGTAAGAGGCATGCGATAGTTGAATATCGCCTTTTGACAAATTTACCCACTCAAGTAAAATTTTCCAGTTCTATAGAAGAAATCTAATATCACTCTTTGTCGATTTTGACTTTGTACCCAAAGTAGCCATCCTGCAACAGACAGTTTTTAGATAGTCGTATCTAAAAACTGCCTGTCGCAAGATGGCCTACGATAAGTTCAGTAACAGATGTTTATAGAAAAGAGGTTCCCGTATAGTAATATTATACCATTTAGCATGGGGTCAAGTTCACGGAGTGTGACCGTGCCTTATGGGAATGCAAGACGAGCAGGTGGCCGGTGTGCCGTTCCCACGATCTGGCCAATTACGTGTAGGTATTGTGGCGGTTCTACAGAGTGTGAAAACCTGCCGAGTCCAAGTCCATGCAGCCAGAGGGTCAGAAATATGCAATTGCCTGAAACTTTGCAGTTTTTGACTGCACGCACCTTATTGTTTTCCTTCGTTTGAAAATTTGTACGGCATAATGCTTAAGAGAGAGAAATTGTCACAGAGGGAGGATTAGGATGTGTTATACGTATTTATAATATATTGCAATATAACAGAGAACAACACCGTTTATATGCTAATATGGTCACTCGGTCATGGTTTGTGATCTCACACAACGTGCATTACTCCAAATGACTATTGAATTAACAAATAAGATCTCTTTGCTGTTGTATTTTCAATGGTTTGTTTGGTTGGAATGTTTAGGTACAAGTACGGATTCTCAGATACTTCAAGTAAAGCTGTCGTTTTTTACGTGAGTATGTTATTATTGTGTAATAGGAGGTAAAGTTACCAAAAATACTACCTAATTTAGAGCTAATCAAATAGGTTATACGACGGTTTGACGACGTGGTTAGCCTAATTGGTAGTGATCCTGTCTACGAAGCTAGCGGTCCCGGGTTCGAATCCCGTATGGGCAAATATTTGTGTGATAAGCGCGAGTATTTGTTCCTCAGTCATGGATGTTTTCTATGTATTTAAGTATGTATTTTTCTATGCATAAGTATGTATAATGTTGCCTGGTGTCCATAGTACAAGCCAAGAGCTTAGTTTGGGACCAGGTCAATTTGTGTGAGATTGTCCCTGATATTTATTTATTTACTTTACCTACCTTATTTTTTTCTAGAGGGAAATCTTCAGAAGTATTCAGAACATACCCGACTTCATTAAGGGACAAAGCCAGGTTATCTTGGATTAGCCACTATAACAGGGGATAGATACCTTTTAAAACCCCCTTGGTCTGCCTCGTTGCATGAAGAGTTCTGGAACCTTCAAATGGTCCAGTGCCAGTGCTTCGCTACAGCTCATTATTGGCTCGCCAAGCCTTATTGACACTGATCAGGTGATAAGCGTTGATCAGGGCAAGAAAAAAACAAGAAAAAATTAAAATCTAATTTATTTAGTGACACATATTTCCCCGACGAAAATGGGACTACTATAGTTTAGTAGTCTTAACGTAACTTCCGAGTTAAGTATTTTTTTTTTGTCTATTACACTAATTCAATTGAACCATCTAATAACTAAAGCTATACGGTTGACAATAGAACTGAGCTAAGAAGTAGGAATAGACCGCACTTTTCCTTCAAACAATGCTCCTACAATATACTCGAATAGGAAAGCTTGCTACAGTCGCCAGCTTTGTCTAAAGTTAGATTAAATTCAATTCTAAAATTGGTTAAGGCCGGCACCGAACCCGTGCCATATGGCAGGATCGTTACACGTGTCACGCCACCTGAGCTCACCACGTGCGGGGTTTTTTGTGCTGTCGGGAAACTGTGCCGATTGGCTATGACACCTCGAGAAACTTCGGTAAATATTAGTGGCAGACACAGGATATAAACCAAATTAAATTCAGTAATGATTGCCCGACAAACCTTACCTGGGCCTGTATTCCACTTTGTTTTAGTCAAATGAGGGCTACCACGTGTCATTTCGCTGCTAGAGGCGCTAGTGTAGCGTGAGGTCTCCGAAATGTCAAATTTCACTTTTTGATGTTGTTTCTGAAGATTTAATATGATTTAAATGTAAACTGTTTTCACGCCCGTAATAAACAACTTTGATAGCTACACTTCAGTACCTCACTCTACAGTGGCGCCAACTAGTGAGCATTGCACTAAAACGATAACGCTCCTTGCTAATACTTGAGGTCTACTATAACGTCAACAATGTGATTACGATATTCAAGCAACATGGGAATCAACAAAGTGAATTAGACCCCTGTAACTACTCGTATGTGATGAACATTTAAGATAATCTGAAAACAATTGCTTTACACATAGTTTGATTTCGCCGACCTTAAGCAAGGACGTTGTCTCGCGTATTGTTCACCAATAATAATAACTTATATTTCCACTTTTAGGACTTAACGAGTTGAAAAGTGCAGAGTAAATCGTAGGTCTACTATTATATCGCCTTGCTCCTCTGATGAAAGTCGGTAATCTCAGCGAATAAAAAATAATTATCCTTGTTTTGCATAATTATAAGATTAACAAGTATTGCTCCTTTGTTTGTGTTGCTATATTGTGGCTACTAGTACAAATTTCCGCAAATTTCCACCACCGTACTACTCGTCGAAAATCCAAGTTTCATCAACATCACCTTGATGAATGGTGTTCTTCCACCGTGCGTTTCACCAGGCACTTTTTGCCTCGTACGGTGAAACTGTGGAACCAACTTCCTTCTGCGGTGTTTCCGCCCAGTTGTGACATGGGGGCCTTCAAGAAAAGAGCATTCATCTCCCTAAAAGGCCGGCAACGTACCGACAACTCTTCTTGAGTTGCCGGTATTCATGGGCGGTGGTGATTACTTCCCATCAGGTAACCCGCATGCTCGTTTGCCTCCCTCTCTTATAAAAAAAAAAAAAAAAAAAATTTCATGACCTATCAACCTATCCAAATAATGTAGTTTTGGTTGTCAACAGCTGAGCAGTGTGATTCTGTTAAACATCTTGCCCTTCACATCATCCGACGAACCATTAACCGGCGAATTTACGTCATGAAAGTGCAGGCAGTTGAATGTCACATGTTTTGACGGATGACGTAAATTCGCCGCGGTTAATAATTCGTCAGACGATGTGAATGGTGAGATGTTTAACAGAATCACATGGCTGGGCGCATGGCAAAGTTACAAAATGTACAATTTTCTAGGAAAAGTTAATCACACTAACACGTTACGAATACCATGAATTAAAAAGCAGTAACCCATCCACGAGTCAGAGAGTCACAAGGTCAACCATATTGACCCGCGATGCATCAGGACATGAAAGGGGGTGGACATGGGGCTATTCTCTACCTGCTCGTCTTTCTAGTCGACTTTAAATGACTTGCCTTGCGTCGCGCCATTTTAAAGTTTACCTATTGAAGTTTTTGGTATTCTGTTTACTGCACATAGAGCCAAAGAGCTGTTTACAAACTAAGTTTAAATAAGTAGTTCTAGTACTATACCATTTAAATGTTCAGGCACATGTTACTGTTTATAGTTAAGTACACGTTCTTTCGGATACAGCAATATTAAATCGTGAAAATATCTCAGATAATACAAAATTATCCTACATGTTGCCGTAAAAAGTGCACTTAGTCTCTAATTATACGTCTTAGCTACTCGTTTTTAGGGTTATGTACCCAAAGGGTGCCAACGGAACCTATGCCACCGCTGTCCATCCGTCCATCCGTCCGTCCGTCCATCTGTCTGTTAGCGGGCTGTAGCTCATAAACCGTAGTAGGTAGACAGTTGAAATTTTCAAAGAGTGTATATTTTCATTGCCGCTATAACAACAAATATTAAAGTACAGTAGTCCCCACACGGAAGAAACGTAATTTTTTTGGTGTTTTTTGCTCGACCTTAACAATTGCTGTATCTCGTCTCGTGCGACGTCGTCGAAGTCGCGCTTGGCCGGTTTCTTTGCAATAGTGACAAAAATGTGTTCAAAGCATTTTAATGGCCCTGAATTGTACTTGTTGAAGATCGTGGGAAACTATGGACGTAAGCAAAACCGACCGTCGAGAAAATGCTAGGAAAAGGTTTATGTCTAGCAGTGGTCGTCTTTCGACTTTTGGCTGATGAATTGTATATACCTTATAAGCGTTTGTAGTTTGTAAGAGTCCTTAAGGAATGAGATCGGAGATTGGCGGTGCCGGCCAGCTCTGTAGATTACACCCAGTCCATACCAAAACATGTTCTACAGAAACGGAACTCAACTAGGTATATATTTATTATTTTTACATCTCTATTGACATTAGTCATAACTAATTGTTAAAATCCTTTGTTATTTACTTTTAACTTCTCTGGTCCCCAATACTTGATCGCAATAATTTCTTCAACAGTCAAATTTGTCCCCGTGCGATATGGCATGAGGCCATGCAGAATACCCCCTCACACGAAAGGGGGTGAATTGATAGGTAATGTCAGTTTGATTACGACCCCGCCGGAGTCATTTTAATTAGCCCAACCGACTCCACAGCCGGTACGCGAGGGGTCGCGGTGGTATATGGTAATTCTACTGGCTACTTGAAAACGGACCTAACATTTGTGGTTTGACATTTTTCGAGTCAACATTCAGGAACATTTTGATATTGCGTAAACAACATTATACTTTGCCTATATCTTCAC
The DNA here is from genome assembly GCA_963241965.1 of Tortrix viridana. Taxonomy (NCBI): domain Eukaryota; kingdom Metazoa; phylum Arthropoda; class Insecta; order Lepidoptera; family Tortricidae; genus Tortrix; species Tortrix viridana. Next base: position 8,732,478 of record OY725181.1, read on the forward strand.
TCGCCAAAGAAAGTATACCTAAGAATAGAAACCGATCGAAATAACAATTATTTATGGTTTGTCCAATTGATATAGGCGTATATATGATAGTATCTCATTTAATCTCTGTCAGGTTTGTGTTTATTACGTATGTGTATCAAATATCCAAAAAAAATCCCATGTGTATTTAGTTATTTTATAATTTGTGGTTTGACTGACTGATCAAATCAGCAACTTTTATTGAAACGTCAAAACGATCCGGTAGTATGAAGTATGAAAATAGTATAATGTGACGTCACAATTTTCAGTGTTCCTTTATAGAATTTTTGATGAATTAAAAATCGTTTAAATTCCGAAAATTAACGATAGCTAGGTTTTTCCGTGTTATTTTCGAAAGCTTGATTTAGTGGTAGTGTAAAAATAATATATTATGACATTAGTCAAATAGACAATTTTGAGATTCCAGATACTTGACATAAAATATTTAACATAATAAAATACTTTTTACTATCTTGAGATACTTAACATAAAATTAATTACGTGACGTAGCTTTAAATATGACACTTGTAATATAATAACTATAATAAGCATTTGCCCGCGACTCCGTCCGCGTAGAAGTCATTTATCGCTGCTCCCTCGGAAACTATTCATTTTATCGGTATAAAAAGTAGAATATGTGCTATTCCAGACTATAATCCATCTCTGCGCCAATTTTCATCCAGATCCGTTCAGCTGTTCCGGTGTGACCATCCATTCATCCATCCATCCAACTATCCATCCATCCATCCATCCATCCATCCCAACTTATGATTTTTGTGGTTGCAACACATTGAAAGGAAGTTTATCAGTGGCAAATAAATGAGTTCAATGATTTTATTGCACGTACGAGCATGTACCTACGAGTAGATAAATAGGATTTTTACGTTTTTAAGCCCTAGTTATCTAGAACTTCACTATCCGAGACCGGGAATCGAACCCAAACTCCACTAAACGGCAAGGCACCCTAATCACCGGCGAATTCCCGCGCCAGTAACATTATACATCCCTTAATCGTCTCTACCTGCATCCCTTATTTTTTAAATTGACTTTTTACAATGATATCTGACCGCTATTATTTTGTCGTAAAATATTTATAGCAATTGTGATCGAAAAGTTTTTGGAATCACAGTTTCGTAAATATTTTTGGTTAACCTTAGGGTACGTCATATCAACTGGGAAACATTGTACCAGCAATATTAATATACTATCCAACATTGCGCTGGTAGCCTTGATTCCCTCTAGAATAGGAAAGGTGTCATGTATGTTTGAGCCCTTAGTTGCCCTTAATGAATTAAGATATTTTTGCTGGTGACGTACAATACGATGGCTAGGAACTAGGTATTAGAAAGACAGGCCACGTGCTAATATTCGCGAATGAAACAAAGCATTATGCCGGTGACGTATACGTATACGGTCGCTATGAGATTTTTGTGTATTCAGGGTGAAATTGGCCGGTTTATCATAATGCACAAACGCTCAGCAGTTTCTTAACAGAATAACATAATGTAGCTGACTTCAAATTCGACACGGACTAATAGATTTTACAAAAGACAGTACAGGACAGTATAGACACAAGTCAGGCTTTAGTCACAGCTATAGTTCGGTCGGTCTATATTACCTAATCTGCGTATTTGTCCAAGTGATAATAAAAAAACTGGTTTTTATTCCAGTTTACATACACCGACAATGTGAACTACTTTGCGCGTATATCTAGATTAAAAACATAGTTACCAGAAAAATAAACATCTTTATCGACCGAATTGGGTAGGTAAAGTTTTTGGAAGAGGTGTAAATTATATTTTTTTTCGATAGTCGTTATCCTAAAGATCAAGGAACTGCGGCTCTTTTATTTTTATTTCCTCTAATATTTTAGAAAGATTTTTTTTAGTTATTAAGTTGACATTTGTACACTTTATTGGCCGACAAGCTTGTTGCCTTCGTACTTAATGAAAAAGAAAAAAAACTGTCACTTCTATAACTGTCATTGTCAATCAAAGTAAACAAACGATTCAGTTCTTTCAAGGATTTTTTTTTCAACTGGAGTTCTGTGACAAGAGTGTTGGTTGCTGCACGTGTCGATTATTTTGTCGCGTTTTTTAGTGCCTCAGTGGTATTGAAGAGCTCGGTGGAGTGGTCAGCGCGAGCGGCGGCCGACACTCTTGCCTCTGATCTCGGAGAATATAACACTCTAAATGTTTTAATAACATTTTCAAGAACCGATCACATGTATCCTAAAACTTTGACATTGGCAGAATTGTCCTCATGGACAGACGCCCTTTTAACCAAAAAAATTGAATTGAATTCTTTCAAGCATCTGAGTAAATCTTTGTAATACTCCATTTCCAAAGTCCGTGTGGGATTGCTTGAATTCATTGCGTGTATACGATTCAAACGTGCTCTCATGGCTATCGAAAAGCAGGGCAAGAGTCGTCGTGAAAGGAAGAAATCGGTGTCCAAGAAGCAGTGCCAATGGGGTCGAAAATAAATCATACTCCAAATATCGTGCAAAGGTCAAAGCGAGCAAAGCTGGAGGAAAGCGGCAAAATCGAAAGTCCGGAGTTCGTTCTGAGGTCGTTAAAAATATTTCTAAAAACACTGATCACATGAAACGAAGGCAAACAGAAAAGAGTCGTTGAATTGAATCGTTTGTTTACTTTGATTGACAATGACAGTTATAGAAGTGACAGTTTTTTTTTCTTTTTCATTAAGTACGAAGGCAACAAGCTTGTCGGCCAATAAAGTGTACAAATGTCAACTTAACAACTAAAAAAAATATTTCTAAAATATTAGAGGAAATAAAAATAAAAGGGCCGCAGTTCCTTGATCTTTAGGATAACGACTATCGAAAAAAAATATAATTTACACCTCTTCCAAAAACTTTACCTACCCAATTTACGGTGGTCCAGTGCCCTTTCCTTGTTACTGGTGCACAGTTATTTTCTCGACGATTCTTTGGAATTCAGCAGGGTTGGGAACAAGGTCCTATCACCAGCAACATCAAGCCGGCCCACCACAGTCCACTGCTGGACATAGACCAACACCAGCAACAAGCAAGATCAAAAGCTAGGGTCACGATTTCGTCATTCATTAGGTGTTTTACACAGTGAGGATAGAAATTAAAATAGACCAATATCGAAGTGAGAACAAGAAATTCCTTCAAAATCATTGGCCACGATCCGTTTGTCTCATTATGTCGCTAAAGGAGTGGCAAAAGGGTTAAAATGACAGAAGTGACAAATGTCGCATCATTATTTAGCGATCACGATAATGGTCTCTCGATGATCGCAGCGATAGTGACAGGGTTGAGTCTTCGACACCTTTTTTTGGTCTCGTTAGTGTAAAAATTGGGCCAAGATAATTGTTTAACTCCTACGAACACAAAAAACTACTGTTGGCTGATTTTGAAATACCTACGTACAGATTATTTCGCTGAGTTTATAACAACGCATCTTTTGTTTTCGTGGTCAAAGTCATAAATATGTGTACATTTTAGTACCTTGTCTATTTAATGTCATGTTTAAAGTGCCATATATGCATGGCACAGCGATTAAAGTGACAGGACACTAAACGTGTAATACACGTATTTATGACCTTAACTGTACGCCTAGTTCTTGTAATATAATATCTTTACTATTTCGTATATTTTTCTTGAGATACAAAGATAACTGCGTAATGAGTTAACAGATTAAATTAATTAATTGGGTATAAAAAGTAAGAATAATAATAACATCAAAGCAGCAGCATTGACAGTGTTATGAACAAAAGCGACATCTAGGGAATTCATAGTGCAGCACCAATAACAGCGCCATCTACTTTTCAACTCCAGAATGACTAACATAATTTATAGTAGCCCATAACATTCGAGCATGGTTCGGTATCACACATTTCCTTTCCTTACTTTACTCACAAGTTCCATACAGACCCGCTAGATGGTGTGAAAGAAATATCAAAAATAACTGATGTATAACATTTTATTACGTGAAAATACATTAATTGTAATCAGTTCTGAAAAAAACAGTTTCACGTCGGCAATTGTGTTTTTTTTATCTTAAAACATTGCTTTGTGTCAATTTAAATAAACATATATAAATTCTAAAACTATAAAGTAGGTAAGTGTGTTAGTATGTGAGTCCCTTCTCTTCCATTTCGTCTCGTACTTTTTGAGGTTCTGGCCAGAAGAGCATGAGTAGAGTAGATCCTGGAACAAATAAGGCAGCTTATGTAACACCGTGTCATATAATATACCGAGATAACATCAAACTGAGCCTGTAGACTGCCACATTACCTTACCTTTAACGGTGACACCACCCTACCCTGCCGAACGTTTAGGCTCTGATTTTGAATAAGTACATGAACATGAATGCGTTGCCCGAAAAAACGGAAGACCAAAAATGATATTTTGCCTTTTCCCTGCCGCCTGGCGCGTTCAGCTCACTCATGCCGGTAGGAGTAAACATTTACAATCATTTGAGTGATCATGTCAAGGACGTCCCTTCTTACAATCTGTTTAAAACAAGACTTAAGTCCCTGTTGATAAAGAAAGCGTACTATAGTGTTGAGGAGTATTATAATGATAAATTAATTTAATTGATTATAATGGATTGCATGTATGTATTTAATTAATTGATTCCATGTAGGTTAAGAATTATATTATTATTGTAAACGATTTGTAATTTTTGGCATGTACCATTTGATTAATTGATTCTATGTAGGTTAAGAATAACATTATTATCGTAAATGACATTTTGAATTAAGTAATTATAATTTTTGACATGTACCATTTTGTATTAAATATTTTGACTTTGACTTTGACTTTGAACATATTATACTCTACCCTCACGGCCTGGTATTGGCTTGGCAAACATCAGATAGAACTCAATTTTAAACAACGACAATTTGAAAAACGGGGCGCGACTTTCGTGGATTAAAGTCACTATTACGGGTTAACTCATGGTTTACTCGACGCCTGCATGACGACGCGGTTAGCCTAGTTGGTAGTGACCCTGCCTACGAAGCTAGCGGTCCCGGGTTCGAATCCCGGTATGGGCAAATATTTTTGTGATGAGCGCGAGTATTTGTTCCTGAGTCATGGATGTTTTCTATGTATTTAAGTTTGTGTTTCTCTATATTTATAAGTACCTATGTATATCGTTGCTTGGTACCCATAGTACAAGCCTAGAGCTTAGTTTAGGACTAGGTCAATTTGTGTGAGATTGTCCCTGATATTTATTATTATATATTATTATTATTATGGCTCCATGATTTGGTTAAAAAAGGCTCGGAGCTATTTGATTTTGAGTAAAAACAAGAGCCCTACCTACTACACCACCCTATACATAAACACTTTTACTGAACACTAGGTACGGCGTTAATACAGTTACATTTCGACGGGTCTCTGACTCAACCTCGTATATAAAATTTTACGAAATCCGAATATCCACTTTAGGTAGCTACACGTCCTAAAGTAGATATTCCAATTTCATAAATTTTCATATACGAGGTTGAGTCAGACCCGTCGATTTACTATCGTAACATTATCGATAAAACTAAATCACTTTTGTACCATTGTGACATCCTCAACATTATCACGTTTGTCTGTATTCTCCCTAACATTGAGAAGACTTACCAGCACTGAAAGTACCGAACACTGTAAAGGCCAGCTCACAGTGGGTGTGAAGAGTGGCTCCGAGCAGGTAGGAGCCCACCGCAGCGCCTCCTCGCCCCACCATGTACATCACACACATCGCCATCGCTCTGTAACAAGGAGTTTATTGGCTAACTACCATCTAGGAACAAGACAGAACACGTGGTAGGACCAATGCTTTCGAATGACAATTTAAAAAACGGTACCCCTTAAGAGGACTGTGAACCAGCTGCAAAATCTAGCCTTTTCACACAAACAGCGATAACGTTTTCCACCCCCTAAACGTTAACCGAATTCGACCAATTTTTGATATGTGGTCAGTTGGAACAAAAACTATGTCCGTACGTTTCGTTTTTTTTTTTATATTGATTAGTTATAATTATAAAGAGATTATGGCCGAAATTACTTTTGTATGAAAACAATAAAACGGGTATAAATCAAAATGTATTAATAATACTGAAAAAAACGAAACGTACGGACATAATTTTTGTTCCGACTGACACCGTATTAAAATTGGTCGAAATCACCACCTCACAATCACCTTAAAATACGTGTACTGTACATACTATAGACACAAAAAACCTAGTTGCAAACATTTTTTTTAATCAGAAATGGGTTTGTGTTTGACCTCAGGCTCAACTGATGTTAAGTGACGACGAGATCGGAGATGATACACACTTACCCAGAAAATGCCTATTCACTCTTGTCTTGAAAACATCAAGGTTATAGGATTCCGGGAATACAGACGCAGGGAGAGCATTCCACTCCTTGGCAATGCGAATAAGAAATGACGCAGCAAACTACTGCGTCCGAACTGTTGGATATTCGACTACATGTGGATGGAAGCCCTCCTGGCGTCTGGAAGACCGTTTGGAGAAATTGAAGGGTGGGATGACGTCATGTAGTTCCTGGGCACTCTCCATGATACACCTTGTAAAAAACACCGAAAGATAACCGACTAACAACAGTCGGTTTGTTGTTATTCTTTCATTTAAATATGGCAACCCTAACTAATACATAGCGCTATGTATTTCAATGAGATCTTTCATCCCGTTACTTCATTATCATTTGACGATGTCTTTATCAACCGTTTATAGGTTTTCATAGAGCCAAAGCTAGCTTAAGCCTTTAGACAATTTTAATGTAGTAATGTGATGAGAAACTAATATTTGTAACCTTAGCGAAGTAGGAAAGACGTCGACAGCGATTGCAGCAAGGATGGAGGCGGCGCAGCCAGCGCACAGCGCCAGTATGAGCAGGGCAGTCGCAGCGCCCCCCTGCGGCACGAAGCCTGCCGCGACGGTTGCTACGCCGCAGATGAACATTATACTAGCTGAAACGCAAAAAAAAGGTCATGCGTGAATAGGGGTGTAGACGATTTTTTTATATATTTTTATTTTATAGATATACATGAAATATATCTAAAAAAATATTTAAAAAAATCCACTCGTATATTAATTTAAAATGCCTTAAAATAAATTTCATTTTAAAATTTCCTGCTAAAACGCTAACCTCTGTCACGATCCTCTAAACACTAGTACGAGTATAACTATTCTAAAGTACTTTGTGGGCTCACGCAAATCTTGTTTCTTGGCAAATGTCAAAATGTTGTTTGTTTAGAGGAACGTGACGTCACGCGCTGTTTGCGGTCACGTGATAACGAGGATGAAAATATGTATTTTTGTATAATTAATTTAAAATATATTATAAATATACTAAGCACGAAAGTGTGATTTTCGGTAATTGTATATTAAACACTACCGGAAAAAATATAATATGTATTGCTATTCGTTTAGTGTCTACACCCCTATTAGGATAAGCACATAACATATTTCTCATATAAATACTGAAATTATTAATGTAAACCTTGGACTTAATGCATAACTTTCTTGCTTTGCTTAACCTTTCTATGATCTTCCATTCTCACTTACTATATAAAGCTTTCTTTCCTATCCTGGTAATGAAGACACCGATTGCTAGGTAAGTGATGGCAAACACGGCGCCCATGGCCATGGATATGGGGAACACCCCCAGAGAAACCTTGGCAGTGCAGAAGTGGTCCGAATGAGTCGCCGATTCCTGGAGCTATAAAATAAAGTCTTGGTCAGTATTGAGGTAATACTACTATTAAACCTCTTTTTGCGAACACAAAGATGTGTGTTTGTGTAGCTGTGTATGTCTGTGGCATCGTAGCTCCTAAACGGATACATATACCAATTTTAATTTTTTTTCCTAAAAGGGTTACTAAATTTAATCGAGAGTGTTCTTAGCTTGGTTTGATGAAGATCCGTTAAACCATTTAAGAGTTATGAGCTCTGAAAGTTTAGCCCCCTTATTGCCTAACGCGTTTGACGCTCGGAATCAGAATCAAGTGTCATGATTTTGTATGGGCTATGACAGTTGATTCGGATACCAATTGTCAAAATTTCGTTAGGCAATAACCCCTCCGGACTTTTTGAATAATTGTACTTTTTTAACATATAACTATTTATGTAACTACTTCAGTGTTGTAGATCATGTAAGAGGCCTATACGTTTACTTAATCTGGTAGGTATGCTTTACTTTGCATGACTGCAACATGGAGGTACCTAATTATATTAGTGATATGAGAGACGCTTACAGTTTCATTTATAGTTCTCTGGCTAATGATCTCACAGATCGAAATGCTCTTTTCACTCGTATTCTGAAGGATGTTGTTGATAACCTCCGGAACCCACATGTAAAGGCCACTTGCCCTGAAAATTAAGTAAAAATAACTATTAAATTTAATAACGATCCATGGTACAATAATTCTGTAAGAGCGGTTATGCACTGCGTCTGATCCGAATCCGAAAAATATCGATCCCACTTGGGATCGATTATACCTACAAAAGTTCTACTTCTACTTAGTAAGTAAGTAGTAATTCGGATCTAGTGCGTAACCTCTCATACAAATTGCGACTTCGGACCGACATTTCTCAGATTCGGATCGGACGCAGACGCAGTGCGGAACCCCTGAAGTCTGAGCAAATTTGCATGGTAAAGTGCCGTAGTTTTAGTATTTCTAAAATATAAACATAACTCACAGCATGAAGACGGCAAACATCGACACGTGGGATATGAACACGCATCTCAGCAGGGGCGGCCGGAAGATATGAGAGAAGTTCTTCAATGCTCCCGCAAAGCCTCCAGTTTTAAACGCCTGCGCGTCACCGATCGTCGTCACCTTTTCTACCTGAAATGTTCCATCATCATTGACTTCTTCATCATCATCATTATAACTATCAGTAGTCGCTTGTACAATAAACATCAACGCCCTAAGCACTAATGGATCACAACCTATTCCTCGGTTCTCACTAACTAAATGACACGCAATAAAAATAGATCCGGGCTGTGTAAATAAGTGAATCAACTTGGTACTAGTACTACCCATTTATCGAAATGTTTTTTTAGAAAAGCTAATTATTTGCTAACGTCGTGGCTTAGTTACACGTTTATAAAATCAGACAAATAGGCTAACATTTAAAAAAATTGTTTTAAAATAGCACAATTTTAAATAATAATATAGTTGGTATCGCAGGGGATGATGTTGTCCCCAGCTTTTGTATGAAAAATGTGCCTTTTCCCCTGAGTTATACCTCTTTGAAATCCACGCATTAATAGTTTTCATTTAAGTAACACTAAATTCATAAAAAAACTTTAAAAAATCGCTAATTATTTTATGCATGTCAAAGCCGCCAAATGTATTTAATATGACGTCACATAGCCTATGACATGCGGAACACTAAGAAGAAACTAACAAAACCTCATTTATTTGTCAAAATATAATAGATAATCTAGGATCTACAAGGGAACAGATGAATATTCTAACAAACTTAGACTGTTGAAATCATAACTCTCCTTTTTCTTCGCCGTAGTCGGGTAAAAACAAAAGGGTACCAATTGAACAATCCCTTACCGGGTAGTTATTTACAGACGACCAATGGTTCCACGAATACATCTTAGCCAGCACTGGCAAAGCCGCCTCAGGACCCTTAGAAGCCAGCAGAAACCTCGGGCTCTCCGGCAGAATGTAGAGGATGGCAGCGGCTGCCAAGCCTGGAGCGCACCACGACCAGACGAAGACTCGCCATGACGTGATGGTGATACCAAGGATCGTGAAAGACCATTGGCCTGGGATGATCAACCAGGCTAGTCCTGAGGGCAATACCGGTTATAAGATTTTCATCGAGACATGTCATGAATATAGTGTAATGAATGAGTTAATCTAAATCCCTATTATTATTCTAAATGCGAAAGTGAGTATACATAAAATACTTTTATTCGCGAAAAAATATATACCTAGTTCCCGAGAGAAAAACGATAAACTAGTACTACGCATACAAAACTATGTGGAATCAGTTAAGCGTTGATCCTGATGGCCTTTAGAATACACGGTGAATTTGTAATTGGTATACAGGAGCATTTTTTTACTCAGTAATCGATGGCAATTACATTTAAGTTAGGGTTACATGAAAAACAAACGAGATTTACAAATGTTGGCAACACTTGCCAAGCTGCGCGCGCACGTCAGGCTGACAGTTAGGAAAAGGCGGGATTTGAAGAAAATCTAGCCGTCATTCGGTCATTGGAGCGCGCTCTATTGAAAAACTTTGGTTCTACTAATAAAAGTGGTTTAAGCTGATTTAACTGTTTAATTGATAACTTGATTAGTTTTCATCAGAAGTGCTATCCGCGCGTCATGGGTAACCATAGTAAACACAGGAAACGTAAGCATCGAGCTCGCTCGCCGTCCAGTACTTCCAGCAGCTTAGAGGCAAGGACTCCGTCACCTCCGCCAAAGCGACAACGAAAGGTACCGATAGCGGAGACTGGAACTGTGAGTAACAATGCCTATACTTTGAGCAGTATCATCCCGGAATTCGACCCTCTTAAAGATAATATCAACGCGTGGTTAAATGTTATCGAATGTTATGCTAAAACATTTACATGGTCGGACGAAATTGTTCGATACCAAGCGTTAAACAAACTAAAAGGATCAGCGAAACTGTGGTACGATTCGTTGCTACGTACTGACATGCTGTGGCCTTCATGGAAGTGGAGTGATTGGAAATCAAAATTGTTCGCTAGTTTCCAGATACGCCGCAACATGTTCGAATTGTTAAAAGAAATTATTGATAAACGTCCGGTTGAAAATCAATCTTTGTATGAGTTCTATTTTGAACAGAAGTGTAAGTTAGATCGGTTGACTTTGAATTTTACAGAACAGGATATTATTTCGATTATTATAGGTAATTTAAGTGACGGAAATATAAGTAATTCCATTGAAGGCAGTAACTTTCGAACCTGTGATGATTTTGCTAGCTTTTTGCACAGTCGAACTTATAAATCGAAGCATGTAAAGTTAGTAAATAATAATCAATCGAAAATAAACTCTTGTGTGCTGCAACCACCGACGACTTCAAGTTCAGCCGCTGTGACTGCCGCGACGACGTCGGGCCCACCCGCGGCCTCTGGCCAGGAGCCCGGTGCAGCAAACAGCCGTAGACCGATTAAATGCTACACTTGTGGCGGCAATCACAAGAGGAGTCAGTGTGACGCTAATAAATGTACTTATTGCGGCAAAAGAGGACATACTGAGGCCATTTGTTTTCATAAAAAGAATGCTGTTAAACCAGAAACCCAAGAAACGAAATTTGTCTCAGCTTCAAATAACCGTAACAAGTTTATGAAAACAGTCGGCTTAAATAATTACACTCATGAAGCTTTTATTGACACAGGCAGCAGTTGTTCTCTTATATCCGACAATTTAATAAACACATTTTCATTGCAGAGTGAGTTATTGACGTCACCTATTGTGTTACAAGGGTTTTCCAAATTAAATTCTAAAACTGTAACCCATAAGGTATGTGTGGCTTTAAAATTAGATAGTACTTGTGTATCTAATGTTGATTTGTATGTGATTGACGATTTAGCGGACTGTGACATTTTAATTGGGAGAAACGTAACCGAACGACCCGACCTGATGTATTCGCGGGTAGGGGATAAACTTAAGTTCGATTACGCAAAATCATTTGACGAATTCTGTAATAGTGTCACAGACCTACAATTAAATGCAGATTGTCATCATAGTGAACTTGTGACTTTATTTAGAGAATATAGTGATTGTGTAGCTTCTAATATAAAGGAATTAGGAAAAGTTAATTGTCAGGAAATGATTATAAATGTAAATAGCACGCAGCCCGTCCAAAGTAGACCGTTTCGAACTTCACAGTCTGACAGGGCAAAAATTCGTGAAATGGTTAACGAATTGCTAGAAAATAACATCATACGCGAAAGTATTTCTCCATACGCGAGCCCAGCTTTGTTGGTGGATAAAAAAATGGAGAAAAACGGTTGTGTATCGATTATCGAGCGCTTAATAAAGTAACAATAAAAGATAAATATCCCATGCCACGTATCGAAGACTTGGTCGATCGACTTCAAGGTTATAAATATTTCACATGTTTGGATCTTAAATGTGGGTATTATCAGATAAAATTAAGTGACGACTCAATAGAAAAAACCGCCTTTATTACGGAAGACGGACACTACGAGTTTTTGAGGCTCCCATTTGGTCTGGCAAATGCGCCATCCTGTTTCCAGCAGATGATAAACAAAGTGTTGGGAAATTTGCGGTTTGCTAACGTCATCGTTTACTTAGATGATATTTATCTGGCTACGAAAAGTATTGATGAAAATTTTAAATTACTAAAACAAATCTTAGAAATATTTCGCTGCAATGGATTGACGTTAAATTTAAAAAAGTGTCATTTTTTTTAAAACTGAAATAGATTTTTTGGGCTACAAAGTGAAGCAGGATTGCATAATGCCAAATGATACCAAATTGGATGCCGTCGAGTATTTTCCAGTACCTAGAAGTGTACATCAACTCCGACAATTTCTCGGTTTAATTAGCTATTTTAGGAAATTTATAAGAAATTGTGCAATGCTTTCAGCACCCCTCACAAAGTTATTAAAAAAAAATGTTACATGGAGTTGGGGGAGTAACGAAGAACAAGCGTTTCACAATTTAAAAAGTAAATTGACATCTGATAGCGTGCTCACTATTTTTGATCCAAATAAAGATAAGGTCCTTTATACAGACGCAAGTCGGGAAGGCGTAGCCGGGATATTAATGCAGGTTAGCAGTGATGGAGAAAAACCTGTTCACTATTATAGCAGGCAGACGACTGAGAACGAAAAAAAATATCATTCGTTCGAGTTAGAACTTTTAGCCATAATTTGCGCATTACAAAAATTTAGATTATATCTATTGGGTACATCTTTTAAAATTGTGACTGACTGTAATTCAGTTAGATTTGCGCTGACGAAAAAGGATATAATTCCCCGGATAGCACGGTGGGTTCTAGCTACCCAAGAGTTTGATTTTGAGATAGTTCATAGAGAGGGTACTCGTATGAATCACGTTGATGCGCTGAGTCGGAACCCCGTGCCATCCGGTGAAAGATCTGAGCGAGAGGTCGTTATGTCTATCACAGAATCAGACTGGTTGTTGTCCGTACAAATTCAGGACCCGCAAATAGGTCGGTTGAAGGATATTCTCGCATCAGGAGAGGTCGACGGACATAGAGACGTGTTTAATAATTATGAACTTTTAGGTGGCAAGGTTTACAAAAAAACGACCAAGGGCCGGCGTTGGCTTGTGCCAAAAAAATGTATATGGCAAATTATAAAGTGCAATCACGACGACCTTGGTCATTTTTCTGTGGATAAAACAGTGGAACGAATAAGTTATCAGTACTGGTTTCCACGAATGCGACATGTTATTAAGAAATATATAAGAAACTGTTTGAATTGTATATACTTTAAAAGTAAAGGTGGCCCAAAAGAAGGAGAACTGTACCCTATACCAAAATATGCTAGACCTTGGCACACACTACATGTAGACCACTTAGGGCCATTTGTTATGACTAAAAATAAAAACAGGTATCTGCTAGTGATCGTCGATGCGTTTACCAAATTTGTGTTTATTGCTGCAGTGCGCAAAACCAACACCTCTGGTGTTGTAAAGGAATTGGAATGTATTTCCAAGACCTTTGGCAATCCAAAACGACTAATTACTGACGCAGGCACCTGTTTCACCTCAAAACAGTTTAACGATTATTGCCATAGTAAAAACATTCGGCTGCATATTGTGGCAACGGGAATGCCACGTTCTAATGGCCAAGTCGAACGCTTTAATAAAACCATTTTAGAAGCCTTAAAAGCAACTGGCGCCGATACTGATGACAACAGGTGGGACGAATGCGTTAAAATACTTCAGCAAGGTTTAAATAGCACTATTCATAGTAGTACTAAAGCTATCCCTAGTGAGGTATTTTTAGGTTATAGGCTTCGTTGTGATAGTGACAAGTTAGCGCCAGAGTTAGATAGTGAACATGTTGTTGACGTGACGGAATTGCGTAACATGGTAGATTCCAATATTAAGGCCACGGCAGAAGCTCAGAAACGAAGGTTTGATAGCACTCGACAAAAGGCAAGAGATTATAAAGTTGGTGATTTAGTGCTAGTCAAAATACAGAGTCAGACTAATGAGGGGCAAAGCCGTAAGCTGTTACCGGCATTTAAAGGTCCTTTCCAAATAAAAAAAGTGCTTGGAAATGATAGATACGAGGTGGCGGACCTTAGAGGCAGCATAAGAAGCAATAAACCGTATACTGGTGTGGCAGCTGCAGAAAATATAAAGCCCTGGATTCATATTAACGACTGGGAGTTAGAATAATTTTCTAATGTATATTGTGTTACCACCGTGTTGGCAAGGTATGAATAGTTGTATAATTACTACTCTACTAATTGTATATCTATAACCTAAAAGTAAAATACTAGGTAGTATAGGTACATAATATATTTATTATAAACTAATTAATTGCGAGTAAAGATAACTATACTTTCACTGAAATGGCACATGTTCATCAGATATCTGTTTCGCATGGTATATTATACAAAGAGAGCATTTGGTACGCTTGAGTGCGACGAAACGTCCTTCAAGTGCAAATGGATGATTGACTCTCGTGTAAAATTGGTAAAAAAAAAAAGAAAAAGATGTAATGAAACTCTTGAGTGTGACGAAATGTCCTTCAAGTGGTAAATTCTTGAGTGTGATGAAATGTCCTTCAAGTGGTAAATTCTTGAGTGTGATGAAATGTCCTTCAAGTGGTAAATTCTTGAGTGTGATGAAATGTCCTTCAAGTGGTAAATTCTTGAGTGTGATGAAATGTCCTTTAAGTACGAATGAAGTCTTGAGTGTGACGAAATGTCCTTCAAGTACGAATTAAGTTTTGAGTGTGACGAAATGTCCTTCAAGTGTAAAGATTCTATTCTTAAGTAAGGTTTACCTTGGTTTCTTAAGTGTGGCAACGACCCTTTAAGTCCAAGTGAACATTCAGAGAGTAGAAAGTGTGTTCAAAGATCTCAACTATACGGTCGACTAATTGGTAAATGTGTTTCAGTTTCAGTATGCATCTTTACTCGTGGGGCTTCTGAGACAGGAGCCGAGCAGGACAGCCGTGTTGGCAACACTTGCCAAGCTGCGCGCGCACGTCAGGCTGACAGTTAGGAAAAGGCGGGATTTGAAGAAAATCTAGCCGTCATTCGGTCATTGGAGCGCGCTCTATTGAAAAACTTTGGTTCTACTAATAAAAGTGGTTTAAGCTGATTTAACTGTTTAATTGATAACTTGATTAGTTTTCACAAAGTATGTTTTTTTTGTCTTAACTGACGTAAAGCACCTGTAAATGTAGGGTGACCATGAAGTTAGTTATAGTAGTTTATGTGACTGCTGCATAATGAGAGGTATTAAAACACGAGTGTGTGTTTATGAAACGAGCCGACAGGCGAGTTTCATAATAGCATCACACGAGTGTTTTAATGCCTAATTATGTACAGTTACATACAATATTTTATCTACATACATATTATAAGCTCTCTATGATGTGTTCAGGAACCGGCATGTTACGACCGGCATAGCCGGCATTGATCAATTATTAGAACGTCAACAATGGCGGCAACCGTAGTTTTTTTTTTAATTCAGAGACAATCTAGAGTCTGCCTCTACTATCATATCGTTCGATATCAAATTATCAAGTAACATACGAGATTTGTCAAAATTGTATACAATTGACATTTCATTTCGAATTAAATGTCATCTCGAGTGATATTAGAATTGACGTCAAATAAAATTGTTTTGTTTTTCAAAGATGTTCCAAATTTGAAACTCATAACTTTATCAAATCTTATATCGTTATAAGAACATTATGTTACTGCTACAGATAAGAAAGTTATCATAGTAAAATTGATTGTTGTAATGCTGGTCATTGCCAACGGATTCTGAACGCATTATAGAGGACTTATGATATGTGTGTAGATAAATATTATTTATTAACTTTTTGTTATTAATCAAATAATCCGGGAATTAAGTAATTAGGTACTACAACACACGCGTAGTTGGGTGAAATTAAAAAAAAGTGTACATATTTAAGGACTGTTAAGGTAAAAACACACTTACCCCACGTACGCAACGTATGCGATGCATTATGATATCTGGACTCTTGGATTTGTATGATTAGAAACACACTTGTCATACGGAACGCCACGTATGATAAGTGTGTTTCTAATCATACAAATTCAAGAGTCCAGAATATCATTATGCATTGCATACGTTGCGTACGTGGGATAAGTGTGTCCCTACCTTCAAGGACGCGTTTTGCACGTTTCAAACTAGTTGCGACATGTGTGGTTTCATAAAGGAGTCTATGGCATGAACTCAAATGAACTCAGAAGTTGCAGTTTCGTTGCAGTTGCATTTCCACATCTGTTCTGTAGGTAACTTAAATGCCTCTATTTACTTTAGGTAGGTACATACTGTTGTTTACCCCTTCATATGACATGTATAATCAGGATTTAGCTGATTATTTGCTTTAGCTTCTCTATTACCAAGGTCTACAAACGCATTAATCATTGACAGGGAAAGTTTAGCCAATATATAATTAGCAGCAATCATCTTGCAAACAATGTCAAGTGAAAAATGAATAAACATGTCGTTTGGTGTGCTGAGTATTGTAATGGTTTTCCCATGTTTTTCCAACAATTTTCTTAACTTTACAATGTGAAAACGTTTATCAGTTCTTACCTTTAAAAAATTGGGCTAACGATGATGCTTGATGTAAGGTATTACATCAATTAAGATAGGTAATAATAATGATGAAGAAAAAATTTAGTGAAAATATTGAGCAATTTAAGTTTTGACGACATCTCTACGAGTCAATCTTTTATATATAAAATAAAAGCCATGAAACTTGAAAATATTACTAAAATCTCTGGAGGAAGTGAAGCAGTGATACTACATGGACGGAGCAATGCTGAGGGTTGGATCGGACCAAAATTTCCAGGCCAACTTTATGTCGACACTACTCTTTTATCCATTATTATTCAAGAATTAAGGGCTGTTCCAGTGCTTCGTACCAGGCAGAATGATAAAGGAGAAGGAGATGAAGGCAGAGCCCCACGCGATGGCGGCTGCGCGGCGGGTGTTCGCGTGCATTTCACCGAGGTACGCGTACACTGTCGCGCTTGATGCTGATACGCTGGAACATAGATACAGAAGTACTTCGATGAACGTGTTGAAAATGTCATCTTCTTTTTACATATACTATACTTACAAGCTTATCCGGGTCGTCTTTTAAGTTTATTCCCTACATCAGCTGTCTTTAGTTAAGGAATATTTAAAATTACAAAAATGTAAGTAGGTATGATATAAAAAACCACATAAAATCGAGTTTTTAAAAGTCGATAATCTCCTTTATGCGCGTCGGTGTACATATCTTATAATAATGATATATATAAATATACGGAAAAGTATGTTAACACTGCTTTTTTTACAAGACTTGTTATTTGACGCTATAATTTGTTATTTAACTATCTACTATTCTGTACAATCTTATTGAGCTCCTCGTTTTTTTTTACAAATGCCTTATAATGAAGTTTCAGGCAGTAAACGGAACGGATAATTGTAACTTCTACAGCGCTGTCCCATTCACTGCCTGAAACTTGCCAAAATTTGATCCTTTATAATACGGCTCTAGAACTTACAAGCATCCTGTGAGCATTCTCAGCAGTAATAGTATCCACACGTTGCTAGCGAAGGCCGACGCCACAGAGAATACCGCCGAAGCCAACATGGCGGGCAGCATGACCGCGCGCCGACCGACTCGGTCACCCAGGTATCCCCAGAGAAAAGAGGTCGTTACTATACCTGAAATAATATAAGAAATCGGTAAATATTTCTATTGGATAACTGCCTGCCAAAGCATGTAAGGAATAGTAAATACAGTAACTTTAAATTCCTTTTCCGTAACTTCTTCCACCTTGTTTCCCAATTTACCGAATTCATTACCTACTTTAAAGCGGGACACAACTATGAGTAAATACTGAGGTATAGTTTAGTTATATCAATGTTAGGGAAATCTGTTATGTGACAAAGTAGGTACCAACATTGTGTCAATACGCAGTTTCCCGAAAGTAGTCTCTCAAAAACGCAGTGACTCATTAATGTGGAACGGGAAATGCAGCCACTTAGCTGTGCCCTTGGCATTGCTCACGTCTATGGATGAAGTTGACGACTTTGTGCCCAACCCAAGAT
Organism: Tortrix viridana; assembly: GCA_963241965.1. Taxonomy (NCBI): domain Eukaryota; kingdom Metazoa; phylum Arthropoda; class Insecta; order Lepidoptera; family Tortricidae; genus Tortrix; species Tortrix viridana. Next base: position 8,750,819 of record OY725181.1, read on the forward strand.
TTTGAGCCATTACCTAAACAGGTGGTGGTAGGTTTCCCCAGGATAGAAACAATCGGGTTGAGGTTCGTTATTCGTTGTATTTGGTTCTTGGACTTAACTATACTGCCAACTTACCAATAAAAGCTGCGGCATTGACAAGCCCCTTATGCACGTTGGTCAGCTCCAGCTCGCACTGGGCCGATGTGATGACGTAGCTCATCCCCACGGACTCCATGGACACGTTCAGCATGATCAGGCCGCTTGTGAACAAGACGAGGTGGTTGAAGCGGCCGTGCCCTGGAATAACCGTGTTTAATGTTTTAGTGTTTTCAATACACGAGACGTGACCTACGCAAAGCAAAACAAAGTGTGTTGGAGCATTTCTAGAGTTCAAAAATCAAGATAGGTATCAATAACCACTAGTAGGTAAACATGTGTGTGATGTATTATAAAATATTAGTATTATAAACACAGGTAGACGTTATAAAATTTACACAGTATCAGCAGTATCGCGAAGGTAACTTGAGACCTTTTACAGTTAAAACCTAGGAATTCATACCTATTGATTAAAGGCCTTCACGGTAATATTAAGTAATGACTAATCTCTAGGTTATTACCGTTCTCTGCAATTTAATACCTCGACGCCTACTATTTCATAATAGACAGTAATTTTAGGCACGAAGGGATTATCTCGTATACCAGAGCCTTCTCATAAGATGGCTCTGGTGGCTACTAATGGTGGTAATACATTCTGTAATTTTTTGGCGATCATGAGGAATAAAGTTGTAAGTAATAATAACGATTTATAGGTAGTCGCCAAATTAACCGGTCTTTCTATTTTGACACAGCTTCCTTTAAAACAAAAATGTCACTCTTGTCGGATTTCACCAACCTCTAAACAGACGGGTGAAATCCGGCATAAGGGCCTGGCCACATGTTCACGGAACGGCGCCGTACGCCGTATAACGGCGCGGTGCCGCCACCGTGCGACGGTACGGCGTACGGCGCCGTGCCGTGAACATGTGGCCAGGCCCTTCGGTTTGAAGACCACTTATTTGCTCACTCTAATTGTATTTCACTTCGTTGCTTGTATTTATTTACGGCCGCCAAATACATATAAGCCCATAAGGATTAAAATATTTCAATACCATAATTTTTAGCTTCGTCTCTTATAATAGACTTCGCGTGTGAGCCGCGTTGATTAAACAGCGGATATCGCTTAGCATAACTGTTATAACGTTTAACATTCGTAATATTTATCCCTCCAAGAAGGTTTTAAGTAGGTATAGATAACTTAACATAAGTGACCTTGCTAAACATTTTTTCTTTTTTTGTCATTTGTTATATTATAGTACATTATGATACGAGTGTACTAAGTTGGTAATTAAAGTTACAACTCTTTGCTGAGATAAAAAAAACTGTAATGTAAAAACCGCTATTGCGGTAATGTAAAGTAACCATCATGCGTGTTTAATATGCTGCATTATGACCCTAAATACGCTGGAATAAATGCCACGTTACGAGTAAGTGTGTTGAAATAGTACATTATGATACGAGCGAGCTAAGTTGATCAATAAAGTCAAGGCAGGATTTTAGTGAGGGCGTAAGTGAGCCGAGAGTTGCAAAACGTTTACTGTTTTTTAAGACGTCACAACTCTTAGCTGAGATAAAAAAAAACTGTAATGTAAAAAACACTAGTGTGATAATGTAAAGTAAAAAGCACGCGTGTTTAATATGCTGCATTATGGGCCACTTTATAGTGTGTTGAAAAGTATATTTTACTCGTAGTTCATTTATGAAAGACGATTTCCGCAGAAAATAATTTGACTTTCTTCGACTTACAGATTAGCTCTCAGTGGTGGATCCAAGGGGGTGGTCAGGCAGATCATGACCACCCCCTTCGGCACTCATATACTGGGTGTTTTTTTATTCGTCGAAAACATTTTGGGGGTTAAATCAGTAAGTCATACTGATCAACTTTCACTATGGGACCAACCCCGAAATCGCGAAAAAAAAATTTTGTCGACGAATAAAAAAACACCCAGTATATAAAAATTAAAAATAAAAATTGACCGAATTTCAGCGTTCGGTAGTTAGGTAACCACCCCTTAATCTGAGAGCTGGATTCCACGCCTGTTAGCTCTTCGTATAGCTCTCTTTATAGCCTTTGCACCCGACACGATTAATTTATTTTTTTATTTTAATTTATTTATTTAGAAACAAACAGTCTCGTATAGTTGTATATAGCACAAACAAAATTATATATAAATAGCAGACTTATAGTCTCCTTAATGAAAATTATAGTCAAACCTTACTTAATAATGAAACTACAGAGTTAACTATATAAAGTGAAAGCGTAAATAAGTTAAATAAAAACATAACAGCTTAGTGCCATTAAAATGTTACTCAACATTTTACCTTTTATCAAGAAATATAAAATTATAAATTTTGTATATTTATATAAGTAATAAAATAAAACAAACAAAAACAAAAACAGCCTACTCCAATTCTGCAATACACTTCAAAGACAGTCTTATGAAACTATTGAGCTTTACTCTAAAAATATCCAAATTCAAAAAATTATTTTATACAATCTGTTTTATTTAAATTTTATTTAAAATGTTATTGTACCTAATTATACTGGGTGTTCGTCTAAAAAATTTTGGGGCTTAAATCAGTAAGTCATACTGACCAACTTTCACTATGGGACCAACCCCGAAATCGCGAAAAAAAATTTGACCCTCCCATACAAAACATCGTCAGCTGACTAGCCAAAATGTATGGGATGGTCAATTTTTTTTTCGCGATTTCGGGGTTGGTCCCATAGTAAAAGTTGGTCAGTATGACTTTCTGATTTAACCCCCAAAGTTTTTTAGACGAATAAAAAAACACCCAGTATATATAAATATGTACCTATTTAAATCTTATGGTATTTCAAAAATTATGATACTTGTTTCCTTTAGTTTGACACACCCATGGGTAACATTCTATGATTAAATAAGTACATAGAAGCAGTGGGTAAGTAAAAGAATTCTAGAGGAGAATATATTATCAGATCTCTCCTTATTGGGCTTATTAGACTATGCGGTATTCACGCTCCAAAAAGCGAGAGACTAACTCCCCTCTCCATTTAGACTGTATGAATATCGCGTAGTCTAATAAGCCCATATGTCTTATGACCACTTATAGTATAAAAAGTTTGTAAAATGTACATTTCCTTGGTCTTATCACTGACGCAATAATTTACCTAAAATGTTTAAGGAATTAGCTTTTTTATGAAAATTATTCACACAAATAATTTAAAATGCGGAAGTGAAACATCAACACAGTCTTGTGACAATTAGTTAGAAAGGTTTTAGATTTATCATTTTTTTAATTTGCACAAGAAATCATGAAAGAAGCAGCGGTGGTAGAGTAAATAGCTCGATGTGTACTTTTTGATGTTATCACTAACCCGATAAAATATTCGCGGCATTAGAAATTTTGATAATATACTAGATGGTTTCTTATTTATATTTGAGGTGGAAGATAAAAATCAGCACACAAAAAGTCTTATGACAATTTGAATAGTTTTAGATTTATCATGTTTTCATTTGCTCAATGAGGCCCTCACGCTAGTAGAATAAATTGTTTGAAATGTACTTGTTACTAAGGTAATAAAAATAGACCATGATTTTATAAGGCAATTTGAATGACTTTAGAATGTATTTATACATAGCTTCTATGGTGCAAGCAGTCGACGAACACTTAATAATAAAATTCAAGTCCAATGAAATTACATAATAATATATTATTGCTAATCGGGGTGCCCAAATTATACAGCGCGTCGGCACTCTTTTGCCGAAGCTTGCAGGCTGATTGTCCTGCGTACCTACTCGTAATATGGTCGAGTATTTCGATGGGGATATACATGGATAAAACATCTGGCACTGTCTGACCTGTATGTAAGTGCGAGAGTGACGGATGCTTTATCCACGTTTAACCACAGCGATAAAAGCGACCATAACACTGGGGCTGCGTTTGCCAGCCCTAACGGTAAACTGAGCGTGTAGACACAGCGCTTGGGTTAACCGCTACGGAAGTGTTGACTAAACGCAAATTTTAAATTAAAGGCTTTTTGTATTATTTTTAATGGTTTTATAGCCAAATAGCAAAAACAGAGCCATTAAAGTTTCGTCATGTTCGTCTGTCGGATGAGATAATGATGAGCCTGAAATTAGACAAGAAGCTCAATAAGTCGTGCTGAATCAGAGAAATGGTGCGAATGGAGGTGTGTGCCTTTCCACCAGAGATGTGCTATGTATGCTACGTCGCTATGGATGCGTTTGATATCCACCAATCATATTCATTGGTCCACATAGCATAGCACTGGTCGAAACGGGTTCAACTAATCTGTTTTTTATTATGGAACGATGCGTGGATGCGTGCTATGGATGCGTGCTATGGATAATCGCGAGCGGTGTAGCTTGAGCTACGCATCTTCCTCGCACAGCTACCCCAAGGCTGCCCATCTTCATAGCGCATCTTCCTCGTACGGCTACATAGCTACATTAGTGGGAACGGTCACATAATTTCGTAGCGTAGCTTTCACATTCTCGCAGCATAGCTGCATTGCACATCTCTGGTGGAAAGGCACCCTAATAATTTGTGCCGGAGGTTTATTGATGAGAACAGTAACATGAATAATGAATGCTTCCATTGAAATAAAAATAAATTAAACAGTTAAATTGAAGATATCCGAACATTTCAGTTATGATAAACTTATAGACAGTAAAAAGCTAATAAATCTTTATTATAATGGATACATTTTAAACATATCACAAATAATGAATATGGCAATAACTTCTTGTAATATAAGTAGTCAACATGTTAAATGTTCATCCATCCAAAATGTTGCTTTCCATAAAGCAAGGACGTGGATTGTTGAAGAGTGTATCTGGAAGGCACCACTCGTTCCACTTCACCACATGCATTTTGATTCCTTAACAACCTTAACAATGAAATCTCATCGTCAATCATTAAATATTTATTATTGAGGAATTCCGGTGGTCATCTATGGTACCTACCATGAATTGTGATATCTGCTTTCGGTTATTATAGAAAATATCCAAATGGCTATAGATTTGTCTGTAATAATTAAGGACTTCTATAGATTTCACATGGATCCCATCATAAGGTCATAAGAACTACAACGGGTCCATCTCAGCCATATCGGTTTATTTTTGCTTGAGTTATGCTTGGACATAGTCTTGTATAAAGACTAACCCAACGACACCTGGCATTTAAAATTTCGCCAAACCTTTTAGTCTACGAGAGGTCACAAAGAAACATACATGGAGACATACCCACATACTCCTAAATCATCATTTCAGCCGAAAGACTGCTGGATCAAGGACTTCAAGGATATTCACGATAGTCAATTCTTACCCACATACATACATACATAAGTAGGTAAACATAAAAATAGCCACCCGAAAAACATTATCTTCCTTCTCAGACATTCGGGTAAAATTATTTAAGTACTCTTATACAACGACATATTACTATAATTGTGGCAATTAACTCAATGTTTACATATAGCCTGACAAAAAAGTCGAGCAAAAGAATGAAATTGGCTACATGATCCTGTTACTCTAACCTGTGCTGGTTGCTATTTGAAATATTGTAGTTCCAGCTGTCACATATGTACTAAAGTGTTTTTAATAAAACTACGGTCTTTTGGATTTTGTTGAGAAATGACTTTTTTTCTTCATATGTATATTTTCAAAGATGTTTCTAAAACAAGAGCAACAACAATACATTAAAGCGCGTCACAGACGGAGCTATAATATATATTATAGCTCAGTATATTACCATATATTTTCCGTACTAGTTAACAGAGTCCATCACATGCAACTATAATTTTATATTATTATGATTTATATGCACGGTGAAATTAAATTCAGTTACCTTTTGGGGGTTAAATCAGTAAGTCACACTGACCAACTTTCACTATAGGAACAAACCCGAAATCGCAAAAAAAAAATCGACCCTCCCATACATTTGAGACCTCGTCGTGTTGTTCTCCTAGTCATTACATTTAGTGTAACGTATTTGACCTTACATTTGTAATGTTTTCATTTGTGCTAGTTCTAATAATTAATATTTGTTACTTTATTACCTTGTAATGTAACTTACTTTTAAGTATTATTGTATTTTATATTGGAAAAAATGACCTTCTGCTGGAGTTTCTTGCGGCGCTTCTTCTCCGCAATGATGGTCTTGTCCGAAGCGCTGGTAGATTCACTCTATATTACTGACGTGTAAAAGAGCCCGTATGTGGCCAATTTACTGAATAAATATTTGACTTTGACTTTGACTTTGACTTTCAATGTCTGCTGATGATGTTTATTTAGTAAGGGAGGGTCGATTTTTTTTCGCGATTTTGAGTTTTGGTCCCATAGTGAAAGTTGGTCAGTATGACTAGACCCCGTTATCAAGCGGGCAGTTTGGTGGCTACCTAACAATTCAATTAAAGTTTTTGTTATAATGGATTATGTCCATGAGGACAATTCTGCCAATGTCAAAGTTTGAGATTACATATGATCGGTTCTTGAAAATGTTGTTCATACATTTAATGGTGTGTTAAGTATATTCTCTGAGATCAGAGGCAAGTGTGTCGGCCACCACACGCGCCGACCATTCCACCGCACCCTTCAACACCGCTCCGACACTAAAAAATGCGACAAAACAATCGACACGTGCACCAACCAACACTCTTGTCACAGAACTCAAATAATAATAATAGTAATACCTATCAAATTTTCATTGTGATTGACGTTTAGGCAATGACAGGTAGTATCCTATCTTTGCTTTCCCATAGATAGCTACAACAACGTCGAGACTAGGATAGTTTGTATTGCACATTGTTGTGCATATTGTTGGTCTAAGTATGACTTACTCATTTAACCCCCAAAATTTGGATAGGTATTGAATTTAATTTCACCCTGCATATTTATAGCTGCGTGTGTGGAATCTGTCAACTAGTAGGGAAAATATATCGTAAGATGCCTTGCTATAATATATATTAATATACCAAAATATATATTATAGCTCCGTGTGTGACGCGCTTAATGTATCAGGACGGGCGCGAGGCCACCTCTTATAAATCATTCTGATAAGATTATCATGCAGATTATCCGGTGATATGAAAATGAAAACGAATTATAAGCGTTAATCTAATCTTCACTGAATGAAAAGTTTGAGTCAAACCAAAACAAAGCTGCAGTCGTTAAAAAACATTATTGTTGCACACTTGGAAAAACGTTTTCACATTAATGGCTTACTGTAAGAAAAAATAAGTACCTACCTAAAAAATAAGTACCTAGTAAGTTATATTACTTCCCAATTAATATTTACCTGTTAACTCAAAAGCATCTTCAAAAGTAACTTCATTCACGTCCTGCCCATCCTCCATACTCTTCTCATCCTCCACATTCTTCATCTTCAGAAATGTATTGCAATCAATATTATTTATACGATAATTAGCACACGTTCTAACCTAGTGTGTAACCTAAATTCCTACTAATCCATTGAAATTAAAATATGAATGTAGGTCAGTGCGCTTAAACTTTAATTCTACACCATAAGTAGTAAGTTTTTTATTTATAAATATTTAATAAACAACTTTAACAACTGCTCTGAATCATTCACTGCTTATTATCAATCCACTCACGCGCAGCTTTACGCAATGTCAAAAACGTGTTAAACTTTACGTTATTGATATGGCTATCATGGTTAGAAGAATATATAATTCAGTTTATATCGAACTGGATAAATAAATGCACGTTTTGAACTGGACGAGCAAGCGCCCGCTCCCCGCGACGTCCGTGATGCTACTGCCGATACTGGTTAAATATACACACATGGCATTCTTGCGTACTTGCAAAGAGATGTTAACACCAATACAAAAAAAAAAATGTTAAGAAAAAAGTCTACCTGCCAACATTACAATAAGACGAGTAAGACCACTAAGACCCTCCGCATTTATTTTTGAGTGGATCCAAGGGTCCGGATCCGTTAAATGTTGGCTTGGTCCTCTCTCTCCTGAATGCAGTTCCTTGAACTCAAACCACGTCGTATCAAAACAATGATTCCACAAAAACAGTAATTTCGTTATTTAAACTAAAGTGCCAAGAACAAAACATACTAACTACCTTAATTACTTAATGCTATTTGGAGAAATTTGCCTTAAATAATATTAGGTCCTTACATATGAAATTGGCTTTTTGTCGTGGCCTGGCCACTTTGATTCCAAATATCTGGCGTTTGGTAAGAAATTCCAAATTTAAATTTATTTTAAATTGAAGCTCATATATTCTTGTTTTGTATTAAGTTATTCAATTGTTTCCGTGTTATTTGTTTTCTCTTTGACATCGTTCTGTTCACAACATGGAAAGCTTAAAATATGGCGTTATTTACGAATATAAGTTTCACTGTGGCAATAGCGCTGCAGAAATCGCTCGAAGGATTAACGATGTGTATGGGGCAATTACTGCAAAAGTAAACACGGTACGTTTTTGGTTCCAACGTTTTCGTTTTGGAAATTTTGCCCTACAGAACAAGAACCGTGGACGGCCGGAGAGCCAAGTTGATGAGGAAGAATAATAAAATAAAAATGATCGTGGAAGCTGATCCGTCGCAAACCACGTCAGAGTTAGCGGGAGGCTTCGGTGTCAGTGATAAAACAGTTTTTATTCATTTGAAACCAATTGGAAAAGTGAAAAAGCTCAAAAAATGGGTACCGCATGAATTGAGAAATCGTATCGTTACTTGTGATAAGAAATGGATCCTGTACGATAACCGGAAATGATCATCACAATGGTTGAGCCCAGGAGAACCGGCCAAATCCTGCCCGAAACGAAAGTTGAATCAGAAAAAGGTACTGGTGAGTGTTTGGTGGACCAGTGCTGGTGTCATCCATTACAGCTTCCTAAGGTCTGACCACACAATTACAGCAGATGTGTATTGACAATAATTGCAAACCATGATGGAAAAGCTAGCCGTTAAACAATCAAGGTTGTTCAATCAAATTGCTCTAGCCCACTCCTGCTTCAGGGCAATGCCAGACCACACGCTGCACGCGAGACGGTCACAAAATTAGAGGAACTGGGACTGGAATGTCGCCGTGCACCCCAGACCTTAGTCCAACTGATTACCACTTTTTTCGGAATCTGGACCACTTCTTGCAATGAAAAATAACCAATTTTGATGAAAGCCGTCCAAACCGCCTTCAAAGATTTTATTGATTCTCGCTCCCACAATTTATTCAGCAAAGGAATCAATGAATTACCTATAAGATTGCAAAAGTGCATAGAAAGCAATGGTACTACATACTTTGATTGAATCAATATTTCGTTAATTTTTTTTTGTTTTGATTTTTTCCATATAAAACGCCAATTATATGTATAAGACCTAATATAAACAGATGTTATAAAGTACGGCCAATGAGACGAGAAAAGAATGAAAACAAACTGACAGTTACTGAGTTATGTTGCGATAGCGAGCGATTATTATATCTGACCTTATTTCTCGTATGCAATAATATCTTCAGTTGGTCGATGAAGGCTGTCGTTGCGTGATTCGTGGTACAGGAAAGCTGTCAGTACAGAAGTTGTCAACATAAGGGCCGCCATTTTGTGAAGTTCATTCCTGTTTGGATTGGTTCGGTGACACGATTTTTTTCGTTTACGTATTATTTTGTTGTTGTTATTACACGTAGCGCGCGATAATACCTCATATAAATTTGTAGATGTGAAACAATTTCTACAAGAAGGTACCCAAAAAGTATCTGCTAACAAATGGCGAAATTGTGTGTTATCATTACCAAAATTGACAACATGATTGATAATACAATTATTGTAACGTCGTTTGGCACACTGTTTACAGGGAATTAACCATACGTTTGTGCCATGTCCGGACATAGCACAACTTTATGATTACTATTTATTTCGTAACGTGGATGTGGAACAAATTTAACATAATTTTCTCAGTGAAAAATAAATATTTTTAAACAAAGATTCATGTTAATGATTGTTTATGACTTAGCATTTTGAAGCTTGCTCTTAATCCATTTTGCTAAAAAGTGGATATGGCACAAACGTATTCTCACCCGAGGAATAGATAGTTTTGTCATAAATACGGCTGATTCAGACTCTTCTAACGAATCATCTTCTTCTGATACAGACGACGATGATTAGAATCGGAAGTCTAAAATTTGTATAAATATAATTTCTTCAAATAAAAATGTTTTGGACTCCTGAAAGGTTGTTTACATTCTTTATCTCGTCTCGTTGGCCTTACTTTCGTTGTCAGGCCCGGACCAAGTTGGAGCGTCCGTTACGGGTTTTATTTTATTACGCACGAAGGAGAATTTTTCACACAAAATTATTTGTTTGACTTTTTAGGGTTCCGTACCAAAATGTTAAAACGGAACCCTTATGGTGAGACTTCGTTGTCTGTATGTCTGTCTGTACGTCACAGTAGTTTTTCTCAGCAACTACACAAGCTATCAACTTGAAAAGCATACTTGTATAACTTGCCGCATCTTTTTTTGGTAAAAAAATATGAAATTAATTTTATAAATAATTGAAAAGGGGTCTAAAGGGATCTAAAGGGGGGTTAAAAATGAAAGTGATTTGATTATAGCAAGTGGGTGGTAGTGGGTGGGTAGGAATGGGCTCAATCTGAACATTTCAAAACTATTTACTATTTTTTATATTTTTTTAATTTTTATAATTTAAAGTACATCAATGGTATATTTATGAATTACGGACTTAAACCCGGAACCCTCGGTGCGCGAGTCCGACTCGTACTTGACCGGTGTTTTGGTGTTGAAAATAAGAAAGTTTTGAATTAGCACGGTGAACTCGTACATACTCGAAGTTAGTACTTGAAATATTGTTGTCTACATTAACGTTGTGTCTTTTTGAAGTTCAATGTTTAATTCAGACAGAATTAATATTATGTACGTAATGAATAATACTTATGAAGTAATACTCAAACCAATTCAAAATAAGTAATAAATACGGCATCGACATTTTGTTATCTGAATTAACAATGTCGTATTTATTTGTTTAAAATTTAGCGACATTGTCTAAAAACAATCGAGAAAGGTTATCGGTCGCTCGAACTTCGAACATGATCTACATGATTCAATGCCGAAACTATAATACTGATACCTTATCGCCGCGCATCCTTGGCCAAAACATCTACTCTTACGGCATTATTTTATTAGGGCTGAATCCAGGTTCCAAAAAATTGTCTGATGAGGATTAACACAATCTGGGAAACAAAACAGCGATAATTCATTAGGTAAATACCTTTACAAATATCTCTTCTCCCGCATTTCCTCTTTTAATGTTCTTAGGGTCCGTTGAGACGAGCAAAAGTTTCACGGAAATGTATGGCCGGTAACTATGGGTGTCTTGCTCTAACATTCGAAGTAAGAATAAGAGAGCAGTAGTTTCCGGCCACACATTGCCGTGAAAAGTTGATCTTCTATCTAAACGGCGCCTTACGATTGGCTAGATGGTTGTGTGGCAGTGTAATTTGCCTGCGTCGGAGTTTGTTCACTTTTCGTCTTTCTCCCCAAAGAGAGTATGCTCTGCTGAAAGGTAGACGATTACCTCAGGGTCTAGGAGTTAAAACAAAGCTAATGAAAGCGTTGAAAAATGCCACCGCGCGCCGTTGAACTACATAGATTCCTAATTGTCAAGTTAAAATGTATGCCTTAACATTAAAACATTATTGGCCCACATGGTTTAATTGTGGATTGGAAAATCGATAGCAACAGTAGCCTAATGTCCGGTTCCTATATTCAAACCGCAGATAGATAAGGTTACTCTAAATTTAAATTAATTTGACACATGTGGCAAATGTAAAATTTTAACTTGAGGTATCCTTATCTATCCACGGTTTGAATATAGAAACTTGACAAAATTGACATAAGTGGAGGCGGACCCACAAGAAGATACTCGTAGTTCGATGAAAAGGAGTAGGTAGGATAGAAGGGAGATTTGGACAAGTAAAAGTACCACGCTCCAGCGACCATTTATCTTATTCATTTGCACAAGTAAGTACCTACAACATCTTTCCAGTAGTGTGTGAAACATATTCCTAAAATTGAGCTCAATCTATAAAGTGGTACTCGAGCCAAAGTTAAGTAATGGATGGATTTTAAGGTGGTGCGTAGTTTTGTCTGGTAAATACAACTCCTGCTATTTCTTCCACTTGAACTACTCCGTAATACAAGGTATTACGTTCGATGACCAATACATACCTTGCGTTTACCGCTAGATAGTTATCAGCAATAGGTTAGAGCACTCGCCAAACGCTATAACCACGAGATTGCAATGGTTCAATGGCATCATCAAGGTGCTTTGTTTACTGCGGTGCAATTTGTGAAGAACAACAGAACAACGTGAATTAACATACTTAATAATCAAATTGCTATGAAAAACTACACGTAAGTTTGTAGTATAGAACAGGTATGAATCTCGTCGTGTATGATTTAACTCCGTGCACCTAATCCATATTTGTCTGGAATAATACAAAAAAAAAACATCGTGGATTTTCGGAGGACTTGACCAGCCATGCCAGCATTTGTTACATAGAAAACGTCCAAGAATCAGGACCATTACCTTTTTTAGTGCTCATCACACAAACCTGTAATAAATGAAAGATCCTCTAATAATAAAAAACAAATTGACTTAACAATGTACACACTATACCCCTTATTCTAGACATCATCGTCATCTATTCCGCACCTCTTATTTTTTATATGGGTTGAAGAAGGCAAACGAGCATTCAGATCACCTAATAGTGAGTGGACTCCCATGTCCATAAACATTTGCAATCACTAGACTCTCCTTACACTGCAAACGTGCTGCAAACCCTGGGAACTAAGATGGAATGCCTTTAAGTAAGCTAGTCATTTCACAATGACCATAACATAACGAACAGTAATGTTTGACGGTAGGTTAAAGGATAATTTCAGACAGCGTGCAACGGCAGGCAGCTCGGGAGTAATTCTCCGAGCGTTTCAACCGCCGTCATTTCCGTGGCCGCATTAACGTCGAAATTCCTGTAGCTTTGGATGTTATTTTCGGTTATCTTGTAGAGTGCCCTGACTTCTACAAAATTTAATTGAAAATGCTTCCAAAGCTACAGGAATTTCGACATAAATGCGGTCACGGGAATGACGGCGGTTGAAACGCTCGAAGAATTGCCCTCGGACGGACGGACAGACAGACGAAGTGAACCTACAACGGTTCCTTTTTTCCTTTTGAGGTACGGAACCCTAAAAAGGGTACATTTCACAATCTACCCAAACATAACGATCCAGTGCAACTCCTGTGTACTCAATTGGTATAACAAATAATTATAGGAAACCTAGCAAGTCTGCCACAGTTTAAATAAACAGAGTAATCCAATGAAGCTAATCGGAGGCAAGTGACCGATTCCTGACCTGACGGCGTAATGAAAATAAAAACAGCGCAGTTTAATTGATTACACTCATATATATGTGCGTTTACAGTTGTAATTATATATACATAATTAGCTATTAAGATATTTACTACATGCTTTTTAGCTCACAGGCGTCAGTGGATTTGCAGGCGGTAGGTACAAAAACCGAAGAAAGCGCACTGATTTTTTGCCGATTGGATTTGAATGACTTGTTAACCCAGTGATTGTAGACCCTGCCTGTTATGCCGAGGGTCATAGGTTCGAACATGACTAATTAATAACTTCATATTATTTAACTCTAAGCTATGCGACATTTCGTCCCGGAAAATTCAGTGTCTGAAGACGGAAGTCTTCGACCAGTGCGTGTTGCCAGTTATAAAATTTGGTACTTTTTAAGACGTGGTGCCTCATAATGGGCGTCATTAGACGGCATCTTAAGTGTCAGTGTGCGGGGCACATAGCTCGTAGAACTGATGGCATTCGGGGCGGATGAGTTCTGGAGTGGCGACCGACGATCTGATGTACGTAAGTACCACAGGACTGATCACGGTGGAGATCTTTGTATAGGCCTATGACCAGCAGTGGACGTATTTTAAATGCTTAATTTCATAGGATATCAATTCATTTATTATTTATGCATTCCGCTCTGTCTGCTCGACCATTCGAATAATTATCGGAAACGGGATATGTATTTAATTTGAAAACTTGACATTACTAGCGGGTACGATATCGCTTATCGCTGCCATTCTGCATTGTCAATGTAGTTTCATTATGCGTTCATAGCGTAATATTACTTATATCGCGTACGCCGTTACTGCAGTGATAAATGCGATCAATATGACCTATTTTGACTATACGTCAATAGAAAGTTATGTACTTATATTAAGTACAGATAAAATGCACTGCACATGTGCATACGTATAATTATTACGTAATACTATACGAAGATTATAAAGCAAAGTCCATGGACGCTGTCTGCCTGCCTGTTCGCAATAAACTCCAGAAGTAGCAGCTAACTTTGATGCGATTTTTGTTGTATTTTTTTAATTGGTAGATACGCGTGTGGACGACATGGTAATGTGGACCAAGCCCAGGATCCAATCCTTATAATCCTTAGGTACTGCCATATGTATAAATACGAAAGTATGTTTGTTTGTCCATTTGTCACGGTTCAAACGCCACGGCCGATCGACTACAGAAATATTCCTAAGCCTGTAAACGGACATAGGGTCCTTTTTATCCCGAAAACTTGAGAATTCCTGAATATCATTAACAACTTCTACGTGGACAGAGTCTCTGGCAAAAACTAAATGATTATATTATCTACTATTTGATAGATAAGTCATGGTCACGTTGTTTATTTGAGAAACTGTTTACTTAATCTGATCGATGTTTTGGCCCAGTTCTACATGATTAGCCAAAGGTGCATGTGCCTAGTAATGTCACTAGCTTATCTTAATAGCTGCATTGATAAGTCACTAACTGACTTATAAAACACTGATTAGGCCATGATCCACTGGACTAGTATTTGTTATTTTACTTTTTAGGGTTCCGTAGTTAAAGTTTCGCCATGTCCATCCGTCTGTCCGTCCGTCCGCAGCTAGCTCTGAGACTCTGAGTACTAATACTAGAAAGCTGTTATTTGGCATGAGTATACATATTAGTCACGCCGATAAAGTGGTAACGTACCAAATAACCTGTATTTGAAATAAACCTTTTTTTTATTTTATATTTATTTATTTATAAAAAGCATTATATTTCTGTATCGTTATATATTGTTATATATCGTTATATATTGTTATTATAATGATGATGATTATGAAATCATCATCATTATAATAATCATCATCAATGTTCGTTAACATTGTTAACGTTAACACGATCATGATTATCATTAATGCTCGGATCGCCAAATCGAGGGAATATCATCACTTCCTTTTTAAATCTGTAGTGTTTTCAATCCCTGGAGTCCCACCCCATTGCACTACTTTATTTTTTGTACATTGACACAACACAACCATTTATCGTGCGAAATTGAATGGCGGGGCGCACCGTCATTTATTGAAAACACTATATTTATGGGCATTTTTATGTAGTTTATGATAGGGGAGCCAAACGAGCCAGCAGCAAGTCACGTGACTTAAAGTGAGAGAGAGAGAGGAATGACAAACGGCCGCCGGCCGTATGATCGTTTCCTAATAAAACAATTGACATTTTTACCCGACTGAGCGAAGACAAAAGAAGGGATTTAATCATGATTTAATAGTATATGTACCTACGTACGAGTATATATGTATGTACGTGTATGTATGGTCCAGTCTATCTTCAAAACTATTATACCAATTTTAATAAATGGGGTGTCATATGATTTGTCAAAAACGTTGCGATTGTCATAGTAGGCCTACTCGCGCGCGATTCGGGAGACAGTATTGAAGCGATATTGTAAAACAACGATAGAGAGAAGTCCTAATGCCAGTGAAAATAAATCAAGTGCAAGCCGACTCACCCAATACTCCCTGGTCTGCTGTCGAGCCGGTACCGGTCTAGCTTCACTGGTTTGATGATATTTTGAGGATCTTTCACCAAATTTGGAGTGGTATCGACAATATATCAGCCTTCCTTCCAATTTTAATCACACGACACAGGGCTTACGCGTCTAGTAGCGAGCAGCCATATAAAACGATCTACCTTCAACTGGCATTTCATAAAAATGACAATTATTACTAAATCTACCCTACAAAAAACTGTTACTAACAGATGCGTTCCAATTTACAATATTACGAGTGCAACCAAAATAATACCTAAACAACTAATGGTGTACGGATCGAACATGAAATTCTCAATATAAAGAGACCTTATGGAGGCAGGCGGTTACGCCGTTTTTAGAACCGTTACCATAGTATTCGTATAGTTATAAGAATTAGAAGAGCGTACCCGCCTTCCTCTATAAGGTCCCTTTATATTGAGAACGTCACATATAAATTGTAAGGGTGCGTCATACTAGTCGGCAGTCGGGTTTTAGTTTGCTACTTTTATCGTTAAAAGTGATTAGTTTTAAAAATAATCATAACTGCATGCTACTATATGATTTCTGTAGCCTCTTCCCTATCACCCGGATTAAACAAAGTCCCTAGAAAAGATAGTGATAACCGCGTACCTAATTTCTCGGAACTGTATGTCGCTTGCAGGAGTAATAGTAAGATAAATCTGAATTTAGTCTTACTGCCCCACTCAGAGACGTCAATTACTTTTTTAAGTGTGATTAAAGTTGCTGCGTCTTATTATTTAGTTTAATTTTAAACTTAAAAGTTAATTGACGTCTGAGTGCGGCCGTTAGTAGTTTAGTTGTTTGTGTATGGAACTGTTAGATTTAATCTAGATTTAAAACTAAATCTCGAATATTTATCTCTTTGCTGCAAGTGGCCATTAATATCGGAAACAGGATTTATCCTCATTCGTAATCCACTCAAGAGCCACCCAAGTTTATGGGTCAAGACAGTTTAACCGTTAATTTAAGGAAGTCGAGATTAATGCCAACATGATTAGAAGCTGATTTAGGGGCCACACGGGACCAGCGAACGGATGTTTGACGTTTCTAATATATCAAAAACCGGGCAATAGCATTTTGTGCCCTTTAGTATAGGGCACTTTTAGAATTCATTATTTCCTAAACAATCTCACAAATCCTCCCCAAATCTAAAACATTATGATATTAATGATATTAAAAAATGGTTTGCAACTCTTTCATATACGGAGACAGAAGACATTTTGCGCATCTGTGCTTAGAGAGCTCTCTTGCTGCCTTTAGTGGAATTTCCTCTTGCTCGCATACATCCTCGCACACATACATACATATAACACACATACACACACACTCACAAATACACACATATTTTTATGTACTGCTAAATTTTCACCATAATTGCCATTATTTTTCCAAATTTCATGATTGTACATTTTTAATAACTTGATGTTGTATTCTTAACTGTTATTTCTCTGGGTATATGTCAACCGACTCCGTGGATCCCAGGATTCAGGCTCAGCCTAGTTTGGTATCCACTGGATAATGCCTGTTTGTATCCATGTGGACTTGTTTAAATAAATGTACCTATTCTTATTCTTATTCATTCGTTTTGATAAGTTCCTAGTTTGACTACGGAACCGTTAACGTCCGTGCGTTGTATCCTCAGAATAAACCTTAAATTATAAATGAATATTATAAATGTGAAAGTTTTGATGGATGGATGTTTGTTACTCAAATCACGCCAGAACAGCTGAATGGATCTGGATAAAATTTGGCACAGGAATATATTATAGCACATATAGCATATAGGTCTGGAATAGCACATAGGCTAAGTACTTTTTATCCCGAAAAAAGGACAGTTCCCGAGGGAGCAGTAATAAACATCTTAGTCTACGCGGACGAAGTCGCGGGCAAAGACTAGCTTTTTATATAAGTAAATATAAATATCTTATCTTTTATCTTTTTTTATAAAACTTTGAATCTAGCAAAAGTTCCAAAAATTGGTCAAACGCTCTATTTTTAAATGTTTATGAATCGGCACTCTAGGTGTTCTATGATGTCAAAAAATGATATAGCAGTGTTTTATTTGTACCACACTTTGCCAAGCGCTGTTTCTTAGGAGATCCACTTACTCACCTTTTATTTGCTTTTTGAAGGAAAACTTCTTATGACCGGTTCCTATATCCAAACCGCGGATAGATAAGGATACCTCGAGTTAAACTTTGACATTTGCCACGTACAACATGTGTCAAATTTGAATTTGAAGTACCCTTATCTATCCGTGGTTTGGATATAGGAACGGGCATTCAAGCGGCAATTCGACAAGTAATTCGAAAAGTAGGTGGATGAGAATTGAGAGTAAAATTTTAAGGACGCGTCACGTTTAGGCACATTTCGTAACGTAAGAGAGAAGAAAGATATGACATAGAGAGAAAGAGAGCTATCTGTAGAACGACTGAACTAATTTTACCGAAGTGCGATGTAATGTTTATTTAAATAGCTTTTATTCTTCCCAGTTCCGAGCGTGTCTAGTAATGTCATGTTCTAGGTAGTCAAGAGAAAACCCATTACCAATAAAAAAAAATGTCTGAGTCTGTGCCTGTTTATGTCATCTTGTTGTCACGGGCACGTCATGACTATGTTCTGTGTTGTATATCAGATGTTAGCCATAAAGGAATACAATTAAATTATGCTATATCGGCACACATCGTGGAAATTGTAAGTGTTAAACTAATGTGTGCGGTGAAAGTCTTGATGGCGGCTCATCGAAGTTCGGATTTGAAAACATTTCCTTAATCGTATCCTTCTGGATACATACGATAATAACCAACTTCCTTTTTGGCTTCGCTAATATTGGTGTAAAAAATAAATTAATTGTAATGACTAATTTTGAAGAAGCATATGAACAAACTGGTAAGATTTTATTGTTTATTGAGGCGCTCCAAATTATACTAAAATTATCATCATCCTCCTAGCACTTTTTCCCGTTCTTCGTGGGGGTACGCTTGACCATGATCCAGGTTCGGCCAGTCTGGTTAGTAACCCTCGTGACACACCAAACCAATTGAATCATGGTTACACATTTTGCCACCTAAATGTACAGGTTTCCTCACGATGTTTTCCCTCATCATAGGAGCATCGGTTACCGTGCAGGTAATGTACATAAGTTAGAAAAACTCATTGGTACGTATAGCGACCGCTTGGGGGTTCGAACTCGGTACCTCTCAATCACGTGTCGACACCGCTAGCCACTAGGCCACCGACGCTCTCTAAATTACTGAAATGTCAGGAATAATTCCATGAAATAACATTAGGTATTATCGTCATATTATTGTCTTTTTACAAGCTTTTATTTACTTTCACTTCACCTGTCCCGGTGCGTCTTGTAATCAAATCTTGCTCGTAAAATTTGAACCACTTCCCGGTATCTGAATGAGCTGAAATTTGCTATACCTACGTAACTTCGGTGACAATGCAATAATATGGTATAATGGAGCTGGTCTGATGATGAATACGGAAGGTGGTCATAGGAACTCCTAAACTACATATGATAAACCCGTCGTGTTTGGGCTCGTTGGATTTGTCTTGCTAAGCAGATGATGACTGTGTAAAAAAGTAGTCAGCAAGAAAGGCTTGTCCCAAAAATTAAATTTTTGTTAGAAACCTATTTTCAATAAAGAATAGAAATACAACGTAAGAGAAAACTTAAACTTCATTCAAGAAAATAGTTTCCGTCTATAAGTAGGTATGCATTTAGTTATTTAAAAACGAATCTAAATTTACGTTATCTAGACACAAAGCAGTGTCAGAGCTCCGTCACACGGGTCACACCATGCACGTTACCACAGTCAGTGCTTCTCAGCCGTTACCGTTACTTACATCCTTCTTTACTACCCCCACCGCCACTGTTACCCGCATGCTACGCACCAAAATATGTATACTTATTTCACTTAGTTGATTAGTTGGTAACTATATTACAACTTAAAATGTACCTACTAAATTTTAACTTAATTGTGTCACGCGTTCACACGCTTGATTTACAGTCGTTTAGTTCATTGGAAAAGGATCTTATTTTACTACTTTATCGGCGTAATTTAAATGCATAACTATGCCAAATTACAGCTTTGTAATACCAAGAGTCTGTGTTAAACTTCGAACAGACAGACGGACGGACAGACGGACACGGCGAAACTATAAGGGTTCCTTGTTGACTACGAAACCCTAAAAACTGCCAAGTTAGAGCTCAAAATACATTAGTCGCAACGCAATAAATTGGTTTGACTGTCAATAATCTTGTGTCATACTTGGCACCTTTCTAGATATCACTACTTTTGGTGGCACATTAGAACTTAGCCAATTTTATTACATTGTCATTGATGGGTTTATCTTACAAAAGACTTCAATTTATGTCCAGGTCATGGCAAATTCAACCACCTCGCGCTTCTTACGAGTGGTTTTATTCTATTATACGTGACAATGGAGTGCCTGGGGATGGGCTTTGTGCTTAACTCTGCGCAATGTGACCTTAACATCACCATCAAACAGAGGGGATTCATTGGCGCTACAACCTTTTTAGGTACTTACCATTTCCTGTAGCTTGTGTTGTTTAGAGATTTGCTGTTCTCAATCATTTTTGAAAAAACGGATCATCTCTAGTTTCAGAGATTTTCAAGGATTCTCGAGAATGGCACATCTCTAGTTACAAGTTTCTAGTTTCTAGAATTCATAGCAACTGCGCACCTTCCGTCTTGGTAGTTTCAGTGCTTGGCTCAGTGATGTTCCCACACAGCCACCTGTCTGCGCTGCGTTATTTCGTAAATGTCAAGTCAAATCTTGCAGATAGCTGATTTATTTCGTATTTGGTTAGATATATTCAAAAGAAATGGTAAGCGAGTCCAGGGGGTCTGAATCACGAAATAATCAGCACGAAAACGTGATGACTATGTGCATGAGGGTTAAAGAGGGATTACTAAAAATATATCGAAAAAGTTGCAGATAGGAGCCCGAAGTGCAGGCAGGCTTTTCAGATTTCTAAAAAGGACAAAAACAACGTGATCTCATGAATAATTCTATTACATCTTCAATAAGCATTGCTAATTTTCCGTTAAATAAGTTCATTTCTGTTTTTTCGGGCATGGCAGGAGTGGTGTCCACTGCGATATTTTGGGGCTACCTGGGTGACGCATTAGGCAGGAGACGCGTCATGCTGCCAACCCTTATGGTGTCCATGGTATGTTCCGTGATCTCCTCGGTTTCCACTGCGTTTTGGAGCATGTTCTTGTTCCGATTACTGACCGGCTGTGCGTAAGTAACACAACCTGTATATGCTTTTTAATCGACTTTTCTTTTTTTTTTTCTTAACCGAATTATTTTGAATAATTCAAAATTTGCGAACTAAAACCCGACTGGCGAATATATTGTGACCCACGTTTATAATTTTAATATATCCTATGACGGCTACGACACTCCCACGTTTTTGACGAATCATCCCAAGACGAGACATCTCATTGATTAAAATCAGTCCAGTAGTTTAGAAGGGAGAATGGAACATCTGATTTTGGTTACATACATACATTAATACATTAGACTGTTAAAATAATTATCCTTCTTTTAGCTTCGCTCAGTCGGGTAAAAAGTAGGAGTTTATCTATTCAATCCGTATTTTTTATGTATTTATTACTTTTTTCCCTGTGTACCGATTTCGATGATTATTTTTGTTGAAAATATTTTGAATATGGTTCCATATAAAAATTAGGGTGATCTGACGATGGGATTTAGGAGGAATCGACGGGTGGAACTAGGTACTTAAAAATTATAGGTACACGTAATTATTTTGTTTTTCATCGTGATAATTCGAGTATTTACATTACAATAGCGTCATTTGGTGAAGGGAAACTGATGATAAAGACTAGAGATTACCACCAGAATCAGAATGGCAAGTAGGTCTTGAATTTTAACTAAGGTGTTGCGGATGGGTTTGTCAATCAAATACACTTATTTGTGTAAAAGATGAGATGAAAACTAGGCTGGAGGTTATTAAAGTTATTCTTACTATAAGTACAGATTTTTAGGATTTCAGCATCAATCGCGACGGTGTACGCTTTCCTGGGCGAGATGCAGCCGCAGTCGCATCGCGCATCTTCTGTCGCATTTGCATCGTCCTTCATCTCTATCTCTTTTATCACCATGCCATGTAAGATCCAAAAAATCTGCCCTTTAATTTCATTTTTAAGCCAGATAATGATGGAGGTGGAGTTTCCTGTAGGAAGTCCATAATCGCTTATAAGAAATCCATCAAGTTCCGATTTCACTTCTCGTCCAGAGAGTAGTCTTACAAAAGTTATGCTAACAAGCTGCAACGTCGCATTTTTTTTCTTTTTCTTAATCGTTGAAATAAAATTGAGGTACATTCTCAAATGTAAAAAAAATAATCTCAAATGTAAATGTTATTGCAGTTCTTCGAGTAGTTTCAAGCACATATTTTTGTTATACATTATAAAGCGTAAAGATACTCTCAGGTGTCATCACGATAAATATTGCATTATACGTTTATAATATTTGCATTTTCATGTTTCTTTGTGTATAGCCAACAATATAACGTCTTTATTACAGCTATTGCCTGGGTCATTTTAACTCAAAAATGGTCGATTCCTATTACGAGCTCCTTGAGCATAGTTCCATGGCGGGTGTTCATGTGGTCCTCGGTGTGCTTCGGCTTGTGCGCCGTCACTGGCTTGTCACTCTTGCCCGAAAGTCCACGGTACCTACTCATATCTAAGGGTCCCGAAACCGTGATACCAGTATTAGCGAGGATGTACGCAATTAACAACAATAAGAAGAAAGAAGACTACCCGGTAACGTTTTAAATCTAGAACGGCTCTTGCTTTTGTGTTTGGATACGACACGACTTGTACAGTACTACCATCTCAGTAATAGCTATCGGCTTTCTTCGTGTTTCTATGAAATACGAATGATAAATAAATATACTGCCAAACCGGAGTGCGGTTATATAACACCTTAGCTAATTGACATATTTAAAAGTTAGTTATATTCTGGACTGATATAAAAGGGGCTTTCTTATGCCAGCCGTTATATTTACGTCATTTTCTGGGACGCCTTCATATTAGTTTTAAGCCATAAGTAACGCCCTTTGACTCTCGCTCTATCCTCAGTCACGGAGTTATAATATGATTACCTACAAGGAGTTCTGGGCTCAGTTTGACTTGTATAGCATTCATGCCAAGTGGCAATGCTATCTCAAAGGGTGTAACACTTTTAAGGAATCAATAGATAAACATAGTTCTTCAGTTCTACGATATTTATACCCCTTGCATTTCCTTTTTTGTTGCCTATAAAACAAATTGATATACCATTTTGTAAGAAATTTAAACAGCTTTTTTACTTACGTCAAACTTAACTTCTTCTAAGTATTCGAAATACATTCAGTCAACAAAGTATCGGGAATGGATGATTTGTTTATGGTTCCAAATTCAAATTTTTGTTTTTTTTGTTGTTGTTAGATTGGCACAACTGTTTTCTATTTTGGCGCGTAGTTTGAGTTGCATCTGTTATTTATATTAAATACAGTGCTGTTTTTAGTTATATCATATCTAGTGTGTATTGCGAATTTCATAATGGACAAAAACATTGAACAAAGAGTTTGTCTTAAATTTTGCATCGCCAATGGAATTTCGTGTTCGGAGTCACTGAAAATGTTACAGAAGGCTTACGGTGATTCGACTTTATCAAAAACACGTGTTTATGAGTGGTACAAAGCGTTCAAAAGCGGTCGAGATGTGATGGAAGATTTGCCTCGCTCTGGTAGGCCATCAACGTCTGCAACTGAAGTTAACATCGCAAAAGTGAAGGAAATAGTGACTGAAAATCCTCATTCAACTTTGAGAGAGATAGCCGCCGAACTTTCTGTATCTCACGAGTCGATCCGTACTATTTTAACTAATCATTTGGGTATGAAACATGTTACCGCTCGGCTAGTCCCAAAAGACCTGAATTTTCTCCAAAAACTCAATCGCATGAGAGTCGCTGAGGACATGCTAGAACGAGTCAATTCCGACCCAACATTCATGAAACGCATTGTTACTGGTGACGAGACGTGGGTTTACGAGTTTGACATGCAAACTAGTCAACAAGCTTCGGAGTGGCGCCTTCCAACTGAACCGAAACCGAAGAAACCACGCCAAAGTCGATCAAAAGTCAAAGTCATGTTGACTGTTTTCTTTGACTATCGCGGTGTTGTGCACTCGGAATTCTTGCCGGAAGGTCAAACGGTAAATAAAGAATATTATTTGAGCGTTATGCGGCATTTAAGAGAGCAAATTCGACGAAAAAGGCCAGATTTGTGGAATGAAAATTCTTGGATTTTGCACCACGATAATGCGCCTTCGCACAAGGCCATCATTGTGAAAGAATTTTTGACCAAACACTCAACAAATACCATCGAGCAACCACCATATTCACCAGATATGGCTCCTGCCGACTTCTTTCTTTTTCCTAAACTCAAATTACCACTTCGTGGCACCCGTTTTCAATCGGTAGAAGACATAAAGGAGAATTCGCGCCGAGAACTGAATTCAATTCCGGAAACAGCGTTTAAAAAATGTTTTGATGATTGGATTATTCGTTGGCGTAAGTGTATCGTTTCTGAAGGAGCATACTTTGAAGGTGATAAAATAAATTTGGATGATTAACAAACAGTTTGTGTATTATTGATCTTTTCCCGGTACTTTCTTGACAGAGTAGTATTTAGGAAAAATAAAAAAATCACCTTTTAACCCCTTTCCCGCAGAAAGCTCGCGGCCTCTGATTGGGGACTTTTAGTGCACAAAAAACATTAACCCAGACCACACGATTTATCGCATTTATTTGCTTATTTGAAGTGTTCATTGACTGGGCCATAGTAGCGCAGTATAAACATAACAGCAGATCATCTTCATGCTGACGTGGGTCGAAGTCATAAATATGTTTACACTTTAGTACCTTGTCACTTTAATCGCTGTGACAATTTTATATGACAGTTTAAACATGACGTTGAATAGACAAGGTACTAAAGTGTAAACATATTTATGACTTCGACTGTACATGGGTTTTGTGTACGCGAATTGTACGAACATGAGGAGAACAATAAAATATTTTAGGCAACCCTAAGCGTACGCAGAGTATTTAGTACGTAGTACTTAGATGGTACCATTAACTTTGTTAGAAAACTGTCACATGTCACTGTAAAAAGTGGCGTAAAACGCGGCTGGCCGGTCAGCGCCTTTAGACGCAGCAGTCTAACTGCCGCACTCAGAGACGTCAATGAATTTTCAAGTTACATTAAAGTTGCTGCGTCTTATTCTATTGCTATAGCAAAGAAAGTGACAGCAGCTACTTTAATGAAACTTAAAACTTAATTGACGTCTCTGAGTGCGGCCGTAAGTATTATACTTAAGTAAGTTCATATAAATATGGATCCTGTATACTCTGAAAATTTGATAAACCTATTTTTTTTCTTTCAGGTAACTGCAATAGAAACAGTACCATTAGCTCCCGAGACCTTTATTGGATCTCTTAAGAAGCTCCGGTTTTTGACTCGCCCACCCTTACTTCGCTGCGTTTTAATATCACATTTGTGTATTTTTTTATTATTCTTCCAGTAAGTACCCGGTTATATTACTCAACAATTACTCATGAAAACGATACCCAGGCGGCAAAAACTGTTTCATTTGTTAATAGCATGCATTCAACAGGGTATAATGATAATATAATATAATATAATATAATATGATATGATATGATATGATATGATATGATATGATATAATATGATATGATATGATATGATATGATATGATATGATATGATATGATATGATATGATATGATATGATATGATATGATATGATATGATATGATATGATATGATATGATATGATATGATATGATATGATATGATATGATATGATATGATATGATATGATATGATATGATATGATATGATATGATATGATATGATATGATATGATATGATATGATATGATATGATATGATATGATATGATATGATATGATGTAATATAATATGTTTTATACAGTTAATAAAAAACCGGTCAAGTGCGAGTCGGATTCGCGCACCGAGAGTTACGTATCAAAAAGTACGAGTACATCACGGAAAATTATAAAAAATGGCTTTGAAATGTGCAGATTGAGCCCTTTCATATGACACCCCACTTGCTATAATCAAATCGCTTTCATTTTTCAACCCTCCATTTTAGACCCCTTTTCAATTATTTATAAAATTAATTTCATATATTTTTTTACTAAAAACAAATGCGGGCAAGCAAGTTATCCAACTATTCCAAATTTCATCTTGATAGCTAGTGTAAAACTGCTGTGACATACATACAGACAAACAGACAGACAACGAAGTCTCACCATAAGGGTTCCTTTTTTACCATTTTGGTACGGAACCCTAAAAACCATGAAAACTACCAAAACATACAATATACACGTATTAGTTGCTGTTAAGGCATGATATGTTTTTTTTGTTACCGACTGAGCAAAGTCAAAAGAAGATTAATGATACTAACCGCCTGTTTCACAATCGTCAATCTGTCAAATAAATTAAGCCCTTTCCCTTTCTTACACTTGAAAATAGACAAAGAGAGGGTTATCTTTATTTGACAGATGAATTTACTTGTCGATTGTGAAACAGGCCCTCTATGTATGTCGTATAAATCGGATGTTCCACTCCAGCTTCTAAACGATTGCACCGATTTTAATAAATAGGTGTCTTTTACTTCTTTTCTTCTATCTCGGTCCCTCACTCACTGCTGAGGATCGCGACCACAAATTATATTTCGCCAATCTGTGCGATCGTGCGCCAAGTGGCCCGCCCGCGGGCGCATGCTGCCGCCCACCTGCCTTCTTCATAGATAACATTCGACCATCTTGCCGGTGCTCTGCCCGGAGCAGGTTGTCATGTATTATATATTATGTGAATTTGTATTAGTAGACCTAGACAAAATAAAAGTTAACTTCGCTTGTGTTGCAGTAATTACTTCATTCCCGAATGATTTAATTAATAACAAAACGTTAATAAACGTACAATACTATTATCAAACCGCGTTTAGAAAGGGATTGAGCTCATATGTCATTTTTGAACTAATACACGATATGACATTGTCAGTGGTAGAGTGTGCAGATAAATGAAATTGTTATTTTAGTACAATGAAGTTATAAAGTATGGGAAAAACTTCAAATTATATTACTTAAATAAAATACAAATGTTGTAAATAAGTAATTTTTTACTTTTAGAAAGACCATAAAAATTAATTATACCGACCGTTTAATACTTTACCGCGATTCATATTTTATACATACGTATTATTTTTTAACAGCTACGGCAATTTTATAACGCGAAAATTATGTGAATTAGTGACAGATTTGACAAATATGATATTAATATTTTTTATAAAACAAATGACAACATTTACCGAGAATGGAGTTCAAATATGCAAAGCGTACTCTGTAAATCTATTAATTCTATTATCAATAAGTGTCTGCACTTATGAAGATACCAAATATTGAGTTATGATTACTCTCGGATCCCTTTCTGATCGCGGTTTGATAATAACTAACTTCATGGTCACTCAACGTTTCTTGAGGACGTCAGTAAAATAAAAACATAGTTAATCAGGCGTAGGGTGATAATCATTTTGGTTAAAATTTTAATTCTAAATTAAAAAAAATACTTTTTTAATCTCGTTTGTTTCATGTATAAAAATTTTGAGGGTGCGTCTTTATTCTGCTTTCAGAACCAATTCTTACTACATTTGGTTACCTCACATAGTTAACGAACTTTTAAGGCACCCCATCGCGGCTACGAGCATGTGCTATGTTATGGGTTTGTATCACAAGGTACACCGCTGTCTTATTTCTGTATTTTAATCGTGTCATGCCCTAAAACGTATTTTCAAAATCATTTTATCGTCGATGGTACTATTTCAATCTATACTAATATTATAAAGAGGTAAAGTTTCTAAATTTGTTTTTTTGTTTGAATGTAAATTCTCTGGAATTACACATCCGATTTCAAAAATTCTTTCACCAACATTTAGGGCCTGCGCAAACCGGCGGAGCGCAGAGCAGATCACTTTAAATATATCAATGTATTTGCTTCCCTATTTTAATTACAATAAGGTATAAATTTAGAGCCGCAGCCGCAGAGTAGATGCTCCGTGATGCTCCGAGGTCGGTCTCAGAGCATTCAAATTTATACCTTATTCTAATTAAAATAGGGAAGAATATACATTGATAAATTTAAAGTGATCTGCTCTGCGCTCCGCCGGTTTGCGCAGGCCCTAGAATGGACTTTCAGGGAGGGCATAGGCTATATTTTAACTTACGAAAGTACTGACTCTCCGCAGAAAGTCGCGGGCGGACAGCTAGTTCTAGATAAAGGTAATTCATGTGTAAAATGGAGCTCCATGTATAAAAATTCTACGAAATTATGGTCGTGTTTATCGATGTGGATAACGTGGATAAAACGTTTGTCACCCTCCAACCATGCAGTATCTAAACGCGAGAGTGACGAGCTTTATCCACATTTCATTTTATCCACCATGATAAAGGCGACCAATACGGGGACAGAAATTAAATGCTGTTGTTGTTGTGTTCAGGCTGATGACGATGTTGCTGAGGCATGTGAGGTGAATGCAATCGACACTCGCATGTATCCAATCTCAATAACTATGGGTGTTTTAACTGCGTGTATTTACTTGTCTATAGGGTTTGTAATCGACAAGTTTGGCAAGAAAGCAGTCTATTGTAAGTTTTACTCCGTTATCGCGTTTGTTTATGATTATAATCACTTTAATATTTAATTAAAGAGACCGAGCTACCTGAAGTTGAAACGATTATTCTCTGATATTTTTTTTATTTAAATTAGTATGATGATGATGATGATGATGATGATCACGATGATGATGATGATGACGATGATGATGATGAGGAGCGTGGTGATGATGGTGATGGTGGTAGTGATGATGATGGTGACGATTATTACGACGATGATGATGTCGACGATGATGATGGTAACAGCGACAATGATGCTGCAGGTGTGCTGGTGATGACGTGCTCGGCGCTCACCCTCGCCTCGGGTAACGTGCCGAACTTGTACGCCGCCATTGCTTTGCTGATCCCTGGACTATGCGGGGGCGCCGCGACCAGCTTGATTGCCGCAATTGCCGTTGAAATCTTCCCTACTAACCTCAGGTATTATTTCTTACAACAATTAGATCTCAGAAAAACCAGCCATTAAACACGGCCGCATGTATTTTGAATTTTTCCCATTTTTACCCGACTGAGCGAAGCCAATAAAAAGTGAAGGGTAATGATTTTAATAGTCTGTGTATGTATGTATGTGACCGAAAATCGGATGTCCATACTAGCTCCTAAACCATTAGGCCCATTTGAATGAATATAATTCATCATAAACGTGGGAGTGTCAAAGGCTATTATAAAAAATTGTAAGGGTGAGTCATAGGTGCCAGAAACGGGTTTAAAAAGGACAGTTACAAAATTAAAGTGACACTATTATAACATTTATAACAAATAGGGTTATAATTTTATTGTTCGTAACGTACTTTTTGATTTACAAAAACCTGCCGTCCCCATCCCTTGTCTTATCTCCAAAGATGATGAGCCGAAAATTGGAAAAAAATCAGACCTGATTAATTATTTTTTACGGATTTTAGGAAATGAGCAAATATTAAAACGTTTGTAGTAAAAATTAGGCACTTAAAATGTGCCATCATTTTTTTTTTTTATGAAAGAAAACGTGATCTTTTATTTGTAATACGAATAATCTGCGTCCAAGAGGTCCACGTAAGTGCTGGCAAGATCAAAAAAAGTGTATGAGTTACCCGCACGATTTGTATCCTTTATTATAAAAACTATTCATTGAAAAATAAGCATACCTAAAACCAGCGTACCTGGTGGTAAATGAGCACACCACAAACATTAGTGATCTCAAGACTGCGTGGACATTGTTGATAACCCTGAATACTTAGATGCTATGCTGCTCTATGCTCAACAAAAGTCAAGAAAAGTTATATAATGATAATAATAATGCTTGAATTAACATTTTAGGATTATAATAGCAAATAGTGTTTTTAAAATATGTAATTGCAAGATATAAAAAAAACCATTTGCCTGCTGTGCATATATTTGGGGACAAGGCAGTGTCCTCGTCAAGTTCAAGCAAGCGAGTACTGCCGGACCGTTCTTTACAGAAAACCATTTGCGCATCATATTTGACCCAGCTCTAACTTTGTACCTAATATAGGTTTCTAAAACTTTAATCAGTTATACCTCTAGTGTCTGATTTTTCGCAGAGTGATGGCGCTGTGTACGTTGTTCATGGTGGCGAGATTCGGCGCGGCTTTGGGGGCGTGGATCCTTGGCATGGGCCTGCATTCGCAGTGCACCTTGGTCACCATAGTCTACACTATGATGACGGCAGGTTAAAACTATAATTATAAAAGTTTTCTTTTACTGAATGACTGACCGGCAAACAATTTTAAATTAGAGGCAGGAACCTTAAATCTAGATGTGCTTTAACCCTACAAAGAACAACGGATATGTAGGTACCTACTGATAAGGCTGGTTAGGGTTTTAACACTTATCGACTTGAATGGGTACCTACTGATAAGGCTGGTTAGGGTTTTAACACTTATCGACTTGAATGGGTACCTACTGACAAGGCTGGTTAGGGTTTTAACACTTATCGACTTGAATGGGTACCTACTGATAAGGCTGGTTAGGGTTTTAACACTTATCGACTTGAATGGGTACCTACCGATAAGGCTGGTTAGGGTTTTAACACTTATCGACTTGAATGGGTACCTACTGATAAAGCTGGTTAGGGTTTTAACACTTATCGACTTGAATGGGTACCTACTGATAAGGCTGGTTAGGGTTTTAACACTTATCGACTTGAATGGGTACCTACTGATAAGGCTGGTTAGGGTTTTAACACTTATCGACTTGAATGGGTACCTACTGATAAGGCTGGTTAGGGTTTTAACCCTTATCGACTTGAATTGCGCCATAGGCCTTTATTATTGCACTAGCCGTGATGTTTCTGAACTACAAGACATTTCAGAGCAATAAAGTTAAGTATCTAAAGGCATATTTTTATATTTACAGTAACTTTCCCACAGGATCAAGTCTGCTTATGTTGTCGTGGCCAGACACTGCGAAAGTACGTGCTCAGATGGAAGCACAAGACTTTACGTATTGACAAATCAAATAGCGATCCGTCATTTTATTCTGTGTTTATCAGATTCGAATTCTTTCAAGAGCACTTCCAACCAATTATGTTATAATACTAACTATGTATAGAATCTGTTACTTATGTTGAAAATGCTTCTGTAAATAAGTCAGTAGCGTCCAGGATTTTGTAGGTATTGGTTAGGGTAGTAGGTATTTTTACTTTGTGAGAACTGAGGTTAATTTAAGGTAAACTTTTGGAACCCCAGACTCATGTCATGATGTAATTACAATATAAAGTTTATAAACTACCTATTGACAGTTGTGAAAATATATTACTTGCTTTACTCGTGGATTAAAATTGAACAGCCTATTTTTCTTTGTAAAACCAGTTCCGTAATTCTTGTTTTTTTACTGAATACTGTTCTGCCAAAGCGTATCAACTTGCATTTTTTACAGTAATTGTGTGGTACCTATAAAAGTGGCTCATACGAACAAATATAGTTTCAGTTACTATTTATTACGCAGCTTTTCTTATAACTCTGATTCGACCTGTCCGGTAATGTTGAGTGAAAGCTCTAAAATTAACCTTTACAGAATCAAAAGTATTTTAGGCTGTATTTGAGATCCATCATACGACAAATAAGTAAATTAAACGATTCCTGAGATCATTGCTAGCATATTATTGATTTACTGTCATTTGGACTAAAACGAAAATCGACCAGGTACTCGAAATTATACGTCAGGCCAGAAAAATTACAATTTGAAATACGTCGACAAGGAAAATTATCCAACTTAAATAACGTCTAAAATAAAATCATGTCCCATGGTAAAATTGTCCAATTCATATTGGAAAATTTTACCATGGGACATATTGACATATTCCTTTCGACCTATATCATTATATTATGAGTGTACACCCAGAAATATGACCAATTGTAAATACGTCCTACCTGAAATAATATGTACATTAATTCATTTTGAGCTTACATTATCTTTGTGTTATAAATTAAATTCAGTAAAACATCGTCAACTGACTAGCCAAAATGCATGGGAGGGTCGATTTTTTTTCGCGATTTCGGGGTTGGTCCCATAGTGAAAGTGGGTCAGTATGACTTACTGATTTAAGGAGCGACCACACCGCTGCGTAAAATACGGTGACGGTACGGAATCGCAGTGAGAGAGAGAGCCGGTGAGGACGGTATGCGTTAGAAACGTGGCGCATACGTCACGTCACAGCGTCACCGTATTTTGAGCAACGGTGTGGTCGCTCCTTAAATCTCCAGAATTTGTTATTTAATTTAATTTAACCCTGTTTTCACTTTGTGCGTATTTAATTTTTTTGAATTATCTTCGAATTTTTGAAGGGTTGTTTCTCAGATACTGCCCAGCAGGATCTCTAATTTTAAAAGTCTAATTTGTGAGTAAGCATGTTTTTTTTTGTATAAATCAACCTTTAGGTTAATTACTTATTGTTTATACTGATTCAAACCAGTGCTGTAACTATGAATAAAAAAATTAAAAAATCTTTTAGTTACCTACTTATAGTTTTTACTAAAGGTTAACAACGATTGTCCCCCAACCAAAAAAGTCATTACATTCAAGATACTCAAAAGCTGGAATCAATTATTGCTTTAGCTTACCAAAACCCATGGAAAATGCATGCTACGCCTGTGGTACACCAGTGCAACCTGGCTAATATAAAAAAAAAAGTTCGAAAGCAAGCCATCAGCATTGTAGTGAATAATGACAACGTACTTGGGTAATTCTACCGTCGTACGTTTTTTTGTGTTTTCAAGTTCAAGTTGCTATAAAAACTGAATTTTAACAGATAACCTTATTATTATCTATGCATTTAAAAAACTCTTCCGTGACTGAACTGACTGTCAGACAACGCACAGCCTAAGCCGCGGACCTATACACATGAAATTTAAAGGGAATGTTCCTCGGGTATCCTAGGGGTGCACTAATGAAGGTGATTTTTTTTATTTACAGCGGGAAACGAATTCTTCGCGTACGAAGTCGCAGGCGTCCTCTAATTATTCATATACGCCTGTTAAAGTCGATAAAGTTTTTAGTCTATTTTTACTAAGTAGTTGTCGATTGCCACCCAGATTATTTCGAGTCATGTTTACAACCTAGGGCAAATTACTTGAATTTTAACGGGTTCCCTGTCCCCATACATACATAGTGTATTTAAACTGTCGTAGGTCCAAGTACTTTCCCAATATGCAAAGTTATATATAAATTGGATCACATTTGATTCATGAACGTATCAGACCAGGACAGAACTGCGTTCGTGAATCATATGTGATTCATGGGACAAGGAATCTATTAAGAAGACTTATAATGTAATGTAATTCTTTATTTCGAGTAACGAAGACTCATATCTTATACACTAATTACATTGAAATTAAATTAAAATTAAAATTAAAATTAAAACTAAAACACATGCCATAAAGTAAAATAAAATAAATAAATTAATTAATTAATCAAGCAGAATTAAACTTAAAATTAAAATTATAGAACTAACAATACATATATGAGGATGCGCTCTGTTCTTCTAAAGGTAGGCACATAAGCTTTGACGAACAAAATATTCGTGTCATCTCCGTACATAAGCTCTTTGTAAGGTCGACGCCTAAACGCTACAATTATAAACTTTATTTATACCGATGGGTACATTGTGCTGCACAACATATTAAATATGTCTTATTTACATGTGTCTTCGTCGCGATACGACCTTGTACATATGTATTCTGTTTTGTTCCTATTTGGAGAAATGCCAACTCTCACTCAAATTAAATCTCCTCTTTTCAAAACGATGTTCATTACTTCTTGGCTTCATTAGTTCTGTGTTTATAGATGAAGACAAAGAGCAATGGGGTTGGTGTCGGAGCATTGAGTCGTTATTATTATGGTAGTATAGCTTTAGACGCGCTGTTGTTCACTTTTGGCGTATGTAAGAATGAGCGCATACTGTTATATCTGAAATACGCTCTATTGGACCAGCGAACGCCACAATTTTTAAACTGGGTTAATTCCAGGCAGCAAAAGGATCAAATCTTTACAGCTGAAGTCTGCCCCTTCCACTGCTTGGAACTTGGCAGGTTTTAAAAATTCATAATATGACCATAGGGCAGTGATTTTCTTAGCACACATGACGGCGACGAACTCATCTACGAATTATATCTACCTGGCGAGCAAGAATTGAGGAAGTGTTAAGAATAAGGAAATATTCAACTTTGCCCGAGCTGTTTCGACGGCGAAATATAAAAATGACGAAAAAAAATATTAAAAAAATATATTATTAACATTCATCAAAGTGTGTTGAACAAGCTAACAGTCTCGTGCTTAACGAAACTGTGAACGTCAAGGTAAGTAATTTATATTAATATATTAACTTTATTCTCCAACAAGGTATGAGTGACTAAACTCTTTAATTACAGTTATAGTTAAGAGAAAGAAAAATAATAGGTAATAATAATAGAGAATAAGGTTACACTTATTAGATTACACTTCTAAATATCGCGCGTTTTTCAGGCGTTTTCCCATTTCAATGTACGGCTTCACAACGTGACTTTGAAATTGTTTAACGCGCTTTCTTTCAGTCGTTGTCTGAACACGCGCCGCGCCGGCCGCGTCGCGACCCACTCGAGTTTGAACCATACGTACGCAGGATTGTTAGGGAAATGAACGAGAATCGCAAATCAGAGGCCACGCCGTTTGAGGATGCCTTGGACAAAACTGGTAAGTTTTATATTGTTTTTACTCGAAAACAATTATAAAGTTGTTGATAGTTGTTTTCTTTGAGGTGTTTGGAAACCATTTGTGCTCTTATTTTGATAGTATTTACTCTTTTTATCTGGACTCTAAAAAGCACTCTAGTCAATGCCAAAAGCGAGTTAAATTTTACATAGAATTTCCAGTAATTCTGTATCATCTAGTAACTATATTTTATGTAGGTATGTATAAATGTACAGCATTTTTTTGTATTTAAATCAGTTTTATTCACAATTTCAATGGTGTTTATGACACGGTTCTCAATCAGCTTAACCATTTGACCGTTATGGTTTGCTTGTACGATTTCCTAATCTCTTGATCACAATCATAATTTATTTTACATACTCCTAAACGGCGCCAAGGATGGACTTAATAGAAAATAAATAAAAGAAACATAAAAAAAAATTATAACAAAAACCAAATATACATAGTAAAATAGCATTAAATTAACTTCTCATACTAAATAAAACACAAAATATTCGAACGGTGTGCCAGCTCAGCGGGATGCGTCGCAGCGCTCATTTTCAGCTGGATCCGTATAAGAGGGTAAATGACAAAGCAAACAGTGCTTGAAACTTACTTCAGTATTAAATAATTAAAAGAATAAGACAATGACAACATGGTATCAGAGCAACTAGCATAACTTTAATTTTCTCGCTTGTTGCTCAGTGCGTCTCTATGTTACAGACTAGTTAGAAAGGGATATCACTAGACTAGACTCGGTACTTTATCGGTTTTAAAACAGCGAATTGATCGAACATCTGTCTGGAAGTTACCATACCGATGTTTATAACGCTCCTTATTATTATAAATTGCTTTGTTTGATCATTTTGTTTTGACTCGGAGGAAAATTTTAGTAGAATTGATTGTTCAGCGCGTTTTAAGCGTACATCTAACTCACTAATAATAATATCATAAAGAGGTAAAGTTTGTAAGTTTGTATTTAAGAGGCAATCTCAGAAGCTACTTAACTGTTTTCAAAAATCCTTTTACCAATATTTAGATTGGACTTTCAGGGTAGGCATGTGAAGCGGAGGCGGGTCGCTAATTTAAGAATTAGTCAGTTTCAAAATAATCGCTCAATCATGTTTTTTTTAAAATAGTAATCATGTTACAGTACGATTATTTCCACTTTGACACTCGGAAATTCTCGACATTCATCGGGAGAGATCGGAAGTACAAATGACACGAGACACATTGCTGCATATTCATAATATGATCGTGTGCACTTAACAGTCTACAACAGTAATACCCCTTCTATACGGTCGGGCGGTTGGGCCAACCGAGACGGACGCAGCTATCTGTCAGAATGAGATAGTAATATTTACATCTCGTTCCTACAAATAGCTGCATCCCTCTCGGTTGGCCCAACCGCCCGACCGTATAGAAGGGGTATAATGTAGATCACCTGCCACAATGATTTTTTTTACAGTAGACCTATGAGTAACACAGATGTGGCTTGATTTAATTATTGCATCGCATTACTAAAAACACAAGTCAAATATTAAATGAGTACAAGGGAATTTACTTCTTTAAAAGCGTTATTTACAATAAGTACTAATTGTATGATTAATAATGAAACATACACGCTCAATCTCACTTTCTGAATTAGAAACATTGATTATAAAACTGTCATTAAACACATCCAGCTTCTCTTCTTCAGTTAAAAATTTGTCTTCTCATTTAATGGCATGATTGAAAACTTTCTTCCATTCTTCAGGTCCCAACATATACATTTTTTCTAACAGTAACTTTTTGACAGTGGTTTTATTTATTTTTATATTTTTAGAGGCAACATATTATTATCCCTTTAATTGTGCCCAAATATTTTCTATGGGATTAAAATCTGGGTGGTACGGAGGCAAACGAACAGCAGTGTGACCACTCTCCCAAAACTTTATCCACATTAAATTGGGAATAATTTTCTTTATGATGTTGTATCACATCATAAAGTTCAGGTCACTATGTCATACAAAGTTGATTATAGCCTATTTGAATATTTAGAATATTAATGAAGTTTCCATACTTAGGTTGAGGTTTTATTATTAATTAATAAAACCTCAAATAAATAAATATAATAATAATAAATATAATAATAAATTCTAGGATCTTATATAAAACACGAATCTTTACGATTAAAACCGAGATGTCCCGAGTATCAAAGTGGAAATAATCGTACTGTACTGTAACAACCTTTTACAGTTGCATTCACGAATGTCGATTATGTTAGTTATTCCGTGGTGATGTTTAGGTCAAATATAAATAAACAATCTACCATTTCCCAAAATTAGAATTAATAGAAATGACATAAGTATATCAATTTAATAACAATTATGGTGTGTCGTAAAGCCAATCTGGTGATGAGTTTGTCTGGTGAGAGCAATAAATTAACCAAAAAACCCACTAACATAAGTCTCAAAAATATATGTTAAAGTCAGGTAATTAGTAAAATCGTAGTCTCCTAGAAACATATTGATGGTGTCGCTTTGACATATTTCCGTATCTTTAGAGGTCGTGTCGCGTTACCCACGAATCACGCACCAGGTACCACGTATCCATTTCTTCTGCATGAAAACAACTGAGATATTTACACGAAACTGGAGACAATCATAATCCTCATCGCAGTGCATCGTTGAGAGATGAAAGAATACATGATCACTAATGATCAGTTATTGAAAGCCCTCATACTAATTTAATTAAAAGATTGTGGCAATTTTTGACGACGTTTCCAACCCTGAGTTTAAACAGGAAACAAATTAACAACCTTTCCTAAATTAATTTACATTAAGTACGACATTTTAAAGTTTTTAGTTCTTGCAATAACCGGACGAAATATCGTCACCTGTAGGATCAAATTAACGTAACCGCCAAATAAACCTTTGGCGGTTACGTTAATTGATTACGTTAGCATGCAAGCACGAGATAAAATTTGACAGGTGCTAGGGAAATAAATACATCTATTCCATATTCTAACGTAAGACTTAACGCTTAAGGTTGAAAATAATAGTGTCTCGTCCTGACTTATTATTACCTTTTATTACTAAGTGACTATTAATTGCGATTTTCACATTTTTATAGCGATTTTGTCAAGACGGGACACTTTTACTTTAAACCTTAAGCGCTTAGTCTTACGTTAGAATATGGAATAGATGTATTTATTTCCCTAGCACCTGTCAAATTTTATCTCGTGTTTGCATGCTGGGGGGCGTAACGATAGCGATAGAGACTGTCGCCAAAATTTATTGGAGCAACGACAATTGCACGAAGATTTACAGTGACATCATATACCAAAGTTCGGGTTAGCGTGTCACTCAAGAGCACACCCAAGGAGGTCTTAGGCGTCATCTCCATGGACGAGAGAATCGCGCTGGAGAGAATACTATCGCCCGTGGAGATAGGCCCATAGAGTTTGTATCGAATCTGGTGGCGCGGGCAAGACTATCGCCGCGATTCTCTCGCGGCGTCCATGGAGATGGCACCTTAAGGTCGCCGTTACTGGAAACGATAAGTAGGATTAAAGTGTACCTACAGTGCAAGAGGTCTTAAAAGTTTTTCGGGTTCGGGTAAAGTCGAGCTAGACTCGCATAAGAGCGTATGACAGCAAGTGAGAAAGAAGTACAAACCCGAAGGATGCTTTAAGATGGGGCATCCACACGATACAATTTTACGACCAAATTGACTAGATTGGCAATCAAATTGTGTAGTGTGGATGCCCCAAGAGATATCTCACTGTATGTAATTTTGACACACAAGGCGACAGTTCGCCGTTACTGGGATTGTTACAAATTTTTGCCATTTTGTTTGGCGCTAGAAATGAACTAAAAAAAATAATCAAACCCAGTATTCTGCCTTGCAGAATTTAAAATACAGTAATTGTAAATCGGCCGCTTTCGGTTAATCAACTTTGAACAACTGGCAATCGGTATGAGATCAAGGTATGGTGGCCGTGGTGCACTTACTGCGTTTTAAATTCTGCAAGTATTGGCTACTTGAGGATATTGTAATAGTGTGGTAAGAGTCACGTGAAACCACAAAATACGCATTGTCTAAGGAGACAATCATATACACGTTTACTTATCTGTCCAATACTGTCTATACACAGTGTTATTTATTGCATAAGGAAATTAAGGAAGCCAAAATGAGCACACATGGACCGACGCTGGATGATTAATTAGTTCCGTCGATTTTCCATGGATCCCATGACGGGTCTTGGGGTGTGACAAACAATTAGAGTCAAATTAATTAGGAACCTTCTTTTTTTTAAAGTCAGTTGAAAAGTCAACGTAAATGAAAAATAATGAATGTTAATGAGAAAGATAAACTAATATAAGCTTTCCGACTTAATTATATTAAGTTCAGTTGAAAAGAAAGAAATGGTCCTGAGGAAACGATTCACAATAATTCTGACAATTCCAGTGCAGTCAAACGACCTCGGCATACTTTCAGTTTTCAGACGACCCGACCCGATTGGCGAGATGTGCAAAAATGGCATATAAAAGTGAATTTAGCTCCTATATTCGACAATTTAACGGGATATTGACCGAGGATACATTTAGATAAATTAAATTAAATTAACGGTGATGATTAAAAACTGTCATTTGGCTATTATATTCACCACGTGAAACGTTCGTTTCCTCAGTACATTCAAAGGAATATACTTTCGATGTTTTTATTTTAGTACAAAAAAATACAAAAATACAAAAATCTTTATTTGCTTACCAACACACGAGTATACATAATAAATGAGGGATCTGGCGGACCCCAAACTAGGCTGAGCCTGTATCTTGGGACCCTGGAGTGCAATGCGTGAAACAGATTTACATTATATCAACTATACAAATACAATTACATTTCCTTATATAAAAGATCGACACGACAGGTATGTGTGTGTGTGAGTTTAATAAAATAAATAATAACGAGTAAATCGATAGCCACTGTGCAAAGCCTATAAGGTACCGTTTGCAAAGTTATCGCAAATGTCCTGTCAGACACATGTTTCCACATTCACATTGGTATACTGAGTTCGTTTTAATATTTTTATTTTTGCTTGAAATACTTGCAGCCCAATTGACATAAGTACGATCGCACAGAGTGGCGAAATATAGTTTGTGGTCGCGATCCTCAGCAGGTGAGGAAATACTTCCTCCAAATTTCACCAACCGCAACTCTTTGAACTAAAGCCTGCAATTAGGCTGCCTTTCCATAGAAGCGGAGACGTGCGGTGCGGAGAGGAGCTGTGAAGGAATCGACCAATCACATTGGTTGTAATCCACATCTCGTCTCCGCTCCGCTTCCATGGAAACAGTCAAACGGAGACGAGATGAGGATTACAACCAATGTGATTTGTCGATTCCTACACAGCTCCTCTCCGCACCGCTCGTCTCCGCTTCTATGGAAAGGCAGCCTTACTGTAGAATTTTTTACAATCACTTCTTTAAAAAAAATACAATCCCACATGTACCTTACTAAACCATCCAATCAAGCATATCAAAGTCTCTTTTGATTGGTCAGTCCGCACAAGTCACATGTTACACATTCAGTCAAATCAATCAATCAGATATTGGGAGCACGATTTATCTCAATCAATCCTTAAAAGAGTCGGCGGCAATTCGCTTGCGAAAATTTGCTCTAGAGTAGGTACAAAGATAGCCGCAATGATAGCTGTGTTTTATTTTTTTCCGGTAGTAGAGTGAAACGATAAACATAATAAAACGGTCAAGTGCAAACTCACGCACCGTTTTTAAGATAGAACAATATATAAGGTTCAAAGAAATGCTTTTTGTTTATTTATTTTGTGTGCAATAAGGTTCACAGTGGCCTCAATTTTAATTAGAAATTTTCAAATTTTAAAAATGGTCCATTTTGATAACTTTATTTTAAAAAATAACAAATATAAATAATTATAAGTCAGGTACTCAGAATTAATTCGGATTTTTCGGGCCATAAACTCCGAAGATAAGAAAAAAAAACATAATTAATAAAATGGATTTGGAATGTGCAAATAATTATTATACGACATCCCTTTTTTAGTGTTTTTTTTTTTTAAATCAGTTCAGTAGTTCCAGAAATTAGGCCAAAAATACAAAGACACAAATTATATCACCTCTTTAAAATATCACTATATTAATATAAATATAGAAGAGTTAATAATACAATAATACCCGTCACCAAACTGTTGATCTTTACCAAGCTACAATTCAAGTAAATCATATTGAATATTGTATAGTATTCGTAGAATGTTTTCATGAAGTTAGTCACGCGCTGGGGTACTTATGAGAAAATTATGGTGATTCACTCTCATAACAATGTTCATTTACATCTAGTCAAAAATGACTGAATGTTTGACCAATCATTTTTTCAAAATCACTTTTCTCCATAGGGATGGAATTGCCTTTTTTTTTCCGAACAGGAGAGATGAATCTTTGTACACTAATCGCTCACAATCGAACAAGTACTTAACTAAATGTTTAGAAATCTCAATTTTATTAAAAATGTTAGGATAATCGGCTTTTTTTATAGTCAAGGCATAACCTAGTCTAAAAATTCGCAATACAAAGAAAAACTACATACATAATTGAATTTATGAATTGTATGCGAGTCAAGCGGTTTGCTCAGCCGATGCTCATTAAGCATTAATATAAATTAAACGAATGTATTGTGCGAAAGTAAATAGCATCACAAAGGCGCTGCGTGTGCGCCTAAGGTGAGTCAAAATAACGCAATGTCAAATTTATTATTTGACATTGTTAGCAATAAAAGTGGTTCTATAGTCCAAATGTAGTGGTAAGTGAAAAATATTATTCAAAACAGGATGTTGATAGGATCAACAAGGGAAAGAGACAATAATGACGACGCGATTAGCCTAGTTGGTAGTGACCCTGCCTGCGAAGCTAGCGGTCCCGGGTTCGAATCCCGGTAGCGGCAAATATTTGTGTGATGAGCGTTTGTTCCTGAGCCATAGATGTTTTCTATCTATTTCAGTGTCTTTCTTTATATCGTATGTTAATCGTTGCCTTGTACCCATAGTACAAACCTTGCGCTTAGTTTGGGACTAGGTAAATTTGTGTGAGATTGTGCCCTCCTATTTATTTATTTATTTATAACAATGTTACAACAGAACAGAACTATGGAACACTACCTACGATGACCTTAAGGCTAACCACACCCCATTGTACACAAAAATACTAATACTTAACTATAATATGAACTAACTGCCGCACTCGGAGACGTCAATTAAGTTTTAAGTTTCATTAAAGTTGCTGCGTCTTATTCTATTGCTATAGCAAAGAAAGTGACAGCAGCTACTTTAATGAAACTTAAATCTTAATTGACGTCTCTGAGTGCGGCAGTATGACTACAATGTTTAAATTTCCCTAAAATGTTTGCTACAATGTGTAAGTTTTGTGTCATTAAAAAATGCAACATCACGAACGACAAAATAAACCAGTATTTTCAGAAATTCCCGCGTCATAGGTTATTATTTTGTCGTCACAGAGTGTTCCAACAAACAGTAGGTTAATCGCGCTATTGTTGTGCTTCTGGTTACTGAAACATTGTTCTACTGTGACGCTTTTCCTCATAATAATGCATTCGAAGTTGGACTTCTGACCCGACACACAAAGAAGCCTCAAGTAGGACACATTTTCTGACCGCTATTATTTTAACCTCAGTTTCCGTGAAAGTGTAAATAAATCTAACTATATAATGTCACTCGTGTCAGGTCAATTAATACAATATTATTCAACATCAATTATCAATTAGGTTACGTCATACATTAACACATTCGCCGCCTCTAACCTCCAAATGCATGTAATTTTGATGTGTTAATAAAAAGAAAGTTAATAAAGTTACGTTTTACATAAAAACGTACAAACTCCTAGTACAGATAATAAATCCTACTTATCTTATTTGGTTCATTTATAACTATTACTTATGGATGGTAACTGTCAATAGTATTATATATTATATAGAGTTATATTCTTGGATTACTACAATCGAAGTTTTTCTATATCAAACGTGAGTATCACGAGTACCCGGCGGTAGTTTTTCACGGTACTTAGATGGCCCTTGTATTTTTTTCTAAATAAATAAATATAGAGGTAACACTTGGGGATCCTGTTAGGTGAACTCAGTGGACGGGTGAAGTTCAAAAAAAGTGTACATAGTTAAGGACTGTTAAGGAACGGTCCCTTTCTCAGTTTCGTAACGAAAATTAACGATACAAAAGTATGACTAATTTTCGTTACAAAATTGAGAAAGTTACTGTTTCTTAGCGTCAGTCCTTAACAGTCATTATCTTTGTACACTTTTTTTGAACTTCACCCGGACACGTTTTTAACTGAGTTTACAGTAGCAAAATGAGCTCTATTCTGTTAACAGGCAACGGCGTGTACAACGTGTTTCTGGTGCTGACGTGCGCCTGGATCCTGTTAGCCATCGGCGTGGACCTCTTTGGGTTTAGCCTGGTGGTGGCTGCCGCCTGCGACCTAGAGCTGACCGTCGCACAGAAGGGCATACTCACGTCGCTGCCCTTCATAGGTTAGAAAATGCGCTTGCCCTTCCCCTTGGAAACAAGAGCGCAATGAGTAGGAAAGTCCTATCGCTTTTTAAACTGGAGAGGGATTGATCTGTATTTACTACTAAATGGGCGGTTTTCAAATAAAGTGTACATCGTTAAGGACAAAAATTAAGAAATTTTAACTTTTTCAGTGCGTCACGAAATTCAGTAATATATTTAGTATCGCTGATTTTCGTGACGCAACGGAAAAGTTACCGTTTCATAATTTTTGTTATTAACTAGGTATGTACACTTTTTTTGCAAAACGCCCAAATGCCTCTTGCACTAATAAGGAAAATCTATTTATTTCTTTGTCGTCAAACACGTGAGCAAATTATTTAATTTAATTTGATTGACATTGGAGTTTTAACAAAAACTTCAAGCAAAAGATGTCTAATTAACAAAAATTCATATACATTACATTTTTTCTACATATTTCCAAAATTTCAAAGATTACAGGGATTACTCCATTTTCTAATCTACTGAATAAATTTGAATACATTATCGCCCTTGTGAATTGTCTAAACACGAATTATTTA
The DNA here is from genome assembly GCA_963241965.1 of Tortrix viridana. Taxonomy (NCBI): domain Eukaryota; kingdom Metazoa; phylum Arthropoda; class Insecta; order Lepidoptera; family Tortricidae; genus Tortrix; species Tortrix viridana. The sequence continues at coordinate 8,794,977 of OY725181.1, forward strand.
ATCCTCCCTAAAAGGGGCTTATATTGGAGATTGTTTATTTTGTCAGTAATCTTCAGATTATCTATATTCAGTCAGTTGTTAAGTAGTATGTTTAAGATTTAAACCCTTAACTATTTATTGTCAAGGCACTTGAGGAAATTCAATTTGCCATCGATTTTTATGACTCATCCTTTACAATATGATAATGTAACATGTAACACAATGACTATGTTTCTTATACTATAGGTGTGTATAGGCGACAGTGGATATTTATTATCACTTTCATCAGATGCACCGACTCTATGTTGGTAAGATCATATGTGCGAACTTATCGAAGCACGTCAATTTGCTAAGATAAATTAGGTATATAGTGTTTATAATGTGCAGACACACCCCACTACGCAATCGTGCAAATCACTCGGGGGCAGTGTTTACGATTGAAAACACTTTAGCGAAGCCATAGTTTTATTTGCTATTAATACTTATAAACATATTTCCATTCCTACCAGACTAACTTGGAGTTCTCCACAGGCATCCTGTTGGTGTCGTACGTATGGGGCTACGTGTCCGACACGCGGGGCCGGCGATTCTCCCTGGTGCTTTCGCTCCAGGCTGCCTTCGTACTCTCCTGCCTCACCAGCATCTCCCCTAACTGGCTGTTCCTAGGGCTAGTCAAATTTTTCTCCGTTTGTTTGTGAGTAGACTCTAAAATCGTCTGTATTTATTTAACTTGAGAAGTCAAACAAGCCAGCGGTCATCAATCATGTCATCAATTCTGCTTAAGCATGCGTACGCATTCAAAACATTCATTTTCTATTGACAAAATGCGAATTGGTGCTGATAGATGTCATTCAGGCCTAAAATTCCCAAACTAAACTTCTGGCCTCATATTTGAATAGTCACTCAACGGGCTCAATAATGAAGATGTTATTAATTCGACCTCTACTAATTGTGGGGAACGTAATCGATCAGCGGCCAGTGTCAAGTGCATGCGCGTGCTACTTGTTATTAGAAGACAGATATCTATGTATTGCTGTTATTCGCAGGTTCGGTGCCAGGCCCCATGGACGCATTACAAAAAAACTGAAAGTTTTATGGAATTATACTCTTGAAGTTCTAATTGCATGTAATATTTGTTTATATTTTATATCCTTGGTCGTTGTTGAAGCATGGCGATTATGACATCGAGTTCCGTGTTGATAATAACGATATTGAAATGGAATATTTCTGAGACAAATAAATCACTGTCAGACAAAGATTAAAAAAATATATAAATAATAATAATAATAATAATCCAGCCTATATACGTCCCACTGCTGGGCACAGGCCTCCACTCACAACGAGTGGGTTTGGGCTATAGTTCCCACGCGGGCCCAGTGCGGATTGGGAACTTCGCACACACCGTCAAAAAAAAATATAAGTAATAAAAAAAATATAATACTTATACTTACTAGAATATGATCTCTTTTCAGTTCATGCGCTGCAAACTCAGCGACGTACACGCTGGTGGGCGAGTCGTGCGTTCGACGCGTGCGCAATAAATACATGCTGCTCATGACGTGCCTGCTTCTGCTGTCGCCCGCCGCCGCAGCAGGTGAGAAACGAGTGGTCACTACTTTAAAGTAATATAAGAGGAGAATAAATAAGTACATAGTCAGTGTGGCATGGAATAGTCAAAAGATAATAAAAGTATTGAAAAAAGTTGACGTGATGAAATTGCTTCCAATTATGCAAACACCAATTCAATGTTTTAATGTACGTCTAGTAAATATACATTTCCCCGACTGTACCTTTATTCGGCTATTCATTTGCTGGTTAATTTAACATACGACTAATATCAGAGTCTGTGCGAGTTTTAAATACCACAGAGTTAAAGTTTACTCGTTGATAGTCACGCATTGCTTGTTCATTAATATTATTAAATTACATCTCGGGACTTCCAGTCTACTCGATCCTAAGCCAGCTCTCATTTACCTTATTAAAAATTGTTTATCATGCCGTTATGTTTTTATTGGTCATCATCTACTCCCATGATCGTGATAGTCACGGGATCTTACAAAAACAGCAGGTGCTTCCTAAGCCTCACCCCACTAATTTTGATAAATAAAATGCCTAGCATGGTAATCAAGATAATCTCAATTTTCAGTCCTGACCTATCCAACACTGAAGCTTGACTTTGCTGTTGAATTGACCTGGCTTAGTGTGGTCTTCCGTCCCTGGAGGCTGCTCATCGTCGTCCTAGCCATCCCCACTGGGATTGGCGGCTTCGCGATATACTTCTTCCACGAAAGCCCGAAGTTTCTGGCCAACTGCGACAGAAATGAAGAAGCGCTAAACGTGATGAAGTCAATTTATGCGTTGAATCATAGATGCGGTCAAGATGATTTTAAGGTAAGATTATTTTGAAAAAAAAGGTAGGATTAGATACAAGTTTCTCTGCGAATTACAAACCTTAAGTGGTAAACCAGGAGACGTAATGTTGGCAGACCTCCGGTGGACCGACTATCGATTAATGTTTGCGGGAATCAGCTGATGTGAAATCATGGTGGACATCTGTGGGAATGGCTTATACAAATAGATGTTTCGTTTCGATGACAGGATGACGATGAAATCATCTACACCTTTTTTTAATCAGAGACTACTTTTATGACCCCACTGCACGAAATCAAACTAACCGAATTGTACGAATAAGAACCTTTTATACGTCTGAACAATAAAAATACTACGAGAAAGAGAGATATTCTTTAGTACCTACTTAGCATATTTCCATCACTCAATGCATTTAAATATCGTTTCACAGTAAATTAATTCCACTTGTCTATCATTTGATTGAATGTTGTGCAAACTAACTGAATACCTGCGGGCTTAGCATGCATGCACGAGATAAAATTTGACAGGTCCTAGGGAAATTAATAAAACTATTCCATACTCTAACGTAAGACTTAACTCTTAAGGTTTAAAATAAAAGTGTCTCGTCCAGACTTTTATTACCTTTTATTACTAAGCAATTTTATCCGGAATTGCTAGAGTAATTAAATAAATCTTTCAAATCTATTAAGAGCCTGTACACATCCACACAGTGTGCACACCTAGCGTTTTTAACCGGGGGTCTAAGGGCTAAAAACGCTAGTGTGCAACTTTTTATTCGTGCTGTCACTTTATTCTTGTGATGCATGTTAGGCTCGCTGTATAATTAGTTACTAATACTCAACTTACCGTTAAATTAAATTATAAGTAGTATTCTGATATTCTTGTTTTTCATTCTACTTTAAACATTATCCAGGTGAAATCCCTCGAGCTGGGTGAAGAGTCAGCCCGCAAAGAGATGTCCCTCCTCCGCTCTATGTATGAACAGAGCGCACCACTCTTCCGGCCACCCCTGCTCTGGCGCACATTACAACTCTTCTACATAGTTGCTGTCGTGTACATCACGTGAGAACCAGGTTTTATTCATGTCTAAATTAAACAAAGTATTTTATGTACATTACCTACGTGCGAATTCCCAGCAACCCTATTATGGAGCGTTTATCGTTATGGATTAATGTGCATAAAACATCCGTCACTTTCTGACAAGTATGCAAGTGTGAAAGTGAAGGACTAAATGGCTTTACTGCGATAATTGGGTGTAGTTGTAATTTTCAAAGTCATTTTCCTGTCCCAAATCGTCTATGAAATGAAATTTTCAAGTCTATTGACTGCTAAAACTATGGTAGCCACGTGTATTATATAATCTGGATTCCCGCCAAAGGCAAAAAGCCAAACTCTTGCTTTCATTTCCAAGAGAAGCTGTGAAATAATTTGTATATTCTTTGCCAAAAATGTAAAAAAAAATTGGCAAAAATTTGGGTTTAAATGTTGGCATAAAAGATGGGACGAGAAAAAGACAACAAGACAAGGCTGTACAGTTACGTTTGAAAATAAAATGAGCACTTAAGAGTCATAATGAATAATTGTATTGATTCATGAATATAACAAATTAAAGAGATTTTCAGTTATAACCATACTTGTTATCAACAGTTGTTTCTGGATTTAGATATACCACGAGACCATTATAACAGTATCATGTAGGCACCTTCCCGTATATCTATTTAGTCTAGAAGTGTTATCTATAGATGTTATTAATAAAGAACAGTAGCAAAAGTGCTAAATAATTTGATCCCCAGACTTCATTTAAACTTTGTTGCTGACGACGAAGTTTAGTAAAATTTAGAACAATACCTAACATTACCTTAACGCTTTTTAAACTTTAAATAATACACTTAAATACTTATGGTTTCGTATTAATGTGGTGGCAAGGTGAATCTCATTATTTGAATAATAAAGGGTCAAGGCGTCCAGAAAAAAAAATTGAGTGTGGATCAATGTCCGGGGAGACCAGAGTGTAATGAAAAGTTAAAACAACACTAAAAAAATATTTTACTTATTTCTCTAGTAACAATAGCTTCCTGGTGTGGCTTCCTCAAATCTTCAACCTGGTGATGCTCTCGATGGAGACAGGGACAGCGGAAGGGAACATCTGTTCTCTCATCTCTCGACGTACCATCGTCAGGAACCTGACTGAGGAGTTCTCCAACTCCACGGCTACTACGCACACCGTGGAAATTGTTAGTATAACTCGTAACCAACTAATAATACTATACATATTTCCTGTTTAATTTTACTACAGTTATCTTATCAAGCATCAAATCGAAAAGCATACAAAATTAGTAATATTTTAACTGCTAATTGCCTACGATAAATTTTAGAAAATTAAGACCAAATTTTTATCAGTTGCTATCATCATATTGAAGGCCTAGTTTTTTTAATCTTAAGATATTTTTTATGCTAGAGGAGGCAAGCGAGATAGTTGGTTATCTAATTCTGCAAAATTTAAAAAAATACAAAAATATTTTTTTATTACCAAAATTTTCTTTTTCTGCAGTCCCCGGACCACTGCCTCGGCGTGATCGAAGACAACGTCATTCTGACCCTCATCGCCTCCCAATCAGTTTTCTCCTTCCTCAATTTTATCATCTCATACTTACCAAACTACAGGAAGACCGTGATAATCACCATCTTGAGTCTCTCTTCTTTGAGTGGAGTGTGCTGTAACCTCATGCCGGAGCCAATCTCTAGTGTCTTCTTCTTCGTCACGTTTACTTGTACGTGCCTTGGGATGGGGATTTTGGCGTCATACTTCGTGGATTTATATCCAACGTCGTATAGGTACGTAACGTCAAATTTATTTTTCTAAATAAACTTAACACTAATAGTACCACAAGCTCGCCGAGTATGGTAGTAATTTATAACTACTTGAAAGTGTTCAGAAGAGTGAGTAAACAATGACAACAAAAAAAAATTATTGGCTCTACTAGTTAGCTTCACTGAATTTCCAGCATTTTTTCATCATCTCTTGTACAATCAGTATCAATAGATAGGAACAGCGAATGTGGCCAAATATATCGCAACTTTACTACTATAGGATAAGGATGTGTTGCGATATATTTGGCAATTTTTTGCTGCTTCTATCTATCTGATGATGACTGTACTAATCTTCTAATGACCAGTGTGATTTACTATTTAAGGTTTATTTAATAGTATTTCAGCCAAAACAGCACAATTTGAACGTGTTTATTTTTCAAACAGAGGAATGGTGGCATGTCTCAGTATAATGGTGGGGCGGAGCTGCACCTTCGTAGGCATCAACCTGGTGGGGAACCTCATCTTCAACCACTGCCAGATCACGTTCTACATGTGGTCCTTGCTGGTCTTAAGTGAGTATATTTAGACTGTTTGACTATACACAACGGGGCGCCCTACTTTCTGCTTAATTTTACGGACATCGACGCAACCGTAATGTCAATTTGAGCGACAGGGCGCGCCGTCGTGGATTTAAAAATACTATATGAAAGATAATTATGGTTTGTGACAAATGTAGTTTTGCAATCGTTCTTTAAATCAATTGGAAGATTACACAACTGGAGCATTTCTCGCAATTTCGTGATGGGCCCTCTTCACGATCGGCCATGTTGAGCGAGCGTGAGGGACGAAGTTATGCGTTAGAGCGAGCTCACCCATCATGGCCGATCGTGATGAGGGGCCGTGAAGCATAAAACTTTGTACACTAATTAAATTATCTCCTTATGTGACCCAAAATATATTTATCTAAAGTTCCTGTTTTTTTATCAAAATAATTGTTATACCTTTTGCATTTTTTTAATCAGAAGAGATTCATGTAAAGTAATATTTACAAACCAATCAAAAAGACTACAGAAAAAAAAACAATAATATTCATTGACCTAAATACTTATGCAACTTATGCTCGGTATATTTTCAGGTAGCGTGGTAGCGGCGTGGTTCCTTCCGCCGGACAGAGTAAAGGCCAATGTGAAAACAACTGCTATTTAATAATGCAACTTATTGTTATTTAAACAAGGACTGTCTGTGATTTTAGGATAGTGCTGTTAGTACAATAAAATACCAGTGCAATGAATGTAATGTATCTCCGGGGATCTTTTATAATATTTATACCATGTTACGTCGCGGTGGGACTTTTATGGTCACTTTTATCGCGGTGGATAAATATGGCTAAAGGGTCCGTCGCTCTCGCGTTTACCCACTTGTAAGAAAGTGACGGATGTCATATCCACATTTATCCCCAGAGATAAAGGCAACCATAATAAGCCTCTCGTTATATGTGAACGAACGACTGCTGTACGTTAACGGATTATTAATACGGTAGTTTAATAATAAATTAATATAAATAATTACACATACAGCAACCCCGTGACTAAAAATACAAGAGGACAACCTAACGAATAGTACGGGTAACTTACTCAAGTGGCAACCACCATCACCAAAACTGAGGCTCATAAAAGAAGAAAAAAGCAGCAGGTTTGAGTGAAAATAGGGGTGTTGACAGTAATACATTAATTATACACTTAACACGAAATATGTTTTTTCCATTTACACGGAAATATCAAGACTGGGCTTTTTTTATGATTATAAAATTAACGAAAACCATAAAGAATATGCTGTTATGTAACACTGAACATCCCTATTGGAACAAGTTAGCATTACATTTGCAATTTTTTGCCAATCTTTTGGCTTTTAAGCCATAATTATTAGCTATTTTTTAAAGTTGGCTTTGACTGCCGTAAATAGATCTAAAATAGTGTAAAACTACTATTTGGTCGACGTTTAAATGTATTTTGCCATATATTTCAGATGAAAATATCCAATACCTCTGATAACATTATCTTAGATAGTGCATGTCAATTTTCGATATTTAATTAACCTTTTGAACGGCATTGACTGCTATAGCTTGGCTATGGTTGATAACGTAAAATAGACCTAAGTGTATTTGAAGAAGGTTGACATTAGCTATGCTGTCACCACACCATAGCTAATGTCAACCTTCCTCAAATACAAATAACCTTCCTCTTATACTACGACGGTCTTGACTATGGCGGTCAAAAGGTTAAATATGTTGTGGATATTTGTACTTAGAAATGATAAATACTTTTAAAACTTGGTCCACTGGTCGAGGTGTGTGCGGGGAGATTTAGTTATAATATATTAAATAGTAACTTAATGTTTAGGAACTGAACTAGTAATTTATGTCAAGAAATTATTATTGAACAAACGACACTGTTTGTTCACTCGTTGCCTCTCAGGCTACTATAAATTTAAATTTAAAACTTCATTTATTTCAAGTTACCAATTGACTCATCTTATATCTATGGTTAGTACTTACTATGAATAAAATTCATATAACTATTTAATGAGTAATTAAAAAGGATAAGGTTAAAAAAACGACAATTACGACAATTAAATGTTTATAATTAAATAAAACATTATTTTGTTTTTATTTACTTTCTCCCAAATAAAGTGGGTACTTAATAAGAGAAATTATCAAAGTTTAAGTACACGTTTGTTATTTATAAAAAAATACAACTGCTTGTTACAAAATATATTTAACTTAAATATATACATAATTATATTCATCATTCATAAAAATATATTCGCACGTTTTCTTTATTTAAGACCTATTGTTTTTTATTCTTGTCAATCATACATAAACAAGTAAGTATAAATAAACTAATAAGTATTTACATAAAATCCTCGTAGAAAAACGATTTTATCCTTTAAAAATGATTAGACCGATCAACCATCAAATTATGTAAATATTGAACTATCGTCGTATCTATCTCTTACAACCAACCAGGCCCTCTAGCACGCCTGCACGAGATAAAATTTTACAGGTGCTAGGGAAAAGAACACATCTATTCCATATTTAAAATAAGTGTCCCGTCTAGATAAAATCGCTATAAAAATGTGAAAATCGCATTAGTGGCTTAGTAATAAAAGGTAATAAAAGTCAGGTCGAGACACTTTTTATTTTAAACCTTAAGCGTTAAGTCTTACATTAGAATATGGAATAGATGTATTCATTTCCCTAGCACCTGTCAAATTTTATCTCGTGCATGCATGTTAAGCCCGCAGCTGCAAATTTAATCTATTTTACTATCTGCTTATCATAACATCCACAGCCGTCGGCCCAACTGCAATAGAACTGCACGCAAGTGAGCCTGCAGTCAGCTGCACGCCGACTGCAAGCAGTTGTTAGTTTCGACGCATACTGCACCTGCCTGCACCCAAACTGCAGTGTTGCAGCTGACTAGCATTTCGAATGCATACAGTATGTAATAGCCCATTAATTTCACATTAAGATTAACGGGACGTTGTTGTTGTTTCCAGGAGAGGATGGTATTTGATACCATATAAAAAATGTCCGATGTCACCATCCAATTTAACAGCCTATTATATCTTCATCATAGTGAATTAATCAATTTTGACATGCTAACCGCCTGTTTACTTGTTGGTGACAACAATAACAACAATACTTAAGTAGGTACTTTAAATAGTCATACTTTATAAGAGTCACTATTTTGTGGATTTGGACTAGCAATAGGTAGCAGTCTTCATTCGACTTCTTGAGTTAAGGCACTTGTGTCATCCATTACGTTTAAAATTAAGACATTCAAAGTTTGTCATTGAAACTTAGAACTTTTACGTATGTACTAATAACACCTAAAGACGCTAAGTGGTCGCTGGTACCATTTTAAATGGCATTACGTATAAACAAAGTAAACTAAATACATACAAATAATATTACATGCAAAGAGATCATACAAACTTGCATGTTTCTGAACTATGATAGCATTTTTAAGCACTCCCTGCTGCCTAAATCTAGATATACAACAAAAATATCTAATATATAATAAAATATCAGCATTATCGTATTAACCTGATTTTAATTTAAAAAAAAGATCGGTTTAATTATTACTTACATTTAGAACCTACCAGTTATACCACATTTAACACTCTCCGCTAGATCTTAGACCGGTTCGTTCTTAAAAGTATGTACGTAATTTATATTTATTTATTTAATTAATTAAAGTACCATCTGTTTTAATATGCTATCAAAAACAACAATGCTTTGTCGAACAAGTCAATATAACTCCGATGGGCTTGTTCAGATGATCATATTGTAAATATAACATTTAACATTCATGAATAACCCAGCGCCATCTACCGCGAAACTTTTGAAATGCACTGCACTCAAAGATTGATGATTAAATCACTGAACAACAGTGTCTGTTTTACATGTGCGTCGATATGTATCTGTCTAGACCTGTGTTCTTCTCGTCAATTTCCTGTTCAGTCTTTTCTTCTTCTTTGTGGTCTTCTAGCTTGATCAGCATTATGGCACCGATTGATACTGAAAATTTACCATCAAATTTAATTACGAAATTTTATATGTCATATTCTAGATCCACACTTATCGAGGCTAGGCTTATCAATTATCATCGTTCTCGAAGATAGTAGATCAAATCATCCGATCAAAGAAAATATCCATTAAAATATCGGAATTGGTTTAAAAGGTCACCCAGCTTTTAAAGAAGGTAATATAAGGCGTTTTACCTCTTAAAACTGCTAAGAAGTCCAACTAGACCGTTCTTTACAAAACATAAAAACATTCGACGTTGAAAAATGCACTAGAACCCTCGAGCTGCTTCCACACTTCATAATTTTTTGACGGTCAAACTGACGAACCTTTTAATTGTACCATTTTGGTACTGATCCCTAAAAATGATTAAAACCTTACTGGCTAATAACGCCGCGACGGAGATGAAGGGCGCCGGGCAGGAGAAGTCCAGCAGCACCCCCACGGCCAGGTTGGAGGCGACGCCCCCCGCGCGCCCCCACCACGCCCCCCAGCACACTCCCAGCCCGCTGCAAATTGAGATAGATCATAAACTAACTTACTAGGAAAACGAGTCAAAAATACCCTTTATTCTCCGCATTCAATTTTGTCACAAGATTGTTTGCCGAATGTGTAAAAAAAACTTGTAGTGTACCAACCTCAACTTAGCCGGTAACGCATGGAGCAATAGCCTGATCAGCAGCACATTGCCATTCAACGACGCAGCGTTCAGCGCCGCCGCCGCGGCGACCGCGATCCTGCTGGAACTGGCACAGGCGCAGGCGCAGGCCGCCAGCACGGCGCAAGCCAGCGCGCAGGCCAGTGCGCATGCGGCCGCCGAGTAGCGCACGCCGCGCGCGCCGCCGCGGCAAAGTAACGCGCAAGCGGCATTTCCGAGCACGCAACAGGCGCCTACTATGAGGCCTGATGTGAAGATCTACAAATTAACAATATGAATTGATGTAATTACTCAATTAAACAAATTATAAATACACATGCAACTAGCTTTTGCTCGCGATTCCACCTGCTTCAAAGTCATTTATCGCTATTCCTTCGGGAACCGCCAGATTTTTGGGGATAAAAAGTACTTTATGTCCGTCTCCGGGCTATAAATTACCTCTTAAAATTCGAGACGTTTAACCGAGAAGGCGGAACAAACAAAACAATAAATCGATGAATACAACAACATAAATATCTAAGTTATTGATTTATTTCAAGGTTTTCCACGGGTCTTTAATAAAAAGTTAATTTAGGTTTGGAACTTATTACGTAAGTACTTAACAACGAGTACACGCGTTGGGTTAGCATTTTCACACAGAAAAAATCTTATTAAGTAGGTACATATGCTATACAGACCCATTCACAACGCAAACCCTACGGTTTGCGGTTTGAAGTCAAAACATTTAACACATAAGATAGTACAAGTCAAAGTATAAATATTTACATCAGCACTGATTTCCCCACTGCACTCCACGACTTCTGCCACCATATTACTGTGGTTGGCCCCCCTGTCGTTCCACGTACTGTTTACCACACTGAAGAGTTTGGCATTTTGGGGCAGGTTCGCTTGCTTGCATTCCTGGCCTTGCATTCGAAGGAGCAGCGCTGGAATCCAGAGGTTTAGACCGAAGCCACTAAAAAAGAGTTGCTTAAATGAGATAAGGTTTTTTACCTTTTCAACGTTACGGAAGGATAGGTTTACCAACCACTAATTACAGATTCTTCCGTCACGGTTGACAGTTTGGTACCCGCACAATTAGAGTTCGCCACAGCTAGCTATGAGTGCAGACTTTTGTACTGACATCACAGCGTTGTAAACTTAACTATAACCACATTGTTGTTGTAAAATAGAAATAAACTATTTAAACAAAATTCCAAGAAACAAAACGAAAACTTCCGTTTTCGAGGAAACCATGGCCTGTTTAGACGGATACATATTATAGATTCTATTTTCTAAGACTTTATGTTACGGTTTTACTTACGCAGCCATATTGGCGAAGAACGCAAACAGAATCAAAGAGGACTTCACGGCGTATGCTTTTGACACGAAGGTTTTCAGATCCTTAAGAACTCCAATGAATAGTGTTTTGGTTCTACTGTGTTCCTCGCTCAGAGTCTTTGCAATGTAGATGTCATCTTGGATTATTTTTTTTATCTGAAAATAATTTTTAAGTGATTAAAATATTGTAAGTAGGTTCTATAACTATTAATCAAGTCTGTAAATAAAATATAATAATGCATCTAATGCTTGTACCAAGCTAAATTGGGTGAATGTTTGTCTCTATACTTTTAGAAACAATCCGAATACGTGGTGGTAGGACCTTGTGAACGGTCCGTCCTGATTTCTACTCTTGAACCTGTCGCCAAGCAGCATATTTTGTATTGTTGTGTCTTGGTGCGGGGTAAAATAACCTAAGTACGTAATAACTAATTAGCAAAGAGGCTTGCACAGTCCTCTGGGTTTGCAATACATTTCCTGTTACACCACAGAAGCCACTTTTGGCGACACGGTTAGCCTAGTTGGAGTGACCCAGCCTACGAAGCTGGCGGTCCCACCTTCGAATCCCGGTATGGGCAAATATTTGTGTGATTTGCGCGAGAATTTATTTTGTGTATTTAAGTATGTATTTCTTTATAGAAGTGTAATCGTTGCCTGGTACCCATAGTAAGTACAAGCCTAGAGCTTAGTTTGGGACTAGGTCAATTTGTGTGAGATTGACCCTGATATTTATTTTTTACTTGCCATCAGGGTGGCCTGTGTACTCGTTTACATTTTCCAAACCATAAAAAAGAGCAATGTGATGAAATAACCAATGAACAACGAACCAACCTTATACTCTTTCTTCCCCCTATTCGCCTTATGTATCCGCGCCAGAACTTTCAGCGCCTCATCACCCCTGTTGGTGTCAGAGAGGAGTCGGGGACTCTCAGGCAGGGTCCAGATCCACAAGCCAGCCACGAACCCTGGGACGCTGGAGACTGCCAGCATCAGCCGCCATGAGTAGATGGGGAGGAGCGTGGTGTAATCGATCTTGAACGGAATAATGAGCCAGGCGTAAGCTGTAATGGAAGTAACAAGAGAGATGAGTAAGGTATAGTTTCCACTTAAAGTTTAGCTGCAATAAGTCAATGAAATACGACCAGATTTATGAGCAGGATCAACATTATATTTAATCACTACGGTTTTTATGTTAATCATGTATCACAAATTCGTTATTTCATTTGATTTGTCATTTAAAACTACCTAGAAACCAATGATATTATAAAACTTCTATTTATATATACTCGTACGAATTATTAAAATTATCATTGCTAGAAACAAAAATATTTCGACCACAGGTTCGATTCCTTTGCTAAGTCTTTCGTCTCACAAACAGCGAGTTGATTCGCAGTCATTTATCGCGTAGCGAGAGAATTTATAAAAGGCAGCCTGCGATCAAGTATTTTCAGTTCATATACATTTGTCATATTAGTCTAATAGAATAGAATAAAATAGAATAGAATCATTTATTCGGCTATATACAAAACTAATCAAGAGGGACTAAAGTGGTTCATTTAGTGCTTAGGAAAAATATTAATGGAACGTTGGGTTCTTTTTTGGTACGTATTTCACAATCATTAAAAGACGATTTTCTTTTTAATTTCCTTATAAATGCCTTGGAAAACCACAAACAGCCAGATACATGTTGCCATTTGATGAAGTTGTCCTTGTGTCGGAGTGCGCGATGGAGGTCGGCTGGGCACACTACCTCCACCGCCTCAGTCTTCTTTTCGGAAATATTGTCTATGGACTATTTGTTATGTTATAACAGTGACGGGTTGAAAGTAAAAAAGATAGCGCTATTAAGTTGTAATTTTTTACGTGTCTGTCTTAAAATTATGAGGTAAGTATTTTAATTTAAGATTTATTTTCTTGCAATCGAAGTGAAAAATAGAGTGTTTAGCTCGAGACTAAAAAGCCATAACGAACGACACTCAAACTTCATCCTCGCCTTGCTTTAGTCCCTTGTTGAACCATCTACTGTTGCAGTCCACTCGAGCGAGAAAATCGCCCATCGCCTGTCGCACTCTCGCTGTTTGTGGGACAACAGCCTTACGGCGCTTCTCACCGATAAAAAAATAATGCGCGCTTGTTAGAAACACCATAATAAAACCCAACCTAAGTAATACATATAAGCTTGATGTTTAAACATTATAGCTATTTAATTTTATCTACATAGATAAAATTAAATAGCTATAATGTTACTACATACTAATATCTCTGAAAGGCGATTCCACACACACAACCTTGTCATGTAGTTCAATACGATATGGCCCCTATGAACATAGTCGGATCTGCTAAGCGGTTGTTTTACAGATCCGACTATGTTCATAGGGACCGTCGAATAGTAACTTAACCAAAAATATATACAGTCGAGGACAGAAATATGTATACAATTTTGGACCTTATTACAATGGAACAAGGTGAAAAAGTGTAAACATCTTTCTGTCCTCGACTGTACCTATTTCCACTGACTAGCTTTTTACAAACAGCATCACTGTTCAATGACCACTATATAGTGAACCTTATTGTAAGGTGACAAAACTCACAAATGGTCAGTTTACTGTGTTGCTGATGGAACTTTGACAACATGTACATAAGGCAGTCAATCATCAAATAATTTGTGTATCAATAGATTGAAGTGCATGCAGTTATCGATAGGCCAAATCGATCAGAGATCGAATGAATGATCGATTGTTAAAACTTTATACGGTCTGTTTCTTTAATGTTTTGGTATCTTAACCAGGTCAACGTTGTGAAATGGTCGGGAGCCTATTCAGAGCCATACAGGTTGGAGTGCGGCGTAAGGCAAGGGGGACTGACGTCACCCAGGCTCTTCAACCTGTATGTCAACGGTCTATTAGAGGAGCTCAGCAGCATGCGTGTCGGCTGTCATATTGACGGTATTTGCCTTAATAACATTAGTTACGCAGACGACATGGTGCTGCTGAGCGCGTCTCCGTGTGGACTTGCGAAGCTGTTGAGCGTGTGTGAGAGATATGCTGTCAGCCATGGTTTGTCCTATAACGTCAAGAAAAGTGAATGCATGGTCTTTTGGGTCAGAGGTAAACGTCCGTACTCTGTTCCTACCATTAAACTTAATGGAGCGCCGTTAAATGTAGTGAATCAGTTTAAATACCTGGGACACGTACTGGCCTCTGACCTAAAAGATGATGCAGACATAGAAAGGGAGCGCAGGGCGTTGTCTGTCAGAGCGAACATGGTGGCCCGCCGGTTTGCTCGTTGTTCCGTTGAGGTGAAGCTGATGCTCTTCAGAGCATACTGTACCAACTTTTACACGAGCAGCCAGTGGATAAGCTATACGCAAAGACAGTATAACGCCCTGCGAGTGCAGTTTAACAATGCGTTCAGGGTGCTGATGGGGCTGCCTCGGTTCTGCAGCGCGTCAGGTATGTTCGCGGATGCAAGAATGGACTGTTTTTACGCCATCATGCGAAAGCGCTGCGCATCCCTGGTGCGCAGGGTGCGGGCCAGCCCCAACAGCATCCTGATGATATTTGCACAGAGGTTCGATTGTCAGTATGTGAACCATTGTTGCATGGTACATGTACTGACGAACGGATCCCAGTAATTTATAATCATGACCACATTACTAACAGTAGGTTTAAGTGTTAATGTATTTTACTAATATCATATGACCCATAGATGGTTGAATAAATGAATAAATAAAAATAAATAAAAAATTTAATATACTTATGTCGAATGTTACATGTTTCACTTAGTGATAACACGTTAGGAGAGTTTCCCACGCTAGTACAAGTATTTAAATGTCACAATATTATCGTCGCAAAATAAATTTGTGGATTACTTTATTTGCATACTCAGACACCCCATACACAGTGAAGTTTCCATAATGTATACAATTAAATTAGAAAGTCTTTTGCTACAAAAACAAATTGCCGTGACCACGGACATTGCAACACGATCCGAACGTCAAAGGATATTTAGCATATTTTGCGATCCCCGTTTTAAAATAATAACAGTATTTATGTGCAAACGTCGCGTAAGTTTGAAGCAAAAATTGCCTTTGTAAGAAAGTAGACACTTAATTAAAATGTAATAATCTGTTGTGTAATTAGGCTTCATCAAGGTTTTTTTAGGCGCCAGTAATGTGAATGAATCTGAATCCATACTAAGTATTTTCGTCTATTTTTAATTGGGATAATCAAATTCAGTAGGTATTAATAAAAAAATACCATGTCAAAAATCATATTTCGACCCAAAAATAAAAAAGAAATAAATAACAGCGATTTAAAGTTTTGTACAGCCAGCATCAAATATATAGGAGCAGCGAAAGTGGCCAAATATATCGCAACACATCTTTATCACCATAGGAA
Organism: Tortrix viridana; assembly: GCA_963241965.1. Lineage (NCBI taxonomy): Eukaryota > Metazoa > Arthropoda > Insecta > Lepidoptera > Tortricidae > Tortrix > Tortrix viridana. Next base: position 8,811,103 of record OY725181.1, read on the forward strand.
TAACAATGTGTTACGGTATATATTTGGGCATTTTGGCTGCTCCTATCTATTTGATACTGACTGTACACAATGGAGCCGGTGTTTCTGATCCAACGACACGCGTTTTGCGGACAATAGGTACAATATAATGTGCAAATATCAACTGAACTCTTAAGTAAAGAGGCCTGATTGGTACCAGGTTTCCGAATAAATCGACCGTGACGGACAAACAATCAGATATCTATCTATACTATACTGTTTATTTACCCAGAAAAAGTACAGAGCTCTTTCTTAGCACCAACCTTAAATTGTTTCTGTGTGGTCCATTGATTGAACCCTACACTGAGCATGGTCCGACATGCTCTTGCCCGGTTTTTTTTTACTTTATATATCGGATTTCGACGCAGTGCCAGTACTGACTCAAAACGTTTTCAATTAGTCCGCTGGCAAAGAGAGTGAAAGCCTAATAGAGACAAACTTAATTATCAAATGTCGATAAGCTGCCCTGACAACAGAACCAGGTCAAAATTGACAGATTATTGATTAAAACACTCTGAAGCATAAGAACTCTCCTTTTTCTATAGTCAGATATAAAATATTAAATGATATGCAAACTACCGCTACCCAAATATTTGACACGCCTCCGAGTGACCACGATCGTAAATCATTAACGATGACACGTTGTCAAATTACAAGCGTATGCAAATAATTATTCTGACGAGAATGGTCGAGCAATCACTTCCGAGTGGGTGGTTATTCTTTAACACGACCGTCGACGACACAGTTTACCTATTTACTGTTCTGGATTGTTTTATGGTAGTTGCTCAAAAGAGATACAGGATAGTTTTCGGTTGACCATCCCTTACACCCAGTATATTACAGCTGTCTGTAACGCGCTTTGTTGGCTACTTTTCATGCTGTTTTAGATTATTATTCTGGTTTAAAAAATGACCTAAAATAACTCTTTAAAAGGAATTTTTGGTTTTGATGAGAATAAATGTTAAGTTTGCAAAATATTACAATCATAAATATTATTTTATCATTCCTAGAATTTAAGATTAAAATGTATGTTGCTATTAGAAACAATTTTGGTATCGCTGTTATATAAACAGCCTAAAAATTCAAGGATCGAAATCGACGTGTCCGGCGGAGAATAACACCACAATATTCAGGGTCAACGAAAGTACCACAGTTCAATCAACTTAACCTACTAATTATTAAGTGGGTCTAAAGAGATTTATCAGTACTCGTATATATTTCTAGACAACTATGCGTTTTTTTCATTAGTTAACCCAGTCGTTCTGCTGTTGACCTACGTAGACATAGATTGCGGTTTAGATTTCACCCAGACTAATCTATGTCTGATCATTTTAATATGAAACTAGCAACCCGCCCTCACTTCTCTCCGGCTACTATTATATGCATAAACCTTCCGTGAAAAATTATCTAACTAATGGTGAAAATCGCATCAAAATCCATTGTGTGGTTTAGGAGCGGATAAACAGATAGACAGACAGACGCGAAAAGCGACTTTATTTTATACTATGTAAGGATAAGGATAGAAATGTTCACTTTTATTGGGTTCCAAAAACAAACCAAAAACCCTCGCTTTTTTGTCATGTGCATCTATTCGTCCGTAGGACCCACAGAATAAGTACTTGCATAGAAACCGGACTATAAGAAACAACAAAAGACGTATGTTTGTCCTTGTTCTATTTATGGCATTCATAAGGAGTTAGAAAGAGATATCCTTATCCTTCATGTTGTCACAAGATTTTTACAATATTGACGTGTATATTTAGTTCTATAGCCTTACCATTATGCTAGAAGATCCAGAAGATCCTAATAACAGTTGGAGACTCAAAAAAATAAGTAGATACCTAAGCAAAAGTTAAATTATTTTTTGGTAAAAATGTTAAAGATGCAGTAGAATTTGGGAAAGAAACAATTACCAGGTAGACTAGTACTTATCAAGCATAAAGTAAATTTTTCAACAATCAAGGTTGCTAATGAATGGGTCAAATATTGTGATCAGGGGCCACATTATGAGCTGTTAAACCCTGATAGTTCCAGTCAATGAGAGGGATAGAGCTATACGAGTCATATATTATGCCAAATTGACAGGTTTTGACAGCTCATAATAAGGCCTCTGTATATACCTGGCCATTGTACTACGATGACATTAGAACCATCCTCCAAGGGCGGGAGTTGGTCAAGAGCAAACCCATTATCAATAAAAAAAATAAAAAAACTGGTCGTCTTCACCATTGGTAATTAAGTATTACTAATTAAAATGTTTTATAAATAATTGCGTACCTTCCCCAATTCAAATAAAACAAAACAAGCATTTATTTCATCCATCCTTCTTAATTGTAACTTGATCTTGATTAAGGAATCATTTAAACTGCAAGTGTAGGCATCTGCCAATTGTATAATAATAGTCTATTAGTTAGTGCTCCAATTGTCAATGCCATCGTGCCAAAAGTCAATAATAGCCTACCTACACCCAATTTAACATCTATAAAACAAGAGGAATTAAAAATACGAGGGCTGCCTTTTAAGTCTTGTCGTTTACATATCTCCCGCAATTATAAAAAAAAATATTATAGTATTTTAAAGTTCTTGAAATTAGACGTCAAAAACAAAAGAATGTTTTTTGACTGTTCGAACCGTTTGTCTGTAGCGTCGTGTTAAAGTAAACGAGTCTCTTGTGAAAATCGAATTCTCTAAGGAAAATTTGCGCGCTATAATTTTCTATAACTTTCAAAGAGGTTTAACGTGAATTCAGTGCTTTGAGGAGCCGACTTCTGTATTCAGTACCAAAGCACCGTGCCTTAGGACTGTAGAACACTGGTATTTAGAATTTCAACGTGGACACTGCAATATCAGCGACAAACAGCGTGAAGGTCGTCCAAAATCGCCGTGACCCAAGAGAACACCCAAGAGAACATCGACACTGTGCGACAGCTGATCGTCGAAGATCGTCACGAGGCACTTGTGGGCATTTCAGGGACAACAATTAGAAAAATCTTGCATGAAGAACTCGGTGTAAGAAAGTTAATCTCGCGAAAAAACGGCTCGTGTTAGTTTTAGCTCGTGGTGTCAAAAAACTCTGCAACGTTTTGGCCGAGGAGAGTCAAAACACGTCTACGATATGATCAGTAGTGATGAATCTTGGATTTATGCCTATGATCCAAATTCCAAGCAGCAGTCGACTGTTTGGGTCTTCCAAGATAAGCCTAAATCGACAAAAGTAATTCGTTCTAGAAGCACTTCGAAGAAAATTGTATACAAATCGGCAATTTTGGCAACCCCCTCTTCAGAGTGGAATAAGTGTTTTCAAAACTGGTTCGAGAGAATGGTAAAGTGTATCAAATATCGTGGTGAATTCTTCTAAAAACAATAAATGATATTTCACTTCCAAATTGTCTATGGTTATTTCAAACGACACAACTTAAAAGGCAACCCTCGTACATAGGTACTAAAAAAATATAATATCCAGAGTTTCTTAAAAAAATCTTCCTTGTGATTTAATTATGAAAGAAGAAAAGTTGTAAGTTATGCTTCGTTTTCATAAAGGTAAAAAACTGGTTGAGAGGAGAACTCACTAAGTGCACTTTTTAGGGTTCCGTACCTCAAATGAAAAGTAACGGAACCCTTATAGGATCCCTTTGTTGTCTGTGTGTCTGTCAACACTTGATGTTTTATGTGATGTATCAACAAATTAACGGTGTTCGGATTTTTTCCTTTATTATTGCATTAAGACATTACTTCTTGCCAAATTTCATAATTCTAAGTCAACGGAAAGTACCCTAAAGGTTTTGATTCCCTTTAGATTCCCTTGCATAAACGGCCGTATCTTTTTAATGCGTTAGTTTAGAAATTTGATTTTTTCACAACTACAAGGGAAAACTCGAAAAAAAGGGAAAAATCTTCGAGACTCGATTCCCGTGATTTACGAAATATTTGCATACCTACCTAAATGTTTGTGCGAAACCCTCGGTGCACGAGTCCAACTCGCACTTGACCGGCTTTTTTTTAAATAGCTAAGCCCTGTGTCCTATTTTCTACATCTTTTACGATCGATATGATGATAGGCTGATTTGGGTTACCTGGTACGATAAGCCATGCTGCGACGAAGCTCATGCCCACGATGGTCAGATAGAACTGCCGCCGTCTCTCTCCCACCAGGTCCGATAGATACGTGAACGTCAGCGTCGAAGGGCCACCTGAATGAAATTTAAAAATAACAAAAACATATGTAAAAATGTTTAAGTTACGTCTTAGACGAAAGCTGCTAGACGAAAGCAATTCCGTGAGTTGTTAGTCGCATTTTTGAGTTACATAACTTACGCAACAATACTATGTTTGACCCATTTCGCGTCATCATGTATTCCGAATCAGTCTTGTATAAGCCGCTACTTAGTTTGGTAGTTAAATAACAAAAATAAATGTAACAGAAGCTACAATTATTTTTTTCAGTAAGCATCAACGTGTGGCACATACCTATTTCGACAGTTCTTTTAAAAACACTTTAAGGTTTCTAAGCAATTTTTTTATAAGTCAATACTTTCGAAAATAATCGCTCGAAAGTTGCATAAATTGTGTCTCCCCCTTTATCTTTTAAACTGTAAGTCCAAAAAATATGAAAAAAATAAAAAGGTAACGCTTAATAAATACTTTCAACCATAATTATTATCAACACAATCGGATATAACGTTTTTGAGTTATTGCTGAAAAACTGCGCTTCTCAGCAAAAGGACGTAAGTGCCATGGAGATACGCTGTTTTGCTGGTGCACTTTATTTGTATTTGTAGTAATGGCGACAGAATCCTACACTAGTATGGCCCGACATGCCTTACCCGGTTTTATTACTTACGCCCGTTCTGTCAGTAAATAACTATTAAATAAATAATAACAACAAAATTGGGACTCCCACTTTCAGAGCTCATAACTCTTTCTAATTTTCATCAAACTTAACCAAAGACCTCCTTCAAACAAAAAAAAAAAAATCAAAATCGGTTCATCCGTTTGGGAGCTATGATGCCACAGAGATGTTTTGCGTCCGGGGTTAAAGAGCTACGCTAACATTATGTTAGGTCTGGTTTTAAACAAATTGGAACAGAGGCCTGTTGACAATACTGAAAGAATTCTATAACATTATTGTTTATTGATTGCCAATACTGAACTGATTCAAATAGACGCGTAAACACCTTTGTGTAAGTAAAGGCAACACCTCCGCCCCACTACCGACTATACACAAATAAACCACAGTCCTTTTGCATGAGATACTCTTCTCAAAAGCTTTAAGTAGTTATACGAGGGCCGTTCCGAAAGTTTTTAGCTGTGCCAATATTAATCGTAATTTATATTTACCACAGTAAATATAAATTACGATTCGTAATAAAATTTGTTTTAACAAAAACAAATTTTATTACAAACAACTTTGCGAAAAGTAATGTTAATAAAAAAAAGTTTCATTATTTTTTGATATTTAAGTTTCACAGAGAGTTGTTTTTTATGAAATTTTAATTTTTGGTAAAAAAAATCAGCTTTTTGGTATTAAAAACGTTATGGAATCGTCAGTATTTTTACTATATTTGAGCAGCTTGTTTTACTCTGTTCCCAAATATAGTACTGTGAATAACAATGTTTTCATTGAAAGTCATTGAATCTTCCTGGGGCTCTAATTTAGACATGTCTTTGAGGCATGTTTACTCCATATTCTAATATCGAATGTTTAAGGAAACGTATGGTTTAAAATAGGACTGATAAACCACACGTTTTGTTATATTTAAATTGGAAAAAATTAAAAGGCCACTATTTTTGAGACCGTACTCATTATAGCAAAAATCTAGCGCAGGAATACGTCGCTTGCAGATTTTTTATAGCGTTAACACGTCTCGTAAACAAAAACTGAAGTAATTTACATCTATGATTTTTGGGCACAATGTTTATTATTATTTAATATAATAGTTATTGGAATTTGCGTTAAATGTATATCAACAATATTAATATATTTAAATAATTGTCGACACAGCTAAAAATTTTGGACCAGCCCTCGCAGAGCCTTTACCTCTCCCATCTGCGTATCCCTTGGAGCCCTACCTATAAGGAAGCCGTTGATGGATCTAGCAGCTAACAGCCACCTGTAATCCGACACAGTGCTCTGCGCCAGGGTAAGGACTGCATCGAGCAGCAGTGTCATCGTGAGCGTGTTCCGTCGGCCGAACACGTCCCCCACAATCCCCCAGAAGAAGGCACTGGCTACTCCACCTGAAAATAAAGTTAGGCTTAAAAAAGGTTATTAAACGACTTCATAAAAGGAGGAGGTTCTCAATTCGACTGTATGTTTTTTTTTTAATCTTGAATTTTAACCACAGAATCTAACCGTGAGGTCGCTTTTTCTTAGTACAAGTGGATTATTTATATGTAGGTACACAAATAAGTAACAAAATAAAAATATCACTTGAAATGGGTATTGTTTGGTTTTTGGCACAAATGAAAACGATTTTAAAACGTATTATTTTATACTAACGTTGGCCCACATCCTCTTTCCCGTAGATTTCACTTATCGCAGTTCTAAAGTGTTATCTAAATATATAAAAGAAGAAACTGACTGACTGACTGACATATCAACGCACAGCCCAAACCGCTGGGTCTAGAGATTCCAAATTTGGCACGTAGGTTCCTTATGAGGTCTAGGGGTGCACTAAGAAAGGATTTTTCAAAATTCATCCCCTAAGGGGGTAAAAATGGGGTTGGAAGTTTGTATGAAAGTCATCCATTTTTGAAGATAGAAACGTGGAAATTGGTATAAAGGCTACTATTTACAAATAAAAAATACTACCTTCAGCGATTTTGGCTAAACTACCCCTAAGGGGTTAAAATGGGGGGTTAAAGTTTGTATAGGGGTTTGGATATTTTTGAAGTTAGAAACGTGAAAATTGGTTTATGGGCTACTGTTTACAAATAAAAAAGTACTACTGGCAATTTTGGAAAAACTACCCCTAAGGGAATGAAATGCGGGGGTGGTAGTTCCTTTTGGAGTGGTGGTTGGTCCTTTTTGAAGTTCGAAACTCGAAAATTGCTATAAACAATACTGTTAACAAATAAAAAACTACTTAAGGCAATTTTGGATAACTACCCCTAAGAGAATGAAATGGGGGGTGGTAGTTTGCATGGGAGTTAAGTCATTTTTGAAGTTGGAAACATAGAAATTTGTATATAGGCTACTGTTAACAAATAAAAATACTACTGTAGGCGATTTTGAAAAACTACCCCTATGGAAATGAAACGGGGGGGGGTGAATGTGTGTATGGAAGTTTGGTCAATTTTGAAGTTAGAAACGCGGAAATTGTTATAAAGACTACTGTTAACAAATAAAAACCAACTTTCGGTGATTTCGGATAACTACCCCTAAGGGAATGAAATTAGGGGTTGAAGTTTGCATGGGAGTTTGGTCATTTTTGTAGTTAGAAACATAGAAATTTATGTACAGGCTACTGTTAACAAATAAAAAATACTACTGTAGGCGATTTTGAAAAAACTACCCCTATGGAAATGAAACGGGGGGGGGGTGAATGTGTGTATGGGAGTTTGGTCAATTTTGAAGTTAGAAACGTGAAAATCGTCATAAAGACTACTGTTAACAAATAAAAAACAACTTTCGGTAATTTCGGATAACTACCCCTAAGGGAATGAAATTGGGGGTGGTAGTTTGCATGGGAGTTGGGTCATTTTTGAAGTTGGAAACATGGAAATTTGTGTACAGGAGTGAACAAATAGAAAATACTACTTTAGGCGATTTTGGAAAAACTACCCCTATGGAAATGAAACGGGGGGGTGAATGTGTGTATGGAAGTTTGGTCAATTTTGAAGTTAGAAACGTGAAAATTGTTATAAAGACTAATCTTAACAGATTGAAACAACTTCCAGTGATTTTGAATAACTACCCCTAAGAAGATGAAATGGGGGGTTAAACTTTGTATGGGAGGGAATCAACCCATTTTGAAGTTAGAAATATGGAAATTTGTGTATAGGCTAAATGAACAAATAAAAAATACCACTTAGGGTGATTTTGGAAAAACTACACCTAAGGGAGTGAAACGGGAAGGGTGAAAGTTTGTATTGGCGTTTGGTCATTTTTAATTTAGAAACGTGGAAATAGGTATATAGGCTACTGTTAACAAATAAAGTAATACAATTTTCGGTGATTTTGGATAACTACCCCTAAGGGGATGAAATGGGGGTAATGTTTGGTCAATTTTGAAGTTAGGAACGTGAAAATTTGTTTTGGCTACTGCTTACAAACTAAAAGTATTACGTTCGATGATGTTGGAAATACTACCATAAGGGGGTAAAATTGGGGGTGTAGATTTGTCCTATCCCATCATGCATGATACGTACGATAATGAAAACTTTATCTGTACTTTTTAACAAAGGTACTGGACTTTCCGCAGACGAAGTCGCGGGTGGAAGGATTGCATATATTTGTACTCAGTTCACGTTCTCGAAAACGGCTCCAACGATTTTGATCAAGATGGCGACATGGGGGTTTACGGGGGCGAAAATTCGATCTAGCTAGGTCTCATGTCTGGGAAAATTCGTTTTCCCCGTATTTTCACGCAAAAAGAATTCTCGCGCAATGGTTCGTAATTACGGGGCGGCTGCTTCCGTCTGAATAGGCTGATGGTTAGAGCGTTGGCCCACTACGCAAAGACTGCGGGTTCGAACCCCAGCTATAGACCGTTTTTTTTGTTTTTGTATAGAAATTCGATGAAAAATCGGTTTCGACCCCAGCGACGACGCTAAATAAAGTTTGTATGGATGTTGGGATGTTTTTTTCAGTCACGCCTTGAATAGTTGAATGGATTCAGATGAAATTGTCACACAGATAGTTGTTATCCTGGATTGGCACCTTTTTTTATCCCAGACAATTTGATAGTGTCCAGGGTAAAAACAATAAACTACTTACTTAAGAAGAGGAAAAAGGGGTACTTAAGGTAATAAGTTTGGATGTAGGGGGTAATCTCCGAAATTACCCATCCGATTTCTAAAATTCCTTCAGTGATATTCAGAATGAGGTTTCAGGGTGGACATAGGCTATATTTTAACTTATAACCGAAGCTAAGCGAGGGCGGGTTGCTATACTTAATATTATAAACACGAAAGTAGACATACTTTTGCGTCTGTCTGTCTGTAAAGCTTTCACGGCTAATTCGCTTAAGCGATTTCGATGAAATTTGGTATGGAGATAGCCTGAGTTCCGAGGAAGGACATAGGCTACTTTTTATCTCAGAAAATTGAACAGTTCCCGAGAGAGCAGTGATAAACGACTTCTACGCGGACGAAGTCGCGGGCAAAAGCTAGTTCAGGATAAAATAGTCTATGTCGTCGCCCTCTGGGCCTCTAACTGTGCAAGCACAACTACAACGATAAAAACAAATATAAAGCAAAATACAGATGAAACTATAAAATCAACACACTTATTTATACTTTTTTCAAAACTAGTAAGAATGGGGATCGATCTTAAAGCGAGCGGTTTGTTAGGGATTTTAGTTCCTAAGTCCACTGCATTCAATGTATACGAAAGCTTCATTCTCTACAAACACAGCTAGCAATATCTAAACAATCGTAAACTATTTTAAAGTAAATATTCCTATTATTAAAAAGTGGGTTCTTCCTTCTCATCACCTGCACAGTAACAAACGACGTGACTCTTCACAGACCAGAAAGTGATGTACCTACTTAAGCTTCTTCATCAAGGCGAAATACGTCATGCTTTCGGAAAACAAAGTCAGGCTTTTTTTTAGTTCTACAAAATAGCGTGCAACATTATTATATAATGACGCCGTTTATCCTTATGCGGAAGCTCTAATTCAAGCCCGTCGGGTTCTTTTTAGGAAATTTTAGCACTTAGGTGTCAATTTTAAAAATATTCTGCGTATAATACGCGGTCGGTTCGGTGTTTGGACAAGCGAAATGACGCTGTTTCCTAGTGAATGGTCTGAAATGTGGTTTACGTAGTTAATCTTAGTTAAATCCAAACGAAAGTATAGTATACGTAGTATGTTTGTAAGTCACTTTGTAAGTACTTTTTAGTACAAATTTCACCAAACGTTGTTTAATGTTAATCAACTGTTAGTTCATACATTTTGATAGCTGTTAACACTCTAATCGTCTGTTAAGTTGTTGGTGAAATTCGACATAATATCATAAGAGAGCATTATGACATTACTTTTTACAAGCTTTTATTTTACTTGCGATGTTTGTATGTATGTTAGTTAGTTTGTTCAGGTCAAATCTTGCAAGCTGAATAAGAACCACCTCCCGGTGTCCGATTGAGCTGAAATTTGGTATAGGTTCATAACTTCGGCGACAATGCAATAATATGGTATCATAAAGCTTGTCTGATGATGTAGTCGGAAGGTGGCTATAGGAACTCCGCGACGAAACAGGATATTTAGACCCACCGTGTTTGGGTTCGTTGGAATTGTCTTGATAAGCAAATGATGACTATGCAAAAGAACTGCAGTCGGCAAGAAAATCTTGTCCCAAAAAATAATTTTTGATTAAAACTTATTTGAATGCCACATATTAAAGATTGATGTTAGTGTACAAATGCTTTTTGTTTTACAATTCATGGTTATTAAGATATTTGATTATTTAATCAGTTGCAGTACTTGCAGTTGATAACAATTAAACATTGGTTCAATTGAAAGCCTTCCCTACTTTTAAGCTCCGAACTACACTACACACACTAACAACAACATTACACTAGATAAGACTGTAATACAATGGAACGCTGCAGTTTCGCGCGGTCCGTTCGTTTTCGTATATTTCGTATATATACATTCACGTTTCAATTACTTAACATTATATATGAAACGTCGTTTGTCTGCTGCGCAGTCTCAACCAGTTCAGTTGAAACTTTCCTTAGGATTTGTCAAAGTTTAAGCTCAGTCATAGCTTCGTAAAAGCGTTAGCAAATTTTCGACAACCTCCACTTTTAAAATTTTGAATTCCATGTTGCTAATTTCAAATCTTTTAATCATACAATACAAGAATATGATTGATTGGATTGTCGTATTGCAAAAGATCTATCCTTATCGTGATTTGAGCCAATTCCTCACAGTTGAAAAAGTCTAACAAATACCTACACAAAATCAGAAACCGTATATTGTTTTGAGAACCGTCTATTCAATATTCTCTAGTGTTTTGACTAAGTTTTTATAATATTGATAACTAAGTAAATGCAGAACAATGTATGACCAGATATACCTACGAGAATAATCAAATTATAACTCTGTAATTTGTGATGTCCAAATCTAGGTAATTAACAGCATTTATGCCAAATATTAGTCAAAACTGAATAGCCGCTAATTTTTTATTGATTTACCAACATCGAAGCATTCTTACAAACCTTGATATCGATACAATTACTAGGAAAGAAACCTGCTTTAAAAACAAATTGTCAAATATTAACACCTCCAAAGGATAAGTAACGCCTTGATTGCACATGTCCATACAAACCCAACAGCTATTCTCTATCGTTTAGATTAATGTCAAGCGCATGTCCTGAGCATGGGTCGCTACCACATTTGCTCTCCCATCCGACTGTATGGGCTTTCACGCGTGAATATAAACACTTGTTAACTGGTGACAAGTTTGACGTATGGCCACGAACTACCTGTAATCTTTCGCAGAAAGAAGATTAAAGCCTGGGCCACACCGGATGCGTTGCATAGACGTGCACGTGCGCGTTCGCGTTCCACTGCATTGTATAGCTGCATCCTCATGTGAGGATTCAGGATAAAATAGTCTATGTCGTCGCCCTCTGGGCCTCTAACTGTGCAAGCACAACTACAACGATAAAAACAAATATAAAGCAAAATACAGATGAAACTATAAAATCAACACACTTATTTATACTTTTTTCAAAACTAGTAAGAATGGGGATCGATCTTAAAGCGAGCGGTTTGTTAGGGATTTTAGTTCCTAAGTCCACTGCATTCAATGTATACGAAAGCTTCATTCTCTACAAACACAGCTAGCAATATCTAAACAATCGTAAACTATTTTAAAGTAAATATTCCTATTATTAAAAAGTGGGTTCTTCCTTCTCATCACCTGCACAGTAACAAACGACGTGACTCTTCACAGACCAGAAAGTGATGTACCTACTTAAGCTTCTTCATCAAGGCGAAATACGTCATGCTTTCGGAAAACAAAGTCAGGCTTTTTTTTAGTTCTACAAAATAGCGTGCAACATTATTATATAATGACGCCGTTTATCCTTATGCGGAAGCTCTAATTCAAGCCCGTCGGGTTCTTTTTAGGAAATTTTAGCACTTAGGTGTCAATTTTAAAAATATTCTGCGTATAATACGCGGTCGGTTCGGTGTTTGGACAAGCGAAATGACGCTGTTTCCTAGTGAATGGTCTGAAATGTGGTTTACGTAGTTAATCTTAGTTAAATCCAAACGAAAGTATAGTATACGTAGTATGTTTGTAAGTCACTTTGTAAGTACTTTTTAGTACAAATTTCACCAAACGTTGTTTAATGTTAATCAACTGTTAGTTCATACATTTTGATAGCTGTTAACACTCTAATCGTCTGTTAAGTTGTTGGTGAAATTCGACATAATATCATAAGAGAGCATTATGACATTACTTTTTACAAGCTTTTATTTTACTTGCGATGTTTGTATGTATGTTAGTTAGTTTGTTCAGGTCAAATCTTGCAAGCTGAATAAGAACCACCTCCCGGTGTCCGATTGAGCTGAAATTTGGTATAGGTTCATAACTTCGGCGACAATGCAATAATATGGTATCATAAAGCTTGTCTGATGATGTAGTCGGAAGGTGGCTATAGGAACTCCGCGACGAAACAGGATATTTAGACCCACCGTGTTTGGGTTCGTTGGAATTGTCTTGATAAGCAAATGATGACTATGCAAAAGAACTGCAGTCGGCAAGAAAATCTTGTCCCAAAAAATAATTTTTGATTAAAACTTATTTGAATGCCACATATTAAAGATTGATGTTAGTGTACAAATGCTTTTTGTTTTACAATTCATGGTTATTAAGATATTTGATTATTTAATCAGTTGCAGTACTTGCAGTTGATAACAATTAAACATTGGTTCAATTGAAAGCCTTCCCTACTTTTAAGCTCCGAACTACACTACACACACTAACAACAACATTACACTAGATAAGACTGTAATACAATGGAACGCTGCAGTTTCGCGCGGTCCGTTCGTTTTCGTATATTTCGTATATATACATTCACGTTTCAATTACTTAACATTATATATGAAACGTCGTTTGTCTGCTGCGCAGTCTCAACCAGTTCAGTTGAAACTTTCCTTAGGATTTGTCAAAGTTTAAGCTCAGTCATAGCTTCGTAAAAGCGTTAGCAAATTTTCGACAACCTCCACTTTTAAAATTTTGAATTCCATGTTGCTAATTTCAAATCTTTTAATCATACAATACAAGAATATGATTGATTGGATTGTCGTATTGCAAAAGATCTATCCTTATCGTGATTTGAGCCAATTCCTCACAGTTGAAAAAGTCTAACAAATACCTACACAAAATCAGAAACCGTATATTGTTTTGAGAACCGTCTATTCAATATTCTCTAGTGTTTTGACTAAGTTTTTATAATATTGATAACTAAGTAAATGCAGAACAATGTATGACCAGATATACCTACGAGAATAATCAAATTATAACTCTGTAATTTGTGATGTCCAAATCTAGGTAATTAACAGCATTTATGCCAAATATTAGTCAAAACTGAATAGCCGCTAATTTTTTATTGATTTACCAACATCGAAGCATTCTTACAAACCTTGATATCGATACAATTACTAGGAAAGAAACCTGCTTTAAAAACAAATTGTCAAATATTAACACCTCCAAAGGATAAGTAACGCCTTGATTGCACATGTCCATACAAACCCAACAGCTATTCTCTATCGTTTAGATTAATGTCAAGCGCATGTCCTGAGCATGGGTCGCTACCACATTTGCTCTCCCATCCGACTGTATGGGCTTTCACGCGTGAATATAAACACTTGTTAACTGGTGACAAGTTTGACGTATGGCCACGAACTACCTGTAATCTTTCGCAGAAAGAAGATTAAAGCCTGGGCCACACCGGATGCGTTGCATAGACGTGCACGTGCGCGTTCGCGTTCCACTGCATTGTATAGCTGCATCCTCATGTGAGGATTCATACTATACAACGCAGTGGAACGTGAACGCGCACGTGCACGTCTACGCAACGCATCCGGTGTGGCCCAGGCATAATCATTATTAATATTTACATTTCTTTCGCATTATTTCATATTATGCCAATTATGACAGGGTTCTCAGTGAACATTAACTAAAAAAGTCCGTAATGAATGATGGTACTTTATTTTCGACTATAGGGAATTTATAACACGTTTTATGTATTCTAACCCTCATACAATACCCTTAACATCCTTATGCCACTCATATTATATCTACGACACAGAAATTACACAGTACATTCCCGTCCATCAAAAGTAGCAATATTTACTTTCAATCAACGCTTGCCGCGTCTCAACATTCCGTATGGTACAATGGTATTGTATGTTAGCCTATTTATTTGGTGGACAATAATTCGATGTTAGCAGAGTAATACTAATATCATACTTGTGCTAATTCTACAACAGTTGACTTCCTTTTTAAGAGTCATTGTGTGTTGCGAATACAGATTTAGATATTACGCAATACCAATTATGTTATTAATAGTTTTTGCTTAGTTTCGTCCACGTGGATGTCATGGTGTTTTCCACGCTGTAAACAATTACTGGTAACTGTAATACAGGGTAAAGCTGGCTCAAGTACTCTCCTTACCTACTCGGATCCTCAGTCAGTGTTATATTTTTTTAAGTAATACAATTTCAGGGTATGCAACTAGACTATGCTAATTTTCACATTGAAATCGCACTTGGCCGCCGGCAGCACGCACGCTATAACTCAATAAGGCCCGGGGTTCTCTGACCTACCCGCCGCGTGCGACGGGCGACGGACGCGGCCGTATTGCCGTTACATTGCGCGCTCTGTGAGAAGGCCTATCGAGGAATGCGTGTGTATTACGGCCAATGTAACGGCAATACAACCACGTCTGTCGCCCGTCGTGCGGCGGGTGGGTCAGAGAACCCCGGGCCTAAGGCATCTCTGCACGCCCGCAATAGAGTAGTGACAAACTTGAAGCTTGAAACTTGTCACGTCATACTCACCACACATGAACGCCATGTTTACCAGCCCCGACTGGTATGTCGTCAGCTGCAGCTCGCACTTGGCGGCCGGCAGCACGTACGACATAAGACAGTTCTGCACCCCCGTCGTGAAGAACGCGCACGCGCACGCCCCGAGCGCTGCGCGGCTGAAGTTCCCGTAACCTGAAGAAAAAAATTATGTCAAATGTTTGTTTTAGGTTAAAAATCACCTGTCATATGGTTGACAGAACACAACTTGAGAAGGCTCGACCGATTTGGCTGTTTGTTTTGTTGTGTTAATAATTGTCAGGACAAGGCTTGTATAAAAACATTTTTTGGAAAACTGTACCGTGCGAAGCCGGGGCGTGTCGCTAGTATATTAAATGACTAGTGACCACGTACAAGATCGCGTTACATTAATTGGCTACATAATATGTAATACATTATGTAGTAAATATATGTTATATAGTAAATGGTTAACCAAGGGATGAAAGAGATGAAGTTGCACCCATGATACCTATTCAGGCTGCAGGATATACAGGGTGTCCCGCGATAAAGTGTACAAACGAATAAGGGTGAAACTACGTGTGATTGAATCACGGAAAAAAATTAAAAAAAAAAAAAACCTGATAGAATCATATGTATTAATATGATAATTATATTATATATGATAATTTCAGCCGAGTTCACATTTCATTTCAACTGAGAGGAAAGTAAACAAGAATGCTCTATTTTATTGTTACCAATTTTCCTTGTTCACCATTTTGTCTGCAACGCGCTACTATATTATGTGGCTTTTTTATTTTTTGACCATGATTTTGCCAATTTGCTAGTAAATCGTATGCGGGTTAAGAAGGAAAAAATCCAAAAATGCATCAGCTCGTTTTAATTATTGTTTAAAATTATGAGTGTTATTTAATTTTTTTCGTGATACTATCTGATGGCTGTCTGAGATTCTTCCAAGGACTAGTAAAATGGCTGAGTGTTGAAATTCTTTTTTCAAAATCACTTTTTTCCCTAGAGAAGGAAATGTCATTTTCTTACCGCTATTTATAAGAAAAGAATTTATTTATTTATTTTATGATTACTGTATTAACTTAAGTTAGCCATACATCTGTAAACTAACATTATGGAATGCAATAAACGTTTGAGTATTGAGTATACCAGTAGCCTAAATACCTACCAATTTCCACGTCTCTAACTTTAGAAATGGACGATTTTCATACAAACTTCAACCCCCAGTTCCAACCCCTTGGGAGCTGATTCTTGAAATATCCTTTCTTAGTTGACCCCTTGGGTACCCAAGGCATCAAGTCAGGGCATCAAGGCAAGTCTCTAGGTGCCCCGGTTTAGGTTGTCAGTCACTCACGTATATGTATAGATTTAACTACGTACCTACTTATTTATTCAATTCCATAGCTTAAGCGGTTTCTTAGCAATAGTTAAATTTTGTGATGAACTCGCATCACACCACAAGTAATCCCATAAAAAGGTCGTAAACATTTTATCGTCAATTGTGTAATAATAAAAATAAAACGGTAAGTAATGTTTTATTGGCTAACCATTAAGAACTACCTAAGCACGAGTAGAAGTATGTAGAAGTAGCATGTGTTTGGTTATTTATTTGTTATTATTAACTGTTAGCTATCTTAACCAGAACAAGCGCAGGACATTTTGTAATTAGGTAAAAGGTAACTCTGCTCTGGCCCCACGAGACAGGCTTAGCCTAGTGTAATGGTCACAAGTAATTCCTGATGTAAAATTATTTTTAAGTTGGTAAATAAACTATTTTAATTTTATTTTTATTTATTTTCTGTTCCTTCCTTAGGTAAATACATAATAATATGCATATGATACGTACATCAAGTATGTACTCGTATGTATGCTTTTCTTATAATAGGTAACATTTTAAAGATGGTGTGTATTAAGATAATATTATAGATGACAAAAAAATCCTTTCTTTACTTTTCTGTTAGGTGACGACAAATTATAAATCGGCGACCCTTCACAGCATTTTTAACATCTTAGTGTTTTTAGGGTTCCGTACCTCAAAGAAAAAACAGAACCCTTATAGGATCACTTTGTTGTCCGTCTGTCTGTCTGTCTGTCTGTGTGTCTGTCAAGACCCTTTTTCTCAGGAACGCGTGGAGGTATCAAGTTGAAATTAATATCAAATACTTAGGTCTGCAATCCCTTGGTTCAGTGAAAAAAATCAAACATCTAAGTCAACGCAATCAAAAGATACGGCCGTTTATGCCGCACATTGAAGTGAATCTCAAGGGAATCAAAACCTATAGGGTACTTCCTGTTGACATAGAATCATGAAATTTTGCAAGAAGCAATGTCTTATAGCACTAGTAAAGGAAAAAATCCGAAAACCGTTAATTTGTAGTTACATCATATAAAAAAGGACCAGTATGAACTGACACGCGTTAAGTATGCACTTTAGAGCTTAGCGAGTATCAGCTTATACTGGTCCTGTTTTTTATATGATTAACTACAAATTAACGGTTTTCGGATTTTTTCCTTTACTAGTGCTATAAGACATTGCTTCTTGCAAAATTTCATGATTCTATGTCAACAGGAAGTACCCTATAGGTTTTGATGTCTTTTGGAACACTAACTACATGTTTGTGCGGAACCCTCGGTGCGCGAGTCCGACTCGCACTTGACCGGCTTTTTTATTATTTGGTCGTAGGTTTCATCGACGAAGCAACTTAAAAGCGTTATACCTAACTAGACTTACGTTCCTACGAGCGAGCGTGCAATTTAAGTTTGCCGTTAATACTTCGTGGACAAATTAACAGGGATGTATAAGAGAATAACACCCGTGTTTATAAACTGTAAAGCAATCTTCCTTACAGAATGCGACGTAAAGATTCATTGAAACGCTCTCGATACGCTGAAAAAAATGCGAGCCATTCAAGAAAGGTTTCACTTAGTTGACATATTGAATAAAATATACATAATATTAGTTACATCAACCAAAGCTGGTTGCAACAGCAAGGTCTTTTGTGATTCAACTTCTTAGTTGCTGTATTTAACGTCTTGCCAAGCTCGTATGGAATCGAGACGTTTATTTACAAGTACCTATCGCAATCTTGTTAGAAGTAACCAATGAAGTATTTTTTTCAAGTGTAATCAATATAATTATACAAGGTGGGCCAAAAGAAGTCATCCGATGTTGTTTGACTCTCTTTTTTTGAATTGTTACGCAAAAAAATAGACACGATTATTCCGCGTTCTTGGGGAGTGTATCGCTCCATGGCTTGTTCACTTGTATTTTGCATCTGTCAAGTCCACAAATGTCAAAACAGATTTGACATTGGCGACTTTGCAAAAATGAGAGCATCTTCCAATAGGGTGATTTCTTTTGGCCCACCTTGTATTATAAAAGTAAGTGTACAATGTGCGTGCCGCTTAAACTCGGAAACGGCTTAACTGATTTGGATGAAATTTGGCACACAGATCATTTATTACTTGGATTAACACAAAATAATATTTTTTATCACAAATAATTTGATAGTTCCCGAAGGATACACGATAAACGAGTACTACGCGGGCGGAGTCGCGGGAAAAAGCTAGTAATAAATATAACATACAGTTTCGAGTATGATTTGTCACCTCCTTTTGTCTTTGCAAAAAACCCTGATATAAAAAGCGAACGATAACATAATACATACATACATTTGACAATATGGCGTAAACCCGGGTTTTAATGTTAGATCAGCACTATGACAGCATATTATTAATAAATACTATCGCATCGTCACTATAAATGTATACTTTCGAAAGATTGCAAACGTGACCAACAAATTTGTTTGTATACAAAAATAAAAATTCGACATACTGCACTTTGCGACAGAATACCGGAATCCAGTTTCGTGTATTCTGTCTAAAAGTGCCGGATATTGGACTTTTATTAACTTTGTATATAAACAAATCTGTTTCTCGCGTTTAGTAGCAGTTTTTTAGCCGTAGCGATAAAACGCAAAGTATGCAGCCGGCTAGTATTAATATTGCTTAGGGTATTTGTACGTAATTTTAAACAGTTGTAAACGGTTCAGGACAATCAAAATTTGTGTAACAACGCAAGACGCATCAAGCAGGGACTCGTGGAGTTCTGGCTAACCGTTACTAATTTTCGTTAAGAAACCACAAAAGAAAAAATTTACGGTGTTTTAATTGAGTCCGTAACTTTGTATTTTTTTGAAGTTGTGGTTGTATACAAGTATTGTTTAAGCCAAATCATTATCAAATTGTTACGTTGTGCTTGTTCTTATTCGTGTAACAATACTTAAAGGTGGCTATATTGTAAAAAATATTAAGGTTTTGAAAGCAACATGTGTAGTAAGTAAGCAAACCACCGTAGAACCTAGTAACACCGAGCCGAAAAGCCACATCAGTCCGACAGATGGTGATTAGTTTAGCAATCTGTTATTCTTCACCTACCTAGTTTATAATAAATGCACACACAAGCCCCCTTACTAATAAAGTTTATTAGTAAGGGGGTTGGCATTGAATTCAGTTTCAAAATAAGATTTTCTTATCTCGCTGGTTGAATGAGCTGTTTTGTATAACACTGGCGAGTTTGAGTGCCATAATATTTACAATACCAAGTGTGCCTTCGAGCAGGACTTATTGTAAACTAATGAGTCACACCGGTGGTATTCTGTCAGTTTATCCAGATTCCCTTCAGGGGTGTCAGTGAGGTACGGGACGAAAGCGGAGCGCCGCCGAACGGTGAGTGAAAAATACATTGATTTTAAATATCCAGCCAGTGCATACAGTAGGAATGTTGACTAATGTGCCTTTCCAATATCAAACCACTGATGGATAAGTTAGGCTATAGGTACTTCAAGTTAATATTTGACATTTGCAAAATGCAAAATAAGTCCAATTTTAATTGGAAGTAACCTAGTTAATCTAGCTAACAGTTGCTGATTTGACTTAGCACATGTATTATGGACTCACATGTGTTACAAGTCAAATCAGCTACTTTTTTAAACTATCAAAAAGATAGCGTGTATGGAGTTTTATGAAACTAGCTTTTGCCCGCGACTTCGCCAGCGTAGAGGCCGTTTATCACTATTTCCTCGGAAACTGTACAATTTTCAACATCAACATTCTTTTTTGATATCCGCCCTTAGGGAGGCGATCCGTAGCGTTCAGTCAAGGCCAATTTTCTTTACGTTGTCCCTTTTTCCAGCCATTTTGTATACTCTATTTTGAATTTTGGTAATCAAGTCAAAGTAACTTGACTTAATCTAATACTTAAAGCATATTGTTATATCATACGGATACATTATGCAGTAATGAACATAAAAAAATGAATAAAATGATCGGAGATGCATTGGAACCGGGATAGTGCGCAGTATTCGAAATCACAACAATCCGCAAACGTGTGCGCACGCATGTTTATCAACATCCGATTTATCCGAGTCGGCAGATAGATAAGTCTTACCGTACGATAAAGTCACGTTCTAAAGTTAACCGTGCTGTTAGAAATCTTCTCCGCAGAGTCCTAAAAATGTGTAAATGGCAAAAAATATAGAGCTCAAGGGAACACCTGCACCCGTAATATGGTCGCTTTTATCGCGGTGGATATAGGTGTGGATAAAGCATCCGTCCCTCTCGCACTCACAGACGGTCAGAAAGTGGCAGATGTTTTATCCACGTTTATCCACATGGTAAACACGTGAACAATCCGACCCACTGGGCGGCTGGTTGTACAAGCTGCTCACTACTTGGTGTCGCACGGATATCCCTTTCTAAGTAATCCGTTACGATAGAAACGCGCTGAGCATTCGTTGCAGCTCTGCAGGTAGATTTTTGAAAAATCGAACGCACGCAAAAGTAGAGTGTGCGTATTCCTAAGAAATAACATTGAATATGTAGAAATATTAGATATCTAATAAGTTATCCATAGAGTATATTTTAAACCTGTAAATTGAGATATTATGTAAGTCAAATCCAATACTAATTGATGTACCTACCTACTTATATTGGCCAAATAATACCCAAAGGCCAGATTTATTTTTTGAACAACTAGATATACTACTCCAACTTGTTAATATAAAATACAGTACAACATGTGATCATTGGAGGAGGAGGTTTCAACATTGATGTACTTCAAAAAACAACTCATCACCGAATTGGTGAATTCTGTTTCGAAATTTTAACTTCATTTAGCACGTAAGAGAACCAGTCTCGGAAAAGATAGTGGTTAAGTCGTGGTATAAAAATATCGTGTAAACGCAAATGTCACCTAACGAAGAACAATAATAACAGTTCACAGCAAAGACCCAGTTCTGAAAAACACTATAAATGTACAACAAATTACTAAAACAATCAATAAATATTTCAAAGAAAATCCAAAATATAAAGAGAATCTATAAATCCTGCAACCAAATAAATAAATCGTAGGCGAGCAAACAAATAAAACGAAAATAAAACATAGGAAAAACATACTTGAGTTTAAAAATTTACGGCTCCACCACCACACCAACACATTCTTCTTAGCACCAGGGGGGTTATGAGTATACTATAGCTACATCGCTTTGCAGTTCAGTTTCCGGCAAGTGTAAAGGGCAGAGCTATAGCAGTTATATGGCGCTGTCCCATTCTCGCACCGTTAACTGTACAGCATAACAATCTTATGGTAACCCCCCTGTTCTCTCCCTTCAGAGACAATTAAGAAGTAAGGCTAGTTATGGAATTGATGAAACGCCCCCGAACTTGTAAAAAATGCGCCAACATGAAAAATTAGCCCTTAAGCGGGAGAACCGCTCGTGTATCCCACCCCTTAAGGCCCATACTACACGAGCGGTTCACCCGCCGCGGAAATCCGCATTTAAACCGCAGCAGACACAATAATGTAATATTTAGACTCTGTACCAAATTTTTAACACATTGTCATTCAGTTTGCTATGTTTGTGTCGAATTTCACCAACCTAACAGACGAGAGTGTTAACCGTTGTCAAAATGTATGAACTAACAGTCGATTAACATTTAACATCGTATGGTGAAATACTTAAACTTAAAGCGATACTAAGCTCATCGAAAAGTCAGGTCTAAGAGTAAGGCCGCGGAGCGTTCGAACCGCCCCTCCTCTATGCTACCAAAAAAAATACGTGTAGCATAATAAACGGCATTTACTTTCAATGAAAATAGGTAGTCGTGCTTAGGTTCTAACATGATACCTCGAAAGTAAACGCTATTTGTAATGTTATACGTAATTTTTTGGTAGCAGAGAGGAGGGGCGGTTCGAACGCTCCGCGGCCTTACCCTTAAATCGATTGCAAAATTCGTACCAAACAGAAATCAATCTCATTTAGGGTACCAACACAAGTTGTAGGCCAACCAAACTTATTTGCTTCGTTTCCGAAAGAAGGTCACTTACCAGCCGTATCCAGTGCGGTTTCATAGTCGGCTACTTCTTGTGTCTGTCCGTCTGGCGTCCTCGATCCTCTGCGTGTTGCTGTAACAAAAACAAAATAATTTACAAACAGTGATTTTAGAGCTATGGTGCTCTAGTGGCTAAGGGTATCGACTCATACGCAGAGATCGGATAATCCGAAGTTAATTTCTCGTAATGTTCCGTACCCGAAGGGCGCCCAACGGGACCCTATTAATATGCCAATGCTGTCCGTCCGTCCGTCTGTCTGTATGTCTGTCCTAACTATGTATCTTTTGAACCGTAATAGATAGCGGGTTGATTTTTTTTTAGAATGTGTGTTATTACGGTGGATTTACTAACAAATAAAAAATTATAAATTTTTTCAACGATGTTTAATTTTTGTTGTATCGTAAAAACAGTAAAACATACAAGCGTCGTATTTGGTATGATTATAGAACAAACCCTATAGAATAACAACAAATACCAACCACCAGCCAAATGTGTACGGAACCCTCAGTGCGCGAGTCTGACTCTCACTGGCCCGGTTTTTTACTTACTATACTTACTTAATTTTTTTATCGATTTAGGTTGCAAAAATAGAGTCCGCCTCCATAGTAATAACATTGAACATCAGCGACAATATAGATCTTTAGGTAAATTAGCTCCTGATTATCAGATCTCTACTCGGTGAGGTAACGAAACGAGTTCGGATTCCAGCGGTCATGTACCAATGAGATTTTCTAACTTAAGTACATTATCCGATGCTCTTACAGTGAAGGAAAACATCGTGAGGAAACCAGCTCATTCGAACAGCTGAGTAACTATGTAAGAGTTGGTCATTGCATTGCACAAAAGGTCGAAGAGTGTCCGAAAGTGCCCAACCTACCTGTATGAGACAAGAGTTTCAATTTCCTTTGATTTGTGCTTCATACAAAATGACATAAAAAAATTAAGGTTTGTTTCGTATCAAAAGAGTACTTACAGCAAAGCGAAACCAGAAATCAGTTTGCTAGTCTGCTATGCTAGACGTTTGTCACCGTTTCTCTCTTGGGCCTACAGATCAAGCTGGAACGAATTGGCTTTAGAAAAACACCCTTGGATCTGTTAAGGGGAAAAACTTTAAGCTTGAATAGGGCAGTACGTTAATAATAAATGACGCAAATGATGAAATGAGTTCCACAGGGTAGCGTTCTGAATCCTATACACTATTGAATTTATATTTAGAGCTTTGGCGACCTGTACCTCTACCATGAGTTGCTATCGAAAACTCGTATTACGTTCTACAGTCGATAGCGAGTAAACGTCCTTCGAATAGTTTTTGATTAAACTCGTACCATGAGTCACATAAACGTTTACTATTCTCGCTAACGTTAACTCGATAGTTCGTGTAGTTATCGTTACGTGTGCCTAATTTCACACCAAACGAAGTTGTCTCTTTCTAACTACAATAAAAAGACAGAGTAAGGATGATATTGGGCTAAAAGATAAGTATCCATGTCATCCATTTAAAAATATAGAAATAACCCTGCTAATTTAAAAAAGTGCCCTAGAGCAGTGTCACTATGTAAGTGTAAGTGATTCTTGAATTTGTTTTGATTTTTTTGTCAATGTGACAGTTCATTCATACGTCTGTGTATAGTCAAATTAGACAAAAACTTATTTATTTATGTGCCGAAAGTTATAATATACTTACATATAAGTCATTAATTTCATATCTCATGGCATTCTTTTAAAAAAATGCTTTACAGGAAGAAGTTACTGAAGTGGCACTAGAAACAAATGACAGCCTATCAATTTTCCTGCTAAATGAATAACTTGCTCAACAAACTTGTTCCAGTAAGTTTCCCTATCATTGTTACTATTGAAATAAAATAAACAATTTATTATATATATTTAAGATAAAAATTCATTTAATTCATGTCCTAGGAAAGATTATTTCAATGTTTTTTTTTTCACTGCAGGCGTTGGAGACTGGAATCTACTTGTACCACTTGTACCAGGGACATCAGCTCAGCCCTCCTTTTTTCCACCATTGCTTGTGGCTAACAGCACTTGCAGTGAACAAGACTTGGTGGACAGAGAGTATCCCTAAACAGTTAACAGCCCAGGTATAGTGACTGCAATGACAGTCAATTTCCATCAGCTCTTCAAGAAATAGGTTCCAATAAATTTTGCTGTTATTATCACATTTTAGAGTAAAATGTACCTACTTATCAAGTTTCATTAGTTAATTAAGAATTCAAAATAGTACTGTAAACGTTTTTTTATCCATTACAGCCCTGCCCGAGGTGGACGGGAGTGAGACCGGAGTAACGCACGGTGGTGAGCCTGCGGTCACAAGAACAGCATTAACAGCTGCTAATGCCAGGTGGCAGAGCCCCAAGCTCTTACCGCCCACACCGCGTCAGTGGCGAAGACGTCAGGTGCAAAACCACTAATCTCCTGTCTACAGAAGGACTCGCACCCAGACAGTCAGATTTGGCAAGGCAAGCCTTTGTCAGAGCTGACAGTGAATGGCGAGCTTTTAAACAGGAAGTGGAGCGGGAGAGGAATAGGTTAAGGGAATCAGAGTTTAGAATGCAAGAACGGTGGTTAGATTTATTTGGTAAATTTTTAGCATTAGGAAATATAATTGTAGATACTTTAGCAAAGAAATAAAGATTTTGTGTAATAAATAAAGATTTTGTGTAATAAATAAAGATTATGTGTGATGTATGAGTACTTTTTATTTTTATATTAAACAAAAAACAGAAAACATGGTACAAGTATTTGGAAATAATGCATTAATGCAAGTCTTCTAACTAATTGATCCCGCGGTGCTCTCTCCATTAATAAATCCCTGGTGCCTTCATTTTCCAACACTAACTCCTGGCCCTCAAATAGTTCTGAAAATAGTAGGTACCTACAACAAACATAATAAAGATAAGGACATATTTAGTATTAAAGTTAATATATAATCATTATCTTTCACTATAAATACCTTGACTTTCTTCAGACATATCCTTGTCATCAGGATCGGGAACATAATATTTGTGAGTGGATTTCAAATCCGTGTAGTACGTTAACGAATCGCACAAATTCTCAAAAGCTTCCTTACTGAGCCTATATCCTTTAATAAAATTTATTCTCAGTTAAATTTTGAAGTGGATTTCTTTACGTAATATTTCTCATATCAGCTTGAAATCCTCCTTATTTTCGTCGTTCGTCTTCATAAGCCTACATATTCCACGCTAAATAATGTCTTGCCGACATTATTTGGATAGATAAATAATTGGAGTAACGTATTAAACAATAATTCTAAGTTTTCACGCACCAATTTGCTAGTGAAATAGTTAACTACAGTCGATACGGTATTTTTCGATGACATTTGTCAAATTTACGACTCATGGTACCGATGTTCTACGGCAATGGTTACAAAACGTTAGTCGCTAACGAATAGATTTCGATAGGTAATTTACCGTTGGACTCATACTAGCGATCTTTAGTTCTTTAAGTGACCGCTAGAGGAGCTGTACAATTCTCCATACAAATCGTTTACGCCGTCGCTAGCGAGTGCGGTCACTGTAAACTCATGGTAATGGTACTGGTGGAACGGACGAGGTTTATCTACACTGACAGCGCTGGTATTTACGGGTTCCTCCTGAAGCAATGTTAATAATAACAAAACCAATAACAGGACTAAGAGAACTACTAACAACAACTTTGATTTAAAAATACATATCGCTATGAAAATTCACAAAGAAACTACAACAACGTAAACGTTACCTACCAAAGATCTATATGGTGGTCGTATTTGAACCAACGCCTCCCTGGCACCCCTTAAGTCAATTTGTAACCAATGGGAAAATAAAGCAAATACATAATTATACAGGCTGATATCAGTGTCTTGAACAGGAGTTGAATTTTCCGACATCGCGCCTTTAGTTGAATGTAAAACATTCACAGTAAATAACTAATTTTGAACATTGTATACAGAATGCAAAAAGTCGACACCTAAAAACAGGACATCATCATTTAACAGCTTCTAGGTTTGAATGAATTCACTGGCTACAAGCATACAGGTTAAACTTAACATAAGAAAGTGTTTTTTATATAAATCTTAGTATTCTCGCAATATTACGCGGACGCAGACACGTGTAATGTCTGTGGTGGTGTGGTGAATAATCGAGTTCGCATCGTATGTATGTTACGTACCTATAACGTAATAATCGAGTACCATATCGATGATATGACTACTTCCCGCAGTTGTCACTTGATCATTACCTATTCATTCATTCAAGAAATGGTGACGATCACGGGAAACCGAGGAATGCGACGACAAAACTGACCGCGTCGTGGAGGTCCTTGGGAAGGCAAATGTCCAGCTGCCGTGGACGGCTTGCGGCTGATACGATGACGATGATGATTCAATGAATAAACACCACAAGTGTACCACATTGTTTAGGGTTCCCCCGAACGGGTCTGTTACTAAGGCTACGCTGTCCGTCCGTCCTAACTTTAAAGAGCTGTATCTTTTGAATCGTAAAAGATAACTTGTTGATTTATTTTGCAAAATATGTGGTATAGCGGTGGATTTTTAACAAATAATAAAAAGGTCAAAAATAAAATGATAAGGGAAGTCCCCATACAAGAAACGTTTTTTCAACGTTTTTTAAACGATACGACCAACGATTTTAAAAACAATAATACATACAAGCGTCAAATTTGGTAAATATGATTATACTCGTAGAACAACCACTATAAAAAAAATACTAAACGCCGGCCAAATGTGTACGAAACCCTCAGTGCGCGAGTCCGACTCGCACATAGCCGGTTTTTTTATCCACGCTCGCCCTTTTCAATCCCTGCCCAACTAATTAATTTTACGTGTATTGACACCATCATTCAATATAAATTTAAATCACGGGGCGCGCCTTCGTGTAAAACACTATACTTTACATCTATTCTCATCATCTATTGTAATGATGGGTCCAATTGGAAGGGTACGTATCATAATACGAGTATATAAATTTAAAATACATACGGTTGGAATACATAAAGTTAAAATACCGAAAATCTAAATATAATGTATCAAAATATATACCTAAAGTTATTTGACATAAGTTCTAAACTCAATAGATTGGAATGCATAGGTACTCGTAATGTTCAAAATATATAACAGTTACAATTCATGTTTCTAAACTCATAGCTTGGAATGCATAATGGTCAAAATGTATAACAGTCAAACTTTATAGTATGTATTTCGATTATGGACAACATACGTTATGATTTTTTATTTTTATACCTTCCAACTATTATATTTTCTGATTTTATATATTTTGATTTTATGCATTATAATACGTACCCAATTTGAATATGTTATCTAATTCGTATTTAGAGACGTCGAATTCTATTATTTTTAGACAGTACGTCAAGTTTGTGCGCAACACACCTGCGGGGTAACAGGTCTTGGTGGGGGCGCGCTGTTACAGTGAAGGGAAGCACGTCCAACTGCGCACTCAAAAAACCGATCAAGTGCGAGTCGGACCATGCTCAGTGTAGGGTTCCGTCACCACTACAAACTCAAAAAACTATCTCCAAAAGTCATGAAAACTAGCAAATTTTCTTAATTTCTTACAAATCTAATGGTGCTTTTCCGCCGGCGAGGCGAGGCGAAGCAAGGCGGGAAAATCGCAACGCTTTTGTTTTCGTTGCAGTGTTAATAAACACTGTATGTTAGAGTAATACGGTTCAATAATAACAACAAATATTTCAATTCATTCAGTCTATTTCCACCGCAGCGCAGCCGAGCGGAAAATATACAAATTTCAATTTCCACCCGTCCTCAACTCGCCTCACCTCGGCGGTAGAAAAGCACCTTAAATTTAAATTAACGCTACATACTTCATGTTTTAAATCAATACTCATTGATGTTTTTTGTTCCTGTGTTTGTATATCTAAATAATATAAAACAAAGTCGTGTTAGTTGAAATGAAATTTGACACACAGCTAGTTTATTACCTAATACCTGGATATTAATCCAGGATATCAAATTTTCCGGAATAAAAAGTATCCTATGTATTAACATAGGGTACTTTAAATCCCGAAAAAATGTATAGTTCCCGAGGGGTAAGCGAAAAACTACTACTACGCGGATGGAGTCGCGGGGAAAAGCTAGTTAACAATTAAATTAGACAACAATGTAGATTATGATGAAACAAAAAACAAAACAATATTATTGAAGTCCGTCATAAGTCATAATTAATGCCTCTTACAAATAGTTCACTAATGTTTTACCAAAAATATTACACAGTAAATATTTCAGGATTTTTATAAGACTAACTTAACCGAACCTATAGGGTTCTACGCGATAGTCCTGAAATAAATCCTGAAATATTTACAGTTTCGGAAAAAAGTGCGGTTTGCCAAATGGTATGTTTGTGAAATGAATCAGTTTGTGAAACGTTTTTTGGTAAAATGACAGGATACCCTTAAAGTATTAATCATGATAAAAATACTCACGACTGCCGATCGGCGCTGTTTTGCAAACCATAGTTCCGGAAATTTAAAAAATACTCCACAACACGAATACAAAGCACCATCGAACTCGATAATTCGAAATTCAAAAATGTCAACAATGGCCGCTCGTTTCGCGCGTCTGCACTGCACTGGCGACGGCCGTGGCAATGCCGGGTGCCGCAGAGCTCGATACGGACAGAGGTGGCATCGGGACGACACCCCGAATACAGTACTGCAAATATGCGTGTCGCGAAAGTCGTTCATTGGCTGTTATATCAAATACTTACTTTTTAATTTCGTTTATCACAAAGAGATAACCTAGGCTGGATTACAGTATAAAAATAGGGTTCCACAATATTAATTAGTTTTAAATAAATAAAACGCAACATGTGCTAGTAAGGGCAAATAATAATATACTAATTAACCAAGACGAAACCTCAGAGAAAAGTGTGTTATAAGCCTGACGATCTGTAATGAAACTGGTCGTGCTTTCACTTCGCACTAAGCGTTTATTAAAGAGCACCTACTTCAAGACAAATTATACATCTGGTGACAGCCACGCGCGTGTTACACGTTCCAGTTTTGCGTCATTCGTATCGTCCAACAAATTGCGTTTCGTAATATTTTCCTTTACTTAATATCTAGGAGCGATCTGTACAATTACTATTCAAGCTGACAAGAAGTTCTTGACTTGCTTAAAGGCTATTTTAGCCGTCCATTTGTTTTCTTCATAATCATATTATTATGATAAATGGACACGAAGAAAACAAATGAAAACAAAGGAAGATCACTGATCCCCTATTTCTATTTTTAATGTCTCGTGAATAAGTACTTTTTTACATCTACTGTCCGGCTTTCAATATTCTAGAATGCCATTCTTCAATTTGCTAGTTTAAGAGTTCCATTAAGATGACTTGGAAGCCTTAATAATGTAAGCTTTATGGCTATTTTTTTAAATTATCAAGTGTGAAAACTTTACTTACATTCTTATAATCATATGCATTTTGACTTTATTACAATTTGTATGGTAATAACAGTAGGTACAGTTATTTATTAAGCACTTTATTTACAATACTTACAATATTCTCAATTCCGTTACTGTGCCATTTATCTTATTTTCAAATTGATACTTCTAGAGCTATTGCTATGTCTATTATCACAAAATAAAGTGAGCATAATATAATCGGCCGCTGCTTAGCCTAACTTGTCACTGAAATGCCCGTCTGATTGAATGAACAACGTTCAATCGCAAACGGTAAATAAAGCTAAAGGTTCGAAAAGGTTCCGTGATACAGTAATATCGGTAGTACTAATATCGGAAAATATTCGTCGGCTTAGTGCAAGAAATCACTAAAGTCAATTAATATAAAAAATCAAGAAACCTGACTGCTTTAAAAAATATCAACTGAAAAGCTAAAAACAAGCCCAATAATCCAAAGAATATACTTAACTTAAATATTGGAGTAGGTATTTCAGGCGGGGACAAAGCTAATAGACCAAGTGGAGATCTTTAAGTGAAAATATACAACAAAATACGGAGTTAAATTAAATTCAGTATCAAAATTTTGGGGGCAAAATCAGTAAGTCATACCGACCAACTTTCACTATGGGACTGACCCCGAAATCGCGAAAAAGAAATGGACCCTACCATACATTTTAGCTAGTCAGCTGACGATATTTTGTATGGGAGGGGATTTCGGCTTTGGTCCCATAGTGAAAGTTGGCCAGTATGACTTACTGATTCCCGAAAGTTCGAAAACATCAACGATTCACACATCGAAAATAAAAATACTGAAAGTACGAAATGTCAGTACCCGATATACCAAAGCTTGAAATATCAATTGCAGTACAACCAATACTGCTCTGTCTTACAGCCAGATGATTTACGCCAAAGTCAACGGAGCTCCGCGCAGCTGATCCGCGTAGTTAAGGCGCTTCGCGCCTCGACACAATTCTAACCTAACCTAACCTATAAAGTTGATATTGACCTAATTTAGCAAATTAGTTTACCGATCTACCGATTTGCCATGCAGTGGTGTTCGTTTGATGTAAGGTGTGCATTAGTGATTATTTTCTAAATTAGGTCAATTTCAACTTATAGGTTAGGTAAAGTTAGAGTTGTGTCAAGGCGCGAAGCGCCTTAACTACGCCAAATAGGAGCTCCGCCGACTTTGTCGTCCATTTCTTATACATATTTATTTAGCGCCGGAGCAGACCGGTAGGTATTTCAGGTGTAGGTATATTAATCTTCGGGATTATAGTCTTCGGGATTTAAGGCTTTCGGTCAAACGTACTTACGTGATTTTAAACTTTCAGTCATACGTACTTTCGGGATTTTAATTTTCGGCCTTCCGTTCATAGGCCTTTTGAATTTCGTTCTTGTCATACGTAGGTACCCTACTGATTTAACCCCCAAAAAATTGTTTTTGAATTTAACCCTGTGTATTTTCCAATAAACCTTTTCCAACACTTAAGTTATTTTCTTTAGATTATAGGGCTTGTTTTTTTAGCTTTTCAGTTGATATTTTAAAACTAGTCGGGTTTTTGATTTCTTAAATCAATTTATTTTTATTTCATTCCCTTTTATTTGTTTTATTTAAATGGTAGCATAAAAGTCTAATAATATAATGTATATTTGGAATGGGCTATTTATTAGCTTTCATTTGAGTTCAAATTATAAGTATATATAAATAATAAAAAATACTTTTTTTTATTCCCCCTCCATTTTTTTCGTGGATGCCATTTTGAAATATTATATACCCTATGTCACTTCGACAATTAAGACAAATCGAATAATACCTCATATGTTACATTACAATCCGTCTAGCCGTTTAGGCTGCAGAACATGCCAAATAAATAGACATACATTAGGCATACGCTCGAAAAACATAGCCCTCCTTCGGGCAGTCGAGTAAAAAGTTACTAAGTACAGTTAAAACCACAGACTAGTTCGTCTCGATTAGTCCTATATGATGCAAAAACTCTCGTAAGTAAATCTCACGTTTCAAATGTGGACGTTAACAATTTGTAATAAAATCTCTAATAATAAACTTTAGATTTGGGTATTAGGATTTCATTAAAGTCATTCACGTACATTAATAGTTTTTAACATTAAATTCTACTTTAGTTTCGTTCCAAAACTCATTTGGGAGACTTGAAATGTTTTAAAATATTGCGTTGTACGTATCGCCTTTAAACTTTCTTTAGCTAAAACTCATTATATGCTCTTCATTACTTTTATTTATCGTAGCGTAGTATAGACGAAAAAAAATCATGATTTTTTTTTGACAAAGCTATTTCGTGTTAAAATGAAATATAAAATTTTGTTAAAATTATATCTGATAGGTATCACATTTTGTATCATGATAATAAAATGTCCTATCAGAAGGAAAATATGCTGAACAATTTTTAAGGCATATTTTCTTTCTCAGAGGGCATTTTGTTTTTATTTTATTTTATTTATTATCATGTTACAAAATGCCTACCTATTATAATTAACCATTTGATTGCGGATCCCTAAAATGTTATTTTTAGATGGAAAATTGAGTTATTAATATTAACGGAAACAGGTAAATCCCGCATATCATTGAAGTATTTTGTTAAATTGTTTTTTTGGGCCACTCATTACAACAGATGGAGGTTCTTGAGTTTTTTTTTTAAGTACCTATACTTAGAGGTAAAATGAAAATCAAAATGGAAATGTTTAATGAGTTACATGATAAGTTACATAACATACATAACAGTCGTGGTTGGAACCTCCCTGTAAGTATTAAGTAAGGAGATCCCGCTCATCCAACAATAGGTCAAGACGTAACGTTATTGAACTACTCGTGCATCTAATATTCTAATTTACATTTTAAATCTAGTTACAAATAAATAAAATTTGGAGTATATAAGCTAACTATAATTTAAAATGTGTGTTTGCGTGTGTTGTGTGTGTTTGAGTGCAAGGGCAGTGGCAGTGGGCAGATTTGTTAAGAAAAGTGTCTCTTTACCAAGATAGATTTAATAATCGGTATATCGGCTAGTTTGTATTTTCTTCTCCGTGTTAATAACGAGGGATTAAACGTAAGAGTATTGTGTATTCTCAACAGAATGTTAACTATATATAATTTTCTCATTGAAAATAGTTCACAGCCTTTGTATAACTAATTCACGGGTATAATGTGAACATGGTTCGAATATAAAAGAATAGAAATTATTCCACCGACAAGAGTATAGCTCTAGTGAATGATGGATGATGATACGTATATTATAAACTGTTTGCAAGAAAAACTGTCATTTTTAAGATTGTTTCGAGTTTTGAAAATTGAGTAGTTATGCCTTTGGTATTTCGTTACATCATTAATATTTAACAACTCGAAAAAGTCGTAAGTGCCCGTTTCCTTTTCAAAGGGGTTCACGAGTACGAGCACGTTGACATTTTGTAGGTAATTAAAAAAAACCGGTCAAGTGCGAGGCGGACTCACGCACCGACGGTTAACGGTCATTTTTTGAACATCACGGAAAATTATAAAAAAAATTAGTTTTGAAATGTGCAAATTGAGTTTTTTCAGACACCCCACTTGCTATAATCAAATCAAATTAATTTTTCAACCCCCCATTCTAAACCCCTTTTCAGTTATTATTAAAATTAATTCCATTTTCCTTTCACTCAAAACAGAGACGGGCAAGCAAGTTATACAACTATGCAAAATTCCAAGTTGATAGCTTGTGTAGTTGCTGAGAAAAACTGCTGTGCCATACAGACAACGAAATCTCACCATAGGGGTTCCTTTTTTACCATTTTGGTACGGAACCCTAAAAAGGGTTATGGATAAAGAACCATAGGCAACTTGATACCTTGGACCATGATATGCCTGCTGGAGAAGAATCGCAGATCCTGTGCCGGTCTTTGCAATAACGGGATCGTCTCTTGAAGGTGCCTTTAAAACTCGTACAAGTACCTACTACTAGTACTACTAGAAGTAGGTTCAAATAGACTTCCAAGATTTTATTACATAGTTACACTAGCGACCCGCCCTCGCTTCGCTCCGGGTACTTTTATATACATAAACCTTCCGTGAAAAATTATCTAACTGATGATGAAAACCGCATCAAAATCCGTTGCGTGGTTTAGGAGGAGTTAGCGAACATACAGACAGACGCGGAAAGCGTAGCTATGTGAGGATAAGGAAGTGAAGCCAATAAAAGCGTGTTAAAAAGTTCCACTGTCACTGATCACTGTCACCGATCTACTGTCATCCATCGAGGGCTCCTCAATGACATCATTCATACAACATGTTACACAATATAGCCAAACAAATTAGGTGTGAGTAATGCTAATGACGATTTTTTCGTAGCAGGGATAACTTAGTAAATAATCTACGAAAGTTTACGCCTGTAGAAGTCTGTCAAAAAAGAATGCAATAGGCGAAACGCAAAACAGCTTACGTAAATAAAATATAATATCGCGACATTAAACATTACAACACTGTCACAATCACAATCATTATGAATTACGATCACATTTATAATATGTAAAACAAGTACATTTTACTTACTCCCTGCAGAAAACTACTTCATTAAGGTCGGAGTTCACCAACCAATTTACGGACTGTTAAATCCTAATCGGCTGTTAGTCAATACATTTTGACAGCCCTCAGACCTCTAATCGCCTGTTTAACTGTTGGTGAACTCCGACCTAAGGTAGTCATTAATTCCTTCTTACGCAACAAAATGATTATGTGGTCAAATACGTAGGAGCGGAAGTGTTGTGATAGGAAGTCTTCAACACATTTTTCTTCACGTCACGATAACGGTTTTCTGACATTACTTAACGCCCAGCATGATATCAACAGGATACCTAAGTGTTGGCAGGCCTTCCACAAGGTGGACCGACGATCTGGTGAAGATCGCGGGAAGCCCATGGATGCGAGTAGCACAAAACCGGCCGTCGAGGAGATCCTTGGGGAAGGCCTATGTCCAGCAGTGGGCGTCTTTCGGATGATATGATTGCCTTTAACGAGCTCCCGATATTTAATCAAATGTAAACCATTAATCATTCATTAAAAACTGTTATTACTTCAACGGTTTAAACTGGCATTTAACTTAAGATCAATGCCTCTATTCCTCTTTGTACTTATTCCTATTCTTGCTTTTATTTTGTAATTATATTATGTTACATTTGGTTTACTTATAAGTAAGAGCTACGGTACTGTAATGGCAACAATTCTATTTACGATAAAGAAACAAGATGGGTTAAAACTGAAAAAGAGCACCTGTTTTATTACAGCCTTATAATTCGCACCCTGAACAATTTAATACAATTAAAACATACGTTAATGACTCAACCTGCATGACGATTCTTAGATTCCTTAGTATTAGCTGTGTGAATAAAGGTTCCTAGATAGGAAGGGAAATACCGGAGCAGTGCGTCGACCTCTAGGACCGACCACTAAACCGGAGTTTGTATACTATTAATAGCCGGGCCTACATCTAATCGACATTATATGCTGATTCCTAAAACGCAAAGATAACTAGAAAAAAAATTATGAACATGTATCAACAAATCAACATTTCTCTAAAACGAAACGACACATGAAAATGTTCACTTACAAAATAAGGCAATGCGAAGCATTATCGTTTTGTATTTTTTCTTTGATTTCTACGCGAACCCCGCGAAGTGGCACCTCAAGGTCCGATCACTGATAATGGTTCATCGGAGTCGATGGCGTCGTCGACCACAGAATAGATAATAGCACAAACGAACAACGTAACGATGTGTTATTCTTAACGCCGCGTCAGACCACGTAACATCTGAGAAACTTCATTGTATTACAAACGTTATTATTGTAAGCCTTATTTAACAACAAGACTGACGGGGCTGCTGTGTCAACTAACCTACAGTCTAACCAAACGAAACGTAAGGCTGCACAGACGAACAGTCCGCCGGCAGTCCCAAGTCTGTCCCGCGGCCTGCCGACCAAAATCTATGAAGAAAATGAGTAAAATCGTACGTGGAACTGATCGTCTGTTTCCTTATCCTAATACGATAAACTTTGGTTACTTTATGTCATATAAATTAAATATTGTATTGAAAACGTTGCAACGTTAGGGATTCGTTCATGCCTAAAATTCGGCCACTAAAATCCGTATTATGAAGTGTCTAAACGGGACGGGGATATGTAACTGCTATAGCGCTATCCCTTTTACTGTCTGTAACTTGGTTGGTTTTGATAGAACAGGAACCCAGTCTAGCGCTAACTTGCTAGTAGGACTCGCATGCACTCTAGTTTTGCTATGATTAGTGCATAATCTACCTAGTATGAATGTTCGTACGTATGTATGTACCTACGGTTTTTTGCACACGTGTAGAGGCTTAACGTTACTTTCGTCTTAGCACAGCGAGTGTCACTGGGGACCGACTATAATTACAATAACCTAACCGAGTTAAAAAAACCGACAAAATCGGGACCCTTACATTCAGAGCAAAGGGAACTCTTAAAAGGCTTTAACGGATTCTCATCAAACCAAGCTATGAATTCGATTAAGTCACATTTCTAACAAACAAAACTAAATCAAAATCGGTGAATCCGTTTAGTAGCTACGATGGCACAGGGAGATACACAAACACACAGATATACACGTTAAACTTATAACACCCCTCTTTTTGCGTCGGGGGTTAAAAATATATGCCAAAATGGCTGATTTAAAACATAACATGAGTATAACATATAGAGGACGATATCAAAACATGCAAACGGATTCAAAAGGGTGTTTTTTTTTAATTTGATCTGCTGAAAATTTTACAAATAAAATAACCAGTTAAAACGTCATTCATTAGTTAACGGTAAACCGCAGGTTAAACGCGTGTTTAGTTTAGTCGGTGGTTAGCGCCACTAACTGGAATGTTGGTTAGCATTGACAGTTAGCTCGTGGAATGCACTAGGACGACTAGAATCATCCATGCGAAACTTACGGCACTGGTATAGGTAAAGCGATAAATATTACTATAATAAATATTAAAAGTTTTCATTGACGACTCGTTTAGCCTAGTTGGTAGTGACCCTGCCTACGAAGCTAGCGGTCCCGGGTTCGAATCCCGGTATGGGCAAATATTTGTGTGATGAGCGCGAGTATTTGTACCTGAGTCATGGATGTTTTCTATGTATTTAAGTATGTATTTCTCTACATAAGTAATGTTTATCGTTGTCTAGTACCCATAGTACAAGCCTAGAGCTTAGTTTGGGACTAGGTCAATTTGTGTGAGATGGTCCCTGATATTTATTATTATTATTGGAATACACGTAGGCATCACGCGGTTTTAGTAGTAGGTTGGGGCAAAACCGAATTTTCCTAAAGCGACACTGGGACAGATCGATTTCTTGACCGATAAACCGCTATCCTCAACCTTAACAAACAAATAAACTCACTTTCGCATTTATAATATTAGTAAGGATATAGTATAATTTAGTATACATACGAGTAGATTGCTCATATAATAATATTATAGGATAAGATAGGTATGGCAATTGAAAATGACCTACATTCAATGGTTATATTTTTTTATTCGTAATTTAATTTTAACATTTGATTGATTTGAAAGAGTTTCAGGACTATAGACTCAACGCATAGTGCGTTTGCATATTTTTACCCGGGATAAAGACAAAGAAGATACAATATTGTTACTCGTAGTTGTATTAATAATAATAAATAAATAATCAGGAGACAATCTCACACAAATTGACGTAGTCCCAAACTAAGCTCTAGGCTCGTACTATGGGTACTAGGCAACGATAAATGTACTTGTATAGAGAAATACATACTTAAATATATAGAAAACATCCATGACTCAGGAACAAATACTCATCACACAAATATTTGCCCATACCGGGATTCGAACCCGGGACCGCTAGCTTTGTAGGCAGGGTCACTACCAACTAGGCTAACCATCGTCATCTAAAATATAAAATGTATTGAAATGGAATACGGATTAAATACCTGCTTAAATATTTTTTAATTAAACGTCAAATGTTTTTTTATTAATTAAGCTTGTTTATAATATTAATACAATTATAGTCAGAACTAAATCAATCAATAACATACTAAAGACCCATGGAATTGAAGCTAGCGAGCTGCGCCCACACGGGCACCGAACCCGCGCCGTAAATCAACCGCGCGCCGGAGCCTTGACTTTGAACTGGACTGGGGAGGCCACAAGCGCTTAGCTTTAATAATTCCACTCATTTTCTGAAGCTAACATTCATTGAAAATAAATAAATTAGCATTTTAGTACTCACTATATAGCTTTTGCCAACGGTTCCGTCTGCGAAGAAGTCCACGGAAACTATCAAATTTTCCGTGATAATAAGTACCCAATGTCCTCAGGATATAAACTATCCTTGTACTGAATTTGCTTTGGTTGAGGCGTTAAACCGAGAACAAAGAACAAACAAACACACTTTTATGTTAATAATATATGTAAGGATAACGTTTTATTTATTTTGAAACCGGCGGCAGCGGATAACTTATCCCTAATGCCCGGTTCCTATATCCAAACCGCGGATAGATAAGGTTACTTCAAATTCAAATTTGACACATGTTGTACGTCGCAAATGTCAAATTTTAACTCGAGGTGACCTTATCTATCCGCGGTTTGGATATAGGAACCGGGCATAAGAGCGGTTCTATCTAACCAATGTCATAAGAAAAGGATGCTATGTTAGATTTGTGTCTGTTAAATATATTAGAGCCGCTGCTGATACAAACAAACTACCCGTTTATGTCTACTTGCGTCACAAGCCCGAATACTATTAATTTATCGATTTCAGATCTTTCTTCATAACACCTCAATATACAGTGTTTCTGGGCATCCGTGTCGGAGCCTTTAAAGTCATGAAGGGCGATCAATTGTATTGACAAATCACCCCTCTTAAGTGATATTTTTTGTCAACAAAGTACGGGCGCGAACAGTAATTTACTAAATCCACCCGTACTTTGTTGACAAAAAAATATCTCTTAAGAGGAGTTAAGAGGGGTGATATATAATATTCATTGTATTGCTTTATATTAATGAATTCATTGCAAAAGGAAAAATTAGCACTTCAACGAGCATAGGTCATAATTTACTGCTCCATACCTAAACCTAGAGTACGATAATTGTTTAACTTCTTACTATTCAACGAAGGAATAGGTAGAATATTTCCTAATCACTTCTGTTGCCGACGATACCCTGTTGGAAATATTCGCAGAAGGAAAGGTAAGAGCAAACCAATTTGCCGACTTTATTTGTGCTGCGCCCAAAAACGGCCATACATTACACGTTCGTACACAAGTCCATACAATACTGTGTGCCCTTACATATTATAAGCTATCAAACTTCAGACGGCGTTCGCTGAACTTTGTGGGTGAGTCCGTGACCATAGCAGTGAGTCTACATCAGTAATAATTAGGCATCTGCCTTAAACCTTGAGTAGACTGTGGAATTCCGGAATCAAATACTATTATTAATTTGACATTGTAAAAATCCTGTAAAATAAAAGTAAAAAATAAAATTAGGTAGGTATGACTCGAATAATCGGTCTACGTTACTTTCAGTTTTTTACGGAATCAAAACTCTTCCTGGATTCGCAAAAGTTCAAGAATTGGCTACAATTTTATTAAACTAGCAATGATGACAATGTCACCACGTTCATTTTGTGGTAGGTGTAAACGAATTCTAAAAATCTAAATATTGTGCAAGTTATTTTGTGATTTCTTCTGCAACAAGTTATAGTGAAAATAAAACATAGCATGGTGCAAATGACATTTGTCAAAATCACAGACCAGTGAGGTGGAGTGTTTAAAACTCCAATCGATAAAACAAACTATGAGGTGGAGTATTTAAAACTCGAATCGATAAAACTATTGTTTTTAATCATTAACACCGTCATAATTCACATTTAATAATTATATTATTACTCTATAGCTAT
The DNA here is from genome assembly GCA_963241965.1 of Tortrix viridana. Taxonomy (NCBI): domain Eukaryota; kingdom Metazoa; phylum Arthropoda; class Insecta; order Lepidoptera; family Tortricidae; genus Tortrix; species Tortrix viridana. Next base: position 8,851,191 of record OY725181.1, read on the forward strand.
GTCCACACCAGTACGCTTTCATGTTCATCTTGCGTTTTCCTCTGACGCATTCCTCTGCAACCATAGCGCATACAATAACGCATGCGCTCAAACTGGTTTGACAGCTGCGTGCGCTACGGGCTACGCTGATCCGTCACCGTTGGGTTGCCGTGGAACATTTTGTGCCTTTTAGCAAATAAAATGGCGAAAGATAAAGTTAAAACATTGGATTTTATTATTAAGATGGACCGTGGCATTCATATTGACAATATAACAGATTCATCTCTTGTTATAACATTGTCAAAATCAGATGACGAATCTAGTGAGTTAATAGATGAATCAGACTCAGACATAAGTCTCAATTGTTATCCTTTAGGCCAATAAAATATATTTTAAGAAGTACATATTCGTTTATTTTATTTTAACAGAACCTTATTGAAAACAAAACACCCATGTCCCACAGGATGAAATGCGACTTAATACGTTCGTTACTTACAAATTAATATGTATCGATAAACACGTGGTACAGTGGTGTCGCATCACTAAACTAGTCTCTAATGTTTCGTTACATGCATATTACGTTTTGTTACTTTGACGCACTTTGTTTTTTTTTTATTGATAATAATAAATAAGTAGGGTAAATTTTATTCGTGTAAGACAATTTTATTTAAGTTTAAATATTTCAATCCATACATATTTGAACTGCAATTTAAATAAAACGCCAAATGTATAGACCGCAGCAACTCTCTTTGAGTATAACGAAACGTTGAGTCAAATGTCATTCGCACCAAACTAAAGTGCTTCGTGCGGGTCCAGAAGAAAAAAAAAAAAAAAGCTAAAGTGCAACAATTATACAACAAATCGTAATGCTTTGAAGTTATTTAAGGCGTCGTATTTGCTGCAAATGAACCTCGGCTTGTAAGAGTGGTCATACTCTTACGAGTATGAGTACTTTAATGTTGTAAAGTTATAAATATGTCGTACAAAGCTACGGATACATTGGTGAACATTAAGTACTTAATTGACCGAGCGAGCGATTTCTTATGTCCGACTGTTATCTTCACAGGTCGCATTTCTCAACCGAATCTCGTGAAATTTTGTTAGCATTCCGATAATTATATGGAATATTTTTATCGATTCAGTTTTTCAATTTTTTTCAAAATGGCGGAGATATGGTGGTTTTGCGTTTACCAACTTATTTGCGGTGTTGGTGAACTGACCGCGATCTATGGGGATAACAGTTATCCAACGGCAAATTTAAGCTTGTCGCGAGGTCTACAGCTCACAGAGCCACTAGTCCTAATATCATTGTTTCACTTTTACTGTAACCTATCGAAATTCAAATGTAAGTAGGTACTACTAATCTGTCATTAGCCCTGACGCAGAGGGGAATTATAAGTTTAACAAGTGTATCTGTGTATCTGTCTGTGTCATTGCAGGCGGGGACAAGCAAGTAAATATAAATAAATATATTTTGTTGAAAACAATTAAATATTTTTACTTAAACATCTCCATTTGCTTGTCCCCGCCTGCAATACTTTTTCAAACATTTAAGTTATATATTTAGATAATAGGGCTTATTTTTAGGTTTATAGTTTATAGGTTTTTGTTTTTTCATTAATTTATTTTTATTTCACACTTTTTATGACACTCGCGCCATCAAGACGCTAAAAAATATTATTGAGTCAATAGGTCGCTTTCACACTTTATAGCAGTCTCCAGTACCCTTAACAAATGTGAGATTTATTCTTTATTACTTATTATCTTCATCAATTCGAAGAATTATAAACGTTATATCTGCTTGTTAAAATACATTGTCACTGATGCATGATAAACGCGATTCTGGGAGATGCGGGAATTCGGATAGGGTTGCTACATTCAGATCAAATCGCAAAGTCAATATGTGCCTAAAATTTGTCTCATTTTATTCTTAAATTATTCGTTTAAACGTCTATTTCACAATCATCAAGTAAAGCATATCTGACAGAAAAATATTGCCCTTTACCTTTCTTACACTTGAAAATAAACAAGGAGAGGGCTAAGCTTAACTGACAGATAAATTTACTTGTCGATTGCGCAACTGACATTTATTTTCCAGCCAACATGTTTCCACAGTTTTAGAATTCTTGTATTTATTAATAGATACAAGTAGTTTTGTAGATAAATCGAGGATTTATAAATGATAATCCAATATAATGTAAAAAATGTTTTGTATTGCTTGATTTATTCTACTGAGTAACTTATTGAAATCATTAAAGAGTTATTGGAACACTTTGTGGAACACTTACTAAATACTACAAAGTATCCAAATTCCGAAGATCTGGCAGTTTCCTCCCTGAATGCTTACTGATTAACCAAGGAACTCGGCCGTCTTCTTTGGTGCTATACCGCGGGAACAATTTTCTTCCGTTTTTATTCCGTTCCGTTTTTATTCCGTTTTAACTTATAGTTGTTATTAAGTACTTAATAAAATAACACAGTTGGATTACTCTCTACATTGTGTATGAGGCGAACGTCAAACTTTTTACCAAATTTATTCCCGTTTATGATATTGAAAAGGAGAATAAGTTGACAACCCTGGAGTCTTGACTGCCCCGCGGTTCATGTTCGTCGTGTTTTGCGACTTTTTGCTAACGGTACTTAAATGAATATCGGTTATCTGTAATTGTGCAGATGTAAAAGGACTAAGGCATGCCCAAATGGCTAGTGTTTTTTAACATCCTAAAAAACACTGAGATATTAACAAACTTCAAAAACGAAGAGGTTCTCGTATGTCGTTCTGGGATTCGTATGTTTTTGATAAATAATTATACTGAAGTTGGAAAGGGGATTTTGAATCAAAAGTTTAATAAGAATCTATGTAAATAAAAATCAATTGCCGAATGTATGTACGGTCATACTCATAATATAACTTGAGAACGGCTCGACCGATTTGGCTAATTCTTTTTTTGTGTTTGTAATTGTCAGGACAAGGTTTGTATGCAAGTTTTTTTTTAATTGCACCCGGGCGAAGCCAGGGCGGGCTGCTAGTATAAAATAAATAATATACCTAAGCAAGCATGTTGTGACCCTCACACTCATACGGAATACGGATAATCTTATGTGCTTATGGCTTGGAGCCTCACACACAGAATAATTTTAAATTGATAGTCTCGTGAGAAGAGTATTATACGCTAGTTAATTAAAAGAAAAAGGGATTCGTCATCGTCACGTCACTTATATCATAATGTTATGTTTATCTTTGTCTAGAAGTGTTCAGCGCACCTCGTTAAAACGAACTTAGCTAATTGCTGCGTGGTGCAGCGGGGCAAACATGTCAATTGCCCTGACGACGTGCACGTGTCTGTACCAAGCTTAAAATATTGCATTCGTAAGTAAAAATAACCACTACAATTTCGTATAAGTAACATAAGTAACAATTTTATGTAATTTAATATAAGTGGTAATTGGGTAGGAGACGGGGATTTTAAAACACTGATAATAATAATTAGCTTTAATTAACTAAAAATGTTATAAAATCTTGGAAGTAGATTTTAACCTACTTTTAGGCTTCAGATTGACTTGATTTTGCATACTTGTGTAATTCCGCTGATAATACTATAAATAATTAGTACCATCAATGAAATGATGGCGGAGGCGAATATGGCCACATGAGAACTTTGCAATACCAAGTCTTTCTTCTTCATCTTCTTCGCAAAGTCCGTAAAATTTGGGACCGTAAGTTTTAATCGTTTCTTGTATGGGGACCCCTTATTATTTTACTTTTTGGTGGAATTTTATTATTTGTTAGGAAATCCACCGTTATATTATCACATAATATTCTGCAAAAAAATCATCGAGCTACCGCTAAACCGTAAATTACGGTTCAAAAGATACAGCTCTTTATAGTCAGGACTGACGGACGGACGGACAGCGTAGGCTTAGTAATAGGTTCCCGTTAGGAACCCTTCGGGTACGGGACCCTAGAAATAAGTAGAATTAGTAGAATAGAATATAGATAGTATGGTACAAAATGTCTACGAACAGTAGAGTTCAAAAACATATTGTACACATTTTTGCACCTTATTTCAATGGGATAAGGCGCAAAAGTGTTTACATATCTTTGAACTCGACTGTACTAATGTCTAATAAGGTCATACACAACCGCAGAAACAAAAGGTGTATCTCCTGTTCCAGAAAGTTAAGGACTTTGAAACCATATTTTTTTGGTTTAAGATATATTCGCGTATATGGGAGTCCGGTGTACTTTTGGGCTGTGTCGAAATTATGAGTTAAAAACTCCCACGTCGTTAACTATTACGAATGAAGGGACAATGTTGAACCTAAATCTGTGTATAACCCAATACGGCTATGATTTTTTTCAATAAAAACGAGTTTTATGAGAATAGTATTTTTATTAATTGATATACCCTAATTTATTGACGGAATACTTCTGGAGCTCTACTAACTTAATAAATGAAATACAGTTCATACGGATCAAATTACTCTCCTCCTTAAATAGATCATTTACATGCAACATACATTAAAACGATTATCTTTATCTTTATAATTAAATGATATTTCATCTAAATGAACACATTTTAAGGGCCCTATTTCTCCGGGACACCATTGTCGCGCCACCCGGTCGCCGCCACCAACATAATGTATACAGGTCTATGCTTGGTTGCGCAACCAAGCAGTCACCAGGTGAGATACCCTCCATAGACCTGTATACATTTTGTTGGTGGCGGCGACCGGGTGGCGCGACCGTGGTGTCCCGGTGAAATAGGGCCCTAAGAATCAATTAATTATAAACATACAAAAAATACATAGGGGACCGTTTATTTAAATTAATATTACTGCCTTACATTTATTACACAATTTATACATATATAATGAAATAAACACAAAATATACAATTAATAAAACCGCTTTTACACTATTCAATTTATACGTTGAAAAATTATTAGCTATACATTTCCATACATTTCCTTATCTTAAATTATTTTCACCACTGCTCTTAACTCTAAACAATAATTTGACTTCGTAAAACTATTTGGCACACCCCGTTTTCTTGTTAAATGTATTCAGTTACATGCAACTTCATGCATCTGTGAAAGCATAATCATATTATGTACAACTTGCAATCAGCATTATGTACAAAAAAATACAGCTCTTATATAATAAATAAATTTCCATATTTGATAATGATATTCTTCCACTATTAAAATAGCCAAACATGACTCCCAATTCATGTATTTTTTATGGACAAAAAATCATTGAATTAGGTTCTTTCGCGTTCACAAAGAATGAATCCAAAGTGAATAGCACACTTGCAAGAATCAAATAAAATACAATCATTTAATGACACATTTCTAGTAGCATTAGTGGAATGCTTAACCCCACTGTCGGGCATCAGTGGAGTTTAACAGATATTTAATCATAAAGTAAAAATACCATAGAAATGCTAATAGCAGTGTATCACAAATAAAAAATAAACAAGATGATCAAAATCAACGAACTAACAATATTTTGACAATGTTGTTAAAGGTTGCATGCAAAACTAATGATCAAGATCGCTTTTAGAACATTGTAAAGAATTGTTATAGAAAAGCATGTGGTGAATATAGAACGATTGTAATCCAGGCAAGTGTGAAATGAAACACAAAGAAAAAGAAAAAGAACAGTTAAGAATAAGACATTAAAATGAAGAACAATCAACAAGAGACAAAACCAGCGTAACTCCTACGAAAATAGTGGAAGAAATCATGTTGACCTTCACGAAATTAAACTTAACACCGTGAATACATTTGAACAAGAATAAATACAGCACTGGAGACGATCAACGTTTTAAAAGCTGTTGACATTACTGTTTTATAAGTAAACAATTACCATCCGACATTGATCGTGAAACATTTGATATACCAGATCTACTCTTCTGGCTTAAAACTAAATATCCTTGAATCGGCTTAGGTCCATCGATGGTATGATCAGGCTGTCGCAGGGCACGGGCTCATTACTGTGGAATAAAAAAGGGATGGTTTATTCTCAATTTCTGCACAAACATTTTCCTTATTGATTCCATTATTGTACGTATTAATTGTATAGTCTTAGTACTCGTATTACCCAGGTAGGTCAGCCCTGAGGAAAGCGCTGGGTGGTTGCGAAAATAGTTCAATCCCATCTTTGTTGTCACAGATGATTCGCGATAGGGTCACCTTCTTTATTTCAGCTAGTTGACCTGAAACAACACGTCAATTTTATAAAAATCGATGCTGGTTTAGTTTATAATGAACGGCAGTCTTGTAGCCGCAATAAGCACCAGTTAAGATAAAGTATAATTACATCAAACTTTAGATTTAATTACAGGAACTCAGTACCGCATTTCGCATATTCGTACAACGCGTCGAAATCGGTAAATCAGGTTTTTCTCTGAGTTGTAAACCAACTTACTTGGTGTAAAAGCACCAGGATTGACATCGGGCCCGTGCTCATAGAAATACCGGTCCCCCTTCTTCAACTTGGAGAACTGATCAGCTATGATGTTGGCGAAGGTCGCTCCAATAATCGCGCCCTCTACTGGCTCTTCCAGCAAACCTCCTACCCAGAGGTCAATGTCTTCGGGACTCGTATACACGGACGATAGACGACGAGCGGCCTGGAAATGAGAGCCAGATAAAAATATCACAGTACCTACAACATTACTCAAAATGTGAGCCTTATGTTACACGGCTTATTAAACATATTTAGCAATTTTCCAGATCGTATCAAGGACATAGACAATTAGATGACATATTTCATCGAAATCGACATCGCAAAGTTTCACATTTATATTATTTAGCTTTTGCGTGACTCCGTCCGCATAGAAACCGTTTGGCTGCACCACATAAAAGGCAGGTCGCCTAATCGGCATGTAAGATTGGTAAGTAATCACCGTAACTCTTGAACACCCGAACAACAGACGAATCACAACTGCGCTTTCGGCCTTAAGAGGTCTCATACAAAGACATCATATATGACATGACGTCGCATTTACTAGTGAGGGTTTAATTAGTTAATGTGGTTCATTCAAAATAATTTCAAACTTCAATATATTTAATTATTTACATTGCGATACTACGTTACTTACATGACAAAATATTGCATAAAAACATTTAAAAATACCAGCTGCACAGAATTACAGAATTACTACATTTTACATCAATAATCAAGAAAACAAAAATAAGCGAAGTCGCCATCATAGCTTTTGTAACAGGCTTCTTAACAATAAATCACTTACCGTTGGCGGGAATTGGGCGAAGTCGCTGAGAGGCTTCAGGCCGACCAGCCGGCGGTAGTGGTTGTAGCCCCGCACGCCGTAGTCGCGGCCGCGCTGGACGTTGATGGCCGCCAGGTCCAGGCCGAAGGGGTTGCCGCCGTGGAACAGGTAGCGGGTTAGCTGAAAGAAGGACACATATATTGATTTAAACCAGCACTATAAAAACATGACAAGCAGAATGAAAAAAAAGGGCTTAATAGGTTATAAAATGACTAGGTTATTTTACTCATATTTTATCGTTTCTTCTGTTGTCACTGTCCTCCACGAAATATTATTAAATATTAACAAATACAACTAATGGCTGTCTAAAACGCCAAAGAATAGAAAAAACGTGGTAAAAAATGAGAAGAGTAACGTAGGATCAGGTAAAGAAGCTGTCACGAAGTCACGATTCACGAGAAATATATTTTTAGGTATATTTTTTCATTGTTACGGTTTTCATTGACACAAATGCTAATGTAATCTTATAACTCCTCAAAATACAGCGATTCTGGTAATTTCTATAAAAAACTTAAGCATTTGTATCCTATAAGCACCTTTTGCTGAAGTAGAACTCATGATGTAGACAAGAGATGACCACCAGTACTCCTTAATAATAAGTATTTGTTGTATCCGGCACCAAATATAGTATATTTTAGTTAAGCAAATTGTATGGTTTTAAGTGCCAAATAAATTTCATTTTTTTTTTCATATAGGCAATTCCAAGGACACCGCGGTAATTATTTAACACTGTTAAGCAGGTTATATTATTTGTATTTTTTTATTACTTACCGATTCCGAAACGAAGTGATCCACAGACTGCATGGGCTGCCAGGCTAGTCCAGTGAGCATGCGGTCCAGGAAGGGGCGCAGGCGCAGACGCAACGGCTGGGACATCACCTCGGGCAGCGAGATTGACTCGTACACTGTGCCTTTGGCCGGACTGGGGATCCTAGAAAAGGTAAAGACATGAGAATAGAACGTAAGCGAATTAAGCTGGTGATTGTTCAAAATTAAACGAATATCCGATACAAATCTGACACTTTTTTTAAGTACGCAGATGGCAGCGCCGGTTTTGCGTGTAATGTTATCGCTTGCGTACTTTAAATTTCATAACGACAGCAAAATATAAATATTATAATTTCATTATACGTCATACATAATAATAAAATAAATAAATTTAGTAAAATGTAAATGCATTATTTAAAATGTAAATTAAAACAAAATTCTATTGTAAATTGATTAAGTATTTACACTGGCCCGCAAAACTAAGTATCACACTTTTAAAATTTAATTTTTTTATTAAGTATAAAAGTTAGAGATTTAAAATAAAAAACGTTTTATGTCAAATTTTATCAGCTTTCTTTCCAACTATAACTAAAATAGACAGTAACATTTTCAACTTGAAAAAAAGATAATACAATAAAATAGCCATTTTTAGTTATTGCAATTTTAAAAGTGTGATACTTAGTTTTGCGGGCCAGTGTATATACTTAAGCATGACATGTAAAATATTGTTTTTTACCAATAAAAATGTCATATCATATCATATCATATCAAAATCCACAAAAATAGATATCTAATGGTGGCTACGGGAATCTGTTGGATAAGCTAGTACTAGCACAATAATGTTCTTAGCGGGTATTGGGGAAGTTCTATGTCCGCCATTGGATTTCTTTGACATTGCCAGAAAGATGTCACTTACAGGAGTTTCCCGTCCACAACGGAATGTCCAAATCTCATGGCTGCGGTGGAAAACTCCGTAGAAAGCGCCGGGTTGACGTGCGGGTCATAGGAGGAGGAGTAAGACGGCGCTGGTGATAGACCAAACGCCCGGACCAGTCGCGGACCTAGAGGACACAGACTAAATAATAGAACAGAAATTTACCAACCCAACGGTAGGATAGTAAAACGCTAGCTCGTGCCTGTATCGCCTGATATGACAAACGCCAATGGTCATATTCAATGGTGGTAGCAAAAGCTTATCTGAGAGCACTGTAGTGCCCCCGCCAAGATCGAGCGGGCGAGTACTACATTTCGCGCGTATTTCAACCCCCTCTAACTTGATACCATGAAAGGGGGTTTTTATGTAATAAATTTTACCATTGATACCAATGGTCATATCGGTCTGATGTTAGTGTGTTGGCTTTGATAAAAATGTGTTTTACAAAAATCTCGAAGTTTGCCATGATTTTCGATTACTTAGCATTGAGTTGGACTTTCAAATTAAGTTTCATTAAACAAAGTCTAATTTAAATGTAGGTACAAACATTTGCTTCGTATTTTTGACCATCAAATCTCAATAGTTTATGCGAACGTGCGTAGTTTTGTAGTGTTTTTGTATTTTACCTAAAAGCAACGGCAGCCACTCATTATAGATAACGTGCTGGAACTCGGCCTGCAGGATCCGCCTGGTCTCCAGGAAGATGGTCTTCTCGCTCCAGTTGGAGTTGAGCCGGGTCAGGGCTTGCGCCACGCGGTTGTGCTCCCGGGTGAAGATGGTGTGTAGGACGGTGAGAGAGATGACCAGGTTGCCGCGGTTGTCACCTTCGAAAAAAATATGCAGGTCTTAAGGGACCAACGGTATGGAGAAGATTTTGCGTGACGACGGCGGCGGTGGCTATTAGCAGCGAGTGGAAACTAACAAACCAAAGAGATGTATGAAATATGCCACGAGTCGCCTCGGCGGCGATAGCCATTTCTAAGCATTTAAATAAGAATAAATTATGAAAAAGCGCAAAATTGTTTATTTTAACGTTTTATTTTTAGTTTTAAGAAGCGTTAATATTGATAAACTGCAAATGTTTAACTAACAATAAAATTGCTATACATAGACATGAATAATCTTTAGGCCAGCCTGTTGACACAACACAAACAATACAAGTTAAAAGTTACCTGAATCAAAACACGCTGCTCCCTGATTAGTCGTGAGGCACTTCTGCTCCCGGGTAAGAGGGGGGAGATGTCTTCCGAAGTCGTTGAAGGTTTTTAGCAAACCTCCTGGAGCGCTAAGCGATAGCTGTTTCTTGTTAGAATTGCCGTAGAGATGGGATAAGTCGGCAAAGTGTGTCGCACCGTTCATCTAGAATATTGAGAAGAAACAAATGTTTAGGAGCGGATACATTTTTGGCGATTCATAAGGAATACGAACGCATACACCCAGAAATAAGGAAACACAGTTTTTAAAAAGCAGTCTTTCTCACCTGCTTAGCGTATCCAACGGAACAGTCACTAGCTGGCGCCAGCTGGGTGCGCACAAAGTTGAGGCAGGTGTGGCGGAAGACGCCGTAGAAGGGGTCTTCAGGCCCCATGCTGATGGGGGCGCAGGCCCAGTGCTTCAACTCCTCGGGGAGGGGTGCTTCGCCGTCCCCCGCGCAGCAGGAGATCGCGCTCCCATTGCCTGAGCAAACAAAGACTCACAGGTCAAAAAATCAGCCCCTCAGGACTGCTCTACTCAAATTGTCTAGTGGAAGCACTAAAACGGTCATTAATGGTTTTACCACCATAAAACCTATTCATTTTGTTTGTCGAAATGTCTTGTATGTCAGTCAGTCAGTACTATTCAGTCAATGGGAGAGCTGAACCGGGCAATACGGAAGGCATGCACATATTTGGGTGAGCATTTGGAAGGTTGCCCGATTGAGCTTTATGCTACTCGTATATTATGTAGGTAGTGTTTTAAATCCACGAAGTTGCGCCTCACTACTTGAGTTTACGTATGACGAGGCCACACGCCGCCATCCAACGTCAATGTAAGTAAAGGGCCTTTTTAACACGAGCGGAGTTGACTGTAAGTTATAAAGAACCTGACAAGTGCGAGTCGGACTCGCGCTCAGAGGGTTCCGTATTTAAGTCCGTACTTCAAAAATATAACTTTTTATGTAGGTACTTTAATTCGTATGCAATAAGGTATATTTTGAGCCCAAATTGAACACAAATTTTCAAAGTTTTTTAGTTATTTCTCAAAAACTGTAAATTTTGAACACTTCATTATATTTTTCCCGTAAAATATACTAACTAGCTGTCCGCCCGCGACTTCGCCTGCGGAGAGGCAGTACTTTCGTAAGTTAAAATATAGCCCATGCCCACCCTGAAAGTTCATTCTAAATATTGGTGAAAGAATTTTTGAAATCGGTCCAGTACTTTATGAGTTTATTCGTTACAAACATACAAAAATACAAATGTTTCCTCTTTATAATATTAGTGTAGATTTTTTCAAATACAAATACAAATACAAATAATTTATTTATCATAAACACAACAGAATACAGGAGCATGTATAACATTTTAGTTTATATCTAATCATTGTGTGTTATCTTAAAATACATGAGTGTGATATGTTCCTTACTCCCCGTACTAGTTGCAAACTGTATCACGGTGGAGTAAGATCCGTCATCCCGTTGTTATTCAACGATTCAATTAAACTCTCATTATTACATGTTTAGTGATCCTGTGTTGGTGAATAATTTGTGTTATTAATAAAGTTTAAAATAGTTAATATAAAACTAAAGTTGAGGGTAAGATGAACAAATAACTACATCAGTTGCTAGGTAAGACACGAAACGTAAACAAGTAGTATATGCAAAAAGTATAGATGATTTTTTTATTTTAAACAAAGGGTTCTAAATTATATTATCCCTGATTAGCTATACGTCAGGAATTTTTCAGATTTTTTCGGTTCATAAACTTCGGAGATAAGGGGAGCTGAAAGGTATTTCTATACATTTTTGGATATAAATCAAAAAGTACGTCATTTAATTCACGTCAAGAAAATTATAAAAAAAAAACTGTTTTGAAATGTGCAGATTAAGCCTTTTATGACATCTGCTACGAGTATAATCAAATCACTTTCATTTTTAAACCTCCCATTGACCCCTTTTCAATTTCAATTCAATTATTTATAAAATTAATTTCACTTTTTTTACTAAAAACAGATGCGGGCAAGCAAGTTATATAACTATGCCAAATTTCGAGTTGATAGCATGTGTACTTGCTGAGAAAAACTGCTGTGACATACAGACGGACGGATGAACGAACGGACACACAGGTTACTTTTTTACCATTTTGGTACGGAACCCTAAAAATGATGGTGAAGGTATACTTTACCTAGAGTAAACACGACGCCAGCACTGATGTCGTGGGCAATGAACTGGCCGAACTGCATGAACATTAAGTTATGGGTAGTGCTGGGATGGCTGACGTCGAGAAGCAGGCGGTGGCTGACCAGCCTCGCGCTGGGGAGAGGCAGCCCGGTGCTGGATGATCGAATGGCCCAAATACCTATGAGAAATTATTTATTATTTCTAATTTCTTAATTCTCAGATCACAGTTTCTTAGTAAAATGCACAAGCTTTTCTTTTTCCTAATGTTGTACACAAATATTATAAAACGTTTTATCTGTATCCTGAAGGAAACAAATGCATTCCTTAGCATCAAATAAGATAGTAAATATTTGCATTATGTTGATGACCACAACGTCGTGTCCAAATATATCTTTAAAAAATAACAAAAAATGAAAGGGTTAAATAAAAACCGGCCTTCTGGGAGTCCTAGGAATTGCCTACATACTCGTAGTGCCTAATACATGGTACATGAAATATATCCAAGCCGGTGTCAACTAAGTATATACACAATATAGCAATGACACATGATTCTTGCCACCGACGTTTTATTTAATTGTAAAAAAAAATCGGTTTTTAGTGATGCACCTAATATTATTATGTGATATAAATTAAAGGTCATAAACAATATTTTAAGAAATAATAGCCTAATACGAATTTCTCATCAGCCTTAACAAAATGACGCTGTCCAAGATGCAGGGCCGTTAATCATTAAGGAGTTCTCCCGGTACTTCGCCATCAGTTGCACTTCACCACATGCATTATAATGAGTAAAAAGTAGCTTCATATTCTTAATACATAAATCTAATTGCTGGGCGTCAATCACTTATGACTAAGGAGTTCCGGGGGCCATCTATGGTCTTCATCATCAGTTCCACTTCACCAAATGATACTTTCTAAATGCAAATGCTGGATTTATTATTGAAAATACCAAAATCGCTATGTGTGTGTATGCCTATAATATGTGAAGAGTTCCCTCAACTTCCATCCCCTTATCAGATACTGACTTAACCGCAACAGACGGAGTAATCGCGTAACATACAAAAAAAAAGCAACATACAGTCGAATTGAGAACCTCCTACTTATTTGAAGTCGGTTAAAAATATGGCAAAAATACCTCAATTTATTTAACAAGCGATAGCACAAAAAGATAAACCTAGTTTTATGTTCTTAATCAGCTGTAAGTTAATAAGTATAATCGTCAAGCCTTTAATCGTTGTGCTATTGTTGGTGAACTCTTTACCTAGTCTTTACAGTTTACTAATATCAATATGTATGAAATTGTAAAAGATTAATGAACTTTTAAGTCGTAATCGAGTAAAAGCTGCACCTAATTGTTTAAAACCTTACCATCACTGTAGTCCGGAGGCAGAAGTCTCTCGTACCCGGTATGGACTGCTCCCCAGGTAGGAAAGTCAGGGTTGTTGCACTCCCCTTCAAAGCCCCTGTAGCGGGCAGGCGGGGACGGGCAGGCAGGAGGAGGGGGGCAAAATGGACCTGCAAATAAATGACTAATCATTTATTGGTTTTAAACTTCATAAATAATAATATTGCTGATACAGCAAAAAAAATATCCTTAAAAGGCCAGGTCAAAATACGAAGGTAAGACGGTGTTTCGGATTCGTTATAGATTAATAGAGTTTCTTTTATATACATCTGACAGTTAACAGTCTTGCACCATCTCATAGTAGGTACATATTTTACACTAGAGTCGATAAGGTAGATTTTATATGTGACTACCCTATAAATAGTTTTTCGGTTTACCATCAACATAATCCGTGAGCCCCAGCGCCAGATCATCGTCCGAGAACGCCTGCCGCACCTTCAACTCCTGCGCAGCGAACAGGTTCAGCATCGCGCCCAGCCCCAACTTCTGCGCTCGCTCATCGTACGTCATCACCGACTAAAATGGCAATTGTATAAGTGAATCATTTTAGAGTTGCGGTTCTTGGGTGTAGTGGTAAAACCAATATAAAAAAATAATTTGAAATAAAATTGATGCAAACACCACACGCCAGTGTGCGTCGAAGATAAAGTGACGGTAATATACGTGTAGGTTAGAAATCAATGATGCCGCTAGGTGTGCATAATAGTTATGTGTGATAATTGTAATTAGCGTCAATAGGATCGCCACTCACACCCAGTCATTGTCAGCCAACATACCAACAGCCAACAATTGGTCTTAATATTTTTTTAATATTTGTGAAAAATGTCACCTCAAATGAGTTAACCGGAATCAAAGAATATACAGATCATAGTTTCTGAGCAGCGCAGGCAGGTCATTATTAGAACGGTCACAAACAACTTTTACTTTTACGTACTTAGCTTAAATATAGAAACTTTACCAAATGATGGGCGAAGCTTGGCGCGCTGCCGTTCACTATACTGTGTCCTTCCTTCAGCAGCTTCATGGCCTTACCGAGCCACTCGGCCAGTTTCTGTCGCGACGCGTTGTGGGCCGTCTTCAAGTCCTCGGCCAGCGCGGGGGCTGCCGCGCGGGCTTTTAAATCGGCTTCAGCTGAGAATCACAGTTTAGTCAAGTCTGTTGTTTACCACACCTTGTTTAGTAAATAAGAGGAGCAAAAGAGGGCAGTTTCTCTAAAATAAAGTGTATATTGCGCTACCTCTATGGTGTTGCGGTGAATATATGATAATTACTACCTGATGATCCCCTGGCTTGTTTGCCTCCTCAACCATAAAAATCGGACAAGTGTGAGTCGGACTCGCGCACTGAGAGTTTCGTACATATTTGGGTGGTTTTTAGTATTTGTTGTTATTTTATAGGGTTTGTTTTATAATCATAACAAATTTGACGCTTGTATGTTGTTCCGTTTTTACGATACAACAAAAATAAAAATACGTTGAAAAAAAACGTTTCTTGTATGGGGACCCTCTTTATTATTTAACTTTCTTATATTTTTATTTTTTAGGTAACCCGCGGTAATAACACACATTCTGAAAAAAAATCGACCCGCTATGTAATACGGTTTGAAGCTTTTTATAGTTAGGACCGACGGACGGACGGACAGCGTAGGCTTAGTAATAGGGTCCCGTTTGTCACCCTTTCGATACGGAACCCTAAAAATTTCATCAACATGTTTGATGAAACAGCTTAGTTACTGATAGTGTATTACTGTACCGCGGTGGTACAATGAACTGACTGAAGTTGTAGGATACGGAAATGTAATAAAGGTTCTAGAACATTCGATTACCTATGAGCATACGTCAGCCATGTCACAGGTCCACGAAATGACACAGCAGGCTACTTAAATCAGTCTGCTGCACTCAGTATTCACCAGTGTGTCAGCTCAATCTTAATTTTATTTTAGGGAGGGCCATCCTTAAAGCTAAGGTTTCTTATGGTTAGGTTACACAGGCAGCACGCCGCTATCGGCAGAGTCAACTTCACGTCGACGCGGCTATCGTTAGTGGCATGCCGTCTGTGTATTAGGACCCTAATATACCTCTATTGTAAACTAGCCTTAAACATAGGTCTCCTGCTAACCAATTTTCCAAGACATAGAAATTGCCGTCAGTTTTAGAGGAGGATAACGGCTGGCTTGCAGCTGATTCGACTGTACATTTTAACCACTTCACATCAAACAGTACTCACCAGCATGTCGGCTCCCAGTGAAGCAGCACACACCGACCAGGTCTCGCTGACCCTCGAGGTGGCACAGCGGACTAGAGGCACCGGGTCGCAGGTGCGCTGGACACTGGATTTTGGGTACGCAGCGCCCATGTCGAAGGCATACATCCCAGGGGCGCTCGTTATTGTGGCTATGACCTTCAAAATGAGAATATGGCATAATATAATTACGTATTTTTCCAAAGTTAATCTTCAAATATAACCTCCTCACCTTTCTCGCCATGTGTGACGAAAACGCCTTTTTTTTCAGGTTTTTGGCCTACTAATGCCATTGGACACACCACAACAACGTACAAAGACACATACAGGACAAATTTAAACAATTCCATGCTACTTTAAATCTATTTAAATTAAATATATCATAAAATTAATTATTTTATGGTGCGTGTCGTACCCTCGCGGTGGCGAAAATGAACGATGTTTTTTTTTCAACGGGTTATGTAGACTTTCGAACAAATTTAATGTGGGTATTTGCAAATATTTCCGCATTTGTGACTTTGTTGAATGTGTAACGAATGCGTTCTGAGTTAATATTCGTGGGGTTCCGTACCCAAAGAGTGCCAACAGGATCCTATTACTAAGCTAAATTTTAACTAAATGATTTTAGGTAATCACCCATTCTGGATGCTTTTGTTGGATCATGCACGGAGAAGAAATTCTCTATTCCCTGGGATCATGGGTGCTAACTTTGCTGGTTGAACATTTTTAATGAGTCACATAAGTTGCTAGGGGATCTTTCGTATTACTTGCCAGTTAATTATAGCAAATATATGTGTGATGGTGTGTTACCTACCCTCGGTATGTGAGACTAACTGGGGTTTTACACAATTGCGCGAAGTCAGGGCATGGAGCTTAGGTGCCTTTTGACACGTGCCGGTTGCCGGGTAGCCGGCCGGCGGCGAAGTATGTGTAGGTACGTACGTTATTTTCACGAGTGTGGCGATTCTTTTCCCAAAATCTTTTTTTTTCCGGTAGCAATCTTTATCGGAAAAGTATCGCCATACTACTATATCACAATCTTATAAGAGATGGAAAACTTGACCAACTATTATATAAACGAGTAGGTATATTTTTATTTTTATTGTTTTAGCCTGTTTTAGTGTCCCACTGCTGGGCAAAGGCCTCCCCTCTTTTCCGCCATTCGTCCCTATTGAGCGCATGCTCCCGCCACTCGCTCCGAAACGCGTCCAAGTCATCCCGCCATCTCCTTTTTGGTCTGCCTCTGCTCCGGTGGCCATCTAACGGGGTCCATTCGGTAGCAAAAAAAAGTATACATAGTAATAGTTTTGGCTCTTCGTTGTCGTCGTTAGACTGCATGTTTTAACAAATTCGCAATGTTGGAAGCATTACATTTTTGTACATTTTAGGTTTTTACGAGATAAGACATTTATTAAAAGTATAACCCCAAGTTTATATATACCTAGTTATATACCTGGTATTAAAATATTTATACTTAAATAGTGTTGGCGAAAAAAGTTATATACCAAAATAAAATTATGCAAACAGAAATATGGCTTTTAAGAAAAAAAGAGAACGGGAATATTGATTATTCCGAAAAATAAAGATTGGGAAATTATGAGAATGGAATTATTTCTAATGAGAAAATAATCTTCGGTAAAATAAGCTACAGATAAAAATGAAGACTGGTAAATTTTGCGAATGGAAAGATTGCTATTGGAAAAAAAAGATTTTGGGAAAATAATCGCCACACTCTCTTTCACGCGTACCGGCGTAATGGGGGCTAATACGCATAATTTTTTTCACTAGATGGCGCCTCTGGGAAGTGAGGTCTTGTTGTGAAATAGTAAATTGTCACTCGTTTGGAAGACCAAACGCCTTTTTTCCGTTTTGATCACAATGCCTACGCCGCAAAACGACTTTGAAGAATTACGTCTAAAATGCTATATGACTAAGAAGCAAAATAACTAACATTTAAAACGGCTTTAAAGCAAAATGCCTCAAATCAATACCTCTACAGCGGTTTACCAATGTCGCAATACGCCTACATTTCTTTTTGTATATGTAGCATAATGTCTCATAAAAGAAAATTACTTTGAATGATTATACATAACACGCCATAGGACTAAGAAGCAAAATGACTCGCATTAAAAAACTACTATAAAGCAAATTGCCTCAAATTAATATTATACCTATTAGGCAGTTTACCAAAGTTGCAACCTACAATAGTCTAAAAATAAGAGCTATTTAAAATATAGTTTCATTTAAAGAACTGCAACTTAAATAAAAGTAGGTATGCCATAATCAATCATCATAATAATATTTAATGTCCTCTCAGTATGAAAGGAAGCCGTTAGTAACGATGTGTTGTTCACCTATGTATACTCCAACGGGCTAAAATATTCAGTAACATTTGAGTTTGACCATACATATAATATCTGCATATAATAGGTACGCAAACTCTCCTATCTGTAAGTAAAAGTGACATAGAAACTACACTACTCAGGAAGAATTTAGAAATGAAATAGCTGAGGAACCTAAACAGCTCGTTTTTATTAAAAATCAAAAAGGTGGGCGTGGGCAGTCTTTGTTATGGTCTAATATAGTGATGCTATGAAAAATTTCACGGCATATTTTGAAAGACAGTAGCTGAAATTAGTGCCAAAAGTTCTAAGTTGTGCTTCAGAAACGAACCGCACAAATAACGGGTTGGAAGGATGGCACCGAAGGATAAATGCTCGCATACCACCAAATGCAACATTTTTACCTTTTCTCGAAAAATTATTGGTCGAAGCAAAATGGCAAAACGTGAAAATTAAGGCGGTTTTGTTTGAAAAAAAATAGAGAAAAAAACCGACATTGAATTCAATAAACACAAAAAGGAACTGAAATAAAACCGGCCAAGTGCGAGTCTGACTCGCACACGAAGGGTTCCGTACCATCGGAACAAGATTTCATACTATGTTCTTACAAGATTTAATACTATGTAGGTACTTTCGTAAAAGAAACAAGATAGGCGCTATAACAATAGATAGGTAATTGTCTAAATTCATTACATCCCAATCATCCCATCATTTATATTAAGGACCCCTTTAATTTTTAATTTAATTTAATTTTCATCATTTGTTGTTATATTGGTAATGGTAATTGGTAACAGATGAATGACAGTCAAGTAACTATTATTTGCTCATTATCTTTAGCTTCCTGATCTTTCACAGAGTAGAGGGAATTTTATGTGGCCGATAATAGTTACTTAGCAAATGTGTGACAATGACAAGCCATGAACTGTGCTTTTAACTACACTTTGATTTGATTTGTGGTATCTTGTATGCTGAAGCACTTTGATGGTTTAAGTACCTAAACCTCAGAGTGGTTTTGCATTTGAGGTATTTTGCATCCCTAGGCATCTTCATATCCAGGCGTTTTACAATTGAGATGTTTTGCATTTTAGTCTAATTGAGTTCATAGTCATTCTAATGTTTAGAAATTTTACTACAAAGTTCTTTTACAGTAGAGGCACAGTAATGATAAGTCGTTTTAATTTGAGGCATTTTGCTTTATAGCCGTTTTAAACGTTAGTTATTTTGCTTCTTAGTCATATAGCGTTTTAGGCGTAATACTTCAAAGTCGTTTTGCGGCGTAGGCATTGTGATCAAAACGGCCTTTTTTGACTAGAGAAGAATACTTCTAGGCATAGATTTTAACGTCAAAGAACTATCAAAAAGACCTAACGTCCCAGAGGCGTCATCTGTTGAAAAAAGTGATGCGCGGTAGCCCCCATTTGCCCGGCAAGCCAATAATATTTATAATTTTCCAAAATGAAATAGTCTCCTTTCCTTTTAGGTAGTTCTCCTCCATGTGACGTTCATATTTTCCACCCTGTATAAAACAATGTCGCTTCCCGCCGTCTGTCCCTCAGTATGTACGCTTAGATCTTTCAAACTACGCACCGGATTTTAACGGTTAGATAGATAATTTTTCACGGAAGGTTTATGAACATAATAGTACCCGGAGCGAAGCGGCGGGTCATTAGTTGCTTATATTATAATTTATTAATAACACGCGTTCTTAACCGGGGACGGAAGCAGAAAAATCCTCGGTCCAGTTTTGTTTCTCATCTACGATAGTATCAGTGTAATGTCTTTGCACGCAAAACTAAAGGCCGTATTAATAAACTCATATTGACTAAGATACCCTTCTCAAGATGTGTCAAATATAACAAATTTCTATAAATTGACTTTTACTTTGACATGTCTTGAGACGGTGATCTCAGTCAAGATTAATTTATTAATACGCCCCTAAGTATTTATCCTGTTCAGAATCACAAAGCAATGGCACAAGAAGATCTAAGTTTGCTTCACAACAATACGACCTTCTTACAATTAAGGGCATTCATATTTGGGGCAAAAACAAGAAGGTTAATTAATAATGGGGCGCCACTTGCAATCGATAATATACAGATAAAGGAATCAACTGAAGAAAAATCATCATCATAATAGCCGAAAGACGTCCACTGCTGGACATAGGCCTTCCCCAAGGATCTCCACGACGACCGGTTTTGTGCTACTCGCATCCATCGGCATCGGCTTCGGCTTTTTTGAAGAAAAATACTTAGGCTTAATATTAGATAACGGAGGACTTACATACATACAATATATAATAATAATAATCCAGCCTATATACGTCCCACTGCTGGGCATAGGCCTCCACTCACAATGAGAGGGTTTGGGCTATAGTTCCCACGCGGGCCCAGTGCGGATTGGGAACTTCGCACACACCATCAAATTGCAATTGGATGAGACCTAACCATTGCGATTAATGATGGTGCACCAATGCCTTGTATTATGGGGTTTTATGATACGCATTAAAAAACTGCATCCAGTATGATTTCTTTAATATATGGCCAGCATCGGTGTCAAAGCCAATTTATTTTTGTGAAGGGGGTAATAAAACAACAGTAAATTTTAACGAAGGAGTTATATTAAGTAATAAATTCTAAATTTAATATTTTAAAATCAGAACACATTTTTTACACAAATCTTATTTTGACAATGTGTTCCGTTCTTCGAGTCAATATAAGTATTTAAAGGTATGCGCGCATCACTACTGCGTAGCTTTTGAACCGACTTCAACAAGAAGTGGTTCTCAATTAGATTTTTTTTTCTGTGTATGTTGGTCGATATCTTCGCCAATTATGGACCGATATCAATAATGCTTTTTTTAAATAAATTTGTTACATTTCAGGGATGGTGCCATTTTTATTTCATCAAGATCTGGTCAGAGGATCCATGTAAAATTAACGGATCTCCTTATTCATTTGGAGTCAATTCATTATTTTTTAAACTTTTAAACACTACTGTGAACTGGCCAATCTTCCCCTCTCCCGTGACATGAAAGAAAATTCCATCTATCGCTAGTGACAAAAGCTTTCGAATCCTAGGTAGATTTTTGGGGGCTACAATTGGAATAAAATCTAATATTATCTCTGCCAAGGGTCCATAGTTTCATCCATACCCAATGGATTAAAGTGTTTAACAAACCAGGGACACTTTCGGAATTTGGAATATGTTCAAGTTTCGGCACTTCTCTTGCTTTCCGGTTTGTTCTCCTGTTTGTCTGCCGGCGTCTCCGCTGATATACCTACACTGGTGGACGCATTTTCTGCAGGCAGGAAGAATCCCAGAAAACCGCCAGCTGTAAATGAAACATGAAAGTCAAAAACTAATTTCAACATGTAGTTGCTTTGGAGAAAAGACATACGTAAATTTAATAAGAACGTAACTTATGGTTCTACCGTAGAATATGATTGATATATAATGATAGAACCTAATTGTATTGACGAAACATCAAAACAGTGTCCTTCTTCAGCAACTTTTTAATCATCGTGACATAAGCCATTACTCATGTATAAATCTTTCCAACCTTAAAAAATAATGTAAATTTTCGTACAAAATTGACAGAGAGAAGAATGTTACTTGCACTTACCGATAGTCAGCCCTGCAAAGATGTAGAAGGACAGCTCGCAGTTGCTGACGAGCAATTGGTTTAGGATGTTGATGCCGAGGACCGAGCTGGCCCGACCCACCATCAATGTAAGACACACTGCCATTGCTCTAAAATAACATGAGTTGAATAGGTCTTTATAAAATTGCAATGTCTTCTGCATATTCACTTCTATAGGCTTTGTAATGCTTGGGTCTATTTCGGAAATCATATTTTTGTCAGTCCTAATGCATTGATTGCTGGTCCCGGCTATCGTTTATCCTAGAGCAATTTTTTGGTTTTACTATTTACTTTAGTATATGATAGAAAAATTAATTCTTATTTTAATAATAATAAAATTAATAAATAATATCTTACTTACTTTACAACCATACCTATATTTTAAGAAAACCTTAAAAGTTGTCTTTCTCGGTTGTATAAACATGTTTAGGACTACTAATAATTCAGTAACGCAATACATTAGGACCAAAAATGTTAAGATAAAAAGATAAAAAAGATAAAAGATATTTATTCAGTAAGTAGGCCACACGGGCACTTTTACACGTCAAAATCTACCAGCGCTTCCCAAGAGGAGACCACTGCTGAGAAGAAGCGCCGCAAGAAACTCAACAGTTAGTAATTTTTTTAATAGAATATTCACTTATGACTATGATACTACTAAGATAAATGTTAATAGCCCTAGAATAGAACTGTAATTTTGAAGTCTTAATACAGCCCGTGAGCACTTAGAATAAAGGATTCGGGTTCGAGTAAAGTCGGCCAGACTCGAATAAGAGCGTGTGAGAGCGAGTGAGAGAGAAATACAAACCCCAAGGCCTTTTTAACAGCTCACGGAGTCTACTTACAGTTTGTTTTCAAAACTAGAATTTCGGCTTTATAGGATTATTGTTGCTTAGATTTTTATAACATTGTACTTACTTGAGATAGGTCGGAAATAAATTGACGCTGAAGGTGGTTAGAACTCCGAAGTTAAGACAGTTGGCAATGTAAGTCATAAAGAGGATGGCAGTGAGGACTATGGAGGTGCTGGCATTTATGCACAACCCCGCAACTCCTGTTATTATCTGTAAAAAAACATGAACAAATTATAAATAACAGACCAACAATATAGATAATAATATCCCGAAAAATATTTCAAAACTTGAGAGGAAGTAAGTACCTGCACAGCAATTAAAAGGTTTTTTCTTCCCATCCAGTTGACAATGCCACTTAAGATCAGGTTCAGGCTGGATATCACCAGTGCGTTTACCAGGATGATCATCATCGCGAATTTGTTGAGAGAGCAGTCTTTTGGCTTTATGAAAAAAAAAAGGGTAATTAGTCCACTTGGGGAACAATACGTTATTATACACATGAATAATAAAAATCTTTTTGGATTCAAAATGGAAAATTAAATATTAAAAATGTACGGTGACTTTCTAATTACCTATTAGAAATTAATGGGAAAATGTCTATGCCAATTGCTAAATTAGTCAGACTGGTTGGTTAGTTACGAAAGGATGGTGAGCTCTTGATGTCATTAGATATAATAAGCATAACTGAGATTAACCAGAAGTTACCTCGTTGATGCCTGAAGTAGTTTGGTTTGTAGTGCTGTGCCCAAAACGCAACATATCGCAAAAGGTGAGGCCGGTTTCGCCCTTCTCGATGGATTTCATGAAACCGTCTGCAATGTTTGGCAGCCAGACGATGTAAGGGTTGATACTAAAATTATTATTAAAATTGTATTTGATTCTTCTGTAACTTTGCACTATGTTAACTATCCTTTGCTTGGTGTTACAAAAAATATCATGGATTTCGTTATCTATAAGTTGGAGATAATGGTAGATAGTGGTATCCACAATCACTATAAAGGTAGAAATCCCCGATGCCTCTCTCTGAAAATGCCCGGGACAAGAAAGGGCACATAACATAAGCAGAGTCACGGGAGAGACGGTA
The DNA here is from genome assembly GCA_963241965.1 of Tortrix viridana. Taxonomy (NCBI): domain Eukaryota; kingdom Metazoa; phylum Arthropoda; class Insecta; order Lepidoptera; family Tortricidae; genus Tortrix; species Tortrix viridana. Next base: position 8,875,114 of record OY725181.1, read on the forward strand.
CTTTTCAATTCAGCAATGTTATTAAAAGTCGATATTTGTATGACACGCATACCCTTAAGGCTTCGTCATACAGCCAGCGCGTCACGCCTGCAGCGGCGTGCGGCGCGTTCTTAGCGTGACAATTAATTAACAAGGAGTTGTATGCAGGCCGTCACACAGAATCACGTCGCGCCGCGCGGAGCAGCAGGCGCGCCACGCCAGTACAACTCGGTCGCGCTGTGCAGCGCGGCACGGCGTGATTTTACTGCCGGGCGCGGCGCGATCGCGCCATGCAGCGCAACACGGCGTGTTCTTAGCGCGACGCGTTCCAAAGAGTAAAGTAACTATAGAGGGAAAGAGTAGCGACTCTATGGTCAAGTTTGCTTGTATGACAAGTGTTGTATCTAGAAAGTGTAGGTTGAACTAAAGCTATTTTCAAATGGCAACCAACACGGGTTAGAGTAAACCTTGGATCATGTTGCCAATTTTATTTCGAACAGCGCCCTCATTTTTAGGGTTCCGTAGTCAAACTAGGAACCCTTATAGTTTTGCCATGTCCGTCCGTCTGTCCGTTTTTAGGGTTCCGTACATAAAATGAAAAAACGGAACCCTTATAGGATCACTTTGTTGTCCGTCTGTCTGTCTGTGTGTCTGTCAAGACCCTTTTTCCGAGGGACGCGTGAAGATATCAAGTTGCAATTCATATCAAATACTAAGGTTTGCAATCCCTTGGATCAGTGAAAAAATCAAACATCTAAGTCAACGCAATCAAAAGATACAGCTGTTTATGCAGCATATTGAAGGGAATCTCAAGGGAATCAAAACCTATAGGGTACTTCCCGTTGACTTAGAATCATGAAATTTGGCAAGAAGCAATTTCTTATAGCACAAGTAAAGGAAAAAATCCGAAAACCGTTAATTTGTAGTTACATCACATAAAAAAAAGTCCAATATAAACTGACACTAACTAAGTACGAAAGTGCATACTGATTGCGTGTCATTTTATACTGGACTTTGTTTATATGGTATTTCTGTGATTTACGAACTTTTTACATGCCTACAAGTTTGTGCGGAACCCTCGGTGCGCGAGTCCGACTCGCACTTGACCAGCTTTGCAAATTCATAATATGCAGAATGAAAGCGCATATAATGAATTTAAAAGGAAAACTATCACGACTAAGTAGACTTTATTGGTTCTTGAGTTACAGACGATTAAAATGTTTATACCTACCGAAAATCAGCTAAGATAAGTTTGAATAGAAAATTAGCTAACATTTATAGAGTCGCCACTCTATAGTTACTTTACTCTTTGGAACACGCCGTGCCGCGCCGCTTGGCGTGATCACGCCGTGCCGCGCTGCATGGCGCGCCGTGCCGCGCTGCTTGGCGTTTTCTGCTGCCTGCAGTGTGACTGCCACGCCGTGCTGCTGGCGTCACGCTAAGAACACGCCGGGCGCCGCTGCAGGCGTGACGCGCTGGCTTTATGACGAAGCCTTTATAATCTGTGGTATGACAGTGAAAGAGAAGAGATAAATCGTTCAAAAACTTACCAGAAGTAAATTAAAGCAAACTCTGCTGCCAATAATAAGGTGTTCTTTAGAAGAGGTTTTCGAGTTAAAGGCAGCGTCTGTACCTTGACAGACTCCCAAACGCTCTTGTACACTGCGTTGCTGTGATTTTCATTCATCACGATCGCTTTTGCCTATAAAAATACATATCAAGATATCGATTAGTTGAAAGAAAACAAAAACAGCATTAATTCACGTACATAATACCATTATAAGTACATCGCCTCGCCTTTGTACATTTTATTTTATTAATATTAATTGTAAATCTATTATTTGTGCAATAAAGAGTTTACATACATACGTACATACATAAGTTAAAAAAAGAACAACGCATTCACTGTGTGTACATGTTGTACACACAGTGAATACTTTCTAATTTCTAGCTACCGCAACGTCTGTATAAATAACTATAAGCATACATCAAAGGTATACATATATGAGTTTAATTATACGTCTCGTCCCTCTATATAATATGCCAATGGCTAAATTGTAGAAAAATAAATCTCTATTTAGGCTTAAACCTAGCTTATAAAATAGCTAGTAAAATCTGTGGTAGAAATGGCTCTGCTGTCAATGAAAATTGTCTTGTTCTAAGTTGCCATAGCATGCTTGTACACTCCGTGAGCTGTTAAAAAGGCCCTCGGGTTTTTACTTCTCTCTCGCTCGCTCTCACACGCTCTTAAGTCTAGCCGTCTTTACTCGAACCCGAATCCTATTCTAAGTGCTCACGGGCTGTACCTAACTACCTAATCACAAGGCATGGTTAACGTTAAGACAGCTTCTACTGTCAAGTGAACAAGATCTGTCAAAATGTCAACAATATGATTGCGATATCGAAACAACAATAATGTGAAAGATTCTATTGTATTGTGTAGATTTTGCTCGATTAAAAAACACTACAGTACACTTTGCACGTATGACATGTTAACGAACATTGCAAATTAATTAAGAATCATAATAAATACAAAAAAGTTGTATAAAAAAGTATGGAATCATTGAGCAAAATTAAAAAAAAAATGTTTAAAAAGAATGTGTGCTATGTGTCCTGTAATGTAAAGCCACTAAAAGTACAGTTGGCCACTAAAAAAGTTAAATATACTTAGAACTTCGTCATTATAAATTTAACTGAATTAATCATGCTTGTTATTCTATATTCTGTTTGTAGATCATCATGAAAAGGTACTTAAATTGTCATCATTTTCTTTACATTCATTAATGAGTTTAAATAGCAAGCACCTGTACAAGTACATTATTCACAATTATACTGTTTACTCCGAAACATATAGCGTCAGAATATCTTGTTGATTTACATCTTGTGTCTACTTATTTTTTATAGACCAGACTAAACGCTGCTGGTTTTTCAAGGAATTATGCTGACCTGAAAATTCTCTGGGTCCTCTCCAGTATTTGAGACATACATGGCCTTCAGGACAGTCAAAGCCTTCTCTTCCTGGCCGATGCTGAGGAGGTACTTGGGGCTCTCGTGGGAACAAGAGATGACGATCGCACCCAGGGCACAGGGCAGACTGTAGAGGAAGCACAGGGCCCTCCAGGAGTTCAGATAGATGCCCAAGTAAGGAACGTAGAATGAGAATGTCAGCGGGAGCACGGGGATCGCAAGCACTGAGGTGAAAAAAAGTTTTTATGTGAAGAGAAGTCTTACTAAGAAATCAATACTTAATTAAAAACATTATTTATAAGAATAATTAACCAGTTATTTTATTCTAAGTGGTATAAAAAATGTTAAGTAGAAAATAAAGCAAACATCCTAAAGCAAGTGGTTAAAAAGAGCAACAGATTGAAAATGTTTTTGGAGACGGGCTCTTTCATCCATTCTTGGCAAATCATTCAGTCCGTTGTATTTTAATAATAAGCTAATGTTAAGTATTACTCGTAGTTTAAAAACCTTACCTGCCATCATGCCATTAGCTATCAGATAAACGCTGTTTGTCAACAGTATGAACATGTTCCGTTTCTCGCTCGGAGTGGTTTCGCCAAGCAGAGTGTATGCGAGAGCAAGTGTTCCCGACACCCTGTTGAAATGATGAAAACTTGTCAGAAACACCAATTAGTCCACGATGTCGCACCTCACAACTTAATTTTACTTTCCAGGATGGCGTTAAATGTACTTGTATAAGTGTTTAAATTATGTAGTGAGGTGCGTCTTCGTAGATTGAAAACAATGTAGCCTTTGATGTCAATAGCTGACCCATATTCAACGGAATCTACCCTAAATTACATACAGGGTGAAATTAAATTCAGTCTCCAAATTTTGGGGATTAAATCAGTAAGTCATACTGACCAACTTTTATTAATGGACCAACCCCAAAATCGCGAAAAAAAATCGACCCTCCCATACTAAACGTCGTCAGCTGACTAGCAAACGTATGGGAGGGTCGATTTTTTTTTCGCGATTTCGGTATTGGTCCCATAGTGAGAGTTGATCAGTATGACTTACTGATTTAACCCCTCAAAATTAGGACACTGAATTTAATTTCACTCTGTATACATTACATTATGTACATTTGATAACTAAAATGAAAGCTTTATAAATTTTTATAACTAAAATTTATACCAAGAGAAAATCTCTCTTGGTCGGTTCTAATTTTTTCCGTGTAAATTCAAATTTTGTACATAGGTAATCTAAAGACTTGGAAATATACCGTTGACCAGAAACTTTAAAGACTCTCACGCGCTAGCTGACAGAAGCTTGAAGATGCAGAGAACTATCCAGTGAGGTGATAGCGCTGACAGGGCTCCCGCCACAAACCCCAGCATGAGAGACAACCGGAGAATTGTTCTTCTGCCTCTGGTGTCAGCAAAGTAGCCCCATATGTGCGATGTAGCTATGATACCTAAAAAATTCACATCGAGCTGCTATTTCAAGTGTTAGGAATTATATTTGCCGTAGACGTAGAGAGGTCTACACATGAAGTGCGTTCGAAATAAGTGGCGTCGATTCAAATACAATAACATTTTTAAGACTTCATGGTTATTCACGTGAATTGACACCATGGCATGGTTTCAATACTACATAGTATACAGGGCGTCTTGGTAAAGTGCACATATTCAAATGAGACACATTTAAATTAAATTTTATCGACGAAAAAAATGTTAATTTTTTATTATTATTTTTATTTTTTGTGTCTACATGGTACACACATGTGGTACATTGCGATTTTTTTTTTCAATCCATAAACAAAAAAAAACGTTTTTTTCGTCGATAAAATTTAATTTAATGTCCCTCATTTGAATATGTGCACTTTACCAAGACTCATCCTGTATACTATGGAAGTACCTAATAAAGGGTGTATTGCAGTACTTTAAATAAAGATTAAAAGAAAAGGAAGGCAAATAATTCACGGCAAATGGGCAACAATCTATCTATTCATTGTTCACTGACTTCAATTGGATGGAACTAACCCATCAAGGGCACCCCAGCTGTCAACCCTTGCTGGACTGAGGTGGTGTTCAGCTCACAGGCGCTGGCTGGCACCAGGAAACTGACCGACAGACTCTCGAAGACCATTGCGACGATCATGAGCCCGCACAGGAGCCCCGAAAACACATTGTACTTGCCAAAGCCTGAAATATGTTAAACGATAGTTTTTATATTTTCCTGACAGCCGAAGGAGAGTAATGTTTTTCATCTATTTTTATGCACGTACGAGTATGTGGGTGAATTTCAAAAAAGAAATAACGTAGTTAAGGACAGTTAAAGCCTCAATTAAAAATCCGTTAAATTTTCCTTAGTGTAACGAAAGATAATCATATGATTTGTATGACTAATTCGTTACACAAAGGAAAACTTTTTTTCAATTGGGAATTTGCATGAAATTTTTTTATCGCATTTATTAACAAAATATGAAAATACCGTAAAATAGATGGCAAAAAGTAAAATTTAAATTTAGATCGGCCAAAAAATACGGATAATATAAGCATTTAAAACTACTAATTAGAAAGAGAGATCCGACATGTACTGTGACGTCAGCTGGCATTATGACCATATAACCTCCATATAAAATTATATTTTGCTAAAAAGAGATAGAAACAAATCTTAATGACTTATTATCTATGTTATTTTTATTGTTTTCGAAAAATATTTTTTCTCTACTGTTTGAATGGAAAGCCTAACTTTGACAGTCAAGGTGTCGTTAGATTTGTGTCTGCGTAGCGAATGTCAAAGGGTAGATGCTTTAAATAAAAAATGAAAAAATAGATATAGCATCGGCCAGCTACTACATATATGGTAGCCTTGTTAATTCAGGGTACTTTTACCATATCTCCATTCCAAATGTCATCTAATTCGTTCAGCCGTTTCAGCGTGAAGGAGTAGCAAACATACACACAAACTTTCGCATTTATAATATTAGTGTGATTAGTGTCTTTTTTGGAAAACCTTGTATTTATACATATAAAGAAAAAACATTATTATACTTTCAAAACAAGCAAAATCTAGATATGTATGTAGTTCTAGAAAAACAATTAGGGAAACGTGTGGTCAACTGTGAACTGACTAAATATAAAGTGCCTACTAGCTTTTGCCCGCGACTCCGTCCGCGTAATGTCGTTTATTGTGTTACCTTTTTTTAATCACATTTTCGGGGATGCAAAGTATTCTGTGTCATTTCAGAAAACCGGTCAAGTGCGAGTCGGACTCTCGCACTAAGGGTTCCGTACACATTTGGCCGATTTTTTGTAGGTATTTGCTATTTTCTATAGGGTTTGTTATAATCATTGCAAATTTGACGCTTGTATACAAAAAAATGAATACAAATACAAAAAACGTTGAAAAAAAAACCTTTCTTGTATGGAGACCCTCCTTGTTATTTTAGATCTTGACTTTTGTATTACTTTAGAAAATCCGCCGCTATATCACATATTCTGCAAAAAAAATCAACGGGCTGTCTTTTACGGTACAAAAGATACAGCTCTTTAAACGTTAGAACGGACGGACGGACGTAATGCACAAACACCGAAACGTCCACACAAACTTTCATATCTCAGAGGAGATACGCAATAAATACCTAATAACGATATTAATAATTAATTAAACTTGTGTACCTACACAGTTTGTATAACCTTGGACATTATTGTAGGCATCTATAATATTAATTATAGTACCTATATTTATTACTAAGAAACGAATTAAATTGAAAATACTAACCGGTTAAACTCAACGCTTCTTCAAAAGGCACTTTCTCAAATTTTCCACTCATTTTAACACTTAACTAAACAAAACGGTCACTCACTGAAAATTTCGAACTACAATAAACGCGAAAATGAATCGTTACAGCTTTTATATAACTCGTGACATTAACTACCTTGCTCATATCACTGGAAAAAAAACGCGGTACGAATAAATACAATACAGCAAACGTACGCTGTAAATGCTGTAATTTAAGCAAATATAATCAAGACTGAAGTTTTAATACTCAGCACATGTTAAAGATAAACATTGTCTATTGCCATTGCTGTATGTCCAAACTACATTCAGAAGCAATATTTTCAAGTTATGTTTGCGCAAGAATGCCTTAATGGGGTATATTAAATATTTACTGAATTATTAGAATTTATATTTGGAATATGAATCTGAACTTATTTTATACCGTGTCATCTGAGTCAAATTACATCACCGTCTGTGTTATATATTCTTTAATTTATTTTATTGTAAGTTAGTTGTTATATATACCGTATAACTTAATTGAGAGCCGGGGTAAGCATGAGGTACGGGAGGGAGCAAAGGTTGATGGTCGTTTTTCAAAAAGAGTACTTCAAAGTAAAGAGTCAAGAAAATTAACTAACACAAAACCTTAGACTAAAGCAAAAGGGGAAGATACGGTACGTTATCGCCATACAAGACACTGACATAATGCGTGTCGCGACACCTACATTCGCAAATTCCACACACACAGCTGTAAACATGCACTAAGAAGCAACAGAGATAAATTGATGGACTAACGTCGTGCGCGTAAGTGAGACAGCCATATGTCTCACAATAATGACGACGTCGCACGTGTTGACAAATCGGTGACGACCGGACAACTGACTCAATATAGGCGCTCAGCGCCTATATTTAGGTGCTCAAGCCCGTGCGCCGGTCACGTATCTTCCTCTTTTTGTTTTCATCTAAGCACAAAACGAGACAAATGGTGGTATCTCAGTCAAAACTCCTGTAGCAAGCAAGTGTAACCTTTTACTGACGGGCGAGGATTGAATCTGCTTCGGTTATAGAATTGGAGATACTTATTGGCGTATGAGAGCGGTATATAAATGTATGACTAATTTTCGTGAAGTAATGGAAACAATTACCGTTTTTAATTTTAGTCCTTGACTATAAGTACTATTTTTGGGAAACGCCCTGCCCCCTAATTCTCCAAGTTGACATTGACAGGTGACATGTGACAATTCGGGATACATTGCGCTTTGTTATGAAAACAACTGATGTAGAAACTCGTCGAATTTGCAATGTATACCGAATTGTCACATGTCACCTGTCAATGTCAACGTGGTGAAATAGGGGGCTGATCACGATGTCAATGTATCAACTTGTTGATTGACTAGTCGATTGACATACATTTAAATAACTTCCGCCATACATACTCTATGGACGCATGACACATGTGTCGCTCTCCATTTTCAAACTAATTATGACAAATTGAAAGACAAATCGAACTGTAATCGAACGGATTTGGTACAGTTGTAATAAAATGTGAATTTATTTTGCGTTTCATATAGCCTCCTGAGGCCCAACGTCCTACATATAGGACAATTATCAAAATGGCTTTCAACAAAAGTTAAAACTTTTAACTTTGGTAGAGTCACGTGACTCTTCGTATGAACGAAGAGTCACGTGACTCTCCGTATGACGTGATCTACCAGTGACGCGATTGGTTTAAAAACTAAACGAATAGAAACGCTAGTTAGCGATGGGCATCTTGGCTAAGGGCTCTGTACTCCTCCCCCCGCAATCCGTTTTCGTCCCGGCTCTCAATTAAGTTGTACGACTATAAGATTATGTACTGTAATGTTAGATTATTGTTTATTTAATAAATTTCTCTAATCAGACGAAGTAACTATTAAATAATAAAAATAGGTACAATTAGTTTGAGGAGGACCATCAATAATATAACGCACACTTCAGCTAACTCATTAGAAATAGTTATTAAGCCAAATTGACTTAATAAATAAAGTCCCCATTCATTTGTACCTACTGTGGCACATTGCTCGCACGTTCCACAAGGCGCATTGTTGGCAGACTTCCCACATGGTGGACAGACGATCTGATGAGGGTCACGGGAAGTCACTGGATGCGAGTAGCACGTAGGACCGATCGTGGTGGTGAAATTTGGGGAAAGTCTTATGTCCAGCTTGGTGTAGACGTTATTCGGCTGAAATGATGTTGTTGAATTATTTGATATTTCGAAAGAAAGAGATAGAGCTTCCAATACTTCGAGATTGCTCCTAATAATAATAATAATAATCATCATCATCATCATCATCATCATTTTAACCAAAAGAAGACGGCTACTGTATGCCAAGTTTCATCCAAATCCGTTAAGCCGTTTTGTGCGTGGTTGATAGACGTATAATGCAAATATCTCACAAACTTTCAGATTAATAATATCAGTAGGATTAGTACGATTTATATATTATTATTATTTATATAGATCTGTCTGTGTCGCACTTTATACTTACTGGTTTTGGCAAGATTCGACAGGATCCAGTTGTTAAATAAATACCAGTCTTTTAGATATTTACATATAACTTTATTATAAACAGCCTAGCCATCGAAGCATCAAACAACACAAAACATCTAGGTCAGTGTTAATATAACGTAGTAAAAAATACATCATAGAAGCATTTATTTGCATATTTACTGCATTTTTAATATACCTACCCAATTGATAATGTTAAATTCTCATAACCCTTTCAGCGCCAGCGTCAATTCTGGAATGTCAACTAACAGCAGACACAGTGCCCATGCCCATGTTAAATTGTATGATTTAACATTATAAGTACCATATTTAACGCGAAATGTTTATTCTTCTTTGTCCAACGGTAACAGCAATGCCACTGCAACGCCACCTGAAAGTCAGACAAAGCTAAATTATAAGTATATATTGCATCTCGTGTAGATATAATATTAACACGAAGCACGTTACTTTTCACGTGTCTTTGCGCAAAATAGAAGACATTATACAATTAATAAAGATAAGATAAAATTAAAATTTTAACGCTACATCAAGAAGTATTTGTATACTCGTATACAGATTTCGTAATCTACAGGGTGACCTCGAATTGGTAATACAAAATACTTGATTATGATTCAGTTAATCACTAATAGTGTATTGCATTAACTCAGTTGTTAAAGTTAGCTTTCCTTAATTATCGTTAATTTTCTAACAAAACAAAATAATAAAAATAATTTAAAATCCCAAGTGTGGTTAACCTACATGACGTCATGCATATCTGTCGTACAGACAAGGAAATTGATTCTCGCACCATTTTGTACTCTGTCACAACAACGACGGAGATAATGACAGTGGACATTCAACGTGACGCACTGCCACCCAAAGCGACAAGGAACAAAATGTGTCTCAATTTCCATTCCTGTATCTATCACTCGATGTTATTAATAAACTAGGTGCTGATATCCATCCAACCCTTTAGTTTTAAGTAGGTACCCTAATAAATTATCTCATAAAGTGAATAACTGAATAATGAGTGAATTATTAAAAATAATTTATTGTTGAATAACGTACAGTACAAAATACAAAATTGTAAAACTTAAACAACTTTTAAAATGTGCTCAAAATGACCCCCGCCTTCTTGGATACATAACTCTGCCCGTCGCCTATGATTGTCTTTCAATCTGTGGAGAACAAATTCATTCGTTTTTACATTATTAAATGCCTCAACTATCTTTTGGCGAAGTTCACCCACAGTATCTGTTTCCCGTGCGTACACTCTCCTTTTTATTTCGCCCCACAAAAAGAAGTCGAGAGGTGTGAGATCAGGGCTTCTAGGAGCCCAAGCGACTGGGCCACAGCGTCCAATCCATCTCCCAGGGAACTCTTGGTCCAAGTAGCTTCGCACACGCAGGGAAAAATGAGCTGGTGCCCCATCCTGCTGGTAATACAGAGCCTCCAAATTTTGCTGCGGCACCTCTCGTAGCAATACCGGTAACACATTTCTCAGGAATTCTTCATATTTCGGTCCATTTAAATTTCCGTCAATGAAATGAGGACCAATCAAACAGTCGTTCAGTATTCCTGCCCAAACATTTACCGAGAAACGTGTCTGGTAGGAGTCCCTGCGAGTTACGTGAGGATTTGCTTCACGATCAGACCACCAGTGTTCATTGTGAACGTTGAACATGCCTACTCTTGTAAATGTTGCCTCGTCGGTCCATAAAATGTTCAGGTGTAGATTTTGCAGCAGCCAACGACAAAATTGCACTCTTCTAGGATAATCGGCTAATATGATATCCTGCACCCTTTGGAATTTAAACGGATACTTTCCTTCAGCATTCAGTAATCGCCAAATAAACCATTGGCTCGTTCCGAATCTTGCGGCAGCGTCCCTTGAGCTCGCCTCTGGGTGGTGGCTAAAATAATCGAGAACTCGTCTCCGAAACGTCTGCGAGTACCGCGGCCGCCGGCCCGGAGCTTGAGCGTGCACTGGGACAGTAAACTGTCCAAAATCTCTTAAGTTTTGGACAATGGAGTTTATTAGAACACGAGTAGGAGTTGGGCAGTCAGGGTGTCGTTCATGAAACAATGCTTGAGTTCGTACGGTACTTCGTGACGTAAAATAAAAAGATAACATATCCATTCGCTGAATATTCGTATAAGGATAAGCTCGGGGCATTTTGTTTAATTACTATCTTAATTAAATACGAAAATTCTTACTTTCTTTGACAAGACAAGTGACAATTTACTAATCAAGATACGCTATTATCATAAATGATGTGTCAGATAACGAACCAAAGAGGAAAGTGTTCATTTGAAATACTTTAAACCTCTTTCATTTTAAAGGTAATGGTAGGGTAACCAATTTAAGCAAAAAAAAATGGGATAATTAGAAAACTTAAAAAAAAGTACTTATGTTTTAAAATTAAGCGTGAGACCTCGTAGAAGCGATTGGTTTAGGGAAGCTCTCTGTAGTACTTTGAATTTGTATTACCAATTCGAGGTCACCCTGTATGTTCATAGATAGTAGTTACCACAACACAATAATAATAATAATAATAAATCTTTATTTCGGACTACAAAAAAAAATCCATAGTTGGTTAATTACAAACTTAATGCTATGTTAGTAGAAGTATCTAATTTAATTTAATTTAATTTACACTTATCTTATCTTATCTTAACTTAAAAAGCTTAATCTAAAGAGCGCGCTATTCCTACGATCTGCCCAGTCCAGTACTTGAAAATTGGGCAGTCGTGTTTATCAGCAATCATATTTAGAATTCCGTTGGAGCTCAGCCTTGTTCGACCAAGCAGAGATACTATTTTTTTACGCATGAGTGCTGCGAAACCATCTGTGCGTGCCTCAGAGAACATCCCAGAGGCACTACACCTGCTATACAGTGTCTATGTAACACAGAGTACAAAAAAGCGTGAATGGCCTAGTGGCTTATTGTCGATTCGTGGTCATATGGTCCCGTGTTCGAACCCCAGCGGTTGCCATGTACCAATCAGTTTTTAAGTACATTAGCCGATGCTCTTACAGTAAAGCAAAATCACCGTGAGAAAACCTGCGCATCGAAACAGATGTGTGTTAGAGGAGTAATTGTGTAAAAGATCCAACAGGGTTGAAGTATGTATATCCAAATGACCCCACTACCTATACTAGATATAAAATAAGACAAGATAAGTTTTTATAAGCGAACGAAAAAAGAAAGAGCACCACAAAATCGCATCTCACATCTAAAAAAGTCTTTAAAAATATACGATAATCCTCCTATTCTCTTATAAAAAGTATAACATTTAAGAAACGAAAAAAGCAACATGAGAAAGAAAAAATATTACTAGAATAAAAGCAAAAAACGCGATTAAATCAAAATCAGTGGCAATGACCGATAAACTTACTGAACACGAAAGCTGACCAGCAGTAGAACGTCAAGCCGCAATCACTCAAGATCGCAGTCCCGATGATGTTCACGCCAGTGAGAGAGCCGAACCGAGCCGTCATCATGCCCAGGCTTGTCACCAGGCCCCTAGTGAAAAAAACGGGTAGGCTGTATCAGGGACACAGCCGCAGTGGAGTACGTGAAACGTCTAGTGCGTGCTCAGCCATTTGGTCGGGATAGGAACACCCTAAAATCTCGAATTATTTTATTCCGAATTCGAAAATACCGAATTTCATAAAACCGAATTTTTACAATGCCGAAATACACTGGCCTGCAAAACTAAGTATCACACTTTTAAAATTTAATTTTTTTCTAAACTATAGAAGTTAGAGATTTAAAATAAAAAACGTTTTATAGCAAATTTTATCAGCTTTCTTTCCAACTATAACTAAAATAAACAGTAACATTTTCAACTAAAAAAAAAGATAAAAGAATAAAATAGCCAGTTTTAGTTATTGCAATTTTAAAAGTGTGATACTTAGTTTTGCGGGCCAGTGTAGCATAAGGTCGAATTTTCAAAATCTCTAATTTTATATTACAGAGTATTAAAATCACGAAAACGTTTTTCCGAATATAATATTTACGAATGTTGAAATTTTCGGGTTTTCTTTCTTACGAAAGTCATAATTCCGAATATTTTAATTCCAAAAATTCATTTTTTAGATCGGTACTTAATACAAAATTCAGAATTATGTAATTAATTTTCATTGGCACTACCTAGTAGTACTACTAAGTAGTAGTCTATTCATTTCAATTTAGAACCGACAGATACTTTTTTAGAACTGACTCAGGGCAGAGTGTTTTGCAAAACGGAGCCAGAAGCTGGCGAGGATGTGGAGGCTGGAGCGGGCGGAGTAATAAAATTCGGAGTAGGAATATTCGGAAATGACAAGATTCGGTTTTTCATCTCGTCGGGTTTGTGAAATTCGGGAAAATATTTTTCGGAACTTATATAATTCGGACGTTATGCTTATTCGAAAATTAAACAACCGGAATTGTGATGCTTCATAAAACTGAAATTCGGAATGGCAATGATTCAGAGCTTTCGGAATCGGAATTTTAAAATATTTTGAGGTTATGTAGTGTAAAGTTTACCCGGTTGCAAATCCTGCGCTTGGCTCAATCTAACGCGTTTCCTGAGGATTCGAAACGTTCCGCCGAGATCAAAGCTGGCCGTCGAGGGCCGGAATCTTTCTCTCTTTCTACCAGGGCTCTTCGTGAATTTTAGGGCCACCATTGGACTTTTTCATACTTCACACATTTCACGTCCTAGCCTCTGTGCCAGTTTTGGTGGTCAAAGGGTTAAAACAAAAGTAAAGTTGTCACTTATAATTAGGCTGAAGACAAGGGAACGCACCTATAAGAAGTTGGATACAGATCAACGAAATACGATGCAACCACACCAATCCCGATAGAAGTGCCCTGAAGCAGCATGAATAGTATCATGCTGGTTATGGGTTCTCTTGGCAGGTTCAACAGGGCTTCGCTGAATGCCGACACGAGCAGCACAGTGACAAGGACCAGGCGGCGCCAGGCGGCCAGCTTGACCACGAACAGGTTGACACTGGTGAAGAAGAAACCGTAAAGGATTCCGCAGTAGATTGTGTTGTTGGAGAACGTGTCGTTGCAGTAAACCTTGCAAAAATAAAACAATATTTAGTTTTAATAATCCACTCAGATGACTAAAATAAAGGTAGGTATCCCAATAACGTTTTGAACAGCCGTAGGTATTAGTGAACATTGTTACTATTGCGTTTTGTATGGAAAGTTTGGGCAGCTGGGACAGCTAAAAGCTCCACACCGACCGCTTTACTATTTTATTCCCACTTTCCCTGTCTATTTTCATTTTTTTCTCTGTTATAGTTGTTACGGTCGGAAATACAACTTCATTTCAGTGCTGCAGACGTTCTAAAATGTCACCCACGGGAACGTTTAGCCCTTTTACATGCATAATAAAAATAAAGTCTTAACAGTAATTACAGCGTACTTACTCGTAAAACTGTATTATATTTACAGTTCCGAAACAAATGTTGACAGATATAAGTTATATTATATGACATACTTTTATGCATGGTTACTTACATCTTCATCTTCACCAGAAACTGCAGTAAAGTTGCTAACGACTCGGTCACAAAAATTCTGCTCTTCAACCAAGCCACTTGAGGAAGCCGTGAAGAAAGAGTTGACTATTGTGGGGTACCACATGGTGAACACGTTGTTTCTAAAGAAAAAAAAAGCGTTACTAGGCGTTACATCAGCAAATCCAGATTAAGTTTATTATTATAAACTAACCTCCTGTTCCACAATCGTCAAGTAAGGCATATCTGTCAAATCAGTTAAGCCCTTTCCCTTTCTTACACTTGAAAATAGACAAGGAAAGGGCTATCTTTAACTGATAGATGAATTTACTTGTCGATTGTGAAACAGGTCCTTAATCTTTTGGCTCTCTATAAAATAAACGGCCGCACTCAGAGACATCAATTAACTTTAAAGTTTGATTAAAGTTGCTGCTGTCACTTTTTTTGCTATAGCAATAGAATAAGACGCAGCAACTATAATCAAACTTAAAAATTAATTGCCGTCTTTGAGTGCGGCAGAAAGACACAATTTCTGTCTGTCTGTTTGGCGGTTTAAAACTACGCAATAGATTTTGGTACGATTTTTACCATTATTAAGAGAATGTTTTCCGTAAGGTTTATATGAAAATAAACGGAATTATATATTTGCTTTGAATTCTTAAATGGGTTTGCAAAAGCATTAGAATTCTTAAATTTCAATAAAATTCGTCGAAAAAATTAAGACGATATCCACTCTTTATAAAAAAGTGTAGCAGTTCTAACGTGCTGCAGCATATGACGAGCAGATAGAAGAGTTGCAGCGTCCTCCACAGCAGCGGTGGTTTGAATATGGGGACCGTCTGCTTGCGGATCGTTTCCCAAAACGGCTGCTTTTGCTGATTAGCTTGGTTGCTCTCCAGTACTTGCACCTGCAAAAGATTGCAATTTTTCATCATCTCTGTGTATTTAACTACAGATACTGAATATATATAATAAAGATGTAAAATCTTGTAAGTAAGTTTTAAGGGGGTTTGTTTGTGGGAGGTAATTTCTGGACTACTAGCTACATTGTTTCCGAGTAACGCCATAAAACGTATATTATTGTTCTGTCATATTACGTATTTCTATTTTTGGTTGGCCGCTAATCTTCTTATAGTGAACTATGAGGAAAGCGGCCAACCAAAAACTAAAATGTTTACAACTAGACTTACAGTGTTTTCTCCAAGTTTAAGTCATAAAGTTACATAAATGAATTCCTTGACCACGTTAAGTTCATTAGAGGCACTCTCAAACTTACCTTTTTCCACATCGAAAAATAGTCTACCTTAATTATTCTAGATTTTGAACCACCTCTTTCTCACCCGATAATCCTCCCTCTTTCCGCCGTTAATTTCAAAGATCTTTCTCAAAACTTTTAGCGCCTTCTCGTTCTCGCCTTTATTGGCCAAGAATTTGGGGCTCTCATAGAGGAACCACATCATGAGAGCCCCAACTCCAAGCGGAAGTGCCATGATCAATGTGAGGAGTCGCCACGGACGATAGTTGATGGACAACCAGGATATGGGAAAGTTGAAGGTTAAAGGCAGGATGAAATAAGCCATTACTGAAAAAATAAATTGTTTTAAGAGTCAATGTAAAACTGTAAACTGTGTAAAAAATCTTAGTGTTTTCAATCTACGACGTCCCGCTCGCTCCACTGCTTATACTAAGTATACCCGTATACGTACTAATATTATACAAAGAGAAAAAATTGTTTGTTTGTTTTAAATCAATAAACTCTGAAAGTACTGAACAAATTTTAATAATTCTTTCACCATTAGAAAGCTACATTATCAAAAATGAACAAATGTTATATTTTATTTCATAGACTATATTTTAACTTATTTTACTGAAGTGAAGCGAGGGCAGATCGCAACCTAAATGATAGTGATCTTTTGAAGTTCCATTTCTCAGTAATTTGGTACATAACCCTTAAAAGGTACTAAACTTAATTACGAATATTGTAAAAATGAACTTACTGAAAGTCACAGCCTCAGAGAAGAGATTGATACTATTCATAATAAAGAGGTATTCGCTGCGATGTTTGTTGCCCGTGCATTCTCCCAAATAGGCCATCGTCAAACTATATGCTGCTGTTGAACTGAAACAGGAGTCAGATGAGAATGTCAACCACTTGCTACTTAAATCATGGAAGCAGTCTATCTTTGTATTTTCCCATTATAGTGTATTTTATTTTAGTGAATTGGCCACATGCGGGCTCTTTTACATGGGTGACCGTACTGGACAAGACAATCGTTCAGAAGAAGCGCCGCAAGAAATTCTGGCAGAAGGTTAGTGTACGGTTGCGTACGTAAAATTAAATAGTGGTATGCGCCATCATGGATTAAAAACACTATTTCTCTTCTTTTCTGTTCCTAATAGTTAACGACTTGGGAGTTTTTAACTCATATAATTTCGACACAGGCCAAAACAAAAAAAAAATATTGGTAGCAAAAATTGCTTTCAAAGTCCTTAACTTTCTGGAACAGGAAAGACAACTTATGTTATTGCGGTTTTGTATGACACATTTCTCAAAACAGCAGTTATCATTTCATCTCAGATTTTCCTGCTACCTGGCCCCTGTTTCACGAAACTGAGTGACAGGTGACAATCAATGTACCTACATCACATATAGCAGATACGAATATGAAGCCCAATGATGCAGGAATTCGTCGACTTTGTAATGTTACTAACATCGAGTTAGCGCCTGCCTGACAGTTCGATGTGTGTGGATAGGTATTGAGATAATTATATTGTCTACGTTTAAGGGATACTTACAAGCAACAGCCGACTAATTTTAGAACCAGCATGACTTGCCAGTTAGGCGAGAAGCTGCCAAGGGCTGCGAGTAGTGACCCAACTGTGCAGGACCACAGGAGCGCTCTCCGCCGCCCACGAGTATCAGCGTAAAAGCCCCAGGGAAAAGCAAATAAGAGACCTGAAGAAATAGAGTTAAATATGAATTATAGCTTTAAGTATCTACACGATTAATTTGTATTAGTATACAGGAATCATTTTTTCACTACCTAGACAAAATAAAAGTTAATAAGCTTGTGTTCTAGTATTTTTTAATTCCCGATTATTTAATTAATGACAAAAAGATAAAACTTACTGTTTGGCCAACCTAATTATTACATTTCTCTAGGGTACATACGTCAGTTAAGGCAAGGAGCATAGTAACCAGGCATAGGGTACTATTAATTTTGTTTTATACTTAGCTGTTTTATTTAACGGCTGGTGTGGTAGGACCATGTGGTATATTCGAGATAAGGATCGTAGCTTAATTCCACGAAGGTAAGAATAAAGCAAAATGTTGCCATATTATTAATTTAATTGAACCTGTCAAGGTTGCTCGGATTGGTCGGTCCTAAACTAATTCACACTTCTGTAAATGAAACATTTATCAAACGTTGAGTTTCAGAACAATATTTTATTGATATAAAACCTATTTAGTACCTAATCAATTATAGCCTATGTATAAACGGATCAAACGGTGTTTATGATTGACCATGACCATAGCTTTGAAGACTTGTTAATCACAGTGACCATAATACTCATCAACATACAAAACATCAGCCTAATTACGTCCACCGCTATAATAAGGTCTTCCCCAAACATTTTCATCACGATCGGTCCGTACTACTCCCAACCAGCGACTTTTCATAAATAGATTGGCGGTTCATCTTCATCAACTTCGTGGCATGTCTTCATTGTTCCTATTTATTTACTTATGTATGTATCTAGTTCGTCTCTCGTTCTTACTCCTTATGTATCAGTACCTGCAAAAGGCGCGGACGCCAGCACGCCTAAGTGTCCGATGCTCAGGCGCAGGTCGCACGACGCGGCGGCCAGCACCACGCCGAACCCGAACATGTCTAGAGCTACTGCATTGCTGATCACGCTGCAGGTCACCAGCACCAGGTAGTTGTAGCGCCCATGACCTAAGTAAAAGGTATGATAGACGATCAAACCGAGTAAATTTGAGTTGCAGCTTTTAATCTGTATTTTGTTGCATCAAGAGTATCTAGCACACGACAGTGTAACAAGCTACTGGCCATGTTCAGTATAATACAGGGTGTCTAGAGATAAAGCACACAAACGAAAAAGGGTGAAACTACATGTGATTTTATCACGGAAAACAGTGAAAAATCAATTAAATTGCCTTCCTGTATTTTTGTGTTTCTTTTTATTTTTTTCTTAATTATTGTAAACCCTAATCAAAATGATTAAATTATTATTTTCCGTGATAAAATCACATGTAGTTTCAACCTTATTCGTTTGTGTACTTTATCCCTGGAAACCCTGTATACAAATATAGAAACTTCCTGTCAGTCATCATCAGTATCATCACTCATCAGTTTAACGGGGACGAATTAGGATTGCCTGCAAGTGTAAACTTTCATTTTAATGAGACTTTATAAAATAATAACGTAAGTAGTGAATCGTTTTGGTCCTGCTATAAACGACCGTAAATCCTCAACGCTTATCCTGTAATTACCTACCTAATTATGAGTAAAGAGACATGATTGCTTTATTTTAAAACATCCTCGTCTGTAGGGTAATAATAATGGGTTTGTTGAACGAGATGTTTTGATCTGGCTCTTCGTTGATACATTTTATCAAAGATATTTAGAAGTACTTAGGTAATTATAGTGTTTTTATCTACGAGGACAGCGCGCCCCACTACTTGATTTAACTTAGGTAAAATATTAATTTTATTAATAAATAAGTAACTCGTTATATTTAATTTTCCGCAACCGTGAAACATCAATAGCTGAGTAGCGGAAGCCGCCCGACGCGCTGTCGTCGTGTATTGAAAACACTACCTACGTATGTAGGTAATGAATACACTTTAGAAACCGGTCAAATACTTAAATAGAAATTAAAACAAATAAAAGAGATTATTTTTAACAAACTTACCAGCTAGTTCCACCGCCTCGTCGTAGCTAAAACACTTAACATTCTTAGCTGTTTGTGTATCAGACATTTTGGAAATGCACTTATCTTAAAATAGTCTAATATAATTATAATTAAAAAAAATTACACAACTGCCGAAGGAAGCAGTAATTTTAAAATAGAAGAGGCAAGTATTACTAAATGCAAAGTCTATTTGCATGTATACTTACCTATCTGGGCCTGTTATCTTAATTACTCAACGATTCGCATCAGCTTACTGTTAAAATATAGTTCTTAATAACATAGTGATTCTTCTTCCAGATGATTTTGCATCCACTTAATATCTACCTACAAATAAGTCATAATGTTACAAAAATAAAAAGACTAAGTACCTACCTATATCAAAAATTTCATACACGAACTTTTCTTGATGACTGTACTCTTTGTGCACAGTTACGATGGCGTATCAAGACCAAACTTAAGGCTGGCGTCGAATACAGCCGAAATGCGTCGAATCGAGCCGCATTGAATCGAGTCGCGTTTATCGCGTCTATCACAGACTAATCGAAGCAAATAGGTCAGTCATCGCAGTGATGATGGATAGTTCGTACGAAGAAATGTTGAAATGAAACTAAGTAGACACATATCGGCACGACTCATCCGCTTGGGAAAGCGTCGACTGAGGCGCGCCGAGTCGATGCGAAACGCGTCGCCGTAGAAATTCGCCTAGCGAGCGATGCGCGCGGTAGATTCGAATCGGCGCACTGCACTTTGTCGTCAACCGACGCAGTTTCATAGTAAATGTATAGGAGGCGAATTATTGCGATTCGATTCGACTCGACTCGGCGAGCCTAGCGGACGCCAGTCTTTATAACTCCAAACACGGTGGGTCTGCGCTGAGTACAGCGGATATCCCGTAGCCACCTTCCGATGCCATCATCAGATCAGCATTGAGACACCATAATATTGCATTGTCATCGATAATTTACATATGTATACAAAATACTGCCAAACAAACAAACTATAAGGAAAAACTTACATCTTTGTTTGAACGTCAGATAGGTACCTACTTATAACCATATTAGGGAGAGCACGGGATCGCATACGTAGTTAATATGTGTAAGTTTACAGGAATTCTAAATTTGAATCTTAATTTTCCTTTTACTATCAGCAGTAAACGTAGTTTGTAAGTTTTGAAGAAATAATAAAAAAAGATAAGACAAACAACAATCAATTTCAAAGTCAAATGAAAATTATTCGTTGCTTAAGAAGTAGTTATCTTGGTTTATAGACAATGATACACCACTACATACACCATTCCCAGCTCTTGCTTGTTATGCCAAACATTGAGTTACCCGACTACCCAGATGGAGGGTAATTGGAAAAACGCGATTTCCACAAACGAGGTCTCGTAAGATTCGACCTGGCGGCGTAGCAAGTATCACTGGTACTTTAACATAGAAAACAAAATTACGGATTTAGAAGACTACGGACTATGTGTATAACATGCGTCATACCCAGTATTATATTATATAGGTAAAGGTCAATATCAAATCATGTAGTCAGGTTTTTAAATCTTGCGTTTTGATAGACTAGATTCTGTTCCGCTTAAACCGCTGTACGTCTAGAAAGGATTAATTTGATAAATGATGATAATATTTATAAATGAATGTAGGGTAAACTCATCGAATTCCGTGACTAGCTCAATTCCGTGGTAAGCAGTTCTATAATCCGCCATAGAAACCTGCCGGTCGAATCTGGGACTTAAAATACACCCTTTATTTATTTGCCATAGCCTATTTAAAAGTTTAAGGTCGTATTTCAGTAATCCTAGATTCTATTAGCAGAGTTCTATGGCGGATTTTAAAACTGCTACCACGAAATTGAGTGTCACGGAATTCGATGAGTTTACTATACTTAGTAACTTTATGATCACTCTCAGATTCTCATCCTTATGTGAAGCCGTCTTGAACGATTACGTGACACTTCAATCAACTTTAAATGTTGCAATCCTACTTACTGATCAG
This sequence comes from Tortrix viridana, assembly GCA_963241965.1. Taxonomy (NCBI): domain Eukaryota; kingdom Metazoa; phylum Arthropoda; class Insecta; order Lepidoptera; family Tortricidae; genus Tortrix; species Tortrix viridana. Next base: position 8,896,817 of record OY725181.1, read on the forward strand.
CCTACGAATACTTATCATATAGGGGTCAGCATTTTATCAAAAATTTTACTTACAAACGAAAACCCATGAAACATATTATTATGAAGTAAGTACTTCGTATTTTGTCCAGGCCAATAAAAATAAAATGTGTTCTTTCACTTTGTTGCACTCTCTTGCACGTAGTTTTCTTGAAGTTATTGTTAACGTTATTTACACAGAAATACCTTTATTCATCGTGTATCGTGCTTTTCTAGCATTATATTTACGTTTAATGTGAAATAATAAATAATAGTTACATGATCGAAAAACGAAATGTTTTACTCGTCAGTAACTGCACACTAACAAATGGATGCTGTTTATATTTTGCAGGCGTTAATAATAATGTTTACGTGTTGTTGGTATTTACATGTGCCGTTCTCGAGGTTTCTGGGAAATTCTCGGAAATTCTATACAGACGCCTTGTTTCCGAGGATTTTTGAGACCGGCATCTCTAATTATTGTGAGGCTGAACATTTAAATACAACATGCGGTAACGCTTCTCTCCCCTTAAACCTAGTCCGATTTTTACGATTATGTAGATATTATGAAAAACTAGGTCTTTTATAGCGATTCTATCAAAACGGAACATATTTATTTTAAGCCTTACGTTAGAATATGGAATAGGTAGATTAATTTCCCTAGCACCTGTTAAGTTTTATCTCGTGCATGCATGTTAGAGGGCCTGCAGTGTGCGTGCTTCGACTAACATGATGATGATGATGACTTGTAAAATGTACTTAATTCTAAGAAAATTTCTATTGGCTTGTGACCTTGATGATTGTTTTCGTTTTGCTTTAATCCATAATAATCTCGTACCTCGAAATAACAGGCAATTTCACAATGAAGCAACTTTCAATAATAAATGATTAATGTAATGACAATAATTCTATTTATAAATTACCTATAAATAAACGTTGCGCAATGACACATACAAGCGATTAAGTTGCTATTTGTAGACACTAGCTCTTACCCACGACTCTTCCGCTTTAAATTTACTTAAACGGTCTTCGTAACTGCCAATCTTTACAGGACACAGTTTATATTTTGTTTCATTTCAGGATATACCAGGGTATACCAGGGGTTTCAGGGTTTTTGGTACTAGCTATGTACCAAAAGTCATCCAAAACCGGTCAGCCACTCGCGTAATTAAGTGACTAACACAAAAGCACTTGAACATCCTGACAAACTTTTATATTTATGATATTAAGTATTATAGCAGAATATCAAGTATTAGTAACAATTGATTACATCAATAACGATTATCATGAAATTTCGGTTATCGTCTGCGTAGATTTCGATAAACAGATTATAAGTTTTGCCTTTCCTTGTTTCTTTGTTTTGATACCCAGCAACATTTAATTTCCTAGGCTACATAATAAGTGCGCTACTGTTTAACCCTTTCGGCCCGGCCACGGTTTTGCGCGACCACCAGCCGCGTGGCAAGTGATTTTCGAATACATTGCGTGTAATGCCAATTAACCGGCTCCCTATGATTTCCGATAACGTTTGAAATCCTAATTTCACTTGCCATAACGTTCGTGGTAATAATAATCGTTTGTCCTAATGATTACTTGACATAATGTTTATCGACCTATTTTCTCTTGATATAAAGTTTTTGTTCCTAATAATAATTTGTCCTAATGATAACTTGCTATAATGCTCGCAGTTCCATAAAGCCGAATTTGTGCCAGAATCCTATTACAATGCCAGCAGGTCGGTCGAATAAAGAATATGGAATAGATGTTTCCCTAGCACCTGTCAATTTTTATCTCGTTCATGCATGCTAAGCCCGCTGGGGATTTGACTGGAAAGGACATAACCTTGACTTCCTTATTATATCGGAAGAAAATAATACGACTTACATGTAGGAAAGTCCTTAGATTTGACCTGCAGTGTCTGCGACGCGTGATTTAAGGCCGGACCTAAACATAATCATTAATAGTAACCGCGGCACAATAAATTATATACATACCTATTTAAGGCTGAACAACACAGGTGTGTTGTCTGAGAATACCGTAAACACGTCGCGCCTAAGTACTTATAGGATTAATGTTATTTAGATATTTATTTAGTTCTCCTTAGGCTAGATTAATAAAAATAACAATAGTAAAATAACAAAACTAATACAAAAATAAACATTATATAAAACCTAGCCTACGGGTGCCGCCGACGGCGGGGCAACGCTCAAGCTACCGGTGGTTAGGGCTGCAAAGAGAGGAACCTCCTGGCAATTACTATTATATACTTAATTCATAGCCTGCAATGTCCCACTGCTGGGCAAAGGCCTCCCTCCTTTCCTTCGACGTAGCCCTTGGGCAGTCTCGCGCCAGTCTTGATCAAACGCATCAATCTCCACAACGCCGCTGTGGTCTGCTGCGACATACTTATTGAAATGCATAGTATTAGAAAAAAAACTAATTTTACATATTCATGGATACTGGTCGCGCACTGAATACAGGCACTGCCTACTATCGTTATAATATAACAATTATTCCGTCAATTAAAGTTGTGTCGATGATGTAAGCTTTGCATTATCAGACGGTTGGCTTTCCTCCTTCTTTCTTAGTCCAGTTTTATCAGAAATGCAATTATCAAATTATCATAATCTCGAAACATGATTGATTAATTATACCTAAACATAAATAAATAAATAAATCAGGTACAATCTCACACAAATTAACCTAGTCCCAAACTAAGCTCTAGGCTTGTACTATGGGTACCAGGCAACGATATACATACTTATATAGAGAAATACATACTTAAATATATAGAAAACATCCAAGACTCAGGAACAAATACTCGCGTTCATCACACAAATATTTGCCCATACATGAATTGGTTTTAGCAATAAATAGGGATTAATATAGAAAACCTGTCGATTGTGTGCTCGGATTAAAGAGTTAAGTATGTAGGAGACTATTTAGGAGTATTTAGGACTTTTATGTCAGGTGTTATTTCACGGAAATTCATCACTAACTTCTACATTATCAGAGATCGAATAGAAATATATTTCCTGAGGCCTTAGACGCGCAAACAATATGCCAAAAGTGTTTTAAAACAATCTTCTTTATTTACTTATCACCAGTCCAGCCACGTGTCTTCGTTCAAATGATTATCAAGTAATAGGTCGCCAAAAATTGGTCATGAGGCACCGAAATCAGCACAAGTCCACCAGTCTAGTCCAATTACCAATCATGATGTGATTAGAAACAACACCGCCGTAGTCTCCGATTAAACCTTCCGCATGAGGTTAAGTACCAATTAGTTGTCTGCATTTCTCTAACTGCCATCCTCTTTAATCCACTTCCAACTGCCAAGTTATATTTGCAGTTGATAAACACTTATTCCTAGTTGTCAGGAGGCGGATAAAGTTAGTTTAAGCGTAGCTGCTGGTAAAAGACATAATATTTGTATTGTGATCATTCGCACTGGGTGTGCGGTACGATGAATTGATTTAATTTATACGTAAATGCAATATTGTTTATATTTGTGATGGAAGAAATCGATATCTACAATTAAGATGCGCTCACAATGACAGTGACGAAGTCTTGCTTATAAATCAGCCGATATGAGTATGACGTATAGTACGGTATCAGTTGATATAGGTAAGAAGTCATACAATATTTTTGTGACACTAGACAACTCGCATTCTGCAAACTTTAACTAGGTTCAACAGAAAGCAATAAATAGTAGTAGTGGGTTGTGTGTTGTTGTACAAGGCCTTGCCTTATCCTACTCTGGTTTAGCCTATATTGCAAAAAAGGTAATCACCCTGTACAGACAGTATTGTAGATTGAGATCCCTGTCCGTAAGTGCAGGTTCGTTCACTATTTGACGGTTTGACATGGATAAATTACACTAGGCAACACAAAATATATTTTATATATTTTTTTATTTTGTGATTCGGAATCACCGTGCTACAGAGAATTTAGAACAGTCAATAAAACATCTCAGTCAATTATAGCTTTTACGAGAAATACCCTCTTAAACACGCTCGCTCACTAAGGGCCTGGCCACATGTCCACGGCACGGCGCCGTATGCCGTATAACGGCGCGGTGCCACCACCGTGCGACGGTACGGCGTCACGGTGCCGTGTACGGTGCGACGGCACGGCTTCACGGTGCCGTGTACGGTGCGATGGCACGGCTTCACGGTGCGCACCGCTCCGTGTTTTTTTTTACTTTTATGAAGTGTGGCCGGCAGCTAATTCTTGGGTGTAATTTGCAATTATGCGAACACATTTTTTGAGTAACGAATAAGTTTCTCGCTAGCCCCGAGACCCCGAGGCCCCGAGGCTAGATTGATGGCACACCAGAATAGTTTGACTATATCCCGTGGCAAACTTCATCGAACATCTCGCTTCCACCAAGCGCATATCGGACCTTCTAGGGTCATTCTCACGTCCGCGATTTGATATCTAATTTAATGTATACGAAGTATTTCAAAGCCGTTATCATATGCAATATGACTTAAACACTGAACTTTTTTTATGATAATATTATTAAAATACCTTTTATACTATAAAATATATAGGGCAAGTAAATAATAGATCGTGTCGACGGTAAACTGGTTGTATCGCTGAGCTCTGCTGTCGCCTTAGCAGTAAATCATAGGTTTACCAGATCTCTTTACATAGCAACTTACTCAAATCAAAAGATATTTCTGTAGGTTTGACATGCATTTCGTAGTACATAACAAAGGCCATTGATCCCTGTGTAGCCGAGCACGACAATCATCTTATAAAAAGCCCATATTCCTAACCGACAGGATTTATGTCCTTGTGATAGGGTAAGGCCACAAGTTGAGGACACCAAATTAGGAATTACAAAAATGGGGTGAAAATTGGCTCGCAATCAATCAGAGCTGGTGGCAAAGGCAGCATAAATTCGTGCGACTGAAAATTATTTATTTAGGTACTTTACCTTAGCTTCTTTAATATCTCAGTAGATAGATACAAGGTATACCAAATCCTTATAAATGACCAGAATTAACGATTGTTTTTAACGACTAGAGGCGTAATGTGGACCCAGACTCCCCTAATACAAAGTTAAAAAGTTGAGAAGTTATACACTATTGTAACATTAATACCTACTACAGCATGGTAAACTAATGCCAAAATAAAAATAAAAACATTAATTAACTCAACTCATAAAAGATTATTATTATTGTAATTCCAGGAAATTAGACGGACTGCAACTAACTGGCATCACATTATCTTAAACAAAAAAGTAATTAAAACTGTTTGTGTCTTGTGATAAAAAAATTAATACAATAAATTTAAAATACTGACCTAAAGGAAGTGTATAAATTAAAAAATAAATCCAAATAAGAAGAAGTAATGATTTAGCTGTTAGCGCGGTTAGTATTTAAAAAGGATCCTTTCAGTATCTAACACGATGCTACTGTTAAATAAGTGTGAATGTGAGACATGGTGTATGGCTGGATATGGTGATATGTTCAGCTGTGTAGCAGTCCTTTCGCCACGATCATCAGAAATAGGGGGAAGGGTGGAGCCGTAAAAAAACCCGTGAAAAATACACGCCTAATGCACATGAACCAGAACGAGGACTGGGAAAAGACATACTCGTGAAAAACGGCTTGGTATAAATCTCGATCCGGAAACTTTTAAGAAACTGACTGTCGTCGAACCAACTTGTTCGTAGAAAACTGTATATCACTGTTCGACGTTCTTAAATGTAAATGTACCAGAACGTATAGAAACTCGACGAGATTGTACTTTAATTACACAAAGACCGACTTTTCACTCAATAATTTCTTCTATACTTTTTAGTGCTTCTCGTACGAAAATTGGTAAAACAATGAATAAATATTACGATCGGAAAAGATATGTCAGAACGGATTTCAAAATTTGAATTCATAATTAAAAAACAATGTTACATAGCCCAAAATAGTTTAAAATCAAAAGGAGGCGAGATCAAAATAAGAAGGAAGAAAGGTGGAATATGACAGGGGTATTTGATAATATTTGCAGCGGTAATGCTGCATTACCTGAGGTAATTCTTGGGGGTGTGTCTTATCTAGTTGTCGGGCGATAGATAAGTATGAGGGCATTACGTATACGTATCTTTTCTTTATTTTTCTTATAACATACAGTACACATCAAAAGTAGATACACACTTTTGCACCTTGTCGCAATACCTACTAGCTGTTAGCAATGTCAAACAAGATTGTCAAGTATGTTAATGCGATAAAGTACAACAGTGAGTATCTACTTTTGACGTTGACCCTACTAGACTAGATAGTTTGGAAGCAATCACGGAGGCGTAGAATTGAGAAGAAGATAGTGTTATTGCAATTTATATAGCTTGTAATGGTAGAGCTATAATGTAGTTATTATTGTATTTATTACGATTTGTTCGATCAAAGATAGTGTCACATGCTTAAATTCCTCCTTCCTTTTTTACCACACCCTTTTTCAATATAATATTTCTTCTCATTCCTTATGTTACAGAGTTTTCTGGGCAACGGTGATTACGTATGTACCGCCACCACGGATTTTAATGGTTAAGCTACCATAGAACCCTGTCATAGTGACAGCACAGCGTCAAGTTACGAGAAAGAAATGAGATCGAACTTAATTATTGGCTAAATTTGCTTTCTGTCACATGGTTCTATTATAGTGCTTCCACAATTAAAATCCAAGACCGTACTGTCACCCGTTTACTGGTTTACTCGCCTGACATTAAAATGTCGAGGTTAAATAAGTACATCTATGACCGTCCCTAAGGAGCCCAAGATCGGTGTGCTTACCCTAACTTCCCTAGTGTATTTTTTATTAGTAAATTAGGCGACTCGCGGACGTTACCTACCGCAAATTGCACGAGACACACAGGCATAAAGGTTGACGAATTCAGTTTGAAATGCGATGCTAACAAAAAATATATAAAAAGCAATACCGCTTAGAAGTCATGCATGAAATAATGACTTAGCAAAAGTAAACTTAATTATTTTAATACCTTTTTCAATATCTTATTCTTGAAATTTTGTATCAACGGGATACTGACCGCGATTACCTAATTGTAACTGCACTGTAATTTAGGAAGTTTAACCTTAAATCGAAAGGTAAGTAATCCCATAGTCAATATCACATTGGTAATATGTATCTCGTCAATATCCCATTGGTAATATGTATCTCGTCAGTGTAGCAGAAAAACATCCACTGCTAGACATTGGCCTCATCAAGCGGATTTACTACTTTACAAGGCATGCGAGCATTTTTTTACAGTCCTTTTTATTATGATATAGCTCGATAGTTGCTAAGGCAGTGTCCATCGCTCCACCCATCCGCGTATCTCGATACAGCCGACGCGAGCGGACTGCGCGGCGCGCGGCGGTGCGCGAAACACCTTATAAAAACAAAACAATATCACCTAAAATGTATAAAAAGTTGGCAGTGTTTTGTTACGACTCAGTAGTTGAGGACCCTTGTCCGTTTGTGCATGCGTGACTTTTTTTATTTAATTTTAGAACATTGAGAAGTTATAAAATAAATAAACAGTTTATTCAAAACCGGTGAAAATGAAGGTTTTAGTTTTTTTTTCGTGTTTAATAGGTAAGTAATTTTTTTATATTTATTTATTTTTTAACACTTTAAGGCATTATAATAAAACTTTTAAGAAGATAATAACTCAGTTTTTTTCAATTCAATTTTCACAAAATATGAATTAATTTTCTAAAAACCTAAAAGTACAGTGATGACACATCAAGGATCAAAGCAAATATAGGTATTTCAAGTAACCATGAAGGAAAATGGCGTTAATATCCAATATCAATTCCCGTATCTTTTAACTGCTCAGAAAATATTGGAATGACTGATGAAATTCGATGTAACCGGTGTATATTGACTTTAAGTTGGGTGAATGAAGATAATACAAATAAACGCAGAAAGAAACAAATCAACTAGAAAGCTTCAACCAAACATCGACTTTATTATATTTAATCAAAGAAAACCGTTCACCGATAAAGTAATAAAAATCATCTAAATAATAAATCAAGATGTATGTTATTAAGATGCCTTATCGTTAGACAAATATTTAAGAAACGGCATCGCTTGGAATTTTTTCGTATTTGGACTATTTTGCCTTGTAACAGGTGAAAAAACTTTTCATAGCCTCATTTTTACCTATTTAATAAATTGAAAAGTCATAGAGCTTCAGAGTCGCATTTCACAAGATAGCACTATAGGTATCATACTTTATTTTCCTTACTGTACATAAGATACCGTAACAAGAAATCATATTCAACATACTAACTCTAGAATACCTACTAAAAAATACCTACTAACTTTCAAACACCTCAATCTCTTAAGCATTTACTTTATCACCTTTATTGCTAGTAGCCTCAGAATAAGATCTGTGCTAGTGGAGTGGCGTTACCTATATTTGAAATCGAATAAGAAATAATTTAATAGTGGTTTACTTGACGTCGAACTCGATACAGAATAGTTCTTATAATTCGGTCAATGTGGGATATCCCTCAAACGAGGCATAGTTATCTACAATAACCTTCCTTCGGGCAGTCGGGTAAAAAGAGATGTTTATAACCCCCGAGACGCAAAACAGGGGGGGTGTAAGTTTAACGTGTGTATCTGCCTGAGGCGTCGTAGCTCCCAAACAGAAGACCCGATTTTTTTTGTTTAAAAGGTGACTTTATCGAGAGTGTTCTTAGCTGAGTTTGGTGAAAATCCGTTGGACCATTTAAGAGTTACGAACTCTGAAACTAGAGGTCCCAATTTTCTCGAGGATTTTGAAAATGAAAATGAAAAATACATATTTATTTTCGATATTTCGTTACATACTATTTTTTAAGTCGGGGGTTGGGTTCTCCTTTTATGTCAAGTGTCAATTTTATCTACATATATAATAGTTATAATAATCTAAATTACCTACTGAACGCGCCGGTTTATGAAAAGTACTATTTATGAAAAGTCTAAGAAACAAGTGTATACATACGTCGTACAGGGATCATCCTAGATTGACCCGAATATAGTGAGCTGGCTTTTAGTCAATTAACGCTGACAGAAGAGGTGACGGGAGGTCAATATTACTGTATGGTAATTATGTTTCAGACTTTATTGCCCAATTGTAACAAAAATATTATAAAACTAGCGATCCGCCCTTGCTTCGCTCCGGGTACTATTATATACATAAACCATCCGTGAAAAATTATCTAACTGATGAAAACCGCATTAAAATCCGTTGCGTAGTTTAAAAGATCTAAGCGTACATACAAAGGGACAGACGGCGGGAAGCGACTTTGTTTTATACTATGTAGTGATTCTATCAACATACTACAAAAAAAAACAACGCGAAAGAAGTCAATCTTAAGACGATGCGGGACGACAGCTAGAAGGTTGTTACACTCTCTATATCTACTCGTACATACAATTCTGATACAAAACTACAGAAAATTACTTACATTTAATTTTAACTCGTTACTCGCGCTTTTATTACCATGTTTAATACTCGTTAAACACTCAGGAGTCAATACTGAAAATAAACAAAAAGGAAATTCAGTCCTTAAGATAAAATCACTTATTACGGACAGTGCTCCAGTTAAGAACAATCCAATAAATATAAGCTTCTGAGTTTTATTATATTTATCTATTTTTTATGATAATGAATCGTTCGGTATTGGAACGTTTTCAATTCAAAAAATGTTATTAATCATCACTGGAGCATGTCCATAACAGGTGCTATTACCTTACCTAAGAATGTATAAAAAGCCGTAACGCTTTGTGTTAAGTATTATTATGAACAGGTTCTGCAAATTAATAAAATAACGGAAGATGTTAAAAGGTTATAAGTATAACTGGAAATAAAAGCACGATTTTAAGTACCTATAGTCTATAACTGTACTACGGCTAAATATTCTTTACCGAGGCGATATTGTCGGCTATCGAGCAACCTTGACTGTCGTCCCTTTGAGGCATTGTACAGAGACAGCATAATAGCTCCATGGCACTATTAACATGTCCGTCTGTCGCGTTCACTCATATCTGACGTATAAAAGCCTCTTTCAAGTTCATGGTTTCATAATAGACTTATATGTTGTAATCATGTTGTAATAAAGAAATGCAAAGAGGACTAGGTATACAACGTTTGAGTAATAATAATATTAAAACAACTTTATTTTTCAATCGATTTCTCAAACTAATTTAACTAATATACTTATTTTCTTATTTTATAATTTTGGTTAGCTGGTTTGTATAAAATTTGCACCAACCTCGACTTGTTTCTGTTTGGCCTATTACTCAGTTGACTGGTAGAGAATGCCATTAGTCGCAATTACTATTGCAAATAAAAAAAGCACAAATGGCGGAATAGCTGCAGGCGGTTTTGATTTTGGTGGTCGGAATTTTATAGATAGGTACCATAAAGCTCGTAATTATACTACTCTGTCAAGAAAGTACCGGGAAAAGATCAATAATACACAAACTGTTTGTTAATCATCCAAATTTATTTTATCACCTTCAAAGTATGCTCCTTCAGAAACGATACACTTACGCCAACGAATAATCCAATCATCAAAACATTTTTTAAACGCTGTTTCCGGAATTGAATTCAGTTCTCGGCGCGAATTCTCCTTTATGTCTTCTACCGATTGAAAACGGGTGCCACGAAGCGCCACTCCGAAGCTTGTTGACTAGTTTGCATGTCAAACTCGTAAACCCACGTCTCTTCACCAGTAACAATGCGTTTCATGAATGTTGGGTCGGAATTGACTCGTTCTAGCATGTCCTCAGCGACTCTCATGCGATTGAGTTTTTGGAGAAAATTCAGGTCTTTTGGGACTAGCCGAGCGGTAACATGTTTCATACCCAAATGATTAGTTAAAATAGTACGGATCGACTCGTGAGATACAGAAAGTTCGGCGGCTATCTCTCTCAAAGTTGAATGAGGATTTTCAGTCACTATTTCCTTCACTTTTGCGATGTTAACTTCAGTTGCAGACGTTGATGGCCTACCAGAGCGAGGCAAATCTTCCATCACATCTCGACCGCTTTTGAACGCTTTGTACCACTCATAAACACGTGTTTTTGATAAAGTCGAATCACCGTAAGCCTTCTGTAACATTTTCAGTGACTCCGAACACGAAATTCCATTGGCGATGCAAAATTTAAGACAAACTCTTTGTTCAATGTTTTTGTCCATTATGAAATTCGCAATACACACTAGATATGATATAACTAAAAACAGCACTGTATTTAATATAAATAACAGATGCAACTCAAACTCCGCGCCAAAATAGAAAACAGTTGTGCCAATCTAACAACAACAAAAAAAACAAAAATTTGAATTTGGAACCATAAACAAATCATCCATTCCCGATACTTTGTTGACTGAATGTATATATAAAAAAAGATCCCGACGAATTGACAACCTCCTCCTCCTTTTTTGAAGACAGTTAATAAACAACTATGTTTGATTGTTTTAGGTTCTAGCTACCAAGCCGAATGGTCTTATAATAGTAAGTATTTAACATTTATTATTACTTAGTGTTTAACTTCTATGATCTAGCAACGTGTACAAGTTCCAAGTGCAAACGGTGAACTGGAAGGGAGCCTAGCTAAAATGAATTACGCTAACTTAACGATTTCGAAATCAAACAAAATGTATAGGAATGCCGTAAGCTACCGATCAGTTAAGTTAACATAATACATCATGGCTCGGCGCGGCGGCCCAGGGCGCGGCGGAGACTTAATGTAACCTATTGCGCTGTCCCCTTCACTGAATCTCTCACTGGATCTGAAGAAAGTGGCTGAACTGAAATGGCTCGATCCATTCCAGTCCAACATAGAGAAAAAGGAAAAAAAATTAAAGAGCTACATCCTTGTGATTGAGTAAAGCTAAGAATAAGAAGAAAGAAGATTGCGCTGTCCCTTTCACGGCCAAGAATTTTAGTTTTTTTATACTTAATACGGCCTCATACTTTTCTTTGGCCACTACCATATTATTATTTTTGGCTGAAGGTTACTTGGCCCTTTACCGTGCTAACCCCATCCTCTCCTCAGCCGAGTACCGCTGGCCTGGGGAGTGCACCTCGGGCGCCCAGCAGTCTCCCATCAACATCGTGACCAGAGAGGCCGTCCTGGACACCCACCACGCCCACATCCGGGGCCCCATGGTCTTCAGAGGATACCACGATGTTGCCCTCACTGCTGTCAACGACGGGCATACGTGTGAGTACATGGGATATTTTTTATGCCCTGGAGAAGGCCAACGACACAGGCCACCTGATGTTAAGGCCCATAGACATTTTCAATGTCTTATCCCCATACCGGAACATAATAGGGTAATTCTCATATCGTTTCAACTGTCTGTCACAGCCGTGGCTACAAAATTGTCGATTTTCTAAGGAATTGTAAGCGGCGGCTCTGAATTCTACAGAATAGCCGCAAATGGCATTCGAATCTACAGGAAAGCCCGAAGCCGTCAATAATGCGACCACGGTTGTGACGGCGGCTGAAACGCTTGTGAGAATGACCCAATAATGTGAACGTTGCTGCTTGGCAGTCGGTGAAATAATAATTTCGTGGTAATGATCCGAACAGACACGGCACAAGGTTGTACCACCGCTATGGTCTTCGGTTCTAAGGTTAATATAGGTAGATTACGTGTACATACTATAAAAATGAAAAAAAACAACCTTTTTAAAAACAAGCTTTTATTTATATGCTATAAAAAAAAATAAAAAAAAAAACTTTAAAGTGATTCCAATCCATATAATTTCGTCTTATTGAGATTAAGAGAATTCTCTTTACCTATGTAGGTAAATCTCACGACAATGATCAGATTGCTTGTCAAGACAAATCAAACGAGCCCAAACACGATGGTTTTATCATGTGTAGTTCATGACCTAAACAAACACACACACACGCACACACACATACACATACATACATACATTGCAAGTTAAGTAAAAGCTTGTAATTAGCAAGGGTTAAACAAAATTGAAGCAACAAGATTTAAAAACCTTAAAAATACTACGTACCTACGTATGTTTATACATACAAACACTTGAATCCGTGGGCTTCTTTAGTCTGGTGATTCTATCATAACTATTGTGGGGTATCGTGGGGTATACAATTGAGGTTACTTAGGATCCGGTTGACATTATTTCTCGTTCAACAGTGAAGTGGACCAGAGTGGAAGATGCGCCGGCGCCGCTGCTGTCTGGCGGCCCGCTGCGGGGCAACTACAGCTTCCTGCAGTTCCATCTGCACTGGCTCTCGGAACACGCCATCGACAACTACAAGTAACCCGATGCTTTCACATATTGATCCTATAGGACCTCTAAATATTCCGATTTAGGTTAACCCATTATCATTACCATATTGTTGATGTCACGTGTCTCTTATTCAGTAGGGCCTGCGCAAACCGGCGGAGCGCAGCGCAGATCACTTTAAATTTATCAATGTATATTCTTCCCTATTGTAATTACAATAAGGTATAAATTTGAATGCTCTGAGACCGACCTCGGAGCATCACGGGGGATTTCTACTCTGCGGCTGCGGCTCTAAATTTATACCTTATTGTAATTAAAATAGGGAAGAATATACATTGATAAATTTAAAGTGATCTGCTCTGCGCTCCGCCGGTTTGCGCAGGCCCTACTAGCTTCTAAATATAACGTCAACAATACGATATTGATGGTCTAAAATAAATTGTAATAGAATCCAGGGGGACAACCACTTGCATGCTAACTTTGAATTATTTTTGAATAGAATTGACATTATAACTTACGTTCAACTATCTCAATCGGTGCACCAAATATGACTACAAAATGTTAACTTTCGAAGAATGCAACTTGTCCTGCTACTCGTAACGTACGCGTAATGGGTAGTGTTTTCTCGCTTGTCGTGTTCATTACTAACTGAACAAGCATAATTTTACATGGGCCTGGAAACTATGGTTGAGCGTGAGTCTCTTACACGAATAGGCTGATTAAGTTTTATGATTTGATGAAAATTCTGACTATGGAAGCTAACTTCAAGGTAAAATCTAACCCAAAACCTTTTACCAAGGTATCCCCTGGAGATCCACATGGTGCACATAAAGACTGGTCTGACGCTGGAGGAGGCTCTGGCCAGGCCTGATGGGCTCGCTGTGGTTGGATTTTTGTACGTGGTGAGTACCTAACTTAAAGGTATCATTACATAGAAAATGGGCGAAAATTCGACATTTACTAAAAACTGACGTAAATTATTTTGCCATGATGTAGACCTTATTAACTTTTCAAATAGTGTCCTTATTGTAAATAAGCATTTCGCACTATCGCTAAGACAATGTCGAATAGAGGCTCTGATAAGATGACATCTTAAGGGCGCTAAGCGCACAGTAGCAGTCAAGTGGGAGTTAAATTACAAGTGACAGTGACAAGTGGCAGTTTTGACAACTGATATATGCGATTTTAGATCGATCTGGGTGGCACTTCAACGCTGATAAAGATTGCTGACAGGTCTATCAACCTGAGATGGAAAAATACGTTTTTTTATACGTCAAATGTTGCTACTTAAGCATATGTAACAGATAAGAAGGAATGTTCGTCTGACGAAAACTGAAAGTACCTAAACAATAACAAAACGTCATCATGTCTATGCCCTGTATTTACTCACCATTCTCTATTTCAAGCTATAAGCAAAATATGTAAAACCGTAGATGACTATAATCAGGCACATCAGTGTGAAAACTATTTGACTACCATTACAGCACCGTCCACGGGATTGTAGATGTAGAAACCATGTGTGGGCAAGCATTAACGTAAGTGTGGTTGCAGCTTAAAAGCGGAGCGGAGTCGGAACATACGCTAGCCCAGCTGATGCCTACGCTGCCGGAAATCATGAAGCGAGGGGAGAAGCAGGCCATGCCGGAAGTTGTTGACATAACGTGAGTATAACTACTTCAACCGCTTTACGCACAGTCGTCTATCCAAACCACCGATACTTCCTCGATCCTTTAGTATAAAATGAGAATGCAAAAAAAAAATGAATTAATAAATATCTTTTATCTTTTTTTTTTTTCATGCGCTCAAACTGTATGCAACTAACTAACTATGGTTAAATCGGAACGGATGTAGGTAACTACGGTTAGATCGGATCAGCCGCCTGTGTGTAATGGCCTTTAGTATCTTACAGGAAGGCTAGCAGTATTGATATAAGGGCATAAAGTTATACTCAGCACCAGCGGTTTACTCTACTTAGGTAAGGGTGTTAAAACAGGTTAAGTGTTTAATAAATATAGACGATGAAAGAAAAAAAAGCAACATACAGTCGAATTGAGAACCTCCTCCTTTTATGAAGTCGGTTATAAAAATAATCTCGTATTAGATTGTCCTAGCTTTTTAATCCAATTACTTACTCTCTTATCTTTTTATTTTACGTAACTTTATCTATGACGACGCGGTTAGCCTAGTTGGTAGTGACCCTGCCTACGAAGCTAGCGGTCCCGCATTCGAATCCCGGTATGGGCAAATATTTGTGTGATGAGGGCGAGTATTTGTTCCTGAGTCACGGATGTTTTCTATATATGTAAATATTAAAATATCAATAGAGAAATACATACGTATTTCTCTATATAAGTATGTATATCGTTGCCTGATACCCATAGAATTTATTTATTTTATTTATGTAAGGCATGCTGGATATTTAGAGTAGTTTTCTTCCGAACACAAACACAGGTAGGAACAGGAGATTCACTTTTATCAAGTAACAATTTAAGACAATGGCCCTTGAAGGGCGAGATAACTGCAAGACAAATCGGCTGACAAAGGCCGTCAGTTTTCGATACGGTTGGTAGTGTTAATAAGCCTTGGGTGCTTGCGTGTTAGCTACTGGAGGATGCCCGTAGATTTCCAATCGCCATCTTATGCATAACTACATTGAAACATACCTACTTACAATGTGCTAAAATATATCAGAACACGCTCTAACACTCTTAACAATATAATCGAGTCCAGATACTTTTGCGCACCTTATATAGGTATGTTCCGACATATTTGATAGATATATTATTTATATTAAATATATTTTTAGCACCTCTTTGCCTGATGAGATTTGATGGCGACTGTACAGTAGTACATACATAATATAGGCACTGTCTGTTAACTGAACAGTTACAATAATTTTATACTGCTATTATTATATTAGCATTAGCTGCTGAAAATATTATAGCACACATTTATCAATGTCTAGTCAATATTTGTAATGCAACAGTGCCTTATGTAAAGCACTTGCGCAATGCGCATCCAAACCAAATCTGAAATAAAAATACAGACAGAGATTGTATTGTGATAATAGTACGGTTCTAAAAAACAACATGCCATGCTATAGTAGTAAATACTACGGCACGAGTTCAGGTGAAAATTGCATTAATTATTTTAATGATTTAATTTAATTATTGATAATTCGGACAACCTATACGTTACGACTAAAAATAGTTAATGTTTCCAATATACAACGCTATCCATTCATTTTCTGGTTCCGCAGCTATCCGTTCGATTTTCCCCTCGCTTACCGCCTACTTCCATTCCATAGCTCTGGAGGAAAATGAACCTTACTCATAATGTTTAACTCTGATACACCTCGGTATTCCGTTGCTTCCTCTACACAAATGAAACCACTTTCGCTTACACAAATTATAACGTTTATAACTTGTTTATTGTTTGGTGCAGGCGGCTGTTCAGCCCGGAACCTCAGTCCTTCTTCACGTACCACGGCTCGCTGACCACGCCGGACTGCCAGGAGGTCGTCACCTGGATCGTCATGGACAAGCCTCTCGAAATCTCCGACAATCAGGTGAATAACCTACTCGTTGCATAGAGGCATTCCATCTTGGTCCTCAGGGTTACCAACGCATTTGCAGTCAAAGCCGTATTAACAAACTGCGGTCTCGGCTGAAATGCTGGTTTCGAGACATATGTAAGAGAACTGTTAACTTTTTATGCTTTTTAAGATGGGCGTCTCAGTCAAGATTAGTTTATTAATATAGAAGTCCCCACTTACCATCAGGTGCATCTGTGTGGTCGTTTGCCTTCCCCATGCCGTAAAAAATATGAGTTTAGTGTATGTACAGATGGTGCAAAATTGATTGCATAAATAGTCATACAACATCGTATTTTGTCGAATAATTTCAAAGCCTTGTTTTCTTTATTAGCTTAACGATGGACTGCTGACTGAGAAAGCCAAATTAAAAACTTTTCCGTCCAGAAACAATGTCATATGTTTATCCACTCCATCTGTATGTTTTCTACAAACAGATATCATTTTGCTACATTGAGTAATAATTACGCACACACAATAGTTAGGTACAAGGCATTACATAATCACGAGTCTTTAAAATATAATTTGCTAAAAAACAGGAAATGTAATCAAAACATATTTAAAAATCCCAGTTGCGTTACATTCATTACAATATCACAAGTAAAATAATATATTATTATAATTAAGAATGCTAGTCCGTTGAAACATGACAAACCGTAAGTCAGTTAACTTCGTTTGATATATAATGAAACTCTACGTACACAATCTTCGTCAAATATATTGAATCTCACACGCTCCATAGCACGTGGTCACCTTGATGCGACTGACATATTGTAGTAAGCACACAATCATTCATTTCCTACTACCATACAGGATCGAGTCAGATATTTCCATTAACAAGTAAACTGGCTCAGATTAGCGACGCTCCAGTAAAACTAGTATAGGCTTGTCGTCGTAGTCTAGCGATTTTGAAATGAGACCGAAATACTATAGTGTTCAGTCCACGAAAACGCGCCCGGCCCTTAATTTAGCGATTAGCGACATTAAATTTAAGACTAAAACCACGACCAAAGGTCTTAGGCAATCCTGGGTCTCTACTCCAGATAAAGAAAAAATTTTACGTTATGGGTTATGGTAGCTCTAATCCAGTTGGCCGTATTAAAAACACAATATGGTTTCCAGGTTAAAAATAAAATAGAATGGAATTTTAATTAAACACAAATTAATAATCTCCCGACCGAGTCCAAAAGAGACCCTAACAAATTGCCATTGCCTAGCTAGAAGAATTCGCGGATACTTTTTTACAATACGACTGATTTGGACGTCATATTACACTGCCATATCGTAGCTAAAACAATTGCGATAACGCAAAATAATGTTGACTTTATAGGCCTAGATTAGTTGCATGCTATGTCTATTTCATACATTTTGACCGATTTCTGCAGTCGGTACACATTGTTCTTTGTCGTAAGTTATTGTTCACTCCTAGGTAATACTCATTTGACTGTTTAATTATGCGGACGCGACGTTCTAATTACTTGCCCTTCATTAATAGTTACTTTTTATGTTTATGGAATTCATGCTCTGTTTAGTAGTGAAAAGTAGGTTGCGGACTGTTCCGACACATGATTAACTTTATTATTATTATCAACCTTCATGGTGAGTTATCAGTTCCTTATCCATTACATCCAGGACCAGAATCTCCACGCATGGATAGGCATGCAGCTACCTTTTATCCGTGTCTAATATATACGACATGATCTCATGATATATGCCTATGGGTATATATATTATACGACTAACTAAAACTGTTTTGACTAAAACTTATCCACGATATTTATTAAAATTGATTCACAGTTCGAGTTTAGGTGTAGGTACCTATTAGCTTTTGTTCACCTAAGTTGCTCACACTCATACATAGGATGTTAAATTCAATATCCTTCTGAGTTAGGCTAGCAAAATATAACCAATCTGTTTTTTTACACCAATGTCAAAGATAACCGAGTTTAAATTGACAGAGTCTCAATTGACAGTTCGTTGGAGATTTATAACTATCACCGCATTACTTTTATCCGTATTAATCTGACTAACCTGTAGATATTTAAGTACACACATACATAGATAGATACATTATGTGTACACTTTTGCACCATATTTCATTGTAATATGCTAAAAAATTGTATACATAGGAATACAGAGGAAATTAGGGTGCCAATCATAAACTTCTCTTCTTTTCCAGTACAAATACTTCAGCAAAGTAGACATCGGAGAAACCGCCTACAACTTCCGAAGTCTCCACCCGGCCAACCGCGTGGTCTACCGTTCCATCGCCTCCTGCGCCTCCATAGCCTCTCCGACCTTCCTCGGATTCTTGGTCACCCTCTTAAGCTGTACCACTTCTTCCTTGGCTAGTGCGATGAGCAAAGGTGTCTGCCTTCTCGTGAATATGAAGAGGAAGATCTTCGGACCTACGGTTACGGAATGTAGCAAGTTGTTGAATTGATTGCTCAAATATGAAGTTATCTCGAAAAATTATAGGTACGTCTCTTTGTGGTACCAAAAAGAGACACGCGCGAGTGACTATACGTAGGGAAGAACATACTGAACGTACGAGTATGCATCGAAGGGTATAAGGAAGGACTCGCTGTGAATTTGGTGAGGTAGGTATATTCGTGATACTAGAATATTCACCAAAAATATGTTTGTTAAATAGCAATACATATATCGTCGTTAGAGTATTTAGGATGCGAATCGCTAATTTTTACATTAGTAATTGATGATGAAACACCGCGTTTGGTGTTTAATAACGTAGGTAGTAAATTGTTTCATTAATTATTAAGAATATACTACAACTTTGAGGACCACGACTTACCTCTAAGTCATTTAGTCGACCCCCTCCTATTATAAATACAACGTAGGTATTTGTAACAGTATGGTTTTGAGCACTGTAATTGTTAATAAGTAAACCGTTAATGGTTTCCGAGCGAAACTTTTAGTATGAAAATTCCGCTAATGTGTATTTGAATATTCGAGTAACGTTACAAAAAGAAACATTGACTACATTTTTTAACTTACGATGGAAATGCTCGAAACTCATAAACCGCCACCGAAGGTTATGCCAAATTTGTTACCTTTAATTTAAGGATTTTTCCACCGGCGTAGTAGAATTTAAGTGTTAAAGTTAACACAATACAGGGTGTAAATGGAATACGAGCAAACATTTATACTAGACGTAGGTATTAGGGCTCTACAAATCATTTAAAGAAGGAATTTCGTTAACAACTCTAATACATAGAGCGCAATTAATTTTTAAAGCTCCTATCGAGCAGCAATGTACGTTGAAATGAAAATTTAAGTCTCAGTTAATCGCAAGTTGTAGTATGAAAAAAAAACACAACTTAAACACACATGTTTTTATGTAAATTAGGATGCATATTAACCGTAGCGTCGTTAAAATATTTGCTCGTATTCCACTTACTGTGTAAACATTACTTGTAATTAAATCATTCGTAAATATTTTTATAGAAACATCCTTCGGCTTATCGCCTTATTTTAGTACAAATTACCAAAGGAATACATGTTCCAATGCAGAGTGTGGAAAATTATCAATTTTAAAAAAGTTATATTAACTTAGCAAATTAAGTAGACTTGTATACTTATATGATTTGTCTGATTTACGACTAACATGCTTCTAATCAGAATAATCAGCGTATTGAACATAATGATTACCCATTTAGTGACGAAAGCTATCAAGTATTCACGCATTTAAATTTACAACCTGTAAAGTTATTAATGGGCGGTCTTAAAAGATTAGGGATGTATTACAGGTATTACTTGTATTGGCATAATTATCTATGTTCCGATTACTAATACCAGGATGTTTATTACGTCATTGAAGTTAATAACCATACTTGTGAAGTACTTGTTGAAGTACATAGTTCAATATTTCTGAGGTGGGCTTAATATGGAATATTCATTGATTTAAACCTATCATTTTAATTTATTTAAACGTAAGACTTATCGACTCAAGACTACCAGGCGATTGTCGTTTATCATTTTCGATGAGTAAACAATATGGAAACACGCTTTCACAAACTGTGATTTGTTTTTTACGATTGGTTAACTTCAGACTTGAAGTTTGATACACATATTTAATATTTGTTCATAAAAATTACTGATAGTTCAGGAAGGGCCCAGTCAATAGAGAAATACGGGTCCATGACCTTAATTCAATCAAACATTGACGTTATTATAAAGTTCTTGCTTGTTATCATTGCGGAAAGTTGGATTAACACGGCGCGCGCGCATGCCATGACATTATGCTAAGATTAAGCTGCAAAAATTGACTTCATCACCCGTGTAGATGCAATCTATAGTAAAAATATTTCAACGAACGTCTGGAGATAACAACAATCTTATGGATTATGTAAAGTTCTCAATAATTTATTTATGTTGTAAATTAAGTTGTATAATTTATTGCTTTTAATTGTAAATATTTGAGTTATCGTTCGGGCTGTGAAATAATGTTGTTTAAAGTTAATTTGTTGGTAATATTGGATTGCTTTACCTAATAGTCTTATTAAGTCATATTTTTCTTTTTCTAAGCAATTCAGTATAACATAGGACGGTTGCTTGAGCAATCACAAAAATGTTTTAGCATCAATTAACTCGTATGTATTTAAAGGTTGTGTTTTGTTTTAGTCACTAAGTTACGAGCCAATAAAATGTTATCACAGGAATTGTTTATTTTTCACGCACGACGTGATTTGCCTCATTGTTTCATTTTCATTTAGCTTGATTTAGATATGCGCATTTCTTATTACAGTTTTTATATCGACGTCATCGTTGGATAAATATATCGAACATGCGTTTTATTTTCATTATTTGCTCGTGTTACTTTAACCCGTTGCGAATATATTTTAGTTAAGCATGTTATCAAGGTATTAAATGTTATTTTATACCATTAATGCAGGAATATGGCGAGGGGGAAAGGCAAGGCGAATGCGATAAGGCCGAGGATTAGCTTCACCTGATGAGTGATAGCCTGCTTAATCTTCCCTTCTTCTCCTTATATACCAATTTCTAAGTTCCGGTAAAAGATATACCTAATAAAAGTAGGATTTTAAGCGCCTAGACTAAAAATAAATGATTAGGTACGCAAGACCTGGGACAAATCTATTAATCTTCTCGAATCTTATTTGGGGCATAATGTAGGCGATTAAACATTTTATTTTTCTGTTAACAGCGAAAACTGGCACAATTAAATGCGGCAGTGTGTCAATTGAAAACCTGTTGACAAAAAATAAATCCACATTTTAATCACTGGAAGAGCTCTCCGTTTTTGTGGCAGTTTGTATGATAAAAGTGGTAGTATGTCAACTACCAAGAGTAGAACCTCAATGTTCGAGTCCGTCTCGATGACAGAAAGGGTAGTAAAAGTAATTTTGGGAGATTCCATCTCACTTATCGAGAAATTTGAATTAAAGTACATGTATAAAAATGTATTTAATGCTGATAAGACTTCATGCCAAACATTTCCAAATATTATTTCTAATTCTATTTTTGTATTGTAAATCAATTTTTACCCGACAGGCTAAGGTAATTAACCTAAATATTTTAGCAAAGGCTTACCTATTACATTACCTACATCTGTTACGAGTAGGTGTAATAAAATCAGTGAAAGCCTTCAGCAGACACAGTTAAAGGTAATAAAACATACGTTAACAACTCAATAGCTATTACCGATTAGACTCGAATGGCACGATACTTATTAACATCGTGACTAAGGGCTGTATTATACTCATCTTGACTGTGATTCTTCTCTCAAGATGTGTCAAAAATGACATGTACCTACGACTTGACAAACATTTTGACGTGTCTTGAGACGTAGTTCTCAGTCAATATGAGTTTATTAATATGGCCCTAAGTCCGCGAACTCGTTTATCTTTGGGGTACAGTAATAAAAGTAAATGAAAAATTATCCTCATCCGGGGCATAGTCTATCCGTGTACCGACATGTATCCTAATCTTAAGACTGGTGACTCCAAGTTACAAACAATAATATCAGGGGACGTACAGTGGGCACTGGACAACTTTTTATACAATATAAATATATGGTATATTGTTATCTATATAGGTACATATGAAACATCTCGTAACAAAAGTACTTTCACTCATCACACAAATATTTGCCCTTACCGGTAATGGACGCCGGGACCGCTAGCTCCGTAGGCAGGGCCACTACCAGCCAGGCTAACCTCATAACTATAAGTTAATACTACACTGGCCCGCAAAACTAAGTACCTATAACACTTATAGAATTAATTTTTTTCTAAACTATAGAAGTTAGAGATTTAAAATAAAAAACGTTTTATAGCTAATTTTATCAGCTTTCTTTCCAACTATAACTAAAATAAGCAGTAACATTTTCAACTTAAAAAAAGATAAAACAATAAAATAGCCATTTTTAGTTATTGCAATTTTAAAAGTGTGATAGGTAGGTACTTAGTTTTGCGGGCCAGTGTAGTAAATAAATAAATGTAAGTTAAATATGGTTTACTGTTATCTGAACTGTATGTAGCCTCACATAAGCAGCTAGCAGTAGCTTTTTAAGCATTTTCGTTAATTTAAACATTTTGTCAAATCAAATCCCATTTTGTTAAATATCCAACCTACCATATTTTATGCAGTTCTTTCTTCCTTACTTCATTGTCGATGCCGGAACTCATAATAAACACATTTAATGATTGTACCGTATGCATGACCCCTGGGGTATCGCCTTGTGCATAGGAAGTGCGGCCTAGAATCTATATGCAGTACAATGCCGATCTAGATTGCAGCGATCCGAAGTGATAGGGCCATTATCTCATTGACTAGATCGAGATACGGCACACAGCGGCGCTGGAGCTTGTTAGTTCTAAATATAGGCAAAAGGGTTGATACGTACTAATAAAGCTGCACTCTTGAATGTGTAACGACTGTCGTGTTTTGTGGGATATAACATATTTTTAGGGTTCCGTACCAAAATTTGGTACGGAATATTTTTACCATTATGGTGAGACTTCGTCGTCTGTCCCCTTATCACCGAAGTTTATGAACCAAAAGAATCTGAAAAATTCCTGACGTATAGCTAATTATTTATATTTTACGGGAAAAATAAAACGAAGTGTTCAAAATTTTCAGTTTTTGAGAAATAACTAAAAAACTTTGAAAGTGATCAATTCCATCCCGAGATATTCAGGATGCACGAGCGCTAGCGAGGGCGCATATTGTTCGAGGGTGCAATTGATCACTTTTACCGAGTTTAACACTATACTTTTAATTTCGACTGAGAGGAAATTAAACAAAAATGTGTTATTTTCACGAATTTAATTTGTCTTAATTATTATTTAAAAAAAATGGTGAGCGTCATTTTATTCTTGACACTACTTAAAACTAGTTGAAAAAGTCAGTGTTATTTCGTTATAGCTGATTAAGCTTCTTCCATGATATAGTAAAGAAACAAAATCGCTAAATGTTTGGCCAATAGGGAATATGCATGAATTATTTTTTTTTGCTCTAATAAAAAGTGATTCAAAATCAGTCAGTCACTCAAAAATAACCAAGATATAAGCTATTAAAGATTTGTCTCTATCTCTTTCTATCAAAACAGAATTTAACATTGAGTTTATATGGCCGTAGTGCACGCTGACATCACAGTTCATGTCAGATCTCTCTTTCGTTTTAGTAGTAATTTTTAAATGCTTACACAAATTTTTTGGCTGATTTAAATTTTACTTTTTGCCATCTCTTTTACGGTATTTTCATGTTTTGTTAACAAAAGCGATAAAAAAATGTCATGCATATTCCCTATTCTATATTCCAAATCATAATCCTCCGTAGGGATGAAAATGAACAAGGAGAAGAAAAAATAATTCTATTGTTACTAACTGTAAGTACGCAGTCAAGATCGAACCCAGTGAATTTCATTTGATCATATTGCTGATGTAATGTAATCCAAAGAGTTATAAACATTTTTTAATAACAACCAATTATTTATATTCGTGAAAACAAACACTGATGCGATGAAAAGAAACGGGCGTATTTGAAAATCAGTCAGTGTGCCGCTCTTGAAGAGAAAGGTTTGGGGAAACATTTAATAATGTTTTTGTGCTACGTCATTGCTGCATTAAGCCTAGGTGTGTTTCTCTACATACAAGTACAATTAATTTCATAAAATCAGTCTTAAGCTCATATACAAATGTTATGTTTATGTGATTTGAATGTCATATAGAATTAATATCAGTGTTCACAGAATCAATCCCCGCCATAACTGCAGAGCGGGGAATTCCTGTACCACTTTGGCGTTATGACGGTAAGTGGCGTAGAACCAGAGTATAGATAGAAAAGTAGTCCAACTCCGGCCCTTTAGGAGACTCTGATACCTATTGCCGCTCGGGCGCCTAGGGTTGTCCAAACCTTGTTCTTCTATTTTAGTCACCTACCTACTTGGCCATACTTTGATCTATGATTTATAATCAATCATAGTAACTTTTATAAATTAGGTACACAAAACTGAATATAAATATACCTAGTATAAATATCGTTAGATAAGTACCCACCTAATTTAAATTATTTTACTTGCATATTTGTTAAATACTGACACTAAATAATATGTTTATCTTCAGGGGACAATATCACACAAATTGACCTAGTCCCAAACTAAGCTCTAGGCGTGTACTATGGGTACCAGTGTAAAGAGTCCTAACCTACATACATAAAGAATTCACTCATATCCTGGTCACGCGAACCAATTATAAACACCCCCCCCTTTTTCTAATACTTTAACCTCTACCATCCTAATTATACTAGCTTATTCCCTTGATTTACTTGAGTAATCCATGACTTAATGAAATCAAACAAAAGGGCTTAGCATGCAATTAATTTCCTGATAACAAATGAATTCTAACATTGGCTGGTGATCGTCTAGATAATAACAAAATGGACCGAATCGTTGTGAACCTGTAGTAACTCAAAATTCTTTAAATCTTCGCTTTAATTAATTACTTACTTTGGATAACTTGACATGGATAACCATTTAATAAACTTTCATTTACTACCTATTTAAATCTAGATTGATAATTATTTAACCTATAATACTATAATGGAATTTCAGTGGACAATAGTTTATCAATTTTGATTTAGCTTTTTGTTGGAGAAATTGTTGTTTGATTGTAAATTATGGTTTATTATCTTAATACTAGAGACTACTTAGGATTAAAATCCCGTCTTAAATTCCTAGAATATTATGTTAATATGATTTTGTTTATTGAAGCTTTATTAGCTTGAATTGGCCTTGTTAGCTTATATTGGCCTTCCAAATTAGGAAGATTCGCTGGCCCCACCCCGCCAACGAACAATAGTCATCATCCTTAATAGACAAGGTCAGACTTCTTGCCAAAAAAAAAGTATTTACTAATTTTCGAACAAGTCATAAGTATGTCTGTTAGTTTGTTTGTCTAATTTGGTAATAAAAGAGGACACAAAATAATATTAATATTCGATTCATAATTCCCTTTAGGATCTCTCATTAATATGCTATTATTCATATCTGTAATATTTTTATCATTACATAAGTAACTCTATTTTAACTGTAATAAAGTTATAAGCGTCAATCATGTTTGGATTTAGCATCATATATTTCTAATATGAAATATTCAATTTTCTCTAGGAATCTTCAATGATTTTATATTCGTCACTGTGGTAAGATTCAGATGTTTGTTTCATCTTTAGATAGATTGAACTCTCATGATAGTTTTCATGGTATAAAGAATTTTATATGTGAAATTCAATAAAGCCACTTTATGTTGTTTTAAATTATTTTAGTACTTTAAGCATCTTTATTAATTTAAGATCCAGGAATATGATCAAATATAATATTTTATATATATATCTCTAGCTTTGTTTTATTTAATGTTTAACTAGAATATATATTACATAATAATATGTTAAACTTTATATTCCAATTTTATTTTATTTTGTTGTTAACTAGAATATAAGTTTCTTATTTTCTGCAGGCCATCTAATCTTATGTTATAGTATTTTTGACTAGATATTTTATATTTATATTTTCAAGTTATATTAGATAATTTGTATTAAATTCCGTCAATTCGATTGCTCACTTCAGAAATGAACTGACAAGTTTTCCGAAGTAGAAAGTTAAATAAAGGTAAAAGGTTAATGTCGAGAAAAGGATAATTATCCTGATAGTTAATGAAGATTTTCCTTAATTATTCCTTCAAGATGAAATACATCTTATTAATTATGAGGTTTTTTTAACAAGTTTTGGAATTTATGAATTAGTGTTGTTTATTCCAAAACTATGTTTATTATGTGTACCTAACCCTATCAGCTTCTAAATAATTTCAATACTAGGACCGGTCCACATTTAACTTAATTGCATTTTCTTAACTAGCTGTATAGTTAGGTCAGGTAAGCCTAAGGGTGACTATCTAAACCTGGTGTAATGTTCCTTCCTCGGACTAAAATAGCCAGATTGAGGTTGGAACGCCCTATTATGTACATAGGTTTTCCTCATTACATATAAATATATTATTTTATGGGGATCACAAAGCAATTCAGAGGGCTTTGGAATTTGGTGTAGCCCGCTTACTAAACTTATGTTCTGGAGCCTCCCTTAGCTTTAACCTCTGTTGGACTTTTGCTCTGTGAGTTAGCATTTTCTCATGTCTTATGTTCGCCATGAAAAAACCTCGGCTACCCGAGAATTTAGCTTCAATTCAAATAAATTTACCACCGCTAGGCTTATTTGTATTGCCACGAACACGGTTCATAATTAAAAAAACTCGTGTCATGGTGAAGAAGTCTTAACGAATTTGTCAGCTGACTGAATTATTAAACTCTCCCCTTAGAAATTCATTTCCGAACCATCGAGTGAACATTTTAAATGACTGAAATATCAACGCCACCGGCGTACAATACTTGCTAGTCTCCCAAAACAGCTCTTTTAAACTCGTGATTTATCAAAGCCCCTTTTAAAATTTATTAGCAACATTAAGAACTTTATCACAGCTAAATCACCCTGTTGTATGAAGAAAAGTAAACTGATTAGCTTCCCTACTCCCTTCTAAATATTCAAATTAATATTAAATAACTTAACTGACTTGAAACTTAATGGCAAATCCCACAAAACTAATTTATATTCACTTCACATTATTAGTTTAAAACCCAAAACAAATTCCTTAATATCAAAATATCAAGATAGTAAACGTTACTAATTTACTAAGATTCTAAACTTTAACTTTTATCTATATTAATTTAATCAACAAGAACACATTATAATTAACTTAAGAAACCCCAAAACTAATTAAGTTATTCAAAACAATTATCAAAATGTAAAAATAAAATTTTCATTTACGTAAATAAAGCCCTTTGACTCGAATGCAATACTATCACCACCTTCCCCTTTGGAAGCTAATCAATCAAAAAGCCTCGAACACCCGCGAACTCGCCTATTTAAACCCACCTCGAACTTTTCTCACATTTATCACTTTTGTCACTGCGGGCTCATTTGGACATGCGCACTAGCTTATCTTCTATCTCTCTTTTATTTCAACCGTTTCTTCATATTTCCTTATCATATTGTATACAAAAAATGACGTAACAGATTAAGCAGTAAAGTGTTCTACTATTTCGTCCGCCTTCTTAACCACAGCTTGGCCCAGCGGCCCAACGCACCCCCACCAAACAGCGCGCCCCAGCTCAAATCTCCGTTCGCCTCAATATCTTTTTGTATTTTTTTTATTAAAATATTTTTAATGATTCCTTTTGTTTTACTAATGCTAATTAGAAAAAGTCCAATATAAAATTTAATTATTTTTTAGTTAACCCTTTTATTTGTTATGAAATTTCTGTAACTAATAAAGTGTCAAAAGTTCATATTAGAATTGTCTAAAGTTTTACTATTCCTTTATTTACTTAATGATACTCTATTTAAATAGACTGTATTATGTTTGTTTGTTCATTAATTACTCCAGTCTTCCAAACCAATTTTGTCTCTCTCTTAATAAACTTTATTCTGACCTATAATCTTAAGTTTTTATATATCAATAGATGTCGCTACTTGTTTATGATTATACAAATACTTTATTTGTAATTATATGTATGTTTTTAACAGACTAAATGGACGGATGTCTATGTGGCTTGTTACACCAGGCAACGATAAACATATTTATATAGAGAGAAATATATACTTATAAAACACCCAAGACTCAGAAACAAATACTCGCGCTCATCACACAAATATTTGCCCTGACCGGGAATCGAACCCGGGACCGCTAGCTTCGTAGGCTACCCACTATGCCATCCAGGTCGTCACATGTCACGCCACACACGGCAATTTAATTACGTACTTAATACGTATTTATTTCACCTACATTACAAGTATACCATAGGCGCCTGCCTGGTACGAAATACCTAATTAATTATTTACATTAAACAGTTGCAGCTTTTATTAAATCTGGATATACTCGTAGTTGTACCTACCTAAGCTAGGTTTAAGTTTAGTCCCAGAATTTTGTAGATGAATAAAAAAACACCCTGTATAGCTGATTTGGTATGGGGACCAAGTATTGATTGGTGTTTTTACACTCGCAGACGAGGCCCATTGGCCAGGCGTCAAGTGCAAGGAGGGTGGCACGCGCCAGTCGCCGATAGACATCAGACTCGCCAGCGTCATCATGGATGAGAAGGAGAACTTCATCAAATACGGCATGCTGCGGTTCATAGGATACCGCAGCGCGCTGCTCACCGGACTGAACAACGGACACACCAGTACGGGTAGCACAAGTTGTGTTTTCTCGCTTGTCGCTCAGTGCGTCTCTTTCGTTAAGGACTACGTAGAGAGGGACTACCGAGCGACAAACAAGTCGCGGGCAATTTATGCTAGCCGCCCAGTAAGTTACGTATTGGTCATAAGTACTAAACATTTTGCGTAACTTACAAATCATTGACATTACCGCAATATCATGAATCTATTGTATTTAAGTATATGTATTTTCTTTTGTATTATAAACTATTTTTTATTTATCTATTCAAAGCATTAAAAATATCTACTGCTCGTCTTGCAGCATGTTTTCGTCGTATTAGATTAGCTGAACGCTACGTTTCTTCAAGTGTCCAAATGTAAATACAGTAAGACATGATGGATTGTGCAACAGCAGTATATATTTGATTAAGTAGAGTAGTGCTAAGAACGTGTCTGAGGGTTTTGAAGATCCAGGTGAGTTTGCATGTCCTGTTATTTAGGTATTCAATATGGCGATGCCAGGAGAGGTGTTGATCAACAATGATTCCCAAGTATTTTGCTGACGTTACCTTTTCTAGGAGTGGACAAGTACAGGACATATTGCTGGATTCGGTATTGGTGGGTGATCTTCTTTCCACGATGCTGGTCCTTTAAAACTGCCCATTTTATCTCTTTGAATAAGTACAGTCTCTATCCCGCTCGATTTTAAACCATATTGTCATCATGAATAACGTTAAAGTAATTCTTACTAAGGTGAAAATGAAGGCGGCTGTATCGAAAGCAATATGATAGGATTGGGTATAAGACAAAGTGGAATAGAGCCGCAGACAAAGATACGAGGAAGGTACAGGGTGTTCATATTCATATTCATTTATCGCGCAAACTCAAGGATGAAGCGAATCTATATTGCGTTCCAGTCCAGTTCGCGGTGGAAGGGTCGGAGCGGATGCACCCGATTGTGACTGGCGGCCCTCTAAAGTACAGCTACCGGCTGGAACAGCTGCACTTCCACTGGCTCTCCGAACACGCCATCGACGGCGTCAAGTATGTTAGTTTACTCAGTGCCACCCCATTATTGGTTAAGTCATTTTGAAGAGGTAATGCCGAACGATAATAATAATTTCGCAAAAATACGGTCCGAGAATTGTATTCCGAGATTTCCGTATCTGTATGACTGAGTTGCGTACTAGACCTATGTTAGACAGTCATCACTTCAGTAATTCTTAGACCCTATTTTCTCGGAAAATGCGCTTTGTTGTCTTCGTCATTTGACCCTAGCTAGAGCTAGGGTCTGCCTGATTCCAGCTGCATAAACAAACTCAGGTAAAACAGACTAGTTACATAACTAGTTTGCTTTACTTGAGTTTGTTTATTAAAAAATCTGATGGTTTTGAAGATGTTAAGCACATGGTCAACTTCAAAACCACCATGGCAAATTCGGTCAAAATATTAAAAACGAAAGTTTTAGCACTCGCCTATCAAACACCTGTATATGAAAACAGTCCAACAATATTATGTGAAAGAAAAACCACCTAGTTTTACGGAATGTATTTTCAATTATAATAATTATAATAATAATACCTATGTAGGTAATAATGTTACATATACCTAGGTAGATTTAAACAAATAACCGTGACTACTCAAAAACCACTGTGGTTTTTGTGTCTTTTATTATGAAACTTAAAATATTTATTTAAGATTTAGATCTTTACTTTTTTTGTGTAAAAATATATTTAATCATGCAAACCACATAATTTTTAAGATTTCCTTTGGAGATCCACTTTGTCCACGTCCGCACTGATCTCCCAGTGGCGAGGGCCCTTAGAGAAGGAGATGGGCTGGCCATTATTGCTGTATTTTGTAACGTAAGTATTAAATTGATTATTATTCTAATATCATGTAGGTATTAACTGTTGATTTTCCTATAAATAAATAATTAAATGAAGATATATGTTGTATTTACACGGAATCTGACTAGAATTCCTTTCTGAGATTCCATTTGTCCAAAAGATATGTTTTGAACATTTATTAGAACGTATAGTTTTGTTCTTTTTCTCTGAAATTATGTGTATTCATTACTTCTCGTTATCCACAAACTATATGCTCTTTACGTACCAAACTAAAAAAAGTGATTTATACTCAGCTCAGTTAAAAACCCTGCCTTGTTTCGAAACCTTTAGGATTCCTCGTTTATTAATCGTTATGTCTCACTAAAATTAATATGTAAACATGCGTTATTGAATATTGCTCCACGACAGGTTAGAATGACGCTAGATATGGCAGAAAAGGGCACAGATGTGGTTGAAGTGCTGCAACATCTACCCGCACTCAAGAATTTCGGGAGCCGGAAGAATGGCATTGTCTTAGACTTGACGTAAGTTGGAGAGGATTTACAACTCAAATCTTGACATGAAACAATGCCACGATAACGGATCCTTTGTTACCCGACTGCCCCAGGAAGGAGGGAAATGTTTTGACCTGTATTTATAGGTACTTGAATTTTTATTCCTACGGAAAAAATGTAAGCAAAGGTGTTGCCGTTAACGAAAAACATTTGAAGCATTTGTACTTTCCACATTATGAGAAATCGACATACGACTTACTTATTATAAGAAATATACTTAATCAACATAAAATAATTTAATTTGTTGATGGTAAATTCTATTTCGACAACAACTCTTTGTTATATTAATTTAAAGAGAAAATTCGGTCTTCGTATGCATAATTTAGTTATTGCACTGGTATCACTGTCTCGATACACCCGGGTCATTAAGTTGCGGGCCGCTTAACATGTGACATCACTCGCTTCACTAGTTAGCGATAATAATAATGTTAACATTATTATTATTAAAAATAAATACATAATGCTCTTTCATTTCATAGATTTGTGCGATTTTGATTTTAACTACATATTTCTCAAATTTATTTTGAATATCACGGATCAAGCGAAATTATAACTTTATACAGGATGTTTTTTTATTCGTCTACAAAATTTTGGGGCTTAAATCAGTAAGTCATACTGACCAACTTTCACTATGGGACCAACCCCGAAATCGCGAAAAAAAATTTGACCCTCCCATACAAAACATCGTCAACTGACTAGCCAAAATGTATGGGATGGTCAATTTTTTTTTCGCGATTTCGGGGTTGATCCCATAGTGAAAGTTGATCAGTATGACTTACTGATTTAACCCCCAAAATTTTGTAGACGAATAAAAAGCACCCAGTATTATATTTCTTGCTGGCCCATGCTCTGAGATCCCCTGAAATGTCACTTAGACGGTGACGTATCTTTGTTTACCTTTTTTCCGTGGGATTTTTTTTTTTAACTTTCGTGTTACGTGATCTTCCGAAGGCTCGGAGGACCAAGAAACTGAAGGGGAGGAGATGGAAAAAGATAGGTCAGGGTCAGGATAATTATTTAGCACTAGGATTTACACAGGATTACCTTTAATTAACAAGCCTAAATGTTATTAAACAATGTTAAATTAAGAGTTGAAATATTAGTGATCACCAGGGCTGTTAGTAGAGATCGGTGGAGTAGAATAAGTTACGAATCGAAAGTAACAGAACACGGAACCTAGTGTCTCGGGCGGGTACAATAATTACGGTGGTGTTCCTCACTTCTGGCGTCTCTGAGGACGCATGCGCCTTCCACGAACAATCCGCCACCTACTACTCCAGGCAGAGGGACTGCCCTTGTCCACTGCGGGCCACGTTACGGACAGACGTGGCTACCACCATCTACTCCACCGATCTCTACTAATAGCCCTGTCATAGTATATTTATAATATAACAGCCGATCAAGGCTTGAGCGAAGGTATCGTGATTCCAGGAAGCTGTTGTCCGTCAACCCGCAGGAGTACATAACGTACGCCGGCTCGCTCACGTCGCCCGAGTGCAACGAAGTCGTGACCTGGATTGTCATGGACCGCCCCATCTACATGTCTGACACAGAGGTACACATACCTACCTTCCACAGCAGTTACGTTATTTGATCACTTTTGATTTGAACTCGCGTGGAAGTTTGGGCACAGAACACAAGTACAGAGGGCGCTCTTTCTAACCGCCCTGCCACGCACTCGTCGAGTGGCATGGGAAGGAGCGAGGAAAGGAGGCAGAGACGTAGTGTGGCAACATTACTCGTCATGCCGCACGTCATGCTCCACGTCATGTCCACGGCTCCCTGTTCTGTCGGTTTTTTGGCGCGAGTCAAAGGACGAAACCCTCGGTGCGCGAGTCCGACACGCACTTGACCGGTTTTTTTATTGCTAGTACGAAATATAGGCAAAGGTTGACACTCGATTCTGGCATATCATGTCACATTACGCTCTTTTAAAATGACTTTTACTTCAAATATATTTTTTTATAAGTAAGTAATCAATATATTTTGGAAAACAAAAAAATACGTGTTCTATTATTTTTAATGCTCTAGTAGGTACACGTAAAATAAAATGGTGAGAAAAATTATAATCGCTACTCACCCAGGTTAAATTCAAATAGTCAAATTGAATGAGTTGGAGATATCTCCATACGTATCTAACGTATTGCGTTGCGGCGTCCCTCTCGTTAGTGACTAATTTAGGAAGGTGTTATAAGCCTTTTAATTTGACGCTAGGTTTGAAGGTCGTGAACATAGACCACCGCGTAATCCTCATAAATAAACTGGACCGTAATAAGTTGGGTTTAGCCAGGCTGTTAGATCTATGTAGCTCGCGCGTCTGATAATCACACCAATCAAGAGACGACCTCAAGACATAAAGAAATAAAATAGCAGAAAAACTTGGAAGAAGATAAATATATGAGCTTACAAAGAATGGTAACGCCGAACACACACGGTCAGTTAAACTGATCCGTTACATCCTAAAGCTAACCTTGAGTTCATATAATTTCAACTTACGATTTCTCACTTACGGGTCATCTTTTGGACTTACGTCAGTTTAACTGGCCGTGTGTCTCCAGCATAATAAAATATTGTCGGTAGGTGCTATACTTGTAAAGTTATAATATAAGCGATCTTGCCGTATTATATTTCGTTACATTTGTTTTTTGTAGGGGTATACTGACTGAATTGAAAGACGTTTATACGTCAAAAGGTTTCACAACTAGCTACTAGGCCTACTGTCCACGAAGCTAATGTAATGTCGGCGACAGTGGAAAGGCTCGTTA
The DNA here is from genome assembly GCA_963241965.1 of Tortrix viridana. Lineage (NCBI taxonomy): Eukaryota > Metazoa > Arthropoda > Insecta > Lepidoptera > Tortricidae > Tortrix > Tortrix viridana. The sequence continues at coordinate 8,931,590 of OY725181.1, forward strand.
ATACTAGGTACTTTCCTATTCTCCTAAGTAGAAAGAACATATCTGCAATTTTATATCCAAAATAGCATCACATAAAGTCGCATACCATATGCAAAAGGGTGATGGCACCAATAATAGACAGTTAAATCTTAATTCAAAGATAACACGGTACGGTTGTAAATTACTATGGTTATAAATTGAATGTTGCAAGATAAGATATAAGCTTTATCTTCTTTGAAATAATAATCAAGTATCCAACATTGGTCCTTGTCCATTACTGGTGCCATCACCCTACGATGTTCATTTATAAATGCTCCCGTTCAAATTATTTGTTACCTGTGCAGTACGAAATCTTCGACCAATTGGGGGTGACCCGCTACAACTTCCGCAGTCTCAAGCCCTTTAACGGCACGCTGTACCGACCCAACGAGCCAGCCTTCAAAACCCCGCTTGTCTTCCAGATGTTCAATGACATGGTTGACATGGTCGTGGGCTTCTTCAGAAACATCACCAAGTAAGGTTCTCGCATTATTTGAAGGCAGCAAAAATATAAGCGAGAGAAGACCTAATTTATACCAGATCCAGGTTCCATTATCCAGGTCGCGTGGATTGAAAACACGATTTTTTCAAAATACTGTTTCTGTTCCTGAAGGAAGTAAGAAGGGACTAATTACAATGGGAATACAGCGGAAACAAATCCTGCTGTTCCCACCTAGAATTATTTTTGTTTTTTTTTTCTGTGCTTACTGTACAGTCAGCATCAAATAGATAGGAGCAATCAAAATGGCCAAATATATCGCAACACATTTTTATTCCTATAGTAATAAAGGTGTGTTGCGACATATTTAGCCACTTTTGCTGCTCCTATATATATTTGATGCTGACGACTGTACCAGTGCCTAATGGGTACAGGTAAAGTCGCAAGCGCACTGAGAGCAGAGGCGTCGCGGTGCGTCGTGTTCCCATACCACAGAATAGATAATAGTACATGGGTTGTAACCCATAGTAAAAATCGTCGTGGTGGAGGCGTTTGTAGTAACTAGTATAGGAATGCGCCGCTCCTTACCGCCACCGCTCTCAGTGCGTATGTGGCTTAAACCCGGCAGTTTCCAACAGCTACGAGTCAACTTCTGCCCCCGTAAGAAAAAAGGGCACATCTGCGAATTATTCACAGAAGCATATTAAACCCTGTGTAGGTTAATAAAGGTCGCATGTGCAATACCAATTCGTTTGCACATGTGCCTTTTCTTCTTATGAGGGCAGACTTTCTCAGCAACTTTTAACCGGCAATTTATGGACATCTCGTTGTATCCAATGAAATAACAGAGCTGTTGTTGCGGGCTATAAATGTGCCGTTAAGTTGCTCGTGCATCTTTATGAGTTTATGACATTTACTGTACGGATAGAGTATTTCTGAATTAGCCATTTAATTTTAATCAACTCGCAATTTTGGCACAGGGAAGCGATGAAAGGGAAGCGATGAATAAATTATTAAATAAAGAATAGACGAGAAGACGACATTGTATTCCTAAATACTCGTATGCGAGAATATTATACAAAATCATAGTTTATAAAAATGGCGAAGCCTGGAAAGAAATCAATGGTCTTCGCGTAACTGCAGAAAACATATTCCAAAGAGTACAAACATACTTATTGGCTTACTATTTAGTGAGTATTTAGCTAGTAGTAGTATATATATTATTCATTCACATAAAGTTGTTTTAAATTAAACTTACATCAGAATAACTGGTAATTTAATTAATACTTTATCAACTCGTAATTGTTATCAATGAATGAAAAAGCGCATAAATTGGTGTTATGCGTTAAATTTTATACAAAGTATTAACAATAAACTTGCCAAATCGGTTATGTTTTCATTCTTATTATAGAATTATGTAGGTACCTATATGGTATATTTCGCAACCATGTTATTACGCCTATACCTACCTACCTACTCGGTTTTTGTTTTCAGTTTGGCGGGGCGGTCCACTGCGCTGTACAAGAAACAGTTCATGGGGGGCAATAGGAGGAGCTAAGCAAACCTACGGACTAATATAATCATCCAACCGTTCTCCAACGTTAAGGTAATGATACCAGTATTGGACTGACTGATACCAATAATGGACACTTCACAGATCATACTGATATAAATTGATTGTTGTAAAATAAATTAATAATCCTTATCGTCCTTAAAATATGACTCTGGTGTCCAACAATGGTCTATTGTCAATTACTGGTGTAATACCTCATTTATTCAAGGATGGTAGGATTGCGCGCTTTTTCTCGCCTAGTCTTTTCGCCTTATTGACATTAAGTACGTAAAAGTTAAGAATCGCGATAGAAGTTAGCACATTTTTGTAGCTTTTATTGTCCAAATAATATAGAACTGGACGTTCTCTAACACAATCTATAAATTGTTCTACATCCATGGTCACAAATATACTGTAAATTTGTAAACAAATACAACGTGAAAATCAAGCGCGGCGTGACTATGTGTGACATACAACTCCGTGTTAATTTCCACGCTAAGAACGCGCCACGCTACTATTGCGCTGCGCCAAGCCGGCTGTTTGACGAAGCCTTTAATGTTCATAATACGAGTAGGCTTATGGATTCACTGCCGCACTCAGAGACGTCAATTAAGTTTTAAGTTTCATTAAAATAGCTGCTGTCACTTTCTTTGCTATAGCAATAGAATAAGACGCAGCAACTTTAATTAAACTTAAAACTTAATTGACGTCTCGTAAATATACAAAACTGTAAATTTAGATAAGTATGGCTATGGATAAATTTTAAGAATGTTGTTTTAAATTAAGACTTGGTTAAGAAAAAGTTACAATTTGCCATTGTGTAACCTAAATAAGTCATCAAATTCAAATTAATATTCGTAACACAATTATTTTATTTTACTTTTTCTTAAATACGCAAATACTTAGGTGCAACGGACGGAGGGCTTTATTTTATAAGTTAGTTTAATTAAATTATAGTTTTTCGTTTTTCTTATGCTTATCTTATTTACATTTGAATAGATACTCGTAGGGCGGTCAATTTCGGTAAGTAATAGGTATTTGAAGGCAATTATAAGGGAAAAACATAAGCGTTCCTAACTGTATCTTGTCTAAGGCCGCGCATAGTATTAAACCGTACGAATTTTAGTTTAAAGATTATTTACAAAGAAAAAAAAAATGTTATAATATTAAGAAGAAAATAAGCATTTACTCATTTTTAGTCAGTTCAGTAGGTTGGTATTTCGATGTAAATAAAAATACTTATTATAAAGAAGATATTAATTTGTAAATACAAAGACCATAGGGTTTAGTTTTCAATACAGGAAAGTTTTTTTTTATGTGTCTTTGAAAACATTAAGTAATATATATTTTTAATAAAACAATATAGATAGTTTGATTATAAATATTGTACACTAGCCACCCGCCCTGGCTTCGCTCCGGGTACTATTAGGTATATACATAAACCTTCCGTGAATTATTATTTAACGGATGGTAAAAACCGCATTAAAATCCGTTGCGTAGTTTGAAAGATCTAAGCGTACATATCGCATCTTTAGAATGAAAGTGACCTAATTCCAAAATGTTTAGATTTTGAATTGGGTCCCTATAATAATAATGTTACGACTCGAAATAGAAAACTTAACATTTTGTATTAGGTCACTTTCATCCTGAAGGTGCGATATAAAGGGACAGATGGCGGGAAGCGACTTTGTTTTATACGAACTCAGTTAATTTTTTTTAACAAAAATGGCATCTGTCCAGGTATGCGGACAATTTTGCTAACGTCGGTGTATGTTTGTCGATGTTCGGTTCTTTAGGCATTGTTCGGTATTTGCTTGTCTGGGAGAACCGTGGCGAGAGTGTCAATCGCCACGCTCCGACCACTCCGCCGCGCTCCACTCCGCCACGCTTCACTTCTCTAAAGAGAAGCCCAAGATGGCGGCCGACTCAGCAGAAGCGATCGACACGTGCAGCAACCAACACTTCCACCACAGGACTCCTTGTTTTATACTATAGGTGGTCTAGATATTTACTTACATATGTCAATTATTGTAAGTAGGTAGGTACACCATTTTATGATAGACTGTAGTATGCACGCACAAATGTACCTGTCACCAGTGTATCAATGTATAGTATATATATAATACATATAATCTACAGTAGGTTTACAGTCATGCAATAACTACGTAGGTATATTTTGATTTTGGTTTTGGCACTTACTTACTTACTTATATTAAAATGAACACGACCACCGAATGTAAGCCTCGTTCTGTTCGGCTTAATTAAGTGTTAAGTTTTTGTTTTAGGTTTTACACCCGGTGTCCAAAAAATCGCACATGTACGAAAATTAGTTTCAAACGAATATAACTAGCTCTTAAATTATTTATTGTACACACGTTGTAATAACACCAATCGTTCCATTCCGTACAAAATAAAAATCGCTAAATAAATTAGGATTTAGAACTGCTTGAAATCAACATTTCAAAAGGTGCGATTTTTTTGACGCCGAGTGTATATTGAGATGTAATGCAGTGTGCTCTTTAACATACTTATTCACTTATTGAGAGGGGAAGGTGCAGGCTGAAAAACAGCACGTGTAGACCCCAGTCTCACAGCATTTTGTATAGTAGTTCTGAGCATTTTGCCATAACGTATTTATTATTATTGTTGATGAGACTAGTACTTTATTTTAGTACTTAGTAGGTATGTGTATTTATTTAAGCAATGTATGCAAAATATGTGTTGTTGAGTGGCAATTTTTTTTTTCTGATTCTGACTCTGATTACTTATACATGTAGGCAGGCTCCCTACAAGACGACCCGCGACTTGGTGAAAGGTGGCAGAAATCCATTATTAGGCAGGTATATTGCGTTTATCGCTGCGGATAAATCGTCGACTCGACTACAAACTGATGTATCCACTTTTGGACCTTATTACAATGCAATAACGTGAAAAAGTAGATACATCAGTTTGTAGTCTACTTACTGTACCTATAAAACACCCACCACTTGCTGGCAAGGAATGGAAATACGAATTACGATTACCACAAGCATATTATTAGGCCTGCGGCAGTTAATATCTTTCGGCTTTCGCGTTAGCGTTTACAATCCGTGGTTTCAAAACAGTATTACAAACACGATGAATTCTAGTGTGTAATGAATGATTACCATGTACCAAAAGGTTAACGTCGACCCATATATCAGCATTAGGTACATTTTTTAAGTGTGTTACTTCAAATAGCCATCTTAGTAACACAATAATAGAAAATATTAAGTATGTTTACTTGGTATTGTTAATTTGATAAATGAATAGTTTAAGTAAATAAATTACTCTAAACAAGAGTTGTAATTTTTTGTCATCCTCAGAACTATCTTAACCACTTCGGAAAATACTATTTCATCTCACAAGCTTGGAAAGGCTTTCTTTGTCGGTCAAAATCTGCGCGTAATAGTCCATTTTATACGCTAGCGTGGCAAAATAATGTTGTTGCTGTCGCGGCACTGCACACACACGACAGCTGATGTGGCGCTCGTGGAATTGTTTTTCTATCACCTAGTGTTTTCCTCGCTACGGTGAGGTGAAAAATTGTGTTTCACACGGCAGCCAAGTTATTCGGACCTCGAGGCCTTGACTCCCACGTTACGCACAGGATTCTATTTTTGGGCTACGCCCGTGAATCAATTTTAGGGTCCTTCGCTAACTCGAGATTTAATACTGGCTCTCGCGCCAAATAACAACTTTGCAACTATTAACTATTGTCATTGGCAAAAGGTTCTCTGATTTTAAATGTCAAGTCTTGCTTGCTTTTTCAAAAATTGTTTGACCGAATTGGACTATTGTCTTAACTTTAACGAAAAAAGATTTGAATAGAAAAAATAAATCAAACAAAACTATATTAAATTACATTGCATTTATTAAGTTATCTCTCATATACACACATTCACGAGTCAGCTTCTGATCTGTCTATGTCAACGCCATTAGTTAACGCAGTAATTATCACAACAGAATCCGGCACAGGTGACAAATTTAAGGTTACGTGTGAAGATTCGAACCCGCACTATGCCTTTCTACCCTCTCATCATGAGAGGAGACCAGAACAGCAGCAGCGGGACATGTGAGCAGTGGGACATAAGATATCTTCATACAAATTCCACGAAATTCAGGTCCATAAAGCGATAAATTATGACGTTAGAGATAGATAGAGCAGGAAAATCATATCGCAACCCCGATTACAATGCAAAAACTGCCTATGGAATTATTTGAAAAACATCTGCAGAATTCGTTGGGTAAAACACCCAGTGATTGCCATCCGAATACCAGTGATTGTACAATTATCACCTTTATTAACTTGAAATAAAGTTCACGGTACCAATAATCGGTAGGCTGCCAACAATATTACTGTTTACCCTACGTATTTTATCAGTCTACAGCAAAACAAAAGTGGCGAATAGATAATAATTACATGAACTATTTACAAGTACGTACAATGAAATGTAAAAAAATAATTACAAAAGGCCATAAAGCTAAATTGCTTCAGATTGATGTTCGCGTACTTAACATATCGCACGGTGATACGAAAATAAAGATTTTTTGGGAAATTAACAAAATGTGTTTACATATTAGGAAGTTTCTCCTTAATTATAACTTCCCGAAATAAAGAGGAAAAAAAAACTTCTATGCGTTCCTTAGGCATTCCTTAACAAATTCTATTTGTTTTAATGTATTAAATATTAAATGTAAGATTGTTAATATCTGCCCAAAAAATCTTCCAAAAATAAGTTACTAGCATTAGAATTGACGTAAGTAGGTACCTACTACAATTCATCCAAGAATAGACTTAAACCCTAAAGAGTCATTGGTTTAGTAGCGCAGCTTAAAATGTAAAAATGGCTCAACTAGTTTTAAGTCGGAACGAACGGCACAAATTTAAATGATAAAATTACTCAAAAAGGACATCGGTCACTTTAAGATTTTTAAATCCATTGATAGAGCGTACCTCGTTACACGTGGTGTAACGACGCACTAAGTTTTAGGTCAATGTATTTCTAAATTACATGACGTCACAGTGCATACACTTCTGACGCAATACTAAATACGTCACAATTGCAACGGCAAGAGGTGCGGGGCGCGCGGAAATGAAAAAGACACAAAGTCTACGTTTGTCCCTTTCCAGCCCAAAGTCAGTTTTTTATTGAGTAAGCAAAAGAATATGCTTTTTAAAGTCGTTTTACGTATTTAATTCAGTTCACCAAAATTCTGAAAGTGACTCTTTCGTTCTCACCGTGGAATATGTAAGTATGAACAAATCGATGACCAACAACGTAATAAATATTATTATTCATTACAAAAACACTGGCGTGTATGCATTTTGTTTTGAAAATGTATGATGTTGGCTACACTAGACCCATACATATGTTTGTATAAGAACCGATTCACACGCACATACTAAACTATGCGGCGGAAGATAAGAATACTGCAACAGTTTGCATGATTTAGATAGAAGAATCTTATGAATTCCAAGGCCTTTACATTCATACTTTGTCAATTTTCACTAGTTAATAAATTCTAACTAAAAATGTATTTTAATGATTCTAAAATTCATAGTGTCAAGGCAATTGACTACTAGTGTTATCATCCTTAAAATGATTTTGTACATAGCATTATTCACAGCGTTTACAAAAAAAAATAGTTTTTTCCTTATTATTATTTTTCTGAGTTGAAACTTCTTTATTTATTTCTTTAAACAGATTTAATTTTTTTAGTTGTAATACATTTAATGAGAAAATTAATCTGTCGTGGACGTGACAAGATAGTGTTGACATGAGACCTGAGCAGCTATCACAAGATGTCCGCGACTTGTTGATCGCTCGTATGTCCCATTCTAACTAGACGAGCGATAGACACCCACTGAGCGACAAGCGACAAAATACAAGATGTGCTAGCCGCTCTGGTTTTTTCTCGCTTGTCGCTCAGTGCGTCCCTATCGTTACAGACTAGTAAGAAAGGGAGATCCGAGCGATAAACATGTCGCGGACAACTTACGCTGGCCGTTCTTAAACCGGTAAATATCCGTTTGAAATTTGTTTCTAATTGAAATAAATATATTTTATCTTTTGAAATTGATTAACAAAAATAAATTAAAAAAGAGCGACAAATCTCTGAATCAAACCATCAATTCCACTAAAGTTATTTGTTATTTTACCTCGATGTTTCAACCATATGATGCCGTGGTAATTTGAAAATACCCTGTTATTAATTTTCTCGTGACCACGGTCGTATCAACACGATTGTACACGATTATGTAAATCCGGTCTCAAAGATCATCTAGGTTTTGAAACTACCTTGAAGGCAGTCTGCATACAGTACGGAATAGTCAACAATAAATAAAATATTACAACAAGAGCATAAAAGTAACAAATAATACTGTGTAATCGGACATTTATTACTTGTATGCATACAATTGATTTATCTATAACATAAAGTCATTTTTATGAATGACTTGTTATTTAACACCAGTAGTGTCTGTGTTAACACAATTTGCAACAAAGGTAAACAAAAAATTGTTTAAACTTGTTACACAAAATAATTAAACAGGTATTAAATAACGACAACTTTATAACACTAAAGTTCCTGTCATCATCGACGTACAATAAAACAAACACATCTGTACACAGTTCACCGGCTCTATGAGGCGGACTTATCCTTAATAATCTCCTTCAGTCGCGTCTCGATGTACTGCACTCGCGTCACTAACTTGTCTCGCGGATTGAACTCGGTGTATGGAATCTGTAGAACTCTAAAGCCCTGGAAAATTGTAGAGGTCACAAGCTATAAATTCTCATTTTTTTAAACTACATGTAACTGAATTTCATGTTTTAAAAATCCCTCAGGCAAAAAAAAACGGAGATGACATTCATGACGTTTGTTTTAATGTCGCCTAACAAGAAACGAAAATACGGAACTATATCTGTCAATACTTAACTAAATGTGAACAAACTAAACCGCCAATCAAGACTACTTTGTCGAGCTTTGACGTATCCGTGTTCCGGGCCTTTTATGGTCGCGTTTATCATGTGGATAAATAAAACATCTGTCACTGTCTGACCATTATGTAAGTGCGAGAGTGACGGATGCTTTGTCCACACTCGTCCACCGCGATAACGGCGACCATGACACGGGTGCTGAGCGGCTGACACATCTTTTATTTTCCCGTTTAAATGTGTATCTATCGTCACCGACTAATTAGAAAGGGATATCTGAGTGACAACGAAGTCGCGGCCATCCTGTGCTCGCCGTCCTGCTTCTATTCGCTAACGAATCGCTACATCACGTGATTAAGTGGTATAGTCCTAAACAGACGGGGTATAGTCGGGGTATACCTTGAGCCGAAGCATCCTGGAGTAGAGTTGGTAGATGCCCAGGGGCACGGCGCTCTTGCGCGTCAGGTCGTGGTAGTCCAGCCCCAGGACTGCTATCCTAAACACGCTGAAATGTAATGTTAATAGTTATATTAAATACCAAGGAAATCTCATACAAATTGATCCAGATGGTCCCCCAACTAAAAGCTCAAGACTTGTAGGTTTTTTTTCAGTTCATTACCCCGCTCGCCAGGTCACTCAAATTGACGTTGCGCGGTTGGATCAATCTGCGTAAAATTATGTAGAATAAGTTTTGGAATGGGATGGCGTATGGCGTGGATGGCGAACACTATACTGTGGGATACTGTGGGGACTAAACATTTAAGTGACTGTCTATTCAGTTCGTTTAGCAGTGGAAGCGTGACAACGCAATTCATTTTCGATTTCACGCGATCAAATAAAGGTTATATAAAACAAATTCTTACCGAACGAACCTTTCTAAGAAGTGCATAACTGATTAGAACCAAAATAAGCAGATGGGATATCTTATTAGCAATTACCTTACATCATGTTATTGTTCGTGCTACAATGGGTGCTTACTAACTACGAACATTAGGCTAACCGTCCGTTTCACAATCGTCAAGTAAAGCATATCTGTCAAAATAAATTTAGCCCTTTCCCTTTCTTACACTTGAAAATAGACGAGGAGAGGGCTATCTTTAATTGACAGATGAATTTACTTGTCGATTGTGAAACTGGCCTTAAAGCTACTAACATACTAACAAAATGGTGGACGTAGTTTAATTTATTAAAAAAATACGTAATATAAATAAAGAGACGCGAACTCTAATCTTACGGGTACTTTTGTAGGTGCTTTTCGCGTTGTTGGTTGAGCATTAATCCATCCTTGGCGGAGGACCTGTGAGGCCGATGTATCAGTAATTTGCGTTATTGACAACTTTCATTGTAAATAGATCGCTTATTTTGAAAACAACGTAAGTCACTATGGAATCAATACACACTTCGGAAGTTTTAAAAATGAGTGTGAAACAATTTTTACCTTTTGTCATTTACTGCTTTATCTAAAGGTACTGGATGACATTTGGAATCAACTGCGAACTCTGCGTCTAAAACAAACAAGTTTCCATATAAAACTATAGCGTTCGAGAGACGGGGCATGCCTTAGTGCTTAGGAAAGTCTATTTATTTTTGTCATTGTCTATAAACGACACCTCGTTAATATTAAATTTCCTGGGCCAATTTTTACTTTGTTTTACTCCATCTTGCTCTGTAACGTCAACAGCATGATTCCGTTATAGTAGCAAGATGTAAAACGAAGTGGAATCAGGCCTTCTACAACACTCACCATATAAAAAGCCCATGCCGCTATTGCACTCCCGCTTCACAAACGCGTCTGCCGACACCAGGCTTTTGAAGGTGTCCATAATACTTTGCACAAAGAGAGTCTTCTCCTTGGTGTACACGATGGGCACTCCCACAGACACGTCTTCGGGCAATCGTGATGATGACGACGACGTCAAGTGTAGGTATGCGTCGATCGCCATTAGCTTTCGTCGAGAGGGAATCAGGATTTCTGAAAAAATATTGTTGGGTATTATAATCGCGGCATTCCTGCAATGCGTTCAGCATTAGCATTAGGTTAGTAAATAGCGCAATCTCTTTCTCGTATTAAAAAGAAAAATATTTTGCGAGTGCCAACGATCTGACTATAGATTCCGTCTGTACAATGTACTGTCTGATTTCAGCTCCAATACCAAGACACAACCTAAAAATGCGGTTATATCTCCATCACTTTGTTATTTCATCAAAAAAGTTTCACTGTTGCCTACTAAGCTTTGCCATATTTGCATAGAAGATGACAGATGTCTCTAGCTGCCTAATGTCAGCAGTCTATCTACGAACTCTGCTTGTACAGTAGACTTATGTGAACTATAATTTTAATTGTCAGCTCTAACTCTACAATATAACCCTCAATATGCCTTACCGCCTAGTGACAACAATTTGTCTATAAACTCCGGATGAATAGTAGAAGCTAGGTGATGCGGCTTAGCCTTGTCGAGAATAAGGAGACCGAAGACCAAGTCCAGCCACGCCGAAGACTTGGTCATTTCTTCTTCCTTTAAAGATTCAGCAGCCTGAAGAATTAAAAAATAAGTATTGTATTATATATGAATACAAATCATGTAAAAATGACTAATTGTCGTTTCTTGCGGCGTTTCTTCTGAACAGTGGTCATCCTTTGGGACGCCGGTGAACAGTGCCTATGCGACCTACTTACAGAATGAAAGTGCGACTATAACCACTTATATTAATCCCTGAGCTATCAATATGCAGTGCAAAATAACACGCCAGAAATGGACAGTAAAAACTATACATGTAAAAACATGGCAGCATTTTAAAGCCACATATGAATCAGGCGGTTTAAGCGGTCAGAGCGGGCTCGTGTCTGTATCTAATGAGGCCTATGAACTAAACAGTTACCTTAAACAGCTTCTCACTGTTGGGAGGAATAAAGTCAACCGTTGCAAGAGTGATGACAGTGGAGGCCACGTCGCTCGCGCGACACACATCCATATGAGTCTGCACCCAGTCCGTAATGGCGGTCAGGGCGGGTTCGTGTCTGTATCTAAGGAGGCCTAGGGACACCACGATGGAGTTCACAACCGACGGCTTGTCTTTGTTCGATGGTAGACATTCAATTATATCTCTGGAAAAACAATTCAAATTATATGATGTTTATTCAATAGGTTAAATATATCTGTTAGGATAAAAAAAGTTAATTAATTACAGTAAAGTTACCACAAAAGTTACAGAAAGTTACTTAATGTTCTGTTGCAAAATGTTGCTTCACAAAAAGTAACTTGAGGATGCACCATAAAGACAATTATGACGGTAGTTGACCGCCCAAATATCTGGCTACTTGTTTCACAATACCTAGTTCTATGGTATTCGCAATATCCTGAAAATACTAACTTGCATATCCTATCCAGCAGCACTGGATCCGGGAAGTTTAGTGTGACCATAGAGAAGAGCAGATCGGCTGACTTTTTCAGGTCGATGAGGTCGTCTTGCCGCGTGATGTTGAACGAGAGTGCGCGGAGGAGCGGGGTGCTTCGACGGCCTTTTTGATGGAGGGCTTTCATTACCTGGAGAAAGATTTTATACTCGTAAGTGAAACAAACTTTAACCTCATCTTCATGTATACACAGGACCGGGTCTAGCCCATGTAGCGCCCGTGTGAATCCAGTTTAATCAATACCTTGGCGCACTCTAGTAGGTGCGTGATCAAAATAGCGGCGGCGCTCGGCGCCCCCTAAGATATCCTTCTCAGTTGTACCAGATTATTTTAATGTAATTGAGAGGGTTTGGGCTATAGTTCCCACGCGGGCCCAGTGCGGATTGGGAACTTCGCACACACCGTCAAATTGCTTTGCAGGTGTGTGCAGGTTTCCTCACGATGTTTTCCTTCACCGAAAAGCTCATGGTAAATTTACAAATTATAATTTCGCACATAAATTCCGAAACTCTTAGAGGTGCGAGCCCGGGTTCGAACCCACGACCCTCTGCTTAAGAGTCGGCAGGTCAAACCGTTAGCCTGCATTTAACTTAATTATCAGACCAGCTATGAGCCTCTACCACGCCATTAATGGAGCTTTTGAGATTAAACTGCGCAGGCTTACCCTAGTGTATATGGCCTGCTTTACGGAAGTATTTAAATAAATAACAAACCTTAATCATCTGTGGCAGTGTAAGATTAGTGATCAACCTAGCAGCTTCATCATCTCCCGTTATGCCTAAAACTGTGCTAAGATCCTCAGCCATCGTGAGTGATGTCATGGCTTGAGTTGTGGTTGTTCTGGCTAGGATCCGGCACAGTTTGAGGAAGCGAGGGTCTTTCTCAAAGTCCGAGATTTTAGCTTTGTTGCTGCTTGACCATTCCGATAGGATGGATACCATCTGCAAATTATGTTTATGTAAGAAATAATTTACTTTAGGTATACCAGGGGATGTACATTAAAAAAAACCGGTCCAGTGCGAGTCGGACTCGCACACCGAATTGCTTAAATTTTAGTACAGATCTTTAAAGTTTTTTGTCAATTTCTCGAAAACTATAAATTTTGAACACTTCGTTTTATTTTTCCCGTAAAATATAAGTAATTAAATTTTCCAGATATTTTTCTGATTTTTCGGTTCATAAACTTCGGAGATAAGGGGGGGAACGGTCATTTCTTGAACATTTTGTAATTATGAATCAAAAAGTAAGTCACAAAAAATTATAAAAAACATAGTCTTGAAACGTGCAGATTGAGCCCTTTCATATGACACCCCATTTGCTATAATCAAATCACTTTAATTTTTCAACCTCCCATTCTAGACCCCTTTTTAATTATTTAAGAAATTAATTTCATATTTTTTTTACTAAAAACAGATGCGGGCAAGCAAGTTATACAACTATGCTAATTTCAAGTTGATAGCTTGTGTAGTCGCTGAGAAAAACTGCTGTGGCATACTGACAGACAGGCAACGAAGTCTCACCATAAGGGTTCCTTTTTTACCATTTTGGTACGGAACCCTAAAAATGGGCAGTTTTAGAGGACCGTGGAAATAAGATCACCCACCAATACCGAAATCTAGCAATATGTCCTGTACTTAAGATATTAAGGTCAAATCAAGTCATATACCTTTAAAGCATGCCTTCGGGACACCACAGGATTCTCTGCCACAAGTAGCAAGCTGTTTACATCCATGGCTTTCCCAATCTGCATATCTAACTGCTGTGCTCGACTCTGTTTGGCTGACTTTGGGCTTGGTCGCTTTATGTCCTCTGTGTCTGGAGAATTTAATGTTGCAAATGCAGCTGCAACAAGACCTGTAATATTTCAATGTAAAAGTATTAGCATCAGATCAATAATTATTCTGCATTTTAGGCCTAGCGCGCACTGCGGATTTTATCCATCCGATTTTGCCACAAAATCTGTGACCTATAGAACTACATAGAAGTGCGCGCACTGCAGAATTAATTCCGCATTAAATTCTGTACATTGCTACAGATTTGGTGCGGATTTAAAAACGCACCGCAACTCGCCGCACCGCAGTGCGCGTTAGGCTTTACTGTCTCAAAATAATTAAACATGTTAAAATATTAACATTTGCAAACTGTAAAGTGTGAGAGCTTAATCCAATTAACAATATATTTAATGGGTATTTGAAATACTGGGACCGCAATCTCCCTTTCGAATTTTTTATATATGATGTGTTAGTTGATCTATATCACAAATTGAATTGAATGGAATGCCCATATGTCAAATACAAATATGCCACACACACACACACACACCAAACAAACATGTTTCAAAAGCTACATCAAATTCAACTTAATTTATACAAAAGAAAATGTTTTTTAAGCTGTACTTATGACAGATACAAGCGTTGGTGGCGTGGTAGGCATGACAGCTCACACGTTTAGGTGTTCTTGGTATTAAAAAGAACTGTGTATATCTCACTCTTCAATACTGTTGCATATCTTCAAACGTGACTACGTATAGTTAGGACTTATAGCTGATCATCAATATTTGGGATAATGAAGAATGGGAGAGTTAACTTCTAACTATATATTATTTGTTATAGTAAGGTGGTAAATACTAAACTTAATACCTGATTTATTAGCCTCAATGTCAAGTTCTGAGCCTGTAAGCTTTTTGTCTCCTATGTTTCCTACGGCTGCCAACTTATCTCTCTTTGACGCGGTAGCTCCAGGGCTAGAATACTTCCTCAGGGTCGCTCTGGTACCTAACCTCCAAATTACACTACCACTGAATTTCAGCATCTACAACAAATTAACTCTTTAATTACTTAAGAAATTAAATTCCGACGATTGTACGATACCAGTATCAATAGCCTAGTTCATTACTTCTGCAGAAATAATGCGAATTAGTTGAAATAATACCGTCTTACATCACGGCCCCGACATCAACATTTTTATTATTATTAAACTAACAATTCCATTTCGGAATTAAAATATAATATACCTTTTAGTTTGACTTGGTGTCTCAACAAACGGAAAACAGATTTAAATGTATTTTAAAGCATTTGGGAAAATTGAAAATTTGAGTGTTTTTGACAGAAACGTCAAGCAAGCAAGTAACTTTTTAATGTTGCAAGACTTGTAAAGTTGCAAGATTACAATTTAAAATGGAATTTTTGCAAATATAGTTTTAGTAAAAATTGTAAGAAAAATATTGTACAAACATAATACTTACTAATTTAAAGACTTGAAAGTTACATAAACAGTTCAGTTCATTTGAATAAACATGACGTATACATTGTATTTTTTTTAAGTCAAAGTAATAACTAAACGCAAGATAGTGTTGTGCACTCCCAGTAGTTTGTTACAAGTCAAAATGATGTCAGTTATTTAAAGTCTCTTTAAAATTACGAGTATATACTGGCAAAAAAGTCGAGCGTGTGGTTACAGCTGTAACTTAAATATTTTCAAATGGCACCCAGCACAGTTTAGAGTAAACCTTGGATCATGTTGCCAAATTCATTCCTAACAGCGCCCTCATTTTTTTGCTCGACTCTTTTGCCAGGGTATATATTTACAAAAACTGTAATGAAAATTCTGCAAAGGAGTATTTTTTTACTAACTTTATTCGACTTAAAATAACTATGGCTCTTTGTGTCGTGCAAGTCTGGGTTACCTGGGTGGGTATGAGATTTCGAGATAACGATTTATCATGACAGCTAATGTGATGTGATGTGTGTACAACACTAGACTCTCATTGAATTTGCAAGCGGTTGTAGGTGGGAGATTTGTTGATATTTTTGTGAATAATAGTTCAATTTAAGAAAAGAAACAGTAAGGCCGGCGATGATCACTTGGAAAATGGTAAGTATTTTTATATTTCTTAATTTCAAGGCGTATTGACCCACACCAAACCGATTCGTATCGGTCAACCTTGGCGTAGCATTTTGATGTATTCCAACCGTTTTTTTGTTAGTTTTTGGCCCATCTTTGTAATTTCAGGTCTTTCTTTGATGCTTATTTTATAAAATCTGGTGTTCAGACACTAGCAATATGGAGCTGTGCATGTAATAAATATAATATAAGAAGGTATACGAGAGTTAACTACCTACCAATGTTGATTTAAATTGTTTGCACATCAGTACCTATTACCTTCATTTATTTTTTATTTCATCAGTGCCTAGATGTACATTGTGTGAAAACTAGGTTATTCCACTTCAGAGTAACAATAAATAAAATTTGTTTCAGTTTTGTATTCTTTTAGTTCTATAGCTTTACTACTCTTTACTATTTAAGTAGGTAGTATTTTGCTTATACAAATGTCTTGTTCTTTACCCACTCTCTATTAAATATCTCTAAGTTTCGCCTGGAAATGCAGTAATTTGTGGTAGGTAACATAATTACCTACCTTACCCAAATGACTACATTTCCAAATATTACAAATATCTATAAAGGTAAATGAGGAAAATTTTGTGTGCCATAGCAACCCAGCCTAATATGGAATATGCATACTAAATACCAAATATGTAAATAATATTTATGTAGTTAAGTTACATGACATTGTTATGAATTAAAAAACTTTATTTTGCAATCATTAACCTTATTTTGACTTTGTGTTATATCTCAGACAAAACTCTTGTAGCAATTGCAACCTCATTACTAACAGGAGAGGACTGAATCTGCTTTGGCTATTGAATTTGAGATATTGCACTTTAGCTTAGGAGGGCAGTGTAGGTATGTGTATGTCTGAATTCTATGTATAGAAGTACTGCTTTGTCCCCACCACCATTTCATAAAAATACTTTTTCTTTGCAATTCTCTTGTGTATAGGTAGTATAAAAAAGAAAATGTAATTAATTGTATAGCGAAACAATTCACAGAAGTGCTGTCAGACAAGTTTCTCCTTGTTATAGAATGAATATACCTACCTATCCAGCTTATGAAAAGTCTCTCAATAATTAGCCACACTACAAAATGTTTTTTGTATTTCAAATGTTGTAAGATGTAACACAGATGGAGCTATAATATATATTAATTTAAATTACAGTGTGTGGACTCTGTCAACTAGTATGGAAAATATATGGAAATATATCATAAAGATACCTTGCTATAATGTATATTAATATACCAAAGTATATATTATAGCTCTGTGTGGGACATTTTGTATATTGTATTTTAAATATTTCTCATGAACATATTTTATAAGTATTTTCAATACATTAAAGAATGTACATATTGTGTAAAGTGTATTTGAAATACTAAGTACCAGGTATTTTTCCCAGCCCTGCCTATAGCTTGACCAAAATGAGTTTGACATGGTAACAAGTGGTACTAAAATTAGATCATGTTACCAATTTCACTCCTAATAGCACCCTAATTTTCCCGAAGCCTTTCTGCCAAGGTATAATAATAATAATAAGGTAGGTAGGATGAAGTCAAATTGATTTGGTATGCTAATTGGATTAGTTAACTTACTCATGCAAGAACAGAAGTGCATCAAATGCACTAGCTTTATTTCAAAGTAACAAATTCAATCAGGTCATGTATAATCTAATTAAGCTTGTGCAAGTTGACATTGTGAGACTTCCTGTTGTCATTATTGGCTGCATTTGCAGAGCACTGCATTTTTTATTCTTTCATAATTTTTTTTGTTAAATGTAAGGTACTTTAATAGTTATGTATAGTTACAATTCTTGTTTTATTAATTACATAGTGCTAATTAAGTGATCTTCAAATTCAATCACAATAACAGAATAATGCATTTCCTGTGAGTACTTCTATTTATTTACACAACCATTTGTAAAATAAAACTAAATCTAAAGAAAAATAAGTTTATACTTTTATAACGCAGTCTTATTATGATAATTTAGTTATACTTAGTTATACAAAATCAATGGGTGCTCAATAATCCCCTTCTTTGATTGTAGATCATCATCCAATAGCAATAATAGCTACTGATGATTAGTTCCTTGAGTTGAAAATTTTTACCAATGTAGGAAAAATAAATCTCTATTTAGGCTTAAACCTAGCTTATAAAGTAGGTAGCTATGCTAATAGCCAAATTGTAGGAAAAATAAATCTCTATTTAGGCTTAAACCTAGCTTATAAAGTAGGTAGCTATGCTAATAGCCAAATTGTAGGAAAAATAAATCTCTATTTAGGCTTAAACCTAGCTTATAAAGTAGGTAGTAAAAGCTGTGTGTGTAAAGATGGCTCTGCTATCAATGAAAATTATCTTGCTCTAAGTTGCCATAGCATGATGTCAATTGTCAACCATCAACTAATTTATTCAAATAAACATAAAGTCTATATTTTTACTCATAATTAAATACATTTGTATATTAAACAATATTATACGTAGTAAATTAAGTATTAGTTTTATCCCTTTGGTGATAGATGTTGACAGAACGAGGCATCTAGTTATAAACGGGGGCAAGCTGTCTTGTGGAGAAGGGGTGTGCGCGTAACTAGACGCTTCGTACGCGCAGGTGCCTCGCCTCCCGCGCATCTGTCACCTCCGGGACGATAGCAGCTAACTGTTCGGACTATATAATAAGGTAGCAACGCGCGATGGCTACATAGACCACCACCGCTTTATCTTTTCAATAAAATAAGTCATGAATTCAAACCTTTTCGAATTTTAAACCAGCATAAAAATTGGTAATAAAAAAAATAAAAAAGTGAATGTTATGATATACCTAGTCACTATGATGAACGTCGCCAAATAAAATAAAGGGTAACGCCTAAACGCCTCCTCCCGATGATTGTGCACCAACTTATAGTGACATTTTTATGGCATATAGGTTTTAGTATCTAATTGTTTAGATTTATAAACTCATTGACTGATACTAAAACGTCTACAACGCATCCCTGAAGACTTCTTAACTCAAAGGAACGATTAATATCTGTCCCACGCACAAACAAAAATAACTACCAGCAACTGGAGCAGTTTTTCATTGCGGCCGGATGACAAATACAAATAGACAAATTTATGTTTGATGGCTAGCATCTTGAATTTTTCATTTTCTACTCACTTTCTCCGACAAGGTTCTATAATAGCTCAACATGTAAGTCCTTGACCATACAATTCACAGTCATCGATTGAATATCGTAGTTATGCCCTAACATTCTGTATTTATAATTGGGGAGTAGCGTGATAATGCGTAGCCTTTACCTTATAGTGGGTGGATGTGGGTTGAAGTGATGATGCAAACGTTTTATGTGATAAAATTATCATGTCAATCTTAGATACGAGTACTATTCTTTTACGTAGAGTCAATAAAATTCACTTTCTAATGCCTGCGTGCGGTCGTATAATGAGCGGAAAGCTCATGGAGCAATAGTGACGACGTTTCCAGAATCATTCCACTCATTCCCGAACGATAAGGTTTCTATATAGTCCTTAGTTAGAGTATATCTAAATCAGCTTTATTTTCAGAAAGGTCAGTGGGTTGTGATTGGGCTACGGACGCTACTTAAGACGCCTGATACAAATCGGACGATCTGATGATGTTTTTGTTGGCAGGCGGGGGCCGATGGCGTCGGTGCGGCTCGCTGAGCGCGCCCCGCTCCCCGCCCCCTCCCAGACCCTCCACGACTCCATAGGTAAGATTTATCCAGTATAATAAATACCCTCAAGCAATTTGATACCTAGGCCATTATAGAACTATATTAAAGTGACTTAATACTAAAAAATAGATGTTTTGGGCTCCTAGGAATCAAATTGGTTAACTATACGATTCCAACTCATCCTAAAGATCATATAATGTCTGATTAAAGTGACAAAATCAATAATCGATCGTAAAATATCAAAAGTATTTTCACAAATACAGCATATGGCCCTTTTATTTCGTGATATCTAATCGACAAGTGGCCGTCTTAAGAAAATTTTCTCACTGACAGCTCTTGCATACCAACCAATATGACGAAAGCGAAATATTATTTGTGAAATAAACATTTTCAATTAGGCCTGTTGATCAGGTTCAGATGAAGGTAGTTTTATTGTTCTAGAATACTCTATAACGGAGGTGTCGTTTGTTCTTCACGACTTGTCTTGGCGGTCTTCAGATGGCCCGCAGAGCGACTGGCATGGAAAGGTAGGTTCCTCTTATTCTTATTTGACCATCGAGATAGAATCATCAGGTGACCTGTGTTCGTTTGCGTTTCTCCTGCCGTAAAAAAATTAAAAGAAAGTAAAGAATAAAAAGAATGGCAAAACTGTCAATCCCTAATAGGCAGGGCTGGGCAGTATTTCAATTACTTGTATTTGAAATATGTATCTGATCAAATACGTATTTTGTATTTAGTTTTTCAAATACCTCACTCACATGTATTTTGTAATTTATATTTCAAATACTTTGTTTTAAAATACATTTTTTTTTCCAATTCTCTTGTGCAGTGTAATAACAATAAGTGTAATTTCCCTTAAATAAAGAAAATACAATAAGTTTAATTGTATACCGGAACATTTTACGAAAGTAGGTACTATCAGACAAGTTTCTGCTTGTTATAAAATGGATATACCCAGCTAATGAAAATGATTAGCCTCGCTAAAAAAATGTTTTGAATTCTGTAATTTGTATTTTATATTTCAAATACATGGTCTTAAATACTGTAATTTGTATATTGTGTTTAGTATTTCAGCCGTTCGATTTCCTTTTTAAAGCGCTATTTATAAGGGTTAACCTTGTCAAGGGTTTGGAATAGGTATTTCGAATGGATTAACTATCCAAATAAATGTATGTATGATTGATTAGGGATATCAATTTATTGCTGACGATCCGTGCTTTAACTGTTTGGGTTTGCCTTACATATGTGAACAGCATGGCTCAGTACGGGCTTGTTTTTTTTTTATTAATCTTACTACAGAAATAATATAGGTTTCTGCAACTGCACAGACAGGAGTCCATAGACATAGGTTTTTTTTAAATTACTTTTCTTCCCTATGGTTGACAAGCATCACTTTAAATCCGGTTCTAAGATAAACAATGGCCTACTTACAGAGTATGAGACTTGAGAAATATTTACTACTAACGCGATAGGTAGGTAGGTACTTAATTTACAAAAGTCCCTTGCGTTGACAACGAGTTAACTTGATACATGTAACAAAGTAAACGCGTACTTTCCCTGTGTACCTAAAGCACAAATCAATATTAAGAACGTTTTTGAACATTTAGCGTCTTCACTACGTGCTTTGGCAAAACTTATTGCAAGTTATTATTCAAAGCTAAGCCGGTATTTTGAAACGTTACAGTAATTTTGTAGGTGAATACGTGGTACAGTAGCCGATTTAGGTTTAATTAAGTTAAAATATCAAACTTATCAGCATTTCCATATTTCCAAAATGATAAAGAAGTCTTTCATGAGTTGCGACACATTACCATATTTATAGATCACGAGAAATAAAATCCTGGGGATTTATATGAAGACACACATCGGTCCCTGCTAAAAGTAACAACAAACATTTCCATACATAAATTTAAATAAACTACATTATTTTGAGGCATTTGGATTCTCTTAGTTTTGGGTATCTTAATAAGGGTGTCGTCGTATGAGTCGTCAGTCAATATTTAGGGGTTGACGGGATGCTGACATTTGCATTCATTTCGCATCAGCTTGCATTGAAAGCTTATACCACCTAGTTTATCTTGCAAAAAAAATAGTTTGACTTAATTGACTGGTAAAGCTTCAGTTTTCTCATCAACCACCCTATTAACCAGCAGCTTTGAAATACAAATTGGCTCATGTTGCCGGTTACGCTCCAAACAGATCGATTTCATTTTTTCCAAACTTGTCATCAACAAGATTTATAAAGCCTAATTGTTTTTATTATGAAGTTTTTATTACAACAGTTTATGATTCAAGATGAACAATGATATTTTATATTACTCTTCATAATTTTATATCAGCCTCAATAAACAAACAGCTCATTAAAATTCCCCTTCGCACTCAATAAACTACTAAACTAGTCCAGGAAAATAAATACGGGCACGGCGTACCCCTCAAATTTGTCCAAGCCCCGTCGATCATACCACATTATACCGAATCAATAACCGCCATCCCTGTCTCGCATGTTCTTCTAACCTGAAGGCAGAAAAGGATAGATCACAAAAACGGATAGCGTTAAGTCGCATCAATACTCGATGATTCCCTTAGTTGTCGGATTCGCGGACATATCCGATAAATAGTTTTCCATTTGTCTCGGCCCTACAGGGGTCCCTGCACCCCTAATGGTGTCAACATCGCTTTTGTGTCAAGATCATGCCTCAACTTGGATAGGTATTTTCATTCTTACGCTGAGACACTGTTTTATCCGGAATAATGAGTTGTTTTTCGTCTTTGTTCGTATCATTTTACCGATGTTGCTGTTAGTTATTTACTTTTAAATAGTCCCATACAAATGTCATGAATTAAGTTTAAATAAAATATCACTATAAAATAATCTGCTAAAGAATTCGGGAGCATTCATTGATCATCCCACATTAAAACAGCTTTCACTCCCTCGGAATTTCGAGGGAGAAATCTAATCTTAGCGTAAGAGTAATCTTTTCGTTCGGTGTTAACCTCTCAGGCTGAGCCTGACATGACACCACGAAACGCTCATCTATTTTCACATCAAATATGATGCTAGTGCATAGTGATGCTATAATAAGAAATATTCTGGGTACTTCCATGTTTTAAGATGTGACATCGTAAAAAAAAAATATCTAGGGCAGTCAAAAAAAATATGGCCGATATTGCCCTCAACGAGCCCGCATTAACACGGAGAGCTATCCCGCACCCTGCTCTTGGCGAGGAAGACTGGTACAAACAGAAGACGACAGATAGTGGATGTGGAAAAATCCAGGTTAAGAACACCGGTGTCTAAACTGAGAAGTTTTTCGATTAAAATTGTTACTGGCCAACATTTGACCTCGAAATTTATATGAATGGTTACATAATTCAACCCTCTGGCTTCGATGTACTGCCACACGTACCAAAAGTCACCTTACCCCGACGCGGTAAAGATTGCATCGTTTACATATACCTACAACTGCCCTGACTGAGCGCTTCCAAGGGGACGTCGGATCGATACGGCACGTGTCTCAATCCACGTGCATGTGCAATAAACGGTAATGCGGCTTCATTGACGTACAGAAAAGTAGTAGAAAAGTTGAGCGATACGACGGGAGACTGAGAAAATGAGAATAGAGCGTCTGAAATGTACAGCAAAATTTTTCTAGGGTCTAGCCCGTATCGTTTATACATATAATGCTGAGTGAAAGCATCTTCCTTTCCTTATTTATTTACTTTCCTTACAAAACGAATTGCAATGACTTAAAATGTTACATCAGAATCTATATACGTTCTACAATTAAATTACTCCGTTTCTATAAGTTTCAATGGGGTTTAATTAAGTCCTTTGTTTTTACGACTGTGCTATACTTCGGTTTTTAAGTCTTATTGTTCCTAGACAGAATAAATTTAACCACCTTATTATGCAACGCCGACCGCGAAGAGCTAAAAGTCATTAGTATGCTAAGAAATAAAAGAAAACAGAGCCGTAGACAGTTGCCTATGCTATTTTCGTTTTGTTGTGGATTTCCGCAAACAACAGCAAAACTGAAAGCAAAAAGAGGGCAATGTGTGATGCTTTTCACCAGCTTTTATTTAACTTGCCTTGCTATTATGTATCAAATCTTGCGACTGTATTTTGAAACACTCCGGTGTCTGATTGAGCTGAAATTTGGTATACCTGCGTAACTTCGGGGACAATCCAATAATATGGTACCGTGGAGCTGAGGGCTTATTGCCTAACGCACTCGCGATCGTGATCGACTTGAAAGTGACACAATTGCTTTCATTTTGTAGGCAGATTTGACTTCAACTGTCAAATATGAAAGCGATCGCGATCGCGAGTGCGTTAGGCAATAAGCCCTCTGGTCTGATGATGCTGTCGGGAAGTGGTCATAGGAACTCCGTCACGAAACAAGATAGCCTCGCCGTGTTTGGGCTCGTTGGATTTGTCTTGATAAGTAGATGATTATTGTAGTAAAATAGGACAGTCGGCAAGAAAAGCTTGTCCCAAAAATGAATATTTTGACAGCAACTTTTTTTAAATGCCTCACACCTTAGCTGTGGCCTTAGAATTTTTGATAAAGAAGTAAATACCCTAACTCTTGATGAAAGATGTAATGTAAGAATCAAATCATGTATACGTCGGGGAGGCGGCGGGAATTGGCAGGAATCTTCAGGTAATGGCCAGATATCTTGGGCTCCAATTGGTTGAGGGTCGAAGCAATGTGAACACAAAACAGAAGAAGGTAGGTTTATTTCCTTGACGGACATTAAACTCAATACATTTAGACTCTACTGACTTTAATTAACATGTCAAGCTGAACCTTACAGAATAGCCCTTCCAGTCCCACCACCAACCCGTGGTTCTTCCTGCCTCGCAGCATAACTGACCGAATCATGCGCACAGAACTTGTTAGGGGCTCTTTCCCATGCGCACTTCACTCCCTACAAACGTAACTTAAAACATAGAACAGCTCCATCCCAACGTGTTCACTGGACGCGTTGTAGAAGTGAGCTGCCGTCGCACTGGAGCGACCACCAAGGCTCTGCCAAAGGCTGTAGATGGCGCTGGTGTGGCCTTCCGGTTTCGTTGAGCTCTTATACTAATGACTATCTTTGACATATATATCATATCTTCATCATCACTTTCCATCATGTGAGATCAAGGTCAAGTGCTTGCCTATCATACATAAAAAAATAAAAATAAACAAAGGAATTTAACAAATTAGCGACCGAATGGTATGATATTATGGAATTATAATATAATAGTTACGGAAATAGTCCGAATACGTATTAGTTTTCTGTGAATTGACATTTACTAAACAAATGCTTAATCATTGTTTAAGTTTATAACAATACACATATTATCTTAGATTTGTTAATCATCCGAAATTAATGAATGGTTCCAAATTTTAATCACGCTAAAGCCGCTAAACACAAGTGAACTATGTTTGATTCTTTCTGCCATTGTTTTGTATGCTGTTGTCATTGCTTCCTCTGAAACTTCGTGATGTGAATATAATTAGATATTTTCAAACTAGCCCCTTGGTTCTGAGAATTTTGAATCATACTTTAAGAATGCTTTAAAATTGCTGGAAATATAAAACTATTGGGAAGATGATAAATCTTTAATATCGGCCCCCTATTTCACCAATTTAATATTGGCAGGTGACATGTGACAATTCGGTATACTTACATTGCAAATTCGACAAGTTTCTACATCAACGGCTTTCATAATAAATCGCTGTTGAATTGTCACATGTCGCCTGTCAATGTCAACTGTGAAATAGGGGGCTGATTTTCAGTAAAAAATTAAGGGATGGAAGTGATTGAACTTTGGACGACTATTTATTTCAGCTTTAAAAAAAGAATGGTCAAGAACTATTTTGAAACATTCTGTCAAGCCTTATTTTAAAAGTTATTAGAACGTGCAAATAAAAAAAAATATTTTAATGAAATAACGCTAATATCATTATCTCAGTTTTACTTGTAGAACTTATAGCTAATATAAGTTTTTCCAAAGCGTCGACAGACGATTTGTTAACAAACTAGGCTAACACTGATAGTAGCGCAGCCAGTTTACCTTGCAGCATAATTTTGAATGCACAATCTCCCGCCTACTTAATACATTCGATAGGTTTCACCCGGGCAAATGAGCTACAAACAAAATTACGCAAAAGCTTGTGGGATATTCATCTCGTAGATTTCAAAGCGTGACGCTACGACACACACAATCCTAGCGGCTTCAAACAATTTCCAATTTGCATGTCACTTGCATGTCGCTTCACTACTTTGTCGCCCTAATGAAACGCTCCTAAAAAGGTTAAAGAACTGCTAACGTAATTGAAAACCACACGCCACAGACATGGTTTCAATCGTTACGAGTTCGTTGATGCGTTCGGGGTTTAAATTCTATTTATCTTGAACAGTTTATGTGGTATCTACATTATGTTGTCCGATTTGAGAAAGTTGCGCCATATTTCCCGTACTTTGTGTCACGCTTTGTCGTTTTAAATTTCGGCACTAGAAAATTGCGGACCCCGATTGCAAACCATGGACATGTCAAATATTTTCACTTACACAGTTTGCAGTAATCTGGACCCGGTAAAGTTAATGCTTATATTGGCAAAGCTAACAGAGTGAGCTTAATGAAAGCGCCCGGTAACAACCCGAGTCGAAACAACGCCCTCGGTCGTTTATACCCCCATTCAAGTTCACTGCGATTCTGTTCCATCGTTGGCTTTTCCTCGAACTAACACCTCTGCTAAACTTCAACCTTACCTTCAGTTAATAAGAGACGTAATCGTGGAAAGCTGTGTGTCGTTTCCGTCGTTTCACTAGCGAGCGTCAATTGTTTCGCCAATCAAATCATTCCATCGCAAATTGTGCCGTATGTTGGAGCGAATAGGTTGGATATCGCGCGGGCGCCCCGCGCAAATACGCAGCCTCCCCCTAGGGTTGGCGTTCGATCCTTCCAGTCGCCCAGCCGGCGTGGACGGGCGCGCGCCTGAACGAAATATTCCAACTAGAAAATAAACCCAAAACAAATCCACCTTCTCCTTTTCCCTATAAGGAAACAGGCTGGAATTATTATTTAGCAACAACTTTGCGTTTTTAACATTAAAAGTTAATTTCGTCAAGAGTGTTTTAGTGTATGAAGATTGGTGACTGTGATTGGAGTTTTCGTGAAAATTCGTTTTATATCAAAGTGATGTGTTCGCGATTTTCCTGCAAAATTTTGTGCCAAGCTTAGTTTCGTCGCTTAGTATATTATATGTCCTGTTTTTATACCGAGAGGCAATTTATACTGAGGTACAGTGTGGAGTTGGCATTTTGGTGTGTTGGGTATCGTCGTATGTGCGCTTGTAGCTAGGAGGCCGATGCTTTTGTCCGTTATGAGGCGGACCAGCTTCACTGACGCAAGAATTGGTAAAAATTGGATGAAACGCCAGTAAACGCACTTAGAAATAAGATAGGCAAAACTGCTTTCTTTAAATCTTCAAAGCTTAATACATTATTGGCAAATTCACGTTTACAATTAATCACAAACTAGCATTTAGTCGGAAATGTCTTTCAGCATCACGCAAGGGAAGACCCCATTAGAAGTTGGCACCGCGAATACTATAGACGTGACGTAATGCTGTCAAATAGGTAACAAATTACTGCCGGTTGACGTCATAATGAAAGGCACTCGCACAATGCATGAGAATATTATAAAATTAATTATGTATGTTTATTATAGAAAAATTATCGTCTCATAAGATCTCTACTTCTAGAGTCAGAACTCAGTGAGTGCACGCGGTTTGCAGATTAGTGATTCAACAGAAAGTCATGTTTGTTCTGAGTAACAAGACTGACTGTTTTGTCTATTAACACTTGGGCGTTGTTTCATAAGATAATTACGTTGTTTCATAAGATAAATATGTAAGCAAAAAAGGCAAGGTATTTAATACAAAATAAGTTATATGTGTTTAGGAGATTCATAGTAAGTAAACGGCTCTAAATATTCTCATCGCGTTGGAATTTACTCTTTTTGCAACGAGCCCTGCCACATTTGTTGAACACATTGCAGCCGATACTAATGAACCTTCCTCGGTCTGCATATGTATGATTTCAGTAAAAATCCTAGTATTTTTAATCTTTTTTAAGTTATTTTTACTTATTTTTACTAATCGCTTCAAACATTAAAAAATGTTCCTAGCAATGTCGATAATCTTCTGTTTATGGACGCAATGCGCAAGACCCAACAGTGGGGTCTTGGCCATGGCTGCGTGCCAAACTATCAGCTGATTCTGGTTGGCCATTGTTTTGTTATTGCCAGGTTTATGTGTTGGCGCCGTGGCTAGCTTCGTTATCTGTGATAACGATAAACTTTTAGCTTGAACAATGATAAACTAAATTTTAGGTATTTTCAGTTTACTCGTAAGCTAGGAAAAGAAAAAGCTTACGTCAAAACATTATTTCTGACAACATGTATTGTACTGACATAAATGAACAAGTACTTAATCAGATGTTACGCAGTTTTGGAAACTGACGACCGTTGCTGTTCATAATCGCTATTATCGTGAATCGTTTAGTGTTATTACCCGACTGCGCGAAGCAAAAAGATGGGTAATGTGATTAACAGTCTGTGTATGTATGTGACCGAGAATCGGATGTTCCACTCTATTTCCTTAACTATTGGACCGATTTTAATAAATGGAATGTTATGATTCGTCAAAAACGTGCGAGTGTCATAGGCTATACAGTGTGTTTTTTTTATTCAGTGACAAAATTTTGGGGGTTAAATCAGTAAGTCATACTGACCAACTTTCACTAAGGGACCAACCCTGAAATCGCGAAAAAAAATCGACCCTCTAATATATTTTGGTTAGTCAGCTGACGATGTTTTGAAAGGAAGGGTCGAATTTTTTTCGCGATTTCGGGGTTGGTCCCATAGTGAAAGTTGGTCTACTGACCAAGTGATATAACCCCCAAAATTTTGTCACTGAATAAAAAAACACCCTGTATAAAAATTAATTATAAGAGTGCGTCATACTAGTCGCCAGTCGTATTTTAGTTTGAGGTTAGGTTAGGTTATAAATCAATCCGTTTATTGTTTGAATAGACACAGTTCAGGTAAAGTAGAAGAGGTAGAGTATACCGACTGTCTGACTGGTGCATTATCGTTCATTATACTATTATCCCGCTCGTAGCGGACCGAAAGCCAGACGTCTGTCTGTATGTTGCAAACTGCAATTAAATTAGGGAGGTGCCGGTTGGCAGTAGTTTTTTCGACTCCACGGCTATTCTACTATCCGATTATTGCCAAGAGTTCAACAAAGGAAATATTTTGTTCAGTTATCGAAAATCCCGGCACGGAATATGTTAGATAACAATTAAAATCGTCATGCAGGTGGAAAAAAATTTACAAACATATTTTTTATAATAAACTTGTTGTATAATTTATTTAGGAGCGTACCTATTAATAAACGAAGTATTCATTAACTTATCTTGAGCGAAATGAACCTGTCAAGAAGACGCAGACGAGTCAGATACCATTCTATCATTCGACGTTTGCATTTCACTCAAAGTCAGCTTATTCATTCCCCCGCCCCGCCCCGCAGCGCCCCGTATTCATTTATACAAGTTTCGTATTAAATTTTTGTAAAAAAAAAAAACCACCTGCGTCGAGGATAACGCCAGTCAAAAAAGATAAGCACATTGACGTAAACTGAACAACGTAACTTTTTAAACTTAATTATTTCCTGTTAGTTGGATATGTATATACTGTTATTATTATGAACCGATACCAATCGCGGAATACGTTACATGTAGTATGCACTCTGACTAGAGATGGGCGGCGGGTAAATACCCAATTTACCCACCCAGGTATTTACCCGGTAAATACCCATCTACCCGGTATTTAAAAAAAAATTAAATTAAATATCATTTATTCCAGGTATTCACCCATGGCAGATTATAAATTATTACCCGTATCTACCCAAATTTTCGGGTAGATATTTTTGTTACTGGTGTATTGTTTCAAGGTTGGAATAAAAGTTTATAGTAAGTTTAATTGTATAATTCAGAGTTAAAGTAATCAACAAAACAAACTAAAAACATAATAATTAACATTCGACAACCTGACATCCCAAAAATAATCAAAATTTACTTCTTTAATATTTTACGTTAACATGTTATAACACAATTGACAACAAAACGATCAACATAATATGTTAATAAATATTATTATTAAAAAATATGCTTTAGTTACTTATTCACTATCACTACGACTAAATTATTAAGCTCCACAAATTCGACTTCGGTAGTTCGACTACTATTTGTAACGTTTGAACTTAAGGAGGATGGTAGTACTTCCATCATTTCCATAACTCAACGCATATTTAATACACAGACAAGAATAAATACCCGCGTATCTACCCGTGGGTGGGTAAATATCGGGTATTTACCGGGTAAATACCCGGGTAGATGCCCATCTCTAACCCCGACATTTCGCTTCTGTTTTAACGACCGTAGTCATGAGCAGACTGAAGTTCTCTTCAAAAAAAAAAAAAGAAAAAAAAAGTATTAGTGAACAACGCGAAAGATTTTAAACAATTTAACTACTACATATTCTAAAATATTTCTTATAATTAAATAATCAATTATTCCATACGTCTAAGCTATTCCACGTTTGCAATAGATGTAGTTTTGGCAACAACTACTTGTTTATTCAAGTCCTTTACCGCATCAACCGCAACAATTTCTTCTATAAAAAATAAATCCGTAGTTGGTCATAAAGTAAAAGCCTTATGCCTTTTACTGTAATAGCAACTGTAGGGATTGTTAGGTTCAACGCCCCTTCAGGGAGCGGTCTAAGTAATTAATGTCGTTTCACATCGCTCCTGTACTTTAAATATTTATTAGTTCCCTTTTATGTCTTCCCCATTTTTATTGGTTGTTAAATTTGAATTTTCTTTTATTTGTTTTATAGCGCCATCACTGTTTGTTACTGTTTGAAAAACACTGTTCATTAGCTTTATTATTATGTATAATATAAACTATTGTTTATGCTATAGATTTTGTATTCCGAAATCCGAAAAAGGATATATTATTTGTCGTATATCCATGTGGGATGGATTGTCGTTTGTTTACCGAGCACTCGTTAAGATTCAGAGCGTGTCTGCCATCTCGCTCTTATCGACATCCGATACGTTACCAACGTCATCATAGAACGGTCAAGCATAATCTATGATTCTTGTAAAAGGTTCTTCTACGGTGGTGATCTCGAATCCTATATTTTTCTACTTTCTTCAACTTATGTATATATTTTTTATTTTCAATCTTCTTGTGTGACATCCTCAACTGTTGCCGATTCAAAGTACATAATAAGATGTTTCAAAGTGTGTACATACATTATAAGAAGAAGTCATCTGATCTCAAGCGCAAAATAAATAGCCACTTCTACTCTCCAGCCACTTTGTTAACAACTTTAGCCAGACATTTTCTTTACTCCCGAAACTAATTTTGCTAAGTGGTAGGTATGCACTCTACCCCATGCGTCTGCTAACTTGACAAGCAAAACGACACGAATTTTGAGAATGCTTCATGCGAGATCTTAAAAGTTTGGAGAATTGTAGTTGTTGTTGGCTCATAGCAGTTTCAATTACCATAATATTAACAAATCTTTCCCGCTTGTTTGTTTTTCTGAAGGAAACTTCGACTTCAAAATTATAACCTATCCTGATGTAAGATGGGAGATTCTGTATGACTTGTTGCCTCTTACTAAACTCTTTCAACAGAGAAAGAACAAAAAATTCAATTATAATAGGGTAAACTCATCGAATTCCGTGACTCACTCAATTCCGTGGTAGTAGTTCTATAATCCGCCATAGAACCGTGCTAATAGAATCTAGGAACTGAAATATGACCTTGGACTTTTAAATAGGCTAAGACATGCAGGGTTCTATGGCGGAATTGAGCGAGTCACGGAATTCGATGAGTTTACTATACAATCAGTCAGTTCATCGTGCTTGTACGTAGTTAATCAATGCATGCAAATAACATCACAACTCGAACGTTATGCGCTTTCTTACGTGACTCCATGCTCTAGTAATGATGCCTTTGAGAATTATATTAACAAACATGTTTGCCACACGCCATTGTTCGAATAGAAATGTCCTAATCAGATAGGATTCCAGAAAGATGACTTTACATTGGAAATATGGCAAGCCTAGATTTTTATTTTCGAAAGATTCACGGTAAGATACTTACGCCGGTACTATTGTACGGAAGAGTGTTGATCAATACTCTCCTCATCCTTGCGTTGGTTTTTGAGAAATTGATTCCTTATTTAGTCATAATATTTTCACTGCTCTTGTCATAATACAGTTAATTGTTATTTAAATATAGTTGTTGTTATATGCCCTTACTAATAAACGTTGAGTAACCGCTGAGTAGTTATACCATGCTTTGTCCTTATCAGTCATTGTGACATTTGAATTCGACAGATAAGGACAAAGCAAGCGCGTACTCTGCAAGCTAGCAACGCTCGTACCATCAGAGCCGTGGCGTTAATAAACGAGTTCCTCGCCCAGGTCCAGGGTGCTGATGTGTTTGCCGACTGTTGGCCAGCTCTCAAAAATGCGTTAGTACACTTCGTCAATGTACGTTATTGTGAAATTGCTTAATTTTTTAATTCTAACCTATTTTATGTTATCTGTCTGTTCTATATTTATAATGTAATGTATCTTGCCGTGCGTTTTGGATCATCTGTAAGTCCGCAAGAATAAACTTTCAAATAAAAAAAAAGAAAAAAAAAAGCATGGAATAACTACTCAGCGGTTACTCAACGTTTATTAGTAAGGGCAATAGTATTTTCAATCCACGCTGTTTTCATGACTACGTGTTGTTTATTGTTTCCTTATAATGGCGTTCTATTCGCTATCCATTCAAAATCATCATAAATACATATAAATAAAACGCATTTCCTGCATAAACAGACAGGCTTTGATCACTTAAATCCTCGGAGGAAAACGAAATTAAAGCGGGCTGCGATTGTTTGTAATAAATAAATCTGCACAAGTAACATACTTAGATCAAATTCCAAATAACGGATTGACTGATCTGATAATTGATTCTTCCTTAGCTATTTAAATACTTACGAAAAAAAGTGGAAGAGCCTCTTTTTAGGGTTCCGTACCCAAAGGGTGTCAAACGGGACCCTGTTACTAAGCTACGCTGTCCATCCGTCCGTCTGTCTGTTCTAACTATAAAGAGCTGTATCTTTTGAACCGTAATACATAGCGGGTTGATTTTTTTTTCAGAATGTGTTATTACAGCGGATTTCCTACCAAATAAAAAGAAAATTAAGTAAGTTACATAATAAAGGAAGTCCCCATACAAGAAAAGTTTTATTCAACGTATTTTTATTTTTGTTGCATCGTAAAAACGGTACAACATATAAGCCAAAAATTTCCTCATCTCGGGATCATTGGCTAAACAATCGCATAACATGGAAACCAGGCAGTCTAAAGTGGTACACTGATGGCTCCAAATCCGGTTCTGAGGTAGGCTGCGGAGTATACGGAGAGGCGCCTAAAAAGGTGTTAAGCCTGAATTTAGGCAAATACTCATCCATATTCCAGGCGGAGGTGTACGCCATAATTGAGTGTGCGGTACTATCTATATCCACTCGGATAGCCAGGCAGCTCTCTTGGCTCTAACCTCTTATGTGATAAACTCAAGGCTGGTCGAGAACTGCAGGCAACTTTTAAACACCCTGGGTGCAAAAAACAGGGTAATCCTACGATGGGTCCCAGGGCATGCGGGCATCGTCGGCAACGAGAAAGCAGACGAACTCGCACGAGTAGGAGCTAAGGGAACACAGTTTGGACCGGAGCCATTCTGTGGCATCCCCAAAAGCCTAACAAAACTCACCCTGCGGACATATTGCTATAATGCAACCATTCAACATTGGAGGGCAACTCCAGGCTTAAACCATTTCAAGGCCCTGTTAAGAGCATTTAGCAAAAAGGCAGCTACGGAGGCCTTAGCGCTAAGTAGGAACAAACTTCGCAACCTGGTTAGAGTGATTACAGGGCACTGTTGCCTAAACAAGCACATGCAGACGATTGGGAAATGTGACACAGGGTTGTGCAGACTGCCATCTGGCGGAGGAAACACCCCTGCACATTCTCACCGTCTGCCCGACCATAATGCTTCATCGTAGCTCCTCATTGGGAAAGCACATAATGTGCCCAGAGGAGATCAAGTATCTCGACGCCAAAAAAGTCCTGCAATTCCTAGAATTAACAGGGCTTAGCGGAGAACTGTAGGTAGTGGCGATCACAATAGATCAACTCTGGTCGCAGTGATACTAGGATATCTAAGCCTTGAATAGCCGCTCCCTGAATAATAATAATAAAACCAAAAATTTGGTATGATTATAGAACCAACCCTATAGAATAACAACGAATACCAGTCAGCCAGCCAGTACTAAAAAACAGCTAAATATGTACGGAACCCTCGGTGCGCGAGTCCGACTAGCACTTGCTCGGTTTTTTTTATATTACAAAATGTCTATTGCATGTCAATTTGAAGAGATACCATTGACCACAAACCATCATCATCTAATACCAGCGAAGTAAACGAACTCCAGATGAATCCAAAATGCAGCCAGTAACAATATCCCGCCGTATCAACCATGCAGCACGCACGTCAGTCGGCCTCGCACACGCGGGTACTGCGCGCGCGCCGTCTTGTCGCCGTTCGAAAAATAAAACAATTAATTTAAAACTCTTTTAACTGACACAATCGTCCCGTTCTGCCCTAACGGCCAGTATCAAAATAAATCGAGGAGGCTTTAAAGGCTTGTGATGTGATCGGTGTTTTTTTTTTTTAATGTAGTGATTGATTATTAAACGCATAAGTTATCGGAATGCGTAGAAATCGTTTCGCACGAACGAATGGATAGAAGAATCATGGAGTAACCGTTGGGTACTTAGCTGGTGCATTAATAATTTCAGGCACCACTGCCTTTTGTTCCAAGGCACTTGCGTTTTGTACCGTTATGATTACCTTTGTTGTGTTTCTTGACATGTTTCGGTGTAAATCTTATTGTTTCAACTACGGCAGGATTTGCCTTTAATATAGTAAGTACATTTTACCTAGAAATTATCAGAGAGTGATGATTGTTTTCATATCTTTGTAAATTAGAAAGCGTTGTTTCATATCAATCAAGTAGCACGATAATATCATCAAGTAGCTTGTGTTTATTCATTACAGTTTGCTATTTTTTTGTCTAACTTTTTTATGTAAATACACCTTGCAATGATCGTTTCTAATGTTAATAACACACTTCATTAACATACTAAAGTTAATAACGATGAAAATGCTTATAACCAGTGTTGATAAAAGAAAATCTAAAAGAGACTTCATACATAGGTATATTTGGCTTCCAAAACGTGCGAACAAGAAAAACCACTCAACAAAGTAGTATGTCCCTAATGTTTCACCGGATGTTTACTTACATGTGCTTGTGCCTGCACCATCTCATGAAATGTATTGTCCCGTACAAAACCTTCCTAAAACATAGCGTCTGTTGAGTTCATTTTCGTTTGCACCTGAATCTTCAGGAAATCCCTTCTAAGGATAATCGATTCAGCGGTATACAGGATCGTTTCAACTGCCATCAAACTACAAGACACCGTATCTCTATCTAACTAGAGCACTTTTAAAGACATTATGTTAATGCGTAAAGTTTCGGTGCGATAGATGGTGCATTTTGTGGGTGTCTATATTTGGACTGTTAACGTCTTCAGGAGTATGCCGTATTGTAAACTGTGGAGTGAATGAAATGATCATACGATTAAAGAGATTTACAGGCCTTGAATGCCGTATCCGTTAAGATTTTATTTTTATAAAGTCACCACCTATTTAAACGCTTTGGGAAAACAACTAAGTTTGTAATAAGAGTCCTTTGCAGATTTTCTTGTGACACATATAAATTTTTATGTTATGTTTTAATTGTAATGCCAATTCAGTGTATAATTAATTGAAATGTAATTGGATTGCAGGTGTTTATTTAGTTTATTAAATTAAAACAGACGCAGGTACAAAGTCTTCAGACTTCTAAGTCGTAGGAAGATATCAATTAACTTGAAGACAATATGAAGCAATTATAAATGCATTTTAAATTAAAAATGCTTTTCTTTCATTTTAGTTTTAAACACGACTTATCCATCAAACGGCAAACATTAATAATGCTCTTAAATGAAAGACGACTTTCGACTTATAAAATTTCATTACCGCAAATTCCTTTCTCTTTATCCATTAGAATTTAAAGTGCTTTCACTGTTACATTTTCTCGTTTTAAACTAAAATCACGTTCTTGACCTACGTTGGGATTAGGTAACTTATTACCAGAGTCAGTGAGAGTGGGCGTATAATTAGTACCGTCGTGTCTGACTCACTGCTTGTAATGTTGCCGGTCGTTTACCCCCAGCTGTGGGTAAAAAGTGGGGGTTTGGGATTAGGGTCCATTACCATGATTGTGTTTTTTGGGAAAATATATTAGGTTCGAATTTGGTATTTTAAACAAAGATTACTTTAGTTCGCTTTTTTATCTATCACACAATAAATAAGCGTTTTGCCTTTTAAAGAAACACACATGATATGACAAAACAAGGATAGAGGTAAATCTACCAACCAACGCGACATATACTTCCCTATTTCAGTAGATATATTTCACGTATTAACTCAGAACACCATCAGCTCATAATAATATACAGAGCCTCAACTTATGTAGGAAAGTGTATACTTACTCGTAATACTCGTATTTCATATTATCTGAAGCTGATCAACAAAATGGATCATGTCACTGCGTGAGTCACAACGTACAATTACAATACTGGTACACTGTTTATATTCTCCGCTGGTGGGTAGTAGCATAAACAGGCCGTAGATCTAATACGGGGACTATTGATACCCCTTCTACAAAATTATTATTAACTCATAGCGTAACGTCTATTTTCTTTACTTTACGCGTTAAAGTGGCCTAGTTTTATAATGTTAAGCTGTTATATTTATCGCAGGGAATTATATAGCCTGAGGAGTGCTTTTATGTAGGTACTCGTATTTTGTGTCAAACACGTATCTGAGTGAGTTACTTATTTCTCAAGATTATCTACTGGATTTTTACTTAGACCCAAAGACTACTAATTAAAAGTGGTCCCGCCATATAAAACTAGAATGATTGGCGGTGTTTTATGATATGTAATTCGTAGAAATAATTCTGATTTTTTTGGTATGCTACTGTAATACATAATAATGTATCAAACGCAAGTTTATTGTAAATTCTGTCTTTATTTAATTTAAGGTTTTCGTTTTTTTATGGATCAGATCAAAAACCACAAAAACAATGCAAAGGTGTCGCTACAGTCTAGTCAATTATTACAGCCCACTTTCTTAACATTGCCCCGAGCATGAGTACTTAGCATCAATCACACTCATCTTATTACTATACTGTGATTGCCGTGATTTACGGTGACACAGATGTAGCGAGCCAACGGCCGGCGCCGGCGCAGACTCTCAGACGCCTTTCCTGACCGATCACCTGCGCGTGACTCATCCCACCGGCCACTTGCCTTACATGTGTATTGTCTGCCATATTGCCGTCAACTGGCCAGTAAGATACGTTCTTTATGTCTCGAGATCTAGATCTCGGGCAATTTTAGGAACTATTTTATTGATCGTTGGTTGAACGAATTAGCTTTGGATAGTCGCTTTTGATCCTGCGACCCGTATCATTAAAGTCGTGCGATATTTTGTGCTAATAATAAAGACTTCGAAATCATAGAATGATTTCAATTATATAGCTCCTTAGCTAGAAAGTTGGTTCTCAGTCTATATTTTGATTAGTTTTCTTATTTAATCAGGACTTCAATAAACTGTTGCAATTGCATCGGTACCCGTACGCTTACATTAGAAAGTTCTTAAAAGAAAATTAAGAATTTAATTAGTTTTTATACCGAGTAATTGCAAATAATTGACTGAGACACCGTTTACACCGCTTCGCATTGCTAATAAGCTTTAATGTAGTTAATGTATTAGTACTTTCAAAACACAATTTATTTAGAATGGCGGTTTTTTTAATTACACGTTTTATGTAGCGTACCATTCTGCAAGCCTTAAGAAGTAGGGCGGGCGAGAGAAGAGGGAGAGAGAAGGTGGGCATTAACTCGTTAATTCATTAATTGTTAATTAACGAAGTTAACAAAATGCTTAATGGATTAACTTTTCAGTTAAGTACCTACCTACTTTTTTCCAAAAGGACACCGCACGGTCCGCGCCGCTCCGCGAAAATAACATTCTGACAATTTCTTATTACACTAGTTTACAAAATTTTTTTTTTTTTTTGCCCCAAGGGTAGACGTGACATCTCTTGTAGACTTTAACGCTGAATCTTAATTTGGCTACATAATTGCTCTAACACGTTAGGATTTTGCGATATACCAATCTCAAAGTGCTAAAAACACGGTTTTTGGCGATATTTGAAGTAATTTTTTGAGGACAGCAATTTTATATGATCATTTCTAACTAAAGCATTCTTTAGTACTACTCTTTCTCTCTCAAACCCATTTTGGTTTGTTTCGCTACGTGTTTTTTTTCTCGAGATATACCATTTTATTTTCATAATGTAGTTCGCTAGTACTAAAATGCAAAATAGAATATAGGTAATATCGAAGTATTAATATCTTGAGAAAAAAAACTCTTAGCGAAACAAACGAAAATGGATTTGAAAGGGAAAGAGTGGTACTAAAGGATGCTTTAGTTGGAAATAACCGTAAAAATTCGCTGTCGTCAAAAAAAATATTCAAACATCGCCAAAAACCGTGTTTTTAGCACTTCGAGATTGGTATATCTTAAAATCCTGACGTGCTAGAGTAATGCTGTGGCCAGATTTAGATTCAGCGTCAAAAAATCTACAAGAAATAATGTGTCTCACCCAGGGGCCAAAAATGTTGTAAACTAGTGTTATTATTACAAACTAAATTATGCATCCTTCTTTTATTAATTTTTAGTATCCTAATTAAACTTCCACCAACTTTTTTTTAGATGCAATTCATTAACGCTACGACATATAAAATGCAATTTATACTACGAGTTAACGACTAAGTCTAACTTCCGTTAAATCCTCCGAAATGTAACGGTTTAACGTTTAACTAAGTGCCAATTTTTAGAACGATTAACGAAGTTAACTGTTGGATTAACTGTGCCCATAGGTACGGTTTCCTGGTTAGGTTTCCCGATTCGGAAACCCTGAATGCTCTGTTTACAAAAAAAAATGTTCAACAAGGAGTACACGTTCAGGTGATTTTCCCGTTCGGAAAATATAACATCTATGCGCCCGGCCTAACATGCTTAGAATCTCTGATGAGGGGCGGATTATTGTTAAAACAAATGTAAGACATTGCTTTTTATTGTTTACCCAACTGAGCGATGCCAAAAGAAGGGTAATGATTTTAACAGTCTATGTACCTATGTATGTATGTGACCAAAAATCGAATGTGCCACTCTAGGCTCCTAAACTATTGGCCCGATTTTAATGAAGCGGGTGTCTATGAATCGTCAAAAACATAGGAGTGTCATATAAAACTTGTGGTTCATAATACTATTCGCCAGTAGGGTTTTAGTTCGCATCTTTTGAATTATTATTGACTAGCTTTTGCCCGCCACTCCGTCCGCGTAGAAGTCGTTTATCGCTGCTCCCCCGGGAAATGTCCAATTTTCCTGGATAAAAATCTCCATACCAAATTTCATCTAAATCGATTAATCGGTTTAACCGTGAAGAGGTAACAGACAGACATACAGAGTTACTTTCGCATTTATAATATTACAGTAGGGATTAATTTTACCAGAATTGACCTATTCGCAAACCACATCCTTTGCTTATATTGTACTATTGCTTGTACTAGGCATCATTATGTTTATAATGTATAGATAAAAAACTTAAATATATAAAAATGTTCAAGACGCTGATAGCTTCGTAACAAATATTCATGATTTTCTCAAAGATTATGATCTCGTTTACGGGGAGTCAGACCCGAGTCCGCTAGCTTCGTAGGCAGGGTCGAATGTATCCGAATCGTCAGACAATAGCAGATGTCGATTTAAAGCAACAGCATATGAAATAATACTTTGTGGTAACAAACATTATTCATAACATAAAATAAAGCAGGAAATTAAAATATTAAATGTATTGGAAACAATGTGTGTTTTAAATATTTCTGCGTTATTATTATATTATATAGACAACAGTGATGGTGTCATGTGAACGTTGTGAACCGTACCGTTTGTTGCTTTTGTATTGTTAATTAATTTCTACTACTTCTGGCATTGTTATATGTATAATGAATAACATTATTGTATTATACTTTAATATCCCGTTGTTGCTTATAGCCTTTAAACGCCAAAAGCGTTTATTAGTAAGTGAATTTCCGTACCTGTGGTATTTGTCAGCGTAACTCCTCATGCTCTTCAATGTTTAATCAGGCTTACTGTACATTCTACTAAAATTATTATATTATCTAGACTTGAATACAAAAACAAAACCAATTCTCACAATAGCCTGTAAATTACTATCCGATTGATAATCTACGATTGTTGAATTATCAATCCATCTTCATTATTTCAAAATATTTTAACTCAATACATTTACATGTTTCGTTGTTAACAAGTACATTCGGATTAAAATTAAAATAACGTAATCGCGTAAGTTGCTTAAATCTGCTGCATCGCTTTAATAAATCTTCGTATCTTGCTTCACGCCACGCGCCTGTTGACCTTTTGTGTTACATCACGGCATCTGGATGACTCAGACCCGTGGGCAAACCGGTCAGGTTGCAATGCCTGCATCGACCCCATTTGGAACTACCAGCTTTTTATCCAAATCTGGATGTTTTCCAACCTTTATTGCATGTTTATATTCCAGTCCAACCTTACTTATTTGGAATTTCATTGCGATTGTATCAGTTATGTAAATTTACCTACCCAATAACATAACATATGTGTCATTCAATACTCACTTAACAATAAAATAAGTTATAGTGCCTGTATTGTTTGTAAGATCCTATCCTTCGGAGATTTCTTTTTGATACTAACTGACATAATATTTTTACTTTCACTGATCGATGTAATATCGTTTTAGTGAAACGGACTGTTCTCAACAGCTGTCAGTAAATTTTTTCGATGGTTATCCTTTAAGCAAAACCTAAAAAACAGGCAAATTAAAGTTAATCTCAAAGTTTTCTGTCGATATAACTGATGATTGTAAAAAGAAATGCACGGCTTTGGTATCGCTATAATCTTATGTTATTTTAAATTAAACCATTATTGAAATAAATCCGTATTAAAATCATCAAATTCCCTTTATATTTCTTAAGCTAGTATTTTATCCTTGTCAATATCTCCATTCTCTAACACCTTTAGTTGAAATAATATCTTGAACCTACACATTGTCTGCCTACACAGCTCGTTTATATGCACCGCTGCAACCTTCGAGTGCCTTGTACGGATTCACGGATCGTCACGTGTGTTTATATTTTGCATACAAATTTATTGATCGGTTGGAGACAAGCTTTTTAAGTTTTGACAGGGCAAAAAGCATTTCCGAAAAAAAGACAAATACATTCCTTAATCCAAAAGATGTTTTATACCCTGCCGCGATTGCGATACAGTAAGTATTTCCTCGAAATGTATAAAAAGGGATGTTATCTTAGCTTTTAATCGTTATATTAATGTTAGGTAGATTGTACCACAGGTAACCCTCAATTTGGGGCATCATTTCCTTCGTTTTCGTCGTATCTTCGGTATACTTGACCCCATCCGGTAGGAAATTGCAGAGTGCTTCCTGCTCAAAGAAAATACACAAGGCTTTTCATGGGTAGAGAAGTACCGACTGGAAGTTGTAATGGCAGGAATATCCTCTATGAGCGTAATTCTTAGGATGCAACGTTTTTCTTCGCTTCTTGCATGTGTAATTAGTTAATTACTGTTATGTAATTCTTTGTCACTTTTTACTTGTGCCATTGCACATAGTAATATTTAAGCAATGTTAATTTATTAGTTTTCGTTTAATAGTGGCGTGAACTCCACGATTGTCTGCACGGTGCTCTTACATTGCATTAATGGTAATCATTTTGGTAGTGTGGTCTCAATAAGCAACTTTCCGGTCTCGTTTATTAATAGTACACGTGAGAAAACTATGTCCACGATTAGTTTAGTTATCTGCTCAAGTGATACTTGTCTTCATTCTTTATGCTCGTTGTAGTAATCATCTTATTGTCTAAACCAGCACAAATCGTAATGAACAGTAAGCGAGGTATAGTTCATTCAATCGTGTGGCACTTATGTACATACGAGTACATCTTTGGACTTGTCTAAAGTGAAAATAAATAGTTTTCACACACGTTACACGCGGTTTATTATGTCGCTTTTTATAATTATGTATTGTTCGTATCACTTTCATAACCTCTCATTGTTACGTATTATTAGCCATGTTGCGTGGCCGCTTCCTCTTGTCGTGTGTCTTGTTCATTACTTAATAAAATTATTACTCTAATAGGCAAATAAAGTCTACGTTTACTTAAATTTTCTGTACTGTTTATTTAATTTAGTGCAATTACGAACGTATGCATTGTCTTGAAATTGTTTTAATTCGTGTTCAAAAAACATTTAATTGCTTTCATTTCTAGTATTTCCGAAGTTACGTAACTGATTAGATTTAGAGCTTCTTTCACTTAATTGGAATCATACTTCTACAAGACTTATATATAGTATTTTTTTTATGAGTAAATCCTTGGCTATTTCTATCGCACTGTAGAGTCTTACGGTAGTCAGGTTCTGAAAGCCGGCTTTTTGTTATATTTGTTTATTTTGCATTACAATGATGTTCGATTCTTTTTATGCCTTCAAAAAACAACAAACCTTATAGGCCCCGTCCAATTGTATTGTAATTGTATTGTACCTATCTTAATTATATGTAATATGTTAATTTTACTGAAACAGAAGGATATTTTATTTCATGCAATTAAAGACGGCCTCAGAGATACTCGTGATAACACTGATAATTTCCACAATCGGCCAATTGGAATGCAGCTGCAATATGCGCGTGAAACTTCTATTTGATTTCCGATATAGCTGCTTTCTGAAGGTCAATTTGTAATACAGTTATGAAGCATAGAATTATGTACTTAAATTTAACTGTTCGTGTTCTTGTTCTTAATGCTTTTACATGTAGTATTTAGGAATTTCTGAAGTATTTTGGATGTCCTCAATCTACTTACGTAAGTGTTTAGACGTCCATAAACATATCCAATAGCCTGATCTTATCTGATAGTAATAAAAACGTTGTGCCCAGTTGAAAGCCAATGGGTTCCATCTTTGAAAAATTACCCCGAACAAATAGCCTAAAATTGAAACCAGTTCTAAAGATAGAGGTAAGATGGTTCAGTGGATCAGGTGGAGTGGCCAAGAATGCCGCCGCGTCGCATTCGCATTGCAGTAAACCGCTGCTTTGACCCGGAGCGCGATAATGCAACCTAGCAATACATGTGATAATAATCAGCTAAGTTGTTTTTTTATCGGCAATTAAGATAAATACGTGGTCGTGTTGGAAATGTTCAATGAACAGTGGCGTGTAAGACGGTCTGGATGTTCGTTAGATGATGCAAGCAAGAACTCTAGCATCGCGCCACCATATAAAAATGTAACGATATAGTACTTATACAGTGTCCCGTAAGTAGCACGACAAACGAAAAATTTAAATAGATCTATCCCAGGGCTACCAAAAACACCCCCATTCATTCATTCAGCGATTTTTACTAATTTCGGAGATATTGATCATTTTAAGCTGAATTTTTGTAATTTTCCCTTTTGTCCGTGTCACGAAAAATCCTTGATTTCATGTTTTATTTCAGAAGTTTACCAGTTAGATATCTTACATTATTAAAATCATTACGAATCACAGAAGTTTTTAAAACCATTTGCCAGATTTTTTAAAATCAACTTTTTAAGTAATCGCATAGTTTGTATTCCCAGTGTTTGTTTTCAGTTAGTATGGAAAAAACAGCTTTATCTGATTAGATGGGAGAAAAATGAAATTGAGTCAAGTTATTGGAACAAAACTACTTTAATTATTCTGTTACGTGTTCACAAATCGTAAAAAAGAACTAACTAGAACTAATTAGGCAATATTATATTTA
The DNA here is from genome assembly GCA_963241965.1 of Tortrix viridana. Classification (NCBI taxonomy): domain Eukaryota; kingdom Metazoa; phylum Arthropoda; class Insecta; order Lepidoptera; family Tortricidae; genus Tortrix; species Tortrix viridana. The sequence goes on from OY725181.1 coordinate 8,975,784, forward strand.
GCGTTGATTGCCAATCGCTAAAATTATGTAACAATAAGGCTTTATTGAATTTCATTGATTAATTCGGTCTGTACTGTATTCCTTCATTGTTTTGTAGCATAGGTACATTGCACATTGCATTGCATTGTACATTGAATCCTGTGGTGTTTAAAAATACATATTCATATGTATGTATGTATGTAAACTCTTTATTGCACAGATAATAGATTTACAATTAAGACTCATAAAATAAAATGTACAAAGGCGAGCGAGGCGAGGTGTCATATAATTATTTAAGTTACCCACATAAATAACTTTGTAAGTATTTGATTAACTTACAAAGTTTAAATGATTTTAATTTCTCTATCAGTAGATCCAAAATATCTCTATCTTTTAAAACCAAATTAATCACCACGGACTTCAAGTGATGTTCTCTGATACTCATTTAAATTACCGTTGATCTCATTCTCGTAATCATTCCTAATAGCAGTACTTCTCACCTCAATCTCCTCGTCATGTAGTCTTAACTACGAGTATTATACGTCATCAATTCAGTTCGCCAGTGCTATCATTACATTTTATTGTTACCCGGATTGATCAATCATCTTCGTTCTTGGTTTCATTGTTCTTGCTACTTTCACTTACGCTCACGTTGTTTTTTACATAAAATTTATGGTTTTTACCATCCATACCCAAGGATTACGCAAGGCAATAAATATAGATTGACGAATTGCGTTACTAAAAGTAGAAACTTACATGTTCATTCGTAAAATTTTGGATCATATCGTTACGGTTAATAACACGAAATATCGAAATAGAACTCAACGAGTCACAACAAAAATCTGCCATAACAATGGCGGTAAAGTAAAACTAGTTTTGGTCAATCTAGATCATGTGACTATATTTTAACTAGACTCTAATTATTATCACATGAGACTGCTCTGGGTTGTACGAACTGTCATTACACTTTTTGCCTGTCAGTACGTTGTACACTACCTGGGTGGGCGCGTCTTACTCCAATTGCTGTAATAATCGGGTGCGTCGCAGATCCCATAACACTTTCACCGTTATTCGCTTCGCTTTCATGTGCTTGTGCTCTTTGTTGCTGCGGTTTTGCGATTGATTCTGCTTTTGTACTCTTGTCAGTTTTATCATCATCGCTGTTTTTATGTAACAACACGCAATACAATGGCCTGATGATTGTTACCATTTTGTCAATAACGTCTACTTTTTCAATAAGTAAAATTTGTATTTTGTATTAATAACCAACAATTATAATGTCCTTCTACATCCATTTCCATCCTCCTTAAATTTGCATTTATCATCCACTAACATGACGTTTGTGTCCTCAAATAAACCATGTCCATTTTATATATCAATAGTTCCGCTAGTTTATTATTCATACTTATCCTTGCCATATCAATCGTTCAGCGACAGTTAAGAACAGATTCTCTATTTTAAAACGCCATTTCCTGTTCACGGTTTTGTCACAGAAGCTTCTCGTCCCCTCGTCAAAGTTCGCCTGTCAGAGTTGCCCTTAAAACTTCTTGCATTAGAGTGCAAGATGGAGTGAGACAATCTTACTTGGGATTTAAGGCTTTAAAAGATGTTATGGTTTATTTTGGGTCGTCAATGGTCGTGATATTTGAAGCATATTGATGTTTTGAGATGTCTACTCGTTATTTATCAATCTTAGAGTAGGGGCTCTACTTTACACACACACGTAACGTGGAAGTATCCTAGTGTCTTATTTTATTTCTCAGGATTATGGGTAGTTTAATACATTGTACATTGAAGTTACATTTTGTGGACGTGGAGCAGCGTTTTGCAACAATATATCGGATGACGCCCAGTAACACTTGGAAACGTTGCTCCAAAAGTAAACGTAAGGATGCACCATTTACAATTAACGTTTTTTCTTACGTAATGGGAGTCGTTGAACTCATCGATTTTATACCATGTTCTGTTTTACCCTGTGATTGATGTTAAGCGAAGTGCAAGCGTTTCTAATTGCACCTGAAGGTCAATGACGTGATAATGTTAGCGGGCATATTAGCGGGCCGGGTAAGACCAAACAGTGTTTTGCAATGTTTAGTCAGTTGTTATGCTGTTTTCCAGCGACTTCATAGCTAATCAATCATATTGATCTATTTTCACCTCTACTGACTGAGTCTGCAAAAGTCACAACACTGTATTAAAAATCTACGTTCATAATAGCTCAATCTTCTTTAAAACAAGACACTTCAGAAAAGAGGCTTATGAAGCGGGAGGCAAAGCGCCATCGAAATATTGTCAAAGGCGCGAATTTAGGTCGAGCGGGCCGGCTAGGAATAAAGAAACCAGAAGTACAACAGTGTCGTATGGTGCTAGTTGGCATTTATAGGGGATTTAGGAAGCTTTTGCTTTTAAAAAGATTGTGTTAATCAATCAAAGAAACTATATACAAAAACAATAGGCTAGTGTCCTGAAAGATTCTATTTAGTCCATCACATCCACAGTATCAAAAAATATTGAACACGTATTTTTTATTTTGTCAATTAAACAAAAAATGACGAAGATATAATGCGTTGAAGTTCCGCGTGACGTGACGCCGTGGCACATTTTTCACCACTTTGTGACGTCACGAGCCCCCACTCCCGAACTTTGATGCGCGTTATATTTGTCAATTATGATTGATTTGAAAAGGCAATAAATACGTGTTCAATATTTTTTGATAATCTAACTGACGGACTAAATAAAATTATCATTGTTTTATCCAGGACGCATCCCTATTGTATATAATAATAATAATATTCTATTTCTAAAAAAAGCTAATTTCAAATGCATATTCAAATTCAATACGTTAATTTCAGGCAACGAAGCCCATATAGCGTAACTTTCTTTAAAGTAAAACACCTCTGGAGTGAATTGAAAAAATATATAAAATCTTCATACTGAAAAAAAACTGTAGGTATCTACCGTGTTTACCGTCAAATTCTACGCGGGCGGAATCGTTTTCAAGGGCTAGTATTTCGTATCGAATTAAATCCGGCACCCTATTCCTCTCCCGCTGTTTAGATCATAATGCTTCAATGCTGCCTCTTCAATGTAAGAGTACCTACTTAAGCGAGTAGGTGTATAGTTCGTCTCAGGATGAGATGAAAACTTAGTAACCTTTGTATACAGTAGTTTACTGTTGAACTCGATAATATCTGAAAAAATATTTTTAACACAGTTATGAAACGTACGTTTATGAGCGTGCATATTTAAAATATGCTAAATTTAATGTTTCAGTTCCTTTTGTGCGTTTATTATATCCATCCATTGCCATGTAAACAAGTAATTAAAAAAAATTAACGGACTCGTTAAATAGAGAGCCTTGAGCGAAACGTTAATAAAAACCATGGATTTATACCAGAAAGCCGTCGTGCGTCACTTGTATTTATATCTTGCCAACTTTTAAACCAAGACTGTATGTATGCGTGTATGGGCCATGGAATGGGAAGAAATTTATTGGTGGTTTATAAGTCGTGTAAAAAGATCGCAGCTAGAACCAGGAAATTACTCGTTATGGTTAAAGCAGACCGAAACGAAAAGACTCATATCGGATGACAAGAAAGTAATATCCAATGTTCATCGATTTTAGTCTTCGTTTTTCTGCTAAATACCACACAGAAACCATGATATGATAACAAAACAAAGTTTAAGGTCTATATTTGAATAACTACTGACTAATCCTGTTATGAAATGGTTTGCATCACACGTTGTTATTTCGAGCTTGGACTCAATAGCGTGTAGTAATGTGTAAACGTAGCTACTACAAAGCTTTTCAGCGGCTATTTCATTCATTATTGCAGTTGTTAGATTCTTGCGTCTATTAACTGTTTCCTCAGCTTCATATTAAATCTGCAACACTGCGGATTGCAACCGATCCAATATAGATCATAATGACCGCGATGATTTAATCATATGTGCTGTATTGTAATGCGATAGTTGTTTTGATTCCTTCCTCTTTGATTTAGATAATCTCTAAACGATTTTTACAAGACTTCTCAGTATATCCACTGTCTTTATACTAATATGAATATTCGTCTATTAATCCATGATTAAATCCAGTATGCGTGTATTCATCATCGTTTTCACAGTTTTGGCAACTCTCCAATAGATAATAGCGATAGTAAATTTAAAACTGCTCACCCTATAAGAGCCCTTCTGACAGTTGCCATGGGCACGTCTGACCCGGTTTTTATATTGAAAAAGAACGCGAGTTCATGGCATTAGTAGGTATTATATCTAAATTTCGTTAGATTAAGCTTTTTTCAATAGAGATTTAAAGATTAATTTCGTTGAACCAATTATCTATATTTGGTACCCTGTTCAGTTCACAATCGTCGTTAATAAATCCTGGTAGGACTGATCTTAAAGTTCATCGTAGTTCTGGAAATCTCTCAAAATGTTTCTGTCCCGAAACTTACGTACGCACTACCAAATATCATTGCAAGTCGCAAACTCCGCGGGAGATAAACCGCCGCTATAATTCATATAGGACATTATTTAAAGCGGTTTATTTCGAAAGTCGGGTAACGATCACTCGGCGGTGCTCCACGTTAGCGTTGTTATGAGGCATAGTTAGAATCGCTCCGGGTTGTGGTCTGCTGACCCGATTCCGCAGCGATTGAGCCGTAAAACCGATGTCTTACACACCGTTATTGCGGTTTTCAAAATTGATGGAAATATTTAGCGGTCAGTGTAGCTACAACCTGAGATTCAATTAGAATAACTGTTTAGAGCAGTTTTTGCCATCCTTGACCTTTAGGGTTTGTTTAAACTGCTAGAACTGTAGGTACTGTGTTTATTGAAGTGTTAATATTTTTTATTATCAACGCGAACGTCCGTGTCTTGCGTGCTGCACAACATGGAAACATCCTTTTGTTTGATTATGTGGAAACAGAAGCAGGAAACGAAATTAACGGGTTTTTTTTTTCTAAATACTACTTAATAATTGGATTGTAATAGTGCACACAACAAGTCAAAATGATAATTGTAACGACGGTACCCAACACAAATGCTCAACAAAGGCAACTTCTAATTACTTTAGGAAAACAAATGAAGTAAACAAACATAAACAATGAATCGCGACTACTACAAAGTGTCGTATACCAACGACAGTCGCATGTCGACAATAACAGACGATATGTTGGACAACGACAACGATACGGAGTTCAACGCGAACCAGTTCAAACTGTTCGATGACTTCACCACCGACCTTCGGATCAACTTCAACTCGAGCAGCTTCCACCAAGTGAGGCGGCGAGGGGACCCTAACGACTCCGGCGTTGACATGGAGAATGGGAACCCAACGGATGATTTCAATGATAGTGACCTGGTGAGTAAGAACGGTGGTGAGGATAGTTGCGATAATACTGAAATTTGTGATTGGATGTAGTGAATCGTGTCTGTGTTTTTTCTAATTCGCCTGCAGTAGTAGGTTAATTTGAGGGCTTTTGAACTTTGGTTTTGAATTAGAATTTGGTTTAGAAATTAATAGGAAAGGAAACTATCAAAATAATTGGTAGGTATTCGGAAAATAAAATATTATTGTAATTTAAGAGATATTTCTTGGTTTTTAGAGTTGTAGTCCTCTTGTGTGTTTTTTTTTATGTTTTTCACGAACCCAACTTACAAAAACCTAAAATTGGATCCATCCACGTGACAATATTTTATTTCAGGATTTTGCCCTTCGTACGCGGCAGTTGCTCTTTTATAAAATTTTACTGGTCATTGCTTGTCAAAGTCTCATTTGGATTATTCGTGTGTGAAATTTTAGAGCTTAACTTGCATGTTCATATCCTATCAAATTTCACTTGACCGAAGTCAGTTGATTATTATTTATTTATTTTGTTTATTAATATTTAATTTTATTAATTATCTACACCCATATCGTAAAACCTCTACAACGCGTTCAAAAACTGTAGGTTATTATAACTAACTTTATGCAAGTCGCGTGCAAGTATTGCTGTCGCGGTGTCAAATCTTATCTGTGGTTGTAATTAATGTTCACATTACGTGTTCGCTACCGATACTGTTATGGTTTTTGAATTTAGAATTTATTCGAATCACGATACAATTTGGTTCGGCGAGAATTTCTCATGTCGCTCGAGATAAAGCATCAATCAAGATGAAATATCAACAACATAACTAATTAACTCGTGTCCCCTTGTTTTGCAGACACTCATTTCATCGAATGTGTCGTTTCACCTAATTTAATTTAATCGAAAGCTAATTTCTGCTGAGACCTTATTGTTTTCAAGTGACCCAAACCGTGAAGCGTGGGTTAGACCTGTGACTACCAAAAAAAAACTCTTGTACGTGGAAATGCCTGTCGATGAAATGAAAATTCGGGGAAGTAAAACATTCTATGAAATGAGTGTCGGTGATTCAAGGGTAAACCATAATTTTTTTTTATCATAGAGGATGTACAATAAGAATGTAGATAAATCATTGTACGCGACTCTGTGTAATTGGCATTACGTAGCCGTCACGTAAAAGTCACGTTACGTGGTCTGTGCTTTCCTTGATGTCCAAATAAAACAAAAGCACATCGACCTCTAAGAAAACCCGATTCAAATTGAAACCGTCGGCGTCGGGTAACACATTCCGTGCCAGGGCCCCTCATTCTTATACAAAGTGGACTCCGATACGGGTCCTTGGTAGTAATTACATTAATGGCGGCGCCCACCCATTGTGGCACCGGAACGCCGGGCATTGTCCACTTGTCCACCGTGCCGCCGTTATTGAACCGAGTGACTCACTCCGAAGAGGCCTGCATTGTCTGAGATCACTCTACTAAATAATTACCTCCCAGCGAAGAATTTAGTCTATTGCAGTAATGCTGTAATCTGCATTGTCTGTTTTAAATATAAATATAAAATAGCTAGTAACCTACGTGTAAAGTAAACAGGTCCCTAATCTAAAAGTTAACCTTTTCGGGCCTAGAAAAGCTATTATAGCATTAAATGAAGCACCTGCAGACAAAATGATGGCACAAATTAATTAATTTGAATTTGTTATGTCAGACTGATTTGTTGGACCATTTTTAATGTTAACTTTTAAGTTAGACATTTGTCTGATCAATCTGTAAAACAAGTAATCTTTAACAAACTATAATTTACAGTGAGTAAAGTCATCACTGGATAGCTGCAAGAGAAAGTGTAAATTACGAAAGTCTAGTAACACCTGCCTGTTTATGATAGTTTGATCGATGATTTTCTCCGAGTATAGGATCTAGCTCCACCGTCAGGTTATACTAGGCCACAGCATCTAAAACTAACATTTGTAACGTTAGTACTTTTCTGACAATTATACAAAATTTTAAGATCTAACTGTTATCGATAATCATGTTATTATTAGAGTCAAAATTGGAATCTCCTACTTTAAATTCTCGTTCAAACTACATTTAGACTTCTGTCTATGCTTCCGTGGTTAGGATTACCATATTTATTCTTAACATTTTCATATCATTCGTAAAAAAAACACGAATATTTTAGCCTATCCCCATCGACTAATATTAACTATGCATGTAGCTATGTAAATTTTACGTATAAAACGCTGACCTAAATACGCCACTCCTAATTAGATCAACTTACATTTATAGATACATTATGGGTTGTTGACCAAAACTAGTTTTGTTTCGAGCCTTGAACACCATGTCTAATTGTCCATAAAGCTAAAGGCATAAAGTTTACTTTACTGGTTACTAAAACTCTCGTGTCTAATCTTTTGAGTTCATCATTCGCACGCCTTATCTCGTGTTACGTTTTAATTAGTTGTCCTCCTCCAATGGATACTCATTTGTTTTACAGCTGACGCCATATCTGTGAGTCATACAGGCCGTGTGTTAAAATTACTAATGTGGTCCCATGCGGGTCTTCATAACTAATTCATACACCGAGGTATTACTGCGTATGGAACAGGAAACAATATGGCCTCTCTGTCATAAAAAATTCAAGCACCAATAGTTTTAAAGTGACCTATTTTAAGCACGTACTGCTATCCCGTTGGAAATTTCAATCAACCTTAAAATAATTAATGTAGGTACCTACAATAAACTGGCTGTTTTGTTTTTGTCAATCACGTGTGACGTGCTCGTATTGAGATTTGGTTTTACTTGTGCACACTATTTAAAAAATAAAAGTATTTTTGCGGATGTAATTTTTGTGAAGTTATACGACGTATACGAGATCGGTATCTTAAGGCTTCGTCAAACAGCCAGTGGGGCGCGGCGCGACGGCATCGAGGCGCGCTCCCGGCGCATTGCAGGAAAACGTCGCGTCGCGTGCGACGTGTTCTCTCGCAATCTCGATCCAAGTTAACACATTTTAATGGCCCAAATCATATAGAACGACGTTCTCTAACACAATCTATAAATTAGTCTACCTATACATCCATGGTCACAAATACACTAAATTTGTAAACAAATACAACGTAAAAAACACGTAGTGCCGCGCTCGCGCTGTGCCAAGCCGGCTGTTTGACGAAGCCTTTTAAGTAACGGTAAAGTAACCACCGACCTTTAAGCACGGGAATGCGCGGACGACGTTGTACTACCGACCGCGACCTTGACCGTTTAAAGACTGTTAATATTTTCGGCCACTCTTAAGCCGATTACCTCACTACATCTCCTTCACCCATTTCTCCTTATAAGGATCTCGTTTTAACATTTTAATTTTGCCTTGTTACAGTTGGAGAACGAAGTGATGGTAGATCCTTGGAGCAGTATGGACTCATCTAACTCGCCGTTAACTGACTCTGGACCATCTGCAAGCGATGACTGCACTCCGTCGACCTCGAGCGAACCTCCCCACGGGCCTCGGGATCTCCCTCCACTGTTTCCGGACGCGCGCCGCTCCGCGGACTCAAATAGAGACCCTAAATCCACTAAAACCATTCCCCCTAAAACAGACAACGCGCGCTCCCGAAACCTCACTCTAGAACTTGAAACCTTGGAGCACGATCCCACCCGCCGGCCGCATTTCCTCGACGACGACTACCCACAACCGTCCAAATCAATCGAGTGTCGAATTCCAAAACCGCACTTCCTCGACCATTCACCATCGCCTGACGAATTCGACGAACGCAGTGATATCACAAATCCTAACTTCCTTGATGACGAAGTCGAGGATGACAATCAGGCACAAAAGAAAGCGGGTGCCCTTCCAAAAAAACCTGTGAAGACACCAACTTACTTACCTCAAGAAGATCGTCCGCATAGAACAAGTTACAGGAGTACGCTTCATTACGGTTTAGAAAATGCGGCAAGATCTAGCGAACGTGACAAACGGGCTTCACAGTTATACAGAGGGACGTGGCCGGGAGAGCGGGATGTGTGGACCGGTCACGACTCCGCCAGCGTCCGAAGCTTCTCCAGCAATGGTTCCGCTGAAGGTCATCGACCCTCCTCCAACTTGGAAAACAAAATGGAGTGCGTGTGCTCTCTCATATCTCTACTCAGCCTTTCGCCTGAAAACAACGCTGATCTCAGCGGACCTTTACTTGAAATGAGCAGATCAGTGGAAAGTTGCATTGCAATGAGGCAGGCAGGATGCATACCTTTATTAGTACAGCTGATCCATTCAAAAGTGCCTAGAGAGACTCGGGACCGCGCTGCGAAGGCGCTGCGTAACATCATTCACACGCAGACCGATGACAAAGCCGGCAGAAGAGAAGCGAGAGTGTGGAGATTGTTGGAACAAGTTAGAGAGTACTGCTACGCCTTGGAAGATGTGGTGGAAAATAGGAAAGAAGGTAAAGAAATCGATGATGATGGTACGAAGCATCCCAGCCAAAGCGTGGCGGCGCTTATGAAACTATCATTCGACGAGGAACATAGGCACGTGGTCTGCCAGTTAGGTGGGCTGCAAGCATTAGCAGCGCTGGTAAGTGGGGACCAAGCCGCCCACGGCAGCAGAACTGATGACAACACCTGCCTCACCATGAGGAAATATGCCGGCATGACGCTAACAAACCTGACTTTTGGTGACGGCAATAATAAGTCGCTGTTGTGCTCCTTCAAAGATTTCATGCTCGCGTTGGTTGAACAATTGGAATCGCCTAATGATGACATGCGACAGGTAATATTTTTTACTCATTACGCATAACTTTTTTTTTAACGGAGCAGTTATTAATTTATTTCTTAAAACATTTTATGTATTTGGAATTAAATTTGATTTGTCTTTTTATTTTTAGGTTACGGCAGCAGTACTAAGAAACTTATCGTGGAGAGCGGATTCAAGCAGCAAACAAGTTCTAAGAGAAGTCGGAGCCGTCAAAGGACTTACCAAAGCTGCGATGACCTGTCAAAAAGAAGCCACACTTAAGTCTGTCCTGTCAGCCCTTTGGAACTTGACAGCCCACTGCTCGATGAACAAAGTCGCTCTGTGTTCAGTCGACGGAGCGCTGGGATTTCTTGTAGACATGTTAAGCTACGATTCACCTACCAAAACGCTAGCAATAGTGGAGAACGCTGGCGGCATTATGAGAAATGTGTCCAGCCACATAGCCGTCCGCGAAGATTACAGGCAGATTCTCCGCGAGAGAAACTGTTTGAGTGTCTTACTACAGCACTTGAAGTCGCCGAGTTTGACCGTCGTCAGTAATTCCTGCGGCACCCTGTGGAATCTGTCTGCCAGATGCCCGATGGACCAACAGTTCCTATGGGACCACGGCGCGGTGCCCATGCTCCGTAGCCTCATTCATTCCAAACACAAAATGATCGCTATGGGCTCCGGAGCCGCTCTTAAAAACCTACTCAACTCTAAACCCGGAAAGACACATATTGTATCTCTAGACACGACCGCTAGGACGATGAAGTTGCCAGCTCTGCCTACCCTCGTAGCCAGGAAACAAATTGCTCTGGAACAGGAGTTAGATCAAAATCTGGCAGAAACTTGCGATAACATCGAACCAGCAACATCTCCGACCACAAGCAACAGGGAAGAGAAAAATCTGTTCACTGCTACTGAGCGTCAGATTGCGATGAACTTGGAAAGGCATAGAATGACGTCCAGTTCGCCTCTAATGGGCACTCTGACGTCACAGATATCACTTAGCCACAGCGCACATTTGGCCAGCTATTTAAGTTGCAGTAACACGTTGCTAAAAGGTGCCTTAGTCACTCGATCCACCACAGGGAGCTCTGACAACGTTAATCGCTCCGATAGTAAAGATTCGGTAACAAGTACGCATTCAGACACTGTTTTTGAAAGAGTCATGCGCACTGGTAAAGTACCCGTTCCAACCCCAAGAAATAAAGACTTAATGAAGAGTGAGACAGCTGGCGAAGCGTTCAAAATGGCCTCGAAGCCTTTAGTCAAGGACGGTTTCCTCCGTTACCCTACCCAACCCCCCATACCGCCTCCTAGAACTACTGACATGAGAACTAACTTTACGGAATCTGGTTACGACGTCGACCAAGATTCCTGTGATCAACCAATAGATTTCAGTAGGAAATATTCGGAGACCAAAACAAATGAGGTCGAGCCGTCTCTGGCTGAGGAGAAACCTAAGACTGAACCCAATAAGAAATACAAGAAAGACAGTCCGAGCACGTTCGGAGATTACCAAGAGACTGATTTGGACCAACCGACGGATTATTCCCTACGTTACGCGGAACATCAATCTGAGAACGGATCCGACATCTCCGAACCGCCCGGACCCTCGGTTCACGAGGACACTATTAAACACTTTGCCACTGAAGGCACTCCGTACGAAACTCCCATTATATTTTCAACAGCCACATCGATGTCCGACTTGAGAGTCATAGGGAAAGATGGAAAGCCAAAATCAACTCCCAGTGTAAAAGAAAACCCTGAAGTCATGACACATTCAGATGAGAAAGACACTTGTTCTATTGAGGATCCTCCGAGGCACAATAATGATATAGCGATAGTCACGCCGCAAAATCCTGAGCCGGTTCCGGAAAAGCGAAGCGTGTTCGATACTAAGTTCAGTTCGGGCATGATAAGTCCTGAGAAACCGGTGAACTACTGTGACGAAGGCACGCCGGGATATTTCTCTCGCGTCAGTTCGCTTAGCAGCCTCGGCGAGCCTACCGAAGAAGACAGTTTGGCGAAGAAGAATGCAATGGCGACCATTAACGTGGAGACCAGCATTCAGGACCAAAGTGCTACCTCCTCAAAGGATAAAGAAAGTTAGTATTGACTAGTTTCTTTTTTAACTTTCGACTCAAAAATAGGGGTGTTATATTTCTAAAAACTTTGACTACTATCCTTGTCATCATCATCACTTAGGGCCCGAAAGTGTTTTTTTTATTATTTTACTACAATTCAAATTATTCTTTACATCAATAATGTTACCTTTTCTATGTTTAAGACGACGCCTCAACCACATCTTTGCAGGTTCAAAGGCGGTGACGTTCGCAACAGAGCCAGTGGCTAGCTCGCAGCCGTCGACGCCGGGACGCTTCGTTGAAGACACGCCGCTCATGTTCTCTCGGTCGTCGTCTCTGGGCTCGCTGCCCGAGGCCGACGAGCAACCGGATCAGGGTTCCGTGCTGTCGGAGATGAGGTCAGTGGCACTGCATGTAACGCTTTTTTTTTTAAATATAAATTTTAAGAGATCATGTTAATAGGCGCACTTGCTCGAACTACCTTTACAGGCCGTGAGCATTTATAGGATTCGGGTTTGGATAAAGTCGGCTACTCGCATAAGAGCGTGTGAGAGCGAGTGAGAGAGAAATACAAACCTGAATCCTATTATAAGTGCTCACGGGCTGTACATGTTTAAAAGAGTACGTATATTGCTGTAGTGGGTTATATCATTTTATTCTTTCACGTTTACTTATTGAACAAATACCTATCTAAGTTTATTATATCACTTTAATATGTGCAAACCAAAGTTTTAGTTTTAACTTTTGTTTGTGTAGCCGGCTGACATCGGGCTGTATCTCGCCCAGCGAGATTCCGGACTCGCCGGGCGCGCCCGCGTCCCCGCGCTGCCGGGACCCGATCACGCCACCGCCAGGTAACCAACTTAACTAGGGGAAACTGTCCTAATATTGGCATCATGAATTTTATTACGTGATGTTTTTTCCTGAAATAGGTCACGGTTTATATAACTTCGAAAACCACTACCACCTAGCCCATAAATTTCCATTTACAATTACAATTTTTGTCAAATTGTACGATTTTGAACAGCCGTATTTGTCAATTGTATGGTGGAGTAGCATTGGTGGAGTATGGTGTATGCGGCAGTGTCTGTTGTGTCCCCAGCGGAGCGCGGGCCGCGGGCGGGCGCGGCGCGCGGCGCGCTGGCCCACACGCCGCCGCGCAGCAGCCTCAGCAGCCTCACCATCGACGACGACCTCAAGGTACTCTCTCACTCTATACTTCTGTCACTCCGTCTCTAATATTATTAACATTGTCAAGGTGGTATAAAATCATTTCCAATGGGAATAAAAGTTCCTCGCCCTTTGTTTTCAAATTTGAAAAAATTAGAAGAAGCATTTTATAACAGCAAAAAGTGAACTTTATTGCATGGCATGGCAAATTCAATTTAGTAAAAAAAATTGTTTAGTGGGTTACGATCGATAGCTATTATATTCAAGGCGCTTTTCCTAACAAGACAGCGTTTAGGTAGGTCTGTAATATTTTCGTTGCCTCTGTTTCATTTGGTATGACAAATGTGAGAGACGGTGCCGAATGAAGTACTCTGTAACAATAGTTTAGTCTACACGGCGCGGACACCTTAACCTCATTATAAAGTAAAACAATATGTATCTGGTTAAAATCTAAACTTGTTTGAAATTATATTTGACTCTTTTTCGCAGCCTTCACAACTGAACCTCGCACTCCTGGCTGAAGAGAGCTCCAAGAATGAGCTCGTTGAAGGCAACCACGCGCCGCAAGCGCCGCCGGCCAGAACTGTCGTCAGCGAACCGCTTAGAGGTTAGTGCTGTCCCAAATTGACTGGGAAAAAACATAATCAAAATCTCTTAAGACTTATTGGGTATTCATACAGTCGATCGCTCAAGGATTTAAAACGTGTATAAACTTCAGGGAGCCAAACGCCGGACACGTGCCGCGTGTACTTCACAGAGGACACTCCGGCTATTCTGTCGAAGGCGGGCAGCAACTCCAACCTGTCGGCGCTGTCGCTGGACTCGCGCGCGCCCGGCTCCGACAGCAGCGCGCTCAGCGACCCGGGCGACCTGCTCGAGCAGTGCATACAGCGCGGCATCGACCAGGTACTGTCTGACCCGCAGGCAGCCACGCGGGCTCCACACAAGAACTTCTGTGATACTCCGTCTTGTGCCTTTTAATTCCTTGCTTGCTCTTGATTTAATACCAGCACTCTCGCCTAATAACAACATTGCAGCGTTGCATAACAAAATATTATCTTAGAATCGAGAAAGAAAGAAACACACGGGCCTCCTGATGAAAATTTCTCGCAGGTCCATAGATATTTGCAACTTCAAAACAACAAACTAATTACCGCAAATGCGTTGCCAATCCTGAGGACTAAGATGTCATCATCTACTTATGACATGGTCTGAAACGTGTAAGGCCGTGTTCACACCAAATTGTAAACCGCGCACTATATGCCGGGTTTTAGAACTTTATGCGTTATCAAAATGTTACCTGTTGTAGGTTACCGAACAGACTCCCCCGCAAATCTAACGCGCGCGAGTTGGATGAACAAGCCCTAAGTGTCGCACAATACGCAACACAAAACACATTGTGGAACGGTTTTTTTATTTTCAGGTGGTGAAAAACAAACCCCCACAATCAGACGGACCGTCAGTCAACTCCTACACAGTTCGAGATGAAGTCTACGTAAGTTCATAAATCCTAAATCGGGCCATTTTTAAATACAATTTCTAAACATTACGTGATTCACTCTATTATTTGTATTTAAATAATGGTAAAAAAATGTATTTTGATGCAGAGATCGCTCCCACCGTATTTACGCACGTCTACCGAAACAGTCAAAATGTCACACGAGTTCAACAGAAACGTACGCGACAGGTGAGTTTCAAAGAAGACGATATTTTTTCATGATGCCGTATTTGCAATACTCGTGTTGACATAGACCTTTTAAACTTTTGTGATATTATGAGCAGTGATTAGAATAAGTAGTGCTAATGTGCCTGAACTTGACGTTGGTTCATTCTCGCACGAATAATAAAATACAAATAAAATCAATGAACATCAATTCGTAATGAACGTGTACCAAATTTAGATAAATTAGGACTTCCTATTCCGAGATCGCTGATTATGAGTTAGTGGCATGAAAGAGAAGATATAGACTAATATTATAATTTGAATCCTAATATAATAGATATTCACTCATAACGATCAAGATCGTCACAACTAAAAATCATATTCTTTATGTCCAGGATGTTCAAGTTGACAGTAATATCAGTTCCTGACCGTCATTCGTCACATAGTAGCTCTAACAGTCGAGTGTGTCCCTTAGCGCAAGCCCGGAGAACGCAGCCGCCAGTCCGCCCCCGCTGCCGCCCAAGGACTCCCGCTGCGAAGCGCCGCCGCGCCCGCCGCCGCACAACGCTGCCGGTAACAACACAACCCCACTACCTTATCATATCACCTTAAACCGAGCTTTCAAGACAACCTTTTACACAGATTACACTACAGTTCACTACACTTCAATAGCCGTGTACTGACTGGGCGAACAGCCTCGCGAGGCAAATGCGAGGCATATGCTCGGTCAGTCAGGACGTGCCTCGGCCGAGGCAAAAGCAGCGAGGCACGTCCTGACTGACCGAGCATTTGCCTCGCGAGGCTGCTCGAACAGTCAGTACACGGCTATTGGCACGTCATTTGAGATCTTGTTTGTGTTGATATATCACCTAGGTCGTGTCAATTAGACTTTCAGAAAATTTCATTATTTATAAATACACATTTTCATAATACTTCAAATATTACTCTTGCTTTCACAGGCCGCAGACACGAGAGTCGACTGCCCATCAAAACTTTCAGGAACTCGAGAGAGAAACCGAAATTACCAGTCAATTCCACCTTAGCGCAAAACGACTCTTCAAGTTCACTAAGTCTGGATTCTTTCGGATCTACCGACAGGGAAATATTCGAAGAAACCGTCAAAGCCGGCCTGTCCAGTGTCAACCCTAGAACTAAGTTTAACTTGGACAAAGCTCACTCCGTCGAAAGACCGGCAGAAAACACTAGACACAGCAGAAACCATAAATCTCTAGATCGGAGCGATAAAATCACTCAACACAGACCTAGAGTCAAAGAACCTGACCCAGAATTCGAGAAAAACCTAGCTTCAGGCGTATATAACATCAAAAATACTAGTAGAGGCAGAAGATTAGACCAGGAGTTTAATCACAGTCTGACCAGGTCTCCGTACTCGTACCACGGGGAGGCTTCGGGCTATTCGAGGTTTAGAGGTCACGGTTCCCGGTATTACGACGACGGGCCACCTAGTCTGCCCGCTAGGATCGACGAGCCTAGGCGACAGTTGGAGAGAAGCAGCTCCTTAAGTTCTCTCAGCAATGATTCCTTCGGATCTACCGACAAGGAGGTCTTCGAACGGTGCGTCCGGATGGGTATGTCCAAAGCGCAACAGAAGAAGCAGGAGAAACTGCGAGTTCGCAGCGATGATAGGTTAGAACTGAGGGATCACCGCTCCCGGAGGAAGAAGGACGTGAAGAGCCAAGGCGCTCTCGACAAGATGGTCGGGGAGGACTCTAAAGATCGCGCTATTTTAGAGGAGGTTATAGCCAGAGGCGCGGGCGAAGGGAAGAGTTCAAAAAACGTCCCGGCGCCGCCTGCGGACCGCGCGCCCGCCGGCGGCGCCGCGCCCGCGCCAAGCACACCTGGCTCTGATTTGCTGTCCATCCAGAACTCCACAGACACTAGCGACCTCAACCGCTCCAACGAGTACCTCGCGCCACAATCCGTCAACACCACACTCGAATCGGAAATTCGCGATGAACTCGACCGATCCAACGAATCCTACGCTGACGTCCTCGACGGCTCCTGGAGCGACGAAGGACCAAAAAATTACGACGAAACCACTCTCACACGGAAAAAGAAACTCGAATGGACGGACATCAAATACACCGACAAACCCTTCGAGGAAGTGTCGAGACACGACACTTGGAACGACAACACGGTCCCGGATGACGTCACGTTCCCGACGATCAGCGGATCGGTTCATATGGTTTCCTCGATCAAAAGCGAGATCGCCGACTCAGCATTAGTTCTTCCGGATCTGTTAGAAAAGAGCGAAACCGTTATGACGTGTTCCCGACCAGATCTCACTCACAAGCTCGACGAAGGGCCGGCCGTGTCGGAAATACACGCCGTCGACGACTTTATCAGTGACGTCATGCTGGACAACATCCCCGAACCCAGTTACATGTCGTTAGCCGACGACAACGAACAGAAGTTTGATTCTCTAATGGCAATCGCGATAGAAAAAGAAGCAGCGAGACTAGCGGCCCAATTAAAATGCTCCACTTACGCCATGGAGAACAGCGTGACTTCGCTCATTTCATTGGACTTGGACAATGTTAAGCCGCCTTCCCACTTGGGCAGTCTTCTCTCCCTCAGTGCCTCGGGTCAATGGGACGATTTACAATCTAAAAAACCGCAGAAATCCCGCAAAAAATCTCTTCCAGTCGCCATGATGGTCAAACGTGCTCTGAGTAATTCCATGCACCAAGGTAGCTCTGAACATTTGGACAGCAATCCAATTAGCTTTCTAGACAATGTCAAACCGCCTTCCGAAATGGAAAATATTGACATGGAAAGCAGCATGATATCGGTGAGCAGTATCACGTCCGAAGTTGCAGACAGAGATAAAATACACATAGTATTCGACTTCAAACAACCGATACAAGATTTTCCACACTGTCATAATTTTAACCTCCTAGATTTGGATAAGGTTAACCCGCCATCCTTATTTGACGAAATGGCCGAATCTACGGTGGAAATAGAACCGACGACGGCACATCAAGTTCACGATGAAGTATCTAATACTCTAAATATTGTGACTGATATCCCTTCTGGCTCGGAAAATTGCACGCCTTTACCATCCGATATAAGCAGCGTGGAGTCCACGCCGAAGAAGCAGAGAGATTCCAGATACTTGACCCCGAAAGAAAAGAGGAGTGCCGCCAAAGACAGATATCAAACATACACCATCATCGACCCTGTGTCAGAATCCGACGTAATTTCACAAGTGGAATCTGAGGAATTCATCACATGGACTAAATCCGAAAGCGATCGCTCTGATGAATACATCACAGCTAATTCTGAAGGGAAGTCCAAACGAAAAATAAGCGCGAAACAGCGACGGCTAGAGGACAGAGCTAGGTACCAAACACAGACCGTTGATATACACAGCATAATACAGGAAACCAAAACTGTGGACCCCGAAATAGATAGTCTAAAGCAAAGGCTCGCCGCGAAGAAGACTATGAAGCAGAAACGCGTAGAAGACGCAGAAAGATTCCGAACGCGGACACTAAGCGAAGATATTCCTCCTTCGCCAACATTCGTAACTAAAGATGCTAGCTTCGAAAATGTAGAAACCACTACGGGCTACGACAGTCTATCATCGAATGAACTGAACCACCAGCAGATTACAGACGACAGGCAAGATGACGTCTTTAGGGAGACTGATAGCGGTCACAATGAAGATGATTTTGAGCTAAACTCGACACAAATGCAAACGTACACTAAAAGTTTTAGGAATTACTTACCCGTCATAGAAAGCCCGGCGGCTGTTGACATATGCGTAGTCAACAACCTGAAGAACATAGAAATGACGGCGTCTTACCGTAGAACGATACAAAGTGATAAACTCCAGAATCCAAGTAGTAGTGAATTCGCAAGCTATGAAGGCGACAGTAATTCTGACAAGGTACAATCCGATTCTGACGAAGAAGCCCGTGCACGACCTAAACCTAAAATAACTAAACCTGAAAGACGCGACGAAAGTCTAGATTCTAACGATTCGCATGAAAAGGAAGAGCCTAAAGTTATTAGAGGTAGGAAGAAAGCTGCTTACGTGTCTCCTTACAGAAGAAGCGTTCCACCCGCAAAGAAACCTGCCACAATAACTAAAGCGCTTGTTAAACCGCCTGCGAAAGCTCTAGCTATACCCAAAGCTCAGATAAATACTAAAGCTCCAATAAAACCTGCTACACCACCTAAACCTCCCAGTGCTAACACGTCGCCCAAAAAGACTTTAAACAAATCGCCGTCGAAAATAGCACAACAGAAGACTATCGCTATACCATTAGTAGCGGGCAAACCCTTGCCTTTAGAAAGACAAGGTACATTCACAAAAGAGGACAGCTCGGTTTCTCCTAAAGAGTTACCCGTACCGAATAAAAAACCGGCAGTATCAAGATACGTTAAAAGCGCGCCACCGAAACCAGCAGTTAACAATACATCACCCTCAAGATTGCCGCAACTCAATCGATATACGAGGCCGCCGCTAAAAAAGGGTGGTAGCAGCGAAAATCCTGCGCCTAAAACTACTAAACCGGCCATGAGGAATTCTGCTTCAAATCACAGTTTACACAGCAACGACAGTGCTAAGACCGTCACCTTGGCTTCCCGAAGCTCCCGACAGGGCAGCACTTCCAGCGTCAACTCCGTTCAGTCTTCCAAACTTAACGCTAAAGATGTCGAAAGCAAGATCGCTAGCTTGTGGAAGAAAGTAGAGCAAAGCAAAAAGGTAACTGCGAAACCAGACAAGCGCGTCTGGATCGAAAGTGACAAGACCGAACCGCCCAAGTTAATCCGAAGCTCCACTTTCGAAGGGCAGCCGAAGCAGAACCAAGTTTCGTCTGCTCCGAAGCAAAAGACTGCTATAGGTATCAAAGTGTCTCAGATACCTAGTTTGAGGCCGAAGTCGTCTCCGTCTAAAATAAGCGCACCTACAGTCAAAAAACCGGTAGCTGCCCGAACATTTACGCGGAAACCGGCCAACGGACAAGCTACGTAAGGAATATGTATAGTAGGTAAGTTATAATAGAAGTGGTTGAAGCTAGCATGGTGTGTTGTGTCGTATACTGTTACCGCGTGGAATAACTAAATAACATGATGTCAAGACATTTAATCGATAGAACATATCATGGTAGCCATGTTGATTGGGAATGTTTAATATAATTTATTATATTTGTCGTTAGAATAATGACAACGAGGAGGTTTGTACAGTCGTGTTCAAAAATATGTAAACACTTTTGCGCCTTATCCCATTGAAATAAGGTGCAAAAGTTTGTACATATTTTTGAACTCTACTGTATCAACAAGCCAAATAAATGAAGAAGTTTTGTTTAAACAGACGTCAGAAAATCATTAATGTTGCTTTGATTGATTAAAATAAAGAGAAGATAATGAATTCGAGGTGTATGTGCAAGACTTATTTACTAGGTTAAGTTGATTTATGTTTGTAATATCTGAACGTTTGACAAAATGTTTCGAGGTTGATACTTAAATTCTAACCTATGATATTGTATTTATATGTTCTTTGTGTCAGACTTTGGAATAAAATAAAATATGTAAACTTAACCTTATTTATATCGAACGTTGATTTAATTGCGGAGTTTATCAGTAGAGCCTCAGTTTTCGTTATGTATATTCGTTGCATTTATTTGTACTGGGAAATTGACAATCCCTTTTGACTGCAAGTTTAGTTTGTTTAAGTAAGTATCACTTATCATGAATTAATTAATCGGCGGATGGCTCACCTGATGGTAATGAGGAAATGATTTATTTGTAATGTTTAGATTTGTTTATAATTGTATTAACCCCGGTACATTGCACTTGAGTAGGTTGATATGAAGTTAATTGAAACTGTCTAATTCTATCAGGTTTCTGTAATTATCATGTTATAAAAAAACGCTTTTTACTTAACTTTACCATATATATACCATATATGAGAATTTAATTAAGGCGATACAAATAAGCTTTTCGTTCCTATAGATATCACTTGACGAATTACTTTACCTTATTATTTGTGGTTAGGAAACAGCCTCATTTCTGATGTAAATATTTCACATTACTTAGACGTAAGGTACCATAACACAGTTTGTATATTTTTCATAATACCTAAAAAATTAATAAAAATAATGGCAACTTCGTATAGCTTTGGAGTAAAAATGGGGGCAAAAATGTTATTTGTCTCATTTTTTTACGTCTAGTCAGTTTTAATGTTAGGTAAGCTAATGTAGTTTGGGAACATTTACACATTTTCAAAATCTATTCGAATTCGAAGGTTTGTTCCAGTTACTAGTAGAATGGATTTTATGAGACTCCATATTGGATATGACGTCATAAAATTTGCAATTTTGAAGCATCCTGTAACGTGTTAGCTGTCATACATTTATAAGAATGTCGGTAAAATTGTTTATCGCCGTCGTTATAACTTATTATGGGAGCTAAAACGTCATAGTCTGTGTAGACCGAGCAGTCGCTCCCAT
The DNA here is from genome assembly GCA_963241965.1 of Tortrix viridana. Classification (NCBI taxonomy): domain Eukaryota; kingdom Metazoa; phylum Arthropoda; class Insecta; order Lepidoptera; family Tortricidae; genus Tortrix; species Tortrix viridana. Next base: position 8,997,244 of record OY725181.1, read on the forward strand.
TTGTTTAGCGCAAATTTGAATGTACGTTTCATATTTTATAAGAAAGTCATATCGTAATATAAATTTACGTAAACGACACACGATGTTACTTTATTTCAAAAGGTGCTTTAACGTTCCATCTTGAACCTTAGGCTTGGTGGATAAAGTTTGTTTTTTACTTCCACTTAGCACATTTTTATTATAAAACATCGACAGGTTAGAACAATTAGCTTCCTAAATAAATCCCATTTTGTGAGGTAGTATTGATTTTTCTATCGTTATATATATAAGTGCAAACATAACATAGCATAATGTACTTTGTTATCCGCTGATTTGGTAGGCCATCATATTCAGTTACGCCAGTTAGTAAATAAAATATTTAGATATACATATTAGATATTTAGGTGCGTATTTTGATGGTAATAAATGATATTTACCACATTTTTGAATTTTATTTTGATAATCTCCTTTTTAATAATGACAAGCTTCCAAGCTTTAACGCCTTGACAAATACAAAAATCGATACTCTCATGCCAATGACAGCTGGGCAAATTTCAACCATACCATAAGTCATAGTCACTTAGGTCTTTTTGCGCTGCAGCGCAGTCTATCGTGACGGATATATCCGTCGTTGGCGTTGAACTAGCGGTGCAGATACATATATCCCTCGATATATAGGGTGAAATGGGAGACGTAATCAGAATTAAGTTTATCGAATTCAGTACTGAATTACTAACCATGTAAATCCATAGTTACGTGAAACATCTTTGTTTTTATAAAATGTTGAATAATGTTGCTCTATTAATAAGAAACAATAGGTAATCATTAAATAAGCTAGATTAAGTTAATTCTGATTGTTTATCATCTGTATTTCGCTAGAAAAGTTAAACCCAACCAAGAGTATAATAAAACATATTGTTGATTGAAAATAGATTTATTCACTTTGAAAATATTATAAGTACTTGATGAGATCAAAGTTAGCATAAAACATATTTACAAAGTACTATGTTGTACTGCATTACAACCTAGATTCGTCTGAATAAAAAAATTAAATAATTTTTTGTACTGACTAATACTGTGACGTAACGACTTTGTTATTTAATAAATATAATATGTACTTACTTACTTATTATGATCTACTACATAAACTAATTTGTCACTTCACGGGGCCACTTAATTTAATTAAAAACTTTTAAGGGCGTTAAATTTCCATCTAAAATATATTATGTAAGTATGCTAAAATTTTATTGCATGAAAATCATTAACCTTTAACGCCATGTCAAATGCACTCCAATGATGGTGGGCACTTCACTTGGCCATGTTTGCCAAATTTAAATCTTAGACCTCTCTCATTTGACATACCAAATGAAAGAGACGCAACGAAAATTATGTGAAGAATAACGGCCAAGTGAAGTGGCACTATGACAGCTGAACAGAATCACAAATTCCGTCCAACCTTACGGCTACGTTCGCCGAATTAATTTACACCGTCATGGTTGACGAATTTATTGATCGTTGGCGTTGGACCGGTGGTCGGACATAATATGGTGTTAATAAAGTTAAAATTTACATGTTACAATATAAACAACTTTTTTTTTACTACTAAGACATCCATTTAATGTGCGAGACAGGAGTCTATATAGATTTCTACACAAAGTTCATGTTATGACAAATACTTAAATTAAAATTTACAATTTTTATTTTTATTACGTTAAAAAATTGCTGAATTGACATAGTAGTTCAGGTAAAAAAAAATGAATTCGCCTCGAACTATACAAACAAATACCGTACGGCCAATTCCCCTTTATGCTGTTACAAAATAGTTTGATTATTAATCTAAAACCACTTTCTATCTTTATTGAACCCTAGCGACAGTGCAAAAATAACGTATAGCTGAAACCCCAATTTGCTAAAATCAAATCAGACTTGATTATGACGTAGCCCATTCAGTGTCTGGATACCGGTAGACAGGTGCATTTAGGATCGGTTGAGTAAAAGTTTAGTTATAGGTGAGAAGCCGGTTCTTAATGAGTGGAAAAATATATCCTTCTACGTGACGGGCTTCCTTAAATTTCTACATTTTCAACAAACAGGCAATCACAAGCTATGCAGTTGAGTTTTGTGTTACAAAAAGACCGTTTTATGAATTATGTACGGCTGTTCCTTACAATTGCGAACGCAAACATTCACCAAGTAATGCAGAAATTTAACTTAACCTATCCCTTGAATTTAAATTTCTGAGCGTGATTATTCTTCGTCGGAAGAGTCCGGTATGCTGGCGACGGAGGAGTCCTGCATGCGCTTGAAGTTGCCGACGACGTCAAAGTGCATGTGCAGCGACGGCGGCGCGCCCTGGCCGTCGTGCAGGTAGCGATGCACCTGAACATTCAGCAATTTAGTCTCCATCGATAGAACATGACACATAAGGTGATGGATGAAAAATAATTATTTAGATCAAAAAGTTTTTGATTTTTCACGTTTATAAAAAGGATTAATTTATTTAATTTAACAATACTGGGTGTTTTTTTATTCGTCTACAAAATTTTTGGGCTTAAATCAGTAAGTCATACTGACCAACTTTCACTATGGGACCAACCCCGAAATTGCGAAAAAAAATTTGACCCTCCCATACAAAACATCGTCAGCTGACTAGCCAAAATGTATGGGATGGTCAATTTTTTTTTCGCGATTTCGGGGTTGGTCCCATAGTGAAAGTTGATCAGTATAGGTTACTGATTTAACCCCCAAAATTTTGTAGACGAATAAAAAAACACCCAGTATTTTTGCATTATCGTCCAGTTATGGGCTATGTTTGAAGTTAAAGAAGCTCATCGGCTCACCTTGGCGCCGAGTTTCTTGAGCATGGCGGTGAAGGCTTTCTCCTCGCGGCCGATCCACGGCCGGCCCTCGTCCTGCACCTGGTACGGGCTCACGTGGATGTAGATGTTCACGTCTACACATACACGTCACGTCACCCACACATATCTACTCGTGGTACATATGTTTCACTAGCTTTTGCGACTGCGACGACGCAGTTAACTGCCCGATTATTCAAGATAAAGAGGCCCTTATGTCCATCTCAGGTATTAAATTATCTCTGCACAAAATTTTTCATCAATCGGTTGAGGCGTTAAACCGGGAAGACGGAACAAACATTGAGTATTTATTTATTAGATGCAGACTAATAAATGATGTGCGTGGGCATTTGTGATGTCGCATTGGTTCTTCCAAATCGAAAATCTCGTGGAGCGTCCACTGCCACTGCCAGAACGTGTAATTTGTACACATTTCCTGTTGATTTGACTATGTTTAATGTGCAGTAGTTTATAATGAACTTGACTTTTATTGTATTCATAATTAAATACAATATTAATGTAACAATTGATCTCTTTTTGATTGCTAATAAGTAAAGTCTATACCATATTGTGGTGTTTCTAAAAAAAAATATTTTTCTTAGACTTTCTTTAGACTTCTACAGAATATTTTTATATCGTTAGAGAATATTTTTATTCGCTAGGCGCTCTGGTAATAATAATTTTATTTCGGTAGCCAACTACGCAGAAAAAGCACAACTTCTCGCTCCACTTTCGTCTAGCTCGCTGTATGACTCAAACTACATTGTTATAGTTATGTAGCATAATTATTACTCTACCTTTCTACAGTACTATACTATTTACTCTACCCTGTACACGAGGCATAACTCTATCCCTGTCTCACTGAAAGATGATATGTGAAAAATATATGGACAAGAGCTGCCACGAATGGATCGAATCGGTGAAAGTATTAGGTTTGAAATTCGAACAATGTTTGAAAAGACAGCACTCACACAATGACAGGTGACACAACTTTCCTTTGCTCCATTCATCGCAACTCCTGTGAAACGACCTATATCACATTGAATATAGCCGTATAGGGCGTGTTAAGTATCAGCAGTACTGACCGAGCCTAGTGAGAGTCTCCAGCAGACTACGCGATGTGAGCCAAGTGTTGCGCCCGCCCGCGTGCCCGCCGTCCAACCAGTACATTGCCTCCATACGCGAGATGAACCTGCACACAAACACCGGTCGATATCAAATATATGCTGGACACACACGGTCAGTTACCCGGTCAATACAAATGCACTGCCAAGTTGGCAGTGCCAACCCTGAAAACTAACATGGAACGCCTCTATGCTAGTCATTTCACATGTTTAAATGTACAATAAGATAAATAAACTTTGTTAGAGCAATTTCTCAAAATTGTTATTTTTTAGCAGCAGAATTTCCATTCGAGTTTGTTCTCGGACTAAGTTTTACACTCGTATATTCCTCTGCCTTTCCCTACATCTACATGATGTGGTGACGGGCTCCGCTTTCACAGAGCTCCTATTCCTCGGTGCTTTGGACTATTGGGCCTGTTGCAACACTAACAAAATCTAAATCTTAACTTACCTATTTTGATCTGATCATAAGTGGGTAAATATGCGATTGGGAAAAAGGCTAATAAAAATTCGCGTCAAAGAAAGCATATTTAGGGAAAATAATGTAACAAGTCACGCAGAATATGAGGGAGTGTGTCTAGTGTCAAATTCGTATTAATAAACTGATATTTGAGTGAGTCGCCTGTTTTATGTTATGACGCGTCAACGTAAACGTAATAGAAAACTGTAATTTCAGACGCGTTATGAGACGGGCATCCATTTAAGATCAGTTTATTATACGGTTAAGATTCTCTTTGGCCTATTGAGTAATTCTAGTAAAATAAAATCCTGTCGTGTAACAACACGCACGCACACATACGTACCTGAGCGTGTGCTGGTCCTCGGGCGTGAGTGTGTGCGTGTAGTGTATCTCGTACACGAGTTGGTTGAGCACGACGCAGCCCTTGCTGAACCCGGCGAGCGCCAGCACCGCCTCGTGGAGCGCCAGGCGCCGCGCCCACCACAACCGCCCGTCCGTCCTGACAATACGTAACCTTACGAATAGTACCAATTTATCGAAGCGTCCCGATCCAACAAAAGCATTGGATTGTATCCTTACACAATTCTCGGTTTATGCAAATGTATGTATAGTCACTTTATGTGTCTTGTCGCTTTCATTCGTTTGATAATTTCGTACGGCAGTTCAAACCTGACGTTTAAGGATAAGGTACAAGGTCTTCCACCCTATATTACTATGAAAATCTTGGGTGAGCAGGATGGGAGATAGGAATCACCCCATATATGTCGATGATTGTAAAAATAACGTTTTATTTAACGCACTATAAAGTGCTATAAATAGAGTGGAACATCCGATTTTTGTCAAAACTGGACCCATAAATAAGACTGTTAAAATCATTATCCTAAATCTAAATAAATTAAAATTGCCCTTCTCCAAATTAAAAATAAAAACTTCTAGCCCCCACCATACGCTCATCAAAATATACAACCATCTACCTAATTCCATTAAAATTTAGAGAAACCAAAGTTGTTTCTTAAACAATCAATACATCTCATCAATAAATGCTACTTGTATTATAACTTATTGTTAAACGATTTTTTTAACGATAAATAGTAGTTATTTAATATTTTGCCAACCTTAGTTGTAGTCGATAAAATAATTATTATTGTAAACCTAAATGTGCAATACAGAAGATTTTATCTTAGAGTTGTTTAGGATTAAGTTATTTGTATTAGATAATATAATTACTAATTATGTTATGTGATATTAAAATACCCAGTTAGCCCTCTAACTGCCGCACTCAGAGACGTCAATCAATTTTCAAGTTTCATTATAGTTGCTATCGCTGCGTCTTATTCTATTGCTATAGCAAAGAAAGTGACAGCAGCTACTTTAATGAAACTTAAAACTTAATTGACGTCTCTGAGTGCGGCCGTAAAATTGCTGTGCCCTTGCAGGGCGTCACATGGATAACTATTGTTTGTTTTCCACCTTATATTATGTGTAATGTGATTTGCATTGAATTTGAATTTTGACATCGCTCGGTCGGGTAAATACAACCATAAGCGGATCCTTCGCGGGCGCCATGACAGAAAATGGCTTCACCGTCTTTAACCGTAAATAAAGAAATCGGAACCCGACCTATGAGGGGCCGGACTTGGAGGTCATAGGACTCTCCCTAATTGAAACCCTGGATCAGCCCCTGAAAATGTTCGACTAAGAAGTTATTATCAAACAGTATTGGAACTAAACCTACTCACGGCGTGAGAGAGCTCTCCGGGTCCTCTGTGCTGTCCTCTAGTCTCGACTCGGTCTGTTGCGCTTGAGAGTTCTGTAATGAAAGGCCTCGATGACAAAAAGGCACTTATAACGATTTTATTTCATTACAATTGATAGAATAGATAGAATAGAATAGAAATAATTTTATTGACAAACATTTGATACAATACATATAACACAAAAAACAAACAACAAAATACTTAAAGGTTTACATTTAGCAGAGTATCAAATAGTGTCAAATAGGGTACCACTCAGCATGATGCCGTGACGTGGCGGACCACGACCCACGACGCTGGTTTTCAGTAGTCCCTATTTGAGTGATTTCACGAAAGCCAGTGCAATAAAAACAAGCAAAAAATAAAAATAAAAAAGAAAAATCATGTGAAAATAAAATACAAAACAAATTAGACACGAACGATAGCATATCTTTTTATATAGACCACGTTGAATTGTCATCTTTTTCTGCGCTATCTCTAAATGTTCAACTCTTGCAATGCGTTAGAATGAGATAGAGATATCTCCATACGTATCTAACGTATTGCAGCGTCTCTCTCGTTAGGGTTAGGGTGGTGTAATAAGCCTTTTACTGTCAGTGAAAGGAAGGTACTCGCTGCCCGACCGTAGACGGAGACAGCTGGTCGGTACGTTGGGGAGCCAAGTAGTAGGCTATGACGATGATGCCATCATGTCGATTTCGGCAACAGCGACGCTTCATGGACTTCCAAAAGGTGCTATTAATAAACAATAATAACCTAACCAAGTTAAAAACCCCCGACAAAATCGGGACCCCTAGTTTCAGAGCGCATAACTATTAAATGGCTTAACCGATTTTCATCAAACCAAGATAAGAACACTCTCGATTAATTCACCTTTCTAACAAACAAAAAAAAATCAAAGTCGGTCCATCCGTTTAGAAGCTACGATGCCACAGACAGATACACAAATACACAGAAACACACGTCATACTTATAACAACTCCCTTTTTGCGTCGGGGGTTAATAAAACAGTCAGGTTGAAAATACAGCCAGGACACTATAGGTAGCACTAACATGTATGGCGACTTACATGTAGATCCTCGATGTCGATATCTTCAGGCAGCGCGGTCGAATTCAAGGCTTCGAGCAGTTCCGCTTCTGGCATGGCTTTTATCCTGCTGCTCACCTCTTGAAGTAACCTATACAGTAAAAAAAATTTAGAGCTATGGCTAGGCTACCATCAGTTTTCGAGCCTGAGAAGCGAAAAATCAAGGTTCAAGCTTCTTTGAGACGCCTTTAGTTTACCGTCGACGGTCATGGCATGCGCATCTACCGCTTATTTATTGTATTTAAGATAACATTTGATCTCATAATTGATAGTATAGTCCTAGAAATTATGTTAGTACATAAAAACTAAATTTGATTTTTTACCATGGATATGGACGGTAAAATCGTGTCGTGGCCATGCAACGGTAAATTTTATAATTTATGATCATGGCTCTGTTTATAACCAAAGCGTACCTTTGTAGATGTTGCAGCGCGCTGTGCGTGGGCGTGTGGTCGGGCACGCCGGCGTTGTTGCTCGGCACGAAGTTGTCGTAGCAGCTGAAACTCTTGTACTCTATCCTGCAACCGCCATCACACGGTAACAGGTCATTTTGGTACAAATGCCAAAATGCATAAAGGTTGAAATGTAATTTTGTCAAAAAGTACAAAATGTTTGTGCCACCAGGTCATTTTGTCTGAATATTTTAAGGGCAAAATATGCTATGGTCAACATTTCTTTTAGTTAAAATGTTTCCAAGACAGCATTCATTATGGTCTAGATGTCATTTTGTCTGAAAGTTTTCAGGACAGAATACTCTGTGGTCAAAATGTACAAAATGCGATTGACTAAATGTAATCTACGCGAAATGTTTTCACGATAGAACTCATTTTGGTCAAAGTGTCATTTTGTCTGGAAGTTTTCAGGTCAGAATACTCTGTGGTTAAAATGTACAAAATGCGATTGACTAAATGTGCTCTTTTCGAAATGTTTTCATATTTTTATGGTCAAAAATTATGTACCTAATAATGTTATTTATTTATTTATGATTGTTTATTATGACACTACTCTATCTATTGACATATTTTAAAAATAATTAAGCAATCAAATTAACACGTACTCGAGTAAAGATCTGTCCATCATATAGCCGATTTTCTTAGCCAACTGACAAGGACGCAGCTATTCGGTCAAAAAAAGAGCGTGTTCATCTCTCTTCTGACAGATAGTTGCGATCGGTTGGCTGATGAAATGAAATCGGTCGTCTGGGTCTTGCTTTACATTTAACTACTTAAAAAGAGTGTTTGAAAAATGTTTTGATACATTTAATTTGTATTAAGACGGTATAAGTACAATAATAGCACAGCTTGACATTAGCACATTTTGTCAAAGGGTCTTTTTAGACACTTGGTTTCATGACATCAAAACGTTTTGTCATTTGTTAATTATATCATCTTTACTTTATATACTTTTTGACCGTTGTACATTTTAACCCATTGAACATTCTGGCACTTGTACCAACATTACCCGCTACCGTTTTGTCATTTGTTCTTACAAACATGTTGACATTAATATACTTTTTGACTTTTATACAATTTGACAAAAGGATTTTTGAACCCATTGAATGTTTTGGGATCTTGACCATTTATCTATTGTTCATTTTTTCTCTGGTACAATTAGGCTCTTAGGTTTTTGTGACATCTAATTGTTTTGTCTTTTGTTCATTATAACATGTTTACATTTACATACTTTTTGACCGTTGTACATTTTGATAATGATACATTTTGAACCATTGTACAATTAGACATTTGTACCAACATGACCTGTTACCCATCACACGTGTAGTGTTTTCATTCCAAATATTTTTTAACTGACGCAATCGTGCAACCTGAGTCTGGGATGTTTTCTATATAATTATCTAAGTATTTATTTCTATACAAATTATTTGTTTATCGTTGTCTAGTACCCTTTGTACAAACCTAGAGCTTAGGTTGGGACTAAGTCGATTTGTGTGAGATTGCCCCATAAATATTTGTTTTATATGTTTACCTGGACGGGCGCACGACGACGATGTGCTTGGTGGGGAAGTTCTGGCTGAGGATACGCGCGGTGTTCTCTAAGTTCCATTTCAAGTAGTTCTTGTTGTCGCGGTGCGCTTGCATCACCTCTGGGTAGTCCTATAAAACACTTGTAAGATCAAAGTTTTAATCACCATTTTGATTAAAAAAAAGAGTAATGCTGCCAAATGAGCTGAAAAAGCGGCCTGATGTAAACGAGGCTTGTGAAGTTGAGCCGATATCAAGAGTTGTAACCTGCTCAGCTGTCGCAATGCTCGGCGCGAGATAAGTATACGAGAAACAAGGAACGTAATGAACATGATAGGAAGGTACAGTCAAGGTCATAAATATGTGTACATTTTAGTACCTTGACTGTACATCAAAACTGAGCGCGTTCGATCTCTTCTGCGCCTGCCCTGCTTCAGACGCAGCACGGTGCATGGGGTGAGCAGGTCAGGTAGGCCAGGTTAAAGCGATCATAAGGGTATGTACCTGCACGTCCCCGCCCCAGTAGACGAGCGCGCGCGGCGGGCCGGGCGCGCGGCGCGCGCTGGGCGCGAACAGGACATCGTTGCGCCGCGCCGCCAGCCCGGGCACGCCCGCCAGCCGCACAACCATCCGCCTCACCACCGCATGCCTATCAAGCAAGGTCGGTAGAATGCTGACTGATGTCAAGTTGTTGTTTTACTAATGCCCTCACACTAAAATAAACAAATGCGTGAATTTAGTTATTCTGCTATTTACATTATTATTACAAAATTATTGACATAATATCTTGTTCAAAATGAGCCCCTCGATTGCGGATACGGGCGAACAAAATTTAAATGAAATAAATAACAAAATTTTAAAAAACTATTGCGATTTAAAAAAATTACATAAATCGGGTGCTGTAATTAAATGAGGATGCTAATTGTTATTCTTCGCTTCAAACTTCTGTTAAAAGACGGCTTTACCAATGGCGTCGGTTAAAACGCCCGTGGAATCGCCCGACTTAGTTTGGCTCCATTGGCCGTTTCGCGCTTCGCGCCCCGTGGTAATTTCTCCCAAACTCACCCGCGCCGCAATGCACCCCTTCTGCTGCATTGCCACGCGCTTTTGCCTCTAATGCCCCAGTACGGTTCGGTATTTGCGTAAGTTACTTACTGGGCAATCACATTTATACCGCACAATATCAGTAGGCACAGCACACATAAACGGCTTACATGAATCGTTCGCTTCATTCCGCGCTTCTGTATCGTAAAAATCCGAATAAAGCCCTTTCTTCCAAACCAAAATGGTAAAAAAGGAACCCATGTGGTGAAACTTCGGTGTCAGTTTGTCTGTCTGTATGTCACAGCCATTTATCCCAGCAACTTCTGAAGCTATCAAATTAAAATTTGGCATAGTTGTATTATTATTATTATTATTATTATTATTATTATTATTATTGCTTGCCCGCATCTATTTATAAATAAATAAAATATGAAAAAAAATATAGTAATTGGAAATGGGGACTAAAGGGGGGTTTAAAGACAAAAGGAATGCGATTATAGCAAATGGGGTATCATATGAAAGGGCTTGATTTGCACATTTTATTATATACGGGATGTCCCGTAAGTAGCACGACAAACGAAAAATTTAAATCAACCCCAGGGCTACCAAAAACACCCCCATGAATGTTCAGCGATTTTTACTAGTTTCGGAGATATTGATCATTTTAATCTGAATTTTTGTAATTTTCCCTTATGTCCATGTCACGAAAGACATTTATCTATATTTTATAAGAAAAATGAAGTTATGGAAAATCAAGTTATGTTTCTGTTAAAATTTAGGCAGCCTAAAATGGACTTTAAAACGTAGTAAATACAACTTGTTTTTGTTTCATTCATGACTACTGCATTGGCCCCGACTTGTTGCGTCGAAATATTAACCTTTCGTAATACTGTCCTATTACTAAACATGGCGGACCGGAAAGCAAAGTGTTGGCAGGCCTTCCACAAGGTGGACCGACGATCTGGTGAAGATCGCGGGAAGCCGATGGATGCGAGTAGCACAAAACCGGCCATCGTGGAGATCCTTGGTATGTCCAGCAATGTAAAGTATGTACAAACTTTAACTGGCAAATCTTAAAAACCATGCAATATTTATTAAGTTCATATTAGGCTGGTTCGGTGTGGGGACAATGCGTAACGCATTTCCACTCCGTTAAAAAATAATAAATAAATCAAAAATCAAGAATAAAATAAAAATAAAACAAAAGAAAAGTGTCTGGTTCGGTCCATCTTAGGCTGGTGTCAATATGGTCTATTGATATTGGAACATCCTGTATACATGGTATTTTAAATGGATCTGGGATAACAGAAAACAGGACTTATTATTTTACAAACTTTATTAACTGCAAAATTAAATGCACTTTTACAAACAACAATATAACAACTAAAAATTCTTAAATATGTATTTAGATTATTTTCTACTAAATATTTCTTAAAATCTCTTATCGTTTATTTCTTAAAATCAATGCACCACCTCACTAAGACCAATAAAATCATTTTCAATGCACCACCAACTGCAACCAGTAACAGCAGCTCACCAGTTTTTATACATATTTACTTTACCAGGGCGGCTGATACCGTTACTAAGCAAAAATATGTAACCTCCTCCTTCATATCACTTGTACAAAAACTCTTTGGTATTGTAAATATAATCTTTATGAATTAATAGACATCTTTATTTTTGTATCTGTAGAAGACACCATTATGGCGGCAGATTCGGAAAATTGTCGTAATTCTGAATAAGGTGCGGTAATAAAGTACCTTGTTAAAAAGGGAAAAACGCCGAAAGACATTTTCGATGATATGTCGTCAGTTTTTAACAAATCTGGGCCATCATTACTATGGTGAAAAAATGGACTCGCTTATTTCAACAAGGGCGTGAGAGCTGTGAAGATGACCCTGCCCGGGCCGTCCTGTGACGGTAGTGATGGAGGAAATTGTCCGGAAAATCGAATAAATTGTTCTGGCAAACCGAAGAGTAAAATTGTGGCACGTAGCAGAAGTCCAGATTAGTAAACAACGGGTTGGAGAAATTATTCACGAACATTCGAGTTCGAGCGTCGACTACAGACTTGTAAGGTTTTTAGAGTTATCCGGGGACAACCTTGAAGAAACTTGTCACCGAATTGTAACAGTAGATGAGACCTGGATTCGCCAGTATGATCCGAAGACTAAGCAGGAGTCCATGCAATGAATGAAAGCCGGGGAATAGCCGCCGAAGAAATTCTAGGTAGGAAAGTTGGCTTCGAAGCTTATGGCGACAATTTTCTGGGGCAGTGAAGGTGTTTTATTAATTGATTACTTGCCTGCCTAAGGGGACTACAATGAATGGTCAATATTACGCTAGTTTACTGGTTCAAGTACGTGAGGCAGTCGTAAACAGCGCGGGAAACTCGCGCGCAAAGTACCATTTCTACAGGACAATGCACCTGTTCAAACAGCACTATTTTCCCATCAGGCCTTGAAGCATACTGGTTTCTCTGAAATTGGCCACCCACTCTACAGTCAGGACTTAGCCCCTGGTGATTTTTTCCTTTTTTCTAATTTGAAGAAGGATTTTTCAATGATGATGAGATGAAGGCGGCCGTTGATCGCCATTTTGAAGGCAAGGAGAAAACTTGTTTTTAAGTGGTTTAAAAGGCACTTTATGTCAGATGGGAAAAATATTTGACTCGAAGGGGATTATATAGAAAAATAATAAATAAGTCATGTCAGGTTTTCTTTCATTTTATCCTTCAGGTCGAGAAGTTGTCAGCCGCCCCTCGTATATTCAAAACAAATACCTTTTTTAAATACATGCCCATTTCTACATTAAATATTTAAATTATTTCCACTAAACAGGTATTAATGATGGTTTTATCACTTCCCATGCCGATTTGCTTTCTGGTGGTAATATTTAGTATCATTCATGCACACTGTTATCTTCAATGTGATATCATCAAGGCAATTCTTTAGATCCTCTCTTAGTTCTCTCACTTTGACCCTTACATCCTCACACATAAGATTGTAACACATAGCAACTAATCCCATTCCAAGGAGGACATATATAAAATTGATGACAAGTTTAACATGTGATCCACCCGCTGAATCTGCAATGTTAGCACCAGGAACAAAGTCTCCAAACCCTATTTTACATAAACTTATCACACAGAAATATGTAGAGTCCAAATAGTTCCATTTCTCCCAAGCCCCAAACATAATAGTTCCTGTAAGTATGTAGAAAGAGATAACCCAGAGGCAAGCAGTTGAAGGAACTGTGATCTTCCTCTTTATAGGTTCTCCATCTTCAAAAACTGTATCTTCACGTCTACTGCACTCATGAGCCATTATGTATAACCATTTGAAGGTTTTTGCTAGTACTTTTCCCATATTGCAGAAGTATAAAATATAGATTGGAATACCAAAGAATGCATAAGCGATTGTCACAATTTTACCCCAAACTGTTTTTGGTATAATGTTGCCATATCCAATCATAGTGAAGACAGATAAACTGTACATCAATGCAGCGGGGAAGGACCAGATATCTTCAGGCGAACGTCCGTTGTAGCCTGTATGTATAGCAGCTGTGATGTTGTTTTGGTACACTTTGAGGACTTTGTCAGCTCCTATTTTGAAATCACGTTCTTCGAATATGTTGTATCTCTGTGAGATATTCCAAAGCTGCTCGGCGCAGCGTTGGCGCCAGCGGCGCACGTCTTCGAGTTGCGCGTCGGGGCTATTCCGCTCGATCTGAATAAAGCTGGCAGCGCCGAGCATAGCATAGCAAACTACCAGGGCCCCCACTCCCACTTGTGTAAACATAAAAGCTATGAATTTTCTTAAACAGTCCTTTATTTTCTCTCTTGCATCGCTACCTGTCGTTGAAGAGGAGTCTTTGCTTCGCATAGAACTATGAAAGCTTGAATAGCCGTGGTTTTGTCGCTCCATGATGACATAAATTTAAAAACTGGAGTATTCCAGCCAGGATCGCGACGAACGTGAATAGTTTGCGAACGCTTTGCGGCCCTCGTACGCCCACTATTTCGGGAGATCAGTTGGCATGCTGCCAGAAATAATGTTATTGCAAAACATTGTAATGTTTTGAATAAAGTTGGAAACTTCATTTCTCGTTTTGCATCAAGTTAATATTATTTAGATAAGAATTTTCAAAAGAAATACCACATATAATAAGGTTTCAATTAGACTTTATCACATAAAATGTAAATGTAAAATAATAACGACGCCAAAAATATTGAAAATCAAAATATAAATAGCCGCTCTTACCGCACTGTAACTGTAAAAAAGCTCCGACTGGTTTGGTTTTAATAATATTCATTAAGTCCCAACAAACAATACAATGATATTTGCCAATTCAACAGCAATAAATTAAAGTAATTTATGATTTATACTTGAGAAATTTTGGATTTTCTGATAAGTGAAAGTGACGCAAATTCGAACAATTATCTAAACGCAAATGATACTTTTCTTACGAAGGTTGCGAAGAGCGTTTTGTTTACAGCGTAGTGAGAATGAAAAATACAAAGACTACTAGTAAGGCCTCATTCGCACGAGCGCTTTTTCAACGGGCGTTGAAAAAACGAATGCCCGGTCAGAAAGCAACCGGCCAGCATCGCCGATTAGAACGTTCTGGCTGGTCAGAATGAGGCGTAGGTAGTGTACGGATTAGCTCCGTATAATCGTCAAACACATCCCGGCTGCAACCCGGCGCCGGCAATTTTACCTCAGTATGCCTGCAACTGTGCGCTTTAAAACATCTTGTGTGTGTTCGTTTTGGAGTTAAAAAAATGGCGGAATCAACAGAGACCCTTATTTTACTTGTAGAAAAATTTGATTTCTTATAAACTAACGAGACAAATTATAAACTAACGGTGTTCACAATCATACAGTGACATATAAAATTAACCGTAATCGGAATAAGGTAGGTAGTGTCATTTATGTACAGTCACACCACGGGATTGTTAAGCCACTTGCTAACATTCTTAATTCGGTCGGGTTGGCAAATCGTCAAAGTCCAATAGTAATATACCGTGTACGATTTGACAACCCGACCAAATTAAGAAAGCTAGCAAGTGGCTCAGCAATCCCGTGGTGTGACTGTACTTGCGACGAAAATTTGCAAGAAAGATGAATATGGATATTTCTTTTTCCGGGATTTTATTAAGGAGGTCATTTTGTATAGTATCTAGCGGCTTAAGTTGAAATTATACGAACTCAAGGTCAGTTTCCGGATGTACGTCAGTTAACTGATCAGTTTGACTGACCGTGAATGTCCACCTTATTATCACTATTTGAGATACAGTTTTCCAAGTTCGTTATGACGAGCGAATAGGCTTCTTTTTCTTTTATCGATTTTCATAAAACCACAAACTCGTCACAACTGTCAAAATTCCACACGTTTTCTTGGCGTTATATGTTATCCGGTGTTAGATTTTATAAAGTTTAACTTTTATTTCAGCTGTTATCATGTAAATCCTATTGCGGGACTCTTGTCCGATGCTCACCTATAAGTTCCTGTCTGATTTTGTAAGTATGCATTCATATTTCGTATCATAGGCAAATGGTTAAATTAAATGGCTGAACCTGCAACCTTATCGATGTCGGCGGCGAAGTAGCTGGGCCGCTTGTATGCAGTTACGTTGATTCAGCACGGACAAGCTGGTTTCCAGTTTTGTTAAAGCTCGTTTTTGGGTATTAAACTGTACTTAGCTTACTTGCGGTATAGGTGGTCAAGGTCGTGCAGGCGTTAATGTTTTTTTTTTCATGCTGGCAGGTATAAACAATCCGAGGATCATGTAGGTGCTCACGAAGGTCTACGATGTTTTCAATAGCAGCGCCGACATCCATTAAACACAGCCAGTCTCCTTGATGGATCACACATAGTCCCTGCTCACCATGGCATCCCCCGCGCCGGCGCTGGCCTACCCCAAAATGACCACTATCGACTTAGTCGGTGGCATCTACTGCAGCATATGCCATGTAACATTTAAAAACAAAAAAGATTATGACACGCATTACTACAAACATGATGTGGGCAAGGAGGAGATAGTCTACACTTGTGTTATTTGCCAGAAAGCCATAGCTGGCTATCCAAGCTTCCGCGGGCATTGCTACACCACTCATGTCATCAAAAACAGATTCAAGTTAGTATTTTTTTTTCAATGTCATTCTGATAGATTAAAATTCCTAAATAGTAAATGGATATTTAGAAATCTCCAATCTATTGGAATAATAAAATATCCTATCCAAAGTGTCTTTTCCATGTCTTTAGTTCTGCTAAATATTATTAAAATAGGACAAGTTACCCTGTAAAAACTATACGAAAATTCAAACTGAATTAACGGTACAAAGTTTCAAGTAATCTCTAATTATGTGTGAACAATTTTGTTGTGTTTGTAAAAATAAAGATTGATTACGTTCTGTTTGATATTAATTTGTAGGTACACAATTTGTTAAAGCTATATTTTCATGTTTTTTTGCAGGTGTGACTATTGCAGCAAATTATTTTCAAAAGTGTCCGCCCTGAATGATCACATTACTGCCCTACACAAGTTTGAGTGCTCTTCTTGCAATAGAGAGTGAGTAGCTTCATTATTTTTAAGTTGTTCTACATGGATTTTTTATAATATTGTATTTTTATGATGCAAACCCCAATCACATGTATTCAAATTTGTCTAAAATTAAAATGACTCTTCGATTTGACAATAATGTAGATTGTACAATAATGTAGATTGTACCATGATCTTGAAAAGAAACTCTCTATAATATATGTATGTACGATTTTTATACTATATTTATTATGATATATTTTTATGCTAAATTATGTTTGCTTATTTTTGTGTACTTTATTGCTGTGCGTTGTGATTAAACCAAGTATTTTACTTAGGTAATGTTTGTTTGACTAATGAAACTTATGAATTAATATTTGTTATATAGTAAACTATTGAAGTAAAAATGTCTATTCTTTACTTGCCTTCTGTAATTTATGCTGCCAAGCGAATTGCTTATCAACAATTGTTAATATTTTGTTAGTTTTTGTTACATCTTCTTATTTACCTATTCACTTCTTATGCTATTATGTTGCTTTAATTAAGGTATTTTTAAATTTATGTCACTAGTATTTATGTTAAAATAAATATCTATAATAATATATATAATAAAAAATTATGAAACACCAATGTCTGCAAACATAAGTTGCTACCTATTACAATATTTTAATTTTTCATACAGATTCCCATCCAAAAAGGAGCTCATGCTGCACAAAATCATCCACATGAATGACAAGCCCCCTTTCAAATGCCAAACCTGTGATGAAAAAATCAGCTGCGTTGATGCTTGTGAACAACACATTGATGAACACTCCCTGTCTTTATACTCCTGCCCCATTTGTAACGAGAAGTCAGATGACAAAACCATTGCAGTGAACCATCTCTCTGTACACTTTGGCGATGTACTTAATGAAACAAATGATGATTCTGATTCAGAATGCTCTGATAAACCGGAAGACAGTTCCATAGATTTAATTGGCGGAATTTTGTGTGCTATCTGCCAAACATTCCACAGGAACCGAGCAGAGATTGATCAGCATTTCAGCCAAGAGCATCCTGAAAAGAATGTGCTGTACAGTTGCAACATCTGCGGGAACAGCTATGAAAAATATGTTGCTTTTGGTAGCCACTGTTATGAGCACATCAGTAAAGACAGGTTCAAGTGAGTTTCTGCCATAGATAATATTTTGTACATATTTTGATACTTTTGCAATGGGCTAGACTAAATCTACTAAATCAGTAACATTTAATGGAATTTCAAAATTATAGTATGAAAGTTTAGTAGTAGTTTTGTATTAAATAGCATGTCAAATACCTAGCAAGCTGTGACGTCACGCCTTGTTACTACATGTTTATAGTTTTTACGTCCCAAAGCGCGATTTTAATACGCTTACTGCTAAAGGTCATGGAGCTAAAAAACTAACATCCTAAAAACTCGCTTGGGTGCACGGAACGGGTTGCCGCTCCGGACGTTTACATACAAAAACCCGTCGCACGCGCGCGTCATGGATGAGCATCTCCCTTGGCCTTGCCAAATCGATGCAGTTAGCCTAGTTGGTAGTGAGCCTACGAAGCTAGCAGTCCCGGGTTCAAATTCTGGAATCGGCAAATATTTGTGTGATGGATGAGACTGATGAGCGCAAGTGTTTGTTCCCGAGTCATGGATGTTATCTATATATTTAACAATGTGTTTCTCGATACGTGGGGCATACGGAAAGTTTCTGGAACTGGCCACTTATAATAAATTAAAAAAGCAATTTGAAAATGGAACTCTCTATGAACATTATTACTTTTCAATTTACGAGACTGTCATTTGTTTTTTCAATTTGGCGGGGTTCAGAGAATTGCGTGTTGCAATTATAATGAAACTAACTCGTGAAAATTTTCGCTCAATGATTTTTTACGATTTTCGCTGTGGCTTAAGTCAACAAGAGAGTTGCCTCAGACTTCAACTGGCGTTTAATGATGATGCCCCATCTCGTAGCTATGTGTATTCGTGGTTTGGAGAATTTAGACTTGGACGAGATCATCTACATGACGATGTACGTGAAGGTCGGCCGGTGACTGCGGTTACTGAAAATCATGTCGATACCGTACGACAACTGAGACAGACAACAAAAATTACCTGTCAGCAAATTCGTACTGTATTAGGCATAGGAATGAGTCAAGTGCAAGCAGCCATACAAAACGCTTCAACGGGCTTTTTCAAAAATGACAATTATTACGCAATCTACCCTACAAGAACTGTCACTAAACAGATGTGTTACAATTTACAAAATAACGAGTGCAATTAAAATAATACCTAAACAACTAGACTAAATTAATTGATATACAGATCGAACACGCACAATCTAGACTTAAGCCTATATACATTTGAATAGTGATATGGAGGAATGGTGCCTCCGGGCAATAGTAGGCAATTATATATACTAAAGGATGTTTCAACCCCAAATTAGTTTGAATGATCTAGTGAAGTTTTTAATTTGAGTGAATGAATGTGTGCAGATGCGAGTCGTGCGACAAGACATTCAGCCGGCTGGCGCGCCTGGTGTCGCACACGGCGGTGTGGCACCGCGTGGGCGCGGGCGGCGGCAAGCCGCTGCGCTGCCCGCGCTGCGCGCAGCAGTTCGCCAGCGAGTTCCGCTTCCGCGAGCACCAGCGCCTCGAGCACGAGATCTGCGTCATCATGTGTTCGCAGCCCGGCTGTGGGGAGATGTCAGTACACCTATCTGTATTTCTATCTAAGGTCAAGATCTACTAATTTACAGTTTTCATTTGATCTCGTTCTCAAATTATGGGGTTGCACAAACCAAAAAGAACAATATTATATACAATATAATAAAAATCAAAGTCACCTAAATAAGGATATCTTATTAGGAATTTACAATATCTGGGTTGGGTTCAATCTGCCTTTCTTTGAAAAAGAAATATGTATGAATTCAGTGTTTGTAAATGGTAAATGAGCCTTCGCTTGTTTGACAGCTTCGAAACGCCAAAAGAGCTGATCTTACACCAGAAAGTGCACGACGGCGTCGACGGCGCCTCCGACCGCTGGTGCCGGCGCTGCGGGCTGTCGTTCCGCTCGCGCGCCGCCGCCGAGCGCCACCTCGACGTGCACCGCCAGAAGACCTTCGCCTGCCCCGTCTGCGCCAAGACCTACGGCGAGAAGTACCTGCTCATGAAGCACGTGCCGCAGCACTTCGAGACAGTCATCCACGTCTGCAAGGTTATTTTTCTATATTGTCTTATACTTTCTTAGCTGAGCTAAACTCATCAGCATCAGGTTTTCAGAAACGACACTAAAGATTTTGATGAAAAAGCTGGTATAAAAGTTTTCGGGCTAAGAAATCGATGGGTCAAGTTGTCATCTTCGGGAAAATTCTGTCTTTAACCCGTGCGACGCTCGGTCACTCCGGTACACAATGTCCACTACTTGTTCTGATGCTACTTTTATTACTACTCCATATAATCAGTTTATATATCGCAAGCCTAAGTTATAATATTTATTTGAAAAAATAATGACTTTGATTTCTCAGCAGTTAAGTTTTTTTTTTTTTTTTTTTTTAATAGTATGTTTGAGTGTCCCACTGCTGGGCAAAGGCCTCTCCTCTTGATCTCCATGACTCCCTATTCGGTGCTTCTTCCGGCCAGTTCCCAAGAAATGCGTCCAAGTCGTCCCGCCATCTCCGTTTAGGCCTGCCCCGTCTGCGTCGCCTATTTTGCGGCACCCACTTGGTAGCTACACTAGCCCACCGGTCTGGGTGCATGCGGCAGATATGACCGGCCCAATCCCATTTCAGCCTGGCGGTATTTTCGCCAACATCGGCTATGCGTGTTTTGGAGCGCAGTGTGGTGTTCCGGATACGGTCTGTCCTTTTAACACCTAAAATGCTGCGCTCCATGGCTCGCTGGCAAACCTTCAGTTTGGACCTCTGACCCTCAGTGAGTGACCATGTTTGGGCACCGTAGGTTAGGACAGGCAGAATACACATGTCGACGAGTTTCTTTTTAAGATATAATGGAAGGTTCCCCTTCATAAGCAGTTAAGTTATAACATTGTAATAAAAAATTTATTTAGAAAAAAAAACTGGCTTTGGTTTCTCAGCAGTGATCTCCGGAAGCGCTGGTAGTCTCACACATGTGAAAGTGTGTCACTTACAGAATAAATATTTTGATTGGCATTGTCAGGTCTGCGGGAACCTGTACAGCGCCAAGAACAGGCTCATCGCGCACTCCAAGACGCACGCCAACGTGCGGAGCTACACGTGCGGCGACTGCGGCAAGGGCTTCACGTCCGTCTACAAGCTCAAGCAGCACCAGAACATGCACACCGGCCTGCGGCCCTACGGCTGCGTCGCCTGTACCAAAACTTTCAGCAATTATTCCAATTGGTTCAAACATTTGCAGAAAATACACAAAATCGACCCGAAAACGATCAAGAAACCGGTTCCGGAAATCCCGGATATAGACGCCAGAGATACTAAAGAAAACGTGTTGAACAATTCGGAACCGGACCAACTGCTGCAATTTGAAAATGTTAATGTCGAAATGGATTACGTGATCGCGAATAACATAGACTTAGCCGACGAGCTCGATTTCAAAGAACTGCGAGAGACCGAATCGTTGAAGGCCGAGATGACGAAGGAAACTTATATATTCCTGGAGTCGGCCAACGAAGCGGTGGACCTGGATAGCATCAACCCATCTATCGCGCCAGAAACCGTGTCGGAGTTTACAGTGCTACAGCCTGCTACATTTGTTTCGGGTGAGTTTGATATAGCAGGATAATAATTAATGATTATGATGATTTTCAATACTGACACAAGTTTGTTACATATGGGATACAGATTCGATCGAACATAAAATGATCCATATTTGTGTAAGGCCCGGAGCGTTCGAACCGCTCGTCCCTTGTGTTACGCAAAATTTAATATGTAAGATTACAAAGCAAATTACATTAGCTTTTGAGGAATTCTGTAAACATGTTTGCTCGACTTCTTATTTTTATTGAATATTAATGCAATTCATCTTTCTCCACATCAAATTTTGGGTAACATATGGGGCGAGCGGTTCGAACGCTCCATTCTTACCTTATCATATTTTACGAGCTATTATTTAACTACACGTGTCAGTTAATTTTGAACCCGTTGCCGTTATTTAAATGGGCTGAAATTAAGAATTGTTGAAAGGTGGCATTACGATTTCTGCTATACTTGGCGCGCGTCAAAGCGCTCGCACCGTTGATCAAGAGTATATTATGGTTCAATCCGCGTGTCATATTAATTGTGTCCTGCTATACCACTATTTTTAATTCTCAAGTCCGTGGATAGCCATGGCCTCGTCCAGGAAGCCGATAATATAGCACAATGGCATCGAATTCCCTCTCGTTGTAGACACGGGTCCGGCGCCGGGCGCGCTGGGCATGCCGCGCGAGTACGGGCCGGACTTCCCGGGCGAGTGCGCGCGCGCGCTGCTGGGCGACTGCGCGTGCGCGCTGCCGCACGTGGCGCCGCCGCACGTGGCGCCGCCCGGGGCGCCGCTCGCCGGGGCCGCCCGCGCCTGCTGCCCGGACCCCTACTTCTACGACTCCAGGCTCGCGCTCCTCAATACTGATATATTTTGAGACGTTTAAAGCGTCGTGTAGAATCGAAGTCGTTACTGGCCGTCGAGCAACATTTCTATTTTTGATTTACATTATGAAAAAGTAAACCCGCGATTTAGAGACTTCTTAGTTAATGTAATATCTGAAAAGGGGCATTTTGATCTGTAGAAACTTGTTTCTACTATATTCAGATGTCTTTTTTTTTTTTTGAACTTAAGTTTGACTAATTAACGCGTTGTGTCGAAAACGTGGGAAGAATATTTTAAAAGATGATTACTTCAGCTCTGTGCGCAGTGACATGCGCAGTTACTAAACTTTAAATAAAAGTTGCGTGAGCTTCGCTTCTACACGATTGAATCATATGCGTTTATAACTAATTGTCCGTTCATAGAATGAATACTGTTAGAATGTGTCGAGTCGCGGCCGAGCGCCGCGCCGGCCGCGCAGCTACCTCCGCCGATAGCGACTATATACCTCACTAACCCATAAGAATATTTTAATGTAACTGTTTATATATACATTTATAAACATCGTGTCCCACCAAACGCTAGAATAAAATGTTTTTTTTTGTTCATATTCATAATAATGCTACCTCATATAGTTAAGTTTTCTTTGTACGTCTATGTAAAACGAAAAAATGAAAAAAAAATCTGAAATTACTATACTTTAAAATCAAAAATATGTAAGTGTATTTGTGCCATTTCGTCGTTCATACTTAGCAGCGAGAAGAACCACGCGAGCGTCTTCTTGTTACGTTGTGAACGAAATCGAGACTATCTTATATGTTCGTAGCCATTTAAGTAAAGGCGATACACGGACGAACAAAACTAGAGTCGAGCTGAAGAGTCTCGCTTTACGAACAAAAACTCCGTATGTCGCGTTAATTCTGTACTTTTTGATCCAAAGTTAAGCTTACTTTTTGATGAACAAAAGCTTTGTAAATATTTGTTTATTTTTGCGGCACTTTTCATATTACAATAAAGCTTGAATATGACGCCTCCGCCGGCCGCTACGGATAATTAATTGTTTGCTATTAAACTCCAATCATCAGATCTAATTTGATAACTTATTTCGAACTAAATGGTTTTAATAGGATTCTACACCACTATTGCTGACTCAAAAAGGCTTGGTTTAAACCTTGAACTGTATGTTTCCCACGAAGTGAAGTGAAGCCGGCGGGGCGCGCGGGTTCGTTTCGATTCCTTTTTTATTATACTGTGGAGAACCGCGGCGCCAAGCACCGCGGGTTAGCGTAAGAGAATCGATAGTGCTGTGATATTTTTATGTATATTTAGACTTAAGCCTAGTGTATGACCGTAACGAGTGAGTACAAAGATAATGTTATTTATGAAAAAATAAATGATGTTTGTAAATTTTACGATACAGAACACGAGGTGACTATATAGCGTCGATGTCGACGTGTCGAATTTATAGATTAGTAAACATGTACAAAGTTTGTTGTGCTATCAATTTGGCAATTCGATTGTCCGAGAGCCCGTGTTAGATAGGCAGGTAATAAAATTCGTATTTTGTGAATCGTTTGTGGTCTCTCAGACTATTTGGGTCTACGTGAACTACTTTGGGGAGGACTTATAAACGATTTAAGAAACAGTAATATTGAAACGAAATGCAAAGCAAGCCTAGGGTGGGACGCGGCTGCGGTCGAACGCTGATAATAGTACTCTATGACTAGGACATAGAAATTATATTCTTTTGGGAAAGCTAATTGTTGAGATATTTAGCCAGATTTATTCTGAATCTAAATTGTTGCTTAAGCTCAACGCTCGACCACGCCGGCCGAGCCGCGATCCGCCTCTGCGAGAGTTAGAAACATAATTTCAAAAGTGAAACTATAAGATTGACATCATCGGTGCAGATTCACAAAGAAAATCACGACAAATTGACTTATTGATACAAAGTTCTGAATTGAAATGTTGATATAAAGTATAAAAAGAAAATGAATATTCTCCGAAATATATTTTGGAGAGAATTATTTACAAGTTGAGGAGAGGAGTCTTAGTGATAAAAGTATCCAAAGACTGTTAGGTATTATAAGTTCGTTGAACTTAAATTCGACTTATAGGGAGTCAGGGATATATCCGAAAAAGAGTCAGATATGTGAAAATATACGGTACAGCTAAAGAAAATCATAGGCTTCGAGAATAAACTGAAAAATGACAAAATTGCAAATGGCGTCCCAATCATCTACAGGAGGTAGTGGGCAGTTATGCGGCAGAAACAGAATTGAACAGAAGAAAGCCATATTATAGCATGAGCAAGTCTAGAATTGACGCCATGCTTTCGAAATTCAAAAAAACGATTCGCGTTCCCTTGGTCCTCTAGAGTGCGATCTCCAGACGTCGGGGACGCGGTCTAGATATGCTAAATTG
Source organism: Tortrix viridana (assembly GCA_963241965.1). Lineage (NCBI taxonomy): Eukaryota > Metazoa > Arthropoda > Insecta > Lepidoptera > Tortricidae > Tortrix > Tortrix viridana. Next base: position 9,022,062 of record OY725181.1, read on the forward strand.
GTTCCATATGTGGACGCGCGGAGCGGGCGAGGAGCCAGCCGCGGCGTGCTCCCAAATGCTGTCAGTGCAGTGCAAGCTTGAGACAGTCAAACCAATAGTGCGCTACGAGCGCAATTCGGTGTCCTACGACCCTCTTAATCTAATTTTTTCTCCCGACGTCGTGCTACACCAAATTGAACTCCAACGCACTGCAAAACAAGCATTAACTTGCCTAAATCAAGCGGCGACAGTCGCAAACCTCTGCAGAGGCTTTCATTCATACAATATGTGTACTTATTCAACCTTCTATATCCATGTAATAATCGCAACATATTCCATTTTGATGTAATTTTCGTTGCAAAGGTGACAATATCGTGATATTTGGCGAGATAACGTTCGGACCCCGTGACTTGTATCAGATGAGGTCTCTAGGTTTAGTCTGCGCGCGATGTCTTATTGCAGGCGCGCGATACATTGGATTACTTCGTGAATAACCAACAGTTGTGATCTTTGCGACCATTTTGACCCTAGCTTTTAGTTGTTAGGTTAGAATCGAGCACAGGGTATTGTGGTTCTATTTTACGGACGTGTTATTATAACTTGATAAGTAAGCGATAAGCATCCAGCAAATCAGATGGTTGCGTAATACTACCCCAATACCCAATCTGTGTACAAAATAGTTTTCAAAATCTGTCTTTAAAATTAAATTAGAGTGAGTGAGTTCAAACCACGTTCAGAGTCAAGACGGCAGAGCCGCTATTTCATATGTCTAATGTATGTACTATATTTTTTTTTTCGAAATTCAAACGTGAATTCCAAATTTATATGCGATAAAATTTTCATGAATTTGTAATCGAATGTGAAGTTTTTTTACAAACTTACAATTGTTTTAGTTATCAAAATGATTTAGTTTTAAATTAAATATTATACCTATGTATCAAAATAAGTGCTTACTAGGTATGATGCCTGAGTATTTTTATATTGATATATCATGGGTTTAATTTTGGTGTTTTATTTGTATTTTTTTTCATTTGGTGATGTTTTTTATTTTTATATCTGGCTTGATTCTGAACGGAAATTAGACCGGGTTGCTGTTTCCATAGATTCAATGTTTCTGTGTTAATTTAAGCAAAATGTTTGGGATTACATGTAAGTTATAATCGTAATAAGATGAGTGCAGCGTGTTTGTCAATCTGATAAAATAGCGATGACTTATTATGAGCCCAATGTGTAAACGATTATGGTTGTCTTTGTTGGCCTGATCACAAATGCAGATAAACCAAAACAAATTACCGATTTTATTTGGATGTTCCATCGTAAACTCGGTGACAGTAACTTGTTCCCACTGTACACTTACGACTAGAGGGACAGTGAAAGAAAGATGAAAATATTATAGGAATAACCCTTTCTCAGTATAAACTCGGTAAAGGTTCCAATTGTATTCATATTCATGATATTATAATGGTAGGAACACACTAATCCCACGTACCTACGCAACGTATGCGATGCATTATGTGCATTGTGTGTATGTGGACTATTGAATTTGTATGAATAGTAACACACTTATCACACGCAACGTTGCATATGACAAAGTGTGTTTCTATTAATACAAATTCAAGAGTCCAGATATGCATGGCATACGTTGCGTACGTGGGATCAGTGTGTTCCTACCACAACTATCTCAACAGCTCGCAGATGGCCCCACGTGTGACTCATCAAATAGATTTTAAAGTACAAATAATGTTTTGATTTACTGTTTATAAATTTGTATCGAGATGGAATGCTTCACTGTTGGCCCGGTCTATTATGTAGTAAGCTAAATATCTGAACGTTTCATTTAGTGCTTCTAAAATTGCATAATAAGTCTAAACTAGCATTTATGTTCTGATGTTGTATTTTGGTATCGTTGTTGTTTGTAGTGTCCATGGCAGGCCTTGGTCCGCGGAACGTACCGTAAGCATTTATAGCAGTGTTTAAAACATGTTTCTGTGTATACGAGTGGGGTCCATTGTAAGTAGAGTGGGGGAAATTACATTTCGATGTCCAATTTAATTAAATCACTTCCACACGATCGGGCGGTTGGGCCAACCGAGAGGGACGCAGCTATCTGTGAGAACGAGATAGTAATATTTACGTCTCGTTCCTACAGATAGCTGCGTTCCTCTCGGTTGGCCCAACCGCCCGATCGTATAGTCCCCGCGTACTTGCACAAGTACAAATCACTGATAGTAGTTCAGACCTGACATTTTAACTACATAACACGAATAACTGCCGAATGTACTTCACCATTAGGTTCACTTTTATTAGTAGGTATGTACATGGTATAGTACATTTGGTAGTAAGACTACTGCTTTTAAAAAAAACAGTACTTACAAGGATAGAAGGGGTATTAGGCCCGGATCAAATCGTGTTAAAAATAAAGGTGATTTTAGCCAAAACGAGATTTATTTGGCCCGTAAACTTTAGAAATAAGGGGGAGGGGCGGTCATTTTTTTTTGTACTTTTTTGGTCATAAATTTGAAACTGACTAAAAATAAAAATAGCCGCGTGGACTATGTGTGACGGCCTGCATGCAACTCCCTGTTAATTTCCATGCTAAGAACGCGCCACGCTACTGTGGCGCCGCGCCGTGCCAAGCCGGCTGTTTGACGAAGCCTTAAGTCGACCTCACACTAGGGCAGAGCGCAACACTTCTCTATTGGTCGGTTGCCTGCTACGTGTGCTCGCTTATAATGGACCCCTAGGGTAAGGTGTATGTGGGTGAGAGAGACAGCTTGCTAGGCAAAAAGAGCCGGATATATGCGTAAACTTGCTATTTGTAAATATAAATTAAATTGCTGTTCTTACAAATCTTATTATTACCGACTACGGTGCGGATTTTTTTTACGATTACGAAGTTTTATATAATAAATAACATGATAGTGCTATATTTACTAAATATACGTACCGATCTACCTCTGCATGCCTCTGTACTACAGTAATGTAGCTTTTGTTATTAATACATTTTACACATTCAATATTATACCTAACCTATTTTGTATGTTTGTAACACCGATACATAAATATTATAAGAGACATAGTTTTTACATAGTATGCTATCTGATATTTACGAATTGGAAATGTGTGCATGTTTTTTTCTTATGTAGGCCACTCACGGCTGAATGGAAATTATAATGATCCTTATACATAATAAACAATCTGACTAGTTCACCTAGATGGCTTTTATTTTAACCCGCTCCTTTTCTGACTGCGGTGGTTGAAAAGAAACATGTGATGTTTATTAAAGATACTAAATTAAAGCGTGTGCTAGACGGTTTGAAACCGCCAAGTGACCTCGGTAGTTTGAAACCATGTAGACTGTTTTCAAATCAAATTTCCCAAGGTCATGCGAAATTTGGTTTGAAACCACTGTCTATATGGTTTCAAACTACCGAGGTCACTTGGTTTCAAACAAGCGATAAAAATGTCATGACACGATATAGCGTCACGCGCGCCTGAGCATAGATTTGAAATGACGCGATATAGCGTCATGCGCGCCTGAGTATCGATTGGAAATGACGCGATATCTTGTCATACGCGGTGAAAGAGCGGGTTATCCATACTATAATATTATAAATGAGAGTCTGTCTGTCTGTCTGTTACCTTTTCACGCTTAAACCGCTGAACCGATTTAGATGAAATTTGGTATGCAGATAGTTTGAGTCCCGGGAAAGGACATAGGATACTATTTATCCCGGAAATCATCCCTTAAGGGGTTGGAAGTTTGTATGGGGAATCAATCATTTCTTAAGTAAGGTATATACAATTTATTAGTATGGAGATAATTTGAGTCCCGCCCGGGGAAGGACATGGGATATTTTTATTCCGGAAAATTGGATTTCCCGAGGGAGCAGTGATAAACGACTTCTGCTTTGAAAGCGTTTTCAGCACGCTGAAACATCGTTTCAGTCCGTTTCAGGGGTATCTCTATCACATACCAGATTATCAAAATTTCGACCAAGTTGCCGTTGTTTTCAGGCTGTTTCAGAGGTAGCTCTATCACATACCAGTTAATCAAAATTTCAACCAAGTTGCCGTTGTTTTCAGACGCCTGAAAAATGTTTTCAGGCCGTTTCGGAGGTAGCTCTATCACATACCAGTTAATCAAAATTTCAACCAAGTTGCCGTTGTTTTCAGGCGCCTGAAAAATGTTTTCAGGCCGTTTCAGAGGTAGCTCTATCACATACCAGTTTATCAAAATTTCAACCAAGTTGCCGTTGTTTTCAGGCGCCTGAAAAATGTTTTCAGGTCGTTTCAGAGGTAGCTCTATCACATACCAGTTAATCAAAATTTCAACCAAGTTGCTGTTGTTTTCAGGCGCCTGAAAAACGTTTTCAGGCTTTTTCAGAGGTAGCTCTATCACATACCAGTTAATCAAAATTTCAACCAAGATGCCGTTGTTTTCAGGCGCCTGAAAAATGTTTTCAGGCCGTTTCAGAGGTAGCTCTATCACATACCAGTTAATCAAAATTTCAACCAAGTTGCCGTGGTTTTGAGGCGCCTGAAAAGTGTTTTCAGGCCGTTTCAGAGGTAGCTCTATCACATATCAGTTTATCAAAATTTTAACAAAGTTGCCGTTGTTTTCAGACGCCTGAAAAATGTTTTCAGGTCGTTTCAGAGGTAGCTCTATCACATACCAGTTAATCAAAATTTCGACCAAGTTGCCGTTGTTTTCAGGCACCTGAAAAATATTTTCAGGCCGAAGTACATTTGAGAATATGGTGAATTTTCCAGAAAAAGTGAAAGAGATAGCATGATTAGAAAGAGATACCAATACTGAGAACCTTTCAAGATTCGTCGCAATAAAAAACGAGACAGAGACAGCTATAGAATATAATATATAAATAAATAAATAAATAAAAATAGAACATTCCAGCAACGACTACTGGAACATTCCCGACGGCGGGTCGAAGAACGTCGATTATTCTAGAAAGGTCATCTGGAATTGTCTTGGACTGGGCGATCGAAAGTCTAACTCTTAATTTTCGGTTTAATTGTGCATTTCTATAAGTTACCTACCCCCACGTACTTAACAACACTGTTTACCCGGAAAATTTCTACAAATTCCTGTGGGGTACCGATAAACAACTTCCACGCAGACGGAGTCGCGGGCAAAAGCTAGTAACTTATAAATAAAACTAGAATTGTTCTGTAACACTTTATTACCGTAAATTAATTCCTTCCACGAAAATATACAATCGTCAATGTACAATGGATGAAGACTGTTACGGGGTAATCTTTAAAAGAGCCGGTTACTAGTGAGCGGAGTCGACACACAGCCACGGAATCGAGGAATGATCCAATTACTTTTAACAACTATATTGACACTCATAACTGACACGAAATGCTAAAATAAACTTTAAATCCTTGGTGCAGAGATCAAAATCACAGTTTGGTAAATGACAGCAGCGACACTTCATGCTTGCAAACTAGGACCGGGACCTAATAAGTAATAAAACACTGATACAAACACTAATATATCTTTGTTTTGTGGCTACATTAGTGTTGCCACTATGATTTCGCCAATGTCAAGTTGAAGGAAGGCACGATACAAACCCTAAGCCGGATTTATATTTATTTGGTCTTGTGTAGTGTAGCGTCAGGGGATCTTCGCTTCCTCACAATTGAGTAAAACGGATGGTACATCCGAATGTTCGAAATAAGTGTTTCGCATGGTAACCATCCAGAATTGTATCGTTTCCGTACATTTGGTATGGTGAGATCTTTACAAGTGTGCCGCCATGTGTTGTTATGGCTTGGGTCAAATCAATGAAAATAATCAGACAAATATAATCCCGGCTTCATTTTCTTCTTTAATTACATTAGAATAAAGCTGTAATTTAATAATATTTACCTAAACAGCTGCGTCCTAGAACTTTATCTAAATGTAATTAAAGTAGTAAATCATAAATTGCAAATCGTGATACATTTTCTATGGTAGAGAATCCGCTCAGTACATTTAAACTTGTACTTATTACTTTATAACTCATGCTACTCATAGCATGCTTCACACGAGTATGCAAATTCTAATAAGATTATAAGATGCTTTAAGTACAAAATTGACGTCCCGCATGAAAGTCTAAATCTCTAAACATTAAATCTGATCAAAAATATCTAATCACGCATGCCCTTGGAAATAAAGTCGAGCATGTGATATATATACATATATTTGACCACATCGAATGCCAAGATTTTTTGACGCTCAGTTCTTCAGTTACATGTTCTCGAACTGGCCGTCCTTGTCGAGCAGCAGTATATTGGGGTTCTCGCGCTCGAACTCGGTGGGCTTGCGCGTGCGCTGCTCGTCGGTCCACTCGCCCTCGCCGGCGCCCCACTCCCCCACCTTCTCCCCGATCACGTCCACCTCCTCCTTAGCTCTTATCTTCTCCAACTGTAAGGAAATACGGATGGTTTCATATTTCGGCGGTACCAGGCACACGAAGAAACAAATGAATGCCACGGGGCGAACGATAGATTTGAGACTTTGAGACTAGACAATTTCGAGTAACCGACAGACATTATGTTTTAAGTATATGAATATGCGCCTTGCTACCTTTTTAATTGTATTGTTATTACGACAATCTTAAAATTTAGGGGTAGGGCGCGTTTTCATGAGTTGATGAAATGATGACACTATAAATCACTCCCAAGCAGTTATGTGTAAGTGCTAGTGTGTTGGCTGGCAGACCTTTTACCTCCGTGTCGTGCTTAGCGAACTTGTCGAACATGTTGGCGTACAGGCGCTTCTCTTTCTCTTTCTGCTTCTGAATCACGTGGCGACACGTCGCTATCTGGTTGGATGCCGCCTGTGGATAGAAAAAGGCGAAGTTTGGCATTTAGAGTTTACAAAATAATATTGATCAAAGTTATATACAAAGTGGGGTTACTGCTCCACTACCAACTTGTTTGTTGAAAAGTGTTAATAAAAGATTTTAAAGCGCGTCACACACGGAGCTATAATATATATTTTGGTATAATTATAGCAAGGCATCTTACGATATATTTTCGTATATTTTCCGTACTATTTGACGGAGTCCACATACGCAGCTATAATTTATATTAATATATATTATAGCGCACCTCCAAGTTTTTCGGAATTTATGTGCGAAATATAATTTGTAAATTTACCATGTGCTTTTCGGTGAAGAAAACATCGTGAGGAAACCTGCACACACCTGCAAAGCAATTTGACGGTGTGTGCGAAGTTCCCAATCCGCGCTAGGCCCGCGTGGGAACTATAGCCCAAACCCTCTCATTGTGAGTGGAGGCCTGTGCCCAGCAGTGGGACGTATATAGGCTGGATTATTATTATATTATTATTATATATTATAGCTGCGCGTGTGGAGTCTGTCAACTAGTAAGGAAAATATATCGTAATATACCGACCTATAATATATATTATAGCTCCTTGTGTGACGCGCTTAAATCTGATATTCACGTCAAGTACGATTCAAAAATAACTCCCGTTATTTTTATACAGCACAAATAAAATCACCGAGCGTCTGTCACCCCGTGGCCGGCCCCGCCGCACACGAGCTGGAAGTCTCTTTCCAAAATTATGCAATAAAAAGAGACTTCCACTTGTAATACAAGTTACAAGCTTTTGATAAACGGGCCCCTGGTCGAAGTGTAAAACACGTACCTTATTCTGCGGCTCGGCCTCCACGACCCTCTGGAAGTCCAGCAGCGCCTGGTGAGCCTCCCCCAGGCCCAGCAGCGCCTGTCCCCTTCTAAACAACCCCTTCACATTGTTCTGATCGAGCTTCAGAGCTTTGGTGGCGTGGTCTTTGGTCTCGAAGTGATGGGGCGGAGACACTTTCAGGTACACGAGGGCGAGGTTCAAATGTGCTGAGAGTAGCAAATCTTTCGCTTGGGTCTTTACGTCGTCTTCTGCCGTGCCGTCTTCGGGAACGTCTGTAAGTTTAAAATAACAATGAATCACACATGAATTTAGATGTTTAACCTCTGGAAAAATGTTACGACCGGACCAGGTTGAGTTTATACATTTTTGCGGTTGAAGTATGCAGCTTGCGGTTCGTTAACCATTTAACTGACACAGCTTAGGTGAGTGAGGTTTTGTATGTATGCTAGCTTCAGCAAATTGTTTAGTTTCAAAATTTATGAAGTAAAATGCTACAAATAGGTGTTTTAAACTTACCATCTAGAAGTGTAACTACACGCTTGTACATTTTGATAGCCAGCTGATATTTGCCAGCTTTGAAATAATTTGTTCCTTTCTCTTTATAAATTTTTGATTGCTCAAGTTTCTCAGGACCATCCATCGACCAGGACTCTTTAGCTTTCTCAAAGTTGGTCAACTTGACAATATACTCAACGGCGGAGTTAGGTGGCACTCCCAGTTCGCTGTTTCCCTCGGATTTGAAGGCGTATTTGGGCTGTATGGTCAAACGGGACTTCTCGCCTTTCTGGAACTTCTCCAGGGCCCGCTCGACGCCCTCGCAGATGTTGCAGTCGGCACCCTCTCCGAGAGTGAACGTGATGTTCCTCGTGTCAAACACTTTGCCATCAGGTAGGATTTTGCCTTCCAATTCCACTGAAATTAAATAAATTACACTCAAATAACAGTGATATTAGGTTACTGACATATTATACTGAACCATTATTCTGTTGAAACAAAGAGAACTGAATAGAGAAAGTTGATATATATACAGAGCGTGAAGAGCTCTGCAACTAAGTAAAATTATTCCATAAAAATTTTAGCAATCTTGTAATTAAGTAGTTTAACACATTTTCACATTAGAATTACAGAGCTACAAATTAGCGCCCAATAATATTTTAAATAGATCATTTGCACTAAGCAGTTCAAGAATCAGCTTTTTTTTGGCCTGTTTGCTGATTTGGGCACTTGTCCCACCGCTGATACAATGAGCAAGAAGCGAGTAGAGCTAGAAACTAGGTACGAGTTGGCGAGCAGCGAGAATCGAGTGTGTAGTAGTGGAGAGAGTTCTCGCCGGCAGAGTGACCAGCCAGCGAGTGGAGAGTTCTCGCCGCATTGTGAACAGCAAGCGATCAACTATTAATACATGTGACTCTTTTATTGACATGGGATCTTTGAATTTTGTTCGTTTCTTGAGCGAGAAAATAGTCGATAGCTAATCGCTTCCTCGCCGGCGGTGGGACAAGTACCTTGCGGTTCAAGGTTCTCTGGCAGACATTATAGGTAGCTCTTATTCCCTTGACAGTAATAGTAGGCGCGGCTTACTCCGCGATTATGTCGCCGCTACAAGTAGACCGCTTCGCTTTGAATCGCTCCCATAAGTAGAGACTGGAATTTCGTGTGATATGCTATTTAGCTTAGCATAGTAGTAAGGGACACCCAAGCTATAGTAGTTCTTGCTTCTCACAAGTGCGAGTGTATCAATTAAATTACAACTTCAATCATTTGTAATAGAGCCCTTAGAAGCAAGCAACTCAACGATACCTGTGACGAGCGAGCCGTCGTTGGGGTTGTCGTAGTCGCCGCCCTGCTCCAGGACGTGCCGCAGGATGCCCTTGTTCTTGCTGGGGCTCAGGTCCTCCACCTTCCAGTCGATCATCTCGATCTAATACAAACAATAAACAATGTATGTCATTGATCTTTTGATGGTTCAATTGACTACAACGTTACGCGCCCCAGACGACGCCAGGACGTCATCCTTACATAGTATAAAATAAAGTCGCTTTCCGCGTCCGTCTGTATGTCCGCTAACTCCTAAACCACGCAACGGATTTTGATGCGGTTTTCACCATCAGTTAGATAATTGTTCATGGAAGGTTTATGTACATATAATAGTACAGTCACCACACGGGATTGTTGAGCCACCATAGAACCCTGTCATAATGACAACGTCAAGTCACTCAAAAGAAATTACGTCAAAATTTTCCGTCGACTTTCTGTGAGAGGGTTCTATAGTGGCTCAACAATCCCGTGTGGTGACTGTACCTGGAGCGAAGCGAGGGCGGGTCGCTAGTTATGCATAAAATTAAAATGAATGTCATGTAACTAGAGCTATAAATGGATAAAACTATACATGTGAATAAAATGAATACTGGAACATTAGTTTTGTTCATCCCTTTCGTCGCAGCTCTTATAAAACGACTTGCGGTGTTCAAGCATTCCTAATAATGAACATGGTGAAATGTGTCTATGCAATGAAGATCTCTGGTAATTAATAAGATGGTGATAGACCAGACCAGGACTTAAAAATAGAGAGATCTTAAAACTAGATATGCTCTACTGGATGTGGTGTCCCCAAGGATCTCAACTTAAATTTAGTATAGCAAAGTTTTACAGGTAAGGTCTTGAAACATGCTTTTGTAAATGTCAACTTACCTCAAACTGTAAGGTGGAATTGGGAGGGATCTTGGGAGGACTGCCGGAGGCTCCGTAGGCATACTCCGGGGCGCAGGTCAGCACACACACCTCACCCTTCTTCATGGTAGCCACTCCGATGTCCCATGCTTTGATCACCGAGCCTGGACATGTTACACCATAGTGAAAGTAGTCTGTTATGGAACTATTAGGTCTTAAAACGGCGCAGGGCAATAGTTAAGAGTTGTGCGCGTGCAATCCGTCGTTTTAATGAAGTTTAAGTCCGTATAAACAAGTGTCTCACAAAAAAAAAAAACTATAATATAGGAATTAATATATATGCACCACATTTAAAAGGGATTGAATACTGGCATATATTTTATCAGATTAAGTTGTATTATTTAACTAAAAAAGCATTTCCTTGTCCTGTTTTTTTGGGACATATACTTTTTTTTTTTTTTATTAATTTTAAATGTTTTACAGTACTCCAACTTTCTTCTGCTTGCGGCCGATGGGCTAGCATAAATAATCCTTTATGAAACTGTACACGATTTGTCTGTCAAATTAGGATGTACTTTTTAAAGAGTTCTTGATGCAACAAGAACACCCCTATACACATCCACTAGACCCAATAAAAAAACTGTATCTAAACACTATGCCTCTTCTTGTTCTAAATGGTTTATGACCCTGTGTGCCAGGGGAGTTTGCAGCAAGTTTATATTTATCACAATTTTTATCAACACAAACCACATTTTCCTGTCTAAAAACTAAATTCCCTATCTTTACCACAAACAATTTCATGATAAAAAACATTTAAATAACTTTTAAATTGTAAACATTGCATTCAATTTAATTTAATTTTGTTGAAAGTCATACTAGGTATTTAAGATAGAACAGTTTCACATTGATTTTTGTATATTTTTTTGGTTTGCAGCTTCAGATAATTAATTATAATAATTTAGTTCATAATATTATTATTCTATTGGCTATAATTCTACAATTTAAAGACAAAACAAGGAAGTACAGATTTAACACTGAGGTTGTGTAGTTAATCAAACGGGCACTGGAAATTCTACAGTGCCCAAAAAAGATGTAACTGCAGATAATGATGATCACGAGTTTGTAAATCCACAAAGGACACAAACACAAAGGATAAATTTGTATATCTATATACCTACCTATATTATTGAGAAGCTGTAGCAGTAGATTCTGTTAGCCTTAAACAAAATTCATCATCACAGCTTATAAAAGGATAAGGCTTACTTACGCTCCATTAAAATTTAGTACCTGGGAGACCGAGCATTGCTCGGGTTGAAACCGAATTTTCATTGATTTCTATACAAAACCAAAAACTAGTGGTCAGAATATAGGTAGAGCTAATTTACCTAAACTTGATGCATATTCATTCAATAATCTGTTCCCATCTCTCACGCATGAATGAACATGCGTCAAGTTTATGTAAATTAGCTCTACCTATTCCAACCACTGATTATAACCTATAGGTATTACATGAATGTTTAATTGTCACATTATTATCAGCTGCAGCATACCTTGAACCTTGCATCAGTTCAGGAGACCCATAAATCTGTTTTTCAGAGATAAATGTTTTAAAGCTATACCGCAATTTTAAATGCATAAATCAGAGACTGAATAAATGTATATATTGACTCCTGTGACCTGAACCTCCCCTTTGATTATATTCTTGGCATGATTAACATTTCAATCCCAGTACGTGTCCTTAACACGAACGAATAAATTACGTTGTTTATTCCGTATTGAATTATTTCGTAATTTTTGAACCACGTTTTAAGTCAAAAAGTAAATTGACAAAAATTACCTTTTCCTAATTGGAATTCGAAGGGGTCGTTTCTATCCTTGCTAGAGTCGAATTTAGTGCCGTCTAGGAGGGTCCCGGTATAATGTACCGTGACTTGACAACCTGCGTTTGGGGTATCGGTACCCTCACCCTCCTTGATGATCCTCTTGAGAACGCCGCGGTCGCCCTCCTTGCTGATATCGACTCCTTCGTCAACGGTCATGATTGCTTCCTAAATCTAACGGAACTTCGGAACGCACTACTTCAGCGTTCGAAATGAACGTTTATATTGTGTAAAACACCGTGCTAGCGTTAACCGCGATTACAAATCGCAGCGTTGCCGTACAACACGCTGGTCCACAGCGCCGGTCGAAATGATTTAATTGATTCAATTCATATACAAGCTGTCAAAATGGATAGAATGTGGATGGAATTTTCTAGACATCAATATTTGTTGCTATCTCTTTTTAGCTAAAGAGCGTATGGTACGTGAGAACTGAGAAAGAGATAAATGATGAGTAGACTATAAAGCGCGTTATACACGGAGCTATAATATATATTAATATAATATGCCAAAAGAAATATTATAGAGAGGGAGAAACATTATTTCGGCTATAAACACCATTCTACAATTATAATAAATGAAATACCTTCCAAAATTAACTGAAACTATGGACTACAACTAAAAACATACAAAAAAAAACAATAAGAAATGTTATAGCCGAAAAGGCTGACCAAAGTGACCAGCTCAGCTTGTTGCTGGGCAGAGCCCCAGCGCTGCTTTTCAGCTGGAGCTCAGGCTCCAATATTATCTCAGGATGAAGGATGTAATATTCACGCGGTATAAAAGTAGAGAAATGCATGTTACGAAAAAGATCATAATTAGGCCCCGCGCGTACTATCGACTTTTGCATCGACTAAACTGTTTAGTAGAGTGGTGTCTTTGGCATCGACTAAACTGTTAATCGAGATGAATTCCACACAACTAAACAATTTAGTCGATGGAGCTGCGCATAGCATCAACTAAACAGTAAATCCGCGACTGTTTTGTCGAACAACTATCGAGTTGATAGTATGCGGATCGCAATATAATCCTATACACTTATGAACCATAGTTGTTCAACTAAGGCCGGCCTTACACAGTATGAATTTTAAGAATCTGAATTCATAATCTGAATCCAGAGTGTGTGTGCTCGTCCATAGATAATGTATGGAAAGAGGTGCGTTCTGTCAGATCAATCTGAGAAATTCATAATCTGAAAAAATCAGATTGTGTGTGGATGATAGTTAAATTGTATGCAATTCCGTGCTTTCTGAATTAATAATATGAATTCAGATTCTTAAAATTCATGCTGTGTAAGGCCGGCCTAAAAGTCGATAATATTAGCCTGACCTTAAGATTCATTGGTCTTAAGGCCAGCCCCACACCTACCGCTTCTGTTCTGTTCTAGCTAGATCAGAACAGAAAAGAATCCTGGCCGAACCCGATGGTATGTGACGAGTAGAACATTTTGTATTGCATTCTAGCCTTCCGGTTTCAATTCTTTTCTGTTCTGATAATAATTTGTTCTCAACTTTAAAGCCCGATAGATACGCCATAAAACGGAACGGAACGGGGCATTGATTGACATCTCACTCCAAAAAAGTCCCCGCTCATTTTTCAAAGTGAAAAACTCTACCTATGTTAAGTCCGTCATTGAAGCTTCGGGCCTTGAATTATTATTGAATTGTTTTCTAGTCGTTGTATTTTTTTACAAACGCGTGATGGATGTACGCGCGCGTCGCGCAACACGTCACATCGAACGCGGCCGCGAGGCGTGAGCAACGCGGGCACGCGTTCGAAGCGCGTAGAAGCTGCCGGCCGCCTGCGGTATGCCGGGTGCCGCGTCGCTCACGCCACACCACGCGATGCGACGCTCACGACACGCGTTTGGCGCGTGCGACACAGAAGCGACGTAATACCCCTTTTATACAGTCGGGCGGTTGGGCCAACCGCGAGGGATGCAGCTATTTGCAGGAACGAGATGTAAATATTACTATCTCATTCTGATAGATAGCTGCGTGTGGTAAAAGGCGAGGATACGGCGCAGGCGCGACGCCCTAAGGCGTGTTAGGTGACGATATGGCGCAGAGGGGTATCCTCGCCTTTATCGCGCCTGCGCAGTATCCTCGCCTTACGTTGCTTCTGTGTAGTTCGCGCCTTCGTATCCGAAAAATATGTCGTATCATAATGCAATAGCCAACAATACAAAGCGCCTGTTTCACAATCGACAAGTAAATTCAACTGTCAGTTAAAGACAGCCGTCTCTTTGTCTATTTTCAAGCGTAAGAAAGGGAAAGGGCTAAATTTATTTCACATTAATGCTTTACTTGACGATTGTGAAATAGGCGGTAAGTCAACTTCAACCATTTTCAAAAACCGGGCAAGAACATGTCGAACCATGCTCATTGTAGGGTTCCGTCGCCATTATTACATGTAATAAACTAACTAACAACAATCTCGAAAAAAACATGAATATTAGCAAATTTTCTACTTAAAGTTATCTTGGCTGATTTTCGGCAAGAACCAATAAAGTCTGCTTAATCGTGATAGTTCCCTTTTTAAATTCGTTATATATGTGCTTTCATTTAAGTTTTTAGGGTTCCGTACCAAAATTGGAAAAAATGGAACTCTTATGGTGAGACTTCGTTGTCTGTCTAGGTATATGTCGCAGCAGTTTTTCTTAGGAACTACACAAGCTATAAACTTGAAATTTGGAATAGTTGTATAACTTGCTTGCCCGCATCTGTTTCTAGTAAAAAATAAAAAACCGGTCTAGTGCAAGTCGGACTCGGGAACCGAGGGTTCCGTATTTAAAAAATATACCTTTTTATGTACTTTAATTGTATGAAATAATGTCTATTTTGACTTGCCTAAATTTTAGTACAGCTCTTTAAAGGTTTTTGTAAATTTCTCGAAAACTATAAATTTTGAACACTTCGTTTTATTGTTCCGTAAAATATATATAAGGATTTTTTCAGATTTTTCGATTCATAAAGTTTGGAGATAAGAGGGTTGTTTTTTGAACATTTTTGGTAAATCAAAAAGTACATCACGGAAAATTATAAAAAAATAGCTTTGAAATGTGCAGATTAAGCCCTTTCATATGACACCTCACTTGCTATAATCACTTTCATTTTTCAACCCCATTTCAAGTTGATAGCTTGTGTAGTTGCTGAGAAAAACTGCTGTGACATACAGACAGACAGACAACGAAGTCTCACCATAAAGGTTCCTTTTTTACCATATTGGTACGGAACCCTAAAAATTAGAACGGTAAGAATGAAACTAAGTATTTGACTAGGTGCAGAAACGGATACGTCCGCAAGCGACGGTACGGAGCCGATCGTATGTGTCGACATTCTGCCGGACGCGATCGGCTGTCGCCGCATCCGTTCATATCCTTTCCGATCCGATGCGATGCGAGCAGTTTGGTGGAAAGCGTCGACATCCTGCCGGATGCGATCGGCTCTCGCCGCATCCCTTCGTATCCTTTCCGATCCGATGCGATGCGAGCCGTTTGGTGGAAATCATCCCTAACGAAAAGATAAACTGGACTGAGGACACACTTAACCGTTGGAAAACTGTTGTCCCTATATATCGACGTAGGTCGCGATCAGTTTAGCAACTGCAAAGTTAAGTTTGTCCCTTTGATAATTTTTTATGGTTTGTTTTTTTTTTGTTACGTAACTACAAATTAACGTTTTTTGATTTTCCCCTTTGCTTGTGCTATAAGACATTACCAAATTTCATGATTCTAGGTACCCTATACGTTTTGACTCCCTTGCGTGGGCCAAAATATGCGGCATAAACAGCCGTATCTTTTGATTGTGTTGACTTTATTTATTTAAGTTTGGTTTTTTCACAGCTCCAAGGGATTGCAGACCTGAATATTTGATATTAATTTCAACTTGATACCCCCACGCGTTCCTGAGAAAAAGGGTCTTGACAGACCGACAGTGAAGTGATCATATAAGGGTTCCATTCTTCCTTTTAAGGTATGGAACCCTAAAAAGGAAAAATACTGAGTTCATATATATAAAAATAGTGCTATATTTAATGAGCAGTTATATATGTCAATTATGTAATAAAGAACAGAATCACCCACCTGTTTCGGGTTTCTAGTTATTTTTTAATTTTAGAATATCACATGCCTTTATTGTAAATAAAAATCAATTGCCACATTTATGACGGAGCATCACTTGTATTGTTGCTCAAGAATTCTAGATAAAAATTTGGTTCCTTTTAATAGACTTAAAAAAAAGGAGGTTCTCAATTGTTGTTAATTTTTTTTCTATTTTGGTATGGAATTAAAAGATTACATTGTTAAGAAACGAGTAATGTTTTGGCAGAAAAGTAAAAATAATATAAACATGCATTCTTACCATAATTCTAACTAAATAATAAAAAAAAAACAATAAAAAGATGCTCAAAATCGTTTATTTTAATATTCAGTCTTTATTGTAGCTGTAACAAGTTGTTGACAGGCACCCTACTATACTATATTAAATCTTAAAACCACAAAGTTTGAAGAATGTCTTGAAATGCTAAAATGGAATTTACACTTGTGAGAAAGATACAGCCTAGTTTGCAACCCAATCATAGTTTTTTTTGCCCTTTGCCATGGGTGGTCACACACATTTACATGAGTAATGGAATTTCAATGAGTTTTTTATAATATTCATTATATACACTACCCACTTACATGCTTTATGCTTACATGAGACAATCCTCATTTCCTTATAAATAAGGTCTTTACAATTTACTTACAACAGAATTTTGGTTGGCCTACAATCCAGACAGATTTTTAGTGTTTTAACAATTTAAAATAAAAAACACATGGTAAATGATATTTTAGAAAATCATATTAATGACACTGAAAAAAAGATCAATAAATTAAATAGGAATACAATTGAAAACTAGTTCTTAGGTAATTAAATACATTTAACAAGAATTAAGGCATTTAGTTGCATAGTATCTGTAATTATTTTTATCAGCCTGTATCAGCAGTTTGGTGCCAGGTTCATGTAACCATTCATCGGATCCATCACAACAGTCACAAATCCCGTCATTGATCCTACTTGATGGGACCATATTAGGTGGAACCCTTTTATTACTGCTTTGCCTGTCACAATAAAATGTACCATTTACACATGCATTGGTACTTGGTTCATCACTAGCATCTTCACAGTCACAGTAGTCGTCATTCACTTGGTCAAATGGAATAGATTGTTCTGATCTCAAACATTGGAATTTACTTTTCGCATCCGGCCTGTATCGTGGCATAATGTAGTATAGAACACCTCTTATTACTCCATGTGAATTTATATATTTGTCGGATTCTGGGCGAACGTGCACCAATTCCTCTAAGGCTACGACGTGTTCAAGTACTGGCACAACTCTATTACCACCAGATGTTGCCGATGTTATAGACAAGAAGAAGTAAAGTTGATATAGAATAAAGCAAATCACCATACAAAAAGTCAGAGTAATAATGTTCTTTTTCTTTCTTAGACCCATTTTTATGGAATACTACCTTATGTATAATAGCTAACCAACAATAGTTACATTTTCTTTAGCTGATTATTCTTTGTTATTTTGTTTAGAAAGATAAAAATATTAAATTCAATTCAATTTTTTGTTAAAATGGCGTCTGTCCATGAGGACAATTTTGCCAATGTCAAAGTTTGAGATTACATGTGATCGGTTCTTGAAAATGTTATTAAAACATTTAGAGTGTTATATTCTCCGAGATCAGAGGCAAGAGTGTCGGCCGCCGCTCGCGCTGACCACTCCACCGAGCTCTTCAACACCACTGAGGCACTAAAAAACGCGACAAAATAATCGACACGTGCAGCAACCAACACTCTTGTCACAGAACTCCCCTGTGCATAATCATAAACATATTACGTTACGGCTTATTTCCCGGCTCAGTTGTCAGTGTTGGTTGTCCGTCAGTGTCAAACATGTGTCAAAGTGGCGACTATGTTACGCTACGTTTAGCCCAAATCAAAATTGAAAACATACTTTGAGGAAAAATTAAGAAACCCACTTAAATTATGTTTCAGATAAAATATAGGAGTTAACACAACATAAAATACCCAATGATATAAATTTAAGTACATATTAATTACTTACAAATCGCGTCACGTTTCGTTTTCCTTCGTGTTGCCAAGAGGAATTAAACGTCAAATTTGAATGGACCGCGATGAGCCCGCCATTGGACCCCGAACCTCCAGTACTACCAAATTAACATCTCTTTTTGCCATAAATAGAAGAAGGTCTTTTGTTGTTTCTTATAGTCCGGTTTCTATACAGGTTTCTGTGCTCCGGTGATACCGATATTTTGTTAACTTGACTTCCACACGATCGAGCGGTTGAGGCAACCAAGAGGGACGCATCTATCTGTCAGAATGAGAGAGTAATACATACGTCTCGTTCTTATAAATAGCTGCGTCCCTCTCGGTTGGCTAGAAGGGTATAATGCGCAGCGAATGCAGCAACTTCAGGTCAACCTTTTTACGTGATTCGAACGACTTTGTTTTGCTTTTCAAATACCTATGCACATGCTTGTAACTTTCCATAAATAAACCATAGGAATAAACATTAAACATGTCAAACATTACTCATTGGTTACGTCAGACGTTAAATTATTAGGTACCAAGCACTTGATTCGAAATTTCGGGCGCCCCATCCATTTCACTAGGTTTGTAGCTGACGTAACTTCGAACTTTGATTTTCGAAGTGAGCCCCTGGATGATTACAACGAAGCACTCATTTCGAACGTTCATTGTTCATTTCACTCGTCTAATGTGATTAAATCGTGAGAAAGGGATGTAGCTAACGTATCTTCGAACTTCGATTTTTAAAGTAGGTCCCCCATGGTTATCATACTCACAGATTATAAGGATGTGTCTAAATACCATACGTGACCATACCCTTATGCTGGACACACACGGCAGTATCCAAAAGCTGTAGGATATTAACTGACCATGTGTGTCCACCCTTGTATTATATTATAATCTGTGGTAATTACGTTACGTCTCCTCTTGTTACTTTTTGTGTTGTGTTTTTTTAAGCTGATGGCTTATAGCCTGGCAAAAACCTCGAGTGTGTGGTGACAACTGGAACTACAATATTTTCAAACTGCAACTAGCACATTAGTAAACCCTGGATCATGTTGCCAATTTCATTCCGAACAGCGCCCTCATTTTTTTGCTTGACTTTTTTGCCAGCTGTAGAAGCCAAAGCTTTACTAAAAAAAAATGTTACGTCTCCATACCCTTATAATCTGTGACGTCTCTTGTCATCCATCAGTTGGCTTAAAGGTCTCTGCAACCAGGCCATAAAATCCAAAAAAAAAAAAACATCCATCAGAGTTGATAACACCTCTTAGTAGTCTGTGGTTGATAATGTTGATATTATTCCGATGTGAGCTATCGAGCTAATAATTATCGTAATTTATCGTCTTGTTTTAATTGAAACGTTCCTTTGTTCGTATGTTTATGGTAGTTCTATGAAGCAGCAATGAGTTTCCTCACGGTAGACGGGCAGTCGCCGTCAACCAGCTTTGAGAAGGAGACAGAAGAAAGCGAGAAAAATGAAGATCTTGAGGTACCTAAAATATAGTAACATAATATTGTTTATCTGACTTATGATATAGTTATAATTATAATTTGAAATCATAGATGGTTCTTTATCACTTAAGTGGAACACTCAACGTAATGTTATGTTATTACACTCAAGAACTTCATTAATCTAAAGAAAATGAATTTAAAAACTTCTGAATCTTAACCGCCTATCTCACAATCGTCAAGTAAAGCATATCTGCGGTATCTGCCGCATAAATTAAGCCCTCTCCCTTTCGTACACTTGAAAATAGACAAGAAGAGGGCTAACTTTAAGTGGCAGATAAATTTACTTGTCGATTGTGAGACAGGCCCTATAATATAATAAAGTAATAGTAATAGTAATCTTTATTGCGTGGAATTGGGTCGGTGTTGTTCTTTAAGTTATTAAGGTTCACCAAATCCTGTCTTTTCAGACGTACACAAATTTAAATACAAAAGTTTAATTACAAAGAATTTAGATTAAGCTAGCTAAAGCAAACTGGTGTACCTAATAAAAGTGGTTAAGATAGGTTTTTCTGAATTTAATGGACACTACTGGATTATAATTTAGCAAATAAACTAATCCCTGAGTGGTGATTAATTGGTGTTTATTGACAGGTAGATAACTCCAAGAGTGTGCTGCTCAAGATTGCCACACTCTACGCGGAGCAGCTAATGAGTGACCTGGTGCTGGAAGTGGGGGGTGTTTCATACCCTGCTCATCGGCTCATTCTGTGTGCCAGCAGTGAGGTGTTCCAGGTCAAGTAAACCACTATCATTTATAGGATTGATGTATTATATCTCAAATATTTTTAGGTCTATACTTCAAAGGAAAGTAGACCTACAGTTATAAGTCTGCTACTCTTATTTGTATTTTATTGTTGTTGTAACACATGCAGTGTGAAACTGCTAATAGTAGGCAAGCCTGATGTTTTGGTGCGGAGGCAGTATATAGTCAAACATATGTGACAATTAGTGATCAGAAAATGCACATAGGTATCATTGAAGGTTGTAAGTTTTATTGAGTCTCTTATAATTTGTCTAAACTTAATGTACATTAATATGTGAGTATTGATGTAACTACTTCTATTTAATTGGTTTTACCTAATTCAGATTATGTTGATGAATCGGGAGTGGAGTGAATGGAGCGAGAGCCGCATTGTGCTTCAAGAAACACCCTCTGCATCTTCAGTTTTCCCACATTTTTTAAAGTAAGTATTTTCTGTATCAGACAAAACTTACCAACCATGTAAAAAACTTTAAAAAGAACAGCTTGATTGTTTCTTATTAACACAACACAAATGTATTGACAACTTAAATCAGGTGCAAGCTTATTTGAAAATTCAATTGTTTCAGGTACTTCTACACTGGTCAAATTCGAATATCACACCACACTGTGCTACCAGTTTTATCCCTTGCTGATAAATACAATGTCAAGGTAAATTTTATCTACTCTAGGTGCTTGAATCTAAAAATAAATAAATATGCTCCTTCCTTATTTCTTAACTTAACCTGAAGTGAGCAAATCTATTTATTCAGAATATTGAGAAGAGGCATAAACCAATGCCTTGCTACATAACCTAAGATCACGTTCTGGTTGTCCAGGACCTGGTATCTCTCTGCCTGCGTTACATGGGCTCGCACGTGGCGCAGGCGGCGCGGCGTGGGCGTCTGGTAGGCTGGATGCAGTACACAATGGCCTGTGGACACGCAGACGTCGCCAAGGTACCTGTTAACTACAAGCAAAAAAAATAGGACTTAAGTAATTTTTTTTCTCTAAGTTAACTTCTCAGTGGAACCCTTGCCTTATGCCTTTTGGAGTATCAGGGTTCGAAGGAGCACTCTTTGAGAATAAGTGATATAGGTGCAACAATGCTTTTAAATAGTTTTCTATGACCTCACATTTGCTCTGACGTGACGGGAGTTATCAATCATTCAAGATATATGGTTCATAGAGGCCGTTTGTTCAAGTCATGTGTTGTCCCCAGGCTTGCCAGAACTTTGTCAAGTGGAACGTGGAGTGGGTGTGGTCGGAGACCGAACTGGGCGAGTTAGAGGGAGACACGCTGCTGCAGCTGTTGCAGCAGTCTGACCTTGTATTGCATAACGAGATGACTCTGTACCGGTAAGTGAATGCTGACAATCTGTGCCATACAAAATACAGCTGATAATAAAATAATCATTCAATGAAAAATGGTACCATTTCATAGGTCAAACAACGCGATTTATTGATTATTTTAACGTTAAATATGTCAATAAGTAACCATCAAAATGTTGAAACTTTGTTTCGGTAAAACGAAATTTTGGGTTAAGAGGTTTTTAATATTCTGTAACTTCATTAACATAATAAATAACTACACAATAATTAGCTTGGTGTCTAAAGTCAGAATAAAGCGCATAGCTAAATGCATGCTCTCTTCAAGCGTCTTGCAATTCGATTAAAGTTCTGCATAGTGCCTGATGAGTGCCTGGCATTAAATTAGTTGCAGGTAACTTAAAAGCGGATTTAATTATCGAAAAGAAAATACTAGTGAAAGCTGCACTTTTAGCAATGAGTATATACACCAGGAGATGCCTTACGCGCGATTTCCTAACCACAATACTGTGCTGTTTTTTGAGGCAGACGAGGTAACACACATAAACCGCTAACACACAAATGAAAAAATTGCTCTTATTGCTTCGCACTTATACCACTAAAAAACATACACTAACATGAAATCACGCACGCAAACAAAATTGTAATCAACACGCGCGTACAAGAATTTTACACATGCAAAAAATAGCAACCAAAGACATTCTGTTTGTTTGGTTGTTTGTTTGAAGATATGTTTGACCTTTTCTTATTTATGGCTTTTATAATTAGTTAAAAAGAGATGTGCACAAAGGCTTTCTTTCCTTTTTTGAAGGTCTCCATCCACAGATTATATACCTACGATTCATGGTGAAATGAAATAATAAAATGTTTAATGCTACGCCATATTTCTTCGAATTTCTTAATTTTTGCTGCACGCTAACGTAACACAAGGAATTTTCTTGGAGTTGCTTACCCTCCGAAGACGATTTTGATAATTCGAAATAATCGACTAAATGGGTAGTTTTTATAAACGTGCAAGATCATTTTTGATATTATACCTCGGCAGAGGGGTCTGGTTAAGGCCCGTCCTGGTATAAATGGTCTAAGACCATAGTCAATCAAACAGTTAACTTCGTTATTCGCTAATCCGTTACTAAAAATTGTAACTTCGTTAAACGTTAAAGCGTAACATTTCGGAAGATTAAACGGAATTTAAAGTTAATCGTTAACCGTCAACTCATAGTAAAAATTGCATTTTATAGGCGCTGCGTTAGTGAATTGCGTGTAAAAAAATGTTGGTCTATGGGAGTTTTGCTTATGAGTTATGACATAATTGTGAGAACGTGTTTTCGCGGCGCGGTGCAGTCCGCGCGGGTCTTTTTGGAAAATATAGCAGGTACTTAATTGACGATTAAATGTTAACGCTCTCTCTAACATTTTTTTAACTTAAAAGTTAATCTGTTAAGCATTTTGTTAACTACGTTAATTAACAATTGAAGGATTAACGAGTTAATGCCCACCTATGTCTAAGATTTAGATTTCTTTATTGCATAAAATAGTACATTATAAATTACATTAAAATTTACATGCATTTGATCTATGTTCGTCAAAAGACGTTCGACTAAGACTTTAATATTGTTAGCGGCTGGATCATAAATGTTCGCTTATGATATTATAGGTTTGTGGTGCGATGGCTGAACAGCCAGCGCGAGAGACTCAACACCAGCGACCTTACTGAGACCGAGAAGAAGAACCACTGGGAGTCGCTCATTCCCGTTGTCTTCTCACACGTCAGGTAATTTAACTTGTTACCTCCCGCTAATCTAGATGAGAAGTCTGTTAGGAGCTATCTACCTGACTCTCCGAGCACTTAAGCCGCAAACGCACGACGAGCGGAGGCGTTCCCATACCTAAAAAATGCCTCTGCGACGTTTTGGAATCGCTTTTTATTACGGGAGCGCGTAGCCTCTAGACCCTCCGCTTTCTGTGCGGTTGCACATGTGAAGTGTAGGAATTAAAGGTATAATGACAACTCAAGAGTCTGGAGGAATACTGATGCTTTATTGGTAAAATTGTACAGTTTTATATACTATGGTTTCTAGTCATTATCTAGGCTTAAGGTTAATGGTGTGGAACTTTGGTTATGCATTGTCAGCGGAATTAAACTATAAAACTTAATAGAGGCTATAAAGTTTTATAGCATCGTTAAACTAATAATTAGAGAAGAGGTAGGTATCAGCTGTATGTATCAGCTGTTACATTGGAGACCTCACTACACATGTATTACGGTTTGATTACCCAAAACCCTTTAGTAAGTTTTGAATAGTTCAATCATCATTATTTTAAGATTTTGTTTCTACCATTTTTTTATTCTAGGTTTTAATACATGAATGTTTTTACAGATTTCCAATGATGTGTCCTAATCAACTAGCCAAGCTCTTGCTGTGTCCTTTGACGCAAGAACACAAGGACTTCTTCATGGAACGAATGGCGATTGCTATGAGCTATCAATCAGGTAATCTAACAAATAAATGCAAAAGCAAGTTTAGTAATATTCGTATTACGTTTTAAATCCGTCTTTTAGACGGTCATTGACCGAGCGAGCGCGAAGTGTCTCCGTTTCAGCTTGGGTAAAAATGCTTTCGTATGTTCGGCTGTTCTCCCCTACAGCGGGCCTATTATGGCCGGGTTTATCGCGTGACAAAGCGTGGATAAAGCATCCGTCACCCTCGCGCTTATATACGTGTCAGAAAGTGACGGATGCTTTATCCACGTTTAGTCACGCGATAAACACGGCCATAATACGGGCCCAGGTCGCTTTTCTCAACCGATTCTCGTGAAATTTTGTGAGCAGGTTCGATAATGATATGATTTTTTTGTCGATTCAGTTTTTCTAAATTTTTCAAAATGGCAGAGATATAGTGGTTCTTGCGATTACAAACTTATTTGCGGTGTTGGTAAACTGACCGCGACCTATGTCGATGTAAGGGGATAATAGTTTTCCAACGGCAAAGTTAACTTTGTCGCGAGGTCTACAGCTCACAGAGCCACTAGTTTATTGTTTTGCTTTACATTATCATGTTCGCAGAAGCGCCTGCTGCAAGATAGCAGTGGAGTCGGGCATTAAAAAAATGACAATTATATCATTACAAGATAATGAGTAAATCTTACCAAGTAACATTTTATTGCCCAAATGATAGACACAAATTAAATTTGTTGTATAGGTGTCGGCAAGAGAGTTGAGGTGAATGATTACACACACAGCTACATACAGTACTAATGACAAAAGGTAGAGAATGAACTGAGGAGTGAATGGTGAACAAAATCCCGCTGTCAATACGTCATGGCATGATGTTGTGTGCGTGACCACAACTCTGGTGCCGATACCTTATACTGGAACTAAAACAATATGCACAAACAGCGTAACGCTAATGGCGGCTGTACACTCGCCGAGACACTCCGAGGCAGACTTGCCGTCCTTTTTTAACTTATTATTATGCTTGAGAAGGATGGCAAGCCTGCATCGGAGTGTCTCGGCTAGTGTACAGCCGCCATAACGTGCGAGTTGCTGCCGTAAGACTTATTATTAGTGGTGTAGTTAGTCAATGTTTCGCTAGATGTCGCTGTTACGGTGACGTAGCAATCCTACATCGCGGTGTTAAGATTTCCCCAGAGGTGATGGCTTTTAGCGAATAACCGTATGTTGTTATCGCTTCTCGGCCTTTTGGCTAAGATCAAAGTGTAGTATCTGTTCTTTTCAGCTTAATATCTGAAAGTTCCCTCACTGAGGGACCAGTATATTAAACTGATTTTTGTAATTCGACGGGATGTTCGGGGCTCGCTCCACTCCCGTCACGGGTCGGCCCGGCATTGCAGTGCCGCCGGGATCGGCCCACATATTGTATCAAAAAGTATCGACTTGTTGACATGCTGATTCGTAAAGGTCATGTTTTAACATGTTACAAATGTAATCGCAGCCTCCGGTCATAATGACCAGATAATATGATCCAATTGGTCAATTGGTCCGATTGTTACATTGCCCGGGAGGTCATAATGTCCAGATGCCATTATGATCCAACTAGTCAATTGGCCCGAGAGGTCATAATGTCCAGATGCCATTATGATCCAACTAGTCAATTAGCCCGAGTGTTACATTGCCCGAGAGGTCATAATGTACAGATGCCATTATGATCCAACTAGTCAATTGGCCCGAGTGTTACATTGCCCGAGAGGTCATAATGTACAGATGCCATTATGATCCAACTAGTCAATTAGCCCGAGTGTTACATTGCCCGAGAGGTCATAATGTACAGATGCCATTATGATCCAACTAGTCAATTGGCCCGAGTGTTACATTGCCCGAGAGGTCATAATGTCCAGATGCCATAAGAACCACTGGTCAATTGGCTGCCACTCACTCAGGGTCATAATTATTTATAATGTCGAAATGGAATTAAGACGAGGAGGTATAATAAGGGATAGGTGGAACAGGGGCTAGGTAGGTTTAGGTTATGTTAGCTTTGCAGCAGGCCCGGAGGGCCAAACCACCTAGTAACAGCCACTACTCTTATTTCAAATCAATTGGGTAGGTAAAGTTTTTGGAAGAGGTGTAAATTATTTTTTTTTTCGATAGTCGTCATCCTAAAGATCAAGGAACTGCGGCTCTTTTATTTTTATTTCCTCTAATATTTTAGAAATAATTTTTTTAGTTATTAAGTTGACATTTGTACACTTTATTGGCCGACAAGCTTGTTGCCTTCGTACTTAATGAAAAAGAGAAAAAAAACTGTCACTTCTATAACTGTCATTGTCAATCAAAGTAAACAAACGATTCAATTCAACGACTCTTTTCTGTTTGCCTTCGTTTCATGTGATCAGTGTTTTTAGAAATATTTTTAACGACCTCAGAACGAACTCCGGACTTTCAATTTTGCCGCTTTCCTCCAGCTTTGCTCGCTTTGACCTTTGCACGATATTTGGACTATGATTTATTTTCGACCCCATTGGCACTGCTTCTTGGACACCGATTTCTTCCTTTCACGACGACTCTTGCCCTGCTTTTCGATAGCCACGAGAGCACGTTTGAATCGTATACACGCAATGAATTTAAGAAATCCCACACGGACTTTGGAAATGGAGTATTACAAAGATTTACTCAATTCAATTCAATTTTTTGTTAAAATGGCGTCTGTCCATGAGGACAATTCTGCCAATGTCAAAGTTTGAGATTACATGTGATCGGTTCTTGAAAATGTTATTAAAACATTTAGAGTGTTATATTCTCCGAGATCAGAGGCAAGAGTGTCGGCCGCCGCTCGCGCTGACCACTCCACCGAGCTCTTCAACACCACTGAGGCACTAAAAAACGCGACAAAATAATCGACACGTGCAGCAACCAACACTCTTGTCACAGAACTCCAAAGATTTACTCAGATGCTTGAAAGAATTGAATCGTTTGTTTACTTTGATTGACAATGACAGTTATAGAAGTGACAGTTTTTTTTTCTTTTTCAATAAGTACGAAGGCAACAAGCTTGTCGGCCAATAAAGTGTACAAATGTCAACTTAATAACTAAAAAAAATATTTCTAAAATATTAGAGGAAATAAAAATAAAAGAGCCGCAGTTCCTTGATCTTTAGGATGACGACTATCGAATAAAAATATAATTTACACCTCTTCCAAAAACTTTACCTACCCAATTAAACAGTGTCGACGGAGCTCCGCTCACGCGGAGCTCCTATTTCTGGGTGGTTTGGCCCTCCGGGCCTGCAGCAAAACTAACATAACCTAAACCTACCTAGCCCCTGTTCCACCTATCCCTTATTATACCTCCTCGGCTTTGACTAGATTTTTTGGCAATTGGGCTTTTCGGCATTTGGACGATTTTGACCACTAGACATTTTAGCAACTGGATTATTTGGCAATTGGGCATTTTGGCGTTTTGACGATTTGACCACTAGACATTTTGGCAATTGGGTATTGTATCGATACTTGGACGGATATTGTATGGATATTGGACGTTTCGATACTTGGACATCTGACATTCTGACATTTGGATATATTGACACTCTGGCCAACATACCCCAGAGGGTAATATTTCACAATCGTCATTATCGTTAAGTAAAAATCGTCAATCGTCAAATATTGCCCTCTCTTACATTTCAAAATAGACAAGGAGAGGGCTTTATCTGACAGATGAATTTACTTGTCGATTGTGAAACAGGCCCCAAGTGAAATAAATATTTTCTAATGCAAATTGAGATTATTTTTATGTTATGCTAAGTCTTAAAATTGGACAATCAGGACATTGGCATGAAAATGGTTTACAATTTCAACCGGATCTGATCGACCGACACACTATCCCAGGTATTTTAAACTGGTACGTAATTCTTTTTCCAGGCCAATACGAGCGCGTATCAGAAATCCAACGAACCGAAGCTGGCCGTATGCTGTTCACGCCTCGGCTCTACACCGAAGACACCTGGGGCTCCGTCCTAGCCGTGGACAACTTCCACTCGTTGCCGTGCTACCACACGCGCACGTTCATATTTTCCACAAAGCCCAGTATGAGCGCGGCTAGCGCCGACGGGCTGACTGAGTGGACAGTGGACTTGTACCCCAAAGGAGTGTGGTTTAGAAAGAGTTTGCTGATTGTCTGGTCTGGGACGTTTGATGTGAGTTTAAATTACTTTAAATATTGCTTACCGGGTGGACTAACGGACTGTGAAACTTTATTTTCGGCCTTTAGTTTCGTAATTATTTTTAAATAGCAGGAAACACTGCAGATGAGTAGATTTACTGCCGCACTCAGAGACGTCTATTAATTTTTAAGTTTCATTAAAGTGGCTGTGTCCTATTCTATTGCTATAGCAAAGAAAGTGACAGCAGCAACTTTAATGAAACTTAAAAGTTAATTGACGTCTCGGAGTGCGGCATTTAATGAACCAGCAGTTCGCGGGCCGTTCATGTATTACGTAAGCATAATTTTAGTTTTTTTTTTTGCAAATCATCGTCTCGGGGAACCCTTAGAAAAGTGTCCTAGGGCAATCTATACAAACTCTTCTCCATTTTTTTAAATAAGTTTCAGTAAAAAAAACATTTTTGGGACAAGCTTTTCTTGCCGACTGTACTTTTTTTGTACAGTCATCATCTGATTGTTAAGACAAATCCAACGAGCCAAAACACGGCACGGCCATCTTGTTTCGCGGCGGAGTTCCTATGGCCACCTTCCGACTGCATCGTCAGACCAGCGCCATGGTACCACATTATTAGTTAAGGTTCACGGTTAATTGGTTCACACTGTAATGCCGTGTAAATATATTTGAAATAAATAAATAAATTATTGCATTGTCACCGAAGTTACTAGGTATACCAAGTTTCAGCTCAAGCGAACACCAGGATGTGTTTAAAAATTCAGTTGCAAGATTTGAGTTGTACTAACAAAAGGAAAGTTAAATAAAAGCTTGTAAAGTGTTTTGGGTATATCGTAATACATACGTCCGTTTAAAGTCTGTACGGTTTGTTCGGTAGGTGCCAGAGGTGGTCTTGCGCACAGTGCGCATCGCCATCACGTGCCAGAGCGCGCCGCCCGAGCGCGCCGACCGGGAGCACGAGGCGCCCGACGCCGACGCCGACGCCCGCGCCGACGTGAGGGTCAAGGTATACGACCTTCATATTCGACACATCCTAAGTAAAAGTGTCTATCTGCCCCATACACAGTTATACTACTATGGCATTTTCGTAATCTACGGTATCGACTTTATTATGTACATTAAAAAAAAAAGAATAAGGTGACCAGAACATATTTGTTTCCAAACGTGTAACTGACAATGCTAAAGAAACTCCAAAGAAAATAATAACTTTAAACTTCTCTCCTGTAAAATTTGGTTTTTGTAGATACACACTTTATCTTAGGAGGTGTCAATTTGTGAAATTGGCAATATGATCAAATTTGGGTGGAGTTCAAAAAGTTGGGCATGCTAACTCACGCATTAAATTTTCAATGAAACTTTCCGCTGTGCGACGAACATTAGCCATATAATTGTAAGGATATTTTTCGTCGCACAACGGAACTTTTTTCGCCTTTGTTGTTTGGTTAACTACGCTTAACTATTTGTTAATTGGGTCCAACTTTTTGAACTCTACCCATTTGTCTTATGTTTACGATGTTCCCCACTTGAGATTGTTGTGGTTTTTTGTCATCACGTCCTTATTTGCTAAGTTAGTTGTAGAACTTTAGTGATAATGTTATCTCGTAATATTTTTTATTATTATTATAATTTTAATTTTATTTATTTTTGAGGTCACCAAATGGTCTCGGCGGAAGACCTGCGCTGACTGATGCTCATGCTTTGTCTTCTATTCTTTATTTATTGGTAATACTCATTACAAATGCTTTGACAACTATTGTTTACCCACACTCTGGGATAAGAGAAGAAAAAAAATAAGTCTCATGACAACACTAGAGCCACTTACCAGATGGTAATGATTACTATTTGCGTTAAATGATAGTAAAAATACAAGTTATTTAAGGGAAATAATGTTATGCCGTAGTTAATTAAAAAAATCGAAAAAACTGAAGCGCCCGTATATTTCTTCTGTCTCTGTGTCTGAATGTCAAGTATATACTAATTCAACATGCAGATAGCTGGTAATAACCGCGTTAACAGCTGGACTGTTAATCATGGCCGCCCTATACCTATAATGATTGAATACGGTAAAAGTCGTGTTATTATATAGAATAGTGGTTAAAATTCTTTACTAACCATTATTAATGATTTCCAGATCGGGATCTTAGTCTGGGGCGTACAGAAAGGAGTGGAACACGTCGCTTCAGTCGTGGAGCGAGTTCACCGGTTTTCCGCTCAAAATAGGTAAGTTTCGTAAGTATTTCATTATTAGAGTATTTCTCAAAATAAATGTCCAGCTAAAGAATTGTTTGTGACAGTCTCGAAATTGTAAGTTAATGTTAAGCGCAAGTTAAACATTATTAAAGTGACACTTAAATGCCGCCTTTGTACATAAAGGCGGCATTTACGAGTAAGTGTGACTTTATGTGTAAGTGTATTTTGAACTTATTTTCTCATTACTCACGTAAAAGAAAACATGTTCTAAATACGGTCATTACATTAATCACGTTTTCGAGTCCTAAAAAAATCGACGAGCTGGTCGATTTTTAAAAATCAAACAAACGACACGACAGGCGAACGATTGAAAAAAAATGCATCCGAAAATATTGATTTGCTATTTGCTATCGCTCGTATCTCAAAAATAACGATTTCCCGTTTCACTCTCATGCTCGAAGGCAAAAAAATTGACCCGCAGAGTGAGAAACAGTTATTGAATATGACATTAAAAGTAGGTACATGTAATACGCGCGCGATCTGAGTGCAGGTGTGAGGAATGCGAGCGAGAGACATCAAGGTCAGCACAGCCCTACACTACAGGGCGAGCGAGGCGAGGTGTGGCGGCGGGGGGACGCCGCACCTCATACCCCGACTGCACTCAGATCGCGCGCGTACTATACGTGTTCTTGTTTTGCAGGGTGTTGAACATCGACGACGCGTTGGACTTCGACAAGCTCAACACGCCGCTGTACTCGCCCGCCGCCCGCCGCGACGCGGACTCCGCCGCGCAAGCGCACAAAGGGTAAACAACTTGATTAAATCACGAAACAGGGGTTCATAAAAAGGTCAGACTCCCGCTGCATGGCCGGTGCTGAGTTTTAACACTGATATAAGAAGATATTTATTCAGTAAGTAGGCCGCACGGGCACTTTTACACGTCAAAATCGACCAGCGCTTCCCAAGAGGAGACCACTGCTGAGAAGAAGCGCCGCAAGAAACGTATGGAGTGTGAGACGTTGTTTTTATTTATACGTAAACTTGCATTAATAACTTTGGGTTATACTGTTATATCTCTATTTCACGCACTATTTAGTTCCATGTAGTTCCATTCACCTCCGCTTAGAGCGTTCTATTTAGCTATTTACTAGCACTGAAGCTTAGGTACAGGCGCTGCATATTTCTATCATTGATGATATTAAAAGGCAGTCAGCCGCCTTATGTTTTATCGGTAAATTGATGTACTAATATCCCGGCTATACATTGTAAGTAATAAATTTCTGAGCGAAAAACTTAGCTAGCCAATTTGAAGCTGGCATCTGGAAAAGTTTTGCTAGTGTGCGAGGTCTAGTTAAAATCCAGGTCCAGAATGTAAATTACCTTCCGGCGGACGTCAGATTTTTCTGAAAACGTGCGGCCCATCGTAACATTCGGTGCTGGCGACACGCCATCTCCCTATCCCACAAGAGATTACAAGTGAGTGATAAAGTCAAAGATCCATATACATACATATTTTTATGTATAATCTTATAATTTGGCGTTTTCAAATTGGATATAATCGCTAGGTAGTAGTAGTGAATGTGTTGTTTCTCCGATCTAACCGCGATGTTTCCCGTTGAACGGAGTACATGGTTGCAGGGACTGCGCCAAATGCAGCGAGGTGTGCGACAACCCTGAGCCGAAGCACCTCCTGGGGCCTAACCGCGACCAGCTTAGGGTGAGTTACCTTTTAATTAATTACTTGTTACAGCGTCAAATATTATGCTTTCAATCCACGACGGCGAGCCGAGATGTTGCGTGGTTGCGTCAATGTATGAAAAATAATAAGGGTGTCTTGGATTGAAAACACTATATCGGCAAACGTACAGTGTACTATGTTTCAATGCTCAAAGTCGCGCCCCGCCACTTAAGTTTGGCATTGCAACAGCGTTAGTACGAAAATTAAGTAGTGGGGAATTAAAACATGACCGAGCATCCCTCCTCGTCTATGACCCCGGTATAAATGGTTCGACTATATTTACAGTAACATTTGTTACGTCATAGCTCAAATACATACAGAGCGCGTAGTTCCATGGAACAAATAGGAATCACCCTAATTGTGCGATGTGTTGATGGTTCCAAATGTTGTTACCTAGATGGCGCTAGTTGACAATTTTATGCACAGTATTGAATTTCACCAATGAGGTACTAAATACATAGGTTTCACCAATGAGGTACTAAATACATAAATAAATAGGTTTAGTAGGTCTTTGAATTTCACTTATTCTAGAGTAAAATAGTAAAAAACAACGACTTATTTTGTTAATTATATTTTAAATTTAATAAAAATATTGCTTAAACCTAGACCGCTAAAAACAACAGGTGTTTGATGTGATGGAAAACGGAGGAAGACAATCAATGGTTATAAAATAATACAGTGTTCCAAGTCGTGCAATGCCAGAGCTGTTCGTGTCATGATGACTCGTGAAGTCGTGACCAATCCTCTTCTTATTTTATTATTCTTTAAGAATTTTGTTTTGTTTCAGATCCAAGTAGTAATAGTTCCCCTAACGGACCAATGCCACGTGGGCGCGCCCGACACGCCTCTCGGATGACGTCCGCGCTCGCTCGCACGCGTCTTCTCTCCCCCTCGCTCCTAGCGCACTATCAAGTGTCCAAGTGACTAAGCTACATTTAAACGGCAGTTGAGTATTGTGCGACAAGGATATTCATGACATGAACGTGGCCAAATTCGGAACTCTTGGACGTCATCTTAAAATTGTCACTTTTTGACAATAAAATTGTATCTTTGAATATTGTCTGCTTTCTCTTTCTTGATGAAATTGTGCAAAAAGTTACCAAATAATATTGTTCATCCCTCATAAGAAATACAATAAGTCCAGGTCCCCTTTATTCATACCCCCTTACTAATAAACGTTGAGTAACGGCTGAGTAGTTATACAATGCTTTGTCCTTATCTGTCATTGTGACATTTGAATTCGACAGATAAGGACAAAGCATTGTATAACTACTCAGCCGTTACTCAACGTTTATTAGTAAGGGGGTTAGTCTATACGATTATCTATACGAAATAAAGCGTCGCGTTAAAAATCGTTGACGGAAGAATGCATGCATAGAAACATATGTTTTAAAACTAAATGTTTTTACTCAAGTTGCGTATAGTTAGCCTAATAAGTGGTTTGTAATTTTGACACAACATCCTATGAAACGGAATTGTCGCTTCCGACGACGAAGTCCATTTTCCAAATTGACAGGCTCATCAACTCGTTTTATGATATGCAATCTTCATTTAACAGTTGCGTTAAATTGTTATAATATAACTGTAATGATAACCATGAAGAATTATCTTTTCAAAGATAGTCACACGTAAATTGAGCGTGACTGAAAATTTGCGAAAAGCGTTTCTCTCGGGTCCTCTGTACACTTTATAGTATTAGGTTTTACTTGAATTTGAGTTACAAAAACACACAGCTGTTGCTAGGTTTACACTTTTAGCTGTAATTAAGATGTAAGTATTATGAAAGTGCAATAATTGTTAATTTACTATTATTATAATTTGTGGATTGTCATTTTCAGAAATAATTATGATTATATTAAGATTTAAAAGGTTTCTTTGTGTTTGATTTCATTCTTAACCTTAATCATTTTTCTATGGGAAATTCGTAACATTTGAACTTAATTATCCAGTGCCTTACCCCAAAATAAACGTACTACAGTGTCACAAAAAAAGAGCAGAAAATATTGGGGGCGCCACTGTCTATGTCAAATTTGATTTCATGTGGCAACTCTTATAGTACTTTTGTATAGAACAAATTAAGTGATGGCGGCAAAAATATTTGTAGTTCCAATTAATTCTACACTTTTTGATGCACAATCGTGCATAAATAAGTAGTAGGGCGTGGCTTCGAGGATAGAAAACGTTAGTGTGTATAAATGAGTCCTCAATTGTTTTCGCTAAATAAAGTAACACGTAAATGCAAATAAAATATATTTATTTCATAATAAATGACGCCGATGGCAGCACAAGTATCACTAGTAACCAGCATTGCATAACTATAAAATGAATGTACGGTAAACGTAGCTTTTCTCTGACGAACACTGAAACGCTGCGCTCGTCGTAACTTAAGGGCCGATTTTTACAACCCCGAAATTATCTGTCAGTTAAAATTATCTCTTTCCTTTTACTTGTCATATGATAGAAAAAAATTTACCTGACAGATCTGGAGATTTAAAAATCGGCCCTAAGCGCACAATACTTCACTTTTGATAAAACTTCCTATGAAATGAAAATGTCGCTCACGATGATTCTTCGAATTGCCCGATAGATCTTATCAACCTTATTGGCGTAAGACGTTAAAACGAATTTCAACCTTGGGGTGGTAAAACACTTATTTAGCAGACTGTTCGTCGATGCGTACGACTATAGTCGTCTAATCAATAATAGTAAATATTAAGCTCTTGTGACCTTTATCTGGGAACAAGAGACAGCAAGTAGACGTCATGATTATAAAATCAGCTATTTCTTTACTATTCCGTGTTTTGCTTAGCGTAGGATTCGGCTTCGACATATTGCAAAGCACTACACACAATACGCAATACACAGTAATACAAGACATTAAGTACTATTTTGGGTTACATTTGTACCTCTATACTTTCTTAATGCACGAATATAATTGACGACGACAGCTAATAAAAATATTACAATCGCTCTACTTCAAGTTCTACCGTGGTTGCGCGATGCCTTTGTTCAGAGATAACATTAATATCGTTTTGACCACCATAAAATGTGTATAGTACTTGATCAACCTAAGTTTACAATTCTTTAGAAAATGTTATTATACGTGTTATTACATCACACGCGAATGGAATTTATTCCAACTTCGTTAATTATAATGTTATACAATTTAGTAAAACGCATATTACATTTTGCTTTTTGGTTTTGCCAGTCTTTTACTTATTAATACGTTACATTATTGTCGTGAAAATTCTGTCCCTGTGTCTTAGCTATCCATCTGTATATAATATTTGCTGACGCTAGCACAGTAACTAAAAAAGGAGAATTTCTTTATTACAACTTTTTATAATTATTCTAAATAACGTGGTTCAGAGACGTAGTTTAGTCAA
This sequence comes from Tortrix viridana, assembly GCA_963241965.1. Classification (NCBI taxonomy): domain Eukaryota; kingdom Metazoa; phylum Arthropoda; class Insecta; order Lepidoptera; family Tortricidae; genus Tortrix; species Tortrix viridana. The sequence goes on from OY725181.1 coordinate 9,057,900, forward strand.
CTATTATTGTTAGTGTAAACGGAACATTAAATTGACTTATATAGTCTGGCACAAGACAGGGTCGTTTCAATTACTAAATCTACTTCAAGCTTAAATCACCTAAAGCATCGTCTCGACATAACTATTCACTTTTGTGTATATTTTTCAATAATGTAAGTACGTATAAATTGTTGAGACCAAAAGAGATCCGAACCTTTCGACCGCACCGCAGAACACTTTTTTAGACACTAACATTAACTCTATATATTTAAAAGGATAAAATAATGCGGGGACTGTTTAATATACTAGAAGCAAATAATTCACAAGGCACTGACAAAGGTAGACATGTCGCTGCTGACGAGACATTACAATAACATTCTACTAAAAGTTATCACTTTCCTTTTCATCATATGAAAAAAAGCTCGAAAAATCAGCCCTTAGCCTGAAAGACTGACCAAGCCGAATACCAAATAGGTGGAACCTGGCCTACTCAAACAAGCTTCTCTTAGTATAAATTGTGTTCTGGTTGCAAGAGGCTTAACTGACTACATTTTCCCTCACAACGCTATTGCTATAGACCAATATAAAATACAACTTATATTTATGTCGACTGCATCATGTATTCATAATCTCACTAAGCGAATAGCTTATAAGTTCAAATAGAACACACCAAATACTAAAGGGCAAAAGGATATAAAGAAATGTTAAACACACTCGGGGGACACAATCAGCATCTAATACCTAAATTATTTCATAATATAGACAATAGCCAGTACCAAAAAGTAAACATCCTAAATGCTTATTCAGTGACATTACAATGTCGCCATAGCACCAGCAAAAAAGATTACATTTTCGTGTTACTACAAAAAATATGTCAATCCTTAAACACGACTAAATGTCAAGTTATTCACACGATGTAACAAAGCGTGGAAGTTTTTTGTTTTAAGGCCACTTTACATAAGAACATAGCGAATGGGTTTGGTGTGTCCACATATACATTAATTGAGCGGTCATAGCAACAGTTCCTTGGGGAAGAGATTCATGGAAGCATAGTCCTCGAGCACCTGAAAGAGAAAATATTTTGTTCATTATGATTTTGATAGTTATATATAATTTTATTTGCAATAAACTAATTTTACCATTAACAGAGCTATGAAAATAAGTATGTTTATATGAAATAAATAATAAATATGGGAAACATTTAGAAAACGCTACAATCGAGCAATATGGATGAACATTTATTGTATTTATTTTCCACGTATTTAATTAATTACTGTTTTTTTTGGCGGTTACACAGCGATTACAAATTGCAACGCTATTCTGTATTTTTATAAATAAAAAGAATTACAGCTGCTCTCAAGAACACCGTCAATCAATCGGCTCAAGCAGTTTTTTCCAAAATATTTAATTATATCAAATCCCTCACATTAACAAATAATAGCAATAATCAACGGTAAAATTAGTTTATTGCAACATGCACTCCATAACTGCCGATATGAAGGCATTTACAGTGATTACGAAGATTCAGTCGACAGGCATTGCGTTAACAGTGAGTCTTGCTGCTAGCACGTGGTAAAGTGAGGGTATAATGATTCGTACAGATGCGGTTAAATTATCTTGATGTAAAAATAAGATTTTTTTTTAAGAAATTAAATAAGCACACAGGTCACCTGGTTGGCTCTAAGACACATGGATATTTCAAGACTGGGTGCCAACCCTGAGGACTAAGATATAACGCCTCTATGGTGGTCACCAGACGTTTTAGTCCATGGTAATAATTTTAATAAAATTTCGTGCAGAGAACATCAGCTTAATAACCTTTGACATTATTGTCACTGAGGTTTGGACCAATGTTTAAATCTTCTAAATAAAAATAACCATCGATCTGTTTCTACTGGAGCTAAGCGTAATAAATATTATTTGGTGCCAGTAGGAATACAAGTGAAAACCCATCTAGCGCACCGAGCAAAAATAGACTACGAATCATTATCCCTTCGCAAAAATGTTAACAAAGCATGCCAGCTGAAGGGCGTTTTCCAAAAAATGATGAGGACTGAAATTAACAACGGTAATTGCATCAATTACGTCACGAAAATTAACAAACCACCCGTAGCAAGTGCAACCATATACTAACGGGCGAGGATTGAATCTGCTTCGGTTATCGAATTTGAAATACCGCCTATTGGCGTATGAGGGCGCTATAAAATGTTTGACTAATTTTCGTGACGTAATGGAAACAATTAACATTGTTAATTTTAGTCCTTAACTATGCAGCATACTTTTTTTGGAAAACGCCTAAAGAGCTTGAAAATTAGTACTACTAGTGCCATCTATATTCAGTATTTTACTCTACAAGGGTTCGCAAGGCCGTTAAATGACATTTCGCTTTACATTCCTCTTTGTTTGAAATAATGTAAATACAGTTTCACAGTAACAATGCTTTGCCATGATTAATATCATTAAATGATGTATGAAATTAATGATATTAAGCAGCCAATAAACACTTGCGAGCTCATCGTACAGACTACAAGCGCCATCTATCGGCGAGTAGATTTATTTGACTAGAGATGACCATTTCCAGTTGCGGAGATTCTTTGAGACACCTAGTCAAAATAACTGGTAATTATCTGTATGTCTTGAAAATCAATTCGATAGAGGGAACCATATTCTAGCGTTTCGCGGGTTGTTGGTAACAAAAAAGGAAATTATACACCAAAATTTAATTCACGGGGCATGGAAGGGATCGAAGTGAGGTGACAACTGGAAATGGCCCTGGATGAAGGATCGTGGGGGTTAGGACAGGGTGTCCTGCGGCCGAGAGGCACGCGGGAGTCGCATCCAGCAGTGAGAGACAGGCTGATGAGGATCCTTGCGTATTGGCGTCGGACGTGAACTTGATTTAAATTTATTTATTGTGCGAGTTTACCATGTTACGGCTCGGGCACCACTTCGAGCGGGGGCGGCGACCATTGCACTATCGAGACTCTCACCACACAGCGGTTAATTGGTATTAACGTATATTATGTAAAATACAGGGTTATTGGTTATTGCATCCATTCTTGTTAAGAGGTTATATAGTAGAGGTCATTTGCAATAATTTTGACCCTATAATGCATTATGCAAAAGTGAACCATTTTCTTTAAGTTTATCGACTAACTTAAAAAAACCCGTTTATTTCGAAAATGGTTCACTTTTGCAAAAAGCATTATAGGGTGAAAATTATTGCAAATGACCTCTGCTAACCTCTAAACGGGAATGGATGCAATAACCCTGTATATAAAATGCTTGCCGCGCCGCCGGTCGTGCGTAGTTTATAGTCAGGCTGTAAGTGCTTGTTTGTTAAGCGGGCCACATACGTTAGGTTATAATTATATTATAACCGATGGAGTGCGGGCTTAACTGAACTTGTGTATGAATGAGATAACGTTTGGTCTGCTCTGCGCAAGCAAAATTCGAAATATGCAAGTTGATATTTACTTAATCAAACATGCGTGGCCCGCTCACTTTATGGAGCATGAATTTATGAGACGACGTGTCATTAACCTCTTATCTACGAATTTTACAGTATAATGTGGGCCGATCCCGGCGGCACTGCAATGCCGGGCCGACCCGTGACGGGAGTGGAGCGAGCCCCGAACATCCCGTCGAATTACAAAAATCAGTTTAATATACTGGTCCCTCAGTGAGGGAACTTTCAGATATTAAGCTGAAAAGAACAGATACTACACTTTGATCTTAGCCAAAAGGCCGAGAAGCGATAACAACATACGGTTATTCGCTGAACGCCATCAACTCTGGGGAAATCTTAACACCGCGATGTAGGATTGCTACGTCACCGTAACAGCGACATCTAGCGGCACATCAAGTAACTACACCGCATATAGGCAGTAACACCATGATCATTTCTAAAGATGTTGGATACTTACTGTAAGTGACATCCCTCAATTAATTAAAATGGTAGGTAGGTTGGGTACATGAAACTATGCAATAATTATATATTATCCTAATGTATCCCAAATTATTAGACCGCGATTAGAAATTACAACCGCGTCGATTGCGTATACTTCGTAGTTTTTAAACATTTTATTATTAAACAACCTTTACTCCTCCCGTATAACAATTTGAACGACAACACAATGTTATTGGGTAAGTTTAACAAATGTTTTTGTAAGGCCTCATTTCCACCTGCAAGAAAACTTCTCCGATTAATGTCCGACAGTAACTTGCAAGTGTAAAACTACCTCTAGGCACCGTCGGCCGGGTGAGCGCTGTCGGAGATTTCTCGCGGAAGTATCTTGCAGGTGTATTTCGGCGTAATGAGTTGTGTTAAGGCATGTAGCAGGTCCGACACCAACAGCGGCCCGCCGCTAACCTGCAGCAGGCGCTTGGCCGTGGGGCGCGGCGCGGCGCGCGCGGCGGCGTGCGCGGGGCAGCGCGCCAGGCACAGGTGCCGCCCGCGCTCCTCCAAACACGCAGCGTTAGCCCGGCTACCGCGTCGCCGGCGGTTCACACGGTGCGGTTACCGAAACGATTTTCTTAGTACGTTCCCAGTGGCGCACGGGAATGGCAGGCATATGGATGTATTCTCACCATACATTTAACCGAATACGGCATAAAAACTATTGCGTTTATTTTCGCTGGCACGCCTTGGTACATACTGAAAACTGTGAGCGATGTACGGTAAAAAAGCTGCCAATTCTAAACTTTCCATTTTTAACGTGAACGCCTAAATCGTACTCGTATAAGAAAACCGAATCGTATAAACCGCAAAAGTGGGAACCGTCTCGAACACGTCGAAAAAACGGACCCGTTTCATAGTACGTTTCATATTCTTGATCCTTTTTAAAAAGTTAGATTATTCATACGCTTCGTATGGCAATATTTACACTTATGTCACGGGTCCGTTTGAATGTCTTCGCTCGGAAAGGGGGATAATTTACCTTGTCTATGGCTTAGTGAAATGTGCGCTAGTCTGGCACTTCATACTAGCTACAACTCTACTACTAGAAATACATATAATGTGCATATTATGTGGGTGGACTAGTACGGTATAAACGTGATTTCCTTCTATAGTAATTTAAAGTCTGGTAGGTACCAATAACAATAATTGTCACTATTACCATTTATAAATAATTGGTTATTTTAAGACACAAGCATACTGAAAATTATTGGTGGACATTGGTAGTCAAAACTTATTATTTATTAAATATACTATATTTTTTAAATCTCTAATATTATTGGGCAGCATGTTTGCTTGTTTATTTGACGCTACAGTTTGCGTTCTGCTGGCATGTATGTTCCCATCTTGACTGACGAGGATTGACACATGCATGACAACTATGACAAGCACCTTTTTGCTTTGTAATACTTTTTAATATTTTCGAAGGGGATTTCTCAATAGTTAAATAAAGGACTAGGAAAACAAAGCAATATGTTATTATCTAAACTATACCCAAGATAAGGTAAATTTTACCTAACTTTGTGTATAGTTTAAATGATAAACTCTAAACACACACACACACTGCCGTGTAGAACTTCGAACAGCTGATCGAGATCGAAGATCAAGATGTGGTGTCCGTGTGCACTTACTGCGGTTTAAACTTCTGCATGGCAGCATAGCAAGTCATAAAACTGCACTACAAAAACACAAAGGCAAAGAAACAACTCTGTAACCAATCAGGATAGGCCACAGATACAAAATATATTGAATCGACACACAAAATCTTCCGCATCTGGTAGCTGGGCGTTTTTCAAAAAAAGTGTACATCGTTAAGGAAAAATTAAGAAATTTTAACTTTTTCCAGTGCGTCACGAAAATTAGTCATACATTTAGTATCGTTAATTTTCGTGACGAACCGTAAAAAGTAAACATTTCTTAAGTTTTCCTCAACCATGTACCCTTTTTTTGAAAAACGTCCAGCTACTCAAAATAAAAGACTACATACTTGTAAGAGAGTGTCGGCGGCAGGTTTGTTGACGGCCACGTCGCTGAGCGCGCGGTACTTGGCGCCGTCGAGGCACAGGTGCTTGTTGAGCAGCAGCTCCGCGCCGGCGCCGGGCTCCAGCGGCGTGTGCGCCAGCGCGTGCCGCCGGCAGATGGCGGCCCAGGCGCTCAGGTGTTTGTCGTTCGCTTCTTCGGCTACGGAGGCTATGTCTTGCTGAGAAAAAAAAAATTGAGACAAATAAATACTTTAAGAGGATTGTGAGATGACGGCTTTCCATACAAACGGCGATATCGTTTTCCACCCCCTAAATGTTAACCGATTTCGACCAATTTTTGATACGATGTCAGTCGGAACAAAAACTATGTCCGTACGTTTCGTTTTTTTTTTCAATATTATAAATAAATTTCGATTTATTCCCGTTTTATTGTTTTCATACAAAAACAATTTCGGCCATAATCTCTTTATAACTAATCAATATTAAAAAAAAACGAAACGATCGGTCATAGTTTTGATACGACTGACCACGTATCAAAAATTGGTCGAAATCGGTTAACATTTAGGGGGTGGAAAACGTTATCGCCGTTTGTATGAAAAGGCTAGATTTTGCAGTTGGTTCACAGTCCTCTTAAGGAGAAAGTTTTAGATGATCATGAGACTTTAATAATGATTATATTTTATTGAGTCCATAACTTGTGGCAAAAAAACTTATTATTTTCAATTTGTTAACTAAGAGTCATATCTTGTTATACCAATCGATCACCGATCAACGGCATGAATTGACGTTAATCAATCGTCAATCTACATTGACTAATAAATAATAAACGGTTAACTTGGGCTGATCATTTGATAAACCTGAAAAAAGGACCAACACTTTGTGGTTAATAAATAAAAACAGTTGTTAGTACACGTCGCACGACAGATAGATAAAACAGTGTGGTAGCTCTTAAAACGTTCTTCAGTTCTGTACTTCTCTCTCACTCTTATGCGAGTCTAAGAGACTTTACGTGAAAGAGTCTTTTAAACCTCTCGCCCTGTAGTTTACTTTACGCAACTTTTGAATTCAAACGAACCTCACCTTAGCCAAAGTAGAAATAGCCGTCCCATAATAATCATGGTTTATCTTGAATATGTCAGACACCAGTTCCGCTAGACTTCCTTGCGTGCTGTTGCCCTCGTCGACGACGTTGTACGTCTGCCTGTTGGCTTCAGGGCGGTTGCCTAGAGTCCAGATAGCCCTACAGACGTCGCTCACATGCACTGTGTTCATCTTGAGGTCGGCAGTCCAGAGCAGTTTCATCGTCTCGTTGAGGTGCTTATAGATAGCGCCAAGGAGGAGACGTGGTGCTGGAAATAATATAATATCATGAACTATAATAATTTTTTTATTTAGAAAGATTGAGTGTTGCCAGATATTAAACCCATCGAGTTTTAATTCATTGGATTGGTTTCGAATATTTTAAATAATTAATTTCCAAAACTCTATTCAAACCTACAGCCTACATTCACAATTAAATTAGGTATTCAATATCTAATGTTGGAACTCGACTCGACTCTGGAATTCGAGCCGAAACTATATTCTCAAAGTAGCAGTAGGTACTACGAATCACAATGTGCCCGGCGGCGGAGTAAATTGCCCAACTGAAATTAATCGAGTGCACTTAACGAGCCGACAGAGACGAGACGATTAGTTACTGCAATTCACGCAACAAGTGCACCACTCTTCAGGCAACACAAATATAGAACGATAGATAGGTAATGACTAATGACGTATCACTAAATCTAATCTAGTTAGTATGTATACATTCAGTCAACAAAGTATCGGGAATGGATGATTTGTTTATGGTTCCAAATTCAAATTTTTGTTTTTTTTGTTGTTGTTAGATTGGCACAACTGTTTTCTATTTTGGCGCGGAGTTTGAGTTGCATCTGTTATTTATATTAAATACAGTGCTGTTTTTAGTTATATCATATCTAGTGTGTATTGCGAATTTCATAATGGACAAAAACATTGAACAAAGAGTTTGTCTTAAATTTTGCATCGCCAATGGAATTTCGTGTTCGGAGTCACTGAAAATGTTACAGAAGGCTTACGGTGATTCGACTTTATCAAAAACACGTGTTTATGAGTGGTACAAAGCGTTCAAAAGCGGTCGAGATGTGATGGAAGATTTGCCTCGCTCTGGTAGGCCATCAACGTCTGCAACTGAAGTTAACATCGCAAAAGTGAAGGAAATAGTGACTGAAAATCCTCATTCAACTTTGAGAGAGATAGCCGCCGAACTTTCTGTATCTCACGAGTCGATCCGTACTATTTTAACTAATCATTTGGGTATGAAACATGTTACCGCTCGGCTAGTCCCAAAAGACCTGAATTTTCTCCAAAAACTCAATCGCATGAGAGTCGCTGAGGACATGCTAGAACGAGTCAATTCCGACCCAACATTCATGAAACGCATTGTTACTGGTGACGAGACGTGGGTTTACGAGTTTGACATGCAAACTAGTCAACAAGCTTCGGAGTGGCGCTTCGTGGCACCCGTTTTCAATCGGTAGAAGACATAAAGGAGAATTCGCGCCGAGAACTGAATTCAATTCCGGAAACAGCGTTTAAAAAATGTTTTGATGATTGGATTATTCGTTGGCGTAAGTGTATCGTTTCTGAAGGAGCATACTTTGAAGGTGATAAAATAAATTTAGATGATTAACAAACAGTTTGTGTATTATTGATCTTTTCCCGGTACTTTCTTGACAGAGTAGTATAAAAAAATGATGGTCCGCTGCCGGAATGATTTGGGTTGGAGGTAAATATGGATGAATAAATCCACATTCTTTAAATAAAAGTAAAAACAAAACTATTAAAACAGATATTTTTGTTAACTTTATTTTTTTCGACGCCAGCTACAGATGAATCCGTTACAACAACCGACGAAAGATCTTAGTATATACCGGAAATGACTGTGACAACTAACAACCTAAACCTAATTACCAAATATAACCATTACCCTTGCTTTTGCCCGCGACTTTGCGCGTAGAATTAGTTTTTGCCTCGGGAACTCACAAATTTTCCTAGACAAACGGTATATAACAAATAACTTATGTCGGCACGTCCAGGTCGTCCGAATTTGTTCAGTCATTCATGCGTATTGAAAGACAACAGATTAATATTAGTAACTAGTTTATAAGCTAATTATTGAATCGGATTATTACTAAACTCATACAGATGAATGTAAAACTGACTATGTAAGATTATTACAAATAAAGAAATCTTATCTTCTTACCTGCAACAGTAGGATAGGAAGGAAATTAGGATGCCATTACTCACTCAAACTCCTCTTGTCCCCGATCCCGTAGACGATGGCGGGCCGGATAATGGTGTAGTTGAGGCCCTCCATGCCGTGCAGCTCCTTCTCGACCTGGCTCTTCATACGACCCTCCACCGTCCACGGCTCCACCGGCCCGTCTTCCTTGTGCGGCTAGACCAGGAAAACCAGTTACATACAGCCAGTATGAAAATGTTAATATTCAGTTGGTGAAACGTCCAATTGTTACAGAAGCTTAAATATATTTTGGTTATTGTTCGTATTGATGCGCCTCTCCGACTAGAGAAGGTTGATATATTATTTAGTGCAATTCCTAAGGAATCATAATGGTTAATTTAGACTCTAACATTAATAAATATGGCTACTACACATATAGTACGACACACACACTACGACATATAGTAGTCATTACACAGAAGAACCTGTAGAATCGAAGCAATGCCAGCCCTAGGGTAGAGCGAGAGGGAAAAGGATCCAACCCACAAAGTAAATGTATTTAAATTTAAACTTTATTGCTGTCAATATTATGTAAAATTTTACAAGTGTGAAATGGTTGAATTGGATCATTTTCCCTAAGCTACGTCCAATTTTAAGCGAAAAAATTACCTATGTGGTGTGAAAGTGTCGACCAAAGTGAGCCGAAAGACAATCTCGCTCTACCCTGATCGAAGGCTAGGGCCGGCACTGATCGAAGAGTAACCGAAATAATTCCATCTTAATCGTATGCCACTTGAAATAAAAGTTCCTGGTGGTTCTAAAATAATTGTCGTTACAGTCTATTTTTTATGTCTATAAAGTACTGGGATGACGTTGTCTCTTCTTATTGGTTACAAGCCGGCGTTCACATAAAGGAGCCGCTGCTCAAAATACGGTGACGCAACGACGTGTCGTATACGCCACGTTTCTAACGCATACCGTCCTCACCGGATCTCTCTCTCTCACACTGCGATTCCGTACCGTCACCGTATTTTGAGCAGCGGTGTGGTCGCTCCTTCATATATGAATGCATTTGTCGCTCCTACTTGTATGTACATATTATATCATGTTAGGAGCGACCTCACCGTTAGAAACGTGGCGTATACACGTCCTTTATGCTCCAATTTATCATTTTCTTCCAACGAAATAAAATAGTAAAGCGATTTCCTTATAGCACTTGTCGTTGTAAAGAGATAGATGTTTTATTATATACAAAAAGGTTGAGTCATAGTGTTATTAAACTTCTTGGTTTATTATAAATATACAATTCTGACACATTGGATGTTTGCGCGACCATATGCACCTTACGTGAGTATTATTATAATTCCGTAAATAATAAATTACAGTTGGAATTCTAAAATGTATTGACAAGCAGGAAAAGAAAACCAGTTAGTTATGCGTGACTGCGTTGGAAATAACGTGTTTGTGTAATGTGTTTGTTGCTGAACAGAAAGATGAGACCAAATCAGTCAACGATATCGTTGGTATTGTAAGTAAGAAGAATGGTGTCAGTACTAGCACGATTTATAACGTAATAAGGGAGTTTAAAAAAACGAAGAATTCAACTCGCCAAAAATTAAACGTCCAAAGTTGTCCATTGTCGACAAAATTGATGAATTCGATAAAAGCGTACTACGGAAAATAGTGCATTTTTTAAATAACGAAACACCTACTTTAGATAAGGTTTTAAAAATGTGAAAGAGAAAGACTCTCTATCTTTTTGCAACAAAAGTAGATGCTCGTACAAGTTATTAAAACATTGCGGCTTTGTATATGAAAAATGCAAGAGAAATAGTGCCGGATATAGTTTTAGTGTCCTCTACCAGGATCATATTATCATTTATGAGAAGACATTGAGCATTTCCGAGATGTCATTGAGTTTACCTTCTCAGTGCTGTACATCTGCCCGCTAGAGATTTCCACAAGCCTGACTCCCTGCTGCTCGCATATCTTGGCCACATTGCTGCTCAAAGTGCAGATGCCTTCAGCGTACACCGCCTCTGTTTGTCCGAGGCGGGTTTCGCCGGCGCAGTTCATGACGAGCGCCCAGGGCGCGTCGCCGGGGTCGAGCGCGGAGGCACATGATGCTGGAAGATGGTGTTACTTATTCATTCAATAATCTACACATAAAAATACAAGTAAATAAGTAGCTACTTAAGGAATGTGTCTTTGATTGAAGGTAGGTACACTGCGATGTGTAATAGTGTAAGCGAATTTTTAACGTGAGACCGTGCACTTTTGTGGAGAGCGACCTTGTCAGATACATCGACCAAATCAGCGATGCAGTAAAAAGGCCGTATGAGATCCTCTCGAAATCTACATTCGAGTGTGGTATGTGTCAATATGAAGGAAGCTGCTGGTTGGTATTTAATGGCCTATTATGAAGGAAAAAAGGTGCGATAAACTCGATAAAAGTGCACCTTACACAGCTGAAACACAGAAACCGTAGAAAACACCTTAAACAGGTGTTTTCTAAGGTTTCTTTAAAATTAATAAAAAATCTTCATGGTGATTATAAACTATACTCTTCAATTGACTTTTGTTTCATATTTTAAGAATAATAAAATAATAAAGTTGCTTACAGTCTAAGCTTACGACTTATGAATATTATGACTGACAATAATCATCATCGGGTAATTTGTGTCGGTACGTGAGAGGCATTTAGTATGCGCAGGCGTCTCCAAACAATAGCGTGCTATTTATTATACGCACGTTTATTGTGTGCTAATACTGGCAATACCTACGCGACGCGGCAAGGGAAGTGCTCTAAGGAAGTGCTGCAGGAATTTACTGGAAATCCTGAGGCGTCGTCCTAATTGGCCAGCGCTTGTGCGATTCCGTTGCGCTATAAAAACGTGCGATAACGTGCGTGATAACGCTTGATCGAATTAGGATACTTAAAGGGATTTATTTGTAGATTTGATTGCATGATCGTACGATCATTCACAATTAAGCATTTTCTGTGCTCGCGCGAAGATAAAAATATCACAATTTACGATCCCAATATTATAATATGTATATATATTATCTGAAATAATAAAAGAATAGCATTGAGTTGTTGTTTAAATAACCCATACCCACCAGAGACGTCAAAACGGAAATAATATAAAGTGTAATAAGTGTAAGTGTAGCAATTGTGCTGTAACTTACAATTTTCAGAGTGAAATAACATGACCTCACTCTTAACTTAATCTCTTAAATTAAACTATAAATCATATGATCTGGCAATTTAGTAAGTAGGTTTAATTTGACCTCTAAAAGACTGCTAAGGAAGAGGTTTCCGAAAATAATTACTGGGGTTCAATGAAGATTTTAAAATATCGCAGGTAAAGCTGCGTTCAGGCCGGGCATCCAGTCAAACTTTATTAAACGATCAGGAATATTACATAGACGTTTCCATGCAAAAATTCATTATTATTATTATTTATTATTAAAAACAATATTAAAAAGCAAAATAGTGGAGCAGTATATGAGATGCTCGCTGAAGTCAACAGATTTTATGGAGACCGGTACTCCATAAAAGCTCATAAGTCTGCAGTATATAAAATGAATGATCCCAGAGCCAAATTGACCCGACATAGCACCGACGAGCTTCTCGACATCGATGCGGGTGAGGTGCGAATAACAAGGTGCGAGGTAACAGCGAGGTGCGAGGTAACATAAACAAATTATACACCAAACAAAATATAGAAAGTCACATTCCCGTTTATGCACCAATTATAGGCGTGCAACAGCATTGGCATAGAGGCTAAAATTAAAGACTAAAATTTACAACGCACAGATTAAAGGAAAAAAAAAAGAAGGAGCAAAACTAAAATACCTATAAACAACAATTATAGCTTTCAAACAAATCATACAAATATGTTGATGACTCATAGTCCTTATCACTGTACATAAGTCAATAGCATGTCAACTTACTAACAGGAAATGCCTCTGTCTGCACGAGATTAAGGTCAAAACACAACATTACACAGCCAACAATATTGATACAGGACATGACTAGGAAGGCTGAAACGTGGGCAGAAGTGGGCAGAGTTGATTTGATTATATATTCAAAGGTGCTATGTACCTACCTTTTAATGAGTTCTTGATTCAAAAGTTTACAATTAGAGGCAAACCGATCTGAACAAAACTGAACATTTGGGGTTAGCAGACATGCATAATAATAACAAAAAATACAGAATTTAATAAAAATTATTTTCAGAAGAATTAAGAGAAAGTTGAATTCACTAGAAAATGGAAATAATGCTTTTAAAATTGACCAATATTATATAGACTTATGACCAATATGGAATATGCACGATTTTTTTTTTGCTTTAATAAAGTCATTCATGTATCAAACAGTAGAGAAAATTAATTTTTCAAAAAACTATAAAAATAACCAAGATATCCGCCAATAAAGATTTGTTTCTAACTCTTTCTTATAGCACAACAGAATTTAACATGGAGTTTATATGGCCGTAGTGCATGCTAATGTCACAGTTAATTCAGTACTCTCTGTCTAATTAGTAGTTTTTAAATGTGTATATTATCCATATTTTTTGTCAATTTTAATTTACCAATTTTTCCATCTCTTTTACAGTATTTTCGTATTTTGTTAAGAGACATGATAAAAAAATTAATGCATATTACCCATTAGCTAAAGAATGTCGCAAGTCAAATTAAAAATCAATTTCCTTGCCCAGTCATCTAGAAAATTACTAGTTATTTAGTAACAGCCACATTCTTTACTCTCTTGCTGCATAAGGCTTCATAGATATAATCTAATTAACTTACTTGCATTTATAAGATTGGCACTCTTGTATTCTACGCGGGAGTCCTCGAATATTTTCGTATGGGTGGGATTTAAAAAGGCCAGTTGCGGCGGCGTTTTGTCCACTGCCCTAACCGCGCTCACCAAGTCGTTCGCTATCAAATATTCCACCAGGTTCCGCCCGATGAAGCCGCAACCTGTACAACATTCACCACAATCAGACGAAAAAACACTTAGGTCACACCGATGACTAATACTCTTAAGACCGTTACGGAAAGGCAGTTGAAAAAAGAATAAAAATGTTAAACCAAAAAGTTGATCTGCGACTTGGTTGTGAACTCAAAGATCTTTTAAAGCTATTTAACTAGTGTGAGTTTATAATTACCCCCTAATACCACAACTCGTGGTTTTAAATTATCACCGGCAAATTCAGTCATTTCGCGAGCGGTTGCACGAATGTGAATGACAGACGGTTTGACATAACAACTTTGACAGTTCGATTGGAAGTCAGTGTTACCACTTCTTAATTATATTTTTACCTAAACCATAGCTATACACCGTAGTTGAGTGTTTCTAAGGGCCTGTTTCATAATCGACAAGTAAATTCATCTGTCAAATAAAGATTGCCCTCTCCTTGTCTATTTTCAAGAGTAAGAAAGGGAAAGGGCTTAATTTATTTGATAGATATGCTTTACTTGACGATTGTGAAAAGGCGGTAAGGAGCCGTAAGAGTAATAAGTAAAATATTATTTTTGTTGCTTGAGCTCATCGTATGTTGCAGGATATTGTCTTCAGTGTTGTGAAAAATGTTTTTATAACTGGCATAGTTTACTTAAATGTCACAATGAATGTTCAAATCTCGTTCAAATGTTGTAGCTATGACCATTTTTATACCAGTACGGGCCTTACCTAGAATTTCCCATCTGCTGAGGAATAAGATCAAATGATTTTGCACGTCTATAAAATATTGCCCATTTAGTCAATTATTTCGCATTATCAAAATCGTCTTCGGAGAGTAAGAAGCTTCAAGAAAATACCTTGTGCTACGTTATCGTGCAGCAAAAATCAAAACACATTAAATTCGAAGAAATATGGCGTAACATTATACATTTTATTATTTTTCACCATGAATTTTGATAAATTTCATCATAAAGCTTTAATGTATGTATTAGTTTTACGCGAATTAAACTTAATTATTTTATATGCGGTCATTTAACAAATACACGGTGAACAAATAGTTATTTAAAAACTATTGGATTAAATGCACAATGAACGAGAGATACAGGATGTACCGCGATAAAGTGCACAAACGAATAAGGGTTAAACTACATGTGATTTTAACACGGAACAAAATTTAATAATAATAATAATTTTGTATGAGGTTTACAATAATAATTATTGTAAAATTTATGAAAAATTAAAAAAAAATGTTTTTTTTTTCCGTGGTAAATTCACATCACCCTTCTTCGATTGTGCACTTTATCGCGGGACATCCTGTATATAAATATACTAAAATTGCCTTTCATTTTGAATAAAATTGTTATTTTTTTAAGTGGATCCTAATTTGTAAAAGCCTAGTACCTTAGTAACTTATTCCTTGTCTGGCCCCTCACTCACGTTCACCGGTTCATGGTAATTTCAGGATAATAATGAAACCAAAACATTACATTAAAAGTATATTACATAAACAAAGTAACAAATGAATACAATAATATTTCAGATTCTTAAAATTTTGTCTTCTCTTGTTCAATAGGAGTTTCCAAAATATATTGATCTTGCATGATTTTCATATCGGCCGGTAAGAAAAACGAAACTACTAGCCCAGCTGAAACAAAAAATACAACAAAATGATATGGCACAATGTTTAAGTACGATTAAGACGCAATACGCTGCCAGTACATAATTAAAGTCAAACTTACATGCAACTAGAACGACGTAGCCACTGATCATCGGAATGCAGTAGTCAGCCAATAGTTGTGCAATGAGTTGAACGCTGAAGAAGCCAAAACCTCTCGTGACTACCACTGACAGACACGTAGCCATACCTCTACGAAAGAAAAAAACATAGAAGCTGAGAATCTTTCAATTAACTAATTACAATAGCATTTGTGTTGTCCTACTCCTCAACCCGTAAGTGTCTTGGAATCTCTTCCAGGCAGAACACTTACGAAAAGAAAAGTTTAGCCAATCACTTTAAGTTATCTCTAACTTAAAGTGATTCGCTAAAGTTTTGCACATTTATGTTTTTATCCACATTTGTGAAACTTGGTACTTTGTGTGATGGGACCATTTTTTTTTTGTAAAATTACAAATTTTAGTAATTTGTATCTGAGCTGGTAACCCCAATTACGTGGTGTTTACGGGGTATGATATAGATATAGATGTAGCTGCAAAATAAGATTTGGGCATATGCAAAGAATTTCGTTCAGCTTTACCAACCTTAAATAAGTAGGATTTAACTCGACCAAGTAAGTATTTACGTTGCCCAATATCAGCGCTACATACAAAAATACGTAGAACAAGGCAATGCTTAGAAGCGGAATTTTCACAAACAACAGAATTACTCCTGCTGTAGCAGATACCACGAATACTAATAGTGTCGTCCTTTTTTTGCCAAGGGGCCCGACGACGAATAAGAGCAGCACATTGAGAGTGCCAGATGCACCCGAATAGCACATCACAGCGTAGAGAGTAAGTGGCTGAATGATATTGTCGCAGTCTGTTTCCGTCTGGAAATGAAAAAGTAAATAAAATAACAAATTTTTAAAGAAGAAGCAAACTTTTAGCCAGCAGTTAGTTATAAAATTTTAAATTATTCTCCATCTTAAATTTAATATATTTAATTTTTACATCTTGGTTATTTTTATAGTTATTCGAAAAATAATTCTTCTCTACTGTTTGTTACAAAAATGACTTTATTGAAGCATAAAAAATGCATACCTATTCCCTATTGCATTATATAGCTAAATGTTACAATAATGTGGTATAGTTCTTATTAACATGTTAGCAAAGACGGTCGGTAGATATAATCCATAAAAAGCAATTCACACATCGATTAGGCAATGTCGGACAGGGGCCCTTCTGAAATGAAAGCTTAAAGTTAGTCAGTTAGTTACTTAAATTAAACTTACAGAATTAGTGGAGGAAGCCGCTTCGCTTGCGACTTCACAGAAGGATTGTCCAGAGCGGTCATCTCCATCAAAATAGGCATTCGTCATGGTAGGTACCCACACAGTATAACCTGTTGATCTGAAATAAGATGTAGGTAGTGTAGGTACATATGTTGTCAGCTGACTGACCGTTCCTTGCAAAAGGCGTTTTCATCATGCAAAGTTGCCGCGATGCCTAAAGCGTGGTAATCCAGTGGTCGGAATAGGTAGAGCTATTTACCTAAACTGGACGCATGTTCAGTTATGCGTGAGTGAGATGGGAACACATTATTGAATGACCATGCATCAAGATTAGGTAAATTAGCTCTACCTATTCCGACCACTGCTAATCAGTTTTCAGTGGGCCTAGACTAGTTGCATTTTTGCATGGAATTTGAACGCTACCGACGCGACCAAACGGCAAAACTTTATGAAGAAAGAGACGTCAACACGAATCTTCGCCGAATCCCGTAGGTTGGGGTTTCCCCTAAAGTATTATGAAGTGTTGGTGTCTCTTTCTTTCTCTATGAAATTAAAGAGAGGCTAACGCGAACAATCACCGAATCACCGAAGTGTGGCCGTAGGGGTCTAGACTTCTGTGATCTGGGGACTATTCAATATCTACTAACTTCTGTGGATCTTAC
Source organism: Tortrix viridana (assembly GCA_963241965.1). NCBI lineage: Eukaryota > Metazoa > Arthropoda > Insecta > Lepidoptera > Tortricidae > Tortrix > Tortrix viridana. Next base: position 9,075,666 of record OY725181.1, read on the forward strand.
GTCATGTAAGCGCACAGCAGGATGTAATAAAGCTTTATATTGTTTTTGAGCAATGGCCGCTTGAAGAGAGGCGCAGTTTGTTCCCACATCCGCCGCAGAAATGACGTATTGGGACTAACCACCTGTATAGATTCTTCTAGGTATACAGTTTCCACCTAAAAACGAAGAAAATATTAAATACTATTTTTTGTTATCACTCCATTGTTTGTCTAATGGGCCTATCACACGCACAAGCTTCACCACAGTTTTGCCTGCGCAGGCCGGTTTGTACACGGAACACAGAGCGTATATTACCAACTACACGCTCCGTGTTCCGTGTACAAACCGGCCTGCGCAGGCAAAACTGTGGTGAAGCTTGTGCGTGTGATAGGCCCATAAGAGTTACCTCTTATTTGGGGAGTTAAAAAATAGAACATTAGCTTCCACACCAGTGCGCTTTCACGTTCATCTTGCAATTTCAACTTTCAATTCGTCTTGCGTCAAGCGCATGCAATACGAGGGTGACACTGAATCTTCAATAAAATCCAATGTTTTGACTTTATCTTCCGCCATTTAATTTACAAAATGTTGCACGTCAACCCAACGGTGACGGATCAGTGTGCGCTACGGGCATGCGCTGCTATCACACCAGTTTGAGCACATGCGTTATTGCAAAATTTATGCAACTTTCGGAGCGATTATTTCCGAAAATTAAAATTCCTTAATCAAAAAAATGCTAAGAAATCATAAAGTGTTTTTAAAAGAACTGTCGAAATATGTGCCACACATCGATGTTTGCTAAAAAAAAATCAGCTTGTGTTACCCCTAGAATTATTTATTTTGTTATAAGTTATAACAAGAAGACACCTATACCTACTCCAAATTTCATTAATATACATCTTGTAGTTTTTGAGTAAAATGCCTGATTTTGCATGGCTACGGAACCCTAAAAAGGATTCCCGATGTGTTTCCAAATAAATGTACGGACTATGGAGATGTCCGTTTTATTACCGAATTATGTAGGTAGGTACCACTTCACTGTCCGATTATCCAATCTGTGTGTCCCGTGAGAAAAGAAGGAAGAAGAATGTGGGTATAAGACTGGCTGATAGACAAAATGGTATTTGGCGTTTTCAGTTAGGACGTTAAGTATTTCTTTTATTATCTATTACTATCCAAAACTTTAGTCATATTTCATCTTTTTTACCACATGTCCATCAGATTTCTCAACGTCTTTTGAATTGCTCACATCTGCTCTCTTTTCAGTCCCAGTTTTTGGTAGGTATCCAAAGTCGGTTGACTCAAGCTATCTCTCATTTACTAACCTCAAACCTTATGCCACCGTTCCACTCATGCATGTTCCTGAGTGCCACCATACCCTGTCCCTCTCGATTCTTGCTAAGTAGAAACTTCGGGCTCTCATATAGGAACAGCATGCCTATGACTCCGATGATGCCTGGGACACTGATGATCTGCATTAACAATCGCCAAGGCCGATAGTTCAGGGACAGCCAGGATATTGAGTAGTGGAAGGTCAGTCTGAAGACTGGTATGGCAAATACTGAAATTAAATGAATGATTATGATCAAACCTCAGGCGAATATGAAGCTGGCTGGTTTTTATTGACAAGGTCGAGAATTGGCTTCCAATATTATATGTGATACTACTTATTAACTAAATACATTTATCTTTCTTTATTGCTGATAACAAGGCTTGTACCAATGCCAGTTTCCGCGAGTAAACCTTCGAAGTATTTGAAAGTACAGATACAGAGATATTTTTTAGTCAGTGCACGAAACATCGTCAGCTGACTAGCCAAAATGTTTGGGGATTTTTTTCCCGATTTCGGGGTTGGTCTCATAGTGAAAGTTGGTCAGTATGACTTACTGATTTAACCCCCAAAATTTGCGCACTGACTAAAAAATAACCCTAATATTGGTTGAATTTTGAGAGTAGTTTTACTGATTTGAAGTTGTAAAGTTAAGGAACCTGGTTCTGAAAAGAATAGCTTTATTTTATGAATCTTAAGGCTATCCGATGTTATTTTTTGTAAAATTGACCACAAATGATGAACTGCACGAGCATGGTGGCACTGGCCATCAGTTACATGAATCGGCTGCGGTGTCTGCTGGGTGTCGTCTCCCCGACCAGGACGAAGGCGGCCGCATTAGCTGATGATGTACTGGACAGATACAGTTTCAAAAAATTTCAAGCCATTTTAAAGAGCTACTTTAGTGGTTGGTATCGTTCTAAACAATAAATTTCACAAACGAAAGACAGGTATTCCAAAGGCCTTAACAAACCTCTAGGTGTAGGTGTCGCAATGTCGAGTAGGTGTACGTACAAGTCAACGCACGTAAAAAGAACTTTCTGAAGTTGGCTGCAAAGCCCCCCCGCTCGGCCCCCTTCTTTCCGGTGATCACCGATATTTTGCTACTGCGCGCAGCGAATGCAGCAACTTCAGAAAGTTCTTTTTACGTGCGTTGACTTAAATTCATTCTACGTAAACATTCATAACATGATTCTGTGGTATGCGTCTGTATACCGACTATGAAGTCTTCTTATGGTACTATTACCTATTCTGTGGTATAATAAAATGCGTTAGTAAGATGCATGCCCAGTAACTATTAGGGCAAGGCATCGGTAATAAAATGGCCGAGACATTGGTAATTGTATAATTACGAAATTGAGAGAAACGGAAATTATTAAAAACTATCGTAATGTAGATAGAGTGTCACGGTACCTTACTAGTAGGTATATAAAATTGAATCTTGAATATTGAAAACTTTCTCAGATTACAGAGGCGATATTATTTATACTTATCGTTGAATTCGGTATTTCTGTCATTGTCTGTTAGGTATATCGAAGCACTTAATCGTAAGTAGGGCGATAATTACGCATATATTTAAGTGTTCTCTTAATCAAGTCTCTTAAGAAGTCAGTTAACTTTTCTATTATGGTTATCTTTCTAATAAATCATCTACTTTCATTAAATAGTCGTGATATATTGCCACCTTTCCCTGGGATCATTATCATCATCATATTGATTATGTTTCATGTTAGCTGATTGAAGTCCACTGTTAGGCAAAGGCATGTAACATAAATCACCACAACGCAGGTCCTATGCCCATTGTCGGTCTATCGAGTCATTCAAGTAGAAGGCTCCCCACGCTGTTGCTTTTTGGATGAGAGAAATGAGAAATGAAATGAAATGCTATGAGAAAGTGTTTACTGTTCAAATATTAATTAATATGTGTATTTACAACCCAGCCGACAGAAACTTCAGGACTGCTAGGCTGGCGTAAGTAGGCGCCATGCTGGCAGCCAGGTTCAGAACAGCTCCAACCGGCATCGCGAGGATAAGCGTCCATCGCCGCCCGCGCGTGTCGGCGCAGAGGCCCCATGCGCAGGACGAGACCATTACACCTTGGAAGCAATAGTCAATGAGCAACCAGTTTTGAAAATCGTGAAACGGGAGCAGAGTTCGTTATTGTGCCCTGAATCATTAAAGAAACTTTAAGCAAATTAGATTGATTGGGATGGCGAAATGTCGTAAAATAAGTATATTATAGTATTTTGTCCGTCCATCCATCCATGTAATAAGCCCGCATTAACCCACTGCAAAGCATAGGCTTCCTGTCTCTTGCGGCTCATCCAGCTTTATTTTAATAATAATAACCTAACCAGATCATTTGACCATCGGGTCTGCCAACTGACAGCTTCTCTTACCTTAGTTACTTCACTTCTATGAAATTGCCCATCTTCACCAACGGTCTTTCCGCCAAGCCGTGTCATGGCCATTTCAACTTTTTGGGCTATTGGCACTTTTTGGGCTACACTCCTAAAATCCCAGATATTAGTCTCTAAAACCGTCCAAGTAAAGACGAAGTTCCTGGAGTTGACAGTTACAGCTAACTAGCTCATTACCAATTAGTGGCACAGCAGACAGCATACCCTGCTGGCTAGTAGTGAGCTCCATGTCACAGGCCACTGCTGGAAGCACCACTGAGAAACCGAAGATGTCCAGATACATTGCCAGGATGAGCAAACAGCAGGAAGAAAGCATGCTTATGTTGTATTTGCCAAAACCTGCAACATCATGTAGGTATCACCCAATAATTTTCCGCATCTCCTTTTCCTATGACTGAATGATTCTTTCTACATATAGTTTGAGAATGTGAAAGGCTAATGAGTCAAGCCAAAATTATACGTGTTATACCAATTATAGTGACATTGACTGAGATCCTCCGAGAGTAATTCTTCGAGCGTTTCAACCACTCTCATTCCCCTGGGTCGTATTAATGTCAAGATTCCTGTAGATTAGGATAGCATTTTCAGTTATTTTGTAGAAGTCAGGGCACTCTATAACTAACTAAGATAACTGAAAAAAGCATCCAAGAGGGGAATGAGAGCGGTTTAAACGCTCGAAGAATTACCCCCGATTCAAGTGTGACCACGGAATTTAATTTCGGGTCAGTTTAAGTAGGGTCGATTTAATTTTGACGTTGATAATTAATCTTTGGTGGTGAGCATTAAAATATATTTTTTGACTCCAAACTGATACCCAAATCTAGGAAATAAAACTTTTAAAACAAATTACCGCTTAAATCCAATGCTTCGTCGTAGCCGCATTTTCTATACGAAATCTGCTTATTATCAACTGTAAACACCATAATATTGTATTTCTAAAGTTATTAATAGAAATCTTATTTTACAAACACTAAAACTGAACTGATCAATGAATGGAGAGTTTTGATATTTATATCACTTTTTGTGTTGTGTCCCTGAATAGGTGTTTACTTCGCGCCGCCGCCGCGGCTTGAATGAGGCGAGTGTCGATCGTGACTATCGTGACTGAAATTTAATGCCGTTTTGTATCTTATACAAAGTCTCCAATAAAAGGTGCAGAACACAGCTTAAGTTGACGGAAAGCAGCAGCACTTTCATATAAAATCAAATTTTCCACTATTACCTTCTTGTATTAACACAGTCATTGCTCAAAAACCAGCTTAGAAACCAGCAATGAAAATGTTTTCAGACAGCTTTGGTACGTACGTACGCATATACATACATATTTACATTCTTGGTATTCTTGGTATTACGACAATTATATTCTATAAACTGATTCTAATTTAAATGTGGGTTTTTTCACGTGTGGGTTTTTATTATTAAAAAGACTTCAACGCGTCCCAATGAACTATTCGTGTGACTCGTGCGAGTTTCCGATGAATATCCGATGTTGTTTTTTATTCGACCTTTAGGTTTATATGTACAAAAAATGCGTCAAATTGTCCAAAACTATCGGACTAGCTAACGAAATATTTACTAAGAACGAAAATAAAATAAATTCAACATTACAATCCAACATAAATTAAATTAGTCTTATACACTGGGCTATTTTCTAATTGGGATACCTTAAAAAATAAACAGTTATTTATTTAAAATTAGACCATTTTAAAAAACAAATTTGAATTAATTTTGGATCTCAATATTATTCTATTTTTTCCTGAATGAATAAATGAATGAATGCGTTGTTGAGACTTGAGGTAAAGAAATCACTAGGTACCTAGGTAGGTAGGTAGGAATAATGGAATGCAAGTAGGTACTTGCATTGCATGTTCATTCCATTATTCCCATTCGTCTGAGATTTAAGTTTGGAAAATTTATTCGAACAAGTATCTGTAAGTAGTACTTCGGAAATTCTCAAGATCTGATAGCGGATCAAAAATGTTAAATTGCAATATTAATAGATAACAGCTTCAAGTTGTTTTTAATCGCAATCAAGAGTGTATTCAACAAGCTCTAGGCCACTCAAGAAATTTCATGTTCAAGTACTAAGTGGAAATGGAAACCAGGTAAATCAGGAGGAAATTCATACTACTTATATTTCAAAATTTGAAACCATTGTTATACTTTATTTTTATTAAGGACATGCATTTATACCATATTAATAAATTATGATAAGAACATGAAAACTTGCATGTTTATTATATAATAAATAAGTAGTTTGTTATTAATGTGCCTCACAAAATAAAATCTCAGTTATACTTAATATCTTTATTTCCACTCACTCATGGAAATTAATGAATAAGTAGAGTTACTTACTTTCAAAAGTTATCTTTCGCCACCCACGTGCGTACATTCCTATTCAAGGGGTAGCGGAGGGTTAAACACGCCAACAAAACCATACCCGTCTCTGTTTCTCGCCCTCGGAAAATCGATGAACTTCTAGCGGCTTCTGACATCCTAGTATTTCTGACTAAAATGGCGGATCCGTCACGGACTCCTCAAAAAACCAGTGGACGTTTCCGATATACTCCTACATAGGAATTCCGGATTTTATTGTCAGGAAAAGAGAGAAACCATGCTCATAAATAGAATGAGGGTTATTTTATGGGGTTTGAAGCATTGCTTTAGAAATATAATCGGGTATGTTGTTTCCTCAAGGTTTTCTTATTAATTTAAATTAATTTTGGAATTAAGTTTCCATTTTTGAACGACTGAAATAACTTGGTTGCCATTAAGATTCCGTAAGGAAAACAGTTTGAGGTCTGTTCAGACAAGTTTCCACGACATCTGGAATACCAGGGATACATAAGCACGAAGCGATATGTTCCGCATATTTTTACAAGAAGCTGCGAATGAAAGCCTTCATGGCACATGTGGCATTGCTGTGGTTTAATTTAACATTTTAATAAAGATACATTTTAGAAATTTGTTGGTCCGTTTTTTTGTCAATGACGTTAAAAAAAGATGCAAGTCAATGATTTTCGTTAACGATGGTATAAATATTTGGTAAAAAAATTACTACAATTCTGAAAAGTCTTCTTTCCGAGGGAACAGTGATTACCTGTTTTATGCGGATGGAGTCATAGCCATGGAGTCATACATATGTGTAACTAACTAGATTCAAATATGCCGCATCGGCCTGTTAACTTTATTATATGTTTATGTCAGATTCTTATCTCGCATTAAAAACAAAGGGGCTGGAGTTTCCTCGAGGGGTGAGAAAATCAATACGCCAACGCATGCGTAATGTGTCTCTTTCTGCTGAGTTCCTACAGTTTATGCACTCCTGGTATCTCCGCCCACAAATCTGAAATTTTCTTGCCCTCCTCCAGGTTTTCCCGGAAGTAAACCTTCGACGTCCGCTACTTAGGGCAGCTAGGAGATACCAGTTTTCAGCACCAGTTCCTGAAGTAGAAATTACAAGCTTGGGCGCCCGGTGCTCTTGGGCGGTTTTCAGGGGGCTATTATTGCGCATCTTTGTTTGCGCAGAGCTTGAAGTTTTCGTCGCTGCTGTCATTCGAAGCAATCTTAACTGCGGGAACGTTTTGTAGTTGACATAAAAATAAGTTCAGTATAAGCTGACACTCACTAACTACCTACAAGAGTGCTTGTCAGTTTATACTGGACTTTTTTATGTGATGTAAATACAAATTAACGGTTTTAGGACTTTTTCCTTTACTTGTGGTATACATTGCTTCTTGCCCAATTTCATGATTCTAAGTCAACGGGAAGTATCCTATAGGTTTTGATTCCTTTGAGATTCCCTTGAATATGTAGCATAAGCACCTATCTGTTGATTGCGTTGACTTAGTAGTTTGATTTTTTCAGTTCCAAGGGAAAACTCGGAAAAACAGGGAAAAATCTTCGAAACTCGATTCCGATTCCGTTCAGCGGTAAAAAGCGGCCATTGTCTCTAGTACCTACCCATGATACGAGACGGTACATGCCAAGAGCTTAGATGTCAACTAGTGTGAGACTGTTCCCAGATATTTATGTACTCCTATATGTTTAACTACCATTTATCATTTTAGTCTTCTGTTATTCGTATGTTCTTTATCTGAGATTTTAATGGCATTTATGCCATCCGAACGAAATATTGTAAGTACTTCGTATACCTAGTGTTATCAATCCACGCCGCCAGTCAGATTCAGATCGATGTTGCACGGTTACGACAATGTATGAAATATGAAGTAGGTACATATACCCTAGTGGGGCGGCACGTGTGTCGTGGAGTGAACACTGTATTTGTACTAACAATCAGCAAAAATGTCACGGCCAGTAGGTTATTTACTAAACTGATAAGAGAGGGTCTTATTTTATTAGATTAAAAAGGTAGAAAATTATAATAAATAATTTTATTTATATTTTTATACAAGTAGGTATGTAAACAACGGGTGCATTCGTTACTTACAAAGCAATAACTCTTAAAACGATCTTCGTGTATGTACTTTCATTTCACTTGCTTTTTATACGCACTAACCGAGTTTACCCGAACCCGAAAATCTTTTTAACAACAGCTATTGCATGCACTGTTCTAAAATTTTGTACAGTCGGCAAGAAAATTGTTACATTCAAGCAATAAGGGCCTCTACCCCGCTTTGTCTCAAAACCATAACGGTAACACATTGTTAAGACGTTATAGTTTCATGCCAAAGGTGCGCCCTTGTTGTCTGGTCCTTTTTTCTACTTTGTTTTACACTATATCGTTATCGTCTATTGTTAACGTTATGGCAGGTCTTTAACCAGAGGCAGCTGATGGCTAGCTGTCGTTACTAGTTATAACTACTCGCAGTACTTGTTCGTGATATCACAATGACTAGAAAGATATTATTCCTTCTGCCTTTTTGAATATAATAACACCTTAATTATTTAAAAAAATTGGCTACCTATCTTATTAATTTCTACTACAATTTACACATCGTAACGTAAATATAACTATTATGGCGGGGTGTCAGACCATATTTTCATTGGGCTCGCAATTATTTTATATTAATAATATTATCATTTAAGTAGTCTAGAACGAGCGAGAATACGTGTTGGACACGTTGACTCTCGAGAGTGACTCTTCATTGCGCCAAGTTTGTATGGAAAAGAGTCCGCCTTGAATGTGTTACAACAATCACCGCACATGTCGGTGTCATAAATCCATACATGAATGAGTCAAATCAACCTCCCCTTCCTTATGCGGTACGGATAAAAATTACAATAAACAACTTACAATAAAAAATCGAAAGTCAACTTAGTTCACTCACATTTAAAGATCACTAGAAGTCACGATTGAGTCGAATATTTTTTTAAATTTGAATATTTCTATCCCTACTAATATTATAAATGCGAAAGTAACTCTGCTAGTCTGTCTGTCTGTTACCTCTTCACGCTTAAACCGCTAAACCGATTTAGATGAAATTTTTATAAATGAAAGTATTTGTTCCTTTCTCAATAAATAAGTAGAAGAGGGAGATAAGTTCAAGTGCTTGTAAAATATCAATACAAAAATCGGCGTCATTTTAGTGTAGTTTTTCAATTATGTTTCAAGTACTTTATTAGTAATTTACTCCATATTTAGTTCACATAACTACAACTCAACCTCATCTTATTCATCTATATTGGCTCCCTGATGCTAGAAAGCACTCAGGAAGTGTTAATTTGCTAATATAATACACTTATAACCGTCAAAATCTATTTCTGGATCGGACTGGAACCGGGTTTATCCGCTGAGAACTGTTTCATACTGGTTCGTTGGTTTCATTCTGAATCGTCTCGACGTTCTTCTTTGTTTGTTTGACGTTTTTCCTTTTTCCGGGTAGAGTTAGGCAACTTAGACAGCACACTGTAACAAAAAAACTTGTTAATTAATCCTCGTAGTCCCCGCGAACTTGCACAAGTACAAATCAATGATAGTAGTTCAGACCTGACATTTTAACTACATAACACGAATAACTGCCGAATGTACTTCACCTTTAGGCTCACTTTTATTAGTAGGTATGTACTTGGCATAGTACATTTGGTAGTTAGGACTACTGCTTTTAAGAAAACACAGGACTTAAGAGGTTATAATAGGGCTGCTATCACATTAAGTCCTGAGGCCGGATAAGATTATATATTTAGATTAAATTGGAAATTAGTTGAAGTATTGTCTCTGGGCTGAAGCCCCTCAGTACCTTCTTCTGTCATTTGACCAGCTTCAAAGTAGAGCGGCTTGAATCGTCAACAACCCATCTCCCATCTCGTCCCAAATTCTTCAACATCACCTTGATGAAAGGCGTGAGATTCACGTTTCACTAGGCACTTTTCGCCTCTTACGTTACGGCGAATATCCACTCGCTTGCTTTATGTAATAAGTGACAAGTGACAGCCCTTATTTTCTTATCAATAAGGTCGATAAAATGTGGACGGAAAATCAAGTGGATATGAAACGAGCATTAATTTCCCTTAAATTTGCCGGTGTCCATGGGGACGGCAATTACTTAGGTAAACACGTGCACGCTCGCTTTAGTCTAAAAAAAATCGTTATAGTTAAAACTGTGATGTCTTACCAAGAAGAAGTCCTCCGAAGAGATAGAAGCTGACCCCGCAGTTGACCCTCATGAACACGCCGATCAGGTTGGAGCCTACCACGGACCCCAGGCGGCCCATCATCATGGACAGGCAGACTGCCATCGCCCTGAAGAAAAATACCTCATTCAATGCGAGCTTCCCGAAATAAGATGGTCAGACCTCTGCTATGATGAAAGTGGATAAAACATCTGTCACTTTCTGACCTGTATGCAGGTGTGAGAGTGAAGGAGGCTTTATACATTTATTTATTTATTTTTATTTATTTATTTATTCATGAATAATACAGGATTGTGTTTGAAATATACAAGTGAATGAAGTGCTTAAAATAAGTACTACGATAACATTCACATTATAACTAGGTAATATGTTATTATTTACAACATAACTTTGTCATCACAATTAGCAATATAGGTAATAGAAATAACACCAGAAAAGTTTACAAATTAAACTTTTGAGACTGTTCAAATATTTCAGCAATAGGTACTATAAAAACAACCTCTCAACAAGAAGACTTTTAAAAGACGACCATAAATACGGGGGCTACCTTTAAATGTAAGTAGTTAAATACTGCAAAAAAATAGGTAATCTTCAATTATGACCTTAGCTCGACTGGCGTATTGATCCTAGACAAAAAAATATTTATATGAAAAGCACCATCCCATCCGGCTTTAGAGGAACATAAGAAAATATGCTCTTTTTATCTGTGTTTTTTATGTAATATTATTTATTTATTACCGCGAAGTATATCACCCAAACGACTGGACGGATTTCTAAAATTAAGGTATCGTTGGGTTTGTCTCGGCAACCCGAGTGTGGGATGACGTCAAAAAGTTACAGATTTTAGGTGCCATAGTGTGTGTGTGGCTAGAAAAAAATCATTTTTTCCAAATGAATCCAATAGGGTAGCAAAATGAAGAATATTAAAAGTTGATTATAAAAATATACACAACTTATATGTTTAATAGTAATTCGGTAAGGGAAAGAGCAAAATGAAACTATTAATTAGACCATTCTACTTTTAACTCAAAAGTGTCAAGACTTAACTATTGGGCATATACAAAAGAAAATTATCTACCGGTTTACATAATTTTTGGATTCAATAAATTATTCGCTGAAACAGGTACAACTAGCGCCATCTATACTATAGAGCTGAACTACGTTAGTTGTGCTATTGGCCGCTGGATGACTCTAGCTGTTGTGTTATGATTGAACTGATATTAACTGATATACCCCGCACTAGGTTGCGGGAGTAGTCCATTATTCGTTTTTAAACACCAGCCTATATACGTTCCACTGCTGGGCACAGGCCTCTACTCACAATGAGAGGGTTTGGGCTATAGTTCCCACGCGGGCCCAGTGCGGATTGGGAACTTCGCACACACCGTCAAATTGCTTTACAAGTGTGTGCTGGTTAACCCCCTTACTAATAAGCGTTGAGTAACGGCTGAGTAGTTATACAATGCTTTGTCCTTATCTGTCGAATTCAAATGTCACAATGACAGATAAGGACAAAGCATTGTATAACTACTCAGCCGTTACTCAACGTTTATTAGTAAGGGGGTAAGAATATAAGTATGATTTTTGAATTGCGAAATACATACATAGTTATTACATATTCTTTTTTTTATTAGGATTGGTTTAATTGTAAGGTTAAATATTAAACTTTTTTTTAATGTTCCGCTAAATATGCCGGTGAGTATATTAGTAGATAGTATTCAAAAAGAAACTCATTATAAGATGATGCAATCTGATGTATACCATTTGTCAATGAGGATGTCGTTAAACTATCTTAACTTACAGTCTCCAAGTAGATTCAAGGGGCATGATAATAATTACCTCTACCCATACAATTTTATGTACCTAAATCAGTGCTACTTATAGTTAACTAGTTATAGTTAACTAGTTATGGTTAACTAGCTATCTTCAGTTTTTAAAATTGGTTTATGCTTACCTAATTCTGGTGGGGAACAGTTCTACGGTGACCGCATTCATCATTCCAATGCAGGCTCCTGACATCTGGAACACCCCAAAGAGCACCACGGCGGTTTGCTGGGTCCGGGCCAGGTGGGCACCGATGCCGCAGAGCCCCGCGGTTCCCAGAATCACCACTAGGATGGACTTCTTGCCCACGAAATCCACGAGGAAGCCCACGATAATGTACATGGAGCAGAAGACCAGGCCGATGTAGATGGAACGCTCGAAGGTTTCTGTGTTCATTGTGTCACTGCAAACGACCTGTGAAGGATTGTACTAGTATTACTGGGTTTGTGGGGGGTAGTATTGCTGGGGAAGACCTAAAAAGAGAAGGGTGGACTACAAATAGGTGACAACTGATATTGACCATTCTAAACCCAACTCGGGTTGCCAATTCGCCAATTCGGGGTTGAGCAAGCAAGAGGAGTCATCGTAGAGTAAAGCTTGGTAAAATTAACAAAACTAGAAAGAACGTAAGAATAAGGTCGCAACGAAAGACATAAGTAAACTGGTTCCAGGATACAAAAACCACAACTTGTGTACTTCGGGTTAATCATACTTCGGTTACGTTATCGGCGACTTTAATGTCCGCGTCCAAGATGTCACAAATGCGTGCCTCCGCTCCATTGTGGTTGGCCAGCGAGTTGAGAATTGATGGGAACCACACGTAGAATCCGTTACATCTGTAACACACAATTGAAAATCCCTTATTTTTGTAACATTCACCAAAAGAGATAATTTTTATCTTAAGCAAAACACGAAAAGTGAGGTTAAGCACTTGTATCATCAATGTAAATCCCAAATGTTTTAGCAGCAGTCTGTTTAATTTATCTTCTCCCTTCTTTAAAAAGAAAAGGCACTGAACATTTTTAAAACCACCATTTTATGTTCAAACTTATATGCTAAGACAGCTTTTGGCATAGAAGACGAGACTTGAAGTATTGGCCATCCCATGTCTGATACTTACGCCGAAAATATCCCGTACTGCACGAAGCACGTGAGGGCGGTCCACTTCAGCAGCGGCTTGCGGAACAGCGGAGCGGTCTGGTCCCACATGGACGACAGCACCGCGCCCACGCCCTTGCCGCTACTGGAGGTCATCGCTTGAGGGTCCACTATTAAAGACTTGATCTGAAAAATGAAAAAATATTTTTTCAAAAAGAGTTGGGCAAACTCAACATTAAGATATTTTATTGCACCAGACAATTTTTGTCAGTAAATACTACTTTGTCGTATGACTGTCATATTCTCAAATGATTATAATAATAATGATGTGAACTCACAGGGAACTCATCAGGCGTGGTCCATTTATTGACTGCATAGATCTTTTTCACCGTCTCCAAACTCTCTTCGCAGCGTCCCGACGCGTAGAGGAACTTGGGACTCTCAGGGGCGAAGATCATGAGCAAGGAGCCGATGGCGTAGGGGACTGCGCACGCAACCACGAGCACGCGCCACGGGCGATAGTCGATGCCGAGCCAGGGAATGGGAAAAGCGAACTCCAAGGGAAGGACCAACCAGGATATTCCTGAAAAATAATAAAATGAATGATTGAAGTGAGGTGGTGAGGTGATGGTGGTTTTGTATCTTGCGTTAAATGCAACGATGTGATCACGAGATGGAACATGAAATCAGAACTCCATGTAATAGTGCGTTACAAATAAACGATTGACAATTAATTATAGGTACCTAGCTTACGAATGCTAGTGTACGAGTAAAACAAGCAGATGCTACTGGGACCCCAATAAAGGCAAATGCAAAATAATCACTTACCAGGTAGAACCACTGTGCCGATACCCACGAATGAGGCCCCGAAGGCAACCATCTTGTCTCTGTGATGGAGGTTGTTGAACTCGCCCAAGTATGTGTAGATTACGGCCGAGGGGCCCGACATACTGGAATTAACCAAAAACATTTTTGTCTCATATAAAAGTTTGATCACCATTTTCTAAGCTCTTTATAAAAGATTTAGCCTCAAAAAAATAACTCGTGAACTTAACTAATAAGTTTGTACCCAAAATATTAGATCTACCACCTAATAAATCTTATCCTATTCCATAATATTATTTCACTTACATTTTATTAGGTTAGGTACAGTCAGCTGCAGAGAAAAGTAACCCCTGCATACAATTTACTTAGTAGGGGGGTTACTTTTCTCTGCAGCTGACTGTACTAACCCGTTACTAGCCTAACCTAATTAAATAAATAAATAAATATCAGAGACAATCTCACGCAAATTGACCTAGTCCCAAACTAAGCTCTAGGCTTGTACTATGGGTACTAGGCAACGATATACATACTTATATAAAGAAATACATACTTAAATATATAGAAAACATCCATGACTCAGGAACAAATACTCGCGCTCATCACACATAATATTTGCCCATACCGGGATTCGAACCCGGGACCGCTAGCTTCGTAGGCAGGGTCACTACCAACTAGGCTAACCGCGTCGTCTAAAACCTAAATTAAAACCTACAAGGTGGGCCAAAAGAAATCACCCTATTGGAAGATGCTCTCATTTTTGCAAATGGTCGCCAATGTCAAATCTGTTTTGACATTTGTGGACTTGACAGATGCAAAATACAAGTGAACAAGCCATGGAGCGATACACTCCCCAAGAACGCGGAATAATCGTGTCTATTTTTTTGCGTAACAATTCGTCTGTGGTGTTGGCGCAGCGCGAATTCCGTCGCCGATTCCCCGGCCGTCAGACACCGACTGCGCAAACACTGCGCCGTTTGGCCACCAACCTTGAAGAGTATGGGACCACACGAGACGTTGCCAAGAGTGGCCGGCCCCGGAGCGCCCGTTCTGCCGAGAATATCGCCGCTGTTGCCGAGGATGTCGAGCTGTCGGCGGAAACATCAACCAGACGCCGTGCCACGCAATTAGCCATCAGACGGACGTCCCTAAGGCGAATTTTGGTCAAAGACCTGCGCATGTTCCCATACAAAGTCCAGTCCGTGCATCAGCAGCTGCCTGCCGACCGCCAAACGCGCGTAACCTACGCCCAAGCCATTCTCAATCTCGAGGAAGAAGTGGACGATTTTTCGACCAAAATCATAATGAGCGATGAGGCTCATTTCCACCTCAGCGGGTACGTGAACAAGCAAAACTATCGCTTCTGGGGCACCGAAAATCCACGAGTGATGCACGAGGAGCCATTACACCCGCTCAAAGTGACTGCATGGTGCGCTGTTCACGCTGGAGGAGTCATTGGGCCATTTTTTTTCGAGAATGCCGCTGGCCATACGACAACAGTGGACGGTGCGCGCTATAGGGCCATGTAGACCGAGTTTTTTCTGCCGCAATTGGACGAATTAGGACCGAACGACATGTGGTTCCAACAGGACGGAGCAACGGCACACACTGCGCGAGCCACAACCGATATTCTGAAGGCGGCGTTCCCGGGTCGCCTCATCTCTCGTTTTGGCGATTTGCACTGGCCCGCAAGATCACCCGATTTAAGCGTTCCAGACTTTTTTTTGTGGGGTTTTTTGAAGTCCCGTGTTTACGTGAACAAGCCCGAGACTCTGGAAGCCCTCAAGGACAACATTCGACACGAGTGCGAGAATCTGTCGCCCGAAGTTCTCGCCAAAGTGATGAAAAATGCCATAAAACGAGCCCGTATGACAATCAATTGTGACGGCGCCCATTTGGCCGATATAATCTTCTCGACTTGACCAATAAAATTCTAAAGGTTTAAATTAATATAATAAAAAAACAGAATCCAAGTTTTTCATTTAGAAAAAAAAAGAGAGTCAAACAACATCGGATGACTTCTTTTGGCCCACCTTGTACTTGTACTATACGAGAGAACAATTTAGGTTAGGTTAGGCAGTAACGTGTTGTGTCACGCTCGAAGGGCCAAACTATCCGGAATAGAAGCCCCGCGCAGCGGGTTTCGTCGACTTTGTCACGGAAGCTATTATTTAGGGTACAATTTTCATTTAATTTGGTTATATTCTATTAGAAACAAACCTTTTATTAAAATCACTAATTCAATTATTTGATTACTGATATCATTTCCCAGTGATTTTAGGAAATGGGTTTGGTATTGTTTGGGGATTCGATTCTGGTGACTAATCTAATATTTTGAAGACAACATTAATTATTTCACAGCAAATGGATTTAATTGGTGACAGATTAAATCATACCCTTAAATATTTGATCAGTATTGTTATTTTGGGATATTAAACCGTTCGCGTGGCTCTGTCTAAGAGACAAATTAAATGGTTGACACTTACAACACAGCGGAGATGAACTGCAGCACGGCAAAGACCGGCAGGTTGGGCGCGAAGCTGGCGAGGACGCTCACCACCACGGACACCAGCATGGAGAACATCATCACGGGCCGGCGCCCGCGCGTGTCGGCTAGGAAGCCCCACATGTGGGACGTGAGGATCATAGCTGTGGAGACACAGATAAACCTTTAAGTAAATGGTGTAGATATAGTGTTCGGTCGTTGGCTCTCCGGGTTGTTGTAGATGCTAGACAATAATATAATAATTAATTCTGAAGTAAAATAAGATGTTTACAGTTAACATAAAGAGCTCTAACTTTTTTTTATCAAAACTTTAACTTGAGGCATATGTAAGAAGATCGACTGTGACGTCGCAACTATGTTAACCTTGTATATATTATCATTATTATTGAATACGCTAACCTACGATCTTTTCTATCATTGAAATAAACATTTAACCCAGATAAAACCAGAAAAAAGCCGGGCTAGAGCATGTCAGACCATCCTCAGTACAGGGTTCCGTCGCCATTACTACGAATACAAAAACCAATCTGCGAAAACCATAAATATTAGGTAATTTTCTATTTTCTATTGAAAGTTATCTAAGCCGATTATCGGTAGGAATAAACATTTTAGTCGTCTGTAACTCAAGAACCAATAATGTCTACCTAGTCGAGATAGTTTTCTTTTAAAATTCGTTATGGGCTTTTTTATTTTAAATATTTCCAATAATGTCTACCTAGTCATGCTAGTTTTCTTTTAAAATTCGTTATGTGTTTTCATTTCAAATATTTTCCAGATTTTTGATAATTGTAGTTTTGGCTGTAGGGGGTGGGGACACGCAACTCTAGCGTAAATTACACTTTTTGAGTTCAATATTTCCTAATCTAAATATGTTAAAAATCCATAATATTTTTTTAAGAGCTATCCTCACTCGATGTAGAAAAATTTTTTTTTTTCATGATTATATTTTACAACTTTGTCGGCGTAATTTAAATGTATAACTATCCCAAATTACAGCTTTGTAGAACCAAGAGTCCCTGAGTTAATAAACCTCGGACAGACAGACGGACGGACGGACGGACATGGCGAAAATATAAGGATTCTTGACAACGAACCTCTAAAAAGTACAAATAAGTACAAAATTATACAAGTGATTATCTTTATTGCGTCAGAAAGCAAGAGATCAATCGGTTACTTGCGGTTATCGCTCCATGGGACGTTTCCGAAATCGACGCAAGCTCAAGAGTCAAATAGATTTCGGGTGCCGATAAACTCACGATAAACCCGACGATTGCGTCTGTATATACATTGAACCTTAATGCCGTTATATGTCTACGTAAATGTGAGAATTATTGCGAATCGACTGTTTCCATGTCACTATCACCATTAATTAAGTATATTAGTATCATCACAATTTCACGTCACGATACCAAATAGTGAGACTACAGTCTTTGTCCGTCAGCCAGTCTGTATGTTATGTTGGTCTGTAGGTTTGTTAATCTTACCAACTATGAAACAATATCGACATTTAATTACACACTATTGCTATTGCTTGCCTACACTATTGCTTGCCTGCCTGCTTACTACACTCAATGAATCTAACAAGATAAAATTAAAATTGAATCCCGACTACGAAAAATAACGGTTATCACGTTTTACATAAAAACCTCTAGCTTTTGCCCGCGACTCCGTCCGCGTAGAAGTCGTTTATCGCTGCTCCCTCGGGAACTGTCCAATTTTCCGGGATAAAGAGTAGCCTATGTCCTTCCCCGGAATTCATCTGCATACGCCCGCGACATTTTGCCCGCGACTCCGTCCTCGAAGAAGTCGTTTATCACTTTTACCTGGGAAACTATCAAATTTTCCGGGATAAAAGTTATCCCATATGTTACTCCGGTGTATTAACTATTACCATACTAAGTTTCATCAAACTCTGTTCAAGCTACAAATGTGCAATAAAGGTCCTCACGCAATGTCAATACGAATTTACAACAGAGTTCCTAAAGATATTTCTAAGGAAGAAAAATATATTACATTTGTAAATAAATTGAAGACATATCTTATAAGCAAATGCCCGTACTCTCTGCAAGAGTTTATGGATTAAATGATTAAATGAAATAGATTTAGATATAGAATATATATCAAAAAACAAATAAGAAAACAAGTGTTACCTTTTACTTATATAATTTCTTAGATAATAGTTTAGTTTTAAGCTATGATAAACTATTTCAATACCCTAGCAGGGTCCTGTATGTACTTTTATTCCTAAGACCTCCTGTAATATTACCATGGTTAAGCAAATAATAAATAAATAAACAGTTAGACACCTCATTTGTCAAAAGTCTAGTCTAGGAGCTACGAGAGAACAGATGAACATATAGGTATACTAACGAAGATATTAATAAACTTACTTAGACTGCTAAAATCATAAGCCTCTATTTTGCTTTCGCCGTAGTCGCGTAAAAAGTGAACTTAAACGGAGTCTCAAATTCATGTTATGATTAAAGTGATGTTAGTAAACTTGGCCAATTCTTGTCTTATTTGTTAAGGTTTGAGTTTTCTCAGAACATTTATCTTCATCATCATCAAAATAAATATATAAATATCCTGTGGTGTGGAGTGCCAAGGTCTGGCGGGTGAATGTGCCGTGTGATATCTCCGTTGTACTTACGTCTATTAATTATCTACGTCAAAGTCTTTATTAATAAGAATAAAATGTTGTAGGACATCGACTCTCATTTCTTCGATCATTATTATCACCGCCACCACCATCTTCATCATCATCATCACCATTATCATGTTAGTCGAAACTCGACCACCGCTGCTAGACATTAACCTTTCCCAAAGAACTCCACTATCATCAGTTGTATCAAATACATTACCAGTGAACGGTATAGCAGCCAGCCAGCCCTTGTTCTCCAGCCCCAGGTTCAGGTCGCACTGCGCTGCGGGGATCACGTAGCCCAGGCTGAGGGTCTGCATGATGACGCCCATGAGAATCAGCCCGCTCAGCAGCATGTGGAGGATGTTGTACACTCCTAGACCTGGAAGGAGACGCATCGGTGTTTCTTAGCATAGTTATAATATTGACTGAGGCATTGTTCCTGTCCAAGTGCATCCTGTCCAATCCATTTTTAGGATTTGGCAGTTTTGCTCTCTAACAATAATAAACAAATGCATGATTTGCTTATTTCTTAAAATTGATTTAGCAGGTTTGCACCTTAAGCCGGCGAAGTGAATTTATAGGGTAGCTACACCTTTCCTTATATGGAGCATCATATCGGTGATTGGATCAATCAACATAATAGTCTAGTTGATAAAGGGGATAATATTATAATACTCGTATATATGACTAGTATAACTAGTAAGCGTGATGTTTTATATCGCAATAACAATGACGTTATTAAGTAGGTAGGTAATACGCCTGTGGCCGAATCAAAACGCAATTAAAAGCTGTTAATCTTTAGGAAAGATGTATAACAACTAAAACACAAAACAGGTGGGTATTTATTACCTAGAGATAGCTGTTATCTTTATAATAGGTATGTAAACTTATTAATATATTTTACATCACTCGCAGGAAGTCCGATAAATCTTCTTGGTTGTTTATGCTGTGATACCGCCTTAATCCATTTATGATACTTTTTCTACTGAAATTTTACACTAGATTTGTTCGGTCGGTCGGACGGTCGTATAGTACCTACGTGTAGGAAAATTTGAAAGCTCTTTGTTACCTACTTTAAGACAGATCATGAACTGAGAAACTCATAAGAAAGCTTCGAATATATCAATTAAGTATCTCCGCGATTTCGTCCACGTCAACTCACTTTTCTCTATTTCCTCGTTTATAGCGTAATTAAAAAAATATATAACAGTTTAACTTTATAACGTCACGTCGATTTCTTGCAACATCTAGATGTGCACAATAAAGAACGAAAGTAGAATCAGCAGGAATTAAGGCGAACGTTTAGTGAATATAAATTTGAATACACCTGCACGTCATGTATATAATATTTGCACGCTTTAAATGTAATCAATAACGTATTATATTATGAGATGATTGTAGTGTCTCGTGTACGGGGTGTGATAGTCGAGAAGAAGGCGCTTATCGTCAATATCTCACCCCGTGCACGTTCAGATACTTCGGCCAATCAGTTGCTAACGACAGAGCTCCTTGGGAACGCCGGGTTATCAATATCACCAAATAACAAACTTCTTAACAATATAAATTTTACTTTATACTCGTATCTGCTGTGCTGACTATAGAAATGACACAAAAACTTTTACACCAGCTGTCTGCGTTGAAAGATCGTCGGATTGACCATTTGTCGTTTGGTCTCTTCGGATATCGATAGGATCGCCAACAATCGACGGATAGCCTAATGAAATATTTCAGCTATCGGGCGAAGTTATCTGACCATAGAACGATAGCTATTATTATTAAAGAATTGGGGTTCTATTTCAATGTTTTTATCGAAGCCGATTGAGGTAAAACAAGTGAAGTAAAAACTAGCTGGTTAACATCGATTGATATTTTTCCAGTTATTCAGTTGGGAGAAATGTCTTACATTCTCAGCGTGTTGTTGATTTGAAATAAAACTGTATGCATATTTTTATTATTGTCCAACCCTCTATCGCTGACCTGATGATCGCATCTAATGCAATGCAACCATCAATCACCGCTTCAAGTAAACATGATACTCGTATGATATCGTAATTAGATCATTAACATATTGGCCCGGCAATTGAAATATACTGTTTATTGTTTACTAGGCCAGTGTGTTAAACGGTTGTGCAGTCTACCCGATTATATGTATGCTTACCTACTTGTGATAAGTCCCTCACCTAAACTGACGGAACAGCGGAAAAAAAAACAAAATTTGGGGTAATATGATTCACTCTTAGGTAACGTGGATATATGTACTCAACCCAAGCAGCAAGCAAGCTGTATAAGAGCTTATACAGCCATTATAACTCTAGTTTTAGCTGCATAAGGGCTGTATAAACTCTTATACAGCTGGCGTGCTGCTTGGGAATGGCATGGGCACTTTTCTCACACAACGAGTTAAATACAGATTAGTAAACTTTACTTGGCGATATGAACGACCTTAAACTTTTTCTACACAAAAAGACATGCAAAAATTCCGTGACGCGTTTATCATAAAGTAATTCACGAAACCCGCACACGATTTTCTGGCAAAACCACTCTGTTTGTCCAAGGATTATTTCCTGAGCTGTATTATTTCTGCCTGGGAATACCCACCACATACAGATTTGACGCGAAGAGATAACATAAACTAGATTACAGGGTAAACAGCTGAGCGAGCTCCTAGTTTGTTTTATAATGCTGACACTATCAACCACTTATCTGTGGTAACTGTTTCATAATAACAACGGTAGATAACGTCGTGACTGCATCTCCTGAGAACTAAGGTCAGTATTCATGTAGGAACTTGAGTGCAAGACGGTCCACCTACAAGCCAACCAATAACACTAAGCATGCAAATAATCTAAATAAGTTTCTGTCAAAAGCTTCATTATTAGGACAAGCTTTTCTTGCCGACTGTAGGTATTTTTTTTAAACAACCATCATCTGCTTATCAAGACAAATCCAACGAGCCCAAACACGCCGTACCTATCTTGTTTCGTTGCGGAGTTCCTATGGTCACCTTCCGACTACATCATCAGATCAGCTGATCTGATGATGCAGTTCATGGTGCCATATTATTGCCACAAGTTACGCTGGTGTACCAAAATTTAACTCAATCGGACACCGGGAAGTGGTTTAAAATCTTGCTTGCAAGATTTGACCGAAACAATCTAACATAGATACAAACATTGTAAGTTAATAAAAAGCTTGTAAAAACCTTTACTCTGGATCTTCCACTTAGTTTTCAAAGCAGGGTGTAACATTATGGACGCTAAAGACCGTTGATATAACCTCAAATAAGGATTCCCTGTGGATTGTTAGGATAGTAATACGATACGATACTTAGGTACACTCCGTGAGGACACTTTCGGGTTTGTACTTCTCTCTCACTCGCTCTCATACGCTCTTATGCGAGTCTGGCCGACTTTACCCGAACCCGAATCCCGTTCTAAGTGCTCACGGGCTGTATGGTAAATTATTATAATTATTTATCTATACTAATATTGGAATGGACTTTCAAGGAAGACTTCGTCTGCGGAGTGTTAGTATTTTCGTAAGTTAAAATATAGCCTATAAAGTTCATTCTAAATGTTGGTGAAAGAATTTTTGAAATGTAATGTGTAGTTTCGGAGATTACCCCTTACATACAAACAAAAAAAAACAAATTTACAAACTTTTTATAATATTAGATTGTAGGCACTCAAATCACCAGTTCAGTATATCAACACGTAATGATTTTAGAATTACTAAAGAACACAAAACCAAGTCAAAGAAAAAAGCAAAGACTTAGTGGAGAAGAGGTCCATCTCTTTAAAATATCAAGTACCCAATTACGCGTAAGGCGGAATCCTAAATTGCACGATATTGAAGTTACGAGTACACTCACTGTCAGTCAACATTGTCAAACCGGAGTAAAAACTTTTTTATTATACTAAGCTTTTGAAAATATTGTTTTAAACTGATAAATGTGCCGTATACGAGTAATATAAATAAACAAACGACGGTCTTCCGTTTGTTGATTCATATTATTAATTCTCTCATCAAGTATTTGTATAATATTTATCTGAAGTAAAGTATATTAAACAAAATTTCCCACCTGGTAAAACCACTGACTTTGCAGTGCAAACTTTGTTTTCACTTCTCCTATTCGAAAAAAGGCTTTTCTAGCCCGTTTGGAGGGAGAAAAATCGATTTTGCTCCCTAATGTCAAGTTCCGCATTTATTAAAACCACAGATATAATAAAACTTAAAATATGACATAGTAAGCATTTTACACACCAGAGACACCACAGAACACTAAGAATTTTTAACTTTTTGTTTATTTTATGTAATTATTTGTTTTACGTACTTATTGGATGAATAGTTTTTCTCATAGGAGAAGTGAAAAGAAGAGTGTATTGGGCGGTAGCAAAATTATTTCTATCTCGGGCGTGGCGGTTTGAATCCCTCACTACGCTCAGGATTCCATATTAGCCACTACGCTCGGGATTCTATTCTGGAATCCATCGCTTCGTTTGGGATTCAACACGTTAACCCCCAATGAAATATTGCATTTTGCTCCCTTGTAATACAATCTACTATTGAAATATTAGGTAGGTACATAAAGTAGGTTTTAAAGTCGAGACTAATAATGTTATCGAATTGTAACAGAGAGACGCTGCTAGAGAACTTTAACGCTTGTTTTTATCACACTTATAAATAATCCTTCCATTTCACTCCACTGTATTCGTCAGAAAGTGAATGTATATGCGATAGCAAATGGTGTGTTTAGCCTCCTGGTTTGTCGCTTATCACTTTTGCCTCAGTCGGTGGGGTCTTTTGCGTCGCCCGACTTATCTCGGACTGACCTGTGGCCTGGGCGACGTCCCTCGCTTAGCAATACTTACCCATAATCAACAAGATAATGTTTTTACTAACAATGTTTGAAATTATTTTATTACTGGTGTAATTAAGATTGCGCGTTAAAATGTGATGTTAATGAAACTAGTGATGGAAGGTCATTCCTTCACGCAGAGCAGCTTTTATCATTTTATTCATTTGGAAATATAAAAAAACCTCTTCTTTATTCTTATTTTCGTATTACCTAGGATAGCGTAGTAATAAAATTTACGCCTTTGGCAAGGATTTGCTTGGTGGAAGTCTTGCTAGCAAAGCAAGGCTATCTTTCAGGGCTTCGACAATTCTGAAACCTGAAACGATATCATCATCTTTTGACTATATTTTAGTTTCATCCCTTTCTTCTCTCCTGGCAAATAATAATATAGAAAACCATCGCAAAAAATACTGGCGTTTTGCGACTATGTGAGATTATGAAATGAGAAATGTGAGATGGCGAGCCAAATCATAGCGTTGATATGAGAAATCTTTAATTTCTGAGGCTGAGGGTAGTGGTCGAAATCAATGAGGACTATACATACTATACCACCTTATTTAGTAGTCATGTGACTCCAGAGTGGTTTAGGGTGTAGACTCGTGATCGGACTCCAGCGGTTGAAATGTAATAACTGAGAAAATCTGCACATTCGAACAGCTGAGTGTGCAGTAAATAGCAGTGTGTCCGAAAGGGCGCACCTGTTCAAATATATTAGGCACCGGAACCTCAGGGTCCAGGGCAGGGCAAGCCCAGACGCTGGTCATCAACTCACCAGCTTCGAGCATGGCCTCGTCCAACGACGCCGACGTCGGCGCCTTGTCCGTCGAACGCTTCCGTTCCATCACTCCTTTCGCTACCATTCTTTAAGCACCTGCAATTGAAAATACACGTTAAATTCCTGACGTACAACATCACCGACTTTAAGTGTTGAGCACCGACCATAAAACCCTGTCATGACGATAGTGTCGACAAGATACGAGACAGAAATTGCGTTGAAATTGTATCAATGGCTCTCTGCGACAGGGTTCTATAGCGGACCAAAAATTAAAGTCCGTGTTGCTTTGTAAATCTCATGACATGACATAATGTTTAATAGTTTACGTTCATGATTGTGGTATTCTACGACCGAACCTAAGCTACCTAAGCACGAACATCTAGTCAAACCAATGCAACCATACCTGTTTCAACATTATTAGTAGGTCTAGAGAAGTCCTAAAAGTGCACTACATTATGCACTATAAATATCTATACATACTAATAGTATATACTATTACTAAATATATTTTTATATAAAATAGTACTGAAAAATATAGCCTAGCAGTACTCGTTTGTTCGTATTCAGCTCTTTCCAAGTGGGCTTAAGATCAGGATGCCTCAAGGTGACTGGTGGAAAGTCAGACTATCACATCAGACTATCATACTTCGGTTAAGTACATAATAAATAAATAAAATTAAAAACTCTCCAACAATTAATATACAGATAATGAGTTATTTAAATATTCCTACAGATTATTCGGCCCGGACGTTAAACTAGCAATCAGTTGCTACCTTTGCAACCCTTATTTTAAAATTGGAACATTATTGTCTATCAAATAATGCTCTAAGGCTTATGTCTTCTTACCTCAGTAATAGAACACAAACGGTTGTAGTAAACAATACGCAGTCTGTTGGCGCTGCAGTTAAATTAGGTGTGCCTCAGGGCTCTATATTAGGTCCTTTCTTATTTTTGGTTTATATAAATGACTTACTGATATTGTACTATTTGCTGATGATACATCACTAATTTTCAAGGTAGACCGAAAATCCGTCGACTACAGTAGGATAAACGCCACGCTTGTTAAAGTACTTAATTCGTATACTAGTAACAATATAGGCAATGCTAAGAAAATGTTCAACCGGTAAATTCTAGTATTTTCCTTAATGGCGAGTGTTTAGAAATGCTACCATTTCTAAACACTCGCCATTAAGGAAAATACTAGAATTTAACCTTATCCTAATCCTATCCTTAACCTAACCTTATCTACATAAGGCACTTTTCTTAGACATAACTATAGACAAGAATTTGCAATGTAGTCTCCATATAGCCGTAGGTACTAGCAGGCAAATTAAGTTCGGCAGCTTACGCCGTTAGGAAAATTAGACAACTCACTAATTTTGAGACAGCTCGCTTAGTTTGTCATAACTATATCTCAGACGACCCATGACTCATGGAATGAATTCATGTTAAATGTACCGAAAGGAAATGAACTTGTGTTACTTCACGTCAACATACGTTCCATAATTAAAAATCATTCACATTTAGATTACATAGTGAAAGGTTGCCCAATTACTATACAACTCATTACAGAGGCTAATAATATAATAATATAAATGACTCCTTATCATGTATGTTTGAACTGGAAAATTATGCAATGTTCTCTGAACTACGAAAGAACAGAAAAGGGGGCGGTATTATTGTTTATGTTCATAAAAGTGTCTCATTGAATAGAATAAAAGTAAACACACTAAATTTCGAGTGCCTACATGGAGAATTGGAAACTTCTAGCGGCTACAAAACTAGATTGTTTTCTATTTATAGACCGCCTAACCTAAGCAATATCTCATTTGTCAATTAATTAACGCGATTATTACTCGTATCAGCGCACCCAACCTATCTATAAGAAGCGATCTAGAGAGAACGATCTAGAAGAACTCTTTTTCTACCTCGTGGTAAACGTTTATAAATTAATTAGATACTACAATTAAGAGCAGCAGACAATTACGAATCAATTATTTATAATTATCTTAATTTTTCTTTACTGTGATCAATATTGGCTTTGATTGGCTTTGGCTTTGATTTCCTACATAATCAACACAAATTAGTATTTAATGATAATAAATAATTATCACAAGAGTTTCAAGTACAGTCGAGGACAGAAAGATTTTCACCTTGTTCCATTGTAATTTATTTATTTATTTATTTATTTACAAATATATTTACACGGCATTACAGTGAAAACCAATACACCGAGAAATCAGTTTCTTATAAAATAGAAAAACAATATAAGGGTTAGCTAAATACCATAATAATCATTTTAAGCATATACACTAGATTGCCTGTCATCGATCATAACGCAGAATCTCAAACATTCCCGGCACACAGACGCCCATCGCCATGCAAACACGTCACATTCGGGTGCTGATGCCAGAAGCGCATTAAGCAGCGCTAGCGCGCGGGGGAGCGGTGAGCTCCTGCGCGCCGCCGTGCGCGCCGCCGGCACCGCCAGCAGCGGGCGCGCGCGCGGCCGGAGGCTGATGCGGGGGACATCTGGCACGTATAGTCTACTCGACCCACTAACTCGATGCAGTCCGACTCGCCGCGCAAAATGCGACAGACCGTGTCCAGCAGATGGCAATTACGCCTTACTTCCAGAGAGTTAAAGCCGAGGGACCCGAGTAAGAATTTCGTCGGGTATAAATATGGGTAATAACCAAACATCTTTTTGTATAGGAACCTTAGAAATGCTTTTTGAATCTTCTCCAAAAGTAAGGCGTAATTGGACTCATATGGGTTCCAAATGACAGACGACGCCTCGAGCTTGCTTCTCACCAACGCATAAAACACAACTTTCAAAACCCCGGGATCGTGGAAGTCCTTCATGTTGCGAATTACGAAACCCAACCGCTGATAGCAACCAGTAATAAGGTCCAAAAGTGTATACGTCTTTCCTTTCTGTCCTCGAGTGTACGATACCCGCCCGCCGTGGTAGGTATCGTGAGATGTTCAACGGAATGTTTCCTGATTGTCTTGATGACAAGGAACAATAAGGGTTATTAAAACGCGTCTGCGGCCTTCAGTCAATTTGTTTGACATTTGGCGACGGTCTTAAAACTAAGATGGCGGTGTTGGAGGAGGTTTAGCCAATTGAGACACATCATTATACAATGTCTGTCTGGTCTTAATATGTATAATAAGTTTTATTTAGTTTTAGTTTTATTTTCCTTAATGTTAAATTAATTTTAATTCTCAGTTTAATAATTTGTTATTTGTCTATCTTTATGAATAAACTTTAAACATTATTTATACAATGCCTGGTCATTCAAAAACTATTTCGAGGGTTACGTGCTACATTCAATTGTCAGATTTTTAAAGTATATTTTTTTCGACAAGTTATTATTATTTTCATATTTGACCTTTAGGTTTTTGTATAGAAAAGACATCAACGCGGCCGAACTTCGCAAAATATTTACAAGGAATTATTAACATACTGTAAATAAAACTGCCAAGTTTAGGACTCAAAATGCATTACTCGCATTAAATTGGTTTTACTGTCATCAATCTAGCGCCAAAATTAGCACCTTTTTAGATATCACTACTTTTGGTGGCGCATGAGAACTTGGCCTATTTTGAATGGGATTTTTGTTGGCTTTACCACTACAACCAAAGACCGTATCCCTTCGTGATTTACCTGTAACATGGGCCTTAGCATAAAGGTGCTCCCTCACCGGATTCCGAATCGAGCATTACATTAATGAGTGAGGTAACGTTTAAAATCGAATCATGGATTGTTACATTACAGGCAAATACGGTGAAGAAGCACCTTTATCATTACTTGTAGCTTAACAAATATTCTTATATTCCTAACGTTGTTTTTCTAGCGCACGATCTTTGTTATAATTATACTTAGGCAAGCTACCGACATTACATAGATAATACCAAAACACACACACCCACGATGCAGTGTTTTAACGTGGTAATTAGTCACGTATAGAGTTATCATTATCACTCTACTCTACTCAGGTTTCATCTCCTTAAATGGATTACTTAAACGTTATCAATTCAGAGATAACTTTCTTACGGTCCTTGTAGGTCAGGAATCTTAAATTATTATAACGATCAAAATGTCTAAAGGGTAGTCTAGCGAATGCTGAATAAGTAAATAAAATTCTGTCAAAAATTTAATTTTCGGGTCAAGCTTTTCTTGTCGACTGTACCTTTATTTTTACACAGTTATCATCTGCTTATCAAGACACGGGGGGCTATCTGGTTGGGGGCGTTCCGACTGCATCATCAGACCAGGTACAGTTCGCCATCAAATATATCTGTACATATAAGAGTGGTCAAAAATATCTGAACATGCACTCTAACGCCTTGACAATAGAGTCATGTTCGAATATTTGTGAGCACCTTGTTTGCTGCAATATATATGATGGCGACTGTACCATATTATTGCATTGTCGCCGAAGTTACGTAAGTGCCTATACCAAATTCCAGCTCAATCGATTACCGGGAAGTGGTTCAAAATTAAGTTGCGAGATTTGACCTCAACAAACAAACTCACAAACATTGCAAGTTATATAAAAGCTTAAATAAATAAAATATCAGGGGACTAGTTCATACAAATCTATGATTGTATTATATGGATACTAGACAATTATAGTCATAATTATATAGATAAATAGATAGTTACTAGGTTACATACATAGAAAAACGGTCAAATCAAAACACAAATATTTCCCCCTACCAGGATACGAACCCGGGACCGCTAGCTTCGTTGGCAGGGTCATTATCAAACTTATCAACTAAGCAAACCGGGTCGTCAAACGTGTTTTATTTCATGCTAAGTACATATTTTTTTATAATTTTAATAATAATTTTGTATTTATGTACCCAATGTACTTTTCTTTTTTTTTATTCCAGCCTATATACGTCCCACTGCTGGGCACAGACCTCCACTCACAATGAGAGGGTTTGGGCTATAGTTCCCACGCGGGCCCAGTGCGGATTGGGACCCAATGTACTATTAATTTGTATTTAATTGAATTACCTTACCTTAACGGTTTGTCTTGTTTTCGATCTGAATGATCTATAGGTACTAATATTATAAATGCGAAAGTAACTCTGTCTGTTACCTCTTCACGCTTTAACCGCTAAACCGATTTAGATGAAATTTGGTATGGAGATAGTTTGAGTTCCGGAAAAGGACATAGGATAGTGCTTATCCCAGAAAATGTTATAGTTCCCGTGGGATATACGATAAACGACTTCTACGCGGACGTAGTCGCGGGCAAAAGCTAGTTCCAAGTAATTTCTCTACTTACACATATTTTTCATTCGCGTCAACTAATGTCCTTCACTCCTCGTAGGTCATTGCGCTATCTTAACCTTATACTATTTTCATAGAAGATAAAATAAAAAAATAATAAATAAAGCAAAACACTCAGATAAAATTGTCTACCTTTTCTCTACCTCTCTCTTTAATATAGATCTAAACACAAGAACAACAAGGTTTAGTTTCGTGTGACGCAGGATATGCCTAGAACTTACGAGTATCTTTATCATAAACGGGTTATTCGACCAGGAGTTGACGGGTCTCGTTTTATAAAAATAACTGTGAGTTGTACTAGTATGCTGCGTGTGCTAGAGGGTTTAGGCCTGAATCACAGCTATCACTACCGATTCGCATTTTGTCTATAGAAAATGGCTGTTTATATACGTACGCATCAATCTTAATACAAAACAGCCATAGACAAGTCAGTGCTGATATATGTGACTTAAGGCCGCACTCAGAGACGTCAATTAACTTTTAAGTTTTTAAACGTTTTTAAACCAATCGCGTCACTGGTAGATCACGTGACTCTCCGTATGACGTGACCTACCAATGACGCGATTGGTTTAAAAACAAACGAATAGAAACGCTAGTTAGCGATGGGCATCTTGGCTAAGGGCTGTTTATTAATACGACCCTAGGATTGTTTTGAGTTATTCAGGTGATCGACTGTTCGAGCTAACTATGCATCTGGCCTTTTGAAACGAGATAACTATAAAAGGGACGGATCAACACATGGAACGTGCTAGTACAGTCGAGGACAGAAAGATAATACATTTTCTCACCTTATTCCATTGTAATAAGGTCCAAAAGTGTACACATCTTTCTGTCCTCGATTGTACACAAAGCATGTCATAGCGAAAACAGGTTTTCACGGCTGTAATAAGATACCAATTTTTTTTTTTATTACATACTTGTTATGTATGTAATATACAGGGTGTCCCGCGATATAGTGCACAAACGAATAAGGATAAAACTACATGTGATTTTATCACGGAAAAAATAATAATTTTGTATGAGGTTTACAATAATAATAAAATGAAATAGATGTATTCATTTCCCTAGCACCTGTCAAATGTTATCTCGTCCATGCATGTTAAGCCCGCTGCGCTGTATGGTACTGAACATTGTCTAACTGCCGCACTCAGAGACGTCAATTAAGTTTTAAGTTTCATTAAAGTTGCTGCGTCTTATTCTATTGCTATAGCAAAGAAAGCGACAGCAGCTACTTTAATAGGGTTCGTATCAATGTAGTGTTTATAAAAAGTCAAAGAAACGGGTACACTACACAACTCCGAAGAGTCATAATTCCGAATTGATTGAAATCCCGAATTTTCATAATTCCGAATGCAATTTTTTTAATGCAGACTTTATTTTTTGATATCGCACTTAAATTAAACCTAACCTAACCTACGTATAGCGATTCAAATATGTTTTTAATTTTAAATAGCTCTAGCATAACATAGATTTCGGAAAAATGAAAATTCGGACAAATGAATATTCAGAAAAAAATATTTCGGCATATTTGGGTGTTCCCCAAAGACACACGTTTAATACGTGTTTAATTGAGCCGTCATAGGGAGCGTCGTAGATTGACCTAAGTAGGTTTTTTCAAGTTCAATGATATTAATTTATCTTGCATAATAATTGTGAAATAGTAACCAATTATAGAGTATGGCACGGATAAGGCACATGATTATTGAACAAATAAGCTTTAAATACCCCAACTATATCGATTGTAGCCTTTTTTTTATTAACTGATAGTTTTTTACTGACTGTGAACGCAATATTTTACTGACTTCTATATTCGTAAGATTTTAAATCTTGAGCGAACCTTCTGGTTGCTTTGCCCAATTTTATTGTGAATAGCACCGGGGTGGTTCCTAAAATACATTCAATTTTTTTGGTATAACTACATTTAACTGTAAGGCCTATCTTAACCGCATTGCATAACGTGTTTGCGTACAGTTGTTTTCGCAGGTTTACTCAATTGTGAATTTTGTAAAAAAAATCTACTTGAAAGTATTAAATTACCGTTAGTTATTTATCGGTTACTTAGTTTGGTAAAGGTAGGTGCTCGTTTGAAGCATGTGTTAGTCTAGTGATGTGCCGGCAGTAACTTACTCGTTACCAGTATAATACCGTTTGGTAAAATACCAGTAAGTTTCCAATGTTACCGGTAACATTACCAGAAGTTATAAGCACAGCGATCAAGATTGTTGTTTGTTATTTGCATTTCTTGTCATTTTTACTTGTCGAACATATTGGAAATATACACGCACATACTCTTATTACCAGTGATCGGAATAGGTAGGAACCTAAAGTTTGCGAAAGGACATACTATAGAATAGTTACAACCGGGTCAAATATTGATTTATTTTTATTGAATTCCGGATTACCGGTATTTTTCTTGTACTAGTCTAGTGGTAGTCGTAATGCTAAATATATGTATATTTACTCACAGAACGGAATATTTCATGTTAATTTGTGGTAAAAGGGGCCTGTAACTCATTTCTTTTGTCGAAAGGGTGTTATTTTGACACCTGTTGATTATCGGCAAATTTTCTGAATCTGTTAACGGATTCGTTGTCGGAGACCGCATAGATCCCCAGATATCAATTTTGGAAGCAATCGGTTGAATAACTAAAAAGTTCAATATGGCAGCAACTTTTTTCATTCTGTTAACGGATTCGTTGTTGGAGACCACATAGGTTCCCAGATATCGATTTTGAAAGCAATCGGTCGAATACCTAAAAAGTTCAAGATGGCGGCTACTTTTTCTCAATCTGTTTACGGATTCACATTCGGATACCACACAAATCCCTAGATATCGATTTTGGATGTAATCGGTCGAATAACTAAAAAGTTCAAGATGGCGGTTACTTCTTCTCATTCTGTTAACGGATTCGCTCTCTGAGCCAACACAGCTAGATATCGATTTTGGTAGCAATCGGTCGAACTCTCGTAACGTTTTGTAGAATCTCGGAATCCCGGAACTAATATTTTTAAGAAGCCGACGCCATATTTGCTTAATTTTTTACGGTATTTTGCCAACTTTTGTTAATTATATATATATATATATATATATATATATAATTATATTTATATATATATATATAAAGTATATTAATTAAAGTTCTATTATTTTTATTGTTTACTGTTTTGTCACGCTGTCTATACTATTGTTATATTTTCTTCTAAAATTCTAAAATTCACAGTGCCTTAGTATTACTGTAATGCTGTGTAATTTCTTTGAATAAATAAATAAATAAATTAATATATTTACAATATACTTCATACTTTCGGATTCTTTATCTCAGCAAAATAAGGTTTTAGAGAAAAGTTTTTTTAAATTAAAGACGCCTCTATAATTATAAAATATCCCGTACTGTGAGTAAATATACGTATATTTAGCATTACGACTAGACTAGACAGACTAGTACCAGAAAAATACCGGAAATCCGAAATTCAATAAAAATAAATTAATATTTTACCCGGTTGTAACCACTTTATATTATGTCTTTTAGCGAACTTTAGGTAAATTAGCTCTACCTATTCCGATCACTGCTTATTACCTACCTATAATATTATCTCACTTATTATTGCATCGTATGTCTCTTTTACACATCCTGTCTAAAATTACACCAGCTATCTGTCAGAATGAGATACTAATATATCTATTAATATTTTATGACTTGAAAATAAAAAATAATATTTCGCAACTGGGTACCACATGTAAACACAAAAAATCGTCGATAAAATGTAATTTTATGTCCCTCATTTGAATATGTGCACTTTACCAAGACTCACCCTGTATTACCTACATATTATGAGTAAAATAACATTAATATTATACGGTTTGTTTTACTTTGGTTAGTTGATTCATTCAAATACACGAGGGTAATATTCCCGGTAACATTGGTAAAATACCCGGTAACATTGGTAAAATACCCGGTAATATTGAGTATTTTACTAGTAATATTGGTAATATACTTTTAGAGAAAACCTTCATTGTTATTTTGGGCCTTAAACGTTTCATCTGTTGCTCATATAACTCAAACATGTGTATAAACATATGCTTATATATTCAAAATTTTAAAGTTACCGTATATTACCGTTTAATGGGAATGTTACTGGTAACGTTACTGGTAAAATACTCGCTTTGAGTAAGTTACCGGTAACGGCACATCAGTATGTGTTACACATTCTCCTTATTCGAAGATATAAGTATCTTCCGAAACTGCATTCCTGTGATAATCGTCGTGACTGATTGTTATGTATTGCAGATGGATCTTTATTATTTATTCATTCAGTTTGTTACATTGCCGGATTTCCTTTTTTTCGCTTAATTCAGTCACGTGCTATGTTCGGCAAAAAGTTACAAATTTACAAAGATGTTGATCAATAACTGAAACTTTAACTGTGTAAAAATAAATAGATATTAAATATCATGTAAAAATTGTAAATTGTATAAAATAAATTAAACAAAAATTGTTTGTAACATAATGGTTTAAAGTTTTACGGTAGTGTAAGCGTTAAAAGTCCTTTTTTAGGAATAATTCCTATTTATTGTACTACTTACTCTAATATTTATATAGCAATTACAAAATCCTTTACCAATTATTTGGCAAAATTTTTAATTATATTAGTACTTATCTGTCATGAAGGCATAGGTATTATAAATTATTTATTAGGCACAGAAACGTTTCACAAAAACGGGTGTATTAAGATTGCAACTACGTTTTATTTAACATTACATACAATATGGCATTTATACATTTATATTGGGTACTAGGTACCTAATAAAAATTGTTTCTAATAAAACAAAGAGAATGAAAATCAGCATTTTAATTATTGCCAGTGATATAATTTTCTTTTTAACCGACTTCAAAAAAGGAGGAGGTTCTATGTTTTGTAATTACCGAGCAACGAGGTACAACTAAAAATGTCATATATCGTAAACAAACCTTGTGTCACTGTATCAACTTTCCCGCGTTTTTACCAGCGCTTCCGTGCGCCGTAACAATATGGATGCTACTGATGACAAAACGTCGCTCGCCGCTAGTTATACGCGGCCATGCCGACTGAAACGTCGCATCTATCAGTATGGGAAGTTACTAAATAATCTGCAGAAAGCTCCACATAATCTTCATCATTTTTTAGTGACGGGAAAGGTACTTTACTGGTTGCTTGGCTTGGTCCGGCCTGGTAGTCCACTTTGGTGCAATACTATATTGAGCCACCACACCATTGAGCTTTGTCTCAAAAAGCCGATGGTTGATTCCGATGTAATTTCTTTCTTGTGTTTTGATGTTACTTGTGTTACCTTGTTTAACCTATGTTCAAGCAATAAATGATGATTAGGATTATTATTAAAATGAATAGGTTCTACGGTCAACATTTCTTACGAGAAAAAAATAGAGTATGCAATGAATATTGTGTATCGTTCTGTCAGTGCGGAGTGCGAATGCCGAGGGCCAAAATTCGGGGTCCATCTTCCTACTGCCCCCCCTCCCTGACTATTTTCTGTTGTTGTTTTTCCAAGTAAGTTACATTAAAAATTTTCAATAAATCAGTGAAAAAATATCTTCTATACCTACTCTTATGACCGTTGTCAATATACAGACCTTGAGTGGATAAGGTTACTTCGAGTTAAAATTTGACATTTACCATGTACAAAATATGGCAAATTTCAATTTGAAGTTACCAGATTGATTCGCGATTTAAATATTGAGAATAAAAATTAAATTCCTTCTAAAACTTATCTATCTTTTGATGGAAGTTTAGTCCACTGCTGGACGTAAGACTTCCCCAAGGTTCTCCACGGCACGGTCGGTTTAGTGCTACTACCATCCATCGGCTCACCTGAATAAATTATATATTAAATTGGATCGGTGTCATTGGCACTTAGTGCCGAGTTATTTGGACCAGAGTATAAAATAACACGTTTAGGAGAAACACCGTGATAAGCACGTGCGTAAAAATGTTTATTCAGTCATAAACTGAACTCGCCCGCCTTAGCTTCAAACGGGTGAAAATATACCAAAATTTTATAAAACTACTAGCTGCTGCCCGCGACTTCGTCCACGTAGAGCAGGAACAGTGTTTTTTTTTTCGGGATAAAAGGTAACCTATGTGTTATTCTAGTGTACTTATAAGCTATTTCCATTCCAAATTTCATCCAAATCCGTCCAGCCTTTTAACCTTTGCAAGGGCAATTATCTCTATCCAGTACTAATAATGACCACTTTTTGTGTAAATAGACGAAATCTAATGAGACTAGAATCCACTCCATTTATTTTTTTGCTCTATAAAGGTTTAAAGCGTGAAGAAGTAACAAACACACAAACATTAGTGTGATGTATCGCATAGTTTACAAGGAAAGTTAATAAAGTATGCCATTAATAGTTTATAAACTTTCCTTAGTCGAAATTAGAGTAAAAACAGCGTAAAAAATAACCATCAGTTTGTTATTGATATAAGGCGTGAACAAACATAATGACAGGATAATAATTTATTGTATGCGTATCAATGTAGTATTTATTTATGACAAGTCAAATAAACTTATTTGCATTTATTATATGTAGGTATATATTATGCTCTCACGGGATTATCCA
The DNA here is from genome assembly GCA_963241965.1 of Tortrix viridana. Taxonomy (NCBI): domain Eukaryota; kingdom Metazoa; phylum Arthropoda; class Insecta; order Lepidoptera; family Tortricidae; genus Tortrix; species Tortrix viridana. The sequence goes on from OY725181.1 coordinate 9,112,447, forward strand.
AGATTGAGATAATAATAAAAATTGCGTGTTCGTTTTTATTGAAAGGTAAAAATACAATCTAAAATATGTATTTAAATGATAATGGGGACAACGAGCCTGGCATTATTGTGGTGTGCTAAAATAGACAAATGACGTTACGATAATAGACTATTCACTAATTTCTTTAATCTTTCCAGTAAGGTAATCTTATCCTAATAAACACCTCGAGGAAAACACCTCGAATAAAGAGAATAACATGTTTGATTTAAATGCATAACACTTATAGATAAGGAACAAACTACATACCTCTACAATAATTTACGAACAGATATTACGCACTTAACATTGCTGTTATTCTGTAAGAGCTCGCATGTTCAAACACCTATTTTATTCGTCATAGGTTTCGTCACTCATTTCAACCGACCATCAAAACCTAACCCGTAGATTCTTAGGCAAGTTACGACAGGCAAAGCTGCAGCACGGGACCAAGGTACTGCTGCGGTATCTTCCGGGGTGACTAAAAGAGGCCTCGGGGGAGCAGGTGGTAAAGGGGGACCACCGCTCATTTACAAAGACGTGGCGTTGTGTGGGGTCAAATAAAGAAAGAGGTAACTAGGAAAGTGCTAAGGCAACGTGTAGGAGGTTTCGGTGCCGATCCTATGGAGAATCATCATCAAGGACACACGCTGGTCACCAAGGGTTTTTAGTAGGTATATATCCCACAAAACTCCCCTTCAACAAAAAAAGTACAGTCGGCCAACTACAAGATCTACCATCCTATTGTTGAATTTCATTTGCACGTCGTGAAACAATAGGGTCGCTAAGATACGTCCTGTCAATTCATAGTCAACTTGGGCGACATAATAATTTCATAGGAAGTTGTGCCAAAGTGAGACCTCTCGTGTTGTGGTTTAGCCATCGAAGTACCAGCCTTGGTAGAGGAGACTAGAATGCGTCAAATTAAGTTAATGACCAAATTGATGTCATTATTTCGCACTGAGACGCGTCAAGTTAGCCAAGCCTACAAACTGTTATTATATATGAGAATACACCCCCTGTACATTGTTTAATGGTATATATGGGATAGCACACAAGTGTTCGCTACATGTATATATAAAGGTGATGCAACGTACAAAGACAGTTACGTGTGTCGACCGGTACCTCATCGGAGTTGGAATGTAGAGCGAAGACTTCCTTGATCCAGTATAATTAATCAAACGTGTCCTTCGATGGTGCAAGTTCAGATATCAAGATTCAGGTATGTAGAGGCTGGTTTAGGTATATGTACTCGTATGGTTAATTGACGATCTTTTATCGTTTACCGCCAGTAGAACCTAAGCCGCATCTAAGGTTGTGTTAGTTTCAAATCGGAGAAAATCTGGTCCGAGACTGACAGCATATTGATCGTCCGCGTAGAAGTCGTTTATTGGTATTGTCTCAAATTTTTCGGGATAAAAAAGATTTGCCTGTGTTTCACCCATATTTTACGAAAAAAATGGGTGAAATGGTAGAATGAGAAATTGTAATTTTTTTGGAACTTTTTTTAAATTTAATAAGACATTTATGAAAAAATGAGCAGAAAAGTGGGCAGCGCGAGTATGTAAACACATTCTCATGTCCCTGCCGCTGCTACTCGCGCTGCCCGGCACTCCAGGGAGGCAGGAGCATTATGTAAACATCCGCGGAAGGTTTATGGCCGGCAGCGCGAATAGCAGCGGCAGTGGCTGCGTGTAATCGCGGCATTAGTAGTTCACTAATTTTTCTTTGACAATGTATAAGGAAGAGGGTACAGATTGTGCGTAGATTTAGTGAACAATTTAAATATCACTTCGTATTGTCGGGGAACTTAATATTATCATTCTTTCTGTGCTTATCGATACTGAAGCTAACTGAGAGGGGCAAGATAAATACGAACTTAAAAAGAAAATACGATGGTGCATGATTTTTCACTACATCCTGTTACCTACGCTATAAATAACTGTAAAAAAAATACTGAAATATTATCATTTCTCTTTATTGTTTTATCCGCCTAGAGCACTGACAACATTTTACACAATATGGATGATCACCGACTATTATCATCTAATTTGTCCTTTTGTCCTGTGTTTTAATAAATAAATGAATAAATAAATATCAGGGGACAATCTCACACAAATTGACCCAGTCCCAAACTAAGCGCTACAGGCAACGATGTACACACTGATATAGAGAAATACATATTTAAATATATAGAAAACATCCATGACTCAGGAACAAATACTTGCGCTCATCACACAAATATTTACGGGATTCGAACCCAGGACCGCTAGCTTCGTAGGCAGGGTCACTACCGACTAGGCTAAAACGTGATTCTGTTTAATTGCTAGAGAGCTTTTGTGTGTCTGTCATATCAATTAATAAAAATAATAGTCTCTAAATAGAAAATCAATCCCCGCATCGGAATTTTCCAAAAATCTGTCTCTTCGGCTGGAATTGTCTCGTTTTTCGGGGTAAAAGTACCCTACTTGAAAATCCAGGAAAAATCTTAGTTATCTATATTATTTTCATATTTGTGCCAATGCCATAATTCATCCAAATGCATTCAGTTTTTATGCATGATGGAATAACACACATCTAAGCCACAATTCAAATGCTCAACATATATACAAACATCTTTACAAAATTAGTGTGATCAGATCACGGTTACTACGGCGTCTTCTCCTAGGGTCAGCTTTAAAGTAGTTTAAAGTTCTTGTTGGTTATCCTTCATGGCTCCCCCTGAAATTGCAAAACAATTCGTGATGACTTGGTGAGACTAAACTCATGTAATTTGTTATTCTTATTATATACAAGATTTTATTGTTTTTAATGACTTACATTCAACTTTCCTCCTCCGACTGGGCTTCACTTGCAGATGATTTGTCGCCTGGCAAAAGAAAGCTTAATGCCGCACAAACTGTAACAAAAGTAAGATCTTAATGAGATGAGATCTGAATGATCTCAATAATACATATATTAGGTATCCAACATTGCGCTCAAAAATATCTGACACGCTCTTATGCGTATATGTATTTGCGATTACAAAGTTATTTGCGGTGTTGGCAAACTGCACGGCTAGCACGCAACTTGCGCGACAAGCGAGAAAGAGCGCGACATAGAGCTATATCGCGGATCAGTAGCATAAAGGAGCGTCCTCACTGAGAGAATTCTTACCCGAGCATTTGTAAACGAGCAATAATTTCAATAATTTGTAAGCTTTGCACGCTCGGCTCAACGTCCACACTACTCGAATATTCAACGCCGAATGCTTATTTTATTACACGCGAATGCTCTCAGTGAGGACGCTCCTTAACACGCGCGACATATTTTGTTGAGTCGCGGCCAAATGTCAAAGTGACAAATTTTTGTAATTTTTGTTTGTTTTTCACGACGCGTTCAGCCTAGTTGGTAGTGACCCTGCCTACGAAGCTAGCGGTCCCGGGTTCGAATCCCGGTATGGGCAAATATTTGTGGAATGAGCGCGAGTATTTGTTCCTGAGTCATGCATGTTTTCTATGTATAAGTACGTATTTCTCTATATAAGTATGTTTATCGTCGTCTAGTACCCATAGTACAAGCCTAGAGCTTAGTTTGGGACTAGGTCAATTTGTGTGAGATTGTCCCTGATATTTATTTTATTTATTTATTTGGCGCAGTTAAGAGCGACATATTCTCGCAACTCGTTTACCAATGTCAAAAGGCGACAGATTGTTTTCGACCGCGATCTCTGTCGATGTATGGGGATAATAGCTTTCCAACGGCAAAGTTAATTTTGTCGCGAGGTCCACAGCTCACAGAGCCACTAGTAATACTTGTGTAGTTAAGGTTGAAAATTTTAGGAAATTATATTCCGTGACTCAACTACTGGTTGCTCTATTCGCTGTTTGAGGTCATCGAAGCAATTTGAGTGTTAAACCGGGGCCGACCCGAATGACATTCTGGAATATGGGACATCTGTTAAAGTCATTTTTTATTATAGGTAGGCTATTGTACTAGGTTAGAAAATCAACTCTGTTATGCTGTGCATCTTTCAAGAGCCAACACAAGGAATGTCGTTGTGACTTAGTATCGTCATTCCGAATGATCAAAATCCCGAATGTTCATAATTCCGAACGTATTTCTTTTTTATTGGTATTTTTCGCATTTATAATTTAAGCTTTCTAGGCTTTTTAGCGGTATTGAGGAGGCAAACGACCACACAGGCCTAACCTCACCTATATAACATAAGCAAATCAAATATGCATTTAGTTATATTAGCTCAAAGCTTAGGAAATTAAATATTCGAATTAAAAAATCATTGGCCATTTTAGGATTTTATCTTTAGTTGCTTAAGTTATAAAAAAACGTTCAAAGGGGTGAAAACGGGTATAACTTGACTTATCTGTTAATAAAAAACCTTAAGGGATCTGATGGGACCTGATGGGACTTAAACACGCACCGAGGGTTCCGTATTTAAGTCCCTTCTTCAAAAATATAAATTTGTATGTACTTTAATTCGTATGCAATAAGGTCTATTTTGAGTTGCCTGAATTTAACACAAATTTTCAAAGTATATTAGTTATTTCACAAGAGCTGTAAATTTTGAACACTTCATTTTATTTTTCCCGTAAAATATAAATAATTAGCTTTACGTCAGGAATTTTCCAGTTTTTTCGTTTCATAAACTTTGAAGATAAGGGGGAAGGTCATTTTTGTTCATTTTTGGCTATAGCTAGGCCATTCTAGACCCCTTATCATTTATTTATAAAATTAATTTAATTTTTTTACGATACGAAACAGATGCGTGCGAGCAAGTTATACAACTATGGCAAATTTCAAGATGATAGTATCTGTAGTTGCTGAGAAAAACTGCTGTGACATACAGACGGACGGACGGATAGACACAACGAAGTCTCAGCATAAGGGTTCCTTTTATACCATTTTGGGTCGGAACCCTAAAAAGGGTATCATGTACAGGAGGTGTACTAAACTATTCACTTGAACCTCAGAAGACTTTAACCGTTTTTAACTAGGACACAGGTATTTATCCTGATAATGATGGCTAGTATGGCTACTCACCGAAGAGCAGCGTAGTGAACCCGTAGAAGGTGGCTGCGCAGGCGGCGGCTAGCAGCGCGCCGGCGGCGTTGGCACCCGACACGGAGCCTAAGCGCCCGAACATCATTACTGCACCTACCGCCGTGCCTCTACAAATAGAAGATTCTAACTCTATGAATGTGGCAGGATATACAAGGAGTCCAATAAGAGTCCATAAAGTCGGTTATGATTCTTATGAATATCACATCCAGTGACTTCCCAATGATCGATTTTTACTAATTTCTAAAAGTTTGTATTTTTAAAACTCTATGGTGACTGACTGACTCTATAGTGAAGTTCTCACGCCTATAATATCAAATGCAAATGCCCCTAATATACAAAATAAAATTTTGGAAATATTAATTTCACTCCTTAGATATATCGCGATTGTGAAAGAGGGACAAAACTAACATGATACACATTACAATTTCGATAGTAGGAGTAGAGGTCTGGTTTTTAGTCCGTTTTTTTTATTCAAGGCAAAATAATAAAAATTTATCGACTGAATTAATGGACCACCTAGGATTAAAGTTATTGTCAACATGGGTGATACCGTAGACTTGACTTTAGGACAAACACAGTAAAGTAACCCAGGACAATCAATGATCAAAAAACGTTCTATATGAACATATTTACATATTTTGCCAAATAATAAGATCAGTTCAAAATAGTGGTTTCAATCACGAAAACACGCCCAACCACGTAACGTGTGATCGTGCAACGTAAAACTGTTTAATTAGGTGGTCCCACAGGGACCGCAACTTCCAGGAACGAAAACACCTATTTAACTTTCACGGGCTATTAAAATACCTTAAGCTGGTGGGGAACAGCTGCACCGCGTACGCTGTCAAGGGCCCGATGCCCAGAGCCGTCAACTGCAGAGCCGACATCATGATTCCAGCCACATTTCTGAAATGCCATAGAATAAGGCACTTTCTTAAGTTTCGACCGATTATAAAGCAGTTTTTATTTAATAACCACACTTCTTTAAACGATCATGGTTATTATTCAAACCTAATACTAAGTAAATAAGAGGTAAGGTGGTAGGTGTTTATTTATTTGAAAGGATTTTTCCGGATATGCTTTTTAGCTAAGTTTAATGAACTTCGGTGGGCCCGGGGTCAAGCAAAAGATATCAGCTCTGAAATGAATCCATGTGGGCCTCATTTTACGTCAGTCGTCAGGTGCTATTTATTAATCCATTCATAGTTTTCGTTGTACATATTACCATAGTGTTAGTATTATGCCAGCAAGCACGCAGCAGGGTATAATAGCTCAGGAGAGAAGTTTAATTGTTAAAAAGATGTAGGTACACTTAAAATAGCTTAAAAGATAAATGATATTTAACTTAACTGTTTAAAATAGCTGGGGCCGTATTATTATTTGTCAAACCATCCGTGTGGGTAGTTAAAAGTCTTTAGCTCTATAGTATATTAAGACAAATGATCTGGAGTCAGCGAGAGACGCACCTGTTCATCAGTAACCCGGAGAGTAGACAAAAGGCTCCAACACACAGATACATGCAGACCAGGAGACTCTTCTTGGACATGGGGAGAAGACTGAGTGCCATCACTGCTAGTCCGTTTACCAGGGTCGTGATCGCCATGATGACGAAAGTGTTCTGCGATATGCTGTCCGTGCACGTAGAAGATTCCGTCTGTATGCAAACGTTACAGTAAAGTTGGCTCAGGGTTTGTTGTAGTTGCAAGATTTTTGATATTAGAAGCAAGAATATATTTATTTAGAGCACATTTTAACTGCAACTATAACTATACCCGTTGACGGACAATACGTCGAGAGACGTAAATTAAGACCCTCGTGCTATGGCACTACGGTTATGGCCGTAGCATTTATAGGAGCACGTGACTCTGAGCCGTTTTAGGCTTTAACACAAGCCGCTAGTGCCACTGCAAAAGCTTTAGGGCAACCTCAACCTCATGCACTACCCGTAAAAGGGGAATGACGGGCGTTGCGACACATAACGGCTGTGGACGAGCCGCCACAACAAGTAAGATTTTTATTGTATGAAATTACGTACAGTCGAGGAAAGAAAGACGTTTACACTTTTTCACCTTATTCCATTGTAATAAGGTCCAAAAGTGTAAACATCTTTCTGTCCTCGACTGTACATAGTTTTCTGTCATACGGTGGCACAATCTTACAACAATATGTGGCAGTTCGTCCATGGCCGTAAAAAATGTTGTATGAGATTTATTTGTGTCACATCGTGCAATTTTATGAATGGTGCTGTGTCCGTGAAAGTGTCAAAAGTTTTTAAAAGCGATAAATACAGAGCGAAAAAAGTTGCAATAAATTACCTGGTTAGTAGAGTGATTCATAAAAATGCAAATGGTTCCCTCTTCCTCTGAGGAGCCTTGAATTGCCTTGTTAATGGTGTCCGGAGCAAACAGGAACAATCCATTTAATCTGTAAATGTAAGTATTTCAAGTTAAGTTATTCAATATAAGAAAAACAACCATTACCACGTCCAAATAATTAAATCACTAGTTTATTTTATTTTACTAATATTTAGATAGACGATAGTACGAGTATGTACATTGTGTAACGTGATAAAGAAAACAACATAGTAATAAATTGATAACTCAAGAGGCAATTAAAGTCATATAATTTTTGTGTAGGAGTTTCTGTATAGACAGAAACTCCTACATACATAGGTACGAATTACATAACGAAATATTTGACATTGTTAAAGTGTTTAGTGACGTTTGTTTATTTCAGTCTTCGACATCATTCAGCTAGATTAATATTAAATTTGGACTCTTTGGCCGTAGGTGTCAATAAAGTTGGTTGTTGCTTTACAGGATTATTTACTGTAAATTGTACTCATAGAGAGAACAGACCAAACATTGGAAAGCCAAAGCAGGTGCCAGCAGCTTAGGCCCCTTTGCTTGCAGTTAAACCTTTTGATTCTGGTTACATCAGAAGTAATTCAGTCTACTTACAGGGAGAACAGCCCGAACATCAGAAAGCCCGTCAGTGCCAGCCACTTGAGATGCGGCGGCCGGAGCAGCGCCCACGCCGACACCATACTCGCCGGGGCCAGCTCGCAGTTCGACCTCTCCTCCGAGTTACAGTCCCGCCTCCTATTCGATTTTTTGATTATGGACACCTGAACAATGTGAGACACTTTTAGTATTGATATGATATTTTCGTATTCATAGATATTTTTATTTGGCTGTTTAGGCTGTTTTATATTACAATACATTTTGCTCCAGAGAGGCTAGCACACTGGTATTTTTTCGCTTGTCGCTCATTCTGTCTCTATCATTACAGGTGGGAGTTTGTATGTAAATCGATCATTCTTGAAACTAACAAATTACATTTTGAAGGTTTATAGCGATTTATTCTTCCTAAAAGTGCCTAATACGGTAGAAGCAAGAAAAAACTCAGGGGCGGTTAATAGTTGAACTTACCGGGTAAGCATCCGGCGGCGCTCCAGTGTTCCTCGAGTACACATGGCTCAGTACAGCCAAGGCTTCGTCCGGCTTGTCCTTCGTCATCAGAAACTTGGGGCTCTCCTTAGCCTGGGTGATCCACACAGCCACGAAGAGCAGCGGCGTTGCGTAGGCCGCCGTCAGCAGACGCCACGGTCGCACGTTCAGACCAACGCGGGTCCAGTCGAAGGGAAGGATGCCCCATGCTAAAACTAAAAGTATGGAAGGATCTAGCTCAGCTTTGATCAATTTCAGAGACCGGACATGTGTATGGTCTCATAAAGTGACTTGATAATTAACGTGAAGGTGCTATTCCACCGGCGTGTCGCGGCGAGGCGGGGATGGGAGGGAATTTAAATTTGTATAGGAAAATTTCTCGCTAGGCTGCGGTAAAAATAGTCCGGATGGGCGAGACGAGAATTGAAATATTTGTAGATATTACTGAACCGTATTACTAAAACATAGAGAAGAAGAACGAAGAAAACATTTATTCACAACAACGAACACAGTAAGAAATTAAAATAACATAACGGTACACAAATAAATACTTCTGAGAGTGTTTGTTAACACTGCAACGAAAACAAAAGCGTCGCGATTTTCCCCCCTCTCCTCGCCTCGTGTTGGTGGAAAAGCATCAGTATTGTCATAGTTGTATAGTTGTTAGCGCTATAAACGTTTGTGTGTTAAAAAAAAGCCGGTCAAGTGCGAGTCAGACTCGCGCACCGAGGGTTCCGCACAAACTTGTAGGCATGTAAATAGTTCGTAAATCATGGGAATACATTATACCTCCAAGCGTTCCTGAGAAAAAGGGTCTTGACAGACACACAGACAGACAGACAGACGGACAACAAAGTGATCCTATAAGGGTTCCGTTTTTTTTCATTTGAGGTACGGAACCCTAAAAATCGACTTTAATTGATGAGCCACAATAAAAACTCATAATTATGACAATATCGTTATCTAAGTTAAAACAACAATTCGATTAATTTATGCGACCAATTCCACAGTTAAATCTATGAGCGCGTACCCTGCTCTGCTCACGGATGTAAGTAAATATGTACTTGCTGAGTGCAAAAACATGTTTTGGGTAGAATTTAGTTCAAATTGTTTGAAGATATGGATTGTAAATATAATGAATTTTATGATTTAATCGTATTTAATTACTTTGTGCCGCAGTAGTCGTTAACGTATTTAAATAAACGTATTTGAGTTTTTACAAGAGGTATACGTTTCTGTAAGATACAAATACATAAGTTTTGTATAAGAATTAAAACATAAACCAAAATATGTAACGTTAGCGGAATATTTACTTTCGGTGGTGCGAGTGCGAGCGATCACGGGTGAAATCTGACTCTACCTTCTGGATGTAATGTTCCAAGGTCCCCGTTTTTTTAGGCCAGGTTTATTGCAACGTTTTTCATACAAATTCGAATAATAAATAATCTTACACAAATTGACCTAATTCCAAACTAAGCTATAGGATTGCACTATGGGTACTAGGCAACGATATACATACTTATATAGAGAAATACATACTAAGATATATAGAAAACATCAATGACTCAGGAACAAATACTCGCGCTCATCACACAGATGTTTACCAATACCGGGATTCGAACCCGGGACCGCTAGCTTCGTAGGCAGGGTCACTACCAACTAGGCTAACCGCGTCGTCATCATCTCACATGTTGCCGCCTCCGTGTCACGCCGCCATCGTTTACAGTGCGTTAGCAGCTCTCATGATTAAGACAAACCACACGTGTAGTACTCTAGTAACTACTACACGTGTAATCAAAAGCCGCGAATTGACTGAAAACAGAATAAACTGCTTTGTTCACCATAATAACAAGAACACACCTGAGCTGAATGTTGAAGATATCGTCAGAAATCCGTTTATGATGAATAGAGCGATGTCTCTCCTACTCTGCGGAACAAGCTCGCTGGCATACGCCCAGCCCAGTGACGACGGGCAGGAAAGACTGGAAATTTATAACAAGTTTTTATGTTTTGAAGAAGGCAAATGAACACACGACGGCTACCTGATGGTGAGATGGCTTGGAAGCCCATAGATATAATCATAATAGCAAGACTGCAAATGCTTTGCCAACCCTGATTAATAAGGTAGTATGCCTCTATGCTAGTTAGTCTACCGGTAGTTGGCTCCCACATCGGGACACAACAATGCAATAATACTGCTGCTAGGCGGCCAGTCTTCTTTTATACCTTGAAGACTAACCACACCTTGATAGAGTATGTGTGTTCAGTCTATAAATATTGAATTAGATTCCTACAAGGCTATGTTAGCAAAGATGTCCGTCGGTAGATAATGGTGTGGGATTCGTAGGCGCAAAATAGGATAATCATATGCTCAATTTATTCTTGGATCGATGGGCACACAGGATGGGCTTCTTTGTATACACTTAATCTTTAAATCTTTTGTTAAATTACCCCTTTCATATACTTAACTGTTTGAATGTACGGTTTCCTTACGATGTTTTTACTTTACCGTAGCAGCCTAGCAGCATCAGGTAGACTTAAGTTAGATAAACGATCTCAGGCATCCGCCGGGGTTCGACACCTTACGACCTCGAGTCAATCAACCAACACCCTAATAGGCCACTTACTTACCAAACGTTACAACGTTGAAAGAAGAGAGGAACGAGAAGTCAAAGTCAAATATCACATCCTAAGCTTACAATAGAGAAGCCGCCAGCTTGCATATCGCGAATGTGAACAAGTTGGGCATGAAGGCAGCCGCGAAGCCAATGACTCCAGAGGCTGCAGCCGTGAACAGCAATATTGGCTTCCGACCCATTGAGTCCGCTGCTCGACCCCAGAATGGCGCTGTCAGGATTACACCTGGTTGGTGAGAGAAAACTGCGTGTAACTTACTTATCTACTTACAGACAGTGTATGAATCGAGATTTAAGAATCCCATTGACAACTCCAAATTACAATTGTTTTTTTTTTAAGAATAGGTAATAATACTCGTACAAATGTAAACGATAAGTCAAAACACTGACAAAAAAAAGAAGAGAAAAAACTAAAGTCTTAATAAACAGACACATGTGTGGCGAATTGCCTAGCATCCAAGGCTGAATATAATCATAACCTATCTGTGGTTGTGTAAGGAACCGGGAGATACTTGTTAGAAGTCAGAGGGTTTTGATCTAACGTTCCCACGAGTTATAACATTGTTAATACTGTACCTATTGTTTTATTGTTATACTACCGTGATTAAAGTGAACTACATATATATCAGTAGACGTGTGCGTCTTTTACTTGCACCAATAACACCCACGAAGAAAGTCGTACGCCGTGCGACTTACAATGGTGACCCCAGACTCCGCTGCATTTGGAGTTTCTAATTATACTGAAGTGGCTACAAATAAATAACATCGCCTGAAGCGATTCATCGGGCCAGCAAGCACCACATATTGTTCCTGATAATTCAACAAGGAGTTTGCATTGACCTTGGCGGACCCGGCGTTCTTACTACAAGGCCGGATCTCGCATCGTGGATCGTATTTCATCGGCGACGCCGCTCTTAGTATTGGACATACATAGTGTTGTGTTGTTTATACTTAGTGCGCGTGTGGTGTTAGGGCAAAGTGCGTCCATTATTTTCGTTCGTGTACGATTTCAAACATTCAACCTCGTGTTCGACGACGTGCGCGCCACCCGCGACCCTCCGAAGAAACTTTCAAATCTCCAAACGTCAGTTGACATCGACATTGACATATCTGTTAGTCAGATGACGTTTCGCCCGTTTCGGTTCCGCAAGTATTGTTTTGTTTAGTTAGTGTATCAGTTGTAACTAGCATGATTTTCAAGTTGGTGTATGTTCTATTGGGAAATCGGTACTAAAAACTTACCCTTGAAGCCTACATTTATGTTAGTGAAGTCTAAACTTAGTTTAATTTTAACAACAACTTACTGTTTTAAATTTCTTTTATGGGACGTGGTTTAAACAATGTTTTAAAATTGTTTGTTTACAATTCTGTTTTTATGGATGGTTTTTTTGTTTTTCATTAATCTAACTGGTTTGAACTTAACAATATTTTATTTTGCAACTTTCAAACTAATTTCTGTCTGATAAGTTCGTGTGTTTATATAATTTGCATTTACTGTGTTGATTGTGTGTTCTGCATGTTTTGTGCTCTTATTTGTGTTCTCTATAGTTATATGTGTTGTTCATATACTTACAGCCTTGGTTGCGGGTGCAATTATTAAATTACTAACTTCATTATTTTTCAAGTGTTTTGTTTAGGTTTTGCTTTGGGATACGGATACATTGTTGTTATTTCTCAATACCCAATATCTCGCTTAATGCAATGGCTGATATAGAGACACAGCTTAAGGAGCTACAGGAGCGTGTGATGGCTCTGTCAGGTGATTCGGTGCCCCAGGTGAATGAGGTCAAGGTGAAACTTCCATCATTTTGGACCGAAAAACCAAAGCTCTGGTTTGCACAGGCAGAGGCACAGTTTGATATAGCAGGAATTAAAGCAGATGGAACAAAGTATGGGTATGTCTTGTCCATGCTGGATACTAAAACTGCCACCGAGGTGGAGGATTTAATTTCAAACCCACCTGCCACGGGCAAGTATGAACAACTTAAGACCGAGCTTATTAAGAACCTTTCGATATCAAGAGCCCAGGAAGTGAAACAGCTCTTGAGTGCAGAGGAAATTGGGGATCGAAAACCTTCTGTTTTCCTTCGTCATCTTCGTTCCTTGGCAGGAACTGCTATGAAAGATGAGAGCATCCTGCGGGAATTATGGCTGCGACGTTTGCCGAAAGACATACAGAAAATTCTTATTGCACAGAAGGACTTGGAATTGGACAAGGTGGCTGAGATAGCTGATGCCATTGCAGAAGCATCTACCTCAGAATCCACTACTCTCTGTGCAGTGACTTCCCCTCCCTCTTCCGAGATTAGTAACCTTATGAAGTGCATTGAAGCTTTGACTAAGAAGGTTGAAGCCCTCAGCACTGACAATGCTCGACGTTCAAGATCCAATACGCGCCCTCAAGCCTCACAGCCCAGGTCTCGGGCATCTTCTAAATCTGCTGGGCGTTGGTGTTGGTATCATAAGAGTTATGGACCAAAGGCCTCCAAATGCATTTCTCCCTGTGCTTGGAAGCCTAAACAACCGGAAAACTCTTCCAGCAATCTGTAGAGGCGGCCTCTGATTGCTCTCATCCCGGCCGCCGGTTATTTGTAAAAGATTCCAGGTCAGGTCATCAATATTTAATTGATACTGGCTCGGATATCAGCTGTTTTCCTCGTAATTTATTAAAAGGAATTTACAGGCCTACAACCTTTGATGTTCGAGCCGCCAATGGAAGTGCAATTAAAACTTATGGCACAGTTCCCATGCGGTTAGAACTAGGATTACGCCGGGATTTTAAATGGAATTTTGTTATTGCAGACGTTGGAGCGCCCATCATCGGCTCTGATCTGTTGGCTGAGTACCACCTGATGCCGGATTGCCGCAACCAACGCCTGATAGACGGTACTACAAAATTATTTGCTTCGGCGACTATTGCCCAGATTGACCAGGCGAGTGTCAAGAGCATTGTGAATGACTCTCCATTCTCTAAGATTCTTCTGGAGTTCCCAGATATTTTGCGACCGCCTGGGCTGCCACGAACTGTGAAACATTCCACGGTGCACCACATCATTACAACTGATGGTCCACCAATTTCGTGCCGCCCGCGAAGACTCGCACTGCAGAAACTCCAAGCAGCTAAGAAGGAATTCGAGGACATGGTGAGCTGTGGAACAGCTCGACCCTCAAGTAGCCCCTGGGCTTCGCCGCTGCATATGGCGAGAAAAGGAGAGAATGGGTGGCGTCCGTGCGGGGACTACCGTGGCTTAAATGCTAGGACGGTCCCAGACCGCTACCCAGTTCGCCATATAGGTGATTTCGCACATAATCTTGCTGGCTCTACGGTCTTTAGTACAATCGACCTGGTAAAAGCCTACCAGCAGATACCAGTCCATGAGCCTGATATTTGTAAAACAGCGATTACAACGCCTTTTGGACTTTTCGAATTTCCTTTTATGACCTTTGGCTTGCGCAATGCTGGCCAGTCTTTCCAACGCTTTATGGACGAGGTCATAAGGGGACTAGACTACTGTTATCCTTACATTGACGATGTCCTTGTATTTTCTAGAACCCCCGAGGAGCATGTTGAACATCTTCGTGTCCTGTTCCGGAGGTTGTCAGAGTATGGTGTTGTCGTGAACCCGTCTAAGTGCGTTCTCGGTGCTAACGAGGTAACATTTCTTGGCTATCATATTTCTAAGAATGGAACTAGCCCACCTACCGAGAGGATCGAAGCCTTACGGAGTTTCCCTCTACCTAAAACGGTAGAAGGCCTTCGTAGGTTCCTTGGCATGGTTAATTTTTACCGCCGGTTCCTTCCGAAAGCTGCCGAACTCCAAGCACCGCTTATAGATGTCCTAGCATCTACTCAACTGAAAGGCCCAAAGCCAGTGCCCTGGACGTCAGAGTTAGAGCTCGCGTTCAACAACTGTAAAGAGCATCTTGCCACTGCAACGCTTTTAGCCCATCCCATCGCTGAAGCTCCATTGGGGCTCTTCACCGATGCATCGTCGACACATGTGGGAGCTTGCTTGCAGCAGGAGGTTAACGGCCAATGGCAAGCTCTTGCCTTCTTCAGTAGAAAGCTATCACCACGCCACTCATCCTGGCCAGCCTATTATCGGGAATTACTGGCAGTCTATGAGGCGGTGCAGCATTTTCGTCATGTTTTAGAAGCGCAGCATGCCACGATATACACGGACCATAAACCACTAATTTATGCTTTCTCTCAACGTCGAGAAAAGTTGCCTCCAGTTCAGCTTAACCATCTTTCTTTTATTTCCCAGTTTACAACGGATATAGTCCACGTCAAGGGAAAAGAAAATGTCGTCGCAGACACCATGTCCCGAGTCGAAGCGATTCGGATCGAGGATGACTACGCGGCTTTAGCTGAAGCACAGGCTACCGACGATGAGCTCCGTAAGTTACAAACGGACTCATCTTTAAAATTGGAGAGAGTACAATTACCTGGCACTGATGTCTCCATCTTTTGCGATATGTCTACTGGAAAACCAAGACCATACTTGACCGAAGCTTTCCGCCGGAAGCATTTCGATAAGATCCATAGTCTTAGTCACCCAGGCGCACGATCATCTGCTCGCCTGATGGCTGACCGCTTCGTCTGGCCTAACATAAAGAAGCAGTGCCGTGAATGGGCGCGCACCTGCCTCGCATGTCAGCGAAGCAAAGTAACTAGACACGCGAACGCACCCTTGGAGATGTTTGCCAGCCCGTCCAATCGTTTTCGTCACGTGCACCTCGACATCATTGGGCCCATGCCCCACAGCAAAGGCTACCAGTACTGTCTGACAGCTGTCGACAGATTTACTCGATGGCCTGAGGCATGGCCAATGGTCGGCATCACGGCGGAAGAAGTCGCGGAAACCTTTACTAGAGAGTGGATATCTCGATACGGGGTACCCTCAATAGTAACAACCGACCAAGGACGTCAATTTGAGTCCACATTATTTCACCGACTCATGGACGTCTGCGGTACGAAGCGCGTTAGGACGACTGGATACCATCCCCAAGCGAATGGAATGGTCGAGCGCATGCACCGCACACTAAAGGCTGCGCTCATGTGTAAGGAAAATTCTTGGTCAACCGCCTTGCCCCTCGTTTTATTGGGAATGAGGGCGGCCCTTAAAGAGGACATAAAAACATCAGCTGCCGAGTTGGTTTACGGCGAGCCTCTCCGTCTACCCGGTGAGCTCGTCGTAACTCCTGATAAACCTGCCGAACTGCCTGAGGCGGTGGCAGATTTCGTTAGTAACCTAAGAAGTCACATGAAAGGTTTGAGAGCAATACCTGCTTCTCACCATTCCCGGAAATCTACATTTATTTTTAAGGACCTGATGGCGGCGACTCATGTTTTATTACGGGACGACACAGTGCGGCGGTCACTGCAACCACCATATACTGGCCCTTACCTAATTAAAGAGCGAAGCGGGAAAAATGTCGTCTTGGACATCAACGGCCGAAATGTAACCGTAAGTGTTGACAGAGTGAAGCCTGCACACCTTGAAGCAGAGGCGTCTAGTCGAGCTCCCAGCGTGCCTGCACCTGTCGTAACACCTACAGCATCGGATCCTCCTCAGCAGCCCGCACCTGCGAATGTTCCTTCTGATCCTGTCATTACCAGAGCAGGTAGACAGGTAAAGCTTCGAGAAATTTTAGATTTGTAGAATATTATTTTTTTATATATATTTTTTTTTTGCCTTCATTTTCTCCGTGGGGGGGTGGTGTGGCGAATTGCCTAGCATCCAAGGCTGAATATAATCATAACCTATCTGTGGTTGTGTAAGGAACCGGGAGATACTTGTTAGAAGTCAGAGGGTTTTGATCTAACGTTCCCACGAGTTATAACATTGTTAATACTGTACCTATTGTTTTATTGTTATACTACCGTGATTAAAGTGAACTACATATATATCAGTAGACGTGTGCGTCTTTTACTTGCACCAATAACACCCACGAAGAAAGTCGTACGCCGTGCGACTTACACATGTTTATTAAGCCTCTAGTTTTTTTTTCACTTCTTTTTACATTGTCGCTGATGTGTGGGCAACGGCCTCTTATTATTTTAGTTTTTAAGTCCCTTTACGCGCCGCGGAACAATGCTGTGTAGGAGCCTTTATAATGCCATATTTTTTATTTTATGCTACGTTGTTTTATTTTTCATTTGTATTTGTGGTGTGTTATTCTAGTCTAAATAATACTACGAACCTATGTTAGGCATAGCTATCAGTATCCCCTTCAAGCGGTCAGGCAGTTCCAGATCACAGGCAGCCGCAGGGAGGATAAAGGCGCTGCCAATCATCTCGATGAGGGCTGAAGACAGAGCTGCCAGCATTAGCGTGCAGTGGAACGCCTGGTATTTACCAGCACCTAAAAAAATAAGTGCCTGATGATAAGAATTAGCAATGTAACTTGTGTTAAAAAAAAATAACACACTTTGTAGGCGACGTAGTGTTAGAAGTATCACTGAATAACTCGCTATTAAGAGACGAGGTCCCTAACTCACCTCGACGGACCTAATAGTAGGTAGGGAAGATTCCTATGGCCACCTTCCACCTCCATCATTATACTCGTGCCAGTTTAATGATGCCACATTATAGTATTGTAATTAACAAGTAAGTTTACAAAATTTTAAATCAATCTGAGTTCTAGAAGTAAGTTATAAAATAAGTATTATGTAGCTATTGCTATTCCATTTTGTAGTCAAAATCGACTTTGAGATTTTATTACACTGATAGTTAGCAAGTTAGTTATATACGTTAGAAAGAAAACTAAGGCTCCGAGCATAGGACAATAGAGGTCTTCTTACTGGAAGGTGCCTCTTAAGGCATCAAGGTAAGATTTTGTTAATTTGTGGGTTAAGTTTTGAACTGTCTGTTGTCCGTAAAATTGTTGATCAATTCGAACATAAGACCCTGGTTACCTTACATTGTATGGATCACCTCTCCTCTTTTTCACTCACCTCTACAGCTACGAGGTTTAGAATTTAGAAGTAGTCAATAAGAGTTAGGTAACCAACGTTTTGAAAATACTACCTAGTAGTATTAGTAGTAGTATACAAATAGTAGGTAACTTTTTGCCGCGTTGAGGAAGAAAAACAAGTCACAGAAAACAAAATAGAAAACGGTGCACGAAAACTGACTATTTTCCCATAAACTTTTAGTCAGTTAACTATGTTTACAAAATTAATCAGGAACTACTCTGTGCTTTTTTATAAAAAATTGACTGTACCTAGTGCAAAGAGTGTAACTATGTATTAAAACTACAATAAATAACTTAACAAGAAACGCAACTGGCGTGCAATTTATGGCCATCGACCTAAAACAGAATATTCAAAAGAATCAACCCTGTCAAATTATGTTCCAGACTACAGTTTAACACTTAAACTTAGGACTCACCCGCTAAATCCATTGCTTCTTCTAAAGTAACCTCCATCTTGTCTTTAGGGGGCGTATGTTTATTGATTACTAAGATCTTTCTCTTCATATTCACTATAAACACACAACGAATTATCGTTAAAAGACGAGTAGTAATTGCTGATGAAGTCACTTGAATAGATTCATAGAACAAATAAAAACGAGCATTATTGAGCACTCGAGGTGTCTGTGCCGTATGCAGTCAGTTCCATTGGCTCGTTCAACTTTGAGTATTCAATTAGCAAATAGGAATGCCTTAATAGGCCACAATAAATTTGAAGTTGCAAATAATAAGACAAAATCCTTTCTCAATAACATGCTAATAACGAAGCGATAAAGTTGTTAAATGTTGCACTAGGATCCACTGAACCCACGACCTACTACAACCTAACCACCAGCAGTGAAATGGAATCACTATTCGTACAAATCTACGTACATTGTTACCCGGTTTCATGGCTTTTGGCATTAATGTCTCTTAGTGCTATTCAGATACGGTCGCACATTAAACTCGTCGAGTTAAGATTGATATTTGTGACGTATGGTTTATGTTTATTTACTTACAGCGTGTTCTCAAATACTTGAAAGTGTTATTTTTGACAAAACAATAACATGTTTAAATATCCAGTCTGTGCCTCTGTGGTTCCGAAACTTATGTACGAGATATTTGTACTGGTCCTGTATACATAATATTTTGGTAACACCGGACTATACGGGAATAACTACGGAGAAGGGCATAAAATGAATGTGAATAATTAGGATAAATGTGTCATTAGCCTTTATATAAGTCAGAGATAAATATTAAGGTTCAAATTTGTATTTGGGTCATTAGTGTTATATTTGTAATATCGATTTGTTTATTCGCGTAATTACAACCACCAAAAACATTAATGTGAAAATGGGAGCCAAGTTCAATAATAAGAATATTCGTGATTGTCGACTTCGCAGACAAAAGAATGGAGATCTAAATGAGTGCCAAATTCTGTAGATATTCTTGAAATTTATTTATAAGAACATATAACATTCTAAAATAAATTTAAAACACAATTTCTTGTCTTTTTTTCTGCTACAACAAACTTTGCTATGTAAAAATATAACTTCTTGAATCTGAACAGTCGAATTACTTACACAAAGCAGATAACTTAGGATAAATTGAAGCTCAAGATTTGGCTTGGCTAATTTTAACATACACTGTTAACTAATACTAGTTTTTAATAGCAAACCTTACAATTTAAAAACAGTAACTTGCGTAACTATAACACAAAGAAGGTAAGTTGGTTAGCCAAATATAAGATTACTTGTACGTGAAAACTAGCCAAGTCAAATCTTGAGCTTCAATTTATCTTAAGTTATCTGCTTTGTGTAAATAATTCGACGACCTTTGCATGTAGGCGGAGTGCACTATCCCTGAGTCATCGACTTAGTTAGGTCTTTATCGGAGGAAAATGTTCCACAGGTTTTTCCGTCTAGCAAGATCAAGAGACGTTTTTTATACAGGGTACCTGGGACGTACCCGAAGGATTTTAACAGCGTGTTCCTGAGTTAATTTGGAGTTAAAAATGTATAAAGTAGGCTCGATTCGGTATAGTTTTAGAGATATATCCATTTTTGTATAAAAAATACGAAAACTCATGTACAACAAACCAATTGATTTATTTTGTATGAAAAAACGGAAAAATTAAAAAATCTATTTTGGACCTAGTTTTAATAAAACATTTTTTATTCCTTATGACCTCAGAAATGTGCTGTTAAATCCATCGGGTACGTCCCGGGCACCCTGTATTTATGAGATAAGGTCAGATTTTTTGGCTGTTATTTATCAGTCGAGACTGCAAAGAGTTCACTTACTGACTGGGGCAGGAAACGGAAAGAAAGAGTTTTTTTTAATTCCTCGAAAAAGTGGGACTTTCAAAACACATCATTATTGCTTTTCTAATTGTAATCAAATAATTACTCACCCTATCACTGTTTATCCTAACGACATCATCACTAGGTACTATGATCAATATTCAAGTTTGATATAAATTATTAACAAACAACTACACTACAAATACTGTTTTACAATTTCATCAAAGTTAAAATAATTGTGTTGCCGTAATCCTTTAATCTTTATCGTGCATTTTAAAGTATAATCAACACCAATTAAACCAGCATTTTACCAAAATATGTTGTGTTTGTAACTATTGAAAATATTTTGTTGTTTAACGGTTCGTAGTTATGTGTGAACTAAAGGGTTATTAGTTAAGTAGATTGAAGTTTACTATTGAGACGAAGTAGGTGCCATATCAATCAAGGCGTTAATACGCAGCGGGTTCGATCAATGATATTAAAATGCAAATGCTTTGTATTATTACGTAAATATTTTAATTTACTAAACACATGGTACTTAAAGAAGGTCAGTGGGTAAAGGTTGTACTTTTCCATGTTGTTTCGTTAAACCTGTTACCTGCATATTTTGTTCTACAAAAGAGACCTAAGTAGGTTATTGTTTATCCTCACTATTATGTTGGTAAAATCAACTATACACAAGTGTTAGTTTGATTATGGACTTGAGTCCATAGTTAAAAGAGCGATGAAATAGAAAGTATTAAAAAAGGGGAGTAAGTTTTTTGGTTTACAGTTTTTCTATTTGATCAGCATTAAAAATTAGCAGTTAAATCAATTGCTCAGTAAATAATGTTTTGGTCGGCAATAAATAAATAACCGGACGCAACACTTGGTCCGCAACTAAATCAAATATTATCGGAAAAATAATCAATATTTTGGTAAGCTTAAAATATTATGTGTCCACTAAATAAATAATCGCGACACAAAATAATTATTTGATCCACAAAATGATTAATTGGTCAGCAAGATTATATAGCTGGTAAGTAGTCAAATTTAAATGGTAAGTAGAAATATCAAATTTGCTAAATTAAGTAGGCCAATTTCAGCGTTAGGTCAGAGTGACTTTGTCGTACATTTCTCATATTTATTAAGCTTTAACTCTAAAATGAGATTAATCACAAAATTATTATTAGTTTTTATCACTACACGTAGAATGCCATCTTAGTGCCGACTATGGTTGCACTGAGTGTTTATACCTGTTAAAATTGTATGTAGTTAAGGACAGTTAAGGCCTCAATTAAAACTCCGTGCATTTTTTCCTTTGTGTAACGAAAGCTAACCATATGATTAGTACCTATGACTAATTTTCGATACACATAGGAAAAATTTAGCGGTTTTTCAAATTAAGCCTTTAACTATGTAAAATTTTTTTTAATTCACCATTTCGTGTTGCGGTAGACTGTACGTAGTGTAATGTAAATTGATAACACTTTTAAGCATGTTGTGAAATTAGGAGCAAGTTGGATAAAGCGGTATCTATAAGGTCCATGATGTCGGTTAACTAGATAAAATCAAAGATTTGGAACCAATCTAACTACAGGTACATATTGATAGTGCGTCAGCCATGTCTGGGAAAAAGGCGGCCCGCTAGTGAGTGTTGCAATTTACAGTAGTTCTGGATTCTGCCTTCAGTGAAATCATTTTTTCCCGGAATGCAAAGAGTTTGTTTAATAAAATATCATAGTTTTCGACGATGTTCGAGCGGGCTATTTTTCTCACAGACTAACCTCTAGTTCTAGCTGGTCTGTCCTACAGGAACTCAAATAGTGCTTATTTGCATGTAGGAGACATTGGAAAATATTATAACGACAGCCTATTTCGATATCGGTATCAGAAAAACTATCGGGAACTGGACACACGATAGTAAGTTAAATAAAATGTAGTAAATAAACAACACCTAACTTAATAAACACTTGTCGTATTCCTATCAATTACTTATACTTAGTAGGAAGAAATTCATCAAAACGTTAATCTTGCTCGTATTGAAATCGTAGGAGATGTAAAATTTACGAGTACGTTAATAGTTTCTAGAATATGTTTTTTTTTTTTGGAAATTAAGGTTTATCCTATCTTGATAGCAGGATGAAAATGGTATTTTCATCCTTAGGAAGATTATTGACAAAACACTCAGCCATTTTAGACTCGTCTACGAACGACGAACTTACCTGCCACTTTATGTAAAATCCTTAAATAATTTTATACACTTAATACAGCTTTTACGAAATAACTCTGACTTTTTTTTAAACTCCCCTTTAAATAGTATCTAGTATAAAATGACACATTATGTTTGCATAGCAATAATTAAGACAAAGTAAATTAGAAAACAGAACATTTTTGTTGGCTTTCCTCTCAGTCGAAATAAAAAGTGAGTGTTTAACTCGGGTGAAAGAAATTGCACCCTCGAACTATAGGCGCGTTGGCGCTCGTGCAGCCTGAATATCTCGAGATGCAGTTGATCACTTCCATTCGTGGTTAACAATCTAGGTACTATTTATGTACCTAGTTGGTTTGGTTTGGTGTTTTCGTGCGGTGTTAAATTTGAAGCACCTCACGCAAGCTCACGTACACACACACACACACATAAACACGAGAGGGCCGCTGTATGATATGACCACGATATAACGTGTACGGGTACTACCCGTTCTTGTACCCAACAAAATTCCTTTTGGGAACCTTGGGTTTCTTCTCCCTGGAAGTAAGGCGAAACTTAGTGTTGATGTGTATGGCTTGCGCTATCTTGCGGGGGGACTCAGACTGTCCGGTTTTAGATCCCAACTGGTGCGTCTGCAAGTTCCTCCTGTGACGAAATATGCCTTTCGGGAACGCAAGTACCCTTTGCTGGCGGTGCCGGCCGCGCGCACCGTGTTCCGCCGCAAGTCGCCGCTGGTCCGTGCTCTGCAACTCCTGAATGTGTTTTTGGATGTGGCTCCTAATGTCGATGTGCTTGCGAGTAGATGGGCGATGGTACGTGATGAATGTCTGAGGTTTTGTGTGAAGATGGATACACGGCCTTCAATTGTATCCTAAATCATTTATTAAAGTTCTATTATTTTTATTGTTTACTGTTTTGTCACGCTGTCTATACTATTGTTATATTTTCTTCTAAAATTCTAAAATTCACAGTGCCTTAGTATTACTGTAATGCTGTGTAATTTCTTTGAATAAATAAATAAATAAATAAATGACGATGTGAAATGTGTAGACATTGTCCAATAGACAATCTAGAATTTGTTCCGCATGTTCAATAAATCATAATATTGGCCCCACGGGGTTTGGGTTTCTAACATACAAAAAAATGATTTCCTAATATAAATTCCGTAATGTACCTACCACAAAGTCAAGAAGATGGTCCTTGAGTGTAATGGTGTGCGAATACATTATTAGGTATTTACTAAACTTTGACCCTACTGATTTTGCACTTGGCTTCCTGAAAACTTCGTAAGTGGTACCGCGGGTATCATGTGATGTGTGTCGTAACTTAGTGATATGATAATTTTTTTTATTCATTGGCTTCTGTAGGTGGGTGATTTCACGAGCGTTTAAACCGCCGTCAGTCCCTTGATCGCATTCAAGTCGAAATATCTGTAGCATTGGATGCCATTTTCGGTTATAAAACTCTATAAAATAACCGAAAATGGCATCCAAAGCTAAAGAAATTTCGACTTTAATGCGATCAAGGGACTGACGGTGGTTGAAATGCTTATGGAATCTCCAACGTATACGGCAAAATACATGTCTTCGAGGCTACTATGATACACTTTTTTAGCCCTGAGACGGCGGTCTGTTACAACAAACAGGAAGATACCGCAGCAATCATTCTGGTCCCGTGCTGCAGGCTTACTTATTCCTAACAGAAAGAAAGTGTTCCCCTAAAACCAAATGAAAAGGTGTCTACCATGCCACGCACGAAAAATGTATTAATATGCAAAGATACCTACTCGTATACACATATTATTTCAACTGTTATCAGAAAGGACTTTTCTAGGCGCTGATGATTGTTTCTACGTCAAAAACGAGAGTAAACAATTCAGTTAGGTGAACAAATACTTCGGAAGAGTATTTAGGGCACGAGGCAGATAAGAGAAACTCGAGTAAGTGACGTGTGAGCAACAGTAAATAGCAATGAAAAGGTTAGAAAACTCTTTTTATTAAGCTTTTATTGTATATTTGTATTAAAATTTAATTGCAGTGGACATCATCATAATAGTGGGTGTCTTTGCAGGGCTGGAAATATGCTGAATAGCCTAAATGACCCTTTAAGAGCAGTTGGGTTCCTGATGAATAATGACCAAAATGTTTAATGGCTACGATCCCAGAGAGTTACTTACATGTACAGTCGAGGACAGTAAGATATATATACTTTTTCACCTTGTTCCGTACAACGGACATAAGGTCCAAAAGTGTACCTATACATCTTTCTGTCCTCGACTGTACAGACGTGGGCGACGCTACCATTAAAGTTGTACTTACTAGATTACATCTTAGGCAAACTACGCAACTCGAAAGACGCAACAAGCAAGGCTGGCTGGGTTTCAGGTACATATGTAACTGTTCAAGTCGCCATTTCGCAGTGCATTAAATCTATAGCGATCAATCAGTAGTACCTCACTCTCTCTCTCTCTCAATTTAAGAGCCCTGCTCTTGTCGGTGAATTGATTTCCAATATTTTCTTCTCTCTGCCAGCTGCTTCACTTCTCTATACGACACGACATGCACCTTCCCTTTAATTAATAGTACCAGACTGACGAAAACGAAACATTGACTGACTGCCACCAATTCAAAGTAGTTCAGTGTAACGGCAAAACTCGACGTTTCTGTTGTAGAATTTTAAACGAAGACATCCGCCAGAGGACCAGTGACGGAGCGAGGATTTTATTTTTAAGACCCATTTTGTTACACACGTTTTTTATACATTTCAAACCAGTCTCCTTTGAACATATTTTTAATTTTGGAGTGGAAACCGAACTTAGGCAAATGTAGAGTTGGGCGTCCAGCTTCGGAGGGACTGGACGGCTTGAAAAAGGTGGCAGGCTAGATAGAGACGGACTGCCCAAGATCTGGTTTGTTGGACTCACTCGCAGAGACTTGCACGAGTTGTTGTAGTCAGTGTAAAAAAAACATATTAAATCTCATGAGCGAAGTGGTTCTTCTTACCTTTATTCTATATTTTAAGTGCTCAACCAACTTAATAATCTTTAGTAGGTGTCTAATCACTTAAGTACCTATGTTACCGGAATTTAAATTCACTGTTTTTAGAAATAATCACAATACCACACAAACCAACTTAGAACGTAATCTTGATCTTTTACTACCTATGGAAAATTTGAGTAAGTTACTACTATCATCAACGGCCGATCGGCACTCCGCCTACCTTCGCGTACCTTTCAGAGTGACGAAAAGGATAGTTATATAAAGCGTTCAGCGTCGATAACCTTGGGGAATCCCTAAATCAATTCGTTGTCGAGTAAGTTTGTTTTATCTAGGTTTAAACGTGTTTGTCAATTCGCGGGTGCCAAAAGAATTTTCCAGACCGACATGACCGTTTCTCTAATTAACGGGTACTTTATGTTAAGAACCACATATCATATTTCACATAGTTAAATAGATAAAATCGTAATTGTAATTAGGCCGCGAGGTAAATAAACAAACTCTCACTGGGAATTTCTTATGTAATTTATGTAAACTTGATTTTCACTCAGCGGCCTTGTCGGTTTGCTCTTAGCTATTACTTTACTCCCGTCAATTTTTAAGGGTTGTGGTAAGCGACTTCCATATTTTTGAAACAAGTGTAATAATACCGTTGGTTAATGTTTTCTTAAAGTTATAAATGTTAATAATTAAATCAAATTGAATAGGGTTTTTTGGAACAGCTTCTTGGCCCTGGAGGTTTGGGACCATACGAATATACTGTTCTATCCCGACTAAGCACTAACTCCGAACGCAGGAACAAATATGCAAGAAACAGTTAATGTGCCATTTTCTCCAAAACACTATTTATATATTAGTAAACTTTGTCTTTTTAACCCTTAGTTATTTGCATATATAGCTTAAGGTAATTACTTGATGTAAATATGTTCCTATTTTTATTGAAAATTTATGAAATAAAATCTATTAGAGACAAAAAAAAATATAATATGTATTATTATTATTACTATTATTATTCTTTAACGTTCTCTTTTTGCGGATGGAAGGACTTTATGCATACACCCGGGTCCACTACGACCCATTTCCAGCACCTCGCAATTCCATGCAGTATTGTCTGCACTGTGTGTTCAGATCCTGTAGCCAAGCGGCATTACGACACTATCCGTCTTGCGCTCTTTTACTAGTTAAGAAAGGGATGAACGTATTAGCGTTTCCACAAGCGCTAACGCTATCGTCACTTGGCTAACCCCCCTGCGGGCTTAAAATGCATGCACGAGATAAAATTTGACAGGTGCTAGGGAAATTAATACATCTATCCCATATTCTAACGTAAGACTTAAAACGCTTAAGGTTCAAAATAAAAGTGTCTCGTCGTCGTAATTAGAGATGTGTCGTTTTCGGTAACTTTCGGAAACTTTCCTCGGTTTTTATGGAAAACATTCTCGATCGGGTATATTTCTCATACAAAATGAGGAAAGTTTCCGAGAACGGCACATCTCTAGTCGTAATTCTAGCGATAGAGAATAAAACCACTAGCTAAAGTATCCGGTGCGTGGTGTTTTGCCCGTTATCTTGTTTATTTGAAGCCGCAAGCCTGGGACAACATAGTCGCTACTGCAAATATGCCGATAGCTTAGACAGTATCTCCAGCCCCCCAGCAGACAAATCTAAAGCAAATACGCGAATGTGGTTGACATTTGTAGAAAATCTAATGGAATATTTTGTGGGCTTCTTGGCTGGTCGAGCGTTTTTTATTGACCGAAGAAGTGACAAATCTACCTATAACGCCTGCATAATTAAGATGAGCCACATTTTTACAATTTATAGTTAATCAAAAAACATTTTGATAAATAAGCTTATTGTCACATTATTATTCTTTTGTTGGACAAGTTATTCAGTATTTTGGTCTTTGTAATTTTTTTGACGTAAATGCTTCAAAGGAAAAGATATCAACGGGCACAACTTTGCTTAAGTTTTACTATAAAGGTTTTTCTATAAAACCTTGTTACCAGCTCCACCAATAACTAACGCCTGTATAATGACCAGAGTTCCTGTGGCATTTGTCCCCTTTTTACCACAAATCCACTTGTAACGCTTTTATTATGTTCGGTGTACCCTTCTACCACACCGTCGCCTGAAATGCCTGTGTATTTAGTAGTTGTTTCGCACTGTTAGCAAATTTATTCTTACCGTTTTTATTTTCAACTTAAAGTATTTTGAACCTCAATAAAATTTTGTTGGTATTTCTGCAGTTGTTTACGCTTTCTGTTGCCCACAGAAATAGCCTTCTTTCTTAGGCCGGCATCAAACCAGTTTTTTCATTAGTAAATCACGGATCTAGAATGAACTTTAAACGTTACATGACAAAGATGTTGATATACTTATTGAACGATATTACTGTACGTTAAGGTTACTTATTAGTTTGCCAGAGAAATCTCTGGAGCAAAACAAAATGCTCGCACAAAGACCGCTTGTTACTACTGACTATTGATGCGGTGAACGTATTCTAGAAAGAACATAATGAGCAGTTCGCGGACAAGCGGAGCCTGATCGCGGGTCACCTTCTGACTAAGGTTAGGTTAGATTACAAATAAATCTTGTGAGGAAGAGATTGCAAAAAATCGACTGACTCAGTGCATTCGTAATTGTTAAGTGATTAAGTATCAGTAAGTACTCGCGATAGAAGGAAAACCTATTCGTCAACTTAATTGTGACTTTACATGTATATTATAATTATAACATTTAACGCGGAGAGTTTCTCAATGCGTATTACTAATCTATTTCCTACCGATTTGGAGATTCAAGAGACATCGTTAGCGAGCAGGTTACTTTTGGGAAAACTCTGCTTAGCTTCGTTTAGCCGTGTTGCCATTGCATATACTAAGGCTATGGTCTCCTATTTTACGCTATACGCAGCGTCTGACGTTAGCGTCAACGTTTCAATACATTCTGCGTTGTGCGTTGCGTTCAGACGTCGATTGGAAGTATTGAAACGTTGACGCTAACGTCAGACGCCGCGTATAGCGTAAAATAGGAGACCATAGCCTTAGAGTTTGTAAATGCGCTAAATCACGTTAAGTGGGTGTATATTAGGTGTAGTAATAGACTTAAATGAGTTTATCTTTACCCTTTTTAACTAAAACATGATTAAGTAAGAGTTAAATATTTAATTGAAACAGCTTTTTGTGATATCAGACAGTTTCTTTCGTATTTATTTTCTTTCATTAAGTTTTTTTTTCAAAAAGGTACCTATTACGTGAGTTATCACACAAACAAATGCTCGCCAAGCTGTTACCCAGTTTGTTGGCGAGTGAAGCGTTCAAACACATAAGCTAATCATGCAACTGGGCAAAGTATGTAGGTACAACTCTTATCAACTAATGAAATTGCACCTTACAATAATGTAATAGAAAATACAATAATAGTAAGATAAGTATATCTATATTTCTAAAAGATATTTTTCGATTGCCTTTTGAGGGCTGGCTTACTTAATTTCATGTTTTCCCTCAGCCACCCTGTTTCATTAAATACTCTGGGCCCTAAATATCTATTTAATATTTTCCCGTAATAATTGACTGCTAGCGGTTGCAACAATTTTCCCGACAAATAAAACGTTTCTACTTACAGCTAAGCAACTTTTAGTTTTTCCGCAATTTTTGGGTTTGGTTAATTTTGAACCCACATTTGCATAAAATTTTCATTACAGTAAATTAAATTGAAATATTCAACTAAGACAACAAGGAAAATGTACATACTTAGACAAAATGAGGGTAAAGATACTACAACGGAAAATTTAAAAACTTATCACGTGGTTTGCATTTGCTTGATCAATTGAGGAAACACTAATCAATCATCATACATGTCAAGACTAATAACCCAAAACGTACAAAAAAATTACTTACAGATATTTTTCTGTTATAAAATCGCAGAAAACGTAATAGTACAAAATCTAGCATAGCCGACCCAAATTAAAATAAAACTAAATATTTTGTTATGCTCAGCTTCCTGTCTGTGGAAATTTAAATTATGATTGTGTAAAACTAGTGGCAAGACCCGTTAATAATAGAACTCTCCCTTATTATAATCTCCATTTGTGGTCTGTCCAATCAATTTTGATAAACCTGTATAAACTTTCTTTAAAAATTTTATACTTTGTGTAATTTCTTGTGTGTGTAAGAAAGAGTTTACAGACATATCTACATATATAAACGGTCGCAATAGTAGTAAACACAATAAAAAAAAAACTTGTACGAATGAATATGACAAACTCGTTAGAATTAATTGTAATAAATAACCTAACGTTTAGGAATCTAAGATATTCCGGTGACCGCGAGTTCCGCGAAACTGCGTAGGTACCTACCTACTTAACTATATGTTATACGAATGTCGTACGCCATGATCGAGTCTCTTCTCAAACCCAATTAATCCACACGGAACATAGGTCGATACCAGATGTTATCTATCTGGCTTTCAAGTCGAGTTTTTATGGCGGATTAAGTAGGTATTTAAGATTTGATATATTGTATAAAAATTGATATGTGATCAATGTGATCATTAATGAAAGAGACCAAAGTTCCGTACTGTATTAGAGTTGTCGAGTTTGATTACTGTTAACAGTAATAATTAAGAGCAAACAAAAAAATAATAAATTTTTTATTTGCTCTTGATCGATATACTTTTGACTTGCAAAATAGTTACGAATAAGTGTAATACGATCTCACACACAATCTCACCTTACACAAAGCCAACATCAAAATTTTCGCTTCAAAATCCGACGTAGGTTTATACCTACTAAAACTTTGTAATCCCTGCGTTAATGCGCTTATGCAAATCTATAACATTTAGTGATGCTTCAATAGTTACTTTGAGGTTAACGGACAAAGCGACATAGTAATTGGATCACATGATATTAATTTGCAAGCTATTTGTTGTGTAAATCAAATGCTCGTGTAGCAGAGCCCTGGTGACTGGTGAGTGACTTTGTGGCGTGGAATTAATGAATAAATGTATCATGAGATGTATGACCTCAAAAGCATGGATACCAGTGGTGACACCCTGAGGATATCAGAGTATAGATTAGAAGAAAAACGTCGGCAGCTGGACATAGGCATACTCCGAGGATGACGATAATGACCGGTCCTTCGTTGCCTGAAACCAGCGGATTCCCTCAACTTTCTCGAAACCCCTAGGGTCGATTTCCACCGATTGGACAGCACGGCAATGGATTTTACAATCTTTAAACGAAATTAAACTGTCTACACAGTAATTAAAGTCTATATTACCAAGCCCGCTGAATCTGCCCGCTCACGCGGAATCTGCCCGCTTTCAAGAGGCTGTGCGTGACTTTGTTTGTAATATAGACTTTGAATACTGTGTAGACAGTTTAATTTCTTTTAAAGATTGTAAAATCCGTTGCCGTGCCGTCCGGTCGCTGGAAATCGTCCCTTAGACCATTTAGTCCGCATATCTGCGAGTACAGTCAAGGTCATAAATATGTATACACTTTAGTACCTTATCAGACCTTGACTGTACAACTAATGAGATTTAAAACAATGTTTTCTTTTTTTTCTCGCAAATAATTTGGTTTCCAGTCTCACCTCACACCTTTTTCCAGAGTTTTGTGAAACATACATAGAATGACGAATAAATGTAAGATTTCGTACTTTATTAAATTATTTTTATTCAGAATTAACTAGGTACTTACCTCCTAAGTAATTTATAACGACTTTATAAACGATACAGATTGAAGACAGTTTATCCTCATGTATTAGCATAATACTTAACAACGACGCGCGCGTGTGGGTTTCCCAACATATGCTGAGATAGAAATAGTATGATAATAATATTTTTAGTTCTTCGGTAAATAGATACTACAAATAAACGTAACGACAAAACAAATATCATAATTAATTACGATTTTCGCTACCACCCATGACGATCTGAACTGATTTTCCACTTGGGCCTACTGAATATATGCATGTATTTTGATTTATTCAAAAGTTTTTGATTATTTAGTAAATAATGAATAACTAATTACAATTCCTTTTCATTTGATGTGTATCATTGTTGTCTTAATAAATTATTTTGGAATTAATAAATTATTCATACACGGCGTGTTTATTGGGGCTCTAATTCAATAACATACCTACTGATTGTGATTAGTGTATATAGTGAATAATAACGAACAACGGCGAAAATATAATAACCATTTAGAAGGAACTTTGACGTCGTGTATCCTATTTTCTTTGTGACATCGTGTAGGCTAAACGCCTCGATGGATTTTAAAGTGTGGGGTTTACTTGTGTCGTTATTCTTGTTCACCCAAGGAGTGTCATCGGCTATATAGGAAACGGCCTCAGTCTGGATGTTGCAGGAGTAGCTGGGTTTTCAAAGCTAGCTTTTTGTTAGACTCGTTAACGGTCATTACATAATCCCATTTTGTTTTGTTTTTATTTTTTGGAGAGAACCATTTCTTTTACAAATTATTTTTTTTTTACCCAAGAGACAAATGAAATTGAACCGCCACTTATTAACGTTTTACGTCACTACGTATAAAGCGAATAAATACTTAATCAAGTCATTCTTTGGTTCGTCTTGTTCACAATAAATACCACATTTTTGTTTTTCCTTGTCGTCATCACATGTTTAATGGACAACAGTTTACCTGTTACATTAACTATGTTATGGATGAAAATGTAGATCTCATGATGATTGCAAAAATAGGCAAATTAAATTTGATTGGAAATAATGCATTGTCTTAACATCGAATATAATGTACGAATTGTACGATACCGTTCAAATTTTAACTTTTTTTTTATACTAAAGGTCGACGCAGTCCATTTGGGCAACTTCGAGCGTTTCAACCGCCGTTATTCCCGTGGCCGCATTAGTGTCGAAATTCCTGTAGCTTTGGAAGCATTTTCAGTAAAATTTTGTAGAAGTCAGGGCACTCTACAAGATAACCGAAAATAGCATCCAAAGCTACAGGAATTTCGACATTAATGCGGCCACGGAAATCGCATGGGGCCAAATCTGGAGAATAGGGGGTGAGGGTTCGTAGCGTAACTGTTAATTTAGCCGCCGCAACTCTGGACTTATGAGGTGCGTTGTCGTGATGAAAAAGCACTTTTTTTTTTAAATGGGGTCATTTATTCTTCAACTCAACGTCAAATATATCCAATAAATCGGCATAGTACTGTTCTGTTTTCGTTTTCCGGCCGATGGGACGATTTTGCATTCTTTGGAGCAGGTTCGCCCGGTAAAATCCACTGCTTCGACTGTTCTTTTACGTATTTCCGGTGTGTAGTGGTGAATCTCGTTTCATCTACCGTCACGAAACGACGCAAAATCTCCTTCAGGTTATATTAAAAAAGCCGGTCAAGTGCCAGTCGGACTCGCGCACCGACGGTTCCGCACAAACTTGTAGGCATGTAAATAGTTCGTAAATCACGGGAATACCATATAAACAAAGTCCAGTATAAACTGACACGCAATCAGTATGCACTTTCTTACTTAGTGAGTGTCAGTTTATATTGGAATTATTTTTTATATGATGTAACTACAAATTAACGGTTTTCGGATTTTTCCCTTTACTTGTACTATAAGACATTGCTTCTTACCAAATTTCATAATTCTAAGTCAACGGGAAGCACCCTATAGGTTTTGATTCCCTTGAGATTCCCTTCAATATGCGCCAAAAACCGCCGTATCTTTTGATTGCGTTGACTTAGATGTTTGATTTTTCACTGATCTAAGGGAATGCAGACTGAAGTATTTGATATGAATTTCAACTTGATACCTTCACGCGTTCCTGAGAAAAAGGGTCTTGACAGACACACAGACAGACGGACAACAAAGTGATCCTATAAGGGTTCCGTTTTTTTTTCATTTGAGGTACGGAATCCTAAAAACGGCCAAACACTGCTCCGAAAGACGGCTAAAACGATATTTTCAATTTTCTTAACCATATCGTCTGTAGTCACCTCAATTGGGCGGCCTGGGAGATCCTCATCAAATACGGTTGTTCTCCTCCGCTTAAATTCGTTACACCAATATCTGATTGTTGTCATAGAAAGTGCAGTCACGGTAAACCGCATGCATTCTTACTTTTATTTCGTTACACGATTTTCCTTCCAAAAACAGGAATCGGATTACAGACTGATAGTGTTTTTTCTCCAGTTTTAAAGTTAACGCTTTCAGTGAATCGCTGTCAATCAAATGAGAAATAAAAAGAATGCTGCTTTTTTATTTTTTCCCGCCTCTAAAAATGGCTTAAAACGGTCGTATACATATTTTCGCCCAGTGATACTAAAACGTTTAGAAAACGTGTAGATACTTATCAAACACCCCAGGTATTATAATTATTTTGCATACTGTTGGATGGTGTAACCAGGGTTTGTTTTTCACTTACTATGGAAAAAGCAACTTTATATGATTACTAAGAAATTTTATTAAAAAAAACGGGCAAATGAGTTTAAAAATTTCGCTGATTCTTAAGGATTCTAATACTTAATGTAAAGATACCACTGAAAAACTTCTGAAATAAAACATGAAATTAAGGATATTTCGTGACATGGACATACGGGAAAATTACAAAAATTCTGATTAAAATGATCAATATCTCCGAAACTAGTACAAATCGCTGAACATACATAGGGGTTAAATCGATAGCTTTTTAGCTGCTCTATCAGCCCTTAACGCCTTGACGTTTGTTTCTGGGATACCCTGTATATAAAAAAAAAAACAATTAAAAATTTAAAAAACCCCCGGCACGAAAACGAAACTCTTTACGTTTCGTTACTTTTTAAAGTAAATAAATAATATGGCCCTTAAAGCTTAATGTCAGTACCTAGTAATATTTCGATTTAAGCGTCGTCACGTCCGACAAAGACTTAAACGGGCTCCGAGCACGTATTTACGTCACAGGACGGACTTCATCACGTCACGTCATGTCACGTCGATGAAATCGCTTTCAGACCTCATAATTTTTAAACGGCTTATCAGATTTTCATCAAACCAAGCTAAGAACACCCGATTAAGTCACCTTTCTAACAAAAAAAAACCAAATCAAAATCGGTCCATCCGTTCAGGAGCTACGATGCCACAGACTGATACACAGATACACAAGTCAAACTTATAACACCCCTCTTTTTGCGTCGGGGATTAAAAAGGTATATTTTTGAAGTACGGAACCCTCGGAGCGCGAGTCCGACTCGCACTTGACCGGTTTTTATATTGGTTCACGCGTAATGAATGACGCGTCCACTCTGAAGGTATATTTTGTGGAGCATTATTTTGCAACACGATTCGGAATGATAAAAATAAAAAAAATGTCATAAGAGAAGGAAAATATGCTTTAAAAATGGTTTGACATTCGCACCTTCAGAATGAAAGTGACCTAATCCAAAATGTTTAGATTTTAAATTAGGTCTCTATAACAATATTCTTTGACTCGAAGTAGAAAACTTAACATTTTGTATTTAGGTCACTTTCATTCTGAAGGTGTGATATGTTCCTTCTCATATAACATTTTGTTTTATTTTATTTTATTCGAAGTCGGCGGCAGGAATCAGAAAATGGGATAAAGAATTCAGTAATTATTGTTTTCTTGGCTCCGGCTTAGAATATATTTTATCTATAATTCAGTTTAAAAAAATATTAGAATCCGAGTTTATTTAAACTCGGATTCAAGTATTTACCTTGGCTATTCTACAAAGATCGGTCATTGTTTTACACTTTGTTTTGTTTATAAAAATGCTCAACTTCTGTACCTACTTGCCGAGACAAAACTCACCAAACGCCAATTTTTTGTACCTTTTTGGCTAAATAATATCAAAACCAGTTTAAGTTTGAGGAAATAAAAATTATGCGAATTTTGTTCGTTAGCTTTGTTTCTATTGACACCTTATTCACGACTTATTATTTATTTAAACGTAGTGAACTATTTAAAACGAATAACTAACTAACTATTTAGCTGTAACTATTTCAACTTGGAATCAAACGAGGAAGAGTTTTGAGGTCAGCTTCCTCTATCAGTAGTAAGTCTAATGTCACCTTCCTCTATCAGTAGTAAGTCAAATGCCCGGTTCCTATATTCAAACCGCGGATAGTTAAGGCTACCACGAGTTAACATTTGACATTTGCCACGTACGACATGTGTCAAATTAAAATTTGGAGTGACTTTATCTATTCGCGGTTTGAATATAGGGACCGGATATAAACCGTATAAGCCTTATTGCAACCTATTTGTTTTAAAATATTGACATATAATAAATTTTTTTACTTTTCATTAATAATTATATATAAAATCAATTAAATAAACTATTTTTAAGCCAATTTCTATAAACTAATTTTTTTTCTGTTCACTAATCTGTAACAATCAAATTTGGCAATAATAATATGTATAAACAAACCGACTTTGTTAATATTTTCCATCTTAATGTTTCAACTTGATAGCTCGTCACTTTTTCCAGCAATATTCATTTAATTAGCATTTTAAAATTTGATCTAAGAAATGTAAGTCGAAAGGTGAGGTTATTTTGTTTAAAGAAAGCCATCTTGTAATTTATGGATCATGAATGAATAATTCAATTTAATATATGAAGTAATTCAGAAAACTCATTGATTTGTAAATTACTCTTGGATTTGTCATCATTAATCAGTCGACGGTCGAGTTGATAACACGTTTGTTTACATTATGAACAAATTGGAATGGAACTGACTATAATAAGATTTTACAGACAATCCAACCGGCGCCAAGCGGCACCCAGCAACGCTGCGTCGAGATGCGCGGGCGCACTCCGCACTATCTATAAAAGCTCAGCATCCTCCCCGCAGCCTTATTATTAAAAAATAACTCGCGCGGACCACCGATGCTGGATTTAAAATAAAGATATACAAAAATTCGCTTGTTTCGGCGAGGAAGTATAAAGAAGTCAAGTTAAATTTAGAAAGCGTAAGTCTGAACAAAGTACTACAGCTAGATTAACGATGCATTTCGGATTATAATCTCACTGATATCAGAAACGTGTACCTGGTTTGAGGATAAGAGGGGATATTTGTTACCCAATCGGTATCAATGGATTAAAGGATTTGCATGAGATTTGGTGCTTAGACTACCCTTGACACTCCTAAATTCTGATTGTTTCGCCCGAAAATAGCAATAAATGCATTTTACGTGAATAAGGTGTTGCCGGCTTGAACAATTTGCATAAAACGCATTTTGTTGTCAGACCATGACTATACTGCAGTCTTTAATCGAGTGAACTAATTTTACTACTCAAATTCGTAGCGCCATGAACAGGATATTGCTTGCATTTTGCATGATTTTTATCAGGTTATAACTGATACTGATTGTGTTCAAAAAATGCGACAGAGACAGATCCAGAATTAAATACACAGTTTTATTATAAGTAACAAGCCACCAAGGTATCGCTTCTTACGTAGAATCTGTATTACTATAATATAAAGTGACATAAGTTTCTTGTGATATAATTAAAGGTGTCGTCTCCCATTATAATTTATCATACCTTAGCAACACCTAATATCTCGACGTCATTTGTGATAACAGATGACGTGAAATTTTATTCTATTACCTACGTAGGTGTTGTCAACAAAACGGATTCGTAGACCACCTTGGAACCCTGTGGCAATGACAGACTGAATTTGAGTGATGTGGTGCTACTGGCGTTCAATACGACAGGTTTCCAAGGTGATCCACGAAAGTAAAAATAAATTAATTGTTTATTTATTTATTAATGATATTTTTAAAATGTCTTCTACCTTAAACGTGGTTAACAAACTCATCAGTCTTATAAATCTTAATACGGCAAGTGTTGAAAGTAATAAAATAACTTTGACTAAGTAAAAGACTGCTAAAACAATTGGTATCCTTAAAGATAGTGAAATGTAACATGTAATTTACATTAATGTCTACCAAAAATGTTACAGATGGCTAAAGTGACGAACCATCATGGGAAGGAGGTAGTGAAGAAAAATCCGGGGATATCGACGTCCGTAGAAGAGGCTCTTAGTTATACGGGTAAGTCCTTTATAGTGTATCTCAATTAATCAAAAGCCTTTTCATCTATTGCTAGCTACTCGTAGGGTTTCGGATCAGGCTAATCTGCTATTTTAATTTATGGTGTTTAATTAAATTCAACATAATTTATTTCCTCATTAAATTTCTTGATACTTGTGTTCTACAACGTCTCCTCATTAAGATAAAGTTCAGTCAATGCGCCTTTTATCTTAAAATCAGTGCACATCTATTCCTGTACAGTAAACAAGCCGTGGTTTCCGGAGGCGCATTCATTGATATCGTTATCAATGTACCATTTGTTCATAAAGGTCGAAGATGCGGTGCAATGTTATGTGCATGGCTTCTGCAAATTCTGGAGACTACAGGTCAAGAGGACATTTACAGTATACATTTTTTCAACAACATGTTTTATACATTTAGGGGTACCTCCTAATATTTATATTGGCTCTAATAAAAAATAATAGACAGCAAATAATCAAGATGGATGTGCGGAACCACTCACGAATTAAGTAGCGACCACACCGCTGCTCAAAATACGGTGACGCAGTGACGTGACGTATACGCTACGCATTTCGTCTTAGTCCCCACGGTTGTCAACGAATTTGCAGTTTTAGATTTGCAGTCTTAACATTGGAGGCTTGAGGTTGCAAATAGTTTATTATGGGTTTCAGATCCTACTACCCATCAGGTGGCCGTGTACTCGGTTGTTTTATTCATGCCATAAAACAACCTGTATTGGCGTAGGTATTTGCCGCTTCTTTGGATGCCTTAAATTATCAAGTAACTTTTTTTAAAGGTTTTGGAAGATACAACTACTGTCTGCTGTTGATCTGTAGCTGGACTCTCCAGGCGATGGGGTTAGACTTGTTCGGGACCAGCTTCGTGGTGGCTGCCGCGGTCTGCGACCTGGACCTCGACATGCAGAAGAGAGCCCTGCTGACCGCAACGCCTTTAGCTGGTAAGAACTGGAATCTTATGCTGTATGCACGTAGGCTTTGTCGTCATTTTCACATGTCTAAGTCTACCAGTGCTCCCCAAGAGGAGAAGTTGAGAAGAAGCGCCGCAATATTAAGACACTAAGCGCAAATAAATCATAATTTTATTTATTTGATAAGTTGACCTGGGGTTAGGTATTGTATCTTACAAATATTTTCTACGCTAGCTCAGGTGTGGTACGGTGTCATTTGTAATCTGTTACAGGATAGCGTAAAAAATTGCTATCCACTCAATGTCACATAAAGATGACATATTTATATACAGACACATTAAAGAATTATTACGAAGATAAAATAACCCCGGGGCACCTTACTGCATATTTATTTTTTATTTCAGTTAGACCAATTCTTTATCATTAGGTAATTCCTCAGCATCTTAAATCAGTTGCTAATAATGGTTTTGGTAATTAAATCACAACGGGGCCATTGCCAGTTTTCATTAACTCCGGCTTATCGGTCAAATAAACATCCTCATGAAATCTTGCGGAAACTGCCGTAAATTTATCTTAGAACACAAGATAGAGTGTAGTGTGTAGATATCAAGGTGTATTTAGTGTAATTTTGCATAAAGCTAATTCGCAACTATGAGTAGACCATGACTCAATGTTCATATTTGGCATCACAGAGATATATGCCACATGCCATAAATGGTGGGTATGAACACACCATTCAAATAAAAATATCTGTATGTCGTATTGAATATAATTCTGTGGCATAATTGACTGTTTTTCATAACTTTCGTATTCTTTTCATGTAATACTCCGTCTTTATACGGTGATGAGCTATGCTCATTTAAGCATATATATAGATTTAACCGAAGGTCTTATTTATAGGGGTGGTGGCTGGAGCCCAGCTGTGGGGCTACATCTCGGACACCAAGGGTCGCAGGTTCACGCTCTCCCTCTCCATGTCAATAGGGTTTATTTTTGGAGCACTCAGCTGCTTAGCCCCTGACTGGAAGACAATGATGGTTCTGAAATTGCTCTCTTCAACGTTGTAAGTATAACGAAACCCAGTACTAGCTATTTTATTTACTAGTCAGAAACTGATTAATTAAAAAAGTAATCATCCACTCAGAAGCTGTTTATTTAGGGCACAATTTTCATTTAATTTGGTCATATACTACTAGAAACAAACTTTATTAAGATCACTACCTACTTAATCGAATTATTGGTAAAAAAAAAAGTTTCCCAAACTGATTCATTTCACAAGCATCATTTGGAAAACCATTATTATAGTGTAGTTAGCACAATATGTACACATAAGATCGCTATTGTTATTTATAAGATATATATCGACTATGGAAGAATCAATTAAGGTAAAGGACGCTACCGTCTTCGTCATTTACCTTACTTGATACTTCCATAGTCGATATGTTAAGTACATGTTATTGTAAGTACCTAATAGAATAAAATAAAATAAATCATACCCGAACCTACTAAGGCATCAAAGGTCTAGGTCCGTGACTTTGTTCCTTTCTGTGGCAAGAGAACGCTTTAGTATATATGTGACGTTCTCAATATAAAGGGACCTTATGGAGGAAGGCAGTTAAGCTCTTCTTATTCTTGTAACTATACGAATAATATGGTAACAGTTCTAAAAACGGCGTAACCGCCTGCCTTCATAAGGTCCCTTTATATTGAGAACGTCACATATAGTTCGCGTGACTGTGGAAACTGAAAAACTGCATGTTGATCAAAAACCATGTTTGGAAACGACCGAACTATGTCGTCATTGGAACTATTTGCTAATTATTTTGATCCTTTTGTCATCACATAATCATATGATTTTATGTACTTAGTGAAAAGATAAGAAAAGCTAAATAAACCACGGAATTCCCATGCAGATACACCGTCGCGTCTTGGAAATGTTCATGCTATACAACCGACAATACCAAAGAGTACGTCGTGTTTAATATCTCAATGGATGTGTTATCAAAGAGGAGCTACTGAAATAGCGAAAGTATTTACTTAGTTTCTAGCATGCCTGCACATTGTTGCAGTTTTTTTCTTCTAAATAATGAATTGTTAGGTAATACATTCTACTTTTATACGTTACGTGGATAAAAAACATTTCGTAACGGAAAATGTATACAATTCTTTTTATTTTACATTATTCTTATAACAGTGCGGTCACTGGCACTTATTTAACTGTAGAACATCTTGGGGACAATCTGATCAAGTCCCAAATTAAGCTCAGCCTCATTCTGCCTTGAACTAGACAACGATATGCATACTTATACTTAAATATATATAAACAGTTCTAGATACTGTCACAATTCTTGAGTTAAACGAGGGTACGGGTCCGTATTAAATACTTTTATTTAGATGAAATACAAATATATTTTTTAAGAGGCCATACATTCAAATCCGATCGACAACGGACACACTATTTCAAATCGAATCGACATTATTTCTTAAGTATAAACTTTCAAATACTGCCCACTATTGATGCAGCCAGTACGCTTCACATAGCGAACCTTCACATCTTCCCTCCCGGTACAGGAAGGTTGGAGCACTATAGTTAACCTGACTGTGCTACTTACCTACCTACCTACGTACCTACTTAGGTAGAAAAGTATCCCTGCTTTCCTAACTTATTGACCCCAAAATAACAATTTCCAAGACCTGCCTATCTCCTATACAGATCTCCTTGCTTATCCCTAACTCTCCTACGTTCATAATCTTACCCTCTTATTGATAATCGCACAATAACTTGAATTATGGTTTGTCCTTATCTTTCATTATGACATTTGAATCTAGCAGAAAGTGACAAAGCATACTTTTACTAAAATAGGTTTGTTGTGCGTTTGTGAATAAGGGGGTTAGAGTTCGTGTTCATCACACAAATAACACCGGGAATTGCACCCGGGACCGCTAGCTTCGTATGTCACTAAACGTGATAACGCTGTTTCTTGGGGTGTATGTGAACACAGTCCGGTATCGACGTTGTTATCACGCCTACTGGGTTAATAATTAAAGTATTGTTCCTTACAGTACGTCAGCCAGCAACTCCAGTGCATACACCTTGCTGGGCGAGAGCTGTTCTGCGCGTGCGCGTGGTAGAGCCATGTTGCTGTGCACCTGCGCGCTTATGTGCGCACAAGCTGTCGCTGCAGGTTGGTACACTTGATCAATTAAAGGAAGTATCCTAATACTTGCAATTCCTACATGAAGTGGTAGAAGAAGCAGCTCTCTTGGAATATAATATTAACAATACACGTAAGAGCTCTTACACACTA
The DNA here is from genome assembly GCA_963241965.1 of Tortrix viridana. Classification (NCBI taxonomy): domain Eukaryota; kingdom Metazoa; phylum Arthropoda; class Insecta; order Lepidoptera; family Tortricidae; genus Tortrix; species Tortrix viridana. The sequence goes on from OY725181.1 coordinate 9,154,328, forward strand.
GCCGTGATAACGAACGCGCCACGTTAATGCCGCTGGTTAATACCTGATAATGCCGGTTAAGATCTGTGCTGCGCATGCGTTCGACGAAAGCTTACGCTGGAGGAACGCTAATGGCTATAGGGACTCTTAAAATTTGATGACAACTACAGTTGGAAGCGAAGGTCGTTAGGAAATAGTGAAAAACACATAACCCTCCTTTTGGGCTTCTCCGCAGTCGGATAAAAAACTATTTGTTTACGGATGGAAAAAGTTCATTAATATTTTTTTCATAGAAAAGGTTAAGTATTACAAGCAATGTTATTGATTTTTTGTATATTTCCAGCCTTTAAAAAGAAAAATTGTGTTCGTTCAACAGTATTCGCGTACCCAATCCTGCCCCTCGAGTTCTCCTACCCCATCGAGTTCCTGGGCATCAGCTTCCGGCCCTGGCGGCTGCTGGCCCTGGTGCTCTCCCTGCCCTGCGCCGCCACCGCCTGCCTGCTGCAGCTGTTCCACGAGAGCCCCAAGTTCCTGGCGTCCAGGTCTCGGCATGACGATGCTTTAAATGTGCTGAAAAGCATCTACTCCCGTAATACTGGCAAGGCGGCTGACGATTTTCCAGTAAGTGAGAGTCATTAGATTTGAGTGTCCTAAACAAAAGTTGTCTCTCCTGTTCCAGAAAGTTAAGGACTTTGAAACCAAATTTAGTTTAAGATATATCCGCGTAATGGGAACCCGGTGTAATTTTGGCATGTGTCGAAATTATACATATAAGTAAATACTCCCAAGTCGTTAACTATTAGGAACAGAAGGGACAATTTTGAACCTAAATCTGTGTATAACCCAAATACGTAATAAATCTAGTTTGGTATTGGTCAAACCACATGATCAATTAGTTTAACTTGCATACAAACGGTTAGGTAAAATAAAAATAAATATGAAAAAAAATTGGACGAACGAGTCATTAGACAAAGTTGAATAACTGATTGGTTAATATTACTCCCGATGAAAATAAATGAAATATACAAATGATAGACACTCATTGCATAGTGATTTTTTTAATACCGCAGCTGGGACTCGAAGCCATCGCAAGCTTATCCAAGGTTCCTTGTGGATTCTGTGTCTATCATTGTATAGCTGTCTTCAAAGTAACCAGCACCTAAAAATATTTGATGGAATTATTTGTACCGCATAAAGTCATTCTTTATTCCTAAATTTCTCTCATAGGTAACAAAGCTGGTAGGAGACGAGGAATACACGTCCACAGGTAGCCAGGATTCATTCTTCATGACATTGTGGCATCAGACTGCGCCTCTGTTCCAGCCGCCGCTGCTAATAAACACCATGAAATTGTTTTACCTCATCGTTGTTATTTACATGACGTAAGTATTCATTTTTAAGAAGGACATGATATAAAATATAACAAAAATTAACTCTTAGCGTTAGCATTGCCACTCAGTGATATTTGAACTACTGCAGCGATCAGAAGTGTTTGAAAAACAATGACATGGTTTTTTGCTCCTGATCATAAAAAAAACACGTTCATAAAAAAAAGGCCAAGCCAAGGTCTTCCAATCACCTCGTGTAGAAATTATCGACCTTTCTAGAAACGTAGATTTTATATGCATAGTTATTTTTTTATTTTAAAAAGTTTGATAGATTTTTGGCTTACCCTCGTTCCCATCGTATTCCTCAGCAGATTTTCTCTTGTCTCAGTGGAAGCGGCTTCGTGATGTGGCTGCCGTACATCATGAACAACCTGTTCTCGGTACTGGAGGCGGGCCGCGGTGACGGAATCAACCTCTGCACTGTCATCAGATATTCCTCCAGCAGCTTCATGGTCTCAGAGAACAGCACGGTAACTCTCATGTTCATACAGAAACTGACCTACATTGACGACATTGCCACATGGATTGGCTTTACGCTCGTACCTAAAGTTTTTATTTGTGCCTCATCTCATTATGATATCAAACGAAAAATGTCGACCTATGCTTTACCTAAGAATCTTCACGATAGTTATTTTATAAATTTGAAAGTTTGTAAGGATGTTTGGATGTTTTTTTTGGGCACATAAGAAGTGCGTGTACTAAAAAGCACATGAAATTTGTCTTACACTGATGACATAGGATACTATTTATTTCGGAAAATTTACCGTGAGACTAAGTAAGTAAAATGGCTTCCACACGGACAAACTTGGAAGTTTTGAATTCATAGGTTTGGCTCTACCTATTTCTGAAAAAAATGTTACCTACTCAATGTGACGAAGATTTTTTTTAGTAAGTAACGTAGGTACACTATGTCATTGGTATGTTTATACTTATATACTTATATATATTTTCTATTTTCCAGTCTATCACAGAGATATGCAACGACACAATCCAAGAGACGACATTGCTCTCAGCCATGACCTACGGCGCTCTGGCCAGCTCCGCCAACGTGGTGCTCTCGCTGACCTGCGAAGCAAGGAAGCGGGTAGCCATGATGGGGATCCTCACAATGTCAGCATCGGCAGCTGTGCTGATAAACGTCGTGCCAGTGCCCATCGCTGGGGGAGTCTTCTTCTTCATGTTCCTCATGTGCGCGCTGTCCATGGGAATACTGAGCGTTTACTTTGTGGAACTGTATCCAACGTCCTTGAGGTGTGTAGCTCTAAATATCAATGATAAATGAATGAATGATGATGAGGAATTTGTAGATGTAGACGTTAAGAGCCCGCTAAAGGATGCGTCCATAAAACGAAGGAATAAGGGTAATTATTATTAGCTTATTTATGTTCGAGGTTATTGGTATAATTTTGTAAAGTCCTATTCTATTCTATCTTTCCTTGGTTGACCAAGGGTGAGTTTAAATTCAGCCGAGCTGTGCTCACACTTTTCCCATTACCCATTTATATGTAATGTATGTGCGTAAATGTAATGTAATAAATAAATTTTGGCTTTTGATATTTGCAAAATTACGTGGCTTACAAGTGTTCTCAACGATTAGTTTTATGCTTGAAATATAATGCTAGTGCGCTTTTTGGGCGAGACAAGTATATCGGTAGCTTTAGTGTAAATTGGATTGTGCTCTGGACAAGAACACGGCAGTCAGCTGAGTACTTAACAATATTTTTTTGTAGTTTGTTGTTCGTTGCATAGGTACCAAACGATCGCTTTATGGGAAACTGGAAAGATCTTTATGTGAGAGATCTCTTACTCTTCAGAGTAAGAACAGTCGTAAGATACATTTTTACATTTTTGGCATTGTATTTCAGAGGGATGGCGTCATGCCTATCAGTGATGTTGGGCCGGTCGAGCGCTTTTCTGGGAGTCAACGCCATCGGAGCCCTCATCTCCACGAGTTGCGAGACGACGTTCTACGTGTGGTCCGTTTTGTTGCTCAGTAAGTAATACGTTGACATGCCCATAGTGTATTTAAGCCGTATTTAACCCTTTAATATCAAGTCTCGGATGATATCTCGTATTCAATTGGTTAGGTATATTGTTCATTCTAAGTATATTTGTTTTGGATCAGTTGAGAACGCTCCTTGTTAAATTGTGAACAAACAGCACATTTTGTGTAGGCTGTATATGAATATATGAGTTACATGTAGAGTTTATTTTCTTACCGCTATTAGTTGTCCTCATACCCTTGAAAATAAGGATACTTTATTTATTGTTAGAATGAAAAACTGACTTGATTTCAAATACCTACAATGTTAAATTTAAGGAAATTTAATGTTATAATTTCATTATTACATTACTTATTATCCCTCCAGTTTAGCTCTTAATGATTGTTTTTATTTTTTTATTTTATAACTAGTATTAAGCTTACTTACCATGGAAGAACAATTTATTTTATGGAAGAGCGGAATCTCCTTTCCCAGGTTTTATTTTACCTACTAGGAGGTCCCAACGTATTGTTAAAAAAAATTATGTACTTTTTAACCAAAATAAACTTTTTCATTTTTACATTTTTCATAATTAGTATTATTATGATTTAGATTTGCGTGAAGTGAAATATAACTGAGAAAAAGAACCATCAAATGTTGGTTTAGTTTATAGTCAAAAATATCGTTTTAGCCACCCGTTTACTAAAATCTAAATTTAACCTTAATTTACAGGTGCAATCGCAATGGCGTGGCTTCTACCAAAAGACAAGGTTGTAAAGGAGTCAGAACAAACCAAATTGTGAATGACAAATAAGTAATCAAGAACCAATTGTGCATGTGTAGTGTCTGTGTGTGGGTTAATGCATGTGTAGTGTTTGTGTGTGGGTTAATGCGTGCTGAAATCCAAGTGCGATGAAAAACTCCTTTAGCTTTAAACGTTGTTTAACACTTTTTGTAAATCGATGGTTGTTTTTATAAACTTCGAAGCTATTTTACTGTATGACAACTTTTAAAATAAACGGCCATATTCTTGTCTGCCTGAAAATTTCAAGTTTTTCCACGCTAATGATGGACTATCTGCGCCAGAAGTTTACGACAAATCAAATACGGCGTATATTTTAACAGCTCTACATTTATGCATAGTACATTTTTTTTATTTAAGATGGCGTAGGAAATTAATTCTAAATATTCTGTGTATTGTTTGATACGGTTAAGTAATTTTGAACTCAACTGGTTTGAATGGAGCTGGTCTCCAGCCATTATTTGTATCAATGTACCTGAAGAAAAAACTGATAGAATAAGTAAGTTAATGTAAATTAAATAATAAGTCAAACTTACTGCCGCACTCAGAGACGTCAATTAAGTTTTAAGTTTCATTAAAGTAGCTGCTGTCACTTTCTTTGCTATAGCAATAGAATAAGACGCAGCAACTTTAATGAAACTTGAAACTTAATTGACGTCTCTGAGTGCGGCAGTTAATGAATTAACATAAAAGATACCCGTTGTTCCTCGTAGATAATCAAGTTTTATAACTGGTTTTGTACTAAGAAAAATGTTTCTTTGTTAACTGTTTCTTTGCTAACCCAGTACACAAAAGGGAATCTATTTTCCTCATATAAAAATGTGATTTTATTAAGTTTACCTTTATGTTATAGTAGTTGTTAGTTAATAAGTTTTGAACTGAATAATTATAATAAATAACAATCAATGTCATTTACATATTGTTTTAATATTAACCCATTTATATATAAAAGCGCCCAAGTAATTTTATTAACCGTTTTCCTTAGCCTGAAGCCTGAAGGACTTTATTTCCTGTCTGGTGCCTGTCTGATACTTAGTAGGAACTTTGGTGTTATTGCGGTTGAAATCAATATGGCATCATTTCCTAGGTATTTATAAACAAATGGAGTATACCTAACTTTTTAAATTTTAACCTTCCACCTCCTGAAAATAAAATTATGGAACGCAATAATAATGATTGTGTATTGAGTATTAAGTATTGACTATTGTGTATACGGGTCTGCCTGTAGGCTAGTTAATCGAATCTGCCGTGCAGCGAAAGATCCTGCCTGCGTCACTCACAGGTTCATGGCCATGTTCAAGGGCCATGTTTCAGTAATGCGTGTGATTACATACTCGTAGTCAGTAGTAGTCATTGAGACATTAAGATAGGTAAACAACAATTTTAGTATATTGAAACCCGGCGAACCCGATTTAACACGATAATTCAAAGGTAAATAATAAATAATTCATAATAATATGATGCAGAATTAGATAGCCTGTCTTTATCTCTTTTTTAGGGTTCCGTACCAAAACGGTAAAAAAGAACCCTTATGGTGAGACTTCGTTGTCTGTCTGTCTGTGTCTGTCTGTATGTATGTCACAGCAGTTTTTCTCAGCAACTACACAAGTTATCATTTGTATATCTTGCTTGCCCACATCAGTGTTTTTTTAATTAAATTAATTTTATAAATAATTGAAAAAGGGTCTAGAATAGGGGGTTGAAAAATGAAAGTGATTTGATTACTTATAGCAAATGGGGTTTCATATAAAAGGGCTCAATACATTTCAAAACTATTTTTTTTATAATTTTTCGTGACGCACTTTTTGATTTATAATCCAAAATCTTCAAAAAATGACGGTTCCCTCCCTTATATCCGAAGTTTATGAACCGTAAAGTTTGAAGAATTCCTAACTTATAGATAATTACTTATTTTTTATGGAAAAATAAAATAAAGTGTTCAAAATTTATAGTTTTCGAGAAATTGACAAAAAACTTTAAAGATCTGTACTAAAATTTAGGCCAGTCAAAATGGACCTTATTGCATACAATTAAAGTAGATAAAAGGTATATTTTTGAAGTACGGACTTAAATACGGAACCCTCGGTGCGCGAGTCCTACTCGCACTTGACCGATTTTTTTTCTTATACTTAGTCAATAGACTTTTTATATATTTTTCATAAAAGTATTATATTTCAATTATAAATCAAATAATGTCTTACCCCTTTTACGGTAGGTGGTCAATAAAGTCAGTTCTTTTGTTTATGTGTTTATCTACACCAAAAAAATACATATGTGCAATTTGATTGTTGTTATAAAACGCGTAAGGTATATGTCACTATATCTACGTATTTAAGACACTTAAGAAGGTTAAGTAGATAAGCGCTTTCAAATTATCGATATAATTCATCGTATTTATTGCACTGTAAACTATAAAACATACGCAATAATTATTATTACCCCCTGTTAAATTATTATAGTGTACTTTAAAGATAGGTAATGTTTAAACTCGAACGCCAATGCATTTGACAACGGTGCAAGCGACGGAGTGGTTTAGCGATTTCCATGTTTTGTAATTATATTATTATACTAATCGTGAATTTAATTTGTAAAAAGTGGCACACGAAGCGGATGAATATTGTTTCACACAATTTCCTCTAGTTTTGAGACCTTTTACCCCATAGAGGTGTCAGTTACGTGTTAATTTACAGCCAAGATTGTATTGAATTCACAATTCAAATAGTGATTTTACAATTTAAAAATATTTATTAAATAGGTAAATATAAAATGGAAGACCGAGATAAAGTACCCTTCGAGGAAGCTTTAAACAGAACCGGTAAGTAACCACAACAATCACTTACGGATATACTGAAACATGAGAATTGCCTATCCACTCTGTTTAATTAAAATCCATTTTTATTGATACGAGTATAAAGATTAATTTCATAAGATATTTACATGCAATGGTCTGTATTTAATAAGAACATTTTGATATTTTACTTAATTGACTGACTTGGATCAAGAGACTGGTCTCCCGGCCCTTAATTTTTTTCTAACACTGAATGTTGACAACTTGGTGTAGGTTTTGGGCTGTACAACTACCTGAACACGCTGCTGTCAGGGCTGTCCATCATCTCGATGGCGTTCATAGTGTACGGTGCCACTATGGTGGTGCCAGCCAGCGCGTGCGAGCTGCAGACCACGGGCGCGCAGCAGGGACTGCTGGTGGCCGCGCCAGTCGTAGGCAAGTGTTTACAGCTTCCTGAACACGCTGCTGTCAAGGCTGTTCATCTTCTCGATGGCGTTCATAGTGTACGATGCCACCATGGTCGTGCTAGTCAGGGCGTGTGGGCGCGCAGTAGGGACTGCCGGTGGCCGTGCCAGTCGTAGGTAGTGTTTACAGCTTCCTGGAACATGCTGTCGTCAGGGCTATCCATTATCTTCATGGCATTTATGGTTTACGACGAAGTGCCCAAAATTTTAACTCATGGCTATAGCGCAGAAAAAAAATGTTTTTATAACTTTCTAAAGATCAGATTAGTAATATTGCACTGGACATTAACGATAGTTTTACGTTGGAGAATACCGCCGAAATTGAAAGGGAAGCGCTTTTAACCGTGTCCATTATTTCTTAGGTCTGATCCTCGGTGGCCCTTTATGGGGCTATCTTGGAGACACGAGAGGTCGGCGCAGCATGCTGCTCGTGTCGCTCGTTGTCTCAGCGGCAATCAACGCCGTGAGCGCCTTCTCCGTCAACTGGGTCATGATGATGATATTGCAGTTTATTTCCTCGGTTATGTAAGTATCTATAAATTGCATCCCTAAAATAAATTATCGGCCATTTAAATAAACAATAATTCATGCCTTATGGAGCGTGACTTGTTCAATGATTGCATTAAAATGAAGTAGTTAAGTCTTAAAAGAAGGTGTCATATTTGCAGGGCGGCTGCCAGTTACTCTCTGGCCATGACGCTGCTGAGCGAAAGTGTGCCGATGGCAAAACGGAACTTTGCGGTACTGATGGTGTCAAGCTTGTTCTTGCTTTCACAGGCATTAATGGCAGGTAATTTACCTACAATTAATTTAACCTAGGTTTAACTGTAATAAATAATGGTGTTAAACGGCTTATTTTTTCTGCTCTTCTACTTGATTTTAACTTCGGGTATTGGATACAAATGTATTAGTCCTAATTCATCGTCAGTTCGAATTACCGTTAATCCTAAAGCAATATTAGCTTGTACTTAAAAAGTGATATTATTTCGTATTTTTATTAACCCTAAAAACCATAAACGTTGTCTGACTTGGTTGAATTCCTGGCACAAATGAGAATTCGATCTCGCGATACATTACGACTAAAAAGTTAAATCAAATAGTTAGTGTGCGGAGATCTACTTTTCACCTGTTTCTGTTTCGTTGACCCAATTTTAGTACTTATATTAGTCAATTGTTTTTTTGGTACTCTATGATTCGGGCATAAGATATGATAGGTAATGAATGTCTTTTTCAATTCCAGTTCTAGCAATCCCCATCATCCCTTTGAAGTTTTTCTACCATATCCCGGCTCTGGGCATCTATTGGAGCTCTTGGCGGACTTTGGTGGTTGTTTACTCTCTGCCCAGCATAATCTCCGCCTGCTGCTATTGCTTCGTCCAAGAAAGCCCCAAGTTTGCCCTAGTGAGGGGAGACGAGACCAAGGCCTTAGAAATCTTGAAGGTCATTCACAAAGCTAACCATGGAAAAGAAGCCGTTTTGGATGTAAGTAATAAAACTTGCAACGCATCGTTTCAGGCAATCATTTTTTGATGACACAGAATGGTTCGATACAAAACGGTCCTTGGACGCACTATCTTGTATCTTACGAGTCGTTTTGATCATCATCATAATGATGAATGTGATAATTAATAATTAAGGTAGGAAAAAAATAGGAGTGTGTATTTTTCAAAAAAAAAATAATTTATTATTTCAGGTCCATTTTCTGGCGTCAGATATTTCCCTAAGGCCGCTAGGGCAAGGACTTGGAGACCAGTTAATGCCGCTGTTCAAGGCACCGCTCCTCAAAAACACCATCATCCTGAGTATCCTCTTTATGTTCCAATTGTTAGTAAATTTGACGTGTTTATTTAACTCATAAACTTTGTTAGTACCTACCATGTACTCTGCCGCTAAGCCGCAGTGTTTGCACTGTTTTGTTGCGGAGGGCAAGAGAGCCAGAGGCATTCAATTCCTCAGGAATGGTAATGCATTTGCTAGGTGGTCTGTGAGCTGGTCTGCCTTCTGCGTGCCATTAAAAACTAGGCCACTTCTTATTTCAGGTAAAACAATATTATAAGTTGAATAGGCTTTAATTAATAAGCTTAGATCATTTTGGTTGACACCAAAATACACTAAAGCAAATCTCCTATTATTTGGTTGACATTCAATTTCATCAACACTAAGTAATCGATAGTAGGTATTTTACTATAACCGTTTAGTGAACTCCTACCTATATGGTTAGGTTCTGGTTAACTGGAAGATATCTCACAATAATAACGCCTTGATAAACTTGATCCATCTCAAGTTTGCCAAATTGTATTTCCCTATTTTACTTCGTCCGCGTAAAGCTCGACTAACGTTATTCCCAATTCTTATCAATCATCTTAATATTTTAATTCATATTTCTTTACAATCATGTCTCACTCCAGGACAGGATCGTTTCAAGTGTGGCTGCCCACCATCGCTAACCGCGTTATCAGGATGTACGAGACTGGAGAGGTGGCTTCCCAGACACTCTGCGGCATTTTGAACGCTGATATTGACACGACTGCTGTTGTAAGATTACGTTGATTGATTTACAAAAAGATCCAGTTAAAATGATTGTCGCTGTAAATCGCGTGCTGTCACTTTCTGCCTTGGCAAATTAGAAAGAGATAGAAGGTGTCGTAATGGGACATTCGTACTAATGAACGTTTGTCCAAGAGTGGGTGTTGAGTTTGACAACAGAGTACTACGTCTATAGATAATGACACAAATGTTAGACATGCCATTAGGCATTAAGTTCACCTTTTTTACTCAAAATAGTATTTTAGTGCAATTAATATTAAATAAATAATAAAAGTTTTACAGTGTTTAGGTTACCTACTTGATTTGAATCCTGTTTGTTTCAGCAAAATACTGGTCCATGCGCTTTTGATCTCACGTCACTTCTCATGGTGACATTTGTGTGCGTGATTCAGTCAGTTTTCAACTCTTTCCTATCAGTTGTAAGTAATATTGTCTTGTCTCTCATCTGGCTCTTATAATTTATTAAATTAATTTCCTTTTACGTACCTAACTAACCTTTTTAAGCTATATTAAGCTATAAAATCCATAAAAAAAGAAACTTACACTTGTTTTTCTTTATTAAAACTAATCGAAAAAATACATACTATGTACATCCACAACACAGGAGTTTGAATTTACTTACTAAGTTTATTTTATACTATTTAATTTACTTGAATTTGGCTTTTTTCACCATCATCATCATTTGTCCAATATTACATTTACATATTTATTTATCCTTATTTGTTGTGTAATTTCAGGTAGTTGTTAACCGAGCGGGCCGCCGCAACACATCAATTGGTTTGGTAACCGTTGTGGGCCTGTGTGGCATTCTGGTCAACCTGGTCAGCAACACCGTCGGCACCTTGGCTCTCTTCGGAGTATTTCTAATGGGCTACCTCGTGATGGGCTTGTACACAGCTATGGCTGTTGCTTTATTCCCTACGCATTTGAGGTAAGTAAAATAACTACGGGTCACTTGTATAAGTACAAATCAAGTACTTACTCCTTTAAGCACACATAATTAGTCTCAGAGTGTTTTTTAGTTTTTAATTTCTTTAACAGAAGTCGGCTAAAATGCAATAATCAATAAGGAAATTTGTGCTTAAAAAGTATGGATGATTGAATACTGTCTGGGGAGCGCCTAAGCTCACTTTAAGCTTTTGGATTAAAATGTCATAAAAATGAAATTTAAAAAACTTATTTTCGTATTAGGTAATATAATCAATGTGCTGTTACGAATGTCTGTAAAGGACTAGGAATAAATTTGATTGCAGAGCAATGGCTGTAGCTCTGACGACGACGCTAGGCAGTATCACCACGTTCGCCTGCCTCCAGGTCGTCAACTTTATGCTGTTCACGAACTGTGAACTGTGCTTCTTCCTATTTTGCTCCATCTTTACTTGTAAGTAAATAAGCAGTAGTTGGGTGGAATTCAAAAAACCGGGCAGGTGCGAGTCGGACTCGCGCACTGAGGGTTCCGTACACATTTGGCCGGTTTTTAGTATTTGTTGTTTTTCAATAGGGTTTGTTCTTCTATCGTACCTAATTTGACGCTTGTATGTATTACCGTTTTTACGATAAAACAAATACAAAAAATCGTTGAAAAACAAAATGTTTCTTGTATGGGGACTCCCCTTATTATTTTATTTTTTGACTTTTTTATTATTTGTTAGGAAATCCGCCGTTATATCACATATTCTACAAAAAATCAACGGGCTATCTTTTACGGTTCTAATGATACAGCTCTTTTAAGTTAGGACAGACGGACGGACGGACGTACATCGAAGGCTTAGTAAAGGGTGCCCCTTTGGGTACGGAACCCTAAAAATTGGACATGATAACTCATCTTTATATTAACTACTGGGCCGCCTATGCCCAAAGATCGCCACGACACGGTCTGTTAATTAATAGATTTATTTATTGATTATTATTTTTAATTTTATTGTTTTGTTTCCAGCGTCGGCACTCGTAGCGTGGTTCCTGCCTGACGACCGAACTGCCCAAAAACCTTCACCCAAGGAGCAGCAATCTCGAAAGTGCTCTCAAATGTGACAGTGCTTATGAAGTTAGACTAAACGATGAACATTTTTTATTCAATTTCTTATTTGTCTTTTCTACTTAAGTATTAGTGTTAAGAGCTGGCCGAGCCGAGCCTTCAGTGGCGTCCTTATTACTATTACAGAGTTTTCTAATAAACTGAAGCATTTCCTTAGGATCGGAAAAGTATAATAACTAGCACAACTCAACACACAATTTATAAGCTACAAAAGTAGCTTTTTATCGTGTGGGTATTTATCGTGTAATCATGTTTGTTAGATAGATAGAGATAGAGAGATAGTTGCCACAATGTTTTCCTTATCAGACTACATAATAAATACACAATACGAAGTTATGTCATATGTGCTTGAAAATACTATTAGTTATTATGTGTTTTTGATTTTGGGGAAATGCTTCAGTTTATTAGAAAACTCAAAAATAAGTAGTAGTTAATGTGGGCGGGCGATTCTTCGGCGTTTTAACTGCCGTCATTGTCGTCTTCGCATATTATTCCAAATAAAACTAACAAGTTTATTTTAATTTTGAATGCAATGAGAACTACTACCGGTGCTTCTTCTATGTACATCGGAAATTGTTGATAGTAATCGTTATTTACGTCAATATATGCGACGACGACAATGACGGCGGTTAAAACGCCGAAGAATCGCCAGTGCGCCACTGGAGGGTCGGCTCGGCCGGCCCTTAATTAATAAATACATCGTGATTTTTCATAAATAAGTATGTACAGTCAAATATAATATTTGACTACGATTATGATTATAAAATATTTTGATTTAAAAGTATTTGTAATCATAAATTGTAAATAATTTATTTATTACGTTAAATATAAGTATTCAATAAAAACATCTAAGTAACAGTTTTATTTTCGTTTTTATTTATTAATTCTATTAATGTATGGGATTGACGTAACCTGCCAATATATCTATTGACGAGAAAAATCCAGAATGGGGAAAAATTAAAAACCCGGGCAAGAGCATGTCGAACCATGCCCAGTGTAGGGTTCCGTCAACATTCTTACAAACACAAACAAAAATCTCCGAAAATACACAAATATTAGCAAATTTTCTAGTTAAAGTTATCGTAGCTGATTTTCGGTAACCCAAAGTGTACTAATTCGTGATAATTTTCCTTATAAATTTGTTATAATATGCGCTTTCATTTAAGATTTTTAGTACTTGTAGGTTTGGCTGTAGGGCGGGACGACACACACTTAAATTGACTCTAACACAAATTAGCACTTTAAAGCTTAATATTTCACAAACGGATCCCTTAATCAAAAAATTGTTTTTGAAAGACCTATCCAACGACACCACACAAGATTTTATTTTACCGCATTGTCGGCGTGACTAATATGTAGATTCATGCCAAATAACAGCTTTCTAGTAGTAGGATTCTCTGAGCTAAGCTGCGGACGGACGGACAGACGGACAGACAGACGGACGGACGAACATGGCAAAACTATAAGGGTTTCTAGTTTGACTACGGGACCCTTAAAATGGGGAAAATGCGAATGAAAAAAAAGAATAGAATAAATGCGTGTGGTAAAATGCGATTGAAAATACGCTATAGAAGCGTCCTCACTGAGAGCATTTTTACCCGAGCATTTGTAAACGAGCAATAATTTCAGTAATTAATTGGTAAGCTTTGTACGCTCGGCTCAATGTCCACACTACTTACTCGAATATTCGACACCTACTTAAATATGTATAACTATATTTATTTATTGATAGTAACTTATGATTAACACTACAGTACTTAAAGCAAACATGCTAATTAACGTTATACTTAACGTTGTCTAGTTCTATACCCAGTGCGAGTACAAGCCTATGTAGAGCTCAATTTGTGTGAGAGTGTCCCCTGATATTTGTATTTATTTAATAAAATACAGGAATTTTATTCAATGTATTGTAGAATTATTTGTGAGGCTTGCTTAATTTTTAATTACTTTTGTTTATTTTTCTTAATTTAAGTGTAAAGCTACGTAAATTAAAAATACCAACGTGAATGAATATATTCAGCGTTGATTTACTCGTACCTACATGAAAATAATATCATACTTGACATATTATACAAAGAAAGAAAGAAAGAAAGAAAGAAAGAAAGAAAGAAAGAAAGAAAGAAAGAAAGAAAGAAAGAAAGAAAGAAAGAAAGAAAGAAAGAAAGAAAGAAAGAAAGAAAGAAAGAAAGAAAGAAAGAAAGAAAGAAAGAAAGAAAGAAAGAAAGAAAGAAAGAAAGAAAGAAAGAAAGAAAGAAAGAAAGAAAGAAAGAAAGAAAGAAAGAAAGAAAGAAAGAAAGAAAGAAAGAAAGAAAGAAAGAAAGAAAGAAAGAAAGAAAGAAAGAAAGAAAGAAAGAAAGAAAGAAAGAAAGAAAGAAAGAAAGAAAGAAAGAAAGAAAGAAAGAAAGAAAGAAAGAAAGAAAGAAAGAAAGAAAGAAAGAAAGAAAGAAAGAAAGAAAGAAAGAAAGAAAGAAAGAAAGAAAGAAAGAAAGAAAGAAAGAAAGAAAGAAAGACATTTATTCACAACAACAACACACTAAAATAATAATTAAAAATAACACAAAAAGGAAACAGATAAAAGGCATAGTGGCTGATTGTTGCGAAGGGCTATTCTATCTAGGGGTCCGTACCCGAAGGGTGCCTGCACAGTCCGTCCGTCCGTCTATACTACCTTTTAAGGGATATATATTTTAAACCATAACAGCTAATTGACAGCTAACAAGTTAATAATTCTTTACGTAATATTAAGTAGCGGACGCTTTAAAAAATGTTAGGTATTTTAGTGGTAAGATTAAATAGACTATAAATAAATAAATAAATAAATATCTGGGGACAATCTCACACAAATTGACCTAGTCCCAAACTAAGCTCTAGGCTTGTACTATGGGTACTAGACAACGATAAACATACTTGTATAGAGAAATACATACTTAAATATTATAGGTCATCCATGACTCAGGAACAAATACTCGCGCTCATCACACAAATATTTGTCCATACCGGGATTCGAACCCAGGACCGGTAGCTTCGTAGGCAGGGTCACTACCAACTAGGCTAACTGCGTCGTCAACTATACACCTTGACACTTAACAATCTCCTCAAATATCAATTAATGAATAATAGATTAGTGTATCTCTGAAACTACTGAATACATTAAAATCTACATTATTCTGACTTGATGATTTTTTAAACCGGAGCGAAGTGCGGGCGGGGCACTATTTTGAATAAATGTGATAAAACAGCTTAGAAAGTATTTTATGATATCTGATTATGGCAGTTGGAAGACGATAATATGAGATAGTATAGTAACGTAAGAGTTTATTTTATTACCAGCTTGGATTATCTCTCACAATCGACTACCTACCTGTTAATACTTTTATTATGTATTTGTTATTCCAGTGCGTGGGTGAACTGTTTATTTTATAGTTGTTTTTTGAATTTATATGACAATAAATAGCAAGATACTACACGAGCATATTAAACTTAAAAAAGTACTTACCTATAAATATCGGTTAATGACAATTATTCATGTTCTTTTCTGAACCTATTTATTTAAATTGAGGAAGAAGATATAAAATATGACAGTCCAAGAAGATGACAGAAAGAGAATACCGTTTGAGACCGCTCTGGATAAAGCTGGTAAGGTTTATGTGTTATTTCTGTGTTCAACATTTTATGTCAAGGTACCATCGTGGACTTTTTCTTGAACCACCATAGAAACCTTCTCATACATACATTTGACACTGGCAAATCACGAAGCCGTGGTAGCCTAATGGTTTGACCTGCCGACTCTTAAGCCGTCTCTAGGTTTTTCGGAATTTATGTGCGAAATATAATTTGTAACCGCGAGCTTTTCGGTGAAGGAAAACATCATGAAAAAACCTACACACACCTGCAAAGCAATTTGACGGTGTGTGCGAAGTTCCCAATCCGCACTGGGCTCGTGGGAACTATAGCCCAAACCCTTTCATTGTGAGTGGAGGCCTGTGCCCAGCAGTGGGACGTATATAGGCTGGATTATTTTATTATTATTAAATCACTAAGAATAAATTACGTAATAATTGAGCAATGGTCTGGACTCTATAAAAACCCATACTGGCCTCTATAATAGATGTATACGAGTATGTCCTAATAAATATCGTTAATGACCCGCCCAGAGTAATATTGGCATCTTTATTAAAATACGCTAGAAATTAGCACGAAATTGCTGAAGAAACTCTACCTACTTCCCAGTGGCGGCAGATTAACGTATTTCCCCAAATAGGCGGTTAAGTTTTTGCCGCCCTCGCCTTTACAATTGTCAGTTCCTAGATTATTTTTACAATCACCGGAAAGTTGACCTTGTAGACTTACTTCCACAAAACATCAGATAACCTAAAAAAAATTGGTCCCCAAATTAGCCGCCCCTAGAATCTGCCGCCCTAGGCTCAAGCCTACTCAGCCTGCCGGTATCTGCTACCATAGTCAACACTGGCTCACATACTGCTGTCACTTTCTTTGCTATAGCAATAGAATAAGATGCAGCAACTTTAATGAAACTTAAAAAATAATTGACGTCTCTGATTGCGGGAGATAGCTATAATAATAATGAAGCAGTAAATTATGCTTTATTACCCACAGCGCATACCATAATTTGACGACGCGTTAGCCTAGTTGGTAGTGACCCTGCCTACGAAGCTAGCGGTCCCGGGTATAGGCAAATATTTGTGTGATGAGCGCGAGTATTTGTTCCTGAGTCATAGATGTTTTCTATGTACTTATTTAAGTATGTCTACGTTTATCGTTGTCTAGAACCCATAGTTCAAGCCTATAGCTTAGTTTGGGATTAGGTCAATTTGTGTGAGATTGTCCCTGAGCGGCTAGCACATCTTGTATTTTGTCTCTTGTCGCTTCGTGCGTCTCTATCGTTACAGACTAGTTAGAAAGGGATATCCGAGCGACAAACAAGTCACGGACAACTTGTGCTAGCGTCCCTGATATTTATTTTTTTACTTATAAACATTATTTATTTGGACATTAGTAGCCATTACTTTAGCATACTCGCTCTTGCATTTATCCTGGATTTCATTTCAGGTTTCGGACTGTACAGCTACTTGAACACAGCTCTCTCCGGGCTGGTTATTCTTGCGCTGGCTTGTATAGTGTATGGCAACGTCATCATCGTGCCAGCCAGCGCCTGTGAGCTACGGACCACGAGCGCGCAGCAGGGCATCCTCGCGTCGGCGCCTGTTATTGGTCAGTATGACGTAGACTAATAGAAAGTAACGGTGACTAAAGAGCTGGTAGCCTCCTTGGGAAATACGTATACATTATACGTATGCGTGTGCATTGCTATAAATACAACAAGGAAATGCTACCAGTACCTGTAGGTACGGGGTCTCTCTCTTTATAGTTCTTAGTTAGTAAAAAAATGTTTTCTTTATTATTAATTTGCCATAGTTTTAGTTTCGCTTTTAGTTTTAATTTGTTATATCCGATACTAGAATGCAAGATCGATGCGAGAAATACCTTATATTTGTACTCACCTTCTCGAAAACGGCTCTAATGATTTCGATGTAATTTGCATTATAGGGGTTTACGAGGGCGAAAAATAGATATAGCTAAATCTGGAAAAGTTCCTTTTCCCCGTACTTTCACGCAAAAAGATTGCCCGCGCAATATGGTTCGTAATTTCGAAGTGGCCGCCGCCGTCTGATTAGACAAATGGTTTGAGCGTTAGCCTACTACTACGCCAAGACTGTGGGTTCGAACCCCAGCTATGGACAGGTTTTTTTTGTTATTTTTTTTGGGTAAATGTTTTGTTATTGTGTTTGTTTTTGTATAGAAATCGATGAAAATTCGGTTTTGACCCGAGCGACGCTCGTTCTCCCAGATATTTTCAGATATTAAAGTAGATATAATAATGTATCATCAGCAAAGGTTCTTAAGTTCGACATTGAGGCATCTGAGACGCTTGCACAGGCCGCGTTATAAACGCAATATATTCTGAGGCTTAATACATATGTAGGTGATGGTCGGAAATGGTCATTACAAAATATAAGAACACGTTAGAGCAATAGTTATTATGTTTTGAGAATAAAATTCCTATGAAGCATTCATAGGTTTTTTATTATCATCGTACCTTTGATAGTGTATTGTTTTACTTTTTATTATCCTTCAGGGCTGATCTTGGGCGGCCCTTTTTGGGGCGTTCTCGGAGACACAAGGGGCCGTCGTAACACGCTAATAATTTCTGTTATTTTCTCGGCTGTTGTCAACGCCGTGAGCGCCATATCGGTTAACTGGGTCATGATGATGATCCTGCAGTTCATAGCCTCACTTCTGTAAGTACTTTCCAAAAAATTTCAGCTTTTATATAAAAGGAAGATTAATTTAGGTGTGACTAATAGACATTCTGATATACGCCTTAATGTCTTAGCGGCAAAGGCCACGTATATGATTTTCCAAGCACATACCTGCATACATGGTTTGGAAATTGGAAAAGAGCGTAGAAATCTATTCATTTTAGGTATACAAGATAGCTCGCGGACTTAATAACTTTTATGGTAACGGGTAGTAGGGCTGGTGACGTTGGACATTGTTTGTAGTTTTTTCAACTATTTACAATTTAAAAAATATCTTTATATATATGGATAAGCAAAGGTATGCTTCTACGTAACTATTATGCTGCACGTTGCAGTGGTGCCGCTCAGTTCACAATGGCAATGACACTGCTGAGCGAGTGCGTCCCGATGGCGAGGCGGAACCTGGTGGTGCTGTTGGTCTCCAGCATATATATGCTCTACCAAGGTTTTATGTCAGGTAATAATAATAATAATTTATTATTTATTCGTATGGCGATTATGTACACAGAAAATATTGTTTATTTATGTCATATGCAAATATCAAATAATAATAATAATAAATCTTTATTCAAAGCCCTTTTTACAATATATAACTACGAGTATGTACTAAACAAAAGCAAAAGAGACTTATAAATATAATATTATAAATGTAAGGATTTATACTAATTTAATAGGTACTTGCCGATTAAGCAAAGCAAAAATACGCAAAATGCACACAATGACTCAACCGTTCTGACAAGACGTGAACTAGGAGAAATTATATGTATTCACTGCTTTGACCCCAATTGATAGGCACATTTGAACTTAAATAACTACCAAAGATTAGTTCTTGTTGGAAGTGTTCTTTCGTAATTTCAGTGCTGGCTATCCCAATCATTCCACTGAGTTTTTCCTACTACATCCCTGCTCTGGACATCTACTGGAACTCCTGGCGGACCCTTGTGGTGGTATTTTCACTTCCGAGTTTTATCTGCGCTTGCGGTCTGTACTTTATGCAGGAGAGTCCAAAGTTCGCTCTAATGAAAGGAGACGAGTTCCGGGCGTTGGAAATCCTGAGGACTATTCACAGAGTTAACCACAGAAATGGAACTATCTTGGATGTAAGATATGATATGACGTTATCCTTTTTTTTAATTCGGCCTTTGTTAATGGAATTTTTTTCTTCATGTTTCTTGTAATTATTCTACTTCCTATGTTTTAGGTCGAAGGCCTGCTTCCCGAGACTGCAGACCACACCATTGCAATTACAGTGAAGGACAAATTAGCACAGCTGTTCAGAGCACCGTTTCTCAAATACACAATCATCATGAGCACTCTTATGATGTTTCAACTGTTGAGTATTGTTGTCTCCGAGTAAAGATCAAACTGGCCCGGGCCAGAACAGATATAATTATTATTTGTACGGCCAATGTCAAAGTCATACTTATTAACCAGTTAACAATTGTACCTTGTAAAGCGACCAGACTCACTGTTTGAACTGCAAGAAAATCGCCTACTACCTAGATATTTTACGACTCAATTTATTACTTGACTTCTAGGTTAAACTGCTGAACTAATTTCGATAATATTTAGGATGGCGATAGCTTGAGCCTTAGAGTAGTAAAGTAAATTTCCGTAGGGGAAAAATTATAAACGAGTAACACGGAACAAAATCACTGGCAAAATCTAGTGGTCTATAATATTCCTTGGTTCAGATCGGGATCCTTTGCCACGTGGCTGCCCACCATCGCCAACCGCGTCATCAGGATGTACGAGACGGAAGAGGTGACTTCCCTGACGCTGTGCGGCATCCTGAATTCTGATATAGAATTGCCCGTCGATGTGAGACAAAAAGTTGAATATTAGTTTTATACCAAAGAAAGTATTTAGATACATTTTTTGTTTGTTGCTATAATCATAAATTTCATAAAGTAAATCTATTATATGTCGGCGAGGCGGGGCCTGATGTATCAGAAATCTTCAGGTTATGGCCAGACATCTTGGGCTCTAATTGGTTGAGAGTCGAAGCAATGTGGACACAAAATAGAAGAAGGTAGGTTTATTTCCGACGGACAGACGGACATTAAACTCGATACATTTAATCTTCACTGACTTTAATTAACAGTAAAGCTTAACGTAAGTAATAACAGTGTAGCTCTACCAGTCCCACAACCAACCCATGATTCTTCCTGCCTCGCGGCATAACAGATCGAATCTCGGGAGATGCGCGCAATACTTGCTTGGGCTCTTTCTCACGCGCACTTTCTTCACTCCCTACAAATGTAACTTAAAATGAGCAGTACCATCCAGAGGTGTTCACTGGACGCGATCTCAAGCCAAAGTGTTTATTGGATGGTTTCCCAAGTAGAAGTGTTTTCGTCGCCCTGGCTGGCTGGTTATTGGAAAATTGAAAAAAAAACTAACTCGTACTTTCCGAAAATTGATTACTTTAGTTACGTAGTATTTGATTATGATGATAATTCAGATGTTATTTTTGCAGCCTGATGCCGTCCCATGCGCTTTGAATACGACGTCACTCCTGATGGTACTCTTGGTCGGGGTTCTGCAGTCCTTAATCAATGTATTGCTTTCTGTGGTAAGTTATACAAACGTTCACGAAATCAATCCTTTCATCCCACAACATCGCGAGAAATGACACTTACAAAAGAATTCAAAATATTGACATCACAAGGTCCATTATAATCACTTTAGCTGCGCTAAAAGATAGATAGAAGATAGAAAACTAAATATCGCAATTCCAGGCGATTCGATTTACGTTGGGAATATGGTCCTCGTATACCCAATCTTCCGCGTGTGGTAAAAGATGGGTAAAAGGGAGAAGAGAGAGAGGAGTAGGGTTCCACCTGTTCATATCCCTTTGTTGCCACGGTAACTTAATAGTGGATTTTTCCTCTTCTGTTGCTAGTGTGAGGAATGAAAAAGGTCCCCATATTTCTAAGTTTAAAACCTATTTTTAACTTGATTTTTTTGCCCCTAGTAAACATTGACCAAAGGGGGGCGTGAATATGTAGAAATAGCCCATTTTGTGAAGCTGCAATGATAGAGGATAAATAAAATAGGCCATTAGAGCTGAACCATGTTGGAGACGCACGAAGACGCAAGCTAACAGCTTTTGAAGTCAGACCCTGTGGTGCTTCATAACTAAAAATTGAGCCTAACCTCACCACAGCCTCCTTTTTGTTCAGAAACCAACACTTCTCGTACCTATTTTACTTTATGCACTATTTTCAGGTTGTAGTTGAACGCCTGGGTCGTCGCAACACCATCATTGTGGTGGCCAGTGTGGTAGGTCTGTGCGGGATCCTGGTCAACCTGGTCCCCAACCCGATTGGAACCTCGGTGCTGTTCGGGGTCTTCCTCATGGGCATCACCGTCGTGGGCTTGTATACCACTCTCACAGTTGCTCTATTCCCTACACATTTAAGGTACTTTTAACTTTGACACATCTTCTTAACTCAACTCAACTCGTTCGACTCTATTAACATCGAACTTCATACTTTTCGCTTTAAGTTAGAAATCCTACTAGGGAATACCCTACAGACCTACAGACGGGCAATACTTAGCCCCGCGCTGATTGTGTCTTAAAAGGACACATGTTAAGGAATACGCCAAGAACTAATAGGTTTTTTATACAACAAACAAATAATAAAGTTTAATCATCATTATCATGTGAAAAGTTAGGCGAGCTCTCACGAATGTCAGCTCATAACACGTCCACTACAAGAGTACCTAAATAATAAGTAAATAAATAAATTTGTTTATTAAAAGAAACAGGGTACATCGAACTTCTTAACTAGTGGTCCCACACTAGGCCATGCCTGTCTCGTGAAGACCAATAACACTATTCGTAGTACAAAATATATTAAAAGGGTATCCACTGTTTACTTATAGATATAATTATGGGTACAGTAAAACCTACGTCGTTAGTTATTTATATGATTGCAGTTGAGGTACATAACATTACTTAAGTTGTTAGATTACACACGGAGAAAAATATTTAGTTAAAATATTCTAGTACACGAAGGCTTTGATATCTTCTTCAAAAATCTCCACCATGATGGTACTTCCTCTATTTCTCGCATCCATCAAAAAGACGCAAAGTTGGACCGATGATTTACAATACAATACAATACAATACAATAACCCTTTATTGAACACCTCATACAGCAAGAACAAGAAATAAAACAAGAAAGAGCTGCATTTGTTGCAATAATGCCTGGAACAACAAGATCATTCTAGTAGTTCAGGCACAACTGTAATATGTTAAGCCGTGGTTAAGCCATAATGTAAACAATATCGTTGAGTTTTTATCAAGAAAGTTATTCTGTTTTATTCTTATTGGCGAGTTTTAATAAGATTACATCAAAGTCAAATCATGTTAATTGCGTGTTGCAGGGCGACGGCAGTGGCGATAACAATGACGGCAGGCCGCATCACGACCTTTACCGTCATACAACTCGTCAGGCTGCTGCTGGATGACAACTGCGAATTAGGGTTTTACTTTTTCGCTGCAATTTTCACGTGTAAGTCAATATTTCATCCCCGGGGTAGGTACCTATTGTTTTTATCCCAAGAGGTACGAATGAAAGCCCCGTTTTGATGTCCATGAAATAAAACGAACGAACTTTCAATAGGTATATCTAGTGTATTCTTCTTTTCAGCGTCAGCCCTCGTCGCCTCATTCCTGCCTGATGATCGATTGAAAGCGAAAACTAAAAAAAAACAACAGTCATAACATAATAATTAAATTAACTCTAAGTTATTGGATAAAATTATGTTTAAATATAAATTATAGATTTTGTGTAAGTTTTCGACTATTAAATACTACGAACTCTTTCAAATAAGAAATAACTGAGTATTTTTAACCCACTGAATCAACAAAGTCCGGTCAAGTGCGAGTCGGACTCGCGCACTGAGGGTTCCGTACACATTTGGCCGGTCTTCTTCTTAGTTCTTAGAAAGGTACGGACATACCGTAAAACGGGGTAAATTGGTCCAATCTTCACTTTCAACTGGAATTTCAACCGTCTTCCGTAATTCATAGGGTATTTTAAGTTACTACATAAAAATGTGTGGTAAGCTCTTTTAGTTGCTTAGTAGCCTTAGATTCCCAAATTATTGCCATATTTTGAAATATTCAACAAAAACCCTATTGGATTCCAATTTACCCCCGACGGGGTTAATAGGTACGAGAGTGAGATTAATTGGAATTTTGCCTAGGGCTGCCACTCAATCTATCCAAAGCTAAGTACTATAGGGGTGGTGGATTAAAACTTCTTCTATCTTCAAGTGATATTATTTTTATTTAAACTTTCAATATAACAATGCAAGACGAGATGTTCGCATCTCAAACGCCGTGAGGCGACTCTACACATAACTACTGCTATTTTTTTATTGTTCAATTCTTAATTTCTTTATTCAATTTCAAAAGAATTAAGAGTAAAACTGACATACATAAAGCAACAAGTTCTACAATTCTACATACAAAACTACTTGTTGCTTTACATCCCTCGCCCCTCTTGAAAAAAGTAACGCCTAGCTAATAATTTATATCTACCTAAGGAGGAGTTGCAGGTCTTACAAAGCCACACTGTTCCCAGCTAGGGAATAATTTCCTGTACAGTTATGTCAATAATACTATAGAACGGAATTTTCTTACGCGAACAACACTTAACTGCACAGTGAAATTTCGACTTTCGGAAAAAACCTCCGAAAAAACGAAAATCACAGTGGACTCCTTATCTACCCATCTCGTACCTTTCACGCACCACAGATAACTAGTCATGCTATACCAGTGTTGGCATCAATCTGAACTAAATCAATCCGGATTGATCAATCCAATTGACGCGTCAATCCGAATTAATCAATCCGAATTGATCAATTCGAATTGATTTAATTCAGATTGACGCGTCAATCCGATTGAATCAATTGGAATTAACGGATCAATCCTCAATTCGCATTAAATCAATTCTTAATCTAGATTAACCATTTCCCTAAGATTACTTTACAAAGGTGTCCTTTTTTGGGACTTACTTACTAGACTTGTTGTTTTGTTAATTTTTAGGGAAGCTAATTTCGAAAATGATATCACATTTGGAATTCAAGATGGCGGCCATGATGTTTTTTGAAAAAGTCGTCATGGGTGTCGTTTTCTTAGTTTTTGGGGACGCAGATTTTGAAAATGATATCAAATTTGGAATTTAAAATTGCGGCCATGATGTTTTTTTAAAAAGTCGTCATGGGTGTCGTTTTCTTAGTTTTTGGGTACCTACGCAGATTTCGAAAATGTTATCAAATTTGGAATTCAAGATGGCGGCCATGACGTTTTTTGAAAAAGTCATCATGGGTGTCGTGTTCTTAGTTTTTGGGGACGCAGATTTCGAAAATGATATCATATTTGGAATTCAAGATGGCGGCCATGATGTTTTTTGAAAAAGTCGTCATGGGTATCGTTTTCTTAGTTTTTGGGGACGCAGATTTTGAAAATGATATCAAATTTGGAATTCAAGATGGCGGCCATTATGTTTTTTGAAAAAGTCGTCATGGATATCGTTTTCTTAGTTTTTGGGGACGCAGATTTTGAAAATGATATCAAATTTGGAATTCAAGATGGCGGCCATGATGTTTTTACAAAAAAAAAAATACAAAAAGGGGCTTTTTATACGTCGTAAAAATACGTCAAATGTGTGAAACATTTTTCGGAACCTTTGGGCACCTCAGATAGCGACTTTAAGTCCAGTAAGTAAGTGACAAAAGGACACCTCAGCGGACGAAAATACTGACATCAGGAACATGTTTTCAAACCTCTGGGAACCTTGTGATATCATTTTCGAAATCTGCTTCCCTAAAAATTAAGAAAACAACACCCATGACCACTTTTTCAAAAAACATCATGGCCGCAATTTTAAATTCCAAATTTGATATCATTTTCAAAATCTGCGTCCTTAAAAACTAACAAAACGATACCCATGATGACTTTTTCAAAAAACTTATGACTGCAATTCTAAATTCCAAATTTGATATCATTTTCAAAATCTGCGTCCCCAAAAACTAAGAAAACGATACCCATGGCGATTTTTTCAAAAAACATCATGGCCGCCATCTTGAATTCCAAATTTGATTTCATTTTCGAAATCTGCGTACCCAAAAACTAAGAAAACGATACCCATGATGACTTTAACAAAAAACATATTGGCCGCCATCTTGAATTCCAAATTTGATATCATTTTCAAAATCTGCGTCCCCAAAAACTAAGAAAACGACACCCATGACGATTTTTTCAAAAAACATCATGGCCGCCATCTCAAATTCCAAATTTGATATCATTTTCAAAATCTGCGTCCCTAAAAACTAAGAAAACGACACCCATGACCACTTTTTCAAAAAACATCATGGCCGCAATTTTAAATTCCAAATTTGATATCATTTTTGAAATCTGCGTCTTTAAATACTAACAAAACGATACCCATGATGACTTTTTCAAAAAACTTATGACCGCAATTCTAAATTCCAAATTTGATATCATTTTCAAAATCTGCGTCCCCATAAACTAAGAAAACGATACCTATGGCGATTTTTTCAAAAAACATCATGGCCGCCATCTTGAATTCTAAATTTGATATCATTTTCAAAATCTGCGTCCCTAAAAACTAAGAAAACGACACCCATGACGATTTTTTCAAAAAACATCATGGCCACCATCTTGAATTCCAAATATGATATCATTTTCAAAATCTGCGTCCCTAAAAACTAAGAAAACGACACCCATGACGACTTTTTCATAAAACATCATGACCGCCATCTTGAATTTCAAATTTGATATCATTTTCGAAATCTGCGTCCTCAAAAACTACGAAAACGATACCCATGACGACTTTTTCAAAAAACATCATGGCCGCCATCTGGAATTTCAAATTTGATTTCATTTTCGAAATCTGCGTCCCCAAAAACTAAGAAAAGTATACCCATGACGACTTTTTCATAAAAACATGACCGCCATCTTGAATTTCAAATTTGATATCATTTTCGAAATCTGCGTCCTCAAAAACTAAGAAAACGATACCCATGACGACGTTTTCAAAAAACATCATGGCCGCCATCTTGAATTCCAAATATGATATCTTTTTCGAAATCTGCGTCCCCAAAAACTAAGAACACGATACCCATGACGACCTTTTCAAAAAACGTCATGGCCGCCATCTTGAATTCCAAGTTTGATATCATTATCGAAATCTGCGTACCCAAAAACTAAGAAACGATACCCATGACGA
The DNA here is from genome assembly GCA_963241965.1 of Tortrix viridana. Lineage (NCBI taxonomy): Eukaryota > Metazoa > Arthropoda > Insecta > Lepidoptera > Tortricidae > Tortrix > Tortrix viridana. The sequence continues at coordinate 9,180,924 of OY725181.1, forward strand.
CTTTGACAAAAAACATATTGGTCGCCATCTTGAATTCCAAATTTGATATTATTTTCAAAGTCTGCGTCCCCGGAAACACGGAAATTATACCCTTGTCGACTTAGTAAAATATATATCATGGCCGCCATCCAAATCCAAGCCTTTTTCGTTATCTACTTAGGTACAAGGTAACTAATGGCACGTGCTAATTCTTCGGATGATTCGAGTCCCGAAAATGTTCCAAAAAGGACATCCTTCATATTGCCGTCGGAAACATGTCTCGGAACCTTTGGTAAACTCAGACACCGGTTTTTAACGCATTTGGTCAGTTTCGAAAAATTGCCTAAATAAAAAGGACATTAGGTAGGTAGTAGGTACATACAAAGTAATCCTCAATCCGAATTGACGATTGAGGATTGAGGATTGACCGATCAATTCGAATTAAAGATTAGTAATCTTCAATCTTCAATTAGTAGATTTAGAATTAGTTTCGTCAATCTTCAATCGTTAATTCGAATTGATCGATCAATCCTCAATCCTCAATCGTCAATTTGAATTGATTTTTTGCCAACACTGTGCTATACTAAGAGTATATGACATATGTAAAAATAATTACCCCTAACTAGGTTTCATGGTGGTGTGCAATAGGCTTACAAAGATGCGAGATGGTATTTTTATGTCCATAGACGTCTGACAATGAATTGACAAGTCATCGTCATTCCCTTAACATGTCACAGAAGTGACATATGGGTCCATGCCCCATAGGCACATGTTAAGGGTCCGACTTTGACCAATCAACTATTATCCATAACCTCCTAAGACCCAATATATATAAAAAAAGGACAAATTGACAAAGTGTTAATTTTTATGGACTAATAAGTTATCTCGTTTTATATTAACGAAATGGGCCTCAGTAGGTTCTAAGGACAAATACTCGTATGAAATAAATTACCTAAGCACTCACACCGCCCCCCAATACGCAACTTTATTATTCTAGCTATTTTTCATATATAATACTAGTCTACTAACAATCAAATTATACATTTCAATGAAATAGTATGCATGTGTCACATATCTCGGCCTGAGATATGGTCACAGCATCTTCGCAGAGTGATGGTGAACTGCATTTCTTCTGATGGTGCAGCCAAGTGACTGCAGCACCATATCCCGCACCTCCACCATATAGGGGTGGTGGATTAAAACTTCTTCTATCTTCAAGTGATATTATTTTTATTTAAACTTTCAATATAACAATGCAAGACGAGATGTTCGCATCTCAAACGCCGTGAGGCGACTCTACACATAACTACTGTTATTTTTTTATTGTTCCATTCTTAATTTCTTTATTCGATTTCAAAAGAATTAAGAGTAAAACTGACATACATAAAGCAACAAGTTCTACAATTCTACATACTCGTAACGGAACTTGTGCATTTTCCCGAAAACTAAGCTTCAGGCTTTTCATCAATGCTAAGGAAATACACGATATTGACGCGCCGGTATCTACAAGAGCTTCACAAAATAAATTATTAATTTGTACGGAAATAATGGGTACACAATTATCCAAGTAATTATTATTCACAAGAATGTCTTGCTGTTGCATGACCGGATTTACACTTCTCCACATCGCCGATTCCCGGTCTACTGTCGACGTGGATTGTAGTTTGGGTGCTGCCTCGAAGACGAAGGTGTGGAATCTTGCTGACCCAGAGTACTTCGTAGATTCCAGGGACGCGGTGGCAAATTATACTGTCGCTGCGGCGTTTGCTGTTCATATGGCGCTTTGCTTGGCGTCGCCATAGGATTTGGCGTTCGGAACGGAGTAACAAACTCAGGCTGTGGAGTATGAGACGGAACAATATTCGACGAGCGATCTCCCAACCTCTTTATGTCTTCTAATCTCAAAACTGGATTGAAGATCGGAAGTTCTACTGTCTGTGTAAAAGTGTCCTCGTTATATATCTCTTCCAGCTGCATGAGAGTTTTTCTCAATTCTTCTTTAGATGCAAATAATTTAGAGGCAAGTAACCATTGATACCTTTGACTTACAGAGCTAATATAATGTTTTACAAACTTTGTGTCTTCTTTTATTTCCGCTTTAGATGCTAGATTTTCCAAGGCATAATAATAATCCAACAGTTTTTCATTCTGCTGTTGTTTCCTGTAATAGAATTTTTGTGCAAAATCCGTCTGATTGGGAAATTGTGCCTTCAATTTATTAATTAGCTCATCATAAGTAGTGAAATCCTCAAAGTTTGATTTATACCATGAGAGCGCTGGCCCTTCTAAATATGCTGCAATGGCATATTTTTTTTGTTCCTCCGTCCATGCCTTAATAATGGCAATAGCATTGTATTGCATAATAAAATCTCCAACGTCCGAGAGGCCGTTAAATTTCGTGGCCGCCATTTTGTATTCTATCGCTATATATTATAGGGAAATACACAAAAAAAGAAATCACACAAATTACGGAGACTCAGTGAAGCAATATAAATATTATAAACTACGACCTTTATGTCCTCTTCGGAAAATGCCCTAGGATAGGCTTAGTCTTTCATCTTCCGCTTCCTTGCGGTTGGCAACTCGCTCATTTCCTTTGGCTGCGAGAAGGTGGGGTAAATCTTCACTTCTTCACCTCCACCATATAGGGGTGGTGGATTAAAACTTCTTCTATCTTCAAGTGATATTATTTTTATTTAAACTTTCAATATAACAATGCAAGACGAGATGTTCGCATCTCAAACGCCGTGAGGCGACTCTACACATAACTAGTGTTATTTTTTTATTGTTCCATTCTTAATTTCTTTATTCGATTTCAAAAGAATTAAGAGTAAAACTGACATACATAAAGCAACAAGTTCTACAATTCTACATACAAAACTACTTGTTGCTTTACAGTACCTACCTAGGTATACCTACTAAACAAGTCTCAAAAAATCATTAAAATAGTTACAAAATCAAAAAATCCTTCGTAAGATCTTATTTTTATTGAATTTATTAAGTAACTTTAACTTATATGTCACTACTTCACAACCACATAAAAAAAATGTTTATTTTTAAATTGGTATTGTCAAAAACTGTTACAAGTAGGATGTTCATACTCGGCTAAAATATTCTTCATTACAAGAGGTACTCACAAAAAAATCCCCGAGCCCATATTTTGATGTAAGGGCCGATTTTAATTTTTGACAACCCTATTTGGCAATGCCAATTTACCCCATAGTCAAACCGAATAACCCCCGCGTCGTTCCAATTATACTTGTTGGCGTGCCAATTTCCCCCTTCGCCGTTCCTATTATCTCCAAAATTACCTAAAAACAAGTGGTTATCTAAAACTAAGATTTCCAATGAAATATTGCAATTATTTACTTACTTTTTTATTTCTTTAATTAATTTAATTTTAACAGTATTTCACAATATGACTCATCTAAAACTTGAAATTTGAAGGTACATAAAACGCGTGTTCACGACGACCTCACTTTCAACGTGTTTTTTTACTGAAACGTCATTGACTGATTTAAATGCTGTGTAGCCAGTAGCAAAACATACCTCGCTCATACAGAAATCAACAACAGTTTGATCTCCGGTCTGTTAGTAATGGGACTAACAGACCGGTTTAGAAAAGCAGATATTTATTCCTATTTACCCCGCCGTTCCTATTTACCCCGTTTTACGGTAGTTTTTGTTCCGCCGACCACATATCAAAAGTTGTTCAAAATCGGTTAACATTTAGGGGGTGGAAAACTTATCGCCGTTTTTTTTATGAAAAGCCGTCAACTCACATTAATCCTTTTAATTAATAAATTATTTCATTTAATTTCAACCGAAACGTATATAATTTCAAGATTTTCTATTTCAAGTTCACTTAATACATTTCTTAGAAGACGACGGTAATATCTATTGTGCCATAAAGTTTCTGGTCACATGTTATGTATGAGTACAGCACACACTTTAAACTGTCCAGTAACGCAGAATGATGACTTTTTGGTTTTACTGTTGACATTAAAAAATAATTGTTTAATTTATTTATTTGTCGTGATTCTAGTTAAGCTGAAGTAAAAATATTTCTAGTTATCTAATCTCTAATCGCTAAAGACAATCATTTTTATCTGTCTTTATCATCTACTTACGTATAAAAAGTGTCGCAGAAAAGTATAATTCTGCTTTTAAGAAATGAACGTGTATAAAACGCCGAACCATCCGTTGTGGGAATTTCGGTCTGTCTATCTGACCACATATTAACCGTAATTTTGCGTGTGTTGGTTTCGCTGCGGTTGATCTGAGACACTTATGAAAACTACTACCCGTAGGTATAGGTGAAAAACTTAAGTAAATGACATGGAACTTACGTAATTTTTCAAATTTGGAACGTCAAGGTGACTATACAAACACTTACTAGTACATAAAACATGTCCTTTACTTAAGTTTTTCACCTATACTATGAGGCTACGAGTACGGTCATAATTTCTAGAGGAGGTAAACACCCCCGATTATTTCTGAATAATCCCAAGCAAGAGGGCAAATAGGCTTATTATGTAGGAGCTTACCTCTTTTATAGAGATTTTTATGGGCCTAATAACACTGACAAAAATGCGAGCCAGTCAAGAAAGATTTTCACTTAGTTGAATAAAATTGAATAAAATATACATAATATTAGTTACATCAACCAAAGCAAGTAAAGAAAGCAAGAAGCAAGGTCTTTTGTGACTCACGTCTTCGTTGTAGTAAGTATCTAACGTCTTGTCAGGCTCAAATAGAATAAAGACGCTTATTTACAACAATCGCAATTTTGATTTAAGTAACCAATTATTTTGTTCAGTGAAGTTACAGATATGTAGAGATTAGTAATCATTACCATTCTTTTGGTTTCACGCAGTCGGGTAGACAAGGATTTCCTTTGCATCGGCGCTATGTTATTGTTCGCCTTCCACGCGAGCGAAGTCACGGGCCCAGCACAACTTATCATTTTAAATGTGTATCTGATAACAATAAATCACAGTGATCAATCCAATTAAACATACAGCTGCAAGCCGGACGAATGACTATTTTTTAATTTAATTACCCAATGATTTTTTTTCAAGTCTGTGAAATTTGTTGACCTAAGTATAATTTGTTTTAATTAATGCGTAAATATGGACAAAACATCCAGCAATGATCGAAACATTGATTTCGAAGAGGCTCTGGATAAAACAGGTAAACTATCACCAGCATTAAGTATACGTTAGAGGAAGGCAAAACCACAACCATATTATAATCACGCATCTAATATAACGTTGTAATAACTAACTCAAATGGTTGTATTATTAACCAACAAGTCCTTGCTAATTAATAATGTATGTACATGAAAGTGGTACTGACTTAATCACTGAAAATGTTGATCTCATGCAAGATAAAATATTATTAAAACATCTCTTTAAGTACTTAGTTTTTTTTTTCCTATTTATTAAATGCCCTCTGATTGTTCTAGGATTCGGGCTGTATAACTACCTGAACGCGTTGCTGTCCGGTGTGGTCATCATCGCCAGTGCGTGCGTGGTGTACGGAGCCACCATCATCGCGCCCGCCAGCGCCTGCGAACTGGGGACCACCAGCGCCCAGCAGGGGCTGATCGTCGCCATTCCTACCATCGGTAAGCCTACTGGTATCGCGTGCTTTTCGCATTGTTTGATCTTTCTTCTCCCTCTTGTAAAACACCACTTCAACATGAATCCAGGACATAGTACATACATTGGTAGTTATAGGTCTCATCTATTTGGTAGTTAACCTTAGCCAACTACTCAATTATTCTACTTAAAAATGAACTGTCTCTTCTGTGGATACGTAATACACAAAACAAAGCATATGCTAGCATACTGATGTGGGTTCTACTGTGTACTTAATGTTTAGCACGGTGATCAAATGCATAAAATCCAGCCATATTTTTGCAGGCACCATCCTGGCGGGGCCGGTATGGGGCTACTTGGGGGACACTCGGGGGCGCCGAAACATGCTGATGCTGTCCCTCCTGTCCTCGGCCGCCGTCAACGCGCTGGGCAGCCTTTCTGTGCACTGGGTCATGCTTGTGGCGCTGCAGTTTGTCGCCACGATACTGTGAGTTCTCTAAAGAAAATAAGTTTAGTAGAAGTAGGATCCCGCCCGGATCGCTATCACCATCTTATCCTTTGATCTGTGTCTCGTCCCATTGTTGTGTTCCGGCGTGGCAGCAAAGACAACCGGTGAAATGATTAGCGTGGAGGTATTCCATCTTAGTCGGGGTTGGCAACGCATTTGCAGTCTTTAGATTGCAAATGCAAATATTAGGGAATATGCATGTTTTTTTTTGCTTTAGTAAAAAGTCATTCATGTAACAAACAGTAGAGAAAACTATAAAAATCACCAAGATATAAGTCATTTAAGGTTTTTGGCCTATTTTAATTTTAATTTCACTTTATGCCATCTCTTTTACGGTGTATTCATATTTTGTTAAGAAATGCGATAAAAAATTTATGCAAATAAATAAATAAATTAGTATTCCGTAAAACGGGGTAAATTGATTCAATCTTTACTTTCAACTGGAATTTTAACCTTCTTCCGTAATTCATAAAGTATTTTAAGTTACTACATAAAAATGTGTGGTAAGCTCTTTTAGTTGCTTAGTAGCCTTAGATTCCCAAATTATTGCCATATTTTGAAATATTCAACAAAAACACTATTGGATTCCAATTTACCCCTGACGGGGTTAATAGGTTCGAAAGTGAGGTTAATTGGAATTTTGCCTAGGGCTGTCACTCAATCTATCCAAAGCTAAGTACCTACCTAGGTACCTACTAAACAAGTCTCAAAAAATCATTAAAATTGTTACTACATTAAAAAATCCTTCGTGAGATCATATTTTTATTGAATTTATTAAGTAACTTTAACTTATACATAATAACTTAATAAATGTTTAGTTTAATAGGTATCATATATTTGAATAACAACATAATAATAATAATAATCTATATTTTGAACGTACACATTGTAAACTTACGCATTTTGATTATATTTATTATGATACGTACCGAACAGTTAACATAACACTGAACATTACATTAGCCATTAGCATTACATTTTACCGTTTTACGGTTCCCTAGTGTGGGCCCCAGAGCTTACTTACTCGTACCTGCAGGTCTCCATGCCGGAAAAAGTCAGTGTGACTAAAAATAAAATATTATGTTATGGTATATATAGCATTACATTGTAATTTAACAAGAGTATTACTTTCTTTGAAACACACGATCAAAATTTAAGTACTTGTAAACTTGATGCAATTGTGTTTGCGTACTACCAGAATGTCGATTACCTACTTATAATGATCTTTACTGATTTCAGATCTACGGGGAAATACATCCTTGCCATGACGCTGTTGAGCGAGTGCGTCCCGATGGCGAGGCAGAACCAGGTGGTGCTGCTGGTGTCCAGCATATTCATGCTCTCGCAGGGAGTTATGGCAGGTAGGTGTTGTCGAGGAAGTGTATTCGCGTACCACAATAGAACCCTGCCGCATTGAAGTGACGTTAAATGGCACATTACTCAACTTTAGCATAGCGGTAGACTAGATTGACTGCGTCAGGTGATCAGAACAAATCGAAACGCACATTTTAATGATTTTTTGAGACTTGTTTAGTAGGTACCTAGGTAGGTACTTAGCTTTGGATAGATTGAGTGACAGCCCTAGGCAAAATTCCAATTAACCTCACTCTCGAACCTCTTAACCCCGTCGGGGGTAAATTGGAATCCAATAGGGTTTTTATTGAATATTTCAAAATATGGCATTAATTTGGGAATGTAAGGCTACTAAGCAACTAAAAGAGCTTACCACACATTTTTATGTAGTAACTTAAAATACCCTATGAATTAGGGAAGAATGTTAAAATTCCAGTTGAAAGTGAAGATTGGACCAATTTACCCCGTTTTACGGTATTCAATATTGCTGAATACTTATTCGTTAAAAATACTGCTTCTGCTATTTCAGCGCTAGCTATCCCAATCATACCTCTCACGTTCTCCTACCACCTGCCTGCCTTGGGTATCTACTGGAACTCCTGGCGGACCCTGCTGGTAGTGTTCTCGCTGCCGAGTATCATCAGCGCGATCTGCCTCTTTTTCATGAAAGAGAGCCCCAAGTTTGTCCTGATGAAGGGAGATCAACAAAGAGCATTGGAGATATTAACAACGATACACAGGGTTAATAATGGAAAGAAAGCGGTATTTCCGGTAGGTACTATTAAATGTTTCGATCTGCAAGTGATTTCCTGATGCTTAGATTAAAAAGATTGCTTTACTAGTCTTTCTACGAATATTTATACGAATATTCAGGTTAGAGAACCCCACCACGACTATACATAATGCGTCACACGATTGCGTAAATTAACGAAAATTTAAGGTATCGGGCGCGTCTTCGTGGATTGAGAATAAACAGTATTACTGTAATGCTTACAAGTATGATAAATGAATAAACATGTGTTTTTAATGCTTCCAGGTCACAAGTATTCTTCCAGAGACTAAAAATAACGTTGCCACCAAGTCAAAGAACCAAATAGCACCTCTTTTTAGAGCGCCGCATCTAAAATACATTATGATTCTAAGCACACTGTACCTTTTCCAATTGTAAGTGCTCATTTCGGATTTATTTAAAGTAGACCGTCGATATTAAATTTTTGCCTACGGGTCATAATCATATGAGTAGCTCGTAGGTTTAAATTTTACTTTTTTTCTAGGACCGGTTCTTTCACAGCCTGGCTACCCATGGTAGCCAACTTGGTAATTCGCTTGTATCAGACAGGTGAGGTACAGAGTATGACTCTTTGTGGTATACTCAACTCTGGTATTGAACTTCCAGAAGACGTAAGGATACATTTAGACCGTCACATATTTGCTTTTCTTATTTACATCAAGCTTATTAACGAAGGTACTGTTTGTTATTTATAGCCTGATGCAACGCCATGCGCCCTGAACGTGGAATCTCTGCTGGTGGTGTTGGCCGTAGGCGTCACACAGTCTCTGATAAATGCGACACTTAGCTTGGTAAGTCTTTGTAAGACCAGACGGCTTATTGCCTAAAGCATTTGCGATCGCGATCGTTTTCATTTTTGACAGTTGACGGCAAGTCTGCCTACAAAATGAAAATAATTGTTCCACTTTCAAATCGATCGCGATCGCGAATGCGTTAGGCAATAAGCCCTCTGGTGGCCTAGCCAGGATGCATTTCGCTGACTTAACGATTTTCGAAAATCGAAAAAATATATGAACTTAACATAATATGTAGGTACACATGAGATAGCGGCTGACGCGACTGGGGTTCAATTCTACTAATGTGCATATTTCAAGAATCTATTCAGATTCGATAAAGATACTATTCCCATTCAGTTTCTACTGTGGATAAATAAGCCATTCTACTATCTTATAAACAAAACAATACCTTAATCTAAATAGAAACGCAATTGAACCTCAATAGAAACGTAACGATAAGGCCAAAGACTAAACAAACATGTTTGAGTGTTACTAGAACGCAAAAAAACATGACTACCAAATTAATTTGCCGTCCAACTGAGTTTCTATTGCGATCATAACACAATATTGTTGGTAGAATTGACCCCCTGATCGTTGGCTTACGTCAATCCTATACAATATGACAGTTTTCGAAAAGCTCTAAAGTAAGCGTTATGCGTTGGCTAGGCTACAGCATTTCTTCTAACAAGGTGTTATTATTTCAAACCATATATGACTTACTGGGTTTCGGTGGCTTTTTCAATCAACGTGAAATACTCTACTCCCGCAGTAACAAACAAGTCTTTGTTATAGCAATTTACAGCAAACTAATAATTTGCTGCGGAATATAGGTAGGAATATTATTCTATCTTCTCTAAGTAGCTAAAATTCAGATGCCATTAATTAATAATGTTGCAGCATTTTATAATCTAACTGCCGCACTCAGAGACGTCAATTAAGTTTTAAGTTTCATTAAAGTAGCTGCTGTAACTTTCTTTGCTATAGCAATAGAATAAGACGCATATGTTATGCGGTCTACGAAAAAAAAGATGATTATTTTTAGAGACACTACTTCAAACGATGATTGTAAATTTGCAGTTGGTGGTGGATCGCTTCGGCCGGCGCAACACAGCGATGGCCGTGATCACCGTGGTGGGTCTCAGTGGGCTGCTGGTGAACCTGGCGCCCAACGTCATCGCCACCTCGATGTTGTTCCTCGTCTTCCTAATGGGACTCATCGTGACAGGGATGTACACCGCCATCACGATGGCGCTCTTCCCGACGCACTTGCGGTGAGCCATTCATAGCTGCAAAGTTGTTATTTATGTCGAGAGCCAGTATTGAATTCCGAAAGCCACGAGCGAGTGATTCGAAAACAGACTCCTGAGTGTAACGCGGATTCAAGGCCTCGAGATCCAAATAACTTTGCTGCCTTGCGAAACACACAATTATTTCACCTCAATGTGGTGACGGAAACACTTGATGTTGGAAAAACAATTGCACGAGCGCCACATCAGTTGTGGCCGGCCTCGCGGAGCGCCTCCTTTGCGCACAGTACCAACATTACTTTCCACGCTAGCGGTTAAAGTGGACTTTTGCGCGCAGATTTTGACCGACAAAGAAAGCCTTTCCGAGCTAGTGAGGTGAAAAATGAATTTTATGAAACCTAACTTACTTATTGACATAAACTACTCTAGGAGTTGTAGTAAAATTTTGATTATAATGTTTCAGGCTTTGCCAGCTTTAGTTTACACTAGCAAGCGTTAATTTTTGTTTGGTTTTTTATTTATATATTGAATTGCATACTTATCTGGAGACAAATCTGACGATATCTTAGGACGATACCTAGCGACATGGGAGTTAAAAAAATTGGGCATGCAATTAAATTTGGCATGTATTGAAATTATTATTTAAAAAATTTAAACGGTCATCTTTTTTGATGATCGATCCTCCTACTCTGAGACATAAATACATCAAATCAATCGATATTTTAATCTATTTTGAGCTACGCAAAAAAATTTTGGTCAGCAGAAAAATATATTTTGGTCAGCAAAAAAAACCTATCTAAACAGAATCATTTTCCTGCTGACCAAATATTTTTTGCCTAGCTCAAAACAGATTAAAATATAGATTGTTTGGATTTATTTATGTATCACAGAAAGAGGATCAATCATTTTAAAAAAATACCGTCTTGCTCATTTAAATATTTCCCATTAAATTTTCTATGAAACTTTCCGTTGTGCGACAAAAATAACCATACAAATTGTAAGGATACCTTTCGTCGCACAACGGAACTTTCTCGCTTTCGTTGTTTGTATGGTTAACTAGGCTAAACTATTTGCTAGTTATGTCCAACGTTTTTAACTCGTCCCAATATATGCAGTTTAGTCTTTCCGGGGTTAATAATGAAATTTTAGAAAGCAGAATTGTTGAAATTTTTCTTCTCAATAACTTAATTATTATCTCTCTTTTTTTCAGAGCGCAGGCAGTAGCAGTTACCATGACGATTGGTGGCCTAAAGACCTTCGCTACCGTTCAGGTTATCAATTACTTGCTCTTCACGGACTGCGAACTCGGTTTCTACCTCTTTTCCGCTATAGTCTTATGTAAGTTACTTGATCTCAGAATAACCGCCATTAAATACTTCCAGAAATTAAGAATTAGACAAAAGAGTAAAAATTTATCGACGACGCGGTTAGCCTAGTTGGTAGTGACGCTGCCTACGAAGCTAGCGGTCCCGGGTTCGAATCCCGGTATGGGCAAATATTTGTGTGATGAGCGCGAGTATTTGTTCCCTAGTCATGGATGTTTTCTATGTATTTAAGTATGTATTTCTCTGTATAAGCATGTTTATCGTTGTCTAGTACTCATAGTACAAGTCTAGAGTTTAGTTTGGGACTAGGTCAATTTGTGGGAAATTGTCCCCTGATATTTATAATAAAAAAACAAAAGTCGGATTTGACTGGCCCAAGCCCAACCAAATCAGAGAAGGACCGCTTTTGGAATATACATTTTAATATAAAATAAAAGGCATCGGTGCACCCGGGCCGCCGTAGGCGAAATATTATACAAACAGTAGTAGTTAAGAAGTATAACGAAATCTCTAGTTATTTTTTTTTTCAGCATCGGCAGGGATAGCGTTTTTCCTGCCCGACGACAGAACGCTGAAGAAAGCTGATGATGTTATAAAGCATAATCTAGAACTGGATTCAAAACAGCAAGTCAATAGACTGTGACTGTGATATCTTTATAGTTGTTAACTCTAAAGGAGCATTATCATCGGTCGATAGCCCGCCTGCTAGGTAGTAACTATAGGTCTACCAGAATCTCATGACAAAAAGGGAAATTAAAATTTAGAACTAGCAACTTTAGGGTAATGGGATTTAAAGGAGTTGATACTTGATTTTTCGCAAAATCAATAAAATTGTTATTTAGTAGTTTTCACCAGCGATTATTCGCATAGATGGCGTATCACTATTTCTTTGAGAACTACTCTATTTGTGAGTATAAAATGAAAGTGTCCATACTTGTGCTACAAACTATACCTATCTGTGCCCTAAAGACTGAACTAGTAAATATTCTCGCTTTCGCATTTAAAATATTAGTAAGAATTATTCAAAACCAACTTTGCAGCTGCATATCTATTGTATTAGGAAGTATTTTAATAAAATTTACCATGATAACATAATATATGTTTATTAGATTTGAAATTACTAAACGCTCTGTCCATATTTTAATCATAAATGGCACTACGTTATTAAGAATCATAAATTAACATTTCCGTGTCCGAGATAAAAGATTAAAGATTTTACATTATATTATTTGCAGTACAGGTGCCTTAAAGTATCAATATGATTTGGTTCTACTCACCGGTCAATTTCAAAACATGATATAAAATCAAAGACCGTGTTTGATTCACACCTTCCTCGCTAACTGTTCACATGACAAACAATATTTCTCGCTTGAGATTGAAAACGATATTTTGAACAATTCCTTGATAAATAACACTTCTATTTATTTGAGTAAAAATAACAAACTCTGACAAATTGCAGAATCCGAGTTGACAAGCGTATCAAAATCGTTTTCTTTTTACTTTCAAATTTGCCATGAGATTCTGGTACAAGAGCTCTTTCTGGTTGCAAGAGCTCTTAGCTCATTAATGTGAATACCAACCAATTGCTACTCGTATGCTGACCAATGAAAATGCGCCTTAAGAGTACTTTATTCAGAATGAAATAAAATTTAAGTTCAAATCGAATATGGTATCTTTTTTCCCTCTATATCCCTAGATCTGTTCTATCGTAGGTACTCTTATGTATTATAAATGCGAAAGAGTGTTTGTTTGTTTCTTCTGTCTTCACAGTTCTTCAATCGAACGATGTAAAATTTGGTCCAGCGATAGCTTACAGCTTGGAGACATTATGTACCTTTATCCCGGACAGTTCCCAAAGCAAAAGCGATAAACAACTTCTGAGCAGACGGAGTCGCAGGCAAAATTTACTTAAGGAAATATTAACTCAGTAGTAGACATTAGAAAACCTTTGTCAGAAGTAATCATATGCGATTCGTACCTACAGATATTTGAGATGATATGAGCAAAAACCTAAACAAAAGGACCTTCAACCGCCGCACCCCCATTCAATCTATGAATTATTTTTAAGATTTCCAAGGATTTCTCTTCCTCTCCTTTAGCCAGGGCGTACTTAGGGCTCTCTTGCATGAAGAAGAGCCAGTACCACTACCATGAGTTGCTATCGAAAACTCGTATTACGTTCTACAGTCGATAGCGAGTAAACGTCCTTCGAATAGTTTTTGATTAAACTCGTACCATGACTCACATAAACGTTTACTATTCTCGCTAACGTTAACTCGATAGTTCGTGTAGTTATCGTTACGTGTGCCTAATTTCACACCAAACGAAGTTGTCTCTTTCTAACTACAATAAAAAGACAGAGTAAGGATGATAATGGGCTAAAAGATAAGTATCCATGTCATCCATTTAAAAATATAGAAATAACCCTGCTAATTTAAAAAAGTGCCCTAGAGCAGTGTCACTATGTAAGTGTAAGTGATTCTTGAATTTGTTTTGATTTTTTTGGCAATGTGACAGTTCATTCATACGTCTGTGTATAGTCAAATTAGACAAAAACTTATTATAACTAACTTAAATATAATATACTTACAAATAATAATAAAACTTATTATTATATGTAAGTATATTAGACTAAAGTTATAATATACTTACATATAAGTCATTAATTTCATATCTCATGGCATTCTTAAAAAAAATGCTTGGTTTACAGGAAGAAGTTACTGAAGTGGCACTAGACACAAATGACAGCCTATCAATTTTCCTGCTAAATGAAGAACTTGCTCAACAAACTTGTTCCAGTAAGTTTCCCTATCATTGTTACTATTGAAATAAGATAAACAATTTATAATATATATTTCAGATAAAAATTCATTTAATTCATGTCCTAGGAAAGATTATTTCAATGTGTTTTTTTTCACTGCAGGCGTTGAAGACTGGAATCTACTTGTACCACTTGTACCAGGGACATCAGCTCAGCCCTCCTTTTTTCCACCATTGCTTGTGGCTAACAGCACTTGCAGTGAACAAGACTTGGTGGACAGAGAGTATCCCGAAACAGTTAACAGCCCAGGTATAGTGACTGCAATGACAGTCAATTTCCATCAGCTCTTCAAGAAATAGGTTCCAATAAATTTTGCTGTTATTATCACATTTTAGAGTAAAATGTACCTACCTATCTAGTTTCATTAGTTCATAAAGAATTCAAAATAGTGCTGTAAACGTTTTTATCCATTACAGCCCTGCCCGAGGTGGACAGGAGTGAGACCGGAGTAACGCACGGTGGTGAGTCTGCGGTCACAAGAACAGCATTACCAGCTGCTAATGCCAGGTGGCAGAGCCCCAAGCTCTTACCGCCCACGCCGCGTCGGTGGCGAAGACGTCAGGTGCAAAACCACTAATCTCCTGTCTACAGAAGGACTCGCACCCAGACAGTCAGATTTGGCAAGGCAAGCCTTTGTCAGAGCTGACAGTGAATGTCGAGCTTTTAAACAGGAAGTGGAGCGGGAGAGGAATAGGTTAAGGGAATCAGAGTTAAGAATGCAAGAACGGTGGTTAGTTTTATTTGGTAAATTTTTAGCATTAGGAAATATAATTGTAGATACTTTAGCAAATAAATAAAGATTTTGTGTAATAAATAAAGATTATGTGTGATGTACGTGTACTTTTTATTTTTATATTAAACGAAAAACAGAAAACATGGTACAAGTATTTGGAAATAATGCATTGATGCAAGTCTTCTACCTAATTGATCCCTATAACTAATAAATCACTGGTGCCTTCACTTTCCAACACTAACTCCTGGCCTTCAAATAGTTCTGAAAATTGTAGGTACCTACAAACATAATAAAGATAAGGACATATTTAGTATTAAAGTTAATATATAATAATTATCTTTCACTATAAATACCTTGACTTTCTTCAGACATATCCTTGTCATCAGGATCGGGAACATTATATTTGTGTGTGGATTTCAAATCCGTGTAGTACGTTATTGAATCGCACAAATTCTCAAAAGCTTCCATACTGAGCCTTATATCCTTTAATAAAATTTATTCTCAGTTAAATTTTGAAGTGGGTTTCTTAACGTAATATTTCTCATATCAGCTTGAAATCCTCCTTGTTTTCGTCGTTCGTCTTCATAAGCCTACATATTCCACGCTAAATAATGTCTTGCCGACATTATTTGGATAGATAAATAATTGGAGTAACGTATTAAACAATAATTCTAAGTTTTCACGCACCAATTTGCTAGTGAAATAGTTAACTACAGTCGATACGGTATTTTTCGATGACATTTGTCAAATTTACGACTCATGGTACCGATGTTCTACGGCAATGGTTACAAAACGTTAGTCGCTAACGAATAGATTTCGATAGGTAATTTACCGTTGGACTCATACTAGCGATCTTTAGTTCTTTAAGTAACCGCTAGAGGAGCTGTACAATTCTCCATACAAATCGTTTACGCCGTCGCTAGCGAGTGCGGTCACTGTAAACTCATGGTAATGGTACATACCGCACAGATAAGGGTCGGTATGGAGTAGACTACTTGAAGAGTTCGCCACGAGTTCCAGTAAATGCTCAGGGCGGGAAGGTAGTAGGAGTAAGATAAAGGTATAATGGGTATAGCTATGACTGAAATGAAAGAAATTTAAGATCTTATAGCAACTCTACTCTACCGCTAACTTATTCGATACTCAGAAACTAAAACGGTAAACTGGCAAATCAGTATTTTTTTCAGTTAGTTGATTTCATACTTTTCACAAGATTTTATTTTAACTTGCAATGTTTGTTTGTGTTTGTGTTTTATCTTGCAAGCTGAGTTAGAACCATTTCCCGGTGTCCGATTGAGCTGCAATATCCGATTGGTATACCTAAGTATCTTCAGTGACACTGCAATAATATGGCACCATGTAGCTGGAATGGTGGCCATATAGGAACTCCACAACGAAACAAGATAGCCCCGCCGTGTTTGGGCTCGTTGGATTTGTCTTGATAAGCAGATGATGACTGTGCAAAAAAAAGTACAGTCGGCAACAAAAGCTTGTCCCGAATATGAAATTTTTGACAGAAAATGATTAGATTTTTAAATTAACATCACTTCGATTATATATAGAACTGCCAATCTCATTATTTTGCGCTGTGTCAAAGTTATGTATTATATTTACCTGACATCAATCCTTGACCAAGTAGAAATATACTCGAAACAAGCAGCATGATGATATTTCTTTTCGCTATAGGCACGCTTTCACTTAGCAGCGTCATCGACAAGACGTACATGCCGGATCCCCTGAAAGGGTAAACTTTGAAGGCTTCGTCGAACAGGCGGCTTGGCGCGGGGCGACAGTAGCGTGGCGCGTTCTTAGCGTGGAACTTAACAAGGAGTTGTATGCAGGCCGTCACAGTTTTACACGTCACAGTACGCGGCGTGATTTTCACGTTGTATTTTTTTACAAATTTACAGTGTATTGGTGACCACCCAAGTAGCACGCAAGCTGTATAAGAGATTATGCAGCCGTTATAACTCTAGTTTTAGCTGCATAAGGGCTGTATAAGCTCTTATACAGCTTGCGTACTGCTTGGGCATGGACGTAGCAAAATTTATAGATTCTGTTAGTTCCAGTTCTATGTGATTTGGGTCATAAAAGGTACAAAAATGTGTTAACTTGGACCGAGATTGCGAGAGAACCGTCGCGCGCGACGCGACGTTTTGCTGCAGTTTGACTGCCGCGCCACGCTGGCTGTTTGACGAAGCCTTTAAACTCTAATTAAGTAAACTCTTAAAATTAAGATAAAATAATAAATGGCAATGTTGACAGTACATGGTAGTACATACGGATTAATTATTTTACACTAAAAATAAAACACTCAAAATACAAAAAAAAAATAAGAATGAATTTTGTCCACTAGTATGTTTATTTTACATATACTTTTAACTATTTATAAATTGACGATCTTTGTATCCATCGGTCCCAAACTAGGCACAGCCTGAGACACACAAGCCTGAGGCACAGGCAAGAGAAAGGATGAGTGAATATTACAATCACTTAAGTAGGTACATTGATCTAGATTAGGTACTAAATAGGCAATTCCTAGGACTCCTAGGAGGCCGGTCTTTATTTAACCCTTTTTTGTAGGTTTTTGAAGACGGTTTTATTATCAAGAAAGTTATTCTGTTTTATTCTTATTGGCGAGTTTTAATAAGATTACATCAAAGTCAAATCATGTTAATTGCGTGTTGCAGGGCGACGGCAGTGGCGATAACAATGACGGCAGGCCGCATCACGACCTTTACCGTCATACAACTCGTCAGGCTGCTGCTGGATGACAACTGCGAATTAGGGTTTTACCTTTTCGCTGCTATTTTTACGTGTAAGTCAATATTTCATCCCCGGGGTAGGTACCTATTGTTTTTATCCCAAGAGGTACGAATGAAAGCCCCGTTTTGATGTCCATGAAATAAAACGAACGAACTTTCAATAGGTATATCTAGTGTATTCTTCTTTTCAGCGTCAGCCCTCGTCGCCTCATTCCTGCCTGATGATCGATTGAAAGCGAAAACTAAAAAAAAACAACAGTCATAACATAATAATTAAATTAACTCTAAGTTATTGGATAAAATTATGTTTAAATATAAATTATAGATTTTGTGTAAGTTTTCGACTATTAAATACTACGAACTCTTTCAAATAAGAAATAACTGAGTATTTTTAACCCA
Source organism: Tortrix viridana (assembly GCA_963241965.1). Classification (NCBI taxonomy): domain Eukaryota; kingdom Metazoa; phylum Arthropoda; class Insecta; order Lepidoptera; family Tortricidae; genus Tortrix; species Tortrix viridana. Next base: position 9,199,223 of record OY725181.1, read on the forward strand.
CTGAATCAACAAAATCCGGTCAAGTGCGAGTCGGACTCGCGCACTGAGGGTTCCGTACACATTTGGCCGGTCTTCTTCTTAGTTCTTAGAAAGGTACGGACATACCGTAAAACGGGGTAAATTGGTCCAATCTTCACTTTCAACTGGAATTTCAACCGTCTTCCGTAATTCATAGGGTATTTTAAGTTACTACATAAAAATGTGTGGTAAGCTCTTTTAGTTGCTTAGTAGCCTTAGATTCCCAAATTATTGCCATATTTTGAAATATTCAACAAAAACCCTATTGGATTCCAATTTACCCCCGACGGGGTTAATAGGTACGAGAGTGAGATTAATTGGAATTTTGCCTAGGGCTGCCACTCAATCTATCCAAAGCTAAGTACTATAGGGGTGGTGGATTAAAACTTCTTCTATCTTCAAGTGATATTATTTTTATTTAAACTTTCAATATAACAATGCAAGACGAGATGTTCGCATCTCAAACGCCGTGAGGCGACTCTACACATAACTACTGTTATTTTTTTATTGTTCAATTCTTAATTTCTTTATTCGATTTCAAAAGAATTAAGAGTAAAACTGACATACATAAAGCAACAAGTTCTACAATTCTACATACAAAACTACTTGTTGCTTTACATCCCTCGCCCCTCTTGAAAAAAGTAACGCCTAGCTAATAATTTATATCTACCTAAGGAGGAGTTGCAGGTCTTACAAAGCCACACTGTTCCCAGCTAGGGAATAATTTCCTGTACAGTTATGTCAATAATACTATAGAACGGAATTTTCTTACGCGAACAACACTTAACTGCACAGTGAAATTTCGACTTTCGGAAAAAACCTCCGAAAAAACGAAAATCACAGTGGATTCCTTATCTACCCATCTCGTACCTTTCACGCACCACAGATAACTAGTCATGCTATACTAAGAGTATATGACATATGTAAAAATAATTACCCCTAACTAGGTTTCATGGTGGTGTGCAATAGGCTTACAAAGATGCGAGATGGTATTTTTATGTCCATAGACGTCTGACAATGAATTGACAAGTCATCGTCATTCCCTTAACATGTCACAGAAGTGACATATGGGTCCATGCCCCATAGGCACATGTTAAGGGTCCGACTTTGACCAATCAACTATTATCCATAACCTCCTAAGACCCAATATATATAAAAAAAGGACAAATTGACAAAGTGTCAATTTTTATGGACTAATAAGTTATCTCGTTTTATATTAACGAAATGGGCCTCAGTAGGTTCTAAGGACAAATACTCGTATGAAATAAATTACCTAAGCACTCACACCGCCCCCCAATACGCCACTTTATTATTCTAGCTATTTTTCATATTTAATACTAATCTACTAACAATCAAATTATACATTTCAATGAAATAGTATGCATGTGTCACATATCTCGGCCTGAGATATGGTCACAGCATCTTCGCAGAGTGATGGTGAACTGCATTTCTTCTGATGGTGCAGCCAAGTGACTGCAGCACCATATCCCGCACCTCCACCATATAGGGGTGGTGGATTAAAACTTCTTCTATCTTCAAGTGATATTATTTTTATTTAAACTTTCAATATAACAATGCAAGACGAGATGTTCGCATCTCAAACGCCGTGAGGCGACTCTACACATAACTACTGTTATTTTTTTATTGTTCCATTCTTAATTTCTTTATTCGATTTCAAAAGAATTAAGAGTAAAACTGACATACATAAAGCAACAAGTTCTACAATTCTACATACTCGTAACGGAACTTGTGCATTTTCCCGAAAACTAAGCTTCAGGCTTTTCATCAATGCTAAGGAAATACACGATATTGACGCGCCGGTATCTACAAGAGCTTCACAAAATAAATTATTAATTTGTACGGGAATAATGGGTACACAATTATCCAAGTAATTATTATTCACAAGAATGTCTTGCTGTTGCATGACCGGATTTACACTTCTCCACATCGCCGATTCCCGGTCTACTGTCGACGTGGATTGTAGTTTGGGTGCTGCCTCGAAGACGAAGGTGTGGAATCTTGCTGACCCGGAGTACTTCGTAGATTCCAGGGACGCGGTCGCAAATTATACTGTCGCTGCGGCGTTTGCTGTTCATATGGCGCTTTGCTTGGCGTCGCCATAGGATTTGGCGTTCGGAACGGAGTAACAAACTCAGGCTGTGGAGTATGAGACGGAACAATATTCGACGAGCGATCTCCCAACCTCTTTATGTCTTCTAATCTCAAAACTGGATTGAAGATCGGAAGTTCTACTGTCTGTGTAAAAGTGTCCTCGTTATATATCTCTTCCAGCTGCATGAGAGTTTTTCTCAATTCTTCTTTAGATGCAAATAATTTAGAGGCAAGTAACCATTGATACCTTTGACTTACAGAGCTAATATAATGTTTTACAAACTTTGTGTCTTCTTTTATTTCCGCTTTAGATGCTAGATTTTCCAAGGCATAATAATAATCCAACAGTTTTTCATTCTGCTGTTGTTTCCTGTAATAGAATTTTTGTGCAAAATCCGTCTGATTGGGAAATTGTGCCTTCAATTTATTAATTAGCTCATCATAAGTAGTGAAATCCTCAAAGTTTGATTTATACCATGAGAGCGCTGGCCCTTCTAAATATGCTGCAATGGCATTTTTTTTTTGTTCCTCCGTCCATGCCTTAATAATGGCAATAGCATTGTATTGCATAATAAAATCTCCAACGTCCGAGAGGCCGTTAAATTTCGTGGCCGCCATTTTGTATTCTATCGCTATATATTATAGGGAAATACACAAAAAAAGAAATCACACAAATTACGGAGACTCAGTGAAGCAATATAAATATTATAAACTACGACCTTTATGTCCTCTTCGGAAAATGCCCTAGGATAGGCTTAGTCTTTCATCTTCCGCTTCCTTGCGGTTGGCAACTCGCTCATTTCCTTTGGCTGCGAGAAGGTGGGGTAAATCTTCACTTCTTCACCTCCACCATATAGGGGTGGTGGATTAAAACTTCTTCTATCTTCAAGTGATATTATTTTTATTTAAACTTTCAATATAACAATGCAAGACCAGATGTTTGCATCTCAAACGCCGTGAGGCGACTCTACACATAACTAGTGTTATTTTTTTATTGTTCCATTCTTAATTTCTTTATTCGATTTCAAAAGAATTAAGAGTAAAACTGACATACATAAAGCAACAAGTTCTACAATTCTACATACAAAACTACTTGTTGCTTTACAGTACCTACCTAGGTATACCTACTAAACAAGTCTCAAAAAATCATTAAAATAGTTACAAAATCAAAAAATCCTTCGTAAGATCTTATTTTTATTGAATTTATTAAGTAACTTTAACTTATATGTCACTACTTCACAACCACATAAAAAAAAAAATTATTTTTAAATTGGTATTGTCAAAAACTGTTACAAGTAGGATGTTCATACTCGGCTAAAATATTCTTCATTACAAGAGGTACTCACAAAAAATCCCCGAGCCCATATTTTGATGTAAGGGCCGATTTTAATTTTTGACAACCCTATTTGGCAATGCCAATTTACCCCATAGTCAAACCGAATAACCCCCGCGTCGTTCCAATTATACTTGTTGGCGTGCCAATTTCCCCCTTCGCCGTTCCTATTATCTCCAAAATTACCTAAAAACAAGTGGTTATCTAAAACTAAGATTTCCAATGAAATATTGCAATTATTTACTTACTTTTTTATTTCTTTAATTAATTTAATTTTAACAGTTTTTCACAATATGACTCATTTAAAACTTGAAATTTGAAGGTACATAAAACGCGTGTTCACGACGACCTCACTTTCAACGTGTTTCTTTACTGAAACGTCATTGACTGATTTAAATGCTGTGTAGCCAGTAGCAAAACATACCTCGCTCATACAGAAATCAACAACAGTTTGATCTCCGGTCTGTTAGTAATGGGACTAACAGACCGGTTTAGAAAAGCAGATATTTATTCCTATTTACCCCGCCGTTCCTATTTACCCCGTTTTACGGTAGTTTTTGTTCCGCCGACCACATATCAAAAGTTGTTCAAAATCGGTTAACATTTAGGGGGTGGAAAACTTATCGCCGTTTTTTTATGAAAAGCCGTCAACTCACATTAATCCTTTTAATTAATAAATTATTTCATTTAATTTCAACCGAAACGTATATAATTTCAAGATTTTCTATTTCAAGTTCACTTAATAAATTTCTTAGAAGACGACGGTAATATCTATTGTGCCATAAAGTTTCTGGTCACATGTTATGTATGAGTACAGCACACACTTTAAACTGTCCAGTAACGCAGAATGATGACATTTTGGTTTTACTGTTGACATGAAAAAATAATTGTTTAATTTATTTTATTTGTCGTGATTCTAGTTAAGCTTGTAAAAATATTTCTAGTTATCTAATCTCTAATCGCTAAAGACAATCATTTTTATCTGTCTTTATCATCTACTTACGTATAAAAAGTGTCGCAGAAAAGTATAATTCTGCTTTTAAGAAATGAACGTGTATAAAACGCCGAACCAACCGTTGTGGGAATTTCGGTCTGTCTATCTGACCACATACTAACCGTAATTTTGCGTGTGTTGGTTTCGCTGCGGTTGATCTGAGACACTTATGAAAACTACTACCCGTAGGTATAGGTGAAAATCTTAAGTAAATGACATGGAACTTACGTAATTTTTCAAATTTGGAACGTCAAGGTGACTATACAGACACTTACTAGTACATAAAACATGTCCTTTACTTAAGTTTTTCACCTATACTATGAGGCTACGAGTACGGTCATAATGTCTAGAGTAGGTAAATACCCCCGATTATTTCTGAAGCAAGAGGGCGAATAGGCTTATTATGTAGGAGCTTACCTCTTTTCTAGAGATTTTTGTGGGCCTAATAACACTGACAAAAAATTTTTAACAAAAAAATAAAACCGTCTTCAAAAACCTACTAAAAAGCGTTAAATAAAAACCAGCCTCATAGGAGTCCTAGGAATAGCCTATTTAGTGCCGAATAGGTACATAGAATATATCCAAGCCGGTGTCAAGTAGATATACACAATAGCAATGACACCATGATTCTTGCCACCGACTTCGATATATTCTATGTACCTATTCGGCACTAAATAGGCTATTCCTAGGACTCCTATGAGGCTGGTTTTTATTTAACGCTTTTTAGTAGGTTTTAGAAGACGGTTTTATTTTTTTGTTAAAATTTTTTTTTTTTCGCTTTTTAGTGATGCACCTCTTATTATTATGTGATGAACTAAAGCACATAAACATCACATTAAGAAACAATAGCCTAATACCAATCTCTCATCACCCTTAACAAAATGTCTCTGCCCAAGATGCAGGGCCGTTAATCATTGAGGAGTTCTCCCGGTACTTCACCATCAGTTGCACTTCACTATATGTGTTATAATGAGTATAAAACTAGCTTCATAGTCTTAATAAAGAAATCTCATTGCTGGCGTCAATCACTTACGACTAAGCCAGTTCCGGTGGTCACCTCTGGTCTTTATCATCAGTTCCTCGTTGCCAAGAGGTGCTTTTGTAATACAATTTCTTAAGGTCTTGCAGGTAATACCAAAATCGCTGTATGTGTGCCTATAACTTTTGAGAAGTTCCCTCGATTTCTCATGGATTCCATCATCAGATTCTGATTTCGTGACAATGGGATCACCTCGGAAGTATACCCTTTCAAACAAAAAAAGAATTTTCATATTCGGGCCACAATTGACGGAGTAATCGTGTAACAAACATACAAAAAAAAAAGCAACATACAGACGAATTGAGAACCTCCTCCTTTTTTGAAGTCGGTTAAAAATACGAGCCAGTCAAGAAAGGTTTTCACTTAGTTGAAAAAAATTGAATAAAATACACATAATATTACTCGTAGTTACATCAACCAAAGCAAGTAAAGAAAAGCAAGGTCTTTTGTGACTCACGTCTTCGTTGTAGTAAGTATCTAACGTCTTGTCAGGCTCAAATAGAATAAAGACGCTTATTTACAACAATCGCAATTTTGATTTAAGTAACCAATTATTTTGTTCAGTGAAGTTACAGATATGTAGAGATTAGTAATCATTACCCTTCTTTTGGTTTCACGCAGTCGGGAGACAAGGATTTCCGTTGCATCGGCGCTATGTTATTGTTCGACTTCCACGCGAGCGAAGTCACGGGCCCAGCACAACTTATCATTTTAAATATGTATCTGATAACAATAAATCACAGTGACCAATCCAATTAAACAAACAGCCGCAAGCCGGACGAATGACTATTTTTTAATTTAATTACCCAATAATTTTTTTTCAAGTCTGTGAAATTTGTTGACCTAAATATATTTTGTTTTAATTAATGCGTAAATATGGACAAAACATCCAGCAATGATCGAAACATTGATTTCGAAGAGGCTCTGGATAAAACAGGTAAACTATCACCAGCATTAAGTAGACGTTAGAGGAAGACAAAACCACAATCATATTTTAATCATGCATCTAATATAACGTTGTAATAACTAACTCAAATGGTTGTATTATTAACCAACAAGTCCTTGCTAATTAATAATGTATGTACATGAAAGTGGTACTGACTTAATCACTGAAAATGTTGATCTCATGCAAGATAAAATATGATTAAAATATCTTTTTACTTGGTTTTTTTTTCCTATTTATTAAATGCCCTCTGATTGTTCTAGGATTCGGGCTGTATAACTACCTGAACGCGTTGCTGTCCGGTGTGGTCATCATCGCCAGTGCGTGCGTGGTGTACGGAGCCACCATAATCGCGCCCGCCAGCGCCTGCGAACTGGGGACCACCAGCGCCCAGCAGGGGCTGATCGTCGCCATTCCTACCATCGGTAAGCCTACTGGTATCGCGTGCTTTTCGCATTGTTTGATCTTTCTTCTCCCTCTTGTAAAACACCACTTCAACATGAATCCAGGACATAGTACATACATTGGTAGTTATAGGTCTCACTTTATTATTAACGAGTATCTAAGATTGTGGCTATTTGGTAGTTAACCTTAGCCAACTACTCAATTATTCTACTTAAAAATTAACTCTCTTCTGTGGATACGTAATACACAAAACAAAGTATATGCTAGCATACTGATGTGGGTTTTACTGTGTACTTAATGTTTAGCACGGTGATCAAATGCATAAAATCCAGCCATATTTTTGTAGGCACCATCCTGGCGGGGCCGGTGTGGGGCTACTTGGGAGACACCCGGGGGCGCCGAAACATGCTGATGCTGTCCCTCCTGTCCTCGGCCGCCGTCAACGCGCTGGGCAGCCTCTCTGTGCACTGGGTCATGCTTGTGGCGCTGCAGTTTGTCGCCACGATGCTGTGAGTTCTCTAAAGAAAATCAGTTTAGTAGAAGTAGGATCCCGTCCGGATCGCTATCACCATCTTATCCTTTGATCAGTCGTCTCGTCCCATTGTTGTGTTCCGGCGTGGCAACAAATACAAGTGAAATGACTAACGTACAGGCATTGCATCTTAGTCTTTAGATTGCAAATGTATAATAGGGATATTCCCTATTATATATGCATATTGCATGATTTTTTTTTTTGCTTTAATAAAAAGTCATTCATGTAACAAACAGTAGAGAAAAATATTTTTCGAATAACTACAACAATAACCAAGATGTAAGCCATTAAATATTTGTTTCTCTTTCTAGCAAAACATAATTTAACATGGAGTTTATATGGCCGTAGTGCACGCTGACGTCACTGTTCATGTCCGATCTCTCTGGCTATTTAGTAGTTTTTAAATGCTTTTTATCCGTATTTTTGGCTGATTTTTAATTTCACTTTATGCCATCTTTACGGTGTTTTCATATTTTGTTAAGAAATGCGATAAAAAATTAATGCATAGATTCCCTAGTGTGGGCCCCAGACCTTACTTACTGCAGGTCTCCATGCCAGAAAAAGTCAGTATGACTAAAAATAAAATATTATGGTATGGTAATAGCATTACATTGTAATTTAACAAGAGTATTACTTTCTTTGAAAGACACGATCAAAATGTAAGTACTCGTAAACTTGATGCAATTGTGTTTGCGTACTACCAGAATGTTGATTACCTACTTATAATGATCTTTACTGATTTCAGATCCACGGGGAAATACACCCTTGCCATGACGCTGTTGAGCGAGTGCGTCCCGATGGCGAGGCGGAACCAGGTGGTGCTGCTGGTGTCCAGCATATTCATGCTCTCGCAGGGAGTTATGGCAGGTAGGTGTTGTCAAGGAAATGTATTCGCGTACCACCATAGAACTCTGCCGCATTGAAGTGACGTTAAATGCCACATTAGGTACTCAACTTTGTGAGATGTGACCTTTCATTATGACACATGTATGACACATGTGGTATGCGAATACATTTCCTCTACTGTGGGTAATTTTAAGGCGCTTCAAACGCCTTATATTCGATGATGTGCGTACATTTTCAAGAAACTTATTTCCACACAAAGTGAAGTTGACAACATAGATTTTGATACTGAATATTTCAATGGTATATTCTAATATTTATATTTATATCAGCTTGTTTAATTTGCCCGTACCTAAAGTGTAGTTAAGTACCTGGGTCGAATATGGCCACGTTAAATGTACTTATATATTTGTTTATTGATGATTTCGTTAATATTTTACCAGCCGCTTTAGATAGCATTAGTAAATGATAACGATCCAAACGCCCGTATTTCTATGGCTAGTTACTTTTACTTAAATTATACCTCGATTTATACATATACATGCTTACATCTCATAAAAGTTGACTTTCCTTAAATAATTAATGTTATAAGTATTCAATATTGCTGAATATTCATTAAAAATACTGCTTCTGCTATTTCAGCGCTAGCTATCCCAATCATACCTCTCACGTTCTCCTACCACTTGCCTGCCCTGGGTATCTACTGGAACTCCTGGCGGACCCTGCTGGTAGTCTTCTCGCTGCCGAGTATCATCAGCGCGATCTGCCTCTTTTTCATGAAAGAGAGCCCCAAGTTTGTCCTGATGAAGGGAGATCAACAAAGAGCATTGGAGATATTAAGAACGATACATAGGGTTAATAATGGAAAGAAAGCGGTATTTCAGGTAGGTACTATTAAATTTTTCGATCTGCAAGGGATTTCCTGATGCTTAGATTTAAAAGATTGCTTTACTAGTCTTTCTACGAATATTCAGGTTTAGAGAAGTAATAAACCCCACCACGACTATACATAATGCGTCACACGATTGCGTAAATTAAGGAAAATTTAAGGTATCGGGGCGCGTCTTCGTGGATTGAGAATAAACAGTATTACTGTAATGCTTACAAGTATGATAAATGAATAAACATGTGTTTTTAATGCTTCCAGGTCACAAGTATTCTTCCAGAGACTAAAAATAACGTTGCCACCAAGTCAAAGAACCAAATAGCACCTCTTTTTAGAGCGCCGCATCTGAAATACATTATGATTCTAAGCACACTGTACCTTTTCCAATTGTAAGTGCTCATTTCGGATTTATTTAAAGTAGACCGTCGATATTAAATTTTCGCCTACGGGTCATAATTATATGAGTAGCTCTTATGCTTAAATTTTCCTTTTTTTTTCTAGGACCGGTTCTTTCACAGCCTGGCTACCCATGGTAGCCAACTTGGTAATTCGCTTGTATCAGACAGGTGAGGTACAGAGTATGACTCTTTGTGGTATTCTCAACTCTGGTATTGAACTTCCAGAAGACGTAAGGATACATTTAGACCGTCACATATTTGCTTTTCTTATTTACATCAAGCTTATTGACGAAGGTACTGTTTGTTATTTATAGCCTGATGCAACGCCATGCGCCCTGAACGTGGAATCTCTGCTGGTGGTGTTGGCCGTAGGCGTCACACAGTCTCTGATAAATGCGACACTTAGCTTGGTAAGTCGATTTTTGTTTGTAAGACCAGGTCGCCTAGCCAAGATGTATTTCGCTAAATTAACGATTTTCGAAAATCGACAAAATACATATATGAACTTGACATACGAGTATAAACATGAGATAACGGCTGACGCGACTGATCGTTGGCGTTGGCTATACAATATGACAGTTTTCGAAAAGCTCTAAAGTAAGCGTTATGCGTCTTGGCTAGGCCACCTAGCATTTCTTCTAACAGGTGTTATTATTTTAAACAATATGACTTACTTACTGAACTGGCTTTCGGTGGCATTTTCAATCAACGTGAAATACTCTACTCCCGCAGTAACAAACAAGTCTTTGTTATAGCAATTTACAGCAAACTAATAATTTGCTGCGGAATATAGGTAGGAATATTATTATATGTTCTCTAAGTAGTTAAAACTCGGATGCCATTAATTAATAATGTTGCAGCATTTTATAATCTAACTGCCGCACTCAGAGACTTAGACTTAGACTCAGAGACTTAAGTTTTAAGTTTCATTAAAGTAGCTGCTGTCACTTTCTTAGCTATAGCAATAGAATAAGACGCAGTAACTTTAATGAAACTTAAAACTTAATTGACGACTCTAAGTGCGGCAGTAATTGTGTTATGCGGTCTATGAAAAAAAAGATGATTATTTTTAGAGACACTACTTCAAACGATGATTGTAAATTTGCAGTTGGTGGTGGATCGCTTCGGCCGGCGCAACACAGCGATGGCCGTGATCACCGTAGTGGGTCTCAGTGGGCTGCTGGTGAACCTGGCGCCCAACGTCATCGCCACCTCGATGTTGTTCCTCGTCTTCCTAATGGGACTTATCGTGACGGGGATGTACACCGCCATCACGATGGCGCTCTTCCCGACGCACTTGCGGTGAGCCACTCATAGCTGCAAAGTTGTTATTTATGTCGAGAGCTAGTATTGAATTCCGAAAGCCACGAGCGAGTGGTTCGAAAACAAAATCCTGAGTGTAACGCGAATACAAGGCCTCGAGGCCAAATAACTTTGCTGCCGTGCGAAACACACAATTTTTCACCTCAATATGGTGACGGAAACACGTGGTGTTGGAAAAACAATTGCACGAGCGCCACATCAGTTGTGGCCGGCCTCGCGGAGCGCCTCCTCCGTGCACAGCACCAACATTACTTTCCACGCTAGCGGTTAAAGTGGACTTTTGCGCGCATATTTTGATCGACAAAGAAAGCCTTTCCGAGCTAGTGAGGTGAAAAATGAATTTTATGAAACCTAACTTACTTATTGACATAAACTACTCTAGGAGTTGCCAGCTTTAGTTTACACTAGCAAACGATAATTTCTGTTTAGTTTTTTATTTATTTATTGAATTGCATACTTATCTGCGGGCCTATGATGGCCGTGTTTGTCGCGTGACAACGCGTGGATAAGGCATCCGTCACTCTCGCGCTTATATACGTGTCAGAAAGTGACGGATGCTTTATCCACGTTTTGTCACGCGATAAACGCGACCATAATACGGAGACAAATCTGACGATAGTTATATCTTAGATAATTAAACCTAGCTAGCTAGCTAGCTGGTAGTTCAAAAAATTGAGCATGCTATTAAATTTGGCATGTATTGAAATTATCATTTTAAAAATTTTAACGGTCATCTTTTTTGATGAGCGATAGACATAAATACATCAAATCAATTGATATTTTAATCTATTTTGAGCTACGCAAAAAAGTTATGGTCAGCAGAAAAAAATTTTTTGGCCAGCAAAAAAAACCTATCTAAAACTAAAGAACCGACAGAATCATTTTCTTGCTGACCAAATATTTTTTTGTTGTTTTGATTTATTTATGTATCACAGAAAGAGGATCAATCATTTTAAAAAAAATACCGTCTTGCTCATTTAAATGTTTCCTATTAAGTTTTCTATGAAACTTTCCGTTGTGCGACAAAAATAACCATACAAATTGTAAGGATACTTTTCGTCGCACAACGGAACTTTCTCGCTTTCGTTGTTTGTATGGTTAACTAGGCTAAACTATTTGCTAGTTATGTCCAACGTTTTTAACTCGTCCCAAATAGGTATATGCAGTTTAGTCTTTCCGATGTTAATAATGAAATTTTAGAAAGCAGGATTGTTGAAATTTTTCTTCTCAATAACTTAATTATTATCTGTATTTTTCAGAGCGCAGGCAGTAGCAGTTACCATGACGATTGGTCGCCTAAAGACCTTCGCTACCGTTCAGGTTATCAATTACTTGCTCTTCACGGACTGCGAACTCGGTTTCTACCTCTTTTCCGCTATAGTCTTATGTAAGTTACTTGATCTTAGAATAACCGCCATTAAATACTTCCAGAAATTAAGAATTAGACAAAAGAGTAAAAATATCGACGACGCGGTTAGCCTAGTTGGTAGTGACCCTGCTTACGAAGCTAGCGGTCCCGGGTTCGAATCCCTGTATGGGCAAATATTTGTGAGATGAGCGCGAGTATTTGTTCCTTAGTCATGGATGTTTCTATGTATTTAAGTATGTATTTCTCTGTATAAGCATGTTTATCGTTGTCTAGTACATAGCTTAGTTTGGGACTAGGTCAATTTGTGGGAGATTGTCCCCTGATATTTATAATAAAAAAACAAAAGTCGGATTTGACTGGCCCAAGCCCAACCAAATCAGAGAAGGACCGCTTTTGGAATATAAATTTTAATATAAAATAAAAGGCATCGGTGCACCCGGGCCGCCGTAGGCGAAACATATACAAACAGTAGGTACACTGAGAAAACTGTTCATCAATAATTTAGGTGAATTCACGTAAAGTAGAGAGCATACTGATATCACCAAAAAGTACGATGAAACTACTATCGCGGCTGCTCACGATATAATATGATGAACTGTTACTACGCTTTTAGTAGGAAGCAGACACAATTTCACGGTGAAAGTCATCGAACCGTTGTGGGAAGGCCTCATGTGACCATGTAACAGTCATCATATTTTAGTATGCTTTCCTCATAGTTTTACTTGATTTCCTCTTACTTCAAATATGTCCTTTTATTTCTTCCTACTGTTTTTAAATGCCGTCATCGTATTTTTGTATGAATTCTTACTTTTATTAACGTTTTGTCGTTTAATTTCAGTAATATCCTATTATTTACTCCTACTACTTATAAAGGCTTTCCTGATATTTTTGTATGCTTGCCTAGTACTGTTTATGTGCTTTCCTCATATTTTCGTCATTTTCCTATAACTTCTTCCTACTATTTATCTATGCTTTCCTCATATTCCAGTACCTTTTCCCGTTACTGTTATTTTCCTATTAGCTCTTCATACTATTTATCTACGCTTTCCTTATATTTTTGTATTCTTTCTTTTTATTTTTTCCCACTATTTATCTATTATTTCCTATTATTTTAAAAGCGCCCAGTGCGTCCAGTGGCCTCCTCGTCACTGTGATTGTGTTTTTAAAGTATTAAACTATTTTATTAAAATCGAATATTGAACACCACTTACATTCTATGTAATGAAGCTTGGTATTTATTACTTTTCCTCATTTTAACTTAACGGGAAAAAGTTTCCGTTAAGTTAAAATAGGGAAAAGTAATGAATACAAAGCTTCGTTAGATAGAATTTAGGTTGTATTCGATATTCGCTTCTAATAAAATAGTTTAGTTCAATAGAAAACATACCTAATTACAGTAACGAGGATGCGACTGGATGTACTGCGCCCTTATAGAATAATAGGTAAGGATAGATAAATTGTGGGAAAAAATAACAAAAAAGAATAGAAAAGTATAAGGAAAGCGTAGATAAATAGTAGGAAGAGCACACAAAACACATACATGTAAAAGAGTACTTTTGGTGAATATTATAATATTCACCATTAATTACTAACAGAAATCAGGAATAATCAAAAAGATCACAATAAACCAGATCTGAATTGAGGAGACAGTTGTAAAAGGAAAAAGAAAATTGTTAACAAAAAGTTTTATTAACGAAAATTAATCATAATTTAAACTAAATATAGGCATACCTATATAACAAGTATATTATTTTACACAAGCGACGTGGCACTGGAAACTCATGCTCGCGCCACGTCGCCTGTGTAGTCAAGTCAAGGACAAAAACATAAATACAATACGCACAAACTCTCAAAAATACGTCTCACACGCTTACGCTTACGCCTGATATAAGGTCGTCTATACATATACCTATTTTGAGACTGGGCGAATCTATGTTTTTATCCTTGACTGTACAATTTAGTAGGATAATGCGTTAAAAAGTGACATTTTGGCTGCAAAGGAGATTTCGTGAGCTTCATGTACAGCCCTTCATATTTTTTGCGCCGCTCCTCTATGGTAACGTTGACATCGGCTTCGGTATTGACAGTCGATACAAAGCTATCCAGAATTTCTGCCCGCGACGCATGCCATTCCTTCTTTGACCGACGAGCGGGAGGAATATTAAACAGGCATCCAATAAGGAGAATAGCTGCTATGACTGAAGTCTCCGGGATAACTTCTGAAAAGGAAGATTTTTTTTTAAAATTGAAACACTTTATTAAATTGAAAGTAACCGAAACTGAAGTCTGACAACAAAATAAAACAAAACCCTATCCTATGTTCGTAGTCGAGTAAAAAAAGGTGATGTAAGCTCACCATTAGAAATCGCCAGTGTATCTGCTATATGCTTATGCAGAAATTTGTCTTTAGTAGAAATCTGCTTGTTTCTGGCACTCTGTATTATCATGCCGGTAGAAGCTTCTAAGGCTCTACGTCCCCCAGCTTTATCCGGATAGAGTGCGTCGTAATCAGTAGCCGCCAGCCGTTAGGTGACTGTAGGATGGGGTATTTTTTCAAATACATCTGCAGGGTCCAGCTGCGCGACTTGTGAGCTGCTCCAAGGCCGACAACACCTTATCCATATCCCCTGTACAAATTAATAAGATTGTTTTATTCGGATTTTGATATAGGTACGTTTGCCATATACAAACAAGAACATACCATTATGCATATGTAATATATATTTAATTTAATAATAAAAATAGTTTTCAAGTTCTAAAAGTTCTATTCCAACAAAATTACCTTCTTCAAGTGCCCCCAAGTCGATCCCAGGCAGAGGTGGGTCACCTGACTTTGAGCTCGATGTGGAGCCGGAGTGGGACTTGGGCTTCACCAATAGGTTTAAAGATATTAGATACGCTCGCCGACCCCTTCTGGCGTTCACTAGCCAGCCGGAGGTATTACACTTCGACTGGTAAGCTTTGGAGGCCGAGTTCAAGATCTTAGCGGCCCTCGACAGATGTTTCCAATATGACTCATACCTAAAACAAAAATGTATTTAGTAGGTATAACATTTAAGTTGGGTATAGATTTTGTTGATTAAAACTTTTAAGAGAAAGAAAAATAGAACACGTAGAAAGATGTTCGTACTAACTCAAAAAGTACAAAAACTCGCTCTATGTATTTACTGAGGACCAATTAAGGAATAACTGTGCCAAGTTTCAGCCATGTACCAAAAAGTACAAGGTTCCCATCCCATCAGAACAACCCGCAATAGAACCAATCTTCACCGTTTTAGCCAATTTTGTGGCACAATTTCTCAAAAACTATAACTTGTATAAAAATGCATGTTCTAGACACGCGGGAGCGTGTCCAGCCAAGTTAAAAAAAAGGAACTGGAACTTCAAAAAGTTATTTGAAGAAGATTATATCCATGCAAACAAGTACCTAGGTATAGTGCGCGCCACGTAACATGAACCTACGGCATAGTATAAATAGAACAGTAATTGCAATTGTTCCTATAATACGTACCTATACCTACATAATTATTATAAATAAAAATGTCAAAACTGCACTGAGCTCTTAGTCTCACTCAAAGAAAGCCGCACGGCGGCCGCCAATAGTACCTAGTCAAAGGAATCCGCCGGAGACGAATTACTTTTCTATTTATACTATGGCTACGGGAAAGTCGACTATGACCCACCCCGAAATTGACTTCTGAGCAGGTTCATTCCATGTTACATGGCGCGCACTAAGTATACCTACCACCAGACACCTGTAACCCCTCGTACCTATGCGGTGTCAAAAATTGCTAGGTAATTAAACAGTGACCTCGGCACGGATCCGTGCTAGCATACGAGGGGGTAACCATGCTCATCAAACCAAAAATCAAAACCACAAACAAACAAAAAACACAACGGCAATTAGTTAGGTTAGCAATACGAATAGCATAGGTAGGTAGTTCAACTTACCGGCAAACTTCTCGACATAATTGTCGAAATTCCATTTGTGCAGTAGATCTGCCGTCTGCCATCACTTATCAATCTAATATCACACACAATGTAGGTATACCTGTAACGTGCACTCGCGTTGAGCAATAAATGACAACTGACAACTGGCGCGGCGCGGGCGCTTTGTTGCGAATGATGTGGATTCGCCGAACTTGAGACGTTCATCTAAATTTATGATTGCGTAATAATTCGTTGTACGTTTCAATGTATTTTTGTATAATAGCTTTGTATATTATAAGAATGTTATGATATTTCAGAATTACCAATCTTCAAAAAGATAATGCTAGCATCGTAAATAATATGACAAGTCATACTATTTCTAACTTGCATCAGTACGGTGCCTTCACCGTATTTCAATTTATGTTCTGCAATTTTACTAGGAATTTCTTAATACAATATGGTGACAGTTTCCTCATGTAATATAATTATAATCTTTCTCCGGAGTATCATCGAATTTCTGTAATATAGTTGTGTTTTAACAGGACAGCACTATATTGTATCAAAATGGTAATATTATATTCGGTGACTAAATCTTATGGTGGAAGGTCATCACATTATTGCACTACATCATCTATAAATTCGATTATTTCGTTATATGGTAGAATTCTCACATTGTATTTATCTACGGTCACTTTATTTTAGCATAATTAATTACATTCCAGATCAATGTAATGATATTTTAAAATGAAGCCAAAACGACATTTTTCTCAGTGTAGTATAACGAAATCTCTAGTTATTTTTTTTTTCAGCATCGGCAGGGATAGCATTTTTCCTGCCCGACGACAGAACGCTGAAGAAAGCTGATGATGTTATAAAGCATAATCTAGAACTGGATTCAAAACAGCAAGTCAATAGACTGTGACTGTGATATCCAGTGATATCTTTATAGTTGTTAACTCTAAAGGAGCATTATCATCGGTCGATAGCCCGCCTGCTAGGTAGTAACTATAGGTCTACCAGAATCTCATGACAAAAAGGGAAATTAAAATTTAGAACTAGCAACTTTAGGGTAATGGGATATAAAGGAGTTGATACTAGATTTTTCGCAAAATCAATAAAATTGTTATTTAGTCGTTTTCACCAGCGATTATTCGCATAGATGGCGTATCACTATTTCTTTGAGAACTACTCTATTTGTGAGTATAAAATGAAAGTGTCCATACTTGTGCTACAAACTATACCTATCTGTGCCCTAAAGACTGAACTAGTAAATATTCTCGCTTTCGCATTTAAAATATTAGTAAGGATTATTCATGTAACCGTTAAAACCAACTTTGCAGCTGCATATCTATTGTATTAGGAAGTATTTTAATAAAATTTACCATAATAACATAATATATGTTTATTAGATTTGAAATTACTAAACGCTCTGTCCATATTTTAATCATAAATGGCACTACGTTATTAAGATTCATAAATGAACATTTCCATGTCCGAGATAAAAGATTAAAGATTTTACATTATATTATTTGCAGTACAGGTACCTTAAAGTAGGTATCAATATGATTTGGTTCTACTCACCGGTCAATTTTAAAACATGATATAAAATCAAAGACCGTGTTTGATTCACACCTTCCTCACAAATTTAACTGTTCACATGACAAACAATATTTCTCGCTTGAGATTGAAAACGATATGTTGAACAATTCCTTGATAAATAACACTTTTATTTATTTGAGTAAAAATAACAAACTCTGACAAATTGCAGAATCCGAGTTGACAAGCGTATCAAAATCGTTTTCTTTTTACTTTCAAATTTGTCATGAGATTCTGGTACAAGAGCTCTTTCTGGTTGCAAGAGCTCTTAGCTCATTAATGTGAATACCAACCAATTGCTACTCGTATGCCGACCAATGAAAATGCGCCTTAAGACTACTTTATTCAGAATGAAATAAAATTTAAGTTCAAATCGAATATGGTATCTTTTTTCCCTCTATATCCCTAGATCTGTTCTATCGTAGGTACTCTTATGTATTATAAATGCGAAAGAGTGTTTGTTTATTTCTTCTGTCTTCACAGTTCTTCAATCGAACGATGTAAAATTTGGTCCAGCGATAGCTTACAGCTTGGAGACATTATGTACCTTTATCCCGGACAGTTCCCAAAGCAATAGCGATAAACAACTTCTGAGCGGACGGAGTCGCAGGCAAAATTTACTTAAGGAAATATTAACTCAGTAGTAGACATTAGAAAACCTTTGTCAGAAGTAATTGTAGGTACATATGACAGTGGATATCTACGTCATCATTTGTTCCGTATCAAGTAGCGGCGGCTGCGCCCGCCATATAAGTTTTAGAATTAAGTTAGTCGTTAATACACCACCATCAAAGTAACTCGTATTTGCATTTTATTATTATCCCTATCCTGCAAGCTTAGGCAGTTGTCGGTCCTACGATTGCTGGCAGCTGCATATAGCCTCAAGTAGTTAATCGTACAGTAATCATATGCTATTCGTACCTACAGATATTCGAGATATGAGCAAAAACCTGAAAAAAAGGACCTTCAACCGCCGCACCCCCCTACATTCTCAGCACACCCCGCACCCTTGAGGACTTTTAGCATGTTCATCAGGACACCTCAAGGTGTAACTGTACAATTTACAAAACTATCCGAATTATTTCTCCTGATTTTTATTAATTTTCTTGCACTAGGTATTTGCCCTTTAGTCCTGGCAACGAATGATTGTCGATGGAAAGGTCCAGGGCAGAAAATTTGAGTTTGGGAATTTGTTTGGACTAGTTAGGAGACAAACATACTAAAAGTCTCCACCTTTCGGAAGTGAGCAGTGGGGGGGGGACGGGGACGGGACACAAAGAAGGTTGAAGTATGGTTTGTCCTTATCTTTCATTGTGTCATTTGAATCTGACAGAATGTGACAAAGCATACTTTAAAATAGGTTTGTTGTAATAAGAGGGTTAAGCTCCGAAAAAAGGTCGATTTTCAAAAATGTGTTTCACCTCACGTTTTTTGTCATACATTGCTCTATAACTTTTCCATCCACACCCCCCTTGTGAGCACTCATTCACCTAGGTTTGTTATTAAATCCGATATTTTTGAACGTTTTTAGGGTTCCGTACCTCAAAGAAAAAAACGGAACCCTTATAGGATCACTTTGTTGTCCGTCTGTCTGTCTGTCTGTCTGTCTGTCTGTGTGTCTGTCAAGACCCTTTTTCTCAGGAACGCGTGGAGGTATCAAGTTGAAAATAATATCAACTACATAAGTCTGCAGTCCCTTGGATCAGTGAAAAAATCAAACATCTAAGTCAACGCAATCAAAAGATACGGCCGTTTATGCCGCATATTGAAGGGAATCTCAAGGGAATCAAAACCTATAGGGTACTTCCCGTTGACTTAGAATCATGAAATTTTGCAAGAAGCTATGTCTTATAGCACAAGTAAAGGAAAAAATCCGAAAACCGTTAATTTGTAGTTACATCACATAAAAAATTAGCCCAGTATAAGCTGACACTCACTAAGTACTAAAGTGCATACTTATTGCGTGTCAGTTTATACTGGACGTTGTTTATATTGTATTCCCGTGATTTACGAACTATTTACATGCCTACAAGTTTGTGCGGAACCCTCGGTGCGCGAGTCCGACTCGCACTAGACCGGCTTTTTTTTTCTAATGAAGCGCAATTAAGTTTAAATAAATACTTATACGATTTTAAAACTCGTTTACTCGAATAAATATTAAACTTTAATCAGGTTATAACGAGGTCCGGGGCTCAAGCTTCTCCTGGGGTTTTTCGCTGTCCGGCGGCGGCGGCGGCCGACGCAGCGACCGGTCGTCCGGAAGCAATGCCAGGACCAATGCAGACGCTGAAATCGTTTAATATGTCAGTTATCTGGATTACACACAGATTTAGGGTCAACGTTGCCCCTTCTGTTCCTAATAAGTAGTTAACGACTTGGGAGTTTTTAACTCATATAATTTCGACACAGGCCAAAACTACACCGGGCTCCCATTACACGGATATAACTTAAACCAAAAAAATTGGTTTCAAAGTCCTTAACTTTCTGGAACAGGAGAGACAACTTTTGTTTCTGCGGTCGTGTATGACCCATCTATACATATATCGGCCCCATTGCCCGCGACTGATTGACCGGCAGATGACTGACAAGTAATTGACAATATATTTAAACTACTGAAAGTAGAAAGATGAATTTTTGTTCAAGCTAACTACTTTTACACCAGAGTTATGCTAAACTGCATAGCTAAGGATGTGGTGATATCCACCGATTAGGATCATTTATTTTCTTAGCTTAGCTTGGCTTAGCGCTGGTGGGAACGGGAAGCTTTGACCTCGCTCACCGTTTAGCTACTCGCACATCTTTGGTGGAACGGCACCCTTAGATGGCATGAAACAAAGTTATTAGGTTATGAGGAAAACTATTACAGACAAATAAAAATCTAAATTACAAAGAACTCTCTAGCTAGAGTATAATGCTTATCAATCAAATATCAATGAAATTATTTTATTAAATCGATTTTCCTTTATAAGGGTTCCGTTACTGTTTCATAACCAAATGGCTTAAACAGAACTATTATTATTTCAACATATCTCTCCGTCTGTCTGTCCGTATAAAGTCACAATCTTTTAATTCAAAAATTACTGGAACTGGTGGTTGAAAATTGATAAGTTGGTGTATTTTGTGTACCCCTAATATTAATAGGAAAAGGTTATGTTATAGAACTCACAAGCAAACAGCGTGCCGAAGACGTAAAAGCCCGGTTCGCAAGCGTTGACCAGCAGGTAGTTCAGGAGCTGGATGAGCCCCACGCTGGCCACGCGCCCGCCCATCATCGTGGTCGCCACCGCCATGGACCTGGAAACGTTTTATCATCATCATTATGGCAGCCAGAATGATATTGGACGTGTAGGTACTTAATTAGTTTTATGTGAACATAATTTCAACGGGACACGGTTGCAAAATCACCATCTAACCGCTGTGGGGATTAGACAACCAGTGAAAAGACTAACATAAAAGAAATAAATTGTGGTTAAAGCATTTATTCCACTTAATTGAGAATATAATATACATTAGTGTTTTGAATTTCCGATGAGCATCTTAATTTAACACAAAATGTCTTAAATTATTACAAACATAATGTTGACTTCAACTTTAAACACTACTTAACATCATATTAAATCATATGAAAGTGGACAAAGTGACTGCGGACAAAAAGTTATCAGTTAAACCTGCAGAAACCGTTCGGTCGCCCAGGGCCGGACTCAGATATTAGTGTATTCCATCCAATTCCATCTTGGTCCTCAGGGTTGGCGACATTAGTTGGCAATGCTTTTTTTAAATAACAGTCATGAATTGAAGTCTTGTTTGTTGTGTATAAATCTGTTTTGTTTTAAGGCAATAAATCAATTTTTATTTTTATTTAATTTATTTTATTATAAATTTCAAATGACCTCAGTGTTCACTTACCATCAGGAGGCCTGCGACTTTGTTTGCCTTCTCCATGCCGTAAAAAGAAACAAACCTCACCTGAGATGTGTAGGGAACAGCGCCACCGTGATGGCGGTGTAGAAGCCCAGCACGATGACCCCGATGGAGGAGACCAGAATCAGCACCGCGCCGCCCACGGCGTTGGGCACCAGGTTCACCACCACGCAGGCTGTCCCGCACACCGACGTTACCGCCATGGCCGTGTTGCGACGACCCATCTTTTCTACTAGCTGAAATAAAGGTAAATAAATTGAATAAATAACTAAAGATACATTATTATTTAATATGCACTACTTTTTGTGAAGTCATTCATAGGGGTCACTGAAACCCAGCGTCGTGGGTCGTGGTCCGCCACGCCACGGCATCATGCTGAGTGATACCCTGTTTGACACTATTTGATACTTTTATTTTTATTTTGTTTGTTTGTTGTTTTTGTGTTATACGTATTGTGTCAAATTTTGTCAGTAAATTTATATCTATTTCTAGGTACCTATTTCTATTTTCTATCGATCTCACACATGTTGACCTCGTCTCTAGGCTTGTACTACGGGTGGGTACTAGATGACGATAAACATTCTCATGTAGATAAATACATAGAAAGCATCCCAGACTCAGGAACAAATACTTGCGCTTCTCACACACATAATTGCCCTCCGAGAATCTAACTTAGCAGGGAGGTCACTACCAACCAGACTAGACTACCCTCATCAAACGTTAAAAATATAGCACCGTACAACACTGCACTAACACGAAAATCTATCAAAAACGAGAGAACATACATAAACCTTCCGTGAAAAATTATATAACTCATGGTGAATACCGCATTAAAGTCCGTTTCGTAGTTTAAGATCTAACTGCCGCACTCAGAGACGTCAATTAAGTTTTAAGTTCCATTAAAGTAGCTGCTGTCACTTTCTTTGCTATAGCAATAGAATAAGACGCAGCAACTTTAATGAAACTTAAAACTTAATTGACGTCTCTGAGTGCGGCAGTAAGCGTACATACAAAGGGACAGACGTCGAGTCAGCGACTTGTTTTTATACTATGTAGTGATTAAATAAATTTGGGAGTGCTCGTGCTCGCCTATTCTCGCGACACATCGCGTTCGCTATAACAAAAGTGTCATGTCGGTCACTTTTTCGGCCTAGCTCTCAGTCGCCAATCATCTATTGAGTGTAACGTGCGATAAGGAACTTCGGTCCAAAAAAGTATTTGTTTCATAATCGGGTTCCTGCAGCTGAATGCAATTTTGGAAAGATAAATTTCAGATACTAATATAATAAGATACGATAATATCGATAGTTTATACTTGCCGTGCTAAGAACACCGTTGACAATCGAGTGCATGGAGCACATCCCGAGCAAGAGCAGCAGAGCGATGACGTTGATGGCACACGGCACCGCGTCGGGCTGTGAAACATTATATGTATGTACCTCTAAACTTCGTTATACTCTGACCAGCTACTCTGACAAACATATTTATAAGAAGAAAAAAATCTCGTTAAAACCCCATCTTTTAAGCGGCGCTCTCATGAGGATATATAAGTCGACCAACTTACATTGATTAACCAATTGAACGACAATCGTATGATGAGATCAAGCTTTTATTAAAAAATTATCAACTTTTGAACAAAAGAAAATCGACAGTGTTTTTGTGGAGCTAGTCGTTAACTTTTGAAGAATGCATCTTATCTAGTCAATGGAATATGAAACTGTAGTGCATGAAATAAAGTCAATGGATCTTTATTCCAATGACAGTATTATTATTATCATGTACAATTTTTTGAACAAGGGGCTTTAGATGGCTAAAGACGGCTGACGGCAGTCAGCACTTAGTTGAAAATGGGTCGGCGTTCGACTCACGTCTGCGGGAGCATCTACACTTGAGTTTATAATCTGGCACAGCGTGTAGTCCGAGCCCTCTCCCGACTGCAACAGCTGCATGAACTGGTTCAGAATGGTGGGCATCCACACGGCAAACGAGACTATACTGCAACAAAGCTACATAATTATGATTGAATCATATCACTGTGACAAATTAATATCCTATGTTTAGGCCGTTAGACATTACAATTTACACAACTCACGCTTCTGATCTTCATCCTATTTGAAATCTTGAAAATCGTAATCGGATCAAAGTTAACTAAGAAAGTAAGCGACTAAATATAATTAATTGATTGGTAGGGATCCATTTGGGTTGACTCTGGTATGACACCGTAGAACATCCGTAATACGTGTATGATATCAAACTAGAGTAGGTACACGAATGAATACGTTTTGATGAGTATTCATATACCAGAAAATATTATTGGTGACTTTACTTACATTTGGAACAATATAAAAAGACACATCATGACTAAAGTACTCTTTAAATATGGCTTTTTGAATAGCGGTATGATCTGGTCTTTTGCTGAGGTTTTCTTCTCATTTGACGGCGCTAACTCACGAAGAAGTCCTTTTACCTTAGAAAACATAAAATATACTAGGTGTAAGTAAGAGAAACGTATTATGCCTTACATATCAAAACTTCGATGTTGGAACAAAACGCGACTATCAGTTTAAGATTGAGCGTTTGATTCAGTTAGATCTGAGGATTCCAGTCTTTGTTTCCGCAGCAGGTCACAGGATAAAATCTTAACTCAGAAATATACGAGAATGGATAAGTAGGACATTTTTGGTGATTTCTTTCCAACTTTTTTACTTCGCGATAAAAGCCACGGTGTAAGCGGAGTTGATTGAAAAGCTTTAATATTAATCTGTTGGACAAGCACCATAAGAAAAAGAAAAATAAGCTAACTTACTTGCAATTCCTGAGCTCGTTTTCCCATATTCAATCTATGAATTATCTTTAAGATTTCCAAGGATTTCTCTTCCTCTCCTTTAGCCAGGGCGTACTTAGGGCTCTCTTGCATGAAGAAGAGCCAGACCGCACAGATAAGGCTCGGTATGGAGTAGACTACTTGAAGAGTTCGCCACGAGTTCCAGTAAATGCTCAGGGCGGGAAGGTAGTAGGAGTAAGATAAAGGTATAATGGGTATAGCTATGACTGAAATGAAAGAAATTAAGATCTTTTAGCAACTCTACTCTATCGCTAACTTATTCGATACTCAGAAACTAAAAGGGTAAACTAGCAAATCAGTATTTTTTTCAGTTAGTTGATTTCATACTTTCACAAGATTTTATTTTAACTTGCAATGACGTTTGTGTGTGTGTTATATCTTGCAAGCTGAGTTAGAACCACTTCCCGGTGTCCGAGCTGCAATATCCGATTGGTATAAATAAGTATCTTCGGTGACAATGCAGTAATATGGCACCATGGAGCTGGAAAGGTGGCCATATAGGAACTCCACAACGAAACAAGATGGCCCCGCCGTGTTTGGGCTCGTTGGATTTGTCTTGATAAGCAGATGATGACTGTGCAAAAAAAAGTACAGTCGGCCAGAAAAGCTCGTCCCGAATATGAAATTTTTGACAGAAAATGATTAGATTTTTAAATTAACCTCACTTCGCTTATATATAGCACTGCCAATCTCATTATTTTGCGCTGTGTCAAAGTTATGTATTATATTTACCTGACATCAATCCTTGACCAAGTAGAAATATACTCGAAACAAGCAGCATGATGATATTTCTTTTCGCTATAGGCACGCTTTCACTTAGCAGCGTCATCGATAAGACGTATATGCCGGATCCCCTGAAAGGGTAAACTTTGAAGGCTTCGTCAAACAGGTGGCTTGGCGCGGGGCGACAGTAGCGTGGCGCGTTCTTAGCATGGAAATTAACAAGGAGTTGTATGCAGGCCGTCACATACGCGGCGTTATTTTCACGTTGTATTTGTTTACTTTACAGTGTATTTGTGACCATGGACGTAGCAAAATTTATAGATTGTGTTAGTTCCAGTTCTATATGATTTGGGTCATAAAAGCTACAAAAATGTGTTAACTTGGACCGAGATTTCGAGAGAACCCTCGCGCGCGACGCGACGTTTTGCTGCAGTTTGACTGCCGCGCCGCGTTGGCTGTTTGACGAAGCCTTTTAACTCTAATTAAGTAAACTCTTATAATTAAAATAATAAATGGCGATGTTGACAGTAGTACATGGTAGTACATACAGATTAATTATTTTACTTCATTAAAATCCCCATACAACACACACTTCATAAAAAGTAGGTAACTGATTTGAAGTGTAATTCAACATCCTTACTCCTCTTTAAAACTGACTCCCTGATCCTGACTCTTCCTTTACAACTTACAATGTGATAGTGCAGAACTGAAGTACCATGAGCATGATCCAGTTAACGGAGAGGGCAGCCAGTGCATTCGTGGTCGCAGCGCAGCAGAAAGACACCAGCAGCATCTGCCGGCGCCCGCGAGTGTCGCCCAGGTACCCCCAGATTAAAGAGCCAACGATCCCTCCTAGAACATGCGGATTTTTAAGAAGAGGTGATTACATAGGTACTCTAACCAAATAACTACTCTCTCTGACTAACGTAATTTAACCAATATAATTGTCCATCGGCATCGGTTCACCTAGATCCTGTCTCCATGCACCCACTGTTGAGTTCCTGTATATGAAAGGATGATCGACACGGATTGATACAAATTTTGATCGACAGCTAGGATTGTCACTCTAATCACGATTGTTATATCAGACTAATTTGCTATGACTGATAACATTTTTTTTTATATTATTCTTGAAAGTAAATTTTATTTACCTAGTAAGAAAATGGATAAAATACGCGGTGGGCACGATGATGGTGGTGCCGTACGCCAGCAACACGAATGATACCATGGTCAGCCCCACAGATCCGTTATCAGGTAGTATAATATACTATAGTATGGTTAGTTAGTTACCAGCCATGGGTACTGCAACCACCAGCCCCTGCTGCGCGCCCGTGGTCTCCAGTTCGCAGGCGCTGGCGGGCACGATGATGGTGGTGCCGTACGCCAGCAACACGAACGATATCGTGGCCAGCCCCACCAGACCCGTTATTAGGTAGTTGTACAGCCCAAAACCTGGAAAATATTAAATTAAACTCTAAAGGGACTAGTAAATCATCAACATTACACGAAAATGTCATTTGTGGCCGGCAACTTTTGCTCTTATTTTGTAGTATGAATATACTAGATGCTTATAATTGCCGGCCAAAGATTGCCGTGAAAATGTTGATACTCGTAGTTAAGAAGTTCTAACAACAACGCTAACATCAAATCTACACCAGTTCTCAGCCTCAGCCTTAGAAAATGGAAAGTTTTTCAGGTTTCAGTGGTTTCAGGCTCATTTCCTAACTTCGACATTGTCTTTTCCCCGATAAGTTTGCGTTTATAATTATGTTAACATGTTCCATACCAATTTTAAAATCTACGTTTTTGTTGACAGCCGAATTCATTAATCACTTAATTAAGGGATACTTACCAGTTTGGTCAAGCGCTTTCTCAAAGGGTATTTTTCCATCGTTTTCTTCTCTTGTATCCATTTTTTTAGATTAACAAATATGAGACTTACAAATATGTACTTAGTTATTGTGTCCTAATATTTGAAAGTATAGTACGAGTACGCGTGCCACCTCACGAGTCGCGGTTAATTTCATCAATAATTAAATTAGGTAGATTATGCCAATATTTATCTATACGTAATTATATTGATTAAGTTTCTGCATAAGTATTATATAAAACAGATCATAATTATCATTAGCAGATAAAGAATATAACAAGAAGTATCTACATATGACATTGCTGTTGCACATGAAATTTCTGATTTACCGCTTTATTAAGGGTCCGTACCAAAATGGTAAAAAACTGGTCAAGTGCGAGTCGGACTCGCGCACCGAGGGTTCCGAACCACTCAACTCGCACTTAGCCAATTTTTATTATTTGTTGTTTATTAAATTTTTTTTTTGGGCATGCTTTATAATCACAGTCAATTTGACGCCACTTCTACGATAGAACAAAATAACGTTGATACAAAACGTTTTATGGATGGGGGCCCCTTTAGTTTTTAATTTAATTTAATTTAGTATTTGTTGTTATAGCAGCAATAGAAATATACAATCTGTGAAAATGTCAACTGTCTACCTATTCATGAGATACAGCCCGCTAACACACGGACGGACGGACGGACAGTGGAGGCGTAGTAATAGGGTTCCATTGGCATCCTTTGGGTGCAGAACCCTAAAAAGGAACTCTTATGGTGAGACTTTTGTGTCTGTCTGTATGTCACAGCAAAGAACTATGTATATTACTTATATAAGCTACCTACCTACTTGAAATTCGGCATAGTTGTGTAACTCGCTTGTCTGCATCTATTTAATATAAAATTAATTATTGAAAGTAAAACGAGTATGTTCTCAAATGAAAAATGAAAGTGAGGCAATTACAGCAAATGGGGTATCCATTGAATGAAAGGTCAAAGGACTTGCTTGCGTATTCCAAAACTATTTATTTTATAATTTTTCGTATTATATTTTTTGTATTATAGGCATAAATTAACAAACAAACAAAGTTATTGATAACTAGGTTCTTGGCGCCCAAAGTCTGTGTGCAAAAGTCCATTTTAACCGCTAGCGTTGAAATAATGCTAGGGCGCGAAGTCGGCCAAAACTGAGGCGCTCGTGCAATTGTTTTTCCAACACAAAGTGTTTTCCTCGTTACGGTGAGGTGAAAAATTGTGTGTTTCGCACGGCAGCAAAGTTATTTGGGTCTCAAAGCCTTGAACCCCTCGTTACGCTCAGGTTCTATTTTTGAACCACTCGCACGTAACTTGGCAGCCTTGCATAACAAATAACAATTACAAGAATAATAAAATGAATTAAGCTGTAAAAATAAAAAGGAAGCACTTTGTTTTTATGTGAACGTTAAGCATTCCGTCATTTTTTAGGGTTCCGTACCTCAAAACGAAAAAACGGAACCTTTATATAATCACTCATGTGTCGGTCTGTCTGTCTGTCACAGCCAATTTGCTCCGAAACTACTGAACCGATTGAGTTGATATTCGGTACACATATGTAAGTCCGTGACCCAAACACAGACGTGTAACGTACCTAAATAAATGAATTTTAAACATGGGAGCCACTTTTGGAGGGTAAATTAAAAAATAAAAAAAATGTTTTGCAAACTATATCGTGTGACATATAAAATGGGAGGGCTAGTTGTGGGTATCTGAAATATATTTATTTTATAATTTTAAAATAAATAGTTTTGAAGTTATTAGAAAATTGACCGTTCCGAAACTACTAGGCCTAAAATTTGAAAAAAAAACATAAAATAGTTATTTACTCACCTAAAGATTACAGGAGAACCTATAATAAGTCGATGGTATTTAGTTACCACAAACAAATTTTGGTCATATTTATAAAACTTATGGAACTTATAGTACGCGCGCAATCTGAGTGCAGTCGGGGTATGAGGTGGAGCGTCCCCCCTCCGTCCCACCTCGCCTCGCTCGCCCTGTAGTGTAGGGCTGTATGTCTCTCGCTCGCATTCCTCAGAGCTGCACTCAGATCGCGCGCGTATTATATATAATCATGTACGGAACCCTCTCCACGCGAGTTTAACTCAAACTTGTTCGGTTTTTAATTTTTTTATGCGATTGACTGACATTATCATAAATTACCTACAAGATTAGGAAAATGGATGATACTCGAACAATGTGTAAAACCGTGGCAATAGTCAGTTTAACTCTGAATATTATTTATTTATTTATTTATTTATTTATTATAAATCCACTTAACACAGATCCAGCATTGTCAATAATAATTATTATTATTGACAATGCAAAGCTTTTTCTTAAGACCAGTTTGCGTGCACTGGACGTTCTTGATGCTAAACGACGATGATGCGATAAATAAACCTACGATTAGGTAATCCAGTCACCTCGTCTGAATCGTTTGGGATGATTATTTCCTTATCATTATCACTGTATCACTTTTACAATGATAAAAATGCTATATTAGGGCAAATTAATCTCACAAGGTTGTTTGTTGTTTTATTACGTGTATTAAAATATAAGAAACTTAAATACGTATCCTGTTCGTTTTTGACAAATTAATAGTAACGGCACATCTCAGTCTCAACAACCCAAATTATTTTATATACATATGTATTGGGTCCATCAACATACACCATACTCGAAGACAACTGCAGGCAATCATGAGAAACTATGATCTTCTGGCTTCAGTCAAATAATACTTAACCACTTGGTAACTAGGCCAACCGGAAGGCAAAACAAAAATTATACCTTGTAAGATTTTCGCTTATCCCTACCATATTTTCTGGGGCATGAGCATGAAGCTCTCAGGAGTATTTTTTTCCGTATTCTTCTTTTTATCGTCTATATTAGTACCGATTACAGATAACTATTAATACCCAGTCAGTACTCAGTACAGTAGGCTCGATAAGAATGCCGTAATTCATATAACAAACGAAATCCTATTCAAGATACAGTATCGATTTGACACCTGACGCTGAATTCAAATGCTAAATTGTTAAAATTTCTATAATAATGTATGTTAAAATTAGTATGATGTAAAAACCGAACGAAGCATATGTACATCGAGAAATAGTGCGCGTGTGTAAAGTAGTTTACTTTAAGATTTAGAAGATTACAGTTAAAATGACTACAGAAAAAGTTTTAGAGAGGCTGCCTCTTGAAACGGCTCTTGAAAGAACTGGTAAGGTTATCTCTTTGTAAGACTATCTGTGATTGAATAAACCTTCCTTCGCAATGTTCGCAAATACTGTGCAGTCGAAGTCATCGTAAGTATATAAGGCATCGAAATATAAGGGGTAATCTCCGGAACTACACAAATTCTTTCACCAACGTTTAGGATGGACTTTCAGGCTGGAGATAGGCTATATTTTAACTTGCAAAAGTATTGACTCTCCGCAGACGAAGTCGCGGGCGGAAAGCTGGTAAATAAGTATGTATATACGTTTTATGCCACTGACAAGGGTCATTACTCCCCATCAGGTAAACCTTCAACTTTATTAAAAAAAACTTCCACTTATTGCCTTTGCTTTGCTACGCAGGTATTGGCGCATACAGCTACCGTTTGACGTGCCTCGCCGGGGTGGCAGTGATCTCGTACGCATGCGTATGCTACAACGGAACGATCCTGGTGCCTGCCAGCGCTTGCGAGCTGAACACCAACGTATCGCAGCAGGGTATCATGGTCGCGGGGCCTTTCATGGGTAAACTACAGCCAATACAGCCAACAATTCTCGTAATTTTAAGGCATTTTTAACCGCATTTTTATACGGTTATCACAAGTAATGACAGTAAGTAAGTCCGTAGAATAAGATAGGCTAGTTTTCTTTTTTCTATCTCGTTAAATTGAACAATTCCTGAAAAAAAACCGAAATATAATTTTAAGTGGATAAGTCTATATTTTTAGATTTCTGACTGTCTAACTTTTAAAGCAGTTCCGTTATTGTCTGACAGACATTGCCCCAAATAATAAAACTAAATTTGGTATTCATGTAATCTCTTCCGAAAAGAAATTAGGAAATTGTTAACAAGGAATTGTACAAGTAGGAAGTTGCGGACGTCCAAGCCATCTGTTAGAACCAATATGATCCAATAAAGTTATGTCCCAGCGGGCGTCTTGGGGTCCGTGATGTGGGGCTACTTCGGCGACAAGTACGGCCGCAAGAAGATGCTGGAGGCAGCTCTGACCAGCGCGGCGCTAGCCAACGCACTCGCCAGCGTTTCCCTCAACTGGGGCATGCTTCTAGTGCTGCAGTGCTGTAGCACCTTGTTGTAAGTGTTCATACGGTTTCATACGGTACGGTTTCTTTTATATGTTTTGAGACTGTCGTGGAATATATCAGCTCACGCGGAGTTCGGGAGATCATTATACAATTTGATCATTCTCGCAAGAGCAGAGTTATGGCCTAAATCAGTTTTTGTATGTCATTGAACAGCTTGTAGCCACCGGGGCGAGGCAATCTTGTGGGCACAGCTATATTTACCTTACTTAGCAGTTCCGGGCAATCCAATCCCTTAAAATTAACTATTAAAATCCCATCATTTGTGATGCATTTTTCGTGACAGTGTTAAAATGGGCATTGAAGTTAAGCTTGCTATCCATTATTACCTACTCCCCAATCGCGGATTGTGTCCACTTTCTGTAATACATTACCTCCTATGTTATTATATTTAGTGAGTATTATATCTTTATTAAGCGTGAAATAAATAAACAATTAAATAAAAAATTTAATGTTGGATTTTGAGCCACCTTTAAATAGCGGAACTATTTTGGTATCCTTCCATCCATCCACCTTCCATCCCAAGTAACACACAAGTTGTATAAGAGCTTATACAGCCCTTAAAATGCTAAAACTAGAGTTATATTGGCTGTATAACTATTAAAGTCATAAATAAATGGATGAGAAATTCCTCGCAAACAATTCACCGATGCTTGAGCAATCGTGTGCATGATCATTACCAAGTTTCATACTTGCCGGTATAGTTGATTTATTTTTTCATTTATGTTTAATAAATGTCCAGATTGATTTAGGGCCTGTTCCATAATCGACAAGTAAATTTAGCTGTCAAATAAATATAGTAGGTACTTTCCTTTAGAGCAACGACCGTTTTAGACGACCGTAAAGTCATGCGGTCTCTAAGTAAATTCCATGCATCAACTTTCTTCTCTTTATGCATCAGGTGTGCGTTTAAAAAACTCGGCTCATGACTTTGCTCCATAGATCACTGCTCGTCTTTGGGTAAAAGATCTGTTGATGAAACTACCTTTTGTTTCTAGCGCATCGGGAATTTACCCACTGGCAATGACGCTGCTTAGTGAAAGCGTACCACTGGCTCGGCGAAACCTGATGATGCTGATAGTATCCAGCCTGTTGATGGCCTCGCAAGGATTAATGTCGAGTAAGACAATATACCCTTAGGTCGGCTTGCATCATTCAGAGTTTGTAAAGGGAACATGTTTATTAATAATACCAATATAACGTGTTGCTGGATGACTTTCATTGTATGATTGGATGATTTTCAAAACACTTTGTCAAAAAACTGCTGCCACTCATTCCAAAACTTTCTTCGACTTTCAGGTCTAGCAATCCCTATTATCCCTCTGCCCTTTTCCTATTACCTCCCAAGCCTGGGCATCTACTGGAACTCCTGGCGGACTCTCATGCTGGTGTACTCCCTGCCAGCCTGCATTGCTCTACTGGGCATATTCTTCCTTGTCCAAGAAAGTCCCAAGTTCATTTTGGTTAAAGGAGACGAGAAGGGAGCCTTGGGGATACTGGACCTTATACACAGGGTTAACAATGGATCTAAGGATTTCTTAGTAAGTGGGCGGTAAGCCTATGTCTTACGTACTGTAATGAAATTATATACTTACATTAAGTATATATGGTTTACCCTTGACACTAAGTTCATATAATGTTTTACTTTGCCGAAGTTTCATTTTATCGACGTTTCCACGCATTTCCACGTGCAGAAGTTATATTTTTTTGGGGGTCACAGGTCTAACCTAACCTAACCTTACTTAACCCATGCTTAAAATAACCTGAAAGCAATAAGGTTTCAGCAGAAATAGCTTTCGATGAAATGAAATTCGATGAAACGCCACATTATATGAAATAAGTGTCTGCAAAACAATAAATATATAGTATAACCGCTACCCATACTCGAAACAAAATTCTGTCCAGTTCAATATTTTTGTAAAGTGTTCTGTATAATTCCGTAGGTGCATGGCCTGACGTTCGACCGGTCATCAGAAGTGCAGAAGCCTTCAACGAAAGACCAAATAATACCGTTATTCAGGCCGCCTCTTCGGAAATACACCTTACTCATGACTTTGCTGTTCATGATAATGCAATTGTAGGTATTCAAGACCTACCTATATTTTAAATAACATCTCAGTCGTAAGGATTTACTTGAGAGAATCAATCCCTGTTAAGCTCTGTTTATTCGTACCCCTTTTAATTTCAACACGTATTAGTTAGTTATCAAGCATTTCATCTTTTGGTCCAGTAAAAATATATATGTACTTACTACGAATGTTTAAAAAGATAATGTGTGTGCGTGTCCGACTTGCAATAAAAGTGTTTTTTTTTTATAGTATAGGTGGATTTTTTGTATGGCTGCCAAAAATATCAAATCAGTTCGTAAAAGTGCTCCAAACAGGAGAGGGTTCCAACCTGACGCTGTGTGCAATTATCGAGAACAGCATCAACGCTCCGCGTATAGTAAGTTCTTCAAACAGCATATTAAATATTCAGTGTTTACAATGTAACCTCACTACTATAGATAGTTACTCTATGCTAGCTGATAAAAATCTCCGTCCGCAACAGTATCGGTTTCTTTGGCAGGTACTGGTCTGATAGGCTGAAGGAAGTCAAAATAAAACATTTACTACTCTGTCAAGAAAGTACCGGGAAAAGATCAATAATACACAAACTGTTTGTTAATCATCCAAATTTATTTTATCACCTTCAAAGTATGCTCCTTCAGAAACGATACACTTACGCCAACGAATAATCCAATCATAAAAACATTTTTTAAACGCTGTTTCCGGAATTGAATTCAGTTCTCGGCGCGAATTCTCCTTTATGTCTTCTACCGATTGAAAACGGGTGCCACGAAGTGGTAATTTGAGTTTAGGAAAAAGAAAGAAGTCGGCAGGAGCCATATCTGGTGAATATGGTGGTTGCTCGATGGTATTTGTTGAGTGTTTGGTCAAAAATTCTTTCACAATGATGGCCTTGTGCGAAGGCGCATTATCGTGGTGCAAAATCCAAGAATTTTCATTCCACAAATCTGGCCTTTTTCGTCGAATTTGCTCTCTTAAATGCCGCATAACGCTCAAATAATATTCTTTATTTACCGTTTGACCTTCCGGCAAGAATTCTGAGTGCACAACACCGCGATTGTCAAAGAAAACAGTCAACATGACTTTGACTTTTGATCGACTTTGGCGTGGTTTCTTCGGTTTCGGTTCAGTTGGAAGGCGCCACTCCGAAGCTTGTTGACTAGTTTGCATGTCAAACTCGTAAACCCACGTCTCGTCACCAGTAACAATGCGTTTCATGAATGTTGGGTCGGAATTGACTCGTTCTAGCATGTCCTCAGCGACTCTCATGCGATTGAGTTTTTGGAGAAAATTCAGGTCTTTTGGGACTAGCCGAGCGGTAACATGTTTCATACCCAAATGATTAGTTAAAATAGTACGGATCGACTCGTGAGATACAGAAAGTTCGGCGGCTATCTCTCTCAAAGTTGAATGAGGATTTTCAGTCACTATTTCCTTCACTTTTGCGATGTTAACTTCAGTTGCAGACGTTGATGGCCTACCAGAGCGAGGCAAATCTTCCATCACATCTCGACCGCTTTTGAACGCTTTGTACCACTCATAAACACGTGTTTTTGATAAAGTCGAATCACCGTAAGCCTTCTGTAACATTTTCAGTGACTCCGAACACGAAATTCCATTGGCGATGCAAAATTTAAGACAAACTCTTTGTTCAATGTTTTTGTCCATTATGAAATTCGCAATACACACTAGATATGATATAACTAAAAACAGCACTGTATTTAATATAAATAACAGATGCAACTCAAACTCCGCGCCAAAATAGAAAACAGTTGTGCCAATCTAACAACAACAAAAAAAACAAAAATTTGAATTTGGAACCATAAACAAATCATCCATTCCCGATACTTTGTTGACTGAAGGTATACCTACTCTAAATCTACGTCTAAATCTCCGTAAGTGACTTCGAACATAGCCTGGTTCTGATCGACTGACATTAGTCGACTGTGGTCGTGAACGATGGTTCACGATTTATCAAATAAATGTATATACAAATACGCTATATGTAGTCTATTATTTCCGGTTACAGCCTGGCGACGCTGCACATTGCTCGTTAAATGTGACGGCTCTACTGATGGTCCTGGTGGTTTGCGGCATGCAGTTCGCCTGTAACGGTGTACTCGGTCTAGTAAGATAACGTAGATATAATTTCAAAAAACATCACACTAACTTATACCCGTGACTACATCGACGTAACCTTGAACTTTTTGAACCTGCTTGACGTACAGAAATGTCATTAACAAATAGGCAACTTGATGCTAAGCTAGAAAAGCATGTTAAGCATGTTTTAATATTGTCATTGTCCAGTAACTAAATAAAACTTCCTTCATTCATTATTGAAAGTGATCCCTATCGAGTACTTATTATTCCGATCACAACCGCCTATACTCAGTTGCACAAACGTTCATTAGCACTAATGTCCCATTAGGACACCTATCACTTTCTAATTCGCCAAAGTAGAAAGTGGCAGCACGCGACAACGACGTAAATTATTGAACGATTATGCATTATGGGCGTTAGTCTATTAACTTTAACGTCATGTCCTAAGTTCGTGTAAACTCACCAGGTGGTAGACCGCTTTGGCCGGCGCAACTCAGTCATGGTTCTGGTGACACTCTGTGGCGCGAGTGGCGCGCTAGTGAACCTGGTGCCGAACGCCGTGGCCACCGCGCTTCTATTTGGGGGCTTCCTGGTCGGCATCATCGTCGTTGGGCCATACACTGCCATGGCGGTTGCCCTGTTCCCCACTCATTTAAGGTATTATATTTCCGGTGGTATATTAGTTATTATGTGGTACCAATGATGTCAAATTCACCTAAGAAGGACGCAGACGTTCCCTAAACTTAACGTCGATGACGTCGAATCATTTCTACGAAGTACTGAAAATTCCACACTTTGGGTGCCCCATCCCTTTACTTCTCGTCATTCGAGAGAAGGAAGCTAACGTAACGTCGAACTCTAATTTTCAAAGTAAGGGCTTCCAGGGTTGTTAACAGAAATCCTCTGAATTGTGGCTCAAAAGGGCTCGGTACTGGGATCCTGTGGGATTGCTAAATACTTAAGTACGTTACGTATTATAAAATCAGGTCACCGGAATTAAAACAGTTATGCGATAAAATCACAGGTCAATTTCCGTACCAAAGAAGCATAACACTGCAATCCCATTATTTTCCATGGCACTTATTCTGCTTATGCTTCTCGCGTACGGATTTATACAATTCATTCTCAGTCTACGAACAAAGCCACATGCGTGGAGAACTGACTAGGAGTTTCCACCCATCTCCTAGGGCTTCAGCCCTACGTCCAGACGTGATCGTATTTTATAAGGTGATGATGATGTTGAAGGGATAAGTAAATTATAGTACCCACAGTGGGCATTCACAGTTGTGACTACCTGTCGCTTTTGATCAATGCAAAAAATATGTCTAGGTATAATAGTGGAATTCTAAACTCATAACTTGAATTCTTCAAAGCGAAATTATGCCTAATACTCGTATTATACTTAGCAAGTGCCTGGTTGCACTAGTGTAGAGAGTAGACATACTAGGTGTCCTATTTATTTTAATTACTAAACATTTCAGAACCTTTGCGGTAGCTATCACGATGTCATGCGGCCGGCTGTGCGGTTTCTTCACGATCCAGGTTGGGAACTACATGCTGGTCCACGACTGCCGATTAGGATTCTTTATCTACTCTGCCGTGTTTGCTAGTAAGTAACGGACGACAGACAATTACCCCTTCGTTTATATAACTCAGCATAATGAATAGAGTTACATACATAAGTGAGAGGCTTACATACATAAGTGGTCTACGGATCTACGGCAATAGCTGCAGACTACTCGTAGGTACCTATCTCTGTCCGTGTCGCACTAAAGTAGTGCACCATGAGTATGCACGCGGTGTTCTTACACTATTGAAAAATCGGCGAGTACTAAACTAAAACCTACCTTTTATTATAATAATGGGTAAGTGGGTATCATCTGATTGTTACCCGTCAGCAAGTTTGTGAAATAGGGGCCAGGATATTTCAGGATAACTATTTATGTCGGCACCGGCACTAACAACTAGAAAAGTAGCTTAAGCTAGATATCTAAGTTATATTTTGCACTTTATTGAATTCGTTACGTACGCGGTTTATCACCGTCGGTAATTCGGTTTATTTTTTCCATACCTACTTTGTAAACATTAAATTGTTTTGACAGCCCGTTGTTCATTGTATGCAAGTATTATGTTATGTGCTGAAACGATTTTATTTACTTTTAGGTTCGGCATTAGTGCTCATTTTTCTACCAGATGACCGCAGCATCAAGTCCAATCCGGATATCAAACAAGAAGAAGGTGTAGCCTTAAAACTTTTAATCAAACCGATAGAAAAAAATAGCAGATTAGAAGAGGACAGATAGGCCACCTCATAAGGAGCTAGAATTTCGTTATGAACATTTTGGAGAAGAATATATAAATACCAAAGAAAAGTGAGAGAGATGAAGAACTTAGGCTAAGTGACTCTAATCAAATCACATCACATCACATTAGACGAAGGTAGGAACACACTGAGCCCACGTACGCAACTCTTGAATTTGTTTGAATAGAAACACACTTGACATACGCTGCACGTGGGAGAATTGATTATTTTATCATTTCTCCTGTGAACTAATGTATAAATAAAGAATGTAGAAGGTTCTGAGAGCGAATTTGAGAACGAATTATTACGTTTATGATTATTGAATGAATATTTCCACGCTTCTGGCTTCATATCGCCTAACCTAACCAAATCGATGAGTTGTTCATCTCCCGTTTTCAAAACAAGGTATTCCCGAACGTTCTATTCGTGTCTGACGCGCTGCGAATGTAAGTTCTAGAAACACATGGTCTTTAAGGAGCGTCGAATATTCGAGTGGTGTGGACGTCAAGCCGAGCGTACCTACAAAGCTTACAAATTATTGAAATTATTGCTCGTTTACAAATGCTCGAGTAAGAATGCTTTCAGTGAGGACGCTCCTTTACGCATGGGGTAGCGTATGATTATCCCCTCCCTCCACTTTCCCACCCCGATCTGGAATCGACAGATTTTTATTGTGTGGGACGCATGTGATGGCGTTGCGTATGACACAGTATAAATATAGCTAAAGCACTAAAGAAACTACGAGCAAACGCTAGAAACGTCGTACTCACACAGACGCACGTCTCAACCATTCGTCTCCACGCGAAATCCGCCACTAACAGCACTGCCATGTTCCCTTAGGTCATGTAGGTTCCCATGTTCCATTAGGTTCCCATGTAGCGTCTGTGTGCGACGTTTCGGACGTTTTTTCGTAGTTTCTTTACTGCTTTAGCTATATTTATATTGTGCGTATGATAAGATTGATAAGTGTGTTTCTATTTATACAAATTCAAGAGTCCAGATACCATCATGCATCGCATGCGTTGCGTACGTATGGGCTCAGTCAGTGTACCTATTCCTACCTTAGGGCCTGGCCCCATGTCCACGGTACGGCGTCACGGTGCCGTGTACGGTGCGACGGCACGGCTTCACGGCGTCGTGTACGGTGCGTTGGCACGGCGTCGTGCCGTGGCACGGTGCCGTGTGCGGTGCACGGCGCACCACTCGGTTGTTTTTGTTTTGCTGTTGCTTAGAATCGTTTCAAAAATACAGTTTTTATCTTGATATGGACCGCGAAAGACGAATGATCTCCTGCTCCTACTGCTAAAACCAAAACTACCGAGTGGTGCGCCGTGCACCGGACCGCACACGGCACGACGCGCACCGTACACGGCGCCGTGAAGGCGTGCCGTCGCACCGTACACGGCACCGTGACGCCGTACCGTCGCACGGTGGCGGCACCGCGCCGATATACGGCGTACGGCGCCGGGCCAGGCCCTTAATAAGAGGTCAATGCCGCGCGTTGTAGTAAAAGAGGGCAACATACAATACAATAAAATATAACTTTCTCGTTTTATTCATAGAATAAGTGTACAACTTTTATAGTTTTATTATAGCTCAAGAAGCTTATAACCTGTGGAGATTCTTCTAAAAATTCGATTAAAGATCGGTGACGTAATTCAGGATGTATTTTTGTAAGTTCCATTTAAGGAGCGACCTCCCCGCTGCTCTAAATACGGGGACGCAGTGACGTGACGTATACGCCACATTTCCAACGCATACCGTTCTCACCAGATCTCTCTCTCTCTCTCTCTCTCTCTCTGCGATTCCGTACCGTCACCGTATTTAAGGCTGCCTTTCCACCTCCGCTTCGTTTCCGTCTCCGCTTGACTGTTTCCATTGAAGCGGAGCGGAGACGAGATGTGGATTACAACCAATGTGATTGGTCGATTCCTACACAGCTCCTCTCCGCACCGCTCGTCTCCGCTTCTATGGAAAGGCAGCCTTAAGAAGCGGTGTGGTCGCACCTTAATTGGTAGCTGTGCAACCCAGGGACCCGACCACCCATTCCCCGATATAAGCCTTTGAAAGATTTAATAACGCACCCAAAACCCATTCGAAACCTCTTGTGCAACCTCCATAGGTTTCTTGTTACAGCCTAATAGGCCTACCACACGCACAAGCTTCACCACAGTTTTGCCTGCGCAGGCCGGTTTGTACACGGAACACGGAGCGTGTGGTTGGTAAAACTCTATAGACACGAAGTGTTCAGTTTTGGCTTGCGCAGGTAAAACTGTGGTGAAGCTTGTGCGTGTGGTAGACCTATAATGTTGGCGTTTGCACAGATAGCTGATAGGTCGGTCCCGTCAAATACATCATACTTCATAAACGAACTCACAGTTGTCAAATAAACGTCAGGCCGTTGTGATAACGATTGATAGCAGCTTTTCCATAATTTTCTAAATTAAAACCTAAGTCTAAAGGTCGTGGAGCCGGCCTCTAGCAAGCAACGTCCAAGGACCCCACATACCACCTGCTTACGTAAGTAATTAGTGAGATACGAAAGACATCCGTCCTTGCACCGCGTAGGTGTCGCCGTCAGCATTGATTTTTCTATAAACGAAGCTGGTAAATATTAGTTCAAGTTGGATACATTTTATGCAGTTTATTGAAGGTTGTTTGAAAGCAACAAGATCAATAACCACCTCTTTACGGTGAGTACATCAGGGGTAGGAATAGGTACAGCTAAGTAAAAATAAATCTTATAGCCCAGGTATAAGTTTGTAAACAGTTCCAGACATAATATAATCAAGCTGATTACTGGTACAAACTTAAACATCATCAAACATTGTGTTATGTCGTCTAATAATTGTTTGTATACATTCAATAATGTGATACTTGAAATTTTTTTTACAATAGTTACCAAAATAGTAGGTACCTATAAACTTATTTTCTATTATAATTAGGGCTATTAAGAGAGTGTCTAGATTTCTTGTTGAGAGTCAAAACTAGATACAATCCACTGTAAAATTTTCTTTTGTAGTTCTGTATTTGATTGTTAACCCTTTGTATGTTTTGCGATAGATCAGGAACAAATTTTTGAGCACCTTTCTGTAATTTTTTTGATAAAATTTTGTATATAATAGTTTAAAGAGACTGGAAGGTGGTATTTTTTATATAGCCCAGCATATTATAATCGGTTAAGTGTGTTAATTTATTCAATGTGTAATGAAATAGATCAGAAAAAACTGGCCAAGTGCGAGTCTGACTCGCACACGAAGGGTTCCGTACCATCATACAAGATTTAATACTATGTACTTTTTAAATACTTTTGTAAAAGAAACAAGATAACAATATGTAAAGTAGGTAATTGCCTAAATTCATTACAACCCTTTATTTAAGGACCCGCTATAATTTTTAATTTTATTTTATTTTTATTATCTGTTGATATAGTGGCAACAGAGATACATTATATATTATATTATACGCTTTTTGTATGGGAGCCCCCTTAAATATTAAATTTAATTAAATTTTTATTATTTGCTGTTATAGTAACAATTAAAATAAACACTCTGTGAAAATTTCAATTGTCTACCTGTTACGGTTCATGAGATACAGCCAGATTTAACAAAAAAAATCTCATTCATTTTTAATTTAATTTTATTTTTATTATTTGTTGCTATAGCGGCCATAGACATACACATCCTGTGAATATTTCAGCTGTCTACCTATTTCGGTTCATGAGATACAGCCCGGCGACAGACAGACGGACGGACGGACGGACAGCGGAGGCTTAGTAATAGGCTCCCGTTTGGCACCCTTCGGGTACGGAACCAAAAAAACAATGTTTGGTTACAACTAAACAGTTTGTTAAAGGCTTGTCAAAACTATAACATAGAACTATGAAACATATGACATGAGGACGCGGTTAGCCTAGTTGGTAGTGACCCTGCCTACGAAGCTAGCGGTCCCGGGTTCAAATCCCGGTATGGGCAAATATTTGTGTGATGAGCGCGAGTATTTGATCCTGAGTCTTGGAGGTTTTCTATATATTTAAGTATGTATTTCTCTATATAAGTATGTATATCGTTGCCTGGTACCCATAGTACAAGCCTAGAGCTTAGTTTGGGACTAGGTTCATTTGTGTGAGATTGTACCAGATTTATTTATTTATTTATTTATTTATATCATCAGATAAGCAGATATCAACGATGATTAATTATTTGTTTATTATTTTTCATTTTATCAAATTATTTTGTGAAAATAAATTATTGTATGATGATTAGATGATAGGGTTCTCATAATTATCATTTACTTATTTGTTATCTGTTGGTGAGCTGGCAGGACTAGGGGGCCCATCTATCGCAGAGCCACGGGCACTTTCCCAGAGTGCCTATTTCTCTTTCACTGCCAGGACCATGTCAGGTTTTGACAGTTCATAATACTGCGTTTGGTGTCTGTAATCAAAACTTACAATTTGACTTTGACTTACTTCTCAGTGCCCAATCGTGGTACCTATAGCACTTCTACCCTCATCCCTCATTGTTCTCCTTATGAAGATGGAGTAAACCAAAAACAGAATAATATAATATCATATTTTGAAGACTAATAATATTATCCCCAAACGCAAAATAGGCGCTAAAAGTCGAGTTGCGGAAACCAGCCCGCCCTCAAAAAAATACAAAATATTATCGTGTCATTGAGATGGTCTGATGATGGAGCTGGAAGTTGGTCGTAGGATCGAGTCGGAAATAAACAACAAGTTTGAACTTGTTAGATTGGTCTTAATAAACAGATAGTTATGCCAGAAATGTATAGTTGCTGTAGAAGTTTTTTTAAAACATAATTTACTTGTTTTACATATTTGCTGCAACTGGAGCTATACAAAATAATGTCAATATATTACTTTGTTGCTACAGTTAGGTGCTAAACTGAGTCAATATTAGCACCTTAGTAGAATGTTAATAAATTGATGACAATCAAAGGTATTTTTACATGCTTAATAGTACTCCTGGAAATTCGCTACAAAACTCTAACCAATGATCTACTTGGCATTTATAGTTTATTAGTAATCTTGAACCAAAAACTGTAAAATTTTACAATTTTAAAGTTTCTGCAATTTGATGTTATTAATTCATTTTGATGTTTTTATTTATTTAATTATTTAGGTGTCTGTACTTAATTTTACTGTAGGTACACAGTAAACGTGTTGTCTCGTGTCGTGTTTTATTTTATGATGTGCAATAAAGAGTATTTGCGTCGTAAAGTTCAAATAGCGAACTTAATGCTCAATGGAACTCTTTACCAGTGAACCAGTAGGCCAAACATAAAAAAGTATCTAACAAAAATTCAATTTTTTCTTGCTTTTCTTGCTGACTGTACTTTTTTTTGCTCAACCATCATCTGCTTATCAAGGCAAATCCAAGGAACCTAAACACGGCGTGTCTATTTTGTTTCGTTGCGAAGTTCCTATGACCACCTTCCGACTGCATCATCAGATCAGCTCCATATTATTGCATTGTCACCGAAGTTACGTAGGTATACCAAATTTTAGCTCAATCGGACACCGGGAAGTGGCTCAAATCTTGCTTGCAATATTTGAGCTAAACAAACATACATACAAAAAAAAAATG
Source organism: Tortrix viridana (assembly GCA_963241965.1). Lineage (NCBI taxonomy): Eukaryota > Metazoa > Arthropoda > Insecta > Lepidoptera > Tortricidae > Tortrix > Tortrix viridana. Next base: position 9,242,717 of record OY725181.1, read on the forward strand.
TGCAAGGTAATAAAAAGTTTGTAAAAAAGGTCGATGCAAAGAAAGCTGTTTTTATAACAGTATTCCTGTGTAGTTCTCTAATGAAAATTAGTAGGTACGTGGCAAGTTTACTTATTTTTGTAATTACGTAGTACGCAACAGGTCGCCGGATCCTTTACCAAACAGACCATATGAGGCGACGAAACCAAAACAGACAAAACAACAGCCTGTCGTATTCATTATAGGACCCACTATATGGAGTCTTGTCTGGATTGCTATTAAAGTAGATTATAATTTAAGTACTACAACCTCTTACAAATTGTGCGTGAAATGAACTCTTAATTTGAAAAGCCAAAGCAACGGATGCCGTATAACAGCAAATCCCTGTAATACTGTATCATGTTACGGCACCGTGGTACATTTTGACAGTAAGTACCTACTCCGTAACGTTGTCATCCTATTAACGCATTCTTTTCGTGTGAAAGTTATAATAAGTACAGTTCATACCAACTTATTTTGTTAGTGACCAATGGGAAGAGAGTTAAGAGAGAACGTGAACATCAGTTATTTTAAAATCGTATCTTAGGCAAGTGAACCGTGTTTGACTACTGGGTTATTGAACGAAGCAAGCTGGGTTTCTCAAGGTTCGTGTTTACCTCGTCGTATCGTGTAATTTATTCAATATAGCTTTCCGCCCGCGACTTCGTCTACGGAGGGTCAGTGCTTTCGTAAATTAAAATATAGCCTTTGATGTAAGATACCACTGATAAACTTCTGAAATAAAACATGAAATTAAGGATTTTTCGTGACAGGGACATAAGGGAAAATTACAAAAATTCAGATTAAAATGATCAATATCTCCGAAACTAGTAAAAAATCACTAAAGCTTAAAGTTGAAATATCCAATTTTTCTCTTCATAAGAACCTTCCTCGGACTTTAAAGAATATTTGAAAAGATTTATTCGGAATTGGCCCAGTCGTTCTCGAGTTTTGCGCTTAGCAAAACATTTAGCAATTCATTTTTATTCATATTCAGGTATGCCATCATTATTTAACTATGTGTTTGTCCCATAAGCTTAACCTGGATATAATTTACGAGATACGAGATAAACTTTGACGAGATGATTTCTCAAAAACGTGTAAATTTCTTTAAAAAAATGATTAGGGTGCGTTACCAGTCGGGTTTTAATTATTTTTTTTATGTGACTAAAAAAAATATCTGTTAAGTTATTTTGTATTTAGCCAGTGGCATATGCCGTAGCTGTCCAAGATGGCGAACAGCGGAAGCTGGGAAGAGTTCTTCGCGATCCACCTGCCGCCGACCGACTTCGAGGACAACCGCTCGCTGCTCAAGGAGTTCTGCGAGCGACATGCGCTGCAGGGAAACAAGATCGTGCTAGTCACAGTAAGAACTTTAACCTTACTATTGCACTATCGGTCCCAATGAAGGACAATTTAGCCGATGAAATGTCTATCAGGCAGCAGGACACAATATGGCGCGCAGATTAAGCAATAATAGACTCTTTATCACTGGCATAAACGTTAATTACGTGTAGGTACTGCTATTCCCTAGTTCTCGCGATTGACAAACACGTTCGCTCAATATTATTCAATTAAATTCAATTTATTTATTGCTGTCACATATGGCACATACATTTCAGACAGGTGTTGTTTTCTTAAATAAGTCAGCTCCACATGGACACCCTGCAAGGGCACTACAATATTAACTTAAATCTAAATAATATTATTATCATTTTTTTATAGATATTGCAATAAATTTATACATAAAATATTTTTTATTCATTAAATAATTAAATTAAATTTAAAACATTAAAATAAAATAAAATAAAAACAATGTCCAGTATCCATTAAGTCATAGTTTTCGGTTCATAACAGTACATCACTAAATTTAATTTGGTCTAGATAATGAGGTAATTACAATTTAACTTTTATTCTTAACTTATCTACCCGCCTATTTTTCTGTTACTTCAAGTCATGTATTACAAATGTCCATGGGTTAAGGCTCTAATCTACTTACTGATTTCGCTGTATTCCAGTCGGGTGGCACCACAGTCCCGCTAGAGCACAACACAGTCCGGTTCGTGGACAACTTCAGCGCCGGCACGCGCGGCTCGGCCTCCGCGGAGTACTTCCTCGAGCACGGGTACGCGGTCATTTTTATGCACCGCCAGAAGTCGCTGGAGCCCTTCACGAGGCGCTTCAGTGGCCAGAAGCTCCTCGACATGCTGGACATACAGGAGAGAGGGCCTAATACCACCATCACAGGTAAATTTAATTCTCATAGCTCGATAAAACAGAGTTTGATGGTTACTGATGGAACTACAATATTTTTAAGGAGTGACCACCACAATGGCTGCAGCAATTGGATATTGTTGCCAATATAATAACAGCGCTTTCTTAAACTCTGTATTGGCAAGCTTTACGAGTAGGTTCATACTTGTAAGTAACTTTTGCCTTGCCTTTTTTATATTCGTTTACAATATTTTTTTGGGAACTAATTAATGTATTTTTAACCCTAAACCCTAAACGGGTGGACCGATTTTGACGGGAGTTTTTTAATACTTGAAATCTTCTAGTGACGAAGTCCCTCCAGAGTGACAAAGTACGTGCTCGGAGCCCGTTGATGTTTTTGCTCAGAGGTTTTTTTTAGGCGCTGAACAAAAAATTGAGGCAAAGATCTCGTGTCGCAATTTTGTGTTTCTTTCCCGAAAGTATTTGCGTGAATTAGGGTATAGTGTTGATTGTAACGTGTCAAGAGGTAAAGATTGAAAATTGGTTTTTTTGTTTGTATGTAAGGGGAAATCTCCGGAACTACACATCCGATTTCAAAAATCCTTTCACCAACATTTAGAATGGGCTTTCAGGGTGGACATAACCTATGTTTTAACTTATGAAACTACTGACTCTCTGAGACAAAGTCGCGGGCGGAGAGCGAGTAATATATAATGTCGGAGCAATCTATGTCACGTACGAGTGACTAGATTAGATTTAAGACTAATGCATAGTTATTAAAATCATAGGTAAAGGATAATAAATTCATGATTTTACGAGTGTTTAAGTTGTTCGAATCAGTCCATAACTTAACATCTTTATGACTTTGTTTTTGTATTACTTATCCAAGTGTAAGTGCCTGAGCTCTTAGAATTGTGACGAGGTATGCATTTTTTTGGTAGACCTAACGTGGTCGTGGGATGACGGGAGAAACGAACTCATTGTACTGCGACCGTTAGTTTCTAACTTGTCCGCTTTTCTTCAGTACACCGTAATCTTCTTTATTATTCGTGAACAATACGGTAACGTCAGAAAAATGGACGACGCCGTAAGATAGCGGACGACTTAGGTAGAATAAACGACGCAGGATACTTTACAAGACAGCAAAGTAAACGACATATCGATGTGGAGTTAAAAGTCAAAGTAAGGCGACGAAGTGAAACCGTTCTATCGTCTTTCGATTGCATAGTTCCGACTAGTGTTTCAGATTGAGAATAACGTTTCTGCACAGTGAAGCCCGACAGCGTGGACGTGCTGGCGCCGATCCTGCTGCGGTACCAGGCCGCGCACGCCGCGGGCGCGATCCTGTACGTGTCGTTCACGACGGTGTCGGACTACTTCTGGCTGCTGCGCGCCGCCTGCGAGTGCCTCGCCCACCTCGGCCCGCGCGCCCTCCTCTACCTCGCCGCTGCCGTCTCCGACTTCTACATACCTAAGGACAAAGTGGTGAGTGTTGTGCCATTTTCTGTCCAGACAACTTCAAGGCGGTGAAAGTGACAGAGATATGTGACTCCTATAGCTTTATCCTCGTCATTGGAACTGGGAAGATTTTAACAGGTCATAAAACGGCCGTTGGAACCAATTATTGTGGTAATCCTTCCCGAAGCCGAAGGACGTATTGCTTGACATAAGCAAGCAATACGTCCTTCGGCTGACATTACACTGAACACAATAATGATGATTATGAATATCCCCGAATCAGCAAACGTAGTGTAGGACGCCCTCAGGCTAGGTGGAGCGACGATCTTCGCAAGGTGGCTGGCAAGGGCTGGATGAGAGTGGCCACGAATCGTGCTCGTTGGCGTGCAATGGGAGAGGCCTATGTCCAGCAGTGGACTAACATAGGCTGATGATGATGATGATGATGATGATGATGATGAATATCCCCAGCCAACACACAAGATGCAGTCTGCGAGCGGCGCGCCGGTGATCCAGCTGCACCTGGTGCCGAAGATGCTGGCGCCGCTCGTGAGCCTGTGGGTGCCCGCGGCGTACGTCGTGTCCTTCAAGCTGGAGACCGACGAGAGCCTGCTCGTGCCCAAGGCCAAGGCGGCGCTGGACAAGTACAAGCATAAGGTGGGTTCTTAAAGCAGGCCTAGTCGATCAGCAGACCTACTGATGCTTATCGACTTTTGAAAACTATCAACATGAATGAAATTGACATAAGCACTCGACGCCACCGTTTGGCAGCTTACGTCAATTCTATACATTTTCTATAACTATAGCTTTCGCAAAATGCATCTTGTTTAGGACCACTGGTGTTTGGAAAGTATATACACACAGTATAGTACGAGTACTTACTAAGTACTATTTTCGTGGTAGCCATCGGCTGGCTATCGATATCAATGATATCATACTCGCAGCTATCATAGTATTTTGTCACTCGTGGTTCATAGACACGAAGAAAGCTGATAGCTATTATGGAAATGGGTAGTACATACCATATTCTGTAAAATTCACGGTGAAAAAAAAATGATTTGCCAAACTGATTTTAATCAAAAATGTATCATATTTTATCTCAAATGCAAAATAGAATGGTTAATACAACTAAATTGAGGGCATGGGACGTCATACGGATATTTTATAAACTGGAAAGTATATTTTATTCGTTTTTTTAGGTGGTAGTAGCAAATTTACTTCAGACGCGCCACAACAGGGTTATACTGGTGACCAAAAACGCCACCGAAGAGATCGCGCTCGCTCGGGGTGACATACTTTCTGGTAAGTTGTTGCACGGTCCTTATAATGACGCCTTCGTGGACTGAAAACACCATATTCAGCATGCAGTAGTTGACAGCAGCGCTGCCCGGAATTACTAGACTCATAATATTGTTCTATGCGCTGTAGATTTGCTGAAAATTGCTTACGTAATATTATTATTAGTCTAGTGAAGCGGGGCTCACCCAGGGGGTGTCACTTCGCACTTAGGCTCGCTCGACCGCTGCGCCCCACCGAGAGGCGAGGCGAGTGTTGCGGCTCTCGGCTCGCATCGCACGCTCGCTCGCCGCGTCGCGCGCACCTACTTATACATACACATACTTATTTGTTTTGTTGCAACGTGGTTTCAACCAGCAACTAAAGAATAATGTCTAAACGATATAATTCGTATAAAAATACTGTTGTGTATGTGGAAGCTGGTCGCTCTCTTTGCTTCTCTATCTGAGCATTTCTAAAAAAAGTTTGTACATTTCATTCAACTCTCCGATAAAAAAAAAATGGTAGGTAGGTTGGGTAAATGAAACTAAGCAATTTTAAAATAACTTCCCAGAATGTCCCATATAAAATGCACAAATTTTTCCTATTTTGTTACCAAAACTCATACATTGTTGGTAACGAAATAGGAATTTTCTAAATTATTTTTTTGAAACATTTTGGGAACTTATGTTAAAATTGCATAGTTTCATGCACCCTGCACCCAATCTATCAACGATTTTTTTTTAAATCGGAGCTTGTTTTTTAAATCCTTAAAATTGTACAATTTTTTTTAGAAATGCTCATCAAGTGTTTGTTACGAAATTTATGTGTGTAGCCTAAATAATGATAACATTATTCATTTGTAAAGGTAGTTTATTGAGTACACACTGTTAGCGTTATTGATTGATTTTAATATTTATATCGACAAGTTGGCACCCTGTGTTCCTGCAGCTAAACCAGTTTTGTGTCACCGGTACCCAATGAAATATGAACGCTAGTGCCACATAATAAGATTCAATTTCGCGTGCAAGCAAGTGACGGTTGCAAGAGTAGGCAAATTTTTGTGCCTAAACTCGACATTTGTTCTAGAGTGATCCTTCAGTACGCTAGTACTATTTATTAGTTATTCTGTGGCTCAGCTGTCTAGTAATGGATATTTTTTAGCTATGATAATTATAATAATTACTGACTATCCACCCCTTAGGCGCAGACATAGAGATGGCGATAGTGGCGGCGATAGTGTCGTCGCACGAGGAGCACATGGGCGTGGCGGCGCCCGCGCCGCTGGTCGCGCGCTGAGTGTCCCACGGCCGCCTGCGCCGGCGCGTGTACCTCACGACGGACTAGGCGGCCGTGACACTAGTGTGGCGGTGGAACCAACTGTAACGGGAAGGCTACTGACACTGGGTACAGTAACTACTGTATACATGGTGATCTTTTAAAGTGGTAACGCGTCATGGCTTAGCTAAGTTATAAATGTTGAATAGCCGATTAAGTTATTTTACGGTTTTTAAAAAAAGATTAGTAATAATTTCACTTAAACTTATAAGTTTAATAAGCTGTTGGGAAGATAAGAGTACATTTTACTTAGAAAGAAAGAAAAGAAAGAAAGAAAAACATTTATTCGTGACCAATATCAGCAAAGGACAAAAAATACACACAGTAAGAATGTAGTCACGAAATAGTCGGTTTTAAAATGAAAGAACAATTAATTCGCCCTAGTAGCCTTCTCGTTCTTTATAGTATACAACTAGAGACTTCTCTCCACAGACTGTAGAACTATTTGTAGAACAAATCTACTTCTACACGATACTGTGTTAATAAGTGTTAAAAATAACAAAATAAATGGTGATTCGGTACTTTTCATAAACTTTTGAAATTAAAAAAAAATAGTAACAGTTCAAAATTTTATAAGATCTATTGTAATTTGCGAAATGTAATTTGTATTCTAACGTGTGTGTATAGGTGTTACGAATGTACAAAAATTGCGCGACACGTATTTTTTTTACCCTACATTTATTTACAATTATAGGAAAAGTAGGTGTTGAATTAAGTTGTAAAAAACTTGTAACATGTATAAATGGTATTTTTACTATCAAAAAACAAGGTTTTTTTTATTCTATTATCAATAAACAAATGAGTGTTAGGCCGTCGTTTATTGGGGCGACACGAAAACGATTAAAATTGACACAATTTTGACGTTCGCATATCAAGTTAAGACGGAAAGACAGACTTAACACGTAATTACCTATGTGTTAAGTACCTGTATAATATGTCGAGACGCATCTCAGTCGCTCGAATGGATGACGTAAGTACGTTTGGGAATGTTTCCATCGGCAGTGCAATAATGTATAACGTGATAATCTTTGTATTAAATTTATATACAGGGTGTGAGTATTGAGTACGATTGTTTATAATGGAACTAACATTTTTATTTGTATAAAGGTGGCTATTTAACGACGATAACATGTTTGGTCCACTGCGCTTACACCGTACGTTACTAGTGCCGTGGCACTAAAGCGGAGAGGGTAATAGGTCTGAGAAATGAGACGTTTTCACTCGTGTGTCTCAAATCCTTGATATGAAAAAATCATTCAGTTTTGTGATACCAGTTCTTGTATGTCTAAAGAATTATAACGTTTTCTCTGAAACATCCATACACCCACTTTGCCCATCTCCGCTTTACTGTCCCTTCAATGTCGACGCTTCAAACTTGAAGGATTTTCGGTAATGTGATTTAGGTTTTATGAATTATCGTTTGAAGATGTAATAATACCTTCTCGACTTGCTGTTAGACATAGATTCATATGAGATTACTTAAATGTATACATGATGCACCCAAGTTATTTACTTAACTTGGGGTAGTGCTACCCCAACTCCTAATTATGTTAACACTATCGAAAACGCAATCGCTTTTATTTAACATAAGCCTTATAAAAGCATTTCCTTTTCCATTGTTTCAATTATTATTAATCCAGATTTTAAGTATATGTAATTAAAAACAACTTCCATTAATGTTAAATTGTAACCTAAAGTAAACTTCAAGGTTGTACGTGTGACCTTATTTTGGAAAAGGAGAGGCACATTTTGAAGCCAAAAGAGTAAGATAGAGAACTGGGGATGCGTTTTATAGCATGAAGGTTTTAGGTAAGTATTAGGGTGATTTCGTTTGATGTAGTTGACTCTCTGGTAGCACATCAACCTTTTCGCCGTGGCGATGAAGTAATAAAGTGTCATCTACGCCAAGCAACAAATTGCACGTAAACAACCCGCTAAACATTTGGAATCCAAAAGTCCAAAGCAGCGAAAAGGTTAAATAACTCTATTGCGTGTATCTACTTACAATTTTCTGAAAATATGTCTCAGAAGTTGACCATATTAAACGAAGTAGAAAAATTGTATGATTGTTAGTGGTTTTGTATACCTTTTTTGGTGTTGTGTGTAACTAACTATATCTCCACTATATACGGATTTATACAGATCGTGGTCTGGACCAGGGCTAGATTTTCTACAACTTCGTTCAATGGTTGACTAATAATCGCTAAGCATGTTTAAAATTCGAAATAACTACTACTGGGTTTGGAAAATCGAAATATAATCTTCTTTCTTAATCTTCAGTTCCGAATAAAAGCTTAAAGTTTTTTTTTAAGAAAAGAAATGGAACAGTAAGCGTTGTATACGCAGGAAAGGTAAATAAATAGGATTTATTAGTGAACCATTTTGAATGAGATTTAAATATATATAATGTATCATTATTATTGTAGTTATGAATATTATAAATAATATAATACTGTTCTTTAAAAGAACATACGTTTAAATGAATCTGTTGTATGATTTTAACGTTCTATATTTTTATTTGATAAGTTGCAACATATCATGAACATAAGAACTTGCATCCATGTACGACATTTGATGTTCTTTGCTACTTAAAATATGGCCTGTTCTTTAAATATTTTTTTTTCTTGATTTAAATTATTGATACTACAAAGTGGAATATTAAAAAAACATATTATTCGGCTATCGACATACCTGACCTACACAGTCTAATGTAATGTAATATACTGTTTGAACCGAACTCAAATACCATAATGATACCTTATAGCCAGAGGTCCGAATAGGCAGTGCTTATTTACCTAAGCTAGATGCGTGTTCATTCAATAATTTCTGCTCATGGCGTAGGTGAAATGTGACTCGAATAAATAACTCGGTGGTATTCCTAGGATTTCACACTTTATCCTCAGCGTGATAGTTTTCCTTTTAAATCCGTTATATGTTCGTTATGTGAAAATATCTGGAATATAAATTGAATTAAGATATCTTTCAGATTGTTAGTACTTACTAGTAGTTCTGGCTGTAGGGGGTGGGGACACGCGACTCTACTAACGAATACGACACATTTTGAGTTCAATATTTCCTAAACGGTCCCCTTAATCTAAAAATTGATAATGATGATGTTGATGATTGACAAATAATGTTTTCTTAAGAGCTATCCAATGATACCTCATTCGATGTTATAAAACAAATATATTTTTACCTTTGCTTTACATGTATGGGAAGTAGGTACCCCAAAACATTTTTTTCTTACAAATTTTATTATTGATCTTTGTGCGCGGTAATAATTACTATACGTAAGTAGATATACAACATTTCAACTTTGTGACACTTAAGTTTCTGAGAAAAAGTAAGTGTGACATAACTACAGACAGACAGACGGAGGGACATTGCGAAACTATAAGGTTTCCTAGTTTGACTACGGAACCCTAAAAACGGTATCTATAAGAACCGCGCGGAATGGAGATTTTGGGCACCCTGTATACTTACAAAACCCATAACATAACTACTTAAGCATGTTATAGTTTCCCAAGTTTCTTGTCTAACTGCCGAACTCAGAGACGTCAATTAAGTTTTAAGTTTCATTAAAGTTGCTGCGTCTTATTCTATTGCTATAGCAAAGAAAGTGACAGCAGCTACTTTAATGAAACTTAAAACTTAATTAACGTCTCTGAGTGCGGCAGTAAATACTTAAGTAAGAGACGCTAATCTTAATTCGTATAAGTTCATGTTGAATGTGTAGCAATATTTATTCATATTTAGCCTGTTAGCGGGCAAACTTATTTATATTTGACTTTAAGCTCTTTTGCGAATCAATTGTATTTATCAAGTTAAGTTTAATTTAAAGTGTATTGGATGTTAAGATTTTATGAACGTCGTGTCTTCGTGTAAACTGAATGGTTAGCGTTATTATTAATGTTTCTAAGTCATGTTGTAAAGAATTGAGTTGCAATAGGGAACATGCGTAAAACGTTATAAATATATTTTGTGAAACGAATGGATATTTGGAACACCGATCAGCGAAAAAAAATTATTGGTTAAGTAACTAGAAAATAAATCTTGGAACCTTTGAAATACAAAAGTCGTCACACGTCAATGTCGCCTAAAAACAGCGAGAGTTTCAACTTTACGAGAATATTAAAATAACATTTATTAAAAACATTTTGCATTGTCTGTTGTGATTGTGACGGATTCATCCGTCGTGGCCGTTGAACCCGGCGGGGTTCGGGTATATCCGTGAACTGCGTTGAGAAGGTTAGCAGAATGTGCCCCGCATTGCACAGTACAATGTTTTTCATTCTCTTAATCAGAACTAAATAATACATTTTTGACAGCATACTTCATTTTGCGTTTAAGTTTTATTGATGTTGTACACAGCTAAACAAACTTTGTCAATAATGGGTTTGCTTGGGATTTTAACACGAACTTTGTAGTCATATTTTTACATGAGTTTTGAAATAAATACTGGGTTTTTTTTTTAATTTAGTGTTTCAATTATTTATATCATAGGTATATTATTTCCTTTCTATTGAAATCGTAAATTCTTCTCGGACTTTGATGATGCACCTGTGGCGTAAATTAATTGTTATCCGCAATCGTCGTTAACGAAGTAACCGGGCGATTAAAAAAAAGTGTACACATCGTTAAGACTAAAATGAAGAAACGGTAACTTTTCCATTGCCTCACGAAAATTAACTATACCTACTGCTATAAGACAAGTACAACCATATAACTAACGGGTGAGGATTGCATTTACTTCGGTTATTGAATTTGAGATTATACCTACCGCCTACTGGCGTATGAGGCAGTATATAGGGGAAAACCGGATTGTTGCCCCACTTCTTGAAATCACTCTATCTATATTACTACTTTATTTGTAAAACGGTCCGGTACTTTGGGTTTTTTTTTTGTAAAAAATTCTAATCCATATAAATTACGTTTGGGATAGATGCCCCACCGAGAAACAGGACATCTATCCCTCAAAAACTTTGATCGCATTTTGCCTTGACCGTGTCGCATGTCTATGCAATCGCATAGACATGCGACACGGTCAACTTACTTAATGGTAATTGGAGTCTTTCGATAGATTAATAAAATGCGAGACATCCGCGAAACTAGAGTAATAACAACTGCGGGCTTAACATGCATGCACGAGATAAAATTTGACAGGTGCCAGGGAAATTAATACATATATTCCATATACCTACTTAACGTAAGACTAAACGCTTAAGGTTTAAAATAAAAGTGGCTCGTCCAGACTTTTATCCGGTATTGCTAGAGTAATTAAATAAATCGTTCAAATCTATTAAGAGCCTGTGCACACCTAGAGTTTTTGACCGAGGGTCTAGGGCTAAAAGCGCTAGTGTTCACAGGCTCTAACCTAAGCAAAATATTTAATTACTCTAGCAACTTTTTATTCGTGCTGTCACTTTATTCTCGTGACTTGTGATGCATGTAAGGCTCGCTGGGGCAACTATCCCCTAAATGTAAGTATGACTAATTTTCGTGACGCAATGGAAAATTTACCGTTTCTTCATTTTAGTCCATAACTACGTACACTTTTTTTGTAAACCGCCCAACATAGCGGCGACCTGAGTCTCAACAGTCAACAGGTACGTTTCCCTACAACTGCAGATTCCTCTCCTGGTGGTGCATCCATGGGCGGCGGTGATTACTTTCCCTCAGGTGTCCGCTAGCTCGTTTCGGGCCCACCTTACGACAAGACGGTCGAGCTATTATAGTTTACCTACAGAGACACTGAGCGAGACACGATGACATTTTAAGGCCCCTACTACACGAGCGGTTCACCCGCCGCGGGAATCCACCACTCCATCCACCAATTAGAATGTTTTGAAAATATTTCATGTATTTTTAGATAACAAGTGGCCGAAAGGTAATGGTGTAGACTATATTTTTAGAATCGAAAAACCATTTTAAGCCGAAAAGTGCTGCTATATACCTCTGTCTAACTCATTATCAATCTGGTTTAAAATTTAGGCGACAGATATTACATATCAAGTGTGCTATTAGATGAATTCCTTCTATAAATATTGCTTCTGATGGTCTCTGGATCTCTGCAGTTCTGCATTTCGCCCGTGGCGCGTGAACCGATTCTTGTAAAAAAGATTGTATAGTAGGTACAACTGCCCACCCCGTGCCCATGTCGAACCAAAAGCCATAAAAGTAATAAAATTTATAACAAAAGTGTTTATTGACATTTTCCGAGTTCAAAGTCGTCATGGCCTGTCAGAATTGCACTGAAATATTTGTAAATACCTAGATAAGAGCACGCGTTCTAGCGGTCGCGCGCTAATGTTGTGATCTATATTATTAATTTTGTTCTAAATTATTCAATCATGGTGAGTAAATGTAAAAAGTTACAACGTAAGAGCCTTTTCAGAGCAAAGTACCTATATGGTTTGAAAGAAAAGTGTCTAGATACATACATATCTACCTACTCTAATAGTTAAAAGTGCCATAAGCAGCGCGCTTGTAGACGTCCGGTTTTTCCACTGGACAAAGTACCTACCGAGACAAAACCAAAGGACAAAACTGACGTCCAAAAAATGCACAATTCAAGCAGCTCAAGTTAGTTCCCTTATCCAGACTATGTTCAACTACAATCTCTTGAGATATACATGGTATGACATGTCTTTCTCACATCCTCGCATTTTTTTACGGCAAAACTGGATGAATAAACTGATGACGATATTTTCTCCATTCTAGTACAAACTCAGGGTAATAAAGACGGACGGTACTTGAATTGCCACCAAATTGATTCAATGGACTAGAATTAGAGTTGGGTACAATAAAATGCTTAAAATGTAATTAACTAATTATTTTAACTTCGAACTTTAAAAATATTCAGACTGGCTCCTTTCTACTGCTCTGCTCCTGCCTACCTTGCTTACCAAAAAATCTTATTTAATTGTTTTAATAGTTTTAAAAAGTTTATATATTTGTTTAAAATATTGGAATCTTGGAATTTAAACTGACTTGCGATTATTACGGATGAAATTTGGTACACATTACCTATGTAACCTGACAAATTAATAGAATGGTATCTTTGAACTGGTCTTTTTTTTTTGCTTTTTAGTGATATACCTACTTACCTAATATTATTATGTGCTTCACTAGAGCACATACACATATTAAGAAACAATAGCCTAATACCAATTTCTCATCACCCTTAACACGGAGTACGGTCTGTGACCCTTAACAAACTGTCGCTCTACTCGCTCTCCGAGATGCAGGGCCGTTAATCATTGGGGAATTCTCCCGGTACTTCACCATTAGTTGCACTTCACCACATAAGTACATCATGATGAGTAAAAGTAGCTTCATATTCTTAATAAAGAAATCTTATCGCTACGCGTGAAACACTTACGACTAAAATTTCCGGTGGTTATCTCGGTGGTTTAAAAGAACGGAAGCGACAAAATCCGATAGGTATCGTTTTATTATTCTTTATATCTATAAGTACATACATATGTCGTTTATACATATAAACTGTGTGAGACTCAATATCCTTCATTTGTTTCGCGCAGTCAAATTGAAATATAAGTAAGTTCAAAAGGTATAAATTAACTAAAAAAATCAATAAGTACATCTCAATAAATCTCGTTCAAAATTATTTTACAGTTCAATAATATTTTTACAGGATGACGAAATTGAAGACATCGTGGAAGAGATTAAATACACAGATTCGCAAAAAAGTGTAGCGACAACCCACGCGTACTCGCAAGACTTTACCGATAGCAGTTCAGAGAAGAACAACTCCTCGGGAAAGAACACATACGTCCTTGACTGTGACAGCGATGACAGTGACGCGGCTTTCCATGTGCAAAACAAACAAAGCGTCGTCACTGTAACCGAGCCAGAGCAAATAAACAATAGGTTAACTAATAATAATGTGAACAGTGTCGACCACGGATCTGATACTAGAGTAAATGATAAGCTACAGACCACCGTTAACAATATGGAAGTTTCGTGTGACGGACATATGCATGTCGCAACATCCACAAGTCTGCATAATTACTCTTTGGTCTCTCAGGAAACGTTTACTCAGACCAGCAAAACGATAATTGAATTGGCTCAAAGTGATAACTTTGATAAATCTGTAGATTGCAAAGCTATAGAAACGCAAACCTCAAAAATATCATTTATTGAAAATAAAACCATAGAGTACAAAATAGAGGTATCCGGTTCACGTACAAATTTTAGTAGAACTGAAATCACTAAAGGTCCGACGGAAGGTTCACATACAAATTTGAGTAGAACTGAAATCACTAAAGGTCCAACGGAAGGTTCACATACAAATTTCAGTAGAACTGAAATCACTAAAGGTCTCACGGAAAGAATGCAAGATGAACCCGTGCAAGATGATTATATTAAAAGCACAAACAGTTTGGATATAGAACCTTTAGTTTTGTCGCATTCAGAGTCAGACGACAGCTTTGTAGAGGTATTAAACATAATAGACGAGAGACTGGACAATAATACTGATGAACAAAAAGAAGTTCCGGATATCTTAAGTGAGTACGAAGAAACATCGAAATTCGGTTTAGATAACGATTCGTTACTTGAAGACGAATATCGTGACGCTAAATTAGAAAATCGAGATGATATCAGTGACGTAAGTATCCCAAAATCTGTTGATAATGACGTGGAGGAGCTATATAGTAATCTAAAGAAAAGCCTTGATTTGCGATCCTTAGATAGACCTGACGAATTTGACATCGCACGATACCTTACTCTTACACCCTTAACTGAGGAATCCGGTGCAGTAAGAGCAGACAGCATTACTAATATTATGCCGAATATAGTAGCAAAGGAATCAAATGAAGATGTAAACAGTAGTATTACTTCGTGTAATAATAACCTTGGAAATCAAATGAACACGCTGCCAAAAGAAGATGTAAAAGTTGAGCCGTTTAAACTACCACCCATTCACAATCAATCGTGTCCGAGCAGTCCACATTTAAACTCACTGTTCGGTAACGCTTCTAAAACGAACAAGACAGGCCCTTTGCCTAGCCTGTTTGAGAATCCTACCAGAGTGGGCGATAGATGGGAGATGGGGACAAAAGACTTAGCAGCGGGGGAAAGTATGCACATCAACGGAAGAAAAGGTGAGTACCATTATCTTATCGAGTAATTGGCTTAATTTTAAACCGATAGTGCATCCGAATGTTGAAATTTATTCCTTAACATTGGTTACTATTTACATATTTACGATTCAATTGAAGATTTCAATTGTCAGACCTTTCTTTCGTTTCATTCGTTTTAGGCCCGTTCTTGGTCAGTCAAGAGTAAAAATAAATAAGTTGCAAACTAAACCCTTACTGGCGACGAGTATGCCGCACCCTTACAATGTTTATATGTATAGTCTATGACACTCGCGAGTTTTTGACGAATCATTTGACACCTCAATTATTAAAATCGGTGAAATGGTTTAGGAGCTAAAGTGGAACTGTTCCACTGGAACATCCGATTTTTGCCCACATATATCACAGTTAAAATCTTTAATTATTTCGGCTTCGCTCAGTCGGGTAAAAATCCGAGCAAAATTGGAAAAATGAGTAAAAGAAAGAATAAAATGTTAGTAAAAAGTCCGAACTACGATAAATATTAAGATTTGTGTGTTTGTAAGTAAACTGTATTGCACAAAGTATAACAATTACAAATTAAGATTTGAGTTTTACCAACCGATTTGATTTTACGGAAATACAATAATAAGTATTCAATTATTTTATTAAAAAAATAAGAGTAGGTATATGTACATTTTGTACGGCTGTCTTTCCATCCCCACCTCGATGGATGGTAGTCTTCTACTGTAGGATTTTACCTTAGACTAAAGCAAAAGGGGAAGACACGTTATCGCCGCGCCGTACAAGACACTGACATAATGCGTGCTGCGACACTTACATTCGCAAATTCCACACACACAGCTGTAAACATGCACTAAGGAGCAATAGAGATAAATTGATGGACTAACGTCGTCCGCGTAAGTGAGACAGCCATATGTCTCACAATAATGACGACGTCGCACGTGCTGACAGATCGGTAACGGCCGGACAACTGACTCAATATAGGCGCTCAGCGCCTAGGGTGAGTCTGTATACTTAAAGTGCACAAATTTTGGGGGTTAAATCATTAGGTCATACTGACCAACTTTCACTATGGTACCAACCAGTAAATCACGAAAAAAAAATCGACCCTCCCATACATTTTGGCTAGTCAGCTGACAATGTTTTGTATGGGAGGGTCGATTTTTTTTTCGTGATTTCCTGGTTGATCCCATAGTGAAGGTTAGTCGGTATGACCTACTGATTTAACCCCCAAAATTTGTGCACTTTATTCAGACTCACCCTATTTAGGTGCTCAATCCCGCGCGCCGGTCACGTATCTTCCTCTTTTTGTTTTCAACTAAGGAATTTACGGAACTTTTTACCACGCACGACAGTTGTATGGTAACTACCTACCTACCAGCTTATTGCGGCGGTATTTCTGAACCGCTACCACTTAAGAACCTTCAAGAGACGAAGCATACTCTTTTCTCAAAGGCCGGCGATATGCGATTCCTCTCCTGCCATTGCAACTGTTCATGGCCTCCGGTGATCACATAGGTGATCCGCTTGCTCGTTTTTCTCCTCTAGCATCAAAAATATTTTTACCCTCAAAGATACGTATTTTTCAGATCCAATAAAAAAACGAACAGATTCATGTATCTTGCCTTCCATATACATTGAGGGTCACGTCAACTATGTTGATTGCAACACATTAGGCACTTCGAAGGATATGAAAAGCAGCTTCTCCACAGAATCGCCGCACGAAACGATTTGTATTCAGGACAAGATTAAAGAGCTGAAGATGAGCAAAGGCCGAAAACAAATAACGCAGTCCAAGTACAATGCAACGTAAGCTCTATATTGATAATTCCGACATAATTGGGACACAAAAAAAATGAAATCTCGGATTTTTTATTATTCTTGGCAAGATGAGAAGTTCCAATGCGGGGATAATCAATTAAATATATCATATGGTTTCCAGGACGGCAGAAAGCAGAAGTGTGTCTCCTGGGAGTGCGTCGCCCGACGAGAGCAGACTGTGCGACGCGGCCGAGCGCGGCTGCGAGGCGCTGTGCACCGTCGTCATCAAGAAGCTAAGGACGCAGACATGGTCAGGGTGTTGCTATTCTTAAACAACCCGTGTTCTTGTTGACGGATTAGATATTAACCAGAGCGGGCTTAAGTTGTCACGAGGACTCTTAGGCATAAAAAGGGTTCTACCGACTTTGGTTACATGTTTCGTCATCGAAGCAGCTGTTTCCGAATTTACCAAGATGTTTACGAGAATCACCGCTCAGCTCACTACAGCGTAATTGCTTTAGACAAGCGAACGCATCCTCTACGTAAGGCTGCCTTTTCACAGAAGCGGAGACGAGCGGTGCGGAGAGGAGCTGTGTAGGAATCGACCAATCACATTGGTTGTAATTCACATCTTATCTCACTTGACTGTTTCCATTGAAGCGGAGCGGAGACGAAATGTGGATTACAACCAATGTGATTGGTCGATTCCTACACAGCTGCTCTCCGCACCGCTCGTCTCCGCTTCTATGGAAAGGCAGCCTAAGCATGTGCAACAAGTAAGAGATAAGAGCGTATGATAGGGAGCAAGAGACTTTTTTTCCAAGTTAAGTATTTACGTTGATGTTCACAATTCCTCGGTCTGGCTAAGTACACCCTTACCCTTTTTACTATGTTTTCAGGTTCGAGGTAGTTGAAGTTTTGGAAGAACTGCCAAAAATTATGGAGAAGTTTTGGTGCGTTATCACGGAGCAACGCATTGCAGATCTCATCAGACAAGTAAGTAAGATAGATAAGATAAGATATTTATTTATAAAAATTCATTACAATAATAACAAAATAACAGTACACACAAACTCATATAGCAGTTTTACCGTGTACTGCTGAATAGTGTACCGTGTACTGCGTGTAGTGGTTAATATCGTGAAAGCATTTACACTTTTCTCTTCGCAATGCCGGCTGGCGAAGTTGACAACCGAGGACGGCAGAGTCGTTTCATCCAAACCGGAGATATTGAGAGAGGTCGAGAAGTTCTATGGACAGTTATACACGTCGACCTGGCAACGCGTCACCGATCTAGCTGATGACCCGAGAGCTAGATTGACCCGGCACTATACCGATGACATCCCGGACGTCGGCCTGTGCGAGATTAGTATGGCTCTCAAACAGCTCAAGATCGGCCCCATGAGATGACGGAGTTACGGCTGAACTTCTGAAGGAAAGTCACCGACATAGCCCTAAGAATTGCTAGACTTAAGTGGCAGTGGGCGGGGCACATCGCTCGCAGAATAGATGGCCGTTGGGGCCGAAGAGTTCTCGAGAGGCGTCCGCGTACCGGAAGACGCAGCGTGGGCAGACTTCCAACAAGGTGGACTGACGATGTGGTTTAGATTGCGGGAAGCCGATGGATGCAAGCGGCGCAGGACCGGTCCTTGTGGCAAACCTTGGGGGAGGCCTGTGTCCAGCAGTGGACGACTTTCGGCTGAAATGGTGATGATGATTTACACTTCAGTTTCTATCCTTTTTTTGTACGATTGATCGATAAAACAAAACGTGGTGTGTTCAGTTTCTATGGTTGTTATTTTATTGTTATACTTATTCGTACATTAGCAATAGATCAGTTCTGTTAAAGTTTTTGATTTTGGCTGTCTACTTTCTTTTCACAAACTCAATTAATCTTTTGATTGTCTGTTAGAGATTGCTGTTTGTTCTTGTTTCGTGCAAAAATTTAATAAATATTAGATTCCGATTTGGTAGGTTTTGCGATGATGGTTGCTTACGAGTTTGTGTTAAAGGTGAGCGTCCACGTAGACTCGCCGCGTACGCAGGTGGCGCGCACTGCCTGCAACACCCTGGCTGCCGTTCTGAAGAACACTAATTACACAAAGAAACCAGTAAGACTTGAAGTTTTAACCGCCAATCAAACCGGGTAGTGTTTTCTAAAAATAAGAACACATACCTAGGTTGATTTGGTATGTAAAGTAATATAAGTTAGAGAAAATAATTTTTGAATTAGAACTCCACTCCAAGAATTAATTAAAAGCCAAGATTTAATTATTTTTTTTATAACTAGGCTCGATTCTATTTTATAAAAGTTTATAAATATCTTGAAATGAACTTTTTGTTATTTTTACAATAGACGGCTTGGTCCCTAATTTTTGTATATTTTATAGTTCCGGACCTACTGCCCCATTTAACCTTTTCAAAGCCATGTCAAATAAAAGCTAGAGCTAATGTCAACCTTAATTCATACATACTCAGGTTTATTTTGCGTTGTCAACCATGACGGATATTTCCGTCAATGGGTTGAAAAGGTTAATTGACCCTGATCCTCAACAGCTCAGTCGAGTCGAGCCGTTGTTCTCTATTTTGCCACGTTCTCCAGGATTTCTACGAAGCCGTGACTTGTCTGCTGGTAAAGACGGGCAGCTTCAGCAAGCCGGTGAGGCGCGCCGCCAACGTCGCTCTGGACAATATCGTCTGCGGCGTGGAGTTGAGCCACGCCGTCACTGCCTTATGTGTGCACGGCATTGGGTGGGTGACATCAATGGTGACATCCTAATAAATAAGGCTTATTTCATCCATAGACCCCTTGGTGACAATTGTCAAGATGGCTACATTACTTTGGATTTAGGTTGGCCTAAATCCAAGTTTTCGCTTCGTAAAAGCAGTATCTATTTGAGCTAGACTTTTGCAATTCCTTAAGTTGCACAATCAGCTAATATCGGTGCCCGAAAAACGACAAGTAGGTACCTAAGTATAATTTGTATTTAGGTTCGACCGTGAAATAGAAACTTTTAAATTTTTTATCTACAGTTGTATGGGTTAAACTTTTAACTACCGTGGTCTGAATTATATGACTTCTTATTAAAATTGAGACAAAACTTTTACGTATTTTTTCAAGGATGCTTTACAATGTGTAGAAAGTATGGCTACCACTAACCATACATAGGTTTATGTTGTTTTGGATTGGAAATATGCATGTTTTTTTTTTTTGCTTTATTAAAGAGTCATTCATGTAACAAACAGTAGAGAAAAAATATTTTTCGAATAAAAAATAACCATGATATAAGCCATTAAAGATTAGTTTCTATCTCTTTCTAGCAAAACAGAATTTAACATTTTATGGCCGTCGGATCTCTCTGTCTAATTATTAGTTTTAAATGCTTATATTATCCGTATTTTTTGGCCGATGTTAATTTTAATTTCACTTTTTGCCATATCTTTTACGGTATTTTCATATTTTGTTAAAATGCGGAGTGCATGACCGATAAAAATTCTGCTGTAAAATATGGTCTTCAAAGCTGTTCCCTTGCAGTCATAAGAGCCCGCTCGTCCGCTGCGCGGCCGCCCGTCTCCTGGTGGTGTGCACCGCGCTGGCGGGCGGGGGGCGGGACCTACTGCGCGCGCGCCCGGCCACGGCGGCGCAGGCGCGCCGGAACGCGTTGCGGGCGATGTCGGCCTTGCTCAACGACAAGAACACTGATACCAGGTTTGAATCCGACCGCATTACTTGCTACAGCCTGGCGCAGAAACATCAGACGCTGGGTTCTGAATTGAGTCTAGAATTCCAAACGTACTTACTTTACTTTTATACTTATTCATAGCCAACCTTTACCATAACGCTATTATATAAAAACAAGAAAGTTAGCACAGAGGCATTACATCTTAAGCCAGCAATTACACTGAGTCGTTCGCCGCATGCGGCCAACGCATTTGGATCAATCTGCCTTCACTTTAAGTCCAGATTTGAACCAAATGCGTTGGCCGCATGAGGCGAACGACTCAATGTAATTACGGAATTAGACTTCATAATTGGTAACCAGTAAGTAATTTTAAAATTGACGACTTTTTTGGGCCTCAGGACCCCTTACCACCAGATAGCCTGTGTGCTCATTTAAAAAACCACAAATTGCTCTTGCAGTCGCTTGCGGTCTGAAGATATTATTCTAGTTAAAAATATAGCCGTTTTAATAACTCCTTTGATAGTGTAGGTGACAAATTGACAATACAATTTAAACATGACGTTAAACCGACAAGGTAAAGTATGCGTGTGAGTGATATAGTACGAGGGTGGCTTAGCTTACAGGCGGAATTAAATTGTCCTCTGTTACAGAAAATATGCGGAACGCCTGTACTCTATGCTGCGTCCTCTCACTAACTTCGAGGCGTACTACCTCACAGACGTGGAAGTGGAACTGGCTTCCAAACAGATGAAGAAGTACGACCAACTGCTATTCAGCGGATCTACTAAGGAGACAAGGTGATAATAGAGTCACGATAAAGAGGACCGTCTGGTACAGTTTAATTAAAAAACAACCAGTTTTACCAATTATATTCTTGCTCGAGAGACTCGAAAGCACTAACACGATACACGTCCGTGTATCTACGTATTTCAGGCCTTTCAGTGTGTTTCTGACCGATACATTAAACAATGATAACTAAGCTATCAATATTAAGACGGGGATGAGGCGTGCATAAATAAAACAACCGTATCGCTTTATTTGATACGAAATTTCTTGTTCGCTTTGTGTCTAGGCACATAGCGTAGATGCGACTTAAATAATAGGCGGGGCACGAAACGGGGCGTGTACGAAATTATCTGCTTATTTGCTTCGTACAGTCGCCATCATATATATTGCAGCAAACAAGGTGCTCACAAATATCTGAACACGACTCTATTGTCAAGGCGTTAGAGTGCATGTTCAGATATTTTTGACCACTCTGATATGTAAAGATATATTTGATGGCGAACTGTACAAACAATATATTGTTTTTTAACACTAGTTTTAAATACTGTATCAGAAAGGCCACACTTTAACTAGGATCAAGTCCAGGGATGTTATGATACCATTATCATATCATCCCTGGACTTGATCCTAGTTAAAAATCTAGATGAAGTGAAACTGTTACCCTAAGCAACACTCGACCTCGACAAGAAGCCGTCGCATCCCATATATCTGCTCAAACACTTCTTTACTTGCGTAAACCAGACAAAGCATGCACTTAGATAAGCGCTTGTTCATTATGTCGAACCCTAATTGTGATGTTTTGTTTCTTACCCGTCTGTCCATCAAGTAAGGTAATGTTTTTTTGTAAAGTATTCCTTGTATGTTATCAGGAGTGTTTTTAATATTATATTTTTAAACGAAATATAAATAGTTATGTTCCGACACAACTTCCCGTGTTTATATTAAGTTCGAAAAAAATCGTCAATATAGGTTGTAAATAAAAAATATGGAGTTTTCTTTTTGATTAATTGACCATAAATTAATATTCTGAGTTCGACATGCGCAACAAAATAGGTCGTCGATAGACCCTAGTGCGAGAGAGAGAAACTTAAAAAGCTCATTACCTATATAGCCAGGCTGTATTTTGATTTCCTGTTGAAAGGATCGATCTATTAAGTAAACTATAGTGCGCGGTAAAAAAATCTGCAATATCCGGATAGTATACGGTAGAGGCTGACCAGTGAGCGGTTTCACAATAAAAAGGCGCCAAATAACAAAAAACCATCAGCTGGTAACACAAAATACAGGGCGAAAATAAAAATAAAAAAATAAATAAAAATGTTTGATATATAAAATTGTTGCTATATGAAGAATTTGAAAAAATTGCTTGAGACACGACACGCTGGTCATACTCTAGTAGGTACGGCATTTTATGGCCGCAGATCTAAATTTTTCCGCGTCCGAACATTAGGTTGCCTTTCCACCAGTGGAAACGGGGAAGCTAAGCTATGCTAGGAAAATAAACGATATCACACATCCTTAGCTACGCAGCTTAGCACTGGTGGGAAGGCACCCTTATACCCTTCAGCTCTGTATTAGGGACTTATTTACCCAGCTGTTAAGATGACCCTTGCGGGCCGGGGTGACCCTTTTGACTGGAAAACCAGAATTCTCTTTTCGTTCGTAAGCTTGGACGGAAAGAGGCCAACATTGGCTTTAACCTATTGCCATTGCATTAAACCTATCATAGCAAAGAGGCTGGCATCTAGATAGATCATAATCCCAAATTCCGAACCATGTAGCTCAGCCTATGTCACCTTGTCTCGTCTTAACTTTGCCACTAATTACCCGATTTTCAATAACCACGCTTTAAGCCTCCCTCCCTCGTCATAGTAACACGTCATGGGTCGCTGAACCATGGCGCACTTGCACTTGCACTTAACACCAACGTCACCAACGTATGCAAATAGAAATAACTACAATAACATTACGCGGGATATTGCAAACGCAGTTCTTACGTCCATAGATTACCAGTACTCAGAATGTATTAAATCTATCGTTAATCATAATATCACGTGTACAATTCGTAGAACCTCTTGAACTCTCTCGAAAGTTCAGCTTTGTATACCTAACTATTCTGCCATCCTGTGCCTTAGGTCTTTAATTAAAAACTTTACATTGGTTAAGAATTATGTACAGAACAGAGAGCCCTGATAGAACTTTTGTGGTCTCTAATTTTATGCTAATCTGTTGCTAGTGGTCGGTTGTCATGCGGAGTGCAAAATAAGTGCACGCGATGCGCACTAGTGCATGTGCACTCGCATAAGCGTAGGTCACGTACGTATAGACATCCGACTATCTCGGTGCAAGCTCGAATCGTGAACTTGCGCGAGATCAGTAAGCTACGAGTATAGTGGACCGCCTGTGTGATTTATGGCGTATCACCAATGCAGTATTCACTATGTACGTATAGTCAAAATAGTAGTGATAATAAGCCTGGCCAATCTAAAATGATGTCTCATATCAAAACACGTATTAAACTTGTTTCTTTTACTTTTCATAAATGGGGAGCTTAAAAAAACCGGTCCAGAGCGGTTAGCACATCTTGTATTTTCTCGCTTGTCGCTCAGTGCGTCTCTATCATTAGTATCATTACAGGCACGTTAGAAAGGGAGATCCGAGCGATAAACAAGTCGCGGACAACTTGTGCTAGCCGTCCTGTGTTCCATACCCCCTACTAGTACACTGCCGGTTTTTATTATTTACGGTACTTGTTAGGAAATCTGCCGATAGGTATATATATATCACGTATTAAGTAAAAAAACAACCGGCTACCTATTATGCTTCAGAAGAAAAATTAAGGATTTCCGATATATCCCTAAATAAACGCATGAAGATATTCGTTTTCTTACTAAAATAAAAAATCCCCAAATATGAAGAAAAAAATGGTGTTTTAATTTTGATACAAACCTTGAGACGACGTCTAGTAATTAACGTGATTAATTACCTCTTTTTGTACGCTTACTTGTAAACCGTTCACTTTGCTCTTTCACTTTTTTATATTATTTATTAGGGAAAAATATTTAATTATCCTTTCTCTTTGCACAATTGCTGGTATATTTTGGTACCTAATATTCGTTGCAGTAGGTCCAAAGGGCCACATCACCTAAGAGTAAGTCTGCTTTTCCACCAGATATGTGCTAAGGTGCGCAGCTAGGATGTGTAACATGCTATCCCTCAATTAAGTAGGATCGTTTATTTTTATATCTTAGCTTTGCATTGATGGAAACCGGAAGCTTTAACCGCGCTCACCATTTTACCTTGCATACCTATGTGGAAAATCAGCCTAATTCCACGTTCGCACATCTAGGTCATCTTATTTATTTTGGGTTAAAAATAAAACACGATTTAATTCGATTATGATGATCGATGATGGGACATCTATTAGGTACTGTATATTGGTTGGTACCTACATGTATTAAAAGTTAACACGTGTACCACTCGCTAGGTTCGGTTTATTCGTAGCAATTTCCGGTATCTTTTCCCGAGGATAGGTTAGTACTCGGTACCTAATGTACCTACTTTTTATCTGGTATCTGTAAAGATGGTGAAATTCTCCGGTTTGGCCCATTGTTTAATATTCGTTTTTGTTATTAATTAATGTCGCTGATGTAATACTACTTCTCCTTTTCAAATTCTCGCATTTTTATGACACCACGGCAATGGCATCTAGGTAGCACAAAATTGTGGTTCCTATTGAAGTTTTAATATAAATAATTTAAATAAAACTCCCAAACACCGAATTTGAAACTTCAGTATGTTTTTCCGATTCATCTTGTAGGTAATTAATTATGAAGAAAGTACAGCTTAAATGTGTTCGTAACTTGGACCTTCCATTTATTGCAATAGCCACAAAAAAAAACATAATCTACTCACTCTTTTTATACTCACTGATCCTCCAACTAGCATTCAGTAAAAATAAAAATAATCAATCTTACAAAGCATTAAACAACCAAGCTTTTGCATTTGTAATAATAACGAGAACAATTATTATGATAAGATTTATCATTATTACAATAGTTATTGCGCCTCCATTCACATGAAATTTCTAGAAATGCCACCCACATCGACAAACGGAGCCACCCTGAAACGGGCGGGTCACACTGATAACTAGATCAACAAAACAACCAATTTTCAACTATCTAACAATTATAACAAGGTCTTAATTCAATAGCGCTGGTAATACTTCTCATAAGTTAATATAACATCAATGCGACCGACTTCTAAATGATAATGAACTTTATAACGTTAATTGCAAAACCGCTTTTAAGTTATCGTTAGTTTGAAGAAATAAAGTGGGTCTTGCGCACGCGTGGTATATCGTACGATTTTAATGGATTTTCTTACTTATTTATTTATGTTATACCTAATACAGATTAAATAAGAGTTACCTACTAGGTACTTGTTTATAATTTATAAACACATCAAAAGGACCGATTATACATGGATACTTGTTCTTTGGTACCATGACGTCGATTTTAGATTTAAAGGACAACGGCATTTAAAGGTTTTTAAAGCCGCGTCTGTCTGTCTGCTTCTCCGCTAACTTCTTCTAAACCACGCAACGGATTTTGATACGGGTTTCACTGTCATTTAGAGACCTTTTCCGGAAGGTTTATATGTATATTACATTCTAATTACGTTTTTATACAGTAGAGAAAATGCAATGTTTCCTAATCAAGTCGGCTCAGGCTGAAGACGTCTGTTTCCTAATATAATATGTCACTTTCCCATAATGTCTGCATTCCCGTAATGTCAGCTTTTTGTTTAATGTCTGCCTCCCCAAATGTTTGATTCTCATAATGTCTGTCAAATGTCCTACAATGTCTTCATCCCTTTACCAGTAAACTCAGTTTGACAGTAAACTCACTCACATACAACTTTGTTCCTAGACGACGCCCCACAGCCATTAAATTAATTTGTATCTGGGAAAATCACATATATCACTGAAATCCCATCAAAAACATAAATGTGATAATGGGAATAAAGAATATGCGTGGTTCTCGACTTCGCCGACAAAAGACATGAGATCTAAATGGGTGCCAAGTTTTGTAGATAATCTTGACATTTTTTTATAAGAAGTAATAAGAACATACAACAAAAAAAAAAAAAAAATTTAAAAGACAATTTCTTGTTTTATTTCTGCTATAACAATATTTACTATTTAAAAATATAACTTCTTAAATGTGAACAGCCGGATTGTTGACACAATGCAGATAACTTAGAATGAATTTAAGCTCAAGATTTGGCTTGGCTAGTTTTCACATACACAGTAAATGAATACTAGTTTTTACTAGCAAACTTTACAATATTTTTTTACTTATTTACAATCTACAATGTTAAGGGACTTTGGTCATAACCAGCCCCGTTAGGCAGCTCTACTTTAATATACATTTAAACAAACAATAATAGATCCCATCCTCAGATTCCGACTTGGTGACAATGGAACCACATCGAGAGTATACGCTTTCAAACAAAAAAAGCATTTTTTATTAAGTCCACAATTTGACGGAGAAATCGGTGAACATACATACAGCCGAACATAGAACCTCCTCCTTTTTTGAAGTCAGTTAAAAATAATTCCTACCCCTTCCAGCAGGTCAGCCCACGGCATGATCCCTATGACCCTGACGGCATTACCTCTCTGGATAGCTAGCCCTATTCTAGGAGAGGTAAGCGCCAGCTCTGGGATCCCCGGAGGCATCTATGAGCCGGGACGACAGAGGCGACAAAGCCTTCAAAAAAGTTATCCGTCAGTTGACCAGGGTCCCATGGTCTCCTCTGCAAGCGCCGCAAATTCGTAATCATTAACTAATGAAGAATATTTGCGGCGCATGAGGGTTTGGGCCTGATCAGCTGCTGCACCGGCCTGATTTTTGGTGATATTTTATCTGGTGATGCGTTTTTAATGTCAACGTATAACT
Source organism: Tortrix viridana (assembly GCA_963241965.1). NCBI lineage: Eukaryota > Metazoa > Arthropoda > Insecta > Lepidoptera > Tortricidae > Tortrix > Tortrix viridana. The sequence continues at coordinate 9,270,317 of OY725181.1, forward strand.
TTAATTCAATCTTCTAAACATTTTTTATTTCGTTGTTCTGATCTGAGATTTGGCATATTGTTACTCTGGAAATGATAACTACATATATTATTAAGTCCAACCTGCCCATGCAGAAATTAATCGCTTTTCCAAACTTTTCCTTTTAAAGTTTCAACCTTCAAGATTTCATACCCTCAACTGAGACGTGAACGGAGAAGACAGAAGAAACAGAGAAGAAACAAGAAACTTTCGCATCTATAATATTTACAGAATCACCGAACAATGTAACTACTACATGCCGTAACTTACAGGGCCGATTTTTCAATTTCCAGACCCCACTACCTGTATGATAAATTTTAGCTCTGCCCTTTTCTATCATATGATAAAGAAAAGGGAAGTGGTAACTTTAACTGTCAGATCTCTCTGTGTACTATATATACACAAACCCGAACAAAAATCTTGTATAAGGATGATGCCACGAGCGTTTCAACCGCCGTCAGGCCCTTGATCGCATTAAAGTCTAAATTTCTGTAGCTTTGGATGCCATTTTCGGTTATTTCATAGAGTGCCCTGACTTGAAAATACAAAATAACCGAAAATGGCACTCAAAGCTACAGAAATTACGACTTTAATGCGATCAAGGGACTGACGGCGGTTGAAACGCTCGTGGAATCACCCATAAACTGGCTGAAAATTACATTGACAGGTATATTCAGATACATGCTAATACCGCTAATTTTTACCTTGTAATGTGAACAATTTTTCATGCAAAATAGAACTCAATGTACAAAACGTCAAGTGTTAAATTTGCAAACTTACGTTTCAAAATATTGAATATTTTTAGTTAATAATAAGTAAGTAATATTTACCAATACTTTACGTCAAAAGAGAACATGATGAGTCATAATTTGTACGTACAAAATAAATTACTAAAAATCATGAAAGCATTATAAGTTTAACTAGAATCTGTTTAATTAACGTAAAATAAGACATTCCATCCTTTTTTTCCATTTTATTGCTGTTATTTACTCATTTTTTTATCGAACATTTAATAAAATTATTGACAACTACCACTGTCTACGGTCGGAACAAGACTTATAAAGTCGATTCGGCATATATTTTGTCGTGCCACAGTTTCCTGCTTATTGTGTATCCAGTATATATATACTAAATCAATGGTTTTGACCCTATTCATTTGACATTATCGTGTAAATAAAATAAAAAAATTGTTTAAAGTCGCAAATTCCTCCGACCTTGCGCGCGTGCACCCTCGGGCTAACTTTCACTGCCCCGGCGATTGCACCTGCGCCGGCGGCTCGCCATATGCGTGGAAACCTCGTTCGCGTGGTTAGGTCCCGCTTTGTATGTTTTGGCTCCAAAAACTTACCAATAATTTGTGAGTTTATTCATTATTAATTTTAATCGTTTTAAAGCGTAATGGATTTTAGAAGCGATCCTATTGCTGAAAATTTCTATCACTAAATAATTATTAAAATTAAAGTTCCCACCGCGCTGAGTTTGTTTTTTCGGGCTAATCTAGGAAACTACTGTGCAGATATTCATAGTTTTCACCAATAGAAAGAGTGATTTACCTAGGAAGGCTATAATTTATTAATTTAGCGCAACCCCCGCAATTATTAAAAGCATCTACTGTTCTATTAAACCACAAATAACTGGTGCGACCGAATAGTCGCCTCTTTTGGAAGAAATGAAGAAAGATACTCTTTGTTTGTGAAATGACAGCAAAGAAAATTGCGTATACTTATTGACATTTCTTACTTCATTCTACATTATCTTTGTAATAGCTACAAAAAAAAGATAGATAGATAGATAGATCTTTGTAATATTTACCTATATGCTTTTAATATAATTATATTTTTTTTCTTAATAAGCTTTTTCTTGATATAATTTATTAAAATGTCTTCCTCCGAATCTAAAAAATCCGTAACGAGCACAACATTGATCTTCAAGGCTAACGACGACGATGAAAGTTCAGTAGACCCGCCTATGGAAGAATGGTCATCTATCGGAGTTCTAAGCGAGGAGGAGAATGTAAAGAGGAAGATGTTTGAAGCGAACCAATACAACCCCGGCAGCGGAGAAGTGTGCGCCAAGTACATCCCGCTCTGCGACAGCGAAGTCTTCCGACACCCCTACTACAATTACCCTGGCGTCCTCGACCCTGGAATACTGAGAGCGTTAAAAGACCCTCAACCCATACACATCTTTCCTGAGGACGGCCAGGACCTGTACTTGGCCCTCTGCGAGGAAATGGGCCAATGCCCGGTCAGAATGTTTCACAGGGGTTTGCTAGAAAGTTCCATCAATTTGAGTTACTACGGCGTCTGTCCAAGCGGAGTCCGCGCCATGTGCCGCGCGCTGCAGAGCAACACGATTGTGACGCGGTTCGACCTCACGGACAACTTCCTCGACGACGATGCCTGCTTCCATTTAGGCGAGATATTAAAAGCAAATACGCAACTTGCGGATTTGTGTTTATCGGGATGTAGAATCGGGCCTACCGGAGCCCGCAGGCTCTTTGCAGGTCTCCCCAAGAACAGAAATCTTACAAAACTAGATCTGAGTCGCAATCAGCTTGAAGATGAGGGAATGGAACTTTTAGCTGAAACAGTATTTAAAGGTATCGGTATACACGAAATAAATTTAGCTCAAAACGCAATTACTGGCAAGGGCGCTGCGATGTTGGCTAACGTCTTCGAGACGCACAACAAGTTCAGAGGTATAGACCTGTCGAAAAATAGGTTTTACTCTTTCCCGTCCGGACTCATAAATATTTTAACCATATTGGGAGAAAACCCCGGACTGGAATATGTCAAATTAGCCTGGAACAGTCTTAGCGGGCCGAAAGTTGCCAATGGCATCAAATACCTGTTCAATGCTAAAAACTTGCGCAATTTAGATCTCAGTAATAACAGATTCTCTGGCGCAGAAACCATAAGGCCCTTGATTTGGTGGTTACAAAAACCAAAAAAAATGGACGGTCTCGATATATCCTATAACCCGTTAACCATCGATGATGCCTTAATGATCTTACGTAAAGTAAGCTCGAAGGCGGTCAAATTGAAGGTGCTTCTTATGGAAAATGTTACAGTGGACTCCGTGTTTTTGAATGAGTTACAAGATATGAAAACTGTGCAATCAAAGAAAGATGTTAATGTGACGTACGGAAAGGAGAAAATAGATTTTGTACCTAGAGGCCAAGACCCGAGGGACACAGTGCTTAATCGGGCTGAATACCTGTCGTCTAAGAAAAAGACGCCGGTTGACTTCGCTTTAGTGTTTATGCAGCTGCTGAAAGAGGGCAATAAAATATTGGATGGGAAAATGTTGGCGTACATGCTTCCTAATTACGGTTTGAGTCTGGATGCCGATCTTGTGAATGAGATGGCAATTCAATTTCCGGGTCCGAATTCAAAGAAGAAGGATGGTAATAAGACAATAGATTTATCCTTGTTAGTTGATTATTTGAAGAGGAAGTGGCCGGAAAGGAAGCTGCCTCCCACGCCGCCGCCAGAGCCCGAACCCGAGCCGGAACCCGAGCCGACAAAAAACAAGCCCAAAAAAAAGAAATAACACTACGAAGTAATGGCCACTCACTAGATAAAGCTGGCACGTTGCACATAAATAATAAAGAAACCGAAGAACGCGCTTCGGCGACTAAGTTCAATAGTCTCAATTTTATTTATTTATTTTTATAAAGAACCTATATTTTTATAAGCTCTTTTTCTGAATTTCCTAGATTTATTTATTGTTTGTTATTTATTTGTTTATTAACTTACTTATTATTGGGTATTATTTTCTTATTTCTTACCTTATGTGTTATAACACCGCTTGTTGAAATTATTTATTTTAGAAATAAAGTTTAAGAGTATGTATTTTTGTTTTTATTTAAACGAGGATGAATAATTATTTTCACTTTACCCGTGAACGAGGTAAGATCGAGGTAACGAGGTACTTTTTAATCAAAAGCAGATCGATACAGCTTTTTGATGTTTTTGCCGAACAACTATCGATTTGATAGTATGCGGATCGCAATGTATGTATGTATGTAAAATGTTTATTGCACAAAAAGTATAAGTAAATATAATACATTGACATCGTAAATTTAAAGTACAAAGGCGAACTTATCCCTAAATGGGATCTCTTGCAGCTAACCCTGAAGTAGATGAGTAAGGACAATGCATGGGGTTAGACACATACAAGTTTTGCAATATAATCCTATAGACTTATGAACTACAACAAAATAGTTGTTCAACTAAAAGTCGATAGTATGTGCCTGACCTTAAAAAGTTGGACAACTATATCGATGAGACGCTAAATTTGTATTGCAGTGTATTGATGTGCGCATATCATCGACTAAACAGTCGATCTGCGACTGTTCGGCCAGGCGCATACTATCGACTTATCTTAGTTGAACAACTATTTTGTTGTGGTTCATAAGTCTATAGGATTATATTGCCATCCGAATATTATCAACTCGATAGTTGTTCGACAAAACAGTCGCGGATCGACTGTTTAGTTAATGGTATGCGCACCTCCATCGACTAAATTGTCTAGTTGTGTGGAATTCATGAGAAGTACACAACTCGACTAAACAGTTTAGTCGATGCAAAAGTCGATAGTATGCGCGGGGCCATATGAACCGTAACAAAATAGTTGTTCAACTAAAAGTCGATAGTATGCGCCTGGCCTTAGGAGTAGAATTGCAGTACAGTCAACGTTAAAAGTAAGTGACCACATTCTTACATTGACGTCATCGTCACGCCTTAACATGGCTTGAATTGCCATAGAAAACTGTCAACCGAGTAAATGCGACATTTTTTTTTTTTATTGATAATGGGTTTGCTCTTGACCAACTCCCGCCCTTGGAGGACGAAGATTCAGTCTACGATGTAGCGAGCTCACCCAGAAGATGCCTATTCACCCTAGCTTTAAATAGGTTCAGATTGTATGCACTCGGAAATACAGACGCCATGAGACATGTGGTACTAAAGTGATTATCTACTTATGGCGTTGACTATAATAATATCTTATACGACTTATACTTCCAAACTATTAATAGTTTTTGGCTGTCTATTGCTTTCGCGTCTGACAGTATATTTGTTATTCGAGTTTGTTGTTCGAGTTTTGAAACTGAAAACTGTTAGCTTTGAAACTCTGTTAATAACTTGGAAGCTTTATTGAGATTACTAGAAGTTTCCCAATACACCTCCACCAATTTTAAATCGGCGGTACCATAAGGAGAATCATTAAAATGAAGTCGGTTAAAAAATTAAATGTATTTATCTTGTCAAATATTTTTGTTTGAAAAGCCAATTAAACATATTAAAATCTATATTAATAAATATTTCTTAGGGTTCTATAACAATACTAATTTTATAATAATTGAAGCGTTTTAAAATAAGTACTTTAATTTTGATTAAAAGAGCCGGTCAAGTGCGAGTCGGACTTGCGCACCGAGGGTTCCGCACAAACTTGTAGGTTACATATTTAGTTCGTAAATCACGGGAATAGAGTCTCGAAGATTTTTCCCCCTTTTCTCTTTTTCCGAGTTTTCCCTTGAGCTGTGAAAAAAAATCAATCTTCTAAGTACTAAACTCAATCAAAAGATACGGCTGTATTTTTTTATTGCGTTGATTTAAAAGTTTGATTTTTTTCACAGCTCCCAGGGATTGCAGACCTGAGTATTTGTTATGATGAATTTCATCTGGATACCTCCATGCGTTCTTGAGAAAAAGGGTCTTGACTGACAGACAGACAGACGGACAACCAAGTGATCCTATAAGGATTCCTTTTTTCCTTTTGAGGTACGGAACCCTAACGCTATGCTCTTGCGCATGTATTTAATATCACTCGCAGCAGCAGCAGCAGTGACGTTTACATTCTACAATCTACATTGTCGTCAATCTATAATTTCTAGAACTTTCATATAATATTAAGTACAGATAATTTTGCTAGGCGGAGGCCTAATATAGGCAAATCAAGAGTAATACTCAGTTAATACATTGAGTTTTTCTTCAATATGACAATTTTCACAATCTTTTCTTTTTTCAACACGTCCACAAGTTTAAGTTTTTCTTAACCAGCACCTTGAAATGTTGCCAGTGTGTCGGGTCTTCATAGTGACGTCGTTTCTTGAGCCGATTATATTCAAGCTCATAATGTTGCCAGCGCAAACAAAGTCAGAAATTCCATTTCAAATCTCGTAAACTTCTTTTATGGAAAATTGTCCACCCTGTGCACCCTCCTCGACGTGGGTAACGAGTAACTGCAGAGCTTCAGCAGGCAGAGGGACGCCCGTTTGTGGACATGATTCTTGTAAGCCGGCGGGCATCCAACGACTTGTGTTGCCAGGAGCAAGGTCGATAATAGGACCAGTAGAAAATGCAGCAGACGCATCTTGGCTGAGTCACTCAAAATTCACTTACTTATAATGAAAATAACCACAATGCTTGATTGTTTGTACACAGCGCGTCAAATAATAAATGCAAGGATTGGTTATTGATTGGCGCTTGAATGTGTACTGCAGATTTCATTGAGAACCTCCGCTTTTATAGCTGACGAGAGGTTATCTGGCGCGTGTATGATAACCCGCCGAATTCGATAACGGTAGGTTCGATGACTGCGACTCAATGTCAGTTCCATTGTAGTAAATTTATCGTGGGCGCGTGTCTCGGAGCTTTGCGGTCGAGTTTCCCCGACGGGTTTTGGACGCCAGAACCGGCCGGTGTTGCGTCAGCGTACCTACCCGCACGCAGGGCAGTTAAAAAACACCGACATTATTTTCCTCGTAATGCAAATATTGAGAATAATGACGCAGAGTAGTATCGCTCCGTTTATAAGCAATAATAGCTCGTATCTGCACCGATGTGATAAGTTGCGGAAAGCTTCGAGGTAAGGAAGAGGAGACTCAAACTCTATTATGTGTGCATAGATAAAAGTAGAAGTAAATGATCCCAATATACCTACTATCAAATAATGTGCAAGAGAGGCGTAAAATTAAAATATATAAAGTATTATGTATGTTTGGTGATATAGAGTGATATAGGTTTTTCCTCGTTATACATGCAGGGTTTTTCCTTGTTAGTGGTTTCTTGGATTGTTTATTTATTTTTCGTCGACTTACCTCACCTACTCTGTTTACCTTTGTCTATTCGACTATATCTATCTCTAAGTATACTAATCTCATAATAGTAGAGGATCCGAGTAGGAAACGACCTTCACCATCATCTACTTTAGTAGCTTTACTTTACTTTAGGGGATTTATCCCCTTTAATCCCTTTAGATTAGACTGGATTGGATTCTGCTTAATATATGGATTTACTGAGCGTCGTGAATTTTGAAGATTAGATGGTATATAGAAAAAAAGGTTATATGATTTTCCTTTCACCGGCTGGGACATCTATGCAGGCTTTCATTTCATCATTCATTTTTGTTACTTCGGCTTGTGGAAATTTATTATATATAGTATATACATATTATATTTTTCCCGCTACCCTTGAATTATTTCCTTCAAAATAAGCATAAAATCGACCGCCCTCGAGAATGTAGAGGTGACTTTTTTTTGCAAGTTATAGTGACCCTCCCACTCCCTTACGTCACGCTCAAGTCATCAGATTGTTGAAAAGCACACTTCAGCATGTAATTAACCCACCATACCTTAACCTGACACGGACGAGTACTTAAAAAAAAACGCTTAGAGATATGGTGAAGGTACCCAACAGGGTGCAAGGTATTCCTATTATGAATTATGACACTCGCGGCAATTTAACAATTCCAACGATACCCCATAACCCTTATAAGTTCAGTTCAGGCATTAAGAAGTTATAGTGGAATAAAGGAACTCACAAGCATACATACATACATAAACCCTGAAATCATTACAATATCTCACCTCAAACAGATTATTAATTGGGTCATTGATAATCACGAACCTTGGGTTGCCGCTGCCGCTGTAAATAAGATCCAGACCCCCGCGCCGTTTATCTAACTGGGTTATACTTGTACAAACCAAATGTTATTCAGAGCGATGGCAACCGACAGTCGATAAGGTCTGATCCACGAACATGTCCATGTTAAATACCGAGCAAATGCATATCTCAGTAGGTATAGTTCGTACATTGACGCAACCATGCAATTTGAATTTGAGTAGCGAGCCGCGCCCCGTCGTGATTTGAAAAACTACAACACTATGTATGTTAATTTCTTACCAGTGATCGGAATAGGTAGAGCTAATTTACCTAGTTCGCAAAAGGACATAATATAATATAAAATGGTTACAACGGGGTAAAATAATAATTTATTTTTATTGAATTCCGGATTTCCTGTATTTTTCTGGTATTAGTCTGGTGGTAGTCGTAGGGGAGCGGGGGGCTAGTTGTAGCAGGGGCAAGAAGTAACACTCAATTTTTACCTAGTGAATGAACATTATTTCACAGGATTTTCGACATTATATATTCCTTATAACGTGTTCTATTACCCGGGAACCGCCAGTGACCCATTGGACGGCGCGATTAGAGGACGTGTGCACGCGCTTCGATTCTGCCAGGTATTGGAAAAAATCGTGTTCGCAAATATTTGTTTTTTGGCAATGCTTTAAAATATTCTTATTAGTATCTTTGTCAATCATCCTAGAGAATTTGTTATAGTTTGTATTAATAGACTGCATTATTGTTGAAATTATGTACATTTTTAGTAATTTTAGTTTTTGCAAAAAACGACACCGTGGGGCAAGTTGTAACAAAATTGTGGGGCTAGATGTAACATGTTACAACTTGTCCCAATTTATTGTTTAGTGTAGAAATTCGTGTTTATTCTTTTAATCGATATCTATATGAACTTGTTTTTATTCCAGAATGAGAAATTATAAAAAAATTAGAACAGCAGCTAAAACGTTCAATATTAGAAAAGCAGCTAAAACGTTCAATCTGTGCCATATCTCACTTTATAGATATGTAACTAAAAAGAAAAAAAATCAATTGCCGTCCGTTGGCTATGTTCAACCAAGACTAGTATTCCCAAAGGAAGTAGAAGAAAAGATATCTTCATATTATTCACCATCTTTCACCATCAAAAATTAGGCCTTTGCCAAAAGCTCCACCGCGAAAACAAACTAATCGTGTCCAACGTAAAAGGAAATGCTGTGTTTTAACCGACACACCGGAAAAAGACGCGTTAGAAAAGCAATATGAACTGAAAATGAGCAAGAAGAAGCCAGATAGTTCATCAAAGAAAGGACGATAGGACAAAGGAAAGGGAAAAGAAAAGGGAGAAGGGAAAAAGAGTAAGACAGAAACTAAAAACGTGCGAGGAATAGAAAAAGTTGAAAAGAAAGTTTTAGTATTTGATTCAGAATCAGAACCGGACGAATGGTTTTGTTTGGCTTGTGGTGAAGCATATGGAGATTCCAGAGATGAGAAATGGGTACAATGTATTAGTTGTAAAATGTGGGCACACGTGAGGTGTGTGACAGGAGATACGATTTCATTTATATGTTTAAATTGTGATTCAGATGAAGACTGATTTATTTTGTTACATTGTTCTTAGAAGTCATATAGTTTAAAAAACAAAGAAATACATATGCAAAGCATATGATATAAAACTATGTAGATTAAGATATATAACTGATTCCCAGAAGTCTGACTATTATTATTAAGATTATAAATGTCTGTGAGATTTAAAATGCCTTATTACTTATAAGAAAAGATAAAAAGAGATGTTAAGTTAATACGATAAGGAAATACTTATATTGTTAAGTTTTCCAGAATTTAAGTACAAATTTGTTTTTGTTTAAAGCTATCTGAAAGTTGCTCCATACTTTAAGTTTTATATCTTTTGTAAAACGTTATTAAAAATTAAAAACTTTAGCAAATCAAATTAGTATTTTATTGTTACTACATGCCCCATGGCTGTTACAACAAGCCCCAAATACGGGGTAAGTTGTAACACGCGACATTTTTTTTAAAAACGTCCCTTGGTTAAATATTAATAGAGCTTAATCAAATATTAATTACTGAAAAGCTAGACAGATAGTTAAACTTTTAAGACATTATATCACAGTCGAAAAATATTTTATAGTTTCCTTTTTATACACTTTTTTCCACAAACTGTTACAACAAGCCCCCCGCTCCCCTATATACGTATATTTTCACAGTGCGGGATATTTTATAAGGAAAAGGGGCCTGTAACTCATTTCTTTTGTCAAAAGGGTGTTATTTTGACACCTGTTTTAAATTATTTTATCCTTTGCAATACGATTACAGGAGCTTATTTAGATAGTCTTTAATAAAAAAAAACTTTTCCCTGAAACCTTATTTTGCCAAGACAAGGAATCCGAAAGTATGAAGTATATTGTAAGTATATTCATATACTACAAAACTTTCGCTAGGAATAAAATAAATCATTTGTGTTGTCTCACTCATTGTTTAGTGTTTCTCAAAGGGACGTGTTAGCATCCAAAAATTTGCGAACAACTAGTGCTAGAAAGAGAAGGAAGGAGGTAAAAGGGTCAAGTAGGTAATCACTCGCTTCTGAATGAAGTTATTTTATTACTTATGGCGATTACAAGATATTACAATTTATTATTATTTGCCGTGCCGTGCCGTGCCGTGCCGTGCCGTGCCGTGCCGTGCCGTGCCGTGCCGTGCCGTGCCGTGCCGTGCCGTGCCGTAAAAAGTTCGTGAAAAGCGTCCTCGCAGTCATGTCATCCGTCACCACGATAACGCGTCCGCACATTCCGCTAAGAGAACGAATGCGTATTTGAAGGCTTCAAATGTGGAACTGATGACGCATCCGCCCTACAGCCCGGACCTCGCACCTTGCGACTTCTTTTTATTCCCAAGAATAAGATAAACTTAGAGGTTCACAATTCTCAAGCCCAGAAGCGGCAGTGAATGCATTCCAAGAAGCCGTTGCATTTTTTTTTAAGCAGTCTGGTTTTTTGATTTTTAAATTAATTTATTAAAGATGCTAAACAACTTATTATGTTATATCATTGAATACACGGGCATTATATCCGATAGGTATAATAGTTAAACAACCAACGCGCAACGTTATCTAGCCCCACGCTTCTTACTTATTATTTTGCAATATTTGACACATCGGATGTTGTTTAACCCCGATAGCTTAAGTTATCAAAGTAGCGAACAAATAAATGAAAATTAATTACTATGCCTTTGAGGCATACGAATAGGTTCACCGCGGATTCGCAAATAAGGTTCTCAATGCATATACATAAATAATGAATCGGTGTGTAGGTATTAATCTTTATTTTCACCTAAGATAACTCGGGGCTCCTGGTATAATCGTAACAAATATCTTAATGTTTCAAATTAAGTATTCGGAAAAACTCCCATCTCGACGAAACGGAATAATGTGCGAGACGTTGTCAGCACAGTAGAGGGCTTAGCATGCTTGCACGAGATAAAATTTGACTGGTGCTATTTCTCTGAGTGCGGCCGTAAGCTACCAACCAATTAATTGCATACCTCTTTGGTGAAATAATTAGATATTGACTATTAATTTAAGACCATGTTAAACATTACTTCAAGGAATAAAGATTTATGATTTAAATGATTTAATTTCAAAGTATCGGTGTGGAATCGGGCAAGAGTCCAGTTTCTCAAGCGCAACATGGGTGAACTTGATACTTGAACGGCCGGGCTGACCCGGACACGCGAGCCCGCTGTAATTCATAACAAGCCGGATGTCGGGCTGAAAACGAAGTTTCTAAATCCTATGTAACAGGTGTACCGGCACAAAGATTATCTAAAGTGGCCATATAACACTCAAAAGCTATTTACTCTAGATCATGTCAAGTATTAATGTAGGTCAACGGTTAGTCATATCTATCATGTAGCATTTTATTAATAGCTTATCTTGTTAATTTAACTAATTAGTGTTAGGTAAGGCGCGGTTATCTGACACGCCGCCGGCACGCTCACGAGACTGCTGTAGGAAGGCGGGGGTGGGCCGCGTCCTTGCGATAGATTGATATATCAGTTGCGGCCTATTGGTGAATGGAAAACTTGTGGGTAATTAATACGACTTAAGTGGCTTAAAAATATTCAAGACTTGCCTACTTAATTTTAATAGTAGGTACTTATATCTCACAAATATAGTACGTACGTAGTCAATTTATTAGTATTTAAAAAGGTGTTGTAGGTTGTGAAACTTAACAACCCGGTTTATCCTTAATTCTAAATTATCATTGTAGAAGTCCACTGTTAAACATTGGCCTTCTCAAGGATCTTCACTACTGCTTTGTGCTACTCGTAGGTATCCATCGGCTACCCGCGATTTGTTAGTTCTCAAAACAAATAAAATATAAAAGTGGCGGTGGGGATGTAATATATTTTTCACCTCACCAGCTCGAAAAAGCCTTCTTTGACGCACAAAATCTGCGTGGAAAAGTCCACTTGTGCGCGGGGGAGGGGAGGTCGAAGATGGTACACGCTTACCCAGAAAATGCCTATTCACTCTTGCCTTGAAAACACCAAGGTTATAGGATTCCGGGAATACAGACGCAGGGAGAGCATTCCACTCCTTGGCAGTGCGAATAAGAAATGAGCAAACCGCTTCGACCAAACTAATGGAAATTCGACTACATGAGGATGGAAGCCCTCTCTGCGTCTGGAAGACTGATTGGAGAAAGTGGAGGGTGGGATGAGGTCGTGTAGTTCCTGGGCACACTCTCCATAAAATAAAATAAACCTTGTAAAATACCGAAATACCAGCGACTTTACGCCGATGTTCCAAACTTTGATGATTGGTTTTGACGAGCATGCAAATCGTCGCCTATGAGTCACTTGCTCAAATGTTGAAATAAATTATAATATTTCATCACCTGTCCGTTAAGGTCATTTTATCTTCATAAAAGCCGGCTTGTTAACCTTAATTGAGAAGAAACGAATAATTTATTTAAAGAATTTTGACTTTTAACCTATTCTATGTTCACGCAAGAACAAAGATAATTAATTCAAAGACAAAAATACATCCACGATTATTAACCAGAATATAAAATAGTTAGACCATATTTTGTTCTCACCTACGGGTATTTCTACGGAAATACAGTCAACCAAATTGTGTCTTGGACCCATGAAAATACGTCAGTGTGTAGCAACCATAAGTCTACATTTCCACCAGAGACGTGCTTAGTTGCGTTGCTAAGGATGTGTTGATATCCACCAATTAGGATCCTTTCGCATCTTTGCGACAAAACTGTAACATCTGAAAAAGCGCTACTTTGGAGATAGCACAGTTTTGTCGCAAAGAAGCGGTTTATTTTCATAGTTTAGTTTAGCTTAGCGCTGATGGAAACGGGAAGCTTTAAATTGACTTCGCTCACCGTTTAGTACCTCGCACATCTCCGCTGGATGTTCTTGGCTGCTTTGCCACCAGGCCCTCTAGCATACAAGCGCGAGATAAAATTTGACAGGTGCTAGGGAAATGAATACCTCTATTCCATATTCTAACGTAAGACTTAACGCTTAAGGTTTAAAATAAAAGTGTCCCGTCTTGATATAATCGCTATAAAAAAGTGAAAATCGCAATAGTAGCTTAGTAATAAAAGGTAATAAAAGTCGAATCAGGACGAGACACTTTTGTTTTAAACCTTAAGCGTTAAGTCTTACGTTAGAATATGGAATAGATGTATTTATTTCCCTAGCACCTGTCAAATTTTATCTCGTCCATGCATGTTAAGCCCGCAAGGATCTGCTAGATAATCTACCAGTTTCCACCACTGCAAAGCTAAGGTAACCTATGAAATAAACAGTCCTAACTAGTGGATATCATACACATCCTTGCTACGCAGCTTAGCACATCTCCGGAGTAAAAGCAGCTTAAGCCACATTGACAGTTTCTAACTGCCGCACTCAGAGACGTCAATTAAGTTTTAAGTTTCATTAAAGTTGCTGCGTCTTATTCTATTGCTATAGCAAAGAAAGTGACAGCAGCTACTTTAATGAAACTTAAATCTTAATTGACCTCTGAGTGCGGCCGATAGTGGCCTAATGACTTTACATCTTAAGTAAGTAAATCCAAACAACACTTAATTATGGAAAACTTAATAAGCGTTTTCGGAATATTTTAACGGCCGCACTCAGAGACGTCAATTAAGTTTTAATTTTCATTAAAGTTGCTGCGTCTTATTCTATTGCTATAGCAAAGAAAGTGACAGCAGCTACTTTAATGAAACTTAAATCTTAATTGACGTCTCTGAGTGCGGCCGTAAGACGCAATAACCTTTATAATTAGTGAAATATACTTATCATTATCATCCTTCTGATTGGCACTTGCCACGAGCATGATAACACACTTTAATTAGGCTCGACGAGTTTTATCCCGTTTAAATTAGTTTGAAGTAAAGTTCACGTCACGGTATACCCGTAACTTTGATCTCGCTTCATTCATAAGTTCGATAACAACAACTAATGTCCCAAAACCTTCAGTTTATGAATTAAACTGCAGAAACTGAATAAAGTCTGAAAATTTTGCAGTTTTTCACAACATGTAGTTTCACTCTTCCCTAAGGGGCCCAAATAGCCGAATAACATACCAAAAATTCAGCTTCACATCGCGTTTTGTGTTTTTAGGGTTCCGTACCTCAAAGAAAAAAACTGAACCCTTATTGGATCACTTTGTTGTCCGTCTGTCTGTCTGTGTGTCTGTCAAGACCCTTTTTCTCAGGAACGCGTGGAGGCATCTAGTTGAAATTAATATCAAATACTTAAGTCTGCAGGCCCTTGGATCAGTGAAAAAATCAAACATCTAAGTCAATGCAATCAAAAGATACGGCCGTTTATGCCGAATATTGAAGGGAATCTCAAGGGAATCAAAACCTATAGGGTACTTTAGCACTAGTAAAGGAAAAAATCCGAAATCCGTTAATTTGTAGTTACATTACATCACATGAAAAATAATACCAGTATAAGCTGACTCTCACTAAGTACTAAAGTGCATACTTATCGCGTGTCAGTTTATACTAGAAAATTTTATATTGTATTCCCGTGATTTGCGAACTATTTTCATACCTACAAGTAGTGTTCCATAGGACTCGAGCCTTTTTAGCCCGAATTTTTAAAGCTCCCGAGCTCTTTTTAGAGCTGGCTTAATGGAAAGGGTTTCGAAGAGCTAGTGATTTTAATAAGGCCGTAGTCTTAAAACAGGCTTTTTTGAAGGGCTTTAGCTTTTTTAAAGGCTTAAGCCTTTTTTAAGGTTTTAGCCGCTGACCTGTGACTTGTAAAAGTGCCCCTGTAAGTAGACCTACAATTTGTATTTGTAAGCCAGGAAGTAGAATGAAAGCAGCTGAAGAAATAGGTAGTTAGTTACCTACCTACCAACCAACGTTTACGTTTGTCACAAACGTATAAAGTTTATTAAAATGTTACTTGCTCCAAAATGGTACGAAATGGGATTTAGACATGATGGATCCGGATCCATAAGATATGAGCCAAAAACTCTTCGTGACATTTCAATAAACACTATCGTCATAACTAGTAGATATGATTAAAATCACTGCAACAGGTATTTGTGATGAAAAAGTAAGTTTGTTTCTTCTTATTTATAATTTTATATATACATACCCATGTACCAAATATCTCTATATATATATATTTCTTTTTTGATTTTCCTTTTCTCAATCGCATCTTATTTTTGCAGGAGTGTGTGCGAAGAGAATTAACTAAGTTGGAACTGGTTGAATTTTATTTTGTTTTTTATTTATTGGAATTTCGATATATAGTAATTCAAGACCTATGCAAGTGTTTTAATTGCACATAAATTTGTAAAATTAACGTGCATACCACGTAACATAATAATATTCAGTTGTGTATTTCTGTTGCCGCTATACAACAAATACTTAAACTCAAAAAAATATAGGGGCTCCCTTACGAAAAATGTACTTTATTGTCATTTTTTGCCGGTTTCAAATATAAAAAGGTCACCACACGAAAAACGCCTCGAGTTTATTAGGTACATGTCATAAATATGTTTTATAAACTTAAACATATTTTAGCCTCCGAGTCTAATGAAGCTTGGAGGCCAAAATATTTTTAAGTCTCAATATTTTGACAAAGACTTTTAGCCTTTAAATATATAGCCTTTAGTAAGGTAACGAGCTCCGAGAGTCTAGGCTGCTAAATATATCTAGGCTTGGGGGCTAAAGAGCTTTATAGGCTTTCAGCCCTCTAGGCGTCAAAATCGAGCCAGCCTTAAAATAAAGAGCTAAAAGGCTCGAGTCCTTTGGAACACTACCTACTAGTTTGTGCGGAACCCTCGGTGCGCGAGTCCGACTCGCACTTGACCGGCTTTTATTGTAAGACATGACCGGCGTATCAACCGATTTCAAAAAATCTTTCACCAATATTTGAAATAGACTTTCAGGGTGGACATAGGCTATATTAACCGAAGCAAAGCGAGGGTGGGTCGCTACCTACATATATGCATTGCTGCCTCCTTCAACTTCAGGCAGAACTTGTTCGCTACGCTACGTACGTCCTGTTTGTTCAATTTGCAATAACCAGGATGATACTTATCACTGAACACATATTATATTTTAACTTATTTTATCGAAGCGAAGGCAGGTCGCTAGTTACTAATATAATTATTTTCTTTTTATTATTTTGTAGGCATAGGCTCTTAATGGCTATCCAATAGAGTTGAAAACTGGTAAAGGAATTTCTTGGCCGAATTATCTTCATTGACACAGATACTTTTCACAGATATTTTTTTCAAACTCATTAAAAAGGCCTTGTTTTATTATAAAAGTTCCAAATGTGTATCACGATGACGCACGTAGATGCGAACCGAAAGTTAACAAATTTCCATTCGGGAATAGACCTCAATTGAGTAAAACTACGCTGTATGTTTATACGATTAGTCATAGTTGTTTTGAACTCAAAATTTACCCACGGCCTTCGAATGTTGCGATCTTTAGAGGAAAATGAAATTAAAATATCCATATATTAAGATATTCCGCTATATAAACAAATTCACGAAATGAGGTCAATGCGTGATTATCGGAAAGCCCCCGAGGAAAAATCCGATTAAAATTTGCGTCGCACAGCATCCGTGTCTTTTGATTGGCCGAGGCAGGCTCACATCTAAACAAAACTAAAACTTACATTTATTTAATGGATGACTAAAATGCGTCCTTCTATTTCGTCATATTTCAGTCTAAGTTTTTATGCGGTCAAAGTGGTTTATCACTTTGTGCTTTTTTAGTAGCGGTCAAAGATCGGGGTTCAACGAAAAATTGTACTCTTAACGTCCCATTGTTATGCTTACTGTTACAACAGCCTTATTTCGTAGTTGATATTAATAAAAATTAATTGAAAAGATGGAAATATACATACTTAGTACTTACAGCTACCTACCGTATTCACCCGTTATATGGGAGGCCCTCCTATTTTACTGAAAATTATAGGCTGCCTTAGAGCACCCTATATTTAATGACATTTTTAATTTCATGCAAATCAAAGAGGAAGGTTATGTTTTATGGGTTCCGTAGTTGTGCAATTCTTTTGAGCGACCATATAATTGCACAACTACGGAATAAGCTGCGTCGCGACGCATCCCGATTTATTACGGTTTTTTTCTCAATTAAAATCACTGATTAAAATGTGATTAAAATTGTAATTGTGATCATGCCGTGAAAACATGTTAAATAAATAATAATAATAAATAATAAATATCAGGGACAATCTCACACAAATATTCACTGATGACATTGAAATGCATTGCATTTATATGCAACTTTGTATTGAAAGATAAATATCTACATACCTACCTACTTCGAATATGGATAACACCGTGCCCCGGTGACTAAACCCATTGAAAAGTTCTGTTATCTGACACGTAACTACTTACGTATTTGCATATAATGTCATGAATGTCAACTATTTTATTAATTTAAAGTAATTTTAATAATTTATTTTAGGGTAAGTTTTAGGGTACGTCAAGATTATGCGTGTCATGAAGAACTCTAGATTTACTGCCGCACTCAGAGACGTCAATAAATGTTTAAGTTTGAGTAAATTTGCTGCGCCTTATTCTATTGCTATAGCAAAGAAAGTGACAGCAGCGACTTTAATCAAATTTAAAAGTTAATAGACGTCTCTGAGTACGGCCATATGTCAGTTAAACCAGAGGTGATCAAACTTTTTCAACGTCAGAATACTTTTGAACCACTTAATATTTTAGCAAGCCCCAAAAATAGGAAAACGTTAGCATCTCTTCTCATAACTTCTGGAGTCACACTCTCCGATATCGCGCGTGAAGGTATTTGCTCACCAATGCAATTGTCAAACATCGTAACTAGTGGTAGTGGTGGTAATACTGGACACAAACCTCATTTGTCAACAATGAATCATAATGGACGTTGCATATTACAGAAGAAACCATGAGGATGTAATGGATGTTGCAAATTACAGGAGAAACAGGAGAATGTTGAACATTCGATTGATCGATCGGGTAATCGCTGTCCACTACTGGACTTGAGCCTTCCAAAACAAGCGCCAATCATTCCGCTCTTGGGCAGCCTGCAACCACTCACAGTCCGCCGCCTTTTTAAATTCCACCGTGCGTTCTATACATCAATCGTACACACTGAAATACCGGTACAAAATGATTAAAGCATTGTACTTGTAATACAAAATTATCTTCTGCACTGTGTACCTATAGTGCCACACTCAGAGACGTCAATAAATTTTTAAGTTTCATTAAAGTTGCTGCGTCCTATTCTATTGCTATAGCAAAGAAAGTGACAGCAGCAACTTTAATGAAACTTGAAAATTTATTGACGTCTCTGAGTAGTCTGAGTGCGGCAGATAGTATTGTAGTGAGTGGAGCAGGTGCTGGTAATAACTACTATACGAATAAGTTTCACTTTATCTTTTTCTTGGTCACTTGGTTTTTACATTAAAAGTTCCCAAATCATAATTGATATTACTACCAGCGCCCTGCTCTACGTGTCTACGCTCTACCTTCTACAAAGTGGCTGGGCGCCCGACCCCGACACTTATATAGATCTTTTGTCCTTTGCAATTTTCTATAATTTAGGTGAGTTTAGTTTTAAGTTCAACAAAACATATTATTATTATTCCTTGTCTTAGTTGTGTTTCATCAACTTACTTGACTAAAAATACACTTGTAAAAACACCTTGTCACTAAAAGGAACCGTGTGTTAGAAACTATGGGTGAAGTTCAAAAAAAGTGTATGTGACTGTTAAGGACTTAGGACTTAGGAACGACTGTTAAGGAAAAATGACTTTGCTGACAAGTAATTTCTTAGCAGAATAATCAAGAAAAGTATACAAGAAATGTTAGCCATTGTTTTATTTTTGACATTATCATTTTAAGCTTGCAGAAAAAAATATAATTAGCATAATTAGCTATAAACATACTCGTGCCTGTCATTACTGCCATTAAAGCGCTCGCTCCGCTGTCGCCCGCGCCCTAACCTCGGCACTCGTGCCTTTAGAGACTTCATTATGTGCCAGTTGCATAAATAAGTATTAAATTAATTACGGTTACATTTTCAAGCTCTGCAGCATGTTTTGATGAGCTCTCATGATGGTCTGTCTGTGGGTCTGTCCAAGACAGCCGTCTGTCACAACTTATATAGGAAGTATTTCGTACTACTCATTTGAATGAATATAAGGTGGAAGGAACTTATGGTATATAAGGAGACGTAGAGATCTACCAACCTCTACAGTATCATTCTAATTACGTCGATTTGTCGATTAATCGACGTAAGCACACGTGGAGCCACACGTTTCTGAAGAAGCTATCTCGAAAGGGTGTGTCTCGTTGACCTATGCATCATCGCATGTCCGTTTTGTTGTTATTACTTGATATTAGATATTAGTTCTGCTGCGTTCGTGGAAATAAGCGTTTAGCGACAGCGCAGTGTGTTATTCTCATAGATAAACTCGGAGAAGAGCTTGTGCACGATGATACACTGGTTGACCCGTCAACGTATACAAATTACAAGTTCATCCGTGACTCCACTCCTGGTCGAGCGGGCTGCGTGAAACGACCCAAGTTGACCAAGGGACACGTCAGTGCTGGAGTGTTATTCTCTTGAACAAATCACTTTTCAATTCATCTTCGAAGTATTAACCGGCAAACTAACTCTAAACTCGTAGCAAAAAATCGCTATAGTCACTTAGTAATAAAAGGTAATAACACTTTTGTTTTTGCTTAAAGTTTTACGTTAGAATATGGAATAGACGTATTAACTTCCCTAGCACCCGTCAAATTTTATCTCATCCATGCATGTTCAGCCCGCTGCCGGTCCAAAAATCCTTGCGAGGCCTAATACTTTCGGAGTACCTACATTCGGCTGACTTAACGCTGGATATTTCAAAATAAATACTAAACTATTTTTTCTTCTACGGCAGGCAAAAACTGGTAAACCGCTGAAGCTTATGAACTCATCCTTGTGGCAGTATCGGCCCGACGCCAATTAAAGGACTAGATGCCCCCTAGCCTATAACTTCGCGCTCGGAGTGGCCGCTTCGTTCGCCTAGAGCGTTTTTCGGCGTTATGGGCGTTATGGGTTAGAGTAAGAAATACATGAGCTCGCTCCAACCCATAACTGCGTCCCGTTGGACCGACACGATATCGGTCAACGAAAAAACTCTCTTATTGTAGGTAGGGCCGGCTCTGCCTTGAAGACTAAATAGAATGATAGTAATTTCACCAGGTGTCTTACCCCACTCCGGAGCACTACTGCGTGGCGGCGGACTAGCGGGTAGTCGGGTGCGACGAGATGACGAATATAATGTAGAATACGAGTAGGTACCTATTGAGCGAATCGCATTTCTATAATAACATAAACATTGATAGCTAATTGCCTCAGGCAATGAATTTGTTGATAATATTTATCGAACTAAAGACAATTATAATAAAACAATGTTATCGCCGAGGAATCGGAGCGGTGGGTCACCTTTATCTAATCTGAATGACGGGCATGGTTGGACCATAATATATTTATGTTCGCAGATTAAATTATCGCGTTATATAAAATGATTGTACGTTTTAATATACGCAGGGAGTAAAGTAACAGCTCTGTTAATTTCCTAGATTGTTTACCAGAGCTGTGCGCAAGTAATCTGAACGAGGGTGACGTAGTGGAACTGCAGAATGCACTCTCTCACTCACACACACACACACATATATTTCACATACGAACTTCGCACATATTCCTTGCATACTTCTCGTGCACGCTTGTATGCCAACAACCAACTAATGCCAACGCCAATGCCAATTGCTAATGTGCCAACTCCTCACTAAGCCCTTTTCCACCACAGCAGCTACATTTGCAAGGTTAGGAAAATGATGTGAGAAATTAGCAGATCGCTTACAAAATTCTGGTAAAATAAACAATTAAACGCAATTAAAAATAGTTATTGATTAATATGAAGTTTATGAACGTACCTACAACTTATTATGATTTTAATTATGATATTTGACTTTACTGTGCGGCAACCCTATACGGTCTTGACATCTTTGTAATTGAATGAGATGTTATCAGCCAGTCACGTGGCTTTGGCTTTATGCCGCGCATTCTTCTCGTGCCTATTAGGCCGGCCTTACACAGTCTGAATCAGATTATGAATTCATAATCTGAATTCATAATCTGAATCCATAATCTGAATCCAGAGTGCGTGTGCTCGTCCATAGATAATGTATGGAAAGAGGTGCGTTCTGTCAGATCAATCTGAGAAATTCATAATCTGAAAAAATCCGATTGTGTGTGGATAATAGTTACATTGTATGCAATTCCGTGCTTTCTGAATTAATAATATGAATTCAAATTATGAATTCAGATTCTTAATTCAGACTGTGTAAGGCCGGCCTTACTCCACATTCATGCGCGATTCAAAGTACTTGTTATATTTTCCACTTAGCTTCTGATTTCCACGCTCTGAGGTCAGTCAACTAATACAGATATGGCATAAGTAATACGTATAAATACCTACACCGAATCCAGCCGTGATACCGACAATTTAAATGCGAATTGATGTCCGATGTCACTGTTCCACCAACGTAATTTATTTATCGCTCGTTAAGTACATAATCATAGTTTTTTTTAAATGTAGCAGGCATAAAAAATAAAACTGTACGTAGTTACATGGCTCCTAGTAATACAATTAGGTAAAAATCATTAATTCACTGACTTTAGTATAATTTTATTATGCCAGAGTTACCTACTTCCACCCCTACCTACCCCTACCCCCCTCCCCTTCCTCTAACTCTACCCCCCTACCTCTGCCTCTGAACAGACTGGACTCAAAATCAGAACCAGCTAGGTAAACTTAGATAAGTACCTACTTCAAAACGCCTAAAACGCAGTACCTAGTACTGATGCACATTAATTATTTATATTATAAGTTAACTAGCGACGCACCCTTGCTTCGCTTCGGTTAATATAAGTTAAAATATAGCCTATGCCAACCCTGAAAGTCCATTCTAAATTTGTAAGCTTCCAACTTCCTGACAAGCAAGCCTACTGCCTCTACCACGCCTCTACTAAAATGGCAAATTAATATTATGTCAACCCCGGTTCACACTTGACCGATCTCGAACTATATGTGGTTGACGCAAACATAACGTCTCTTGCACGAGTTAGCTAAAAATAAAAAAATATCAGATAGCCTAACAATAATTTATAACAATTATGGAAAATAACGTAATCTTAAATGATTATTATGTTTTATACCATTGATACGCAATTGCAGCGACCTTCTGTTAAGATAAACAATACGTTCGCTAGAATAATCTGACGTCAATGTTACCTAAGGGAAAATACGACAAATCACGTTGATTATTTAATCATTTGATAACTGTCC
Organism: Tortrix viridana; assembly: GCA_963241965.1. Lineage (NCBI taxonomy): Eukaryota > Metazoa > Arthropoda > Insecta > Lepidoptera > Tortricidae > Tortrix > Tortrix viridana. Next base: position 9,293,173 of record OY725181.1, read on the forward strand.
TACCCTAGAGGCTATGGAAAGTTCCTCTTTTTGGCTATTGCAAGCAAAAACATACCTCGTCAAAGGCTTTCGTTTTTAAGTTTAATTTGAAACATTATGGAACATGAGAATAAATTTCGTTTCCCTTCAGATCGAAGAAAGAAAGAAAGAAGAAAGAAAGAAAGACATTTATTCACTACACAGAAGACACAAATATACAAAGATAAAATAAAGCAACAAAACAGGAAAAAAATAAACGCGGGGTGTCCTCGCGGCAGTGAAACGGACAGAAATGAAGAGATTTATCGAAGAATCAGGAACGTGGCTTAGTCTATAGAATGGCTAGTCTCAAAGACGAAGTAGATGACAGATGAGACAAGAGTTCTGAGGGCCTAGCCTAGTAGTTTAATATTTAATAAACACAGTATAAATGATACTGTTGTAGGTAATGTATATTTAACTCCACTAGCATTACGTAGGTAGTAAAAATCTTTCCCCAGAAAGTCGCTCCCCCGGGGCAAGTTTGCCTACGCTACGCTTTTCGATACGTGGTTGTCACATGGGGGTCTAGCTACGATACGTACATTACGCAAACTTATTTTCGAAAATCTACAAAATTTATGGAATTTACAGAAGCGGCTGATGCGACCACGTCGCGACTGATCGTTAGGTTACGTCAATCCTATACATTTTCTTTGATTTCGAAAATCGATAAGTTAGCGTATCTAATGATAAAAGATTATTCCGGAGATCAGGTAATTAATTGTTGAGCTAACTATAGAACCCTGTCGCAATAAACCAATGATTAATTTTATCGTTATTTCTTTTTCTTGATTTGACGCTGACATTATGACGGGGATGAATGTTGGCTCAACAATTTGACTCATCGACCGCACCTACGTTGTAATAATCAGATCTGTCCCAATTGCAATTGGATAGTTTCATTTCAAAAATTCCTGGCTTGCTAAACCGTGAATTGCTTTATTATTTATTACATACCGGTATTTCATCAATTTATCGAAACACCTTACATCGAACGTATCATTTCATCGAATTTCATTTCATCGAATGCTAATTTCTGCTGAAACCTTATTGTTTTCAGGTTATCTTAAGCATGGGTTACGTAGCTTAGGTTAGGTTAGACCTAACACCACCAAAAAATTATAACTCCTGCACGTGAAAATTAGCTTCCGATGAAATTAAATTTGATGAAATTATACGTTCGATGAAAGGAGTTTCGATAAAGTGATAGCTACCCATTACATACCACTTAAGTTGATTCGGAGAAACAATATTTTCATGAACTGGTGGTGTAAAGTAAATAACGGCAATTGCATCATCATAACATAAGGACCGACGTTGCTCTCTAATTGAGATGCGCAAACCAAGCAAGAGTCGCATAAATACAACAATCTTGAATATATATTTTTTTGCTCAATGACTTTTACTTGTGTGGCAAATTAGTGTGTACTGATATGACGCATATCGGCCACCTTATCGCTTTGTCCAGAACAAACCAGTAAGGCAGTTATAGGTACGACTCTAAATTGAAACCGCCATATGTAAACAATCACGTTACTGCTTATTTATTTATTTATTTATTTAAAATACAATGCAAGTTTACAGCATAAAATAACACTAAAACACTTACACGATAAATTATTACAAATACATGCCAACAAGAAAAGTCGTCAAATTGAGATTCGAAATTATGAATATACTAAAATAATACATAATAATTAATTACAATTGTCAAGAAACTGCTTAGCAATACGGCATAATTGAGTTAAGCGATCCGCAAACAGGTCAGCCTCCTCGTGCTGAGTGAGCATTAGGTGTAGCAAAGATATTGCGCGCGCGGTAGGAGCGTGTCGCGCGTGGCGCGTGCGAGCGGACACGCGCCGCAGCAGGCCCGGCCGGCGGCGCGGTGCCACCGCCACGCCATACAAATCCTGGGGAATCCTCACCAACCCAATCCTCTCCAGCACAGCCGGGCTGTCCACCCGGTGATGGATAACAGACAGAAAGTGGACTAACAACAACAACTTCCTCCTCATCCGAAGCGTGTCTAGCCCAACCATCCCGGAGACAAACAATGAAGGGTACAGGTATGGGTAATACCCGTAGGCTTTGCAGTACAACCAGCGGGCGAATTTACGCTGTACTCTTTCCGCCAACAGAGAGTATTTATTATTATTATTATTTATTCTCTAATTAGATGAACGATTAATTAAGCACCTAGTAAATAACTTTACGTTAATCAGCTGTGGATAAAAAGCACCTACTTACATTGTTTTTTTGTATTCTATGATTCAATGCTTAGATTAATAGAATGCATCCGGCCCTTACGCATCCGTATTCTGAATTTCTGCCCATTACAATAAAGGAATCAGCACCCGTTGGTCGCCTTTATCGCGGTGGATAAGTACTTATGCATCCGTCACTCTCGCACTTATATAGTGATCAGAAAGTGACAGAGGATTTATCCACGTTTATCCACATGATAAGCACGACCATAATAGGCTCGCCGGTGCAAAACAGTCTTCCATTTCAACACTTAACAAACACGATAAGTTAAAAAATCTTTTAAGTTTGATTAAAGTTGCTGCTGTCACATTCTTTGCTATAGCAATAGAATTACTGCCGCACTCAGAGACGTCTATTAATTTTTAAGTTTCATTAAAGTTGCTGCGTCTTATTCTATTGCTATAGCAAAGAAAGTGACAGCAGCTACTTTAATGAAACTTAAAACTTAATTGACGTCTCTGAGTGCGGCAGTAAGACGCAGCAACTTTAATGAAACTTGAAAATTAATTGATGTCTCTGAGTGCGGCAGTAAGACATTTTAAAATGCCACTGACATTTTATTCTCTGAACTATGAACTGTCTACCTATACAGGATGTCCCAAAACCGGCAGGCCACATTGACACCGGACGTAGGTCAGCTTAAGACTACCGAACCAGCCTAACATGACCTCAGTAAAAGTCACATGGTTTTCGAGATATGCCAGTTTAAACTTTGTACTGGAAAAGAACTTTAAACTGGCAAATCTTGAAAACCATGCGATTTTTACTAAGGCCATGTTAGGCTGGTTCGGTGCGGGGACAATGCGTAAAGCATTTCCACTCTGTTAAAAAAAGAGTTCTAGTTCGGTCCGTTTTAGGCTGGTCTACCTCCAGTGTCAATGTAGCCTACCGATATTGGGACACCTGTATATCTAAAATTGGGACACATTATACTTTTTTAATTTATAGCCATTCCAAATCTTTCCAGGAATATTACGAGTAATAGGCCAGAAAATAGGCACTGACACGCATTTACTTATTATTTTCAAGAACTTATTCGGATTTTCGTTGAGTTACATTTGTATGACCTTAAGGGTTTTCCTTTATACAAAAGACATCAACGCGTTGCAGCATAGCAAGGGCTTTTTTTTACTAGAAACGAACGAAATGACAGTCGTTTAAGTGCAAAAATAATTTAATACGTACTGCAAAAGAGTGGAATACGCTTCCGGCGTCTGTATTTTCGAGTGCATACAATCTGAACCTATTTAAAGCTAGGGTGAATAGGCAACTTCTGGGTGAGCTCGCTACATCGTAGACTGAACCTTCATCCTCCAACCCCATTATCAATAAAAAAAAAAAACTTAGATGTACCCAAATTGGAGGCCACCTACGTCTCGTCTGGTAGGTATAGATGTTTCGCGCGGGCTGTACCGACACACGATAGGACAGCACGACCGGCCTTCCCTCATCTCTCATCACGTTTTATTAAATCCATAAAATAAGTAGCACTGACACGCGCGTCCTATTGTTAAAGATAAAACCACATCGCAGGGTTATAGGTGAAATTCACTCGACACAGATTGCCGTACGATGCCCCACTTCGCTTACTAGTTTTTATAAATGGAATGTTCTAGTTATAAAAACGTAGATTGTGAAATAGGTCAAAGAAACTTAACTGTTGGCATGTAGAAGCTTTCTAGGACATAAGTGTGTAGGTACGTCAACAATTTTAATTGTCGAAAAACTAGAACCGTGCATGCCGCAGAAATTTAATGAGTTATATTTTGATGTAGGATGTAGTAGTTTCTTTCTTGTGACTTGATGACAGGGTTTTGTGGTGGCTCAACGATTATATTAGTTGACCGAACGAGTAACTGACATCAAAAGAGAAATATAATTTGAACTTAACCCCTCGTAGTTATGTAGGAGGTGAAAAAAAACCAAGTTTTAGGGCGTAATCTTGAGTGAGATGTCCGTCACAAGATGCGTCAAAAATGACAGTTTTCTATGGATTGACGTTTACTTTGACGTATCTTGAGGCGCGGGGATCACAGTTGAAATGAGTTTATTAATACGGCCCCTAGTCTCTCCAGGTTAAAAAAATAAGCAAAAAAAAAATACAAAAAGGTATTCAAAATTTGGTCAGGATCCTAACCAAACACAGACGAAAGGTTAAATTTGTTTACCGCGCGGTTTAGGTTTCTGTTGTCCACGATAAGGTCACGAGCCAATGCCTTGAATATACGCCTACTAAATACAACAAATTAATTGCATACAGATAAGGGTGAATTAAGAATAATATATTCTCTTACTTAGTTAAGAACTCAATTAAAAAACCGTTAATTTTTGCCTTTGTTTACGTTACACTTCTCATAGAATCTTAAGGTTAACTTTCATTAAACAAAGGAAAAAAAAACACGGTAACTAGGTATTTTAATTGAGTCCTAACCTAAACTGCCCTTAATCTAACCCATAATGCATACAGAATTACAGAAGGTTATTAAAATAAAAGAAAAAGATTGAGTTTTCGGTCCAGATCAAGATATAACCTAAACATTTGACAAACCTTTCGATTGGGCTGAAATTTGGTATGTAAACCAATTTGTATTTTTTTGTATGTATGTATAGGTGATCTGAAGCTGGAATCGGGAAGAGGGAACAGGGTGTCCGCTGTTCTTAATGTAGACCCACAGAGTGTGTACTCGTTAAGATTGGTATTGATGTACCTATAATCTATGTAAAAAAAAGTACGGTCGGCCAAAACGCTCTTCTGAAAAACTAAGTTTTTTACAGAAACTTATTACAAAGGGCACTCAAACGCAGTGGCGGCGCAAGACCTAAATTTGATGTGGGCAAGGTACATTTTGCGAGGCCCTCTAAGCGGCTAGAATGCGAATTAAACCTAGGCTAGGTATAAACCTTCGGCGTGAGGCCCCCCGGACCGCGAGGCCGCAGGCGGTGGCCCACGTCACCCTTACGCCGCCTTTGCTCAAAAGGAGCGGAAAAAAGACAAATCCGATTGTACAGTCAAGGTTATAAATGGGTGTTTTTTTATTCGTCTACAAAATTTTGGGGCTTAAATCAGTAAGTCATACTGATCAACTTTCACTATGGGACCAACCCAGAAATCGCGAAAAAAAAATGTACCATCCCATACATTTTGGCTAGTCAGCTGACGATGTTTTGTATGGGAGGGTCAAATTTTTTTTTCGCGATTTCAGGGTTGGTCCCATAGTGGCTTTCAAAAGACTGTCAAATAAAAATCAGCAGCAAGTTCTTACATTAATTTATTGCAGACACAAACTGTTCAGCTCAGTGACCCCGCCGAACTGAGTTTTGGTGTACGACCCACGTTATAAAATACATACCTATATTATTTACAACAATTAAACTATTATTAACTTTAACTAAGATAAAATAAATAACCAATTTTTCTAAGAACCGAGTACAGAGCGAGTTACTGCTAAATGCTTAATTTATAATTAATAAAAAAAAACAAAACATGTAACGTTTTATGTAGTTAAAAAAAATACGAGATCATTGTTTTACATGAAAAATTAAAGAATACGGTATTGTTTGAACACAGCTGGTGTGATTCGACTTCATAAGTTGATTTTACATTGGCAGAGTGAATAAAAAGTGAAATCGCATTTTAATTTACTAATCAGTGCGATTTAACATGTACTCTACATGGGTCTAAATTGTTTTGCATAATTATTTTTCTTCATAATGTATTGTCTGGTCTAAAATCGTTTGATCGAAAACGTTTTTTCCATTAAATCTTTTTTTTTTCAGAATTATTACAAAACTAACCTAACCTAACCTAACTAATCTACACGATAGATGTTTATTAAAATCTGTAATTTCAGCCTAAAAGGGTGTTAGGCGAAAAAATGTTATGCGTAACAATACATTACGAAGAAAAATAATTATGCAAAACAAAGGGCTCCGCTCTACAAACATTAAGTATATTTTAGACATCATCATGTATTAAATAAGAGCTACAGTAAAAAAAAACAATAATTGGTTCCAAGATACCATATAACATTACCTAGCGCATTATTCATGACGTTAGCACGTAACTCAAATTACACTCTGGATAAACGTCGTAATATAATGGACACTCACAATAATAGTCAAGGGTGTACCAGCGTTATAATAAGTTTTTTTTCTGTACAATTGGTGACCTTAAATTTTTTTTAACACAAATAATTTTATTTTTTTTACTTTTTAGTGATGCATCTAATATTATTATGTGATAACCTACATCACATAAAGAAACAAAAGCCTAATACCAATTTCTCATCATTCTTAACAACATGTCGCTGTCCAAGATGCAGGGCCGTTAATCATTGAGGAGTCCTCCCGGTACTTCGCCATCAGTTGCACTTCACCACAGGCATTATAATGAGTATAAAAGTAGCTTCATATTCATAATAAATAAATCTCATTGCTGGCGTCAATCACTTACGACTATGGAGTTCCGGTGGTCATCTCTGGTCTTCATCATCAGTTCCTCTTCACCAAGAGGTGCTTTTGGAATGCAAATTCTTAATATAATTAATACCAAAATCGCTGTATGTGTGCCTATAACTTTTGAGGAGTTCCCTCGATTTCTCATGGATTTCCATCCATTCATATCCATCCATCTCATGGATTTCCATCATCAGATTATGGCTTGGTGACAATGGGGTCATCTCGAGAGTACCCTCATACCCTTTCAAACAAAAAAAGAATTTTCCAAATCAGTCCACATTTGAGGGGAAAGTCCTGGGAGACCCGAGACCATGGATCCGTCCAGTTTCTTGCCATGGATAAGTCAACTCTTATTTTTTTTTACTATATCCCTTATTAATATGTAGTTTTCACTATTTATACACTTCAACCAATATAATAATGGAGGAAAGCAACACTTTACAATTTACTACTTGTTTGAAACCTTGTGATGGTGTTAATTACAGCGAGCAATTAGTTGAGAGTGAATGTGAAACATTACTACCAAATTTCGTAATGTTTAGCAAGTATTTAGTTCCCAACGTTTCTTCCTACCGTACAAGGAAAGAGATGATCGCAAAATATAACCTATGAATGAACCAGTGACATTATTAGACATTGGATAGATATGATAAACCTCAATATATTGAGTTACACAAGGTGGGTGTTGTCTAACAGCTTCACTGAATTTGCGTATCGATAATCTACCCTTTTTAATTTGTTAAATTACAATATTATAGACGGATTCACATTTTATGGCTTAACGTTTGAAATCAAGTTCCAAACAGAATTGATAACTAAATCAATTTTAAATAAAATTTTAAGCCAAGGACATATTGAGAATAATGAAAAAAAATAATTAAATGGTGGTTTGGTAAACCAATCAGAAATGGGAAGAGGGGGGGCATCATGACGCCCTCCGCAACAAGCTTCGTGTCGCCTTTCCCACAAGTTTCAAAATAACTATAACAGCAATACTACTGCAAAGATATGACACTCCAACTCATGTAGTATTATATTTTTAATTTGCTGTTTATTGTTATATTAATACAGTAGTATTAATTATTACACTTATGGTTTTAAATGATAGAAAATCTTAAATTATAATAAAAACATCAACACTTAACAATTGTCATCATTGCACACAATCGCTGTTGAAGTAATAAATAAATTACAAGGTAATTTTTTTTCGATAATTTGGTAGTTTTAAAGAGCATTGTGCTTAGAACGGACGGAAAATGATCTATATCTGTAGTACAGTCGCCATCATATATATTGCAGCAAACAAGGTGCTCACAAATATCTGAACACGACTCTATTGTCAAGATTGTTCAGATATTGTTCAGTTGTTCAGATATTTTGACCACTCTGATATGTACAGATATATTTGATGGCGAACTGTACATGAAAGATTGACTGGATGTGAACCAAGTCCGTTCGACCCAAGTAGGTGTTTTTGTCTCTGTAATACTAATACCTCTTCTATACGGTCGGGTGGTTGGGCCAACCGAGAGGGATGCAGCTATTTGTAGGAACGAGATGTAAATATTACTATCTCATTCTGACAGATAGCTGCGTCCTTCTCGGTTGGCCCAACCACCCGACAGTCTAGAAGGGGTTTAATAATATACGCCAGTAGAAATCTACACTAAAAAAAAGTTAAACTCGAAAAACATTATGTCGTCTGATTTATTGGTATGTTGTACGGACCAGTTAGGGCAGTGTGAATCCAAATTCGCAACTTCGCTATACTTGTGCTCGCTGCGCACCACGCGAAAAACTGCTAAACTTTGGGAATTTTTTCAATTTTTGCTCTAAAAGTCATAAACTATACGTTTTTCGAGAAACAAAATTCAGTACTTTTAAAAGTTAATTAAATTTGCAACAACTTTAGCCCAACCGTAGCTCTATAAACCCTATAGGAACCAAGCTATGGCCTTGTGAAGATGGTCCATTTTCCCGAAAATTGTTAATTTTAAGTCTTGCTCATGCATGAGAAAAGTTATTAAAAATAAAGTTGGAGTAAATTTAATTTGCTTTAATTAAAGCACATAACGAAGTCTGCGAGACTAATAGTTCACTCACAAAGTAAAAATGTATTTATGAAGAATTGATACAAAGCCCTTTGAAGACACCTATGTGTGTGCATAGTACATTCGAGTACAATGATATGTACACACATTTGCATTCTATTGCATCTTATCCCATTGCATGAAATGTCTAAATCAAACTTTCATGGGTGCGAAATTGTCGCTTGGAGAAAAATTAACTCGAATTTTATTTTTATCCACTGAAGTAGTACTTGTTGCACAGTTTTGAAATCTTGATTAACTGGGCCAACTTGTGAGATAACATACCGCCTTAGTCTAGAGCAATTTTTTTTCAGGACAAAGGGTCAAAGTTGTTGAATGTAAGACGTACTACTTCAGTGGCTTCTATAGTATGAATTAATTTCAAAAGTGCTCATGTTTTCGAATTATGGTGTGATTCAATACAGTGCAACGTTATTGATATTATAGAACCACTTATTATAGCTAGTTTTAGACAAGGGAGCCAAAAGTGTACCGCAAGGGAGTGTTATTTACCAGTATCATTAACACCTTAATAACTCCTAAGTTATATTCTGGACCGATATAAAAGGGGCTTTTCTTATACATTACATTTATGTCAAGTTTTGGGTCACCTTCATTTTAATTCTATGCGTTAATGTTAGTTACTTTTATTCTCCCTCTATCCTCAATCACGAAGCTAAGATTGCCTACCAGGAGTTTTGGGCTCAGTTTAACTTGTATAGCATTCATGCCGAGTGGCAATGTTAAACTCAAAGGGTGTAACGCTTTTAAAGAACATCCAATGGATAATGGACTAATCATAGTTTTTCAGACTTTATGACCTTTCTACCCCACTTGTTTTGCTCCTATAAAACAAATGTTTATACCATTTGGTGGGAAATTTAAACAGCTTTATTATTTATGTCAAATTAGTTTTTCTAAGATGCATAGTTTATGACATATACTGCCGCACTCAGAGACGTCAATTAATTTTTAAGTTTTATTAAAGTTGCTACGTCTTATTCTATGTGAAAGAGACATAGAGAAAGTGACAGCAGCAACTTTAATGAAACTTAAAAGTTAATTGACGTCTCTGAGTGCGGCCGTTAGCGCTAAAAGTGACAAAAGTCCTAAAATTTCGCACCTTTTCGCGTAGTGCGCAGCGATCACAAGTTTTTCGAAGTTGCAAATTTGGATTCACACTGCCCTAACTGGTCCATACAACATTCGAATAAATCAGACTACATAATGCTTTTCTATTTTAGCCTCGCTTCTAGTGTCGATTTCTACTGGCCTAATACTCAATATTTACGAAGCCAATTGTCTGTCGTATAAAAAATCGTTTGAAAATGAGTTACATCCATCAATGCTCTGAAACCAAATATCGAAAATCAAAATACTCTGAATTTTTATATTTTTGAGGTTAGAACTTAAGAACTTGTTTTCTCGCACGGACTCTCATTTATACGTTAAAAGAGTTGATGGTTTCAACTAAGATGGTTTAATAGAGCCGCCATTTTGTTAATCATTCCCAACTTATACGTAGGTTTAAGTATAAGTCAGATCCAACCAAATGACTATTTTATCATCCTAGTTGAAACTTACGGAACAACTTTAGTATAAAAGTTAATAAATGAGAGTCCGCGCAAGATCTTATAATTTAAATAGAAAATTATAACAAAATTAAAATAATATTTACATATACAAAAACGAATTAAACATAACGCAAGTTTTGTGCTCCGTCTGAATATGAAAGACTATTCGGATTAACTTATGAATAAGCATGGGATAAACCTAACTAATGTAATGTTAAATTAAAATATTAAGTTAAAACACGTAAATTTAGTGGTTTTGTCGGGATCAGATGAGCATGCAAAGTTTAGGGACTAACCATAGCAAGCGCCAGAGCGCGCGCCCCGAGCGCTGCGCCTCGGGCGCGCTTTCAATTTGTACGATATTGTTTGTGACGAAAGATAGCAAGCGTCCAATGCGCCGCCGCGCGTCCGTTTTGCGATCGGGACGCTCGTGAGCAAGTTAGTACAGGTTTTATTGATTTCTCCATAACAGAAAAAATATAAGTCAAAGTCTCGCACCAAAATGACGTCATTCTAGCCTCGCAGAAGAGCGTCGGGCCCGGGCCTGAGGCGCAGCGCCCGGGGCGGCCCCGGGCTCTCACATGGTTAGTCCCTTGTCGAGAGTACCTAATACGAAAGTTTTCTTTCCCTGCATTGGCCTAGTCATTCTGTTATGTATATTACGGACACAAAGAGAACTGAGAAACGACCACCAATCAATAATAAGAAGCAGTACTATCACAATAAAGTAAACTGGGGTTCATAATAGCGGATGGTACCTTCGAGCTTAATTCGTAGCTTAGTATATTGTTTTATTGGCGGTTTAATTATTTTTTTCCTTTTGTAAGCCATAGCCAAGCTTCTGACCATAAATCTCCAACAATTTTGAAAACCCAGTTTGAACCAAACAGGCAAACGACTCTGCGATATACTAACACTACCATCTGATCACGCAAATCCGTTCAAATAAATCATTTTTGAACTCAACAAAATTTACCTATTTCCCAAATCCCGGTCAGCCGGTCTACGAATCTCATTACATTACTCAAAAATACCTAACTAAATAAATAAACGTTAGTACAAGCGGGGTACCTATACCGAAATGCCCTGGATTCGACTAAACATATCCTATGACACAATCCGCCGCACGACGAGGGTTCACGTGAGACATACGCTAGACGCCGCTACGGCGACCTAAAAACTTTTTACAATCAAGGAAGTACCACACAAATTATAATCTAATCACTGGCAAGACTGTTTTAACCTTTTGAACGCCACCGTCACACAGACACATCAGCATATTTTCGTGTTGCGGACACAGGCGGCCAAGTATGTGGTCTAGCACCCTAAGGTTGAATGTCGTTTACACGCCTTGCCACACGGCACCTGTTCACGTAAAATTGCAGTCGACTGTGGCGGTCCAAGGGTTGACTGAGGCAATCTGAATCTGTATGTTTACTTCTAAAGACAAAATAATGACTCTATGAACTAAGTTCAGTATTCTAAAGTTACCCTAGAAGTAGCGACACCTAGCGAGTTGTCGTTTTGACAAACACCCGGTAATCCATTATTTATATTGGAATGAACTTCAAACACCCACAGATTCCAGAAAGTTTCATAGTTCAAGTCACTTCATTTTCAATATAGACAAAAGGCACAGTATGTACATATGTATCTGATACATGTGGAACATAGTGGAATTTGAAATTAATAATATAGAACAAGGAAATTCTATTTATCAGCCATTCAATAAGTACCGTTAAAAAAACAACATGTACATCATGCCTGTGTCTTCATTAAAATCAAAGTGTGTGTGCTATGAAAGCAGCCCGGCAAAAATGGGTCCAACTCTGCAAGTAAAACTGGACCACATATTTTGTTGCCACTGCATTTTAATGAGCATGTGCGTCGTGCGGCGACCATTATTTGCTTGTTATCTGTAAGTAAAATGCTCCTCTGTCCCATTTACACTTGGTCCTGTATTTACACTTTAGAATTGAATTTCAATTTTAACTAGATATTTACAACGCGGTCTGAACGCCGTTTTACACAATATTAGTGGTAAGTCAAAGGGTCTTTTTAGGTCGGCACTCGCCAAACTATTAAAAATAAGTTAAAGTCGGAAAAGACTGCGACTACTAGTGACCAAAGTCAGAGCCTGGGGCTGAGTACGTCACTGCATGTCGCGTAATAGTCAGTCGTAACTAGGGGAGTGTTTATAAAAGATCAAAATCAGGGTTTAATCAAGATAACGAAACTGTAACAACAGTCTCTTATCCAAATTATGTTATTTGAAAGTATTATGCGACATACAATAAAAACAACCAAATTGACAACCTTATGCTTGACACGAAACACAGGATTAATGAAAAAAATTGCAATTTTATACAAAATGAGTATCCAAATAAGAAAATAAGGAAGGAAGCTAGGGGGCGTCCACAAGCTGCTCGCCTACGCCTCACTGGCGACCGGCTCGCGCGCGTGGTGTATCTTCACGTGCTTGTTGTGGTTGGACTTGTTGCTCGACGTCTTGCCGCAGATGTTGCACGAGAACGGGCGAGCCCCGCTGTGCACCTTCATGTGTTCCGACAGATAGTAACTCCTATGGAACGACTTACCGCACTCGGGCACTTTGCAGACGTACTTCTTCGCCATCTCGTGCTCCCGCATGTGGCGTTGGCAGTTGTATTTCCTTATGAACTGACAGCCGCAATAGTTGCAGGTGTAAGGTCTGACCGACTTGTGGGCGTTCATGTGTGATATGTAATCCGTTTGCCTGATGAACGCACCCTTGCATAGATTGCACTTGTATGGTTTGGCGGAGCGGGACATGTGCGTCCAGCGGTGCAGCTTGAGGTTCCACTTGGTGGTGAAGGCTTTGTTGCAGATTATGCAGAGGTAGGGTTTTTTGCCGCTGTGGGTTAGAAGGTGGGCGCGGAGGTTCGTTCGGAGGTACACCTGGAACACAATTTTATTTTTCTCAAACTTGCTCGGTAATAACGGCATTTCTTTTGAAAAACAAATTTATGAAATCCAGTTTTGGTTGCGATATTTTTTAAAGCATACAAAAACGAAAGGGCCAAGAAAAAATCCCAAGACGTCTATGGTTAGAAAACAAAATTTCAAAACTTAATAAACGCGCCGGGGGTGGCGGCGGCGGGGGCGGGTCATTGTGCGTGAAATTATCCTAGTTTTTTTTAGCCGACTTACGAAATGGATCTATTTGTCGGAATCTTTTTTACAAATATATTTGTAATATTTCCTCACATTGTTGGAGAAAAGCATTATAAATGCCCCGGCGGAAACGGGGATTGCCTGATTCGTATTTTAGCAGGCCTCGCTAAGGCTTGGCCTGCTAACCACTTCGTCAGGCAATCCCCTACTTTCTGTGCCACGACAGTAATGTACTATTTCTCAAACACGTATTATTTTCAAATAAACTAGACAAATGTATGTGCAAAAACAAGAAGTGGTTGCTGGACAGGTATATAAGCATTCAGCAACGCTAGCTACCCGGCATCTACAATAATGTACAATTTATAAATTAAATAACCACGCGGATACAAGTCTAGATATGGCGCAGAGAACCACAGTATCCGATCGAACTGACCTGCTTGCAGACGGGACACGGCACGTTCTCGACCTTGCCGCTGTGGCGCTCGCCTAAGTAGTACTCGTTGTGTGTACGCCGCACGTGACGCGTGAGAGACGCCGTGTGCACAAACTTGTCGCTGCAGTACAGACAGGCCTTGGGCCGCTCGTCGTGCGTCTCGCCGTGCCAGCGCAGCTTGGCGCGCGAGTGGAACACGGCGCCGCACTGGCACACGAAGTCGCGGATCTTACTCTTCTTGTGGAAGTGGTGCCGGTCTCTGGAACACGTTGATCGTGTTTGCTAAGTTAACTTGGAGAGAGTTTCGCTTCCCAAGCAAATTCAACGCCTATGATCGTAACTTTTATAGATTTACGACGTGTTCATGGGTTAACACGACTGTCGACATAATATTGCATACTTAAGACCTTAAGGCCTCTTAATTTCTTATTTATGTATTAAATATATTATCTTAAGCCTCAAGACACGCCAAAGTTTACTTAGGCGTATCTTGAGGCCTAAGATATACTGATGATGAGAGGGATGCCCATCTCATCATCAGTTTATTAACACGACAATAAACGTATACATATCTTTTTTTTTAACATTGTCCACTGTCAATATTGTCTGTAGTAAAAACAAATAAATGTGAAATAGTTCAATAAATATAAAGTCGCACTGACCTGTGCTGCACCATGTTGGAGTATCGACGGAAGGTGTCATCACACACGGTGCACTTGAACGGCGCGCGGCCAGTGTGCGTGTTGTGGTGCTCCATCAACTTCTGCCGCGTCAGAAACCGTTTCTCACACACCTCGCATCTACAAGGTTTGTTAACACGTTAGCAACCATAAAAACGTTTATTAATAATTACGAGGGCTACGCATTGCATTTGCATAGGTCACCGAGGCGTATTCGAAATGCCTTGTTTAACCAAGGCGTTAACCAGTTTGGGTTACCGAATTTGTTCAGTTTCAGCTTTGTAAATACTAAACTGTCACATATTATTTACTGTGACATTTTATAAGCTTAACTACTAACTTATAAGGGTGTTTTAGTATAACTCCCTATAGTTATTCTTATGTCATAAAATTGTATGAAGTTACTAGAATTTACAAAATTTTGATCTGAAATATTTATTAACGGGCTTTTGTAAAACCGGGCCTAATCAATATACTTAGATTAGCCTAATTAGGTAAGTGCATTTTATCTTTCTTTCTGTGCATGCTGTGACCTTCTGTAAGTAATAAGGCGCTTAGCTTGTAAGTTTGCATGTACCTACATTACCTAAGTAACAGTGTACTTATTGTTGAAGGTCCTGATAAATAAATAAATAAATAATTTAGAAAAGAATTTAAGCAAATGTACTTTTTTTACCTGTAAGTTCAATGTAAAAATGTTTGTATCCATAAATACACTGTATACATCACCAATACCAACATGAGAGAAATCACAAAACTTTTTAAAAAGAACAAGGTATACTAACTTGAAATTCTTAATCCCCAAATGAGTCTTAATATGCATCGCTAAATTAGCCCTCCTGAAGAAGCACTTCCCGCACGTGAGGCACTCCAGCGGGTGCAGCTTCAGGTGCGCGTGGAACGCCGTCTCCGATCCTTGGTCTTCCTTGCAAGTGGGACACACGAAGTCCTTGCGTTTGCGCTTGGGTTCCTGCTTGATTAGCGTCTCTATCTTAGGCTTGGACTCCATGACGTCGTACACTTGGAGAATGGATGGGGGTATAGATTCTTTGGAGTCCGGAAGGATTGCTGCTGGGAAAAGACGACTGATTACTGTTGGCCAATGATTGTGTATTTAATAATATTTATTTAGAATTAGCAGACGCTATGGTTGTATTCCCGGAGATACCATTGAACAGGCTAAACTTCACTAATAACACCTAAACAAGTTATAATGACTGTGTGTCAAGGAGAAAACTTTTGTAACAGCTCAATTTATGGAGAGAGTATAGCAGCACACAATCAATATGGCGCGTTTCATAGCGCTAGGGAATATGCATATGATTATTTTTGATTTAATAAAAAGTCATTAATGTAACAAACAGTTCATGTCGGATTTCTCTTTCTAATTATTTGTGTTTAAATGCTTATATTCTCCTATCTTTAGGCTGATTTTAATTGTAATTTCACTTTTTGCCATCTCTTTTAAGGTATTTTCATATTCTGTTAAAAAGTTCACGCATATTCCTTATTGTGTCCTGCTATAAAAGCGCGTATACATTTCGGTAATGTATCAGCTATTTTCTCCTTGAATGTAGTGAGGTTTCCGAAAAGTTAAGACTAAATCTCACCTGGAATGATATCCTCAGTCTTCTCCTCCTTCTTGATGCACCTAGCAGTGACGAGCCGACTGTAGGATGCGCCGGAACAAGTGGGCGTGGCGTGCGCCAATGCCTTGTGCGCTCGCATCTCCTTGAGCGACTTGAACTTGGCGCGACAAATAGAGCACGTGTACACACGTGGCTTGGGCAGCTGGATCTCTTCTTCCCTGTTAATTAAGAATTGTAAACTTTTAGAGACTTATTGTTATGTGTTGACACAACATAACAGAATCACTAGGGGACACCAATGTCTCGCGAAACGTGTCGCAAGCGACGTCGGGCAAAGTGGCGCAATGTTGCCAGACTTCGCTCGACATATCTAGCGCAACATCGTCTTCGTTTCCAACATGTGTCGCGCGATGCCACCAAATATGTCAAACGAAGTCGCCCGACTTCGGCCGATGACGTGCCGCGGAACGCTTCTCCCCTAGTGAATCCATGGCCTAATAACTATACTCTCGTAGGTGACGTGGTTAAGTAAACAATAACTATGCTCTTGTCCGTGATCCGTGGTGTCAGTATTTTAAGCATGCACAACATAAATTATCGGTATTGAAAACCGCGAGATGCTCCATTGTTAGTCGTTTATACCGTAAGCTCACTGGATTACCAGCGATGTTACTTGCCAAAGGCTCATCTCTTTAATATTAGGGCTACTTACTAAAAAAAACCTCTTCAAGTGAAGTGATCATAGAGACAATAGAGAAATTGTATAGATAATGCAAAATTAAATAAGTCTATAAGGGTCGATCAACTTTTTGTTGTTGTTATTCTGTCCCGTAACATAGGAGACAACAGTGATAGTGTTTCTTAGAAAGATGTTTATAATATATACTAAGAAGTGGTCCAGAAAAAAAGTAGCACGTCATATTAGTATGTATATTAATGAAAGTACAACAGTTGTTTTTTGTTTTTCTGGGGTTCTGTCTGGTACTTTTTGAACCTTGTATGACTTCAGTCCAGCACTCTCTTTAAACCGATGGACCGTAGACTTGCTACAACCCAACTTATCGGCGAGCTTTCGTTCGGACAAGTTAGGGTTGGTCCTGTATGCAGCTTTGATCTTATTTGCAAGTGTTTTGTCCTGAAACCCTTTTCTCTGACCGAAGCCTGCTTTTCTATCAACAGTTAACCTCTGTCTGTAAGTCCGCAAAACCTTACCTACTGTGGATGTGGGTATAGTTAAATGTTTGGCGACCTGAACTTGACTCCAGCCGGCGTTTTCTATAATTATAATTAACTTACGACGAGTAACTTCAGATGGCGACATTTCTTTTATTTTTAAATAAATCGAATAATTGCTACCATAAAATAACTTCTCGGTATGTTACGTGATAGATGTGAAACAAACAGTTTTAAAATTTTTCGTGAATTGATCACAATTCAAAAAAGGTTCTTGCTACTTTTTTTCTGAACCACTTCTTACTAACATGCTTAGAAGAGAGCCCGCAAAAGAATGGATTTATAATTGCCACAAAAAATCTTGTAATGTAGATTTTATAGTTTTAAGAGACGACGACGTTTTCTTAAGAGACGTAACCATGGCAACGAGGTACAGTCAACATCAAATATATCGTAACAACCAAAGAGACCAAATAATTCGTAATACCATATACTTTATATGGCCACTTTGGCTGATACGATATAATATATGATGCTGACTGTACATCAAAAAGTTGATTGACCCATAAATAACGTCCGCGACATTGGTTACGCGATCATTCTACCTCCGACTTGATTTTGGTTCGGAAAACTAAAAATAAATCAAGCAAAAGCTGGTTGTTTGTAAAGTCCACCACATTAATTGCCAAGAACAGCCCATTGTTCAAGAGAATGTTTATAACAAATGTTGAAAGATTTTTACAATCTTAGAAATAATAAGCCAAGGAAATAAACGCTGCTTTTAATACCACCAGGATTGCAAAATAAATAAATTTTATTAATTTCCAAAATATCTAACATTTTGGAACCTGGTAGGTATTAACAGAAACGCGGTATAATCGCAATCTTTATTTAGGGAACAATTAACTAATGCACGTGAAATTAAGTAGTGGGGCGGGACCTCATAGATTAATATGAACTTTATAGACAGTAAGTATAAGTATACTAACAGGTTCTCTCGCTTCTCACTGGTGTCGATCTCCGACCCGTCAGAGACCCAACTCTCGCGGGCGATCAGGTCGTAAGGCTCCGCAGGAGTTACCTCTGTGTACATCTGAAATGTGATAATACATATCAACCAGAATTCT
Source organism: Tortrix viridana (assembly GCA_963241965.1). NCBI lineage: Eukaryota > Metazoa > Arthropoda > Insecta > Lepidoptera > Tortricidae > Tortrix > Tortrix viridana. The sequence continues at coordinate 9,311,739 of OY725181.1, forward strand.
GTGACATACTTATTAATCTTATTATACAGGTCTTTTTTTCAGATCACATTCAAATAAGGATGATGGCTCATGTTGAATTTTACTATGTATGTATGTACTAGGTAGTTATTTGAATTGAAAAGCAGCAAATTATCATAATAAAGCGAAAATAAATAGAAAAGATCAATGTTATTTTAAACATACGAAACCTCAAAGTTTCGAAATTTTGTCTTAATTTTTTTCATCCAATAATAAATTTAAAGGTATTATCAGGACCCTTATGTTTAAACTAAAAATAATATTTACCACAACTGTTTGTGCTTAAACGCAGTTTTTCACGATCAAAATTACAAATTACTGGTTTTAAGTTTAAAGTTTAAATCGGCAAAAAAACTTTAAACTGGCATATCTTGAAAACCATGAGACGTTTACTGAGGTCTTGTTAGGCTGGTTCGGTGCGTCTTACGCTGGTCTACCTCCGTTGTCACTGTAACATGCTACTTATGGGACCATCTTGTATACCTATTCATTGAAATAAACGATTTAAACGGACTATGTTGCGTATATTATCGCGTAGAGATGTGAAATTAAATAATATTATGATCCGTTTAAAGACGTTTATATTTAATTCCGATATTTTTTCTGAAATAAAATTGAACCAAAATACATTATAAACTTTTAGTCGATCTAGCTGTTTGCTGTTGAATTTGCTATCAGTACGAAAAAAGAACACTAAGTTCATGACATGATGTTGTGTGCGTGACCTAAACTCTGGTGGCGATACCTATATACCTACAGGTTTTTGATTGAAATTCGAATTAAAACTTATAAAAAACGGCACTTACGCATTATTCGTGACATACGTGTCGTTCAATCTATTCATCGCAGCTCTTCTGAAATGCCTAATAGGTATGAAGTGTATCAACGCCCACCGTCACATTAGCTGCTTAAATAGTAGCAAGTTCAGTCAACATTCGCATTGTTAATAAAACAATCCGTTTGTGTATTTTTGGGGGATGGGTAATAATAAAATGTAAACTTACCCCACTCCAAGGCGACTCCATGTCTCCGTTGCTTTCCTGACCGCTCAGTTCCCCACGAGGCGGCATTCGCTCATCCGCACATATATTCAACGGGGCTTCGCTCTCACTCCTTCCCTCACTCAGCACATCCGCTTTACTGTCCCTCTCACACGATTCCCCTTCCGCATCAGCTCGGTCACCCATTCCCGCGTATTCTACTCCGCTCTCGGCTATTTTATAGCTTTCATGAATAAAGTTAGGCAGGACGAACTCACTGTCCTTCTGTGAGGACTCTCCCCAAATGTACATCCCATCTTTCGGAGCTTCTTTAGAAAAGGCTACAGATTCCCTTGCGGTATCAAACGATTCTACGCGATCGGGCGTAAAATAATCCGCGTAGATATTATCTCCGAAGTAATTCTCATTCATCATGCTAACAAACTGTTTGTTCTTGGATGCTGCTTCGAGCTCTAGCAGTTCTTTATGATTTGACTCATCTTCGAAATCGTCGGCCGCCATATTTCCGTAAGATATAACGTTGATCGGTCTCATAGACTCCAAGGGCGTCAGATCCTTGTCAGAAGTGACGGTGCCGTTGCTAAAACCACCTTCATTGCTAGTGTTAATTTCTTCTTTAACCTGTACCGTAGTAACGCAGGAGAGTGTAGAGTGCGCCACAGGCTCTAAGTCCATTGATTGCTCTTCAGTATCAGCATCAAATTCATGGTGACTGTTGTTGTCATTAAAAACTTCAACAGACACAGTGTGCAGCAACTCTATTTTATTTTTCTCATCAGCACTATGAATCTTATTCATAGTAAAATTTTCAGGAGGTCGAACAGGGGATGATGGCCCAGCCTGCCCCTCTTTGCTGCTGCAAGGAATCACAGAAAAACTCTTAGAGTTTTTAATTTCTAAAATCTTTTTATGCTTCTTCACAAAGATATTGTTCAGTCTTAAAGGAGTGTTTCTGTGAGGTTTCTGTGGTGTAGGCTTTGTCTTTTCTACATTTTCTACAGGCGGCGGGACTATCTCTGGCTTGGGGGATATTGAAATCCTATCAGTAGAATTGTCCCCATTCTCAGAGAGCTCGCTACAAGGAGAAATAGAAGGTTTCTCCTTACATATGAGATCAGGCATGGGGCAACTGTCTGAAAATTCATTATCAATTTTATTATCTACTACACAAGACTTGGAAATTGAGTCTTTGTATGAGGGAGGGTTCCCTACATTTTTTATCACAGAGAATGTATTTGAAACTATACTATCATTACTAGTTGCAGAAGCCTGCATGCAATCTCTTGACAAACTGTTATTTGTATCATCAAAGTCTGGAAGGATCCTCTCAGGGGAGGTAGAGTGGTCTGGATATTCAGATTCATTTGACCCAGTTAGGTCTACCACTGTATTGAGCAAATTCTTGTGATGTTGCACAGGTACTTCCACCTTAATATTGCTAAGGATCTTGAGCCCCTTGCTTGGGCCTGGTGTGCTATTTCTACTGTCATTTCTTTCTATGAGCTTCTCAGGCACTGGTGTAGGTGTAGAGGATTGTGAAATAGTCTGTGATGCCTGTGAGGCACTTGAGGTGGTGCAAGTTTCCATTGGAGCTGGGGTCACAATTGGACTAACTTCAATAATTAGTGTTTTGTTTGCTTCATTAACCATATTATTAGTTAAGGATTTCTCCAGATTGCTCATAGACATTTCATTATACATTGGTGTATTGCATGGTTTTGACAGAATCTGTTGAGGAGTTGTGTACATACAGGAGGTGTTCCCAAACTGGTCAACAACCATTACATTCTGGTACATAGAGCTAGTTGCAGCTACATTTGTCATATTATCATGCCCACTGAGAACAGCAGGCATGCTTGAGATGAAGGGTTTCCCATCAATATTGTGCACCATTTCTCTGTAGATGATCTGAGAGTTTTGGGTCACAACAGTGGTGCCAGGAGTAAAGGTACCTGAAGTTAATTGATTAAATTGACTGTTACTTGTGGATAAAGGTGATGCTACCGACTTTGACTCCATGATCTGACTGGTAGGGATGCTTCCAGACACAATCATATTATTTTGAACATTCTTCTGCACAAAAGTAGGTGCTGTGGGTACCATTAAATGCATAGGCTTCACACCTGGGGTAATATATTGCATGCCTCCCATGTTTGCTTTCACAAAAAGGTTATTAGGTTTGGGCAACAATTTTACCAGATCATTATTCCTACGAGACCCTGTTGGCATCAAAGGTGTCTGTAATTTAACCCCAGGGGTCAATGATGGCATGTTATAAGCAAAAACATTGTTAGTGTTGTCTATGGCACTGTACTCAGCGCTGCGTGAATACTTTATCTCTTTGTCCTCTTGCTGATCTGGATAGTAAATATACTGAGGATCAAACTCTGGCACTGGAAGGTTTTGGATGAAGGGCTGAGTGGACTTGTCAGTCTTCATAAAAGGTATCCCAGGGTACGGGTTCGATGAAGTGGTATTAGAACTGCTTTCAAAATTAATATCACCTATTCTCACATCTGATGGTGTTGCATTCCTGGTTACATTAGACACAGGAGTTTTGGAAGACCTACTTGGGGTCCTGCGCCAGTACCTCTCGTTATCAATACTGCGGTGAGAGCCAGTCCACCGGGGACTGTCCTCAGCAGGGGTCCGAGACCTGCTCCTGTAGGAGCGTTCCGAGTGCATGGGAGTAGAAGTTCTGCTTCCAAAGCCATTGTTAGCTGATAGAGTGCACAGCGCTTTGATGACCTGGTCTTTGGGATGGGTATCAAGATGGGATTCCAGGGACATCCCATTGTGCAGGAAGAGCGTGCACACGGGGCACTGCACGAGCTGATCCATGGTCACCTCACGGCACAGTCACTAATTGTCGCGAGAGATCGCAGCGGACGGGTCGCGCCGTCAGCCCGAAACACCAGCCCGCACGATGTCCGTCACGATCATAGCTAGTAACCACACACAAGGCTCTCATACGGCCCGAGACCGAGCACAATCACCGTCGAAACTTCTCTCCTTATCGATCTGTCGGGCAAAATAACTCTATATAAATATCATGGTCGCAACCACAATGTCGAGTTACACAAACTCGTTTAAAGTGCAAACAGAGGACAAAAGAAAACAAAACTCCGAGATAAAGGCCATTGAGACATAAAAAGTCCAGCATTATGTACGAGGAAGAAAGAAATGAATACATTGTATTGTTAACGCGCAGTAATGGGACTTACCTTCGATTTTTCTTTGTCAAATATTTTTCATAGCATCGATTATACTAAAATAAACCTTTAAATTTGTTACATATACGAGTACTACGCTAAGCTAAATCTAAAAATATTTCCAAATAGTCAGACATATTGCAGACGTCTCGTTCTATTGCTTACAGTCACAATACTTTTGTATTCCGATATACGTGCTCAAACGTCGATACGCGCTTCGTGGCAATGTGCTATAATCGGATTTCTATATATTATTTCCCCAGAAAAAAAAGAGTGACAACCGCTATATGCGTCGAATGGATTCATTTTTAACCATAGAGAAATATTTACTTATTTTTTATTAAGAATGCATGGATCAACATTTATAAATTATAAATAAACCTTAAGGTTCCCTATCAAAATATTTAGAAAATATTGTGTTTATTTAAACGTTGAAAAGAATGGCACTAAAGATAGTAACTAAGTTAAAGCTTATTTTTTTGTGTATTTTATACTTACTCTAACTCTACTATCTCTGGTATTTCAATGATCCTGTCCTGTCATATGTCATGACATTTCCTCACGATCTCCGATCGTTTATTTTTCCAATTTCAGTTTCTTTCTGACTGACAACCACACTAATTTAGGTCATATAATAGGTTCAATCTGTGGGTACAATCAATTCACAACAATTACTTCGTTAGTAAACCTCAAGGACAAAAAATAGAAGCTGAATATGTCTTACAATTACGAAGATCTCAACATTGGAGGTTCGTTCACGATACTAATAAATAAATTTGATTATACCATGAACCACGTCCTTGAAAAAATTATTTATTTTAGATTTCCCCAAGGAATAAATAAACCCTCTTAAACCATTTTACTCGTCCATAGGTTTGTCAGTCTTGAAAAATACAATTAACTGCTTATACGTACATATTTTAATATATGTATATAGATAATTACACCTATTTTAGTTTAATATGAAGGTGGAGTGGAGTGGAGTGAATGGTGTATCGTGATTATCTCAAAAACGACTGCACTAATTCACAAAATTATTTTTCATCTTAACATATTTAGTGCCAGTAAAGCTACAAGTGCTACGCTGTAACCTGTAGCAGCATTTTTCACTATGTATAGAAAATATGCTGTAGCCAATGTTCCCTGACTATCGGGTTGCTGGCACTCAATATGTTAATGTATCTTAATTTAGTTTTAAAGTTTAAATTTGATTATCAATTATATTTATGCAATTGTAAAATCCATGCATTTTCCAGAAATAAAAGATTTGCTGAGGCAATGGCGTGAAAACAATGAGCGACGCAGTGAAGATGTGATGGAACATTGGGCCACAATTATGGAAGATATGGGCAAACTTGGAAATGAAAGTAAGAAAATACTCATTATTATTATTTTTGTAAGTACTTTTTTCACTGAAATTAAAATTTCTAAGTGCTTACCGATAATTCAGTTATTTGTGCCACAAGCTTATTTTATCCCTAATGTAAAATACATTGCAGTATTCTCAGGATACAAAATCCTTAAAATGGCAACACCTATACTCAAAACAGGAATTAAGGGAAAGCATTTTCTGACCCCTCAAACTAGATGCAAATGACATAATATAAGAACTTGTACAGTGTGCGCGCGACCTTGGTTACGCACGGGCGTGTGTGTGCTACGCACCATTTTTCTGCTGAAAAATGTCGCAGTCGAGAATAGTGAAGTGTGTGAATTGTAACATCGTCATAAATGAAGCATTGGCGTTTATCAATAGTAAGATTGACGTTATGGACAATGAATCATTGCTGCGAATCTGCTTATCCTCGTTTTCGGTGGAGGAAGTCGAGACGGCTAAAGCAATGTTATTCGAGAGTATGAAGACAAGTAGACGAAATGTCTCGAGAAGAAAGGAAGGAAAGATATATAGAGACCTGGAGGATATAATCTGTGTTTTTAAGGATGCTGACCCGGAGACGTTTCCAATATTTGTGGCCAAAGATCTAAGCAAACTTCCTCCGGTTACTTTTGATCACGTAGATGTGACAGATTTGCTTAAAGACGTAGAACGTCTAAAATCTGAAATCGAGTTAATAAAGAAAACTTATGCTACATCTAAGCAGGTCGAGGAACTCGATAGCAATTGGCGTAGCTATAAATACGGGTCACTTGCTAGTTGTAACGTAAATACAAAGAGAGGTGCATATTTAGGTGACAGTGGTCCAATGGGTTTTCTAACGCCGGACCATAATAAGACAATTTTAAGTGATTCGGATGATAATAATATCAGTGAATTGTCGAGTCAGCTGATGGCTGCCGCTCCGAGTACCGCCGTTGCCACGCGATGTGATGATGCGTCGTCCTTGTCGCACGCGTGCGAAACCTCACAGCCGTCCCAGTCGTGCGCGCCCAGACAAGAACGGGTAGTTGACACAGTTGAGTTGCATTTAACGCCTGCATCTGAATCTCAACAAAACCTCACGAAGCAAAACTCGACTGAAGTAGTTAGTGATAAGGTTGAAATTGCTGCGCGCAGGGAGGATGGCGTAAATGAAAATGACATGATGAGTAATTTAAATAAGCAAAGTTCGTTGGATCCGATAACAAAGAGATTATCGTTTGCTGAGATGGCTGGAAATGGTAACCCGTGGAAAAAGTCAGATCGAGATGTGAAATGGGAGGTTGTTCAAAAAAAGAGGCTAAGGAATAAGTTTGTAGGTTGCAAGGGCAAGGCCGAATTGAACTCAAACATTAAGTTTAGAGCGGCAGATACCAAAATACCATTGTTTATATCAAATGTACATAAGGATGTGCAAGAAAAAGACATCACTGATTATATTTATCAGAAAACGAGTGAACGGGTTCCGTTGTTTAAGATTAAAATGAAGAACGAAAAAGAATATCAATCGTACAAGATTTTTGTCTCAAATGAAAAATTGGATACATTTATGGATGGTGACCTGTGGCCCGCGGGTATTTCGTTTCGGCGATTTATTAATTTTGGAAATGATTGAGGATGAAATAATATTTGTACAAAATGACGAATACCATTACAGAAATAAGTAAATTCATAAGTTTTAATTGCAAGTCGTTAAAACGGTCTATCGAGGGAGTTAAACTGTTGTGTGAAACAGCTGACATTCTGGCTTTGCAGGAGACGTGGCTGATGCCCCACGATTTATCACTTCTAAGTACAGTCCACAAAGATTTTGCATATACTGGGACATCAGCAATAGACGCGGGAGAGGGGTTACTGGCGGGTCGTCCCCATGGGGGAGTGGCGATCCTGTGGCGGAAAAGTGCTTACCAATCAGTGTCGGTTATAAAGTGTGAAAGTGTCCGTTTAGCAGCCATCAAAATTAATCTGAGTGACAGGTCAGTGTTGGTTTTTAGCGTTTATATGCCAGTTAATTGTGTGGAGAACTTACCTTCTTTTTCGGAGTGCTTGGGTGAAATAAGCGCAATTATTGAGGACAATACTGACACGGAAGTGGTGTATATGTTGGGTGATTTTAATGCCCACCCCGAGGAGATGTTTTACAGGGAGTTGTTGCAGTTTTGTGCCGAACAGTGCTGGTATTGTGCTGATATAGAAATGCTAGGTAGGACCTCTGACACTTATACCTACACGAGCGATGCACATGGCTGCAATAGGTGGTTGGATCACTGCATCGTCACAAAGTCAGCTCGAGAAACTGTGCGAAACATCTGGGTGCAGTATGACGTGTATTGGTCTGACCACTTACCGTTAGTCATGGAGTGCGACCTTGGCAAGGTGAACATTAAGTGTGAGAGCGCTAAACAAACCAACCTGGGTATAATTTGGGGGGACAGGCTAAAGTCCCAGATAGAATTGTACCACTCTCTATGTCATAGTAAGCTAAGATGTTTAGATTTTCCGTCGCAACTCCGGACATGTTCAAATAGTATGTGTAACAATCCTAGTCATTTCCTAGTGTTAGATAATATGTATGAAAGTGTAGTAAGTGTCTTATCAGAGGCTGCGAGGGGGTCAAGTAAAAAGAAATGCAACCGTAAGGATGGCTATATATCTGGCTGGAATAGGTACGTGGCTGACGCTCACAGGACTGCCAGAGAAAAATTTAAAATCTGGGTATCAGCTTCAAAACCGACACATGGCCGTATTTATGAAGATATGTATGAAAGCAGAAAGCTCTTTAAATCTAAGCTTAAATGGTGCCAGGACAGGCAGGAACAAATAAAACTAGAGGTCCTGGCCATGAACCATGCCGCAAAGGATTTTAAGGGTTTCTGGAAAAATATGAATAAACTTAATCCACGTGGGGGAGTCCCTGTGAGCGTAGGTGGGGTGAGCAACGGGGGGGACATCGCTAATAATTTTAAGGAAATGTTTACCGTTAGATCTCCGCTTGGACCCGCGCGGACTGGGGAGCATGATGCTGGGAGAGTCGTGTTGGGGGAGCAAAGCAAGGTGTTTACTGCGCAGGAAGTCGCGAGAACGATAAAGTCCATGCAACGTGGAAAATCCCCGGGACACGACGGGCTCAGTATCGAGCACCTCAAGTTTGCGGGCAAGCATATGCCGCGAATCTTGGCGATGTTTTTTACGTTGTGTTTGCGTCACTCGTACCTACCAGAGCAGCTCATGAGAACAGTGGTTGTGCCGCTAGTTAAGAATAGGACGGGAGATGTGTCGGACCCATCTAACTATAGGCCCATCTCGCTTGCAACTGTAATCGCGAAAGTGCTTGATAGTCTGCTTAATGGTATGTTGAATGGACATCTAAAAATACACGATGCTCAATTTGGATTTAGATCAGGCCTGAGCACTGAGAGCGCTATCTTCAGCCTTAAGCAGACTGTCAGGTACTATAAGGACAGAAAGACACCAATTTATGCATGTTTTCTAGACTTATCGAAGGCATTTGACCTGGTGGCGTATGACCTGCTGTGGGATAAACTAGGAAAAACGGGCGTACCGGCCGAATACATTACCTTGCTAAAGTTCTGGTACAGTAACCAGGTCAATCAGGTTAGATGGGCAGGTGAGCTGTCAGACGAGTACAAGCTGGAATGTGGCGTGAGACAGGGTGGACTAACTTCTCCTTCTCTTTTTAACTTGTATATAGACGATTTGATTGAGGAGCTCAGCAGCATGCATGTCGGATGCCACATTGGCGGAAAATGTGTTAATAATATAAGTTATGCTGATGACATGGTGCTGTTGGGTCCCTCAATCAACTCGATAAGGCTACTCGTTAAGACATGTGAGAGCTATGGCGCCCGGCACGGCCTTAGGTACAACTCCAAAAAGAGTGAACTGATGGTCTTCAAGGCGGAAAAGTACAACCCCACAGTTGTACCTCCGGTCGTGCTGGACGGTGTTGCTCTAGAAGTAGTCAATAGGTTTAAGTATTTAGGACATATAGTTACGGATGATTTGAAAGATGACCTGGACATTGAAAGAGAACGGAGGGCCTTGGCAGTGCGAGGTAATATGCTCGTACGCAGATTTGCTAAATGCACGAATCCAGTCAAAGTCACGCTTTTTAAAGCGTATTGTCAGTCACTGTACTCAAGCGGTCTGTGGGTGAGGCATAGACAGCGTGCTTACAATGCGCTCAGAGTGCAATATAATAACATTTTCAGGATGCTGTTGAAACTGCCACGACATTGCAGTGCGTCAGGTATGTTTGCTGAGGCGCACACTGATGACTTTTACGCTGTCAGGCGCAAAAAAGTGGCCTCACTACTGCAACGCGTGCGTGCCAGTGGCAACGGCATCCTGAGGATGTTCGCTGGACGCCTCGACTGTCCTATGACAAGGCACTGGATAAATATTGTTATTGGTAGGATTAAGTAGGGCTAGGAATAGGTTTAAACTATGTTCTAATAAATTATATAATTTAATTTAATAGTGATTTAATTGAATAATTTAATAGTGACATGAAAATTGTAATTGTATAAATTTAAAGTGATAAATGAATGAATGTAATATAATTTAATTTAATAACATAGATATTAAGGAATTTTACTAACTATTATATGGGGAAACCTGAAATAAATATTTTTTGAATTTGAATTTGAATTTGTACATTACGTCTCCCTTTTTTTACCTCTTTAGTAGCTGAATTTTAATAACCTCTCATTAGCAGATTTTTTTGTAACAAAAGAAAGTTAATCGCAATTTCACATTTTCTGGCTTCTTCTAAGTATCATTATTACTTAGAGTTTAATTGAATAAATACAAAAGAATTAAGAATATTTGTTGGGATTAACGATAGTTGCTTTTCAATTAAGCAAGAATTTTAAAGAGGCACTTGAAAGTTTCTTTTCATACAATTTCAGCACTGTGTTAAGGTATTGTCTTTTCAATCCACAAAGGATACCAAATGCCACCAGATTGACATCGCACAGTCAATCAATGTATGTAATATTAAGTAGTGGGCAGTGAGTTAGTCAGTTAAAAACACCATACTTGGGATATCTAAATCAACTAAATATGACTTAATAATTTTGATTACAGAATACTTAATCCTGGAGCAAGTGCTATACGCAGCATTGGACACGCACTCGTACGGCGTGGCCAACCTGTGCATTACGCTACTTAACCAGGAGTTCCCGGGCAGCATGCGCGTCATGAGATACAACGCGGCGTTGCTCGAGGCTGAGGAGAAGTAAGTGCATGGTGTAGCCAGTTAGAGATTAAAAATATATTTTGCAGTAAAAAAATATTTGTCTACCTTATTATTATTATTTATCAGGCAGGCAGTTGTGACAACTGATAGAAGCCTGTATCCGGCTATTCTTTGGTCAAGTATTCTATTGGTATTTATTTCGTGTACAATTAAAAGATATTAACTTATAATCAATTCATCATCATCATATCAGCCGAAAGACGTCCACTGCTGAACATAGGCTTTCCCCAAGGATCTCCACGACGACCGGTTCTGTGCTACTCGCATCCATCGATCTTCACCAAAATAAATGATCAATTAATTTGATAAAAAAAACCACCATCCAGAACATTCAAAACGTGTTATTCCGAGGTGTTATCGGATCGGCAAATCTACAGGACTATTGTTACGCTTAATGTGGACAGTGTAACTTCGGGCGCTCGGGATGGGTGACATCGCGGTATGTCGTAACAATTTTATCGTTCGCATGACTAATATCGTCCACATAACCGGTACTGACACGGTCACGGAACCATGTTACGATGAAAGCTTTCGGCACACCAAACGCGTGTCAGGCGCGTCGCGCTTTGAACGCGGGCCCGCGCATGTTGTAAAACAACAAATCAAATTGAACCCAGCACACCAAAAAGTAACGCGTGCCTGCGCAGGGCACGCGTTCGAGCTGCTTCGCGCACGCGACGCGCCGCAGTCGCCGCAGACAACTCGGGCAGCGCGTCGCGTGGCGTGCGCGTAGCAAGCGCGTCGCGCGCGCTGGCACGCGTCACGTCAGCGCGGCGTCGGCGCAGGTACTAGTCGTTGTATTTTTTACAAACGCGTGGTGGGGGTACGCGCGCGCCGCGCAGCATGTCTCACCGAACGCAGCAGCGAGGCGTGCGCAGCGCTAGCACGCGTTCGAAACGCGTTGAAGCTGCCGCCTACCTGCGGTGTGCCGGGTGCTGCGTCGCTCACGCCACGCGACGCGACGCGACGCGCCTGACACGCGTTTGGTGTGCCGAAAGCTTAAATGTCACAAATGTGGACCCACCTTAATAATCATGAATCATGATATTCATGATACATAAACGTAACATAAATAGAAATTGTATGATCTTTTCTTTATAAACATAATTATATAGGTTTATATAAATTAATAATATTATAAAAATTGTGTTAATGTTGTTTGCAGATATGATGAAGCTCTAGAACTCCTGGATGTGATCATAAAGGCGGACGAGACCAACGCCGTGGCGAGGAAACGTCGTGTGGCTATACTGAAGGCCCAGGGACTAATTACGGAGGCTATCAAAGAGCTCGTCGACTATTTAAAGAAGTAAGATTGTAGAAATATTATCGTCTCTATTTAACTTGAAATAAATTTAATTATGACGACAATAGGTCATCTGTATCTGTTTTTTTATAGGTTCATGTCCGACGTGGAGGGATGGCAAGAACTATGCTCCCTGTACCTCCAGGTACAGGAGTACGGGCGCGCCGCGTTCTGCGCCGAAGAGCTTATTCTGCACCAACCGCATAACCACCTGCTGCAACAGCGGCTTGCAGAGATACGGTACACGATGGTGAGTCCAATTTTTTATACTAACAAGAATCATTTCACTCCACACTGGGACATAACAATGCGAATAGTTGACGTTCCGATGGTTCTTCAATATTAGACATAGAGTGCTCTGCCGCGTATTTTGTGAACGCGTGCCTGTGGCGTAGCGTGGGTTTCAGCCGCTCGGGGCGCTGGCAAAATTCGCCGCCCCTTGTAGGTGCGACAAAAATATGAAATTAACTGGTTAATTTTTTTTACCTGATATTATTATTATTTATTGTGAAATTTTGCCGCCCCCTAAAAGTGCCCGCGCTACGCTACGCAACTGACGCGTGAGTGTGACCACTGCCACTACTTTTCCTTTTATAATATGACGCGAAGTTTCATGTCACGCTGGCGTCGAGCTGCCATTGTGCTAAGGGCTTTATATTAGAAGTATGTCCCGAGAACTATCGTCTACAGTGCAGGGTATTGCAGTCTTTGCTAATATAGTAATGACATATTCATTTTGCAGCAACCAGCGTTGACAATTCATTCACAACTCATTTATCTCTAGGGTGGCATCGAAAACATGGAGTTAGCTAAAACTTACTACTGCCAGGCGTTAAAATTGAATCCAGACAACATGAGAGCCCTCCTTGGATTATTTTTGGTAAGTTAAGTTTTAACACTTTCAATACAAATGATCTACATTTAAATATATTTTATTCTGTATCGTTTATTTATGTTTGTCGATAGGTGACCAACAATCTCCTGAACCACTACAAGTCTACAGGCAACAGCACCAAGCGGGCTGAAGTGTGGAAACTGTGCCAATTTGCTCAGGTAAGCAGCAGTTCATGTTTGCTCTTACGTTTGCTTACCGGGATTACATTTTCACTTACTTTAGCCCTGACCGGTTTTCACAGCTACATAATAACTAAGGTGTGAAAAGAATAGGATTTCCTTTTTTGCGTACTTTTACAAATACTTTACTACATTTCGTAGTAACCAATAAGTTAGCGAAAGAAAGTAAAGCATACAATTGATTTTATCGTTTCAGAGTCAAACGGTAAAGAAGCAGAACGAAGCGCAAGGCAAGCCGGCCTCGCCGCCGCTCGCCAACATGATGTTATCGCTCGCCATCACCGACTAGTCTCTACTACTATATTCATTATTCATTTACCATCAACAGGCTAAAAAAAAACAACAAGTTCAAGTAGCTACTTTTTGTATGAGCGAACGATTAATCCGCGCATAATTTTCTACCTGTCTTGCTTTGTAGTCCTGTATTAGAATGAGACGGGTAGAAAATATTATGATATATTGTGCAAGTAAACGTTAATTTGTCGGAGCCCAATTCAGTTAAGTCATTATTGAGCCAAGAATGCACTAATATTGAAACACCAAAATAGTAGCTCTAGGTTTTGTAACGACAGATGAACCAGTACAGGTCTACCAGAATCTCGTGACAAAAAGGGAAAATAAAATTAATAGCTAGCAGCTCTGGGGTAATAGGATTTAAATGTCTTGATACTTGACTTTACGCACTATTAGGGTTTTTCTAACCAATTAGTATTTTTAACGAAATGAAAATGTAACAAAAGAAACCGGTTAAGTGTGAGTCGGTTTCGCGCACCGAGGGTTCCATACCACCACACGATATTATTACTTAACTTTTCCGGACACTGCACTCTCTAGATCATGCCGTATCGCGCGAGTCCGCGCCGACCAGCGAGGGCTCGCGATGGCAATTTTTGGTGGAAATAGGTCGGCGCGATTTCAATTCTCGTCTCGCCTCATCTCGTCGGTGGAAAAGCACCTTAATAGGATTTCTCGCTTGAGATCGAAGCGGTTTTATAGAGATTTCCCTCATACATAATCAACGTTATATTTGAGTAAAATAACAAACTGACAAGCTGCGGAATTTGAATTGACAAGCGTTTTCTTTTTACTTTTAAATTTGTCATGAGCTTCCGGTAGATCTATAGGATTGACCGTAATGGTCTTCTGAATTGGTACAAACTGTCGTCAATCTTATTATGATCGTAATCCTTTTTTTAAGTAAGTAAAAGAAATATTAGAATATAATTATATTTTATGTAAATTTGGATGACCGGCAAGTTATGACCATACAATTTATTTTGTGACTAATCATGCTGGCCATTCTAATGGTGAATGAATTTTATATAGAAATGAGTTATTGTATCTTTATTTGTTAATAAAATAATTTATTAAGTCACATCCATTTGATTTTCCATCGCCTTCCGTTTCACGTAAGCAGCCATCTCGGCGGCTTTCCGTTCTTTCCTTTCCTGCCGTGTCGCTTCGCCCATGTTGAAATATTTTTCCCTGTAAAAAATTGTTGAAATATCTAAAATTCTTTTGATAGATTATTATTACTATGTAATAAAGTTGAAATTTAAATAGCATTCGTCAATTGTAAGAAATAATAAAACACTGGCCAGAAACGTGTTTTATATGGCTTCATGCTTACTTTGGCTGCGTGTCTTGAGACGGTTATCTCTCGAGATCAATTTAACAATACGTTGTTATTATCATCCCCAAGAACAAAAAATATTATTTACCTAAAATTATGTTCCCCGCCGTTTCCAATGACCGCGTCATCACAGCTCGGCTCTGAAGTTTTCTCATAGGTCAGGAGTCGTCGCGCTGTCAGCCGAGAGAGCACTTGCTCGGAGTTAGCCACCAGTTCGAGGCACGGGTGCGACGGGAGTTGATCTTCTCGGTACTCCTCTCTGAAATACAAATAGTTGGTTTACCAAAACAGGATCCTCATAAAACATTACGTTCGTGTGTGTTAATGTTTGAGATTATACATACACAAGTTGTAAATAATGTTCATAGTTTTTTTAACAAGAAATTAAACTCTCTTCAAAAACCCACTAAACAAGGTTAAATAATGATCGGTCGCCTAGAAATAACTTATTTTGTGCCTAATAGGTACAGTCAAGGTCATAAATATGTATACACTTTAGTACCTTGTCTATTTAATGTCATGTTTTAATTGCCATATATTAATGTCACAGCGATTAAAGTGACAATTAAGGTACTAAAGTGTATACATATTTATGACCTTGACTGTACATTAAATATATCCAACCAAGTCAAGTATACAATGTCACATGATTCTTGCCACCGACTTCGATATATTTAAGTACTAACTATAACTTATTCGCCAACAAACTGGGTAACAGTTTGGCGAGCATTTGTCTACGTGATACGCATGAAACCTTTTTTGAAAAATAAATATTAAAAAAAATGTTTAGAATCGAAACACCTCAAAAAGTTAGTAGTATACTAGTAAACACCAGTATACCACATACTCGCCTAACTAGAGGGTACCAGCACACGAGCCGGCGCCGCGGCGCCAGGCGGCGCGCCGCGAACGCCAGCAGGTCGCGGTACAGGTGCGCCAGCCCGTACTCCACCTTGGCCGGCACGTGGTTGCGCAGGTGCTCCTCGGTTAACGTGTAGTTCTCTTTGTCTATGCCTATCTTCTCTGTGGGCTCACGGACGCCGTATGGAGCTAGGGAAAATAAATCTTCTGAATGGCCAAACCATAGATAGCCAAAGGGGTCAAAATTATCAGGTGGGCCGTCTGCCTGTTTGTCTATCAATGGCAATAATAATAAAAAAATGTTTTCTATCGAACAAAGTTAAAAAGAAAGAGAAAAAATAATGTTCTTTTAAAATACATCGGACAAAAAGACAGAGAACATACAACAAACATTACGCAAAATGACTGATTGTCCTAGTGCCAGACGATGTGAAATGTCCCCAGCTCAACATTTTGCTGGTTTTGATTTTGACATTTTAGCAGATTATAGATTGTTCGACAAATATTGACGATTGATCAACGCCGCTCCATGCCATTGGTCGACGATCATTCATGCACACACCCTTTTGATCAGGGACTAGAAGAACAACCGGACAGCTGCGAATGACTTTGTGATTTTCTGGTGGCAGCGTTACAGTACGATTATTTCAAGTATACTTCTAGACATCACTTAAATGGAGGTGTTCATCATTACTCCAGTATGCTACTCATACATACAATTTCATACTCTGTTCCAAACAACTTACGATCTGTAATGATAGCGTCAAAACGCAATCCCTCGCGCCACATCGGCAGTGAAAAGTCGCTGACGATCACGTTCAGATATTTAGATCGGGTGCCGTATTGCGCCATGTTGCCGCGAATACTTTCTTCTTTAGTGCGGACCTGTCGAAGAATATACCATAACTTAATAGATTGAAAAGTCAGTTCAATCTCTCGAATCCCCAATGGATTCTGTAAAATCTAGACATAGTTTTTGACTCAGCTGAAATCTAAAGATGATTTAATTTTCATAAAAGTAGTCAAACGAAATCCATTGGATTTAACCGCAACAAAAATAAAATCGGCAACTTAATTTCATTAATCCATTACGGACATCTCACGTAGCCATCTTTTGCTCTGTTTTCTAAATCGAAGTTACTCTTCATTTATTTTTTCCCGATTTAGTCTCGATGACGCGTAAAAGCGACGGGTCCAGTTTCGAATTTAACTACTAGTAAGTACCTTATAAACCCTTCAAAGCCTTCCCCGACTATCTACGTTCGTCAGAACCGTCACCGTGTAGTACATACATTTTTACCTTTTGTCCGACACGAGTAGGCCGCGTCTTTGCGTGGAGCATCATGTAGTCTATGTCTGATCCGTACACGTAAGCTGCAGAGCAATAAAAACGTATAAACACGAGCTTTGGATTTTGATATAGGTACATAATAAAATGGCTATGAAAGAAGTTCTTTCAAAGAACCAATAACAAAGTCGGTTATTCATTCGATATACCATTTATAATTGTAATAAGTGGAAAATCCCTGACTCAAGGCTGAATTGGCAGTATGCCGCCCAGCGCACTCCGCACTTTAGGCCGATTTACGAGTATTTGTAGCATACAAATAAATCGACGGGCCCCACTTTGTGGGTCTTCTCAGTGGGATAGGTTGCGTGGGAATCAATAAGAATCATACGATAGAAAGGGGAGCACACTTAAGCACAGAGTAGGCACCTTCGGCCTACCTTAACGCTATTATGTGAGGAAGAGCATTCTTGTTTTTTATTTGATCTTCGCTGTTGGTGCGGCACACCGTCACAGCTTCGTCTGGACTTTAGGTGGGATGGTGGGAGAGCCTCCTGTACTTGTACTAGTACATACATATACTCTGTGCGCGCGTCATGCCGGTTTCAAACTTGCTCTGTAACGAGGGCAATGGTTTATGATTTACCTCCAAAATGCGCCGCAGCGACCAGCAGCGACCCGGAGCCCACGAACGGGTCTAGCACGATGTCCGCATTCCGGACCTGCCCCTGATTGGCCATGAGCAACGCCAGCTGCGCGTCCATGCTTGTGTTGCCGATGAACTGGCGCTTCTTCAGCGAGTGGTACTGTATCAGGTCGCGCTGCCCGTCTGCTACCTTGGATAAATGTTTATGTGTTACAATAGCGTTTGCCTGGGACTCCACATAGCAGTTATCGCTTGTCCCTCGGGAACACTCAAATTTTCCAGGATAAAAAGTATCCTGTGTCAATCTAAGATAGGGACTGTGTGCCAAATTTCATTCAAATCTGTTCAGCAATTTAGGCATGATTGAAACACAAACAACAAAATACACTTTAAGAGATTTTCAGAAACTGAAACATTTTTTTATTGTAGTTTGCCATGTCTTTACCATAATTACTTAATTTATTAGGATATAAGTTGTGCTGTCATTAAGAGCATGCTCATTTGTAGCAATACTGTAATTAAGAATTTTGATATCAATATTATTTACTTACCCATCTCCCAAAGAACAAGTCTTCCGGCTGTTCAGGCACATTGTTGGGATCCAGCCCATAAAACTCAATGTAGCTCAGCATTACATCTGGTTTCTTCAGTTTCACTGGGCCTTCAAAGGCCAAATACTCAAATTTCTGAAATATTATTAACAAAATGATTTTCAAAACGATATTTAGAAGATGGTGAGGCAAATTTCTAATGTTGGTGGCATTCTTCACCTAATTATCTAATTGGAAAAAACAGGTGTTACCAATCAAGACATGAATTGGAAACTATACTCGCATATTTTTATTTAACCATATTTATGTGCTAGCTTTCCGCCCGCGACTTCGTCTGCGAAGAGTCAGTACTTTTGTTAAAAAGTACAGATACATTTTTCGTTATGTATTGTGAAGGGATAAAAACAAATTTAAACCATACAATTTTTAAACCCTTTTCACCCTGCTAGAAGTAGAATTTACAAAAACGCCAAAACTCATATTTTATATTCAGAAGTCCAAAAACGTATTTCCATATGTCTAACTTCAAAAACAACTAAACTTTCTTGTAAATTTTCACACCCAATTTCACCCCCTTAGGGTAGTATTTCTAAAATCACCGAAAATAATAGTTTTGATTTGTAAGCAGTAGCCTACATACCACTTTCCACGTTTCTACCTTCAAAATTGACCGAACCCCCATACAAACTTCCACCCCTCATTTTACCCTTTTAGGAGTAGTTTATCCAAAATCACCGATTTTTTTTTATATCTGTAAACATTAGCCTATGTACCAATCTATACGTTTCTAACTTCAAAAAGGACAGAACCCAAACAAATTTCCATCCCACATTTTACCCCTTTAGGGCTAGGTTATCCGAAGTCACCGAAAGGTTTTTTTTTATTTGTTAACAGTAGCCTACATATTAATTTCCACGTTTCTAACGGCCGCACTCAGAGACGTCAATTAAGATTTAAGTTTCATTAAAGTAGCTGCTGTCACTTTCTTTGCTATAGCAATAGACTAAGACGCAGCAACTTAAATGAAACTTAAAACTTAATTGACGTCTCTGAGTGCGGCAGTAACTTCAAAAAGGAGCAAACTCCGATATAAACTTCCATCCCCGGTTTTACCCGCTTAGGCGTAGTTTATCCAAAGTCGACGAAAGTTGTTTTTAGGGTTCTGTACCAAAATGGTAAAAAAGGAACCCTTATGGTGAGACTTCGTTGTCTGTCTGGCGGTCTGTATGTTTGTATGTAAGCTATCAACTTGAAATTTGGCATAGTTATATAACTTACTTGCCCGTATCTGTCTTTAGTAAAAAAATGAAATTAATTTTAAAAATAATTAGAAGAGGTTTTTATCTGAATCAGATAGAGGATAGGACTTGGTATTAAATAGTATAAAACATTAAAAAAGTCCATAATTGTTTCTTTATTTATTTGTAGTTGGGTTTTAGTTTTTTAACTTTATTTTTTTAGCTTCAAAAAAGACTAAACACCCATACAAACTTCCAACCCCCTTTTTACCCTCTTAGGGGCTGAATAAAAAAAAAACCTGGATCTTTATGTCACAAAAGAAAACTACTGTCGAAATTTAATTTTTCTAGATTCCGTGGTTTCGTCAGTCAGTCACCAAAACACAAATACTTGACTTATAAATGCATTACACTAAAATAGCTAGAGGATTACAAACAATTATGTAAATTTACAAATAAGTCAATGTTAACTTTGCCTGTTACTAAACCTACTAATATTATATATGTGAAAGTTTGGATGGATGAATGGATAAATGGATGGATGGATGTTTGTTACTCAATCACGCCAGAACAGCTGAATGGATCTGGATGAAATTTGGCACAGAGATAGATTATAGTCTGGAATAGCACATAGGCTACTTTATGTCCCGAAAAATTTGCAGTTCCCGAGGGAGCAGCGATAAATGACTTCTACACAGACGGAGCCGCAGGCAAATGTTTAATTTAATAAAAAATACTTGCCTCAATTTTTTCAACCTTCTCCTTAATACTAAAGTGCTTGCAGAATGTTTCCACATCCACCTTGAAAGATTTCTCTACAGCCTGGCAAGCTCCAATAAGGGAACCAGGGCAAATATCTTTGTCACTTAAACCATTTTCTGAATTCTCCCGCACAATCCATTGATTTGTATTATTTTTTAAAGCTTGTTTTAAGTTCTGATGCAGTTGTGACTCTGTTTTCGCTCTGGACCATAGCTCTATACAATTTTTAAGCAGTATAGATCGAGAGGCGAGTTTTTTAACACACTCTTCTGAAGGCAACTCTACTATCCAATAAGGCTTCACTTCGCATGGTTTCTCTACGAATTTTATGGGAATACTGAGTAAAGAAAGCAAGCTTTGGATTTCCTGAAATATTTGTAAATTATTATTAACTTCCAACTTCTTTAAATAAGTAAAGTTTTTAAAAAGTTGATCTACTTACAGCATGCCGAAAATCAACGTGTTCTTGAGCGAACCATAGCAAATACCGGGACCACATTTTTCAAACGCATTTATAACCTAGATAAAGAATATAAAATGCTTTTATATATATTACATTTCATCCAGTAAATCAATTATTGTTTGGATATGAATGACACGATCGCGATTAACAAACATAACCTAAAAATATATGACGTTTTGATGACATAACCCTTTTTTTATAATTGTGAGACTTGAGTATTCATATGTTATTCTGCCTATTTTAATAATTAAAAACTTAATCGGGACTGTATCCTGAGGATAAGGCGAAATTAATAGTGTATCACAAATAAATTATTACTCACTTAAACTACCGTTGAATAGACTACTAGATCGGCTTGTGATGAATGAATTATACTTTTGCATTTTTTTGCATGTAATGACCAAAACATTCAATGAGTCTGACTATAGAGTATTTTAATAGTAGTACCATGTGTTGATCGGGCCAAATGACTCAAGCACAAACTACTTAGGGATACTTAAGTCTCAAGCGACGGTCGACCGCCCGCTTGCTCCGGCCGGGCATACCTACCCCTTATCATCAATATCATCATCATAGCACAAAGTAACGAAAAACCGAATATTTCACACATTTATTTTGGTTCACCAGTAATATTACAAATATTTATCAGCTATGAATCCATTCTGTCGTTATCCTCGTTTTTTTCTTGGCCCTCCTCCATTAAGTCCTGACATCTATCATGCAAGAAGTCTTGGTATGCATCCTTTATGGACCCTGAACATGCCACATAGTGCCCACCGGAATGTTCTGCTACAACTGGCTTTATAAATAAACTTATCAGTGACTCACTCATCTCTGTAAATTAGAAAAGTATTTTTTATAATCTTGATTGCAAGGTTTTATTTTCAATTTCAATTTACCAATTATTTTGTAATTTATACAAATTTACATACCTTTTGGTATAATAGAATCACTTTCCCCATACACATGTAAGGATGGCAGGTCAATCTCCTCATCATAGAACCCTTTGTGTACCAGACTGCCAGATCGGAAGCCAGATGCAAATATTACAAATTTAAAAGAGTAAGGCAAGTCTGAAATAAAAAATAAATACATTTTCACAAATTACACTTTTAGTAAGTAGGGCTAAAGCTCTTTTCAACCTCATTTATTTATATTTAACCGTTTTCCTCCGGACTAATTCCTAGTGCTCAATTCAGTTAAATACAGCCCACCAACAAAGATTAATATGAGTTCTCATACTAGGGTCATTCTTCGAGCGTTTCAACCACCCTCATTCCCGTGGCCACATTAATGTCTAAATTCCTGTAGCTTTAAAAGCATTTTCAATTAAATTTTGTACAAGTCAGGGCACTTTACAAGATAACCGAAAATAGCACAGCCACGGGAATGAGGACAGTTCAAATGCTTGAAGAATGAGCCACTAGTGTTTAATAAGAAAATTCAAATCATGAATACTCGGTGCAAGTTGTACACAGGAGTATTAAGTACTAAAGTCATAACTTTGGTTACCCTATCCTTTTCAGGTAAGGCCGCGGAGCGTTCAAACCGCACCACTTTTATGTAACGAAAAAAATTACATGCAACATTACAAGCAGCTTTTACTTTCGAGGTATTATGTTAGAACCTAAGCACGACTACCTATTTTCATTGAAAGTAAACGCCGTTTATTATAATACACGTAATTCGAATGCTCTGTGGCCTTACCCTTTCACTCATCATTTTTCGTAACTAAACCAAGAAAAAGAGATGGAGCTAACACAACTTGAAACTCCTATTTTTAGATATTTGAGAACACATGCCCACTCACAGCTCTTCTGTTGCATGGCAGCCAGCAAGCCTGCTAAACAGGCGCCCTGTGAGAAGCCCATGAGCCCATCAAATGGCCCGTGCTCAGCCACTGTCCTCTCTATCAGCCTCAGTGTGTCTTCAAACCCTAGCGCTGGCCCGCCAAGGCACTTGCCACTGAAGGTATTGTCTTCAGCATTAAACCACCAGGACCTGGAGTCTGGAATAGATATTATTTACTCTTTACAATTTATATTTGAAAGAAATTAGGTCTTATACACTAACCCCCTTACTAATAAACGTTGAGTAACGGCTGAGTAGTTATACAATGCTTTGTCCTTATCTGTCATTGTGACATTTGAATTCGACAGATAAGGACAAAGCATTGTATAACTACTCAGCCGTTACTTAACGTTTATTAGTAAGGGGGTAAGAATACAATAAAATTTATTTTTTATTTAAAATTTCTAATTTAAAAAGATAATTGTAAATGCACTTCCTAACACAGTAAAAATGAATACAAAAAAATGTTACAGTTCTATTTAAAATATTCACATAAACTTAGATATTTACCAAAGGACTAAAACTAACAGAGGTAGGGTCACATATACTACACTACACTAATAAAGTGAAGCACTGCAATCGCAGCCACGTGATTATGTTAGTACAGCGGCCGATGGCTTACTCAAAGGCTTACTATGCTTTGAATGTATATGTACCGCTCGTACATACAAACAAATCAGCTTACTATTAGCTTACTATGGGTGCAGTCAGTTGCATAGCATCTTACCATCCATTAGTTTTATAGACCCATGTACATGGATCTAATGTAATAAGTTGTATAAGTTGCCCTGATTTCTGTTAAAACAAAATTATCCTGCGAGATGTTCTAGAAAAAAGTACCTACTCTGTAAGTTAGCCAAAACTTTAAATTAAATGTGAGCTCTACGAATTAATAGCTTACAATTTTATCTTACCGTCCTCGCCACCCCCTTCTTCGTTCTGCACTCTGTGCGGCGCTGATATGAAGGTTAGCTGAGCGTACTTTGCTACAGCTTTACGGAACGAGCCGATCTTCGCGCGGAACACTGCACCATTCTGCCTGTACCCGTGCAAAGCCAGTATTTTCAGCCTTTTACGCTCTTCTTTAGGAGTTTCTAGAATTTCTTTGCTGTTTTCAGTCGGCGGTTCACTCATATTCGAGTTAGAGTTTTCGGACAGATGAGACATTATGTGTTTTGGTGTTAGAGACTGCTTGTAGCACAGGCCCTTAATTTTTCTAAGAAAACTGATTGTGAATGGTACAATTTAGCAAATTATTTCAAATTAAATTAAATTATAGTATCGGAGAGAGGAACTAAACTAACTAAATAGGCTTTTTAATTATCTTGAGGTTCTCTATAACAATCAAATTATAATATTCTAAATTAAGTAGTATGTCATAGGTCTAAGGTTGAAATTCTTTTCTTCACTATTTGACAACTGTAATGCGTTGAGAAATGAAAAAAAATATTTTTTTAATGTGGTTGGTTACTGATTGGATTAATACACCGACCTTTTTGTATCTTTTTCATCCTTTTTGCTTATCAAGTATTTGAAAGATTTATTATTGATTTATAAATTCTGAATTTTACTTTGCGTTACCAAGACATTTAATTAGAAAAGTATTGTTATGTTATCTATATCATTCAAAGTGCTTCCCAAAACTCAATTTCTAAACTAAAATAAATAAAAGACTCCGTTCACGTTTCACGTTCACTTTTTGTTTCCGTGCCTATGCCTATGCTATACTTTAGACTCAAGAGAAGCTTTATTTTACTGATTTTAAGTCCATTGGATTGTTTTAGTAATACCTACCGATTAATGGAAGCCATTAATTTAAACAATTTAAAAAAAACAATTCATTAACGTCCATTACGATTTTTCACATACTAAATAAGTTTAAGTATGGTTTAAGTATGTCACGTCTCTCGGCAAGTGCTAGTTTGTGAATCAAAAAAGACCCGGCCGGCGTATTTGTGACGATGAACCCAGATTCTCTTCCGTTATGTTAGAACAGAAAAGAATCGGAATAAAATCAGTAGGTCTGTGGCCGGCCTAAGATAATGTTGTCCCACATAAAATCTCGTAACGCAAGCTTTTGGCGCCAAATCGCTACAACTGTCAAAATCGTCAAATAACCGAACAAAGTTGTTTGTGTGTGGTGTGCTGTTCTGTTTATCCGGTTAATTTCTTTTGCTACATTTTATTATAGGTTTAGTTTGTGTTTTATAATCAAACATAATGGAAGACGGTGATTTTGATCAAAGATTACGGGATCTACAAAGGGAATACCTAGAATTTTTAGACGATGAAGTGAGTACTTCTCATACATAACCCCTAAAGCTTGTTGTAATGTTTTATCCTATCCTATTATATTAAGTATCAAACTTCTATTATTCATAGGAAGACCAGGGTATTTACATGGAAAAGGTAAAGCAGATGATAGCTGACAAGTCAAAACGACTAGTTGTTAATGTTAATGATTTGAGGCGTAAAAATCCAGATCGTGCTAAAAATTTGCTCGAATCCGCCTTTGAAGAACAGATTGCGTTCCAAAAAGCTCTTAAGGAATATGTGTCTTCGATCGATCCGACGTACGCTAAAGTTCAGGAGGAGTTCTTTGTGGCGTTCTCTGGTAGTTTTGGAACCAAACATGTGACTCCGCGAAGCTTGACGTCGAGGTATGAGTATTAAAAAGAGTAATAGTTTTGTCATCATGTCCTCTTCCTACCAATTAAGGCTTTGAGACTTCTGAATATTTTGGCAAATTTTTCATGCTATTTCACAAAAGCAAAATGTAGAATTCTTGCAAGTATGTATTGCATATTTGTATTAACAAGTACTAAGTACTTCAATAAGTAGTATAAGTAGTACTGAAGCTCAGATAAATAATGTTTTGGTTTATTACATAAATATAGCAAATGAACTTAATAATGTATTGTTATAATTGAAATATTTTAACTTTAATTTTCAAGGTACTTAGGCAACCTGATATGTGTGGAGGGGATAGTGACACGTGTTTCCCTTGTACACCCGAAGGTGGTTCGCAGTGTGCACTATTGCCCTGCTACTAAGAAGGTCATGGAACGGAAATATACAGATCTGACATCATTTGAAGCTTTCCCAAGTTCTGCCATTTATCCAACAAAGGTAAGTTCAATGAATAGTAGCAAGTAAGTTCCAGCTTAAGAGTTGTTTCTGAGGAGTAAATGGTGGCCTGAGATTGCAAAACTGCACTTAATCTTTTGAACATCCTTGGCAACACTTATAAGAGGATTTACATTACGTGCTACGGATGCCTGAATGTCATCAAGTTATTCTATGAGGTCATACAATTTATGTGGGGCACTTAAGAATGGTGTCTATTGTGGTAGCCACAAAAACAACTTACACTTACTTACTTATGGTATTACAAAAGGATATAAATTTTAGGATGACGAAGGCAACCCTCTAGAGACAGAATTTGGTCTCTCTCGTTACAAAGACCATCAAACCCTAACCGTTCAGGAGATGCCTGAGCGTGCACCGGCAGGTCAACTGCCCCGTAACGTGGATGTGGTCTGTGATGATGATTTGGTAGACAAGTGCAAGCCGGGTGACAGAGTGCAGATTGTAGGCAACTACAGGTGCTTGCCATCCAAGCAAGGCAGCTTTACTGCAGGGACTTTCAGGTAAGAAAAAAAATTCAATGGATTAAGAACCTCCTTTTGAAGAGAAATAAACAGTTCATTTGTTTTCATAACTACTAATCTCTTGACACAAGTGTCTTTTCTTTTGTTCTATTGGGTTTTTTTTGGGCCAGTAATTAGTATTTACCATTTTATTATTTCAGAACTGTCCTAATAGCCAACAATGTCACTCAAATTAACAAAGGCATGGACTTAGCAATCACTCTTGAGGACATAAAACTGTGCAAGAGACTTGCCAAGCGCAAGACTGAGGACATGTTTGAACTGCTCAGCAAATCCCTGGCGCCCTCTATACATGGGCATGACTACATCAAGAAGGCAATACTGTGTCTGCTGTTGGGTGGAATGGAGAAGATATTGGCTAATGGCACAAGACTAAGAGGGTTTGTATTATTTATAAACCACTGTGTGAAGTTTTATTTAGAGAGAAGTAGGCAAGTAATGAGTTTGTCTTTGGTGAGCATACGCAATTAGTGCTTATGCTATGCACATAGAACTAATACTATTATTACCTGGTGTGAAATTATTTTGTAGTAAATTGCATCTGATGAGTTACAATCATTTACTGTCAATAATAGAGACTAATTAATGAATAGGATATTCTTAAAGGTCATGGTTTAATAAGAATCCCAATTGTTCAGTGACATCAACATCCTTCTCATCGGAGACCCGTCAGTAGCGAAGTCCCAGCTGCTTCGTTACGTGCTGATGACGGCTCCGCGCGCCATCACCACCACGGGCCGCGGCTCGTCCGGCGTGGGGCTCACCGCCGCCGTCACCACCGACCCTGACACCGGGGACCGCAGGTCAGTCACTAGTGACGTCACGTCACCCGGGACCGCAGGTCAGTCACTAGTGACGTCACATCACCACCACGGGCCTCGGCTCGGCCCGCATTGACGTGAACTCTTAGGTGAAGCAAAAGCGCCACCTTATGAAAATCAGTCACCGTCTTCCATAGACGCCAGCAACGCCAAACCTGCAGCCGAGTCGCTGCCTCTCATTGACATCTCATTCTGACACTAAATAACATAACTCTCGCTTTCTTAGTCTCTCGACATTTTCGGTACATTATAAACCACATTTAACATCGTTTCCAGGTTGGAAGCGGGCGCCATGGTGTTAGCGGACCGCGGCGTGGTGTGCATCGACGAGTTCGACAAGATGTCGGACATCGACCGCACCGCCATCCACGAGGTCATGGAGCAGGGTCGAGTCACCATCGCCAAGGCCGGAGTGCACGCTACGCTGAACGCGCGCTGCTCGGTGCTGGCTGCGGCTAACCCTGTTTATGGGCGGGTGAGTTTAAAAATAATATATATATAAGAGGACAATCTCACACAAATTGACCTAGTCCCAAACTAAGCTCTCCCTATCCCTAAATAATTTACTGTGCATCCTGTCTCTGTGGAATCAACAACAACATGTATAATGACTTAGGGACTTCAAACAAAATGAGCCTACTCCTTTCTCTGGCGTTGCCGGTGTTCATGGGTCGCATTAAGCCTATTATTTCCATAGTCTATTGTAGTTGTATGCATATTGTGAGTTTGTTTAGTTTGGTTTATACATTGCTATGGATCCCTTTTTGGGTAAAGCCTCCTCCAATCCATTCCACTCCTGTCGTCTCTTTCCTTTATCTACCCAGTTCTTGCCAGCACATCTCATGTATGGTCTGTCGACATTTCTTTTTCCATCTGGTCCTCGCCAAGTTGTGGTTAGTATGGTCCATCTTTTGTCTTGTAGGCGTGCGATGTGGCCAGCCCATCTCCACTTTAGTCTTAGGACGTGTGTTAACGCTTAAAGTAACTATACTTAACTTAGTATATTTATTTATGATTTGTTATATTGCTCCCAGTACGACCAGTACAAGACGCCGATGGAAAACATCGGTCTGCAGGACTCGCTGCTCTCGCGCTTCGACCTGCTGTTCGTGATGCTCGACCTGTCCGACGCCGACCACGACAACATGATCTCGGAGCACGTGCTGCGCATGCACAGATACAGGTCACCGGATAATTACGCAGTACTAAGACAAAAATCTAGGAAAATCAGAACAGTTACAGTATTATAATATAGCTATCTGCGATCTTCGTGGTTCTATGAAACTCGGGTGACAAATATACTGTCAAATGCGAGTACTAGCGCGATAGCGATAGTAGGCTATTGGCTAAGGAACTGGTAGTACTGTAAACTGGTCTCTATTGTTTGGGATAAATATTTTTGGTCAAATATATAATTTACCAAAATTATTTTATTAAAAAAGTTTTTATTTCCTTCTGCAGCAGTTGAATGTACCTGTAAATGATTTCGATCGATGATTTCGAAGTGATTTCGATGTTAATCGTATTAGTAAAAAAAAAGTGATAGCATTATATTATAGTATATCAAGGCTGTTGACAGAATGTCCTGACTTAAATCACACTTGTTCAGAGTAACAATATACAACTATATGATTGTTCCTTTAACAAATTGGAAATTGTAATAAACAACACATGCGTTTATTAACAGAAACCCAAAAGAGCAAGACGGAGAAGTTCTCCCAATGGGATCCTCGGTGGAAATGCTGTCTACTGATAACCCTGATAATGATGAAGTGGAGGTAAGTTTCACTGGTAGTGGTAAGCCCCTGATGACGGGCGAGCTCATAAGCTTACGGTTAACATTGGCCACGATCTAACGCGATGGCGGCTGCAGCGGCGAGCGGCAACAATCAAAATGCCTAGAGATGTATGAAGCACGCCACAAGTCGCCGGCGGTGGGGCGATCTCTATGCATTTGTTTTCGCCAGCCACCGCTAAACTCCGTCGCGCGAAGTTGAGGCCGAGCCTTACTTGCTTGTCGCACCGGCTCGTGGCCTCGCAATACCGTGTGCTTTCAATGATCATTCAACCTTACCAGCGATCCACTAAAAACCGCGGTAAACCCGTTCATCATAATTTTGTTTGTTTTGTTGATCAAACAGAATTTTTTAAATTATTTGTACTTCTTCAATTCCAACCAGGACACAACAGAATCCATCTACGAGAAGTATGACCCGCTGCTCCACGGCAACACGCGCAGCAAGAAGGACCGTATCCTCAGCACCAAGTTCATGCGCAAGTTCCTACACATCGCCAAGCTCATGAAGCCCAAGCTCACGCAGGAAGCCTCGGACTCTATCGCTGATGAGTACGCCAAGCTGCGGAGCCAGGATATGATGGACAGCGATGTTGCTAGAGTGAGTAACTTTTTATGAAACAGTTCATTCTGAAAATGACTACGGTGCTTACTTGCGGCGCTTCTTCTCAGCAGTGTCTTTCTTCTCTTGGGAAACACCGATGACAACTGCCAGGCTCCCGAAACAATGAGTAATGATAGCATCCTGATTAGAAGGATTTCATTGCTCTATAAATTGTAACTCTTTGTCCGTGACCAGCTCTTCAACCATTATAAAAAACAGTCCGGTCCGACCCAAGAGCGTAGAATCATAAATTGATAAGACAGCATCAAAGTTAGCTATTTGAAAGTGGTTATGGTACGAGCAACAATTCCACTAGTATTCTTCCCTAAAACATACATGGACGCATCGCAAATAGTTTTACATAACTTAACACCTAATGTTAAGCTATTTGCGCTGCCCTAGTAGCATGTAAGTACCTATTCTAAGAGCACTTTATACAAGCCTAACAAACTCTCTTTGCTCCGTAAGCATTAGCTTGAACAAGATGTTACATAGTCTTTGATTATTTGGTTGACTGGTACAGAATGACATTAGGCATTAAGTCCGTCATTTGTACTTGTTTTTGTGCAACAAAGATTAAACAAATATAATACCATGATTACAGAATAAATGAAATTAAATGGTGGTATTTACCCTGGCCCCCATTGTCCCCAGACCCAGCCCGTCACCGCGCGTACACTGGAGACCCTAATCCGCTTGGCCACGGCGCACGCCAAGTGCCGACTGAGCTTCGAGGTCACGCAGGACGACGCGCTCGCCGCCATCGAGCTCGTGCACTACGCTTACTTCAAGAAGGTCAGGTCACATCACCACAGCCACGCCTGGGTTGAGTAGAATCATCCCTGGGAAAGCCGTATTTCGTAATTTTAAACATTTACTATACTTGCAATAGAGGCAAATAAAATGATAATTCATTTAACCTTTAACTCCAACGACGTATATATCCGCCATAGTTGACAGCGTAAATAGACCTGAGTGTCTGTAAGGTAAAGTTGACATTAGCTCAGGTTTTAAGCTGTTATGGGCGTGTAACTGACGACTTTTGTATTGTACATGACAGATTCAAAAGTGTGTTTGTTTGGTCTTAACGGTTGACCGCAGAAAAACACGTTATGGTGACTGGTTAATCTGTAACTTACTTCTTAATCGATGAATAATATCTTAGAATGTTTAGGCTGAGTATGGAGACATACTCAGCCTAACCTTGCCTAACCATTCGGCCGACCGTGAAGAGGGGCCATAAGATTTTGTAGATTACTTAATAATACGAGTATAAATGGTGGTTATTTAGGTGCTGGCAAAAGAAAAGCGTCGCAAGCGCCGCGCGTCTGTCGACGAGGACGCGTCTGACACGGAACCCAGTCAACCCAAAGCCAAGAGGACCCGCCGGACGGTAAGCGTAAACATTTTTTTCAACTCTTAACATCCATGACGTTCGTTGCCAGCACAGCTTTTGTAAATCTACTCTATGCCGCCCTAGCATATAAGGTGCGTTAAATCTTACAAGATACATTGGCAACATGGCCGGTAATACATTAGCAACTACTTACCCTATTGTTGCATTCATAGCATACAGTCATTAGTCATTACAATAGGTGGGGCCATCGGCCGGTTTGTGTACTGATAATAGTAGTTTACGTGACGGCTGCGCAATGTCAACATGTGCCGCAACAGCAACACCACTGACTGACGTAAAGCTATATAGTTATAACCTACAGTTTTTGAACGCGTTGTGGAGGTATTACGATATGGGTTTAGGTAAAAAAAAATTAACAACGTTCCCTGCCCCATGTATCAAAAATTATACATGTATATATATATATCCATAGTACAAGCCCAGAGCTTAGTTTGGGTCTAGGTCAATTTGTGTGAGTTTATTATTATATTTCACAAATCATCAAAGTTTGCCTTGTCGTTCAGGGAGGCAAAGGGGGCGAGGATCCGTATGCGTTCTCGTCTGATGAAGAAGCGGAGCCCGTGCTGCGCGCCGCGCGCGCCTCGCAGCCCGAGCCCGAGCCGCGCGCCACCCGCTCCTCGGACCGCACTATAGAAGCCAGCAGGTTACTAGTATATTTATTTATTAAGGACATCAACAGCACAATACAAAAAATATGAAACTGATAGTCAATATCGATAGTACATTTAAGTCGCATAGATAGGGATCCCTAAATTAACAGTAGCATTACAGGGCAACAAGTCATAGCAAAAAAAATGTTCTTGCAAAATTTCGGAAACTATTAGTATTTACTTGTTTTTCAATTCACTCATATTTAGCCAACGTATTGTACACTGGCCACCTGATAGATAATAGACATATCCATAGACATTATGTTAAGACTGTAAAAAAAAATAAGCTTAATAACTAAAACCCGACTGCAAAAAGAACGAAACAAGTTTGGACCTTTGTAATGTTTTACACATATCAGTCAATATCACCATTATGGTATTCACTATCTGATTTACAATAGAACCACTCCTAGTCTACGTATGATGACGTAGAGTCCAAATTTAGGAAAATCCTAGACATAGGCAGCAGGATCACCTGTGATTGGAATTTGACACCCCACACGTCATGATTAAAAAAATATTTTTTTAGTTCATGACTATGTCCTCTAGAGGACGCTATATTCAATTTAATTTGACGTCACATCACACACGTCACGTCACAGCCTATTACCAGCGGACCATCAAAACGCTTCCAACGATACCCCATTTGTCAGATTATGATAAGTAGTTTAAAAGTTATGAGGGAACAAACATACATACATACCGGTCAAAATCATAACCCTCCTTTTTTCTTCACCGTAGTCAGGTAATGAGTTGCCATTCCTGAGGACTAACCTCTATACCTCGCAAGTCGTCGCCACGAAGCGTTCACGATAAATAAACGTTTGTCTAGCATTACCTGTGCGACCTTATTTATTTGGTCTCCATTTCCCACAGAAAATACTCTAAACTATCTAAAGATAAGTTTAAATTTCCAGACTAACCCAGTTCAAGGCGGCACTGCACCAGCTGTTCCAAGAAGAACGCGCCAACTCCCTCCCCGTGTCTCGCGTCGCGGCGTTCGCGAACGAGAAGTACCCGCTCCAGCCCTTCGACGAGGGCGAGCTGGGCGCCGCGCTCGCGCGCATGACCAGCGACAACCACGTCATGCTCGCCGACGACATCATATTCTTGATCTAACCATCACCATTGGTAAAGTCGGTTAAGCATTATTCGCTGTGTTTAGTGTTAAGACATCGTGGCGGACTCAGATAGACAATACAAGCCTTCGTGTTAAAGACACGATTTAAGAATTATTGTTGTTAGGGAAAACAATCCTGAACTGGTTGTTGAGATAATATTTTTTTGCTATTTCATTTATTGGCATTTGAAGTTCCTGTTTTCTAGCCCTTGTCTTAGATTTAAGTTTATATTTTTAAACTAACTTGACAGCATTCGTCAAGTTAAAGCTGTAGCAATAGTTAAGTTGACTTAGGGCCGCTTGCACCATCTGCGTTAAATATGTTCATGACGTAAATCAGTTTGTGTCAAAATATACGGAAATGTCATGTGCAAGCGGCTCTTACTCTTATTGTTGATTTTAACTAAATTGATTTGTTTTACACCGAATAGAATACTTCGGAATTCGCCTACTGGAAAATGACGAAGAGTTGTTATATCGCCAATTATACAACTGTTGTAATGTTTAATCATGTCATTTACGTAATTTAGCTGCCTTAAACGTTTAATAAATTTTGACTATTAAACAGAACTAACTACTGTTGAGACGCAGGCGACGCAGTGCCAGGCAGCGCAGGGCAGAGCAGAAATCTGTCCCCTTTCTACAACGAGGCGCAGAGCAGGACAGACAGATGTCTGCTTTGCACGTGCCTGCGCCGCAGCGTACGCAGCTTCAAGGAAGTTCATGCATTACAAAATCTGTTCTGCTCTGCCCTGCGCTGCGTAGAACTGCGTTGCCTGCGTCTCAGCATACGCCCAGCGTTATGGAACTAAGCATACCGCCAGTAGGAACGTTACTCAAATACACCCGAGTCGCCGTTGCATTGTATGATACCTTAGTGTATGGCCGGCGAGCGGTTATAAGTTAAAGTTAAATCTCATAAAATTATCACATATCACTCAGTGCCTTGAAGCAAAGTACAAAAAAAACATTTAGTAATTTTCATCACAATCTAATCAATCATAGATTAGAATAGAATTGAACAAACCCGCCTTTTGAAGAGGTATTTTGCATGTTTGCAAATCACTTCTGCATTTCTGTTATTTGTGTTCCGTTTTAGAGTTAAGTTTGTACTAAACATTACAAAAATAATTTACATTTGTATTAGAGGATCAAAGTAAACTGATTTTTGATAAAACCTAGTTTTATTTACAAAAAGGCACCTTATGTCACAAATATTTATTACTATTTCCTATTCTTTCCTTTGCTCTGTTTTCCTGATTTGAATTTGTTCATTTTGCCACCGAAAACTTTTTTGGGTTTGTTGAACGGTTTTCCATTGTCCTTGTTTCCTCTGCCCTTATTTCCCTGGAAATTTCGGCCATCTTGGTTTTTATTAAACTTCCTTCCCCCCTCTCTGTCGTTTTGGAAGTTTCTCTTGCCACCATCCTGGTTTTTGTGGAACTTGCCACCTTCTCGCTTGTTGTCGAATCTTCCACCTTCTTTATTATGGAATTTCCTGTTTCCGCCATCTTTGTTTTGGAACCTGCCGTCCTGCTTTTTCTGGGCATTACCCTGGTTCGGCTGGTATTTCTTCTTTAATTTCTTATCGAGCCTCATCTTTTTGAAACCTCTGACGGAGTCGTCGTCAGCTTTGCGTTTCCTAGGTTTACTGAATAGATCTGAAAACAATATACACGTGATAAAATAATTAATATTTCCATATGTAGGTTTGGGCAAAAATAAAATAAAGGTTTAAAAGTTTTACGGTCGCACTCAAGAGACGTCAATTAACTTTTAAGCTTCATCAAAGTTGCTGGGTCTTATTCTATTGCAGCAATAGCAAAGAAAGTGACAGCACCAAGTTTAATCAAACTTAAAAGTTAATGGACGTCTCTGAGTGCGGCCGTAAGACGCAACAACTTTAATCAAACTTTTAATTGACGTCTCTTAGTGCGGCCTAAGACAAAAAGTGTCTTCATTATAATTCAGCATCAATGCAAAACGAATTAAAATCCTCAATTTAGCTTATTTTATAAAAAAAGGTTTTAAAACTATTAATCTGCAATTTTCTAAGTATCAGAACTGGGCTGTAAGCCTGTAACCTGTACAATGCCACTCTTTATTTAAAAAAAAGATACTGGCCTCAAACTCTTCGAATGCCGCCAAATGGAAATTCGAAATTTAAAAATAATTTTATTTAGCCAAATAAAAGCCGCAATGACCGATATTTACGTCACACTTTATTTTTGGATGTTTTACGTTTTCTATTATTAAATTTAACTATGTAATGTATTCGCATTCGGATGTACAATCTTATCATAAAAGTTCAAGGGAAACATGAGCGAGCATGGTCGTGATTTAAATTAACGGAAATTCTGACTAAAATGGGTTTCTAGTTCATTATAGTAGCAACAAAATCAGCTGGAGGTACCTGTAGCCCACCAAAGGAATCGCGCGAAGTATTATACTCACGTCGGCGTAAGTAAAAATTATTTGTTTTGGTTCATCAGTATTTAACTTGATGCGTAATTAATTGTCGATAAACATTTGTTTATTTACGCAACACCGCAATACGTAACCACAAATATACAGGAAACTATTGTGTCGAGGTACATCCGTGCGTCTGCCCTCATTGTTCGAGTGCGCAAACTAAGCGGTTTCGGGGGCCGCGGCCCGCGCCGCCCGCTTCCCCGCGAGATCCCCGCCGTTGCTCTACGCGAGTACGTTCGTTTCCCAACTGTATGGTTTGTTAAACTGTGCCACTAGTCTTCTGTAGCTTACCTTTGTCGGGCTCGGCGCCGACCTCGTCGCGGTAGTACTGCGCGTCGTCATCGTCGCCCGACATCGCCGCGTCCTGCGACTCCGCCGCCGCCAGCTCCATCAGCCTACGACAATAAAACACGTTGAAACACCTTACTCATCATCTTTAGGACGACACTACCACAATATAATAATAGTATATACATATTATAGTACACAAAGCGCTCTTCATAAAAAAACAGCTTTTTAGGTAGGTCAAGGTGATTACTTTGTGGTTCATTTTCTATTGCATTATTCGTATACATTTGCACAAAACCCATACAAAAGACCATTGACCATTATTGTTAAGTCTTTGCCATTGTAAACGAAAAAATAAGACTATTTAAACACTGTTACGGCACACCGAGTATATCAAGTTAATAATTGAAATTGAAGTTAATAAAAATAAAGTTAATAAAAAGCTTGTAATATTATGCACGTTGCTTCGGTGACACTACGTATAGTGATATACGATACGACGGTGCTATAGTGACAAAGTCACTCACCTCTGACTTTCGGTGGTTTCCCTCTTCTTCTTGATTCCTTCTAGAGCCTTCTGCTTAAGTTCGTCTTTCTCCCGCTGTTTCCGTTTCACATTCTCGTCTTGCTGTGCCTTGCGCTTCTCTTTCTGTTTCCTTTAATAATAAAAATACATTAGTAAAATAATGAATATGAATATAATGTCAACTTTAAGTTCATAATTTATTAATTTTAAATGTACTTATTAATAAGCCAAATTGAGGCTGTGTACAACACATATTTTTTGTTATTTTATTAAGTCAACATTGTGTTTACCCTTTATAAAAATTCATTAACTGCACAAATAACAGTTCACTTACTTCTTTGCATCCCTCTTCTTCTTTATCATGGCTTTCTCCTCTTCAGTTTTTTCTACGAGCTCGTGGAACAGGACTTCCCCGTCCATCAGACCATCTTCCACCTGCAATAACACAGCTTACAATCTACCAGCATCTAGTCTAGTTGGTTACAGTAGGTCACACAAAATCAAAGGTGAAGGAAATACATCGTGAAGAATCCTACACATTCCGCTAAATGAATGTGTAAGAAGGGTAGTTAAATAAATAAGTAATAGGTGTAACTTCTAATCAAGATCCTACATCACGTTGAACGCTGCCGGTAAATGTGGATAACACACTCCGTCACTCTCGCACTTACATACTATCAGAAAATAATAGATAATAATAATAGATCTCGCTGATCGTGTCTGTCTAAACGAATGTGTCTTTCCATTTATTTTATACTATATAAGGTTTAAGGTTTATATAGTATAAAATAAAGTCGCTTTCCGCGTCTGTCTGTTTATCCGCTTACTCCTCCTAACGCACGCAACGGATTTTGATGCGGTTTTCACCATCAATTAGATAATTTTTCACGGAAGGTTTATGCATATAATAGTACCCGGAGCGAAGTGACGGCGGGTCGCTAGTAAAGTATATATAAGTAAGTATAACATTATATGATTTCATTGGATAAAAAATAATACCTTGATGAGCTGCAGCGATATTCGGGGCCCGAGCTCGACGAGGCGCAGCGCGGAGCGCGAGTCGGCGGCGGCGCCGCGGCCCGCCAGGCTCTGCGGCAGCACCAGCTGCGAGTTCGGGTCGTCCTCGAACTCGCTCTCGGACAACAGCGCGGCTCTAAAATACAATCAATTAAGATTTCGTCTCGCTATTAAGGTAGCTTAGCACCAAGAAGCGGGCAGGAGACGGGAGACCGTCACTTAACATATGGATATAAGGGTCTCGCTCGCGAACTTAATACCACGTAACTTTACGTTGGCAATCCATCCGTTACCATCCACACACTTTTGCTGCCTTATTTATTACAGTTAGTTATTGTGTTTTTAATTCACAATGTGACGCCCCGCCTGTCAAATTGACGTTGCACAGATGGGTCAATGTATGAGAAACAAAGTCATGGATTGATTGAAAACACTATACTGATTGTATAGGGTGGTAACAGATGGGAGTGGCCCCCCCGATGTGAAGTATTTTTTTTTCCATTTTGCATGTTGGGAGTATAATGGCCATGTGGCAAGGAGCGGTGGATGCACACCGCTATCTTTACAGTCAACATAGTCCACCAAATATTAAAGCTCATCAAATGTTTGCGTCCTGTGAGACTCAACAGCAATGTGTAGATACATGCCATTAAACTGCCAAATCAAGTGAAGTTAAAATTCTTTAAACAGGCATAAGGTTAAGAAACTTACTTTTCAAAGAATTCAGACATGTCTTTGCAGCGGTTTAGGTTGGGAATTTTTCCTTGAACTACCTAAAATAAAGATAAGCAACCAATATTATTTGTGTTTTCATTTGATATTAATATATAAATCAATACAATTAATATTTTGTTATGATAGATTTAGCCTTTTTTTTATGTGGCTGCCTGCTGTCAGCAAGGTGTTAAACATTCCAGTCAGCCAGACACATGAGTATATATTTTATGAATGGCCAAGTTTCTGGGAGGCTCAGTTACAAATATGACAGTATATAAATATTGACTGTGGATTATGTACATATATTATTACCTTTTTGGTTCCCTTGTTGAGTCCTACAGGTATAGCTCTTATGACATAATGCCGAAAATCTATTATTTTTGTAGATGGATTATAGTTCATGAGCACGCATCTGCGTATATTTTTTAATTTAACCTGCAATCAAATTACACAACTTGAATGTTAAGAAATCAGTAAACTTTATTTGTAAGAACACTTATAACAAATGCACACTATTGTTGTGAAATGTAGGGCATTATTTGATCCTACAAAAGAAATGTAAATTGTAGGTATAAGAATATACAATCCTAAGTACAAGTATGTAATACACCCTACACAAATCACAACAGTGTGCCAATTTGTACTCACATTAGTAATATTTATAGTAGGGAACATGTTTTGGAACATGGTTGCCATCAGTTTCATGTGCATGCCTTCTCCAGAAAAGCTGTTCAGCACGATCAGGGGTGCATGCTGGAACGCCTTCATCATCACATACTGCTTGCGGAGAGATGACACCACATCACGAGCCAGGCTGTACTATAATAAAATCAAAATTTATTTATAACTGAATTGCCTTTTAAATAACTTTAAGTTAAAGTAACATTGATCATCCATCAGCTAATTGTCAAATAAAAAAATTATAGAACTAATTTTGCAGTTAAAGAGTAAAAAATATATTAGTTAGAAGTTACTCTTACCACCTGTTTCACAATTGTCAAGTAAAGCATATTTGTCAAATAAATTAAGCCCTTTCCTTACATTTGAAAATAGACAAGGAGAGGGCTATCTTTATTTGACAGAGTAATTTACTTGTTGATTGTGAAACAGGCCCTTAAGAAACTAATTTCTTTGTAAGGTACATTTTTCAAACATTTCTTTTGGACTAGGTTGTGTTTTTCTTAACTTTTTAAATGCCACAGTCAACTGCAACTTAAAATTTTTATACATAAGTACTTACATTATGAATTTTGAATGTAAGTGTGGGTCCTCTGGGCAACCTAGCAAGGCGCATGTAGGACCCAAGCTCTGTTTCCGTGAACACCATCATGTGCGACACATGCAGATATCCTGACACTGACAAGAAATCCTTTATTGTGTTCTTCTTTCTTTCCTGTAAATTTATTTAAAATAAGTAATTTGCTTTACTTCATTTTTAGATAGTGAGGTGGTGGTGCTTGTTTTCAGCGGTTGAATGGCTAATTTGTTTTAGGGTTTTGAACTAGACTAACTATAATAAAGCGAATATGCCGCAAATTAAAGGAGCATTATCACCATGTACTAACTTTAAGTTGAGAAGCTGTAAACGGCTCCATGATCTTTCTGAAATCCTTTGTCAAGTCGGTGAGGTCCTTGCTGCAATGCCCACGGTGGATAACGAAGGAATGAGGGGCCTTTACTAAGTTCTCGGGCTCCAAACCTTGTTTCGTTGTGCTATTTTTCTTCGCACATTTTCCTTTACGCTTCCCCATTGTGTTAAGTACACACGTACAACGTGAACTAGCTAAATAAACTAAACTTAAAGCACGCTTTGTTTTTGTTCACTATCAATACAAATATCGGACATACATTTTATTTAGTTCAAAAAAAGAAACGTGACGTGTGTTCAACTTTTAGGTTATAATACAATACAATTATCAAACGAGCGCACACTAAAATGACATTGACACATGTTTTTTTTTTTCCTTCTGGACCCGCACGAATGCATCGCCATTGATATTGGACAAAGATTATACAGCCGTAGAATTTCTAAGAGTTCCGCAGACGAGATTATTTAAGAACGTTATTTTTGAGAGCCAACAATTATGAACCTAATTTTGTAATTAAACAACAACAACTTTATTGTTTAGGTCCAAAATTAGGTCAAAAAATCAAGGTAAATAAATCCTTCCACTAAGGATCAGTTCACACCGAGACGCGACGAGGCACGTACTTTTTAAGAAAGCATTACAATATATAACTTTATTTTACTACACAAAAATGTATTTCATTGAGACCGGTAGCACATCTCCGCCGCGAAATCGATGCAGCGAAACCGCTGACGTTCCGCCACCGTTTGTACGTTATGACGAGCGAAACGCCGCTCACATCTCCGCCGCGAAATCAATGATGCGATTTCGCGGCGGAGATGTGAGCGGCGTCGCTGATATTCCGCGAGAAAGAGATAGAAGCATGGGCTATTTAATGCGATAGAACAGGCAGTTTCGCTAATGTTTCGCCCGTCATACAAAGGACAAACGGTGGCGGAACGTCAGCGGTTCCGCTGCATCGATTTCGCGGCGGAGATGTGCTACCGGTCTGAGAAAATTTGAAAACACCCCACTGCGCGACGCAGCGGTATCGCTGCCAGCAAATTTTATGTAGGTAGCTTCATGATGCGCCTCGTGGCATCGTGCTGCGCTGAGCCTCGCGACCAAAGCTCGCGACGCCGCGCTGCGCATCGTATAACATCTGGTGAGCTGGCCTCTTCAAGCATCATCGCGTTTCGGTGTGAACTGACCCTAAACATCAAACTTTATTTTTTAGAATGAAACTTGTGGAAGCGGCAGTATTTTACAAACATTTCATGACAATCAATAAATTCATAAGAAAACCGGCCATTTTGTCAGTCGAACCACTTTTCGCTTAAAAGGTACTTATTCAGGATAAAAAGAGTCATGTGTCAAACGTAAGGCTTAAGTAAGTTTCCTGCTGAATCATCATATGACTCGGCAGACATCCACTGTTGGCCTAAGGCCGCAAATTGGTAGGTACACCTGCAAGAAATGTCCCGACAGTAAATTGTACGTGCAATTTCTTGCAGGTGTATTTGCGGCCTAAGAGATTCCCCAAGGATTGCCACAATAATCACCTACCCCTAGCGGATTCCTGTGACCTGGTTGGTTTATCTACGAAACGCGTTGGTAAAACGTCTGTAATGAATTAAGGATTATTGGGGTAATTGAAACACAGCAAAACAAATCAAAACAGCTTTATTTCCTGCTGGTTCATTTAATGTAGAATTCCTTACTCGCACATGAAACTACACTATTTAATACATACTTCTAAAAGTCTCGTTGTGTGGTGATAATTGAATATTCTGTTTTAAATTTCGAATGCAGCTTGTTACACAAAACCTCCACAAGAGACCCGTAGACGCACGGATGAGAATAAATAAATACATTGATTAATGTTACTGCGTATCCATCGCGATCACATAGGTACTTGGTTTATACGAGTCACCGGGTTGGATATATGTGAAAAAAAAATACCGCTTAAAATGGTCACCAGTACCACCTATCCCATAAACCTCGACTAGTTCGGGAATATTAGCATCTACCATGGTCCTATTTGCGCTAAAGAAAAAAATCGTATTAAGAACTTTAAAGCGCATAGGCTTTCCTTGATGAAAAAATGGTTTATTTCTATTCTATTTCGTAGTACAATGAAGTGCAATATTGTTGATTACCCAACTATTCTAATTTGGATTCTTTTTAAAATTAA
This sequence comes from Tortrix viridana, assembly GCA_963241965.1. NCBI lineage: Eukaryota > Metazoa > Arthropoda > Insecta > Lepidoptera > Tortricidae > Tortrix > Tortrix viridana. The sequence goes on from OY725181.1 coordinate 9,353,162, forward strand.
TCCTGCTGTACGCGAGGCTGAACTAGCTAGCTATGCACTGACATGAAACGACTTGAACAAGGCCCTAACTTAAGAGATGTTATAAACTTATAAAATCACTACATAGTATAAAACAAAGTAGCTTCCCGCCGTCTGTCCCTTTGTATGTACGCTTAGATCTTTCAAACTACACAACGGCTTTTAATGCGGTTTTCACCACCAATTTGATAATTTTTCACGAAGGTTTACGTATATAATATTACCCGGAGCGAAGCGAGGGCGGGTCGCTATATTAATATAAAGAAGGAGCTTCAAAACGGGTTACATTTTTCTGCAATTTATAGCCAGCAATATAAGGGTGTCTTGTTCTGGTATACGCAGTTACAGAAAGACAGCTATTGTTGCCGGCTACAAATTGAAGCCCCTTAGGTTAGAACTCTTGTCAAATCGCTCTGTCGCCACAGATATGAAATAGGACCACCTAAATAAACACAGAACCTTGGTGCTTCGAAAAAGTTTATATAAAAAGAAAAAAATTTAGAATAGGTATGTCAAGGATTTGGTGACGATATCGTTAAAAAGAAATAAAAGTTTGTTTTAAAATCACAAATAAGAATGAAGCAGACTTGCGTTCACCTCAATCAATATAAAAGCCCCTATTTACCCTCTATTACAGTATCAACTATATCTATAGTCAATTCTATTCTATTTTAAATACCGTACCATAAAAAACAAAGGGTGTACAGTAAAATAGATGAATGGAATCTGTTGGTTATATCTGCGTGATCTGCCTCTCATGAATTCTCAATATTCTGAAGATGTGTTAAATTCGTAAAAAAGTGAAGGTAGTGGCGCAAACAGCTCATTGTTAACGACCCTAAGCAATCGTCGTCGGGGCGTCGTTAACAATGAACCGCGTAAACTAAACTAAATGTAAAGCCAGATATTTTTTTTTTCATGTTTTAGATACGTATAATATTTTCTGCCCTCAACCTCAAAAATATGATAATACCATAAAGCAACACATTTAAATAATGTTTCATAATGTACAATGGAATCAACCATTCAATTCATTCAAACTCTGTGAAATGCTTAAATAATTCGTATGATGATCCTTGAAAGTGTAGACAATTTGATTAAGCTATTCTATTCGTATATATCGTACAGTATATTTGACACTATTTGATAATTTTACTTTTATTTTTGTTTTACTTGTTTATTGTGTTATATGTATTGTGTCAAATTTTGTCAATAAATTTATTTATATTTCTATCTTAACGCTAAAATAGTAGCTCTACAAACTTTGCTGAGCTGGTGGAAGAGTCGCGGTTATTTTACCGTAAGCCAATGAAATGGTCTAGTAGATTACAAAAACAGCAAATTGGTTGAAGTTCATTGGCCCATAATAAAACATTGGTGACCTTGATAAATTCGAGGAAAAATTGTCGTAGCGAACAAAGTCGTATAATAGGGTTGAAATGGGCGGGTTTCTCATATTTATGAGGACTATATCAGGTATGTGATAATATACGTAAATTAAGTACGATGCGACATTCATTTTAATTCAAACCACCAAGTCAGAAAACTTTGTTCGAAATGAGTTACATACATCAACTCCGAAAATCTAAACTCTACCCCACTGTTTACAAGTTTGCGAGAAACGTTTAAATTTCGTAGTTGGTGCGAAGTGACAGATATAATCAACAGAGCAAGTTATCACTAGTGAGATGACTGCGCCTCCTTCTATAGAGGTGTATTTGTGAGGGTTGGAGCGATCAAAGAATCACTTGAAGAAATTTGCTGCGGTTGTTATTCACTTGGAAAAACACAAGTGTCTATTTATATGGAGTAGGCCACTATTAATTTGCTATTGCAGTATCCTCTCGGATTTTGGACCATACTGTATTATATTTTTTACAAAACAGCTGCTCTTTCTTTCTATTCTACTAGACAACAAATCCGTATAGTGATTCTTCCCTGCTATCCTTCATTACAAAACAGCGTAAGCTTTATTATAAAAGTGTCGTAGGTAGCGTTAGTTACACAATAATTTAACTTGTTTAGTGCAAAAATGTTTAGGCACGAATGTTAAAGATTCATTCACTTAATTGGTATTATAATTGCAAGAAATGAGATGTCATGGCCTTGTCTTATAGGAAAAAGATTTACTTTTCATTGCGAGGTAGAAATAAAGAGAAAGTAATACTGAAATTAGATAAGCTTTCATGAGATCTCATTCAGTATTAGATGACAATTATGTTTAGGAAGCGATATAGTAATATTACATTTTGTCGATTATGCATGAGAAAATTCATTTAGTAATAAGATTCCTACCTCATTTCAAATAAATCTTTGCCTAAAGCCGCATGTTCGACTGTTTTTTGTGGTTGACGTTCTGAGGCCCATTATCCTAAATATGGGAAAAACTGATATTTTAAAGTGATACTCAGTGACGAAGGGCTTTGAATTAAATTACTTTTATCAAGTAGTGGGCCTCAGAAGTCACACAATTTATTAACTAAGTGCAATGACCGCATCCAGAACCTCCAACTATTTGAGACGGGCGTTTTAACTCACAAGTGCAATCTGATCGAACACGCCTACAACTTGACAGTTGAAACTTCGAGGATGCGCCTACTCCGTCCACACAAACGAAATGATTGACAATCCGTCCGCTCGTCTAAATGATTAAATTACAAAAAAGCCAGTTAATTCCTTCGTACAAAGCATCACAAAAATACTACAAACAAATGTGTAGATGCAACAGAATAATGTTAAAATCGAGCACAAATCATCGATAAATTATTAACAAAATATGTTTATATGCAAAAAAATATTGTTAAGGTCGAGCCCGCGAGGGGCGGAAAACAACTATGGTACAAAGAGGCGCCGGGGCGCCGCTGCGGGGTCGCCTAGTGCTGATCCATCTGAAATAGATTGAATGGGGTGAGCGAGTGACGCGTGAGGACTCTGTAACCTTCTGAACGCCACCGTCGATAGCACTTGTGTATGCCCCAGGCGCCAATACAACATTAATACCGATCTTGTCGACTGTGGCGTTCAAAACATTTAGGTTTATCCTAAAAGAAGCTTTCTGAACCAGCCGGGCCTTGAGATTGCGGCCGTATGGAGCAGAAAAGTAGGCCGATGATTCCTGTTAGGTATTTCATACAACTACGAATTTAGGGGGACTACCGACAAACAAGCCGCGGGCAAGGTGAGCTAGCCGCATGGACCACTCGCTGGATGAAGCAGGCCCGACCACTTTACGTCGTAGTCTGCTTCATTCATACAACAAGACGCTATTTTTAAACTTTCCTTGCTGCTTTTGTATGTGTACCCAGTAAGTCAAGATACGATTTCAACATTTGATACTGCAGCGGTAATTAGGAGTAACGTACTGTTTTCTATTAATTTAATACCTATCTGAATTTCATAGATGGTGCCTAATGGGTAGACTCAAGCAAGGTAAACTTTAACAAATGAAAGAAAGGGACCAAGGGCCAGTTTCATTTAGCAAGGTAAATTCTAAGAAATCCGACTAATCAAACCATACAAACTAACTTGGACATCTGCGGAAAACGGATGCAATGAGGGCTATCGTTTTAGTGCCCACCAGTTGGCGCCACTGTAGTGTAGGTCCTGAAGTATAGCTTTCAAAGTTTGTTATTACGGGCGTGAAAACAATTTACATTTAAATCATATTTAAAACCTTAAATATATACTTAAAAACAGTAAACAAACTAACTTCTGAATTAGGTTTTCTTTCAGCGCGCTTAATATTGCACATCTTTTTCTTAGCTCCGCTTTTAAAGCAGTGACATTAATTGACCTGTAACTCATATTTGCCATAATTAATCGCAGGTATTGAAAAATATTCACAACATTATTCTAATTAGAAATTAACCCGCGTAGCCCACCCACAAACAGTGAAATTTGACATTTCGGAGACCTCACGCTACACTAGCGCCTTTAGCGGCGAATTCACACGCGATAGCCCTCATTGTAAAAAAATAGCATCTGTATCAAGCTCGAGCGCCGCGAGTAGCTTACGCTCAGTATTCTCTTACACTCTGAATTATTTAAGGGATATTGTAAACGGTCGCTTTGTTTCTTTCCCTTCTTCGATATGTGTTCTAAACGCTCGTGCGTGGCGTGTAGATAAGCGTGCAAACTGATTCATAAAATATAAGTTCATAGTTTAAGAACTGTAAATGCGGAGAGAAGAACATACGCTGTTCTTGCTTGATGTTCCTTGTTTGCTGTTTGCGGGCTCTGTCACGTGCGGGTTACGGCATCTGTCTCGTGAGTGTGTAAGAGACAGATGCGTAAGCCCGCGGCACAAGATCAGCGGCAGAGCATCAACTTATATTTTGTCAACCTATCGCATGAAAGCAATAAGCTATTTGCATTTAACAATGGGCGTCAGGAATGTATGTAATTGTAAACAAAACCAATAAAAACAATTGCACCATGAGTAAAAAACAGAAAACTAAAGGCCGTATCAATAAAATAATCTTAGAGAGGCCGCACATATTAGGCCACTACTCGCGGCCACAGCGTAGCCACTTGTGGCCGCCACTAGCTGCGGACGAGTTTTTTCATACATTTTGTATAGCATCGGCTGCGGTAGTCGCCCGCGCTCGCTACTAGTGGCCGCGTTTTGTCGCTCGCCTAGCGCGCACTCAGCCACAGTCGCCGGCTTCTCCAATGAACAATAGCCACTAGTGGCAGCCACTCAGCCACCGGTGGCCGCGATTGGTGGCTGCGTCTAGTAGCTTAGCCGAACCACTAGTGGTCGCGTTTTAGTGGCGGCCAGTAGTGGCACAAGGTGCGGCCGCTCTTACGTGAGTTGCCCTTGAATGCCAACTATGCTGTCTCAGAAAACTGACATCTCTGTCGAGTCTTAAAACGGGCATCTGTCTCAAGATCAGTTAATAAATACATCCCAAGTCTTACTTGATGAATCATTGTGCATGCGAACGCTCATCTACACTACCTCATTCATAAAAAATATTATAAAATCTGGTTTAAACTACTATATAGGCGAGTTCAACAACATTATGTACAGTTTTGAATTTAATTTAAGCCCTGTAATATCAATGCAATCGACACATAATTGTCACTATCGTAAGATTAGCGTTGCTCAAGTTATAAAAAATAAGCATTGAAATTGTTAGTCTCTTGAGCAAACATTAATAGTAAATAATTAGAATTGTTGTGGGGTCCAGTTAGAGCACCCATCGCCACACGGCTCGTTTAAAGCGGAACACCGTGGCGTGAACCGCGAATGCTACGGTGCCCGGGCGCCGGCTAGGGCTCCCTGGACTTGCCTCTTTAACCGGCTCTTCCCTCACCTCCGCCAGTGCCTGAATTGACGAATATTTGAGTAGTTTCACAAGAACTTGCAGGAGTTGAATGATCGGGTATATATTGTTATTATTGTGCGAGTACCTTCGCAGTGGATCTTTAAATTTTAAACATCATTCTTATACACATAGAACTACATACTTTTATACACGCATTCAATTAATTCCTGCTAGCTCTTAGGAAACTTATATCTCTGAGTATAAAATGAATAATATCTTGTTCCTTACAGATCTAATCACTTTTTTATTTGTTGAACATATAATCAATAATAATTATAATAGTTGTTGAACATACTCAGTCAAAATTATAATTGAATTGTCTAGAACTATCCATCAATTCAGAAACATCAATACTATTGACTAGATTTTTTTCCATTTGGTCAAAATGCCCTGCGCACATACCAAAATTTGGTCTACAGAGGGCATTATTTCCTAGCTCAGCCTTTCAATCCCCACATTGGTTTGAGCTACTCGCAAACTAGTTAAAGCCGGCTTATGTCCACCAGTGTACGACGATCAGCTGATTGGTTAATTTGACTGAGACTAGTTAATAGTTAAACAATTACCTGCTCCTGTCCATTGGCTTCCTGTGACTTCATGACGTCGGGCAGATCCGGGGGCGACGAGTACGGGCTCAGATCCAAACACTCGAATTCACCACTTTCCTTTCTGTGAACAAATTAATTAACATAAGAATACAAGTATCATACAATCAGCAGTTTTAAAGTAAATATATGACAAAGAAAATTTGTAAAAAAAAGAATACAAAGGTCAAATGCCTCTTTTGTATACAATGGATTAGTAAATCAGTAGATCACAATATTTTGATCATCATATTTAGAAATGTTCTTTCAGTTTTAGAACTGTTCAGTTTGGAATGTACAAGTTTTGAGTTTCATTTTTACAATAAAGTATTTGACACTAAACCAACCAGTTTGGTAGAAATAACTATGAAATTGCTGCACCAATACTGATGCAGAGAAGGAAAAGGCGACTATGGAAACAGTGTGCAAGTCTGACTCACACTTGATCAGATTTTTTTTTAAATGGCTTTCACTCCTTGCTGATTTGGCAAGGTGTATTATGCCAATATCGGGTTGTAGACATATCAACTTCATACATACATTACATTTAGGTTAGTTTAATTTTGCTTTAAAATAATGGAGGCACATAGCCCTACAAGGTGGATTGATGATTCAGTGAAGATTTATACTCTTACTATTTATAAACTCATTGCAACACAGAACCTGATTGTACACCTATGCAGAGATTAATAATTATCTTATCAATTGCTTCAAAGGTGAATTATATATGGATCAACAACTACCATTAAAGCTAAACCATTTCTTGGCATACAGCTATAATAGGTACACTAAAATTTCATGAAATTCATCAATCTTGATTTTGTCATTAGATTTGTTTTAATTTTTTTAACCAACTTCAAAAAAGGAGGAGGTTCTATGTTTGACTGTATGTATGTTTTTTTTATGTATGTTCACCGATATCTTTGTCATATTGTGGACCGATTTTGAAAATTATATCCATGAGAAATCAACAGATTGCCCCAAAAATTGGAGGAAAATTATTATGTTGACGTGTTGAGGAATTCTCAAATTATTATCAGTCAATTATTTAGTAAACAAGTAGGAAAATAACATCATAACTTATCTAAGTGTGATGCATATACACACACACACACACACACACACATAGCAAAGATAGAGGCATTCCATCATACCATCAACCCTGAGGAGGGTTGGCAACATGTTTGCAGTCTTCGGATTGCGGCCGAGCATGCAAATGTCTATGGGTCTTATATTCCACTTACCTTGCTGTTGTTGTTTGCCTTCTTCATGCCATTAAAAAATAAATACATATAATATATTTATACAGACTTACCGACAAGCAAGTCCAATGGGCGCAGGGGACTGAGCTTTGGCAGTGGCAGATGTCAAGCCATACTCAGCAAGGGACTTCTCGTCTTCCATCAGCTGACTGTCTTTGTTGAACAGCATCTGACTCGGAGGAGGTACTTTCAAGATGCCTGCCAATACAGAAATGGTTGACATGGTTTGATTGTCACTTTTTTTTGTAATTTATATAATTATGATTGTTTGTATAACAAATATGTTTTAAGTGGGATTAAACAGCACAGATGGCTTAGGTATTGGTGTAGACATAACTACAAAATATTAAATAATGCAAGGTAAATGGAACAAAATCAAAACTAATTTTATTTGCATTGTAAATCTTAACAAGCAAATGATGGTTTTCTTAAAAATGTGTGCTTTTAAATTATCATTTTCACAAGAACTTGAGAGATTTTATGAGTAAGCACAGCAAACATGTTTTGTAAGCAAACAGGGTGATTTGGCGAAACATTTTGTTAAGATAAGCAAAAAAAAAACGTTTTGGGTACGGCGTTGTTCAATATCTAGACCACCTAGATGGAATAATACGATTTTTTAGTCAGCTGATTGCCGCCTATTCCAGACGCTGCCTCGAGGAAACATTGCCAGTAAACATAGTATTAACGGACGCAAACCGACTGACATTGTCTCGAAACTAAAAATAGACTTTTCTCAAATCATGCAAGTCTCACTCACCTTCAATCATTTTCTTTAATTCCAATACCGTTGTCGTATCCTTGGCGTCCGTGAAGATGGTTAATTTTTTTCGCCTAATCATTAGAAAGACATCCTGAAAATAATTCCATTTTTTGAGGTTACATGTAGAGTCAATGAAAGCCTAACATTTTTTTTTGTTAAATTAGGTTCAAGGATACGATATTTGTTATGTGTGCTTACCATTTTTGAGTTTTTATTTAGTAACTATTAACCATTTATTCAAAAAACGCTGCCCTTAGAGGCGTAGGTACGATACGCAATTGACTGAAGTTTCGATTCTTGTTTGTTGAATTTAGAGTTTGGATTTCTCGTTGATAGGTAGTTATAGATAACAAATTGGTTATGATTGGTTAAAAGCCTTTTTAAGACGCCAATACAGCCAATGGAAGGCACTAGATGATGACGGCTTATGTTTTTTTTTAGTTTCTAGTTTTAGACCCGACTACTTGACGAATTGAGACTTTTTATTTAACATTTGTAGATAATAAAAAGAAGTATTATACAATACAATACAATACAATACAATAACTCTTTATTGAACACCACATACAGCAATAACAAGAAATACAACAAGAAAGAGAAGTGTTACATAGTGAAACGTTTAACAATAATTAGCTGCTTATGTCAAATTGTGTAAAAACATGCACATAAATAAATTTATAAATTTGTAAATTTGATCGCATTCGTATTGTCTGACAGTTATAGGCGTCGAAAACGTTCGAAAATTTTCACGGATTGCAATTGGACATTTGTATTTATGTGCTTAATTTCCTCGTTAATATACTTTTGCATGTATAGTATCAAAATAAGCTTCTATGGATTTAAAAATTTAGAATTTTTTGCGAATTGAACGTGAATTTTGTTCAAATTTCGTAAAATCCAGTCATAAAGTAACATGACATACATGACATGACATATGTGTCTGACACTTCAGATTTCAGAACGTTTTTTGGATAGATAGCGATTTTTGTTTCGCAGTATTATTTATAAAATTAGGAGAAAATTTAAGATAAATGATTATTATTACGCAAAACACCGTTACAATTCTTCGTTATGTAAATGCGACGGTGGAAAGCTAAGAAAGTATTGTTATATAAATAAACAACCTATCGTTTTTGTTGTCCAACAATGGAATCACAAGTTTGCGTTAACTGTTTGAACAAAAAGTCTGTGAATACAACAACTAACCGCTTAGTTACTGAAAGCTGTGGACATGTGAAGTGTATGGACTGTCTTATTCACGAGAAGGCCGGCTGCGTGGCCTGCGCGGATCGAAATACCGCGGAGTCTGTAGTCGGGCCCCAGCGGCCCCAGCCGAGCGAGTGCCCGCTCTCTGATGCGGAAACGGTAGCAGTTCAGACCGACTTCCCACTCCAACACTTCATGCTGCAAGGAGATGATATTGAAAAAAAGAAAAAACTGGAGACTTCACACATCAGGATAGAAACAGGTATGCACTTGCACAACACTAACCATAACATTGTGGTTTTTGAGATTGAAGAGCTAATTAATTTTGCGTTTATGTAGGGATTGTTTTTAAAAGTAATGACAGCTAAGAACTTTTGTTTAGGGTTTATTTTATACTTTCTTGACAGATACATTTCAAAAAATTACAATTAGAATAAAATGAACAGAATTCTAGGTATATTTTTATTATTTCTAGTAATCTGACACACAAATTAGAGAGATTTTTTTTCTATAGGGTCCAAATGCTAAGTTAAAACTAAGGTTTTAACCTAACCTAAGGTTTTATATGAACACAGCAATTAGGTATGTTTTTGTATATTATTTGTTTTGGAATTTCAGATGAGAATGGGAGAAGTTATTTTTGTACATTTTGTGAAAAAAAGTTTCAAGCGCGCAGTCAAGTTGCCTATCATGCATATTGCAATGGACAGCGCAAGCCATACCAGTGTCCTGAGTGTAGCAAAGTAAGTAGGTTTTAAAATAAATATATCCAGAATATCAGGTTATGGTCAGGTCTTAAGATTATCAATAAAAAATATATGTGAAGAACTTATGCCAGAATCTTAAGGAGCAATTTTGTTACCACTAAAATACCTCCAGGGTGTCTTCTTCTTCATGTGCAGCATTTTATTTAAACCTTCTTTTAAGTACAGTCACAAACTTTAATTTGGGACCCACTTTAATTCCAAAGTTGACATTCTACAACAATAAGGCGGAGTTTGCTATAATTTACAAATGACTTGGAATCTCTAATGATATTGACAACTTCAAGCAATATTTTTTTGAAATGGGTCCCAAATTAACACTTGTGACCTTACATACATTTGTATGGTGCGCACCATACAAATTTTACATGTCTTGTGTTGTAGAGATAATTAAATGAATCCCATATTGTTTGATAGATTTGCTGTCTCCTTACTGAACTGTGCTAATAATAAGTAATGAAAGGTTAAAGGCTTCGTCATACAGCCAGCGCGTCACGCCTGCAGCGGCGCCCGGCGCGTTCTTAGCGTGACGCCAGCGCAGCGTGGCAGTCACACTGCAGGCAGCAGAAAACGCCATGCGGCGCGGCACGGCGTGACCACGCCAAGCCGCGCTGCACGGCGTGTTCCAAAGAGTAAAGTAACTATAAAGTGGCGACTCTATAAATATAAATGTTAGCTAATTTTCTATTCAAACTTATCTTAGCTGATTTTCGGTAGGTATAAACATTTTAATCGTCTGTAACTCGAGAACCAATAAAGTCTACTTAGTCGTGATAGTTTTCCTTTTAAATTCATTATATGCGCTTTCGTTTAAGATATTTTTCACATTTTTAGTATTTGTAGTTTTGGCTGTAGGGGGGGGGGCGACACACACTTGACTCTCACAAACAGGTCACTTAATCAAAAAATTGTTTTTGTGAAACCATCCCCACTTTATGTGTAGGGGAGGTACCCTAAAAAAGCTGGTCAAGTGCGAGTCGGACTCGCGCACCGAGGGTTCCGCACAAACTTGTAGGCATGTAAATAGTTCGTAAATCACAGAAATACCATATAAACAAGTCCAGTATAAAATGACACGCAATCAGTATGTACTTTCGTACTTAGTGAGTGTCAGTTTATATTGGACTTTTTTTATGTGATGTAACTACAAATTAACGGTTTTCGGATTTTTTCCTTTACTTGTGCTATAAGAAATTGCTTCTTGCCAAACTTCATGATTCGAAGTCAACGAGAAGTACCCTATAGGTTTAGATTCCCTTGAGATTCCCTTCAATATGCGGCATAAACAGCCCTATCTTTTGATTGCGTTGACTTAGATGTTTGATTTTTTCACTGATCCAAGGGATTGCAAAATTTAATATTTGATATGAATTTCAACTTGATACCTTCACGCGTCCCTGAGAAAAAGGGTCTTGACAGACAGACAGACAGACAGACAGACGGACAACAAAGTGATCCTATAATGGTTCCGTTTTTTCATTTTATGTACGGAACCCTAAAAACGGACAGACGGCCGGACATGGCAAAACTATAAGGGTTCCTAGTTTGACTACGGAACCCTAAAAATGAGGGCGCGGTTCGAAATAAAATTGGCAACATGATCCAAGGTTTACTCTAACCCGTGTTGGTTGCCATTTAGTAAAGTAATAGCTTTAGTTCAACCTGCACTTTCTAGATACAGCACTTGTCATACAAGCAAACTTGACCATAGAGTCGCCACTCTTTCCCTCTATAGTTACTTTACTCTTTGGAACGCGTCGCGCTAAGAACACGCCGTGCAGCGCTGCATGGCGCGATCGCGCCGCGCCTGAAATCACGCCGTGCCGCGCTGCACAGCGCGATCGAGTTGTACTGGCGTGGCGCGCCTGCTGCTCCGCGCGGCTCGACGTGATTCTGTGTGACGGCCTGCATACAACTCCTTGTTAATTGCCACGCTAAGAACGCGCCGCACGCCGCTGCAGGCGTGACGCGCTGCCTGTATGACGAAGCCTTAAGAGTTGGTAGCAATTTAATGGGGAGTGACAAAATAATGACTATACCCACAGTAAGAAAATTACACATTGCCTGATTGTGAAGTATGTGTATGCAAAGTGTGATGGTGCACCATGCAAAACCTCAACTTGATTAGTACTGCATGCTTGAAAAAAAATAATTGTATTCAGCTTTGAGTACCTCCTTAGGTATTTTTTTATTATAATAAGTTAACTTGTGCTTCAGGGCTTTGCAACACATTCGCATTTTAAGTATCACATGCGTGTGCACCGGAACGAGAGGACTTATGCCTGTGAGCTCTGCGGAGACAGCTTCTTCCAGATGTCCAAACTGCAGCGACATAAGCTCAAACACACTAGTATGTACATTGATATTCATGTTTGTACTGCTTTCTCGTGTACTCTTATATGCTCTAATGGTATTTATTGGAACCTCAGACTTTTAAAAAGACTATAAAGCCGAGCTAGGTGGGATGGGATGGGATGCAAATCTGAAAAACATTAGACTTGTGACACTAACCATGGTTCTTATTGCTGTTTGGATTTCTGTCAGTTTCAAAAGTAATAATAGCTGTGTTGTAAACAATAATTTGCTCCTGCTAATGCACCAATGACTTACAAACGACACAAACAGCTACCCCTATCTTTTATCAAAAGTATCTTCAATTGCAGATTAAACAATCAATGAAAAAAAACATGTGTCCTCGTGATTCCCATACAAGTTACCAAAGATAAAAGACACCCTATAGTTTATTTAATTAGGGTGCAATTTCAATGTTACTAAAAATGGTATTGGATTTTACAGGGTTAAGTTGCCGATGTGTTTAAAATGCTCTATTTTATTACCTGCAGAGGAGAAAAAATACACGTGTGCAGAGTGCAACAAGGCTTTCAACAATCTGACTTCGCTACGCAAGCATGGGCTGACTCACTCGGAGGAGCGCCCATACGGCTGCAAGATATGCGGCCGCTGCTTTCGCGACTCTAGCAACTTTAGGAAGCATGTCGCTAAACATAACGGTAAGTCCATGTTAGAACTGTTGCAACTTAATAAATGATGCTTCTAGCAATGATGTTGGTGCAGGACTACAACAAACTCCTTAAAGTGTCAAGAGGTATTAGGGGGTAGTAAAAGATAAAAAAAAAGATAAAAGATATTTATTCAGTAAGTAGGCCGCACGGGTACTTTTACACGTCAAAATCTACCAGCGCTTCCCAAGAGGAGACCACTGCTGAGCAGAAGCACCGCAAGAAACTCAACTCAACAGTTAGTCATTCTTTTAATAGAACTTAACTTACTTATGACAATGATACTACTTATTCTAGCATTATATAAAACTGTAAACATAATATAAAATATTTGCGTAGTTTTACAGGAAAACATGTCATATATATTTTATATATATTTTTATTTTATATATTTTTTGTCATATATATTCTTTTAATACATTTTTTTTGTATATATATATTTTTTTCTCGTAATCATTATGACATGTTTTCCTGTAAAACTACGCAGATATTTTATATTATTTTTACAGTTTTATATAATGCTAGAATAAGTAGTATCATTGTCATAAGTAAGTTCTATTAAAAAAATTACTATATATACACACATATGTAACCACATAAAACAGTTTCGATATGTCTTCCTACATGAACGTGTCCCCTAGACAAGATACAGCGTTTACATGATTTTTATGAGGTATGTACGAGTATTAAGCTATTAAACATTAAACATTAGTTAATTTTCTGGTTTAGGCCAAGCATTTTTGCCCGTTAGATATAGTCCTCGACCCTATAGTACGCTTTAGACATCAACGACTTTTTCAAGTAATTTTTAAGTGCTGCAAGGGGTAACTCTAAAACTACGTCGGGTAATTTATTATAAAAATGAATGCATTGATTAATTTTTTTTATGGCAGTTACATCTATTGAAGCTGTTAGCAAACTTCTTTAGGGAGTAAAACGTTAATAAATAAAGTTCCTAGCACCACGCCGCGCCCCTTCAGCTTTAATGTTTTAGCACATGTCACGCGGCGCCACAGATAATGGCTTAGGTTCAAATTTATGGCGTGTATAAAAGCAATAGGGATTAAAAAGACGGGCGCTGTCTGAAATGAAATTGGCAGTACGATCCAATTTTTACCCAAAAACTTCTGGTTTATGTCGTGCCATTTAAGGATAATGTGATTTCTATAATTTATGTTTTTATTATTCTTTGTTGCTTACTTTTTATATATTACCTTCTTGTATATCTTCAAGATTTCGGCAATAACACTATTGCACTATTTACTGTATAATTATAGTTTAATTGTCATTTCGACTCGTTCGTTTGTAAATACTATTTACGGCAGTCGGGATACATAGGGATGACTCTTTCTCTTTACACTTGCTCTCTATATATATTTATTATAAGCTCTTGTTGGTTGAGTAACCGCTTCGGTGTTCTGTCAACTGGTTGAGTTTGTATCGAAATATGAATGACAGCAACTCCCCAGGGTCCGGCGGGTGCGCGGGCGGCTGCGCGTGCGGCGCGTGCTCGCGGCGCGCGCGGGCGGCGCGGGCGCACGTGTGCCCGCGCTGCCCGCAGGCCTTCCACGCGCGCAAGGACATGCGCCGCCACGCGGCCGTGCACGACGGTTAGTGCTCCACTTACACACATCCACATCTAATTCTAAATTCAAATTACATTTTCTTTATTTGATAAACAAACTCGTAAATATATATACATTCCCAAGATGCCATAAATAACTACACACCTCTATGCTACTAACAATAAGGTCGAATATAAATATATTTGAACGCGATGACTTCATACCTACATAGATATTTATGCCTTTGACTGTACTGTGTTATGTTTAGAGACTACAGATGTAGTGCAAAATGATTTTCCTTCGTACTTTATCGGAAAATTTCGTATTTATCGTGCTCTCTCAATTAGCTTCAGTACCCATCTTACAGCCGTAGGGGTAAGTCGCATCAGCAGACCAATATATATATATAGAGTGGCTAACACGCAATTCAAATATTCGCTATAGTTTTGATTATATATACAGTTTAGTTATAAAAAGGTTGTATTACCATGACAAAACCTCGAAAACGGTTATTTTGCTGCATTTTATTTTTACGCAAGGAGAGTGTTTCGTTTACGAATGACAATAAAAGTACTACTTACCTATGAGTGTATTTCTAAGTTTCTTAAGGTGGTTATAACATCTCTATATTATACATTGCCATATGCTGTCATTTTTCATTTTGACATTTGACACTAAACAATAAAGTTCCATATTAATGGATGTGAAAATGTCACTCATTTATTACAATCATTGATTGACAGTTCGGGTGCCATCGTATTCCAATTGAGATCCGAGTTTTCCTGAAGGAAAATCATTTTGCACTACATCTGTACAACAATCTAAGGGCCGCATTAATTCGGTTTTGGCTTGACAAGTTTAATTAACTTCATGTAGCAAGAAACTACTGTAGATTTTAGCGCCCTATAATTTATGGGAAAGTAACATACTTAAATTTTAACATTTCTAGATAGCAAACCATTCCGCTGCAAGGTGTGCAACCGGCGTTTCCGTCGCAAGGACAACCTCGAACGTCACATCCGGAACACGCACCCCAACCACGCGCCCGCCAGCGCCGTCTTACGGGACCCCACCCCCGACGCGACCCCGCTCAAACCAGAAAAACTTCCCGAGAAAATCTACGAAAACAATGAAAAAACCAAACTAGAAATTCTCAACCCGCTTCCACCGCTGCCAATCGAAGTTATGCAGAAGCATATGCACACGGAAAAAGAAATCAAAGACAACAAAGACGTCAAAGACAACAAAGTCATCAAAGACACCAATGGCATCAAAGACATCATTGAAGATGTGTCAGAGAAATCTATGACTGATAAGATTAAGGAAGCTAACAACGCACGTAAGAGCGTCATATTTGGGCCCATGAGGAGTGAGGAAAAGCGGGCGGCGAGTCCTAAGGAGCACGAGTATGTCCATAAAATCAGGAGAGCGCATGTGATGCCGTCGTGTCGCATAGAAGTACAGCTTCCGCCGATAGACGCCAGCAAGCTCGTTGAGCTGGAGCAAAAGAATAATCAGGTATGTTACTATCACACCTGACCTGGAATTATGTCAAAGATCGAAGTTATTTTTAGCCCTTTCTCCTTAATCGCATAACAACTGGAGTGAAAGGGCTGGAGCTTCCGAAGTTTTTCATTGCAAAATGAATACATTTTGTGTATGAATTACTACGATGCGAAATAAGAAACGTAATTGGTCTTGGAACCTCAATGTTAAGAGAAGAAGGCCTCGTGTATCAGGGGGGCTACTTTGAAAATCGAAGTTTGAAATTATGTTTGCTCCTTCCCTTTCTCACAATTTAATCACAATTGACGAGTGAAAGGGATGGGGCATCGGAACGTTTGACATGAGTGTTTCGCAGTAACCATCCAGATTTCATGCGAATGATTACTTACGTACTGTCAGATGACCTTTTAAATGGTCAAGTTTCTATTGCAGAGAGATTTAGGTCGGTTTTAATTGCCGACAATTGATTCGCAATCGCAGAGGTAGTGGCGCGGTACGAGGCAGAGCGACAGCTGTATTCTTATAAATTAAATGTAAGGTGTCGCACTGGGAAAAGCGTGGTGGCAGGCGGTTTAAGTTCCGTATCAAACCTATCTTGATCGAAATGCTCATCGTCGAAGTGAATGTCAACCCACAAAAAAACTGTCATTTTTGACGCGTCGTGACACGGGCGTTTCAATCATGGCCCCTCTTCACGATCGGCCATGATGGGCGAGCGTGAGGGACGAAGTTATGCGTTAGAGCGAGCAAGATTGTCTTGTTTCTCACTCTAAGGCATAACTTCGTCCCTTATGCTCGCCCATCATGGCCGATCGTGAAGAGGGACCAGCAAGATTAGTTTATTAATACAGGCCTAGGAACGCGCCGCCTCGTGCCGTCTCCGCTCTCAGTGCGTTTGCGGCTTTAGTTGGTTCCGTTCTATAGTATTAATTTCCCACCACATTTTGAGTCGGTCTCCTTTATTAAAAAAATAAATATCCCTTATTGCCTTGTCACAAAACATCTCAATGACCTATCGTAATTTAGAACAATCTGGACGTGGGAGCGCCCCCGGAGAAGTTCCGAGAGCTGTACAAGAAGATTCTGTACGAGAAGAGCGAGAAGCAGGCCGCCGCGGCCGCCGAGGAGCAGAAGCAGAGCGCCAGCCCGCGCCTGCACTGGAGGAAGATGAAGCTTAACACCAACTGGTGAGTCTCCCTTTGAAACACTTGGGAAATAAATAAAGTAGATAGAAATAAAAAAAAATAGAAATGGCCAAAGATATCAACGAATTAGTACTGTTTGACATTTATCCTCAAAAATTTCATCAAGCGTGTTTTTGTTTAATAAAACGTATAAATAATAGTTATTTAATCTAAAAATGAATATGAATGTAATAATTAAGCTAAATCTAAATCTTTGTAAAGACCTTTCTCGATCTTGAAAAGTACATGAAACAATGGTAAATTGGTTAGTTTCGTTTTGTTTACATCTTTGGCCATTGATATTGACCTCGATTTTACGACTATTGAATTGAATTTCATTCGCGCATCAACGGCTGCGTAGAATTAGATGAAACTTGGCAAACAGGTAGTCCGTGTCCTCATAGGATACTTTTAACCCGATTTGTTTCATGCCCAGTTCCCGTGGGAATAAGCTAGTAATTAATAAGTAAATACCTAATTTCATTCATAATAAGGTAATTGTACATTTCATATTTTTGAGGTGTCAGTGGCGGGTCGTGATTATTTTAGTTAGGTAAAGGTGAAAATAAAGTGGGCTTTGTTATTTAGTAGTGTCATTATGTTATTCTGTACTAATGTTGTAGAAAGTTCCGAAAAATCACAAAACTATCTAAGCTCTTGTCATTTTAAACAATAAAAAAAAATTAAAATTAGGGTAAAATTTCAATATATTTTTCTGTTGCAGATACTCGGCAATTGAACGGTGGTTTGGAGAGAGAAGTACTTGTAACAGGTACATTCTGTAGCTTTTAAATATACTATTGCAATTATCTGACTGAGCATGTACAGTCACGAACTTTAATTTGGGACCTACTTTAGGTCCAAAGTCTATCTGACATTCTAAAGCAATAACCACCTTAGTTTCCTGTAAGTTACAAATGACTTGGCATCTCTAATGACATTGACAACTTCAAGCAATATTTTTTTGAAATGGGTTTCAAATTAACGTTCGTGACTGTACATGTATTACTGCTGCTATAATTATTAAGGTAGGAACACACTGAGCCCACGTACGCAACGTCTCTGATGCATTATGAGATCTGGACTCTTAAATTTTTATGATTAGAAACACACATTATACGGGGCGTTGCGTTTAATAAGTGTGTTTCTAATCATACAAATTCAAGAGTCCAGATATCATAATTCATAATGCATTGCATACGTTGCGGACGTGGGCTCAGTGAGTTTCTACCATTAAGGTTCTTTCTCACTAGCGTGTAAGAGCCCCAAGCATTTAGAACCCATGTATCTGTAGCATCCGATTGTATTTGAAAAGTATATATTATTGTATTCCGCATTTATCGTCCAATAGAATGTATGAATTGGGTGTCTCTTCTTATTTACTGAAAGCGCCATATTTTTTACGGAATTTATAAAATTAAATTTTCGTTTTTAAATGCCGAACAGAAATGTAACTATTATTTATATGCTACTTTTTTAAAGATTTGATTAACACACCTACTGTGTATAAAATTATACCAGTGTATTTAAAATCAATGTGCTCTGTATATAAATCTGAAGAAACAACTCCAGTCATGAGATGTGTGTTACCTGAAAAGAGGATTAATTTAAAAATGGCGATTCCTTAAAGGGATCACTAGATTTGTCATGATTTCAAGTGACGCTAAAGTTATTTGAGGTGACACCCTGCCTAATATATTCATTGTATAATATTAATAAAGTCTGATAATTGACTATTTAAAAAGTAGTCGCCCTAAAGCGTGTTAGTTGAAACTGCCTTCTTGGATATACTTTAAAAGATTTCCTAATGGTCTGGTTCACGAAGCTACAATTTACAATTATTCCGGCCTAAAGTAGCCTTTTGATATTGTTTATAAAATATTTGTTTGGCAGTGTTTAGTGCGCTTTAACATTATGCGTGTCGATGTAGTCACCTAATGTGAGAGTGCACTTACACTTGAAGAATTGTATAAGGTAGCGTTCTGAAAAAGGGCCAAGTAGTGTGCCTAAATAAGGCTTTAGTCATCATTTAAAGTGATTTTTACGTTTATATTTTGGTAGTTAGATAAGTCAGTAGTATAGTAGTCGGTGATATATTAGACATTTTTATACTGTATGCGTCTGGTATGAGGGTTAACAGACTGAAAGGGGTATTCGACATCACATAGGGAGGTACATTAGATGTTTTCACCATATCTCTATTTGCAGGCCGTTTTTTTTCAATATGTTGTTCGTGCGTTACATCTTACAGTCAAATGATGCTAAGTTTGTTTCTAGAGAGTTTCAACTGTATGAAACAAACTGTTTGCCCCTTAGTTGTATTTGAATCGCCCCTCAGTCCCCTAAATGCATTTAATTCCGTCAGCGATTTGCAACACCGTGATACTGATATAAGTCAAATCCGTCAAGTTTGTGCGTGACGTTCCTGAAGTTTTGTGTTCAGCTAAAAGGAGGACGCGGGAAAGAGAAAGAAAAAAATGCTAGACCACACCTCCTTTCCCCTCTTCCGAGTTTTATTTGCCGGTGATCCACATGCTTACTTTATAGGAAAGATTAGAACGGCTGGGAAATATTGGTACCGCGTTTTTGCATTATCACTGACGAAATAGTTCGTCATACTAAGTTACTATAAAAAGCGTCCAAGACGTGCTAGAATAAGATAATCATAGATTATAAGTTCTTTTATACGAATATTTATGTATTTATCAAGTTTTGGAAATGTTATTTACATTGACGATTTTTGCTATAATTTTTATAATCCGGCTCGAAGGACCATATTTACCAAGTTGCTTCGTAGCCTTTTTTATATTCGTTTCATCAAACTTTGATGTGAAATGACATGTGATGAAAAATCAATTTGTTTGCAATGACGCTGTCTTAGCAAAAATAAGTTAATTTTTATACAGACGTGTAAACTAAAAATTCAAAGTTTACTATTGGAGTGCTTCTTCTGTGACTTCTTCAACTTAATTTTGGGCTGGTTCCAATATTTTTATATAATTCGATGTTACCAAATGCCAGCAGCAAGACTGACGAATTATAACTATGGGAAGTGGAGAGTGCTCACAATTGTACATTTAATTATACCATTGAATAAGATAAAGAGCGTAAGATGCGTTTACTTTTTTCTTTGGGTCAGATTTAAAATATCACCTTGTCGTAAACTGGTGCGTTGCTTCGAAATACTGAATACCAACCTTGGGAAGTTCTATACCCTTTTCACTACAGCTATCCGATCAAAAGAAAGGGACTAAGCTAAAATAACTTCGCAGCTCGATTCGTAATTTTTACGCAAAGCGCATATTAAATTGTGCGTTTACTTAATATTCGCCCCGACGTTTGTGAGCAAAGAGCTGTGCCCGCTTAAACGACCGACTGAAGATCGATCTCTTTCCAACTGATCTCAATTATTTTAATATTATTTCGTGTTTATGGGACACTTTAATTACGGAATTATGAACCAGAAAATAAAAAGCTTAAGGCGTAATTAGTCCTCTTATCTGATTAGCCAACGATTACATTTGATTGCTTTTTAATTGAAATGATATCTATTATTGTGATTGACTTTAAAATATTATCTACATATGTTAACTGTCCGTTTGTGTATAACTTTAATTTACGTTTAAAATATTGTTTATGAAATGTACGCATCACTTTGGTACGAATAAAATAAGTTTAACCAATTTCTTTTTTTAAACCAATGTTAAAATAAGTGACACCTTCTCCTGAACTTGCTTTATCTATCAAATCTTATTAAAATATCGTCGTACAAATTTCCCTCTCCTTTAACCTCGAAGCACAGTTGAGGGCGCACTCTGGACCTTGTGTTGGAGACATAAGATTCACGGTAGAGTGAAGTGTGAAGCTGAATTTCTTCAGTCTACCTGTGATCATGACGCATGTACATAACTAAGTTGAAACAACGGGAGCTCAACATTAAATCAAAAGCTAATCGCGGTCAATATCCCGTTAATATTATGTCTTACTAGCGACCCGCCCTCGCTTCGCTTCGGTTAAAGTTCCCCCTCCTATTTCCCCCCTTAAGGTTGAAATATCCAATTTTTCTCTTCCTTGGACTTCAAGGAATATTCGAAAAAAAAAAAAATTAAGCCGAATTGGCCGTACCGTTCTCAAGTTATGGCGTGACCAAGGGAAACACAGACACAGCACAGTAAATAAATTACATTTAATATCCGAAGAGTATTAACAGTCATCATCGTGTCAAGTGCCGATTTAGTACCAACTAAATATATTTATTGGGGCATGTGATCTTTTTTTTAGTAGGCGACAGTCTACTGTAGCCGACTAGAAGTTATGTATTCAACACGACTCGTCTTACGTCCTTCACTCCCACGCTCGCTGTGTAATTGCTGCTTCGCTCACGCACATCGGCATGGTATACTTAGTATATAGGGCTGAAGTTTTCGTTCTGCTATATTTAATGTCTACCGTATCATATTTTTTGGGTAGTGGCCAATTTTAATAATTGATACTATTGGAGTGGTACAGGGAGGGACTCAGTTGTGAAGTATTAAAAATGTATAGGTATACGTGAAAAATCTTTAAAAATATATACATTTGAGAATTCCTTACTGTAAGGTGAATTGTCTTAATTGTGGAATCATAAAGTAACAAGCAAGATTTTCAATATTTACACATTTTATAGCCTAGGATTCAGATATTTTGGCCATTAGGCATACATTTCTTTGTTTTGGGGGCTCGTCATTTAAAGAAAATATTAATCATACTTAGTTCAGACTAAGACTAAACAATAATCTTCACGCATTCTTAAAAATCACTTATCTTAAAAAATATTCCCAAGTACTTCTACAAGCAATAAATAGATCATTTGCCTTTACGCAACATACGATGCATTCACTTCCTCACAGTCGGTGATACGGTAGCGCGATGGAAGACAACATTGTTAACTCCATCGTCAGTTTGTACAAGGAGGGCGACTGGAGAGGTATCGTGGAGGAGTACCACGACCATCCTGAGAGGAACAAGGTCCTGTGGGTGTATCCTAGTGAGGAGAATTTTGTGTTCATTCAAGATTGTGTGAGAACGCTAGGCTGTGATGGTATTATTAGTGTTGGTTGCGGCAGTGGATTGCTGGAGTGGATGATTACGGAGGCTACTGGTACGTATAACTTTAAATTGTTGCTTATAATTAATTATAGGTAGCTTGGCAAAAAAGAGACTAAGGCGGGAACAGGTGGAGTGTATTTCAAGTGAGAAGCGCCATGCTATGCGCCAGTTTTTAAGTAAAAATTTAAAGAAATTATTTCTTCAATCGTTGGATTCCGAACAGTCCCACCTAGCAAGATCGAGTTTTTATACTTAACTATCTTAAGATTACTTTTTATTTAACTTATAAGAGACTTGTAGTACCTACTTATGCTACAAGACTGAATTTGGGCGCACTTATAGGAATATATGTTGTTGTAACAATTTTATCTGGTCTATTTTATAAAACGAAAGGTCTTCATACAACTTGAAATTAAAAACACGCAAAATAAGCCCTCTATTTTTTTTTATTTCTTTCGCCAAGCTTTATGTTTAATCTTGGTAGAGATGTCTTTATAGATAAACGGAAATCGAAATATGTAATACGTTAAAATTGACTATAATAATAGACGTAACTTTCTCGTTCACCTAAAAGTGGCTGTTGGTTTTCCCTGAAATTTAGTAAACATTTAGGTCTACAAAGAACCTCGCTTATTGCTACGAGCCTAACAAAAGAATGACTAACCAGGCACCTAGCTAGGCGCGTCGCTCGCAGTGTGGCCAGCTGCGATAGTATGCAATAAGTCTGTTCGCTAGGATCAGCAGTCACTAACCGAGTCGCTTGGCTCTTATGTGACTTTGGGCTAAAGTTCTTATGGCGGTAAGCTGCCCGTTAACATATTGATAACAACAGATATATGTATTATTGTCTTAACAAAAGACATAGGTACTACTACTAAAATAAATAGGACAATTTACTTGTAAGCATGTAGGCCCTGAGCTCACGAACTTCACTAGATACTAATTTCGGTTAGTATACATAGATTTTAAAATTTCAAGTACTATATGTATAAGTGATGGTCAGGAATTGCGATAGGTTTTTTTTGCTTGCTTAAGGGACACTTATTACAGTTCGATCTTTTTTTTCAGGTTTGCCAGTATCAGGGATCGAAGTAGACGGTGCATGGTGGCACTGCAAATACGCACCACCGACATTTATACCTCTCCTCTTCACCTCTTCTAAGTTAGACAAGGATACAGAGGATTTGTTGGGGAACTCGTCAACGACAGCGTTGCTTTTCTGCTATTTCAATAATAGGCCGGCTTTTGAAGAATACTTGCGGTGTTTCTCAGGGAAGGTTCTGGTTATTATTGGGCCGGGGGATGGCAAAGGGGTCCATACAGACCCAAGACCGTTTAGTGACGTCAGTGAACAGTGGCAATTGTACAAGTCTGTAGAAGTGAGGACTAGTTCAGATTTTATTGCTGTGTATTACAAAATAGCGGAATGAAAGTGGAAACTAAATTGGGACAATCAAAACAAACAAAAGATTACGAAATATATCAACGTTTAATTAATTTGGTTTTATTTTCTACATTTAGTTTTATTCACACAAAAATAAAACATACAATTAATAATTGAAATTGAAATCAGATATAATTTAAGTGACGATCTTAACGTAACGTAGAATTTTTCTATTGATATGTACCAACTAAACAAACTAGTCATAAAGATTCTTTCACGCTAAGCTCGTTACTTATATTCATGTCATCAAGATAAAAAAATAGCATACATTAAAAATAACATTCATTAAATACAAAATTTAAATCTAATTCCAATAAAATTATGCTTGAGTATAACAAATTAAAGTTTGCATAATAATTATAAGATAAAATAACATTTTTTGATTAAATAACTTCTTATTTTTTGCGATGCCGTATTTTCCTTTTAACATTGACCAGATGAGTAACAGTTTAAAATGAATAAAGACTTCGAATAAATAAGAAAAACTAACTTAAACATCGTGGATGGAAGGGTGGTGTGGCACTAATGGAATCTCTGTATTTACGAGTATTTTGTATGGTCGTTGGGACCAACCCAGCTAGGATAGTATCTATGAATATTTTCACCTAATAATTAGAAAGTTCTAGAAAATAATATATAGAGTCAACCCACTCAGTTTACTTGGTCTCTGCCAACATTTCGAAATTAACTGGCATCTTTGGATTTGGTTCTGGACTGGGCCCCACGATCTATTGGTCTGCTAATAGGTACACGTACTCGATACGCTTCTTAATTTTAAAGCGAGAACCAACTTCTAAAATATCTTCACGAATCAGCTCACGCTAAGTAACCGAACCTACAGTTTTAGTTGGCTGTTAAGAGCTTCTTTTCGTTAATCCTACAGTATACTAATACGCATGCTTTAATTGTGTCGCCGCACACTGGCCACTTACAATGCCACTAAACGCCAGCTTCAACTTGCGGCTCTCACAAGATTGCTGCCGGAAGATCGCCATATGGCACGGGCCATATGGCGGGCGGGATAAGTAAGACTATGGCTGTCACATGTGAGGCGACTCTAAAAGCTTGGCCACGGCGTTGCCGCTGTAAGCAGAATCTTGGCGCGCGGAGTTTACCAGAAATACAAAGAAATATTTGAAGCACGCGCTTAGGAAAGACTCCTTAGCACACCGCATCGTGGCCAGGCTGTAAGGCACTCTTTGGTATTACTCTTAAGAGCCAACTAGTAAGATAGAGCTGGTGAGGGTTAATTGACGCCGTTGATGGCCGCGAGGTCCTCGCGCTGCTCGTACGCCGACCGCGGGGTGATCTTCTCCCGCTCCTCGTTGCCCGCCAGGAATATAGCCAAGTGCTCCTGGAAAACCGAGGGTCATGAAGTATAAAGAGGAAGATTTAGTCGTATTGTGCTATGTACAATGTCTTATAGTTTGAAAGGTTTAACAGATTTTAAAATATTGAACTACGTTTTAATTATGTTCGTCATTGTATGTACCTACTGCTCTACACCCGGACAATCCGGTAGATTTCGGAGAATTGGTTGAGTTACGAGTAGATTTGTAAGTAGTTTGGTTACATATTTAAATGTTATCAGATTGGACCAATTGTTTTCTAATGTGTCTTAGCTTGCATCAAAAATAGAATAGTTTCTCTCTATCAACCTTCTTACCTCGTATCTAGTTTGAGTTTAATTAGGAACTTTCAATGTATGTCTTTAACGGGTTAAACGTTTTTAGTAGCTCTTAAAGTGGAGGTCTTACCAGATAAACCTTGGAGCTCGACTGTAGTTGGATCAGCAGAGATTCCACCTTGGTACGCCAGCCTCGCACCTCCGCGATCGCCGAGTCCACCGGCAACGTCTACGAATATAATTCTTAAGTATATCAAAGCAGGTAAGCCTCACACTACCGAACAAACACCCCTCTCCCTCTTAGCCATTCCAGAACCCTTCAACTTTTCACCAACACAACACAACCAGTTTCACATTAAGTATGAAGTTTAAACAAATTGTTTAAATTTTAAATATTACCGGCCGCACGCGTTTGCGTACTCACTCGCATCGCGTCCCTTGGATCGTTTTCCAATAAGTTTCATAATATAAAACTGCTCAGGGACTTCCTCGCCCGTCAATTTAAACATACATATGTAGATTTATTAGATACGGTCCTCTTTTATCGACACACTACACCACAATTAGTACCTATCTACTTGTACGTAACAAATTAGTGACCATCTTTGAGATGGTTATTACTAGCTACATATAATTGGACATGACAAGCATCCCACACAGGTTAAAGAATGTACATGTCGGAGTTGACCGGTGGGGCCGGTGACGATGCTCAAGTGCAGAGACAGGGAGAGACTCGCGAGGGCAAGCGCGGGCGCGGGGGGCTGTACCTTGAGCAGGGTGTCGGCCGCCGCTGACAGGTGCCGGGTCACTACGGACAGGCCTTGGCTCACGTTTCTGCAAGAAAAGTTAGACTAAATTGCTCCAACTGTTTTTCATTAAGCTTACCAGAAACACCGCTAAATACAAGCATTCGGTTCACCGGTTCTGGCCCTAGGCAATGGCAGAACATCCCTCGTTTTTTGAGTCAAGGGTAAAAAATGTACCCATAACGAGGTGTCAACGTAATTACGTTGTCTGTCAAGTACCTAAACTGGCACCTAATAGTAATAGGTGCCAGTTTACTTGTTGATGGCGATTAAAAATGCCTTTGACTAAGCTTACACAGTACTCGTAATCGGTAACTAATGTATTTGCTCCAGGCAGGTAAAGTCAAGGTTATAAACATAGATACGTAAAGCCTCAAAAATATGTTATCACGATCCTACGTCGACGTAATAAGGTCGTGGTTACATATTTTTGACACTCTGAACGTATCTATATTTATAACCTTGACTGTACAGTCGAACTCATAAGTAGCTGTACATTTTAGTACCTTGTCGCAGTATTGACATACTAAATTCAAACTATTGACACTTATAACTTATAATACGTAACTGCGACATGGTACTAAAATGTAAAGCTACTTATGAGTTCGACTGTACCTATATGGGCTATATATAAAACTCTGCCTAATAACAACTTTTTATTGTAAAAGTTGCGTTATCAAAAAAGGGGTGATAGTTCAATCTTGATAAAAGGACACATCACTCATAAACTCGTGTACCTATTAATAAGTATGAACGTCAATTTATATAATGGTTTGCTTCTTTTAGATAACCAATTTTCTAGCCAACGCACTGTCACATTCATGTGTATAGGGACGTAAAAGATGTTGGAGAGTGATTAATTGACAAGCGTCCAATAAATTTGTTGTGCATATATTATTTAGTTGGTACTTATCAGTATACAATAAAATTGATCGGTTGCAAAAACAAGTCAAAGTCGAATACAGTGCAAATGAATCTTATTTAACACTTTTTTTATTGATAATGGGTTTGCTCTTGACTAACTCTTGCCCTTGGAGGACGAAGATTCAGTCTACGATGTAGCGAGCTCACCCAGAAGATGCCTATTCACCCTAGCTTTAAACAGGTTCAGATTATATGCACTCGGAAATACAGACGCCGGAAGCGCATTCCACTCTTTTGCAGTACGCATTATGAAAGATGATGCAAAGCGCTTCGTTGGAAAAGGCGGAATTTGAACCAAGTACGGATGGCATCCTGCGGTGCGCCGCCTGGAAGCCCGATGGTAGAAAGAAGACGGCGGACATACAACAGACTGTCTTATTTGTAAACGGATGGTTTACCGAGTCGTCTTTTAATTTTCCCTCCACGTTTCTTTGCTCAACAAAGCTAATAACACTCGGGTAAAAAACCACAACGATTTCAAATACCGGTCGTCACCATATTACTTAGACAGACAATGACGAATAGATGTAGTAGGCGATTGGGTGATTTACGGCCAGGCCATGACTGCGCGGGGCGGCTGCGGCAGCGGTTAGCGGCGGGCGGTGGAAACAAATGCTACATTAAGTATAAAAATCGCACCCTCGCGCCGCCGCGGCGCTTAGTGGCATACTTAATATGTATATACTTATTTTGGACTTATTTTGCCGCTTACCGTCCGCCGCCGCGCAAAGCCGTGGCCAGCCCGTTAGTATGATGGTGGCGGGCGGATTTCTGAGCGTTTCAACCGCCCGTCATCAACTTATGATGTAAACAGAAGCAGAACCAGGAGTAGTTTTACTTGGCTATTATTTGTCAAATATTTTCGTTGCATCTTTTTCATTTGGTATGTTAAATAAGAGAGATGTAAGACAAAACATGGCCAAGTGAAGTGCCACCATGAAAGCTTCAGCTGTTACCTAGGCAAATCCGTGTGCGTGTAGTTGACGAGGTGCACGACCTTCCTGGCGGTCTCCCGCGCCAGCAGCACGACCAGTTCCTCCATGGTGTCCGGCCGAAATTGGTTCTCCGGCTCTGGCTGGCTCAGCGACGCGTATAGCTCTTTCGCCTTCTTCCAGGCGAGGGCTGGGTCCGTGGCAACCTTAAAAGAGGTTTTAACTTGATATTGAAATTGAGAACTCGGCATTTCATGCGACAGATTATTATCTCTCTAGGGTCCACCGTAACGTAATCGAGCTATAGATTACATTCAAAATATCAGACGGTTCACTTACCAGTTCAGCGACGTACACCAGCACATTTATCTGCTCCTTGATGGCCTTGGCTTCAGCGAGCGCCTGGCGCGTTAGCCGGCGCTGCAGCTTCCTGCGCAGGCGCGCGCCGCGCTGCACCGTTTGTGCTGCGCGGGCGAACCCCGTGTCCGCCGAAGTCTCCGCGCCCGTCACTATGATCGTCACTACAGTCAGAACTAGCTTGCAATCCCGACTATTATTCAAATTATGACATTACATTACATGTAAGATCCGTATAAACTATACATTGAATAATTTAAATGGTATCTAAATAGTAATTTTTTTATATAACAGAAATATTAATACACTTTGACTTGTGAAATTTTTGTACATACGTTGACTACCGCGACCCTATACATTCTCAAAAGTCACGTATTTAAATTTCACAAACATATCATTTGGTAAACCACCTTTTTTTCGAAACTGTAAATATTTCAGGATTTTTACAAAACTAACCTAACCTAACCTGGTATCAGAGTTATTCGTCTCATTCGTTTAATTCTTATTTCGTCTCATTCTGTATTCGTCCTCATTCTTAATTCGTCATGTTCGCTATCTGTCCCTATCTTCATAAGTCCAAGTCAGTAACTTGTCTCATTCTTAATAAGTCTTATTCGTTTTTCGTCACGGTCTTCCTTGGACTCATGCTTCATTTTTCCCTATCGATTTTTGTCAGATTAACATATTCGCCTCAATTTTTTCAATACGTTCGATGCTGGTCACATTCGTTATTAGTCACTTTCGTTTTCAGTCCAATTCTAAGTTCGTCTCATTAGTTTTTCGTTTAATTCTTATTTCGTCTCATTCTTTATTCGTCTTGTGTGGATGTGTAAACATTAAAAAGAAAATTCACCAAGTAGGTATATTCTGGCAACATACGAGTACATTCATGACTAGATTTATAACTGTATGAGTAACTAGCTTTTGTCCGCGACTCCGTCCGCGAAGATTTTGTTTCATAAAACTCATAAACCGAAGCGAAGCGAGGGCGGATCGCCAGTCTAGTAATAAATATAGTCTATGTTACTCAGGGATAATGTAGCATTCTACCTAATGGTGAAATAATTTTTGTAATCGGTCCACCAGTTTTTGAGTTTATTCGTTACAAACATAATAGCCAATCCAGTCAAAAAGATATGAATACTTACTCGTAGCGAAAAGACCATCGAACGGGACGAGTAGCGAAAGTGCCCAAAGAAGAACGAGACGAGTTGCCAATAACACCAAAAATAGAAAGAGACCAATAACGAATGTGACTAAAGACAAAGTGCGAATGATACTAAAAACGAGAGAGACAAACAAAAACATAGCCCTTGGAAGACCGTGACGAAAAACTAATAAGACTTATTAAAAATGAGACAAGTTACTGAGTTGGACTTAGGAAGATAGGGACAGATAGCGAACAAGACGAATAAAGAATGAGTGACGAATACAGAATGAGATGAAATAAGAATTGAACGAAAAACGAATGTGACGAATAACTCTGATACCCCTAACCTGACCCTGTTCTACACGATGGCCCTGAAATATAATACAGTTTTGAAAAAAAAACGCGGTCTGCCAAATGATTTGTTTGTGAAATGATTCAGTTTGTGAAATGTTGTTTAGCAAGTGATTGGATACGATTTAAATTGCCTTAAATTTTCGCTTTCGAATCGAGCATAGATGTCAAGTAAATAGCAAAGTGCATAATTACTATCACACCAAAAAGAGCCGATAGAGACGAAAATTAGTTAATTAGTGATTAAATGTATTATTCAAAGTGTAAAAGTTCGCGATAGTAAAATAAATATTTTATAAAAAGAACGGTAACTGAGGAGTAATATTTGTATAATAATATTTATCGTGCATCCCTGTAAGTGAGTCGTTCATACTTGTAGTTAGTAACCCTTACTTATAGGTACTTATTACTTTTAATTAATTTTAATGACGGCGTCTTAATTGTATTTTAGTTTCCATTACAGTCAAACCTACTTATGCTTTAATTTATTATTTATCTTGAATTTCGAGGCACTATTAAGTAGGTACCTGATACATATACCTTACTACTTCCAAAGCCTCAATCACTATCTGTCCACGCACTTAATTTAGCTGGTAATTACAATGGCATATTCCATCCTAACACTGATAAACCTCGAACTCTGTACCCATTACGCCAGACTAATTAGTCCTTAATCAAACTATAAATTCTATTTCGAAACATCACCTCAGAGTTCAGTTTTATACAGTTATAGATGTATAGTTTGCTCTTTGACAGGAATATTATTTTACGATTGTCTGGCTGCTATCAGTCTGGCAAATTAGGTGCGGGTGTGCACGGGCTCTTATAGTTCCATCGTTCAAATAGTGTGCAGTACACCCACACTGCTATGGAAACCATATAATATTATCTGAATAACAATTAACACATTAGTGAATAATTTAATATATTATTTTTTTAAATAGTGACAAATAACCCAACAAGAGAAAATAAAAAACAAATACGTATAATGTCAACATTTTAAACGACCTGGGGCTATCAGTAATTATCCAGACATATTGACATAGACATTGCTAATTAGACACATTAATTAATGTTGTAGTCCTATTCATGTTTAAATGTATTTATCAACTGTTTTAAATCACCCTATACATATAAACATGTATTGAAGAGTGCAACCAAAATATTGGAATTTAGTGATTTATCACAGGATAATAGTCCAATGCCGGTACAGCGTCTTCCAAAAATATTCGTTCCTGATACCTAAGTAAGTTGTTCCAGTAAATAGCAATCGTTCATACATAACTTGGCCAACTTTGATAAACTCACATATACTGCTCCAAGACTGGTATGTGATACACGTGCGGTTTCGAAAAGAACCGACTGACAGTATGATCTAGGTTTTGCTCGAAACTGCTGCTTATTGTGGTGGTTGACACTTGAGAGTATTGTAGAATGTAGCTCTAAGGTATTTAGTGTGTAGTTCAAACTCTTTTTTTGACATACATAGACGACTGCTTGGGTTTTTTTTCATTTTTATTTTCATAATATTCTCACTGCCACTGCAAAGTTGCAAATTTGCATTTCGATTCAAAATAAGAATAGCAGATTCACTACTTTCTAGCATAGGTCCGTCAAAATTGTTTTGAAATCAAAGCAAATATGCCACTGATGTGGCTATAGTTAATGATGTTTATACTAACCTTCAGCCGCATCCTGCTGGTCGGGCGGCAGGTACTTGTCGACGTATTTGTCGGCGGTGGTAAGCGCGCGGTCGAGCGCCGTGGCGGTTGCGCAGGTCATTCGAGAGTCCATCACGGCGGTGCCCACCTGTTTCACGGAGTCTGCGCGACGCAGCACGAACTGACGCGTCTCCGAGTACATCTGAGGAAGGAGATAGGAGGTTTAGTTGTAAGGGCCTCGGTGATTTGGGTTTGGGTATGAAACCCCAGCGCGGTCGCCATGTACGTAGTACTGTAGTTTCCTAACTTTTCATTTCAGTTTCCTAAGTTATAGCCTTCGCTGGTTTTGTGTATATCGTATTACATAAATATATCCCATTCTCAAATTACTTACAGTTTGCGGCGATATTTTACATCCAAAGCAACCTAAAAAAAGCTGCCCGAAACAAAATCGCGCCCCACTCGCTTACTTTACGTAGATACAGTACATTTGAGTTTGTCTCAACCGTGCAAGTCAATTAGGTTAAAAAAAAAAGTTTGTTAAGAAAACTTTAAATCTACCTACTAATATTCCGGCGAACAAATGTGAAGAGTACAAACTGAAATAAGCCAACCAGTCGCAAATCACTTTCATGACGTCAATTTCTGTTGGTTTTAAAATAAAAAAAATAAAAAAAATAGGAGTAGTTAGGTAAAATTTCAAATACTGCCCTCGTAAGAAAAAAGGGCACATCTGCGAATTATTCACAGAAGCATTTTAAACCCTGTGTAGGTTAATAAAGGTCGCATGTGAAATACCAATTCTTTTGGACATGTGCCTTTTCTTCTTATGAGGGCAGAATAGTATACCGCAACACTTACAGTTTCCGGCGGCATATGGATAGACGGCACCCTCTTCTCCACCGCGTCGAGCGACGCGCAGAGGAAGCGGTCGAGCTGGTGGATGGGCGACTCGAACAGCTTCACCGCCGGCAGCGCTAGCTGCACGCCCGTGGCCAGGGACCTCTCGCCCAGCGAGAGGTACCAGCGGAATAGGGGGTTGGATTCCTGAGGGTTAGGTAGTTTGTGAAGTCATTACGTTGAAGTCTTTAGGAAGCTCGAGTTTATCGTGCCATTTCCTTTTAACAAGTTATATATCCGAGTAATCACTTATGTCCATATCCCAAAAAAAGTTTCCTCTTAATTATCCGGTATAACTGAGGGAAATTATTTTCTGTGACCACTACAGACAAGCTCGTTTTAAAACTTAATAAGTATTATATTTTGGGGTCAAATTAAAAACTTGTAGGTAGTCAGCAACGTCATGCTACTTAAACTTTGTTTGGTAATGCCTTCATCTGGCTTCAGCCAGACCATTATCAATTGCATTGCATTTCATTATTAATACAACGATTATAGTAAGAAAAACGTAGGGAACGTTAGGTAAAAGTGAAAATAGCGCCATAACGCTGATAATCTCACTATTTTCTTCAATTATCACTCTCCTTATCTGCATATACCTCTTGTAAAAACATGGCTCTAATCTGAAAACTTGTAAACACGAACGCATATATCTTTGACCTCGCACTTGACACTGGGGCAAGAGGGGCTGTCAATGGTGTGACGAACACGACCACTAGATAAGTCTACAGTTCAAGCATCAGATCATAATGATGATAAGTTATTAATTAGATTTCTTGCGGGATTTTAATGTCCTTATCTATGAATTACACTAGTCTAGCTCTTAAGTTATGATGATGATGACGGTTATAATAAAGACTGTATCAAAAAGTATAGGGACAAATGTATATGGTTGTTTTTTTTTGCTCTGATTTGTTTTTAAATTTAAATCTTGTAAATATAGCTATTATTGAACACGTTTAATGATATTTCTGATCAAACTGCTAACAAATCCACAAAATGAGAGGTCTTAAACCAGAGCAACGGCAACGAATCGTGGGCAAATACATGCGTGAAAAAGGCACTTCTATCAGAAAGATAGCCAAACTCGAAAAAGTGAGTCGTTCTGCAGTATATAATGCGATCAAGAAATATGGGGTAGAGTTGTCTTTCAATGACAAGCCGAAAAGTGGTCGTAAAATTGGATAACATAGTCGTAACATGGATAGCAAAATTTGCTGAACGATTAAAATCTCACCCAGCGCTTCAGTAAGAGACGTAGCCAAGAAATAAAATGGCCTAAGCAAGTTTTCGCCATTTTGTCATTTCCTGAAATCTATTGAAAATGATTGTTAACCTACTAACCTTGATTTTGAAATATATCTTCTCGGTAACCCCTATTCCGGACTCCACGATGGGGATGGCGGCCACTCGGGACACCACCTCCAGGTTCGGTAGCTGCTGTTTTGATACTGCCGTCACTGAACAAACAACAAATAACATTTAGGTAGGTACTTACTAATCAAAGACAATTACACTTTTTTCTCTTCCACAGAACTGAAGAGAATGTTTCGCTCGGATTACATGCGTAGTTGGGTAAGGCCGCTTTTTCCGCCAGATTATTATTAATTTAGCCTAACAAATAAATAAAACACCGCAAAATATTACTTTGAATATAACTTAGTCTTAGCTTTAGGTAACGTAAATCCGTAAGTCCGTAACTGGTAAAGATATTATTTTATTAAAATTGTATGCATTAAGTACTTTCTTCTGTGGACTGAATGGACGCGAACTGCCTAAGGCCGGGATGGTTGGCGCTCACTTGGCGAGGCTTACGTCTAGCACTGGCGATTAGCTGATTGAACTGCACTCACTGAATAAAAGCAAAATGTTACTACGCGTTATTATAAACCCTCTTTGAGCTAGGTACTTGCTGTTTACATCGACGACATTACTTAATGCGCTTGTTATCGCTTTCACTGACGCTCCCTAGCGTCAACTAAAGTAATCTCAACGTGCGTCTAAACACAGAACCCAGATAGCTCGACGTTGGCAAAGGTCAGCTTGGACCTGACCAACATGAACGTGATTAGTGGTTTGACAAACTACGAGTAGGTATAATTTATTTGTTACTAGCTTTTCCACGTAGAAGTTGTTATCTTTTCACTCGCTGATAGCTTTTCACTCGCGAATTATCAAATTTCCCGGGGTAAAAAGTCCTATGTGTCAATCCAGGATTAGGACTATCTGTGTGCCAAATTTCATCCAAATCCGTTCAATACCGCCTAAAAAGGCGTAATTGAAATACAAATATCCATATATCCATATATATTTAAGTTCAGTTGCTATTTGAGTGAGATTTTCACAGTCAATACCTACTGAGCCCTTAGCCAAGATGCCCATCGCTAACTAGCGTTTCTATTCGTTTAGTTTTTAAACCAATCGCGTCATTGGTAGATCACGTCATACGGAGAGTCACTTGATCTACCAGTGACGCGATTGGTTTAAAAACGGAACGAATAGAAATGCTAGTTAGCGATGGGCATCTTGGCTAAGGGCTCTGCAGAGTAATTGAATGGAAAATGATTGAATTGAACGATCGTGGGGATATTTTAATTGGCTCGACTGCACGCCCACGTCGTAAAATCTAATAAAAATATTTATAATTTAAAAAGAGTAACATTAAAACCAAATGTAGCGCCATGAAAAAAGTCAATCGCGTAATCTAGTTACCTCGCGTAATAACCTTTTTTTATATAAACATTTATTGCACAAGAGCGAAGATAAGCTTTAATAAGTAGGTACTTAAAAGTAATAAGTACTTATCGTCGCAATTCATAAAACCTCCAATCGCCGCTGCAAGGTTCCTTACCCTTAGGAGGCGGGGCTTGGCTCTTGTTGACAGCCTCCAAGTAAGCCTCGGCCCTCTGTGCGATGGAACTCTTCCCCTTCCTCAGCCCCACTGTGCAGCTCCCGTTAAAGGTTTTCTTGTACACGCTACCATTCCCCGACATATTGCTGGTCACTGTGATTCGCGCGCGGTACTCAACCGACATCCGATCTTAGGGTAATACGCAAGTCACTACCAAATACTCGTCCAATACGAGGGATGGTCACTACCATCTACTTCTAAAGTCACAGTAAACTGTTGCTTTTTGTCATAAGTAGTTGACAATAATTTGGCGTACTTTGTAGAAATAGGGTACGACGCGCGACGAACCAATCCCGTGAACGATTTTTAACTTGCACCTTTTATTGATCAAGACGCGGACCTGTCCTCACTAAAATCACACGTCAACTGATGAACGGCGCCTTTGGTTTAACGAGATAATGCAAAGGTTATCTAGATGTTTAAATATTGGAATCTATTTATTGTAAGAACAGTTAATTGTTGTATTTAGGTCATTGCCTGAAGCGACGGTGATGTCATGGTGAAGCGCCTGATAAAAAGTATTAGCACACGTAGGGCGCGTGCACGTCCGTCATAACATTTTCAGTCATTTAAGTATAATAAAACATTTAAATAACAAGAGCTTCTGGATAATCGGGTAAATTTTGTTTGCAATTCTTGTGAATAGCTTGGCACTGAATGAGTCAACTGATAAAGCATTTTCATTGGTGATTGTCTTGCTATATAATGTAGATAATACCTACATTGCGTCGCTGCAATAGCTTCCGACTAATAACCAGAATACCAACTTATCAATGTATTGCTGCTAGTATGCGAGCTATCGACCAATGAAAATTCGCTATTACTCTTTAGAAAGCATTTAGAAAGATATACGGTGCTCGACAGCTCTATTGGATGAAAACGATAAGAGATGTTGTGGTTTTGCTAATGTATGTAGGTAGGCATGTACTACATAAATAAAAATAGCACTAGTGAAGACTTTATTTCAATGATAACTGCTGAATTTAAAGTATTCATATGGAATTCAGCTAATAAATAAATTATGAACAAATATAGCGGCTAGTTTAATAATTTGTATAGGGTCATCACCAAATTGAATTAGCGCGCATAGTAAAGTGGTTTTACTAATAAATCTAATCTAATCTAATCATTTCAAATTGAACACTCGTTTTTAGTGCCGGATTGGCCATTAAAAAAGTAAGCAGGTGCTTATGACATCACGGGTCAGGGGGCACCAAAATCACAGATCAATACTGTCACAAAAAAATGACAAAACACAAAACGACAATCATCATCATCATCATCATCATCATCATCATCATGGGCATCATGGAGGCTTATCCTACACTGCTTCTTAGGTTGTCCTTATGTGCGACCACATACCTAATTGACACAAGGATACCTATTTTACTGCGATTCTGTCTAACTTGCACTGAGAGCTAACTTAAACTCGAGATACCACGTTGGAAATGGATACCAGAATACCAACACTATGTAGGTTTATCACATATTAATATAGGTGTCGTCCCGGAACCAAGTTATCGCAATAACTTTAGACCTGTTGTTATCGAACGGCTCGGCTGTCCGCGGGCTGATCCGTCTGGGATGTCGGACTGTGGACCCAAACAGGAAATCACGCAGATTCGGGGCTTTTCTTTATCGATGAGTCAATCATCAACAAACCATCATAGGCCAGGTGGCTAGCTAACCTCGAGCC
Organism: Tortrix viridana; assembly: GCA_963241965.1. Classification (NCBI taxonomy): domain Eukaryota; kingdom Metazoa; phylum Arthropoda; class Insecta; order Lepidoptera; family Tortricidae; genus Tortrix; species Tortrix viridana. Next base: position 9,390,211 of record OY725181.1, read on the forward strand.
TCGGGTTTAACCCTCACTTACTTAGCAGAGTCTTACGGCCGCACTCAGAGACGTCAATTCACTTTTAAGTTTGATTAAAGTTGTGCTGTCACTTTCCTTGCTACAGCAATAGAATAAGACGCAGTAACTTTAATGAAACTTAGAAAATAATTGACGTCTCTCAGTGCGGCAGGTAATCCTGTAAAATTAAATGTATCATAAAAATACTTGCGCAACATACACTAGACAGTTTGCTCTGAGCTTGCCTTATTCGAAGCGGCAGTGCGATCCAAAGACGGATCGTCTGAAGAGCGAAGGAATTAGAGAGGAAGCCAGTGCGATGAGGGGGAATAGATAGCTTGAGCCTACGGGAGGAACGGAGTTCGCAACCCGGACGAGGAGTAACAAATTGAAATTTACATACATCTAAGGTAACTGGGTGAAGCTGGATCGAACAAAAAGGAGAAAAGAGAGGTCAGAATTCGAAGAGATCTGCGTTCACGAATGGGAAGCCATTTTAATTGGCGACGAAAACCGGAGACGTGATCGTTACGCAAACCGAAAATAAAACGAATACAATTGTTTAGGAGACGATCCAGCTTGTTTAGGGAAATTTGGGATATATTGGTGCAACACACATCGGTGTAATCGATTACGGGGACAACGAGGGCTTGAATGAGGAGCGTCTTTGTTCCGACCGGCAGAAAGTGCATGAACTTGTAGGTACAACGCTCTCAGCGTATTGGTCACCCTACGACGGATGTCAGACACCTGAGCATCCCACGTCAAACCCACTTCAAACCCACGTCAATAATTAGCCCCAGGTTTCTCACTTCACTCTCTCTTCTTCTCCATTTCACCTTATCACTTCACCTTATCCATTTTTACAAAGTTTGTGGAGACAAAACACAATCGGCCGACTAAACAGTCTGCAGTCCGCGCAAGGCGTAAAACGAGGTTATTATATGAAAATTCCTATCATCATTGATTATCATCATCGTCCCACCATCAGGGGTTTACATGACGTTTACTACAGCCGGGGGTTTTATTGGCTGGCGTAAGAAATTAGCTTTCTATAATTATAAGTCTTATAACCCTTCTTAGGAATTAAAAAAACTTGCAGCTCAAAAAATGTGGGACGGTGCTTGGGGACAGACGTCAGACAGACAATGTAAGTGTTACGATAGAACCCCGTCTTGGTAAAATGAATGAAAGGATTAAGATCGATTTCTTAGATCAAAATAACACGAATACTTACCTACTCATTTTATTGATAATTATGGGGGTAGTACAGAAAACCGCACCGCTAATGCAATAACGACGTAAATGCAGAAAAAGTCGACTTTGAAATTCAATTGTTTTTTTTACAGCAATAACGTTTTTTTTAACTGTGTTTTGTGTTCTAAAGGGTCGTTATTGCATTAGGGGTGCGAAATGTACAATCAAGGACAAGTAGGGCAACGGCGACCAAAGGCTCCAACTATGTCCACACGACCCTATCGGTTTAAATATTTCTGAGTTTAAACTATTATTTATTATGTGACTTCGTTCGCTTCCACATTTTGTCCTCGTTTAAATATTCCCATAACCATACCTACCTCATAATATCCCCAGCGTCCTTTAAATATTATTCATTCGTTTTGTATAGGTATGTAACTACGTATATCGTTACATTAATCTAGGTGATGAATGATTTATTTACCCAGTTCTTAAACGACATTCGGTTAAGTTTAAGTTTTACGAAAGGTTAACAATAACTCAGCAAGTTAAGAGTATACTCAATACAAAATGCGAATAAGTACTTAGCGATAACTTCAACAAAAATAATATAAATTTACCGTAATTGTAAACGTAAAACTGTAATAATAGGTATAGGTACAATATATAGAATCCCAAAATAAAAACTCCTCCCAACGGTTAATTTACAAATTCATTTCGTGGGTAGGTATCTATACCACTCTTATTTCCTTTTTATTTCCCACTTTTCATTCATTTTGGTACGAAAAAACATTCCAAATCATTCTTCTTCTATGCCCACTTTTCCGAGACGCTTTGACCATTCCATAATTTCAATATCAACACATCATATAATAATTTTTCGAAGACGCGTTTCAAATTGAATTTAGTAGGTAGTACACAAAAAATTAAAAAAAAAATTAAAACTTATAATTTGTCATATCAGGTTATAATAACAGTACTAATTTATATGTAATATACGTATGTTAGTAAATAAACTCACTGTTTGTGTGTAGAGTTGTTTCCCGCGGCGGCTCCCGGTCTTCAATGGCGGCGCGGGCGCACGTCCGCTGCGGCGGCGCGCCGGGCTAAGGAGCTAAGCGGACTTTGGTTTCGATCATCAATAGATACTAGTATCTACATATACACAGTACATACAGTATTTAAATAGCTTCATCCTTTTAGTCTTCAGTTTCAACTCAACATTACTACATTCACATATTATTATGAGTGATTGGAGCAAAGCAAAAGGGAGTGGTACCTATCAAGAACAACAAGCGACGCTTGATTTTAATTTGTTTAAGTAAGTACATATTCTGCGTCAGTGACGGTAAGTTCGAAACAGAAAAAAAATAAAAGACCGCCTCCTTTATCAAAATCTAATGAATAGTTTGATACGATGTAACTTCTTTACCTACATAAATACACTGGTAAAATCGTAGGAACTTAACTCTTTTTTCGGCTTGCCTAAAAATATGTGTCCATTTAGCTCGCGTGTAAGCGGTCTACAGAGATCGTAGTTACTCGGCTGCACTCGGCAGTTAAAGAACTAGCGATAACTCCAGCAGTCAGATAACAGATTTTTAATTAACACATCGTTACATCAATTTGAATAATATTTAAACACCATTTCCAAGAAGATACAGATAGGTTCATTGAACAATATTTAAACAAACCGAGAAAAATAAATGAATATGAATGTCATTCACGTGAAGGCATAGTTTAATATGAACCAAATAAATTATTTTTAACGAAACGTCTTCCGCAGTAACGTAATCCTCTGATTACTTGAAATAAAGAAGAAAAGTAAGAATTGTTCAAAATCAAAGATCAAATATGGTAGATTTAAGTTATCGTTATTTATTTTGGTCACAAACTATAATTAATCTGTGTAGGTATTTGTTATGGAACAAGTGATAAATGCGGTCATTTTTCATAATACCCGGGCAATTTATAACTAAAATATCAGATAGTAATTTAATAAAAGTACTAACCTAACCTAACCAGACAATTTGATAAATAATGAAGTTTAGATAATAATTAATTATTACTACTAACTTGATCCGGTATAGCTTACCATTATTCATAATGCCCGGGCGTTATAAATAATGCCCGCATTAATCACTTGGTCCATGACATACATATATATACCTACAATGATAGGTGTGTCAATTCAGAAATGTTATGTTCTGTTTAACCTAAATAAACTTTTTTCATTTTAATTTTTCATTATCATTTTCTGTCAGTTTACAGCTAAGAGACCCGTGGTAGACGGACGGGCGAACGGACAAGCAATAATGCTCCTACCCTTTAGGTACATACGGAGCCCTTGAAAAGAGTAGTTATGTTTGTTCCAATTAAAACGACGAAAAGCACTTAAAACCAACCATTACCAACATCTATTGTTTAATTGTTATCTTCAAGTAGGGTTGTAAAACAATTACGCAGGTGTGTCGGTAGGCCCAAAGAATACTGTGAACAAACAATCTTGATAGTTTTGATGTTGTTCGTCGGTATTACGACGGTACGACGGTATCCACGACGTGCGTTTCAAAAATAATAATTATAACTGTGTCGATATCACTTTGTACAATTTTAGATTTACACAATGAAATATTTATAATAAACGTAGTTGACACTGAGACATCATCCGAGACAGAATAATTATTATTTGTATTTAATTAACAACATTTTATATTATACTGGATGTTAGCCATAAGAATATGTAATATGTGTATAATATAAGTGTTGATTTTTTGTGTATTATTAATCACAATTTAAATTTGTATTGCATGTTAGCCATAAGAATATGCAATATGTATTAGTGTTGTGTTGATTTATGCATAAGTGTTGTTTTTTTGTATATTAATAATCACATTTTAAATTTTTAGTGCATGTTAGCCATAAGTGTGCGATATGTATTAGTGTTGTGTTGATTTATTATGTATCAATAATGACAATTTAAATTATATTGAATTTTAACTACCTATAACATTATGTAATATTATGTATAAGTGTTGATTTACTATATTCTACTAACGACATTTTAAATTATATTAAATGTTTTTATATTAGCCATAAGAATATCTGCTATATATTTTTTTTTATATAATAATAATGCTAGCCGTAAGGCGTTTAGTTAAATGACTTGTCAAATGAATGAGTTGTCAAAGTGACGATGTCTTATTCTTTTTCTATAGCAAAGAAAGTGACAGCAGCAACTTTAATCAAACTGAAAAAATAATAAACGTCTCTGAGTGCGGCCGACCCCCTCCACGGTGGAACACAACAGTGGGGTGGGGACACTGCTGCTTGTCGACAATTTAACAGGTAATGGTGGTACGGATGCTGTACAATTTTCTACCACCCGCAAGATGTGACATTGATTTTGGTAATATTATCTCACATAACATAATATAATATCTTACTATAGCATATAAGATAACCTTATCTTTAATTTTAAGTAAAAGTGCTTAATTTATAACTCAATGAATACAATGCTGGCGTACAGTGGAGGAATTGTTGTCGCGTACCGTCGCGCCGTAGGACCCTGCCGTAATGACAGGCCACATCACTCAAACTTGAGCAACATGTCGTTCAAACGTCTGTTCATTGCGGCAGGGTTCTACGGTGGTACGCGAATACATTTCCTCCACCGTACCTATATCTGGCCAAATATACTTCCGAATCTTCCGATTACAGACCAGATTAGATACTAATAATTATTAAAATTCCTACCTAACGTGTTTATAGACTTATCGCCTAATGGAAGATAAGAGAATTGTTGTTTTGCCTTTCGTCTAGCGTGGTAAAGTTTAGTTTCAAAATAATTTGTGGTTTATTAAGGACAACACAGACTAACGTGACAGTTCATCGTATTAGACTATCAGTTTCTCATTACCCATTCCGAATACGTCGAAAACCATTATGCCGCCACTGACAATGAGTGTATGTGGCACGATGATCGAATAGATATTTATAACGTCGAATATATTCGGCTACTTCGGCAGGAATACGTAGCGAGAACGCCTCGTATCTATCTGCGCTTATCGCGCTGGTTCTGACGATGATGAACATATTTGACTGCGATATGAATTAAATTTTTAGTAAGTTAAACCAAAGACACGCTAGAAACTGATCCCTAGATGACGACATTTTAAAATGCGAGCATACGGGATTTTCTGCAAAAGTTTTATCAAAGCCTCTCAAAGCTCAGTCGGAATTCCAAAATATTTCGGCGAACAAAGAGTTATCGTCATGTCCTTAATCGATATCAAGTGAATAATTACAATATCTAATCTAATCAAACGAGTGTCATAGCGCAAAATAATGTTCACATTAAGATCTATATCAACCAGTGTGAAAATATCGCTTTTGGACGACGTTTCCTGTCTTTGAAAGAGAATCGGTTTTTTATTATTCATTTATTTTTGTTTGAATTTAAAGACATTCGATATTTAAATTGTTTACCAGTTTTGAAGTGATTTGTTTTGTGCCAGTTATTTTGTGATCGAAAGACACCTACAAGGATAATCGGAAAAGTATTTATTTTTGCTATGTTCGCTGCTTAGTTTTAAGGTTTCTTGGTCCCTTGTAAATATAAGTAGAATCGAAAGACGGCACCCAATAGTTAAACTTAAGAACATTAAATTAAACTTACTCAGTATTCTGCTTACTTCTTAGATGTCACAATCAGGTAGTGTTATTAAATATTATTATGAAACAAAGAATACATACACATAAAGCTTGAAATCAAAAGCGTGAAGGATCCGAGTTCAAAGTAGACTAAACTCAATCTTAAAAAATCGCTTTATGAACGTTTCTCCACTAATCGATCTATGAAACATGCATCCAAATATAGAGTAAACCTATTGGAGGGACGCTCATTATACGATTGGTCTTACTCTACCTAAAATTATAAGTATGAGTAGGTACCTACTGTAAAAATTAAACTTCTTCTTTCTTCTGATATTTGCTTTTATTTAAATAGAAATACAACATGAGATGTTCACACCTCGAACGCCATGGGGCGACTCTAAACAAAACTTCCATTTTGTTTTCTCTTTTATTTTTCTTTTTCTTATTACTTGCGTCAAGGCATTTCTGCATTTCTTATACATATTTATTAGGTAAATTCCAGTATAAACTGACACGCACTAAGCACACACACTCATACTTAGTGAGTGTCAGCTTATACTGGGCATGTTTTTTATGTCACGTAACTACAAATTAACAGTTTTCGGATTTTTCGCTTTACTCGTGCTCTGAGACATTGCTTCTTGCTAAATTTCATGATTCTAAGTCAACGGGAAGTACCCTATAGGTTTTGATTCCCTTGTAATTCCCTTCAATATGCGGCATACCTAAGCGGCCGTATCTTTTGATTGCGTTAGCTTAGAAGCTCCAAGGGAAAACTCGGAAAAAGAGGAAAAAATCTTCGAGACTCGATTCCCGTCATTTACGAACTATTTGCATCCCTACAAGTGTGTGCGGAACCCTCGGTGCGCGAGTCCGACTCGCACTTGACCGGCTTTTTTCTCTTGCGTCACCGTTGTTTCGTTTTCAGCCTGAAGACCATGCATGATGGCGGTTAACTTTCACATAACAGCCGCGGCGCTGTTGATCGCAGCGTCGCTAGTGACGGGGCAGAATGAAGGTGAGGGGTTACAAAAAAGGTTTTTTTATAGCGTGGAAAAGGTACGCACGCAGGCCACCGGGTGAAACCTAAGCAGGCTACAAAAGGCTTGCCAACTCCAAACGGTGAAGATTAAATGCCCCTAATCCTTGTCTTCACCAGTTCAGCCTCCACATCGGAACAAAACAATGCGAACACCGCCCTTGGGCGACGGTTCAAGGTGTGAGATCGTGGTTGCGATTTGGACGGATGCTACACAAGGTCCTACCCCCCTAACAAAAACCTTTCATTTTCGAGACGAGCTTGTCTTGCTGACTGTACTTTTTTGTATAAATGAAATAGATCAATATATTGTTATAAAAATACCTAGGGTCACTTGAATTAATACGTGTTATCTTCACTAGTAGGTAATTAATTGTACATTGAGCTAGGTACATTGAACAACATCAAGAAATAATCATAATTAAATTTAAAAAGATCTTAAGAATTTGCATTCTAAAGGCACCTCTTGGAAAAGAGGAACTGATGATGAAGACCAGAGATGACCACCGGAATTCCTTAGTAGTAAATGATTGACGCCAGCAATGAGATTTCTTTTATTAAGAATATGAAGCTACTTTTATACTCATTATAATGCATATGGTGAAGTGCAACTAATATTGAAGTACAGGGAGTACTCCTCTATGATTAATGGCTCTGCATCTTGGACAACAACATTTTGTTAAGGGTGATGAAAAATTGGTATTAGGCTATTGTTTCTTAATGTGATGTAGGTATATGTGAGTATCACATAATAATATTAGGTGCATCACAAAAAAGCAAAATATAAATATTTTTAACAAAAAAATAAAACCGTCTTCAAATACCCACTGACAAGGGTTAAATAAAGGTACCTACATGAAATATATCGAAGTTGGTGGCAAGAATCATGTGTCATTGCTATTGTGTATACCTACTTGACACCGGCTTGGATATATTTCATGTACCTGTTAGGCCGGTCTTTATTTAACCCTTTTCAGTAGGTTTTTAAAGACGGTTTTGTTTTTTTGTTAAAAAAAAATAGTTTTACCATATTCAGAAATGTAACTAACTAGCCTAATGGATGCGCTTGCTAAAAATACCATTATTTAAAACGTAGACTATATTTATCAAGTGTTTTCTGTTGTTTTTTAACTGTGTTTTGTTTATCGCAGGACATGATTGCTCATACATGATGGCCATACCGCGACCTGATCGACCTGCCGACTGGCCAGAACTGAACTTCGATGGTAGGTAATTTCTCAACATTTCAGTTTCAGTATCATTGAGACATAAATCGACATTGTCATTTCATTTAGGTAAAGCACTTTCTTGGGTGTAAGTTTAAGGAAACACAAAATTGATTCAAAACAAAACTGATGCACACTCGTTACGGTGTCAAACGTTGTCGGGTCATCTTTTTATCCGACTGTGTGAAGCAAAAAGAAGGGTAATGTGGTTAACAGTAGATAATGTATGTATGTATGTATGTGACCGGAAATCGGATGTTCCACTCTAGCTCCTAAACTACTGGACCGATTTTAATAAATGAGGTGTCATATGATTCGTCAAAAACGTGCAAGTGTCATAGGCTATATATAAAAAATATAAGGGTGCGTCATACTGGTCGCCAGTCGGGTTTAAGTTTTTGAGGTTAGGTTAGGTTATTGTCAACGCTTACCCACATTACACACTCTTATTCAACGACGAAAGAAATGACTTTAAACCCTTAGACAGCGGTTGTCCTACTAGGTCCTGCCAGATCGTAATTAAAATGCCCCAACAAAGAAATCCTGCAATTTATTGAACAAGATCTAGGAATAGATCATTTACTTATAAAAACAAATTTCATCAATGTTGCATTGCAATAAAAAAAATCTCTCATTGCATATATTTTGCAACGTGGTGCCCGTTGATGTATATTACTTTAAAAACCATAAGTTCAGTAAGTCTATTTGGTTTTTAGTGATTTTACATTGTATAAATATGGTCAGTCAGAAATTTTAATTACTTTTTAAGTACTTATAATGACATTTATTTCTTAACATTCTTATTATTCAGTTTGTAAGCAAATTTTTTTAAAGGTTACCTACTGACAATCACAACATAAATTTGCAGAACCTTGCTTGCAAGATCGCCACCATTACTTGCGTTATATGTCCAGGTCTGCCGTGGGAGACGAGACCTCTGCTCCCGGCACCGGACCGCCTGGATCTCTGCATGGACCAATACTATCCTGGCAACAATAATAGAGGCGTCCAGCTCATCTTCATGGACGAAGAGATTGAAGGAGACATAGCCATCGCGAAGCTAAATTATCAAGGTCAGCAATACTAACTCATAATACACGAACTAGGAACTGCTGTAAGCAGGTTAGAAAGAAACGGCTGGCACTTATTCCGAAAGGCACCGCTCACAAACCTAATAAAATAAACACAATGTTTTATTAAAAATTGCATAAAAAAAGTAATTCATCACTCACTTGGACGACTTTCTACGGATCTCCACGACGGTCGGTTTTGTGCTACTGATCCATCGGCTTCCCACGATCTTGTCACCTTATATACATATACAAAAATACGCCACGCTGTAAATTTAATAATAAGATGCCTATAAGATCGTTTAAAAATTTCATTAAATATGATATTTTTATTCAGGTATTGAGACGCCTGACTTGATAGTAATTACTGGTCGGAGCGCCTTGCTGGGAGCTGTGGTTCGTCAGACAGACGGCGAATGGTACATCTACATCACTCAAAGGTAAATTACTGTAACGGTCACTCACCCGACAAAAACCAAAGCGTGATGTTATTACTTTACTCTGGCCGAGCCGACTTACGGGCTGCTAAGGTCAGCACCATACACAGCACTACATACACATCTTTTCTTACTGTCTTACGTAGGCAATTGACCGTGATACCTGATACACTTACCTGAATATTCTGAGCCTGGTGTAAGAGATACACGAGTTGCACGACCAATACCAATACTACTTAATTTCTTACAGACAGGACTACGAGGAAGGCATGATATTCTACTCGTTCGAGGTCCGGGTGGACAACGAAGCGCTGGTCGCCGAGGTGGCCCTCACCATCGTCAACATCGATGACAACCCGCCCTGGCTGCATATCCTGGCGCCTTGCCAAGTGCCGGTCAGTTAAGCCATGCCGCAAAAAATATAATTTAACACGTTCGCAGTTAAACCTCCATGAGTAATTGGAAATGTTTATCCAGGAATTAGGGGAAGCTCGGCTTACCGAATGTGTGTACGAGCTCACAGACGCTGACGGCCAGATCAGCACGAGTGCCATGACCTTTGAGATCATCAGCGAGCGAGGAGACGACGAGATCTTCTACATTAGGGGCGACCTCATAGAAGGGGACTGGTTCACCATGAACATGACCGTGGGGATCACCCGGCCGCTGGATTACGAGGCCAATGCGCTTCATATTTTCACCGTTCATGCTTTGGTGAGAAGTTATAAGCTATAAGATATTATAATTAAGGTCAGATTAAGTAATAATAATTATGGAATCGACAGCTTGGTGCAAGAGAGAGGAGACTCATGACCTACTGTTGTGTGATTAGTCGGTAAGATAGATTGGCGAAATCAGAAAAAAATGTTTGTAGTTAGTTAAGTCAAGAACTACCTGGTGGTGGTGGTTATTAAATGGTCATCTAACGAATACTACTAAGTACCTGACTCCTAGCGAATTAAAGTGCAGTGGTCATGCCGTACACGGTTTATGAACCAAAAACATTGTCTCTCCAGGACTCCCTCCCGAACACCGGTTCGGCTTCCTTGATGGTGCAAGTGGAAAACGTTGAGCACCGGCCGCCGCGCTGGGTGGAGATTTTTGCTGTACAGCAGTTCGACGAGAAGACTGCGATGAACTTTACTTTGCGCGCGATAGATGGCGACACTGCGATCGACAAGCCTATCTACTATGAAATTATTCCTGAGGAAGGCGGTAAGTCGTTGGAAGCCGATTGGTGGAAACAAATAAGTAGCTGTTAGCTGGAAATTTATGATTTTTAAATAATAATAAGATGCCACAAGCTTAGCCAGACTCAAATTGCCACAAGAGTAAATTCGCACTAACATTTAGACAAAGTAGTAGGTACCCTGTTAATTAAAATTTCCACTGTTTATGCGTGATTGAAACAGGAAGATTATATATAAGATGATATTGAATTCATAACTACCTAACCTACCTAAGTACCAAATCTCAGTCAGGGTGCTGGCTTTGCAGAGTGTGGCCAAACTTTTATTTGAAATTTGCTATGTTGAACACGAACAACCGTTTTCACTGGTCACCATGGCCGAAAATAGGCCAGGAGGAGATGACAATACGGTCCTTAACGTCCTTATGTGAACCCTTGGTTATCCAGACACGTTTTTCTCGATCACGACGGTGGAGGGCGGGCGCAGCGGCGGCGTCCTGCACGTGGACCCCATCGACCGGGACGAGCTCCAGCGAGAGATCTTCCGCCTCACCGTCGTCGCCTTCAAGTTCGATAACAGGTAAACAGAATTAAAATAAGAAATATAAATAAATTTATAGACAACATTTGAATACATAAAATATAACAGAATAAGAAAATAAGAAATAGATCAAACTTTTCAAATAAAACAAAAGGCAGGGACTAGTCGATCAAATCTTTTGAATCTGTCGGCAATCGAGCTCACGGTGTTGCGTGCAAGTCATCAGGACCAGCGCCATCTCTGAAGGACGCTGATGGATAAAGTAAACTCGTCGGTCGAAGACAGCGCCACCTAGCGACCGTGGAGGAAGGAAGACGTTCCTGTCAGCGAGTGAATAAAAGGGCTCGCCTCGTCGTGACCGGCCTCTTTTCCCCTCTGCAGTCGTAGACGAACTTCACTAGTCTGACTTGTGTTTATGTGTGCTGTCTTAAAGTATTTAATGGTTGTAATAAATCTGATATAAAGAAATGTACATTTTATAAGCTTTTAGATAAACGGAAAATAAGTACATTCATGTAAATAGTAACAATAAAGTATTCGTGTTATAACCTCTGTTTCCATTCCAGCAGCCAGCTAAATAAGTCTGATAACAAATCTGAATCTGAATCTCAGTCACTATTCTATTCAGAGAATCGTCGACGGAGGCGAACGTCGTGATCATTATCAACGACATCAACGACCAGATCCCGCAACCGCTGCAGGACGAGTATTTCATCAGTATCCTCGAGGAGACGCCACTCACCCTCAACTTCGAGGATCAGATCTTCGGCTTCCATGATCGGGATTTGGTAAGTTGAAAGCTTAAAACGTATTCTCCGCCCCAGATCGCAGGAGTCACCAGTCGCGGCAAGTCATATGTATCTGTGCAAGTTATGATCTTATAGGCGATGAATTTGTAAAGGTATTTAATTTTAACTTTGACGCACGAAACAAAAGTCTTGAAGTGGGGTACATGCGATTTGTTATTATTTTTGACATGTAGGTAGGTATTTATACTATTTATACGAGTACATGCATGTTTGTGGGTATATGTATGTATGGTTCTTTGCTCCCTCGTAGATGTCAAACGGATAATCCAATTTCGATAAACAGGGGACGTTAGATTTGTCTTAGTTAGCGAGTGTCACATGGGTACGAGTACTTTAATTAAAAAATAATCTTGAACTGGCGGATTAAGAATATACATATATGTACTTACATATAAATATTAAAAAAACATGGTTATTAAATTTTGTATGTATAGACGACAATATTAAGACATCATTTGGGTTTTGCTTGCCTTTTTTAAGGCAGCGAGCTTCCTAATAAAATTAAATGAAATTTGCATGTATAGGGTGAAAATGCTCAATACAACGTGGAATTGGAGAGCGTGTTTCCCCCTGGAGTGGCGGAGGCGTTCTACGTGGCACCTCAGGTCGGCTACCAGGAGCAGACCTTCATCATGGGAACCGTCAACCACTCCATGCTTGACTACGAGGTCGAGGAGTTCCAGCATATTGAGATCAGGGTGAGTCTATGAAGTGAACCAGAGTTCCGAATCAACGCGTGCTTGGCTTGCAGAAGTAAAGATCGAACAGGTTATGTCTATGTACCTAATGGTTCTTATTATATGTACTTAAGTATGATTTAACTTTCGAGTATAGGAGGTAAAGGGTTTGGAGCCAATGGACATTGCCCACTATGCTTGTCATTCTGCATTACCCCCACACAAATATTCCATTTGCGTTTTGTGTTTCATGCTTAAATTTAAAGCCAAAATTTGTAATTTTGAGGTGAAGTAAACAATGAACTATGAAGGGGTGCTAAAAATGGAAACTCTACTCTTAGTTAAATTGGCCCCAGGTAGTAGCAACGGACAGGAACAACTCCGCGTTCCAAGGCGTCGCCACGGTGTACATCGACCTGATCAACTGGAACGATGAGGAGCCAATCTTCGAGGAGGCTTCGCACACCGTCTTCTTCAACGAGACTGAGGGCGCTGGGTTCTACGTGGCTTCCATCCTGGCGGAAGACCGGGATATTGATGACAGGGTTGTGTAAGTAAGAAACAAGTATAGGTATAAGTACTTAACTTAATGAGTCAATAACACGATATCGTCATAAGATGCCTTAATTACTTGTGATACAGTATATGTATGTATGACAGGCACTCCCTGATGGGTAACGCGGGTGACTACTTGACCATAAACGAGAGCACAGGGGACATCTATGTTTCTATAGATGACGCCTTCGACTACCACCGCCAGAACGAACTCTATGTACAGGTTAGTACTTCGACTAGGTAACCATCACATTTGCCAGGACTTTAAAATTCACTATAGTATACGTTTAAAGTAATTAGATAGCCTGTGGACTTATTTCACTTGCTAAATTGTTTTTAATAACTCAGAAAGGAACTACATTTTGTCTACACTTTGCTTACGCATCTTAAACAAAGGACAGGTTCCTGTATCAATTAATACTGCTTGTTAGGCTGGGAGAAAATCATAACTTCATGCTGATCTGACTTTAAGGTGCGAGCGGTGGACACTCTTGGGAACGGTCCGTATCACACTGCTACCAACCAACTAGTCATCCAGCTTATGGACATCAATAACACACCTCCTAGTCTACGTTTGGTGAGTACGGGTATACTTACTACCTACAAATCCTGAAGTCATTTCGTTATAGCTACAGGTACCTAGATTGGACAAGCCGATATTTCATTCATGTATTAGCATCAGAGTTTCAATACAATCTAAACAAAACGAATGGAACTTTTGGAGAAGGGTCTTTTGTGCCGAGTAGAAAACTAGACGGATATCCGGCAATTGGCGTATATATGGTGGGCTTTAATGTTAACCCCTTAAGTATTTAACTGATTTCTTTTGTTTCATGCATGGGTGACATACCGGAAGAAAATATGCCAGAAGAAGAAAATATGCATTTTCGTCCTTATCGTAGTAGGTTCTTATTCCATTACATATTTGTTTGAAGCCCCGCGGGAGTCCCAGCGTGGAGGAAAACGTGCCTGAAGGCTACGTGATCACCGAGGGCATCACGGCCACGGACCCCGACACCACCGCCCACCTGCGGTTCGAGATCGACTGGGACACCTCGTACGCCACCAAGCAGGGCCGCGAGACTCCTGCCGTCGAGTTCCATAAGTAACTATTTGGCACTTTTATTCGTGATGTCATATCATATCTGCCAACACAAGCATGCAAAGAAAAATCCTGGAGATCAACAAATGTCGATCAATATTTTTTTGATCGAGATTAACATGAAAGTAAGGATGAGAGGATATTTAAGAGTTGGTATGTCCGTTATTTATTGCTTACATTTTGTTTAGAAATTAAATTTTTCCGCTCCGGCATAAGATATAGCCTAAGTATATCTATCACACAGGATAATATACTAAAAAAAATCACAAACCATTTTTACCTCTTTAAAATATTACTAACTATATATACGAGTAGGTCTAGCGCTTAAAGTTGGAGGTTCCTGCGGTACGCACGCGAGATTTTACAACTGAAGATGAGTCCTCCGAATAGGGCTCAAACTAAACAAGTTGTTTATAGAGTGTACGAACATTTTAAGCCAAGAAAATCAGATCTACTAAGCATAAGATGACATGAATGTACATAAAACCAAGTACAATAAGTATGTATTACAAAAATTATCATCTTAGCGACGAGCCTAGATATGGATCAATTTATTATAAATAAACGACATGTTGAATGAGACAATGAAAGCGATTCAAATTAACCTCTACAGACAGCGATTTGAGTAGCGATATGGATACAGATTAATTTAATTGGATTTAAAGTTCAAAATTTCAGTTCAAAATATTTATATTAAATCATATTGTAACTCATTTTGTCAGTTTATTTTGTCATACGCAATTATACCAATGCAATTTAGGTAGGTACACACTTGTAAATATCGTAAGATATATTTTCATTACTATTCATCACGTGTATAGCGAGACAGTTCTGTTACGTCACATTATCCCCTCCCGCACCGCTCCACTACCGCAGAAACCTACTCAGTTGAACGCTCGACCTATAGCGACCCGGCTAAATTTTAACTTACATTAACTGAAGCGAAGCGGGGCGCTTCAGTTAATATAAGTAAAAATTCAGCCTATGTCCACCCTAAAAGTGCATTCTAAATAATATTGGTGAATTTTTTTTTGTAATTAGATGAGTACTTCGGGCGCCGGCCAACGGCCAACCGTTTCGCTGAGAGGATTTTTTTGTTGCGCGTTATTTTAAATCTGTGATATCTTGAAAATCTTAAAGTATTTATTTTAATGATATAGTGACTTATTTGATTAGATAAGGATTAATACTGAATCGGAGAATATTTTCGCAAATAAACTATTTTATTTATTTTTATTTTCAATTTAATATTTTAAAGATGCCAGACATATGCCATCGCGGACTTTTCTCTTGGATTTTTGAAGAACTAAGTACAATTCTTTGGTACATTATTTTGATATATCTCTTAGAGGATTGTGAGTTGACGGCTTTCCTCTTTCCTCCAATCCCAAGAAAGAATGATCTGACAGTTAAAGTTATAAAGTTATCACTTTCCTTTTTTTGTCATATGATAGAAAAGGACAAAGCTAAAATTTACCTGACAGATAGTGTTATCTGAAGATTGAAAAATCGGCCATTGCTATCATAGATAGGAGTAAGTCTTGTACGTAACTTCCATTCCCTGTGCGCCTTTTAACAAAATCCATTTTGCAGTTGTGTAGAAATTGTGACAGTGCACGCGGAGGGCGACACCGGCACGGCACACGGACACCTCCTGGTGACGGAGATCAGAGACAACGTGACCATAGACTTTGAGGAGTTCGAGGTGCTCTACCTCACCGTGCGCGTCATCGACGAGCTGACGGAGATCGGCGATGAATCGGATGAGAGTGAGTCTTTAAGAGTTCGTCGTCCAACGGCCTCAGGGACAATGCCTTTTATGGTTAGACTCATACCTAGCGGAAGCAGAACTGGAATTAATTTAATTTATGTCGAAATATAGTCAGTACAGGATTTCTACATGGCTGCTTAAAAAAACCGGTCAAGTGCGAGTCGGACTCGCACACCGAGGGTTCCGCACAAACTTGTAAGCATGTAAATAGTTCGTAAATCACGGGAATACAATATAAACAAAGCCCAGTATAAACTGGCACGCAATAAGTATGCACTTTAGTACTTATTGAGTGTCAGTTTATACTGGAAATATTTTTTATGTGATGTAACCGCAAATTAACGGTTTTCGGATTTTTTCCTGTACTTGTGCTATAAGACCTTGCTTTCTGCCAAATTTCATGATTCTAAGTCAACGGGAAGTACCCTATAGGTTTTGATTCCCTTGAGATTCCCTTCGATATGCGGCATAAACAGCCGTATCTTTTGATTGCGTTGACTTAGATGTTTGATTTTTTCACTGATCCAAGGGATTGAAGACTTAAGTATTTAATATTAATTTGAACTTGATACCTTCACGCGTTCCTGAGAAAAAGGGTCTTGACAGACACACAGACAGACAGACAGACAGACGGACGGACAACAAAGTGATCCTATAAGGGTTCCGTTTTTTTTTCATTTGAGGTACGGAACCCTAAAAATGAGTACAGGTAGTAACATGGTAGAATAGTGCAATCTTACTTAAACAAACTTAAAAGGTTCTGGATGCATGTTAGCTCCTTTGTTCGATAAAGCATTAGTGTTCACAATCATGTCTGTCCTAGTGACATTCACGATCATCATCATCGACATGAACGACAACAGGCCGCTGTGGGCCGAGGGCACCCTGGAGCAGGAGTTCAGGGTCCGGGAGAACTCCACCAGCAACGTCGTGATCGGCTCGGTGCTCGCCACCGACATCGACGGACCACTCTACAACCAAGTGCGGTACACCATAGTGTAAGTATATGTTCGAATTTGTGGCTTGTTGCTTTGAACCTTTTGTTAGTTATTGTTGAATAAATTGAATCTCCCCGTTCCTAAGTTGGATAGGAGGTTGCAAAAGTAGCAACACGTATGTATAATCGCACAACTAACTTAAATAAGTAACACTAACTATAGAACCATGTTTTTTTTTCGACTTATGACTTTTACCAAGAGTAAGTAGGTAGTTTACTTCTCTCTCAACAACGATCATACGGTTGCCATGCTCGCTATAAAAGAGACATGACATGTATAGATGAGATGCTTAGATTCGTTTTAACACCTAAACACTGGTTTTGTTCGTTTTAGTCCTACAAATAACACCCCAGATGACTTGGTCAAGATAGACTTCTACACGGGTCAGCTGACGGTGGATCTGGAGTTTGCCATTGACGCAGACATCCCTCCCAGGGAGTATCTGTACTACACCGTGGTGGCCAGTGACCGCTGCTTCGAAGAGGACCCTGCGGACTGCCCCGACGACCGGACCTACTGGGAGACCCCTGGCGAAGTTAGTCTCTTGCTTTAAGGTGGAGATGTTTGAAAATAGACCGCTTGTGTGCCGATATGACATGTGCACTGTTGACAATTTATCCAAAACGTTTAATTATGTGTTGATGGGTTCCTTTTCTTTCCGTATACGTATTTTCTTCAGTAAAAGTGTTGACTGCTAATGAACGATTTGACCGAATAATATGGACTTAGATAAGATAACAAAATTGTACTCGTATTGTTACTCTTGGTCGGTCGAATAGGTCCTGTATTGATGTGCTGTTGCCGGCAGTATTACCCAGACTAAGAACATTGCCGTCAACGTTGCCGGCAATATTTACGGCAAAAATAAGCCTCAGCAATGTTGCCGGTAAATTGTCTAAGTTTTTTTTATTTTGGAAAACTGGCAATAGGACATCACTAGTCCTAAGTCAAGTTTCTGTTCGCAGATATCTATCTTCATCATGGACACGAACAACAAGGTCCCCGAAGCTGAGTATGATCAATTCCCAGTAGAAGTTCGCATCTACGAGAACGCCACCGAAGGGTCAGATGTGGTGCAACTCGTGGCTAGGGATCTGGACAGAGACGGTGAGAATGATCACTTGATTATATTATCGGGTAAATTTTTGAGGAGTACGTTTTTTCGACATTTGTATGGCTATTTTTATTTTCTTTTAAATTAGGTTCGTAGCGATATCAGGTGGGGTTCTTAACAAGAAAAAATATGCTGTATGAGGCACCACTCTACTTCTAATAGTTAGTTAGATATTGACGCTAAAAAACGGTGCCATACAAATGTCGACAGTGCCATACAAATGTCGATATAGTGCCATAAAAATGTCGATGCTGCCATTCAAATGTCGAAAAATCTAATTTACTTGCATGAATACTATTAACAAACTCACTAAATCGTCTTTATCGTATTAAAGGATAAATAGAAATAAAAAAATGATTATATTGTGAAATAGTTTATTTAAAAAAAAAAAAAAAACTATTAAAAAATCAACAAAATGTGAATCATAGTTGTTATTTAGTTGATATTTATGGACATGGAAATTATATTTCGTGTTTCAATTAGATTTTGATATTAACCGACATTAGAATGCCACGTTCGACATTTGTATGGACAAAATAACCGTACAAATGTCGCCATACAAATGTCGACAAAAACGTTGTTCGGCGATATTTCTTACACTACTTACTCGATTCACTCATTTATTAAACTAAATTCTTACTTACCCCATATTGCTAACCATCGTTATGAAACACACATTTTTATTTCATTCAATATCACTAAATAAATGCCCATACAGATGTAACACCACCAACAGTACCAGATCCATCGTCAAAAAAAGACTTACCCTGATTCCTCCAAAAAAAATACTGGCGTGTCCAGTCCCTTTAGCCCAAACCCAACTAACATGCTATGGTAAATGTGACGGTAGGCCAAAAGACAAACCATATTCAGTGAGGTTTCCTTGAGTCATTACAAACACGGTCGCACGCGGGACATCTACGAAAAGACTTTCCTGGTTTGAATCGGTGAGGTGTTGAAATACGGGTCGGTATCATAATATTACGACGACTCTCCATCCTCGTTATCTTTGGTAGGTCTCGATGGAATTGACATAAGCGTCTGACGTGACTATAATCGTTAGCTTACGTCAATGCTAAATATCACGCTCATAAAATAACTACATAAACTACGGATACATTTGCCTTATTGCGGGTTACTTATATATATAGGTACGTACTTAATTACAAGGATACAAGATTATTCAAATCTAAATTTCCAGCAATCTACCACACGGTTCGCTACCAGATTAACTACGTGATCGACCCGCAACTTCGCCGTTTCTTCGCTGTGGACGTGGACACAGGTCTGGTGTATGTGGAGTTCACCACCGACGCGGTCCTGGACAGGTAAAGACGTGACCTGTGAGAACCGTTTGGAGATACGCCATTCCCTGGATCAATCTGTACGTGCCTAAATTATTTTATTTTATTTCAGAGATGGCGACGAACCAACGCACAGAATTTTCATCAACCTTATTGACAATCTGTATTCTGAAGGAGGTAACGTACTCACTCGTATTATGATTCTAAACTCCCACTCCACTCTGATTTTGTAGTAAGTGGCGCTCCCCGATACATTATCAAAGATTACATGTTTTCATCGTCTTGTCATTCATCGTTTCATATCGGCTTTCCACTCTGCGTGTTTCGGTACGCAATCATCATTTTAGTCCAACAATTTAGTTAGACTTATGTATAATATGATATACATTCTTGTTTAGAGGGCTCTCCAAACATGGTAGCGACGGAAGTGCTAGTGATCCTTCTTGACGTAAATGACAATGCGCCGGAGTTGCCATCGCCGGACCAGCAATCGTGGCAGATTTCTGAAGGACTTGCGCAGGTGACGGCCAAGCCAATATGTTAAGATTGAATAATATTTTAGGTTTAAAGCGAGGCGATCCACATTTAACAAACTAAAACATGCTGGTTTGTATAGTTAAATACAGTTAAGAAGTCTGAGCCCTAGTTCTCCGAGTAAATAACCGGACTTCTAAATTGCGTTAGTTTTGTCTTTCCCTCGATTTACTCTTAAGTGAAGAGTATCGGGGATAGAGCATTAATTTTGGAGTCGTCTCCTTGTTAGTCGAGCTGGTCTAATTTGACTGTCCTTCAGATGAGGGTGTTTTCATTCACCCTATACGCGGAGTTCAGAACCTGCGAGGGTCTGCTCCAAGAGGAAGGGCCCTCACGGCCTAATTGAGAATTTTGTAATTAAGTTGGTTCAGAATGCTTCTACATATAAAATGACCTACCATTATATTCAGAAATAGAAAATCTTGACACTTTGCTATCAGTGTACTAAATACACTACACTATACAGTACTATAAAGTACTTAATACAATCCCCAGGGAGTCCGTCTTACACCGGACATTCACGCGCACGATCGCGACGAGATCGGAACGGACAACTCTCGCGTTTCCTACGAGATTGTGGGGCTGACGGCGCGCGACCGCGACATTGAGGTGCCCGGCCTTTTCAACATCATAAGCAATCCGCCCAACGCCAACTGGGAGTCCCGCGGGGAGCTCGAGACCGCCATGGACATGAGAGGATACTGGGGCACCTATGGCATTCATATACGAGTAAGTGTAATGAAATACCTTTACTCTTTTAATAGTGTTCGCTAACTTAAGCTAAACTACTTAGTTATTTTAATTTGTTGACGACGGGTTGTGTGGTGTATCACGTCACGGTATAGGTCCAGTCACGAACGTTAATTTGGGACCCATTTCAAAAAAATATTGCTTAAAGTTGTCAATGTCATTAGATATCAAGGTCATTTGTAACTTACAGGAAACTCCACCTTATTGCTGTAGAATATAAGATTGACTTTGGACCTAAAGTGGATCCCAAATTAAAGTTTGTGACTGTACATCTAAAATTAAATTATTTATTTTCTCATCACCAGGCACATGATCACGGCGATCCTATGCTAGATGCATTCGAGTGGTATGAGATTGTGATCGACCCCTATAACTACCATAACCCAGTGTTCGTATTCCCCTTGACCGGAACCACTGTGCGTCTTTCAAAGGTAAGTGAACAAAAAATCGATGATTTACGCCACATAAGGAGATAATGTAATTATCTCAGATATTTGTGAAAGTTCATTATTATGACTGTCGTGTTTAATCGAAGCTGCTGAAATTAAGAAATATTTTTCCTTTAATTTTTATATCATCGATCGATTGTATCTGCACTAATAATTTAACATCATTTTTTTGATAACATCACCACATATTGAACGTTCATTGTAAAAGTTAAAATAATAACGACAAGCTCACACGTAAGTGTAGAACGTTTGTAACTGCATGATAAGCGTTTTGCGAATTGATCAACACACATTATTAAGAGACATATCAAAACATGGTGTCTTGCAGGAGAGGTCAGCGAACGGTCCCCTGGTGACGGTAGGAGACGTGTTCCTCGAGCATCTCAACGCCACTGATGAGGATGGCCTCCACGCTGGCGTCGTGGATTTCTCAGTCGCTGGCAATGGTAACAAAACCTCCTTTTACCTAGTGCCTCTTTTTGAATACTTACTTTTTAACTTAAAAACACCAATGACCCGCCAATTTTGTGCACGGTCAAAGTTATAAAAAGTAGACCTGGCTTTGTCTCTTGATTTAGCCCTTATTTAAACTTTTCATCTCCTAGTTTTAAATGTAGAAAGTAAAAAAAATTAAGAATGACAGGTGTTTCCGATAGGCCATCACAACCCAAATGTATGTACGAGCGTTATAGAACACAGGCACTAATTATGAACAGTTGTGATACTTAAAACTCCTTTCCTCACTTCGTACATAAGACGTGCGCGCACAAGTCAATAGTTTATATACGTAATTAATTCCCGTCATTAATTCATAACTCCTCTTTACTTTACCACAGCTGAAGCCGTGGAATACTTTGAAATTGATAACCTTGGCGACAACACCGGTGAATTAAAACTGCGACAAACATTTGTTGACGACGTCAGGGAGTTCCAAGTAAGTAAAACATCTACATATAAGATCGTATAAAAATGTGTCCATTCTGTAATGAAAACCTTCTGTGCTACTCTGACTTTTACTAATAAGTACTACATTTTTCTAACTAGGTGACAATTCGAGCCACTGATCGTGGCACCGTCCCCAGTTCTCTGTCGACCGACACAATACTCCACGTGGTGTTCGTACCGTCCCTCGCGGACCCTAGCTTCAATACTGACGCAGTGACTGTAGCCTTCTTTGGTAAGAAGACATATGACTTCTACTTATAGTTATTTGTAAATGTAATTCGAATTTATAATCGTGTCAGTCTCTGTGATAACTTGTTTGGTCCAAAATATTTCGCGACATGTTTCGAACGCTAACGAACGCTACGCATGACAATTGATCCAAACCTACTTAGTATTTCGTCAACATGTTCAACTCTCGGTTGATGATGTTTAATGATATCGACTATCTACCGAAATAAAATGAATAGGCTAAGCTTGCTCCTGCTTCAAATTTAAATTACTTCTTATTTTTAGAACAAGAAGTAGATGGAGAAAGGCATCAACTCCCAGAGGCCGTAGACCTGAAGAACTACCTCTGCACAGACGACTGTTACCCCATTTACTACAGGATTGCAGGTGAGGATTACATTGCAGGAACTGTTCTTTTGGATTTAGGTGAAAGTTAGACATGTTGGGTGGTAAAGGAAAATGGTTCAATTTTAGCACTAATAATAACCTGAGATAAAGCTACGAAACATTCGTCAACCATGTAACATGTCTTACACGTCCCTTCGTTTGTATGGCATAGAATATTGGATTAGAATATTAGATTAGCAATCCAGTGGCTATAGTAATTTTATGACGATAAAATAGTAAATCAGTCATAATTCTCAATAATTAAACCACAATGTACCTAGATGGCAACAACGACGGGCACTTCGAGCTGGACGCGGCCACCAATACGCTGTGGGTGGTAAACGCGCTGGACCGCGATGTTGCGCACACGCACACGCTGCTAGTGGCGGCCAGCAACTCGCCCGCGCCTGGCGCTGCTGCTCAGGGCTCTACCCTGGTTGTCACTATCAACGTGAGTACAGCGGCAGTGAGCCTGTCCAGATCCACAATAATTGGCAAAAGCTTTCCCCCACTTTTTTACCATTATGCTTTGCTCAGCCAAGGGGTTAAAAGGAAATTTCGTGAAGGGCAGTCATTTTACCGGTTGTCTTATCTCCAACATTAATTGTTGAGCCTCTATAGAACCCTATCACAATTATTTTATTCATTTAATATTACAGTGTTGCGTCACGAAAAATAAATTACGTCAAAATTAATCACTGGCTTTTCGCAACAGGTTTCTATAAGGGTTCAACAATATAAGTTGTTGACTGTACATCTTCTGATATTATTTAAATTATTGACTTTGACAATAATCCCCTTAATCGTTGTGGGAAATTAATTGAGTTTATTAGAGATATATTCGTAATTCTGTGACAGGTCCGAGAAGCCAACCCGCGCCCGACCTTCGAGCGGATCCTGTACACCGCCGGCATCTCCACCGTAGACGTCATCGGCAGAGAACTGCTCGTCGTCAGGGTAACCAATGAGCAAATAACCAATAGTAAACGTCCTACTTCGCATTTATGATCCATCCTAACAATATGAGTGCAAATTATATTAGTTTGTTTCTATTTGGTTTGAAAACAAAGCATGACTAATTATAAATTGAGTGCATTTATAAGTGAGTTGAGAGCTTAGAAATAATAGTTGGAATGTTAAATTTTTAACACCGTAATATTCAGTTACCGAGCGGTACCCTGAGTCCCTGATATAATTCTATAAATTTTAATGTGAAAGTGATTTTGTTTTTACTGAGAGTGAAATTCGTTTAAGAGATAATTTATAGCCCGGAGATGGACATAAAACAATATACTCGTATTAAGCGCGGACGAAGTCGCGGGAAAAAGCAATCAATATATAAAAGTAACTAGTAGATATTTCACAGACATACAGAAAACGCGAGTGTATGAGGAAATTATTTATTAAGACGTAGCGAGTTAAATTGCGACTGAACATTATCATCTACCTATCTATGGCATAAAAATCGTAGATTGAATCAAGGTGACAATACTATCTATCCCCCTTCAACCAATCTTGTGTGCTCATTTATATTATAAAAACAACAACTGAATGTACAGTTAGCCATCAAATATATCTGTACATATCAGAGTGGTCAAAAATATCTGAACATGCACTCTAACACCTTGACAATAGAGTCGTGTTCAGATATTTGTGAGCATCTTGTTTGCTGCAATATATATGATGGCGACTGTACTAGTATGCGTAGGTCATTGTGCAGCAGGGCGTGCAAGATTCACAAAGATATATGCCCAGTATAATGAAAGCCCGTTCAAAAATAAAAAAAACCGTTTGCCACTGATTTCTAGCACGGTGCCGACCCGGTGCTTGTGGTGGTTTTTGTTAAATCCTGTATAAGTCGAATCAATAATGGTAGGCACTATGAATTTCCCAGGCGACGCACTCCGACAACGCAGCGATAACATACAGCATAGACCTGGACAGTATGCAGGTGGACGCCAGCCTGGAGGCGGTGCGCGCGCAGGCGTTCGCGCTCGACGCGGCGAGTGGGGCGCTCACGCTGACCATTCAGCCCACCGCGGCCATGCACGGCATGTTCGAGTTTGACGTCATCGCTACTGACGCTGGTGCGTACCTGAAATACCTCACATTTTAGACTAAACAACAGGATAGTAGGCAGTGGTGGCTATAGCATTTTATTTGACAATTTGTTGGGCTATTATGTAAACGGGCTTTTATATTAGGAATTTAAAACAAGTCAATGAATAATTTATCGTTTATCCATATACATCCAGACATGTATGCTTTAAACTTTCAACTAGGTATATCTATTTTTGATGTATAAAGACAATATTTGTTTAGCTGGGGCGACTGACTCCGCCGAGGTGAAGGTGTATCTGATATCGTCGCTCAACCGCGTCACGTTCATCTTCGTCAACACGGTGGAAGAAATCGAAGAGAACAGAAACTTTGTAAGTAAAAACGACACAATTTAGCTTTTCTGATTCTTCACACACAACATAGCGATGGTTGCAGGTTGGGTTTCCTTATCGTCTATAAAAAATTTAACAAAAAATAAAACCTCCAAAAACTGAAAAGGGTTAAATAATGACCGGCCTCCTAGGAATTGCCTATTTGGTGCCTAAAATATACACGAAATATATCCAAGCCAGTGTCACTCAAGTAAGTATACACAATAGCAATTGAGGAGTTTTTTTGGTACTTCACTATCAGTTGCACTTCACCACATTATGATGAGAAAAAGTAGCTTCATATTCTTAATAATGAAATCTCATTGCTGTCTGTGAATCATTTACGACTAAGGAGTTCCTGTGGTCTTCTCTGGTCTTCATCATCAGTTCCTCATCATCGAGTGATGCTTTTAGAATGCAAATTCTTAAGGTCTTACGGTAATACTAAACTCGCTGTATATGCCCCTATAACTTTCGAAGAGTTTTTCCCGATTTCTCTAGGATCCCATCATCAGATCCTGACCCGATGACAATGGGACTGTAGCGACACAGTCGCTTACCTAGCGTTATGTACAATATACGTTAGGTATGCAGACGGGCTCTTCAGCAGTTCCGCGCTTGTAAGTCAATGTAGAAGTTTGCCAATTCATTAATAACTTCAGTGTTGTATGGTTCACATTTATATTTCCTCCCAAAGACATTAAATATTGGTACGCCAAGTACTCGCTATAGGAATAATATGAAAATATATAGGTATCATTTCGAATAAAAAAATAATTTATAAAATCGGTTTATAAATGACGGAGTCCTGAGGTAACAAACATAAAAAAAACACAACCGAATTGAGAACCTTTTTTTGAAGTTGGTTAAAAACATAGCTCGATTTTAACAGTGTTTCGTTATACAATTCGTCAAGGTTTCAATCTCATTTCGAAACCGAACCAATACAAACAACACCAATAAATTGGGTTTCAGCATTTTCTTCTTCTCTTTCTATTGTTCTGACTTTTTTCCACCTTTATCGTCACAGATCGCGGACACGTTCGCGACCGGGTTCAACATGACGTGCAACGTCGACCAGGTGGCCCCGGCGGCCGACACCAGCGGCGTCCCGGTCGACGAGCTCACCGAAGTGCGAGCTCATTTCATCCGAAATGACATCCCCGTGCCTTCTGAGGAGATCGAAAAGTGAGACCCCGTTTAGCTGATACGTATGATATGAGCGTTATGCTTCCGCATGACACGCAATATTGATCGAGTGGTTGATTGTTTCTATCACTAGTTTCGGCTGGGTTTTATAAAGATCCGTTAGATCAAATTTCAATCAGTACTGTCAAGAACTATATGAAATCACTAAAATTTGATCTGAGATATTTAATAGAGTTTTTATAAAATCGGGCCTTAGGGACTTTGCTTTGATTAACCGAAGGGATTAGGACTTTGTTCGTTTGCACTTTCAAAACTACTACTAAATACATCAAAGTTAAAGCGGGGTACCCACCCATAACGACCCTAACATGACTGCCACAAGTTGATGTTTGCTCTCAGTGCATCCCTTTTTAGGGTTCCGTAGCCAAAATGGCAAAAACGGAACCCTCATCGTTTCGTCATTTCCGTTCATCCGTCCGTCCGTGTGTCACAGGCATTTTACTCAAAAACTACAAGATTTATATTAATGAAATTTGGAGTATAGGTATCTTGTATATATGTATTATGACGATAAGCAGCATCGAGGTAGCACCATAACACTTGAGGGTAAATTATCCTTGGCAATCAGGTTAGGGCCGCAGAGGTTTAATTTGAATGAATATCATTTTTGCTTGTCATTTGGTGATTTGAACCCATAATTCGTTGGCAGCATCCGCGACGATACCCAGCTGCTGTTCGCGATTCAGATGGCGCTCCGCGACCGCGAGCTGCTGCTGCGTGACTTCTTGACGGACCTCAGCCCCGACGCGACCAGCGACACCTCCCGCATCGCCATCTACGTGCTCGCCACGCTCTCCGCCGCGCTCGCCTTCCTCTGCCTCGTGCTGTTACTCACCTTCATTGTTAGGACTAGAGCGTGAGTACTCGTGAAGGACCCTGGATCCTGATTCACACGTCACTAACTACGTTACTTGGGTTAAGGACAGTTAGTTTCTTTCGTGGTTAGCAGGCTTAACAGCACGTATGTCAAATGTGATAGCTTTCATCTAGGGTTGTACCTAGTAGCAATATTGGTAGCGCTAAAGTAGCGTCCCTAATAGAAAAGGCACTACAGTACTTGAAAGCTGCCAAGGTGTTAAAGCAGGAATGAAAAATATGTGGATCTGAGATCTCTCTCTCATTAGTTAAAGTCCTAAACACTGACAGACAGCCGAACATTATTAATAGCTTGGAAGTACTGAACTTTATAGGATGTGGGATAATGGTAATGACTAGGCAGTTTGTGTGTCGTAGGTTGAACCGGCGACTGGAGGCGCTATCGATGACAAAGTACGGCTCGATGGACTCCGGGCTGAACCGCGCGGGGCTGGCGGCGCCCGGCACCAACAAGCACGCCATAGAGGGCTCCAATCCCATCTGGAACGAGTCGCTGAAAGCGCCCGACTTTGATTCTGTCAGGTAATTACTTGTTATTACTTCTAAAAAATCCTCTTAGTTTAGCAAGCCAGCCTCGCATACAACTCGGTCTTTATTATTAAAATCGTCAATGACATGAATACCTATATTTAATTATTTACACTTTCCTTTTAGAACAGTTGGCACGTAACTAGCATTTTCTCGCAGGTCTGTTCTGTATGGTATATGTCTCTCTTTAGTTACGATTTGATTTATTTAGCGATATCCTATTAGTTAAATCAGCAATTATCCCCTCAAATTTCTCAGGTTTTGCCCATAAGGGTGATTATTGTCAGCTCTAAAGGTCGTGGAAGTCAACATCTTCATCAGCCTGTGTTACTCCACTGCTAGACAAGCCTTTGCTACAGATATTAAGTACATACATAGTCATCTTTAAACGTCCCACTAAATAAAACCAAATTCTCCTTCTTCCTCAGTGACAACTCTGACGACTCGGACCTGATCGGCATCGAGGACTTGCCGCAGTTCCGCAACGACTACTTCCCACCCGCAGACTCGGGCTCGCTCCAGGGCATGTTCGAGGAGCCGGTAACATATTTCCTAGTTTCTCGATCATTATATCAACCAGGCGGAGCGACAAAGTTCACATAATAATTTGTAGTCCGAATGTATCGTTATTCATAATCTAATTTTTCAATACATTTGCTTGTAAAGTGGACCTTATTCCAGCGTCTAATCATTTTTTCATGTAACTATTTATATTATTAATAAATTAGTTTTTGTAATAAATAAAAAAACATTAAGTTTATCATATTTCTAATAATTGGCTGTTTGGCGGATTCGTCACTGCCTCTATTTCCACAAGCGCGCGCATAATCTAACCACCGACACTACGACGCGTGAAAAAACAATTGCAATTCCCCTCGACTTTAATGACGAACTATGCGCACTCGTATCATAATGTAAGTCTTACCAGCAACATTTGCAGAACAACCTAAATACCTGCAGTATTTTAGACAAGATGCCTAGGTATAGATTACCGACAATAGTTAGTGCAACATAGGCTTGTGTTATATATACTACACTAAGGATGCCTCCTTTCCTTTTTCAGGGTTTGTCCAGAGGACCCATCCCTAACCACAGCAACAACTTCGGGTTCAACACCAGCCCCTTCGGCGCGGAATTTACCGACCGCCAGTTCCGAAGAAACTAGACTTCATTTAGACTTAAATTGTATATATTTAAAAATAAGTACAATTATGTATATATGTATATAATATTTACAAATCCGTTGTGATAATTATAGGATTAAACCCGAAGGATCTACTTTTATTTCTATTTTCATTCTAACTCTTTTACTTACAACTTTCTTATCCTATCTTATCTTATGTATTATAGTATCACTCTAGCAAAGGACTTCCTCAAACCTCTCGACAACACTCCATTTAGCAACTTCTGGATCCAGTCTTCAAAGAAGAGGTGCACTTTGCCCTGCCATACCCTCCGTGGTCTGTTATTTTCCTCTAGTAGCTTGCTTTCCACACTATTCACGTATATGTATGTATATGTATGTATGTATGAACAAATCCAACCACTGTATACTACAGATTTATGTCTTTGATCGATCACGGTTATGAAGCGTTTATAAGTCCGAACTCGGTCTAGCAAACTTTATGCCGGAGCTGCTCCAGAGAATAAACAACCTTAAGTAATAACAAATGAAAACATTGTAATGGTGCTAAGCATTTTCAAAACATATTTACACATGCTTTTATTTTGCTTGCAATGTTCGAATGTAGTAGGTAAAATTTGCAAACCATTTTTCAACCATTTCCCGTTATCCGATTGAGCTAAAATTTGGAATACATTATAAACCTGATGGTGTCAAAGAGCTGATGTGATGGTATATTCGAAAGGTAGCAACAGAATCTCTGCTTTACTTAACGTAGACCCGCCGAGTTGGGCTCTTCAGTTTATTCTTTATAAGCAGATGATGACTGTGCAAAAAAAGTACAAATGGCAACAAAATCTTGTGCCAATTTTTTTTTGTCAGAAACTTGCTCATTATGTTAGATTTCTTCTTCTTCTCTTTTAAATAGAATAGAATAGAATCATTTATTCGGCTATTAAATAAAACACATAACTACAGTAGACATTAAAAATACAAAAGTAACCTATTTAAATAACTAAAGCGTATAATAAGAAACAGCCGAAACGGTTCACCAGCTCAGCGTGATGCTGTGGCACGGAGCCAAATAAAATGGCCTCTGTCCAATTTTATGTTAGATATCACGAAGTTTTCATTAATTAATTAAAACGTAATATGTATTTAACCTTTTTAATGCACGCAATGTTCGTCTCTGCCTCAATCAAGATTTTAATATTGTTGAAAGAGTCCAAAGACTGTGAGGTTGATAGTAAAAAAATTGGGAGGCTCTGTCAAACTAGCTTCTTGTTTACTTCTTGCATGTGTCAATTCGTCTTTCGATCACGCTAGCGCAGCACTCGTATAATAATAAAGATTACAAAAACTCTCAAGATTTCAAGGAATATAGTTTGGTGACGGGAATCGTTGCCTAAAGTCATGACGTACGCCGAGGCCTATCAACCCTCCATAGGAGTTGGCAAGTTGCTCAACCTCATCTTTTACTTAACCTTGAGATAAACTTGTGTTCAAAATCGTCATCATCAATTTTAACGCTTAACGGGTGATTTCGCTCCACGACGGCGCGCCTCCCCACACGAATTGACGTCGCACCGTAAATCTTGCACGGGCGAGTCAATGTTCGTAAATTTAATTAAGTATAGCGTGACGCGGCTAGACTATAAAATGTACTGAGATTTACACATATAAGTGTTCTCCAGCGTTTTTACAAAAACGTCTTCATTCGCTACCAATTTACGCAAGGGTTCTAGTTACCAAAACCTCTTCCATACAATACAGAAAATACAAAATACAGCCACAAAAAATACAGAATAATTATATTAGGGGAAAACCGGGATAGTTGCTCCATTTTTTGAAATCACTCTATATCTGTCAGTATAAGAAGCAAAATACTTTATTTGTAAAACAGGCCGGTACTTTGGTTTTTATCCACAAATTTATGGAAAGTAAAAAACATTATCTTTAATATTTCCAGAGTATCAGCGATTTTAACGGACCTCTATATTTTGGTACATCTATCCTACAAAGCGGATAGTTGCCTAATCCATATAAATTACGTTTGGGATAGATGCCCCGCCGAGAAACAGGACGTCTATCCCTCAAAAACTTTGATCGCATTTTGCCTTCCATGTGACACGGTCAACTTAGTTGTAGTGGAGATTCTTCGATAGATAATAAAATAGCAGAGATTCATGCCGCGAAACTGGAGTAATTACAATCAGGGCAACTATACCTCTGGGGCATTTATCGCGGTTTAACCCTACTGTATACCTATTTACTTTCTCTGAATTCTAGAATAAGTTACAAAAAGTTAAAATGAACTCGCATTCAGAATCAGCGGTTATTAATGTTACCCAATAAACCATCCATCTTAAGATTTATGTACCCAACGCGCTTCTTACAGGGACATTTATGTTGTGACTCGTTGGAACTGCGTAGAAACTTTGCTTTAATAGTTTTTTTTGTTAAAGTACTTAGAAATAAAATAGACAGCAATATTATTCTGAAAATGATCCTGAACCTATCAGTGCCCAATGAGTACTGCAACAAACGCCATAGCGTCCGCCTGCTGCGGGTGGCCGACGCGCGCACGCGCCTGCGCTGGCGCGCGCCCGCGCCTCGCGCCGCCGCGCTGATCAACTCCCTGCTCGCGGCAGCACCACAATGTGATCTATTTGCTACTAAAATAGAGCGACTGATGACTGAGTGGAAGAGAGTGTTGGAGCGAGACCAATATAGGCACCTTTTAGATGTAAGTTAGTTTTAGTCCTTAGTTTTATAATGAATCGGTGTATCGCTTTGGTTCCTACTGTAATGCTACACAATGTATACGATTCTAATAAATAAATAAATAAATAAATAAATGGCCCGATTAGCCCGAGTTCCTACCAACCGCAAGCAATATTCGCTGCCAATACTTTATAGGTTCCGACAGCATGCTACCCAGGCAGCCGGGCGGGGGCTGGTGGCGGCGCGCATGCCGCACGCTGCGCAAAGTCATCCTGGTCTCGGAGTACCATCCGCGCACCTTCGAGCACATCCGAAGCTACCCCGTGATGGTGGCCGAGCGCCAACGCCAAATCCTTGAGGGAGCGGCGCTGATAATACACCCCTTCAGCTTGTTCAGGTTAGTGGGAACTTGCAGTCTACTTGTGAAAGGAATTGGCAATTCACGTGGAGAGTGCTCGTAAATAATGTATGTATATAAGTAAGTATGTACCTACCTACCATATTATACATACATAAATGCTGTCCAAAATAAAATCAATAAGATTTAAACATTTTAGATAACTTGATCAAGTTGCAATAGTCATATTTTACTTCAATTATAATTCATTTTCTATAAAAAGTGTAGTTTTTATCTTATAAAAACTTCTTTCTTCATTAATTTTTCGTCATCGTCATTCTTCATAGATTTTGGACGGCGAGCCACCTGCCAGACTTGGGACAGTTACAATGCCATCTTTACCATAAGGGCGAACGGGGCTCGGGGCCCCCG
This sequence comes from Tortrix viridana, assembly GCA_963241965.1. NCBI lineage: Eukaryota > Metazoa > Arthropoda > Insecta > Lepidoptera > Tortricidae > Tortrix > Tortrix viridana. The sequence goes on from OY725181.1 coordinate 9,422,850, forward strand.
ACTTTATTGGGGCTCTGAAAGGCCGATATATTGGCTTACACAAAAAAGAAGGTCACTATTTTTAACTATCCATCGGGGCCCCAAATTCTTGTGTCCCAAGGGCCCCGGCATACTTTAGCACGGCCTAGTTAGTACCTACCTACCTACAAGGTAGCTAAAACAAAGACAAACACATTTCCTAAAAACAAGAGCTTTTCGGTACCTACACGTGGCATTAATTCCAGCTTGTACTGGAGCAACATGATGGTGCTGGTGAACGTGGCCAGCATAGTTGTGTCCAGTCTGCGTCTGTGCTACTTCATCGACCCCGTCAATCATGCGACGCTGATCCCTGCCGACTACACGCTGCTGGGGCTGCACGTCACTTGCCTCGTGGACATGCTGGTCAAGTTCAACACGGGCTACTTGGAGGGCAAGCCAGCGGTTGTTGAGCTAGACCGTCGAAGCATTGCTTGGTGAGGTTGGGTGGAACGAAGGGGGGGAGGGATCACCTGTAGGAAGTCACTTAGACTAATCTAAAGACAACGAAATTTGACCTAAGGAGGGCTGAGTTTGAAAAACATAGGGTTCCCCTAATAGTAGAGAAATAGTCATGTTTAATGCGTAGGAATTTGTAATATCTTGCCCGTATTGTCTAAAGTATTGGAACGCATAGTCTGCGAACAACTCTATAAAAACTTAGAAGACCATCAAGTCTTACCACCTACTCAGTCGAGCGGCTTCCGCAGGAAACACAGGACGGCAACTGCATTGGCAAAGGTGACGTCATAGACGCGAGTGATAGGGGGATGGGATCCATTCTTGTATTGCTAGGCTTTTCTCGGGCTTTCGACTGCCTCAATCAGACCTTATTACTTACAAAAATGGCCTACTGTGGTGTATCGGGGGAGGCATATAAATGGTTTCAATCGTTTCTGAATGGTCGTCAACAATACGTGGAACTAGAAACAGCACAAAGGAACCGAACGTTAGCCAGATCAAAAACAAGGGATACTTCGAGGCACACCACAGGGATCTATCTTGAGCCGTTCACATGTACGCAGACGACACACAACTGTATTATTCGACGATGATGATGAAGACCAAAAATTACCACCAGAAATCTTTAGTCGTATATGTTTCCCGACCAGCGATTAGATTCCTTTATTAAGAATATGAAGCTACTTTTACTCATCGATATAATGCATGTGGTGAAGTGCAACTGATGGTGAAGTCCTGCATCTTTGACAGTGACATTTTGTTAAGTGTGATGAGAAATTGATATAAAGTTATTAAGACGGTGATAAACTTCGCAGTCACTACCTCCGCGTCGCCTGGCTGGACCTGGTGTCCTGCACGCCGTTCGCCTTCCTGATCCTGGCCACGCCCTTCGTCAAACACCGCGGCTTCGAGTGCCTCATCGTGCACAGCCTGCCGCTCTTCCGCGCCCTGAGGCTCTTCACCGTCTTTGGAGACCTCAGAATTCTCGTACGGGTAAGTTACAGAAGAAAAATAAATTATTTACAACAATATATGGAAAGAGAAAAAAACTAGACAGACACTTGCGCACTGAAAGTTCCAAGCTAACATACAATACTAACACAATACAATAGATGCCATAGCCATTACGTAACTAGTTAACAACAGTTTAACCACCAAAGTTTGGCATCCACAAGAGTAGACCAAAACATCAGAAGAGGCGATCGCTTAAAATTATTGAAGCGAGATGCCAGTTTTCTACGACTTGGCGTTTGTTTTACGGACATCTCTATCGAGGATCAGTTTATTTACACGGTGGTCCTAGAGCTGTTTTGACTTACCTACTTCTCACTGGTTTATCTGGTCTCAGACACTAACGCGCTCCTACATTTGCTTCCGCGCCACCCGGCACACGCTTACGTTCGCGCTCCTGGTGCACTCGTTCTCCTGCCTGGTGTACCTGCCACCTGTAGTACACTATTACTGTAAGTCATGCTTTGTTTGTTAAACACTATAGCCGTATTGAGAAACTCATCTAGACTGATATGCCCGACTCAAGACGTGTCAAAAATGAGAGTTTTCTATGGATTGACGTTTATTTTGACGTATCTTGAGATGGGGATCACAGTTGAGATGAGTGTATTACGGCCCTACGGTGTACGGACCTAAGTGTAGGTAGGTAGGTAGGTACCTATTATAAGTGGAAAGTTAATGAAAGGCCGGCTGTAAGCTAACTGTTTTAATTCGAGTCTACCCTACAAACACGTAGATACGTTTTATTTTTGGTCTCACTGATAGAATATTAAAAAAGAGGTAGATATCGCACGTTAGCGCGCAACAAGGGATGCGCTCAAATTCTGTCAATTGGTATAATTTCATTTACTGCCGCACTCAGAGACGTCAATTAAGTTTTAAGTTTGATTAAAGTTGCTGTTCTGTTTTAAGTTTGATTAAAGTGGCTGTTCTATCTGTCTGTGACATGTGGATGGACCGATTTTGATTTAGTTTTTTTTTTTCTTAGAAGGGTGACTTAATCGAGTGTTTAATCGAGCTTGGTTTGATGAAAATCTGATAAGACGTTTAAAAGTTATGAGCGTTGAAAGTGATTTTGTCGGGAGTTTTTAATACTTGAAATCTTGTAGTATACACTATCAGTGGTGGGACAAGTGTGCACACAATCTCTCCCACGTTGCATTGCATACGTTGCGTACGTGGGATAAGTGTGTCCCTACCTTCAAAGAGTTAAATTAGTTAAACGTAGTAAAAACCCCGACGTTCCATTCATATTTTCCCTAGGCACTAACTGCCGCACTCAGAGACGTCAATTAAGTTTTAAGTTTCATTAAAGTAGCTGCTGTCACTTTCTTTGCTATAGCAATAGAATAAGACGCAGCAACTTTAATGAAACTTAAAACTTAATTGACGTCTCTGAGTGCGGCAGTAAATGTACTTGTTGGTTTCGGATACACTTCGACCCTATGGGATCTTTTGTGAACACCAAAGGTGAAAACACACTTATCCGACGTACGCAACGTATGCGATGCATTATGATATCTGGACTCTTGAATTTGTATGATTAGAAACACGCTTGTCATACGCAACGCCACGTATGTGTGTGTTTCTAATCATACAAATTCAAGAGTCCAGAATATCATAATGCATTGCATACGTTGCGTACGTGGGATAAGTGTGTCCCTACCTTAAATGTACTACTTTAGTCCCGCTTGATAATACTTATGACTCTTTTTGGACATGAGAAGTGAAAAAATGTGTAACCCTGTCAGGGAACGGCGTGATCCCACCGGGGTTCAACCGGTTCATGTACACCAACGACTCCGACCCGCTGGACCTCACTCAGGTGCCCGTCACCGACCGCTACATGATGGGCTTCTTCATCGTTCTCTCGGCTTTCTTTGGTAGATCACTTTATTTTTACTTTTCCCGCGACTTCAACTTAATTTTCAATTAACGCTATTTTGTAAACTTTCAATTTGCCAATTGCATAATTTTCGCAATGGCGCACCCTTACACGGTACACCAAAAAAATTTACCTCTTATAGTGACCATAAATAGGTAGGCTATTTAAAAAAGAATGTTACCATTCATTTTGTATTTGCGTAAATATTTCGCAAGGCCGTAAAATATCTTTAAAAAAAAGAAGTATAGGAGCATGTCGGACCATGCTCAGTTAGGGGTTCCGTCACCATTACTACAAATACAATTATATATTTTTTTTTGTAATGTAACTACAAATTCATGAATTTCGGTTTTTTTTTTTTACTTGCGCTATAAGACGTATTGTTTCTTGCCAAATTTCGTAATTCTAGGTCAACGGGAAGTGCCCCTATAGCTTTTGATTCCCTAGCGAGTTGCAAAATATGCGGCATAAACGGCCGTATCTTTTGATTGCGTTGACTTACACCACCACCACACTATTTATACACATTTATCACGTTTTCCATCTAGGAACCGGTTATACCATATTGGCGGCAACCCAGCCGTCAGAAATTCTGGTGAACTCCATCATCATTCTCGGAGCCACGATGTTTATGATCTTCAATGCCGGTGAGCTACTTGACTTGTTACGGCCGGTAATTATCTATGGGTGACAGCATTTAGAAAAACTCATTCTTTGTTTTCTCGAAAAGTGTCCATAATTGGTCTTTCCTTAAGAGGATTGAGAGTTGACGGCTTTTTGACATGTGGTCAGTCGGAACAAAAACTATGTCCGTACGTTTTTGTGTTTGTTGAAAACGTTATCGCGGTTTATATGGAAGGCCATCAACTCACAGTCCTCTTAATTATGGAATACTTACCTACTTTAAGTACATAATTTTATTGCATCGTAAGAGTAGTAGTATAGGCCCTACGATTTTTTCTTGGTGTGCCAAGGAAAATTAAACGAGGTGCAAAATGGCGCTGCTAATGATGCGCCGTAGCGTGTGATAGTACGTAGGTATGTTTTCATCACCCTTGACTGGACCGCTTGTGTATGCTTTGGAATGGTTAGATGGAGTGTGGATGGCATATGGATCACACTTGAGGGTAGTTTTACTTTTTATCCTAGGCTCTATTGAATTGTGTACATCTTTACCGATTGATTGGATGTTATTTTCTAGTGTTCTACCTGCATTTGTACACGACCGTCTACAACTCGACCATGCGATACCAGGAGCTGATGAATCAAGTGGAGGTAATTACTTCGAGATCTTTCAACCCGTCAAGGCCCATATTTTATTTTTTTGCTTTTCGTTCCACTCTGCTTGAGTGGAAACGTTCCCTAAATTAGGCAAATTTTATGTACCTAATCATTATTATTTTTATAATTTAATTATGGTCGTACATTCAGAAATATATGCGTCATAAGCAATTCCCCGCACCGCTGAAGAAGCGTGTGCTCGCCTTCTATCACTACCGGTACCAGGAGCGGTACTTCAAGGAGGAAACATCATTTGAATGCCTCTCGGGTAGGTACAGGTAGGTACTTCTAATTAAAAAACACACCGAGCTGCAAAACGACACTTGAGACACTTCCTTTTTACCCGACTACGGCAAAGCCAAAAGGAAGGGTAATGATTTTAGCAGGTCATGTATGTTTGTATTTACGGATGTTCCGCTTTTGCGCCTAAACTACTCATCCCGATTTTGATAAATGAGGTGTCAATCGATTCTTAGTTATGGTCCTGGTGACTTAGGGTACATTTTATTCGAACAAAATCAATTTGTCGGAAGTTACATACAAATAAGTGGGAATCTCTGAAAAATTTTTTTTGCTATCGTATCGAGTGGGATTTCAAATGAATGAGGAGAACATTCTGAGTTCACAAATATAAACATGGTATACTTGATATTAAAATAACCCAAGTGACAATAAATAAATTAAAAAAAACTAAAACCCGACTACAAAAAATATTGAAACTAGTTTGGGCCTTTTTAATGTTTTATACTATTTACTACCACGTCCTATCCTCTATCTGATTCAGAATAAAGCCACTTCTATTGCTCATGTGATGACGAACAGTATAAATTTAGTAAAATCCAAGGCATTGTGAATGGAACTCCATCCATTGTGATCGCCATCCCGCCTTCTAGCGAGCTATTCAAAATATTATTCGTAGTCGAAGGCCAAACTGCACGTTTCTGTAATAATTCGTGCGACTAATACAAACAATATTTGAATAGCTCGCTAGGAGGCGGGATGGCGATCACAATGGATGGAGTTCCATCCACAAACATTGAAAAGGTCCATATTACTTGTATCATTTTTTTTTTGTAGTCGGGTTTTAGTTTTTTAACTTTATTTTTGATATATTTACCCTTTTAATATAAAAGTTGGCAATAGCAGCTTGAGTGTCTCTTGTTTTCAACAAAATCAGCCTAAACCGCCTTCTTCGATCCTGGCTATGACTCTATTTTCCTTTCTGTTTGGGTTATAGAAAACTTGAAACACTATAGTTTCAGTTTGATTCAATTTTTACTTAATTTTGAATTTGCTTGCTAACGTTTTTGCTTGCTAACGTGACGAATTGAATCGCTAATATAATTCTGTAAAATGTGACGTTCTCAATATAAAGGGACCTTATGGAGAAATGCAGTTACGCTCTTCTTATTCTTGTAACTATACGAATAATATGGTAACAGCTCTAAAAACGGCGTAACCGCCTGCCTCCATAAGGTCCTTTTATATTGAGAACGTCACAAATGTGTAAACGTGTAGGTAATTCTCCCCTCCCCTCGTCCTCCATAACCAACTTGCCGTGCATGCTTCCAGAACAACTTAAGTACGAGATAGCCCTGCATACCTGCCAGAACCTTGTGAACAAGGTGACTCTATTCGAGGGTCTGCCCTCGACCCTCGTCGGTACGCTGCTCGGCTGCCTCAAGTCCGAGGTAGCTTCACAAGCTGTCTTATATTTTTACATCATCATATGAAATTACAATTGAGAAAACAATCATTTTATTTTGATTTCTTTCATTTTCAACATGAAATTAGAGGTTGGGCTTCGTTGGTTACACAGATTTATTATAACGTTGGCGAGGACGGAGCATCACTCTGCGAGACGAGCGCATGAACTTTTCAGACTAGGTGCCTATAGATTAGGCCTTCATTAAAAAATAACATATTACTTACCTATATATCCTACTTATTAAACGAGAAACATTTGTGTGTATACATTATTTGTACTCACGTTCTCGAAAACGGCTCTAACGATTTCGATGAAATTTGCAGTATGGGGGTTTATGGGGGTAAACAATCGATCTAGCTAGGTCTCATATCTGGAAAAAATCTTTTTCCGCTTTTTTTCACGCAAAAGATTTCCCGCGCAATATATTGGTTCGTAATTTCGATGCGATCGTCGCCGTCGGTTTTTTTTTGTTTTTGTATAGAAAATCGATGAAAATTCGGTTTCGACCAGAGCGACGACGGTCTCCCAGGTGCTAAATTATAAAACTGGTAGGTATTAACAGTTAGGCTCCCTACCCCATACAAGAGTGCATTTTACATCTTATAAGTCCATATACCTACTGTCTCGATATGCAAAATTATTAATAAGTAATAGAAACGTCAGAGCTGTTTGCGTCAGTTGTGCTAACATGACTGTTTGGAACGTACATTACAATAAACTGATCAGCGCGTCAGCGACTACGACTACGACTTGACACTTGACGTTTACCTGCTATGACATGTCTTGAGACGGGCCTCTCTTTCAAGAACGCTTTACTAATACGGCCCTGTGACTCGAGGTGTTCCTGCCGAACGACCTGATCCTGCGCGCCGGCGACTTCGGCGACTGCATGTACTTCGTGTCCAGTGGAACCGTCGCAGTCTACTCGAACAAGGGCCTTGAGGTCAGTGGCACCTACCGCCTTAGCTTACCTATGATCTATGACTGCATGGGGTAAGTGTTGGCAAATATCATTTTTAGGGTTCCGTACCTAAGCCTACGCTGTCCGGCTGTCCGTCCGTCCGTCCGTCCGTCTGTCCTAACTTACAAGAGCTGTAACTTTAAAACTGTAAAAGATAGCCAGTTGTTTTTTTTTGCCGAATATGTGATATAACGGCGGATTTCCTAACAAATAATAATAAAGAAGTCAAAAAGTAAAATAATAAAGGGAAGTATCCTATACAAGAAACTTTTTTTTCAACGTTTTTTTAAACAAACAAGCTCTATTGAAAAACAACAAATACTACCCAAATAGCATAAAAGCTGTATAAGAGCTTATACAGCTATTATAACTCTAGTTTTAGCATTTTAAGGGCTGCATAAGCTCTTATACAGCTTGTGTGCTACTTGGGTAAAAACCGGCCAACTGTGTACCTACGAAACCCTCAGTGCGCGAGTCCGACTCCCACTTGACCAGTTTTTAGGGTTCCGTACCAAAATGGTAAAAAAGGAACCCTTATGGTGAGACTTCGTTATTTAGCTATAGCAGTTTTCCTCAGAAACTATCAACTGAAATTTGGTATAGTTGTATAACTTGGTGGCCCGCAACTGTTTTAGTAAAAAAAATGAAATATAATTTTATTTTTTAATTTTAAAGAGGTTTACCTAGAATGGGGGTTGAAAAATGGAAGTGATTTGATTAAGCAAATGGGGCGTCATGTGAATGGGCTTGCATATTTCAAACATTTTTTTTTATTACTACTTCTATTATTACTTTTTGATTTACGTGTATAGCCAAAAATGTAAAAACATGACCGTTTCCCGTTATCTCCGAAGTTTATGAACCGAAAAATCTGAAAAATTCCTGACGTAGAGCTTCAAAATTTACAGTTTTTGAGAGATAACTAAAAACTTTGAAAATTTGTGTTAAATTTAAGCAACTCAAAATAGACCATATTTCATGCAAGTTAAAGTACATAAAAAGGTATATTTTTGAAGTACGGACTTAAATACGGAACCCTCGGTGCGCACTCGACCGGTTTTTTTTAATTGATAATACCAACCACCAACTCGTTGTTATGTGGAGGGCAACCGGGAGTTCCACAAGTGATCCCCACGAGGAGAATTTATTAAAAAAAACCGTGTCAAAAAAATCTATCTAAAAATGTATTGCCCCAGGGCCTCCAGACCTCTAAATCCGGCCCTGGAAGCAGGTGATATCGTAATCACACGGCTCTGACTGTTGTGACATGGCACTATGTGTCATTCATTATTCATTGACAATGGCAACCCATATTAGATATGCCACATGGAGGACGGCGACTACTTCGGAACCCTGGCGCTGCTGAACAAGGACCGGAAGCGGTGCTCCACCGTCGTGGCCATCGAGATCACGCATGTCTACCGGCTTGACCATGATAACTTCCGGTTTGTATATTTACGGACATTAATTAATATTACGTCATCTTGGAACCTTGTCGCAGAAAAATCTGCAATTTTAACGTCATTTTCTTATAAATAGATGTTTAATATTTTGATGGGTTTCAAGCTCAAACTCACAATATTTATTTGACAAGCACAATAATAGACATAGGTTTTGATGGATGCTTAAGGCTTCGTCAAACAGCCGGCTTGGCGCGGCGCGACAGTAGCTGGGCGCGTTCTTACCGCGATGCAAGCGCGGCGCGGCAGTCTCACTGCAGCAGAACACGCTGCGCGCGGCGCGGCCTGTTCCAAGCGCAACGCGTTCTGTCGCAATATCGATCCAGGTTAACACACATACATACGGTTTTGTAGTTTTTATGGCCCAAATCATTAGAACTGGACGTTCTCGAACACAATCTATACATTGTCACAAATACACTCTATGTAAACAAATACAACGTGAAAATCCTTTGAGTAAGTATAGTCTGGCAAAAAAGTCGAGCGTGTGGTGACAGCTGAAACTACAATATTTTCAAATAGCAACAGCACAGGTAATAAACCTTGGATCATGTTTATTTATTTATTTATTTGGTTTGCCAACAAATATAACATCATGAGCTTAATATTAAATTACATGTGTAGAGAAAGTCAGGGTGTTTACCAATGGGTACAGGCAAACTCGAAGCGAACGAAGCCTTTAATAATGTAAGTCAGATGATGCAACGAGGAATTAAATTGAAAAGATTTATATCGTATATTATAGTGTAGGTAAACTTAATCCGATGATGTTTGGTATGGTCACGGCCGGCCCTACTATAAGGGCCCCTTCCCACTTAGCTTCTTTCGAGCGTCGGCGTTCCCGCGACGCTCGAAAGACGATAAGTGGGAAGGGGCCCTAAAGCTTTTGTCAAACAGCGGGTGGGGTGGGACGGCGACGCGACGCTGGCGGGACGTCGGCGCGGCGTGCAGGTCACGATGCGGGCGTCCCCCGTCCCGGTTGTATGCCCGCCGGCCCCGCCGGGTGCGACGGCTGAGTAGCGTTTCCTATTATTACTATACATACATGTACAACTGGATAGCGTTATGCAGAAAACAGCCAAGCTGATATGAAGTTCAAAGGGAGATGGCTGTTTTCTGCATAACGCTACCTATCCAACTGATCACGTCCCGCCAGCGTCGCGACGCCGTCCCGTCCCGGCCACTGTTTGGCGAAAGCTTAAAGGTCAAACCGCACTTGCGAGGCGCGGCGCGGCGCTGCGTGGCCGAATATTGTTTCTACTAATTACTATGATTCCAACCGCACTACAGCGGCGCGGCGCGGCAGAGTTGGGTCCGAGAGGTTGGCCACAGGCCGGCACTGTTTGATGAACAACCGTTTGTTTCAGCAAGTTCATCATGACCAACCAGGAGTTGAAGGACCGGCTGGAGGCGAACGCGACGCGCTGCATCAACGAGACGGCGCTGCTGGACCACGCGTACCAGCGCGAACGCCGCCAGGAGCAGCTGTCGGCGGAACTCCTGGAAAGCCCACCTCGCTCGTGAAATCCAAGCTTTTCAATTTGTAGTCGAACTTACTATTTGCATTTTGCTTAGATACTATTTGCAAATTTGTTTGTTAACATATTTGTAAACCATATTTCACTTTAAATTGTTCTTAGGTATGTATAGGTAGATATGCTGGTTATTAGAGGTCCTCTTGTAGGTATTTCGTGCTGCAAACTAACTCACTGGGACTGGGTTGCAAGATACAGGCTTATCCTAATTCATCGGACAGTTACTTTTGTTAACACTAATGCTATACAAGTCAAACTGAGCCCAAAACTCCTGATGGTAGATAATCCTTACTCCGTGATTGAGGATCGGTTAGAGCAATGTTCATTGCAAGCGTAACCTTTATTATGGGTTAGGCTCTCAAAGTGTGGCTCTAACCGGTACGGAAAATGAACCGGTTTTCAAGCCCTGCATATAACACTCCTTTTGCTATAATCAAATCACTTTCATTTTCAACTCCCGATTCTAGACCCCTTTTCAATTATTTGTAAAATTAATTTCATTTTTTTTACTAATAACAGATGTGGGCAAGCAAGTTATACAACTATGCCAAATTTCAAGTTGATAGGTACTTAGCTTCTGGAGTTGCTGAGAAAAATTACTGTGGCATACAGGGGTGAATCGACTTTTAAGGTACTCCTTTTCTTTTGCGGCACTAAAACTTTCCTGGTGACTTATGATTCATAATAATTTATGAATATTAAAATCAAACCATCAAATTTACAGATCCCACATGTTAGACACCTCAAATATTTCTTAATTTTCGGAAAACCCTGGTAACTCAGGGGAAAATGCACATTTTTCATACAAAACCTGGGGACAACATCGTCCGCTGCGTTACCAACTATATTATTATTTAAAATTGTACCATTTTAGAAAAACATTTTTTAAACGTTAGCCTATATGTCTGATTTTATAAATGTGTAAGCCACGACCTTAGCAAATAAATAGTTTTTCTAAAAAAATAAAAATTGTGAAACATCTCGAAAAATGGAGAGTACCTTAAAAGTTGATTCACCCACAGACGGACGGACGGACAGACAGAAAACGAAGTCTCACCATAAGGGTTCCTTTTTTACCATTTTGGTACAGATCCCTAAAAATCGACCCTATTGCAATAGGGCGGGTATTGAAATCGTATTGTTTACGACACGGTCGCCGTATTACCGTTACGATAATAAGAGTTATCATACTTACTTGTACTTAATATTAAAGATTTATAAACATTTCATGCTCTCACTAGATATCCATTTATTTACTTATTTTTCATGACTAAACGACGTAGTTATTGTGAAATTAATGGGTACTTGGAAGAAATACTTAAACATTAACCAGTAGGTGAACTTATAATTTCCTTCAAGTCATCGATGACGTTTACCACCCCCTAAATGGTCAGTCGAATAAAGACTACCTACCCATGTCCGTACGTTTCGTTTTTTTAAATATTTATTAATTATAAAGAGATTATGGCCGAAATGACTGTTGTATGAAAACAATGAAACGGGAATAAAATGATATTTATTGGAAAAAATGGAACGTACGGACACGTTTTTGTTCCATACCATACATATCAAAAATTGGTCGAAATCGGTTTTTAACACAGGGGGTGGAAAACGTTATCACCGTTTGTATAGAAAACCGTCAACTCACAATCCTCTTAAAGACATACCCCCTTACTAATAAACGTTGAGTAACGGCTGAGTAGTTATACAATGCTTTGTCCTTGTCTGTCATTGTGACATTTGAATTCGACAGATAAGGACAAAGCATTGTATAACTACTCAGCCGTTACTCAACGTTTATTAGTAAGGGGGTTCATCACGAAGAACCCTGGCTGAATCGTCACGTAGGCACAGGCTAGACTAGAATGAGTGTTTGCGGGCGGATGTAGTCTATTTCATTTTTATGTAAATAATAAATATCAGGGACTATCTCACACAAATTGACCTAGTCCCAAACTAAGCTCTAGGCTTGTACTATGGGTACCAGGCAACGATATACATAGGTACTTATACATATAGAGAAATACATACTTAAATATATAGAAAACATCCATGACTCAGGAACTCGCGATCATCATACAAATATTTGCCCATACCGGGATTCGAGCCCGGGACCGTTAGCTTCGTAGGCAGGGTACCAACTAGGCTAACCGCGTCGTCAATGTATATATGTATATCATTTTATATTTTAAGTTATGTAAAGCAAGTAAAAAATTATTTGATTTTGTTATTAAGTTTAGGGATATGAACAAATAAAGTAATTCTTATTTAAAACTAGTCGTAGTTGTATTGTAGTTGTGTTGTGCTGTTTTTAGACCTAAGCAAATAATTTGTCGCTTTGCTCAAATCTGTGGGCCTACACAAGTTGCATGCTGCAAATGTTACCGCCTGCTGAAAAGAAAGAAAAAAAAATTAACACATCAATTTGCACATGGCTCGCACTGTGCTTCTTTGTTATCAGGATTAGTTCAATTTAATTCAATTCAATTTAAAAAAATGGCATCTATCCATATAATATGCGGACAACTTTGCCAATGTCAGTGTTTGAGATAGTGTTCGGTTCTTGTAATATTGTTCGGTTCTTGTCCTGATAAATGTGAGGTCTGTGGCGAGTGTCAATCGCAACACGCTCCGACCACTCCGCCACGCTTCACTTCTCAACAGAGAGCCCAAGATAGCGTCCGGCTCAGCAAAAAACAATCAACAGTTCCGCCACAGAACTCCATCAGGATAGGTAGTGTTAATCTTTTCAATGTCATGCCAAAAACAAAACTTGCAAACTCACATGCCAAATTTATTTATAAATACGTATACTTACTAGCTTTTGCCCGCGACTTCGACGCGTAGAAGTCGTTTGTCGCTGCTCCCTCGGGAACTGTCCAATTTTCCGGGATAAAAAGTATCCTATGTCCTTCCCCTGGACTCAAACTATCTCCATACCAAATTTTATCGCAAGCGGTTCTGTGGTTTTGAAAGATTTTTTTCCTTTAAAAGTATATGGAAATGTAGGTACCTACCCTTTTAAAGAATAAAAGAACTTCCAAAATCGGTTTACAATTGTCAAAGGTATAGCGTAAATTACACACAAAAAATAGTTAAATTAAAAGAAGTCAGTTGAAAACGCAAAACTGGTACAAAAATATAAATGGTTTAGATACTACCAAGTACCTAACACTAAATAATAAGAAATTGGATTGTTTACATGATTGATTATACATTCCTATTAGTTTATAACGGATTTACAGTGCAATAGGTCTTAATTGCCTTAGGCACATGGATGTGTAGTAATGTAAGTTATGTATAAACACAAGCTATATGTAAACATTATCAATAACACCTTCACAGTCCCCATACAATATGTTTCAATTTCCTCGTAAGTCCAGCAAATTACTTCAATCACTATTAAAATTAAAAACATTTTATTTCGACCAACAATAATCGTAGAATTAGTACTTACTTATGTACTATATGTCCTGCTCAGTATGTATATAAAAATAAATGTAATCTAAACTCTTCAAGTCATATGTGGGGCAGGGACTTGTGGAGCTAGTTTGTTGTGACCCATATATATATATAGGGCACTGGACTGTGAAGGTGTTAAGTTTTGATCAAAAAGTTATTCTCTCCCCTTCACTAGGGTTTGTATTTCTCATTCTCTCACTCTCATATGCCAGACTTTGACATTAACCAAACCTAAAAGACTTTGAGCTATTGCACTGTACATTATAAACAGTGATCGGAATAGGTAGAGTATATTTACCTAAACTTGATGCATGTTCATTCAATAATGTGTTCCCATCTCACTCACGCATGAATGAACAAGCGTCAAGTTTAGGTAAATATAATCTACCTATTCCGATCACTGATTATTAATCATTGTCATAATCATGACAAATTTGACTACTGCTTGACATAATCTCACTCTATCATGCTCCAGATGATTGGCTTCATAATTATTCTTCATCATCAGCCATATTTATTTTCAACTGGAAACTTGTCCACTGTCCCGCTGAGGCCACATCTGCAAGATTAAATAAATATTCCTTTCTGTTGAAGTAAGATCTTCATTGTAGCCCGTAAATGTGGCCGCAGCGTACTAGTCATACTTAGTACAACAAAAAATTCGTCTACAGGTGGTGTCTGGTACTGGACAATTAAACACAAAATTGACAGCATAAATTGTAATTCTTAAAATATAAAAACTAACAGAGTTTACTCTGTTCCAATCAATCTCCCAGGAATGGTGCATTATAATAATTTCTTATTAGCTAAATATTGGTTGATATCACACATAGATCCCCACCCACAAGAGTAGGAATAAGATGCCGAATCCAGAAAACAGGGCGGCTACCAAAGACAGCAGCAGTTCCTTAAATAGATCCCGGGAAGCTTTGGTGCTTGTGACCTCGTAAACGAAGAACCACGCCGTGAAGAAAATGCCGATGCCCAGCAAAAGCATCGTCAAGTGAGGGAAAATCGCCGGGTTGATCGGCGATGCGTAGCGCACCATAGATTCGATTTCCAACTAGAAACAACAAAAAATTGATTATTGCTTTAGCTCAGCACAATATTTTAAACATTTAATATCATTTTATAATAACGAAACTTACAGTCATTTTAGAGTGATTTAGTAATAACTTTCAATAAAATTACACGAGCACAAGAACTGTCAATCAAACCAAAGAGTATATTCGCCGGCTGAAGAAAAGAAAACGTCAGCGTTTAAACCACGTTACATTACACGCATTGCTTAAACAGAGTTTATAATTATTATGACATACACTAATTATAACTATTATATTATAAACGTTATTTAATATATTTTTTTGAATGTAATGTAAATAAAAGCAACTCAATAGCAACGCAAGATATTCCTCGTCCTAGTATTACCTTTACCTTATAATCTGTTTCTGACAGCTGTCAGCTGTTTTCTTTTATCTGTTTGTTCACTCACATAGGTACCCTTATAATCTGTGTGTTTGTTTCATTATTGGTGTTTGGTGTGGCCTCGCAAAATGCCAAAATCGTCCACTACAACATGTTTGAGATTAAAATGATCACAGCGCAGTGACAAAAGCAATGTCGTCACAATGTTTTATCATGAACGTGGAGCCTGGGGCTCCAAACTGTGCCAGTGACGCCAAGCCAGTAGTCAAGGACAAGCTGATGTCGTACGAAGAGAAATCCGTCGGCTCCACGGCCTTTTTCAAGTGCGAAGCATGTCCTTACATGGCGCTCGCAGAAGTTGACATCAAGTACCATCTTTTTACGGTCCATCCTGATCTTGCAAAGAGCAATGGACTGGCCGACAACATACAAATATCCTGCCCAGGCTGCACGAGTATTTTCGACGCCGAGGAGACACTAAGAAATCATCTACGCAACCACCACAAAATGGGCATCAAGGATGTCAAGAAAATGGTCAAGAGTCTCATTCAACTAGCCCTAAAAAATGCAAAACTCAAGAAAGAGGATAGCAGTTCTTTAATGTTACCACAAGATGCAGATGTGAAAATCCCACAGGTGATCGAAATTATTCCCGATTCTGTCAATACTAATAACAAAACACTGCCCAAAGGTGTTTCATTTATATCTGTTGAGGAACTACAGAAAATGAGCACTCCAAATTTTGAAACAGTTGATCCTAAAGAGATTATACAGGAAGCCAGTATAAATATTGTTTACACAACTGAAGCCTCAACTCGTTATGTGAGTGTGACTAATGCAGTTACTCCGGTCACAACTTGCAATGTGCTGCAAGTATCAAGTGTCACTCCAGATCTCATCTCATCTATTCAACCACGAGTATCCATCAATAGCCCTTGCTTAATTACTGCTCCAACGAATGATATTACTGATCCAGTACCAAAGAGGGCTGGTCGGCCCAATGGGTCAAGAGTAGCTACATACAAACCACGCAATCCAGCGGAAGTTCAAAACCAGGAAGAA
The DNA here is from genome assembly GCA_963241965.1 of Tortrix viridana. NCBI lineage: Eukaryota > Metazoa > Arthropoda > Insecta > Lepidoptera > Tortricidae > Tortrix > Tortrix viridana. Next base: position 9,439,120 of record OY725181.1, read on the forward strand.
TCTAATGAAGGCACAGAGGCATGCGGTGTTGGTAACTGTGCATTGAGACTCAAGGATTTAGAGAAACTGACCTACCATAGAAAATGTCATCAAAATGGCAATTTTCAATGTCTGGAATGTATGAAGATATTTCTTGAAATAGAGCAAATTCACATGCATCTCTGGAGAGCTCATAAAATCGACATGGAGCTGCCAACATGTGAGATATGTGGCTACAAGACTTACCAGAAACATAGGCTCTATAACATACATATGAAGTGCCATGGAAGTACTAAGGAGTACACTTGTAAGACTTATGTTAAATATAAATAATGAGTTTTTTTTAATGAACATATGAGTACAAACATAAATGTGCTATAAGCAACATAACATTAGTAAAAAAATAACCTTTCTGTTACAGCCTTGTTAGCAAATATTTATTTTATTACTTTTGCAGGTACCCAATGTCATAAAGCATTTAAGAATGCAAATCAATTAGCCAAGCATCGGTTGATCCACAAGCAGAATGTTGGAGTTACCTGTGCCATCTGCCATGGACGGTTCAGCAATCAACAGAGACTGAAGGTCCATATAGCCACAGTGCACGAGAAGGCCCGTCCGTTCAAGTGCTGCCACTGCGACTACACTGCTGCTAGAAAGGAGGAGATGAAGGTGCATTTGAGATCACACACTGGTAAGGATTTAGACAATTAGTTCTAAAATCCCTAATTTCATTACAAAGAGGACACTCATATGAGTGAATGATTTAACATTTCAATAACTTTTCTATTTAAATAAACCTGTTTTACTTACACACATGGCGACATTTTATGATGGTTCTAGACACGGTATAGTAAGCACAACTTGTTTCCCTCAGTGCATTTTGTATTAGACTAGGTAGAGAGGTATTTCATAGTGACAAACAAGTCATCATAATGTAAGGTGTGCTGGCTGCCCTGGTTTATGTATATATTTATATAATTTGCAGACTTCACCTAATAATGACCACACACTTGCCAAGACTATGCGCGGCATGCGGTAATGATTTTTTCCTTACTATATGCTTAAAGGAACAAAGGTTGCAGGGTGTGCTTGTTCCGTCTAGTTTCGGCAATAGCGTATGGCCGGCTTAACACTTTACTTGTTTAAAAACTTGATCAGATGCAAAATTGTTACTAAAATCGTAATTGTGCTTCATCATGTTCTGGCAGTAACCCGTAGGGCTATACAACTTGCCCGCGATTTGTGTGTCGCTCGAACATCCCTTTCTATGTAGGCTATTACAGTAGAGACTCGATCTGGTGTTAGGGACTGGGATTAAATTTTCTAGTATTTATTTTTATTTTAGCCATCTTTTATATATTTTTATGGTTTTACTAGGTTTTGATGGCACTGCTACAAATCCAAATTAATGTTTATTTTTGTATCTTTCTCTACACTGCATTTACTTTTGATTGCACTAGCAGCAATAGTTTTATTAGCATTGTGATTTATTTTTTACTTGACTGGTAAGCAGTGTTAGCAGCCAATTTAGTTGCATTGTCATATTCATCAATTTATTGTACTATAGCGAGTGGTTACTGTATCGCCATTTAATATTTACTTTGGATAGGAAATATGAACAATCAATTACTGGTTTATTATAAGAACATTAACACTGTCCTATTGGCACGGGACTACTGGCGTGCCTGCAGGCATAGCTAGCGTATTTAGCTAACGCTTTATCGATACTTCTATATCGCCTTACTTTACTTTACTTTTAGCATTAGGTGCTAAAGCATGTTTTTATTTTAGTCTCCTATAACCTAAAATATATAGTTTTACCGCAAAAGTCATCCCAATGTACTTGCAACGTAACCTAATTGAAGTTGAAAGGTAACTTCGTCCTTAAATCTCGTGCTGCTATTTTGTGCGACTCGCTGCGTTAGGTACCTTGAATCCCGTTCACAAAATTTCCTTTCGTATAATGAAATGATGTCCCCTTTGTAAGAGTTACCGCCCGAGCAATGTGTGCCACGTTTCTTGACGGTCGATCAAAAACGCAAACAAAAGCAAATTTCAAAGCTTTGGTTGAAAACTCGCTGGAATAAGTGTTTATAAGGATTTATTAGCTCTGATTATTAACTGCTGTCCAATATGGGCAGGATTTATTACAATCGAGCACGCATTTTAATTGTTTCAGGCGACAAGCCGTACTCCTGCGACCAATGCAGCCACCGCACGTCGGACCACAACGCGCTGCGGCGCCACAAGAAAGTGCACAACAAGGAAGGCGTGTACAAGTGCAAGCACTGCCCGTTCACCAGCATCCAGGCCACCTGGTTCGCCTCACACATGATCTCCAAGCACCCGAGCATGCTCTCCAGCGACGTGCACCTCTGTCCCTACTGCAGCTACAAGTCCGTCAGCAAGGACAACTACATCCTCCATCTCACCAAGCACACAGACAAAGAGGGCGTGCAGCTCTTGATAGAGATGACCAAAAGTAAGTCTAGCATGCCCAGCTGGACCATCCCTAGCGAGACGGCGACGAAAGATGCCGCAAATACAGCCAATTCGGTCAACGAAAAGGAGGAATCTAGTCTTAAAACCGTCAATCATATTCCTATAGAGGTATACGACTGTGACAGCCTTTCTGAGAGCTTGTCGCAAGACTTCGGTCCGGCACATTCCAACGATAAGCATCTGAGCGATTTCGATACTCGAGTCACAGACTTGAGCAAGGACGACACTAACTCTGACTGTCTGATCTCCGAGAACTCCGATGACACTTTGCGGCACCAGTTCTCGACGCAACACGCGCTGCAGGACCTGACCTACGATAATACTCAGACGAATCTCCACGGATATCTGAACACTCCCGATCAGCTGGACCAAACCTTATGCCCCAACAGTACTGTAAGCTCCCTCGTATCTAGTCATTCCGTCATGGGGGGCAGCATGAGTAACAACATCATGGGAAACTTTCCTATAAGATTGCCGCCGGCGCCCCAGCTGTCCATGCGTAATAACATAACGCTGAACCCCGTCCACAAAATATCTCTTCCCATGACAAAAGTCACCGGTCCCATAATAACGCCCACTCAAATACTACCGGTGCCTTCTTCGAGTAATTCACCGGTCAATATTTTGAACGAGCCCGACGGGTTGCCGAGGAAGAAACCTAAGATATCGGTGAAGAGCAATTTAATATTGAAGGGTCCAGACCAGGAGAACATGTTCCATTCGCAGCAAAAGATGGCGTTCAAACAGCTGGAGGATAGCGAGAGGTTCGGCCTCGGCGCCGTGACGTTCAACAACCTGATCACGACGCAGTTCATGCAGCTGCCGCCATCGCCGGCGCCGAGCGAGCCCGCGGGCGCCGGGCCGTACGCCGAGCCGCCCGCGCCCGCGCCCGCGCAGCTCTTCACCTTCACCAACCCGCTCGACGCCAACTCCATCACGCTGCTGCCGCCGCCGCAGAAGATCCAGACAAGCGACCCCAGCTACATCAAAATAGAGGCCACTATCAAACAGAACACCCAGTCACCGAGTCTGGAGCGCATGTGCAACGCGAACATCATGAACAACCAATCGCTGAGCCGAGAGTATAAAGCGTCCCCGCCGCTTGAGGACATTCACAAGAACATCAACGAAATAAAGAACGAAGTGAAATCGGACGCGTTTTACAACATGGCTCTGAACTCTACCGCGACGAACCCGTCTCTGATAGACCAGTATCTCATCGACAACCTCATCGGCGAGCAGTACCCGGCGCACATGGAGCTGCCGGCGGGGCTTCCCGCGGCGACCGACGACCCGCAGAACGACGTCATCGAGATCGACGACAACTCGGACGACAACAAGCTGCTGTCGCGGTACGACATCAATTTCCCTCTAGAATCTTTATATTTGATGCACAACGATTTCCATTTCCTGGAAAACGATGTCCCTAGCAACAATTTACCTTTAGAAGTTAATGAAATGAATAGAATGGTTACTGAGGTTCCGATCATAAACCAGAAGGAGACTCTGATCCCCACAGAGGGCACGAGTATTGATTACCCTAATTTCATCCAAGGGAAGAAGGATCCGATGATGAACATTTCAGCAGTCAGGCAATCAGTGAATAAAATTAATGTAAAAAATATAGAATTAATGAAAAATTAATGTTTTATGTAGTAGTTGTGTAAGTTACGTTAATGTTTTAAAAGACTGTTTATTATTAATTATATTATACCTACTTGGTACTGTTTACTCTTACGATTTGTTTTATTGCTTAAGTACTTCAACTTACGTCTTGATGGAAACAAGGCCTGAACTGATGGTTGGTTGGGCGTAATTAATTTTAAGTAAAATTGCAATTACATGTAATTCCAATTAAACAGAGCCCCCTGCGCGCACCGCCTAAGGCGCTTTCGCATCTTGTCTATTTAGTGCATTTATATACTTCCGCGAAACGGCATTTTTATTTGCACAGCAAAAACTTGAAAAAAATTATAAACACTGTGTGTTGTGTGTAGGAACCCTTATAGTTTCGCCGTGTCCTACCGTCTGTCCGTTTTTAGGGTTCCGCACCTCAAAAGGAAAAAAGGAACCCTTATAGGATCACTTTCTTCTCCGTCTGTCTGTGTGTATGTTAAGACCCTTTTTCTAAGGAACGCGTGGAGGTATCAAGTTGAAATTAATATCAAATACTTAAGTCTGCAATCCCTTGGATCAGTGAAAAAATCAAACTTCTAAGTCAACGCAATCAAAATATACGGCCGTTTATGCCGCATATTTAAGAGAATCAAAACCTATGGGGTACTTCCCGTTGACTTAGAATCATGAAATTTGGCAAGAAGCAATGTCTCAGAGCACAAATAAAGGAAAAAATCCGAAAGCCGTTAATTTGTAGTTACATCACAAAAAAGGTAGTCCAGTATAAACTGACACGCACTAAGTATGCACACTCATACTTAGTGAGTGTCAGCTTATACTGGACATTAGTATAAGCAATAAGTAGAGTTTATTGGTTCTTGAGTTATGCGCGTGCTACACGGTTTCAAACCACAGTTTTAAACAATGTGACCTTGGTAGAAGCGAGTGGCTACACGGTTTCAAACAAGCCCATTTGTTTGACATCTGCCAAGGGCGTTTAAGGTCATGCGAAATTTGGTTTAAAACCACTGTCTACACGGTTTCAAACCACCTGTTTGAAACCATGGTTTGAAACCGTGTGGCGAGCGCTTTACAGACGATTAAAATTTTTATACCTACCGAAAATCAGCTAAGATAAGTTTGAATAGATGTCTGTCCGAAGTAGCAGTAGTACTATTTGTATGAGAGATTGCGCACTAGATCCGAATTCCGTCATCCGATTTCTCATACAAATTCTACCCGAGCGATTTCGGACCGACATTCTCGGATACGGAGCGGACGTAGTGCGAAACCGCTCTTACTGTCCACTAAAGTCACTAAACTGTCCAATGGTGACAATTTCGACATGACAGTTTTTTACTCATGAAATCGGCCGTGTTTTTGAATATCTTAGTAGCACATTAATATTAGGTTAATGCCAAAAAGATAAAAGACCGGACTATTTTCTCATTAAGGAGAATATTATAGTCTCGTCAACAAAAAGTGTTTCATCGAGTTTTTCCAAAATGCCGTATGAGCATGTTGTGAGCGATCGGCCGTCGGCATCGTGCGCGAGTATCGCTGCATTATTTGCTAGAGAGTGTTCTTCTGAAAGGGAACTGTCGGAAGAACCCCGCAGGAAGTGGAGCGTGTTAAACGTCCATTCACAATCTGTCTCGATCGGCGTCCAGTATCTGCTGATGTGCCTGCTATCCTTCATGCTAGCACTAGCAATGACTATCGCCTTCTGCTGCTTTACCTCCTCTCCAAGTTCAAATATTACAAAACGAATGTAAAGAAAGTGAAGTTAAAAAGTGTAAAATCTGTTGTTAGTAAATTACTATACGTATTAAACTGTTTATTTTAAACTTTCGCGATGTTAACACATTCTGTTATACAATCTAAAACGGGACATATAGCGGTTTAAAACCAAATTTCGCATGACCTTAAACGCCCTTGGCAGATATCGAACAAATGGGATTGTTTGAAACCGTGTAGCAGCTCGCTTCTACCAAGGTCACTTGGTTTAAAACCATGGTTTCAAACCGTGTACCTAGCACACGCATATTCCGATAAAACAAAAACATGACCAAGTACGGGTAGTTCGAAAAACTCGCACGCAACGTAAATAAGCACCAAGGAGAAAACTAATAAATGCTACTTTTTAAAATACTAATAGAAGAATATAATAATAGTGGTCTGGTGCCCACCCCAGGATGTTAGGTTACCGATTCAAAATTCTAGGGTGCTCACTGACTGTACGTGGCATCGACTCGGCTTCATCGGCTATCGCATTTCATGGGGCCAGCCCTCCCCCTGAAAAATAGCCCCAATGTCACTGTCTCAACTAAAAAAGAATTATCGAAATCGGTTCAGTAGTTCACATTTAAAAAATATACAATCGAATCGATTCCTCCTAAATTGAACCTCCTTTTTTAAAGACGGTTAAAAATAAAAAACTGGCGCGGTGCGATGTCACGACGCCAGCGTGGTGGACAAGTTCAACAAACGTGTTTTGTATTGCCGGTACACATCACAATCTCGGGCCGATTTCTAGCGGTCGCGACGATCTACTCCAAAAATCGATGGCTGGATGTCGTCGCTCGGGTGACGGGCGTGCGGTGGACAGGCGGCCATAGTCAATGTATGTATCGCTACTTCGGCGCCGTCATCTCGTTATCGTTGTCGTGTCGTTGACGGCGGCGGTGGACAAACGGCCTATGTAGGTACCTATTGAAAATAGTTAGCTGGTTGACGCCGGTAGCACACCTCCGCCGCGGCACTGTAATAGCGAAACTATGGCAATGAAATAAAGTTCAATTTCGTATTAAATATCACGATTCCGCCACAGTTTCGCGGTTTCGCGGCGGAGGTGTGCTACCTGCATCAGTTCTGTTTGATCAAAACAGGGGTTAACTTACCCAAATATAAATATTTATATAGGTTGGAAAAAATAATTTGGAAAAATGAGGACGCTCCTAGGAATGAAACTGGCAACATAATCCCTATTTTTACCTAACATATTTATACTTAATGCGAATAGAGAATATCTGTGTCCTCGTGTCCTCTCTCTCTCTCTCTCTTAATTTAAGAGCTTTGCTCTTGTCGGTGGAGCAATTTCCATTCCTCTCTCCTCTCTGCCAGCTCCTTGACCTCTTTATACGACACTACCTGCACCTTCTCCTTAATTGGTCCATGTAGCTTCTTCTTGGTCTTCCTCTCCCTCTCCTGCCTTCAATCTTTCCCTCTATAAGGTTTTTGATAAGCTTGTCGTGCCGCAATAAATGGCCAATCATTCCTCCTCTTCTGTTCTCTATAATCTCCAATATCCTTCTTTTCTCCTTTACCCTTGCCAACACTTCTTGATTCGATACCATTTCCGTCCAACAGATTCCTTCCATCCTTCTCCAGCACCACATCTCAAATGCTTCCAGCCTCTCTCTGTCCCTCTGTTTTAGTGTCCATGCCTCGCTTCCATATAGTCCTATACTCCATATGTATGATTTTATAAAACGTTTTCGTGTTCTTTGTGATATTTTAGACTTAAATATGTATTTTTTGCTATTAAATGCTCGTTTTGCTATGTCCTCTAAAATAAGTAAAAACTAGCTGCTTAATTTTGAGACGCAATTGGGTAGGTAAAGTTTTTGGAAGAGGTGTAATTTATATTTTTTTTCGATAGTCGTCATCCTAAAGATCAAGGAACTGCGGCTCTTTTATTTTTATTCCCTCTAATATTTTATAAAAAAAATTTTTAAATTATTAAGTTGACATTTGTAAACTTTAATGACCGACAAACTTGTTGCCTTCGTACTTAAGGAAAAAGAAAAAAAAACTCACTTCTATATCTGTCAAACTTTAATGTATGACAAGTGCTGCCACCTAGAGAGTTGTGGTTGAACTAAAGCTATACTATATATACGTACCTAGGCATGTACAGTTTACCACCGAAACATTATTTTGCGACTCTCCATAGAACCGTTTCATAATAAAGTGACGTCTATTTTGTGCCTCTCAGTATGTCACTTTATTATGACGCGGTTCTATGGTGTCACAATAACAAAGTATTCAGCAATACATTTAATAATGAGAGAACTCAGAGAAACGCATTTCCGCATAGACAACGCTTGACTGACTGACATTGGACGGACACATGTTTGACAGTTGACGTTTTGTATTTTCATCAACACTCCAGAGGTCGCTACCGTCAATGAAAATGGGAACCATTCTAAGTGTGCCCCCTGCCTTGACTTGACAATGACAGATATTATAGAAGTGACAGTTTTTTTTTCTTTTTCATTAAGTACGAAGGCAACAAGCTTGTCGGTCATTAAAGTTTACAAATGTCAACTGAATAACTAAAAAAAATATTTTAAAAATATTAGAGGAAATAAAAATAAAAGAGCTGCAGTTTCTTGATCTTAAGGATGACGACTATCGAAAAAAAATATAATTTACACCTCTTCCAAAAACTTTACCTACCCAATTATGCACGATTTCATCGCATCGAGGATCTTTTTGAGATTTATTACTTGAATGTCCCAACTTGTTTATCTCAATACCGTATAGCCTGGCAAAAAAATGAGGCCGCTGTTCGGATTGAAATTGGCAACATGATCCAAGGTTTACTCTATCCTGTGCTGGTTGCCATTTGAAAATATTGTAGTTTTGTCACCACATGCTTTTGTATCTGGCCAGCTAGTCATGACTCGCTCGTGAAAAAAATTTGCGCAAAATTTTAAAACGAAGAAGAATAAACTCAAAATCATCTAGAAATAAGACTATAATAGAACATCGTTTGGCTTAAAAGACTTTGCATCCAGGCCATAATCATTAAAAAAAATAAAAAATATCAACCTGTCAACTATTGACGTTTGTGTGCGTCGTTTTCGTCTTGTATTTTAATGGATTTGACTTTATTTAAATATCTCCAGAGTTTGTTAGAAAATAATTGAATAGTGAGGAGTACTAGGGAGCAGGTTTAGGTGCCAATTTGTTTGGCATCATGCCTTCTATAGACATGATGGGTCCTCCGGGGCAGACTATGGAGCCCCTGCCGGAGGAGCCCCAGGCGCCTCCTGCGCCCGTTATCGGAATCATTTATCCTCCGCCTGAAGTCAGGAGTATCCTTTTTGCATTAAAAATATATACGTAACCATTCGCTATTGCGAATTTGTACGAAAGGTTAAATTATAACCTATGTCTGGGTCGGTTTAGTTAGGATGATCCCTGTGATTGAAACACTTATTACACATTGCTATAATATTTATTATGATTATTCACCTCTTAATTGCTTTGCATGTATAGTAAATATACAGTATAAGATACAGCTTTTATGAAGAAACTATATCAACATGCATTGTACATGAAGTCTTGCTGTGGTTGTTACTTTAGTCGAATTATTTTATACATGTGAAAGTGCTAAATGTCTATGGTAGAGTCGGCCGTGGGAGACACATAAAATTATTTGAACTAATGTATTGTTTGGCCAAAAGTATTTTTGCCTAACACCCTTTTAGGCTGAAGTTTTAGGATTTAATAAATATCTGATGTGTAGATTAGTTAGGTTAGGTTAGTTTTATAATAATTTTGAAAAATAATGTTTTCAACCATATGATACATTAGGCCAAACAATGTTTATGCCACCCGATATAGACCAGTGGGCTGCTTTTACACTAGAGTTTAATATGAAGAAAAGAATGATATTAGATCTTATACTGTTTATTAATGATAAGATTCATTATTTTATTTTCATGTAAGGGTTAACAATTTTTTAGTTACAACAAGAACATTGTATACCAAACTCGGCAACTCTTTTCTTTCTGTATATGCAGTTGTATTAGTTTCAGCACAATTGGTATCCTTAATCACTGTACATAGATATTGTGGACAAGACTGCAAGTTTTGTAGCTCGCAACGGGCCTGAGTTTGAGGCTCGAATCCGGCAAAATGAGCTTGGCAACCCCAAGTTTAATTTCCTCAACTCTGGAGACCCATACCATGCTTATTACCAGCATAAAGTCAAAGAGATCAGAGAAGGGAAGGGTATGTACAGACATGTTTATAGTACTCATTTTAAGTAGAAATACACACATTTTATTTTTATTACAATGAGTGTTTCTTCACTGACCAATGTCATATGTTGGTGTGCTGGGATGCAGTTATGGGTTACAACTCATAACTGCGTCCCATCACGCCGACACGATATCGGTCAATGAAGAAATGCTCATTGGCATTTAAAGAAAGAAAGTTTTTCAAGACTACAAAAAGCAAATTGTTTCTTAGCAGGTACTCAATATTTAATAAATAATATATTGCAATTCATAATGTATACAGGTTGAAAAACGAGTAGAGTAGGTACATACTAAATAGATAATTGCCTACTCTATCTATTTATCTAGATAGCAAATCCCACTGCCCACTCGTTTTTCCACCTATCTCACTTGCCTACTAAGAAACAAAATTTTATTTTTGGATATTTAGAAAAACTGTTTTACCGGTTTGTTCCTGTAAATTTATCTAGTAAAATGCCAAAGTTATCAGAAAATAAAAAAGATGTAGTAGAAGGTTGCATATTAGGGCTATGCTATGGTCACTGTTTATGGAAGAAAACACACTCAAAATCTAGATTTTATTTTTAGAATTTTTGTTTTCAACAATTGCAAGTCTAACTCGTACTTCTTATTGAAACTGATTGTTCAGGGGTGAAAGTAATTAACGTATGTCATACATATAATGAAAGTAATAAAATACATAAAATGGAAGTAATAAAAATATGTCTTCCAGACACGGGTCCACCGCCGTCGGCGGGCGGGCCGCCGAGCCTGCGCGGCGCGCTGGCCCCGGCGCAGGCGGCGCGCCAGCAGGAGCTGCTCAAGGCCGCCGCGCCCGCCGAGCCGCCGCCGCCGCGCGACCCGCCGCCCGACTTCGAGTTCCTTGCTGATGCGCCCTCCATCTCCGCGCTTGAACTCGACATTGTCAAACTGACCGCGCAGTTTGTCGCCCGTAACGGTCGACAGTTCCTAACAGACCTGATGAAAAAGGAGGAACGGAACCACCAGTTTGACTTCCTCCGCCCGCAGCACTCCCTCTTCCAGTACTTCACGCGGCTGCTTGAGCAGTACACCAAGGTGCTGCTGCCACCGAAGGAGCTGCCCGCGCGGCTCGGCAACGAGGTGCGCACGGGCGCGCTGGACGCGGCCCGCGCGCGCGCCGCCTGGCTCGCGCACCAGGCGCGGCGCCGCGCGCAGGACGAGGCGCGCGTCGAGCGCGAGCGGCTCGCGTACGCCTGCGTGGACTGGCACGACTTCGTCGTCGTCGAGACCGTGGACTATCCGGCCGGCGAGCCCGGGGACTTCCCGCCGCCCACCACGCCGCTCGAGGTGGGCGCGCGCGTGCTGGCGCAGGAGCGCGGCGCGCCGCCCATCGACGACGACACCGAGATGCAGCTCGAGTCAGACTCCGACTCCGAGTCTGACGACGAACTGGCCGCCATGGAGGACCGCACCCAGGCGCAGCGGCCGGATGATACGCGTGTGCAGGACATGGAGGAGGACAGCTCCTCGAGCGAGGACGACACACCCGCGCCGCCGCCGCGCCGCCGCGAGGACGCGCCGATGCCGCCGCGCCCTGACCGCGTCGTCGTCAAAAAGTACGACCCGAAGCGGCCCCGCGCGCCCGCCGCGCCGCCAGGCGACGAGTGGCTCGTGTCGCCCATCACTGGCGAGAAGATCCCGGCGAGCAAGGTCGCCGACCACGTGCGCATCGGCCTGCTCGACCCGCGCTGGCTCGAGCAGCGCGACCGCGCCGCCGCCGAGCGCTCCGACCGTGACGAGGCGCTCGCGCCCGGCGCCGCCATCGAAGCGAGCCTCAAGCAGCTCGCCGAGCGTCGTACCGACATCTTCGGCGTCGGCGACGAGGAGACCGCCATCGGCAAGAAGATCGGCGAGGAGGAGACGCGCCGCGACGACCGCGTCACGTGGGACGGGCACACGAGCAGCGTCGAGGCGGCGACGCGCGCCGCGCGCGCTCACATCACGCTCGAGGACCAGATCCAGCAGATCCACAAGGTCAAGGGGCTGCTGCCGGACGAGGAGAAGGAGAAGATCGGGCCGAAGCCGGTGCTGGGCGTGGGCGCGGCGCGCGCGGCGCCGCCCCGGGCCGCGCCGCCCGCCCCGCCCCCGCCGCGCGCCGCGCCCGCGCCGCCGCCCGTGCTGCTGCCGCCGCTGCCGCTGATGGTGCTCCCGCCGCTGGCGCGCGCGCCGCTGATGCCGACGCCGCCGGCCGGCTACTACGGCGCGCCGCCGCCCGACGACGACGACGGCCCGGCGCACAAGCGCGCGCGCACGGAGGAGGCGCTGGAGCCGGAGGCGGCGTGGCTGGCGCGGCACGGCGGCGCGGCGGCGCTGACCGTGCAGCTGCCGGCGCAGCCCGAGCGCGCCGAGTGGCGGCTGGACGGCCGCGCGCTGCCCGTGTCGCTGCCGCTGTCGGCCGCCGTGGCCGACCTCAAGGCGCTGCTGCAGCGCTCCACCAACATGCCCGTCGCCAAACAGAAGTTGCATTATGAGGTTAGTCGCCGGTTCACACAGTACATTTTGACTCCCAAATCCTATCGTGTTAATGCCAAAATCTGATAGACCTTTCATTTGTATCCCGACGACGGGAACTCCCGTGTGACAAATATTAGTGAATTTTTTACAGCGTTTTCAAAAAGGCTGGAAAATACTCCTAACCAGTACCAGCAATTGGAAACTTAATAGCATAGTATTGAGGTGGAACTTATGTTAGGAAGTCGTAACATAAATCTAAGTTTATAGCATCGTTAAATTAATGGTCTGTAGATAAGTAGATGAGTCTTAATAGGTACTTATTCTAATGTCAAAGTAGCAGTATTCAACATATGTTTTATAAGCATCAGCTATACTGGGTGTTTTTTTAAACGAATAAAAAAACACCCAGTATAAGTATCAGCTGTTACAATGGTACCTCACTACAGTCTTGCAGGCCTAATAAACACATTCTTCAAGCGTCAGTTGACAGTCCTACATTGAGTATTTAAGATTTATGCACTTGTTTTACTTGATATATCTCCCCCAGGGCCTGTTCTTTAAGGACAGCAACTCGCTGGCGTACTACAACGTGCCGCCCGGCGCGGTCATCCAGCTGCAGGTCAAGGAGCGCGGCGGGCGCAAGAAGTAACCGAGTTAATTAAGTTCAAATTGTTATATAAATTACGAATTAAATGTGCAAGACACAGCGGATATACAAGAAATTTAACCATTTAAACGCAATGACTGCAATTTTACGCGAGGATCGACATCAAATGTTTGCAGCATATCGACGTCCGCTGCCAAAAATCAGTAGACAAGACAAGGTTCAAACTCTACTAAAAAAATAAGATTGCTATGTATTGTCAATATAAAAATAAAATAAAACCTAGTTCAAAATTTAATTTGATTTAAATTACATATTTCACCTGGCTGGCTGGTATTTTATGTAGGCAATTTTCTTCCTTATTCATATTAGAAACGCTAAAGGCGTGTTGATTTGTTCAGTCTTCTCAGTTCATCGCCTCAACCGAAGAAAGGAAAGATGAACTCTGATACAGATACAATTCAAAGTTAGCCCTGAGAATATGTCAATTTCAGAGGGAATAGCGATAAACAACTTCTGCATGGAAAAAAACTAGTAAATAATAAAACAATAAAAACTTTTTTTGAAATTGTTTAATAAAAAAAGTTAAAAACATGTTTGGTCAGCTAACTAGGGTAAAACATCCAAAATATAAGTAAATAAATAAAGTTTATGGTGCCAGTAAAGGGTGCCACAATAGGGCAGGGCAGTGCCCTAGTTCTCAATATATTATTTGTTTAACAAATATGTTATAAAATAAAATATTGCACTGCAAAGCACCATCACATAATAAGAATAAGTGATATGCTGTGATGTGTATACATATTATGTAATTGATTAAAAGTGTAAATAAACATCATACAAAAACAAAGTAAACTTAACAATATATAAACGAAATCTTAATATGGAATGTCACATTCAATCTTAGATCACAATAAAATAGCTATCGATGACTATTTCTTTCCAACCTGGTTGGGACATCAATATCTAAAATACAAATTAGTCAACAAGTTATAATAAATCGATTAACTAATTAACAAAGCTAACAAAAAGCTAAGCATGAGGAATGTTATGTTACTTAATTTGCATAAGTTAATAAATAGTTTTTGAAGTGGAATAGATTTACTTCTCTTGAGCGAGTTTGTGAGCTGTCCATACTTAAAATAAGGCACTAATAAGACGTGTATAACAATAATAAAAACTCTATTAACCGACAATGCTTTAGCAAAACATCAAATTGTGCAAAGGTGTACTTGAAGTCTTTTAAAAATTACATAGGAACGTCATCCCACTTCAATAACCACTAGGGGACAATTATTTAACTACCTTAGCCTAAGTAACAGGCGAGCCTTCCGTTGGTATCGTAGAGTTAAGCGCGTCATACACGGAGCTATATTATATATGAATATAGAAAAATATATATTATAGCAAGGCATCTTACGATATATTTTCCGTACTAGTTAACAGAGTCCACAAACTCGGCTATAAATACAGCCTTGGCAAAAAGTATTGAGCACCCATGCGTTTTTCATATAAAAGTAACTTTAAAAGGGGCATTTATATCTTTTATTATAGAAAATTGTATATCAATCGGAAAAATTAGTCATATCATATTTATTGACGTTAAGGGACATCCCGTGGAAATAAATACATAATTAATCATTTCATTGTAAAACCTGACTTTTTCTAGCTTCTGTTTTCACACGCAAATAGCTATTTCGAAATGATATCTACTTATGATTAGCACACGTTAAAACACTTATTATATTTTACGTCTTTGTGTATTTTAGAAATTGAAAAATAATACTTTATTTGTAAGTTACAGAGCAAAAAGTGGGGTGCTCAATACTTTTGGCCAAGGCTGTATATTAATTAATATAACTTATAGGTAGTTGCGTGTGTGGACTCTGTCAACTAGTTCGAAAAATATATCGTAAGATGCCTTGCTATAATATATATTTTGGTATCAGCTGAACGAACAGCCTCAGTTGAACGCTCAGATCCTCAATGTTGTATCTTTCTACTTCATTTTGCCCGGTTTATATAAAAATATAAAACTTATGTTTGCAGCCTAGTTAATCTCGATATGTATGTATGTACTGTGATATTAAGAGGTAGTCTAGTCGAGTTTAGGAATGTGTTGTAGCATGTCCCGGTAGCGCTGCAGCATGGGTTTGTAGATCTTCTCCGCGTCGGGGTACGGCGTGGCCACAGGCGCCACGGTCGGCTCCGACCCTGAAACATGCGCTTCAAAATTATGATACGAGCCATATATTTCATTGACATATGTGAAGTAACATGTACTTATTGTCGGCTCACTTTACTCAAGCGACATCTGGTGAGCTATAACATTTTTTTCTCCCTCCTTGATGTATTCTTGCCGCGTGCGAATGAATACAAGTTATACGGTAGACAGAGAGGCATATAGAGTAGGCAGGTTTCTCATGCCTAAACGCCGTTTTTGTTAGGAAGAGAAACTTCTGTACTTTTTTCTGTGGGATGTACAGAATAATTGTTTTGCGTATACCGCTCCTATTACTTATTTATTACCCGCGATATTGTTAGGAAGGTGTAGATATTAATTAAGAAATTATGTTAGCTGCAAGATGAAGAGGAGAAATATAGAGGAAAATGAAATTTCAAATTTAGCACTTTGAAGTGATAGTGGTGTTTGAGTAATACCTTTGTAACCCTTTACCTCATATGCCATTTGTATTAGACACGGCGTTGAAAAGAATAAAGAGTTTTGATATTGACGTACCGGCGAGCGGGACGCCGGCGCGCGCGCTCCACACGTCGGCGGCGCGGGCGGCGGCGCCCAGCAGCGCGGCGTTCGCGTGTTGCTCCTGATAAACACAAGGATCAACAGATATATAAATAATAATAAATAATAATAAATATCAGGGGACAATCTCACACAAATTGACCTAGTCCCAAACTAAGCTCTAGGCTTGTACTATGGGTACCAGGCAACGGTATACATACTTATATAGAGAAATATATACTTAAATACATAGAAAACATCCATGACTCAGAAACAAATACTCGCGCTCATCACACAAATATTTGTCCATACCGGGATTCGAACCCGGGACCGCTAGCTTCGTAGGCAGGGTCACTACCAACTAGGCTAACCGCGTCGTCAAATATATATTTATGCTAACTATGCGCGTTACACACTATTTGCAATTTGAACGCACACGTGCTCATTTAGAAATTTTGTTGTATTTTCTCGGTTGTGGCTCAATTTCTCTCAATCTTTAAGGCCTGTACACATCTATCAGCAACAATTCGCATTTTGTCTATAGAAAATGGCTGTTTTTACGAAGATGCGTACGCATCAATTCAGCTTAAGCATACGCGTAGGCAACTCGATACAAAACAGCCATTTTCTATAGACAAAATGCGAATCGGTGCTGATAGTTGTGACACAGGCCTTAGCCAGGGATTCACTAGGCTACAAATAACTCGGACAGTTATCGGCAGCGAAGACGATTTTGCAAAACATTTGAGCGAAGTCCACAACGGTTGCGCCACTTTGCCTGTCGTCGCTGGCGACACGTACCTATAGCGGAACATTTGTCCCCTAGTGAATCTCTGGCTTTATCGTTAGACTAGTTAGACGTTTCAACCGCCGCCATCACCTTTTTCAATATATTACGAAATCAATGACACCTACCAGCGACTTCTGATGTAAACAGAAGCAGAACCGGGGGAATTTCTATTAGTATCAGAAATTGCTTTAGGTGTCATATATTGATATATTGAAAACGGTGATGGCGGCGGTTGAAACGCCCGGAAATCAACCCTGACACACAGTTCGCAGAAAACTTGAGAGTAGGATAAAACTGACAATAATAGCTGAGTGTGTCACGGCCCTGCACCTTAAATATCACACTAATATTATAAACGGGTAAGTTCGTGAGTATGTTTGTTACTCCTTTACGCTTAAACGGCGGGTCGGATTTAGATGAAATTTGGAATGGAGATATAACCTTTTTTGCGCTGGGTAAATGCATTTACGCATTACCCAGGTTCGGGGGGATCCGGGATGGTTATGTGGGACTCGCCGACCTAGGGCGGCCGGAATACCCACTAAAAACCCAGCGGTAAACTCGGCACTTCTCAGGGAGGTGCCACAAGCCTACGAACTAGCGGACTCTGCTGAGACACCTCTGCGCTTATGGAGATATACCCTAAATTAACGCATAGTCTACCTTTTATCTCGAACAAATCACTGTTCCTGTGGGATAATCAACGCGGATAGAGTCGCCGGCTGAAGCTACCTGGATACAAGTTGGAGTAAGTAAGTATAGTACCTGCACGTAGACCGGCGTGTTGAAGACGTCGGCGATGATCTGCAGCAGCTCGGAGTTGACGGACGCGCCGCCCGTCGCGATCACGCGCGACGACGACTCTGCGCAACGACAAGGAAATTTATGAAAATCGCCACATATGTTAGTCTGCTGTATGGAGACGTGGTAATTCTATTCCTTTTTATTTCAACATCCTAGATGGATTTCTTTTATTCTATTTTATCCGTTAGATGTCGCTGTTCAAACCGAAAACATGTAAGGTTCTTTTTCATTGTACACCAAACAAAAGGTTAAAAGTATATGAATAATATAACGATGCGAGCGAAGCCGCTTGTACAAGCTAGTAGGTATGTAATGACTAATTATATGTATAAGAGGCAGGTGGTCACCGAGCTTGAAGCCCATGTCCTCGGCGTGCGCGCGGCGCGCGAGCGCCTGGCCCTCGAGCAGCGCGCGCGCCTCGAACTGCGGCGCCGGCGCCGGCCCGCCCCACACCCGGCGGCCCGGCGCCGCGCGCGGCACGATCTCCGCAGTGTCGTAGTAGATGCCTGCGGAGTACCAACACCACTAGATTATAACAACGCGCGCGACGCGACGCGACAGCCCGCCGCGCCGCGCTGCCAGTGGGCTCTCGAGAGACCTACTTAGCGGTAGGTTATAAAAGCACATTGTATGGAAACTATAGGTACTGATTTCCTCCTTAACTTTAATTACATTCAAACAACCTTAATGGTAATAAGTACTACTCTGCAATGGTAGGGAATATGCATGAAAAATTTTTCATCGCATTTCTTAACAAAATATGAAAATACAGTACAAGAAACGGCAAACAGTAAAAAAAATTGGCCAAAGAATACGAATTATATAAGCATTTAAAACTAAGTACTAATTAGACAGAGAGATCCGACATGTACTGTGACGTCAGCGGACACTATACGGCCATATAAACTCCATGTTAAATTCAGTTTTGCTAGAAAGAGATTGAAACAAATCTTTAATGGCTTATAAATATCTTGGTTATTTTTAAGGTTATTCGAAAAAAAATTGTTCTCTGCTGTTTGTTACATTAATTACTTTTTAATAATGCAAAAAAAATCATACATATTCCCAATTACGGATAATCTATAAGTACTTGGGCTTACATAAAATATCTTCGCCTATTCCTACTGAAAATCAGTATCACGTACCTAATTATTCAAACTTGTGACACATGCTGAGTAGAGATCATTTTGGACACCATTCATTACATAGATTATTAAGTAGGTAATAGATTTTTATGTTTCTTACTGTTTTTATTTTACTGTGTATTTTTATCTGCCTCTTGTAATTTCAAACTCAAACTCAAAACATTTATTTGACAGACACACTGCAACACAACAGACAAAGTTCAATGAAAATTATGACAGAAAACCATTGTCGAACTAAAACTAACTAACTAATTTCATGTTAACATGTCTAAATAAATGATTCCTATTCTAAAAATAAACCAAAACAAAAAATGGCCAAAGAGAGCTACAAATTGGAATAAATATTTCCTGGGAACTATGATAAGCTACCTGACTTGCCTGCCGGAGCCCTAGCAATAGGGGACCTATGCTTAAACCTAGACCGTATCATGAAGTATCTATCACTTACCCATATAACCCATATTGCCCCTTACTGTCGCCCTGAGTAAATCATTGAAAGCGTCCCAGCTCTGTCCCGCCAGCCGGTCGCGGTGGTTCTGGCGCGTCAGGGAGCCGTTGGCGAAGCACAGCAGCGCCATGTAGGGCGCCGCCGTGGGCCCCACCAGCACGTGGCCCGCCAGCGGAGCCCCGGCCTCCTGCAGCCCCAGAAGCAGGGTGTCGCTGGTGCCCAGGCTTAGACCCACCCAGCCAGAACGCAGGCGGAGACCTGACAAGACAATGATAATTGTTCATGCTAATGTCACAAACTGATGTGGTCACTGTATTCAGCCAATAAAAATATTGATCATGGTTAGAACCTTGACATTCTAAATGTAATTGGCTAAATCCTACTTGTCGTTTTATTTTCCGATTGGGGTTTTTGACAAGAAACTTACGTGGTCAACATTTTCTTTGGGGGTGTACACACTATCGCTAACAGATCAACCAACTCCAAACAGCAGCTATTCGAACGCTATCAAGTTATGGTGCTTCCACAATGCGGTTATAAAAACTTCACGTTTTAGAACATTTTTGAACAAGATAATATTCTATAAATTCTATTAATATATTCTATTCTATTCTATTTCTATTCTATATTCTTTTTAATATTCTATTCTATTAATGCTGTCGTGTTCGTGTTCCCTCGTTGTGGATATTGGGAACAAATCAGGGACTGTATATCGATAACCGAGACATATCGGTATTTTTAAGAAAATATCGATAACAATATCGATATTGCCCGAATATATCGATAATTGTATCGGTAAACTTAAATATCGGTAAACAGATATCGATACTTTTATCAATACTTGGTACCGATACTAATAGGTACACACCTACGCGACATTGCCAGCTCGAACGAATGGAACGGCAACGCCGCGCGCCGCGCCGTGCTCTGCTCCGCGCTTATTTATAGGTATTCAATTAGCTAGAATATTGTTTTCATTTTGCATATTTCCGTATTTAAAAATCGTAATTGGCTATAGTTTTCTTCATTCCTTGTTGATTACAATAAATATAAACGTTGCAAGCAAATCATACACAAAATTATACCGGAAGGTCGATTTTATGGTGGTAAATAATGATTCCTTATAAAAAAACACAAATTGATCGGTGTATTTTAACACTTATAAAATAGTTTTATGTCATTTTTATCAAAACACGACTTATTACTAACTTTTTCTATCATTTAAGGGTATATACATATAACCGGAGCCATGTATTTTGCTAATTTAGTGGCTTTCCGTGTAAATATTTTGTTAGATGTCACCTTCTACTCATTATAGACAAAAATATTATTATGCTTAGACACAAAAACCAATATTATTATGCGAATAATAATAACAAAAAAACATTAATTACAAGAATGTTATTATTATAGGAACACAGTGCGATGCAATTACTAACGTTTAAAATTCAAAATTGGTTTATTTTATAACGAAAAAAACTGCCTCAAAACAATTAATATTTAGGTTATGACTATTTTCACGTTGGTAAACAGTTTTAACTACAGACAAGGTGTAACAAAAAAATTGTGGTGAATCGTTTAAGGGCGTAATGTTTTGATTATGGAATATTAGGAGAAACGCTTTTCAAACGTAAAAACATTTCTTTTTTGTATGGCGCAGGTACGTCTTCTCATTTCAATGTAATTTTTTATGTAATTTCTGTTTCCTTTACTCTTTTCTTATCAGAAAACGATCGACCACTACTTTTGTTACACTTTGTATGTACTTATTAGGTATTCTATATCTCGAACAAATAAATTAAAACCATTTCATTTTTCAATCTATACTATCTTTACTAATACTATAAATGCGAATCTGTCTGTCTGTATGTCTGTCTCTCTGTCTTTTACTTTTTCACGCTTAAACCGCTGAACCGATTTAGATGAAATTTGGTATAGAGATAGTTTGAGTCCCGGTAAAGGACATAGGATACTTTTTATCCCGGAAATCATCCCTTACGGGGGTGAAAAGGGGGGTGGAAGTTTGTATGGAGAATCAATTATTTCTTCAGTAAGGTATATACAATTTATTAGTATGGAGATAGTTTGAGTCCCGGGGATACTTTTTATTCCGGAAAATTGCAGTTTCCGAGGGAGCAGTGATAAACGACTTCTACGATGGCATACATAATATCAAATGTAAGGTTATTTGGCTATCGTGATTTTTGGTGCTTTGGAAGCGTTTTCAGCAGGCTGAAACGTTTCAGTCCGTTTCAGAGGTAGCTCTATCACATACCAGTTTATCAAAATTTCGACCAAGTTGCCGTTGTTTTCAGGCGCCTGAAACATGTTTTCAGTCCGTTTCAGAGGTAGCTCTATCACATACCAGTTTATCAAAATTTCGACCAAGTTGCCGTTGTTTTTAGGCGCCTGAAACATGTTTTCAGTCCGTTTCAGAAGTAGCTTTATCATATACCAGATTATCAAAATTTCAACCAAGTTGCCGTTGTTTTCAGGCGCCTGAAACATGTTTTCAGTCCGTTTCAGAAGTAGCTTTATCATATACCAGATTATCAAAATTTCAACCAAGTTGCCGTTGTTTTCAGGCGCCTCAAACATGTTTTCAGTCCGTTTCAGAGGTAGCTGTATCACATACCAGTTTATCAAAATTTCGACCAAGTTGCCGTTGTTTTCAGGCGCCTGAAACATGTTTTCAGTCCGTTTCAGAGGTAGCTCTATCACATACCAGTTTATCAAAATTTCGACCAAGTTGCCGTTGTTTTCAGGCGCCTGAAACATGTTTTCAGGCCGTTTCAGAGGTAGCTCTATCACATACCAGATTATTAAAATTTCGACCAAGTTGCCGTTGTTTTCAGGCGCCTAAAACATGTTTTCAGGCCGTTTCAGGCCACCCTCTGCCAGATTACGCGATAGCTTGAAAACCCGTTTTCAGGCGTTTTCAGGACCCCTTATGGGCCTTTGAAGTACATTTGAGAATATGGTGAATTTTCAGAAAGAGTGAAAGAGATAGCATGATTAGAAAGAGATAGCAATACTGAGAACCTTCCAGAATCGTCGCGATCAAAAACGAGACAGAGACAGCTATAGAACATTCCAGCAACGACTACTGGACTAATTGTATGACTTAGTTATATTTACATTTGTTTTAATTAGGTGATTTAACAAAAAAACTAACGTTAGTACCATTAGTTTTCATAAGAATAATTTAGTTTGATGTTAAAGAATAGTGTAGGTACTGATAGTCAAACAAAACACATATTTTGTAAAAAGAAACAACTAAAATATGTTATTTAAATACTTTAATACGTATGAGTATATGTATCTTAATTTCCGGCATTCCGGGAAATCCCGGGAAATTTATTAGCAAAATTGAGTCCACCTCCATACTACTTAACATCAACGCGGTGTAGGCACTGAGGCCGAAGTTTAGGTATAAAAGCATCCGAATTTCCGATCCCTAGTTATGACGCAGGATTCGGAGGGCGCGGGATGCGAGGGGGAATTAATTATTGCTATAATATCGGTATTTTAGTATCAGTACCGATACTGGTAAAGTAAGTCAAAATATCGATATTAATGTACCGAAAATTATATATCGATACCTATATCGATAAAACGATACCTAATTATCGATATTTATACCGATATCCGATATCGATATCCAAATTATACCGGTATTACAGTCCCTGGAACAAATGGCCCTTGTCAGCTTGTCTCCCAAGAGATAACCGTTTTAAAAACGTCCTATCATACTACACGGCGTGTAATCTCTTACGACTTATATCTTATCTAAGATCGCATTACGATATTTACGATGCACTTGAGATTGATACGTAATTTATTTGTAATGATATGTAATGTGTAAACCAGTGCTGATACCATCGTATAATTTAATATATTTGATCACTTACAGCAAACGCCGATCGGCGTTCTGCTCAAGGAAAGCGCTGACATCGCGGGAACGTACTGCTCGGCAATGAAAGGTCGCTTAGATTTACCTACTAAACTTGGTCTGTCAAAACATATTTTTCTCTCTCAAATTTCAATCACTAATAATACTATATCTATTTGTACTTATCCTCAGGCCTAGCAGGCCCAAGAAGTCCGCGACTTGTCTGTCGTTCGGATATCCCTCACCAGCTAGTCTGTTACGATAGAGACGCACTGAGCGACTAGTGAGAAAATACACCTTATGCCAACCATAGGTTACCTGCTAGGGCCGAGCAGTTGTCCCCGGTGAAGGCCACGACCTGGCAGTCGGCGCGGAACCCGTAGCGCTGCACAAAGTAGGGGCTCACCGCGCCGAGCGCGCTCGCCGCGGGGACCGGGGTGCCCAGCTTGCTGGCTAGACTCTCGTCTCCGCACGCCTGACAATATACAGGGTGTTTTTTTATTCGTCTACAAAATTTTGGGGCTTAAATCAGTAAGTCATACTGACCAACCCCGAAATCGCGAAAAAAAATTTGACCCTCCCATACAAAACATCGTCAGCTGACTAGCCAAAATGTATGGGATGGTCAATTTTTTGTTCGCGATTTCGGTTTGGTCCCATAGTGAAAGTTGATCAGTATGACTTACCCCAAAATTTTGTAGATGAATAAAAAAACACCCAGTATTTTCTATGTTCGTATGTGATTTAACTTAGGTCGTGGTTGAAGTATCTAACGTCTCGTTAGGATTGCTTAGAAGCAACCAACTTATTTTGGCGAAGACAAGCGATTGTGAAACGTAGAGTGGCGGGCCGCATCTTCGTAAGCCTAAACACTAATGGTAACATATTCTCAAGTAATATGTAGTATAAAGGCAACTTGATGTGTTGAAGTTTGTCCTTAATATAATATAGCAACGTAGTGGCGTTTTGTAAAAGATATTTGGACGGCCTGAAAATTACAGATTATTTGTATCAGGCCTCTTTGTATCTTGGAATATTTATCAATTCCCGTAGGAAAAGCGAAGGATTAACGAAATTGTGTAAATTTCGTTAATGGCTGGAACTACGGGAAAAAGTTAATTCGACGCAAATGAATGAGAGAAAAGAAAAACCCACTCGCTACGTCTTTCAGGGCTGCAAGCATAAGGAGATACAGGTTGCAAGCTGACACGATCGCAGATCGCAGTTCTTATATTTACTGCCGCACTCAGAGACGTCAATTAAGTTTTAAGTTTCATTAAAGTTGCTGCGTCTTATTCTATTGCTATAGCAAAGAAAGTGACAGCAGCTACTTTAATGAAACTTAAATCTTAATTGACGTCTCTGAGTGCGGCCGTTAGTATAATGGTGCTTTTCCACCGGTGAGGCGGGAAAATCGCGACGTTTTTGTTTTTGTTGCAGTGTAATATAGTCACGAGTTAATCAAGAGCAAACCCATTTTCAATAAAAAAAATATATTAACAAAAAAATATTTCAATTCTCGCCTCGCCCATCCAGCCTATTTCCACCGCAGTCGAGCGAGAAATTTCAAATTTTACTATACAAATTTCAATTTTCTCCTGGCCTCGCCTCGCCGGTGGGGAAGCACCTTAAAACCCGGGCGGTTATATATCCGACACCTAGAGGTACCTGCTACCAGAGGTCGTAGGCAATATCAAGTTCAAACATACTAAATACTAACTCAAGTTGAATTTCTTGTTTACCCTTGAATCACCGACACTCATTTCATAGAATGTTTTACTTCGCCGAATTTTCATTTCATCGACAGGCATTTCCACGTGCAGGAGTTATAATTTTTAGGTGATCACAGGTCTAACCTAACCTTAAGTAATCCATGCTTAAGATAACCTGAAAACAATAAGGTTTCAACAGAAATTAGCTTTCGACGAAATTTTATTCGGTGAAACGACATATTCGATGAAATAAGTCTCTGCAAGACAAGGGAACACCTGAATTTCTATATTTGCATAAACAGTAAATGGTTTAAATGGAACGGCACACATGGTCACACAGCGGTAACCACCGCTATTACCATAATTACATGCATAACGACATACGTGTATTATCACACTCATCACTTATGAAATATCAAATATGTAAATACAAAATTGTACGTAAATTTTCGAGTAAGTGCCATAATAATTCAGATAATGAAACTAACCTTAAGACATTCCTCGCTCCAGGTCTTAGTATGCACATCTAAAAGGTTCATTCCGGAGCCATCAGATAGGTCTATCTCAGCTATCCGGCCCAGGAACAGGCTGCAGGCGAAGGAAGACACCAGGGAGATTCGGGCGGCCGCCTGGTACACGCGGGGCCTGGTGCGGTGCATTTTGCGGATCTGGGGTCCTGTGAAGCGCTCGTAAGCCGTGGAGCCTGTTAGTTTTGCCAGCACCTGGAATATTAGCATTGTTGTGTTAGGATATTTCCTATATATTTTATTCAGGTATTCTATTGAATTTAAGGCTTATTCCAAGGCGCGTTGGTGGTCAAGTGACTTATGATGGATGACTCTAGATCGCAAGTTACCGAGTTTGCAAATGGTTGCCATAAAACAATGACACACTTGTACTCTTTGATTTATTATAATTGTATAATTGTATGTGTTTAGTTATAGCCAAATAAATGTTTCTCTCTCTCTCTCTCTCCTGTATTCTTCACTCTTTTTGCAAATGTGTTTCAGAAGACGGAACATATTACAACACATATTTTTTAATTGCCCCAAATTTAACTTTTCCCTTTAGGACACTCTTCGACAACATGTCCCGTGTGCTATTAATTTCCAATCTCTTATTGCTTTCGTAAGAACGTAAAAAGCACGACATAAAACTATAGTATCAGTATAATATTCTCCGTCTAAGGAATAAATTTATGAACATGATCTTGCATGACTAGTTCTCACCTCCGGTCCGCCAACAGCCTCCTCCAAGGCTCTGCAGTCAGGTGAAGTGCTGGAGTCCATCCACACGGGGGAGTCCGCCACGAAGGCCGTGGCAAGCTGCGTGTGTAAGAAGTCATCCGGAGACAACTTGGAAAGACGAGCTTCAGCATCTTTGGACCACCATACTGAGCCATGTTGCTATGAATGTATAATGATTTGTTGATATGAATATTATAATGAGTTGTTGAAATTAATAACACCGCAAAAATACTATTTAAAACGAGGAAAAACGTGTAATTTAATTTTAAATCTAGCTAAATTAAAAAGTTGAAAAATATTTCAGAAAACAATTTTTTTTACGGGAATATGAAAAATTACCAATTAATAGTTCATTCTTTTAAATAAAGACCTCTTTAAGGGGAAACAAAAAAAAAAAAAAAAAACTAAGTTGTTATTAATTGTTTTCAATTTTTATTGTTATTTATACTGTACAAAGGTTTAAATAGATAGGGACAAACTATGAGGGTCTTGAATGAAAGCCAATCAGTATTAAGTAAGAGAAGGCCTTCACTTTTTGCCTTTATATGATGAGCATTTACTTAATATAAATAAGCATTCCAGCAAATGCTCTCTTTGATTTTGTTTTTCACTAAGAAAAACAAACAATAAATGCTTCAGCATAATTGAACATCCCTTCTGGATAAGTATGTAGGTACATTATTAGGATCATATCTTTTAGTGCAAGTGTCAAGCATAACAATATAATTATATTGTTTATGGCTCTTACCTGTGCTGCTCCAGACAGTGCTTCCACAGTGGAGAAGTCAACCCCGGCCACCACCAACCGGTCCAACACCATGTCTAATGCCTTCACCCACAGCAGGGGAGGCGCCGTTACCTCTCCCCGCTCCCCGCGCCGCACTCCGCCTGCCGTTCTGGAGGATTTTAATCAATACCATCAATCATAAAAAATTAACATATACTGGACATTTAGATATCTATTAATATAATATAATATACATACCTGAACTCTGGAAGATCCACATCAAATTCAACATCTGCTTCTTGTAGTATTCCATAATCTTCATCAATAATAAGAGCTTTTAACTAAAACAAAAAACCTTGAAAATCAAAATAAACAAAAGATAATAAAAAAAGTTTTAGCTTTCAATAAGTAATTATTTTTTTAAGATAATTTATTCGATCATTCGATCTGTTAGGAAAGAAAAAGCAAAGGCTTATCATAAGTTCAATGTCAAGTACTTGTTTCTCGGTGCTCATGAAACTTCGTAATTTTATGAGTATCCATCCATTTCTTAGGCTCAATACGGTTCAATTTCACACATTTTACCGTAAATTAAGTAATTAGAATAACAACAATGCATTATCTCACAATCACTAATTAATTACCAAATTAGTTCAGCACTAATTAATTAAAATATAACCGAATAACATTTTTGGCAAACTTTGAGAAAACAGATAAATCAGGTATATGCGTCTATAAAACTTTTCATTTGTTTTTAATTTACACTTACCCTCTGAGTACTAAAATCAAATCCCAAAAAAGTTTTCTTTCGTGTTTCTTCCGTCATTTTTTTTTGATTTTTTGACAGCTGGTCGGACAATGACTCGGTTGCGTTCGGGAGCGGGTGTGTTCACTTCACTTCGCACGTATCGTGACTGAATACCGTATAGTTACTGTGTCGTATTTAATGTTTTACCTAGTATACTGCGCTCTTGCACGATATCATTACGTATGTAGTATCATAATTTATTAGTCCCGGGGAATTTAATCAATCTGGTAACTTACATTTGTGCCATAATATGATAAGAAGCAACGTCAAGGTCACGATTATCTTTATAATAATATAAGGCCTAACCTACGCTACTAAGTAGGTATAATTAGTTTACATTTCGTAGGTTTACAGTAGGTTACCTACCTACTTATTGTTGTTAAAGTAAGGTCAATACATACGGCCCTAAATAAGCCAGCGTAAAGCGCACCACACACGTCGGAGCCTATAATATAATATTTTGGTACATTAATATATATTATATTAAGGCATCTTACGATATATTTTCCGTACTAGTTGACAGAGTCCACACACGCAGCTATAAGATGTATTAGTATAAATATAGCTGCGTGTGTGGACTCTGTCAAATAATACGGAAAATATATCGTAATATACCGTGTTATGTTATAGTATATATTATATATAGCTCCGTGTGTGACGCGCTTAACTCTACTGAATAAATGCGTTCTCTAGGCGCGTCATCAAGACAACACGTCACTTTGACAAGCATTAAATTTAATTGACGTCTCTGAGTGCGGCGCTAACGCACTCTTACCTGGGATTAAAAACAACGCCCCGCAGCCGCACTTCAAAATCCGCCAAGCCGGGTCATCTACCTACAGGAGGTAACAAAAAACAGATTTGATTAAGGCTTCGTCAAACAGCTGGCTTGGCGCGGCGCGACACTACTGTGGCGCGTTCTTAGCGTGGAAATTAACAAGGAGTTGTATGCAGGCCGTCACACATAGTCACGCCGAGCTTGGCACGATCGCGCCGCGCCCGGCGTGGCGTGATCACTAAAGATCGGCTGACGAGAGCAATTTATGTCACTTTCACGTTAAACGTAATGACTAGTATGGATATGTTAGGTATGGTTTAAATTAAAGTTTAAGTAAACAAGATAAAATTAAAACTAAAACTACTACGAAAACAACCAACGACATCACAATGCCTCTTATGCTATTTCTATTACTTGTATTACAAAATAATGGTACATTTCTTAATAGAACAACATTTATTCTCGAGATTTATGCATTAAACGTTTGATAAGAAACCAGCTATTTTTTTTTAATTTTGCCTTAAAAGTTAAAAATGCGTACATTACTTATTCTACATTACTTATTCACAAATTGTACTAAAAATTTGATTAGTATCATATATATAATATTCTTTAGTCGGAAAGTGGCTACCTGTCGCCGACCATTAAAAGATTCGATAAAAAAATCATACATTTTTAATAGGTATATAAATTGTGTACGAAATTAAACAGAGTCATATCCATGTAATACTTTCGTCATCAAAGTGACATAAAATGCTACCGGTGGCCGATCACTAGTGATCACGTAGCGCCCGGCGCCCGTGGCGTGATCGCGCCAAGCCGAGCGCAGCGCGGCGTGATTTTCACGTTGTATTTGTTTACAATTTTAACGGGTAATTGTGACCATGGATGTAGAAGAATTTATATATTGTGTTAGAGAACGTCCAGTTCTATATGATTTGGGCCATAAAAGCTACAAAAATGTGTTAAGTTGGATCGAGATTGCGAGAGAACACGTCCGCTCGACGCAACGTTTTCCTGCAGTGTGACTGCCGCGCCGCGCCGGGAGTGCGCCGCGCCGCGCTGGCTGTTTGACGAAGCCTTTATTGGTACACCCAAAACTCTTTATTGGACAGTCGGGTAGTTCAAATATATTTGGCAGTTGTCAAAGCGTTTATATGTATTCTGAGCATAAGGTTTAAAATATTTTAAATCTAAAATGGTTATGCCTTCCTACATATTCCTACCTACAAAACTATAAAAGGCTACAAAGGTGTGTCATATCATATTCCGTACTTCGCGTATATGGGTGGTGACTGGCGGGGCTTGGAGAGTTCAATGACCTATTTAAGAACTTGTCACTACACACATAAAAAACTATGAAACTATAAGTCCCTCCGCCGCGTCTGTCTGTGTGAACGCGATAAACTCAAAAACAAATGAACTGGTTGGCACACCGTTTTCATTTTCACCAATGAACGGAGTGATTCATGAGGAAAGTTTAGGTGTATTTAAATCATTATCTGCCGCACTCAGAGACGTCAATTAAGTTTTAAGTTTCATTTAAGTAGCTGCGGTCACATTCTTTGCTATAGCAATAGAAGCTACTTTAATGAAACTTAAACATTAATTGACGTCTCTGAGTGCGGCAGTTATTCTATTGCTATGGCAAAGAAAGTGACAGTAGCTACTTCAATGAAACTTTAAACTTAATTGACGTCTCTGAGTGCGGCAGTATGTGCTCTGCTACGCGTGCGAAGCCGGGGCGGTAGCTAGTTAATAAATATTATTGTGTTCTCCTTGGTGTTTTCTGTCCACGATGACGCGCCCTACATCCTAACATTGCGGGATTGCGTAAAATGTAAAATTAAGTACTAATTAATTATCGTTTTCTTAATTTGTTTATCTCACACACTATCAGTGATCTCACCCGGTCACGATTTATGCACAGGAGTTTGATTGGTTGGATGATGCACTCTACTCAGTCCTCATCAGTAAGTGTTCGTTCTCGTAGTTTTTTGACTAAAGATCCTATTTGGTATTTAAACATTTAAAGATCCTCCTTTAAATGTACTGTACTTACTTATATATTATTATTAGTCTTCTCAGGCATGACGAAGTCGAAGATAGAAGCGCCCAAATTTTTAATGCTGCATAGGTACGAGTAGGTGCTAGCAAATCGAATCATTTTGTAAAACATTTTAACAGGCGCTTTTATTATTAAAAACTCATTTATCGTATAAGTACTAGTAATCTACTTACTATACCTACTAATATAATAAAGAGGAAAGATTTATTGGTTTGTGTGTTTGTTTGTTTGTTTGTTTGTCTGTGAAACTACTGAAATGATTTTAATTATTCTTCCACTATTTTTCGTAGAACTTCACATTTTTGGCAACGGACCAAAAAATAAGGTTTACCTCTTTGTGTGTAGCAACGCTGCGCCAGGATGAATGCGTTGATAGCTAATCAAAATAATCAAGGTAATGCTAGATGGAAATTGCTTGAACCGTTCAAACGTTATTTTTATAGCTTTATCAGGAGCAGGAGTCCGGAGATCCTTCCACGTATGATTGACTACGAATACGCTATAGGTAGGTACGGACATACATTTAAATAAAATAAATCAAAATAGTATTGTATTTGTTAGAAGGCGCTTGTTCGGTGGTTTAATTTGACAACGATCGTTGATGTCGTGAATAGTGTCTTTACCCAATTTCTGCCTTGGGCCCCTAATAAAACTACACTTAATTCATAAACACATGTTGGAACCTAAAGTAATCACGCAAACAGAGAAGCTCACTAAAGTAGGACAGAGGTGTGTGGTTAGGTTAAGTTAGGTTAACTTGACCCGAAATATTCCGAAATTACTAAAGTAAATCCTTAGTAAGTATTTAAAATCTTTCAATATTCGGATAGCTGAGCCTCGCGACCTTCCCCAGTTCCACGGGGCAGGAAAAACGCCTATTTTAGTGTCAAAGGCGCGAATTACCGTCCCGTACGTAATGAGCTCGAGTCCCTGCCGATACGCGCAGCGCAGCCGTGCAGCGGAAACACTTCATTAGCTTTTAAGTTTGATTAAAGTTGCTGCTGTCACTTTCTTTGCTATAGAAATAGAATAAGAGTCAGCAACTTTAATCAAACTTAAAAATTAATTGACGACTGAGTGTACATGTGCCGTCTGTCCATGTCTTCAACTATCTGTGTATAAAAAACCAAGTCGATTCTTTGGTTGGTTTGAGGGACACACTTTCACATTTATTCATTTAAGAAATTACTTTTTAAGGACACAGGCTAACAGTCCGCCGGCAGTCCCAGGCCTGTCGGGCGGCCTGCCGTCCAAGATGTATGAAATCGGACGAAAAAGGATGGCTGACCGCGGCAGACTGCTGGCCTGCGTGGCCTTTTTTAGGATGCTTTACCTACTTCTGAAAGAACTAAGTATACATACTAACTCCAAAACGCGGCGTATTTTCCCAAATGGCGAGGCTGTTAGTAAGCTGCGGGCTATATTACGTTATTATTTACATACGTAGGGCCGCGGCGAGCCGTGTGCTTCCGAGTGATTAGTTCAGCCCGGCGAGGGTGCACTAAATATAGAACCGTTTTACAAGGGAACATGCGCGATTTCGTTGTAAACCAATAATCACTATATATTACATCACATTTAAAAAAAGGTTATATTAGGAATTTGCTTATATAGGGTTTGTCCAGGATGGCTACCACGAAACACTAATTTCGAACGTTCGAATGCATCATCACTTTCACTCGTCAATTGTGATTAAACCGTGAGAAAGGGAAAGAGCTAATCTAACTTTGAACTTCAATTATCAAAGTAGCCCCCCTGATTGCTCCCAACATCTTACCCACCAAACAAGCAACAGTCACACAGCACAGTACAGTCAGCGTCATGGTAAGATTAATATCTTTGGTATCGTATCGCTTTAATGTCCGGTTGGAACTGATATAAGAAATCTTCAAACCGGTGAGAGTGACAATAGGAACAAAAGTGACCCGTGAGTGAACTCAAGTAATCATTACATACCTAACTACTACACGTTTAGCTTATTTAGTAGCATGTGGCGTGGCGGCTCCAGAAGGGGGCCCGGGCTCCAGGGCGCAGGGATACCTACCCTGAAACCAAAATATGTTTTATTGGAGACCTAAATTAAGGCCTTAATTAAGACATGAGTAAAATAACAAAACCAAACTTCACGCCTGTATGTATTACCTAACGTTTTTATGACAGAACAAATACAAAAAAAACGTTAAAAAAACGTTTCTCGTATGGGGACTCCCCTTAATAATTTTACTTTTTGACTTTTTAATAAACAATAGTTTTTTAGAAAATTCGCCGTTATATCACGTATTCTGCAAAAAAAAACAACAGGCTATTTTCTACGGTTCAAAAGATACAGCTCTTTTAAGTTAGGACGGACGGACGGACGGACAGCGTAGGCTTAGTAATAGCGTCCCATAGGAATCCTTCGGGTACGGAACCCTAAAAAAGAAGGCGTCAGCATTTTGATGGACTTCATTTCGAATAATCTGAACGTATTTAGTGCCCCTGTGTGCAGTTCACGGATAATCCATTCAATAATTCACACGCTGTATACCTATTATATTCACCCGTCCGAAAAAGCTGATTCGATTTCAGAATTCTTTTACCGGGGCATTAGGATCGACGATTAAGCGCAAAAAAAACTAATTTTGAATTGAGAATGCTTTCCTTTTTTTCAGCCCGTAGTAAGGCGGTGGCAGTTAGTAGCGTGGCGAGCGGGATGCTGCGCTTCTTAATATTGTAAACAAGAGCTTTTTCGATTGGTAGGCGGTACCGCGCACGCGCCGGCTGACGTGACTTTGAAACGTGGTATTTGTTTTAGGCTTATGTTTAATGGATTACCAGATATAGTAAAATATAACGGCAAAAAATCACTTTACTGCCAAAAATAGTAAATGATCACCAAAATTAAATCCCCATTTTAATGTAAAATTATGTCTAAAAATTTTACGACTTAGGTACTATCCTACTTAAAGCGCAAATAACTCCAAAATAATCATTATTCAAACCCTAAAGATACTAAATGACCGCCAAAAATTCTGATTCTATCGGGAACACCCAAATATTCCGGATTTTTTATTTCCGAATATTAATTTGTCTGAATTTTCATTTTTCGAAAATCTATAATTATGCCGGAGCTATTTAAAATTAAAAAAACATATTTGAATTGCTATACGTAGGTTAGGTTAAGTTTGATTTATGTGCCATATCAAAAAATAAAGCCTCCATTAAAAAAATTGCATTCGGAATTATGAAAATTCGAGATTTCAATAAATTCGGAATTAGACTCTTCGGAGTTATGTAGTGTACCTACCCGAAAATATCGCATTCTGCGAAAGTAGGTAACCGAACTGTAAACATCCGAGTAGATGGTCTAGGTACGAGTAGATGGTCTAGCCAACACTGATCAAGTGTTCTTAGGACGTCGATAGCAGATTATGTCATCTATTCTTCAAATTAGGTGACGATGGTAGGTAACGTGTTATAATTATAACCACCGCCGTGACAATGACTGTAAGGAAAGCACACCTCGAGCCGACGCTGCGAGGTTCGACCGTCGGTCCCGTGGGGCGGGCGTGCGTCGGTGCGCGCGCCGCGCGGCGCGGGGCGCGGCGAGGGCGCGTGCGCGGTGCGGGCGCGGCGCGGTGGGCGGCAGACGCGCCGCGATGGTGGGCCGCGACAGCCGCTCGGAGAGCGCGGCGCGCCCCTGGGCGCCGCGGCATGAGTAGCGCCCGCCCGGCCCGGCCCGCGCGCCCGCCATGGCGCAGGCCGCGCCCGCGCCCCATCGCACCCACTCCTTCGCGAAGAAGACCTTCCACAAGCCCACCTACTGCCACCACTGCTCGGATCTCCTGTGGGGCCTCATCGGGCAGGGCTACGGGTGCGAAGGTACGCGCCGCGCATGCGCCCCGCGCGCGTCGATACCGGCTCCGCGCCCCGCCGCCACGACCAGGGTTATGCAACCGGAGCACCACCACCACCGGCGACCACCTGTCCGCTCACCCTCAGCCTCCGCCCCGTCCCTGCCGCGTGCTCCCGTTCAGGATGTCACTCGAGAGCCCGCTCGGACCGAACCTGAAGCACGATCTCGCGAGACCTTTGAAGTTGTGAAAGATCCCTTAGACTCCTGGTTCAAGTTCTGTTCGATGTCAGTGCCCCAGCCCCACATGTGGTGTGCAGCGGTAACCGTAGGGCTGGCGCTGGTGGTGGTGCTCGCGGATCCGTCTAGGATCCTAGAAACAAGTGATCATATCAGAGTCTATCGATCGATCTGTTTTGTAAGAAGTTTTTTTCTGTAGCGGGGCGGCGGCGCGCGGGCGGGTCGCGGGGCGCGGCTGCATCCCCCGCTCGCTCTAAGCTTTAGTCTAGATGTATGTTCCCAAAACCTAAGGTACCTAAACCCGCCATTTGCAATGACTGGCTATTGCGCTTTTGTCACCCTCTTTACCAGACAACAAGACCAAGTTTTTGTCCCGATTACCAGCTGCTGCGGTGTGCGACTACGTTACACGTGAACAGCACGTCCTTTGTATTAACGCTCCAGGCTCTCACGGAATGCTTACCTGGTATAAGATCCCATGTTCTTGCACATTGCAGTAGTTGAATGGCCGCGCGCCTGTCGTGTTACACGTGAAAAACGTAGGCAAACACGAAGTGTAAAGTGGGATTTAAGATACATTCTCCTAGGTTATCACGGAATAAAAGTAAGCACAAAAACTCAAATTAAAATCAGCCTTTTGTTACCACCCTATACATATTTAGATATTTAACAGGATTGTGAGTAGACGGCTTTCCATACAAACGGCGATAACGTTTTCCACCCCCGATTTCGACCAATTTTTGATATGGTCAGTCGGAACAAAAACTATGTCCGTACGCTTCGTTTTTATATTTATTAATTTTATAGAGATTATGGCCGAAATTACTTTTGTATGAAAAAAATGGGAATAATTGTCATTTATTGCTAATATTGGATCGTTTTGATATCGAAACCCACCGGCAGGAAGTTTCGCTTCCGCTTATATTGTAATTTTGTCCTCATTAACTCAAAAATTCTAAAATTCTATACGTCAACGTTTTAGTCCTATCAGTAGGTACGGTCAACGCCATTAACTGTTTCAGTTTTCCTTGTGTTATCGGGGCTACGACTGTCGCGGTAAATGCTACAGCACTCACACATACCTAGTTGCAACTTGACATTGACATTTAGGTGTTAGTCATGTTTCATGCTATGGTTTCGTGGCCTCTAATAGTATTCCACTTTGTTATAGGCCATATTGCTTGCTTTTATATCGTACACATTTGACGTTATTGTAGCTCTTATTTACTTGACAGTAAGATGGGTGAAATGAAATGGAATAGAAGCACAGAGCAGTTTACTCTGCTATATATGGGGGTGGACAAGTAAAAAAAGGTTGTGGGAATGTTATTATTTATTGCATTATAATGTACGTTGCAGGTACATAAGTTCTTAAAGTAGGTAAGTCTAGCGTCAATGTAAACCCCGTAAAGGCACAGCAGGAGCACATGGTAGAACATGCGCAATTTGAAATGAAAATGAAAAATGAAAATGAAATAGATTTAATCAATCTCACACCATCACCACCTTAAAATTATAACAACATATTATTTAAAAGTTAAAATAGGGTGCGGCAGTGTGACATCGATAGGGGCTGCCACTCAGCATTATGTTGCAACACTTGCTAGCGCTGCAACGCTGGTGTTCTGTGGAGCCCCAGGTCGTGTGCGACAGCAACCGGCAACGTCCATTCAAATACAATAGTCTTTCTCTAGTAAATAACAACAATATACACTTGCCACCTTAGAATAATAACATATGGAAACCTAGTCCGAGCACCAAATGTGTAACCACTTAAACTAAGCCATTTTGGTTTTTCTTTCTATGACGCAAAAATTATTAGAATTAAATTAATATATAGCATTCTATACCTATGTTACTAGAATTAAATAAACTAGTAATTGCATAACACCATCCGAACTGTCAGAGTTATGCCTTTTGAATTTGCAATAGGTAACTTTTAAACTTACATTTAAAAGTTCCCATCGTGCGAGCATTTCTTATTGGCGGTGGTATATTATTCCAACATTTCGTGGCAGCATATCGGAAGCTACCACGAAATGCTGCCGAACAGTGTCTCGGACAAAGGAGTCTAGTCGCAGTTCGGAAATGTCTCTGTGAAAACTGGAGTTTCTCAAATAAATATGGCGGTTGACGACTTATGACCACCCCAAAGAGAAGGGTTGCAAAATGCAACGAGCGTCTCGCATCCATCCTCATCAGGTTACTTTGATTAAGATAGGGAGTAACGTGCGTCCGTGGAGGGATTGGAAAACAAAAGCGAGCGCAGGCGTTCTGTACTCCCTGGATTAGCGTCTTTGAACGTGCCAGCAAACAGCCACCAATGACAGTGTCGACGTAATTAAGCTTAGAGAGTATTAGCGATTCGCAGAGCTTAACTCTCAAGTCAATGCTTATATAATTTGATTTGATTATTTACGTAGGTTATTTCAGATATATGCAGAGTGATTGCCGTGATTGGTTACTTTTGTAAACAGGTCATGTCCAAATACCAGTACTTTTTCAAATATTAAACATGCTACATGAACTTAAAATGTTGGTTACATAAATGTGGTTTTCTAAAGAGTTACCCCCTTACTAATAAACGTTGAGTAACGGCTGAGTAGTTATACAATGCTTTGTCCTTATCTGTCGAATTCAAATGTCACAATGACAGATAAGGACAAAGCATTGTATAACTACTCAGCCGTTACTCAACGTTTATTAGTAAGGGGGTTAAAGTATAACATGAAGCGTGTATATATAAAATTTCATTACTTACTCGATATAAAGGTCACATAGAAAAATAAAGGATATTATAAAAAAATAAACAGTAATGGAAACACATGTTCACAACTTTAAGTTATAGCAATACTTCGGAAGAAGGAGACAATACAATTTAGCGATATACAGGCGGTGATTGATTTTCCGATAAATTCCTTTTAGGGGGACATAGTAGCTCATTTCCAGCAAAAAAGGTACTTCACCTTGACCAAAAATGACTTTTTATGAAAAAAAAAACCGAAGAAGAAGAAGAGAGAAGAAAAATATTTATTATACATTCAGTCAACAAAGTATCGGGAATGGATGATTTGTTTATGGTTCCAAATTCAAATTTTTGTTTTTTTTGTTGTTGTTAGATTGGCACAACTGTTTTCTATTTTGGCGCGGAGTTTGAGTTGCATCTGTTATTTATATTAAATACAGTGCTGTTTTTAGTTATATCATATCTAGTGTGTATTGCGAATTTCATAATGGACAAAAACATTGAACAAAGAGTTTGTCTTAAATTTTGCATCGCCAATGGAATTTCGTGTTCGGAGTCACTGAAAATGTTACAGAAGGCTTACGGTGATTCGA
This sequence comes from Tortrix viridana, assembly GCA_963241965.1. Classification (NCBI taxonomy): domain Eukaryota; kingdom Metazoa; phylum Arthropoda; class Insecta; order Lepidoptera; family Tortricidae; genus Tortrix; species Tortrix viridana. The sequence continues at coordinate 9,476,926 of OY725181.1, forward strand.
CTTTATCAAAAACACGTGTTTATGAGTGGTACAAAGCGTTCAAAAGCGGTCGAGATGTGATGGAAGATTTGCCTCACTCTGGTAGGCCATCAACGTCTGCAACTGAAGTTAACATCGCAAAAGTGAAGGAAATAGTGACTGAAAATCCTCATTCAACTTTGAGAGAGATAGCCGCCGAACTTTCTGTATCTCACGAGTCGATCCGTACTATTTTAACTAATCATTTGGGTATGAAACATGTTACCGCTCGGCTAGTCCCAAAAGACCTGAATTTTCTCCAAAAACTCAATCGCATGAGAGTCGCTGAGGACATGCTAGAACGAGTCAATTCCGACCCAACATTCATGAAACGCATTGTTACTGGTGACGAGACGTGGGTTTACGAGTTTGACATGCAAACTAGTCAACAAGCTTCGGAGTGGCGCCTTCCAACTGAACCGAAACCGAAGAAACCACGCCAAAGTCGATCAAAAGTCAAAGTCATGTTGACTGTTTTCTTTGACTATCGCGGTGTTGTGCACTCGGAATTCTTGCCGGAAGGTCAAACGGTAAATAAAGAATATTATTTGAGCGTTATGCGGCATTTAAGAGAGCAAATTCGACGAAAAAGGCCAGATTTGTGGAATGAAAATTCTTGGATTTTGCACCACGATAATGCGCCTTCGCACAAGGCCATCATTGTGAAAGAATTTTTGACCAAACACTCAACAAATACCATCGAGCAACCACCATATTCACCAGATATGGCTCCTGCCGACTTCTTTCTTTTTCCTAAACTCAAATTACCACTTCGTGGCACCCGTTTTCAATCGGTAGAAGACATAAAGGAGAATTCGCGCCGAGAACTGAATTCAATTCCGGAAACAGCGTTTAAAAAATGTTTTGATGATTGGATTATTCGTTGGCGTAAGTGTATCGTTTCTGAAGGAGCATACTTTGAAGGTGATAAAATAAATTTGGATGATTAACAAACAGTTTGTGTATTATTGATCTTTTCCCGGTACTTTCTTGACAGAGTAGTATTCACCGAAGTGACTAGAAAAAATTTAAGGACTTTTCATTTTTGATATTAATTTTCATTCAACAGCTAGTAAATTAAGATGTCATACATCTAATTTTAGAAAATCAAGTTCCACTAACTTAAGTTTAAATTAATTTAAATATAAATGAAATTATGAATATTTAAGTAACTAATGGTTTTCGGACAGCACACTTCTGACCTTTTTTGCTTCAAATGAGCATACTAATCTCCCCTAAAAGGACTGTATCGATCGAATAACCGATCACCCTGTACCGGTCGTTGGCAATATCGAATGCTTTGGGAGAGTTTGGAAACCATTCTATCTAGGAACTAAGATAGGTAGATCCTTTACGTACTTATACGAATTCGGATACGGATATAAACCGCAACCGAAATGTTCATTACCTGAGACACAACTCGCAGAACTCCGCAGAAGTTAACATACATACTTGTTAACAAAATAGATTTTTACAATTCTTACAAAATATTGTATACCTATTGTTGTTTATATTATATCTGCAAATGTTTTATTAGAAATTGTTGTATGGAAACTTATTTATGCCAGCAAATAATGAATACTTGAATAACAAAGGTTCTCACGTCATTACTGTGATGAGCAATAAACCACTTGTCAGTTAGTATTTTTGTTAGTCAGTGTAGGTAGAGTAGATTCTGAAAACAGCGGTTCAAGCTGCGAACGCTTTCGCGACGAAAATAGTTAAAAGTCATATAAACAATTGAGTGACCAAAACCAATTCACAACACTTCCTAAACGTTTCACAAAAATTCAGAACACCCCTTTTTCTTCCTATTTTATATTCTTTAATTTCCAAACTAACCTACTTGACCAATGTCATTATAACATGTTTACTATGTCGATTATTCGTATACACTGGCTATACGCTCTTGCTACGACCCCGTAGCTCGTAGCAGAGGTCCGCGAGAGCAAGGGTCTACGCAAGAACTCGTCCCCTAATTCCACGTTGAAAAAAAAAAAATGAACACTTACATAAATCTTTTAAAAATTTGCTTTAAATAATTGTCAAGCTCTGCAGCAGGCTTAACATGCATGCACGAGATAAAAGACAGGTGCTATGGATGAATACATCTATCCATATTCTAACGTAATACTTAACGCTTAAGGTTTACAATAAAAGTATCTCGTCCTGACTTTTATTACCTTTTATTACTAAGGGACTATTGAGATTTTCATATTTTTGTATCGATTTTATCAAAACATTAAGCGTTAAGTCTTACGTTAGAATATGGAATAGATGTATTCATTTCCCTAGCACCTGTCAAATTTTATCTCGTGCTTGCATGATAAAGTTCCAGTGCTAACTTTCATGTTAACCGTTTATAGCATATTGCTTAATTTAAATGCCCTTTTAAATATTGTTTGCAGAGAAGAATACTGTTAATGATTATTTAAAATTTTATCTGTAGATTTAAGTATGTTTCCACGAACCCTCTTTCTTGCTTACAAGAGTTACAAGTCTTATAACAAAGCATTTCCTATAAATGGAACAGCTTTGTTTGCCACTGAACTCTATTGTTTTAATTATTTGCTCTACATCTTTATCATTCTATTCCACAACTGTTAGATATCACACCACTACAATGTTCTGCGTCCAATTTTCCCTCTCACGCGAACAAAAAACAAAACCTTTCAGTGCTACCAACACAACAATAACATTATTTCACTATGACACGTCGTGCCAGCACTATCGCTCGTCACCACAGACAAGCACATTGTGCCATAGACAATGTGCCGTAGACAATGGGCGGGAAGAAGGCATTGTGGCAAAGATAGCAGTGTGTGATGCGGGGAAATGGAAATGGACAAGTTATGTGTCGTGTTTAGCTAACTTTGTTGTTGAATGCTGTCTTGTCTGTGCCAAGCTATAATACTCTGGCATAAGGGCGGGCTTTAAATGATGCCAGGCCAATGATCGTACTTATGTACATGTGTAGTACCGACCGACATCTCACACAATGCGCAATATACTTTCATTGTAGTTAGCAGCGATTCACTCTCAACTTAACTGTAAGACGAAAACTATATTTTTGCTGTAAGTGCCCTTTGCCTTTAGTGTATAAAGTATACTCCTTCAAGAAGTTATAGCATCATAGAGAAATTAGAATTGTCTAATTTCTCTAAATCACACTATATGTAATATGTATAATACCTATGAAGAAAATATGTGGACTAGGTAATTGATGTTTGGATGACAATTATGCAATCGGGATTAAAGTAGTCGTACACCAAAGTTTTGCAATACTAGTAGGTATAGTGGTCATTTAATTAAAAAACAAACCGTCTTCAAAAACCCACTGAGAAGGATTAAATAATGACCGGCCTAGCTCCTAGGAATTACTTAGTTGCTGCCTAATAAGTACATGAAATACCTATATTAGTGCCTATGATCACAATTCGATAGGTTCGGAGAAATGCGTGCACAAACATCATAGGTACATACAAACATTTACATACACCTATTAAATTTTGTATATTTGTTTGGAAGCCCTAATATTATAGATTATCATATTGCAGTTCCAATAACATTACATACATACGTGTCGGATTGATAACCTCCTTTTTTTTTGAAGTCGGTTAAAAATGGTTTGGGGCAGGTTCATTAACTCACATTCAATTGCAACGTTTACGAGTATAAGTATATTGTTTAAACAAGCCATTACGTCTTTGACCTTTAGGTTTCTCAAACAAAAAATATCAACGCATTCGGATTTTGCGAAATTATTATGAAAAATAAAACTGTTGTTGAATTGAAAAATGGTGAAAAATTTGTTATCCACTTAAAATTATCTATTTTTCGTTTTAAACATTTTGTAATAAAAACTGGGTTAATATCCAAACTACAAGTGTGACTGACACATTATTTAATCAGAAAAAGAGCAGGAATCGAAGCCTACACGTGTGTCAAGTGGAATCTTACAGGTCGGACGGAGGCTTTAACCCATCTCCCACGCTACTATCATGAGCAATGAAACTTGCATCAATTTTGTTCCTAGCCAATGTTGTGTTGGTTTTACCACTATACCCAAAGGCCCTCAAGGGTACGTTCCACTATGGAACCGTATTGCAATTAGGTAACATACACGCCACTCACTCAAACTCGAACTTGAGTGGCGTAGTCTTTTATTGCGACAGGGTCCTATGGAGGTACACGAATCCATTATGTTGAATTACCTATAACCATAATCTTAACGCAGTATCATTAATTTTTATGAGTGATTTAATAGGTGTAATGGAAATCTATTGCTATCTTGCCGGCTTATATACAGTTGATTGCAAATAAACACCAAGTTTTCAGTCAGCCAAAATTGTCTGAAACAGAACAAACAGTATTTGATGACTTTTAACCTGACCTGACCTGACATCGAAGTCAATAAATACACGCACTTCAATGTCTATCTCGGGATGACATTTACACAATTGGCTTCACCTTTCGGGATATTTGGAATACCTTTAATGAAAATAAATATCGGTTCGGATAAAAATTCGTGGAACATTTTACTGTAGCAACTAATACATCCAACCCTTCATGAACTACTGGCATGGATCCTTCGAATACCGTTCTTATTTCCAGGATGTAAGGTTAAAGAGTGATTCGGAGCGGCGTGGCAGCAGCCAGGGCTACGCCCGCCATATGTAGGGCAGCAGTGACGTCACTCCGTGGTGACCCACTTCCACTGCCATTGAGAGACGCGCGTCAATGGTGCCCCCCCCCCCCCCCCGCGCATGCACAAGACCCCCCCTTTATTTGGGAGGCGTGGCAGATAATGTGAATATTGAATAATTGTATTGTTGCTCTGGAAACTGTTGAATTACTACTTTGTTTTGTTGGAAAGCTGATGAAAGAGCCGATTGCAATTAAGGTAGAAATTCATGATTAAGGTTTTCTGGTGCATAAATATGTTGGGTAACAGAAAATGTGACATTAAAAGTCTGTTACAATCTATGACAATTCCGTCATTATGTTATTACCAAGATTGATCAGTACCATCAGCAACACACTTAAGTGCCCAATTGTGAATCTTATCACCTTACAGTAAGGCACACTAGTGGTCAGTTGTAACTTTGTTTTACCAGAACGTTAAGTTTGCAAAATATGTGCCAAGCTGTACATTGTGCAACAACCAAGAGTAAGTATGTATACGACAAGAATCCCTTTGTTCGGTGCTTCCTAAAGTTCTACTTATTTTTTAAACGAATTTACTTTAAAAACTTCCCAAGTGCTATTTTTAGTTATCATAAAAGTTATATTTCTTTGTGCCTTTACGTGCCACTTAACAATAGATGCCTGCAAAATTCATCCCAACTTTTCTCGTTAGCTTTTCTAAAATCGTCACAATGTTGCCAACATGACAAAGGAAATGCACGTTCCATTCAACGCAGCATAAAATATTTATCAGCACAAAGACGTAATAGGATGTGCACGCCTCAGCGGACTACGCTATTGTTTCGTTAAGTTGGACAAACTAGGGTTTATAACGTTAGTACCTGTTCTTATTGTCTTAAACTTTAATGCTTTTTACAGAAGAAGTCGAACTCACTATTTTATTGCATTTACAGTACATCATACAATCATACATGAGTTTTCAGGAAATGTAATCGTATTATTATGATACATTTTTTTTGAATTAATCAATCAATTTATTTGTGTTCATAGGTCATAATAATCATGAAAAAGATGTACAAAATGTCCAACGTATCACTATAAACTGCCAGCAGGCGTACAAATATATAAATGTTGTTTGTGATGTGCAGTAATTATAAATATGTATGATTGCGTGTAAATGAACCAAATTCTACTATTCTAAAAGAATTATTTGAAAGATGATTTTGATTATTGTAACCAGCCTGCTTGGTGTTCGTTCATGTCTATGTTAAAACATTCATTAAAACATCTAATTACGATACGATGTAGGTAATGTATGTAATGTGCTGCATGGTTATACAGAAGAAGCAATACTGGCAACGGTTAGGTTTGAAGATATTTGATAGTATAGTAAACTAAACATATATGAAACATAGAACTATTTACATAAACAAAGGAATTATTAAATATTTGAGTTAAAGAAGCTTAATTAATATATCGCTATTACATTTGTCTTATTATATTGACAATTAAGAATTACAAAAGTTTATTGTTAAACAGCACCTAAAACTTAAAATATGAAATGTTTGGGATCTGCTAGTAAGTAAAATAATACTTTTGTCAGGAGATCCCGCTCTTTCATAACATACTTAAATAATATTTATAAACTTGACATTATTTCCATATTTTTTTATTAGTGGATAAATATTACAAGCGCAAGAATTTGATTTGAAAAGTGTAAAATTCTTCACAAAACAGACCTCAAAACTTGCTCATTTACTTAGAATACTGGCTATATTAGAATATCATTATAGGTACATTACTTGCTGCTAACAATTATTGGCGCGGCCTTGTACTGTTAGAGCTTTATTTTCGTTCCTAAAGAAATCTTTTTGCCTTTGCGCATATTTAAGTGTCTGCATTCGCCCTAAGGTAGGAGCTGCGCTTCACGACTCGTTAGCCTGAAGGACACCATTACGACACGTGTAACTAGGGTGGATTCACATGTCACGGGTGCAATTAGGGCGGTTTCATACATCTCGCTTGTTCCCAGGAGTCACGTTAACCCAAGCAAGTATTGCAGTTGTTTGTTCTTAATATGCGAATAATAGTGCTTTGCGTTGGCTAACTTGAAATCCAAGAACCATTTCACAACCACCTAAAAATTATATAACCTCGGGACGCTTTTGTAAGTCATCTCACTTGTTCGTGACTCTCGAAGTTATAATTAACTTTTATTTTTTTATTAATTGTTACTAATGTAACTTTTAATTAACTTGACTTGCCATTCACTGCACAGTCTTCCACGCCAATTTACAAGGTGTAGGAAAGTTATAGCGGCGCGGGCGCGGACAATGAGCGCGGCCCGGCAGCCGCCACTTCCTCCCGCTTGAATGGGCGCAGGCGGCGAGGCGACACAAGCCTGTGAAGTTTGTAGTCCGCGAGAACTACAAACTTCACAGGGGCGCGTGCATCTAGCGAGGGCAGTTTTTTGGCTTGGTAAAAAGACAAGTGGTGACAGGTGGAACAACAATAACTGACAACTACTTACTACATTGACCAGCAACGATTGGATTAAATTTGATGTTGTTGCCAATAAACTCCAAGCAGAATCCTCCATTTTTCCCAATTTTTCCTAAGTTATAATATAATAATGTATTTTGGTGGATTCAAGAATATATTATGTTAAAATAACGGCCAAAAATCTCGACCTATCAACATTTCCGTTAGAGCGGTAACTTTGTAACTGCTGTAGCTATTTACAAGGTGTAGTTTAATTTAATATTGGACATTTCTGCCGGCCGATCAACTGAAAGCGTTAACCTTTAAGGTAGTTAATGAAGTTTGGTGTTATAATGTAATTCAAGTTGACGTTTACATTTAAAGCTTAAATCGTCTGGATTATTATTCAAAGCGTTTTAACCGCTTTCAAGGAAAACTATATTAAATGGAGTCTGTAGAAGCAGCAGCGCCTTTCACAGTACGGTTCCATCCCAGCTGCATTAATTATGTAGTGACGGCGAGTGTGAAGCTCGCCGCGAATACGACCGCCTCTGTGAGACCGGCCTTAATGAGGTCGTTAGTTCCTCATAATGAATTATCATTATTTAGAGCTTTACTATTTTTAACATCTCTTGGGGTTCTTGATTCATGCGGTCTTTTTATTTAATGTCAGTGTTTGGAGATTACTGGAGGATAATGATTTATATATGTAGGGCCGTAGTAATAAACTGATCTTGGCTGAGATACCCATCTCAAGACATGTCAAGAATGGCAGTCTTCTATGACTTGACATTTACTTTGGATATCTTAGCCGAAATCATCGTAGGGCTCCCCGAGACGGTCATTTGTAATTGTCACACACTTACACAGTAGGGTAAGCAGTAACTTAAATCAGCTTCGTCTCGCGGTGCGTGGTAAAAGATCGCATGAAAAACGTCTCTAAAGAGGCATTTGAATCACTTATCCCAGCCGCAGAGTTACGTTAGTTTAGTACGTCTCAGTCACAGTCAAAAGTCAAAACAAACTGCGTTTGCGCCGTTAATCTCGCATGGTGTATAGTCAAAATATTGCTAAATATGTGATTATGATGTCAAGAAAGCTAAATAGCCAGAATGGAATTCATTCACACTTTGATTTTATAATAGTAACTTCAATTTAGATTTTTCTTTAATCACAGTAACTTCATAAATTATCTTGTATTTTATATTAGATATCACTTAAAACAAAAATAATAAATATTATTTTATGGGTAGACCAGTAAGTACTGCAATGGTCAATAAAATTTGGCAATGACTATTATGTAGGCCACCGCGTCCACAATGGCTCTATTTATATCGAGGGGTTAAAATAACACGCCGTATTCCTGTACGGACTGAAATAGCGGATCCGGCTTGTCCGACGCCGTGCGACACACAAGCGGATCCGTTCCGGGAGACGACTCGGATTAGCGCCGCGTGCGCATGATATATAAAAAATATTAAGTATATTGGTATACAATTTAAACTAGCGTGAGTCATAATTTAAAATGGCCGGGTGCACGGAAGTCGGCGCCCGCGCCGCGATAACACTCCCTTGATGAAGCACTCCTAACGAGTCCGAAACATGCCGGGCCGTTACCTGACTAACACGTGAGTAAACCGTATCAGTGTTTATTTTATAATATTGTTGATATAATTAAAATATAAGTACTGGTGAGGGCCTGGCACTATTAATACCTTGATCTTGAATAAGATCTCAAGACATGTCAGAGTAAACGTCCAGTATTAATTAACTTATCTTGACTGTGATGTCCGTCCCATGACTCGTGAAAGTAAACATCAATCAATAGAAACTGTAACTTTTGACGTATCTTGAGACGGGCATTCATTTTAGCCAAGACCAGTTTATTAATAGGCCCATGGAAAACTCATTTCGACGCGTCTTGATACGATTACGATTAATACGGTCATTAGTTCATCAGTTTATTAATAGTTTATTAATATGGCCGTTAATCTTTCTCAGATACTAATTTTTGTAGTGCCAAAATGACACACGCCGACACGCCTCGTAGCTTTTTGTGTGTTAAAAACGACATTCAACTGATATCGAGATTGACTAATATCGTTTCCAGTATTCAAACCGCGGATAGATTAGGTTACCCCGAGTTAAAATTTACTAAATGTGTCAAATTATAATTTGAAGTAACTTTACCTATCCGCGGTTTCGATATTGGGAGAAAAATAAAGTTTTAAAGTATATTACGTTGCTTTATTGTAGGTAAACGGATTTATGTTACCCTGATTGGTGCATTACAAAAACTGAAAAACCACTATTGGTTCATTTAAAAAATAATTTTAGAATGATCGGCAACAACATTTGTGTGTCCGCCGGCGCGACCCAGTTCCGCGCCGCACGTGGTCGCGCGCTCCGGCCGGCCCTTTACGATTAAACACAAACGCACAAAACTAATGAAATTGCAAATTTTAAGCTCGCATCAGTACGCTACAAGGTTTGTTTTGTAACCAGTCGAATCTAACGCAACCTCGATCATCGACATCGGGTTCCGTTTCGCCACTAACGGGAGTAAAGAAACGGGCAAACTAATATATGAGTAGGTACGTTCATAACATTTGGGTTGTCATATGTGAAAGTTACCTGAACCAGAAGCTCTAATTTTATCCGTCTAAATGTAGGAAGTCTCTTAATTTTTTTTTATTAAATCACTTTGACACAGAGTGGACCATTTCACACAAATTGTTGCCTTGTCCCAAACCAATCTAAGGTTGTACTGTGAGTAACGGGTGTACTAGGCAACGTAAGACACCATACCTAAATATATGTTAAATACATACATAATTAGCCAAGGCTCAGGAACAAACACTCGCGCCAAGTGCAGGGCAAGTGCACTCTTTTTACGCCTTCTACAAAATCATGATTTTTTTGTCATTAATATCTATTCCGCCCATCTTTCTAGACTTGTATCGATAAATAATAAAGTACATACACATGTTCCAGATGAATTATACAAATAACATTTAAAAATCGTAGCAATTTCGCGTTTCGTAGACCTTCGTAGCAAGGTCCACGTAGAAGCAGTAATCATTTGCTGCATCTCCGATATCTCCATATTCTCAACTCGTATTGCGTGTAATTACATCAGTCATCCTAATCAAACTTCAAATTGAAATTGTAACGGCCATTTCTGGCTTTTGTATATAGTCCAGCCAGCATTATCCATTTTCATAATTTAATAGGATAGAATACAAAATCCCTGGATATAACAAACTGTGCAGCGCGCGCACTTCCGAACGCCCCTCTGACGTCACGGGTGACACAGTTGCGCTGGAGCGACCCGGTTTCAAAACGCCGATACGAACGCTGACCGGCTGGATTATGAGTTCGAATCCCGAACTTCGGTTAATACTTTATTTTGTTTTAAAATTTGTTAGCTCATACCCAAAAACCATGAATAAACAACACGCAATTTTAAACGAAGGATAGCTATAACGGACATTATAAACATAATATAATGATATCATAATCGCATTGCCCATTGCCAGGGCCGGATTTAGCCTCCACAAGTGAGGGGCCCCCGTAAGTAGAATTATTAAAAAAATAAGTTATAAAAATAGTTAGTCCTATTTTGTAAATAATTAGGGGCCCCCAGACATCTAAAACCGGCCCTGCCCACATTGCACAGTCACGGCTATAACATATAGATTGACAAAAGTTTCAGAAACTTGTCAACACGACTCAGGGTATCTATATTAAATATTTCAAGAAGTAATCCCAACACATGCACACATTTAAATCTACAAATCTAAACGTTATTCAAAAGTAAACACATTGTGTTTTTGAACAATGGAATCGATTAAAACGGTTAAGTGCAAGTATAACTAGCGAACCGAGGATTCCGTACCACCACATAATTAAAAAAAAACTAACTGTAAAGTATATATTAGATACCTACGGAAACGTTGATCGTTTATACGTTAATTTTTCTGTTCCTATAATTTCAAAATTATTAGAACTCGTCTGGTTGATTCATTATCAACGCGGCCCCGTTTATAAATATAAACCAGTTAGTTAATTTATTAATCTAACTAATTGAATTGGCTTGTTACTGGATCGCTGCTCCCGCGGTGACGTCACGCGGCGACTCCCAGTTTCTGTTGCATTCATTAAAATTGTAACTAATTAATAGTCGTATGCGGTAATATCGTGATTAGGTTTCATAATTAAGTATTATAAAATTGTGTGGGAGAACCGAGTATTTATAGAACAGTGTTTTCAATCTATGACGACGCGCCCCGCCTCTCCAGTTGACATTGCACGGTTTCGTTAATGTGAGTAGGTAGGTACAACTACTTACTTAAGTATAAATACGTGGGGAGCGCTGTCGCTTTAATTTGGACCTTTTGCAGTAGGTACAATGAATGTTTTGATTTATTAATCAATTTAATCGTCGACCAATATAATGCTATAAGTTGGTCGCCTATGTTCGCTGGTTGGTCTGACTGCGTGAAAGCCCGTGGCTTCGTGCTTCCAAACGGGTAGAATGATTTTAATACTGGTTTTTAGCTAGGTTTGGTGGAATTAATTGGGCCGTCCTAGAATCTGCGCAGGGTTTTTAACCTGTTTAAACCTATTTTAACTTGTGGGAGGCCTACCAACACTTCGCTTTCCGGTACGCGGTCGCCACTCTGGCGCCTTTCCATCCCAACGACCATCCGTCAGGATGAGGATCGCAGGAAGCCAATGGATGCGAGTAAGTAGCACAAAATCGCCCGTTGTGGAGATCTTTAGGGAAGGCCGATGTCCAGCAGTGGACGTCTTTCGACCGATATGATGATGAAATGTAACTGTTTGTTAATTGACTAGCATTTGCAGCCATGGCGTACGTGTATTGTAAATCACGTTTTATCTCATATAGTATAATGTGAATGTCTGTACGTTTGACTCGAACACCGAAAAAGTCTGGTATACAGCTAGATCATGTCATGGACGTCTTCTCATCACAGAAAATTAAGCAGTTACCCCTAGTGCAGTGATGAGTGAATCCTTTTTCAGCTTGAACATTATTTTCATATTACTTTGGATTTTCCGGCCGTGTGAACAGCCAGCGATCAACTATTAATATATCTGTCTCTTTTATTGACACGGGATCTATAATATTTTTTGTCCGTTTCTTGAGCGAGATAATAGTCGATAGCTACAACACAGTAATCTTAGAATTATTCGCAATTCTGAACATTTACTTGTAAAGAAATACTACATATTATGTATATATATATATATATATATATATATATATATATATGTTCTTGCAATCGGCGTTTCTCCGATAAAAAACAGTATTTTGATGTTCGTTCCGTTTCCGTGACGAAATTCCTGGCCGCGAGTCCCCCAAACTGCGCTGACGTCGCGCGCGTCACAGTTTGTTTAACTGCCGGTTATTTTTAACTGGGTTTACGGCCGCGTCTGTCGCAGCCGCGCATCATAGACAACAGTCATGCTTTTAATATCGTAGTAACTCACAAAATATCTAGATGTCGCTAGTGGAGTATTTTGACAGTAGCCACCCATCTATTGACAGATGACAAACCATTCTTGACAGATATTGACACGTTATATGTCAAGATAGAAATGCATCTGAAAGCGATGTGTGATCACTGATTGAGGTAGAGCTTTGGTTCAACCTAACACTACTCCTCGCTTCGCTCATCATCGTACCAATCTTGAGCTGACTATTTCTTGTTTCCACTATAAATAATAATCATGAGCTTTAATAATATGACTTAAATTAACCTAAACTAAATAACAATACAAAAACTCTTTATTGAACACCACATGCAGCAACGACAGGACCACCCAGTTGTAGCACCCCCACTACATACTTAATTGATGACGTCATTCGATGTCACCACATAACATAGTAGGTCCTAATCGGTGTAAGGAGCACGGTGTGGTATAACGCTAAGCGCTTACTAGTATATCGAAGTGTTACTAGTGTGTCGCTACCGTCACATGGGCGCAAGGAAAAATGTATTCACTGTTCATTACTTTTCTGTTATACAATAGTTCTTGTAGTAACGAAACGGCCAAGCCACATATTTTGACTAAGGTGTAGAGTCTGTGAAGTTAGGGCTTGTAGAGGTAGGGCGTGTATAGTTAGAAGCTTGGCTCTACATGAGATCTGATAACTTTTTGACAGTGCGAGCCATATTGAGACCATATGGCTTGGCAATATATTACACGAAAATGTTTTTGGTGGGATTACATTTAAATAATTAATTGGTTTACTGCACCAGAGTTCTATTTTAGTTTAACAATTAAAGTCCGAGTTTCGCTTTCCACCTATACTGCCGTGAAAACCAAAAGGCATCAGGATAAAATTTAGTACCCTTACGTATACGAGTATACTGCCTTATGCTTTCGGCGGGCAGTACACGAACGTGTCCGTATTTACACTTAAAAATATCCGCCTTAAAGCTGTTTACGGCGCGCTGCCAGGTGTCGTGTAGTTCCGCCTCAACGTTTGAAGTTTGTTTATAGATCGGCGTAGGACTGTCGAATCGTAATCAAACACAATGTAGGCAAACTTAATGGGAACTTCTATTTCGGTCCTGGAGACTGCTAGTACCGATAAGCCGCCGCCGTACTACAATATAGCTAAAGAGGCAACATTCATTTGGGTCTGCATTCGCCATTGTCTCAAGTGTCTAAACTGTATTGTCTGTGATCGTTTTCTTTACATTTAACTAAGTTTTGTGTCCTACTTTAATTTTGCCAAGAAAACGCATGAATAAAGGGACAAAATAAGAAAAGACAACGATTGTAATGTATTGGCCCTGCTGTTATGCAAGTATCTACTCGAAGTTCTTTATAACTTTTCGTTGAAAGTGCGCCGGTAGTCTATCTCTTTTTGGCAGCGCAAATCCTATATGTTATTATCAAAGTTCATACCAATTTGAGGTTTTACTTTTTGATTAAACTCTTGGTTTATTCATTGGATGATTGCATAATGTAATTTTTTTAATCAAACTAAAATTGTTCTTCTTCTTTGTCGTCACACTCTTGGCAGAGTGGTCGTGGTCGGGGTGGTGGCAAGCTGCACAATTCGTCGCCACTCCTCCCGTACTGGCTCTTCTTGCACATTCGTGGAGTGGACCATCGAGTGCAGTTTTGACTTAGTCGGTCCAACGCATCGTTGATTAGCCGCGCGCTCTTGTGCTTTCAACTTTACCCTGCACTACAAGTCGTTCCAAACTAAAATACCGGTACTTAAAATTTAGCCTGACCTAGAAACTAATCCTACAAAGAACTGACAAACAAAAGGTGCGCTAAACACGTGAAACCCGACTTTCCAAGGGGCCAAAAAATGTAACACTCATCAATATAATAGAAGATAAACAAGCAGCGTGGAGCAAGCCCCGAACACGCCGGCTCCGCGCCGCCATTGGCCCGCGCGCGTGACGTCAATGCCGACCTCTCCGCCCGCCCCGCGCCCCGCCGAAGGCCACGTGCTGAAAAATAATCACGATTTTCCGATTTTCGGACGCTGATGCGTTTTTGTTTCGTATAATTGTTACAGCCGGTACTTGTCATTATCGCGGTGAATACGGTGATATTATAAGGACTCTGCAGGTTCTTTACAGGTTCAATGTAAACCACTTATGTACTTAAGTCGTTTCAGTTTGACGAACTATGATTTTATTATTTCGACATTCGACGACGCGGTTAGCCTAGTTGGTAGTGACCCTGCCTACGAAGCTAGCGGTCCCGGGTTCGAATCCCGGTATTGGCCAATATTTGTGTGATGAGCGCGAGTATTTGTTTCTGAGTCATGGATGTTATCTATATATTTAAGTATGTATTTCTCTATTGTATGTATATCGTTGCCTAGTACCCATAGTATAATCCTAGTTAGATTAGTTTGGGACTAGGTAAATTTGTGTGAGATTGTCCCTGATATTTATTTACTATTATAATATTGAGTTATTTTTACGAGTTGACGTATGATAAATATTAAATCTACTCTTTTATTCGACATAAAGGAAGGAGGGATACAAATCTCAAACTTAAGCAACCTTAAGGTTAGAATCAATCTAAGTACTTACTGCCGCACTCAGAGATGTCAATTAAGTTTTAAGTTTAATTTAAGTTGCTGCGTCTTATTCTATTGTTATAGCAAAGAAAGTGACAGCAGCTACTTTAATGAAACTTAAAACTTAATTGACGTCTCTGAGTGCGGCTGTTAGTATTCATAAAAAGCTAAAGAAACAAGTGTAGGTTTGTACGTGTTTATATGAGCTGATCGTCCTAGATTGACCCACCCGACTACAGACATTTTAATTAACATCCGAATGATTGAGATAACAAATAAGAACATATTGAATATGTAAAAGAAAAGATAGCATGCTTAAACCAATGGAGAACAGTAAAAGGAATATTATAGGGCACTAAACTCGATACGCTCCAGCAAGGCTACACCAGCCTTTGAAAAAACATCACGCAAGCGAACAAGGTAGAGGGCGACGCAAACCAAGTTACCTCAACCCTTATCAAGGCATTGTAGAGGCTTTTTATCAACGACATATGGTTGGTTGAAATATCAGTCTTAGAACCTTGATATAAAGTTTAAATAAGATTGCATTTACGAGAAAATTTACTCAGTCTAAAATTACTCCCCGATACATAACTAACTCGAATATTATTTTATTTGTAGTTATAGTAGCTAGATTGGTGGGGCCTGCTTAAGGTTCAAAGTTTTAGGGCCGTATTAATAAACTCATCTCAACTGTGATCCCCGTCTCAAGATACGTCAAAGTAAACTGTCATTTTTGACGCATCTTGTAACGGGCATCTCACCCAAGATCAGTTTATTAATACGGCCCTTAGACAAAAAAGGAGTTAATGTTATGTCGTATCAAGACGTCAAAAACTGGCGAATAATTGAAAAAAAAATGACGACAAGAGCGTAGCTCTGAAATTATGATGTTGGTGACCCTTATCCTCGTAATTTGGACGATTATGGCTATGACAGATAAAACCACCCTTCAAGCTACACAACACAGTAATAGTTTGATCACATCTACTCGACATTTTTAACATTTGAGCAAGCACATGAGATTGCAGCGGTTGGATTTTGGGACACATAACCGCGCTGCAACTGAACGCTCAACAGCTATTTAGAGTATTTTTATTGTTATATTAATAAAGTTTTATTTGTGCCTGAATTTCTATTTTTATGACCTTTCTTAGCATAATCCTTAAAATGTTATTGTTTGGTTCTTTGGTCGACAGTACGAGAATGCATTCTTAAGGCTTAAGAATGAATTCCGCTATGTGTACTTACTGTGTGCAATAAAGTTAAAATAAATAAATAACATTAGTGGATTGTTAATTAAGAGACTAAAATAGTACATAATGACACGAGATATATAACCACCCGGGTAAAGCAATACTAGCATTCGAGTGTCATTATTTTGTCTCGGGTGAACCACTCTTGAGTCTTGACTCAATTTGTCACTTCGATTGCGTAAACATAAATATAAAATTAAAAGAATAATTTCAAAACAGTCGCTATACATATTTTTCGTAACTTAAATGCAGAAAGAGACAACTACACATTTGATCGAGTATGCCCACCCTGCTCCGCCACCGCGCTTTCCGACGACATGAGCGTAATGGCTGTTTGTGGCTTTACAAGAAAAATTTAAGGAAATAGTATCTTAACGGACCAAAAGTACCACTTCAGTCCGCCTGAACATGGCTTTTTATTAGTCACTTTTAGAGCACGAGACGTGAAATGGAAATGTTAACATTTCTACAATAAAAATACTATGTATACTAAATAGCTGTAGTTAATATATTATGGTTACACCTGCAAAAGATAGGGATTATTTTAGACGTTTTTTTCAGGTCTTTTAATTAAATGATTATTGAGTGTTATAGGTATAGGTTATAGCGGGCTAGTTTTCCGCAACTCGACGACTAAGCGCCTATTTTGCGTGTTATATTATAACACTCAATAGAATTATTTTATCGAACAAGATCGAGGGTATATAATCATGTCCATATTAAGATTTCTACTCGGAGCCCGCGGTGTTGCATCGTCCGTGCCGATCACTGATAATTAATTACAGTAGTTTTCTATGATTCAAATGACTTTTCGCCAATTAATTATTTACAATGACCGATTCTTTTTTAAAGTGATTACTAATACCTATTTATATGATTGTGTGTACTTATAATGTTTTTTCTTCTTTTTAAACGACTTCAAAACCGGTTATTTCTCAGCTTAGCGGTTCTGACCGACCCAGATTGGTAATTTATTAGTTTTCAAATTTGACTGAAATGAAACGACTTCTCAAATCTACACGTACTTGCGCCATGAAGATTCTAATAAGGGTATTGCCCTCGCACTATTTCAGACCAACTCTGTTTACCTTGGCATATTAACAGCTATGGGCTTTGTTGAAAGGAAAACAGTTATCAAAGATAAATTACTATTAATATAAAATTGGAAACTACACGCAGTGGTGAATTTATATTGAACTAATCCCGTAGTCCGAATTTAGTGTTATCCCGACGGTCAGTGATCGTTTGCGGTAAATACGTACTTATACTAACATTCATAATTCCAGGGACTTAGTTGACAGCTTAATAGGCCAAAATTTTGCCACATTAGGTGTGGGTATAAGGTGGTAGAGTTAGGTATTTGTCTTTAGCCGAGCGGTTTCGATGACGAAACATGCAACCTCCTACTCTCTTGACGCTTATACACGCACGTGTACACTACAACATAACGCATGTTTAAGGAAAAAGGAAACAACTGTCATTTGAAGTTAAATTTATTTCAAACTTTGAATGCATTTTGCTTTAGGTTTCAATTTTGGATGGTCTGATAATTGAAGTTATTGCGTTTTACTTTCAAACGTGCGTAAGCTCGCCGGTTAATCATTAGCAGACTAGTTCGTCACCAAAACATATGTTATGAGAATCGTCACCGTAATCTGGAATCCGAATTTAAACCCAATGATTCTCTTTATAAGAAGTGCTCAAAACCATTGTGATATCATTATAATAGCATTACTTAATAAGAAATTAGGATGAAAACCATAAAATAGTGCTACACTTCCCTTCGATGGACTGAATAATGATGATGAGTAATAACGGCGGTTTAAACGCCCGGAAACTTACCCAAGTATGAATTATGCTAAGGTAAAAGCACCTATTAAGAGTCATGAACAATCATTTTTTTTACTGAAATCTTGGCAATACCGAACCAAAATTGGCTATTAACGCTAATATTAGTACTATTCGGAAATGCCTGGCGGTCGCCGCGCGGGCTCCCAGCACCATCCACACGGCCCGGAGCCCCCGACCCGAGGTTATTTAAATAAGCGGTGACGAATCCCGCACCAGTACGGTAGTACAACACTGGCATAAAGTAACTATTTACTTTATGACACTAGAGTCTCCTTGATCACTGCCCTTCCCCGATAAAGAACCTCGTCTTTATTGACAGCGCGCGTAAAAATAGACTGTAGACAACATATCGATTTTCTTTTCGTCGAATCAAAAGCGCGGGAAAATTTATGACAATGCGTAGCGATTATTAGGTGTGATGATTTGTTTTTAACGTGCTGTAAAGGAATTGAATTGGTGTCTTCAGAAATAGAAATATCTTGATGATGCACTATGTACATGTTCGAGCACATTTTATTATTCGTGGCCAATAAAAACATTTCCGTTTAATACTGCTTATTTTTAAATATTATACTTGGCCAAAGATAGATCAAAGCAAGAAGAGCCTATACAAACCACCATAATCTAAAGATACACGCAGACAAAATATAAAAGAGTACTAGATTGTGACATAAGGGAGCGAATCGATTTATTTACAGCGAGGCGGTACATTAAATCCACAGCGAAGCGAACTAACTACTGCCATTTAAAATTATTTTGAACTAGCGACCCGCCCCGGCGGCGCACGAGTGCAATTTTCCAAACTTAACGCAGACCCACCGGGGTTTGGGCTGGATAGACTGGTTTTGATAGCCAAATGAACACTGTGCAAAAAAAGGTACTTACCTAAAGTCGGCAAAACAGTTTGGCTCAATGAAAATGAATTTCTGAAAGAAACTTAACAGCTTATTTTTTTAAATATCATTACACATAATAAATTAAGGGCCTTTTTTGATATACTTCAATCCCTTGAGAATTTTTGTGCAATTACCACTCTTCTCTCTGTTCTCTTTCAACGTGTAGTGCAATGTCACGATATTTTCCTACACCGTAAGGGCCCCTTCCCACTTAGCGTCTTTCGAGCGTCGGCGTTCCCACGACGCTCGAAAGACGCTAAGTGGGAAGGGGCCCTAAGATCATTGGGTAATGCACTTTATTCAGAATAACTCATTGATACTTATGAACCAGTAACCGCTGGGATTTCAAATCGATAGAACGAGTACCTTACGATCAGGACTCCTAAGCCAGTTTTTTATTTATTTTGTATACGAGTCCTTGAAGTTCATCAAATAAGTATTGAACAATATCCGAAATATCCTCTAGTTAGGGTAGACGAGAAAAACGTTCATCCCTCAGTTATTCATATTTTTATCCAACAATGGCGAACTCTACAGCCCGTGAGCACTTAAGGCTTCGTCAAACAGCCGGCTTGGCGCGGCGCGATATTATCGTGGCG
Source organism: Tortrix viridana (assembly GCA_963241965.1). Lineage (NCBI taxonomy): Eukaryota > Metazoa > Arthropoda > Insecta > Lepidoptera > Tortricidae > Tortrix > Tortrix viridana. The sequence goes on from OY725181.1 coordinate 9,496,760, forward strand.
TGTTCTTACCGTGGAAATTAGCAAGGAGTTGTATGCAGGCCGTCACGCATAGTCACGCCGCGGTGCAACACAAAATTACAGTGTATTTGTGACCATGGATGTAGAAACATTTCTAGATTGTGTTAATTTGGATCGAGATTGCGAGAGAATGCGTCGCGCTGGAAATGCGCTGCGCGCTGCGCTTGGCGCGAAGGCGCCACACTAAGCACGGCGTGTTTTTGGCTCGACGCGACGTTTTCCTGCAGCGTGACTGCAGCGCCGCGCTGGCTATTTGACGAAGCCTTTAGAATAGGATTCGGGTTCGGATAAAATCGGCTAGACTCACATAAGAGGGTATGAGAGCGAGTGAGAGAGAAGCACAAACCCCATTCTAAGTGCTCACGGGCTGCGCCAACATCATGATTTCTGTTTGAGTTTGTTAAAAACAGCGAACTGACAACAGATCATCAATTTACAGTTTTACACACTTGACATTTTATTTAACATATGTAGAAATAGTAGAAAGGATGAAATAATAAAGTTTCTAACGCTAGGACAGAATATAAGCATAACGCTGTCAGGATGTACATGTACATTCGTCTTTATCTTGATATAATAATTGGTAGATATAGACCATATTTTTACATCTAGATCAAACAAAAACCATTTTAACATATTTTTCAACGTTTGAGGTTTTTAAACAAGACATCAACGGGTACAACCGGATCAAAAAAAAGAAATAAAAATTGAACGAAATTGGTTTCCTAAATGTTTTATTCTTAAATATTTTTCAAAATAACAAGGAGTTGTTTTTTTAGGATTTCGAAAAATCATCAGTGTGTAGAGTCACGGATTTTAATAGGCAGTTAAGGTAGTAATCCTACCTTTTCAGCAACACTTGAGCTTTTAGCCTCTGAGTAGCGTAGATATAGATTGAGCTGCCCTTATAGTAGGATAGGATAGCTTTTGCCTCTACATCTTTGTCTGTTTTGCAGTTGTTATGAATCCTACATGTTTACAAATGTTTTAACAGTCGCAACAGACCTTAAACCTTTCGTTTCACTACAGTTGACCAATTTGATTCCTAAACCATGTTGGAACTATGTCAAAGGGACGTAATACATAAAATCGTTCGAGTCTATTACAATTTGGTTTAGTCCGCCACTTTGATATAGTACCATGGAGGTCTAGGAATCAAATCGTTGGAGTGTATGTCGGCTGCATACATACCGAGCAAGTACACTCCAACGATTTAAAGTGTTCAAAAGCTCTCTCGCAATCAGCGTGCATTCTGGGTTCGAGTAGGACGTTACGTCGCTGGGAGGCGCGCGCCGCGCATGCGCGCCGCCCTATGAGCCCTATCGATCGCGCGAGATGCCTCTCCGCAAACGCACCGTATCGCAAAACGTTACAATTTGTGTATGGCCAAATGGAATGCGAGATGATTAGCTCTGTTGTAAAGCTTGCCATAAACTATGCCGTTAATATGCATATGAATTGATCTTACATACATACATAGGTACCATTGCTGGGAAATATTTTCAAATGATACATGTATGATCTGTAGTCAAGGTCATAAATATGTATACACATTAGTAACTTGTCTATTTAATGTCATGTTTAAACTGCCATATATGAATGTCACAGCGATTAAAGTGACAAGGCACTAAAGTGTATACATATTTATGACCTTGACTGTACAATTAATGTGACATCACTCATTATACATCTAATCCTCCTCAATCTCCATAAGTTTATATGTTTATTTGAGTCAGCCACAGAAACTATTTTCACCCAGTATGATGATCGCTTATCGAGCAATGTTAGCAAATTTTACAGCGTTTTATCCAATTGTTTTTAACATTAGATATTATCATTATAACACATAGTGGGGTAAGCATACGGGGTTACCAATAAAGCTTTAAACACTACGTTGGTTAAAATACCAAATAAACAATGCAACTACTTACCTTCTAACTTACTCCATGCCCCTAGGTGGTCAGTATGTTTGTACCACCCTGTAGGGACCAAACATTTTTCAATCAAATTTGCACCTTGTCTTTTTCAAGTAAGATATTTATTTCAATATAGTGGTTGGTATGATAAGCTCTTTTGTAGCGGAAAGGCATTAATGCATTGCATGACCGCGTGGCGTGCGGGGCTGAACTTGACTGCGGCACAACAAGTGCTTATCGCATGCCGCCGAGCAGCGCTGTTTGTTTATTTTGTGCACGACTGCATCTGCACTTTCATATTTTGATGAATTCCCAGGGTGTGCTGGCCAATTGATTACTTGTGACGTTCTCAATATAAAGGGACCTTATGGAGGAAGGCAGTTACGCTCTTCTTATTCTTGTAACTATACGAATACTATGGTAACAGTTCTAAAAACGGCGTAACCGCCTGCCTCCATAAGGTCCCTTTCTATTGAGAACGTCACATATGTATGTACTCACTTAACTGTTTTTTGACTGAGTGTCTGACAGCATTGGTTCTGATTTCCGTACGACACAAAAAATTAACTTAAATAATATTGTACATGTCGATTTTGGATAATACCAATTTAATTATTTAATATTTAGTTACTCCATGTCGCATAATAACACGAAAACGGTATTATTGTTACTTATACTGAACGACTAGTCGACTACTATAGAACAGTTTGTTTTGTATACATGTAGTTTAACAGTTTTTTTTATTACGAATATTGTTAAAAAACATTGTGTTACTAGTGAAATGGTTGAAAATTCTACTTTTCAGTATCGAAGCACGCTGTAATCAATCAGATAATAAAAAATAAATATATTTGCTCATATCACCTTTTTCACTTTGTCAATATTACACATGGAGTACTAATAGAATAGCAATTTAACATGTTAAAATCGACATGGTATGTTTTAAAGTGCTTGACTTATTGACTATTCAGACAACAGTATACCGTTGTTCCATATAATTTAATTATAAATCATATTTATGCTCGATATACATGGTGTAGTAAATAGTTTGCCTATTTGGGCACTAGGGCTGCCCAGGGCGCCGCGTGCGCCGCCCACTCGCCAGCGGGCCCACTGGAGCCGGTTCGCAGACGGCGAGCTCACTATTTTTGTATTTTTGAAGCTTTTGAAGGCTCAAGATTATATTTTTAGCCATTTTTAGAGCGCCCTCGTTACGTCAGGGACAATAAACAATAGAAAAGGGTCGTCCTTCTTTTATTCCTAAAATGTATAATTATTCTTCAAAAAACATTTGTACGTATTTGTGGAAATCTCCTAGCTGTATCAAGTGTTTGATTCTATTCATAAATGATATGAGTCATATTGGTCGGAAAGTTCTGTCTCATAACCTTGGTGTTTTCAAGGCAAGAGTGAATAGGCATTTTCTGGGTAAGCGTGTACGATCTTCGACCTCGTCGTCACTTAACATCAGGTGAGACTGAGGTCAAACGCAAACCTATTTCTGATAATAATAAAAAAAAGTTATTTCAAGTAAAGTAAAAAAAAAAACAAAGCGTTTAGTTGTCACAAGAATCAATGACACTAATTAAGACTTTGTACACCTCTACATTACTCTATCTGAAAGACGATGCATTACCTACTTCATTGTTAATGGTAGAAAATATTGCTATACAGTAGTTTCTATTGATATTTCATTTAGGCATTTAGGTACATAAGCAGAGGAAATGTTAGACTACCTACCTACTTGACGCCTGCACTGTCGCCCAATATAGGATACAAACTGACAAAAGCTTTTTTTATATCATCGTTACATTACGTAGGAAATAATATATATTCCGGATATACTTAAAGCGTGAGCGTGTAATCGATGAGTCATTGACTATATTTTTCCTCAAATCGCGTTCCGGATAGATTCGGTAAATTTCGCGGAAATGCTATATTTCACTGGATCGTGAATAAATACGAGGCGTGACCAGTGCCTAGCGGTCTGCGAGGGGGTCAGTTCCTTTCCACTGATAGTCATGGCGGTGTTTTTAAAAAGTTTGTTAATAGCTTGCAAATTTTGTTAGATAGTAAAAAAACTTCTAAATTTTTAATTGCACGTTACAATTTTCAAATTAACGATCTCAATAAAGGAGCATCTCTGACTCTTGACTCAAACAAACAACGAGGTCTTGTCGTTCATTCGCTTGTGAATTAGTATTCGTCACCGAGTTTTTTAAAGATGTGAGGGTGGTTACACACTATATATAATATATAGTCCTCCTCATCGATTTCGATGACGGCGACCTTTTGCTAGAAACTATGGACTTCGCCTATTACGGGCTCGGATATGGCTAGCTAAGCCAAATTTACTTTTGAAAACTCTCTGACACGTGTGGCAGCAGAGTTGGCCAGTGGTATTGTAAGTAAAGTGTAGGAGGGCTTGGGTTTTTCTTTGCGTTGCTGGCGTTTGACGTCTAATGTTAATGAACATGTGGCTTTATTCGCCAGCATATACCTGGCTTAATAATAATAACACACTCATTTTGATCATTTACGAACGCTCGCGGCCTTTTAAAAAAAAAAATAATTGTATAATATGAGCTTAATGTTGCTTGAAATAAATGAATTTTGAATTATTTTTTTTTGAATTTTTTACAAAACTTCTCCACAGGCAACTACTTATTGGAGTTATGTTTGGTTAGAGGGACCATCGTTTGTCCTGATGCATCACGAGTCCGAATTCTCATTTGCCCGAAACTGGTTTTCAGCGGAGTGAGACCACTTTTTACGTTTTCCAAAAACACTTGCGGTCAGCACTAATATAAAACCGGTCAAGTGCGAGTCGGACTCGTGCACCGAGGGTTCCGAATTTAAGTCCGTACTTCAACAATATACCTTTTTATGTACTTTTATTATATGCAATAAGGTCCATTTTCACTTGCCTAAATTTTAGTACAGATCTTTAAAGTTTTTTGTCTGTTTCTCGAAAACTAAATTTTGAACACTTCGTTTTATTTTTTCCGTAAAATATAAGTAATTATCTATAAGTAAGTATCTACGAGTATAAGTTAGAAAATTTTATTAATCAATTATTTTCAGTAATAAATTATAAAAAAATAGTTTTTAATGTAATCCTTTCGGTCTATTAATGTCTCAACAGTAATGTGACATGGAAGTCACGTCCTGTAGATAATGTATGTGAACCTTATTTGATGTATTTTGTTACAGTGTGCAACTTCATAGTGCACGAGAGGTGCGTGGGGCAGGTGGTGACGCCATGCTGCGGGGTAGCGCCGAGCCTGATCAAGGTGTGTTATTTCGTTTTAATTTGTCCTATTCTGAAAGTAAGTATTTCCATATGTAACTAGCGGGGTGATAATGTCATTTCTATCCCTACGGAAGAAAGTCATTAAAAAAAATGCTCACACACTCTAGCCATTTTTACTCTTTACTATTAGAAATTTTAGACAACCAAAAAAACGTATTTAAATAGAGTCATGAATAAAATTACACTCGTATTTTAATTATAAGACAAGAAAAGAAAGGATTGATGAATTGATTTTCCTTTCGTGTACTCTTTACGCGCTTAAAATTCACTAGCGGATTGTCAAAATTATTTAATACATAACTTGGTATTTATGGTAACACAAGGAATTAATACAAAATATTACGAAGAATTCGCAGCAAGTATTCGTAGCAATCGAATATAGGCAAAGGTCCCTTGTCGCAAACAAATGCTACGAAAGAGCTACGGCGTAGATGCTGCAAGCTTTCACCTGCTACGCGCGTAGCACGTGACAATTACAATCGTAGCATCTTTTGTGAACGTCCAATTTATAAAACAGCGTACTGTCAAGTCATGTTTTATTTTATTCCTACAAAAATATTTTGATGGTACGTGCAGTGCAATAGCCCCTAAAATAGCTCCTAAAGTCATTCGGCTTCGGATGGAGTAATTAGGACTAGCATAACAGCGTATGGGACCGAGCGAAACCCGAAGATTGTTTTAAAAGTATGTAAAGAGTGTTTTAAGTATTTAGTGTATCCGACATGACAATACCGCATGTACCTGGGCTTCTGTTCCACTTGGCATCCTTTCATTTGGGCGACAAACTTTTTCCAAACTGATTCATTTCCCAAACGTAACATTTGGCTTTTTTTCCGAAACTGGAAATATTTCAGGACCATCGTGTAGAACCCTATAGGTTAGGTTAGGTTAGATTTTACAGTTTCAGAAAAAAAAGCGGTTGGCCAAATGATACGTTTGAGAAATGAATCAGTTTGGTGAACGTTTTTCTCCCCTTCATTAGTAAACCGTTCCACTTTGTCTTGCACGTTTTTTATTATCATTTTTATGCTAGCACTTATTAACTGACAAAGTGGAATATCGGGTAGAAGGATGTGTGCGTGAATTGATCGCGTGATGATAAAAATATCTTCATGAACATGAAATCTTTGTCACACAAATACTGCTTCCGGTAATTTTCTATATTGCTGTTTTGTCTCTTCCGTCTCTTCCTTTTCTTGGCAAACACTCCTTTGCATTATCAACGAAAATGCCACCTTGGCTACATTATCTTGTCGTCTAGACAAGCACCCGGCACTGCCCGACTGGTTCAATAGCTGCATCACCTACCTATAACTAAATTGCATAGTATCTTGGCAACTTCCCTATTTCTCAGCTCATTGTTTGTAAGTTGTTTGAAGAAAATGTGGCACCGAGAGTTAGGATAGAGAAAACTACATCCTTGCATCATTCGGGCTAGGTGCGTTGGCATTCTTCAACGCCTTTTAATCTGTGATATTTATGATCTGGGCGTATATTCGTCATTTTTTAATTTGACTGTTTCTTATCGTTGATTTATGCTACTCTTGCTTTGCCAAAAAAATGTAAAGTGAAGCTTAAACCTCGGGTATTACGAAATAGGTACGTTTCTGGAAAGAAAAGCTCGCAACGTATGTCATGATTTCAATTTAAAAATTCTCAATAATCGTAACGCCATCTATTAGGCTAATGATAACCCAAAATTTTACAGGAGAGCGGTTCTTTCTTTCTCCTGGTCCCTTAGCCAAGATGCATTAAGCTAACTAGCGTTTCTATTCGTTTCGTTTTATACCAATCGCGTCACTGGCAGATCACGTGATACATCTGCAATTATGCATCTTGGCTAAGGGCCCTGTAAAGTTACTTCTTTTGTACCTATTTAGATTTTATCTCTATAGTGACGATGTGGCAAATATGAAACGGTTGCAAACATTGCTATTTAGGCAATAGGTTGGCAATGTCAAGTTTCGTTGACGACGCGGTTAGCCTAGTTTTTAGTGGCTCTGTCTCCGCAGCTAGCGGTCGCAGGTTCGGTTCCCGGTTAGGGCAAATGTTTGTCTGATGAGTGCCAGTATTTGTTCCTGAGTTTTAGAGGTTTTCTATGTTTTTAAATATTTATTTTCTATATAACTACGTTAATCGATGCCCAGTTCGCATAATACAAGCTTAGAGCTTAGTTTGTGACTAGGTCAATTTGAGAGAGATTCTCCCCTAATATTTACTTATTATTATTTATTATATTGAGCGTTTACTGAGTTTCTTTGTTCGTCCAGAACCCGGTCGCCCACTGCTGGTCGGAGCCGGCACACCACAAGCGCAAGTTCTGCACGGTGTGCCGCAAGCGGCTTGACGAACTGCCAGCTTTACATTGTATGAGTAAGTACATTATTTATATTACTTCACTAGTAACTACCTACACCGTAGCGGAAAGAGCAGTGTTGGTTGAGTGTTGTTGCCTTCCACAAAATAGACTGACGACGATGGGGGTCGCAGGGAACCGCTGCGAGAATCCTAATGATGATGATATCTTACCACAAATATAAAACAATATAAGGTGGCCAGAAAATTAATAAAAAGCTTGTAAATAAAAAAGCTTAATCACGTTTTGTGAGTTTCAATGGACAAGTAGTTTATACCTTTTTCGCAATATAGCGACTTTCGACACAATGAATAATGATGGCAGCATCCTGATTACAGGGGTTTCATTGCTCTATAAATTGCGAACCTTTTTCGTAACCGGGACCTTATTGCAGATATGGAGATGGTATGGTGGATGATATTGTTTTGCTACAGATATAAACAGACGGTATATACTTGTGAGATATTTAAATGATTTACATTTAATGTATTTTTTGTGCATTTAGGTACCATCACCCAGATTTTCGATCCAGACGTAAATAAAACTAATTAATATTGGATTATTTTCGCTAGTTAGTGTGTGACAGATGTAGATATCCTCGCCCTAGCCCTCTTATTCATAATCGCACAATAACTAAAGTATGCTTGAAGTATGGTTTGTCCTTATCATTCGTTATGACATTTGAATCTGACAGAAAGTGACAAAGCATACTTTAACTAAAATAGGTTTGTTGTGCGTTTATGAATAAGGGGGTTATTCTATAAGTAACAGTAGGGTATATTTATATCCATGTTACATCCCACTTTTTTATTATTAGATAAAAACTCGTAGCACTTGTCATGTCGCTATCATATCCTTACAGATGAGTAAGCAGTGGATGGAGCTATATGTGTATTTGATTCAGATTAAATAAAGTTTGCTCATTATTTAAGATATATTGTAATAAAACGGCTTCTTCATCGCAATGTATTGTTTTAAGTAATCTTGCTTTGCTAAGAAGCATATTATAAGCTTTAAGTAGGCTTTAAGTTGATAACAACTTTATAAAACAATGCGACGAAGAGCCAACTTTTACAATATCGAATAGGCACCTGTACTATAAGGCCTGAATCCCAAAACACCATGTTCCTTAACATAGTTCCACAATATCAAATTAGGAAACAAGTTCCCTATTGTAATACAGTTAGTCTTCTTTAGTAAATAAGAAAAGCTGGTTGTTCCAGTATTTAGTTAAGTATAGCACGAGTGATATGTCATCTACTTAGTGCTAAGAATTGGGGTTTTAAGCGTATTGGCAACTAAACTAAATAATTGTACTTAAGTCTCCTAGAGGGTTTCTCCTTGACATGAATTTAGATACAGTGTGTCTCGAAAACCCAACAAAAGCTGATAAATCTACTACCTATACTAAAATTTCGAACTTTGACCTTTTCAAGATCAGTTGAGGTAAAATGAATTAAGAGAAATGTACCTTAGAGTATCCCCTACTCACGATGCTAAATAGGAAATAAAAAATCGAGTGTCGTGGGGACTACTATTGGCTTTTGAAGATTAGATGGTAGAAATAAAAAAGGACACCCTTACCACACTACCCACACTCAAAGCCAGCAGCTTAGCCCACTAAGTCTTTCAAATGGCTGTCTGCTGATGCTAAATAGTAAGTAGCCACAGTAACCATGATTTATTTACAGTATGCGAGTACTACGTCCACGGAGAATGTGTGGACTTCGCGGCGGCGGACTGCAAGGAGAACGCGACGTACTGCGCGGGCTCCGAGCCACGACCCGTGCACCACTGGCGGGAGGGGAACCTCCCGGCGAACTCCAAATGCGCCGCCTGCCGCCGCGCCTGCTGCTCCGCCGAGTGCCTCACCGGCTATCGGTGCGAGTGGTGCGGCAGCACGGTCAGTACCAACCACCAACATTAACAACTCATAAATCCAGTACGCCAGATACTGAATTCATTCAAAAGATCTTTGCGTACCACTCTGCGCGTCCAGCCAGGATGACACATGAGTAAAGTTTAAGTCAGTCTGTTTATCTGATATTTATTAAAATATTTAGGTAAGAGAGAACATACACTTATGTCAACTTTGCTAGGCTTTCTGGTTTTTTTTTATGAAATCCTGATAGTTGGCAAGCATAGGTACCTGAAAATAGGGTGGTTCGAATACAACGCAATACACAGTGCTAAATCTAATACGAGAAATGGAAGCAAGCTTTGTTTTCACTTACATTACAGCGCCTACAACGTGTGTAATAGGTACATACATTTTCTAGAAAAAAGACACCTCCACCGATCTGCGAATAATGAGTGTGTTGCCTAATAAATAAACAACCGACAAAGTTCTTCTTTATAAAAAAGTTTGTGGTGAATAGTTTTTCCTTTTTTTTAGTAGGTAGTCATTTACGAAATGTTAATTGCAGTGCCACGCGGGGTGCCGCGCCCTGATCCCGGAGGAATGCACATTCGGCATGCTGCAGCCGATCTTCCTGCCGCCGTCGGCCGTGTCCATCCCACGCACCGAGGTGCCCATGGAGGCCATCATCGGCGTGCACGTGCGCCCGCCACCCTCGCAGCGAGACTTCGGCTGCCGTAAGTGCCTCCCCTAACCCTGGCCTAGACCCTGGTCTAGACTGGGCCGGCCGCCGCACCGCCGCCGCCCCACATGTGCCTCGCCATTCGCAGGCTTCGTAGCCGCTTGTAGACTATCAGCTATCAGCGACCACGATCAGATCCTGACGATTCAATTTAACTTTTAGCCAGATTGGGGTGTTTTTGTAAGATTTATTCTATCACTTACCAGCATTCACCTCTCGAGTTCTTACTCTTCTTAGTCCTAAATTAGAATAATTCTTTTTTGATTAAATTGATTCGACTAAGCCATCCTTTTGCTCGTCTCGCCTTTTCGAATTCTTCATCTTAAAAACGCTTCATTCCGAACCAATCTTAGAGCCGCTCGAAGCGAATCAGTCTGACCGTGGTCCGCCGTCCGACCGACATCAGCCGCATCAGAGTTCATCTTTGGAAGCTTAGTGGCCTGTATCGCGCGGGGGATGGGTTGCGAATACCGCGGCACATGTGCGAGAGAGGTAAAAGTGGTGGAGTGTGAGCGGTGTCTTTGGGCAGCGCGGGAGCGTCGCTGGGGCCCGGCGCGCCTGGTGACGCTGGCGCGGCGCCTGCTGCCGGCCGCCTGCAGCCCGCACGGCGGCGCCTCGCCCCCCTACTCCAGAGGTACTCCACACCGAGCGCGCACTGCCTCCCTACCGCATACTGCCCCTACTATTTGCAAGTTATAAACTTTGAACAGCTGAACGAGGGTGCAGTGTGAGCCAGAAGCGAGAGCTGAAGCATGATCATCGAAAACCTCTTATTTGATAAAGACGTTTAATTTTGACGTTCATGTATCAGATCCATGGTTAACAAAGCATGGTAGAATATGGGGCTTGAGCGCGACTATACTTCCAGGTGTTCTAGATGATCGATCTCTTCACTGAATTCTTAACCTTCGTATGAAAAAGAATCCTTGAAATGCTTAATTGTATAGTTTTTCTCAGGCCGACACGCTAGGCTTTTGCTATGTGCTTCATATTATCAGTTCACATTCATTCACATTCATAAAACTGAACTTTACTTTCACCTCAGACACAAACCACGAGCTATTAAAGATATTTAAATGTCCCAATGTCCCCTTCCCAGTAGACTCTGCGCATGCTCTAAATTGCTTCAACGCAATCTAACAACTTTGACACGCACACGCACAGCCACAGTTAACATCTAACTTATTATTAATTGAAATCTCTGAATTTAAATTTATTTCAACAAATTTGTTCTCTCATTTAGTAATTGATATCGTTTCGTCCGTTGAACTAATGAGTACCATGTTTGGAAACAAAACGTCTTCAACTGGAACTTAATGGAACTCATGAACCAAAACGTCTTCAATACGCTGCACTTTACGTTTGTGACTGTTTTATATATGGGAATCAAGCACTAATAACCTGCAACATTGCAAGGCACCTTTATAAATTCTTCTTCCTATTATTAGGTGCCTTCCCTCCAGCGAAGGTGGCAATCAGCTCCGTATATTAATCTTTTTTCTCCTGTCCATTCTAGTATATCTACAGAGCCAAGCAAGAATTATAAACACTGTGTATTCAACACAGTTTTAAAAGTTATCGGTTGAAAAAGGTCGTTAACGATATCAAGTCTTTTTAATCCTATTCTGATACAAATTCCATTTAAAACTTTCCGCCTTATACGATTCAAGTCCACTTCATTTTTTCGTTACCATTTTATTATAAAGAGAAGCCGTCGCCTGAAGAATACTCATGATGCAGTATTCCACCGGCCAGGTATGGTGGCGGGGACCTGACGAGCGTTACACGACATGACATGAACATCTCAGATGCTTGGGGAAGTCGTAGGGCTGACAGGCGCTAAATCACCAAATACTAGTTATTCGATATAGACTCTAAACATATATATTATAGTCGGTTGCTGTAAGCTCTACGATCAAAGCCAGCATGCTAGTTTGTCTGGTCTGGCACATTAGACAAAATGACTCGAAGATAATCTAACTGAAGTTCCAACAGGTCATTTCGTCTACGAATATACGGCGTGTGCCGGGTTGGGTCGCAATTATGTTTATTTTAAAGCTGGCTTGGTGTTAATCGGGATACATGTGTGTTAGAGAGGTGAACGATGCTATTTCGACCCTGCTTGTAGTTTGATTAATTGGTCTTAAATACCCTCGTGAATCTCTGAATTTAGATAATTGTTTAACCAGATTTACATATCAAGTTCTTTTAACCGAATCAAAAACCAGAATATTCTGTCTCTGTTTACGTCGTGTTTGTTTTTTTTCTATTGATTTACAAACGCAGCAATATTATCACAATGATCGATATTAAAAATGGTTGTAAATAAAAACTTGATATGTAATCAAAATAATTAATACAAAATAACAAAATAGTGCCCACATAAAATGTCGTAGTCATTCGTGTAAATTAAATTTAAATTATAATATGGATAAAATTAAAACTTAGCTGACCATTGTAAAGCTCCTAGATCTTACTAAGAGAGAGCACGGTCGTAGTCATAAATACCTACTCGTAATATACGTTCCCGAATCGTTAAAAATATCTACACGCCTAATATGCCACTGACAATAAGGTTTGTATATATATTTGATGTGATGGCTGTTGAGATATCAGCGTCTTCGACCGTACATCTCATCTTAAAACTAAAAAAAACTGACTAAGATTGTCAATATAAAATAGTTTAGTCATGAGCATAAATCCAAACTTGTGGTATCCATATTGTACGGTCGGGCACGGCGGGTGCTCGGGTGTATCGAGGTGTGGTGTTGCAGCGCGCAGCGTTAGCGAGGAGTTCAGCTCGGGCTGCGAGGGCCGCGGCGGCTCCGGGGGCTCCACGGGCGCGCCGGCCGACCAGGACCACCGGCCCGACCACAAGCAGCACCGCGACCGCACGCCTGATGATAGGGACGAAGGTACATTTACTCTACCAACTTAAGCCAGTATGGGCATTGGGCAATACTTACTCTCTTGTGAAATGTTACTCTAACCAAGGCAGTTAGTCTAGAATAACGAGCGTCTAGTAAAGAACAGGCTCGCGAACTACGCTACGGCCACGGCACATTACAAGGAATTTCCAACAACATTTATTTGTTGAACCAACATAGAACCTTGCCACAGACAGACTTGACTTGATTCCCATTTTTTGTCATTACGACAAAGTTGCGTTAATACAGTCTAACTACCTACAAAGGAAGAGTGAATTATAAGATATGATAAGATAACATTGCCCCTCAGTTTTGTCGGAATCTCAGTATTAATAAACTGATCTAGGGTGAGATGCAGTATTGTATGGAATGACGTTTACTTTGACGTATCTTGGGACGACGATCACAATTGAGATGAGCTTATTAATACGGCCCTTAATGCCCCCGCAGACTTCATTACAGCCTGAATCGACGGCCGATTGTGTTGTTTCCGAAAAAGTTTGTAAAAATAGATAAGTACCTCTATTCCACCTTACCTTAAACGATATTAATACCCAGTAGCACTAATTCGCCAAGGGAGATATTGACTGTACTGTAAGTGACTTGTGCAACTAACTATACGGCATCGTAATCATGTTATTGGCGTTATGACAACTCTCATCACTCGACAGCAAGAGCTGTTACAATGTTAACAGTGTAATTATGATATCAAAGTAAATGGGATAAACCAAAGTAGAATAAAGGCCCAGAGCAAATAAAAAAGTGGAACCAACCAAGGTCAACCACACAATCGTCCGATAAAAAGTTTGCAGCGGGGGCTCCAAGGGCAAAATTCAACACTTTTTGCTTCCAACAGAGGTGGTGAAAGTGTATGACGGCGAGGCGGCGTGGACGCGGCGGCTGTACCGGCCCGTGGTAGTGGGCCGCAACTGGAACGAGCGGGAGCTGGTATCAGCGGCGCTGCGCGCGTTCCACGTAGCCCGGGAGCCTGAGCAGTTTGAACTGACGGACGCGCTAGCCGGTGACGAGCCTCCTCTGCACGACCCCACGCCGCTGGCGCGCGTCACGCGCCTGCCCAATAAACGCCCCGCACTGTTCCTGCGATTCAAGTGAGCACTTTCTTTTCTTCAAGACAAGAGTAACCAGAACAATTACCTATTGGACTTGATATTATTACTTACGTCCTAGCAGAATATTTGTGATATGTGAACCAGGAGCATTTTTGCCACCGCGTGTGTAATTGAGTTTACTTTTTAACTAGATCCAGAGTCCCGAGTTAATAGTAACTTCCATGAGCTAAAGACTTAAAACTTTAAACGAAGCTCAGAACTGGATGACAACGCGACAAAATAAACTGAATCTTAACATTTTTTGTTTTGTAACCTGTGATACCCCAGAGAGCCAGAGACAGGCGGCGGCTCGGTGCGCGTGTACCCGGGGCGCATCGCGGGCGGCGGCGAGACGTACGTCACGGTGCCGTGCCGCGGCGAGCACACCGTGGCCGACCTCATGGCCGCGGCGCTCGAGCGCTTCGGGCTGGACCCTGCGCAGGCCACGCAGGACTACCGCTGCTCCGAGATCCTGCTCGACCGCGGCGGTAACTATCTTCATCTTCTTTTTAGTGGAAAACGAAGTAGCACAAGGGTTAAACTAAACATTATTTAATGGATAATAAGTAAAAGTCTCAGATTGGCGCTTTGCCATCTAATTAGTATTAAAATTTAAAATCAAGATCCAATTATTTATTTTTGGAATGTGAGTGCTTACACAAAATCTTGGTAATAAAGGGTCTGCAGAACATCACAGACAGTCAGAGCTTGGCATACAAAAAAATGTATGTTTGTTTAATAAATATTGTGAGTTTGAGCCAGTAAGTATACATTTTTATACAAAAAAAGTTTACACACAAGTATTCGCGCGGACATCGGTTTCGGTCCGGCAGTATACATATTATCTTGGTGAACCTGCCACCTTGCATTTAGTTTGGAGTACAATGGTGTAGCCCCTTCGACATAATTGACGTGAGCGGCGCCCCGGTGCAGTGTCGGACCGCGTGCTGGAGGAGCAGGAGCGGCCGTGGCGCATCGTGGTGCGGCTGGCGCGCGAGTCGGTGCGGCGCATGGAGCTGGCGCGCTTCTACCTGCAGCCGCGCCGCGACCCGCACGGGCCCACGCTGGCGCTGTTCGTGGCCTCGCTGCCGCCCGGCCTTTCCGAGCGGAACTACGAGAACATCCTCGTTGAGCTACTCGGCGCTGGTCAGTATTTATATATCAATTCAACTGTGCTTAAGGTCTTTGCTAGTTAACTGATTATATAGCGTCTTCGCTCTGACTCTTACCAGCGTCTCTAAACAATCGAAATAAATTTATTGCTTGCCCAGTTTCAAAAGGATACTGTTAAACAAAAGAAATTAACGGTTCCTTGATTGCTGAGTCTAATGTTGCAAGGGGTCTCGCGACTGTCTCTGGTCAACACACTGAACTAAGAGCACCTTCGATAAGTTAACCAAGTGTTTTGTCAAGAAGAACTAATAAGGGATATTGTATGGTTGTAACTATAATATATTTGTGCAGACAACAAGTTCACATCAATCGGGCCCATTTACTACGAATACGGGTCAATGGTGATCACATATGAAGACGCCAGCAAAGCGGTGCGCGCGCTCTACGCTCTCAGAGAGGCCAAATATGAAGATAAGCCTTTATTAGGTGAGTTATTTATTTACCAATTTAGTTGTTAAATAGTATTAACTTTTACGCAATAGAATTTCTGGCCTTAAATTAAAATAAGTATTGTTTATGTATAAGAGATGAGACGGGCGGATATGGATTTGTGATAGCTAATATTTGTTCCCTTCCTAGTGATGCTCCTCCCGAGCATCGAACCGGCGCAGGTGCCGGCGGCCGTGAAGCCGCTGCTGGTGTTCGTGAACGTGAAGTCGGGCGGCTGCCAGGGACTCGAGCTCATCAACTCCTTCCGCAAACTCCTCAACCCCTACCAAGTGTTCGACCTAGAGAACGGCGGGCCGCTTCCCGGGTAAGTCTTTAATCTCGTTAGAGTGAATTGACAGAATGACCATTCCTAATTCAATCTTGTAGTAAAAGTACCTAATAAGCAAACAAATTAACCAGATCAGTTAAAACTAAACCCAGGGTCACCTCTGGTGTTTAATGAGGTTTTTGATTGCCCGATATTTCCTGACGAACTCGGTAATAACCTTGCAACGCCGTCATTTCCACAATATTCTTCATAAAATCTATGTGTTGTTATCAGGCTATACGTGTTCCGGCATATTCCTAACTACAAGATCCTGGTGTGTGGGGGCGACGGGACCATAGGCTGGGTGTTGCAGTGCCTCGACAACGTGGGGCAGGATTCACAGTGCTCCAACCCGCCCTGCGCCATTGTACCGCTCGGCACTGGTATTTTATTACACTAAGTATTCTATCTTCTTAGTCATTTCCTCATGGCTGAGGGTGGTGACCACCATTAGTGGCTCTATTAGACAGAGCTCTCCAGGCTGTTCTTTTCTTTCTGTATTCTATGACACCTATCAAAATCATTGTAACTCTTAGAGACAAAACAATATGTCATACTTACTCATTTGAAAACCTCAATCACGTCAGGAGCCTGGTGCCTTTTAATAACGATTTCCAATGTGCATAATTCGGCGGTCAATAGGTAGGTACGACATAATACTACCTTTTCCCACCTTATTCCTATTCATAGGAATGATATCAAATCATACTTCCTACCTACTTGCATGTGAGCTGCAAACTTTAAATGCTATTATAGAGCGCGATGTGACTGATGTGTAATCAAGCGGTGGTGTACCCCAGGCAACGACCTTGCGCGCGTGTTACGCTGGGGTCCCGGCTACACGGGTGGCGAGGACCCGCTGTCACTGCTGCGAGACGTCATCGACGCCGAAGAGATCCGCCTGGACCGCTGGACCGTCGTCTTCCATCCCGAGGACAAGCAGGATGAACCCAAGGAAGTCTCCAAACAACTGCCGGGTTAGTATTTTTTCTGGGGTAAGAAAGTAGCTTATAAAACTACTTGCACTTATTTAGCCTTAAAGATATTTCAATCACAAAAACAACAACAACAAACATAAAAACACAAAAATAACAATTGATGATGATTTTCAACATACAAATGCTATGTTGCATTTATGAAATCAATTTTGATTTTGAGCACCGTATAAGCATGGAACCATGCCCTTCTTTTTCATGCAGACTGTTCTGGCTAACAGTAAAATAGTAGCACTATCTGACATTAGTGCACATACGCTTTGCTCTGGTTTAGTGACGAGTAAGCCGATGGTTTCCAATAACGATGTGTGGGTAGCGCTCGGACTGTATCGCTCACATTGCAGCGTCTGTGACCGCAGGCTCGCAGAGCGAGGACAACTCGCAGATCCTGGTCATGAACAACTACTTCGGCATCGGCATCGACGCTGACCTCTGTCTCGACTTCCACAACGCGCGGGAGGAGAATCCAAACAAGTTTAATAGCAGGTCAGTCCAGTGGCTTAATTAAGCTTAGTAGCTTCTTTATATTATTTGACATTTAAGCGGCACCGGCATTATGGGCCCTAGTTTGCCTAAAGGGTAATTCTTCGAGCGTTTCAACCGCCGTCATTCCCGTGGCCGCATTAACGTCGAAATTCCTGTAGCTTTGGATGTTATTTTCGGTTATCTTGTAGAGTGCCCTGACTTCTACAAAATTTAACTGAAAATGCTTCTAAAGCAAATTTGTGGTACTACGTATATATACTTACAATTAACATCGGCAAATGATGCTTCAACTGTAAATCAATGTGATCGTTGCGTCATAACATGAGATTGAAACAAATCGCATGTTATGACGCAACGTAACTTGAAAATTGGGGAGCGATTGGAACGAAAATCGGTTATGACGCAACGCAATATTATTTTAACAAGAGTAGCTTGTATACGATTGTATACGACGCAACCTGAAAATTGGGTGGGGGGGCGGGATTTAAACAGAAATAACGAGGTACGAGTGTTACTTTACGATACAACTGCAAATTGGGGGACGATTTTAACAGTAATTTACTAACTATTTTACTCTTTTACTAATTTTTTTTTTTAATTACAGGCTGCGCAACAAAGGAGTATACGTGAAGATGGGTCTTCGTAAAATGGTGGGCCGCAAGATGTGCAAGGACTTACACAAAGCTGTTCGTCTGGAAGTGGACGGCAAACATGTCGAGCTGCCCGCCGTTGAAGGCATCATCATTCTCAACATACTCAGGTACAATTAACCTGACTGACACTGAACTGACAACCTATATGGCTTGGCCTAAAACATCTGACGGAGCAGTTGCGATGAAGACTTTTCGTTAGTTCATAGCATGTTTGGTCCAAAGCGCATGATTCGCTTTATTAATACATGAATTTCTAAATAAAAAAGTTAAAAATATATTGGTATTTCAATGCGAGTTGTTTGTCCAGTTGGGGTTCGGGGGCGAACCCTTGGGGACCGGAAAAAGACGACCAGTTCAGCAAGCCGAACCACTGGGACGGCATGCTGGAGGTGGTGGGTGTCACCGGCGTCGTGCACCTCGGCCAGATCCAGTCGGGCATGCGGGGGGCAATGCGGATAGCGCAGGTACTAAATACTTACAAATAATGTATTTACAAGACATGGTTAAACAAAAAGGTACCGTGTTGGCCAAATAAGTGAAGCCACACTACGGTTGAATTTCGTTTGCACGTTGTAATCAATAAGGTATAACAATTTGAAGTGTCGACTTTATTAACATTTTCATTTAAAAGGAACAATTAGATACAATTGTACATGTCCTAGATAGGTACCAAGCATGTCATGCCAACTTCGTAAAATGTAAGTCAGCACATTAAACATTAGTAATTCCAATGTCAACCTTCGACATTGTAGTTAAAGGTGAAAGTTTGTGAATTGGTTCATTATTGCTTACGTCTTCCAACTTACAAAACCGCCTTTTGGGAAATAGCTGTATGACTAGCTGGTCTCTCGATGCCCTAGAAAGAGACGAGCGGTGGCTAATCTTCCCAATTTGCTGGCTGTGCAAAAATAAAACGACAACTTCTTTTAACTTCTTGCTAATCACCTTCGCAATTTTCTTCGGATTATGAAGATTGTTAAATTTGTTTCGCATACCGACGTTTTCAACATTTTCTTGTATTGAATTGGCATCTGCTTGATTACAGGGGGGGCACATAAAAATCAACTTGAAGAGCGAGATTCCGGTGCAGGTGGACGGGGAGCCGTGGGTCGCAGCGCCCAGCGAGGTGGTTGTTCTCAAGTCGGCGCTCAAGGTACGCCCGCAGACAAGCTGGAATAATGCATATGACATGGGCATATCACGTTTCAATCAGTTCAGTGTTAACATTGTCGCTTGTATTTTAAATGAGGCAGTTTCCTTTCAAAATGTCTACGGGTCTGGAGATTTACGTATTGATCGTAATAAAAGTTAAAGCCGAGTAAAGATGTTTCTACATCGACTGCATCGTAACTGCCGTTAATAGGTAAGAGAGTGAACATTGCTGTTGTGCTGTGAAGTATAACAGTAACTTAAAGTTATAGCTTCACTATCATGAGATGGACCCCCCCATGATCCACATGGCGTGGGAGGGGAATGCGCTCAACCAATCAGTCAGTGTCAGACGGTGTGCTGGCTGACATCGGCGAAGTATAGGTAATACCTACTCGTCATATGCTACAGAATTTCACATACCTATGGGTCGGATAAACTGATATGCCTAGGTCATATAAATGCATTAGAAATTGCGGAAAATAGAGACTTATTATTCACAGATGATCATTTTCCAGACAAGTGTGATTAAATAAAACTTTGGACACTTAATTCTCTATTATCCGCTTCTCCAATGTTTTTGTTTTCTTCATTTTAATTCACCCCATCTTGTATATTTATGGTCGTAAATGCAGAAAGCACGATATTGACGTTTGCATGAGCTCGATTTGTTCCCCTTGAGGTGGAATTTCAGAAATTCATGTAAAATCCAATCGGTGACTTCTGCCTCTCTTAAATTATTTAAAATTATTAAAAATTGTGTAATAACTTTGTTTTTATTGTGCAGAATTTGTAAATAGATAGTAGCTAATAACTATATTAATTCCTTTATGAAATTTATAAGGTGGTTTTTAAGGAGCAAAAGAACGTGAAATTCCACCTTTTATCTTTAGCCCAAATTCTTAGCCAAAATTCTACTACATATAGATGGCAATTTATCAAATTGGAACAAGTTCACAAAGCTTTTTAAGGGAAGTACTCGCTAGCAAATGGGCCATATAATACTACCTAAGCAAGTCACATTAGCATTTCAACTATATATTTGTAAATTCCCAAAGGTCGTCGGTCAATTGAGAACCCGTTTCGATTAAATGGGAAGAAATAATAATAGATTCAGTATCGAGCCAGCGAGAACTTCTTTTCCTAATACTCAAAACCCCCCCAGTCGAGTAACGCCCGAGCACTCAAACTCCACGTAGCACAACCAACGCAAAAGGCCGCTGCGCGACCCGAGCGAGCGCTCGCATCGCGTGGCGGCCTCTCCTAAAACATTCCGCCGCCGCACCCCGAGTAACGCGACTGAGAGCACGTCCTGTCAGTTGAGTTACGACCCGATACGCCAAAAGATTTAGAATAATTGTAAGCGTACGGTTCTCGGTCTCGTCGCGGGGAGCGCGCGCGGGCGGGGCGGGGGCGCGAGGGGGCGGGCGTCGCTCGGCTGAGTGTCCTCGTTGACCGGCAGGCGACGATGCTGAAGAAAACCAAGCGCGGGTCCGGCGGGGCCGGCGCGGCGGCGGGCCCGTGACGCGCGCCCCCCCTCACGCCCCTGCCCCCGCAGGCCTGCATGCTCAAGCAGCGCGGCAAGGTGCGGCGCCGCAACACGGAGCCCAGCATGCCGCCCGCGCCCGCGCCGCCGCCGCCGCCGCCGCCGCCGCCCGACACCTGAATCTGGCTCAGCGAGCGCCTCATCTAGCGCCCGCGCCCGCCTCGGGCTCAAGGCTGACGCGCGCGCCGGCGCTCGCTGCGGAATATGTAAATATTCTAAAGTAACATTATATTATAATATGTAGTTGTTTTATTTATTATTTCAAATGTGTAAAAAATAAAAAATATTCATATGTACGCTTTGTTTTATTTTTAATGTCGCACCTGGGTGCGACTCGGCGAAAATGATTCGATTTCTTTTTTGGATTGCTCTTAACAATATCGAGCAGTTAATATTCTTGAAATATAGTAGGTACGTTTAATCAAAAAAATCAAGTACCTACCTGTTCAATAATTAATTAATACTCAAATACTTAATATCCCTTGGTATGTGTTATTAGCACAAATAAATTGGTCCGCTGCTGATTGGAAATATAAAGCAACAGAACGTGTTGAAGGTGTAATTTGTAATAAGTACTTACTATGTTCCCGTAGGAAAATTTTGAGAGGAGCACTAAAAATATTTTTCAAAATTCTGCCCTTAATAGAAAAAAACTGCAGGAATAGCTATAAACAAATCCTGCGAATTCTAAATGGCCGACAACTCCTTGTTCATATTATTTTTGTCTTTAATATGTATTAGCTTAGTTTTGTTTTTATTTAAATGTACTATTTAGTTTTAGTAATAATTTATAATAATAATTTGACGTTGTAAATTTATTAGTAATTAACTAAAATACTTATATTAATAACATACCCCTATTTTCATGAATAAAGTCTGACTTTATAAATATATAACTAAGTCATCAACAAATACTCTATTCGCTAGAGTTAAACCTATAAAAATTTCTAAAGCGGGCTTCCAAAGCCTAATAAACTTGCTTGATTTTAAATAAAACCACTGAGGACAAGAGCTAAGCCCAGATCTGTATAACTACACCAAGCTTGTTTAGTTACGAGAGGTAGGTTTTTAAATATGTACCTATGTATAAATAGGGTGTCAATCTGTCAATGTTACGGCCCTTTACGCCGTTAGCACACTGCCACGAAACCGGACTAAAACCGACACACTGCGAAACCTACAGTTCTATTTTGATTAAAATACCTGGTTTCGGCACGGTTCGGTCCGGTTCCGTTTCAGTTTCGCGGCCTGTGTGCTACACGCGTCAACGAGTAGATTCGGCGAATCCCGCCGCGACCGAACATCAAGCGACTAGGCTTTTGCACCGGGTAAGCAAGTATAGTAAGCGACCTGGTGTAAACGAATCATAAAGTTTATATTTATATAAGTGTTTACAAATGAATGAGCGGATCTTTTATATCTGAATAGATAATTATTTATTAAGTATATTATTATTACAGTGAAATAAATAAACCTTCCCAACGTTACCAACATATAGTGTTTCAATCCACGCCACGCCACTTAAATTCTGCCCTGCTAAGATAAATGGCAGTATTTTATACAAAACTACTGTAGCAATTGCAACCTTATTACCCAGTAATGAGGTTGCAATTATTTGAACCAATCGTGAAGCGAAATAGTGAGGCGCGGCTCCGTGGATTGAAAACTCCACATGTCCACGACGTTTAGTTACATAGTTACATACTCACTCTGTGCTATGTACCTATTATACCTACCCACCGCGAACGCACCTACCTCCAGAGCCATAGCTCTGCTCAACCGGTTTGTAGGTGAGGTCCAAGATGCCGACATATACCTACTGACTGTGATTGGTTATTCGATACATTCCTATAAGGGGAGCATAGTATACTCATTTAAGTAGTACCCTGGCCGAAAATCAGTAGATACTTAAATATTTAACATTTTAATTTTAAAATGTATGTAAGTACCTATATGAAGTTCCCCTATTTTAATTTATTAAACTGAATTTTCTAAAAATAAATGTATTTTCCTTAGTTTACTAGCTGCTGAACGTGTTGTGAAACAAGGTAAAAATTAAAGATGCTTATTGCAAATTATGAAGTAGTAATTAAGTATGTGGAGCAAATTTTCCCAATAACTTTGTTAAAAAAAAGTTTTTCCAAAAAAATCTTGGATCTTTTTTTCAGAAAAAGGTAATTTTTTGTATGTTTTAAGTAAGGTATATGACTTTTTTGCTGCAAATGAGCTGTCCTATGTCCTATGCCCCCTTAAAAGTAATGTAACGAAAAGCCAATCAGCCTGTGTATGCGGATGGACGGCGGCTCTTATCAATTTTATTAAAATAATTTATATCTGAATGTTTGTGAAACTTACTTTATTATTTATTAAGTACTATTTTAACGTTCGAGATCGATCTGAATTGTTATGAATATGTATAGATTAGAAATGGGTGCATGAACTTATTGTACAATAACTATTTAATTATTTTAATTTAATTCAATGTAAATGTAACATAGTTTTAATTAAGATTGTAATGTGTTGGTTTATCTGTTAAATACAATTCTATAATTTAATATATAAATAAATACAAAAACGGTGGCATAGTGTCAAATAAACATACTTAGATAAGTCGCAAGATGAAATTAGATTTAAATTCGTGAGACACAACTGTTTCTGCTTTAACGCGGTGTGTACGGGGTTACAACTTATCCATTGTAAATCATTTTACCTTTAAACATCTAAGACCTGAATGCAGCGGAAATAATTCTGCTTACATAAGGGCGGCGGCGACTGCGGCGGCAGGGAGCGGCGAGCAGCGGAAATAAATGCATTTAAATTGTCTCTTAAGGTGGCGACTGACTTGTAACATTTCGGTGTAATGTATCACTCGCGGTCCTTTTCTAATAGTTGCGTTTAGATAGGGACCGCGAGTGATACATTACACCGAAATGTCACATGTCAGTCGCCACCTTTAGCCGCCGTAGTGTCTCGTCTCGTTACATGTTCGTACGTTTATTCGTATTTTTTGTTGCCGCTCTGGCTTGTTGGGAGCGGCGCGGCGCCGCCAACCGCGCGGCAGAGCGCGGGAGCGTTCACGCGGTACCGCGCGGTGTCAACGCTCTCGCGGATCACTTACATCGTCATACTTCTCAATCCGCTCGACGGCGCTCCGCCGTGACTGGCGGCGCCGCTCCGCTCCGTGTGTTCATCGCCTAATACCACACCGGTAATCAGAATACCTGTAACGGTCCCTGGTTTGAACAACGTGATAATCAAGGCAAACATTAGGTATATGTGTGACGTAATACGTTCATTGTGCGTGGCCCATACATGTATATAATATGGATATTTCGATATCTATTCCATATGTGCGATTGCGACCAGATAACGGCCACAACCTCTTTCCAAATTGAAACCTTACATGATTTTCCAATGTAGTCCGTACACGTATCTCGTACAGTGTGTACCTACCTACCTCTAATATGGAGCACGCTCAGTGAACGTGTTAAACATGAAAAGCCAAAGATCTATAGGGCTAGACAAATTGTATATTGCGAAAGTTAAAGACTGTAGAGCTCTATCAAATAATACACATTGACAAAGGCAAACGCATGACAGCTTACGTCAATTCTATAGTTTTTTTTGTACAGTCGGTAACTTTCGTAGAATGCATTCACTCCCGTTTGTTCCATAGTGCTACGTGTTTTGTATTAAGCTATGACGCATTGTCCGACGACGTTCGTAAGAGATGATGTTCGTGGTTTTAATAAACAAATGCCAGTGGGCCCACAGTATCAGGTCATATGGAAAACACACAAAATAGGTATAACTGTCTAAACAAATAAAACATTGGATTTTTGTAAGTTTTTTATTCAACATTCCCGACTTACATTAAGTGCAAAGCGTTAGTCAACAGTTACCGGGTAGCCTTCAAAAGGTCTAATCCGAATATAACTAGAATTAGGAAGTGTTTGACACTTTTAGAATGAGAGCCCTGTCATTACAACATTGTAACGGTTCACATTTCGTGAATCTTAACCCTTATAGCGCCCGTACAAACTTTATCTACGAGGTTGACTAGCATTATGTACCAATGTCCGCAAAAATTGTATAATGCTGACTAATAAAACGTTACATTTTAACGCCGTATCAATTACTTCTAAGAGAAAAAAAACTTGTCTCCGGGACGTTTCTCACTGGTGTACAAAACATTATTCACAAAATCTAATCTATGGTGCAGTCGATTTTTTAAGAAATAACAAAGCATATTAAACGATTTCAAATCACTACAATGGGAAAAGTTCGCGCGCGATCGTCCCGGGGTGACAGACGTCGAGGGAGGGGAGGCGACCAGTACGCGGCGCGCTTTCCGCCCCGCCACTCCTGACACTACATGCCTCGCCCTTCCAACGACTGTCACTATAACGACTTTAGATTTTATTTTGTACTTTTTTACTTGTATTAGAATAGAACCTCATTCTACTTTAGCTAAAAAAGTTACCTAGAATAAAACTTATAATCCACTGGCACCATATTCTTCGATAGCGCTCCCCAGCCAGGCGTTGTAAAAATTTTAACAACGCAGTCCAAAGGTGCCTCGATTAACTTACCGTAATTCAAAATCTTAGTACTTAACTATATACAACTATCTATTGATAATTAACAACCGTGATCTGATCTCCGTCTTGCGGTTAATTTACCTGAAAAAAGAAAGAGTACTATACTAAGAGAGTAATGTAGAGTAGGTATGTAAAATTGATACCAGCGCGCCAGACACGTACTAAGCAAAACACAATCACGATAATAAACAGTCTTACCGCCTGATTCACAATCGTAAAGTAAAGCATATCTGTCAAAAAAATTAAGCCCTTTCCCTTTCTTACACTTGAAAATAGACGAGGAGAGGGATATCTTTATTTGACAGATGAATTTACTTGTCGATTGCCATCCATCGAAATGGTTTGGATGGAAAGACAGCTGTTTGCGAGTAGGACGGTGATGGAACCTAGCCGCAGGTAGTAACCCAAACAGTTCCTCGGAGCACTCCTCATGATAAATGCGGTAAAATATGCAAAGGGACGCAACGTCCCTCCGCAATCCCGGTGGGTCGAGCCGTCTAGACAGTACCAGATCGTCGGCAACCCGAGCCGCTCTACTCTGAATAATATTAAATGGAAGGAGTCGATACGGGGGCACTCCAGCCTCGAGACTTGGTATGTTAGAGCGAGATCCACAATAGCCGGTCACACATTGGCGAGAAATAGCTGGCCCGTAAGAAGTTAGATAGAAGCACTCACTCGAGCGGCGCCGTGGCAGTAGCGGTGTAGGCGCGCACGCGGCTGAAGGCGAAGGGCGGGAAGGTGGCGGGGCTGAGGTCGAACTGCGTGCAGGGCTCGCGGCGCGTCGCCACGGCGTAGCCGCGCCACGCCAGCTGCCAGTTGCCGCGCCCGCGCACAGCGCGGATCTGCAGCTCCTACAGTTACCACGATACTATTTTAGACTAATTTACCTAGTGGTAAACCTAAGCTACACGTAAGCTCTAGTCTTGTAATTCGCGCACCGGACAGCGATAAGCATAGGGGAGACTGGGGTCAATTGAAACGTGGGTCATTTGAAACAACTCCAATAACTTTGAAACGGATAGACATAGCGGCGAAGGTCCGAGGGGGGTAAGGACCGGCGCTCGTGTTGGAACCTGTCGAGCAGTGCGTGCCGCGGCTCTGTTACTGTCGGACATTTTTATTATTATAAAAATGTCCGAATGTCGTTTTACTTTTTCGCCACAAAAAGTGAGTATTTTTTGTGTTTTTGTCTTGTTTATTGATTAATAACCATTGGTAGTTTGTTACTGCGGCTTTAACTATTATAATGTATGACTATTTTAGACGAATTTAAAGTGGTTGGTGCGTGCCTGCAGCGTTCCGTATTTTTTCTGCGTAATTTATTGTTTACAGACAGGTTGATGGGGCAATTGAAACAACATTATCGGGGGCAATAGAAACATGTTTCAAGTTTGCATGGAAAGCTATGGAAACAGCAGACCTGGAGAAGATTGGGTACAAAGTTCTGGGTGTAAGCTGTGGGCACATGAGCTTTGCATAGCTAGTGATTTTCGTTACTTGTGTCATAACTGTGAATCTGATTAATTTGAAATGCTCCTATTTGTTTTCCTTCTGTTAGCTATTTTGTCAATTATCAAATTTAAGTAAGATTTATATTGTTAGATCTCATAAAAATGTTAGATTTTCTACGATTTTTTTTTACTGATGTTGATTTATTTTGTAACTTGATCTCATTACTGAAATAATTCAGTCTTAAATGATAAGTTAAGGGCATTAAGTCCCTTATAATTATGTTAGAACCGAATACTGACATTGGGTGATATAATCGCAAAGTTAAGATGTCAAAGAAACGATTATAATAATAATAATACATTATGTTCTTGAGTGTTTCAACTACCCCCCACCTTTGTTTCATTCGACACAGGCCCAGGGTCATTTGAAACATTTTTAGATGTTTTCTAAAAAGCTTTTAACTATTAACAAGTAATTAATGAAGTCAAATGAACGTTATCACCATATAGCTAGATAAACTAAAAAAAAAAAAACTAGTTATATCTGAAACCTTTTACGGAACAAATTCCATAGAAAACGAGGCTGAAATACGGCTATTCGTACTTAATGAAAAAGAAAAAAAACTGTCACATCTATATCAATTCAATTGTCAATTGGAACGTTTTCGACAAAATGCCGATTTTGTCGAGCTTGTCGGTCATTAAAGTTTACAAATGTCAACTTAATAAATAAAAAAATATTTCTAAAATATTAGAGGAAATAAAAATAAAAGAACCGTAGTTCCTTGATCTTTAGGATGACGACTATCGAAAAAAAAAAATAATTTACATCTCTTCCAAAAACTTTACCTAGTCAATTCTGATATTGCATGTATTAGTTATTGGACTCACCAAGTGGAAGGTCGTCTCGTGGTTCTCGTGCGGCTCCTTGCGGCGCGAGCGGAAGCGCGTGTGCGTCGGCTGCGCCGGCTTCTTCTCGTTACTCTTCTTCACTATTATCAAAACCTGCAGGGGATTAGTTAACGCGTGTACATGGATTCATAGTCAAAACTAGAGCCCCTCGCCGGCTTTGCACGGGTTAAATCTAGTCCCTCTTTCTATTGGTGAAAACCGTATGAAAATCTGTACAGTACTTTCTGAAATTAGCCCGGACAAACGGGTCATACAGTCACAGAAACAAAAGTTGTCTCTCCTGTTCCAGAAAGTTAAGGACTTTGAAACCAAAATTTTCGGGTTAGTTAGGATATGTCCGCGTAATGGGAGTCTGGTGTAGTTTTGGCCTGTATCGAAATTATATGAGTTAAAAACTCCCAAGTCGTTAACTTTTAGGAACAGAAGGGACAAATCGCACTCTCAGTACAACACTGTATTATGTCGAAAAATTTCAAAATCGACTTTTTATATTGCAATCACTTTGATATAACATGAGATAACGATTTTTCGTCGATTATGAAAACATGAAATATTTTGACTTAGTGCAGTGTTGTACTGGGGGTGCGGATGTTGAACCTAACCCAAACATTTGGAGGACTTTAATTTATAATATGAAGTGATGATGAAGATCAACAAGAATAAGAGTAGTCACGGATTCAATTCGGGATAAGCTTTTGCTGCCGACTATACTTTTTTGCACAATCATCTGCTCATCGAGAGCAAAGTGACGGATTCTAACTCGGTTGGTCTATGTTGAGTTCAGTGGAGATCCCGTTGCTAATGACTCCTTCCCCGGTGCGCCAAAGTCCACATAATAATTTGCAGTCCGAATATATCGTTATTCAAAATCATCGCAAGTCCTAAAGTATTTTAACTGAAACCGTTATTGTGTCAGGATTTTTAAAATATCTAACTGGTAAATAACGGTTAGGTTAGGTTTATTTAAAAAAAAAACCTAAAATCGGGAAAGGGGAGTGCTTCAAAATTGAATAGCAAGATTGGCCCAAAACATAGGAAGTTAAATAAAAACTTCTAAAAAAAACAACTTAACCCGAAAATGCCCTCTGCGAAAACTAAAATCTTTGTCAGACTAAAAGCAAGTGTTGAGCAGTGCGATGAGCTAGGAATGGGCGGCAGTCACCTTGTCGCCGACGAGCCGGTAGCGGCCGGGCAGCGCGCCGGCGCGCGCGGGCCGCCGCAGCTGCGCCACGCACGCCGCCGGCTCCTCCGCCGTCGTCCACATCAGCACCGCGCCGTCGCTGAAGAACCTAACGACAGCGGCTATCTTTATGTGACGTCACATAAAGCGCTTATAATCACATAAAGAGCTAAATTGTGTACCATCATATTCGGTAAATTACGATTTTTTTTATATATAAATGCTCAAATGGTATGGTATGGTATGGTTAGATCAGCCTATGCTAAACGTTTTGCATCATTCATTCAACCGTTTGTCTACAATGTAGTTTGTAAAGTCTGCGATATTAGGCAATGTTCCACCTACAATGTCAAGTCAATTCTAAAAAAAATGGTTTGCAACTCTTTCATATACGGAGACAGAAGACATTTTGCGCATCTGTGCTTAGAGAGCTCTCTTGCTGCCTTTAGTGGAATTTCCTCTTGCTCACATACATCCTCGCACACATACATACATATAACACACCTCACACACACACACTCTCTCACATACACACATATTTTATGTACTGCTAAATTGTCACCATAATTGCCATTATTTTTCCAAATTTCATGATTGTACATTTTTAATAACTTGATGTTGTATTCTTAACTGTTATTTCTTTGGGTATATGTCAACCGACTCCGTGGATCCCAAGATTAAGACTCAGCCTAGTTTGGTATCCACTGGATAATGCATGTTTGTATCCATCATATCCATGTGACTTGTTTAAATAAATTTATTCTTATTATTATTATTATTCTTAAATGTTGGTGCGTTATACACAATACAGTGTATGCTGCTACCTTCCTTAAACTTAACAAGCGATATCAACTGAAATCTCAGCGTAAAGCAACAACAATAGTCACGTTAAAGTGTAAGTTAAATCTCAGCGTAAAGCAACAACAATAGTCACGTTAAAGTGCAAGTTAAACCCCTCGTTACCTCAGATACCGGTAGTAGTCGACGAGGTACCAGGGCCGGTAGGTCTGGTCCTGGAAGGAGTTCTCCCCGGGCCGCAGGTAGCTGGTCTTGCTGATGTAGCAGCCGTGCAGGAGCGGGCGCGGCCGCCGCAGGAACATGTGCCGCCAGCCCGACAGGCCGTGCGCGCGCGGCGTGCCGCAATCCTTCCCCCACGTCCTGCGTCAATAAATCAAGTCAGATTTGTTACTTCACTTGACTTGAAATTAATGAATTTACTGACTATAGGGGAGACCGGGGATGGTTGACTATAGGGGCAGGTTGACTAACTATCAAAAACTCGCCCGACGCAAAGGGCTTGAGCCAACCAATAAGCCGCTCAGTTACCGGGGGAGGTGGCGGACTCTCGTGCCTTATTGGTTGGCTCAAGGCCTTTGCGTCGGACGAGTGTTTGATAGTTAGTCAACCTTCCCCTATAGTCAACCATCCCCGGTCTCCCCTACTACCCTAAATCTAAGAAAAAAAAAATTCTCCATGTTTTCTTTTCTTTACTTGGCGAAGTCGGTAGGATATTTATATTATGACGCTAGACTACGGAACTTGATCATGATTCGAGATATCATGCCATGAGTGACTGCGATATAGTAGTTAAATCAAGAATGTATTTATATATCATCAATTTACTAGTGGTATGTCATCCATCTACATTTACATACATCCTTCGGAAAGGCCTATGTTCAGCAGTGGAAGTTTTTTGGCTGATATAATGATGACGATAATGATTTACCATAAAAAGAAGGAGATAAAGTTGATATAAAAAAAATTGTGCGTTTCTACTGGTGATCTGCTGGATTATGTGGTCGCTACACTGACCGGAGGCACATGGCGCGCCACAGGTCGGGGTCGCGCGCGGCCACGAACAGGCCGCGGCAGGCGGCGCCCAGCCGCTCCAGCGCCGCCGCGTCCAGCTCGCTGCCCACCACCCAGCGCAGCACCGCCGCCACCAGCTCGGGCGGCAGCCACGACAGGTAACACTCCTGCTAACCGACACATCGTGATGAGACAAAGCGACAATCACACCTCGACCTACTTTCACTAAGGGCTGAATTTTAGTTCGCGCTAGTAGATTCACTCTATGTTACCGACGTGTAATAGCCCGCACATGGCCAGTTTACTGAGTAAATATTTCGAATGTTTTTTGAATTATTAAACTGACTAGCTTTTGCCCGCGACTCCGTCTGCGTAGAAGTCGTTTATCGGTACCCCACAGGAATTTGTAAAATGTTCCCGGGTAATAATGATTATCTGGTATGTGATAGAGCTACCTCTGAAACGGCCTGAAACTATCTCCATACCAAATTTCTTCTCAATCGGTTCAGCGGTTTAAGCGTGAAAAGGTAACAGACAGACAGACAGACTAGACTCTCATTTATAATATTAGTATGGATTTTGAGTGAAATTGGGCATTTAAGATACGTCAGAGATGACAGACTTTTATGACTTGACGTTTTAGACGGGCGGCGTGTTTAAAAGAGGTGGGCGAACCTTGTTAGGCACGGCGGGTTCGCACAGCACGCCCCCGCGCGCCCGCACGCGGCGCAGGCGCGCGAGCAGGGCCTCGCCCCCCGCGCCGGCGCCGGCCGCCGCGCGCTCCACCCGGGACTCCTCCTCCGCTTCCGACTCTACTGACAACAAACACTCTTGAACATCTTAAGGCACGATGCGATATTGCCATATAAATTCATAAAGGTGAGAAATACTAGGCAAATCGCGTACTGAGTCTTTCGAATACGCGTCCACAAAAATACTAGATCCAAAGACTAGTCCCACGAGTATTTATAAGTAGGTACAGGACTTGTCGAGTAAAATGTTCGATTTCTTCGATACCTTTATCGATACCTTCCGGCGTTTCGCCGCGGTCGGCGCTCTCATACAGCCGCTTCTCCACGTCGGGCAGGATCTGCATGGCTCGCTTGTAGTGTTGAATGGCTTCATACAACTTGCCGCGCCGCTCTAGCTCCACCCCTTCGCGAAACAACTGCTTGGCCTGACAACGGCACGAACAGACCTATCAATACTTTGACCACCGAAGGGAACTAAAATATTCTGGTTACAGTAATTTTGTTTGTTTTGCGCTGCATTGCGTTCAAACTACACAATGAACCGTCGTTTTCAGTAATTGTCGTAAAAATACAGTACAGAATACGTAACATATTTTTGTATTTGACATGACGTTGAAAAGTTTAAGCATCCTACTAATATTATAACTGTGGAAGTTTGTGAGGACGTATGGATGTTTTTTTTTTACTTTAAAACACAAAACTGTTTTACCCCGGAAAGTACGATAGGTCCCGTGGGACTGACGTTAGTCAAGTTCTACGCGAAGTCGCGGGCAAAGGCTATAAGTATAATTGAAACCCCTCGCCGAATACCTTCTCCTCCTCGCTGAGCGGCTCCGGCGGCGGCGCGGGGTCGGGCGGGGGGGTCGGCTGCCGGAACGCCGACGACTCCTCGCTGCCCTCTGTATTCTACGACGAGATAATAATATTTTTTTACTCCAACATTTTTTTTTCTTTCCGTAGGTAAATTATGTACTTGCACGTCATCGTAGATTGAGACCAATCGGCTTACATACGGGCAAGCAGGTCACATGCAGTGGCGGCGTGTGGCCTCGTGCCTAAGGGGGTACTCGCAAAATGGTTATTTATTATTTTAACTGTAGAATTCATTTAATTTGTTAGGCCTCGCAAAACTGATATCGCCGGTGTTCATGTTTGGTTTGACGCCGCCGCCAAACAGGTCACATGATGGAAACACACTTGAAAGAGACATACAAAAAGACCCTTATTGTCAGTCTGATCTTATGATCGCGAACCTACTCACAATGAAGGGATAAAAAACTTATAAATAATGCTAAGATGCACAATTCAACACATGTAAACTGTCAATCTTTACTGTTCCTTGTCTATACTATATTATAAAGAGGTAAAGTTTGCAAATTTGTTTTGTTTGTATGTAAGGGATAATCTCCGGTAATACACATCCGATTTCAAAATTCTTTCACCAACATATAGAATGGCCTTTATGGGTGGACATAGGCTATATTTTAACTTACTTTTAAAGTACTGACTCCGCAGACGAAGTCGCGGGCGGAAAGCTAGTATGAAATGTTTGATCAGAACAGAATTGCCACTTTGGAACATACCAAAATTGCCGCCAATCGTCGGTGGGCGTCGGTTACCTTTTCCTCGTAAACAGGAAGCCCGGATCCGTGGGGCGCGCCCGGCGGCTCGCGCTGCGGCGACGGGGTGGCCCCCAGCTCGCGCTGCCACTGCTGCCGAAATGCTGCCAACTCATCTGAATCCTTATTCTAGAAAAAAAGTTAATTGGGAATATGCATGTTTTTTTTTGCTTTATTAAAAAGTCATTCATGTAACGAACAAAGAGAAACAATATTTTTAGAATAACTATAAAAATAACCAAGTTATAAGTAATTAAAGACCAGTTAACTCTTTGTAGCAAAACCGAATTTAACATGAAGTTCATATGGCCATAGTGCCCGCTGACGTCGCTGTACATGTTGGATCTCTTTGTCTAATTAGTGGTTTTAAATGCTTATATTATCCGTATTTTTTGGCTGATTTTAATTTCACTTTTTGTCATCTTTTTTACGGTATTTTCATATTTTGTTAAGAAATGCGATAAAAAAAAACATGCATGGAGTATATATATTATGTATATAATATTAGTTACTGTACTTGATAACAATAATGTGGAGCATAATAATAGTAATTGCAACCTTAGCAACAATGGAAAAAAAACCAAACAGTTCACACTTAGACGCCGCGCATACTATCGACTATTTAGTCGGCCGATGGTGTTTTGTCTCCACAAACTTTGTAAAAATGGAAAAGGACAACTATATAATCGGCCGATAAAAAGTCGATAGTATGCGCGGGGCCCTAAGGTGCGTACGGACGCTGCCTCAGTGAAACTCGGTAAAACAAATTGTACAACAGGCTGAGGGCTGTTTCTTCGAGTGATTCAACCGCCCTCATTCCCGTTGCCGCATTAATGTCGAAATTCCTGCAGCTTTCGAAGCATTTTCAGTTAAATTTTGTAGAATTCAGGGCACTCTAACCAAAAATAGCCATAATAATAATAATAAAATGTAAGTAAACCGACAGAACCTAGTGTAGTGTATTTTCTTTTTTACTTTTCTAAAGGGGTTTTTATTGTTGTTTTTAAATATTAGTGTTGTGGAGGTTGGGCCGATATACGCGTTTGTGTAAAGGCCGTAATATAAATAAAAAAGTTAAAAAAAAAAGTAAACCGAAAATAGCAATAATTATAATAGTAATAATATAATGTAAGTATAGAATAATATTTTATAAGGTGAAATTAGATAATATGGTAATTAATTGAAAAAAGAATTAAAATACATATTGATAAATTAAATATAAATTTTGTGTATTTTGAAAGACTGTTCTACAATGTGAGTCCTGTGAATGTACCTAGTCAAGTAACTAAGAAATACTAGTAATACTCTACTTTGCTTAGAATAGGACCCATGAGTAAAATAAATCAAACCTCATTGTCCAACTTCAGGCCCTTCAGGGCTTCTGTGGCATAGCCCAGTGAGGACGAGGGGTCCTCCTGCTCCTCGCCTTCAGAATCTGTGCCCGAACCAGCACCCGCATTTGAGGATGATGCCTGGCAGCATAGCAAAAAAACCCCATCATTAAAATGTTTAAAGCTTCTCTCTTATTTAATTAGGTATCACTGTTTTTTGTGTGAGTTCAAACATTTCATTTCATTTGTTTTTATTTCAAAGTGTACTATTGACAAAATGGAACCCTGACCCACCATAGAACCGTGCCAAAGGGACATTATAATCAAATTGTAAGTAGTGTCAAACAAATTCTTTTATAATGTTACTGTGACTCAGTTCTATGGTGGGTCAGGGTTCTATTTTGCCAATTGTACCTCGGGTTCATTATTCCTGCACAAAAAAAACTTTTAATACTTTATAATGTTTTACATTAACTACGCCTCTTTTTGCCAGTCCTATGACTCCAACACACATGAATTGATAGCCAAATACTAATTTCTCTACAATATTTTCTTTCACTGGAAGGTCTGTTAAAAAATATTATGATTTAAAATCGGATCTAATTAATTTTAATTAAATTAAGGTTTACTAAATTTACGAATGTACTCCGTTTGTTTCGTACAAAATAATAATATAATACATAATTGAAAAAAAAAAGTGTTTAACAAATAAAAATTATTGACATTAGAGAACTGCAATATTTAATTAAGCCTTATCTAAGCGACCTAAGCCTGCTATAGTACGTCTGAGAACAGATTTAAACAGCTCATAAGTCATAATATAAATTTGGTAAAAATGATACGAAGCATACAATCATTTTTCTTACCATTTTCAAATTCGTTAAAGATCCGCGCTATGGGGGCAATAGTTAATACAAGTAAATGGTGTTAATAAATTTCATATTTTGGCATAGGTATTTATTACAAATGTTATGGAAATAAAAATAGTAGGCATCGCAATTCGCATGAAATTCGCCGTATTTTTATCTTTATCTTCTCTCAAATGTCAAACTACTGTCACGTCACGTCACGTAAATATCAGAGTTGCCAGCTTTCGATTTGGTACAGACGAATTTGTAATAAGCGCGTTATAGCGACATCTATTTTTAGTCTCTTGGCAAAATATATAGTCGTGGTGGTGAAATGTTTATAAGTGGCAACTACTTTGAAATCCACAGGGATGGTCAGGTAGGTCATAATTTCGGCGTTCGATAGTTAGGTTAGAATATAATGATAAAACGCTTCTAAACACGACGCGGGACGCATTATCGCCAAAATAACGCTGCAATATTATCGATCGGCAGTTAACGCACCTATGTGCAGGATTTGGGTATATTTTGGATTACGACTGTTTGCACTTTAATCTGGAATGTTTGCGTGTCAGTCTGATCTCCCTTTCTAATTTATCCGAGTTCTCTGACCCACCCGGTGCGACGGGCGACGGACACAGATTATAAGGGTATGTCTTATGACGCGGGCGTATTGCCGTTACATTGTGCGCTCTGCGAGCCTAACATGCATTATATTATATAAGAATAAAGTGACAACACGAATAAAAAGTTGCTAGAGTTATTAAATATCATGCTTAACTTAGGGCCTAGCACACTAGCGTTTTTAGCCATTAGACCCTACTCAAAAACGCTAGTGTGCAGAGACTCTTAATAGATTTGAACGATTTATTTCATTAGCAATACCGTATAAAACCGCTTAGTAATAAAAGGTAATAAAAGCCAGGACGAAGATTTTAAACCTTCAGCGTTCAATCTTATGTTACAATATGGAATAGATGATCAATTTCCCTGACACCCGTCAAATTTTTTCTTGCATGCATGCTAAGCCCGCAGCTAGGGCGGCTAGCATATCTTGTATTTTCTCGCTTGTCGCTCAGTGCGTCATTATCATTACGGACTAGTTAGAAAGAGATATCCGAGCGACAAACGAGTCGCTGACAACTTGTGCTACCCATCCAGATCGGGTTCGGACGTCCGAACGCTCAAAGACGACTCAAGGTCAAGTGTCTTGTGTGGTGGTGGATCGGAGGTGTGCTACCGGGGTGAAGGACCACCTTAACTCTACCTCCACATGCTCGGCGAGGGGAAGGACGCGGCTATACGTTAGAGTAGTATTATAATATAAGTATTTCCATCTCACTCTAACGTATAGCCGCGTTCTGCCTCTCGCCGAGCGTGAGTGGTAGCATTAAAAACATTGCCACAGATCTCACAGACACTGCCTTCGCCATAGTTGTAGTGGCAACACTACTTACTTAAATGTCAAAACGCCTGTTATCTCGTCCTGTCTTGTAGTGAATTATTTTAATTTATTCTCTTATTTAATTAGTATTACAATGCATGCTGGACTTGTTTAAGTTCAGGTGAATAGGGTATATTGCTCTATAAATTGATAATTCTCATACTATAGCGTAAAGGATTATCAAATACAAATAGTATGGTAGGTATCCTTGTGTGACTAAGATACAATATTTGGTACATTTTTGCAGGTTTTCTATTCACATTACTTGCTTTTGTTCTTTGGGATAACTTTTGACTCGTTTTATATTGTTTCTAGATGCAATTCATGCTGTTGTTTAGCCGACAAGGCAAACTGCGGTTACAGAAATGGTACGTGGCGCACCCTGACAAGCTAAAGAAGAAAATAACCCGGGAACTGATAACCACAGTGCTGGCGCGGAAGCCCAAGATGTGCTCCTTCCTCGAGTGGAAAGATGTCAAAGTGGTTTATAAGAGGTGAGTCCACCACCCAAAATTGTGTTAGTTCAGTTCTGCCAATTTGAATTGCAGTTTCAGTGTAACTTGAACCCTATAGGCTTTATATTTATTTTTTTCAGATATGCCTCTCTATACTTCTGCTGTGCCATGGAGCAGGAAGACAATGAGCTGCTGACCCTGGAGCTCATCCATCGCTACGTGGAGCTCCTCGACAAATATTTTGGCAGCGTATGTAGCTTAGATTACAGTTAATCCTACTATCCTTATTTTATCTTGTTCTGACATTGCCCTTTCTGATACTTTCTCCCTGTTACGAGTACACAGTCAGCAGTTCTAATGTGCAGGTTTCCCCACAATGTACCAAAAATCAAATCAGATCATGCATGTGTGTATGTTGTACAATATTATTATTATTATTATTTTATATTAGACAGGCAGTTAACACTGATATGCAAAAATAAAGTACAATCTTCACAAAATGTGTATGTACAAATGCAATACCTTTAAAGGGATCATTATTATTATTATTATTTTTATTACTAAGGGATCTTCCAGATAATGTTTGGGTGATTGAGAAAAATAAGAAAAATGATGAAATAGAAGAAAATAGAAATTATAAATTATTTGTTTGGGTCAGGTGTGCGAGTTGGACATCATCTTCAACTTCGAGAAGGCATACTTCATCCTAGACGAACTGGTGCTTGGCGGGGAGCTGCAGGAGACCAGCAAGAAGAATGTGCTCAAAGCCATCGCCGCACAGGACCTGCTGCAGGAGGTTAGTAGCCAGGATAACGAGCTTGTGTGAACCTCCTTGCTATAGTTGTTCACACTTTTACACAATGCTGCTAACAGTAGCATTTTCTTTTTTAATGTTGGCCAGAATTAAATAACAAGAACTCCTCGGTAGCCCACAGCAGATCCTTTTTTTATTTTTATAGCAGCCAAAAAGATTGCAAATGTCTATGTCAATGGGTCATCATCATCATATCAGCTGAAAGACGTCCACTGCTGGACATAGGCCTTCCCCAAGGATCTCCACATCGGCCGGTTTTGTGCTACTCGCATCCATCGGCTTCCCGCGATCTTCACTAGATCGTCGGTCCACCTTGTGGAAGGCCTGCCAACACTTCGCTTTCCGGTCCGCGGCCGCCACTTTTGAACCTTTCCGCCCCAACGGCCATCAGTTCTACGAGCAATGTGCCCCGCCAACTGCCACTTAAGGTTCGCAATTTGCTGAGCTATGTCGGTGATTTTGGTTCTCCTGCGGATTTCCTTATTTCTGATTCGATCTTGCAGAAATACGCCGAGCATAGCCCTTTCCATTATCCTTTGGGTGACCTTGAGCTTTCTTATGAGGCCCATTGTAAAGGACCACGTCTCTGTTCCATAAGTCATAACTGGCAACACACACTGGTCAAAGACTTTTGACTTTAGACACTGCGGTAACTGGGACGAGAATATGCTCCGTAGCTTACCGAACGCCGCCCAGCCGAGTTGGATTCCGCGATTGACCTCTTTCTCGAAATTGGATCTACCTAGCTGGATGACTTGTCCTAGGTAAACAACTTTTAAAGGAGTGGGTGCAACATGGCTATTTGACATAACTTTTGTCTTTTCCATATTCATTTTGAGACCCACTTGTTGAGAAACTCTACTGAGGTCTATGGGTGTCATATGCTAATTATCATCAGGTGGTCTGTGTGCTCATTTGACTTCTTCATCCAATAAAAAAAGGAAAATGGGGACGCTTTGCCGAAGGGGGCCCGTGGTGGACCACCGCTGTCGCTTCAACCACTAGTCCGCCACTGTTATTATGACCCTATTTAAACAGATAAAAGGAAAAGGCAATTGTTTTATAGAAAATTAGCTTTCCCCCGCGACTCCGTCCGCGTAGTAGTAATTTTTCGCTTATTCCTCGGGAAATATCAAATTTTCCGGGATAAAAAGTATTTTTTATGTTTATCCAGGTAATAAACTATCTGTGTGCCAATTTCATAAAAATCGGTCAAGCCGTTCTTGAGTTATAAATGGTGTAACTAACCTGACTTTCTTTGATATATTTATAAGATATAGGTCATACTGGCAAAGTATGACAATGTAAAAGTGTCAACAACTATTGTAAGTTAGGTGTTTTGAAATCTCTGTTTGCTCATTTATTTTAAGATATTATTGAAAAATTTGTTATTCTTAATTTTGTGTTAGTTTTCAATAACCAATTTGGGAACGCAATCCAGCCGTGCTATACACATCAGTAATATTAAGTTATCCGAAAATCTCATATCTTAGATTCTATGGTATATAGTTTTAGATTAGGTTTGTTCAGGTTTCTATGATTATGGTTATTGTAAACTAGTCTGTATTGACATTCCTATATAGTTCTCTATCACTAAAAGGTCACAATTTGAATCTAGTCTTCTGTCTTTCGAAAATAATATGTAGGCATGATAATAAAGAGAGTATAAACTAGTATATAAAGTGGACCAGTAAATAGGACAGTGGCCTCGGTAGTGCCTTTCATAGTCGTTATAAACACTTATAGTTAGGAGCACTGCCTTTTCTATATTATCATACTTTACAGGGTCTCCCAAGATGTAGTGTCAAGCGGTACTCCGGAGGTAGAGCACCTCAAAGTATACAAATCACCCCATGTATGTGAAAATTCTGGGTTTTACTAAAATTTCATCAAGTTCCCAATAACTCTGAAACAGAAGAAAATCGCGGAACATACATGGGCACCGCCATTTTGGATGTACCCCTTGAAGTGATCTACCTTTGGATTTCCGCTTGGCACTACTTCTTGGGACACCCTGTACATTTATTTGTTACACTATTCCTAGTTTGATTAGTGCCTTAAGGCATAATGTCTGCGGTTAACAAAGAAAGTGGCCGCGATTTGACCATTATTTGTTTTAGCATGTAGGCGTAATAAAGTCATTATGCAATGTAAGTAGATCTAAAAAAAAACTGATTATGAAATAGATATTTATTATTTTACCTGAATATCTAATTTATAATATCTACGCGCATCCATTTGGCAGGGGTTTGCATTATGTAAATCGAATATAAGTCAAATTACCTGTGATTGCAATTATAAATTACATTTTTATACGAAATTTAGACATGGAAGTAGCATTGCAGTGTTATCGTGATAGAATGGGGGCATGTAGGTATTTGGCTCCGGCTTCCTGGCACCGGCACCACACGAAAAACACCATTAAATTAATTGTTAAATTTCTAAATTACTTTTTGGCTTGGCCTTAAAGCTAATCCAGAAAATTCAGGATTTATATTTCTATGCTACTTTCTCGTAGAAAGTTTCAGTAAACATGCACTACACATTACATATCAGAATAAGTATAAAAAAATTAAAACCAAGAATAATAAAACGATCTCTTGTCTCAGCTCGGATACAAGATGTTCAATATCACATAATGTAGTGAGAAGCTTTTTAGTTCCTACGAAATAAAATAAGAAGCGAGAGCGAAATTAATAAAAATAGACATAGGCAAATTATATTATGACAAATAAATATAAAATAATTAAATAAAAGTACATTTTGTTAAAATAATAAGTATTTGTACGAGTAGTTACAAAATATACCGCGTACAACATTTCTCAGCATTTCTGGCATTTAATTTTATGTGTGGAGGGTTGCGTGAAAAACTAGATAATCCAAAGATTAGTATAGATCTTTCATGCATCCCTGGAATTTAAATTTTTTCAAACTGTTTCTTTGTGCGTGTATCGTAACACCTGTTATACTGACGGCATGATGGAGTGACCTTCGGCTAGTGCCGGACCGACTCAGGACTAATAATACTTAATATTTAAAAATAGGTATTTGAAACTTATTAAAGATCCTCAGAAACCATTAATTCGTATCCACTATATTCTATCGTAAGTCGTGTTCGTGAAGCATTACGTTCGAACGCTTCTGAGAAAATTTCCTTCGACTTCGGGAATCAGGAAAGAAACTTATACAAATGTTATACTTGCCACTTGTATTTAATTTGTGTCTTGTACAAAGAAATGAGATGTGTCAGTCCGGCAACAGCCGTCCCTTACCCTGCACTGATGTTGCCTTTGTGCCATACGCATGCGCCAGGACCTGAACGATGGACTGTTGCACTGACCGGCCTGGCGGCCGCTACACTATGCTACCCTCAGTCTGTATTCCGTAGACCCCTCATGCTTGCGCTTTACCTTTCCTTTATTTTTTATATAGCATGCCTCTATTGTTTATAGTATTATTTTAATTTGTATCTAGCTACGCAAAGCGTCAATTCCATCCATTAACTCCTTGACACATTTAGCCCACATCATCTGTTGACTTGACGCTCCGTCTGCGTCGTGGGCGATGAATGCAGGGACTGTAATACCAGTATATTTTGGATATCGATATAAATATCGATAATTGGGTATCTTTTTATCGATATAGGTATCATTTTGATAAATAGGGGTAGGTATTGTTTCGTAGAAAATTAATAGCTCGATTTTCTTTTGCCCGAACACGATACTTCGATTCTCAGTAACGCGAATTTTTACTTCTTCGAATATTCGTTTCTACGAATTTCATTACTTCGATTATTAAATTTCCGATTTTTAATTGAAAATATGTTCAAATCTACGAAGTTTTAATATCCCGAATGCACTTTTCACAGAATAGGTTTTCCCCGATTGTTCAGTTAAACGATTTATGTTTCGGGCGCTTCGTCGGCCGCTGCCGCGGCACGCTCGCTTCGCTCGCTCGGCTCGCGTGCTGTTGTGGTCACAGTTCTAACCTAACCCAACCTAGTGAGGGGGGGTATTTGTTTTTTTTATGGCGGGGGGCTTCGCCCCCCGAGCCCCCATTGTGGAAGGCTTCGCCCCCCACCCCCCCTTCGCCTAGCTATCCCACTCCGCCTTCCTAAAGTGTGTCTAACATTCGAAGTCGAAACCCATTCGAAAAGTATTAATTAGGATTTCCAACTATCAGAATCAACCGTTTTCGGTGAAACGTTTTCGAGAAACAGAAAATTTTGCCTATTAATATTCGATGTATTGAAAAAGCAGCAAGTGAAATTAGGAGAACTGTAGTTTCGGACAACAGATGACTTCGAGTAAATGAAATTACAAAGCAATGAAATTCTAACTATCGTGATTCGAACAACTGAAAATTCT
The DNA here is from genome assembly GCA_963241965.1 of Tortrix viridana. Classification (NCBI taxonomy): domain Eukaryota; kingdom Metazoa; phylum Arthropoda; class Insecta; order Lepidoptera; family Tortricidae; genus Tortrix; species Tortrix viridana. The sequence goes on from OY725181.1 coordinate 9,539,344, forward strand.
GACAAACGTGGTCGGAGAACCGAAATTCGAGGTATTGACTTTCTACGAAACGATAGGCACCCGATAAATAGTTTTCGGTACATTCATATCGATATTTTGACAGAACTCAGTCATTTATGACCCCGATTTGATTTTTTTTTATTCGGTCAGGTAACATACTTACATACCCGAATGAACATACCCGGTTCAGATTGGTCTCAATTCTATAAATGTCAGGGGACAATCTCACACAAATTGACCTAGTCCCAAACTAAGCTCTAGGCTTGTACTATGGGTACTAGACAACGATAAACATACTTATATAGAGAAATATATACTTAAATACATAGAAAACATCCATGACTCAGAATAAGAATGATATAAGAATGATAAACTGATGATGAAATCCATGAGGAATCGACGAAACTCTTCAAAAATCGTAGAACAGTCAAAGGCACTAATATCTAAACACCCATCGCGTCATAAGTGGCAATATTTGGCTAGGTGATTATGTATCTGATTACTAACACGATTTGTTAAAAAATATGTATCTATCAGTATCGGTACCAAGTATTGATAAAAGTATCGATATCTGTTAACCGATATTTAAGTTTACCGATACAATTATTGATATATTCGGGAAGTATCGATATTATTATCGATATTTTCTTAAAAATACTGATATATATCGGTTATCGATATACAGTCCCTGGATGAATGTGTTAGTCAAATACACCTTATGTAGTTAGTGTTAATAAAATAAAATTATAATAAATTCTTGTATTTGAATCGCACGTTTCCCATACCTAGCATCGTTCTGTTCTTTTTGTATTTATATTATGTGGCATCATACACGATTCAAACAATTCATTAGTAATAATAAATGTATTCATTCGTAAAGTTAAATTCAAAAATTTGGAAAAATACTATATTGTATCGAATTACTTACTTACATTTTATTGTAAAAGTTATCATAGATATAATATCCAGTAGTATATATGTACATTCGTCTGTCGCTTATATTTGTGTAGTTTGTTTTATGGTAGCATAATGTTATTAAATATTGGTACACTGTTTTACTGGGATACAAAATATGAAAAACATTCATGATGTTTAAACCACTTATAGGTTTTACAGTCTTAGCCTCTTTAATTTCATACACACCCTACTTTAACGAGCTACCTACAGTTTAAAATGTATGCTCTATACTGAATAATACCTTAATTTTTTTTTTTTAAAAGAACCTACTTATAGAAATAGAAAATATTTATTTCGCATACATTTTTACATAGATTTGTATTTATTTAACACATTCGGCGCCGGTGTGTCAAAACCACATAACTACATTAATTAACTGTATGCTCTAATTCCAAAGCAGCGCACGATTGCGAGGTTTTTTTAATAAATGGAGCTTTTTGGTGGTGATTTTGTATAAAATGGGGCTAAACGCATGTTCTTAATTGAGTAACGAATGGGATGCGCGAAGAATAATGCAAGTGTCTGAAGTGTTCTCTCTGTACAGTAGTTTATTATCTTATAATGCAACCTGTTAATTTATTTCTTACGGTAAAGCAGTGTCGTGTATGTAATGTTCTGGCTGTTCGTGCATTTACTGTAATGGGATGTCGAAATACAATGGTTTCAACTAAAACTATGTTTTCTTGCATGCACCTTGCCCTCGCCGTAGCACGAGTCCCGTTATAAGGATTATGATAATGTACTAATCTTTAAGGGGTAGATTATTAAAGACTTAATTTATTGTTATTGTCGCAGATATAAAAAGTTAAAATTGCATATTCAATCCCCAGGGACTGCCGTTTCTTTACTATGCGATCCGCGTTCGTCATTGACGGTGAATTAGTTTAAACATGCCTTTAATGTCCATGTTATGGGTATGCTCATGCTACGGTGTTCCTAAGTCCCGTAATCTGGTGGTTGGCTAACAAGAGAACACAATAACCCAGTGCTTTTTAATTAAAATTGTGGTTAATAGCATGCTTAATGCATGAAATGATAAACATGCAATATATTCTAATATGCAAGTAAGTTGTAAGGAGTGTATATTAAATCAATATTTCTAAATACTCGTATAATCGTTCCAAGGAACATATTTAATTTCTGCATTTCCATAGGTTCTAAACCAAATGTGCTTGGTGGAGATACAAGGGGATAAGGCTGCAGCTACATATCGTTGACATGAGTTTCTCCGAAACCTTGCAACTCTATAGGATAGTCGTTTTCCGACGAAACGACATTTATTTAGCCCGAATGTGAAAGTATTGTTTTAACCGTTCTATTTTGACGTGATTTGGGAGAACTATAGGTGCGAAATTATAGGTTTCCCTGAAACAACTCTTCGTGACATGAAAATTCATAAATGTTTAGCTCGTAAATGTTTGGCGATAAGGCGATATAATGCTGCAATTTTGAAATAATTCTTATTGTCATCATCCTGTTAAAATAAAGTAAAATATACGTTGTGTCTCATGCACCGATGGATTATGAAATTGATTTTAGAATTGTCGTGTCCTATCGATCTTAAAAATGCAAGCCTGACAGAAAGGATTGTGTCACGAATAGGACGAGACCGTGGATGCAGCGCTGCGTGAGGTGGGGCTCCTCTGAGACGGTGCCGACTCTTCGAAAACCTTCCTCGTCCTTCCGTCACCGACACAAAGGAATTGCCAAAGATTTTATTGAAAAAAAACCTAGAGTATACCATAAACCAGGACTTCAGGCCAACGCCAGAGCAATATAGAATGTTCAGAGGTTGTACAGGCTCAGCTTAGTACTTAAGATAATATAGTTAATCTGAAGTCCTGGTCTCTATTAATGTACTAGACTCGGTCTGGCCGCTCCATTTATTCTTGCGCGGTGGACATATGGTGCGGAAGTACCGAAAATTAGCGTCGACCTGTACGAGAGCTTGATTTGCTGCTGTTTCTTGCGACTGAATGTAAAATAAACTAAATTGAATCGCAACAGTGTCGTTCGATTCCTGTTTAGACTGATTCAGTAGCATATATCGTATGTATGTAAGTAATTGAGTCGATCCCAGTGTTTGACATAGATGTCCTAGCAGTTCTAGTGTATTAGTATTTGGGTCATTATCAAATTTTGCGCAGGTAAACTTGTCCTAAACTAAAAAAAAATCTGCGGTTATTTGAGTGAAATGGTGAATGACATGCAGTCAGCTATATACCACAGATAATTATTGAGTATCGGAATCGAAAAAAGATGCTTGCTGCCGCACTCAGAGACGTCAATTAAGTTTTAAGTTTCATTAAAGTTGCTGCGTCTTATTCTATTGCTATAGCAAAGAAAGAGACAGCAGCTACTTTAATGAAACTTAAAACTTAATTGACGTCTCTGAGTGCGGCAGTTAGTATTTATGTAATATTTTCAATAATGCATGGTAACATAGTGGTAGCTCCATACAAATAGTAACAGAGTATTCTGCGCAAAATTTGATAATGACCCATTTCCGTTATACGTTAAGCTTCCTGGCGTATTCTTGGGGGCTATTGTACAACTGGGAAAAAAATCCCAGTTTTCCGCAGTGTAGGCAAAAGGGGTGCGGACAACTGGGAGTTTTTTTCCCAGTTGTCCGCACCCTCGAAGGAATTTTTATTTACACCTAATTTCTAGGGTGCGGACAACTGGGAATAGCCCATTCTTGGTGTGTCAATACATTTAAGAGCGCGTAAAATGGATAGGCTACATAAAGGTCAAATTGTTGAATTTTGATTTTGTTTTATCTGTGATTTGAGATATTTTTTAGCTAGCTGGTGTAGCCGTGAGTTGGTCATCAATGTCATCATCAATATAATAGTAATTAGTTAAACACAAACGGAAAGCAATTTTTAGGTTGAAAATGATACACTTGTTGCTATACCTATGCATGCAACAGGTAGATGTATAGAATTTTGTATTGTATGACGAGATTATAACACAAAAAAGTTTTTATATAATGTTATGGTTTCACACAGTAAAGTTTATCGTCAGGTATTCACCGTCAGTTAATCGTATTAGATTAGACCACACATTAGGTAGGTACTATTTTTATCTTGGACTTTTGATGACGTTTTATGCGATCTGCAAGTGTGGCCGCGTTTATACCTGACAATGCTGCCCCAATGTTATTGCTCTGTACAGTTTTGCGCCACGCCTTGCACCTTCGATGTCGCCGAATTAGAATAGATGGCAATTGCTAGTGTATGGCAGTGGTATATTGCGAACAAATTAAAATCGCCTGATGTCCTTACCGCATGCTCAGACTATGGTCTGACAATAGACTTGAAATAAGTAGAAAACACAAGTCAGTCTAAACTCGACTGTGTCACTGAGTACTTTTTGTTCTATCTATATTTGTGATTTGATTAGTCATATCGTCATATATCACTTTTCTAATGTAGATAGATAGGTAGGAGGAAAGAAATGGACCAATGTTTTTTTTTCTTAATTATTAAAATACTTTATACGTATTTGTACGTTTATATTTTTGTTACGTTTATTATTCACAAACTTAAATGACTGCGTTATGTTAACAGATTAGATTTTTGTATATTTGTTTTTTTAGTATGTACAAAAAAAATATTTACCAATTAATATCTCATATAAAAGAATTTATCATTTGTTCTCAAATTGGTGTACCTATGTATAATATATTCATTTAGAGTCGATTTTTTTCTATTTACGAGAGACATTTATTTTTTTGCCAGTGCCAGATGAAGATTAGGGAGAAAGCTAGTAATAACAAAAAAATATATATACAATACGGAATTGACACGCCGCATATTTAAAATTAATCTATAATGTTGAAATTGTTTCATCTATCCAGTGAATAATTTTAATGCATTAAACATGCATTTCATGCGTTACTTTATCTATTATGGTACTTTTGGTAATGAAGTAGGTAATAACGAAACTTTGTAATATGTGGCTATCCAACTTAATTCTATAAAAGATCATGTGAAGTAAGTATTTAATTATCATCAGATGTTTCTCAAGTTCCTTATAACACGTGCATGAAATTATCTTGATGACATTATTTGCAATTTTAAACTTGAATTTCTAAAAATACGAGATTAATTATAAAATTTACTGTAAAATTAACGTTATTATATCTGCCTTTAGGATTAGCATTTTGTATTAGTTTTTAGTAAGTTAAAGGTAAGTAACCTTTTACATTTTTTTTATCAAAATAACGAAAAAGAACATCGATGTAAAGCCAAGAATATTAATTTAAAAATATTTAGGCCTATTTTTTAAGAATCCATAGTATACGTCTGTTTTATTAATAGCCACTTAATTCTTTCGCCATGCACGACGCGTCGACGCCCATGTGCGTCAAAAATCCATACAACTAGCGTCAAATGGTTTAAAAGCTGTCTGTTATCTGTTCTGATAATATATTGCCAATGGCTGTTAATAAGACTTACTGTGTACCTACGTTATTTACCTTATGTTAATTATATCATGTTTAACCCAATCAAATTTAACATTAATTTTAAGCCAATAACCAGTACTCAGTAAAATTAAAGAAAAAAATAGGTTTCCTTAATTACTTATTTAGCATGTTAAACTAAACAATGGTGGCCATCCTTTAGATGTATCATGATATAAATTCCATCCTTAAATAAATATTGTTGTATATGCTCAGAAGTTTTATTCGCTTTCTTCAGCGAGTTTCAAAGGTCAAGCAATATAATTTTAAACATTTTCAACGCCATGTCAAATACAAAAGGCGTTACTCACGCGAATGACAGCTAAAAACCAGAAATAATGTCAACTTATCTCATAGACACTCAGGTCTATTTTTCGCTGTTAACCACAACGGAAATATCCGTCGTTGGCGTTGAACCAGTGGTGCGGATATATCCGTCAGTGGCGTTGAAAAGATTAATGATGACTTAGATTACCATTCCATCAATAATTTAATTTGGTGTCACTGGTTTACCCTTGAATCAACGACACCCACGGCCGCACTCATAGGCGTTAATTAACTTTTAAGTTTGATTAAAGTCAGTCAGGCAGTCATTTCATAGAATGTTTTAGTTTGCCGAATTTTCATTTCATCGACAGGCATTTCCATGTACAGGAGTTTTAATAATTTTTTGATGGTCACAGGTCTAACCTAACCTACGTAACCCATGTTTAAGATAACCTGAAAACAATAAGGTTTCAGCAGAAATTGGCTTTCGATTAAATTAAATTCGGTCAAACGTCACATTCGATGAAATGAGTATCTGTAAAACAAGGGGACGCGGGTGTCGCGGCCCGCCCTGGCTTCGCCCGGGTGCAATTAAAAAAAAAACTTGCATACAAACTTTGTCCTGACAAAGACAATTACAAACACAACAAAAAAGAATTAGCCAAATCGGTCGAGCCGTTCTCAAGTTATGCGCGTACATACGGCAACTGATTTTTTATTTAGATAAACACGGCCGAATTTACTTTTTTGTCACGAATGCTTGTAGAAAATTGGTTTGACATGTAACTTTAGATGTGACAACAGACAGACTGATATTAAACTCATAGTTATTGTTCTTTTTTTAATTAAGATTGTTAGTTTTAATCCGTTGTTCTCGTCCCGCCGAAAAGCGATGGCTCGGTCTAACTCGGCCACGAGCGACCCTGGCTCAGTGATGACGCTTGTTACAGGAGGAGACTCCTCAGGGCTTCTTCGAAGACCACGGCCTGGGATAGACATCAGCACCGACCAGCAGTACGGCGCCCGAGTCCCGACATCTCCATTATAGATACTATTTATTTTAGTAAGCTTATTTCAACAATACAAGATCAAATTATATAAATCGAATACAAACTGTTCAAATAAACAATGTGCCGACTCATTTGTATGTTCCAACGCAATACATTATACACTTTTCTAGATAAAAATTAATATGAAATAGCCTGGTTTCACTTAAGATGTTGGATAACGCTCGCTGTCGCAATAACGCAAATTTGTTCTGATATTTCATTATACGTATATTTTATTTTTTCACTAGTTTAAGCTTAGCTCAGACTGGGCATATATAAAGCCAAATGGACGAGCATGGCAGACAATATATGCAGAAAGCCAAATCGTAAATTTACCGTATTTGGGTGAATCGACTTTTAAGGTACTCCTCATTTTTTGAAATGTTTCACAAATTACATTTTTTTAGAAAAACTATTTATTTGCTAAAGTCGTGTCTTACACGTTTATAAAATCAGACAAATAGGCTAACATTTAAAAAATGCTGTTCTAAAATAGTACAATTTTATATAATAATATAGTTGGTAACGCAGGGTATTATGTTGTCCCCAGGTTTTCTAAGAAAAATGTGCATTTTCCCCTGAGTTACCAGGGTTTTTCGAATATTAAGAAATACTTATCTAACATGTGGGATCTGTAAATTTGATGGTCTGATTTTAATATTCATAAATTATTATTAATCATAAGCAAAAGAAAAGGAGAACCTTAAAAGTTGATTCATTCTGTACTAATTATCTATTCTGTGACTTTAATTAAAAGCGTGTAGAGCGTATTCTGATATTTTAGACAACTCAATATCCTGCCTAAAGCCGTGTGTTGCAATTTACACAGTTGGTGATTTGTTAATTCATAGTGACGTCCTGGTTTTATTTAAATCCATATTATAATTTTATAAAATAAGTTATGGGAGCTGAGCTTACACTGCATTTACGGCACCTAGTTTGTAGTTTGGCAGCTGTACTTAATGTTAATTAAGGTAGGTTATAATATTAGGAAATGGCTATAATGTTTTATTAGATAATGTCGTATATTGCGAAATCTGTTCATGTATAATTTTAATTATGGAAAGTACATTTGCATTAAAAAGAAGTGGCCGGACATTATCGTTACTGTTAATTTCAACCCTTTTACTTTGTTGAAAGGAATCTATTTTTTGAGCTAACACAATGGAATTTGAATCTTTAGGCGAAGGACACACGGAGCGGTGCAGCGCGGCGGAGCGCAGTCAAGCGGATTCGAAATTTATATGGCGATGTAGGTAATCCGCCGAGTGCGTTCACATAGTACAAATTTTCAATCCGCTTGACCGCGCTCTGCCGCTGTTGACAGCGCCGCACCACTCCCATGTGTTCATCGCCTTATAAATGCATGTTAAACCCAAAGTGTTTTATAAGTAACTAAGGTTAAAAGTTGGAGAAAACTTCCTTGTATAACTTGGTGGTATAGTAAGTATAGTACATATAAATAAATATTACAACAACAAAAAATTTGGTGTTGGCCATAAGTCATAACCAGGGACCGGCCCGCTATGCCATTGAAGGGGTTTCGAATGGGTTTTTATTAGGATTTTACTTAGAGGTTTTGCTTAGAGGTTAGAGGAGAGGAGGTTTTTGTGTGGATCGCGAAATCGCTTAACTCTTTCGGTGCGAGCGCCTCCTAGCGCGCTGCAATGCTCACACGCGCGGGCCTCACTGCGCGCTGCAACCCGCCCGCGCGCACATACATTTTGTTTCGTACTAAAAACCATGATGCACCCTGTGCATCATCGCGCGCCGTAGTACCGCACACTTTTTGCCGCCTCGAACAACAAAGGAATGGATGGCGTCATGCGCCGTTTAGAATAACCCAACACAAAGTGTTTATTTTCGGGTAAAAGAAAAAAATAACTTTTATTTTTATTATTAAATTGTTTTTTTTTTTGGTGAAATGAAAAATTATGACTGTTATTTATGAATATGTGTTGGATTAGGTCCTTTTGTCAGTGTTGCAGGTGCAGATATATATATGGGCACATGCACTGTTTTATTATAACCAAAATGTGGGAGCGAAAGCGGCGATGATAAAAGAACCCTTTCTGCGACCTATATTTACTGATAACGATTTTCAACCGGAAATGGGATTTTACCTGCAATGAAACACCTGTGCGACTCACCTTGTTTAAGTTTACTCCGGTTTAAATCATTACGTACTAATTTAATTATTTTTTGTTTTGATACCGGCTTCGGCTTGCAACCGTTTATTGACAGCAATTGGAACTTTTGAACTTATTTAAACTTAGCATTCTCCAAATGAATGTAAAAAAAATAATTCCGCTCACTGATTGGTTTAATATTTATTGATTGGGCTCTATGCAAATTCTACAATTTACTTCAAAAATTAGGCTCTGAGAAATTACATAATGCATGATTAAAAGTTTAATTTAATAGGAAAACCTGATTTTGAATTAATTATGCTATCGAAATGGTTTTGTTATTGTTTAAGCGGCCAAACAATTGAAAAAGTTCATTATCGTTATTCTCTTTTTTAAAATTCAAATATTATTAATATTAAATAAGTAAATCTATATTCTTCTTAAAAATATAATAATAAATTAACTGTCTATAACTAAACTTGATCGATGGTTTTGTCATCAGCATATCAATTATTAAGTATAAAAATAAATAAAATAACACTTCGATAGCTTTTTCCGTTGTGAGAGAAGATTGAAGTGTAAATACGATCTGTTCCTAACTTAGTTTTTGCTATGTTTACTATCTATACTGGGTGGACGCTGGAGCAGGTAATTCGAACAATAAACATTTTTTTACCTGAACGAACCCTTTTGGCTTCGGGAAGTCGGCTTGTCTGGTAGAGTGGGAGAAGGTACACTCCACCATCCCGTGCATAAAATAGCGCAAAATACGACCAGTTAAGAAAATTACACAAACAAATAAGTTTTAACGAGCTGATAATAATATATTAGTATCGTCGCCTATCCAGTGCTTATTGTTAGAAGCATTTTTATCCTTAGATACGGCCCGTAACTTTCACTGATCAGATATATTTTTTACTCATACAAATAATCCTACCTAAATAAACATCTTCTCCATTGTTCTCAAGAACAAGGGAAACCGCAACGTTGTGGTCAGGGACCGAAGATTTAATTTCACTTCATAAAATAAAAACTAATATAACGTTATAAACATTTCTTGGTTTCTCTGATTATTGTATAGTGTTATCCACGAAGACGAGAACCGCGCGTGTTAAAGAAAAATCAACCTTGAGGCAGTTGCAATAACGTCTAATATCGTACAACGCGGATACTATTTGTTACATTTTAGACTCGCTTAAAAATAAATGCAGTACGCTCCGGCGCAATGAAGCACCGTGGTTATCATGGCATTTTAAAATGAAAATATGAATATAAAGTTTATTTATTTATATGAAAAAGAACTTTGAGGCCTACGCTTTCGGTTTGTCAAATAAAGAAGACAACTTTTAACCAAATACAGATAAAAAATGATAGTCAAATTTCAAAGTAATATTTTTCTGTTTATACCCGGGAATAAACAAAATATATTTATGACATTACATTATTTACTTACCTATTAATCTAAATCAACGAAAAACTACTTAATTTTTGGGCAAAATAGTACATTTTCATGAACATTTGTGATGAAGCACATGTGCATCATGCGCGCTCAAGGACCCGCAATCCCATGAAGCACATGTGCATCATGCGCGCGCGAGGGGGTGCAATCCCATGAAGCACATGTGCATCATGCGCGCCGAAAGAGTTAAACAAAAGAGTTACCAATTTAGTAAAAAATGGATATCAATTTATTGCTGACGATCTGTGCTTTAGCTGTTTAGGTTTCCCTTGTGTGAATGGCTAGTTTAACAAATAACTTAGTCATATATTTCTTCTCAAGAGATTATGCTTTTAGTGGGTTATTCTATTTAGAGCTAAGTCTTTCAAAGGCTTTGATCGGGGAATGGGTGGTCGGGTCCCTGGTCGTAACGGCGCAAATAAATGTGTTAACAACTTCGCCCGAGAGACACCTGTCTCTATAAAGCATGTGCTACACCGGTTTTAAACCACAGTGCCTACCAAGGTGACCTTGGTAGAAGCGAGCTGCTACACGGTTTCAAACAAACCCGTTTGTTTGAAGCGCACGCTTGTCTACCATGGGCGTTTAAAGGTCATACGAAATTTGGCGTATCACCACTGTCCACACGGTTTTAAGCCGTCCTTTTTTAACCGTCGTAAAACCGTGTAGCACACGCATAATACAGCTAGAACCCAGACTCTTGGCATGTTCCACCAACTTATCAAATAATAATATTCTATTATTATAAACAGCTCAGCGATATTAGCTGACGTGGACATTGCAAGCGTTTGGTGCTAGCATACCTACATTCAACTAAACTAAATGGCCGTATGATTGGCCTAACAATGTATGATGGATTACGTAAAAATTATACCTTTGTCGAATTGACTTAGAACTGTATCATAATGTCCGATTAAAAGTATTTTACGCATATAATATCAGTCAATAGCCTCGACTGCGCTGCGCCTTCGTGTCGGTGCAGCAGAACAATAGTTATTGGTTATGCAAGGCTGCAAAGTAGTTATTTGGGCGCGAGAGCCAGTTCTGATTTCCATTTGACCAGCTCGCAAAGGCTTTTGTTGGTCAAAATTGCACGCAAAAGTTCACTTTAACCGCTAGCGTGGAAAGTAACGGTGGTGCTGTGCGGTGTTCAATTTTAGAATCCTTCGCTAACTCAGGAACGCCTTGCATGACAAGTAAGAAATATGGTTCATTTAAAACTACCCTGTCGCGTCGTGGGCGCATGTCTGGACTCCTCCGGTGTAATTGTGACGCCATGGCTTGAAGGGGTTAAGTAAGATTATAATTTGTATTTTGCTTCTGATAATATAAAGTTTTTTTATCTTGCACGTGCTTGCGCGAGGAGTTAATGTTATCTGTGCCGTGAGCACTATCAGACAATACAGTATTGAAAGGCCGATTGTTGGTCAGTTATGCGAGAGCTGAGGTTAAGGGTTCGTGCCAAACAAAGATATATTTTCAGATTTCTATTAATTCGAAAGTGTTTCTAGAATCAACTCTAAGATCGTTAATTATTACCGGACTGGCGACTTTGCTCTCGTTATGAGGCCGATATCAAACCTGTTACCACAACATTTGTGTGATTAACAAAGACCTAAAATGTATTAATTGTATTTGAAATGAGGGCAAGAATTTAATGTATTTATTCTGTCAACTTTACATTCCATATCAAGTCTCATATCTTTTAATCACTACTCATCGAAGTAAGGTCTATACTAATACCGAATCACATTCTAGAAAGCGATCGCAATATGTATGTCTTTACAAAGTATTATATTATGTACAATAAAATAACTTTATAAAATACTCATTCTTTTATTTATCGTAAATACATTACCAAATATTAATAAGCTACAAATATCATTATCAAAACGCATATAGGCGGTGTATAATTATCGTAATTAAATAATTATAAAATAGTGCTTTCCTTACATGCTAAGTGCCAGAACAAAGTCGGTACATCCTGTATACCGAAGTGTAGCACGGTATAACAACTAGATACAAGGTTAATCGGTGTGGTTGTTAGAATGGTTTTCAGATTTGCCCTCGGGGGTGGTCTTGAGGTCGTGCGCGGTGGTGGGCGGCGCGGGGCGCGCGGCGGGCGCGGGGGAGGCGGGCGCGGGAGGGGCGGGGGGCGCGGGCGGCTGCGCCGGCGCCGCCTCGTGCTGCTGCTGGCTCGTCACGGTGGCGAGGTGCAGGGCGGCTAGCAGAGCCTTCAGATAACGACTCACGTCGAACTCGATGCCTGTAACACGATCAATAACTTTAACCTTATCAAAGAGATAAGTAAAGGGCTCACTCAAAGTCCGAAGGCGCTATGTTATCGAGGCATTACTTATTCATTGATTAAATCTTTGCAAATGGGGCAAACAACGGATAGCTAGAGATTAATATAAACTACTTCATTTCCAAATTAAAATTTGAACCCTTCCTGACCTGTATTGCAAGTGGCAATGACGCAGCAGTTTTGTCTTCCGAGCAACACAACGCTGCTTATACAGTCGCATACACATTTGCATTGAATTATATTTAAAAAAAGCTTTTTTTTTACCTTTAGCCGGTCGACATGGTCACGGTAACAAATTTGAAAAACAATATTCACCTGACAGCCTCAGCTCGTTGACTTTGTACGCCAGGTTGGCCCACACGCGCCGCGCCGCGACGGCACTCAGCCGGCCCACGGTCTGGACGGTGTGCAGCGCCGGGTCGTTGGTTGCCGCCACTACCTCCTCTACACCAACATAACTTCAATTCAATTCAATTTTTTGTTAAAATGGCGTCTATCCATGAGGACAATTCTGCCAATGTCAAAGTTTGAAATTACATGTGATCGGTTATTGAAAATGTTATTAAAACATTTAGAGTGTTATATTCTCCGAGATCAGAGGCAAGTGTCGGCCGCCGCTCGCGCTGACCACTCCACCGAGCTCTTCAACACCACTGAGGCACTAAAAAACGCGACAAAATAATCGACACGTGCAGCAACCAACACTCTTGTCACAGCACCAACACCAACATAACAAAACTTATTTAGTGTTTGTCAGATTCTACGGCTGTTTGACATATTCACTGCCACGGCAACGAATAGTTTTCTTTACGAAGATGCTTTAAGCAGGTAGCTACTGCAAAGTTCGTACAGCGAACTTTGTAAAAAACAAAAGTTGCGGATTAGTGGCCCTAACATGATTGACACATGTTGAATTTAGCTCTTACTGCCGCACTCAGAGACGTCAATTAAGTTTTAAGTTTCATTAAAGTTGCTGCGTCTTATTCTATTGCTATAGCAAAGAAAGTGACAGCAGCTACTTTAATGAAACTTAAAACTTAATTGACGTCTCTGAGTGCGGCAGTTAGTACAACCTTTTCTTAGACCAAGTTAGGTGCAACCGTCTATAAAGCATCCGTTCCTCTCGCAATTATACAATGATGTATGTTTATGTACTCTTTATCGCCTGCTCTGCACGGTATTACAAATGATAGTAACTTTACTCACCAGTTTGTTCCTTCTGGGGTCCCACGGGGGGCAGGTAATGGTCCAGAAGTTGCATGGCGTATGTTGCTCCGTTGTCGACGCCGATCAGGGCTTTCTGGCCGTACGCTGTGTTCAGGAGCGAGTTTGCTTTAGCCCACGACAGCTCTTTCAGAGACTTCACTCTCTGCTCTGCTGCTACGCGCGCTCCGAATACCTGGTGATGAAGAGGTATTTTAGTATGTGATACGTGCTAGACAACCGTACAACGGGATTCAGCGGAGCTAGAGATGCATCTTCTCTAATTGGGCTATTACGAAAGAAACGCACTGAGCTACACACGAATCGTAAGGTCGTCGCGCTAGACATGCTAAGATGATGTTCGCATTGCGTGTTTATTTAGCATCGAGAATTGAAATCTGACACGTTGAATTTGTATGTAAGTAATAAGTAAGGTATAATCCGTATTATTTGTATGCGTGTTTGTTGTTTGTTTTGTTTGCGTCCTAAAACATGTTTATTTAAAAAAAAACTAATTTACAGACTCCTTCTGTTTATCCAGAAATATACGTTATCAAACCGACTCGGAACCTACCACGGCACTTTCATGACATCATTTAGAAAGTTATTATTATGAGCCGATGACGTCCATCGATAACGAAAAGAAGGCACTTACTTTAACTTGTAAAGTTATTTATTCAGCTGTAGTCACCCGACCGGATTTGCGTATATTTACAATATTTTATTTTGTTGTCGCTTTTAGGAAAGAAAATAAACTCGCCCGGCCTCTATTGTATGATAATTATGCAAACATTACTAGAAAATGTACAAAACTATTTGTAGGTAAGTAAAGAGGAATGCGTGTAGTCAAGTATGCTAATAAAAAAATATTGTAAACGAAGGTAAAGCAATTTTAACTTGTGTCACAAAACTTGTTGTAACTCCAACTATGCATAATTCAAAAAACTTGCATCGAGTCCCGAGATAATTAGGTTTCGCAACATGATCACAATTTAAATTAATGTACTTTACTGCCATATAATAATCGGTGAGCTAACTACACGAGTAGCAGCATGTTGAGGACCGGTTTCGTCAAAACGATTAAAAAACTAGTTTGTTCCATCATAATGCCCAAAGTCCTAAGTCCTAGCAAGTATCTATATGAGTGAGTGGATAATGTAATGTGGTCAAGTGAAATCATCACTACAGTCCAATAGGTACCCGATTGAATTGAAAAGTTAGTAGGTAGGTAGGTAACATTCGTAGTGTTTGGTAGGTACTTTGGCCAAAGATCAAGTAACCGACCGGCATTCAAATAAAAGTAGGGGAGGGAATACGATGATGTCTACAAGGCAGGTTTGTTTACGTATAGGAACATAGGCTATGGGGTAAAAAACAATAAAACCTACTCCGTTTGTTTTGTCTGGCTGAAACGATTATCCTCCAACGCTCCCGGACACAACTTGATTTGGTTGGAATTAGCGATAATAATTTCTGAATAAAACTATTTACATCGATAAAGTATCATTATCAAAACGCTATCAATTTTCCAACTTGATCCTGAAGAACTATCGTGAGTGATATGTTTTGTTTAACGTATTTCGTGACGAAATCCTTAACAACTCTAGTAAATCTGAGACAAGTAAATAACTTCTGTGGACACAGTCGCAGGCAAATGTCGGTGTTTATGTTAGACTATTTGTATTAAGCCATTTATTTGTCCTCATCACATAATCTTGGCTGCATTATGTGTATTTTGGTACCTACTGCGGCAGTATTTTCTAATAATGCGTTGTATGTTTTTTTTAACCCCCGACGCAAATAAGTGTTATAAGTTTGACGTGTGTATCTGTGTGTCTCTCTGTGGCATCGTAGCTCTTAAACGGATGGACCGATTTTCATTTTTTTGTTATGGGTTGTTCTTGATTTTAACACTCTTAGCTCTAATATCGCCACGTACGTAACGTTTTGACGCAGAGTAAGTATGCGACAGTGGACCAGACCACCAACAATGTAAGTGACTAAATAAACCATAAAGAGGAAATATGAAACGAATATAAATTATCTGTTATAATCAGTCCTCAGATAGAACAGCCACGGTGTCTGCCGGAAGCCGGATGTTCCTCATTATCAGTGGCCATGGGAACTTGTTGGCCAGACGATCAATACTGCGACAATGGTCGATAATATTGATTGTGTATAAAAGTAGAGCGCTCAGTGAATTGATATTATGACTGGCGAGACACTATAGAAGTAAGTATTTTGTGAATGAAGTGTTTTCAATAGACCATTTTGTATTGTACATAGTACCTAAAAGGACTAAAAGGATAATAAATGAAGATATATTAAGATTAACTTACCTACTTGTATGTGTACTTTGTGATAGTTCATGTATAGTCAATAACTGCCATACTCAGAGACGTCCATTAATTTTTAAGTTTGGTTAAAGTTGCTGCATCTTATTCTACTGGTATAGCAAGCAAAAAAAATCGTGCATATTCCCTATTGTTTGTCAACAACCGACGATGTCAAAACAAATTTTTAATGAATGATAGAAATGATAACGAATGGCGTGGACCATTCGTTTTTAAATGAGTGTTAATTAACTTTTAACAACACGACACTAATAGTGAATTTATGTATGTGGTCAAGCAGTTAGGTCTGCCGTTTAAAAGGTTGAATGTTGTTGGTAATTATTGTTTAAGATAAAAAGCTGGTAGTAGCTGTTTGTGGCAAATCACAATTTTTATATAGTACAATGGATTTGTTCACCTGATAAGTGGTTCATGGATTTAATCAGGAGAAACAATCGTGCGCGACTGCGTGGATTGAACACACGGTAAAAAAAGCGAAAATAACTAAGTGGGTATTTGAATTTTTTTGGACTAAACTTGGGTACTATAGTCAATGACTGTAGCACTTACCCCGGAAGCACATCTCCGCCGCGAATCCGCGAAACTGTGGCGGAATTGTGATATTTAATATGAATTTGAACTTTATTTCATTGCCAGTTTTGCTACTACAGTTTTGCAGGAGAGGTGCTACAGCTGTTAAGGCACGGATGGAATACTAACTCAGTACCTAACTGTCATGAGTCAACAGTGTTAGCACCGTAACCATAGCCAATAGACCACTGATTCCCACCTTTAGCTACTATTGGAGGTTTAATAATAATGAGACTGACTTTTCTTCCAGTAAGTATTAAAAAGACTTATACCTTTGACATTACAGCCTTCTTTGTAGTCTCAACAATTACATCTGGTTGTTCGTTGACCAGTGGGACTCTGCGTTCCAGTGCATCGATGCAGGCTGCAACCGTTGCATCTCCAATGGCAAGGGGAGCTGACACAAATGGGGCCGCTGTGTGTGCAGCCAGGGTAACACCGGCTTCTGCTGTGGAGAGAGCCCATTCCAGCAGGCTGTGGGCATCTGTCAAAAAACATGTTATTTTTATAAACAAAATTAGATATTTAGAGATATTACTTTGTAATTGAAACAGTGAAAGGAAATTGAGGTACGTTTCAGTTTACAGAATAATTTTGATTTGTTTTTATTACTTAATATATTGTTTATCTGCATAGATGTAGGTATGCAGGTAAACTAGGCAAACATGCAATCTTATCAAGTAATTACTGGATAATAAAAGGTACACAAACAAAGCCATCACATTTTGCAGACTTTTTATAGCCTGTCAGCTTTAAAACTGCTTAAGCTTCTGATAAAAGAAGCATTACCACTTATTGATGGTATTTTAATCTATTTGAGGTTGCAAAGTAATTTTATTGTACCTACCTACAATTTATGACAAAAATCTTAACAAGGACCGAAAAGGTAAGTAAACATATGGCATCTTGACACTATACTTCACTGGCATCAAATGATGCAGTAAGCAATTTTTGTCGACAATGTAGCTACTACAATATGTGCACACAGCATGACACCTTTATAAAATTTACAGAGAAACATTAAAGAGCTTTCGATGGAATCCTGAAGCAAATCAATAAACCATGTTTGCATTATAATTACAATTACTGCAAAGATGATAACATGTTCTTTGAAGAATTTTTTTTTGGAGTAGGTGGGTAGTTATGTACCTACTCAATTTTTGTAACAAAAGTAAATGAGTAGGTAAATAGGATGTTCAAATAAATTGAGTTGTTCTTACCTTTGACTCTAGTATACAGGGCTCCAAATTGCCCAACTGCCGCCCCAACAGTGGGTATGGCCATGGCCTTTTGAACACTCTGGAACTGTGGCAACTCCATGGGTGCTGCACTTACTTCAGTCGCCATCTGCATCATACAAATCACATGGTTACCTAAGCATCTATGTAGATTCAAAACGACTTTAACATTGATAGCCTACCTATCAATGATAGGTAACTAATAATGTTATAAAAGGCAGTAATTAAGTAACTAAAATTATTGTAGGTAAGGTAGTTCGGTCTGGGTATAGGAAAGGGGATGCAAAGGAAAAATAACCTAACCTAACCGACTTCTAAGTCCTGCGTCCCCTTTCCTATACCCTAACCGCTAGTTCTTAATCATATTACTTACTTAACATTACCTAGAACCACTCAACACTAAAAAAAGTTTAGGACCCATCAAAATTTTACCTACCTACTTTTTCAGAATAAGGTACTTAGGTACCTACCTACTAATATATAAAATACTGAGAAACTCAAATAACTGTCTAATGTCTAGCAATATTGCTACCGGTTAGTTAGATTGAACATTTATCTTTGTCTATATATTATTATGATAAATGTTCAAACACGAATAGAAAGGATGCAAGGGTCACATCAATGATTTCACAACGTTCTAAATTGAGCGTAACCAGCTACGAGGTATTTGCTAAGTTAGTACATACCTTAAAATTACTGAATTTACACTTTAATTGAATACACAGTTAGAATTAAAGAAATGTAAAGCGAACAAGCTTCGATTTCCAAAATATATTACTTTAAAGGTACGAAAAAAGTACACACAACAAGGCAATCTCAGCTCTTTACAACGAATGAATGACGCGTTTAGTGCAGCCGGCAGTATTATAACCGAAACTTAATCCTTATTGGCCGATAGGCGCGATGGACTTTGTTCGACGGATGACTGTGTGCCTTCAGCCACGTTACACATAGATAGAGCAAAACATGCAATGAGTTTGAAATAAACAAATTTAAGCGTCACACACTGAGCTATAATATATATAATATATATTAATATATATTATAGCTGCGTGTGTGGACTCTGTCAACTAGTAAGGAAAATGTATCGTAATTTATCGTATTATAGGTACCGACGTATAATATATATTATAGCTCCGTGTGTGACGCGCTTTACTTAAGTACCGTTATATGAGGTACTCATCCGTTGCGGAGTTACACAACACAAACAACAAGAAAACCAATGTAGTTTTGCTTTTGCTACAGTTAGTCAAAGCTCGATAGATAAGTACCTACGTCAATTTTTTTTTTCCTATTCGGAATAATTCAGAATATACAAAAGTACCCCAACATTCAAACAACAACAATATTCAGACACATTCAGAGTTCTGTTGTCTGTCGCCAGACTCGCCAGCCAGCCAGACCAGACACAAATATTTTTGGTTGGCCGCCAGGCGCCAGCTGCCAATGACGAACATCGATCGCATAATTTGTGGAACGAGGCCAACATAAACAAACATTGGATAAGCGACTACGTGTGATTGGCTGCGGCCCCAGTCGTTCCCTTCGCGGAGACGGGTGTGGACGTATTTTTGTGTCTTAGTTTTTACTGACTAATCCGAGTAGGTATGTCGTGGTCGAACGATATCGTTTTAGAATTTTTAGACCTCTATAGAAGAGAACAACTGCTCTGGGATCCAAAACACCCGCACCATAGAAATAGAACCGAAGTCTTAGATGCGTGGCTTAGAATACAAACATCTTTGAGTATAAATTGTTCGGTCACTGACCTCAAAAGGAAGAAAGAATCACTAATGACGTCTTTTAGAATGCACTGGAACAAAAAGAAGAGGTCGCAAGAGTCCTATCACACAACATGGTTTGCTTATCCCTTGATGGAAAGTTTCCTGGGCGGGAAATATGAATGTGATAGTACTCAGATGGAGCAAGAGGTGAGTTTACCTTACTGTATTATTTTAGAAAGAGCATTAAACATAATAGAACATGTTTTTTGTTTTCCAAAAATATGTTGATTTCATTAAAATATTAATTTGAAGCATGCTAGGGCATTAGAACAAGACAATAAAATTGTCATTGATAGCAGAGCCATCTCTATCATGCGTGGGGTACACGGTTTCAAACAACTGTTTAAAACCGTGTAGACAGTGGTTTTTAACCCAATTTCGCATGACCTTTAACGGCCTTGGCAGACATCAAACAACTGGGCTGGTTTGAACCCGCGTAGCAGCTCGCTTCTACCAAGGTCACTTGGTTTAAAACTATGGTTTCAAACCGTGTAGCACGCGCTTCACAGATTTTATATTTTATAAACTAGGTTAGCTAGGTAGGCCTAAATAGAGATTTGTTTTTCCTACAATTTGGCCATTAGCATATTATACATACAGGGACGAGACGTATATTTAAACTTATTATGTATATATCTTTGATGTATGCTTATAGTTATTTATACAGACGTTGCGGTAGCTAGAAACTAGATAGCGCTGTAAGCGAGGTTTAAAAAAATAACTCGAGTTGCCCTGTCTATTTCCGTTAGTATAATACCCCTTCTATACGGTCGGGCGGTTGGGCCAACCGAGAGGGATGCAGCTATTTGTAGGAACGAGATGTAAATATTACTATCTCATTCTAACAGATAGCTGTGTCCTTCTCGGTTGGCCCAACCGTCCGACCGTATAGAAGGGGTATAATAGTAGTCTGATTTGAAGTAAGTAAAAGTAATTCTAAAAGAGCTTATATCATATGCCTGCATCGTGTATCAAACCTTTGCCTATATTTTGTACCGGCGATAAAAAAACATTTTGACAGAAGCAATAAGAGCGCTATTCGCAAATTATAATACCCCTTTTATACGATCGGGTGGTTGGGCCAACCGAGACTACTGAGAGGGACGCAGCTATCTGTAGGAACGAGATGTAAATATTACTATGCCAATCTGACAGATAGCTGCGTCCCTCTCGGTTGGTCCAAACGCCCGATCGTGTTGAAGTGGTATAAGTCTGATGTTATGTTACTGCTGTCCCTTTTTTTAAATTACGTACCGATTGTTCAGTGAAGACAATACAATACAATACAATGTTGGTACACAGTTTCATTTCTGTCGGAATACTCCTCCAAATAGGACTACCTAATACTTAAACAACGACAAGAGGCCCTACTTATTTCTTGTATGATATATATATTTTTAAATCTTTTGTCCTTTTGTAAATTACAATGTGCATATGTGACCAAAATCTTTCGTTAATGCGTATGCTACACGGTTTTAAACCAAGGTGAAGCGCACTCCTATCTGCCAAGGGCGTTAAGATCATACGAAATTTGGTTTAAAATATTAATAAACTATGGTTTGAAACCGTGTAGCACACGCATCAAGCACCATGTTGGCCTAAAATTGGTGCCAAATATACGTCATTGGTTAATTTTGTCATGTTGATGTTGGTCACAATATCACAAGTGTTCGCCCACCTGGGACACAAACATTTGAGTAAAATAGAACGCTGCAGCAAGGAAAATATTACGTGAACGTGAACATGTAATAGATTAAATTTAAGCAGAGGGTTCATTTTCTCGTAAAGTTTTATTGCGCTTTCTTTGTATTATTGTAGACAGGTAATAAGTGTAATAAGATTATTACAAAGGTTTTTTTAATAAAGGCAATTAAGTACATGTATTCAGTAAAATTCCAATTATGTTCGTTCAAAGCGCTTTTGACAGGGGAATTCCCTTTAGTATAAGCTTGGCCAAAATAGCTAGACGCGGTGACAGATGGAGTTTTTGAGTAAAAATTGGATCATGTTGCATATTTCACTCCGAACAGCGTACCCAAATTTTGGTCAACCCTAACAACAATAAATTAGTTTTTCATTTATGTAGATTGATTAGGTAAAGTGACATCTATATAAGACTCTATACATATAATTTATGAGTTCAGTAGTTGACTGATGTAACTTCCTAATAGTCATTATCTTGGTCCGGTTTATTTCTACTATCTGAATCATGAAGTACTCGGTTAATGAACTTTGAGACCGACGTGCAGTATTTATTTATTGCGACATCTGATTCATGAATTCCACTCACGGAAATGTTTAATTTACTTAATGTTACTGACACAATTAAGTGTGTAGATAAATATAATATATGTACTTACACTTTATCGCTCAAATAATTTCACAATATGAGAAATATTTAAAGCCCACTACGATGGGTCGGTAGTGTATAGCCTGGCAAAAAAGTCAAGCAAAAAATTAAGGAGCTGTTAGGAATGAAATTGGCAAGATGATCCAAGGTTTAGTCTAACCTGTGCCGGTTGCCATTTGAAAATATTGTACTGTCACCATACGCTCGTGTTTTTTTGCCAGGCTATATACTCGTATAGCACATCGCAAAGAATTAGTACGAGACCAGGACAAAAATATACATTTATCCTGTGTCTTCCGTCAAGCTTGTAAACTGTTTTTAAAAGAGCCGATGAAACTTTTAAAGTCTAGGTAAGTATAAAAGTTGCTTAAATTGTTAAACTTTACCGTTACAGTTCTTCGTGAATACTGCGTATACTACTGCACCTGCGATACCAGACCACAATGCTCCTCGGAATCCAGGTATGGCCGAGAGGCCCAGTACCGCCAGCCGCCAAACCAGGCAATCCATGTCTCAAGCTAACCCGACCGACTCTAAGGCTACCACTTTTGATACCGACTTGTTCTATGCCAAGAAACAAATGGACGAAGCTGTCACGTACCTAAAGAAGGCCACCACTGAGAAACGGGACATGGATGAGTATGATCTCTACGGCCAGCTTTTAGCCAAGAAACTGAGGAAATTGGACGAACATCAGCGAGACGTGGCGATGCATGAAATTGATAATATAATGTTTCGAGCGAAAATGCAAAGCGGCCCGTCGCAATCTAGAAGTTATTCTTCATCACCGTCTCCTGTTCATAGGAAAATGAAGTCACCAGTGTTTGTAGTGACTCAGCAGAACCACACGCAGTACGAAGATGAGAATATACCTTATCAGGACCATATGCAAGGTCAACCTCCTCCTTAGAATTGGGAAGGGTTGAAACTGGTATGGTTTTTAAAGGGCTTTTGCAAGCTGGCTGAGCAAAAGCATTTGAAGTTCGGCGGACCAATCGGTGTTGAGGAAATAAGGGAGTGCCTTTCAAAACTGAAGATAATTATGATTATAATAAAATACCTACCACAATTTAAAAATATATATTTGCACGTTTAACGTAGGTACATTTTCATTATATATAAATTGTTTTCCGATTCTTTAACATCAACAAAGTTTTTTATTTTTCTTGGATAAACCCCATTTATACACAACTAGCGACCTCTCGTTTCGCTTCGATAAAATATATCCTATGTTACTTCTGGATAATGTAGCTTTCTAACGGTTTAGTTGTTTCAGAGTTGATCGACTACAAACGAACAAACAAACAAATCTTTCCTCTTTATAATATTAGTATATAAATAGATTAGTGATATTAGTATAGATATAGAAGTACTTATATATTATCTGGCAATAAAATAAATAAATAAATTAAGTGTACCCAGCAGTGGATTGGCAGCAGTCCTTATTTAATGTTTAGAATTCCGTACCCAAAGGAAGCCAAACGCGGGTCCCTATTCTAATCCTCCGCTTTCCATCTTTTGGTCCGTTTGTCCTACTTTTATATAGCTGTACTTATCTTTTATATAACTGTACTTATCTTTTGAACCGTAATAGATAGCGGGTTGGGTTTTTTTACGGAATTATGTGTTATAACGGCGGATTTCCTAATAAATAATAAAAAAATGCAAGATTTAATTAATAAGCGGGATCCCCATACAAGAAAAGTTTTTTTTAAGTTTCTTTGCTTTTGGTTTATTATAAAAATAGTATTACACATACAAGAGTCCAGCGAGTCAGGCTCGTGCTTACGGTGGTACAAGCACTATCTCTATACCTACTAATATTATAAAGAGAAAAGATTAGTTGTAATCGAAGATTAGTTGTAATGTTTGTAATCGATAAACTCTCAAAGTACTTACTGAACCGATTTTAATAATTATTTCACATCCAGTTACATTATCCAGAAGTTACGGCCGCACTCAGAGACGTCAATTAACTTTTATGTTTGATTAAAGTTGCTGCTGTCACTTTCTTTGCTATAGCAATAGATTAAGACGCAGCAACTTAAATCAAACTTTAAAATTAATTAACGTCTCTGAGTGCGGCAGTAAGGCTTATTATTACACCTTCCTAAATTAGTCACTAACGAGAGGGACGCCTCAATACGTTAGATACGTATGGAGATATCTCTATCTCATTCAATGTATTGCGGCGTCCCCCTTGTTAGTGACTAAATTTAGGAAGGTGTAATAAGCCTTTATTGTGAAGTGCTCGGACGCGTCGCGCGAGTTCGGCGACTTCTACCGAATTTTAAGTTTTCATCGCTACAACTCACACCGAACCTTCGGCCACATGCTTTGGCCGCAGGTTGCGATTTTTTATTTTGCAACATTAAAATGTTTACTGGCAACATTACCGCAAATGTCCATTTTATTGTTTTGACAACTCCCAGCTGATATGCTCAGTCAGTGTTATGTTATTGTAAATATTTAGTTGTTTACCGGATAAAAGGAATTGTTTTACAAATAGAACCATCGTAACTCAGGTTTTGTAATGGCGACCATGGTTAAGGAGAAATCTCGGGCCGTACGTATTGTCTTGGTTAAGGAATGTTTATGCGCAGTTTTTTTCTGTGACTTAACGTAATTTTACGATTGCAGAAGAAGAAAACAAAGGAGAAACTCGTTCCGAAGTCTGATGTTCAAGTCGAGGTGCCTTTATTAGTAGATCCATCTAGAACTGAGGAGGGTAACGCTTCCACATATGCTAATGACCTGTCGTTGGGGCAAATTGAACACAGCAGTCCTTCCAGTATGCCTTTTGCTCAAGACACCGCGGACCTAACTCCAACTGAGTCCATACAAAATGAATTAATAGAGTCAATAATCTCTCTAAATGTATCAACAAGTGAAATAGAAAACCAAAGACTTAGTGTAATAGAAACTGCAAGTACATCACAGAATGAGCTTTTAGATCAATCACAAGCATATAAAGAGGTATGTCGGAGATTAGACATAGTGTCTTTTAGAGATATTCCTGCAAACTGTGATGTGCCTATCGAACAGTTAGAGAGTAAAATAGAATCAACCTCATGTTTAAATACACAAAAAGTAAATGAGAATACACTAAATTCTGAAAATGTAACGGAAGATATTGAAACGACTGAGAATGCTATGCCTTCTGCTCCTGTATTTGAAGAACAGGTAGCCATAGAGCCTCAATTTAAAACACAAGTAGAGTCGCAGGAAATTAAATTAGAAGTACAATGCATGCCATTAGAAGTGGCAATGCAAGTGTATGGAGGAAAAGAGATGGCAGAGATAAGAGAAATGAGCAAAAAGGAAGAGGCAATTGTGGAG
This sequence comes from Tortrix viridana, assembly GCA_963241965.1. Taxonomy (NCBI): domain Eukaryota; kingdom Metazoa; phylum Arthropoda; class Insecta; order Lepidoptera; family Tortricidae; genus Tortrix; species Tortrix viridana. Next base: position 9,564,819 of record OY725181.1, read on the forward strand.
GCCGGATCATTGTCTGGACCTGAACATCCATTAGTGGATTTGTTATCTACATTTAGGTATGTAATTAAATGAATAAAAAAGTTAATGGTTCCCAAAGCTAGTTCTGTTAGTTTAGCCCTGATATAAGCCTTAGCCCTGGTTTACATGAGGAATTTTAAGCCAGTGTAATAAACTAGTAAACCTGGTTTGGCATGATGCTAGCAGATGATTGTCCCACCAAAAACATCAATATAAATAACCTAACATAACCAAGTTAAAAAAAACCTGACAAAATCAGGACCTCTACTTTCAGAGCTCATTTTAAACGGCTTAACAGATATTCATCAGACCAAGCTAAGAACAATCGATTAAGCCACCTTTATAACAAAAATAAAATTAATTGGTCCATCCGTAGGAGCTATGATGCCACAGATAGATATACAAATACACAGATTCACATGTCAAACTTATAACACCCCTATTTTTGTGTAGGGGGTAATATCTAAATTGGTGCCAAGTTTGGCACTTGATTGTAGACATGACAGTCAAATAAATGTATTGTGACTAATGTATTATATTTTAAGCTATAACTTGGCGATTGACTGTCGATGACTAGTGCCAAACTGGGCACCTTTATAGATATCACTACTTTTAGTAGCATACAATAACTTCTACTATTTTTCATGTAAATTTAAGTTTTAGCAAATCTAATTATTTCAGATTTTACAAAATTAGGGGATAAGGGAAATAGTACTTTTGTGTTATTTTACATCATAAAGTAAAAACTATGGGGCTTAAACTTTTTGAGATATGTAAATAAAGTCCTTTCATATTATAGATATTATAGAAGCCCCACATTGTAATTTCGACCCATTTCAGCTGTTACCTTATTTTTAATTTATAGATGTTCAGTCAATGCATTAGAACAAGCACGTCACAAAGTCATCCAGGGCTATGCTGACGAGGAAAAACACAGGGCGGCCTTGTGGAAGGTTGAGAAACGCACAGTATCAGAGTCGAAAGAATGTTCTTGCGGACAAACTGTTTGGTTTAAAGGAAAATATGATCATGCTGAGTTGCTTAAGAGCAAGTTGCCCGCCGCAAGGCTGAGGCTTGAGGGATTGTTGAAGGATGTCCAGGAGTCATTTTGCCATCATCAGCATGCTGCTTTTTTGGCATATTTTCAGGTGAGTGATGTACAGAGCCTTTCCCCGCAAATTTAGGACCCGTTTAGGACGAACTATCAAGTTTCCTGGGCTGAAATCATTGTATGTTGTTCCCCAGGGCGTAGGCTAAGAAGTTTTCAGTTTCAGGACTTTAGCCGGAAAAACGTAACAGGCAGATACACATTTTCGCATTTATTTGATGAAATTACTATTCAATCTAAGTCTTCAGGCTTGGTAAAGCATTTGCTGTCTGAAGATTTTAAATGTCTATGGGCCTTAGAGCCCACTTACCCTCAGATGACCTGCGTGCCCGTTTACCTTCTCTTTGCCGTTTGCAACTTATATTATAAATGTGGAATGTGTAGTTTGATTCACTTTACAAGATGTCGATTTTTTACAGATAGAAGAATTTATATCTGAGACGCTTCAAAGCAGCAAGTCTGAGATCCGGGCAGCGACCGCGCTGGTTATGCACGAGCTGCGCATGTGCGACTCCGCGTCGGCGCTGGGCGGGCTGCTATGCGGCGCGCTGCGGCGCTGGGCGGCGGCGCTGTGCGGGGGGCTGGCGGACGCGCGCGACCCGCGGCACTTGCTGTTCCTGTTGCACCAATTGTTCAGGTGAGGCTTCTACGATGGGTTGTCCACAGGGGCTAGTAGTACTCTGGAACCTCCTCTTGGAGGGGACGTTAATCAGGCGCTGAGACTCAAATACCTGTGTAGGGTAAGTAATAGAACATATACCAAAAAATACGGGGGTTGAGCAATAGCTCAACTTGGTAGTTGGTCCGGGATTCGCCAATATGTTGGCGTTTGATCATTGTATCGTCGGTTCAAAGATCAAAGGTCTGTATTGTTATGTTTCAGACAAAGTCGTTCAGTAAGGTGGGCGGCGCCGTTGATTAAAGTCCCCATGTGCGACAGCAGCGACGCGGCGCGCGCGCTCGCGCTTCTTGAGCTTTTGCTGGCGGGACCGAGCTTGGAATCCGCCCAGGAATGCACAGAAGGTGAGGCTGGTTACCAGTAATGTTGAGACTTCTGTAAGTATTATACGATTAACCAAAATATTTTAAATGTTAAACGAGTCGACATTGTGCGGTGTCAAATGACATATTTGTAAATTAATAACAGAGACAATTGCAACTGCATTTTTTACGAGTGGGACATTGTTATAACCCGTGCTTCATTCAGATTCAGATTCTTTATTGGTTGGTACATAGATCTAAAGTTTTTTTACATAACATCGACATATTTAGATTCTTTCTTCTTCTTCTTCTATTGTGATTAGTCTTATAATAAATATAGGTATAGGTACTTCAAAAAAGGAAGAGGTTCTCAATTGGACTGTATTTTTTGGGTGTGGGTGGGTTTACCTAATAAAATAATCAGTGAAAGTGACTTTGTTTATCTTATCGCTAATGTTGTTCTTTGGTGTGTCTGTTATTAGTAGAAAACACAGAAATGTGGGAAGAGTTGGATAAGCACGGAGGCGGCGGCGCCGTGAGCGAGGGCGCGCTGCGGGAGAGAGACCTGCTGGCGCTGCTGCGCGCCTTCCCGCTGCGGGCGCTCGCGGCGCGGCTCGTGCTGCTGGCGAGAGCGGTGAGTGCGCGCGGGGCGAGGGGGCGCGTGACGGAGCGAGAGCACCTGGTAGAGGAGTGATAGGGACACTTAAAGCTCTTTCCCGTTGCTAACGATAGTGGTATAAAATACTTAATCGCGCTGTATTCGTATAGAGCTGTGAGCTTGTGGGGCTGTGAAGTTTATACCCTATTATATATATTTTTTGCCATCCGAAAAACGCGGGCCGTTTCACACTAGTGGATTTTGAAAAAAAAATAATTATTTTTAAAATTCGCTAGTGTGAAACACCCAAATATCTCCACCCAATTCCATTTGGGCTCCATTCGGTATTACTTCAAGAGCTAGACTACCACACGCCATCCGGTTGCCTCTCCGATGAAATTGGGAGTGCCATTTTCTAGATTATAAAATTGCAAGTAAGGATTAAGTTTAAATATTACAAAAACATGAGGGAACAAAAATTTAAGGGTAGTTACATTAATTTAAAAAGTACTAATTAGGCTACGTAACAATAAATGTTTTTTAACCCCAGGACATAACTCAAACGCGCGAGTACGAGTGGCAGCACGCCGGGCGCGACGTGCTGCGCGCGCTGTGCGGCGTGCGCGCACTGCTGGGCACGCTGCAGCGCGCGGCCGCCGCGCACGCGCAGTACCCGCGCCTGCGCGCCGCGCTGCGGGCCGTCGCGCGGCCTGCGCTGCACGCTGCGGCTGCGCTGCATCAACATAACAAGTGAGCCCCTAAAACAGCCGCGCGTCTTGTACTTGCCTTTGCAGCGTAAACCTTCTTTATTGTTGTTTTCTCGGAGTTTATCAAGTTTCCGGCGTAAAATTATTTTGTTTACTTATTTATTTAGCCTCATTACATTTCTATTTTGCTGTCAAATATGCTACAGGGTGATTGTTAAGCGAAGCGAATGTGAAGCGCACGACAGGGCTATGTTAATAAACTGTTCTTGCCTGAGATGCCTGTTTTAAGAGAAGTCAGAAATTACAGTTTTCTATGATATGATGTATCTTGAAACGTGCATCTCAACCGTTGAACTATCTACGATAACCTAGCTTCATTTGTTTTTATACTTTAGGGAGTCGTACTCGGAAGACGTGGCGCGTCTTATAGAAGCAGAACTGGAGGCGCTGTTCGTCGCGGGCTGGTGGGCGGAGGCGCCGCCGCCGCCGGCCTCGCTGCTGCGGCCCGCCGCGCGCGCCGCCTACTGCGCGGCGCTCATGTCTCGGCTGCACGGTGAGTGGCGCGGCACGCATCGCCGCGCTGGCAGAGGCTTCCTTCTGCCTCTTTGTCTTACAGGTCCATCTTAGATGAAAGGTTTCCGGTTTCCGCCCCAAAGTTACTGTTGATCCAAAACACCTTGATTATGTACCTACCGGAGTTGTCATTTGCTTCGAAAGCAGGCAAGTATTCGAAAGTATTTTCCAGCTGTGTTCTACTCTTGACTCTCGCCACTCCCGCCTGGACTATATACGCTGTTTTATATTCTCTTTCGAGAGGGTATTTAGGGCTGTTTCTATGATCAACTGTAAGAGTGCGCATATGCCATCGTACTAGATCATCGTTATTTTCCTCGCGACCTCGTGCCTTTCTGAACACTTCGTGTCCTGGTTTCTTTTATTAATTAGGTACTTCTTTATCCCGCGCAACCACGTAACTCACGAATTCTTGTTGCAGATAAATCCCAGCATGTAATTGAGCACCTATCGCTAGAGCTGCCCGCGGCGTCGTGCGGGCGCTCCGTGGGCGTCATCGCGCAGGCGGCGGCCGACTGCGACGACCACGATCTAGCCAGGGTAGTGCTCGATTTCCTCGTTCAGGTTAGTAACAGGATTATTATGACTATATTATCTTACCAACTCTGTACCACGGCTTGGCAAAGGCTGAAAGGAGGCCTTTCCATAATTCCTTGTTCAGGAGCCAAGCCTATGCAGGACTGGTGGTCTGTAGAAAGAGATGGCAGAACAAGCTAAAGGTCTTCTATGTGCGTAATAAAACTCTCGTGGACAGACGAAAAATTAAGGCGGCGCTCTATGTTGCACACACCGATTTAATATTAACACTGTATAATTAACTGTATAATTGAATAATTTATTGACAAAAAACGATTACTTAAAGCTAAAATTATAATACAAATATACAGTTAACACACCAGTAACATATTTACAAGAAACAGCGAGAGATATGTACAATAGAGTGGGAAAGGACAATAACATTAGATTAGAAAGAGAGGTCTAGAGCGAGACGGGGCGAAGGTGGCGTGATGCGCGCGAGAGCTGCGCAGAAACACATTTTGGATTTGACGCGCACCTATAAATTTGGCGCGCGCCCAAAATCGTTCCATTTCGCTCCTGATCGTCGCGGTGAACACATCGTCCGTCCGCTGCTCGTCTGCTCCGAAGATGAAGATGCTGATTGCTGATGAGAACTGTTGCTGCTAATAAACTGTCCTTCTCAGGGCAAACAAAACTGTTCTTGTCAGAACAAATGTTTCGACGTCAATCAATCCGAAACAGACGTTAATTCAATCGGTCTGCTACAGAACTAAAAAGTCAGCGTAGTTCTTCCAAGTCAGTTCAAGACTTTCTACTTTTAAAATTAAATTATACGACCTTTAAGTGTTCAACAGTTTTTTTTTCATTTGCTGTCTTGGGATTGCTGCGTTGAGATTATGATTATGAGATTATTATGTGGCGTCAGAGCCCACGCATCATCAAGTGGCCTGTGTCGAAATTCAGTGCCCGATTTTCTCTTGTGATTCACCTGTAGTTGAGTGGTATTGCGTGTGACAGACTGCCCTGGGCCGCAAGAGCCGGGCGTGCGCCGGCGCGTGCGAGGGCGCGGCGCGCGACTGGCTGCCGCGGCTGCTGCGCGCGCACGAGTACTTGTACACCACCACGCTGCATGTTGTCGCTGAGTTATACCAAGGTAATTGTGTGCCCAGAGCTTCTGGACTCTTACATTCATTCTTTTCACTTTTCATAAACTAAATATAACCCTACTAGCGACCCGCCCCGGCTTCGCACTCAACGCGGCGGGGGACTTTAATTTATGATATAAATTGATCTGTATAATTACATGATAAGACTGAAGTATAATTTAATTTTGACACAATGTTCCTATCAAATAAAATTGATTTGCCTCAACTTTTACCTTTAGATCGTTTCATGTGGCTTGATTGATCTTCTGGTTATTTTCTTGACAGTGGCTTCACCACAACCGTCGCCGACCTCCCTTAAGTTCCTCAAGCTACAAAGATGGCGGCCGTCGACGGGCGAGGTGCGCGGGGTGCTCGAGGACTGGTCGCAACGGTGCCCGCAACTGATACAGTATCTGTTGCAAGAGCTCAGTTACACGCCGTATGAGTAAGTTTCTTAAATTTCTTTTCAAATGATTGTAGTATTTCGATCGAAGTATCCAAATATATACAGTGAAATTTAACGATAGGTAGATTTCTTTCGCACAGAAATGCACAGATATTAGTCCAGACCGAACTATCGATAGTATAATCGTATGCATGTCTGAAACCTCTTGGTTTTACTTGGGTAGACGAAATTTTCTTAAAATGGTCTATGGTTTGTAATAGTTTCTTAACTATTATATAATTTCTTAACTATTTAATAATATACCATTTTAAGAAAAATTCTTCTATTTTGGTTAGCAATGACTTTCATTAATTAAATTAAATTTGATATTTGTCACTTACAAAATATGTCACACTTTAACCTGAACCAAAAGATTTAGCCGGCAGATAGTGCGCTGACTGGCCCGCCCTGGTGTGATCGCGTGGGCCCTTATATTTTGGGTAAGTGTGTCCATTCGATGTGTTCCAGCGGTCTGTCCTTGGAAGCGCAGCTGACGGTGGGCTCGTGGCTGTGCGCGCAGCCGGCGCCGGCGCCCGACTGGGCCTGGGCGGTGCTTATGCGCCTGCGCGTCCACAGGTAATATAACAGAGCGGTGTTATTGTGCTTAGCTGCCAACGTCGCTTTTAAGGATTAAAGAAGAAATCCTAATGGTGAGACTTCGGTGTCTGTCTGTACGTCACGTCACATATTTTTTCTCTGTTACTATAGAGAGCTATAACTTTCAAACATGGCATCGTTGTATAAGTTACTTGTCGGCATCTATCTTAGGTAAAAAAAAACTTGAACATTATTTTATAGTTTATCAGAAATATAGTCAATTGATAATACTTTACGAGAAACATGGAATATAGTTATCAAATTTAACAGTTTTACAAAAAATTACTTTGAAAATTCGTGTTAAAATTTAGGCATGTTAAATTGGGCCTTATATTTTTTTACGTCATTTTACGTCATTCTGCAAACTTAAGGTGGACTTTCCAAGCAAGAGTCAGTGGCGTCATCCATATTACGCATCTTTAGTGTCGCTGATCGTGACGTTTCACACGCTGTCGCAGCGTCCGCTGACGTTTGCATCGAAGTCACCATTGTACCGTGACTGTTGTGTTGCCAGGTCCAGTTGGCAGTTACCGCTAGACGCGCCGCCTCCCGAGCACACGCGTGATTTGTTCCAACAGGCCTACGCCGTGCTCTCCAGCTCTTGGGGCCACTCCGTGCCGTTGGTGAGTAATGCATCCACTTCTTTCTTTTCAAGTCCTGCAATTCAATTTCTGATTAAGTCAATCACTACATTCTTTTTCATTTATTTATATTCCGGCCTTTACACAAACGCGTATATCGGCCCAACCTCCACAACACCAATATTTAAAAACAACAATAAAAACCCCTTTAGAAATGTAAGAAAAAAAAACACACTACACTAGGTTCTGTTCACGTCAGCCAATCTGTTCACCGTTAATGCCCAATCTGATGTGGGGTAATCACTACATATTATAAAACAACGCGATAAACTCAAAAACTACTGAACGGATTTTCATATGGTTATCACCAATAGACAGAGTGATTCACGAGGAAGGTTTAGGTGTAAGTTAAAGGTGCGTATATGCTCTGTATCCCGTGCGAAGCCGGGGCGGGTCGCTAGTAAATGATAAAAGTAGGTAGCTTATTTAACTAGCTAGGCTCTAAAATAAACCAATCCTTCCGCACTTAATGTTATAAATTAACTCTGTTTGTTTGTTTGTTTGTTACCTTTTCACGGTTTGACTCCTCAACGGACCTATGTGAGTACAGACATATTTTATAGTTCGAAAACGGACATAGGGTGATGGCACCGGTGATGGACAAGGACCAATGATGGACACGTGATTCTTATTTTGAAGAAGATAAGGGTTATTCATTTGTTTTGAAACAATCAATTTATAACCGTATGATCTTTGAAATAAGGTTTAAGTGTCCATTATTGGTGCCTGTCAGCATAAAGTGTCCAACACTGGTGCCATCTCCCTAGGGTACTTTTATTCCCGGAAAATTAGACAATTCTCGAGGGCATAGCGATAAACGACTTATACGCGGACGGAGTCGCGGGCAAAAGCTAGTTGTAATATAAAGGTTATTCTGCCGAGCTTAAGCGAGGCCGAATGTAATCGCGTCTTCGTTCGATATGATTGTATTACTAAACAAACTATATACACGCCGCAATTTTTTTTAAATGTAGTGATGTTGTAGATATGCGAGTACGGCGTGGGCGCGCTGTGCCGCGTGGCGGCGGCGCAGGCGCCGGTGGCCGCGCATGCGCTGCCGCTCGTCATGACCGCCATGGCGTCGTCGCCGGAGTCTGTCTCACTCACTCCGCGGTCAGTGCACGACACTTACACGGCCTTTGTTCTACTTTGTTTTAGCCCATCTTGCTTTTATATCGTAACTCTTACTCTCTTAAAAGTATAACGTTAAAATATGATTAGGCGGTTCATTGATAGCTCTCAATATACTATAGCAGGAGTATAGTTTAGTGGTAACGTTAAAATTTAACCAGGATTGACAAGATGCACTCTGCACACGTTACAGTTATCGAAAATGTATAGGATTGACTTATATTGACTTATAGGATTGTAAGATGCCGGACGGTTGCGGCCAGTGCGTCTGTCTGTCCCTATGTATGCTTAGATCTTTAAAACTACGCAACGGATTTTGATGCGGTTTTCTCCATCAGTTAGGTAATTCTTCACTGAAGGTTTATGTATATAATAGAACCCGGAGCGATGTGAGGGCGGGTCGCTAGTTCCATATATTTTGTAAATTTTCTAAAGTCGACAGTTATCGTAGAATGCAGCTTGTTTAGGCCCGCAGATGGGCTAACTAAACAAAGTCGAAAACTAACTAACTAAACAATAAATAGGAACTTATAAGGCAATATAGTGTTATCAATTTAAAAATATTTATTTAGTAAATTGGCCACATGCGGGCCCCCTTTTACAAGACAATCCACGACGTGCCGCCCCTCTAAATAAATTGATACAACCACGTTAATTCGTGTGACGTTACGCGCCGTCGTGGATCGGGGGCAGTATACAAACACTATAGGTACGATGGCCGTCCAGTAATGATTAGTACACGGGCTGCTTGCGCAGGTTCGCGCAGGTCGCGGCGGGGCTGCTGCGGCCGCCGGCGTGGCTGGGCTGGGCGCGCGGCGCGCCCCCCGCGGCGCCCGCGCTGCTGCTGCGCCGCGCGCTCGCGCAGGTAGAGAATCAGTAAGTTTAACTGAAACTTCTTCTTCTATAATCGATAAGTGAACGAGAATTAAGAGTAAAATTTTAAAGTCGCGTCACGTTTAGGCACATTTCGTTACATGAGAGAGAAGAAAGATATGACGTAGAAAGAAAGATAAAGATAAATAATATTTAGCCAGGTGATTATGTATCTGATTACTAACACGGTTTGCTAAAAAAATATGTACATTAATTTTGGAAAAAATATCCTTTAATTTTCAACAATTGTAAACACCGCGCGGCTCGGCTTTGTTATTGAATCATTTCGTTGTCGTTAGGTTGATTTTACAATCGTTGTACATGTTTATTTTATATACGCCTCAACTACCACTTCTACTTTAAAATTGCTATTCAACTGTTTTATTACACTTTGATCGGTGTTTTTTTAAGGGTCTAAGCCCGAAAATGAAGGGTACGCCTTCAACCGTAAAATCGGTACACGTACAAACATCACTTTACCGCGGTGCGTGCGCACACGTTCAGTTTTATGAGACAAATTGGAAAGCTCAAATAGCAGGTTTTTTTTTGGATAATCTAGTATTTTTTATTTTATATTTTTTTATAAACCCAGCCCGTCATGCCCACAAAATATTGCAACTGTTTTAAAAAGCACCCTGTATATCCCGACGCCACGGAAGTGTTTAAGAAGTTTTACTTCTATCCTGTGTACCGTGAGCGCCGCACGTGCAATTTTTTTCATAGCACGGAGATGATTGTTATACCCGGTTAGAGTCCATGTGAAACTACAGGTCTAACGCTTGAAGTTGGAGGCTCCTGCGGCAGTGGAGCGGCGCGGGTTTAAAACATACCAAGTTTGGGCTCCTCCAGATAGGAGACGGCTTAGTAATTTTTTGTAAAACATACACCAAATGTCTCTTAATATACTCATATATAACCTTAAAAAAGCGATTTTAAAAATATTAACATTTACTATTTTTAATTTTTTTTGTTAAAAAGTTTGAGATTCAGAATTTTTTGTAACTGAACCTGTTAAAACTTCAATTCATCCGATTTTCAGCCCACTGTGGGGCGGGTGGCTAGTATTTAATAATATACCATTTTAACAAATTAATTTGGTATCTGTTATGGTTTGCAATTACTTATTTATTTTCCTTCATAGTAAATATTTTGTGATACTGTGTTCAATGATGTCGTTGGGTTACAAATACTTAATAGTCAAACAAGTATCAAACACAAAACCATGAAAACTGAAATGTGTTTCCTTGTGGAGGCCTGCGGAGGCGCGCGGCGCGGCGGCGGCGGCGTGGCTGCACGCGCTGCGCGGCGCGGCGCTGCCGGGCGCTTCGCTGGCGGCCTGCGACGCAGTGCTGCTCGCCGCGAGACGACCTACCACCTTGCAGGCGAGTGACATATCAATTACTAGGGTTAGCCGAGGACTTAAGGGTCTAGTGCCAGTCCCGTTGACTGCACGTATTTGAAATGTGACATTACGAGTATTTGATTGGTCTTATCCAAGGTTTATGTCATAGCCTATTTTTAACCTTTGATCCTCAAAATACCTAAACCACAGTTTGAAGGTTTGTTTATTTTCTTTAATTTCGTGATGAATATATGGGTCCCGCTGATCGACAGTTTACGTTAGCAAAATATATCGTTAAAATTTTGTTAATATATTTATTATGTTATCTAGTAACGTTAACAGGCCCTGGTACCCGATGTAAAAATAAAGTTGTCACAAAGAAGATTATCTAAAAATCTATTATTTCCAAAATATTTTATATTTTTTTTTACAACAGGAAGCTCCCAAACCCGAAGTGCTCGCGCACTTAGTACGCAACGCGCAACACGCGCCGCTCGCGTGCGAGGAGGCTCTCCGCGCGGCGCACGCGCACCGCGAGCGCGACACGCAACTGTTCGACAAACTGTTGCGCGCGCTCGCCGTGCAACGCGCTAGCAACCACAAGATACACGTGGATAAAGCTTTGAAGGTTGGTTGTATAAATGTGCAGTCGAGATGGAATATATTTATTTTCACTTATAATAACAATAATAGGACTTTTGTCTATTCCAGATGATTTATGTAGCATTAAGAATTAACACACTTGCGCTCGTGACTAATAAGATTATTTCGGGATAGGCTCCCCGGCCGCACCCATGACTAGTGGTGGACCATTGATTTAGTATATACTAGATACACAATCCCGCACAAAAATGTTGTTATAAACTGTCCCAAATGACATTGTCAACTGTATTTAGATACATGCTAACATCGCTATTTTTACCTTAAACATTCATGCAAAAAAAAACTCAATATACTAGCTGTCAAGTGTCAAATTTGCAAACAGACGTTTCAAAATATTTAAAACTTTTTAGTGAAATCACCATTGTCATTGTCATTGTCGCCATTTACGACAAAAGTGAACATCGGACGAGTCGCATTTCTCATTTTTATATTGTATTAATTTTAACGAAATGATAAATTATAAAAAAAACTACACACATGTACCCTGAAAACATTTACATTACACTCCTTTATTCTAAACAAAACAAGATCTTATCCTAACTAGCTAAACGTAAAGTAAAACCTAATTTCCTTGAAATAAGTTTAATTTATTATATAATTGTCTTTTAGACCTACATTTACTTAATATACTTTCTTTTTTGCAATGCAATGTAATCGGACGGTTAAATATCGATCGGTAATAGATTTAATTAACAGAATTCTATGACTATTATTGTGGTCTTCTTCCGTAGTCGCATTAAAAATATCTACTTGCATAAAAGTTTTTAGAACATTTGATATTATTTTAGTATGTTTCTGTGTTTCTCCCGGTCGTATGTTATTTCTAATAAAAGCTTCTGTTTTCTTGCACACATCAAATACATCTTGAGATGCGTAAAAAATCTCACCTAAATTTTTGATGTCAATTAATTTATGAAAATCGTGCCTTTCTTTAGCTAAAAGAGAAATTGTGCATATGTTGCACCGAATAGATTTTATTAATTTCCGAACTACGTATCCGGCAATATATCCTTTAACTTGTTTGATGTAATCACAACAGTTTCCAGGCTCATCAAGATCTGAAGACAAAATGTCACAGTTTGCTTGAATATTTGTTTCTATTGCTGATTCTGCGTGATTGTTCATTGATTTCTCTTTCGGTATCCTCGCGATACCCAATATAAGAAATATTATTATAAACATTTTTTTTGTCATAAGTCAAAATAAACCAACACGATTTATTAAAATTAATAAAAGTACCTAATAGCTACTCCATATATTTTTTTTCCGTGATAAGTCATAATTTATTTTGTACATACAGTACAAAATAAATTCCTAAAAATCATGAAAGCATTATAATTTTAACTAGAATCTGTTTATAAATAAATAGAACTTATGTAAAATAAGACATTCCATCCTTTTTATTTGTTTTTTGTTATTATTTTTGCAGTTTTTCACTGCACATTTCGTTATGATTGACAACTGCCACTGTCTGTGGTTGAAACAAGACTAATAGCCAAACTACTGCCCAAGTCGATTAGGAAGTAGTTTTGACTTGCCATTTTTTCCTGCTAATTGTGTATCTATATATACTAAATTAATGTGGTGGACGCACCCTTAGGTGGTCGGGGATTTTCACTAATACCTAATATTTTTACTGAGTTACTTCAGGTTAATATTTTACTCATTTTTTACGAGCCAAATGTTACATTTAACCCGAAGTAATCAAATTTCCATTACCATAATATTTCCATTCTGGAGGTAATAGTGAAAATGAGTGAAATGCCAAATATAAAATAACATTGATTTATAATTAAAGCGGTGTAATTATTTCGAGCTTCATAATGATGACAATAATTAAGATCTCTATATGTATTTCAGGAAATCGGCAGCAGTATGGGTTCCGAAGAGCTGGTGATCTACCAGGCTGCGACAGCTGCGCTCGCGGCGCCCATGAGCCACCCGGCGCACCTGGCGCTCTGGACGCTGCTCCTGCGCCTGTATCTTCACACGCACACCAACACGTAAGATGCAGAAGGTGTACAGTGTACAATCTGGTATACTATACCTCTTATTCATAAACGCATATTAGTTGAATAATGCTTAAAATATGCTTTGGCCTAGCGTAATTGGACTAAGACAGGTTTGTTGTGTGTTGAGGGGGTAAATCCCAAAAATATCTATATAGACCTTATTACTAATATAGTGTCGGTATACAGTATATAGTTTTCTTTCGGTTTTCTTTGAAACATGAGTGACAAATAGGCTGTCATGCAAGTGCGAGTGCGAGTAGTATAACAATACTACCATTTCCATATTTTCGCATCGTGCGCAGTAGGAGTGTATCGCTAGTTATAAACCTTCATAATGGCAATTCGAGAATGCTTCATTAAAATAAACACAGAGCAAATTTAGTAGAAACAGCGATTGATTTTAAAAGACATTGATTTTTTGTTCGGTTGCAGACCGGACACCCCGCCAATTGGACCACTATTCTTCGACGGATTTACAAAATCCATGACCTTGGCACAGATCAAAAAGCGTCTGCAAGACACTATAATTTACCACAAAATGCAGCTGGACTCTTTTAAAAGTCTATTAAACACATCTGGACCCAAACCTTCCGCGAGTACAGTTCCAAAATTAAAATCGGTCTCTCCAATGGACAACTTGTTACCAGAACTATCGATAGCAGAGCTCGATATTAGAGAATCGAGTGATTCCAGCGATTCTGAGGAAATAAATGATAGCGATGATGATAGGAGTGACAGAGACGACGATAAAAGTGTATCTGAGAGTGAAGAAAGGAGGAGGGTTAATGTCAATATGCTGAAGTACCACGAGGCAGCGGAAAAGTAAGTGAACCCCTTTATTTTGACATAATGATGTTAGTATCAGCTTCTTAATTCATACTTATAATAATATAAATACGAAAGTGACTCCGTCTGTCTGTGTGCCTGTAACGCTTTCACAGCTAAATCGATTTCGATGAAATTTGGTACGGAGATAGCCTGCGTTCCGGGGAAGGACATTGGCTACTTTTTATCCCGGAAACTTGGACAGTTCCCGAGGTAGCAGCGATAAACGACTTGTACGCGTTTGTTTATAAAAACGTCTTATACATTCCGACAGTTTCATGTGCGACCATCTCGCGGGGTGACAAATTGGGGAAGGGGTGGCTATCACCGAGGTCTACGAGGGTTAGTACTTAAAACTTGCGAATTTAGTATTTAATAACCCACTTTTTTCCTAGCCAAGTCGATTCTTCTATAGAGTTTTCAATCTAGACGGCGCGCCACGCCGCTCAAATTGACTGCTTGCTTGATTGGAGCGCGCGTTTTTGTGGATTGAAATCACTAAAGTCAATATTTCTTACTCGTGTATGAAAAGGAACTTCCCATTTATTGTCTAGTGAAGGTTTTGATTGATTCTTATACAGAATGTTGCGCGAGTTCCTCCGTTGGCTAGAAGCGGGCTCGCGCCTGCGCGCCACGCCTCACCACGCCGATCTAGCGCGGTACATCCTGGAACCGGTCAGTATACTTTAAGACGTTAATGTAATTAAACAATTTAATTTAATTTTAACGTATTGTCGCCATCGAACGTATTATATATAAGGTGATCAAATATATCTAAACACGTTCTAACGTTTGATGGTGATTATACCCTATATACAATGAAGTTTGCCAATGGAATATGAACCTAAGTATTCTGAATAGAACAGTATATTTTCTAATTTCATTGTCAGTCATAAAAACAAAAGAAATTCCACTCTATCTCCTTTGCAAATGGATCTTTATTCCAATGGCCGTATTATGTACATTATATTGTACAGTCACCACACGGGATTGTTGAGCCACCATAGAACCCTGTCATAATGACAACGTCAAGTCACTCAAAAGAAATTACGTAAAAATTTTCCGTTGACTTTCTGTGAGAGGGTTCTATAGTGGCTCAACAATCCCGCGTGGTGACTGTACAAGGGGCTTTAGGAGGATACGACTACACTCGTTAACACTAAATTATATTTTCTCGCTGTCTACTCGTTTAGGCAAACCTTCAGCAATGGCAATACAACGTAAACTAACCATCATCAAAATTAAAAGCCGCTATTATGTTCATATAATATTGGATTATCATTATCACTTTTGGAGTCGTTTTTAAACTTGAATCTCATAGCTATAGAACCGCTCACCAATGCAACCGTTAATGTGTCACGTCCTTATCTTGCTTTTCACTCAAGGAAAACATCGTGAGGAAATTAGCATAAAGCATATATTTAGAATTTGTGTGAAGTCCCAAAACCACGCTGGAACCGCTTAGGGACGTACGCTAAACATGTTATGTTATATTTTTTACAAATTATCCTTGTGTGTTCAAGAACATGTCTGTAATTTCCACGTAGGCGTTACAAACCGCGTGGGCCGAACAGCTGAGCTCCATGCGCCCCCCCGCGGCCGAGGACGGCGACCTGCGCCCCCCGCGCGCCCCCCCCGCGCCCGCGCCGCCGCGCTCCCCGCTGCACACGGCCGTCCGGTGGATCCTGAAAATTAGGGACCGGGCGGGAAGGAGGTGAGTGACCTAGTTCATCAACAAACCTCTTTGTCCCCTGGGGCCTGTTTATCAAAAGCTTGTAACTTGTATTACAAGTGGAAGTCTCTTTTTAATGCATATTGTTGGAAAGAGACTTCCACTTGTAATACAAGCTACTAGCTGTTGATAAACAAGCCACTGTTCTCCAATACAGCACTGTCCGAGTAGTTAACTTTCTTTTGCCATCCTCTGTCATCAAAGGACGATGACCTCCGTCCCCTGCTCCGGCTATCAAAAGAATGCTGTAAATCCGGGGTCGGGTAGACCGGAGGCGAGTAACCTAGTCACGGTCTGTTTCCCGCGAACAGATTTTACATCGCTTGCGTTGTCACGTTACATACGCTTGCATCGCATGGGTTGAGTAGCTCAACTTAACTTTTTCTAGCTGCTGTACTGTACCCTAGATATGAGCGCCGCGTCAGTAACCAAATAAATTTCTTGGGTAATTCTTCCAAGGCCCTCAAATGAAATGTATAAAAGCGGAATACAAATTGAAGGAATAATAACAACCTTATTACCACGACAGTTCTAATAGGTTTTTTCTGACTAACCGTATTGTTTCAGATCGCAAGTGCCGGTTGTATCGTCGCCGGTGGACGACGTTAATTTCGGCAATAAACGCGAGCTGTACTGCTTGGTGGACAAACACTTAAACTGTATAGAAGCGTTCGCGAAGTAAGTTGGTTTCTAGGGGAGCATCAGGTGAACTAGCACAAGTAGATGGTAAGAAGATGGATCTTACATTATGGATAAGGCAGTGTACAGTTAATGTCCTATATGGTTGTCACAGTAAATGTTTAAAAGTGCCTTATTTAATTTTTGCGTATTCTTATACGTGGGGCATACTGAAACTGGCCACTTACAATAAATAAATTAAAAAAGCAATAACAGAATTTAAAAATGCAACTCTCTATGAACATATTACCTTTAAATTTATGAGACTGTCAGTTGTTTTTTCGATTTGGCGGGGCTCAGAGAATTGTGTGTCGTTATTATAATGAAACTAACTCGTGAAAATTATCGCTCAATGATTTTTTACGAATTTCGCTGCGGCTTAAGTTAGCAAGAGAGTTGCCAGAGACTTCAACTGGTATTTAATGATGAAGCCCCATGTCGTAGCTCTGTGTATTCGTGGTTCGGAGAATTCAAGTTTTAAGGTTAAGTACAGGGTGTTCGGCATACTCGTGTGGACCGTCAAACATTTTTTGGACACTGGTGGGTTCATTTGCTACCTTTCAGTTTTGGTCCCAGGATTCTAAGGGTTGCGGTTATGAAGATATGTTTTTTTTATTACAAATTACCCATAATCCCACCTTTAAACCCTCATAGCTTTTTTGGATAAGGTCGTAAGAGCACGATTTTATTTATTTATTCTGTAACGTTTGTGTGTTCAAATAATAAATACCTCTTGTTCTAGTCAACACCGCTAAAAGGACATAATAATATAAGCTTTATTAATCTATATCTACAAAATTAGTAAAAGTATGAAAAACATACAAGAATAGAATAGAATAGAATCATTTATTCGGCTATTAAATAAAACATATCTATGAAGAAATTTAACGGTTAATGAGAGCATATATTTTTTAAATGTTCTGTAGTTAATGATCTTCTAACTGTATGCTACTCTCTTGTTTAAATTCGGGATATTCGTTCAGACGGGCGGAAATTTTATGAAAACAAAATGGCAACTAAAATTGAAAAGAAAAATGAACTCTTCATGTCAACGATCTAGCTCGTGTTAGCGCACTCGGTCCGAGAGTACTTTCTCGTATAGTGAAAACCGCACTTTACCTCGTGGAGGGTCGCGCACGAACTTGTCGGACTATAACGATTATAGAGATTGCTATTTATCCTTGTTTGTCTCAGGCAGTGGTCAGTGGAAGCGTCAACGGTGTCGCAGCTTGACGACAAGTTATGGCCGCTGGTGGGTGCGCTGCGCGTGCGCTTCCCGCTCTCGCCCATAGCGCGGTCCTGCTCTAAAAATTGCGCGCCGGTCATCCTACCGTTACAGGTCAGAACAACCACTCATTTTTTTTTATATCTGAATCTCGTCGTTTCTCGCGCCACTCATTAATTAACTCTGTCACTCTCACCAGGACAAATCGTCGTAAGTTCACACGTAATACGCTTTCGTCTCGAAATGGTAGGTTAGACACCGCTTAAATGACACTTAACTACCGTCACATCAGTAATTTTTTGCTCACAAAAGGAACGAGATAGTTCATTTCTGGTAATGACAACCTTACTAAAGTAGGTCAGGAGTTTAGAGGCTGTACAAATAAAAAGTTGCTTGGAGTTTTTATGTATCATGTTTGTTTTAGGGGCATTACGAGTGGCGCATCTCCGAAGGCGCCGCCGGTGGCATCAGGGATAACAGGTAAGAGAATCAAAATGGGTAGTTAGTGTTTTCAGTCCACGAAGGCGCCCCATCACACAAACGAACGTTTTACCGTTGTACGGTTGGGCCAATGTAAAATCAATCGGTGGGGTGCGACTTTGTAGACAACAAAACACTAAACGTACTGAGAGTAACACCCTAAATTAGTGGCTCCCAAACTGTTATAGGTCGTTGCGCTCTTAGGTTTGATTTAATTTATGGCGCTCCGGCTACAATATTTTACCGATTTTGAAGACTCTACTTTCTTAAATAGAGGGAGGAACAATAGGCCCCTAGACCTTTGGCTCCGCCTACAGCGACACGACGACTTGGGAAAGTCTGTTGTAAATAGACATATAGGTTTCAAAACTGCCAGTCATTGATAATTTGTCTTCATACGTTAAGCCACGTAACAAGTAAAATAACAACAGTGTTTAATTGACAGAATCCAAAAGGTTCAAAGTTAAAGAATATCTAATAATGCTTCTGTACTTCTTTGAGAGTTAAACTGTTATTTGATTAGGGACCTTAACCGTATTTTAATACAGGTGCTCGGCGCGGGCGGCGCTCCGCGCACTGTGCCGGGCGCGGCCGCAGGTGGCTCGCGCGGCGGCGGCGCTCAATACTATTGCCAGGTACAGAAGGTTGGCGGTCGGCGTCATACCGTTCACACTGGTACCAGTCAAGGGTCAAAATAAATAAATCTAAACTTGATGGATATATATATACATTAATCTTCTCATATTTCGAATCAATCGTCTGATCAGCTCTTAGACGCTTTCATTGTCATCAGGTTAACATTGCAGTCCAAATTTCCGCCCATCCAATAACAAGAAGTTTCAAAATTGTCTTGCTAGATTTGAACTAAGATATTGTAAAAAAAACGTGTATGTAAAACGGTGGTACTTGTAATGATCCGGATGGACACTGTTATACTTTTTTTTTGTTTTATTGTGTACGGTGTTCCAAAGTAGTAGTTGTGGGTGTACATGTATGGTATTGGTGTTCAGACGCATTCGAACCCTGGACGCGGCGGTGGGCGTGGCGGAGCGCGCGTGGGGCTGCGCCGGCGCCGCGCCCGACGTTGCGCCCGCGCGCGCCGCGCTCGTCGCTCTACTCGACGCGCTGGCTGACGTGAGTGTTCGTTTTAATGATGCATTTATGCTGACTGTAAGCGTTCTTACTGAGGGAAGGTCTTTATTAAAAGTGTTAGTCTTTTTTACGGTGTAATTTGACCAGGTGTCTTATCGCCACACCGGAACATAACAATGCGAACACTACTGGTTAACAGTAGATAAAAGTGTAAGATGACGGTCGAGCAATTTGGGCGGAGCCTGCATACTGCCCGACGGACCTCAGGTCCTACCACCACTATACTGCTTCACAACGACACGCCTCCTTTTTACGTACCTGTGCAATGTCAATTCGAGTGGCGGGGGGTGCCGACTTGAATTGATAACTATACATGTAGTCCTTTTCCTTGTTGGTTGTATGAGAGAGGGTAACTGTAGTAGAAACACTTGCAGCACGTTTAAATGGGTTAATATTTAAATAATAGCGTTTTATAAGTAAGTATCACTCCTTAGATTAGCTATCTGTTTTCGATACCCGTCTTAGCTCCTTAGCGGATCAATCGAGAATGCCCCACTTTTTCATTTTACTTCTATTTCTCAGCTCCATAACCGTTTCATGTTTTAAATACTCTTTAATATAAATTCATAAACAAATGATCTAAAATCAGTTACAAAATAAGTTGTAATATTGTTAATTTAATGCGATAAAAAACAAACACAATTTTAACTACTTTGTAGCAATAACATTAATTAACAAAATATCAAATGGGATATCCGGCAAAACCTTACAGTTGTGTGTGTATGTTTGATCTGGCGATATGGTTGAGCAGCGCTGGCTGTGCTCGGACGGCGACGCGGTGTGCGCGCTGGTGGCGGCGTGGTGCGCGCGCGCGGGCTCGGCGGCGCAGGAGGCGCTGGGCGGCGCGCTGGTGGCGCGCGCGGCGCGGGGGGCGCCGCCCGCGGCCCGCCCGCGGCTCCACGCGGCGCTGCTGCGCGCGCTGCCCGCCGCCGCCGTCTCGCCGCAGCGCGCCTTCAGCTACCTCTCTAAGGTTATAGCGTGCATTATTTGATTTTGCGGTTAATCTCTAGAGAATTGTTTAAGTTGAACTGCAAGCTTAACTTGTTTGGTAATGTTTTAGAAATTATTATACGTGTGGAATTTCAGTGTTATACATATATTATTATTTTTCATATTTCTAGATTTTTCGAGATCGCCTTTGGATTGATCTTGTCCGTTACAAATTTAATGGAAAGTGGTATTTAAAGACAAGTATTGTATTTGACAGTTCGACGTGTCCCGCCTGTGCTGCGACGAGGAGCAGCGCGGCACCATGCTGCACGAGCTGCTGCAGGCGGCGCAGCGCTGGGGCCGCGAGCCCGCGCCCGACCGGACCGTGCTCGTAGAGGTACACAGACAGTTCCACGTGTCCCGCCTGTGCTGCGACGAGGAGCAGCGCGGCGCCGTGCTGCACGCTGGGATTTAATCAGGATTTTTTTTGATCAAACAAAAATAAAACCGGTCAAGTGCGTACACGTCCGTACATGTCCGTACTTGAAAAATATACCTTTTTATGTACTTTAATTTGTACACAAAAAGGGTATATTTTGAGTTGCCTAAATTTAACACAATTTTTTAAAGTTTTTAATTATTTCTCAAAACTTGAAAATTTTGAACACTCTATTTTATTTTTCCCGTAAAATATAAATAACTTGCTCTACGTATTTTTCAAATTTTTTGGTCTATAAACCTCAGAGATAAGGGGAAGGGAGCGGTAATTTTTTGTACATTCTCGGCCATAAATAAATCAAAAAGTACGTCATGGAAAATAATATTTATTTTTGAAATGTGCAGATTAAGCCCTTTCATATTTGCTATAATATAAGCCCTTTCATATAAGCCCCCATTTGCTATAATCAAATCAATTTCATTTTTCAACCCCCCCTTCCAAACCCCTTTTTAATTATGTATAAAATTACTAAAATCAGATGCAGGCAAGCAAGTTATACAACTATGCCAAATTTCAAGTTGATAGCATCTGTAGTTGCTGAGAAAAATTGCTGTGACATACGGACGGACGGACGGATGGACAGACAACGAAGTCTCACCATAAGGGTTTCTTTTTTAACATTTTGGTACGGAACCCTAAAAATGATATCAGTAAAGGGAGTAGAAAAGAGAAAAAGAATTACAATTTGCGTGAATTTAGAACGAGCTACTTTGAAAATAGAAATTCGAGGTGATGTTAGCTCCATATTTGTTTCGATTTAGTCAAGAACAATTTTGAGTTCACTGCATATTATGCATGTAGCCTGTATGCAAGTAATGGATGGTTTCCTGTTGGTGTCAGCTGATCGGCGTGCAGATGGCGGCCCTGACGACGGCGCCGCACCTGCCGCGGGTGGTGCTGGGCTGCGCGCGCGCGGCGGCGGCGGGCCGCCTGCCCCCCGCGCCGCTCGCGCACGTCGCGCGCGCCGCCGCCCGCGCCGCGCCGCCCTTCGACCAGGTACCTACCGATTGTCGTGAAATACACAGATTTCATATCCCATCATCGTCGGTTCCTACTATCTGATCATATTCACTCGATTCACATAAGATTTTTGTCAGACTTTTTCCAGAGCTATCATTGCGAGCGTATTGATTGCAAACGGAACAGAAAGTAAAGGTGGACGTCTTCTTAAGCCTTTCTTAAGTCTTTCTTCTGTCTTTCGTAATAATCGTCACCGCATATTAACCGCAATCGTTGTTAAGTTGGTTGGCCTGCATGACACATTACGTACATAAAAAAAAACAGCCATTTATCTTCTCAGAACAACATTTCTGCTTCATGAGACAGTGTTCTCAACTGAGGGTATCATGTTCTGGTTTACCTTTCCAAATGCAAAACAGATCAGTGTAATCTCATTATTATAGTGTTTTAACGCGCCCCACTATCATATTTAACTTTAGTGTGCCTTCATTGATTCAAAATACTATACTCGTTATAGTTGGGCCACATACTGCGCGAGCTGGGCGTGATATGGTGGGAGGCGCGAGCGCAGCTGAAAGAAACCGGAGCGACATACCACGTGGCGTACGCACCGCACGTTGCGGTGTTGCAGCACGCGTTGCAGCGGGAGTTCGTCGCGGCCGCGCGCGCGCTTAGCTACGCGCCTGAAAGAGGTAGACTTACTACACTGCATCCTAACAGATAAAAGATTGTTTGTGAAAATTTCACCAGCGGACTAAATTGCACTTCTAAGATGGCATTCCGTAATGATGAAAAGCATTTCTATAATAAGGGTGGCAGTCTGCTCTTTGCCGACTTTATATTTTTCTAATATTTAGCTATTGTTTCGTCAAATATTTAAATTGCATCCCTTTCTTTCTGTATATCAAATGTGAGAGATTTAAGCAAATACTGCCAAGTGAACGTGCCATAATAAATTTTTTTTTTTTTGTGTCAGTGTCGTGGTACGCGTGGGCGGCGCTCCAGGAGTCGTGGGCGGCGTGGGTCGCCCCGCACCCCTCCCTGCCCCCGCTGCTGCCCTCCGCCGCCGACCGGCCCGAGTACTCCGCCATGTTGAAACACTTCGTCGACAACCTGCACCAGATCATGCTAGACTGTCCAGGTACTTACAATAGGGTTGGACTGACATGTCAAACCAGCTACTTTTTATGAAGTGGCAAAAGTGGTCGCCATAATACTCTTTAAGGTTTCCGACAATTATAAAATCTTAAAAATACAACTGATTATTTATCGAGTTGAGGGGGGTTGCATTTCACGGTTAGTATAAAATAATTAACATAAGGACATTTTTTTATCCCGGAAAATTGTTCAGTTTCCGAGGCAAAAGCGATAAAGATTTGTACGCAGTTAAAGTCGCTGGCAAAAGCTAGTACAGTACGTTTGATGTTAGGCTGCGAAGAGCACCTCCTCAGCCAAGTGTGGGAGTGGACTGCCCAGACTTACCTGGCCGTGAGCCGGGCGGCGGCGGCCGGCGACAGCGTGCAGCTGGCGGACCTCCTGCGGGAGCTGGGCGCGCTGCCGTGGCGCGAGCAGCAGTGGTGGCGCGCCAGCTGCCTGCCCGCCGCGCTGCAGGTGAGCTTACTGCTCTCCGCCCAGTGCCGGACTAAGCCTTCACGGTGTCCTAAGCATTTCAACTGTGTGCCATTTTATGTGACGTTGGTGCACACTAACCCGTGATGCCCTATGCAGCTGCTTACTTTGTTTAATGGCTAATCCGGCACTGCCTCCACCTCTCCTAAGCCAACAACCGGTATCTCAAATTCAATTGCCAAAGCAGATTAAATCCTAGTTAGTAATAGGTTGCAATTGCTACAGGAATTATATATTAGATGCCACCAGATGGCTTGAGAGAGTAGTGCGTGCCAAGTACGAGTATATAAGGTCGATATGGGGTACTATGGGGTCTAACTTGTACCGGTTGATTTGATATTCGAGTATGTCGTGCGCAGTGCAGACATGTTTCTATGTGAAGAAGCACGCACGCGCTTCTCAAACTGACGCTCAAAATTCAAAAGATAAGGCGCGCTATCTTTACTAGTGGCCATCCTCCAAAAGCGATATCGAAGAAAAGATAAGACGAGCTTAAATTAAATACTGACTTTCCTCCGAAAACAAAATTGAGAAGGAATATATTGTAGATAGATTATTAATTGTTCAACGCTAACGCTTCGTTTTATTGCTCCGATAGAAAAGAAAATTTGTAAATTGAACCCATTTAATTATAAAAAAACTAAAAATGTCCTTAATCTGTACGAGTTATATTTCATACTCATACTGATTTACTAAAAAAGTTTTCCAATCCCAGATAAGCGCTTCAAGCGAAGTAGAGATGCAAACGTGGCTGGCAGACACGTTGCAAGGTATAGAAGCTGCGACGTGGTTGCGAGACGTGGCAGACTGCGACGTCGCGCCGAGACTGGCCGCGTTGCTGCAACTGTTCGCCGGGCCCTTGCGGTTGCACGCTGAGGTTAGATTTTTTTTATGTCTATTTATTTAATTTATTAATTATTCCTATAATTTCTTTCATTGTGACTGTAGAAGTAACTTGAAGACATAATTGGCACAGAAGCTGCGACGACGTGGCTAGCTAGCTAGTAGAAGCTAGTCCCGATAAATTTAATAACTTGTGAAGTAATATATATCTTGTATGTTCGGCAGACTTTGGAGCAAGCAGCGCTGTTGCCGTGGGATCGTTTGCCTGAAGTAGCTTTAGATCAATCACTGGAGCGGTTCTTCGTAGAGCACCACAACCCGCTGCTGCCGTACCACGACGCGCCTCAGTTCAGGTACATTTTGTGACGCACATTTATTATGTCTGGATTTCAGGAGTGATCCACATTCCAGGTTAGTGATGCGAATGTATACTTGTGTCGGTGTCCATGGAGATTATCGTATACTAGACCGCCTGTCTGTTTGATTATATATTTATTTGGTTTGACATTAGATAAAACACAGTTAACTTAATATTAAGTGACAAAATTAGGAATACTGTAAGATAATATAAATAAAGTGACATGCTCTTTGTCAATCCAATTAAAAAAAATTTAAACAAACTGGTCATAAACTTGACTCTGAAGCCTTCGAAATACAGATTATGGTTTTAATTTTAGCTTGTGCATTTTAATTTAATCCGTTCTTTTACATAATTATGAAATTAAATTGACACAGAGTTTGAAGTCAGCCGTGTTTTAGGGTGATCCTGGCAGCGAGCGGTCTGTCTACGGGCGGAGCGCGCGCGCGCAGCCGGCGCGCCTGCGCCGTGTCGCAGTGGACGCGCGCCGCCAGCGCGCCCGTGCTGGTCGCGCACGTCGCTGCGTACGCACGCGCCGCGCTCGCGCTCATAGCTGCGCTAGGTAACCCATACCGACTGTTATATTCCGACAAGTTTGTGCGCGACCGTCCTGGCAGTTGGCAGCGACGATGTATCTAAGAGTTAGAGGGGGCGAGCTGAGTAGCGGGGAAGGGAAGTGCACGTAACTGTGCGCCTTAAATGTCATTATGAGTAAGTAACAGCGCTATTCATCCCCACTTATAATTTCTTTCAGGATCCGCTGGTAGACTCATACAAGTCAGTTCTATTTTTATTTCCATATAATGTATAAATATATGTCTTTAACATTGTCAATCATTTGCAGAGCCGTACATAGAGGAGTCGAGCGATGAGCTGGAAGAATTGCTGAGTCGAGCCGTAGTTATCATGTGCATGGAGCCCGCCGCGGACGCTGCGCTCCCGGTGAGCACCAGACACTTGCTTATTAGGGTTCCGTACCCAAACGGTGCCAAATGGGACTAGGCCTACGCTGTCCGTCCGCTTAAATAAATACCCATCACCCATAGCTCGGGTAGAAGCCTAGTTCGGGTTTAGGACTCTAGGGGCCGTATTAATAAACTGATCTCGGCTGAGGTACCCGTCTCAAGATATGTCAAGTCATAGAAATCTGTAATTTCCAACGTACGTGTGTGTTCCAGTGTCCGGAGATATTATTTCTATTTCGACAGTTTTTCGGTAATGCGTGTGGCAGCCCCTTAGTTTACCTTCCAAGTGCAACAATGTGTGTCCCCCAGGTGTGGGAGCGCTGGGTGGGCGGCGCGACGCGGCGCTGCGCCGGCGCCTGCGTGTGCGCGGCGCGCGCGCTCACTTCCCTCGAATACTTCGCGCCGCTCGCCGACGCCGCCGTCGCCGCCTTCCTCGACAGTACGTACCTATCCATCCCTTCAGGCCATATTAACCGGAGCCTATTTAAGGGTAAGTGTAGGTCTCGGCAGAAGTCTGAATTGGTCATAAAGCTTTACGTTTCCGTATGGTAGGCGGCGGGTCGTGGGCGGAGGCGGGCGCGCGCCTGCGCGGCGGCTGGGCGGCGCCGGCGCCGCTGCTGGCGCGCGCGCGGCTGCACGCGGCCTACGCGCTGGCGCTCGCGGCTCCTGACGCGCCCGCGCTGCCCGCCAGCGTTACCTAGTCAGTATAAATTAATTCATATCAGGGGACACTCACACAAATTGATCCCCCAAACTAAGCTCTTGGTTTATGCTATGGGTCGTAGATAACGATACACATACTAATACCATACTAGACATACTTATAAACAGAAAGACATCCAAGACTCGAAAACGAATACTTGCGAATACTAATATTTTTCCTTACAAGGGATTTAACATGCTAGCTGTAGGCAGAATTACTACCAAAGTCCCAACTAGGCTTACCGCATCGCCAAGTGTCTTATAACATCGCGGTCTATAGTTAGTGAATTATGTAAATATGCTTAGGAAGACGAAGTAGATAGCTGTAGCTACCTATTACCATGATATTAAAGGACATGGAGAGCGTCACTTTTTTTCGACTGCAGTTGCCCGAAGGCACATAAATATTGCTTACACGCAAACTGATACGGACTAGGTTGACTTTTGAATGTTTCACACGATCCTTTCGTAATAGACTGATTGACTAAACCCACCCACGCGGTCTCTTCATCAAATAGATTATCTAACTAAACGCACAGACAGACTCTAACTTGTAATATTCTATTGTAGCTCGGAGAAGGAGCTAATAGTGTCAGTATGGATTTGTGTCGTATGCCGCGCGGCGCTGCGCGGCGGCGGCGAGGCGGCGGGCGCGGGGGCTGCGCGCGCGCTGCTCGCGAAGTGGGCCGAGCCGCCGCGCCTCGCCATACTGCGCGTGCTGGGCGGCGCAGACCAGCCCACTGACAAGTGAGTATACAATACAGCTGATTACAGACAGAAAAACCAAGATTTGATTTGATTCATGTAGAATTTACCGTTGAGTAGCGACCAAACAATTGCGACTTTTCTCTCATGCAGACTCGAGAGCAAGGTGAATACATGTTTGATGTCTCAATTCATAAATATAGACTGACCGCGAAGTTATGATCAAACGAGAGTTCGGCTAGTGGGACCTGTCATTATATAACCTTCTTGTTCAGATATTTAATGTCGCAGCAATTTTAATAAAATTAAAAAAAAGCTTTCGTAACCTTTGTAACCTGTGTCGCTTAGTTCTACATATACGCTGGCGATTTTTATGACAGAATTCTGTAGTTATTTTTTATTCCGAATTTGCAACGTAAGTGTAAGTACTTCGATTTAACTATTAATACTTTTGAATGGAAGTGATACGTTGCAGAGACGAATACATGTGTTGTACAGTCACCACACGGGATTGTTGAGCCACCATAGAACCCTGTCATAATGACACCGTCAAGTCACTCAAAAGAAATTACGTCAAAATTTTCCGTCGACTTTCTGTGAGAGGGTTCTATAGTGGCTCAACAATCCCGTGTGGTGACTGTACAATGTTAACGTTTTTGGCAGACACCGCCTCCTCAGCCGTCTGGCTCTGTGCATCATCGCGCCGGGCTCCGAGCCCCTGGTAAAGGCCTACGAGTCCGCGTGCCCGGGGGTCCTAGGTTCACATTCCGACGCGCACTCCTGGGCCAGAGCGCCCACAAACAAACTCTTACCCATGCTGGCTGTGAAACTGTTCCCTGCTGCTGAGAATTACTTCGCAGAAGAAATTAGAATGGCGGCAGTTTTGTAGTATTTATCATTTATTATTATTATTCGTTATCGGTAGCAGTAGTATTTTGTACTTTTGTTTTTTACTTGTTTATTATTATAATATATAAGTTAAAAGCTAAAAACAAACTGACGACGTAAAAGTATTTTTGCTTCTAGTATAACGAACCCTTAGAAAGAATTCGAACTAACAACACCAAATGCAGACTTCACGCATTCACTGCATCGTACATCTACAAAGTACTGAACGTGATAATGAAAATATTATGTTTGTAAAATTCGTCAATTTTGTAACTTGTATTATGTTAAAGTATGTGTGATCATGACATTATAATGATTTTATTCGAGCCACATTGAAAATAGTAAAACCATGACAATTTGTTTCACTTATACGTCGACCGCCATGAGGTGGCCTCTCCCATGATCTGCGGAAAGCGAGAGGGGAAGGCACTTGACCAATCAGCCAGTGCCACGTTAGTGTGCCGTCGTCAGCGAGTAACATTACGATGACGTCACACAAACTGATTGGTCGAGCGCGTTCCTCTCCCTCGTCCCACTCACCATTGGGAGAGTCCCAATCCTGGTGGTCTTTTGTTTGTATTTATTTTTGACACGGTTGGCATCAGCTAATGGTTTTGTATGTAGAATATATTCCATTAGACATATCGCTACCGAAAAGGTGCTCATAGATTTAAACCTATAATTAATGTTATGTATAAGTTGTTTTAGCTCAAAATACCTTGTAAAAACGAATTACCTAGTCCCGTATTTGGAACAGCGTTTTCTGATAGTGTTTTCAATCCACGACAGCGTGCGCTGCAAATTAAAATTGACGTCAAAGTACGTAGAATTAAGTAGTGGGCGGGACTTCGTGGATCGAAACACTATAGGTAAGGTAAATTTCACCATAATTAACCATTATTTTGATATCAAATATACCCTTATGCCCTTACTAATAAACGTTGAGTAACCGCTGAGTAGTTATACCATGCTTTGTCCTTATCTGTCGAATTCAAATGTCACAATGACAGATAAGGACAAAGCATGGTATAACTACTCAGCGGTTACTCAACGTTTATTAGTAAGGGCATTAGTATTTAAGAAACTATTTGTTTAGTGAATTAAAAATACATTTCATAATTGGATCTCGTTTTGAAATTGTTATTTTGCGACTGAAATTATAAAAAATGCCTTTGAAGAATAAAACATTTTATTGAAGGACTTATTTTATTTAACATTTATAATACATATATTCTTTAAATCAAGTTGATGCGATTGTAAAATTTAAATTTATTAAAGTACTTCGTTACATAAATTCAACAATCGCAAGAAATAAATAAATAATTGCCATTAACATAATTAACAAACTATATGTCTAATGTAGGTACGCCAACTTATTCTTTGAACTTATGTTACTATTGTCCTAATTAAGCACAATGGCCTTACATTCTCTAAACTGCTAGTTTTTCATAAATATCTACCACATCTACGCGCGAAAAAGAACGATAGAGATAAATTTGTTAAATACAAGGATGTGACAAAGGTTTAATCCGAGAACACGCGCCTCATCACATAATTTTACTTGCACGATTCCATAAATGTAGACATCATTAAATATGACTTCTCCAAGGATTAAATATTCAGACGATCAATCTGTTCAAGTTAAACACAACAACATCTAATTAAAACAACCAGGCAAAAAGGTTTTGAAATCCTGCAACCATCGATACTTGAAGTTTACAATTCGGCAACGGGATTATTGACAAAAAACCATTTAAATAGGTGCTAAATGCTGATCGCAATGGGACAGTCCCGTAATAAAAAATAAGTGGACAAAAATCCTATCAGACGGATGTTATGCATGTGGATATATGGTGGGTCCGTTTGTTAACTTCGTTAGCGCGACGATTGCGCTGAACAACGACACTGGGAGTGCTGAAGTAGATGATTATCTTCTACTTTGACCCAGGATGTCGCTAGTGTCGCTCCTTTATCACACGATTCAAGCGCAAAACTGCAGTTAACACCCTAACCCCAAACTACCGCGCTGACGCGGGCGCGAGTCTCTTCCCATGGTAATGTGCGACTAGCCCCAAGACGGCTGACGCCGTGGCCACAGCGCTCGAGTGTTGGGCTGATAGCCTCCCGCCCCACAGCCAGCCAGCCGGCAGCCAGCTGACGGAGTGGACCACGTCCAGGAACAGCTTGGCGACCGTGAGGGAAACCTGGGTGAAGCGCGCCGGCGCGCACTTGCGGGGTTGGTCTGATTTGAGTTCTTCTGCGCACGTGTGGAGGGCTCGGATTGATCTAAAAGGAAGATTTTAAATTAATAGTTGGTTAAAAAAATCCTCACATTCTAAATCACATTATTAAGTATTTTTGTATAGGTTAAGTATGTACCTAAGCAGTTAAAAATCTGGTTAGTTTATATTTATGAGAAACATAGTTCCTTTGATTGGCCCACTTTCGACGTGTCGAGGCTATACCTACTTGTAAAACGGATGTAACATCGGAAAGCATTAATAGTTTGATATTTATTAACGAGCCAAATAATCAAATTTCAGACAAAAGCTACTTTATTATCGTCAGGCAAATTTGCTACGTAGATATTTACATCAATTGCCCATAAGTTTTGAATTTCAGTTACTGAATTTTAGTTCTAAGTAGGTACATGTAGTGTTTCACCTGACGCACCCTACAGTAGCCATCAGCACCCAGAAGGCTTTGTGCGCTGTTCGCACCCTGTGGTCCAGGTTTTGCGGCAAGGTCAGCAGGCCCGTGTCTAGCAGCCACACCAGCTTCTCCGCCTGGATATAGGCTAGGGTGAACACGCCGCTAGAGACTCCGAGGGAGCCCCACAGTAAACCTTCCTAAGGAACAACAAGTGTTAGGTTAAACGTAAATGCATGTGGTGGTATTTTTGCTTTAAATTGGATGGATGGAACTATATGTAATAATAACGGACAAACAATTGGAGATTTACATATGAGCATAAAATTATGAGCGTCATTTCGTTTCATAAAGCCGCAATTTTATGAAGTAAGTAGGTATCAATGATACTTAAATCTTGGACCAAGTCGCAAGCCAAAGCGCCCCTAGCAGCAGCTTGCTTTGTAGGTATGCATATTATGCTTATACTTTTGTTTTTATAAAACTTCATTTCACGACTACGGAACGACTATCACTCCCCCGATGACCTTTCTCTGACCTACTTGAACGAGGGCCTAAGCGCGGCAGCGTCTTCGAACAAGTGTTATGAGAGATCCGCATAACTGAAGCTCTGACTACCAACACTTGCGAGATTTACTCTGCTGTTCAAAATAAAGAAGCATTAGGTATCCACATACCTACTCCTTTATTACTCCTAAAGTTCACACTTTATTTATATAATGTCATTATACTGCCTTTTTCTTTTGGACATCAGTACAGCATGCTTACCTGCCGGCCTAGCCCGTACTTGAGCGCAGCCCTGAGCGCGGCGGCGTCATCGAACAGCCGCAGCGAGGCCCGCGTGCCGGCGAGCCGTGCGCTTGCGCCGAGAAGCGGCTTGCTCTGCGCAGTCGCTCCCCACAGCTTGAGCACGTAACATGTCAGAGACACTACCTGGAAAAATATGTTATTTTACAGTGTAGTCTGTATTTGAAATAGTGTCTTACCTTTTACGAACAGAGTTATAGTTTAGAAAAAACGAGAACGAGGGCTATCCGTCCGAAATACGTCAGTACTTTAGTGGCTTACTGCCGCACTCAGAGACGTCAATTATTTTTTAAGTTTCATTAAAGTTGCTGCGTCTTATTCTATTGCTATAGCAAAGAAAGTGACAGCAACAACAATCAAACTTAAAAGTTAATTGACGTCTCTGAGTGCGGCTGTTAGTGTGTCGACTCGTGATCGTAAGGTACCGAGTTCAAAGTCCTAGCGAAGCGAAGGAAAAATATCGTAAGGAATCCTGCACATTGCAACAGCTGAAAAGATCCTAGAGAGTCAAAGTGTATTCGAAAGGGCAAATCTGTATAAGATAACACCCCAAGCTGCTGCAGAATTCGGTGGTGCTACTTGTGCCTACTTGAAATAATTGTAGTTCCACTTGTCACCACGTTTGCCAAGCTGTATAAGCAATTTATTTTGTAACAGCACTGGACCGTTGCTCGCACCAGTGAATAGTGATACTTAGGCACTTGATCAAGGATTTTTTTTAATTAAAAGCAAAGCAATTAGAAATCTTATTAGATTCGACAATTTGACGCTAATTCTATTGTTCAGCCGCGGAACAAAAAGGTTTGTAATTTTTCAACTCTATTTCAATACCCTTAAGATCCAAAAGTATAGAACCTTTCATATTCTTACTATACTAAAATGCGATCCATAGAAGATATCTATAAGACTATGGAACAAATATTCGTGCTTATCACATAAATATTGTGTCCTAACTGTGGATTGAACTCGGGATCGCTAGCTTTTTAAGCAGGCTACTCGGGTGAACCGCAACATCAAAAAAATCCGCCTGGGATTCAAAAACAAGAAACAATTCTTTATTTCCACAAGTTTTGTAAACATTTAGTAAGACGCGTAGCTAGGCAAATGGAATGTTGTCAAAAAATCAAATAATTAAGGTAAGATAAATAATGTAATGATAATATCGTTATCATATTATTTTTCCAAACTTAAATAAACAAATATATATAGGTAGTTAATTAATCACTTACCTTGTCTCTGTTGGCGTGATTTTGCAAGAGGTCGCAGAGTTCATCCACCAACTCCATCGTACACGAGCGACGAATTACACAAGTCGATAACTGACTATCACCTGGAACTTATCGCCTCGATAAGATATACAGATGGCTTGACCTTTCTCGCCGAATTACTACTGTTCCTTTCAGATTACCATTATCGGTGATAGTGAAGTATCATGATGTTTGTTGTCACGACAAAGGGCTAGAAAAAATAATCTGTCAAATTTTATCATCATGTAGGAGATAAATAGATGCTAGAATAAAAAAGTATCGTGCTAGTCTTGTAGACAAGATAATGTTCTTGGTTGTTAAATGTTATTATTATTACTTTCTCGACAACACCTTGACGTTTGGGAATAATCCTACTACACTGACATGTTAGACATGTAATCTGAGCACTTATATACGAGTATACATTAAAAAAAATACTTTTATAATTCTAGGTATTTCTAATTTCAATTGAAAAGAAAACGGCTTTAAGTAGACGCAAAAACCTTCACAAATATATTTAGGTGCTCTAGAATAAAACATAATTAATTAAATGTAAAAAAAAGCCGTGGTAGCCTAATGGTTTGACCTGCCGACTATTAAGCAGAGGGTCGTGGGTTCGAATCCGGGCTTCGCACCTCTTAAGTTTTTCGGAATTTATGTGCGAAATATAATTTGTATATTTACCATGAGCTTTTCGGCGAAGGAAAACATCGTGAGGAAACCTGCAAAGCAATTTGACGGTGTGTGCGAAGTTCCCAATCCGCACTGGGCCCGTGTGGGAACTATAGCCCAAACCCTATCATTGTGAGTGGAGGCCTGTGCCGAGCAGTGGGACGTATATAGGCTGGATCATCGAATTAAATGTAATAATTATTGCCCTGCAGAGGGACACCAACAGGCTAAAAATATAGGTATTTGTATATTTGTTATCTTTATATTGAAACAGTTGAAAATTATCATTTAAAATGTATGCATATGCGGCGTGTTTGTACAGATGTAGTGCAAAATGATTTTCCTTCGGGAAAACTCGGATCTCAATCGGAATACGATGGCACCCGAACTGTCAATCAATGATTGTATTAAATGAGTGACATATGCAATAATAGCATATGGCAATTTATAAGATAGAGATGTATAACCACCTTAAGAAACTTAGAAATACACTCATAGGTAAGTAGTGCTTTTATTGTCATTCGTTAACGGAACGCTCTCCTTAAGTTAAAATGAAATGCAGCAAAATAACCGTTTTCGAGGTTTCGGCATGATAATACAACCTTTTTATAAATAAACTGTAAATATAATCAAAACTATAGCGAATATTTGAATTGCGTGTTAGCCACTATATATATATATTGGTCTGCTGATGCGACTTACCCCTACGGCTGTAAGATGGGTACTGAAGCTAATTGAGAGAGCACGATAAATACGAACTTTTCCGATAAAGTACGAAGGAAAATCATTTTGCACTACATCTGTACCTACTTTATTCGATTTGTAAATGTTACTTTAAAATAAAGACATACAGACGACCAACTTGATATCTATCCTGCTGTGAAACCTAAGGTACCTAAGTCGAGGTAGACCTCTACTAGGCACGATACCGTTTATTGGCAACATAAACTTTATTATTAGAGACGACAATTGTATCACTAGGTCTGAAAGGAGGCACCCAAATCCATTCCATGATGATGATGATGATGATGATGATGATGATGATGATGATGATGGGTGGGGATGCCCGGCCGGAGCAGGCGGGCCTAAGTATGAATAGGTTCGTCACGTTTGGATTTTAACAGCATTGAAATAGAGTTGAACACTGACAAATCTTTCATATCGGGATCGGGAGTCATGAAATAAGACATTATTGGTTTAATAAAGATTTATTCCGTTGTTCATGTATCAGGTACCATATTATAATTGTTTTGTGTTGTGTACGACTCCGTCAATACTAAAAAAATATTAAAATTACATATTTTTACGGTAGAAGTAAGCATCGTGCCTGTACAGAATTTTACATTAATTTGCTCATAATCAAAATAATATAATTTATGATTAAATCTTAATCAAGAGCCTTTATAGCGGCGAGATATACTGCCGCACTCTTGAGACGTCAATTAGTTTTTAAGTTTCAAAGTTGCTGCGTCTTATGCTACTGCTATATCAAAGAAAGTGATAGCAGCAACTTTAATCAAACTTAAAAGTTAATTGACGTCTCTGAGTGCGGCCGATAGGCAAGACAATTAATGTATACTTGTAGATTACTAAAACTATTTACAATAAAAATATATTACCCTAATAATTAAGTAGGTACACAAAAAATACATTACAAGCAAAAATATATATTACTAGCTTTTGCCCGCGACTTCGTATTCGTGGAAGTTGTGTATCGCTATTCCCTGGGAAACTATAAAATTTTCCGGAATGAAAAGTATTGTTTCTGAGATCACGTAGTAGGATCACCTAGGTACAAAAAATATGTAAATAAATACTTAGGAGATCCTGTCAGATGATCTCTATTGACATAGCGGGTCTATCAGTATACCAAACACCATCCAAATCCGTCCAGCCGTTTAGGCTTGATTGAAACAAACATCCATACAAACTTCCACATTTGTTTATATTAGTAGGACCTGCGCTTAAATTTACAATAAAATTTCAAGCAATTTCAATATTTAACAAATAAAAAAAAGGTCTAAACGGGGTTGATAAACGATGAACTTTTCTTCGCATTTTGTGACCGGCAACTTTTGTCGTTTACTCTTACCTCGTGTATGTATAAAAAGTATCATTTCAAACATTGTCAACGTCATTGACGGAAATATCCGCACTAAAAGTTCATCCCCATCCAACGACGGGTAAAGCCCGGGCACCCGTAAGGTTGAAATTCGCTGCCTTCCATTGTCACTGGCGTGCGAGTGTCCAATTTTCAATTTGACACAGAGTTGAAATAGTTAAGAAAAACATCAGTGATTCCACTGAACTAGCATTACACTAATTTAAAGTTTATTAGTTAGTGTTGTTCGTTTACTAGGCTTTGTATAGCATAATATTGGTGCTGCTAGAAATCTGGTTTGTACCAGTTTAGTGGAATCGTATTGTGTACATAAACCTTGAATTAAGTGTTTATGTTCTTTTTACCTATAACTGTATAGTATAAATGTAATTAGGTAGTATGGCGCGTCTTCGGGAATTGAAAGCACTATAGGCTCTTTATTTTATCAATAAAATATACAATACCACGTTTGAATGGAACAGTTTTTATCACAACCCACAAACCTTATTCCAACGAATACTACAATTAATTAACGGGAAGACTAACGTTGGCATATGTAAGTACTTGAGAGTTGAGGTCGATTGCGTTCACCCCTCACTCACTTACATAGTGTAAAATCAAGAAGCAAATACTTTTGTGGCATCAACTCTAATACCGTTAGCTATAACCATAACCATTGGGACCCACGTCTCGAGTTTATTTTGAACCTTGATACACTAGTTAAAGTTGTGAACATAAAATGTTCACGGAATGGTTACGATAAAACAGCGGGCCTTAGAAGGTTCAAATATACACAAACTCCATAAAAAATCTACATAGGTAAATACTAATAATCCGAAATTCTAAGGGCTGTATTAATAAACTGGTCTTGGCTGAGATGCTCGTCTCAAGACATGTCAAAGTAAATGTCAAGCAAGCCAATAGAAAACTGTCATCTCTGACGCGTTTATTAATACCACCCTGAGACCGGAAGGAAGGTATACCACCCATATTGAAACGGCTCATCTATTTCAAAAGCCGCTTCTTCGCAAAATACATAGCTATCCCTATAACCGAGGACGTTGTCGCAATGGCGGCGACCTTCGTAGCCCCTATTCTCTCCCCCCAGAGCCAGCCGGGGGGTAGACAGCTGACGGCGTGGGTGATGTCCAGGAGGAGTTTCCCGGCAGTGACGGCTTGGAGAGCCAGCCGGACGTCTAGGTTGCGGCGGGCTTCCACTGAGCCTTCCGAGGAGTGCTGGAGACAGTCGCGGCTCCACCACAGCTGGCGGATTGAGCGGATTGTTCTGGAAAAGCAAAGAATTTGGAGTATATTAACCTTTTTCATTTGGCCTGTTAACAAGCTTCATTTGGCCTGTTTACTTTTCGGAATCCTAAAACATAAAGCCCCTATGTATCTTTTTGAGAAGTTGTCGTGGGTGTCGAGTCAAAGGTTACGCGGAACCCGGCAGTGCGGTCTGCAGCTACTAACACCCCGACATGCTTCAGCTGCCTTCAGAGGAAGTTTTCGATATGCAGCAACAAAATGTTGAAATAATATACCACCGCCAATAAGGAACCTGCACAGTATTCAAGGTTTTAGAATTAAGTTAAAAATACATATATGAGCATCAACAAAAACAAGAAAATTTAAGCCACGACACAAGCTGTATATAATTTGTTCTGTACTTATGTCCTTTTTTATTAATTAATCCTCATAATTGTCTTTTATTACTTGCTTTCATAGGTACCTACATTAAATTTGTCATATTATTTTTATTTTTCTCATCTCTTGCTACAATACGTTGCCTTAACACTTGTTATGTAAACTGCCCAAAGTGTAACCTGCTCTTGCCTAAACACTTATATGTAACCTGCCCAAAATGTAACCTGCTCTAGCTTCACTCGATGGTCCCAGTGGAAGACCAGCGCTGGCTTCTATGCCAGCATTATGCTGAACTGGAACCATTTCGTGACATAAGACCTTTACTACTTTTTGTTTCATGTCTTCTTTTTTGTATTTTATCTAAAGTAATATAGAACAATGAATTGCGAAATCAAAATACACAGAAGTTTATAAGTTTAAGACAAAATAAAATAAACATTGATGCCAATCAAAAAAATGGAATAACAATTGTTAAATTTACCACCCGCCATTTTAGTCATATCTAAATTTTATAGGATTTTAGACTTTGCGCAGCATGAAGCAGTCGCTACAATACTGAGATACAATGAGACTGTAGGTTTACCAACATTTGATAAATAATATTTCACAAACTGATTCATTTCACAAACATATTATTTGGTAAACCGCTTTTTTTCGAAACTGTAAACCGAAACTGAAAACGAAACGGTTTGCCAAATTATATGTTTGTAAAATGAATCAGTTTGTGAAACGTTTTTTTTGTAAAATGACAGGATACGGAAACTGTACGGTTGAACATTTCCGGCATGAATTTTGACACAATAAGACATGTAGCACAAAAACCGTTTGTAATAAAGCAAATAGAATTAAAAAAATCAATGACATTAACCGCCTGTATCACAATCGTCAAGTAAAACATATCTGTTAAATAAAATTAGCCCTTTCCCTTTCTCACACTTAAAAATAGACAAGGAGAGAGGGCTATCTTTAACTGACAAATAAATTTATTTATCGATTGTGAAACAGGCCCTAAGTTAATTACCTTGTTTGTATCAATACATATTATATCGGATTATGAGATGGTGATTGCGTGGTAAGTGACGTAACGCCGTTACGTAATTTTATAATTAGGGAAACATTGCTATTAAAACTGGTGCAATTAATTAAATAAATTATCCCATACTCCATAGTACGCCGTCCAAAAGGAAAAAGCAGTATAAGAGTACGAAAGTGACAGACCACATATTTCGGGACATTGATTATTTGACAAACTTACTGCAACAATGATATATAAAGGCTGGCAGCCCACAGCGCTGTGCTGACTGTGTCCAGGGTCTCGGCTGTCTTCGGAGCCAGTTTGAGCACGCCCACCTCATGCAGCCAGCTGGCTTTCTCCACCGGAAGGAACACCTGATCCACCATGTTGGCAAGGACGCCGAGTATCGCTGCCATTTTTGTAGACTCCTGAAAGAAGATTTAAATCAAGAGTTTGTATTAAGGTGGGATACTGAAAAAAATAAAAGTTTGGTAATTAATCCATGTTTTGGCCAACAACCATAAAGCACCTAAAGTTTAGGAGCCAGGGCAGGGGTCACGTTATTTGTATATTCTGCATGTTTATTTATTTATTTATGTTGTACTTTAATAAATATTTCTCATATTTTTAATTGTTCTCAATGCCAAAAACAAGTGTAACTAAAACAACTTTTTGGAAGAGAGTTAATTTTAAATAAATAAATAATAAATAAATAAATATCAGGGGACAATCTCACACAACCTAGTCCCAAACTAAGCTCTAGGCTTGTACTATGGGTACTTGACAACGATAAACATACTTATATAGAGAAATACATACTTAAATACATAGAAAACATCCATGACTCAGGAACAAATACTCGCGCTCATCACACAAATATTTGTCCATACCGGGATTCGAACCCGGGACCGCTAGCTTCGTAGGCAGGTTCACTACCAACTAGGCTAACCGCGTCGTCCAAAAGATAGAAGAAAGAAAGAAAAAATGTTTATTGCTCATCCACACTTACATGTCTTCCCAAGCCATAGCTATATGTGTGCCGGATCATGGGAATGTCGTCAAACAGCCTCAGCATCAGCCGAGCGCTGGAAAGTCGGGAGCCGGCCGTTTGCCACGGCTTCTCGTTTTTGATACAGCCATAGAGTTTCAGAGTGTAGCAAGCTAAGCGAACCACCTGCGATTATCAACATGTTTAGAATTAGAACTAAATTATTTCGACAAATTTTTAATCTACTTAGGTAACCTATGTAGGTACATAGCTCAAGAATATTAGATTGCAATGTATGGAAAATTTTACAATTTATGCTTTGGTAGTTTTTAACGGTTCGTAGTAAATTATCACACCAAATTGATTCCATTTCAATTTATTATTTGTGCTGTGTATTCATTATGTCTTACCAAAAAATATTTTTTATAAAATTTTAATGTGGATCTATATTTATACATATATATTTTTTACGGTTCCCTACCAAAAGGGTGCCAACGGAACCCTATTACTAAACCTCCACTGTCTGTCCGTCCTTCCATCTGTCATCAGGCTGTATCTCATAAAGCGTAATAGGTAGACAGTTGAAATTGTCAGTGTATTATTATTATTTATATTATTTCCGCTATAACAACAAATAATAAAAATTAAATTAAACTTATAATTAAAAGGGGCCCTGTATAAGAAACGTTTTTTGTCAACATTATTTTGTTCTGGCGTAAATACAGTAATGTATGTATGTATGTACAAGGGTCAAATTTGGAGCCATAGTGCAAACCCTAAAAACGTCAATTATAAAAACGGCCAAGTGCGAGTTGAGCAGTACGGAATCCTCGGTGCGCGAGTCCGA
Organism: Tortrix viridana; assembly: GCA_963241965.1. Taxonomy (NCBI): domain Eukaryota; kingdom Metazoa; phylum Arthropoda; class Insecta; order Lepidoptera; family Tortricidae; genus Tortrix; species Tortrix viridana. Next base: position 9,604,713 of record OY725181.1, read on the forward strand.
CTCGCACTTGACCGGTTATATTTTTTTAATTTGTTTTATTTTTATGACTGTCTTCTTAATTATACAAAAGTTTGTAATAATTCGTTTTTTACACTAAACAACATATACACTGTTGATAGTCCTAAATAAATAAAATAAAATATAATACTTAAAATACTTAAATTTAAAACTACGATTAATTCATAAAAAAATAAAATAGGAAACTAAGCTACTTAAATAGTAAATGTAAACAGAAGAAATAATAAAATTCAAAATAATTAATCGCCTGAATTACTTTTTTACTGTTATTTAACAATTTCAATTCAATTTCACTGAACTGATTACATCTAGGTAGGTATATAACCATACAGGAAGATTAAAACATTGAATAATAAAATACATTTTCCTACTGAGCGACATTTGGCGATATGATATTTGAACAGGTTATTGACTGGTATAACTTGTAATTAAAGTAAATATCAAGGCCAAACGGCTTCCGCGTTCCTTACCTTATCTCTCCCATTGTAACTGTCCAGTAGTTCACAAATATCTTCCACCACCGAAGACATTGTGGTCTCTAAAATTCTAAATCTACTATTAGGCGAAAGTAACTCGTGGCGACACCTCTACACCTGTAGGTAGAGCCGTCCGCCGCCGTACCCGATAGTGCCGATTTATCGCGATAACTGAATTCATTTCTCCATTCCCCGCTTCAGACCTTGATTTCGAAAGGTTATTTCACAGCTGACTTTGACGTATTTTGACAACATGACAAGTACCTATGACAAGACTCCACGATTACATTCGCAGATTTTTTTAAATAGCCTATATTAACATGGATTAAGGTTTATTTTAGTCCAATAGAGTGCCGATTCTGTCATGATGTTAAGTTGGTTAAGCTAAAAACGCATAACCTTTCTTTTGGGCTTCGCCGCAGTCGGGTTTTTCAACAGCAGCAGTTTTACGTAAAAATTGAATCATGTTGCCAATTCTACTCCGAACACTGGTCATATATTTTTCAAAACTGTTTTTTACCAAAATTTTCTTTCCTTCAGGGAATATGCCCCAATGTCCCCCATTCCTCTTATAGCGGAAATACTTCCACCACACTCTAACATATAGCCGCATCCTGCCGTATGCCAAGCGTGTGGCCGGTATTATAATCTGTACAATCAAGCGCACAGATTAACTATGATGGGTTCCAGTTTGATTTGTTTGACTGACGTTTGAGTTGAATGGAATTTCACATTTTACTTTGTAAACACTGGCAAATAATGCAATTTAAGTTTCTGTCGCGTTTGCAATGCAGATATTGTAACTGTTCGCAATAATGAAGAGCTTTCTACTAACAGATATACCAGAATTCTCTAAAAAAGAACGCATAGTCGTTGTTGGTGTCATTGGGAAGTCTCCGTTTCGGTACCCCAATAAGACAACGCCGCTTGTGCCGTCGGTGGCAAGCGACGAAGTAAGTTCTCTTATTTATGGCTAGTATGCTTACACAGTCATTTAAAATCGTATGAGCTATACTTAAATGTACACACATAACCTAGTTTTTACTCAACTCGCCAAGAAGGAGGATAATGTTGTTATTTAACCGTTCTTGTTATGTCCTCTCCTCTAACCCAAAATAGGGAATATGCATGATTTTTGCTTTAGTAAAAAGTCATTCATACAAACAGTAGAGAAAAAATATTTTTTAAATGACTAAAATAACCAAGATATACTTAAGCCATTAAAGTTTGCTTTCTATCTCTTTCTAGCAAAACAATTTAACATGGAGTTTATATGGCCGTAGTGCACGCTGACGTCATAGTTCATGTCAGATCTCTCTGTCTAATTAGTAGTTTTAAATATCTGTATTTTTTGGCCGATATTAAATTTTAAATTCACTTTTTGCCATTGTCATCTAATTAAAACCGATCACAGCTTTAACAGTGCATTTTGTAGCAAGCAGATTACCAAACCATTGGAAACAATGGTATTTTTTGTTTTAAATCTTTTTACAGAATGGAATTGAATGCCACTGGGATGAGCGTCGAGGCATATTATTTCTCCACGTCATCTCGTACCTTGACACGAAACAGCTGGCCACTCTTGCAATCAATTTAGATGAGAAATCAAACACAACAGAGAAAGATGCAGATGCATCACACTGGTTGGTAGCAGCGGGGGAGTTGGCAGCAGAGTCATGTAAAGCAATGGCTCTGATTTTCCATCTGTGTCATATTGTGGTGCTCTCTTCACCTACTCCAGTATTTGATCTTGGATACTTGCAGCTATTTAAAGCTATAGATGCTTACAGGTAATGCTTAAAACCCATCTTTTAATATTATGTTGTAAAATGTTACTCATGCTCTGACTTTTTTTTAATCTAATAAATGTAAAGGCATAAAACATCAGAACTACAGTTAATTACATTACATGTCACTGTAGTGTTGATAAGCCATTTAGTAACACAATGCCACTCTGCTTTGATTCCCATCAAAATAAGTTTAACACTCAGTGGCACTGAAATCTATAGACATCAAGTAGTATAGTTAATTGACCATTAGTCATGGTACAACATTTACTGGCATGAATTATGAGATCTTAGTTCAAAATATGTTGCTATCAATAAGAACGGAGCTGACTCCGCAAACAACTGCGGCCCTGAGCGCTCTGGGCGGCGCGTGGGAGTCCCACGGACGTTCGTGCTGCCCCCGACTCCTGTTCCACTTCCGTCGGGCGCCCCGCGCGCTCCGCCGCTCCCCCGCGGCGCTCAAGCGACTTGAGCATGCAGTGGAGGACCAGCTGTACTTCATATTGAGGAAGGCCAGGATCATTACTAATGTATGGTAAGTCTGACTTCATTTTAAACTTATTCTGTGAGTAGAGCAGTACCTGGGGATAATAGGGAGTACTTTCACATCCACTTGATACAGATGGTGTGTATGATTTTTGTGCAATTACTAATCACCCTTCTTTCCAGTAGAGCATCAGGTGCTACATTTGACATTGGCCAAATGTTAATTCCGATAAATTTCTGCATTTTTATGTTTTTTCCTGCTATTGCTACCAAGGTAAGGAAGTAAAGCAGAAGTCAAAAGAAAGCAGTTTAAAAACGATTACTGATTTAATGGAATTAATTTATTCCAGTGCAAAATCCCTATTTGCCATACCGAAGAATGAAGAATTTGTGTACATAAGCGCAGACGAGTTTCACTGCGCGCGCGATGTGAGCGCACTCGTTCGGGGATTAGTACAGCGGTGCGCGGGCGCCGAGCCCCCCGCGCCCTGGGCCCCCGACCGTCCCCCGCCCTTCACCCAGTTCCTTCAGGGACATGTAGACTTGGCCTTCTCAGAGGGATTCGATGACAATGTCGGGAAGTATGCGATGAGTACGTCTTTCTTTGAGGTTAGTTGAGTCTCATTTACTTGTTTCACGTTTTTATCTTATTTACTTGATTATGTCATAATTACGGTTGATAATTTGAGTTTTCAATTTTTAATTCCTTGTCATATAATTGACAAGACAACCTAAATTATGTTTTTTTGTTGTAGCTCCCTACGGCGGCGTCGTGGCGTGCGGCGGCGCAGGCTCTGCTGCCTCTGTACACGGCGGACAGCCAATCAGAGGAGAGCGGCGGCGCGCTCTACGACGCGCTCGCCACGGACGTGCGCTTCTCGCAGGCGCGCTGCGCTAAGGTGAGCACACAGTAGAGCAACAGCCGTGTACTGACCGTGACTGCCGCGCGAGGCAAACGCTCGGTCAGTCAGCAAGACGCGCCTCGCTGCGTTTGTCTCGGGCGAAGCATGTCCTGACTGATCGAGCATTTGACTCGCGCGGCAGCCTCGCGTAGCTCCCTACTGCGCACAGCCGAAGATTGAAGAAGAGAGACGGCGCACATAAAAAATAGTTAATGTTAAGGGACTAATCTAGCTTTACAAGTATCAACTAAGCTACAGGAGACATCAGCTTAAGCATCGAAATTCCCCATGCGTTTTTAGGATAAATTATATTAATTTGCTAAAGGTTCCCTACGACTTCATACGCGAAGAATTCCTTTGTCACTATTTCCTCATTTAATAAAAAACTGTTTGATGGTAAAAAAACCTCACTATTGTCCATGTGTTTACAGGTGCTGCCGATTGCGCAGGCGTCGTACGCCGAAGGCCTACCGGCGCATTATTCCAGTCAACATCATGCGCACAAGGTAAAAAGAAAGAGATTCCGACAAATTCAGAACCTGCTCCTTTTTTGAAGTCAGTTATAAACAAGCTTGAAAAATCTGAGTTCGTACGCTGTGATATTTTCATGTAACTATTTATGTTAAAAGCTAAAAATATAGAGTACGACACACCTAGGGTAAAGAACTAAGGAATTAAAGACAAATCCCAACGGTATCCATCACAGGAACAATCTGAAGGTTATAATGTACGTGTGTGTGTAGGTAAACGTCGCGTTAGGCGTGCTGCACACGATGGCGCGCGGGCCGGTGGCTGGCGCGGCGCGCACGCGCCTTCGAGCCGCCTGCCAGGCGCTATGGCGCGCGCGCAGCCTGTGCGAGGAGCCTTCGCTCACCAACCACCCCTGCATACACCCTGATCAGTAAGTCACTAATCATTTTTGGCATGTCTATTGAGGTTATTGTTTGGCGATTTTGGCTGTTTATTTGGTTTAGTTATAAAAATGGTATCATAATCTCTCCGAAGACAGCTTTGTTTCTAGCTATATTAATGTAAAACCGGTGTAAATGTTAGTGACAGCACAAAGGAGCATTCTTCGGGTGTGCGTTACATCAGCGCATGCAACTGCGGGCGCAGCAAGTGCCCGCGCGACGACCCGTACTCCGTGCGCGCCGCCAACTGCAGCTTCTACGCCGCCGCCGCCGCCGAGTGCGGCGTGTGCCCCACGCTGCACTCGGTGCCCTTCCCGGTCTTCGCTCCATCCACCCCTTCCTACAGGTATAATGACTCATTGCTCACACCTGACACTCTAAAATGACCCTTCAATATAGCTTGTTGACAGAAAAAGTGAGAACAAAGTGCGAATTAAAAAGTTTTGTATCTCATGTGGTAGATACTGGCAAAGTATATAATTAGAATAGCATTAAGATTCTATTTCGTTTGTATGTGCTTTGGGGATAATTCGCTATCCATGTTTATACGTAGTTAAATTATCATCTTCCTTCACATCAAAGTGGATTAATCCATAGCTGCTTTTTCGTTTTAATACCCTAAAAATTACCTATATGTTCGTTCCATTACCAAAGATTCCATCTCCAGGGCAGCCTCTGTAAAGGGCGGATCTCAAGAAGCAGAGCCCGAAGCCCGAGCATCTGACGGCAACTCTGGGTGCTCTGGTTGGTCGGCGCCCGACGCCCTGTCCCCGGGCTCCGCTCACGGCTCCGAGGACGACGAGGTCGGTCCGCAGTACCTCGTCCCCGTCAGAGGCTCTAATACTGGTACGTATTCTGTGGCTGCTAAAACCTTTTAGAAACATTCAAGCTGGTTCTTACCAGGTGAAGCTAGTAGCGCAGGCTTAGGTGCAGGGTTCATCACAAAATAGGCTGGAAAAATTAGCGATGTTAGACCCAAAACTCTTTCATTCTTAAGCACTCTGGTCAACTGTGGTGCTATTCCAATAACTAGGAGTCTTTGACTTCAAAATAGTTACCTACCCTGACTTTTTTTCTATTATATTGATATCGCAGCCTTAGTTTCCCCTACGATTTTTGGCAGGATCAGTCAAAGAACGACTTCGTGTACACCTAGGTAACGGTGACACAGATTCTAGTGAGCAGCATTGCTGTTACGGTTTGATTGTGGAGCCACGTTTGTACACTACACTACACTGTTTAATTTCCTGCTATCTTCTGAAGTTACCGTTCAAAGAATTATCTAACTTCAGATTTTTTTGTTTTAGAAAAAGTGATGACTCGTCAGCCATCAACCACGGAGTATCTGCCAGGCATGCTGCATACCGCGTCTCCGCCTGGCCTACTGCCTGCCTTCTCAAGCTGGTCGCTGGTGTGCCTGGGAGCGTCCTCGCTGTACTCTCACAGCCCGGGACTGCCTGAACATCTGCAGCCAGGGTTCTTGCCGCATACTAATTATCTGCTGCCGTGGGATGCGCATGTGCGGTTAGTGTCTAACTATATCTATAACTATATCATAATATTTTCCTGGTTTGTAAGTAGTAATATATAAATGTTCAGTATTGCCCAATGGCTTACATTTGAGCGCTTTTTTGAAATATTAACACTCATATCCACACTAGGAGCCATGTCCACAAGAAAAAAAGACAACGCCTTGATCTGTTGACACCTCCTTCACTTCCTATTTAATTGGCAAAAAAATTCATGGCAATCTCTTCCAATTCCATCATAAAATATTTTAGTGTCAGCACACAACTAAACCGCGATCAGTGGCGTCTGAACACATTCCGAACCTTCTGTTTGTGTTCCAGCATGGAGCAAGTGACCGCTTGGCGCGCGGCGCAGGCGAGCGCGCGCGGGCGCGGCAAGGGCACGGCGCCGCATCATCTCACCGTCAAGATATTCATCGGGTTCGAATACGAGTGCCCTAGAGGACACAGGTAAGTGTTTAGTTCTGATAGCTACGTTAAGGTTCGGTATGAGTATTGAATCCTAGGTTTTGGCACGATCGTGTATACGTACCTATTTGACAGACCGTGGATGTGGTAATAATTACATGTTAAAACATGACTAATGCAATGTGTCCAAACTAGAACATGGCTAAAGCGGAATGTGTGAAAATAAGAATGTGTCCAATCAAGCGAAATAGGAATCAATCGCTATTCTTAGGTTCTCCGTCAGATCCAATTAGAATTCTGGAGATTTATAAAAAAAAACTTGCGGTTACGGCATAGCGTGGAAACTTGGTTATCTGAAGAAAACGGCGTTAAGTTCCTGTATGACTTCCTCGTATCTCGAGATGGAACGTAAGTAATCCACGAGTACGAGAGCAGTAGATGTGGAGGGTCGATGATGATGTGGCGGTGCACGGTGCAGGTTCATGATGTCGTCCCCGGAGGCGGCGGTGAGCGGCGGCGGCGGCTGCGGGCGCGAGGCGGGCGCGGCGGGCGCGCGGCTGGCGGCGGCCGCCATGCCGCTGTACGCGCCCTGCCTGTGCCGCGCCGCCAGCGCCATGCTGGCGCAGCTCGCCCGCGTGCACGTCGTCACGCCCAAGGCGCCTGTGCACGTCACCCTGGACCCACGGGTGAGTTGCGACAACGACAACGACGTACGCTAACTGGAATGGAGACCCTATTTAGCAAGGAACACCTTGTAATCGACTAGTGTTCGCCCGCAACTCCACCCGCGTAGATGTCGTTTATTGCTTTTTCCGCGGGAACTATCCAATGTTTCAGTATATGGACTATATGTGTGTCGAATAAAATTCAAATTCGTTCAGCAGTTTATGCGTGATTGTGGGACAAACATACAAACATCCTTTTAAACTTTAACATCTATAATCATAGTATGATATGCTCTCGTTAGAAACAAAAGATGTACCTTTCTTCTTAGTAGGGAAGAATATGTATGTAACCTTTATTTTATCTTCATTTCTAGGTGCAACCCGTATCCAATGGTCCGATCTTCATCCCGCAGCCGACAGGCTCGCCGCCCATCGAACTAACGGCGTCAGCATACTGGGTGTGTAGTCAGTGCACTGATTAATTTGATTCCTAGATAAAACCTTAGACAGAGGTTACACGCTCAGTATTTCATCAATCCGTCAATCTGGCCACATTGACCGGAGATTGATCATCCAACCCACAGACTGACAGACTGATGGTGCGGATTCATGAAAATCAAATATTTTAAATAAGTCCCTTCAATCCAGTGAATGATGAAATACTGATGGGGATCGTGTAACCTACTTGTATCATTCTGACGGCAGTCACCTAAACGGCAACTGGCGTACGTTTTATCAGTCTGATGTCAGTCTTGGATTGATCGTGTAACCGTTCAAATCGTCCATCATTCTGGCATCAGTCAAAGCTTGACCAGATTTACGGATCGAATTGATGAAATACTGAGCGTATAACCTCTATCTTAAATTAGTTTACAAGTGGTTTTTAATTAATACATTGATTTAAGTTATCGTAGAATTGCGTTGTTAATTGTATTTATTTATACACAATTATAGCGAGAAATAAGCACAATGCATAAAAGTATACCTCAAGGAGTGCCGCTGCAGCGCTTATTTTAACTATGAATAAAAATTCAATGTTTATAAAATAGTAGATTGTACAACAAGTGCATAAAACGCACCATTTCACGCGAGACGTGTATCCATTCAAGCGAGCTTGCGAGCGAGGATGGATATAAAGTCGAGTGTTAAATGGGTCTTATGGACGAGTTGTACACTCTACTATTCACTTCGATTGCGAGGAAATGAAACAGCAACATGATAAAAAAAAAAATAATAATAAATGCGACGAAATAAAAATTGGTTGGCTGTTGGTATCCTTGCCTTGGTCTTAGAATACTAACGAAACGAAATAAAATAAAGAGGTTATTCTATGAAGTTAAAGTTGTTCGTGTTGCTGTTGGACCGATTGCCTAGGTCTTCGACGAAGATTTTACTTTATGCACTAGAGCATAAGAAGCTACTTTATGTTGCCTACGCACGACATAAAGACGAACTTTTAGAGCGTGAGAAGTGAAAACATAATTATACTTGCAGGTGCTCCGGTTGCCGCACACGTACGCGGACGAGCGCGGGCCCCTGCCGCGGCCGCGCGCGCCGCCCGCCGCCGGCCTGCTGCTGGCGCCGCTCTTCGGCCTGCGGGAGTAGCCGGCGCGGGCCGGTTGTCTCACATGTACCCCTAGGTGGCTGACGGCTACCTTGGGAGGTGAACATAGAGCTGATGTCAAATGGAATGGGATAGATCCAAACGCTAAATGCGAGATTCTAATCGCCTGGGTTCCGAAAGTTTTGGGACCAGTTTGAAGCTTCTAACATTGGGTCGCGCGGGAACCTCATGGTCATCCCAGTCCTCTCATCATGAGAGAGATTAAATATGTCATGCTCTGTTACACATACGTCGTAACACTTAAATAACCACGATCATGAAGACAATACGCAGCTGAGGTCAACGTTTTAACGTGTTGATAACGTTGTTGCATTGTTATTAACTTTAGATGTCAAGCGATAGCTCGCGTGGCGTTTTTTCGCCATATCAAAAGGATTTTAGCACGTTATGAAACAAAACTAACATCAGTGTAGGCGCCTGTTTAACGCGTTATCTATTATTGACGCATTTAGGCACAGCCTTTGCGCAGGTAGGGCGAAAACATAATCCGAACTAGACTGCGTGTGGGGACTATGGCCCAACCAGATAACTCCTGTGCTAACAAGCGAACCCTATGATTATGGCGTGTTGTTAAATACAGTGCAAGATATACGCGTATTACACTACTCTGATCCTGACCCTAACGAGAGGGACGCCGCAATACGTTGGAATGAGATGGAGATATCCCCCCCCCCCCCCGTCCCCCTGACTTCGTAGAAATACATCCATAGCTATTTCCTTGGAACTTTTCCCAAGATCAAAATCATCTTACATTCTCTTTGTTAGACCCTTAAGAGTAGGTTTGCATCTTACTCGTTAGCAAAGCAATAACGCCCTGATAACACTGATAAGACTGATGTGAGAATATGGGAGACAGATTGAATTGACTTTCGCATTTACAGCTATCCTAAAAATATTGTGTGGTTATTTAGTATAGTCAGCATTATAAATATGTATCTGCACACTTTAGTACGCTGTCGCTTAAACTCCGTTAACACCTTATGTCGAAGCGACTAAACTGTAGTAAAAATTACAATGGTGACTGTAATATTTTATTGAAGCAATAATAAATAAAGCAATATTATTACTATGAAAGTGTTTCATTGGTTATATGTTTGTTTATTTAGAACTGTGTGCCATAGTTTTAATTTTGCCTTCGTTTAAAAATATTAACTGTCAACAAAACTTTAAGATCAAACCGCACGGTAGCGGCGCGGAGCGGAGAGGCGCGACGCAGTACAGCCAAATATTATTTCTACTCATAGTAATCAGTAGAAATAATATTCAGCCGGGTTATAGTGTGGTTTGACCTTTACTTTATTTTGTAACATCAAGCCATGATTGGTTGTTTCAATGTATCGACGGGTATGACGTTGAATATGAGGCAGCGTTAAGTTATTAAAATTTGTAAAATGATCAAAACTATCCTGCTTTTGAAAGAAAGAAAGAAAAACAATTTATTCAGCACACACACAGCTCAAACAACGTATACTTCACCATTTCATTCAAATTAATCGGCCTTTTTTGCAAACTGAAAACAGTCAAAGTGCAACATATACGAACGCTATTGGCTGGAGCGTAAAGATGGCGGACACGTCCTAGAAAAGCGACCAATCATAGCTTTAACATATTTAACATTTTTCTATGAGCTACAAGCAATGTTTGAAAATGATAACTTGAACACGGATTTTCACTCGGATTTAAATCAAGTCAATAATATTACAAATATATTTAACTTTGATGCAAAGTTACTTATAAAGAATCAACATCTGTTCATAAAACTTTAGTTCCGTCGAAAGGCGGTAAAAGTTTTCAATTTGACTTTTAAGCACGCATGCGCCCTCTGTAAGAAGCCTTACTAGAAGCCTATTGGTTGCCGCCATGTTGCGCGGGAAAATAAATGACGGGCACAGATTCTTTTTATTTTAATATCTACAAAAAAGTTTATCAATAAATATCACTATTCGTTAATTATGATTATTATTTAAAATCTAAATTATCAAGTATTTGTCGTAGTGTTATTGTTAGTTTTTTGATAAAAAGTACGATAAATTGAGCACGTCTGATCCCCTCCATCGCTCTGCGCACTGCCGGTGGCGGGGATTTGTGACTACCTGGTTCGACGTGCGTTATTCTTCTCTCAGTCGTGAATGCGCCGTCGCCGCGCGAGTATCGTTGCAGGCCACGCTGGTACTATTGTGATAGAATTTACGACACTACGAACTTTGCAGCAACTTTTGCGGCCATGCCGCTACTGCATCAGGTGAGTTTTCTTGAAGTTTTGTACATATTACTGGGTTCTTTTTGTTTAGTTTTGATTCACTGTGTGATCTTTTCTTTTTATGGAATTTTGCTACCCGCGCTTTTTTTTTAATTGTTATAAAGTGAAATTATTCAGCGTTTTAAGTGTTATACTCTAATTCGGGTTTTTCTATAGTATTTGCCATAACCCCAGTAGTTTCTAGATAAGCTCACAAAGTTATTTATCGGGTAAAACTTCGCATATGATTACGAACATAGTTTAGTGAGCTTATCTAAATATAATTTTTACTTTTAAATCTTCCGTGTAGCTTCCACGTGGTCAAATTTAAGTTATGTACCTGCTTAAAGTAACCAGAAACTGATTTCTCTGCCAAAGAGTAGATTGCGGTAAAATAACGCTGTTTTCAACAAAGATATAATTTCTCCTAGAACAACGCCTGTGGGAGCGGGAGCTCGAACGAGAACCGCCGCTCGCTGGCAGAGATCCTCGAGTTGAACACATCGCTCACGGAGCCCGCCGCCGCGCCGCTCCGAAACCGCTGCTCTGTAAGTACGGGGGTTTTTTTCACTGCCACGTGGTTTTATAATTTGAACTTCCGGTCCGTGGTGTTGTGCCCGAGATTGTACCCGCGAATTAAATATAAAAATACCGGCATTCTGATTTTTCAGGCAGTGGTAGTACCGTTTAGTGTCGGTTCTTGAAGATGTCCATTTTAACTACTGGATGAATTAAGTAAACCATCATTTTAGGTTATTAAGGTATTTTTATTCACTGAAATCTCGACAAGTGGTCTCATTTTTTTTAGTTAACTAAGTTTATAGAACAGATTCGGTTTTCACAACGATTTTCTTACTCGGTTCTGAAATCTTGCCAACGTTACAATAATTCGTTTTTACAATATTTATTCCGTTCAAAAGCGTCATTCTTATTTAAATTTCATTTCTCGTAAGCATGTAAGTATTTTCTCTTGCCAAAATTGCATACAAGCGCCGAACTTGGCCCCACGTTTGAGCGCCAATTCTGGCCCCACGTTTGGGCGCCAATTCTTTTCTTCTCGCAATATTTATAACCGCTTCATCCTAAGCCAAAACCCACTCGAAGGTTTTATTGTCCGTTCATAATGTTCCATACGACATCCGGCCTGATGTCAGTTAATGGCAATGCAAGTTTGTGCCAAGTGGCCCGTATTAATGGGTCGCCCGTGCCAAATAATGCAGTGCTGCGTTCGGCCTGGAAAACCATTCTTTGGGTTGGAAGTTTATATCATAAATACAGCTTTTAAACAGTCTAGAAAGCGTTCTTTTTATTAGGATATTAATATTGAAATTGGCTGGTATTTTTTTAATATGAATATTAATTCAAATATCGTGTCGGTACTTTGCCTATTTTTTTCTTACATTGGTTGTAGGTAGTTTAGAAATTTATGTCGGTTTTCTCTCTGGACCTAACAATTTTCCAAAAGTGCAACATCTCCAAGACGCAAACTGTTTATTTATTTTTTATAAAGTAGAATAAGCTTGTTTAATATTTTTTCAAACAAGTAATTATCAATTCCCATGCAATACCGTCTCGTTTTTCGAATGAATCTTTCCTTTATTGCTTTGTATGCTTTAAAATTTTGTATTCTAATGTTTATGGGGTATTTATATTTCAAATTTATCGCCAGTCTTTGTAGTTCCAATGAAATATGAAACAAAGATAAGTTCAATCTATTATTAAAACTACAGTCGTAATAAACATGTCCATCGCTTCTGCCAAGATACAAATCTAAGCAATCCTTAACAATATTGCTGGATAGGACGCTCGCAATCGCGCAGTTGGCAGCCGGCTATTGGCATGCGGCTGGCAATTTAATATTATTTGTGTAGGCCTGCCAAGGAGCCGGGTAATCGCCCGGGCGACCGGATGATACCCGGTTTTTCACGCTTGTTGAACTTGAAATGCGTTTGAGCTTAGAATGTGGGTTTCGTTTGACATTATAATTTTAAAGTTAAATTGCGGCTTTGTTGATTTGACTCGTTTGATCTGTTGGGTTCGTCTGTCGTCTTTGGTCTAGACTTGATAGTACATGGAGTACGTTCGCTAACTTCTTTAACTTACTAGCTCACACAGCTGTTGCTATTTTTTCATGTAGGCATTTTATCTTTGGAGAGGACCCTATCTAATAAACGTTACCATCCTACAGATCTGTGACGGATTTTAATAAAGCTACAAAATCGTAAAAATAACCCTTTAAATAATAAAGCTACAAAATCGTAAAAATAACCCTTTAAATAATAAAGCTACAAAATCGTAAAAGTACTTAAGTTACAGACGGACCCTTCCGTATACTACGACCCTGTAGGGAGATTATCAAAAAAAAAATTGTACGTAGTTAAGGCCTTACTGCCGCACTCAGAGACGTCAATTAAGTTTTAAGTTTCATTAAAGTTGCTGCGTCTTATTCTATTGCTATAGCAAAGACGGTGACAGCAGCTACTTTAATGAAACTTAAAACTTAATTGAAGTCTCTGAGTGCGGCAGTTAATTAAGAAACTTTAATTTTCTTCCATTGTGTGGCGAAAGTTAACCATTTTTATTTATTTACAATGGAAGAAAATTTACGTATCTTAATTAAGGCCTTAACTACGAACAAACTTTTTGATAATCATCTTTAGGATAATTTGTATAAATTGACCCTCTATCGCACTCTGCTGTTCTAATGAGCAGGTTTTCACATGATGTTCCTTTTAAGCCAACGCCAGGCCAACGACGCTGTTGATGTAGGTATAGTCTACTTAATATATCGGAAATGATTGTATTCTAAAGTATCTGAATTAGATTCTATTGTTAAATGGGTTAGAGCTTGATCAGATATCCACCTCGTACGCTTTATAGTGACTATCTATACATGCTATAGGATAATAACAACAGTATTTGTAAGCTGTTCTATAGATCCTTAATTTAAACTTCAAATGGTATCCTGCTCAGGTATACCGATAGGTCAATAAAATTCTAAATCGGAATAGTTTCGCAAATTGTATCGGTTGTTCAGATAGTTTTACCGTCTTTATTGCTGGACTGAGAGAAATTTCTTTTCAGTACAGACTATTTAAACAGATATTTGGCTATGATTTGTGTAGCGTTTTGAGTTTATATTCAAACTAGTTGTAGCCCGCGGCTCCGGCCGCGTAGTAGTTTTTTTTCCCTCGGGACAATTTCAAAGCCGTTCCGTCGTTAATGCGTAATTGAAGGACAAACATCCAAATGTGTAGACAAAAATCTTCGTAAACTCTCACACTATCTTGTAGGATTAGAGCAAATGCAACGATGTCCTTGCAACGGTAACATGGACCAACGATTAACAACAATTTGCCCTTTTATTTCATAACTCATTATAATGAATTCATTACCATGCACGTTTTACTACTTTCACGATCGAGTCCCGTCTTTTATAGTTCACGAGAAATAATACTGTGATCATTAAAACTACGTTACTAACCTCCACGAAAATGTAGCTTGCGGGACAGATTCCGCGCGACTAAGTTAACCATTTGCAGTTGCCGTAAGATCTGAGCTAATTTGAGAATTTCTTAATCGTGTTTACGTTTATGAGGTTTCCATTTAAAATGTTACAAAACTGCCCTTGGAAAACTTATTGAACTCGTTGCATAAGCGCCACGGAATACGAGAGGGTTGTATTTGCATTGCCTATTAAATCACACTTGCGGTCTTTTACTTAGATTAAAATGTAGTGCCAATATTTTTCGTCAATGCAAGGTAGCAGTCTGGCTCTAGGGTTAGGTGCCTATCAACTTTTCACAGCAATTGGTGGCTGACAACTTGATCTTACTTACGTCTGAACAAGCCCTTAGTTGGCAGCTACACCGTGTCAACGTTTGTTTAGAAGCCCTAAATTATTCTGGTTTTTTTGGCTAGGAAAACGGCGACAGCGAGTGGCGCTGGGAGGAGCCCGGCAGCCCCGAGGCGGCGCAGTCCCCGCGCGCGCTGGTGCCGGCCAACTGCTTCCCGCCACGGCATCCCACGTCTTTCGTCAGCTACAGGCAAGTTCACACTTCGGCAAAAAATAACTACCTATATCTCTCTCACTCGCTCTTAAGGTATACTAACCGATAGTTGTAGAGCATGGCATCCGTAGACACTTGTCTCACCACCAGCGATGAAGCGATTAGCTATCGACTATTTTCTTGCTCAAGAAACGAACAAAAGATATAAATCCCGTGTCAATAAAATAGACACATATTATAGTTGACCGCTGGCTGTTCAGGACATTTGGCAAGTGAAACGATTTGAAGGCACCTTAAGGAACTAAAATAACTGACGCTTTTGCTAATTTTATTCCCAAACTACTCTTCATTAATATCAATTCCCTCCAAAAGCTCTTAATGGACTAATTACCGTGTAATTGTTGCAGCGAGCATGCGCGGCCTGGAGGCTGGGACGACTCCAACCAGGGATTAACAGACCTTGTGGCCTCTCTAGTAAGTGTTGTTTTGGTTTGACTAGCGCTTGTAGTTTTTAGTGTTTAATATTAGCGTAGTTTTCTTTGTAATTTCAGCTTTACCTTTTTAGCCTTTAAAGGGTAGTACATACTTATAAGTACGTAACATTAACGAAATTCAAATAGCACGTGCGAGGTTTTCATACTGAGCAGAGTAGGTACGCCGAGTGACTCAATTTAAAATACAATTCATTTACTAATATAATGTTATTTATGGTAATACAATATGTATGACCCGTGGTTAAACTCAAGTCTTAAGACCAATCATCATACATCAAGAATACGGTGGGTGTTCATTTGGCGGGTAGTGTAGTGTGAGTGTTCCAGAAGGCCCTGGCGGTGCCGGCCGCTGCGCGCGCGCACTCGTCGCTGCAGTCGCGCCTCTCCTACGACAACCTCGAGAAACTGGTGAGGCCTTTGCTATATTTTAGTTGTCTTTTTTAAATGGCTTTTTAACCTCCTAGTTCATTGTCCTGTCTAGATTGTATAGTTTTTGTAAAACTTTGAAGCAATTGTAAAATTTTAATCGATACTAATTTCACTCGTGTTTTACGTAGTAGAACACTTTGATGTGATAAAAAAACAAATTTTTGTAGTCTGAATTTTGAACCGCTTCCCAGTGTCTGATTGAGCTAAAATATGGTATACCTACGTAACTTAGGTGAATATGGTTATATAATGCAATATGGTTCCATGGAGCTGGTCCGATGATGCAGTCGGAAGGTTATAGGAATTCCGCAACGAAAAGTAGATATCCCCTACGTGTTTGGGCACGTTGGATTAGTCTTGATAAGTAGATGCCGACTGCAAAAAAGTACAGTCGGCAAAAAAAGCTCGTTAAAAAAATTAAAGTTTTGACAGAAACTTATTAATTCCAACGCTTAACTCCCTCTGCCTCAGAGGAGAAAGTAATGAGCGCAATGTGTCGGTGTGTAATGTGGGTGGCTGGTCGCGGCAGGTGGAGCCGCCGTGGGCGGAGGCGGCGCGCGAGGCGGCGCCGGCGCCGGCGCGCGCCGACCTGGGCCTGCTGCCGCGCCGCGCCTCCTTTTGTGAGTATTCTTTTGTCTCGTATATTTGTTGCGGCGCTTCTCCTTGGCAGTGGTGGTCCCCTCGGGAAGCGCTAGCAGCTTTTCATGTGAAATGCCCGTGCGGTCTACTTACTGAATAAACATCTTAGACAGCCAGGAATTTTCACTCTAGCTAGCTGCAGATAGTTGATTAATATAATGTTTTATGTGGACTCTCCTTATAAGGTTGACTGACAAGTTTATTAGTGTTGCGAAATATGCATAAAATTTAAGTGATTAGGAAATGTTCATGTTTTGTTGTCGACTACCTACCCAATTGATATTTCAATGCATTCAGATGTCAAGCCGGTTCTTTGAATGGACAGAACTATAGTCTATTAATCTCAGAGCCTAGTTACCGCTTAGTTTGGGACATGGTCAATTTGTGTGAGATTGTACCCAGATTATTATATTATTTAATAGTCTGTAATGTCCCATAACTTGGCAAAGGCTTCCTTAGTCCTATTTTGGGTAGTCTCACATCTCTTTTATACGTTTATTAAAAAAAACCTAGGCGGCGTGGTGTCGGGGTCGGGCGCGGCGCTGGGCTGGAGCGGCGCGCTGCCGGCGCGCAGCGTGGACCCGGCGGGCGGCTGGTCGGCCAAGGTGTTCCTGGGCGGCCTGCCCTGGGACATCACGGAGCACGCGCTGCTGCACGCGCTGCGCCCCTTCGTGCCCGTGCGGTAACTACTACACGACACGGCTCTGTGTCCTTTAACATCCCGTAAAGAAAAGCGTCAAGAAACTCTCGTAGCGGAAGCCCAATTGTCGGCGTACATTTACGACGCTTTATACATTAATACGTATAACTCTGTTAGCGATGCCGTTCAAAATAATTTCGTTTTCATTAAAATAAAAAATACATGGTGCCAATGTAACATTTAGTAGTGGGGCTCGAAATCGATAATTAAACCCTCAATAATTTGATTTATTTTTAACTCTTCAACTTTAAAATAGTTTTCATTAGAATTCCTGACATGACAGTAACATAACATGCACCTAATTTCACTTGGCCCCTGCAGGAACTTGGCGAGGCTCTCTAATTTTTCTGGGCATTTTTTTTATAGCTTCTCTTGTTTGCTTTATTTTTTAAACCAGTAATAAATCCATAGATAGTGAACCTCGTGTACAATGTTTAAATTGAAGTGTGTGTGTCAGCGTGGAGTGGCCGGGGCGCGAGGCGGGCGCGCCGCTGCGTGGGTTCGCGTACGTGACGCTCGAGAGCGAGCGGCGCGTGCGCGCGCTGCTGGCCGCCTCGCGCCGCGACCGCACGGACTGGTACTACCGCGTCGCCTGCCGCAAGCGCCAGCCCAAGGACGTAAGTACTCCATCTATTCAACTCTGCCCTCTATTACATACTTGTTGAGATGGTTGAACAGCTATCTACGGACTTCATGTTAACACGAAGTTAAAGGAACTAGTATAGTTTGGCAAAACGGTTCGATATGCTGACAGGTCCACGTTAAAAAGTGCAACAACCACATTAAGCGCCTATTTTTGATAAAAAATTGGTTCATGTTGCCAATTTCCCCCAAGCTATAAAAGCGTTTCGCATGCAGTGTCACGCTTTCGTCGGGCAGCCACAATTTGCGCGACGATGTGATCTAGACTTTTCTTGATCTTGGTTTTGACTGTGATATAAGGTAAACCTTATTATTGGCACCATAATATTTATTTCAAATGAATAGCGGTATTTTTACTCCAGCGCTTTGACTCTATCCATAACGCGTTGATGCATAGCCTAGTTGAGGTGTTATTGGGGATGTTCGGTTGCAGGTGCAGGTGATCCCGTGGGCCGTGAGCGACGCGAGCTGGGTGGCGGGCGGCGCGGCGCGGCTGGAGCCGGCGCGCACGGTGTTCGTGGGCGCGCTGCACGGCATGCTCAGCGCGCAGGCGCTCGCCGCCATCATGAACGATCTGTTCTCCGGCGTGGTGTATGCCGGTCAGTACTCAACTTCCTAAGGCCTCGTTCCCACTATGCCGGACCGGCGGATTTGCCGGGTTGGTAAAACTGCCGGAAAGGCTGCACAATTTATATGAAGCTGTTCACATATGCTGGACCCTGCAAAAATGCCGAGCTCGGTTTTTTTGCCGGGGCCTTTGTCACTGCGGACTGCCGGCAGAACGCCCGGGCCGGAGTAATGTGAACGAGCTCGCTCCGGTATCCCTATCCGTTCGCATTCATTATCATTATTCGTTCGCATTCTGAATAGTGTAGACATGCATAGAAATAAACACAGAAACTTAAATTACGCTTGTCCATTAATTTACGACACTTCTCAGTTGGCCCATTGTTTCAAAAGTTCAAAGTGTAAAACTTTCCCGTAAAATCAGTCTTCTTTTTATTCTATTAAGCCTTTTAAGATACCACCACAACACCACAATTTCATCGTCCATCGTGCACAGTGGTCTGAATTTGACTGAGGTGAGTACCCAAGTCTCCGGTTTTCCCACCGGATCCGGTGTAATGTGAACACCCAGTCCCAGGTGGCGGTTTTCGACAAATCCGCCGGTCTGGTATACTGGGAACGAAGCCTAACTGGTAGTTTAACCAAGTCATTCCGCCAGGAATGTAGTCCAATGATGCCTGCAAACTTGTTTCTGGTGGAAAGAGGGCTCTGAAGCACTTGGATAAATGTTAGCTTCACCTATGTCTAAAGATCAATGCAGACCCGGAATATTTGTATGGATTACCATTGCACCCACTCTTTTTGAACCTGGTCTTTTTAAAACTTTTTCAGAAAATAATTGTGTACTCATCACCCTTTAAGTCCACATTTAATGAACTTGTTCCAGGCATCGACACGGACAAGGTGAAGTACCCGATCGGCTCGGGCCGCGTGACGTTCGACAACGCGCGCTCGTACGTGCGCGCCGTCGCCGCCGCCTTCGTCACCATCCGCACGCCCAAGTTCTCCAAAAAGGTACCCAGCCCCTAATATTACCTCCTTACTCACTTACCCCCTTATTCATTAACTTAAAATAAAAATATGCTGTGACCTTATCTTTGATGGTAACATTTGAAAACGACCGAAGGTGCCTAAGAGTACTTTAAGTTTGTAATATGAATAACAGTCTACTGCAATCATTGTGACTTGCCAATGTTGTTCAAAATTTTACCTTTTACTACTGCCGGGGGGCTAATAGTTTTCTAAATACGAAGCTTTTAGATTTTGAATTAAATTGTTAAGTATGATCCTACATCATTTGTATTTAGATCAAATTCGGCAGTCTTCTGAATTAGGACGTATATTTTCGTCTTGATTTTTTTTTAATTACTACTAAGTAAATTGAATCCCTTACTAATAAACAATTTGTGAACGATTTTATGATGAAATGGATAAGCGTATTTATGTATACCTCTCACTGCCTGAGACACAGGATCATCCTAGTTCAGGCAAATGTAATATTAATGTGAATTTCGTATATACAAAAGCCATTGGTATCATTAAGTTTTTATCAATAAAGTTATTCTTATTCTTATGGATTTCCGAGAACGATAAGTTTTACGCGAAGGAAACCACTGGGCGAGTCTAGTTAGTATAATGTTACCATTGATGTCCCAAGATTGAGCTGCAAAGAGTTTTGGTGTCGCAGGTGCAGGTGGACCCGTACCTGGAGGACTCCATGTGCTCGGGCTGCAGCCTGCGCCAGGGGCCCTACTTCTGCCGCGAGCCCGTCTGCTTCCGGTAACATTATAACAATTTATTTTAATCCACGACGCCCCGCGATTTAAATAAAGTGAATTGACGTTGACTAGTTGCGTCGAAGTACGTAATATTAAGTAGTAGAGCAGGACGTCTTAAACTAAAAAAACACTGTTCTTTTGTAGATTTTAGATTGTTTGACAATTTTGTCGGATAAGTTCGTATTTGTCTTTCTTTCTCAGTTAGCTTCAGGACTCATCGATAAGCTATGTGAGAAAGCAACATAAATACGAAATTATCCCATAAAATACGATATAGTTTGATTATTCACTACACCGTAATTTCAACATGACATTGTACCATCAGCAACACAGTTAACTGACCACTTGTGAATCTTGTCACCTTACAATAAGGCTAACTATAGTGGTTAGTTAACTGTTAACTGACCACCGTTACAGTGATGCTGTTTGTATGTACAGCTCACTAGTGGGTGGTCAACTGGTGAAGCTAGTACCTACATAGTTTTTTGCGAAATAGTAAAATGTTTAATCCCCTTTGTACGCAAATAAATCGCTAATAAACTATTAGGTAGTTTTTATTTGATAACTATTAAACCTTTGCTTGTACGTTATCCACTGCATTCAGCCACAAATATAACCCTGTCATAATTTTAAAGATTTTGTTGTACTTTGATGTTACGTCAGTTCTGATATCCATTCACGGTACCATCTAACGAGTTGTTGGTGTCAGCTACTTCTGCCGCTCCTGCTGGGCGTGGCAGCACGCGCAGGCGGAGCACCGGCCGCTCATGCGCAGCTCCAAGGCCGGCGCGCACAAGCACGAGCTCTTCGGCCCCGCGGGCGGTACGTATACTACGTCCCTTCTAAACTAGACTGCTATCGACATTCATTCCTTTACTTGGTATACATAGTCCTTTCAACCCACGAAGATGGTCGCAACCGCCCAACGCCAATGTAAGCGACTAAGTGCGCCTCCGTAATTGGAAGCAGTTGGGCGGATTTCAGAAAGATTGTCGCAGTTAAGAACCTAATTAAAAAACGCAAACTTTTTCCATTACGTAACGAAATTTAGTCATACACTTATATGGTTAATTTTCGTGACGCAGTGGAAATAGTGAGCGTTTATTAAAATCAGGTTCTTAACTGCGATAATCTTTCTGAAATCCGCCCAGTTACTTACGAGCAGGACTTGAAATGAAATATCGTTGAAATGTTGGTAATGTTACTTGTGTCAGACAGATTTAACGTTAAATTGTAATGTTAAACCAAATACCTAACTTTATACCGGTAAAAACGGAATTGTATGGTCACCGGCCGCGAGCCCAAACTGTTTATTAAGGCCTTGATGTTAGTTTTGATCCACCGCGGCCCCAATTTTCTAAACTAGAGAATCCATCTGACACTAGAAATAGCGTAAATTTTACCGCCTATAATACAGTAATTGAAAATGAATTTGTCCTCCAGGCGGCACGCCCTCGCCGGCCGCGTCGGGCAGCGGCGCTAGAGGCGCCAGCGAGCCCGCGCTGCCCGAAGACTATCGCCGCCACGACTAGCTGTTTATACATCGCCTTTACCACTTGGGCGTTTTTCAAAAAAAGTGTACATCGTTAAGGAAAAATTAAGAAATTTTAACTTTTCCCAGTGCGTCACGAAAATTAGTCATACATTTAGTATCGTTAATTTTCGTGACGAACCGGAAAAAGTAAACATTTCTTAAGTTTTCCTTAACCATGTACACTTTTTTTGAAAAACGCCCACTTAGTCTGATGCTACAAACTGACGGAAGCAACTTCTTACAAACGTCGCAGCTTTCAGGACGCCAAGGTTTAGATCCGTTATTTTTGACCCCTTAATCGTGTTTTGACTGTTCCAATAAGAATTTAAATTCAAATTGCCTTCCATTATATTTATTGTAATCAGACTAAGATAGATCTAGGAATTTAATCTATTTGTAACTATAAACAGGCGTATTGCCTATTCACGGCGTTTGGGTTCGAAATCTGTCGGTTCTATTTAGTGATTTCCGGGTAGACTTTAAAATTGCGCCAAAATTATCTTCGTACTCTTCAAGACTACGGAGTTAGTTAATTAGGTTAAAAGATGTTTTCATTTCCAAATATTTAAGCTTTCAATAACAAATTATATAAGAACCGACGGATCGTCGGAGGTATTGCGCGGCAGCGCAACGTTGTCGACGCTGTTAATGCCTGGGCCACACCAGATGCGTTGCGTAGACGTGCACGTGCGCGTTCGCGTTCCACTGCGTTGCATAGTATGATTCCTCAGATGAGGACGCAGCTATACAACGCAGTGGAACGCGAACGCGCACGTGCACGTCTACGCAACGCATCCGGTGTGGCCCAGGCTTAAATTAGGCGGATCGCCAGCATTTATTGATTGTTAATTAAATTGATTAAAACCGCTTTAATCGGTACCGACTCCCATAGTACCGGTTAAAGCTTCAAGAAGTTACATTAGTATCACAATTTACATTAGTTATTTTTGTTTTTAGTTGATTTTATCGATGTGTAATCGAATGCCAAATCATACGCTCCCGCGTAGGAATGTTACTTAGACAAATTTTACATATGGTGCCTAATAGATGTAGGATTTTACGGTTTTAATGCCTGTAGCCCGGTTTTAACATTTTATGGGCTTTTAACATATTCAGTCACATTTGGAAATTTTTATAGTATTTTAGATTCAAATCATGAAATGTTGATTTTAACGGTGTAATGGCTTGTATTTGATTTTAAAGGTATACAATCAAACTGTTATTGCAAATAAACTATTTAATTATGAAAGCTCGTTTTTCTCTTCCCATATTCGTGCAAGCGATAACACGGTTACCCAGGTCAGGCTGGTTCAATTCCAGGTAAGGGTACATTTGTTATGAGCGCGAGTTTTTGTTCCCGAGTCTAGGATATTTGAAGTGTTTTCGATCCATGACGTCCCCCACTCCGCTTTTTTTTTTAATAAGAGGGAGGCAAACGAGCATGCGGGTTACCTGATGGGAAGTAATCACCACCGCCCATGAACACCGACAACTCAAGAAGAGTTGTCGGTACGTTGCCGGCCTTTTAGGGAGATGAACGCTCTTTTCTTGAAGGCCCCCATGTCACAACTGGCCGGAAACACCGCAGAAGGAAGTTGGTTCCAGTTTCACCGTACGAGGCAAAAAGTGCCTGGTGAAACGCACGGTGGAAGAACACCACTTCGTTTTTCGTACATTGACGCAGCGTCAATTTTACTGACTGGGCGCGCCGTCGTGGATTAAACACTCTATACCTACTCGTATTAGTGCACGCCGTAGTTGTATTCTTTCTGGTTGAAGCCTTGAGCTTAATTAGGGGCTAGGGTAAAACACCCGGTTATTGACATCCGAAATAATAGTAATATTTTCCAGGCCGCACCAATCTAGACTGTTTAACAAAGAATGCAATACATATCAAAGTTATTTACATATTGGGAATTAATTTCAGAGCGAGTAACATTTCGCGTATATTCAATCAGATTGAAACTTAATTTAAGGTACTAAGGTTGAAATTGTAACTAAACCTATGTGGTTAATATACAGGATGGCACATTTAGATCGGGCAGTATGGGCAAGTCTGTAACTATAAAGGTGGCGACTGACTTGTAACATTTCGGTGTAATGTATCACTCGCGGTCCTTTTCTAATAGTTGCGTTTAGATAGGGACCGCGAGTGATACATTACACCGAAATGTTACAAGTCAGTCGCCACCTTAAGACATACAAAGATTTGTTCTTAGGAACCATGTCATCGATTTTAGTGACAAGAAAACAACTTTTACTCTGTTCGGGAATCGAACCCGGTCGTATTGAAAAATAAAAATGACATTACTTATATTTGGATATCGATTGTGTAGGTCATAAACAGTAAATGTTACTACGACACACTATATCTAAAATGATTAAATGCATTATATTTATTTCGTATGCTTTAATTTAATTAAGTAGATGTTCGAAATAACAACCATTTTTTTTCAAAGTAATATTCAACTCGGTCAGGTGCGTAAAACTGTCTCGATGATTGCATGTAGGTCTTCGCTGGTGTCGCAGCTTGTTTTTTGCATTGAAAAAAAGTTATCGTCATTTCGAACATCTACTTAATTAAATTAAAGGATATGAAATAAAATTGTTTTTTTTTTTCATTTGAGTTATGTTTCATAGTAACATTTATTGCTTATTATGACCTACGCAATCGATATCCAAATATAAATAATGCAAGTTTTATTTTTCAATACGACCGGGTTCGATTCCCGAACTGAGTAAAAGTTTTTTTTTAATCTATGTACGCAGTTTATCTTGTCACTAAAATCGATGACATGGTTCCTAAGAACAGATCTTTGTATGTCTTATAGTTGCAGACTTGCCCATACTGACCGATCTAAATGTGCCACCCTGTAGAGCCTCTGCCTGGAAAAGGGTTAACACCCTTTAACTTGAAAACTTCATATTTCAAAAGGTCTGTAGTGTCAGCAATATGACTTAAATTAAAGGTAGTGTGAGATTGTCGCTACTACTTACATGACAGAATTGAAAGCATGACGAAGGTAATGAAAGTCTGGTATTATCGAGATGTTTATATTCAGTCGTTGCCGGTCATGCTGAGCTCGAAGCTCATGCTCATGTCAGAGTGGTCGGTGTCGTCGCGCGGCGCGGGCGCATGCGCGGCGGGCGGCGCCGAGATGATGATCGGCCCGAACGGGAACTGCGGGATCTCTTCCTCTGTACAAATAAAGCTCATTTGATGCCGGCTGTACATACCTGCAAGACGTTATTTCGAGACTTCTAGGATACTCGGCAAGAGACTTTCAAGGAGAGGCGAGCGTCTTGGACAGTCAGTCATAAATATATAGACATTCCCAAGATGACATACATATTTTTAGCGCGACGGTCGTATAGATAATAGCACTTTTGACTGTAGGTACATATGTAGTGAATAATCAAACAACATATTATTTTATCGCATTAGTTCTTATTTATCTTGCTCTCTCAGTTAGCTTCAGTATCTATCGATAGGCCAAATGAGAAAGCAAGATAAAAACGAAAATCCAAAATACGATGTCGTTTTTTAGGGTTCCGCAGTCAAACTACGAACCCTTATAGTATCGCCATGTCCGTCCGTCTGTCCGTCCGTCCGCAGCTTAGCTCAGACTCAAGAGTACTAGAAAGCTGTTATTTGGCATGAATATACATATTAGTCACGCCGACAAAGTGGTAAAGTAAAATCTTGAAAAAGATTTTTTTAGTGTGCCTCCTCTACACGGTTTTTTTTCATCTACCCCATGGTGTGGGGTGGGGGGGTTGAAATCCTAAAAGCTAGATATGACGACGAGCGCAGCGGGAGGAGTGGTAGGTTGAACTGCGACAATTTGCCAGGAGCAACCTGCCGGCATTGTAATAGGATTCTGGCAGAAACTCGGCTTTATGGAACTGCGAGTATTATAGCATGTTATCATTAGGACAAATTATTAATAGGAACAAAATCATTATGTAAAGTAAAAATAGGTCGATAAACATTATGTCAAGTAATAATTAGGACAAACGATTATTATTACCACGAATGTTATGGCAAGTGAAATAAGGATTTAAAAAGTTATGGGAAAACATAGGGAGCCATTAATAGGAAGTAGAGTGGGGGGTTTTGGTGACATTGATAGTAAGCGCAAAGTGGGCCAATACGCCGGGTTTTCAACTAAGATCAGGGGTGGTTGGCGGAATTCTGAAAATCCTTATGCACGCGAAGATAAACCAAATACCAAGACTTACCAGTTAACGTCGTATCCAGTTTATCCACAATCGCGTCTAAAAGCGCCAGCGCTACTACATCATCTGGGTCTCTTGAGAGTGCCGCATGCAGCACGTCAGCTGCTTCTCTCTCTCGGCCCAGTAGTGCGAGACAGAGACCCATAGAGGCGTAGGTGGCGGCGCGGCCGGGCCGCAACGCTAGGGCTTGCTCGTGGTACTGCAGGGCTTCAGTGAGTTGCCCGAGCTTGCGGCACGCGTGTCCGAGGGCGTCGATGGTCGCCGCCCACCGCGGGTGCATTTGCTCGCCCTGTAAGGAAGTGAAGGTGCAGTGCCAAACGTGACGAATTAAGGTGAGTTATAAGGGATCGAAATTATGTATTTACGGAAGAGCGATTTATTTAATCTAGTCTCCTGACGACCAAGTTAAGTTATTTATTTATGGAAAACCAATAGCTTTAAAACAGATCATAAACTTAAAGTAGATACAGAAAGCTAATTACAGGTTCTCACCGATAGAGACAAGGTACCTGTATTATACCTAATTGTTACACTGTTGGTGGTTTACACCACGCAGAGTCACAATTACAAAAACAATATAAAACATTACAAAGTGCAATTACTAAAAACAAAGAAAATTTACCATATAATATGGCCAATTCAAGCATTGTGCTCACTCAAAGCACCTTTTGGTCAAAATGTGCCGTAGAGATGAGATGTTTGCATTAAATATGTCAATATCCAACTCTTTTGCCATATTATTTATTTTCTGCTTGCACGGATTAAAAAGCTATTCTGTCTATAGTCAGAGGACGCAGAAGGTACGGAAATATAATTGCAACATAATTAAATTCTGGTTTAGGCGCTTGTTCTTGTTCGATTTTTATGTACAAGTGAGAGTATATACTTAAAGTAAAGGTATATTGCTATATTATCACTTTAATTATACATATATCGTGACACGGTGCCATGGCGTGTTACCACGGGCTAGTGTGTTACGCAGGGTGTGGCGTGTTACTTTGGGCTAGGTGTCAGGTCGCGCCAGTGCCCGGCGAGCGGTACCTCGGGCGCGGCGTGGCGCAGCGCGGCGGCCCACAGGTCGCGCGCGGCCTGCGCGTGGCCGGCGTGGAAGGCGGCGGCGCCGGCCTCGTGCGCCACGTGCGGCTCCGCCACCACGCGCGCGATGGCGTCCCAGCCGCCGCCCGCGACGCCGACGTCGTCGGCTAGCTCTGGCGCGGGCTACAACGTGACAAAAATTGTAGAAAAAAAATCTCAAAATCGACGATGGAAAGAGTAATTGGGCAGGAAACATAGCAGCGTACGAGGTGCTGCGTATCAAACGCTTTAAAGAGCAGCGAGCGCGCGGAGGATGTGGTTCGCCGCGCCACACTTTGGTACGCAATAAACATTACAAAAAAAAAAGCCATGGTAGCCTAATGGTTTGACCTGCCGACTCTTAAGCAGAGGGTCGTGGGTTCAAACCCGGGCTCGCACCTCTTAAGTTTTTCGGAATTTATATGCGAAATATAATTTGTAAATTTACCATGAGCTTTTTCGGTGAAGGAAAACATCGTGAGGAAACCTGCACACACCTGCAAAGCAATTTGACGGTGTGTGCGAAGTTCCCAATCCGCACTGGGCCCGTGTGGGAACTATAGCCCAACCCTCTCATTGTGAGTGGAGGCCTGTGCCCAGCAGTGGGACGTATATAGGCTGGATTATTATTATTATTTATAAACATTACAACGTACATCAAACTTGCAAGTAATACGATATTATTCCATATGTATTAAAATTATAAATGTATGCAAACATTTATGAGCATGTGTGTACGTTTGTTACTCCTTCACGTTACTACTGCGATTTCCTTTACACCCTGAATGGGCTGCCTTTTATCCCGAATGAACAAGAGTGTTCCCGTGGGATGGCGAAGGCGGCCGAGTCTAGGCAGGGGCTGGTGCAGTGCGGCGAGGGATAGATCGGCAGCAGCGCGCGGTACCTCGGCGGCGGAGTGCAGCGCGGCGGCGCGCAGCAGGAAGCGCTCGCACATGGTGAAGTTGTTGAGCAGCGCGCACTCCACGCCCACGTACAGCGGCGGCAGGTGGCTGCCCGCCATCAGCTGGCTCGCCTGCACACACACCTCGGAATAAAGACAAAGACAAAGGCATTTATTGCAAGAACACAGTATAGGACAGTTGTTAGTGGTACAGGATGAGCTTGTGATTTACCTAATTTAGGCGTGCAATAATTAGTATATTCACTATTAAAATTATCTTACACTAATCATATTTAGTCACTTACTTCTATTACTTATGTAGAAATACAATTTTTACAGGTCTAATACACGTAAAGCTATTTAAAATGTCAATCTATTAACTATGTCGTTGATTGAGGAATTCCTGAACAGAGTAAAAACATTTATCATGAAGCCACCCTGTTATCAATTTATTAAATTGATTTGGCTTCTTCTCTCTCTCTTCTTCTTAAATATTGCGCTTCAACTATTTTTAAACCCCATAAGAATCAACCCACAAGCTCGTTTCAGAATCAGTTTCGATTGACGCATACGATCTTTGTAAAACCTAGCAGGGGCCACCACCTGCAGAATACAATTAACTGGTGGCTCTGTGAGCTGTAGAGGTCTACAAACTTAACTTTGCCGTTGGATACCAGTCAATATATATATGTATTTGCTGACTGTACCTTAAAGTAGGCGGCCATGGCCTGGTCGTGCTCGTTGTCGGCCGCGAAGCTGTGTCCCTGCGCGAGCCAAGCGCAGCCCGCGTTGGGCTCCACGCTCTTAGCCTTGCTCAGGTACCGCCGCGCTAGCTCGTTCTTACCTAAATCAAAAATCACTTTATAGAAAAACCATATAAAAATATAGATAGTTTTCTTAAGAATTCGTACCAATTACCTAGACTAACTGCCTCAATCTAACTCCATACCGTTCCACATTATTTATTTTATACCATATTTCATCAAGATGTACACCTTATTACTACAGTAGTTAAGCCGATGTATACATATTTCTGCAACTTTTTTTCCAGCTTCTCACGAAAGATCACTTTAAACTTGACTATTCGTTGGTGATTGTGCAAAACCGATTATTAGCTAAAGCAAATAAGGTGCAATTTTGCATAACCTTATTTAAAAGAGTTCTTAATTTTGTACCTTATTCGTTACGCGGAATTGCACTGTCTCCGACGTATTGCATTTCGCTCGATTAGGGAGAGAGCTGTAAGTTCAATTCCTTCTCTCCAATTTCGAGACAGTGCGTACACAGTAGGTACATACCTATGAGGTAATAATAGCAGCCGACAGCGAACCAGGCGGACCAGGAGAGCGGGTAGGCGTCGACGAGGGAGTGTGCGAAGGCGAACAGCTCCGAAGGTTTCCGAAGCTCCACGAGGCACGCCGCGCGCTCCGCCGCCATACACCACGGGTCCACGGAGTCTAGACCACAATGATTAGGGCTGTTTTAATAAAATGATCTTGGATGAGATTCCCATCTCAAGTCAAGACTCGACAAAGTATGTAAAGTCATAGAAAACGTGTCTTGAGACGGGCATCTCAGCTAAGATCCGTTTATCAAATATGGCCCTTAATCTTGTGAGCTGAAGGTTGCAGATTTTTGGGCTGCCAACGTTCTACGGTTCATTAATGCACCTTTTTCCATAATTTCTAAAGCCATAAATTAATGTTGCACGTCATAACGATTCATTGGTAGATTTTACGCAGAAAATATTAAAAAAATGTCTATCGTATAGGTAAAGTTAGGTTGTAAAAATTTGAAATATTTTTACTTCATACAATTAACAAACAGAATAAAATGAATGTTAACAAACATACACTGTGTATGCACCTCGCCGATGTACGCATTGAAGAATCGCCGCGCACAGCGAGGCGGCTCAGTCGCGCACATGTCGCGATCGGTTTGTGCGTTGAGGCATTGTTTTCGCGGCGAGCTGCCATTGTGCGCCCCATAAAATGGCGTCGAACACGACTACAGCTGATGCTGCTATTATCATTATTCACAGCATTATTATTAAAAAATAATTACTTAAATTGCTTTTATCCATTTTTAACCAAATGATGAACCAAATGAACTCTCATTGTGATTATTTTAAAACTCAACATAAAACCAACGCGCCTCGCGCGCAGCTAATGGTCGAGCTACAAGTTCCGATTTACGTCCATGCATGGTCCACGCATGGTCAAAAAACCGACTCTGGACGGCTCGCCATGATTGTCACGGCTGTTTGTGTTATCACGGCGCAACAACGTACGATTATGAGCAAATAGGCGAGCCGTGCGTACCTCGACCCGAGGCTGCTTCAGATTCGTACGCACCTACACACACATATACACATGTTAATGCCTTGAACCAAAGTAGTCACCCAAAGCCTTCAGCGCGCCGGCCCAGTCGCAGGCGGCGGCGAGGCGGCGCGCGCGGCACTGCGCCGCCTCCGCCATGCGCGCGCGCGTCGCCCGCACCTCCGGCGGCGCCTGCCCGCGCCCCGCACCAAAACAGTACAGGTCAACTGAACAATCGAATCATATACACGCAATCGACAAAAAAGGTTGGGACCGTCAAATAATTCGTACTATGCGTACTGCTGCGTAATGTCGAGAACTTGTCGTGATTGCGGTGTGTTTATCAAGAAATTATTCTAGTTAATTTGATGTTCATTTATAAATAATATTGGAAAGCAAAGTGTTGGTAGGCCTCCCACAACGTGGACCGGCGATCTGGTAAAGATCGCGGGAAGCCGACGAATGCGAGTAGCACAAAACCGACCGTCGAGATCCTTAGGGAAGGCCATGTCCAGCAGTGGACGCCTTGCGGCTGTTGTGATGATGATGACGAAAAATAATCGCAAAATATTTTTGTATTACTCGGATAATGCAGTCTAAATTCATAAATTTATATAGCTACACAATGTTTTAGATTAAAATCATACAATGACACAAGTGGACAATTATATGCACGCATCAGCTGTACGCTGCTTGTGCATTATAAATAAATGAATGTACACCGAATAGTCATTAGCCACCTGGAACTGTCAAGTTAGTATAGTTGCGACGCGGGGCGCTCACCGGGTCGCCGGGCGGCGGCGGCGCGCCGTGCCGGCTCGCGCGGTCGCAGTAGGCGCCGCGCAGCAGCGCGCCCTCCGCCGCGCTCAGCTGGCTGCCAATCGGCAGAGACTCGATCAGATCTAGTTCTGCAATACAATGGTTATTATTTAGTACGTATATCGTTATAACGAACAGATATTAAAAAGACGGATTGTAGTAAGCGTAAAATAATCATATCGGAAGGAATACAGGATGTCAATGGTGTCTAAAGTGCTGTAGCCAATGTAGAACCTATGGAATAGAACTTCAAATTATGGGTCAATCATCAGAGCAACTATCTTTCTGAATCCTTACTAATAAAGTATTTGCTTGTTTGTTTGCTTGTTTGTTCATCTTCATGGTTTAATCCCACAATCAATTTGATGTGTAATTTTAAATAGAGAAAGTTTAGAAGGATTAACAGGCGAATGTTGTAAGTTTTGATCTTTTCATCACACATTAACAGCAAAATAGTAGCTTTGATAGTTCCCGAGGGATAAATTAACAAGTTCTATGCGGACCAATTCATAGGCAAAAGCAAGGAGTGATAATTTATTCTAAAGTCTGTGTCAGTACAATTTGTTAATAATGTAAACAAACCGATTTTGTTAATATTCCAACACAATCATACACTTAATTAAATAGAAACATATGCACACGTATTCCAAAGGTCATCTCTAACTCATCACTTTTTCCAGCAATATTCGTTGGATTAATATTTTTAAATTTGAATTAAAAGATTTAAATCGAAAAGTGAGGTTGCATTTTGTTTAAAGAAAGACATCTTGTAATTTATGAATTATGTATGAATAATTCAATTTAATGAATCAATCAAATAATTCATAAAATTAATTGATTTGTAATTAGCTCATGGACTTGTCATCAGTCATTAATCGACGGTCGAGTTGATTGATGGGTTGGTTGACACGGCACCTTGCTTGTGCGTGAGCGCCCTCTGGCGGTGCAGCAGCGCGAGCGCCTCGACGCAGGCGCAGTCGGCGCGCAGCGCGCCGCACAGCGCCTCGCACGCCGCCTCGCGCCGCTCCAGCGCGCTCAGCGCGCGCGCCTGCCACACCAGCACCCCTGCCAACGCTCTCTGAGACCGACCAGAAATAAATCCAAATAAAATATGTTTTATTATCATCCAGTTCTGAGCTGTTTCAAGTTTCAAGCCTGTAGCTCATCAGGATGTTAGTTTATAACCAATTGTAAAATTTGTACTAAACAGATATACTGATATGATAATTCAAAAGTTGCAATCTAAAACCTGACTGGTGACTGGTATGATGCGCCCTAGTATATAGACTACGACACTTGCTTTAGGAGCTAGAGTGGAATATCTGATATTTGCTCCCATACATACATACACAAAAAAAAACATTACCACCAATATCATTACCATTCCATTAGCTTCACATAGTCAGGTAAAAAACATCTTAATTGCATGCAGACACAGTTCCACATTTAAATACAAACCTCTCACATGCCTGCCGAGTCCTAAATTATCGTGTATCTTTTGTATTTATTTTCATTTCTTTTTTATTTAAATAATTTGCAGAGAGTAGAACTTGGTACTTTTTTTAGAGTCCAACATACAGAGGGTGAATATTGATTTTACTCACATTGTGTGTCTGGTCATTGCTCTTGGGCTCTAAGATGGCGGGGTCACATTCCTCCATTACAGACAAGGCCACCGAGGCCTCCTGTGCCGCGAGGTGCGCCCGCATCACCACCCCAAGGCAGAGTAGGTGTTGCCTGGTGCATTTAGGAGGGGAAGTTATATTGTTGGGATATAAGCATCACAAGTCAACAGCACACATGATTGTATTTGGAATAAAAATAGTAGTAGACCAACTGATGTATCAAAGTAAAGTAAACCAATTAATAACTCAACAATAATGATCAATTCATTTAAAACACAATTAGATATCTATTTCTGCATTGCTACATAAACAATTTTCCATGTAATAAAAGTAGTAGTAGTTTCACATGAAAATTAACTTTTTTCTTAAATATATTTTATAAACAAATACAGGTAGGACAAATAAAAGATGTAAGTATTTAAAGTTTTAATGATACCTGTGCAGTCCCCTAGATGTGACTGCGTATGCTGCCCTATGGTACTCCCCTCGTGCCAACATAGCACTGGCTAGCAACCACACATCATCTCCACTGGCTGTGCCTGACTCGCTGCCAGCCGCCGCCGCAGCGTCTGCCCAAAATAATGCACTAGTCCAAAGTCCCTGAAGAAAAAGAACAACAATATAAAGGTTTTCTGTCATATTGATAGGCTCTTGGATTAAAATCAAATACGTACACAGTGACTATACACTGTTAGGTTGTTTGAGGGTAAAGGAAAAAGTAAAGACAGCCTATCCACTATGAATAAATGTTTTTATTGCCATAACCTATGAATTTCATCAAAGTTGAATCTTGGTTATAAATAAACTGCAATGTGATATTATTATGGCTTCAGCTTACCAGTTCTGAGTATTGTTTCACCAGTGATCTCATGAAATCAACGTTGAGGGACTCGACGTCGCTACAAGAAGTTGATTGTGCTTTGGCCATTTCATAAAAAGTAATTATATTTTAAATGGCATCGATTTTACTATCATATGATAGTAACTGGCTAAGACTTTGATGTACTTAATTAATTGTACGTCAAATCTACGGTATTTCTGCTTAAAATATCTATGTAAGAGTCTGTGTTTTCGTTTTGTCCCGCCGACGATTTTGACAATTTGTTTGACATTTCGTTATTTTCATTTTTTAATACCGTGTCACCGTAGACAAAACCGAGTAAATTGTAAACGCAACATACTAATAAACAAATCACGCGTTATCAAGGCTGCCAACGTCACTATGGGTGATATTACATTATCAATATTATCACGATATCGTGATAATATTGATAGTGTAATAGTGGAAAAAAGTAGAGGGTGTGGTGACAGCTGGAACTACAATATTTTCAAATGGCAACCAGCACAGCACAGGTACAAACCTTGGATCATGTTGTCAATTTCATTCCGAATAGCGCCCTCATTTTTTTGCTCCACTTTTTTGCCAGGCTATATCGCAGTATCCTGTATGGCGATACAGTACAATAATTATTATATCACGATACTAGGATCATGATAATATTGAAAATGTAATATGTCCCAATAATGTGAAATCATGTTCTTGCGAGATGAGGGACGTGTATTCGAGTTGGGTATTATGGTGTTAAAAAAAACGGCGCCCAGATTTATCTTTTTTCTTGCTCTTACTCAATACAGTACTGCCTACTAATTGGTTTACTTCCGAATTAGGCGACACATGTATTCGGTCGGATTAGACCCCATGCTGCTGACATTTGACAGTTTGAATCTTGATGACGGATAGGAAAAGGTTATAAACAGAAAAAGAGGGAATTATAGGCTGTTTTTTGATAAATTACCAATTTGACGGAGTTTATTGACAACGGATAAGAAATTAATATAATCGCTTTACATAAATATTATAAAGTTTATTTTCGTGACCTGCCGGAGACCTCAAAAACCGCAACGTGTCCTAGGTTAGGCCGTTAGTGAAACATGTTAGTACAATATTTAAAATAACATGACTGAAAGAAAAATGTGCAAATTTTACAATTTAAACGTGCCAGAGCGACGTTCTGGAGAAACCGGTGGTACGCATAACCATGGGAACACTGAAGAAGAAGATCGGATTAACGAGGAGGCGATACCGCCTGTGGTGCCTCCCCACGAGCACAAACTCGAGTACAACTACTGGATGTGGTTCTCGCGCCGAGGTGCCGCCGCGCGCTCCGGCTACAGCCAGGTATACACTAAAACTAGTCCTTCAATACAAAACCTTTACTCATGTTACCCTGTGAAATCTAATAGGTATTACCATCTACAAATTTATCTATTGTGTGGGTACTAATAGATGATATATAACAACAATATGGAGCTGTGTATCAAAAACCATTGATAAATACATTTTCTTAAGTTTTCCTTAGGACAACTGGGTCAATCTAGCCAGAAGAAGTCTAAGAAGTTCAGTTATAATTTCTTCGCTATCAAACTCTAATTAAGACACTATATTCCTTGATTTTTATGTACTTTGTAAAGTACAAAAGTAGCCAGGGGACATTTTAAGGCAATAATAGTTGTTCGTCAGCATGCTGCATTGTTAGTTGAGTCTGGCTCACAAAATAATGTTGTAATTTTGAACACAACATATTCATTTACAAGGAAATTATCAAAGAAAAATTTGTACAATTTCAAAGGAACTTTTCAGATCACATTCAATTATCAATATAGTTAACAATGGAATTAAAAAATAAACATTTGTATTATACAAATATGTAAATTTTGATGTTTATTTTTATTTTTGAGTTTTGTTTGGAGCATTTATTTTTGGATTTTCCTAAAATTTCTGTTCCTCTGTATAATCTACTTCCCTGCAGTATTAGCCTTCCAATTAATATAAATTTTCTTTTAACATTGGGTTTGTTGGCCGTATTGTAGAGATTTTAATAACTTCCTCACCAAAAATAATAGTAGTGCACTATCCAACCTCATCATTGGCAGAATTATCAAAGCATTGATGGGACTATTATTTTCCCAAAAAAAATAATTCAATTGAGTTTTGTTTCAGATTTTGAGTTAATAAAACAAAGGAAATGTTTTTAACATTTTCTGTAATCTCATAATGGCTCCGGCCTTCTTTTGAACTTTAAATGA
Source organism: Tortrix viridana (assembly GCA_963241965.1). Classification (NCBI taxonomy): domain Eukaryota; kingdom Metazoa; phylum Arthropoda; class Insecta; order Lepidoptera; family Tortricidae; genus Tortrix; species Tortrix viridana. The sequence goes on from OY725181.1 coordinate 9,640,614, forward strand.
AGAGTACCTATGTTTCACTTTCAATTTACAACATTTTGAATCTGGAATTATAAAGTTTGCAATGTAAGATAATTTTCGAATTATCTTTATAAAGTAAAAAAGTAGTTAACATATAAAATAAATTGTTTTAATGAACATTTAGAATTATTAGCATCATTTTAAACTGCCAAGGTTTAAAATGATACCACTCGAGGCTACCTACACAGTTTTCAAAATAGACTGGCAAAACAAGCACTATTGCTCGACTTTATTGTACTAATTTTTAATTGCATAAAAATTATCCTTAGTAAAAATGCCTAAAACTGAACTTAAGAATTCAATTAAGTGTTGTGTTGTGTAATGTGAAATTAATGGTAGGTAATTCATAATAATAATAAAAGTAATTTTTTAAAAACAAGAGGGCTTTAGTATATTTATTATTTCTATTAAATTTCATCAACATAATATCTTCAACCAGAGCTGAGTAACAAGGATAAGTATAAGAATGGGTATTGTTCATTTCCAGGAAATCTTTTTCCTTTTTGTGTTTTCAAGTTGCTATCCATTCATAAGTAGTTATAATAAGCTATTTCAGAAGTTTGCTGTACCTCAGAATGGTCCGAGGTAATTTAATAAATAAATGAACAATACCTTTACGTCTGGATAATGAAGCTTTCTAATGGTGAAAAAAATTTATTAAATTGGTTCAGAAGTTTCAGGGTTCATCAATTACAATCAAACAAACCTTTCCTCTGTATAATATTAGTATCAATTTAACTTTTCTGCCCACTTCCTGTAAAAGTTTTACTTCGTTAGAAGCAAGGATTAAAAAGTTTTTTGGGTTTGACTAGCATAAGCATATGTGAGAGAGTGAAAGAGAAGATTTACCCGTATAACAGCCGTATGTGATGATGATGATGAATGTTGTGAACAGGCGCTCCGTCTGGTGGGTCGCGTGGGCAGCGTGGAGCAGTGGTGGGGGCTGTACGCGCACCTGGCGCGCCCCGCCGACCTGCCGCCGCTCTCCGACCTGCACCTCTTCAAGCTGGGCATCAAGCCCATGTGGGAAGACCCCGCTAACGTTAATGGAGGGAAATGGGTATGTTGACCGCTTACGCAGTACTCAAACGGGTCACAGCGGTACAGATAGTGGACTGTATTTATTCGCTTGTCGCTTAGTCTTTGGATACAGGTGGATTACCGAGTGATAACAAGTCGCGGGCAAGATGTGCTAACCGCCCTGACGCCGATTGTTTAGTGCTAAGCCTAATCCGACGTAACTCGACTACCACACGATCTGGTGGTTGGGCCAACCGAGAAGGACGCAATCATCTGTCAGAATGAGATAGTAATATATTTTATACGTCTCGTTCTTACAGATAGATAGCTGCGTCCCTCTCGGTTGGCCCAACCGCCCGATCGTGTAGAAGAGGTATAAGTGTCGGATTTCACCAACCATTTAACAGACAATTAGAGTGTTGTTAACAGCTGACAAAATGTATGAACTATTAACTAAGTCGATTAACATTTAACATCGTATGGTGAAATTGGTACTTAGAATGCTACAGGTGTAAATAATTGCTTAATGATGACGACTTTTTATTAAATAAAAGATACATTCTCTGTTTGAAATTTAACAGTCTATCTCGAGCACAAAGCATCTAGATTATCGTCGATTCAAATCTGTTATTCAGTTCGTGTCTGGCCTCAGCCAGAAGTAATGTAAAGGAAGCCATCTCAGTTATTCATACAAACTATATTTTCTGCTTGTATCAGGTCGGTTACTGTTGTAGTATTCGTGGTTATGCCACAGGATAGATAATAGTACAAGTACAGAAGGCACACTCCTTTAACCTTTACAAGAGCCGCTTTTTTATTAGCCTAAAACATTATGATTTATGGCCCTCTGACGTCGTCGACCCCAGCGCAAGCCAAACGGGACGTTAAGGCTGTGTACAAACGGTGAAAATGAATTGTCTCACTCGCCGCGTCGCCGATAGTGAGGGCTGTCAACGACTAAAAATAAAATAATAATGTATTGCTCATTTATTTCTTGCATTCAATAAAGAGAGCAATAAATGTATATTCTTCATACATTATTTTATTATTTATCTCTAAAATATATATAAATTTAAATCTCACAATTTGGACGAATTGAATACACCAAGACCGCAAGGCCACATTTTATTGTCTTTGCTGCAACCCACAGTAATGCAAAATCTTATTGCTTTATTTTTAAACATTTTAGTATGTATAATATAATAAAATAAAATAATGCAACGAATGCGTTACGTTACCATGCAACGTAACGAATAGAAAAATAGGGATAGATTTTAGGTGTATTTTTATTCATTTCAACACACAAACAGACGAATGCAGCACGTTCACTTGCGATAAATTTTTACGTAAATGTAAGCGTGTGCGCGCCAAATAGCGTGCGATCCGATGCACAGCGTGGCAGCCACTGAATAGTACCCGTCAGACGGGTAACCGGCATGTACTAGTGGCGATGAACGTAAATCGCGGAGTGAGCCGCGCCTGGTTATGCTAAAGTTTAATTCATGGTAACTGGTGCTTGTTTCAGACGGTGCGGCTGCGCAAGACGCAGACGGGGCGCGCGTGGGAGGACCTGTGCATGGCCATGCTGGGCGAGCAGTTCATGGTGGGGCCCGAGATCTGCGGCGTCGTGCTCTCCGTGCGCTTCCAGGTACGCCGATAGCCTAGTTTACTTATTGTTGCATGCGATGCTTATTATTAATAATGTAGTCGACATTTTGTTTCGACTGACATACGACACCCACATATTCACTGACACCCACACTTCACATTATCATTTGACACAGATATTTTGTTTAGCAAAACGACGTCAACTTCCGGTTAAGGTATTTCAACTGATTATTTCGTTAAATATGTGCATACTATTTTTAGTTTGGGGCAAAATGTTGGCAATTTACATGCTCGGTTGGTTGCAGGAGGACCACCTAGCCGTGTGGCACCGGACGGCGGGCGACAGCGCGGCGGCGACGCGCGTGCACGACACGCTGCGGCGCATCCTGCAGCTGCCGCCGTCGGCGCCCGTGGCCTACAAGGAGCACCCCGCGCTGCGCGCCGACGACGAGCGCTCGTAGCCCGCGCACGCGCTCCCGCCGCTACACTCGCACCCTGGTAAAAGCTATTGGAGCGTGGAAAGAGATAGATTGAGGATGTATTCGGCGTTGGTCTAGGCCAATTTAATCTGTTGGACTCCATGCTCAACTGCAATTTTACGTGTCTATTTCACACTTGTATGCGTTTCTGACGCGAAAACCCATTGTCGTATTGCGGCGTTCAAATGAGACTAGCCGGGTATACGTGACTATCGGTATTCTACATAGCTAGTCCAATGTCGAATAAAGGCCCAAATATAAGTGTTCTGTGAACTTTTTAGACCATCTAAATTGGAGGCAAAATTATGCACGAAAACTGCTATCATAGATGCGTTGGTTTGGTGTATCATTTGATAATGCTATTACCAAACCAAATCATCAGTCATCTATGTCAGGTAATTTAAAACAATGTAAATAGCCTGTTCGTTATGTAGATGGCCTCGCTACATTCTGAATTCAAAGTATGTCACGTTTGTTCTGTACCTCTCGATTACTAGACCGAGCAGTTCATCGTCCAATCATGAATTGATCTTTTCTATCTTGGGATTAAAAACTCCAACTCCACATTCCAGTAGCCCTTCCAGCAGACTACAGCAAAGTGTACATATGCACCGTCGTCCTATCAGAGGTAGCACTAACGACGAACTACTATGAAAACGTTCTCAATAAGTCGTTTTAAAAACAGTGCGACACTTTTTTTGAGCGAATCTTGTCTACAAAATTTTTTTCTGGTCAATTAGACTTACTTAATTAAACAAGTACTGAAATGACCTAATGAGATACCTTTAAAACTTGTTTTTTATATCTCGATAAAACTTCCTAAGTCAAAAAATTTACAGTAATTTAGTGATTGGTTATAAACTCACAATCTCGTTCTCATAAACGGTATTAGAGCAGAAGAGATTATATTAATTCAAAATTTGCTGGCGACTGACACTAAGACCGTGTTTTGATTGTGAAAAATGTACTCTTATAGAAATTGAGTGCCACCAAATCGGCATACTGATAATATTTTGAATACAAACCGGTTGTTTTGTGGCTTAGCAATGTTATATTTGATTAGAAAATTTAATAATAAAATAAAATCATTAAAATGGTTACATACTGTATCAACAGTATGTTCCACTAGCGATCTTGTTAAAAATCAATGAATTAGGTACATTAGCGACTTTGTCATCACTCAGTCATTTTCAACGTCTTTGGACCGTTCAGTTCAATTCGGACCTTTTCTGTTTCTCAAGAGAATCTATTCACGTCCCTACAAAGGGACCATCTCATCAGGTTATTTATGAGATAGGGTGAGCATCAAATTCCACTTTAACACTTTAACACGCTCTTGTGGAAACCTTTTATAACACTATATTTTTTAGCCAATGAAAGAAACGGTTTTTAATATATTACCTGCTCTCGCATGGAGTAAAAGTGTAGTGCTTAGTAAGAATTACCATTTTGTATATTAAAGTGACCTGTTCACTATTCGGCAGGAAGGAGCCATCCATGGACTTTCAAGCAGGATAGTGAATGGACCGCTCAACACTGTTTTTTGTCTTTTCCATGTGTACTTTTCTTTGTGTTCAAATAGATTCCCGAAAGAACTCTCAGTGTAATATTTTCACTATTATAAATACAAAATGTATTATATTGTATGGTCGTAGTTAATAAGTTTGTCGTATGATTTCGAAAATGTAACCAGTGCCAGTAGACAAGTATTGGTTGTTTTAAAAAGTAGAAATGAATTGAAAGTTTTAGATATGTTGACTGAAATGTAATTGAGTGAGATTCCGAATTATTTTATATCCATTGATCCAACTGCCATAGCCGGCAGCAATAAACAATGGTGTTTTGAACGAACTTCAAATTTGTGAGATTATGTGGCTACTTCCGTCCCTACTGGCAGGCTGGCAGAAAGTAATCATGTATTTCCGGACCATGTTAGTACTTCAGCAGACAGGACGAGGCACCACACGTAATAGCGCTGTCTTGCGGAATCTCGAAGAATATGTCAAACCAATCATTGTTTTTTTGCCGTGATCCAGCATATTAATTCTCACAACCAGCATGCGCCAGAATAATGTACATAATAGTAAAATTGAAAGTAATAAGAGCACTTATTTGTAAATGTTATTGTGAGAATGGGCATGTTGTATCGTCCTCCAGCCGACGCCATCTTGTACAGTAATGTCGGTTTACTGAAAATATAGAATCAGCCTTTGTATACTTTCAAACGTAGTTTTATTCCGATATCCAGTCTTCTGAGGTTCAAGTGAAAAAGGATATAAGTCTAGTGTAACTGTTTATGATTTACATCCTTCTTTATTACGAGCTAAGTCGACTTGTACCCGTTTTCACTAGAGGCACAGAACTTATTCTCACCTATTAACGATTTTAAGGAGAAAAAAAACAGAGACTGACAGTGTAAAACAACACAGTGTAAGGCCGGCCATACACAGTCTGAATCAGATTATGAATTCATAATCTGTTCCAGAGTGTGTGTGCTCGTCCATAGATAATGTATGGAAAGAGGTGCGTTCTGTCAGATCAATCTGAGAAATTCATAATCTGAAAAAAATCAGATTGTGTGTGGATAATAGTTACATTGCATGCAATTCCGTGCTTTCTGAATTAATAATATGAATTCAGATTCTTAATTCAGATTGTGTAAGGCCGGCCTAAAAAGGTTATTTTAAAAGGCAAACGGACACACTTGCCATTTGATGGTAAGGCACAATTTGCAATTAACACTGCAAATGTGCAACCAACCCTAAAGACCACGATGGAATGCCTCTATGATAGTTATTCCACCAGTTGTTTTATCACCACACCGGAACACAATTCGAAGACTGCTACTTGGCTTAGGCTTAACCTCTAGTATGCGTGAGGTATCTCTTAAGTTATGATACGCATGATATAGTCAAAAATAAATACAAAAAATCATGTTAAAATTGAAGGGGTTAAGGATGGTGATGATGATGATGGAGGTGGTTGCACGCTATCGAATACCAACGTCCTCACTTGCATGCCAATGACAACTGAAACAGAACGAATAACAACCTTATTCTACATAACCAATTACGTACATATTTAGCAAAAAATAACTGTTTATGTTTAATTGTACATACGAATGAAGTGTGATTCAATGTGATTTATTTTTATGTTTTGTACTATTGAAGCATTTCAGAAACGCGCAACACGGCATGCACATTAACTGGGCTCCGATCGTAACGTGTCAACTGTTCGGTGGCGCCCAGACAACTATGTGCGCTGGTATCTTCCCCTTTTTGCTTTCATCTAAGTATCAAGAACAATAAAAATACAAACATTGTCTAGAAAATATACTTTAATACATCAAATTTCAACAGACACTTGTTATTTGAATTAATAATAAATGATAAACCATTGCAGACGTTATTCTGCTACTGAACAATCTCGTTATAGATAAAATGAATTATCACCTAAAAAATATAAAAAAAACTACCTTATGTAAATTGTACACTAAAGCTGTGGACACATAGTAAGACGTTTGCAGGGTAGGCTTGTATGAGTCATTACAAATAGTTGTACATAATTATTATGACAGATTTCGAATAGGCTTTCTAACCAGCGTGTATCTAAATCCGGATTTTATCCATGCCTCTGGCTAAATACTGCTCGACGTCTATAGACGTCGCTGCCGCTCAATGTGTAAAACGGGCATGTAATAATTTCAAACATTAGTATTACACTGGGTAATATTCTAAATGCGAAAGTGCGTTTGTTTGTTTGATCCGTCTTCGCGGTCCAGCGCCTCAACCGATAGATGTGAATATTGTTACATAGATAGTTTATAGCCCGGAGTTAACGGGATAAAAGTACCATCGTTCAGTCCCCGAGGTGGTAAACAACTGCGCAGGGGGCGTCAGGGGCGAAAGCTAGTAAGTACTATAAACTGAAGTTACGTAAAAAAATTGTTAAACAGTATATTGGTGTCAAAAATAAAGTTCAACTCGACTCTGCGTCTCTACATCACAGAGTCATACTTGCTGGACAGACTGAACATGAATGTTTGAATTGATATAGGTAATTCATTCCCTTTCATCTAAGCGACAAGACCATTTAGAAAAGGTACCAAAATCGAAGCAGATTGCTATTTTCTTAAATTCGATTGGAGATAAAGGAATATAAATTTACAATTCGTTTAACATTCAAAAGGAAGATGACGAAAACGCTAACGTCTTATCTCGAGAAAATTTGATTCTAAATTTAACTGTGGAACGGTATAACCTTTACACAAAATACCAAAATAATGAGTCATTGGACGAATACGTCACGATATTGAATAATTTAGCGTCAGGCTGCGATTTTGGTGAGTTAAAAAAATCGCTGGTGAAGGATATGTTCATAATAAAATTGGAATTAAGAACGCACGAATAAAGGAACGTCTACTACAAAGTTCAAACATAAGTGATGTTCATGTTCTATGGCTAAACATAGTGATAAATAATTTTAAGACTGTACCATCCTTACTACCTATGTTTCACAAATAAACAATTTGATTGATTGATTGATTGATGAAGCGGTTCAATTTGCTAAAAATATGAAATTGTCACAAGAGAGATAGAAGAAACTACAGAATGGAAATGAAGCAAATAACAATTTTCAAGTACAAGAAGAAAAAGAAATGATTCCAGACCAAGATCAGTCACACCCACACCATACAGAAAATCTTCAGCAAGTAGAAGTTCAAGCCAAAATCAACGGAATTCTTTTGCAGGAACATCTTTTTCAGCTAACTACAGGTCTAATAGCAATACAAGGAACAATTCCATTTGTAACAAATGTGGTCGACGGCATCGGTACAAGTGTCCGGCATTAGGCAGTCTGCAAGATATGTAACATGAACCATTTCGCAAATTACTGTCTACAAAAACCAAAACGATTTCAAGATTGCTCTAAATATATTAAGATATTGTTCGATTCCATCTTTGGCTATACCTAACATTGCCGCAGTAATAGCATAAATCGCCCGTCTCAAAATACTAGATAGAAACAGATGGTGTTAAAACATTATACAATAAATGGTAAGTATATGATCTTTTATAAAATAAATACAAATATTGTGCATGTCCACAGCATATACTCTGACATTCAGACAAAACGACTAAGCCTTACCGCCTGTTTCACAATCGTCAAGTAAAGCATATCTATCAAATAAATTAAGCCGTTTCCCTTTCTTACACTTGAAAATAGACAAGGAGAGGGCTATCTTTATTTGACAGATGAATTTACTTGTCGATTGTGAAATAGGCCCTTAATATTACAATTATTCATGGCACACCGGAAAACGGTGCATTGATATTCCTATTTTGTAGTCTAGCTATAGTCTTCGATTTTGCACCCTAAAGTTAAGGTGACAAAATTATTTGTAAGTTAATGTTCCATACTTTTGAGTTGAAAAGAGAAAATATGGGTTTCAACTAGTGCGCTATGAATATTCGTAAATGCTAATATAATAAACGTAACTTATTTTACTTTCTATTTACATTTGGCAACTTTGCTTATGCTACGGTGTAGTGATATGCTCGAGGCATAGGAAAATCTACTTCAATCCGTTTTCCCATTGATATTTCATCATTACATGCTTAGTATCATCACAATTTTACAATGATATTCGTTTCCTGATATTTAATATATTCCTAACTGAATAGTGATTAGTTTGACAATTGTTAGATATGAATTTTGCTGATTCGTACGACTCGGTAAATGTGGGCTAGCATGCTGCTAATATTAATAAGATAATCGTTTCAGAGGAATCGTTAAGGCGTAGTTTGCGAAAAAGCATAACGATTATTCTAAGTTAAAGTGGCTTGAATTTCACTAAACTTTGATAAAATTGAAATTATCCATAAAGAAACCCCCCGACCACGATTTCTTTCTAAGAGTACACTTTGATAGTGACTATACAAACGATGTTTCCTGCTTTGTAAAGCTAAAGGAATAGCTGTTAGCAAACATGCTAGCCTCTTGGTTATAACTGTGGCAAGACCAAAGGAGCAACCTCAAAAGACAACTCCAAGGGTACGTTTACACTCAAGCGGAGCAGGAGAGGATTGGAAAATACCAATCACATTGTACAAAACTCACACGACACAGCTACACCCAGATTGTTCGGACGATCTGATTGCTTGTTATCGGCCCTGCCCCTCTTGAGTGAAAACGAACCTTAAAACGTGCAAATATGCGAAAATTGATGCACACGAGTGCTTTGTGAGATTACCTGCTTAGCCTGCATACCTATTACTCCAGTGGTAGTGGTAAACACTTATATGGACTGGCTGCCTAATTTAATTGAATTATGTTTTACATTAACAAGCTAATTACTTTTAAGTCTATTTCAAATTTCGGGCAATTGTTCAAGCAAAACAACCGCCTTCTCCTGTCGGTGCAATATTGACTTAGTGTTAACTAAAAATCATGTTTACCAAAAATACAAAAGACGGAAGTTCGTCCCTATGCGCCGCCCGACTTACAGTTGTTTCTATTCAACTAGTTACAGTTATGATTGTTTGAACTGAACTGATAAAGTCTTATTCGTCCCCACTGGGTATAATAAAAAAAAAAGATAGCTTTTGACAATATTGAAACGTGAAGGAAGAGGTTGAAATCTCGAAGAATTACCCATTAAATTAGCGATCGAATCTAACTCCAACACTAAAGCTAATCAATTGCTTTCAGTAACAGTTTAGCACTTATTTCAAATCAATGAGCAAAAGTATTATGCCAATTAAAATACACAAATAATGCCAGTCTTACTACGTACGGGGTTCCTTTAACTACCGTATTTCAATCCAAGCAACAAACAATTAGTTTGAATTCAAGCAAACATTTCGGTTAAGCGATTTACGAGACTTAAAGTAAATGTTAGTAGAGTTATTGTATATGTTATTCTTTGACAAAACGTAATGATATGTTTAGGCAGCGAACCAAGTGGTCTATGTCTGAAGTTCCTTAGCACACACTTCTACATCTAAAACGGTAGCGGCAGGTACTTGTTTCTTTATGAGTATTGTTATTGATAGACCACTTTTTTGGCCACTCTTAAGCTTTCGGCACACCAAACGCGTGTCAGGCGCGTCGCGTGGCGTGAGCGTCGCAGCACCGGCACACCGCAGGCAGGCGGCAGCTTCAATGCGTTTCGAACGCGTGCCAGCGCTGCGCACGCCTCGTGGCTGCGGTAGGTGTGACTTGCTGCGCGGCGCGCGCGTACCCCCACCACGCGTTTGTAAAAAATACAACGACTAGTACCTGCGCCGACGCCGCGCTGTCGGGACGCATGCCAGCGCGCGCGACGCGCTGCCCGAGTTGTCAGCGGCGCGAAGCAGCTCGAACGCGTGCCCTGCGCAGGCACGCGTTACTTTTTGGTGTGCCGGGTTAAATTTGATTTGTTGTTTTGCGAAGCGCGACGCGCCTGACACGCGTTTGGTGTGCCGAAAGCTTTACGGTGCAATAGCTCTTAAAGACCTTCGGGTTTTTACTTTTCTTTCACTCGCACTCATACACTCTTATGCTGAGTGAGTGAGACATTTCCCGAGCTCGAAAGACTTTGTAGGACATTCGCCGCCGCCTAACCTTCAAATGTATGTAATGTTGATACACAGGAGTGTCACCGGCGCCGAATCTGTGAGCTGTTACACTGTACATAAGTAACCTTTTTTGTGACATATGCTCACTTTAAAATGAAATGGCAAGATATGTAGTAATCTATTAATTTGTCATAATTCTGCACATTCCAGGAACCCCATTAATTAAAACTATAAAAATAAATTTTAGTATATGAAACAAAATATGCTTGTATAAGTAACTAAATTAGTATAAAAAATATTTATCTAAATATTTTAATAGTTTTTTTTAATAAAAGCCATCGTTTAATAATAAAGCTTTAAATTGTTAAATTCAGTATGTCAGTGAATTTGTCAACATACATATGGCATCTTGATTGAGTTCAATGTTGGATACACAGGATATAATTACGAGCGTTTGACGCCAACTCATAACGGATCTTTCTGAAATGTTTTAAAAAATACTTCTACCTTGATCTGGAGTCATCTGATTGGCGGTGGTAGTACAAAACAAAAAGTACCAATCTGTCTAAAAGGACCACCGCTACGGTTGTGACCAGGTCCCAATCCTGTGTATTCAACATTAAATTGGATTGGGGCCGATTTCATAAAGTTAATTAAACAATCAAGTTACAATCTTGCAATACAAGCTACAAGCTCTTTGATATTTAATCTATTAACTTTATGAATCGGGCCTCTTGACTACAATTCATTATTAACCACTCACTACTACGTAAGTAATGTGCTCTCAAGCTAGTTCCACTTACAATTTGGAGTTTAATGAAGAGTGGACCTAATCCTAGAGCCGACACTAATAGACAGTCTAATAACTGGACAACGGTAGTCAGAATTTGAGGTGCCATTTGACGATAAATTGCCACAACATAGGTTATATGAAGCAACTTCCGAGTTGTAGGACAGTTGAGCTAAGAGGGTCTGTAACGGTGCAACTCTTTAAGGAAATTTACAGCCAGTAACCTATATGCGGCCTAATCTAGCACACGGAGTATAAGTAAGACATCTAACCTCTCCAGACTATAACAAGCGTCTAGCTAGTCGGTTTTAAAAAAAAGTACAAATAAAAACCCGAGTTCAAAGTCACGCCTCAGAACCTTCATCTCGCTATTACACTGTCTATTGTGGGTCTCCACGCTACTTGCTCGGCGTTTTTATGATTAATTGTGCAGTTTGTTGTGTTAAGCCCATTTGGTCCACATGTCCGAACTTGCTCGATTGAACGCAAAAACGTCGAGCTAACTAGTTCGTGGAGACTAATCATTACCCTTCCTGAATACGATTCTCAACTACTGAAAGAACACACACGCACTAGTCGAAAATTACTTCTAAAAATGTACTTTTATTTCACGAAGAGGAGAAATATGTACAGAGTCGTCAAGCGACCGGATTTGCGTCCTTAATTACGTACAATCAGTCAAATAGATAGGAGCAGCCAAAATGGGCAAATATATCGCAACACATCCTTATTCCTATTGTACTTAAGATGTGTTGCGATATATTTGGCCACTTTCGCTGCTCCTATATATTTGATGCTGACTGTACATACATATTTACACCACTTTGATGTATACAATTATATAGTAAAATAAAATAAAATTGCGAAACGCTGCCCACGATTTTTGGTACAAATATTAATTGTTTTCCGTTACCCCATCTGGTTTTTAGGCAGATAAATTGACAGATGTAAATATCAAATTACCCACTATAACTTGATATCACCCGTGTTGTTTTGTCTTAACAAGGTAAAGTTTGTTGAGCGTAACCACTTTTGTACACTCACTCTTTGTAATTAATCTCAATTGTACTGAATGTCTATTAGAATTTCTTTATTTCATCACATGTTTAGGTCTGGTTTAACCAAGCCACTCACAGGTTTAGATCTTGGATGAATGTCAAAATACTATGGACTAATAATGGAACAATGTTTACTCCCATATTTTTAGAATTTATAAACTACAAAAAATTTCATAATTTCGTCCTAGTCATAAGTTACAATAATGGACACATTGTATTACAAAGGTCTACCTCTCTCATCCAATCCCATCATGTGTCAACCATCAGGCACATCAATGACATTTCTTTGACGGGAGCGGGTCTAGTCGCATACATATCGTTTGTCATTCATAATCATAATATAATGTAATGTTAGTCATAATTTTTTTTAGTCACGCACCCTTTTAGCCTGAAATTACAGGATTTTATAAACATCCATCGTGTAGATTAGTTAGGTTACTATAATAAAAATCCTGAAAAAATAACGATGTCGTGAAAAAAAACATTATGACTTGCGAAAATTATGACTAACAATATGTATAATATGCAAACCAATATGGACCCTTCTTTGACACTTACTATAAATTGGCGTCGGCTACCATGACAATATATCAGACTGATCAGGCCAATCCAAAAATTTGGCGTTTATTAACGCCAGACAATATGCTACACATTACTTTGTCTATTTGACGCTACTTAAAAACTAGTGCCAAAAATAAAAAATGTCTGGCTTTTGATCGACACTCACTTTGAAAGTTCATTGTTATTCCCTCGATGGCACTGGCTGCTCTGGACTTACAGCTGGATGAGTGTGTGTCAGCAGTTCAACTCGTGTATGAGCAGCGGTGTGTCAGAAGCGCACGGCCTCTGCGCGCCGACTCGCTCTAGCACGCAGGAGGCAGACAGGCGCGCCTCGGCGTCGTGGTCCCAGCATTCCTCCATGGTGTCGCATAGGACGGACAGGCCCTGCGGGAGGACATTCGTCATACAGTGTCAGCGGGATATTTTTTGAAAATCTGTGAATTTTTTGATCAACAACTAGATAACCGGTCACGACAAAAAACGGCTAAGCGAATAGGACCTCACTTCAAAATGGGATCTTACTTTAATTAAGTAAAATTAAGCTTTGCGTTTATGAGATACAATTTAAATTAAAAGGTCTTAGTTTGACAAAGTATCTAAGTTTGTATAGGTTGCCCTACGACACTTTTCTAAGAGAATTTTGTATTGAACCGGTGTCTATTGGTTGGTACCGTACGTCAGTGCTGTGAATGCAGGTTTCTAAAAATAAAATCATGTTACCTTTTAGTAAAATTTGCTATCTTGAACAATTAAAGTACTTTTTCTAAAGGGAGGGGGCATTCGTTTGACACCAAGTGTTTTTAATCCTAAAATTTATTTTGGTTTATTTTGGTTAGTGATGCTCTTTTTAAAGAGCATCACTTGTAAAAGCGACTTGGAGCTTTTAGGAAGTTGTTCTATTAATTTACGGCTTCTTTGCTAATTTGTAAACGTTCTTTATTCCGAAGAATTAAACTTGGCCAAATTTTATGTATGTATTGTATGTATATACAATACCGAAAAAGTAATACAACTTACGGGGTGATCCCTCCACCGGGGCAGGATGGTGGGCCGCAGTTTCCGCTGCACCACGGCCTCTTGCATCTCTTCCAGGCCGGGGTGCGAACCGACTTCCTCCTCCAGCGGCAGGCGGTACTGCGCCGTCGGCTGCACCCCGCCCTCCTCGCATCTAAGCGGACAACCAAACGTATGTTCGTTACCGGAGCTCATAATTTGTCCAAACAGGTTTTCAACTGAGTCAAACACGTTTTGACATTTTTCAGAGTTATGTTAGGGTTGTAAATATGTCATTATTTCAATTCCAATAAATACAAAACTATATTGAAACTACTAATATTTAGTAGTTCTAAAAAATATTTAATTATATGAACCTAGTCAAGTTCTGAGCTCTTAACACTGAACAAAAAAAAAATAATTTAAGATTATATTTATAATTCAAAGACTTCAGCAAAAACAAAAATTCAATTCACTTACCGCGACGCAATTTCCCACAGGACGAGCGCGCACGCGTACATGTCTATCCTCAAAAACGCATCTTTCGTAAAGTTGATAGCTCCATCCAGGACTTCGGGGGCCATGTAGCGCCTGGTGCCGACCTGGCCGTGCGCGTCGCCGCATCCGTGTCCAACCTCGAACACCAAGGCCAGGCCGAAGTCAGCGATGCAAGCGCTTAAGTCCGCTTTAAGGAGGACATTCTTGGATTTAAAGTCTCGGTGAGCGACCGCGGACTTCCCGCCGCCTTCTTCGTGCAAGTGGGCCAGGCCGCGCGCGACGCAGGCGGCGATGCGCCAAGCGTCGGCCCACGCCAGTGTGTGGGCTTTAAGGTAGTCGCACAAGGAGCCCTGAAAATAAAAAGTTAAATATAATTAAACACAGACATTATTTAAAGTGATCTTTGCATTTTTAACATGTTTAGTAAATAATACAGACTGGCAACTCGAGAAAGATACAATCATAGTAATTATATAACTATTAAAATGTACATATAAATATTATGATTTCCATGCTTTGCCTTATTATAAGGAAAATATTCAATGCTCATTGTTTAGACAGCAGATATGTAAAATATGATGGATTTAAATAAGAATTGTAAACAATAGATAAAGGAAGACAAAACAATTAAAGAGATTTATGAATTATTAACCAACCTTCTCGTGGTATGCAGTGATGAGCCAATACTCAGCTTGCAGATTGTCACCCTTCTTGTCCACTCCAATGTAATGCAAGATATCAGGATGATCCATTCTAGGAAGTCGGTAGATTTCTTGCTCAGCCAGCCAGGACTGCTTGTCTTGCAATGGGAACACCTTCACAGCGACATCCTTCTGGCCTAGCTTAGCTCTCCAAACAGCACCAAACCTGCCCCTAGCCCTCACTTCGCAGAGCGTCACTAAGCCGACTAAATCTGCAGCCTCATTTTCCATACCGGTACCAGCTGATGGGGGTCGCGATAAAGACCCTTCACCATTTCCAAGTTCAGCAAACGAGCTGCCTTTACGTCTCCGATATAAAAAGTAGCATCCAATGAGTGCAATGAATAATACAAATAATGGAGTCAATGTGTATGCGATAATTGCTTCAGTGTCATTGTTAGACATTGCTGGTATATCAGCTGGTATACGTTGCGGAGGCGGATCAGTAGGTGCTTCTATCGCTGCCTCGAGGCCTGGGAATGTAACGTTGGCGTTGCACATATCCCCTTCACAGCAGCATGTCAGGAGCAGCAGTTTGGTTCTATGGATGCGGCATGCCGACGTCCTATCTTTACAAGAGACAGTATCCAAGAAACAGCCTTTAAACCGGATGGTGGCAGTGTTGTTCTCGCTATTGTAATGCCATAAGTGGACGCAATGGTTGGTCTTGTCGGATTCCACAGGGAGACACTCGTCCCTTTCTGTGGTGGTGGTGCATGTTCCATTGTCTCGTGGATCACAGGTTTCCTGTGTGCCGTCGTAGTGCGCGCAGTACCGAGTCTCAATCCCACCACCTTTTGGACGTGGTGGAAGATGGTTCTCAGTCGGTGGTGCCCCCAATGCTAGATTGATACCTAAAATGCAAAGATGCGTTACAAATACAGCTAACATTGAGTACTTGTAGATAGTTATGTGAATGTTATTTATTTATTATCAGTACTTGGAACTTGGAACAGTAAGTTTCGATAGGTAAGTAGGTACCTAAAAAGCCGTGGTAGCCTAATGGTTTGACCTGCCGACTCTTAAGCAGAGGGTCGTGGGTTCGAACCTGGGCTCGCACCTCAACTTTTTTAAGGAATTTATGTGCAAAATATAATTAGTAAATTTGCCATGAGCTTTTCGGTGAAGGAAAACATCGTGAGGAAACCTGCACACACTTGCAAAGCAATTTGACGGTGCGTGCGAAGTTTCCAATCCGCACTGGGCCCGTGTGGGAACTATAGCCCAAACCCTCTCATTGTGAGTGGAGGCCTGTGCCCAGCAGTGGGACGTATATAGGCTGGATTATTATATTATTATTAAATGTATGGCATTAGCATACATGTCATATTGAAGTATAAAAACATGGTCAAAGGATGTTAAAAAGGATGAAGTAAAAAATTCAATCCATGTAGCAAATAATTCCTAGTAATTTTGGAAAAAAAAAATCTTAAATTTTTAGAAATCACCTTGGAATTATTATTCAGGTTAAATCTTTTTGGACATGACCTTATTAGCTGCAAATAAATGAGCTCTATATTGAAAAACAAATCACCCAATAAATAATGTTTTAATTTTAAGCATTAGTCATTAATTTTGATAATACCTAGTATTTAGTACTTCAATTCTATTAGTAATTTATAATTAATTAACTAATTAATTTATAATTAAGGAATTACTTATACACTCGCAGTCTCAAATTAATATTCAGTTTTTAAATCACAACTGTTTTTAAAATTTTATACAATTAAAAACATAAAAACAATTATTTCTTTGAATTTATTAGTTATTTATCTAATCAAATGTCTTCTACTGTTTTTGAATTGGAATAGAGACCTTACTGAGGCATCAAAAATACTACTACAAATAACTTTTACAAATAGGGTCACTGTTTTGCATAAATGATGCAAATTTGACCATCACAGACAAAACCAAATAGATAGATTGTAGAATTCATAATATTCAAAGTTTTTAATTTGATCTTTATATACCATTTGGATAGAGGCAAAACTGTGTTTTTGCATTTATAGTGTTATTAACAGTTAAATACTTAGTTGTTTGAATTAATACACCCAGACAACATATGAAAGCACACTAAATTCTCCCTTTCATTACCTACTTTCCACTCAAAGCGCTTTGGTTTCCAAATATAGCGCCTTATCTACACGAATAAAATACATAATTGTTCACTTAAAACTTTACTCACTAAGAATAAACAACGTCACACAGCATATCTTCGCTGCCATCGTGTGCGCCACGGTCATGCCAGCACGATCAGGGTGCGCTGCTCCGAGCTCCGCCGTTGCGGTGCGATGTTATTTTTATACTGGTCCTCGACATAAACTCTATTTAGGAATTCAGACCTATATATGACAAGCAAACAACGCACATACGAGTCTACGCGAAAAGAGATCGCTAATCACACATAATCCATTAGAAATTAGTTCCGTCAAGTCTTAATGCTCACAAACGACAACATAAATCTATGCAATCACGGTAATCGAGTTAAGTTTACCTAATTTTTATTCCGAAAATAAAGTGTACAACTGTAGATAGAACAGAAAGCTTCTGTTTTTGACAGCTTGCTTTGGTTATAATGTATGTATGTTGCCACATGACAAAAAGCAAGTTGAAAAAAGTTGTTTATTCGGATTGTGTTTTAAAACGGTCTAGTACGTAGGATGCCATGCCAACAATAGGGTAGTTTCCCTATAACAAAAGTGCATGGATGGTTGGTTCATGGTTTGGTTTAATAGCGGTCAAGCGCACAGGGCATAAATAATATGGCGCGCGGATGAAGCAAATTATAGACTCATAATCAACCTGGCAAAAAAGGCGAGCCAGTGGTGACAGCTGGAACTACAATATTTTCAAATGACAACCAGCACCAGGTTAGAGTAAACCTTGGATCATGTTGCCAATTCCATTCCGAACAGCGCTCTCATTTTTTGGCTCGACTTTCCTTTTTATTCCGCTCCCTCGTTTCCTCTTTGTAAATATTATTATTTCGCGATATAGGAACCATATAATTATAGGAGCCTTTTGATTATAAAAAAAAAATCAAGAAGCAAAACACAAGACACTGGCAAATCTCGTAGATTGCCATACCCTTCGGACACTACCGGGAAAAAAAAAACTACTGTCAGTAGTGTGTCGAATGAATGGTTTTCTCACAGAGTACTTTGTTATATACTGGTTTTCTTTTGATTAGTTATCAGTTCAGTTGTTTATTTAAATAAAATATACAATATTTAATTAAATATCGATTAAAACAAGATAATTGGAAATCGTAAAGACGCGCTAGGTATGTCTTTCTTTTATTTAACCCCGGTTAAAGGTGACATGCAAGCACATTTGATGGAGACAATTACATTGAAGAGATTAGAATTTTTGAAGGATACTTCCAAAGGAAATACCGTTGTCTACAACGAGTATATGGTCGAAGGAAGTCTTTACGACAATGTTGGACATTTTATGTTGTGTATCGTAACAGTTTTGACCGAAAATACTGGCTTCTTACAGTTCTTTTTAAAAGCCGAAACAGAGCTGTTTAGGCGCCGTATAAACTCTCTTTCTGCGTACGAAATGAGACGTTTTGCCAAAAAAATCCTGAATAGTATAAGGCGAAACGGTGATACGCCTTCCTGTGAACCATTGCATGTGTTGTGTCAGCATCTAATACTAAAAAACATTGCGAACCATATTTCTTCAAATCACGAAGCCAATTGTTGTTTGCATAGTATTAAACTGAACTTTAAACATTGTCTCCCGTTAGTAGCGAAAAGGCAAGTTGAATTGAAAAAGGGTATTGCAGAATTACCATGTAGGAAATGGCTACAATATTTTGTATATCTTTTTAGCACCAATTTACGAAATAGAATATCTTGTACAGATATATCACCACTGAAAAGTGATCCCCGTATTACTGATTTATTAACTAAAATAAAGAAGGATTTAGTACCATTTATATATAAAAACAAGACAAACATTGTTATAAGTAAGAATGTAGATAACTTATCTAAATTATTTCCACCCTGTATGCTAAATTTACACAGGCACCTGCGCAATAGACATAGGCTCTCACACACACAGAGATTCTTCTACAGCTTGTTCCTTAAAGATATTGGGATGCCTGTTGAAGAAGCTATAGAGTTTTGGAGGACTGAATACAGGCTAAATCCAAATGGCACTCATGTTTGTTGCCATAGTTGGGAAAAGGATGAAAAAAAATATTTATATGGTATAAGGCACCTGTATGGATTAGAAGGTGCAAGAAAAAACTATACTTCTGTGAACTGTCAGCGGATACAGGGGTTAGATAATGCATGTTCAGAGGGTGGCTGTCCTTTTAAGTCTTTTGACTACCTTAACATGATGAATCTCTTGACTGGATGCAGTGATAATGTATTATCACAAATCAATCACTTTAAAAGTAGAGGTCAATATATCTCCGCCTGTAGAACTTTATTGCAAAAGAATTCTACATCTGATAGTGATAGCTATAATTTTACACCTGTTAAATATTTCATGATATCTTCTAAATGCTCCTTATGATATTTTAAAAATAAATATTTAAGATCATTTTACTTTGTTTTTCCTTGACATCCTGCTATCCTCTACTCTATACCTATATCTGAGTTTTTTAATTTGCTGTCCTATTGTCATCTGGTTAACAAGCAGAACATAACGTAAGCAGCAAGAGGCAGGGAACATTGCTCAAAGAATGGATGGCAGATTGGGCTGGCAAATTTCTGACTGGCCACCTTGTGTTAAAAGATGCAGCATGGGCTGACTTACATAAAATGCACTGCCTACTTATTTATCAGTTGATGTTCTATTAATTTATTTGAAGACCTTACGTGTAAAATGCTGTTGAAAAATGGGTGATGGGGTAAAATAGGTTTAAGGAAATAAACATGTACAACTCGGTTATCCTTGTTCCCTCGGAAACTATATGTGACGTTCTCAATATAAAAGGACCTTATGGAGGCAGGCGGTTACGCCGTTTTTAGAACTGTTACCATAGTATTCGTATAGTTACAAGAATAAGAAGAGCGTAACTGCCTTCCTCCATAAGGTCCCTTTATATGGAGAATGTCACATATTTCTTTCTGGAATCTGGAAAAAAGTGTCCTCATGTCTCCATACCGAACTTCATTACAATTGGTTGAGTAATCACTCAACCACTCACTTAAGCTTAATCAAGCTTAAGTTCAGTTTAATCGTGTCAAAATGTATGGATATGTCAATCTTAAATCCAGATTTAATTTAGCACATGAGCATTTCTCAAAATTTTGAACATGGTGAGTGACATCTCCAAATTAAAAAAAAAATGTGCCAGACGTTAGAGTACTTGAAACTATGCAATAATTAAATAATATCCTAATGTGTCCCAATATATTTGTATGGGACACATTAGGATATTATTTAATTATTTCATAGTTCAAGTACTCTAACGTCTGGTACAATCGAGGACAGAAAGATGTATACACTTTTGGACCTTATTACAATGGAATAAGGTGAAAAAGTGTAAACATCTTTCTGTCCTCGACTGTACAAAAAAAATTAAATTTGGAGATGTCACTCACCGTGGCCAAAATTTTGAGAAATGCTCACCTAAACTCTATTTAGGTAACCTACATGTAACCTGCAAGTAGCCTGAAGTGACCCAAAGTGTGTTCGGAACTCAAACGGCGGTATAGCAGGGCACGTAATAATATGGCGCGCGTCAAGCATTAAAGCCTGGCAAAAAAGTACCTAAAAATGAGGGCGCTGTTCGGAATGAAATTAGCAACGTGACCAAGTTTACTCTAACCTGGTGCTGGTCGCCATTTGAAAATATTGTAGTTCCAGTTGCCAGGCTATAATATGTCAAGGTAAGGGTATGCGGAGGAAAGGAACCAGTGGCAGACCCGCATCAGGAAAGACCGAAAGCTCCAAGATGGAGTCTGGTTAACCAAATGGCTAACAAGAGAGCTAGACGACACGACTCATGATATGATTTAATTAACGACGCCAACGCTTTAAACATTTGCTATTTAACTCTTGCAGGCGCTGTAAATCTAAATATATAAAACAAAGTCGGGTTAGGGCGTGTTCACACTAGCGTTTTTGCCGGCGGTTTCTCGGCGGAGCGGGAACGCGGCAGCACGCTGCGATATCATCGCGATTTTTCGCCGCCAGCGGTCGCGGCGGTATAACTGAGCCCGTAGATTTAATAAAATTACATAATGGTGGGTGGGAAAAAACTAAAGAAACAACAATGCTGTTCGCGTTCATTATATTTATTCAGTGCATGTGCGTAACGAGTGACGTGTACAATGGCATTGCAATTTAATATTGGATTGTTTATTGAGGAAATTCGTAAACGCCCAGTCATTTGGGATATGTCTAGTGCGGAACATAGGAATATAGTAATAGGAATCCGTTTTAATCACCTTATCAGTAAAATAGCTAGAAGTATGTCCTCGTCGGAGTCCATTTTGTAATTAATATCAACGTACGTAGCTTGATCGCCGCGTCGACGCGGCGACACCGCATCGGCACGCTGGCGGCAAATAATCGCGAAGATATCGCAGCGTGCTCGTTGCGTGTACGCCGCGTTCCCGCTCCGCCGAGAAACCGCCGGCAAAAACGCTAGTGTGAACACGCCCTTAGTTACACCATTTATAACTCGAGCACGGCTCGACCGATTTTTAAGTAATTTGGCACACATATTGTTTATTACCTGAATGTAAATATACTTTTTATCCCGGAAAATTTTATATATCCTGAGGGATAAGCGAAAAATGACTACTACGCAGACGGAGTCGCAGTCGCAGGTGTCCGTCCAGATCGTCAGTGAAATACGTTTTATCCGGCAAACTTAAGTTGTCCCATATACAGGATGTTCGGCACTGAACCGAATTTTTTTGACACTGGTGGGCTCATTTGTTAACTTTCAGTCTTCGTCCCCAGAAATTGTGAAAAAAAAAATTAAGACAATCATATCTCCATAACCGTAAACCTTAGAACCAAGGGGCCAAGACTAGATTTAGATATTTATTAAATAGACAAGCAAAATCTAAGGTAGATTTATGTACCTACCTACCGACTTTGGTCGTAGGTAGTAACAATGCCCGTAATAACCTAACCGAGTTAAAAACCCCCGATATCAGCGCCTATAAACCCTCTGAGCAATGAGCAAAACCTTTAACGGGCTCCAAGCAGGTACATTTTCACTGGAGGGACTTCGTCACTAGAAGATTTCAAGAATTAAAAAATCAGATCCCCTCATCAACTAGAAAAGAGCTGATGATCTTCAAACGGCTGAACAGATTTTCATGAAACATGGCTAAGAACACTCGGGATAAAATTATCTATGACACAAAAAAAACTAAACGAAAATTGGTCCATCCGTTTGGGAGCTACGATACCACAGACAGACACGTTAAACTTATAACACCCCTCTCTTTTTGCGTCGGGGGTTAAAAAGGGCGCCCCGAACTGCTGTTAGCGGTTGGTTGTGTCGACTGGTCGGTTAGTCGACTATTAGGCCGGCCTTACACAGTATGAATTTTAAGAATCTGAATTCATATTATTAATTCAGAAAGCACGGAATTGCATACAATTCAACTATCATCCACACACAATCTGATTTTTTCAGATTATGAATTTCTCAGATTGATCTGACAGAATGCACCTATTTCCATACATTATCTATGGACGAGCACACACACTCTGGATTCAGATTATGAATTCAGATTCTTAAAATTCATATTGTGTAAGGCCAGCCTTAAGGTTATTTATTATGGCACACGACGTGATATTAACGTAAAATTTCTTTTTAAAATGTTGCGGCGCTGCCACTGAATTATTTTAAATCATGTATACTGTGCATACATAAATAAGGTTGTAAACTGAGCCACCTACTACTCAAAATAAAAATTATTATTATTCTTTAAAAAGTCACCGCCGTTATGTCTCCCGCCGCCGCTTTTCGCGCCGCTGGTCACACCGCGGTCGTGGCCTCCCGCTGCAGCGACTCGTTCGGCAAAATGCTCTCGTGATCTCGTCTTATCGTTGGTCTTGGACTTGTTAACATTCTTAATTCGGTCGGGTTGACAAATCGTCAAATTTCATTAGTACCTATATATTATATACCGTGTACGATTTGACAATCCGACCGAATTAAGAATGTTAGCAAGTGGCTCAACAATCCCGTGGGGTGACTGTACATCCTACTTTCGTTCCTACCCAAGTAGCTATAAGCTCTTATACAACTTGCGTGCTGCTTGGGTAGCCGCTCGCTCGCCGCGGTCGCCGCCGCAGTCGCCGCCGCTTAAAGTTGTAACAATGAAACTGTAAGTAATTATTGTCATGTCACCCAAACCCACCGGGTTTACATCCGACTTACACGCGTGCACTTTATTTCAGTATCTACGAGTACAATCGGACTATTTTAACAGCGAGTGGTCAAAAATCGGTTATAAATTTTGAACTTCCGCGCGTAATAGTGTACACAACTAAAACAATATTTTTTAAAGTTCAGTAATAATAAACATTTAATTACTCTGAACACCATTAATCATTAGGTACAAAATACCAACAAACATAATTCATACATATTAAAAATAACCAAGGAATACGCAAAAAATTGTCTAGGCGCCTATTTTAAAAGTCACCCGCTGGTAATGATAAGCGATTTCAGTTTAGTCGTCCAGCAGAAGCGTCATGCGATGGTCGCCGCGATGGCAACCTCAAATTTCCCCGTTCGGGTGAAGGGACAGAACTATGACATAAAAAAGTTTCTCCGCGACCACCCCGGCGGGGTCAATACTTTAAAACATTACGAAGGAAGAAGCATTCTTAATGCCATGGAGAAATTCGGACACAGTATCAGTGCGTATCACATGTTGAACGATTTCAAAGTGGACAGTGAGATTAAGGATTGCAACTTGACTGGTGGTGTCAGTGAAAATGGTAGGGTTATAACAAACGACGAAGGGAGCAGGGATGAGGAGGAAATCGCGTATTTAGAGGAGTTGGAGGTAAAGTTAACGTTTTGTACAAAAGTTTTGTTAATGTTTAGTATACCTACAAATGTCATATTTTCTTACAAGTTATTTTACCGTTACTCTAATTCAGTTATTCCCAAAGCACCCGTGGACTCCGCCCTAAAATAAACTTAAAGAGCAATTTTAGGGACCATCCATTAATTAAGTACCTACGTCATCAGACGTTCATGATTTTTTGATCCCGTCCTTGTCACAGGTGGTCACATTTGTGAGATTCCCCTCTTCTGGTGTGACGCCACATATTTTGCAATTTTACATCTAGGAATGTTAAATTATAAAGGTCAAACCGCACTTGCGAGGCGCGGCGCGGAGAGGCGCGGTGCGGAGAGGCGCGGCGCAGCGCTGCGCGCCCGAATATTATTTCTACTAATTACTATGATTACAACCGCACTACAGCGGCGCGGTAGAGTTGGGTCCGAGAGAATATTATGCCGCGCCGCGCCGCGCTGCGCCGCTCCGCGCCGCTGCCGCTAGTGCGGCAGGTATAGCCAGCGGCGCGACGCGGCAAAATATTCCCTGTCAGTTCAAGTTCAACCAGCGAGTGAGCAAGACCACGCACGATGGATGAGAAAAAGTTAATATCGGTAGTTAGTGGTTATCCTGAACTTTATGATTTAGAAAACGAAACTACATGAACCAAACCAGGAAATATAATAGGTATTTGGGTGAAAATAAGTACATTATTGGGCATAGATTGTAAGCAAAACCTTTTTTCCTTGTTTTTTTTATTAATGAATTGTGCGAGTGCTTTGCGCGTTTTGTTACACATTTCGCTGTGAAAAAAAACTGCTTTCTTCCATCTGGCCGAAACGGCCGCGCCGCGCCGCTCCGCTGCCGCGCTGCTACAGTGCGTTCAGGAGAGGTCGCGCCGCTCCGGTGTAGCGCCGCGCCGCGCCTCGCTTCGCTTTTAGAGGAACGTGACGTCACGCGCTGTTTGCGGTCACGTGATAACGAGGATGATATATTTAATTTTTTTAAAGATACGAGTATTATAAATATAATAAGCAGGAAAGTGTGCTTTTCGGTAATTGTAAAACACTACCGGAAAAAATATAATATGTAGGTATTTATTTTCGTTTACTGTCTACACCCCTATTGGCTATTTGACTGACTGGTCAAATCAGCAACTTTTATTGAAACGTCAAAACGATCCGGTTGTATGAAGTTAGTACCTACCTAGTATGAAAATAGTAAAATGTGACGTCACGATTTTCAGTGTTCCTTTTAAAGTTTTTGTTGAATTTAAAATCGTTTAAATTAAAAAAAAAAAAACGATAGCTAGGTTTTTCCGTGTTATTTTCGAAAGCTTGATTTAGTGGTGGTGTAAAAATAATTTATTTTGACATTAGTTAAGAAACGTAAAAAAATTATCAGTGGCTTTACACATATCCTAGGTATAAATAGGCTGTAAAATTTACATAGACAGTTTCCAGAATAATTTTACAATAGGTAGGTATTTCTTCCTGGGCCCTATTTAATAAACATTACAATGCGACAATTTTGTAAAAAACACACATATTTGTTAAATTGTACTAGTAAAATTTAACAAATATGTCAGTTTTTTACAAAATTGTCGCATTGTAATGTTTATTAAATAGGGCCCTGATGGAAACCATCGTACACATGTCTTACAGATCTTTTTGATTTCTGTTAGCCATTAGATACTTAAGTAATGAATTTATGTACCTATAGATAGATAGAAGAATCTTGACATCCGAGCCTTGAAATTTATATTATTTCTACTACTAAGTTAATAAATGATCCAAAACACGTTTTTTATTTTTACATGGATTTTCAGGTAGGTAGGTACTAAAGTTCAATTTTTCTCAATTATTTTAATCAGCCAGACAAATGTCGGCTAATGCTGTAATAGGTAAAAATAGGGTACGGAACCCTAAAAACTTTTAAATCGTGAAATACTTGCCCGCCCTTTTACCTGTCAAGCGCGCTCTTATTTCAAGAAATCATAGACAAGGAGCGGCGTAACAAATCTTACCCTACTTCAGTATTGTTTAGTGTCGGGAGTTAATTAATAACTAAAGTGGCCTAAGGTCGCGTGACTTTTTATGGGACATTACGCTAATCGAAGTGCTGATGAAGTCTGACCAGCATTAATAAATAGACAGGTCATGTAAAGGCTTCGGCACACCAAACGCGTATCGTGAGCGTCGCGTCGTGTGGCGTGGCGTGAGCGATGCGGCACCCGGCACACCGCAGGCGGGCGGCAGATTCAACACGTTTCGAACGCGTCCCCGCGTCGCGTACGCCACGCGCCGCGCTGCCCGAGTTGTCCGCGGCGACTGCCGACTGCGGCGCGTCGCGCGCGCTAAGCAGTTCGAATTCGAACGCGTGCCCGCCGCGGGCTCAGGTTACTTTTTGGTGTGCCAGGTTCAATTTGCTTGCGCGGGCCCGTGTTCAAAGCGCGCCACGCCTGACACGCGTTTGGTGCGCCGTGGGTGTGCCGGAGCCTTTAGTGGCCGCTGTTCGTGGGAAGCTTTATATTCCTATGTTGATAGGTAGCCACTACATTGCAAGGTCTGTAACTCATGTTTAGCCTATCTTGTTTCGACTTTAAGCGGCCGCGGCGGCGGCGAGCGAATTCTCTCTTCAATGCTCGGTTGATACGCTTACCGCGCAGGGGTTAGTTGACGTTACATGCAATGTATCAGAAAATTTGCTCGTCACTCAGCCCGTCGCGCGCAAAGTTGTGGCCAGGCCCTAACAACTTTTAGATAATTTCATACCATATCTTTACGCATCAAAAACAAACATACATACCTAACGTCTGCAAAACAATTGGAACGATATTATATCTACATAACTTCCGAGTCGTCATTTGGTTTCATTTAACAAAAAAATATATGAATCTCGAATCCCTCTAGCCCATACTCGTAAGAGCTGGAGACGTCAGCTGCTTAGAGAATATTAAATTGACTTCATGAGTATCCAGGTCCCCTATTTTAGACTTAGTTATTGATAAATTATTAATTAAAACATGAATAATTTAAGTTATACCTACTTGAAATATGCGCAAAATTAAAATGCAGATGTTGGCAACCATGGACAAAGATCATGCCCTTGTATGTTAATTAATAAGCAAAAACGAACAACAAACTAAAGTACCTATGCTTGAAGTATGCTGTGGCCTTTTCTTTCATATTGTGACATTTGAATATGACAGAAAGTGACAAAGCATACTTTTTAACCGACTTCAAAAAAAGGAGGAGGTTCTCAATTCGTCTGTATGTTTTTTTTTTTTTATACACGATTACTCCGTCAATTGTGGACCGATTTTGAAAATTCTTTTTTTGTTTGAAAGGGTATACTTCCCATGTGGTCCCATTGTCACGAAATCAGAATCTGATGATGGGATCCATGAGGAATCGAGGGAACTCCTCAAAAGTTATAGGCATGCATACAGCGATTTTGGTATTACCTGCAAGACCTTAAGAAATTGCATTACAAAATCACCTCTTGGTGAAGAGGACCTGATGATGAAGACCAGAGATGACCACCGGAACTCCTTAGTCGTAAGTGATTGACGCCAGCAATGAGATTTCTTTATTAAGAACATGAAGCTACTTTTATATTCATTATAATGCATGTGGTAAAGTGCAACTGATGGTGAAGTACCGGGAGAACTCCTCACTGATTAACGGCCCTGCATCTTGGACAGCGACATTTTGTTAAGGGTGATGAGAAATCGGTATTAGGCTATTGTTTCTTATGTTTATGTGCTTTAGTTTATCACATAATAATATTAGGTGCATCACTAAAAAGCGACAATAAAAAATTTTTAACTAAAAAAATAAAACCGTCTTCAAAAACCAATTAAAAAGGATTAAATAAAGACCGGCCTTCTAGGAGTCCTAGGAATAGCCGAATAGCCAATTTAGTGCCTAATAGGTACATGAAGTATATCGAAGTCGGTGGCAAGAATCATGGTGTCATTGCTATTGTGTATACCTACTTGACACCGGCTTGGATATATTTCATGTACAGTCGCCATCATATATATTGCAGCAAACAAGGTACTCACAAATATCTGAACACGCCTCTATTGTCAAGGCGTTATAGTGCATGTTCAGATATTTTTGACCACTCTGATATGTACAGATATATTTGATGGCGAACTGTACCTATTAGGTACTAAATTGGCTATTCCTAGGACTCCTAGGAGGCCGGTCTTTATTTAGTTCTTTATTTAAGTAGTCATTTTTATTACTCACTCAGCATCATTCATCGTCATTTTTTTTTAGTAGGTATTTTTATTGTTCACTTCAATCGAACATTTTCAACAGACATATATTAAGTTTTTATAAAAATGACACACCTGTCTAAGGAATAACTATTAATGGTCAATATTTGAATTTGCACAATAATCAAGCCTATGAGAAACTATGAAAAACTTGTTTAATTTTAGATGAAGAAATACTAGAAATTCCTTTCTTAATAGCTTTTCTCAATCATCTTCGGTCTTGGGTTTTTCCGCATAACAGTAATCTTTCAGGTAGCCCCATAAGAAGAAATCACACGGGTTCAAGTCCGGTGAATAAGGGCGCCATTCTATACCTGCGTGTGCAAACTTGGGATATCCTAAACCGATGACGAGTTCACCATAAACTTTGTAAATACGAGTAGCTTCAAATACCTCTTGAGTTCTATGCGGCGTCGCACCATTTTGCATAAAATAATAGTTCCTGACTAATCCACGTTTCTTAGCGAAAGGAAAAAAAATGGTTTGTAGCATTTCTCGATAGCTCTTGCTCGTTATTGTTCCTTCCAAGAATTCCAAGTGTACTCCTTTGTTTGAAATAGCTGTCCAAACAGTCACTTTAACAGGATGTAAGGACTTTGGCTCAGTTAAATTTGGATTTTCATTACCCCAAAAACGGCAATTCTGTTTATTGACATATCCATTCAAATAAAAGTGAGCCTCGTCTGAGAAAATTATGTGATTAATATCGATCTCGTGGTTTTCAAATTTATTTGTCATAACTTTACTAAACTCAGTTCTTTTTTCTTGACAACCTACGGTGAGCAATTGATGAGTTGTGATTTTGTACGGATGTAACTTAATTATTTTTTTTTCATTATTTATCTTAGTGTCTCTCGATTCAGTTTTAAAGCTGCTGCAGCTTTTCTTATTGAATCCGTTGGATTATTTTTAAAATGTTCTTCGACCTCGGCAACTTTATCTTCTGTTGTAACTGTGTATGAAGGACCAGGAATATCATGACGACGTTCGTATTGCTCTTTACGGCGTCTCAATAGAAATTGACAACATTCTAGAATGTATCTACGTTGGCCCAGCCTTATACGATACAGTAGAGGGGGAAAGAGATGCATATACTTTAGCCAGCTTCCCATTTGTCACCCTGTAAGAACGGCTCCAGTAAATTATCGTGCTAAAAACAAGGTGTTAAGTAAACATAATACTAAGTTTGCAAAGCGCTTTATAAAGGTTCATGGTCATGGAAGAAAGGCTCATGGAACACGCACACGTACACGCCACGCACACGCACACACACACGCACACACACAGACACACACATACACACAGTTAATTACAGTCATATTATAGTTACCATAGTCATGTATAAAAGTAAAAATGTGTAGGTAACTATTACTACAATTTGTAAATAAAATACTAGATCCACAATCTGCACTATTCACTGTATCTGCACTACATACTGTACAAACAAAATGTATTGTGTTCGTTCGAGTACCGACCGCGGCACTGTCGCTGGGATTTTTGTTATCCACCCGCATTCTTCACTTATTGTTACTGCTTCACAAATTTATAGTTTAAATGTAATTAATTTTAGTTAAAAATAACTTTAAACCATTACAACGAGGAAGGTGAATCTTGTTCCACCGTGATACAATACAGTATAATTACTAGTACGAGGAACAGAGGCAGCTTACTCTTGAGTTATAATAAATTGTATACTTACACACGTACTTATTCTAACAGCTACAACATGTTGGCCTCAAAAAAGGAAGTTAATTAAAAGATTTATTCTGAAGCAACTAATACTTAACTGACAGAAGGTATATAAAAGTGTAAGTAGTCGTAAGTCTGTTCTTGCAAATAAAGTTATTTTTCATTTTAATTTTCATAAACTTTATATAAACTTCTTTTGAAAACCGAATGCGGAAGGCCACTAATATCAGGGGGCCTAGCAAAGATGCATTACGCTAACTTTACGATTTTCGAAAACAAAAATAATGTTTAGGATTGACGCAAAGCTGACGATCAGTCGCGACAGCTGCTTGTGTCAATTACGTATATTTTGTCGTTTTTAGAAAATCATTAAGTTATACAGTCTGTAACATAATCATGGACGCACTATGAATTATATGCATTACTTTTTTTAAAATAAATATTTTCGAACTCCAATTAATTGATTTTAAATGTCGCGCATTACAAATCTCATATAGGTAGCATACAAAAAAAGTTAGACGTTATCACTTACAAAATATTGAGCAACTAGTTTGGCAACGAGTGTACTTAATACGTAACATAATAATAGACGCATCAGTGTTTTTTAACTTGAAAAGTAACTTTATATTGATTAAAGTAAGACAATTTGTAGAACATAGTATTTTTTGATAGTGCAGTATTCTCATTTTTAAAATGCCGCGAGGTCGAAAGCTAATAGATTATGAGAGGGGTAAAATCGATGTATTACTCTCTGAAAATAGAAGTTACCGTGACATTTCTCGATTGATTGGAAGATCAGATTACGTTGTGCGTAATTATGCTATAAATAAAGAAAACTA
Source organism: Tortrix viridana (assembly GCA_963241965.1). NCBI lineage: Eukaryota > Metazoa > Arthropoda > Insecta > Lepidoptera > Tortricidae > Tortrix > Tortrix viridana. The sequence continues at coordinate 9,671,720 of OY725181.1, forward strand.
TGGTACAAAAAAGTCACGTGGTAGAAAATCAAAATTGACAGCGAGAGAGAAAATAAATATTTTAAGACTTGTATCGGCAACAAATGAATCCGCTGAAAAAATAAAACGAGATTTAGGTTTAAACGTGCATAGACAAACTATTTGGAGAGTGATAAGAGGAGCATCACACTTGAAGAGACAAAAACTCAAAAGTAAACCTTTATTAGAAAAACAACATATAAGTTACACAAACAAACATAAGTTCGATTGGATTGGGCGAAAAAATACATGCACTGGAAACGGGAATGGAGAGATGTAGTGTTCAGTGATGAAAAGAAATTTAATTTAGATGGACCGGATGGTTACAACTATTATTGGCATGTTTTACGTAAAGAGGCTACAATTTTATCAAAACGTGCTTACGGTGGGGGTAGTGTAATGGTCTGGGCAGGTTTCGGATATAGTGGAAAAACAGATATAGCTTTAATTTCTGGTTCAATAAACTCCAAGAAGTATCGTGATATCCTTCAGAATTATCTTTTGCCACAAGCATCAAAAATCGGTGGTAATAACTGGAAATTTCAGCAAGATAATGCGAGTGTTCACACTTCCAAAGATATGAAGGAGTGGTTTCAGATCAATCAGGTTAATTTATTAGATTGGCCAGCTTTAAGCGCAGATTTAAATCCCATGGAAAATTTATGGGGTTACTTAACACGCAGATTATATGAAAATAATCGTCAGTTTTACAGTGTTGCAGAACTGAAATCAGCTTTAGTCGATGTTTGGAATGCTGTACCTCAAAAGGAACTTCGAGCTCTTGTAGATTCGATGCCACATCGAGTATTCAAACTCATTTTGAAGCATGGCAAGTCAATCGACTATTAAACTAAAAAATAGATTGGCGTTTCTCTTAGTGCGTCTATAATTAAGTTACATGTTTAATACAAAGATTTTCAATATTTTGCTGTTTTTTTTTTCAAGTACAAATTTATTCCTTTCTAATGCTTAAATACCCAGCAATGATTAGTTTTGTCTTGTTACGCTGTGTAAACAGTATATATTATTAAATAAAATAAAGAAAAAACGATTGCGTCTATATTTACGTTACAGACTGTATATCTTGGGAACACCCCTGTCACGATAAAAGGATGACTGTCCTGTGTGTAGGTAGAAGGACCGGCGCCGCCGGCGGGTGTTACCGGTGCGTCATTCGAGGCTAAATAATAGATAACTTCGTTCTGATAACTTTTTAACCGACTTCAAAAAAGGAGGAGGTTCTCAATTCGTCTGTATGTTGCTTTTTTTTTTTTTTTGTATATTTGTTACGCGATTACTCCGTCAATTGTGGACCGATTTTGAAAATTCTTTTTTTGTTTGACCTTACACAGTATGAATTTTAAGAATCTGAATTCATATTATTAATTCAGAAAGCACGGAATTGCATACAATTTAACTATCATCCACACACAATCTGATTTTTTCAGATTATGAATTTCTCAGATTGATCTGACAGAACGCATCTCTTTTCATACATTATCTATGGACACACTCTGGATTCAGATTATGAATTCAGATTATGAAAATTCATACTGTGTAAGGCCGGCCTTAGGATTTAGATATCGGGGACAGACAGATAGTTACCGCATGCAAATGGTCCGGACAATGCCCATCCCTAGGGCATTGTATTTAGCAAGACACAAATAATATGGCACAAGAATAATAATAATACTTAAATAGAAAATATTTACTTCGCTTAATTTTAAGATTCCTGAAACCCTCTATTAGTTTATTTATTCAGGTGTCATGATTAGATATCAACGTTTTGGTTACGGACGTGAGTATGCATCGTTTATTGGGGATTAATTATTAGATTGATAAAAGATAAAGGTGTACCTTTAGTCACTTACGATAGACGCGTGCGCACAGATTGATTTTGTGAGTTGATATATCGCCGATACGAGTACAAATTTCAAAGACAATAGTTATCAGTAATAGATGCTACATTATCATGCTTTCAGAACATAGGTACCTATAGGTGATTTGTTATGATGATTTAAAATTGATTGGTGATTAATTTAGCTAATTTGCAGCAAAAAAGATCATGTAGTAGTTCAGGTATTTTCTTTTACTACTACTGGTAAAAATGGGGCCCCTTTGATATATTTTTTAATAATAGATTCTGTGCTATGTGTCATTGCAAATAAAATACATTGTTTGTATCAAAGTATCAAATCAATTTATTAAACCAACTTAATAATCATTTAGTTAAACGAAAAACACCAAATTCAAAATAATTAAGCTAACAGCTTTTTCAATTTCTCAGGATAGCTTTCGATTTTGTGACTACTGGGACATAATCATATTAATCATGTTTATTTTCATCGTGTTGTGAATAATTATCAACAGTTCTTTTTGATGATTGATTCTTTCAGTAGATTATACATTTTCTTTTAGGAAAAAAATATGTTTTTTTGTTATAATTTATCATAAAGTAATAAAAAATGAAATCGTTCCACTAACTTTGAGGGGACAGTGACAAAACTGAACACTTAAAAATTGTAAGGTTTCATTCACATGACACTAAATTGAGTTAGGTATCGACACTTAATTAGGTAGGTACCTCGTTTTTACAGATTTGAAAAATATACCGTTCTTTTGCACACAATTTCAAGGATAATAAGGTTAAAATTGAAGAATGTCTCTAATGTGACCGTTATAAGTAATAAATAATAACGTATATTTATAAACAAGTTAAATATACGATTATTATGTACGTACTTAAGTGAAAAGCAGGTATTATCAATTCGAACAAAACCTGCAAAAATTAATGAAAATAAAGAAATTTAATAAAAATTTGTAAGTACCTAGTAAATGTACCATGTGAACTGGGTTTTATATGTGACGTTTTCAATATAAAGGGACCTTATGGAAGCAGGCGGTTACGCCGTTTTTAGAACTGTTACCATAGTATTCGTATAGTTACAAGAACAAGAAGAGCGTAATAACTGTCTTCCTCCATAAGGTCATATTGAGAACGTTACATATGTTCAATCATGTTGTGACTCGACGTTCAGCTAATATGTCACCATCAAAATGGTGACAAAACGGAAGTCACATTTAGTGACCTACTTCCATATTTTATTTTTATTAAAATATATTTAACACTTGATGCAATAATCGTTAGAAATAGTGAAACTAGTTGAGTTGACAATGATGAAAAAAAAAAAAGTGAAAATACTTGTCCAACTAAGAAAACTTCAGTCACTTCCCTGAACGTAGTTTCTATGCCCCCGATAAGCAACAACAAACACGTGTTCCTTCTTACCTTGTTATTTTGAAAATGATGTAAATGGCGGTGAGCGACAAAAATAGACGTAGTGTTGCTAATTATTTCGAATTATTGAACGTTGGTGTATTTTTGTTAGTTAATTTTGTGGTCACTAAACCGAAAGTTCCGGGTGGGTCGATATTTCGGGACGTAATCTTTTTATTGAAATAAAAGAAATAATTACTGGAAATATCAAAACGTAGGGCTTTTTTTACGTAAACCTATCCATAGAATAAATTTAAACTAATAATATTCCCCACAATGCATAAATATTCAAGTTTGTATTGGGCTATTCGGAGAGGGGACATGCTTTTGGCAATCGCGAAAAAAAATTGACCATCCCACACAATTTGGCTAGTCAGCTGACGATGTTTTGTATGGGAGGGTCAAATTTTTTTTCGCAATTTCGGGGTTGGTCCCATAGTGAAAGTTGGTCAGTATGACTTACTGATTTAAGCCCCAAAATTTTGTAGACGAATAAAAAAATACCCAGTATACGTGTTCTTTGTCGCTTTGTTATTTTCTAAAAAACCGAATAGAAAATTTCTCATATTACAACCTTTTTAAGAACAAGCTTAATATATACTTAATCAATCGAAAAATATTTCAGTCATCATAAGTTTACGGGTAATTTAAAATATCACGTTAAACTCGAGGGACACGGCAAAAACCAAGGGTACACTTTTTTTTGAAAAAGCCCTAAAGGTTTTTATTTGGTTTCATGGTGAGCTCAACATGTGTCACAAGGATGATAAATTGATAATTACAATATATTTTTTCGGTGTACACACTGTCGGTCGATCGGGGATTCCCCCAAAGTGAAATCGTTTTTATCTTCGAATTACGCTGTAAAGCGCGTGCTACACGGTTTTAAACCAAGTGACCTTGGTAGAAGCGAGCTGTGGAATGGGATTTTTGCGTGGGCTACACGGTTTCAAACAATGGTTTAAAACAGGTGGTTTGAAACCGTGTAGACAGTGCTTTTAAACCAAATTTCGCATGACCTTAAACTGACTGCCCTTGGCAGATGTAAATTAATGGGTTTGTTCGAAACCGTGTAGCCGCTCGCTTCTACCAAGGTCACTTGGTTTAAAACCATGGTTTGAAACCGTGTAGCACGCGCATTTACAGAATCTCTTCCGAATCTAATGGTCGCACTAAAGTTATTTATAACAATATGCGTATCTGTTGCTTCATGTGAGAGGAGTTCCAGCAAAATAATATTAATCAATAATTACTTGCGGGCTACAATGACTGAAACCAGATTAAACAAACCTGGCATTTTAATGACAAAACATGAAGCAACACAAAATATAAACTTTGATGACGTGATTTCGGAGTTTGCAAGTGTTAAAGCTAGAAGGAAGAAATTTTAATTTTTTACTAAGTAAATAAATTTGTTTCACACATCGTTCATTAATATTAAAATCATTTATAAAAAATAATTTGTAATATTTTAATTTAACATAAATTACACTACTTAGTTTACAATTATTTTTTTACCCCAAGGTTAGACGTGAGAGTTCTTGTAGATTTTTTAACGCTGAATCTAAATCTGGTAACCAGATTTAGATTCAGCGTTAAAAAATCTAATTGTTCGTAGTTATTTAAGTGACTTTGTAGTTGGGAAATATGCAGGTTCAAGCTGATAATTTCTTTGTCTTTGTCTTCTAGCTTTTTTTGAAACTCTGTGATATTTTGTGTGAACGAGAACATCATGTTGCCAAATTTAATGTGCTGTTAGTTCATGTAAGTCCTCCTGACGTAGTAGATTAAAGTAATTGTTTTATAGCTTCAAATCTTTCACTTCTTGCCTTAATTCACGAATCTCTTGTACAGTCCAGGACAGAAAGATGTTTACACTTTTGGACCTTATTACAATGGAATAAGGTGAAAAAGTGTAAACATCTTGCTGTCCTCAGCAGCAGCAGCAGTGTCAGCACTTCAGCAGTGACAGACTGGATGCTTCGTTGGCTGAAGTTAAAGCGGGCTTGCCCCTTGAACCGCGCACTAAATTAACATTGTCGCCGGGGACTCGGCAGTGTCCGTGGTATTTAAGACTGCACTACGTACTGGAGTACCAGTATTTCCCTTTTTTGGCAGGGAGCACACGCACTTAGGACATTGCCAGGATTGTCATTGCTGGGAATTTAACTTTTCATAATTATGATTCTGCTGTTATATTTATGCATTGCAGATCATGTTTCTTTACATTTCACACATTCCAAGTAATTATTACGCAAGTTTTGCAATTTGTTGACAAGATGCTCGATGCAGCGCACAGTGCATCATTTAACCGAAACTACCGCTCGAAATTCAAATAGACGACAAATCGAATGGAATCATTGTAAATATGTTTTAAAATGTATTTCATTTTAATATAATATAATTAGAAAGGTTTTATTTTTTTAACATAGAAATTACCAAGATTTTGAAATAAAAGTACAATACCATAGAAATGTGTATTTTATTTAATATATGTTAGTTAAAATAAATCATAATAAATAAATAGTAATAAGTGATTATAAAATATATAATAAAATACAAAGAAACAGCAGCAATACAGTAAACTTATAAGTATTCATACAAGAAATAATTCTTAAAAAAAACAATAGTTAATATAAAAGCATAAAAATACAAACAATAATTTAAACTACTTTAAAAAATAAAAAGAGCACACAATTTAACTCGTTGTCACTGTCAGAATCCGAGAATTCCATGTCTTCGAGATGAAAACCTTCAAATGCGGGATTAGTTGGTTCAGGGCTTTTTAAATAATTCAAAACTTCCTCTGACAACTTTTCCCGCGTTCTTGTACTTTTTCGAAGAGATGAAATTTTAGGATCTGCTGTCAAAAGAAGCAAATTCAGTAAATCGGTATTTGTATTAATACTATTAATCCGCGAGGACTTGCGCGTGTGATGCTCGCGTATCTTCCTGATTTCTTTGTGGCGCGCTTCTAATGCTTCTTCTGACATTTGACGTACATTACACGTAATTATGTCAACATCATGAACCAGTATCTTATGCACTGTCACTGGCATGTAATACCATGAATACAGTTCCAGCTATGTTATTCTGTTAACACATCGTCATTCAGTTCTACTCAGTCGATGAATAGCCGGCGAATTTACGTCGTCCGTCAAGTTGGGTAATGACATTCAACTGCCTGCACATTCATTTAGTCGCTGGTTTAACAGCTGGTCGTCTGTGAAACAAAGATTTGGTTTGGCTCACCAAATGACCAAATTTCTCAATATCGACATGATAGGCCACATCCTATGACATTGAGAATAACTGCCATTTGTTTTATCAAAGTCACGTTCATACCTGTTATTTCAGCAGATATTTCCGCGTTTCTGAAAAACCGCCTCGCAGTATTACCGTCATTCGTTGAACCAAACCCAGGTTTCGATTTGTCAACAATAAGTCCAAGTTTTTCTTTAAATGATGCTTGGGTTTGTTTTTTTCTTTCGTTTACTATCTTTTTATTATTGCCACCTCTCACTAGCCATGACATGATTGGTAGGCGATACGAAATATATAGTAGACATTCAAAAGAACGAATCCATGCATGCAGTGGTGAAATGCCGAATCTATATGATTCGACATTTGCAATCTTCTCCAGAGACTTGTTCATCTCTGAAGGTTTTGCACCACATACGAAACACTTGGACATACCACAATACTACAAATACTCCCATCGACCATTGTAAAATGTAAATCATGGCTTATACTTAATTCTAAATAAAAAAAACACACTTTAGATGGAATTAAATCAGAAATTAACCGTTCTAATCTTTTCGACTCTTCTTTTATTATATCAGCGTTTTGTTTTACAAAGGCAAACTTTATGGGTCTACAAAATCGGGCGTGGATTTTGCCAAATAACAGTTCCATCTAAAGTGTGCTTTAGCTGAAGGGGAACGCAACAGACAATAAATATTCATCGGTATTCGACGAATCTGTAAATTTTTGCTTATACAAACTCCGAGTTACCGTCAAAACCCCACTTGTAAATCATAGTCAATTCTTTGTAAGAAGAGGCAACTGAAATGTTTCACTCAACCACATGATATTATATTTTAAAATGTCTCCATATTTTGCCCGGCTTTGGTCCATTTTTTGGATGCGACCATGCAAAATACTTTTATTTTCTCTTCAACAAGTAGCTTGTCCTGATCGGAAGAGTTATCCAAGTCGTAAAATTTAAGAATAGCTTCTTGAACACCTTTAACATTCTGCACCTTTCGCGCCACGCATAAAAACAATCGGCGTTATTGATGCTGCGACGTCCATCTGAAAAAAAAATCTCCATTTATGTTCCGAGCCGAAAATTGTCACAAAAAAGTTTTATTGAGTTTGCAACTACAGATTTTTTTTCTACTCTTTTAATTCCAACAAACATGAAAAAAATAGATTAAAAAAACGACAAACTTTAAAGTCGTATTATGTGTAAACTAAAGTAGATTACTTCAAAGAAAAACAATGTTTAAATAGTACCTACCTTGAGTAGAAAGTTCCATAGTTTCAACAAACACAAATTAACAATAGACCGAATTATACTATGTTTAAACCGCAAGGGCAAAAATGCAAATTGCGACATTTTATATTTTTGAACTAGGTGATGAAATACACATTATTTATATTTCAGCTATGTTATTCTGTTAATGCATCGTCGTTCAGTTCTACTCAGTCGATGAATAGCCGGCGAATTTACGTCTTCCGTCAAGGTGGGTAAATGACATTCAACTGCCTGCACATTCATCATTTAGTCGCTGGTTTGACAGCTGGTCGTCTGTGACGTGTTAATGACCGCTAATTAGTCCTAAATATGTTTCCATTAACCCCTAATTTGTTTACCTTGCCTTTTTTTAATTTCGAGCGGTACCTAGTTTCGGTCAAATGATGCACTGTGCAGCGGTGGAAGTTTCCAGCGCAATCTGATATTGTGGGTATGCGACGCACAGGGGACAGGCGGCCGGCGCAGCGCGGTGACTCACAGCCAGCGGGCGAAGCGCGAGTTGTCGTAGGTCAGGACTGCTTGATGATATTTTAATAACTTTGTATTTATTTAGGACCGATCGTTGTGGAAAACCTTGGGGAAGGCCTTGGTCCAGCAGTGGACGTCTTGCGGCTGATAATGATGATGATGATGAATTTATTTGTATTGTATCATCAAAAGGAAGTGATATTTTGAGTCTAAATTTTGACACTTTATAAACTGTGTATTTAGTTAATGACTTTTAACAATATCTTTACTGGATAGACAATTTTATCAACAGTTTTAGGATAAAAACTCGTCGTGAATGTGGATGTGGCACAGTGGCTTCCTACTCGAGTACCGAGCGACGAAATGTATGTAGGTCACAGGAAGGACTTCGTCACTACAAGATTTCAAGTAGATAAAACTCCCGACAAAATCGCTTTCAGCACCATGTTAGCATACGTCGACAATGATAATTTGTCGAAGATTTCGTGATAAAAATGGTTTATCGCGTCGATAAATGTGGTCATATTAGGCCCACTGAGCTCATAACTTTTAAACGGCTTATCAGATTTACATCATAACCAAGCAAAGAACACTCGATTGTCACCTTTCTAACAAAAAAGAAAACCAAATCAAAATCAATCCATCCGTTTCGGAGCTACGATGCCACGGACAGATACATAGACACACGTCAAACTTATAACACCTTTGCGTCGGGGGTTAAAAAGGTATATTTTATAAGTACAGACTTAAATACGGAACCCTCGGTGCGCGAGTCTGATTCGCACTTAACCGGTTTTTTTTCTCCTGAGCCATCTATCGTATTTCACCCCTAACCGCTTTAAGTTACTCCAAAGCAGTAGTCGACAATACAGTATTTCATACATTTTATTATGTGAATAAATACAGGAGATACTTACTGTTACTTTTCGATTTTCAAATTTTAACCATTACTTCATTTAACTACTTACTGGTCAAATAATCGGCCCTAAAGAAGAATACAAGAAAGCTACCTAGACAGCGTAAGTAGGTAAATATCAAAACAACATTATCAAATCGTTAAGTCTCATTTATTTAATTATAGGTAGGTAGTAATTTTTGATACAAGTGTCGCCACGTCGGGGACCGCTAAGTAGCTGGGGTATTTTTATATTATTTCATTTACTTAACTACTAATGACTAAGAAAGAACTAATGGTTAAAATTCGAAAATCGAAAAGTGAAATGTGACACATTTGGTTCAGATTTAACAATTGGTTACGAATTTTAACCATTAGTTCTGTTAACTACCTACCTACTTTTCAAACAATCAGCCCTTACTCCTACGCGACGACGCTTGGATCAAAATATTAATACTTATAATTTTATTAAACTTATAGGGCCAATACTTATTATTTTCTTTAATATACTTTTTATAGGTTTTTTACAGACTGTTCTGAGTCGGGGGTTTTTTAAATTTTAAATTTAATTGTTTATTTCACGCTTTCAACTTGTCCAAATTAACAATACGACTACAGCTAGCAACGTCTCTTTAAAGACATAAATAATGTTTACTTTGTAATTTTTTGTTCAGCGCCCAAAACTGGAGGGACTTCGTCCAATTACATAAAATCGGGATCTGGACCTCTCTCTGTTCTGAAGAAGTAAAACAATATCGCCTTTTACTTGTTAAGGTACTGTCAACGTTTTGATAGCTCTTATTTCTTTAACAGTAATGACTAATGACGTGCGACAAAACGATTGCCAATTTATTGATATTTTAAATCACCTGCGAGTAGGTGAGTTAAGTCTGGAGCATTACGAAATTTAGCTTGAAAGGAGTTTTGTGCCTTTGGTTGGTGATTTTGCTGCTGATTGCGCCGCTTCCCCAGCTGTGCGTATTTTTCCTACAGTCAAACTTGTTAATGATTATAATGAGAAAATGGTGGAACTAATGGCCAGAACAGTTAAAATGTATACGTCACTCTCACGATGAATCATGTTCAAAAGCCAAATCTTTCTTCTATTCCTCAAGATCCGAACTGTACGGGAGGATTAGTCAGTTCTATTAAAATCGCAACAGGCGCTCGAGTGATGTTGCGGATGAACTTATAGTCTCGGAGGGTATAGTAAATGGAAGTATGGGTATAATTAAGAAACTGGAATGGAATGGACTTCGAAGAGACCAATTGGAAGAGGGGGAACTCCCGAAACTTATATTTATCCAGTTTGATGATAAGTCGATTGGTAGGAGCTTTAAAGACGAAAACGGATGGGTTCCAATACAGTCATAGAGTTTAACTTTCCAGGGCCTCAAGGGGTATGGCAATATTAAAAGAATAATGTTCCCTATCTTTTTAAGTTGGGCTGTTACCGTTCACAAGTTGCAGGGAACAACAGTGGAAAAGGCTGTTGTATATTTAAGCAAAAAAACTTTTGCAAAAGGCCAGGCTTATGTGGCTTTGAGTCGTGTAAAAAGTTTACAAGGTGTTGCAATTTGTGAATTGGATCAAAGAATACTATTCAATTATCCTCATGACAAATGACGTCATGACAAATCAGCATGGAAGAATTGCAAAGAATAAGAAACCAAAACGAAGCTTTTTCTCAATAGTATTTAGTTTTACAGTTAGTCATAATTTTCCTTGACGACGCGTTATCCTAGTTGCTTGGTAGTGACTCAGTCTACGAAGCTAGCGGTCCCGGGTTCGATTCCCGGTCAGGGCAAATTTCTGTGGTGAGCGCGAGCATTTGTTCCTGAGACTTAAGTGTCAGGTTCTTTGGGTGTCAGGTTGGGTGTTTTCTATGAATATAAGTATTTATTTCTCTATAATAAGTATGTTTATCGTTGTCTGGTAGGTACCCATAGTTCAAGCCTAGAGCTTAGTTTGGGACTAGATATGGCGGAAACTTGTTACAAAATAATAATTAATAAAAAAAAGAGGGGTGTTAAAAGTTTATAACGTGTGTTTCTATGTCTATGTACCTTTCTGAGTGTCTGTTTGTGGTATCGTAGCTCCCAAACTGATGAACCGATTTGACGCAGGTTTTTATAAAGCTACATTAATCGGGATGGTTCTTAGCAAGATTTCATGAAAATTGATTGTGCCGTTTAACCCTTGGTAATCTTGGTATGCCATGGTCCGGATCCGGAACATGACATATACTTACATACATATATAAACAGAAATAAAATTGATATTTCATTGTATATATTATATACTGGGTGTTTTTTTATTCGTCTTAGACATTTTGGGGGTTATATCAGTAAGTCATATTATACTGATCAACTTTCACTATGGGACCAACCTCGAAATCGCGAAAAAAAAATCGAGCATCCCATACATTTTGGCTAGTCAGCTGACGATGCTTTGTATGGGAGGGTCAAATTTTTTTTCGTGATTTCGGGGTTGGTCACATAGTGAAAGTTGGTCAGTATGACTTAATGATTTAACCCCCAAAATGTTTAAGATGAATAAAAAAACACCCAGTATATGTCACGGCATACGAAAGGTTAAGAGATATCAGCTCTGAAAGTAGGTGTTGCCGTTATATCAGCTCTGAAAGTAGGTGTCGCCGTTATATCGGGAGCTTTTAACCCCCTAAAAGCTCAATATCTCAAAAACGGCTGAACCGATTTTGAAAAAACACGTCTAGGAACCACCACTAGAAAACCTGCTTTCAAATAAAAAAAACCGCATCCAAATCGGTTCATCCGTTTAAGAGCTACGGTGCCACAGGCAAACGCAGACACACACACACACACACAAACACTTATACGTCAAACGTATAACACCCCTCTTTCTTGCGTCGGGGGTTAAAAAAACAAATGGCATGTTGCTCAAATAAGTTCCTTAATAAAGTTCTTAAGAACATTTATACCACCCAGTACCTTAACTACTGCTCTGTCATTTGCAATTTCCTTGACTTTTTCTAGTTTTATACCTCATTCTGAAATTATTAGAATCAAAGTTAGAATCTTAGAATGTTTTCGCACTGGCACCGATTGCGAGAAAACAAAGTCTGAGAAGTGTACAAGTTTGAGTACGATTGCAAGTGAAATAAGTATATCAAGCGACTCTTATTTCTTCTGTTTTATAAGTTTTAGCATAGAAACAGGACTATAAGAACGATGAAAGACGTAGTATGTCTGACCTTATTCTAATTATGGCATTCATAATGAATTAGAAAGGGACAAAGCAGGTGCCATTTTTAGGTTTTTAACGAGAATGGTGCGTTGTAGAGAAAAATGTCCATAAATCAAATGAAAGCTTTGCCAGAAAACGTAACGCTTTTTTTGTTACATTTATAATATTTCACTCCTCATAAAATTTCCATACCGGGGGCCTTATATGAAAAATCGATTCTTAAGAAGTAACTCCAAAAATGTATTGTAAACAGTTTACGGTGGTTTGGTGGTTTGGTGTCGCCTCCCTAGCTACTGTTTGTTAAATTAATAATTAAGGCAAACATAAAATGCACCATTATCAATTTGCGATGACGTCAGTTTTTAACTATGTCTGCGGTTATGGAGTAATTAATTTTAACTAATGTCAGTTCCCGATCTTCGTAAATTGCAGATGCCTGCCTAGAATTAACCGCTGCTAAATGTGGCTTTTCAAACTCATTAACTTAATCATCTAAGTGCTTCCTTGTCGACGTACCTACGCTACGGTCCAAAGTGTTAATATACAACAGGTCCTAGGTTGGCAACCAACAGAACCACCGAAGGCTCCATGGCGGACTGCTGACTTTTAACGACCATTTAACGACCATTATTTTTTCCCTCAATTCCTACTAATATTATAAATGTGAAAGTAACTCTGTCTGTCTGTCTTTTACCTCACGCTGAACAGATTTAGATGAAATTTGGTATGGAGATAGTTTGAGTCCCGGGAAAGGACATAGGATAGATTTATCCTGGATTTTTTTTCCTTAGGAAATATTTCGCAATTGTCTCTGTCAGTCGGAATCGATACGTATTGCGTATTGGTCGCTTAATTCCTCGGTAGCCAAGTAATTATCAGCGTGCATGTTTGCAGCTGCTGTTTTCCGAGGTTCATAATTGTGGTGCAGCACGCCGATCGATGGTCCATAAACCTGCCCGTCACCAGGGCCTCGCCCTGCTCTAATCTATGCCGATCGATAATGATCAATATATTTTTATGGCATAAGTAAGTTGGCTCTGAGGCCCATATAAATCACAATTACAGTTTAAACACATATTAAAACCCCACTGGCAGCGCACTCGTATTTCTTTCTTGAGGATACCTCGATTTTAGAATTGGTTTCCTGCTCTACGTGTCTTCGAGTTGTAGGTACAGTCAAGGTCATAAACATGTGTACCTACACGTTTAGTGCCTTGTCATTTGAATCGTTGTGGCGTTCATAGAAGGCAGTTTAAAAACGATATTAAATAGAAAAGGTACTAAAGTGTAACATTTACGCCCTTGACTGTACTAGAAATATGAATACCTACGTAGGTATGTATCAAATTCAAATTCAAATATTTATTCAGTAAATTGGCCACATACGGGCTCTTTTACACGTCAGTAATATAGAGTGAATCTACCAGCGCTTCGGACAAGACCATCATTGCGGAGAAGAAGCGCCGCAAGAAACTCCAGCAGAAGGTAATTTTTTCCAATATAAAATACAATAATACTTAAAAGTAAGTTACATTACAAGGTAATAAAGTAACAAATATTAATTATTAGAACTAGCACAAATGAAAATATTACAAATGTAAGGTCAAATACGTTACACTAAATGTAATTACTAGGAGAACAACACGACGAGGTCTCTTCGTCAAAAGCCATAACTGGAATAATTAACTGAACAAGTCCTTGCAGACGTGAACAGACCGGACCCCACAAACAGCATACAATCAATACGACAATAAATCATGCAGTAAGTTTTCGCAGACCTTGAAATGCTCGGGAATTAAATAGACGTACATCTGCAAGAACTTCATCGATTTTCACAGAAAGGACTTCCTTGTGTATTATCAGAATATTTATAACGGACTATGACTACATATTATAAAAAAAGGCCCCCCGCCGCGTCTGTCTAAGCTCTCTGTCGGTCTGAACGCGATAAACCCAAAAACTACCTACTCAACGGATTTTCACACGGTCACCAATGAACGGAGTAATTCATGATGAAGGTTTAGGTGTATAATTAATTAAGGTTTAGGTGCGTATGCTCTGCTACCCGAGCGAAGCCGGGGCGGGTCGCTAGTCAATTCTAAAGAAATATGTGACGTTCTCAGTATAAAGAAGACTTTTTTTAGACTTTATGACCTAAATTTAAAATTTATGACCTGTTAATAAGCACCAACTCAATTGTAACTCACTTCTCTTATCGTCAGGTGAGTTCTGGTCAAATGGTAGATGGTTATATATACGTCAGTGCAAGAGGTCTTAAAAAGTGTAGTCGGTAAAGCGTGTGCTAGACGGTTTGAAACCACTGGTTTGAAACCAAGTGACCTCGGTAGTTTGATTGAAACCACTGTCTACATGGTTTCAAACTACCGAGGTCATTTGGTTTCAAACCGTCTAGCACACGCTGAAGACTAGCATAAGAGCCATAAGAGCGAGTTGAGTGAGAAATACAAACCGAGGTTGTTTTACAAATACTATAGGTACTTTTATGGTAACTTCTCTTAAAAGTTACCAGTTGCACCAATTCATAATCTCGTCTTGTACCGAGCTGATGAAAATAGGCCATGGGCACTACCGAATTTACTACTTCGTATAGGTACTTGTGACTATATAGTGACGTCACCCCGTCCATTCCCCAGTGAGCTTATCTTGTAGTTGTACTAAAAATACCACTTGGCTCCTTTGAAGCTGATCTCTTGTGAAAATACGTCCACTACATTAAATATTTATGACAAAACTTTTGATAGGTAAACTAATACCTAGTTTTAGTTTTCCTAATTTTAGAATTTAAAACGGTTGGGAATTTTTTAATACGCAGTTTTGTTTTTTAAAGAAGTTTAAATGAAAGAGGATTTACGAACAAGTAGTTTCATGTCATGCTATTAGGTATTATCAAACCGCGATTAGAAAGGGATTCGAGAGTACCGTTAGCACAACAGTACTTAGGTATAAATGATTAAATATAATCATACATAAGTCAATCTTTGATATCTTCATAAGTGCAGACACTTATTGATAATAGAATTAATAGATTTACAGAATACGCTTTTCATATTTGGACTCGATTCTCGGTAAATGTCGTCATTTGTTTTATAAAAAAAATCATATCTGTCGAATCTGTCACTAATTCACATCATTTTCGCGTTTTAAATTGCCGTAGCTGTTAAAAAACAGTACGTATGTATAAAATATGAATCGCAGTAAAGTATTAAACGGTCGGTATAATTAATTTTTATGGTCTTTCTAAAAGTAATTACTTATTACAACATTTGTATTTTATTTAAGTCTTGTAATATAATTTGAAGTTTTTTCAATACTTTATAACTTCATTGTACTAAAATAACAATTTAATTTATCTGCACACTCTACCACTGACAATGTCATATCGTGCATTAGTTCAAAGATGACATATGAGCTCAATTCCTTTCTAAACGCGGTTTGATAATAAGTACGTATATGTTATAGAGCAGTTGCGCACAATTTTGTCGAGATTTAAATATATTAGATTTATAAGTAGGTACTATTTATATACATATATATATATAACATAACATCTCTACCGATATCATCGTAACACTTCGTTATTGAAATCAATCTTAAATAAAAGAACCATTTAGATATTTTCGAGACTTCGTTCGCTTTATACTTTAAGTAGGTACTTATTAATATTCGTACTGACAGAATCTTAAATTGAAATGTCAGCCGATTAATTCGTGGTATGTTAATGCATAAATAATTATAGGTACGTCTTGTCTTATGAATGACTATTTACTTAAATTTGTGAATGTTAGTATAATTTCATTAGTGTTTATAAAAACCCTTTCAAATAAATTAAACAGCATAGCTTCAAATGCCATATGGCAGGCATGGTAACCATAATGATTAAAAGAAATATCAGAAATAAATTTGTTGAAAGTTATTTATTTTTCGCTTTGAGTTACGAGAAATGCCGATACATAACCACAGATTATAAAATAGTACAAGTCAAAAAGGTGCTTTTCCTAATAAAATAAAGCAGCCTCTAGGTAGATAGGTCGAACGTGCTTAACCCTGTGTTTTCGAATGCATAATTTCTATTCATCTGCACGCAACCCATACACCCAGGTGCAAGCCGATGCACTTGTAACGACGCGCCTAAAATATATATAAAATAAAATAAAAATAATTTATTTCGGACCAAGAGATCCATACTATGTTAAGAAAGAATCTTAAGACTAATAAAACATTAGGTACAGTCGAGGACAGAAAGATGTATACACTTTTGGACCTTATTACAATGGAATAAGGTGAAAAAGTGTAAACATATTTCTGTCCTCGAAGGTACACATTAGGTTTACATTTACATGGCACTATTTGGCTGCTCCAATTACCACCGTGACCCAGTATTTAGGAGGGCAGTCGAGGCGTTCCGCCAACACCCTCAGAAGGCCGTGGCTGCTGCCACGTACGTGCTTTAGCAATGAGGCTATTCTTGACTAACCTAAGGAATCGCCTAAACTTCACTTAACTAAGGAATCGTCTAATACAGGGTGTTTTTTTATTCGTCTACAAAATTTTGTGGCTCAAATCAGTAAGTCATACTGATCAACTTTCACTATGGGACCAACCCTGAAATCGCGAAAAAAAAATTTGACCATCCCATACATTTTGGCTAGTCAGCTGACGATGTTTTGTATAGGAGGGTAAAATTTTTTTTCGCGATTTCGGGGTTGGTCCCATAGTGAAAGTTGGTCAGTATGACTTACTGATTTAAGCCCCAAAATTTTGTAGACGAATAAAAAAACACCCAGTATTGTAACATAAATAATTCACAACGGCCTAACACCCCCCTCACAATTCATAAAGTATTTTCTTCCGCAGAGCAGGTTGGACTGGTCAAAGCCACTCCTCGCCCAGCTAGACGCCATCGCACCCGACTACGAGAGATGGGTGAACAGTGCCGTCTACAGGCACTGCCGGATCTTCTCCAGCCCCATCCTCGAAGCCTTCACCTACACACCCTGGTACCTGGTCCCGATCATCTGGATACCCATAATTATGTGGCTGTGTTACAACCAGTTCTCAGAGCACGTACTTAGTGGTAAGCGAACCTTATACTTATACTATCCTGACTGATAAAGTGTTGTAAAGACCATAAGTTTGCCTTTGTACATAAGTCAAAGTCAAAATATTTAATTTAATGCAAGATGGTACACGTCACAAACTACAAATAATTCAAAATGTAATTTTACTCCTCAACACTATAGTACCTACGCTTCCTTTATTATCAGGGACTTAAATCTTGTTTCGAACAGATTGTAAGAAGGGACATCATCTTTATACATATTATGTAAAACAATTACTTTTTGTACAATGAACAGTTTACCCAATTACTTTAATGATGAGCAAATGTCAATGACTCAGTATCGTCCTGAGGTATCGTCCTACATGGGTGTAGGTTGTGTTTGGTGTACTTTTATACAATATAATATTCATAACCACCGGAGAAATCTGATTATACAAAGTTACAATAATTATAAGTACAATTATTTTTATATAAATCAACGTAACAAACAGTTAAATTATGTATATGTTTTTAATATCGATACGAACAGCACTGACCACCCATACTGATGTTGAACTAGTTAGTCCATCGAATTTTGGAATCTGTAATACTTGACAGGTAATCAACAGGAATGATTATCGGATAGTAAGACGCCACAATCGACTGTATGCACTCGATAAATACCCTCCGTGAAACTTTACAGTTTGATAAAAGGAGTATTTACTATTTAAGGAAGATTACGAATAGCAAATAAAATAATCCAAGTGTGTAAATTGCGAGTATTGTATGGTATTTATTTCTTAATGTAAATTTACATATACATTGCATGTCATGTCAAGGTACAGTAAGGTACATTAAGATCGTCAAATAAGTACTCAAACAAATAATAACATTATCAATAATAAAAAATATGTCAATATTAAAATTTAAAATTTAAATATTTTCACCATTTAGGCTCGTCATAATATACACGGATACAAGTAATATATATGTCAAAAGTTAGAGTAAAGCGACACACCTGGATTTTATGATCATTTGTAGGTACAACTTATTTCATATACTTACTGCAACGATTGTAGAAATTGGAATTAAGCATATTTTTTGCAATCTAGATTTGTAAGTGGTCTGATATTTAGATATCAGACCATTCTTAGGAATGCGGTCCCATTTCACATTACACACTGACCTAGTCCCAAACTTAGCTCTTGACTTGAACTATGGGTAACTAGACAACAACAATCATAATAATAAGTAAGTAACTAAGTAGGTATATAGAGAAATAAATATTTAAATACAAAGAAAACACGCAAGAATCAGGAGCAAATACTTGCCCTTATATGATTCTTCAAAATGTGTGAGTGTCATAGCCCACCCAAGCAGCACGCAAGCTGTATAAGAGCTTATACAGCCCTTATGCAGCTAAAACTAGAGTTATAATGGCTGTAGGTATAAGCTCTTATACAGCTTGCGTGCTACTTGGGCATAGGCTATATATAAAAATTGTAAGAGTGCGTCATACTAGTTGCCACTCGGGTTTTAGTTGCAACTTCTTTGGAAATATCCCTCTTAACATAATCAACGTACTTACCATATGTCTGAGTAAAAACAACAAACAATAACAAAGTCTGACAAGCTGCGGAATGTCAACATTGCCGTATGAAAAACGTTTTCTTTTTAACCCTCGACGCAAAAAGAGCACCCCTCCTACCTATAAGTTTAACGTGTGTATGTGTGTTTTTGTACCTATCTGTCTGTGGCATCGTAGCTCCTTAACGGATGCACCGATTTTGATTTAGTATTTTTTGTTAGAAAGGTGACTTAATCGAGAGTGTTCTTAGCTTGATTTGATGAAAATCTGTTAAGCTATTTAAGAGTTATGAGCTGAAAGTGGGGGTCCCGATTTCGTCGGGTGTTTTTTTGATTGGGTAAGGTAAGGTTATTCTTTTAATTTGTCATGAGATTCTGGTAGACCTATTACCGGGAATAGCAACCGCGAGCGCTAGTTTTTTAGGCAGAGTCATTTTCTTTGATTTATCCCAAGTTTCAGAATCTACGTGAACTTTCTTGATCGATCGCGTGTAATCATACTTACACTAGCTAATAGGCACATTAACAGCTTTAAAATGACTTTACTATCGGTTTTACGTTGCTACGTGTTAAAGTAAATGCCGATAACAGGATGAGTTTAAAGGTTAAAGAGCAGCATACGGGCAAAGCATCTTGTATTACAGCTTTAAATGAATCTTACAACTATAAGATCTAAATAAGAAGTAAGCATTGACTACAACCTCCCAAAGTGCTATGCAAGCGATAATAAACTCTCGTCAAGAACCAAAAGTTGCACAAAAACATTAATTACCGCTACAAGCTCTACAATGATGCTCATAAAATCTTTTATAGCACCAAATAACTAAAGAAGTACAAAACTCTCTTATGTTACTTAAAGTCGTATAGTAGGAATATTTTTCGCTATGATAGAACTTCTAGTGCTTAATGTGACTTTTGTATAAATTTAGGCAGTGTATATAGTGTTAGAGCTTAATACCACTTCTCTATCAAATAATCCCTAAATTCATTTGCCCACCATGTTTAGGTTACGAATTGATTTGACTAAGGTTAGAAAAACAGAAGAAAACACGGTTTAATTTAAGTATTTTGCTTCATTGTGTTCTAATACTACTTGCACAGCACGATGCCTTAAAACTAGAATAGGCAACGTTTTATTGTTTTCAGTAACTCGTTTCTAGTAATTTCAATCTTTTACTTTTATTTTCATTGCATTTTACAAATCCGCCATTCGTTGGATCCGTTAAATATTTATATAGTACATAAAAACGAGAAGTATAGATAAAATAAAAACAATACTTATCTAAGGATATTGTTTTTATTTTATCTATATTTCTCGTTTTTATCTAAGGATGTTAAAAATTACTAGAATCTGCGGACGTTTTAGCCGTTGTGGATTTATACTAGAGCTCAAAGCGTTGATAGTTACCGATAAGAGGGTGGCCTCTTATCACTTAAAGATATAGTGAGTGACATTGTAGTTCTACTGTACCGCTTAAGGAGTTAGTCTTCACCTAATTACAGCCCTTTTAGCATCCAAAGAGTTAATAAACGATATGTTACTCGATTGTACCACTAAAGCAGTTGATTTTCGCCTATTTACCACGTTTTTATCCCTTGTAGTTTCAGTTAACACTATTATAGCTCTCTTATTGCTTTATTATACCTCCTAACCCATTCTGTAACTCTGTTTTACGGCCATTAAACAATCTAAGGTTATAAGAAAGTTGAGCCCCTTTCGGGGGTATTGTAGTTATAGCGCGCTCAAAATCCGAATGCGTAACACTAATTTATAACTTTAGGATCTGGTTAGCGCTCTAATAGATTTCCTTTAACTCTTGTTAGCGCCTAGTGCCATTGCAGCTACTTACTTATATCATTTCCGCGATTTCAAAGTCGGGTGTTACAAGCGCAGTCTGGCGTCAGTCTGGTCCACCGGTCTGGATATTTACACTGTCAGACTAATCGTCTAACTCACTCACTGAAATTCCAGACTGACGGATTTTTTAATATTTAAAAATGCGTCACTCTGTCTGCACTCCACCAGACTGACGCCGACTGAGCTTGTAACACCTGACTGTGAAGTTGCGGAAATTATAATTATAAGTAAGTAGTTATATATAGTAAGGTGGGATCACGTTCATGAAGATGAAAATGGTTAGCACTTAGTTCGACGGCAAAAAGCGATCCGTCGTATTGATGTCTTTCTCATTGCAATTTTTACGATAGAACGTAATAGTATTCTGCGTTGCGTGTCGTAGTGACTGGTCACTGGTGACTCAATTATCGCATCACGACGGCGGCGTTAACGCCTGACATGTGCGAATATTATTTATTTATTTATTTAATCTTTATTGCACGAAAACAAGTACAAATGGCGGACTTAATTATTGTTCCTAATTATTAAAGATTTCGATTTAAATAATATTCCGCCTTAATTAACCCTTAATTATAGCCAATTCCGTCTATTTCAGATTCTGATACTCAAGATGCCATGTCTATACTCGAGTTCGGGTACCACATGGTGTTCGGGACAATCATATGGTCAATACTGGAGTACTCTCTGCACAGATGGGTGTTCCACCTGGACCCTGGGAGATCTATCATTTTGATTAAGATGCACTTCCTGATTCATGGCCTGCATCATAAGGTAAACCTGAACTGTTTGCCTCTTTTCTAAGGAAGCATGTCTTGGGAGTTTCTGTAACCGTTCTTCTGTTCATTTTCTTGTATTTTGTTACATTTTTGGGTAATTGGAAAATTAATGAAATTTTCTTCCGAAATCCTATACTTATTGGTAAATATTGGTAATTAACTTCATAAGACAAGATAACCATTAAGATAAGGGAATTAAACCAAAACATCTAAAGTCTAAACCATAATCCGTGAGACAACTTTGACAATTCACTTTGCACAAGTGTTGCCACAGTATTTTAATTGACTACCTTATAATCGTTAAAAAGAATGCTTTTCAATGTAGGTATAACTCACGTTTTTGCGACAAGCTTACCAACACTATAGAGAGATTAGTTCTTATTATTCGGTTACGAGTGATATCGTTACAGTATTCATTGAAACCTTGAAATAATACCGTAAATATCCACAGCTATTCATAGAGAAGAGGATTAAAATTAGAATTTGCTTCTCACATTCTGTCTAGATCTTGGCATTGTTGTGATTTACTATTTCTGTATTCTAAATCCGATATACGTATGTATATAGTATACTCTAGCTAGCCATAGAAACGTTCTTCTGGGTAATTTCCCCTTAATAATGGGGAAAACTTAGTATTCGCAGTATTCCGTCTGAAGTATTCGAAAGCCCTGTTTCCTTGGCAATTACACTCACATCATCATTAAATAATATTGCGTCACTGTTTTCAATACAGTCTATTCAATCAAATCAAAACGATAAAAAATTACGAGTTTATATATAAGTAGTAGGTAGGTAGATGAGCGCGCGCCTATGCGCAAACTCGTTCATTCTTTTAATGTGCTCTTTTAAGAAATATACATCTTTGTTACTAATAATAGTTTTTATAACAGTTTTTATACGTGTACGACGTATAAAAACCATAATATTATTATTATTATTATTATTGACCACTGCGGTTCGGATCACTGCGGCCAGCAAGCTTCGTTTAAGGGGAAAACTGATAATGCGCCCCACGAGTTTATATTTAGACCAATTTCTAAAAATCGATTAGAATTATTTGATACTAAGGTCACTAAACAACTGAATTATATGAAGTGTACTAGGGAAGATCCGGACAGTTTAAGTACTTCGTTATTTAATTGTATTATTAAAGAATTTGATGCCTGCTTTAGTCTGAAAAATGTTAAAGCCAAGCAAGGTACGAAATTTAGTGATTGGGCTACACCAGATATTCATGAAAACAGGTACAAATTGTATGAGTTATATGCTTTAAGAGCTGTCGATCATAGGCCTGAGTTTCTAGAGTACGTCGAGTAGAGTAATGTGAAGCGAGTGAATGCAGCTAGTATAAGACTGAAGGATGAGACACTGGAATTCGAAGATAGAACAGTATTTCTAGGTGTCACTCTGGACTCAAAACTGCAACGGAGTGCGCATATATCCACACTTGCAGGTAAACTTAGTTCAGCGGCTTATGCGGTAAAGCGAATCCGACAACTTACTGACGTCGAGACGGCGAGACTTGTGTACTATAGTTATTTCCATAGTGTTA
This sequence comes from Tortrix viridana, assembly GCA_963241965.1. Taxonomy (NCBI): domain Eukaryota; kingdom Metazoa; phylum Arthropoda; class Insecta; order Lepidoptera; family Tortricidae; genus Tortrix; species Tortrix viridana. The sequence continues at coordinate 9,694,978 of OY725181.1, forward strand.
TGAGTTATGGAATTTTGCTGTGGGGAAAAGCGGCTGACATCCAGACCATCTTTGTATTACAGAAGCGGGCTGTACGTGCTATATATCAATTGGGGTCTCGTGTTTCGCTTAGGGATAAATTTAAAGAAATCAATATTCTTACAGTCGCGTCGCAGTATATCTTTGAGAATATCATGTATGTACGCAAACACATACATGAGTGGCATAACCGCGACGTTCATAATTTAAATACTAGAAATAGGGATAAGCTCGCTCTTCCAGGTCACCGTCTCCGTAAGGTAAGCACTTCATTTGCGGGGAACTGTGTACGTTTCTACAATAAGATACCATCTGATATCGTCAATATGCCGTTCAATAAATTTAAGTCTCACATCAAGCGCTGCTTGATGGGTAGGGCATACTATACTGTAAATGACTTCATTGGTGACCAAGATGTATTTAAGTAGTGTCTAGGCTATTATTTATTTAAGGTATTTTCTTAAGTCTAGGATATTTCTGACGTTACTATCTTGAAACGTAAAATGCCTTTAAGCAAACTGTATTCAAACACGAAATTGTATGTATGTACTTTTGTACTCTATTAGTTCTTGTGTATACAAGACGCTTTTAAATGAGAGCACACTGTGATGTTTCTCGCCGGACAGCTATTTCACACAATATTACTTTTATGTTGTCCGGCAGCTTGAGCACGTCATGCTCGCTCAAAGGTCTTTGCTTACGGCGGCGTCGTTGATCGGGTCGCCACCTTCCCGAACATATGGTTGAGGGAGGCGGTGGCTGAGATACGCGTCATACTCGTGAACGGGTGCTGTTTGTGGGGTCCGGTCTGTTCACGTCTGCAAGGACTTGTTCAGTTAATTATTCCAGTTATGGCTTTTGACGAAGAGACCTCGTCGTGTTGTTCTCCTAGTCATTACATTTAGTGTAACGTATTTGACCTTACATTTGTAATGTTTTCATTTGTGCTAGTTCTAATAATTAATATTTGTTACTTTATTACCTTGTAATGTAACTTACTTTTAAGTATTATTGTATTTTATATTTGAAAAAATGCCCTTCTGCTGGAGTTTCTTGCGGTGCTTCTTCTCCGCAATGATGGTCTTGTCCGAAGCGCTGGTAGATTCACTCTATATTACTGACGTGTAAAAGAGCCCGTATGTGGCCAATTTACTGAATAAATATTTGACTTTGACTTTGACGTGCTTGTAGATAAAGATAAAAAAAGATAAAAGATATTTATTTAGTAAGTAGGCCGCACGGGTACTTTTACACGTCAAAATCTACCAGCGCTTCCCAAGAGGAGACCACTGCTGAGTATGTCTGTCTGTCTGTCAGTATGTCACAGCAGTTTTTCTCAGCAACTAGGTACACAAGCTATCAACTTGAAATTTGGTATAGTTGTATAACTTGCTTGCCCGCATCTGATTTTAGTAAAAAAATATGAAATTAATTTTATAAATAATTGAAAAGGGGTCTAGAATGGGGGGTTGAAAAACAAAAGTGATTTGATTATAGCAAGTAGGTGGGTGGGTTTGCACATTTCAAAACTATTTTTTTATAATTTTCCGTGACGTACTTTTTGATTTATAACCTCATTGACGAATGACGAATGATGAAACTTAACTAGGCATACGTAGGATGTAACAAAAACCTTGTTGACTAAAAATACCGTTTGTAACTATATTTTTTCAAATTTCGAAGCTTTTCCTCTTGTATCGTGTTAAGGTCATTGACCGTACCTACATATGAGTATTTTTATTGAAGGGCATTTTTGTTACACTCTTTAAAGTAGGTATAAATGACAGGAAAAAAAGATTATCAACCAAAATGCCTCGTCATTACCTGCATCGTAAAACTGGCGCACTGACATGAAAGAGACCCACCTATTTCCGCGAAGTGACTCATCAATATTGATTAATGTACGCGGCTTTGCATAAATGCACAGGGCGACGAATTAAAACTTACTTACACATATTTTAGTCGGTGTACCTACTCTTGTTTTGCAGACACTCATTTCGTGTCGTTTCACCGAATTTCATTTCATCGAAAGCTAATTTCTGCTGAAACCTTACCTACCTGCCAAGGATTATTGGGGGAATACCAAAATCCTACGTTGATGTTCGCTTGTCTGTCACGTGGCTGAAACCTTTAAATTTTAATTTAATTAATATGGTAAATTTTTGTATAGGAGCGTCCTAACTGAGAGCATTCTTACCCGAGCATTTGTAAACGAGCAATAATTTCAATAATTTGAAAGCTTTGTACGCTCGGCTCAACGTCCACACTACTCGAATATTCGACACCGAATGCTCATTCATTACACGCGAATGCTCTCAATGAGGACGCTCCTTATAATTTAGTGTTTGCTCCATTTATTTCATATTGCATTGTGGTGTTCCGTAAGTGGGGCTGCATTTAGCATTAAGTTCTTTTCATGTATAACCTGTACCAAGAATACACCATAAGCACCGTGGTAAACCCTAATAAATAAATAAATAATAGATCAACGTATGGTGACTGCTACACGAATATTACTCGAGGGATAGAAGTATTGACTGATTGCGACCTTCCATATCACAGGATAAATATGAACGTAAACGTGTAAATTCGCCTTTGCTGCGTATGAGAATACTTCAGAAAATATTATTAGGTTTAGTCGAACTCATAAGTAGCTTTACATTTTAGTACCATGTCGCAGTTACGAACACGTATTATAAGTTTGAATTTAGTATGTCAATACTTGCGACAAGGTACTGAAATGTACAGCTACTTATGAGTTCGACTGTACGTAAAGAAGTCAAGCTCTCACATTTCACTCCTTAATATGGGCAACGGGCGTTTTCCGGGTTTTACATACCAAACAAAAGAACCACAGACAATTATAGTAGAGTGTCATAGAGCTAATACCGCCGTATCAGGCGACGTAGTAAATGTTGTAATTGGGCTATTTGCATAAAACGGACGAAGGTGTGGTGGACGGACGACGTCACTGGATATGGTGTTAACCCCCAATATGTGTCATGTTTTAAACTTTATTGTTAAAAGTTTAGAATTTCAAGCAAAATAGCTAAGTAGTGTGAGAGAGAAGGTAAATCAATTCAGACATGCAGTCGTTGCGTGTTAGTGAAAAAGGCAATCAATAATTCCTACAAAATTTATGCACACACATGTCACGTGCTTGTGTGGAATTCAATAACAGTTTAGATTTTTATTTAAGTACTCGTCGGTATATGTTTATACACACACGCAAATGCAGGTCTGTCGATCTGTCATTACCTGTCGTTCAGTTCTACTCAGTCGATGAATAGCCGGCGAATTTACGTCGTCCGTCAAGGTGGTTAAATGACATTCAACTGCCTGCACATTCATTTAGTCGCTGGTTTCACAGACGACCAGCTGTGAAACCAGCGACTAAATGAATGTGCTGGCAGTTGAATGTCATTTACCCACCTTGACGGCCGACGTAAATTCGCCGGCTATTCATCGACACTGAGTAGAACTGAACGACGATGCGTTAACAGAATAACATAGCTGTATGAGTTAATATGTGCTCAAGCAGCGCCTCGACAATTTTTCTGAAAGATGAGAAGCAGTAGCGCATCGGCAATCTTTGTAAAGAGACTTTGCGTTGGGCCTTAAGATGTGCTGTTCCCGGAAACTTTCGGAAACTTTCCTCATTTTGTATGCAGAACATTCTCGATCGGGAATATTTCCCATACAAAATGAGGAAAGTCTCCGAGAACGGCACGTTTCTAGTTGGGCCTAATTATATGGTAGTGTTTATCGTGTATAGATAAACGTGGATAAACATCTGTCACTTTCTAACTAGTGGGTAAGTGCGAGAGGGACGGATGCTTTATCCACACCCATCCACTGCGATAAACGCGGCCATAATACGTAGCGATGGTGTCGTTCGCCTAGAAATTAGTGAGTCTGCTTGCTAAGCTAATTATGAGATAAGCACAAATACTTGCTCTAGAGCAATAATAGTTCATACAAAGTCCATTACTGCACTGTTTTATTTTCTTCATAAATCGCGGGACAAACGAACATGAGTTGGTTTTTTTTATCTTGCCGGTCACGGGACTCCTTTTCTAGTTAGGTTTTTTGGGAAGCCGATTTCGAAAATGAGGTACATTTTGGAATTCAAGATGGCGGACGTGACTTTTTGAAAAAGTTTCTAGGTTTTCGGGGATGCCAATTTGTAAAATGAGGTCAATTTTGAATTCTGGTTTGATTTGGATTTCTTTAGCGAATATAATTAAACCATATTGAAGAGCTCATTTAATTTACTATAGTTTTTTTGACACCGTTTTCTCTTGCAGTATTTAGTTGAAAGAAAATCAGATTATGAACCTCGCATTAAGTAATTTATTATTGTACCTATTTGTGCTTTTAGAGCCCTCGCCAAGACTCGGGCTCCAAGTCAGCACTCGGTGCAATAACAAATTACTTTCTGCTTGGTGCAACAATCTACTATTCTGTTCCAGGTCCCATTCGACGGGTTACGCCAGGTGTTTCCCCCCGTCCCAGCCTTCGTGCTGACGTCCATAATCTACGTGCCGGTGCGATTGCTGCTCCCTTACCCGCTTCTCAAGCTGGCGGGAGGAGTCATCGGTGAGGCCTTCCGATAAATAATTGTAACCAAAGTAATACAATTAGGTACTTATACATAGATAAAGAGAATATACGTTACTTTCGTAGAAAATTAATCATTGATTGTTGATTCGATAAAATGGTTAGTATTTGATAGTAACTGACGGTGTACCATTTGACATAAAACATAAGGTTTTGTATCATTATATTAAAGAAATTAAAACGTTAAAGGTTTTTATGACACATGTTACCGTTCAAGATTAAAGTTGTAAAATACAGAAGCATCAAAGTTCATAACCAGCCTAGGTGCTTAACTTAGCTAAGTGATTAAAAGTGGAACTTACGAATAAGTAAAACATTAAGTTTACGTTTTTCCTAAATCAATTAAGGAAACATCAAACGTTTGGCCCAGTAGCAACATGATTTTAGAGCAACAGCGCAACAATTACCAGCGTTGCGTGAAAACAAACCATTAGCGCGAAAAGTTAGGGCCCAATTATCTGATTTCCCTGGACAGTTTGTTTAGGTTCGACTTCTGACAGAAGGACGATCACAATCTATTTTCATCATTGATATTGGCACACATACCTCCGTAAACACGCCGTCGGTCTGTCGTTTAACTAGTTTTGAAAGTCAGCAGCTTTTCAGTTTTTACTGCAGTCTTGATTGGTCAAAACATTGTTGGACCACAGTGGTTTAATTGACCAGTTTCTTTTCAATTTAGTCATGAATTATAAGCAGCCTGTAAATAATATTTTATAGCTTTATTATTATACCTTTATCGTGAGGGTGTCCTTCACTTGACACTTGACAGTCCAGGTATTATAGGAGTGAAGGAGTTATTAGGAATCTTTTAATTTTGAACCTGACGGATATGTTAAATAAAAAACTGTTAATCTTTTACCAACCGCGTGACGGTGTTTTTGGACTGTCAAGCTGTTATATCCTAGTAATCCTATCCTTCCTATCCTACTAACTAATTATTATATGTGAAAGTTTGTATGGACGTTTGCATGTTTGTATTTCAATGTTACGCGGACGGAGTCGCGAGCAAAAGGTGTCAGTTGAACTTAATTATGGTTATTTAAAAATATTAGATTTGTGGCACTAGTAATGGTTTATTTGTTTGTATTTCAGGCTACCTGGTGTACGACATGATTCACTTTTACGTGCACCACGGCTCGCCCGAGGACGGCACGTATCTCTACGCGATGAAGCGCTACCATTCCAACCACCACTTCGTCAACCATGACAGAGGTAACCTTCTCTCTACTTCCCAATCAAGGCCAGTCAAATCTTCTCAAATCAATGAACCAATCAAATGTTGGCTTCTGCAGCATCAGGACTGAGGAGCTGGAACTTGCAATTTGTTGAAAAAGTCTTTGAAATCATCAATTTAGCTTAGGCAGTACCTGTACAGAATCAGAATTTTAGGATCAAAGGTTAAATTAGTTTTGATCTTCATATTTATTCCAGCTCTTGCGAAACGATCTAACTGACACGCACTGACAGATAATGCATAGCTGTAGATGGACACATGGAATACACTAAGCTTCACTTGTGCTCCAGTGACTATATTCAATTAGTTGTTAAAGTGGAGAAAGAGCTCGTGAGACTACTTTTCTGAAGATTTACTTCCCAAAGGGGTGAAACAACTTTTAAGGTACTCCCCATTTTTAGAAATGTTTCACAAATTATATTTTTTTAGAAAAACTATTTATTTGCTAACGTCGTGGCTTACACGTTTATTATAATAAGACAAATAGGCTAACCTTTTAAAAAAAATCTAAAGTACTACAATTTTAAATAATAATATACTTAGACCGGCCTTACACAGTATGAATTTTAAGAATCTGAATTCATAATCTGAATCCAGAGTGTGTGTGCTCGTCCATAGATAATGTATGGAAAGAGGTGCGTTCTGTCAGATCAATCTGAGAAATTCATAATCTGAAAAAATCAGATTGTGTGTGGATGATAGTTAAATTGTATGCAATTCCGTGCTTTCTGAATTAATAATATGAATTCAGATTCTTAAAATTCATACTGTGTAAGGCCGGCCTTAGGGCCTGCGCAAACCGGCGGAGCGCAGCGCAGATCACTTCAAACTTATCAATGTATATTCTTCCCTATTTTCGTTACAATAAGGTATAAATTTGAATGCTCTGAGACCGACCTCGGAGCATCACGGGGGATTTCTACTCTGCGGCTGCGGCTCTAAATGTATACCTTATTGTAATTAAAATAGAAAAGAATATACATTGATAAATTTAAAGTGATCTGCGCTGCGCTCCGCCGGTTTGCGCAGGCCCGTTGATAACGCAGGGGATGTTGTCCCCAGGTTTTGTATTAAAAATGTGCATTTTCCCCTGAGATTTTCGAAAATTAAGAAATATTTGAGGTGTCGAACATGTGGGATCTGTAAATTTGAAGGTCCGATTTTAATATTCATTAATTATTATTAATCATAAGTCACCAGGAAAGTTTTAGTGCCGCAAAAGAAAAGGAGTACCTTAAAAGTTGATTCACCCAAAGAAGAAATGAAAGAAAGATATTGTTTTCTGTTTGTTAATCTCCCTGAAGGCGACGAATACTAATTAAGATGTCATTCATTTTCAGCGTTTGGCATCAGTACCAACATCTGGGACCACGTGTTCAAGACTTTCGTGAGCGTTCGGAAGCTAGACTTCGGCCTGCGGTGGCAGTGACCATTCAGTGCTTAACATTAAGAATCTGCATTTATAAAGTAAAAATAATTTAAAATAACGAGCGGACTAGCTTGTGTGATATACTTTGATGTATGAAGTGTGATAGCATGTCATTTGGTAGGGAACAACTTACGCTACTGACATAGGTATTTGTAAATTAATTATTCTTTGACACTTGTCAAAGAATATTCCATATCTTTCAATATTACTTATTCTCGTATACGTTCTTTTTGTAACTTATTGTAACTTAACGTAAATTGTTTCATGATATCTGTTACTCGTAAAGTTGTAAGAAGATAATGAAAACTTGTGATACCAAAATAAGCCTTGTAGATGTTGTTAAATCATATCTACTTAAGTAGATAAGATAAGACACATCGTTATAATGTTTTATGTGTGTATCTATTTGTTTAAAAGGGCATAACAAACTAAAGAAGGTAATAATTACCGATATATACATATATTGGTAATTATGGCGTGCGCGAAGCAGGCGCGTCGCGCGCGCTGGCCCAAGAAGTTGTATTAAATATGGCCGCCATGTTTACCGGCACACCGGGGCGGGACGAACGCGTCGCGTCAGCGCGGAGTCGACGCGGCTACTAATCGTTGTATTCTTTTACAAACGCGTGGTGGATGTACGCGCGCGCCGCGCAGCATGTCACACCGAACGCAGCCGCGACTCGCGAGGCGTGCCCAACCCTGGTACGCGTTCGAAACGCGTTGAAGCTGCCGCCTGCCTGCGGTGTGCCGGGTGCCGCGTCGCTCACGCCACGCGACGCGCCTGACACGCGTTTGGTGTGCCAAAAGCTTTAGATCAGTTGTAATAAATGTTAACGTTAATTGATTTAAGGTAAAGATAACAAAATATATTTTGGAACGTCTTTTAATAGTAAATTACTGGAAAACTAAATGTAATGATAATAAATACGTGTATTTAATGCCGCACTCAGAGACGTCAATTAATTTTTAAGTTACATTAAAGTTGCTGCGTCTTATTCTATTGCTATAGCAAAGAAAGTGACAGCGGCAACTTTAATCAAACTTAAAACTTAATTGACGTCTCTGAGTGCGGCGGTTAGTTAGTTAAGTATTTTATGTCATGTAATTTGTTATGATTATCAAAAATAGGATGCAAATAAAAACAAGAAACTGTGAAATTAGTACATAATATAACATTATAGGTACTTACCTACCTAAGTAGCTGCAAACTTTAATGGAAGAGACAATTAATATTTTTCGTCTTTATTTTTCATAAACGTAGTAACGTAAAATAGTACATTTTGATGCAGTGCGGAAATTGTCATTTTACACGAGCCCCGAGGTGCAAGCGAGGGACAAAGCTCGGGACGAGGGAAAATGACAGTTCCGTACGTGTATCAAACGACGTTTATATATATTTGCGAAAAAAATGTCAATTAAACAAAAATAAAACAGTAACTGCCGCACAGAGACGTCAATTATTTTTTAAGTTTCATTTAAGTTGCTGCGTCTTATTCTGTTATAAGAGAGTGACAGCAGCCACTTTAATGAAACTTAAATGTTAATTGATGTCTTTGAGTGCCGCCGTAAGTATACGAAAGCCAACGGTCATTTATAAACTCAATCAGCCATCATCATTTATATACTCTTTTAGCTAACGGTCACGCAAAATACTCATTCCGATCATTCGTAATACCTACTCATTCAGCCAAATTTAAAAAAAAACGGAAACGTAAAAAGCACTAGTGCGAAAAATCCAACTTTCCGCACTATATATATATATATATATATATACAGCTGCAAAAAGTACCACTTTTTGAGCAACTGTATTAAAAAAATGATTTTTTTGGCATTGTGATGATGTTTTCAATATAAGTATTGAGTTTTACATAAATATAGAGTTTTATTGGAATTAATAAATTTGGTGGTAGAAAAGGTTATTATCATTATTGTCAAAATAAAGATTATTTTGTCCAATCCCCTTAATAAAATTTAATCCTTCGAACGAAATCAATACTAAGATTATACATCTACAACCTTCTTAATTAGATAGGTAAGAAGATTATAATTGATTAACTTACAAATATATGTATGTAGATACTAATAGATAATACTACTTATTAGGTATATTTTTACCTATCTATCGAATCAAGACTGCTAGGTGTCTATGAAAGCGACGTGTCGCTCTAGCTACGGAGGGAATTTCATAGAAATACATAGAAACCAGTAGTGTCGCGACGACACGTCGTCTGCTGCTGCTGCGTGCAGTCGGCTACCAACTGACACCTTAAGCGTTTAAAAACCCGAATACATTTCCATTGCGCGTGTTGGTTTAACTTCAATCGTTATCTTTTCAAGATTTTCAATATCGTATTACTCTATGGAGCCGATAGTTATATTATTTATTTATGTAATTGTATAATTTACTCTTAACACAATTTTTATTTTATAAATATCCTGAAAGCTCATTAGCCATGCATTGTATATATATGCAACGTACCCTACCCTTTTTCATTTCCATTTAAGTCTAGTTATTTTTATACTAGTTATTTATAAGCACTAGTAGCTACGGTCCAGAAAGTGCACCGATAATACATATATCAAACACATACCTACTGCCCAAACAATTCAAACTCATTCCCTGACAATTGCAATAATTCATGAGAGATAATTAAGTACGCAATTAATTAAAACAGATAACATGGCGAGTTCTTGGCAAGGTATTATGCAAAGGTGGTGTAAAAGAAGAAGTGAAGAAATGCCTCGTCCTCACATGTTCAACGGCCTCTTGCAACAAACGTGACTTGATAAGATGAACCTGGTGTGATACAAAACACTAAAACACCTTATTTTTACGACTGCCATTAAAAAAGAAAGACAGGTTCATTGGAAAATAATTACTGGCAGAAAATAAAAGAACAAAGCCATTTACGAAAAAAATGCGCGCGACCTAATTAAACTTTTTAATTTCCGAAGGCAAAGGAAATCTGTTTGTCATCCTAAACATGCGTATTACTAACATTTTTGGTGATTACAGGGGTGTGTTATTTAGTGTGATTGGTTTTTTAGTGATACATAGTGTAAATAGTTGTTATTATAATGGTTGGGGGAGCTTGGGGTCGGATTGGCTTCCGGAATTGTGTCCGGTGTTGGATACAATCGGCTCGGCGGTATCGGAATTATTCAAAACTCATTCGATATGTAAGTTACCTTTAATTTTTTAAGACGCACTGGCTTTCAACCTTACTGATGATTCGGAAATTTGTAGGCTGTAGGTTATTGTCAGTGCTCGGAATAGACAGTGATTATTTACCTAAAGTTCGACAGAGGACGTAATTAAGAGCAAGTGGTTACAACCCCGAAAAATATTCATTTATTTTTATTTAATACCGGGATTCCGGGATTACTCGTAATTATTAATATGTATGAATTTAACACAATATGGACATTGAGAGGGAGCGGAGGGCCTTGTCGGTCCGAGCAAACATGATCGCGCGCGGGTTTGCCGGGTGCTCGAGAGAGACGAAAATTACACTGTTTAGAGCTTATTGTACCTCTCTCTACTCCGGCAGCCTGTGGGAGCGTTATACGCAACGGGCCTATGGGGCCCTCCGGGTCCAATATAATAATGCGTTCCGGGTGTTGGTGGGGCTGCCTCGCTCCTGTAGCGCATCGGGGATGTTCGCGGCGGCGCGCGTGGACTGTGTTTACACGGCCATGCGCAAGCGCGGCGCATCCCTGGTGCGCAGGGTGCGCGACAGCCCCAACACCATCCTGCGCATGATAGCGGGTAGAGTGGACTGCCCGTATTTAAATCACTGCGGAGTACTGCATTCCCCTAACAGTGTAATTTTATTTTAGGTTAATACGACTAACACCTTAGATTAAGTTTTCTCACTAACAAAATATGTGTCAAAATGGTTACATGAAATAAAGTATTTTATTTATTTATTATTTAACCACAGTGTTGAATATTAGGTAAGTTTGGGTCGAAAGCGGCCGGTATCTTGAATTCTTTTGGCCATAATGGTGTTGTATCGACCCCTATTTTAAATTATTTTATCTTACAGAATACAATTTAAGAAGCATCTATAACTTATAAAACTTTTATCTGAGATTAAAAATAGCCGAAATACCTGTGGAGGCCGAAAGTTTATAAAATAAATCCCAATACAACAACAACACCAATTATGTCTCGCATCCCCTGGCCGCTACCGCTTACTACTTATTACTAAGCATTAATAAGCCATAAGCCATTGTTGCTGATAGGGTAGATGGCCCTATACTTGGACACTGGACAAAACTACATAGAAGTTTTTGTCGAGTGTGTGAATTTAAATTTAAAGTTAAGTTAATTTATTAATTACCTCTTACTAGCATAAATTATAAGTATAGTTATTAGATCACAACTGACTAATAACATATGGAAAAAATTTAATTAAATGTATTATTCGGTGATATAACCACTCTCAATTACGTCCTCTGTCGAACTTTAGGTAAATAGGCACTGCCTATTCCGAGTACCTACAGGTAATGACTGATAGCAATTCGGACGGACCCTGCCCAAGGTCCAGCCTCATTCCCGCACTGGTCTCTAAGCCCCCGTGTTGATTTACAAAATGAGCCTCTCTGTCGCCCTGTGGTGCACAACAATAAACTGGTACCTATTGCACCGAAGATTGATTGATTGATTGATTGATTGGTACCGATTGCTATTCTTCCGAAGTTCCGATTAAGAAAAACACTCTTCTCCTTTAAAATTTGTTGTGGTGCTTCGCTGACACGAATATAATATTTAAAAAAAATAGCTGGATATTATGGACCTCTATCAACTTTGTTCTTATCTACTTAAGGTGTTTTATCGTCAAAAATGTGATTGTGATATTGAAGAAAGATGGGCTAAAATAAGGTAAAATAAAAGAATAGAGATAAGCTATGTCTACACCTGTGCGCTTTCATGTTCAACTTGCGCATTGCTCTGACGCATGCCTCTGCAACCACAGCGCATGCAATAACGCATGTGCTCAAAGTGGTTTGATATCAGCGCATACCCGTAGCGCACCCTGATCCGTCACCGTTGGGTTGACGTGCAACATTTTGCAAATAAAATGGCGGAAGATAAAGTCAAAACATTGGATTTTATTGAAGATTCAGTGTCACCCGCGTATTGCATGCGCTTGACGCAAGTCGAATTGAATCTTGAAAGCGCAAGTTGAACATGAAAGCGCAAAGGTGTGGACATAGCTATTAGGTGATTAGATATGAACGCCGCGCCGGCGCGCCGCCGCCGCGAAAAGGTAACGGCGCGCCGAGTGAGCAAGAAAGATAATTGAATCACTAATACCCTTTCTATACGGTTGAGCGGTTGGGCCAACCGAGAAGGACGCAGCTATCTGTCAGAATGAGATAGTAATATTTACATCTCGTTCCTACAAATTGGCCCAACCACCCGACCGTATTGAAGGGGTATAATAATTGAGTCACTAGTCAGTATGAACGTGCTCGTTGTTGCCGTAAGACGTTGCCGTTACCTTTTCGCGGCGGCGGCGCGGCGCTCATATCTAAAGGTGATACATTCGTCCAGTACCTACTTACGTACCTATTTATTTTCATTTAAAGCACCCGTTTCTAAAAAGCCTATTAAAGAAAATTACTCTGCCTTGAATTTAGAAAGGTGTAATAAAAATTATAGAAATGATATACAGTCAAAACGTTAATTAACAATAATGGTAAGTACGGTTTTTTTTACCACGCAACAGGCCCGAATTGCCAAATAGCGTTGAACGGTCATAAAGCCAATACACACTCACAGGTGTTAGATAATTGTGCAGGTGCGCGTGCGCCACGTCGTAATCACGCAAAATGCACGTCTAGCGTGTTAAACACGTGACTTTAATGTTAAATCACTTTAAGATTGCATCCGTATTTGTGCGCTTGCGCACACAAGCGCCGTGATGTTGTGGCAATTTTTTTTAACCGACCAACTGAGCGAAGCCAAATGAAGTGTACCTAAGATTGTAACATTTGTAACAGTCTATGTATTTTAATAAATGGAGTACTTACAATACAATAACTCTTAATTGAACACCACATACAGCAAGAACAAGAAATGCAACAAGAAAGAGAAGTGTTACATAGCGAGTCAACAGGCGGTCTTATCGCTAAATAGCGATCTCTTCCAGACAACCTTACTAAGAAGAGAAGATTAAAAATACACATCAATAATTGGCATGCGGTGCAAACTAAAAGTATTAATAAATGAAATCAATAACAAAATATACATAAACAAATAGATATGAACATTATGAACATAAATAAACTTAAACAATAAATATATACTTACCTACATAAATAAATACAAATTTATTTATTTATTTATTTATTTTGTACAATTAACACTTACAGTCTAGTCAAACATGTTAATCGGTAACACACTGTTACAAGAGATAAATGTTAAATTATAAATATAAAATGCAATCGTAAGTACTAATGTACAAAGAGCAATACTCAGGGAAAATGATAAGAATGTCAGCCACAACAATAAATGGAACAGAAATAGGAGAAACAAAAATAAAAAGGGGAGGAAGATAATTATGGGGTACCAATAATATGATTCGCCAAAAACGTGCGTGTGTCATAGGCTATATAAAAATTATAAGAGTGCGTCATGGTCGCCAGCCGGGTTTTAATTTTTGAAGTTAGGTTAGGTTATTCTCTTGTGTGTTCAGGAAGACTTGCTTAGTAGACACGCGGCTACTTCGAGAACGTTTGGAATTATAAGTGTCATTGACTAGATCGTAATTGTCATTCTACGCAGCGGATTCAGGATTCGATTCAGAGGGGGGAGGGGCATATGCTCCCACAAAACGCCACGTCTTTTCTAGCGCCGACGTCGACAAAACGACGTGTCAAATTCAAGTGCTGACGGTCGCTAAAAACTTGCTTATTCTGCTAAGTCTATACAAATATCTATCGATGTATCCACACCGAAGTTACTTTTTGTGGAGCAAAATTTTGCAACATGATTCGGAATAAAAAAATAAAAGCAATCTTACTACTATTTATTATAAACTAGCGACCCGCCCTCGCTTCGCTTCGGTTACATAAGTTAAAATATACTGCCGCACTCAGAGACGTCAATTAAGGGTTAAGTTTCATTAAAGTAGCTGCTGTCACTTTCTTTGCAATAGCAATAGAATAAGACGCAGCAACTTTCATGAAACTTAAAACTTAATTGACGTCTCTGAGTGCGGCAGTTAGCCTATAGCAACCCGCCCTCGCTTCGCTCGGGGTTCTATTAAGAATTATCTAACTGATCGTGAAAACCGCATCAAAATCCGTTGCGTAGTTTTAAAGATGCATACATAGGGACAGACAGACGCGGAGGGCGACTTCATTTTATACTACCTATGTATTGATGCGACAGTTTGGAAGGATGGATGTTTGTTACTCAGCCAGAACAGCTGAACGGATCTGGATGAAATTTGGCACAGAGATAGATTATAGTCTGGAATAGCGTATAGGCTACTTTTTATCCCGAAAAAATTGACAGCTGCCGAGGGAGCAGCGATAAACGACTTCAACGCGGATGGAGTCGTGGGCTAAAGCTATATATTGTAATAATAATATAATAATCCAGCCTATATACGTCTCACTGCTGGGCACAGGCCTACACTCACAATGCGAGGGTTTGGGCTATAGTTCCCACGCGGGCCCAGTGCGGATTGGGAACTTCGCACACACCGTCAAATTACTTTGCAGGTGTGTGCAGGTTTCCTCACGATGTTTTCCTTCACCGAAAAGCACATGGTAAATTTACAAATTACATTTCACACATAAATTCCAAAAAACCTAGAGCCGTGGTAGCCTAATGGTTTGACCTGCCGACTCTTAAGCAGGGGGTCGTGGGTTCGAACCCGGGCTCGCACCTCTAAGCTATAGGTATATTAATATACTATTATAACTGCGAAGTGTTGGATGGTTGGTGTGGATTTGGATGAAGTTTGGGATGGAGATAGCTATACCGTGACTTAACACATAGGATACATTTTATCACGTATAAAATCACTGTTCCCAGGGCGGAAAATATGCCTTAAAATGGTTTGTTTTTATTTTATTTTATTCCGAATAATGTTGCAAAATGTTGCTCCACGTTTTTACAATTAATACAATTAAGTATCCTTTACTTATGGCCGCCCGGAGCCGTAGAAAGACAAACAAACAGATAAGGGCAAAATTAATAGACGTTGATAAAATATATCGTGATTGGCGTAATTTGATACTGCATACGAAGCTTGTGGTCCCAAGTTCGATCCCTAGTAAGGGCAAATATTTGTGTGAAGACCACGATTACTTGTTTCTGTCTTGGATGTTTTCTATGTATATTATACACACTACCCGTAGTACAAGCCATAATAATATAAAACCAACCAACCATTTTCCAGACGAATAGAATAGAATAGAATAGAATAGAATAGAATAGAATAGAATAGAATAGAATAGAATAGAATAGAATAGAATAGAATAGAATAGAATAGAATAGAATAGAATAGAATAGAATAGAATAGAATAGAATAGAATAGAATAGAATAGAATAGAATAGAATAGAATAGAATAGAATAGAATAGAATAGAATAGAATAGAATAGAATAGAATAGAATAGAATAGAATAGAATAGAATAGAATAGAATAGAATAGAATAGAATAGAATAGAATAGAATAGAATAGAATAGAATAGAATAGAATAGAATAGAACAGAACAGAACAGAACAGAACAGAACAGAACAGAACAGAACAGAACAGAACAGAACAGAACAGAACAGAACAGAACAGAACAGAACAGAACAGAACAGAACAGAACAGAACAGAACAGAACAGAACAGAACAGAACAGAACAGAACAGAACAGAACAGAACAGAACAGAACAGAACAGAACAGAACAGAACAGAACAGAACAGAACAGAACAGAACAGAACAGAACAGAACAGAACAGAACAGAACAGAACAGAACAGAACAGAACAGAACAGAACAGAACAGAACAGAACAGAACAGAACAGAACAGAACAGAACAGAACAGAACAGAACAGAACAGAACAGAACAGAACAGAACAGAACAGAACAGAACAGAACAGAACAGAACAGAACAGAACAGAACAGAACAGAACAGAACAGAACAGAACAGAACAGAACAGAACAGAACAGAACAGAACAGAACAGAACAGAACAGAACAGAACAGAACAGAACAGAACAGAACAGAACAGAACAGAACAGAACAGAACAGAACAGAACAGAACAGAACAGAACAGAACAGAACAGAACAGAACAGAACAGAACAGAACAGAACAGAACAGAATAGAATAGAATAGAATAGAATAGAATAGAATAGAATAGAATAGAATAGAAAGATGTTTATTTCCCTAGTTCATATGTTACATTAGATATGTCCAACAGGTCGGTGCGGTCTGTGGGTGTGTCAGCTACTTACAGTCTACTTATGTTTGTCTGAAAGATCTGTATAAGTGTCGTGTAGTGTGTGCTGTGTATGCTTTTAGTGTATGTGTACAGAATAAATTTATGTAAATTTAGAATGTTGTTTCATATTGCCCTATCCTATTTACAGTTAATTTTTTCCAGACGAGGAGGGGCCAATAACATCGAAGTTGGTAGAAGAGTCACTCCGATGCGGACGCGAGCTCTCCCGAGCGGCGGCTCGGCGCGGCAATGAACTCGTGCGCAACGGGATCGACCTGGAAGTCTGCACTCCGGCCATGCTCCATCTGTTCTCGGGGAAGCTGCCAGCTGATGCCAAGGCAATAGCTGAAGTATCCCATGAGATCCTAATGGCCACAAAGCTTATGCAGTTGAAACTGTGTTCTAGGTAGGTTATGTCATATTATTAGGTTAGTAGTATAATATTCTACATATAAAAAAAGACTTATGTCCAGTTGCAGAAACGTTCATTTTAAGGCCACTTTTAGTCGCGTACTGTCACTTTCTACTTCCGTGACTTCTAAGGTGTGCTAATGAACGTTTGTGAAATTGCGAGTTATGCTATCTAGTCAGACAGACGGATAAATGGCTATTATCCTACAAAAGCAACTTACCCAACATTTAAGACTTCATTGTCACATTTTAAACTAATTCATTGTCACAGTGCCAACGTGACCCCGAACACCTTCATGGCATTCCTGGAGCACCAAGTCATCCGCATCAAAGACCCGCGCTACTGCGAGCCTGTCTCGGTGAGCTGCAGCGATGGGAAGTACAGGACCACCGACGGGACCTGCAATAACCTGGCTCGACCAGGCTGGGGCAGGAGAACCGCTCCATTCACCAGAATCGCGTCGCCGTGGTACGCTGACGGTAAGAGAATAGCGGACGGAATCGGAAGATTGTCTTCTTCTTTTAATTTGGTCTGGAATTTTCGAACGTAATCGATATCCTTCTTAGGGTTCCGTACGAAAATGGTATAAAAGGAACCCTTATGGTGAGACTTCGTTGTCTGTCTGTCTGTATGTCACAGCAGTTTTTCTCAGCAACTACACAAGCTATCAACGTGAAATTTGGCATAATTGTATAACTTGCTTGCCCGCATCTGTTTTTAGTAAAAAAATATGAAATTAATTTTATAAATAATTAAAAAGGAGTATTAGAATGGTGGTTGGAAAATTAAAGTGATTTGATTATAGCAAGTGAGGTGTCATATGAAACGGCTCAATTTGCACATTTCAAAACTACTATAACCAAAAATGTTCAAAAAATGACCGTTCCCCCCCTTATCTCCGAAGTTTATGAACCGAAATATCTGAAAAATTCCTTACTTATAGATAATTGCTTATATTTTAAGGGAAAAATAAAACGAAGTGTTAAAATTTATAGTTTTCGAGAAATTGACAAAAAACTTTGAAAATTTGTGTCAAATTTAGACAACTCAAAATAGACCTTATTGCATACGAATTAAAGTACATATATACAAAAATTCATCGAAAACGTTTAAAAACTCCCGGCACATAAATAAAACTCATATTTTTGAAGTACGGACTTAAATACGGAACCCTCGGTTCGCGAGTCCGACTAGCACTTGATCGGTTTTTTGTTTTCCTAGGCATATACGCGATGCCCGTGGCCCACAGTGGTCGGCCGCTGCCCAACCCGCGGTCGCTTTCTGTCCGCCTGTTCGCCGACCTGCCTGACAGTAGTCGCGTTCTATCCTACATGAACATGCAGTGGGGTCAGTTCATCACCCATGATTTGATGTTTCACGCTATGGAGTCCACTGGTAAGTCTGGAACTATAAAACATTAAATACCTATACTTGTAGTTTGTCCCGATCTTGCGATTTCTTACCTAACTCCGAAAACTCATGACCGGACCAACAAGCTATCATCGAGCAAACGTACGAACATTCCTATGAATGTCCTCTCAGTGACTCTAAGACTAATTTTACTCAGCCATAACTGAACATCACAATATTATACCTAGTTAACATTTCCCGAAGCCTCAGTCGTCTATATAATGATCTCTCTATAGCGATGCGATGGTAGTTTAAGGTTGAATACCTACCAGTTAAAATTCAGAAATTATCCTCGTAAATTATTAAATCCTATACCTCCTCCTGGTTTTAAGTAGTTGATCAACCAAAACTGTATTTTTTTCAGATGAAGGCGGCATCCAATGCTGTTTGGGCAACGGCATTGACATGCTGCCACCTGAATGGCAGAATGACAAGTGTATCCCGATCTGTGTTCCGGATGATGATCCTTTCTACCGCTACTACGGCATCAGATGCCTAACTTTCGTTAGAAGTGTCACTACACCGAGAGAAGACTGCAGGCTGGGACATGCAGAGCAGGTAAGGATTAGAATGATAATATAATTGTATATAGCTTTTTATAGCAATTAAGTAGGTACTTATTTAACGAATCGAATAAAAATACGATATTGCTTAATCTTCCGCAGATGAACACGGCAACTAGTTACATGGACGGTTCTCAAATTTACGGGTCAGACCCGAAACTCGCCCTCAAGCTTCGCACAATGAGTGGTGGGAAGCTCAAGGAGGAATCGAGAAAGAACTACAAGCGAGGTTTCCTTCCAACTGTCGACGTAAAGGCCGACGTGTGTGATTTGAGGAACTCTTCTGAGCCGTGTTATCTTTCAGGTAAGGAACTCGTCTTTTTATCGAGCTAGAATCTTTTCTTATGTCAGTTTCAACAGTAGGTATGCTCTCGCTTTTTTTATAATACATTTCTATATAAGTACTTATTTTTGCTTTAGGGGACCCCAGGATAAACCAGACTCCAACTCTTGCAATGACGCACACACTCTTACTTCGAGAACACAACCGGATCGCAACCATTCTGGGCTCACTAAACCCCATGTGGAGCGATGAAAAGATCTACCAGGAGGCGCGCAGGATTGTTATAGCTGAGCTACAGCATATCACTTACCAGGAATGGCTGCCTTTGAACTTTGGTAAGTACTTCTTCTATCCTCCATTATCTCCATGTGTTTTTACTGCATCAGAGTATTACTGCGTAATAAACTCCACAAATGGATGTCTTCTTCCTTCTGTCTACCTGATGAAGGAGTTTCCCGAGAAATGTCAAATGACACACATTTCTAAGTGGTCTTCTATTTATATGATCTTCTTTTAAATTACTACGAGTATAAACGTTTAAAACTCTTGTAAGAAGAAATTTCATAAGTAGATAAGTATTTTCCTTCAGGCGGGTATTGTACTGTATCTTGGGAAGAAAGTCAATTGGAATAAAGGTACCATAGAAACTTCGTTTGCATGTTGATTACGCTGTCAAATTTAGTTGCGATATCTGACGCTGGATATGCTGTCGTAGATGGCTGTCTCGTACTTGTCACAGGATATCGCACGACATCGATATCTTTAATAAACTATAATTCTTCACACTTTGCTTCTTTTAGGTGAGAACTACTACCGCTACTACCGCATCTCGCCGTCCTCGCTATACAGCCACGACTACAGCGACGCTGTGAACCCTGGTATCATCAACAGCTTCGGCACCGCTGCGTTCCGGTTCTTGCACTCCATGGTACCAAGCACTATCATGAGCTGTCCTGCCTCCTACCAAACCGCTTATGCCCACAAGTGAGTAACCACTTATGTAGGTATATAAACGAAAGTGAAACTCCAGCAGGCCTATTATGATCATGTTCATCGCTGTGAATAAGTATGGATAAGACATCCGTCACTTTTTGACAAGGGTGCGAGAGAGAGAGTGACGGATTTTTTATCCAAATGTATCCACCGCTATTAAGGAGACTATAATACGACGGCAGGGCTTACGCTCACCTAGCAACTTGATGTAACGACTACAGTACATACAACAAGGTCCGATACGTATGGTGCCCGATGCTGGTTACATTGCAGGCCCCTTTCTGGGTTACAGACATAACTTCAGCTGTTTGGTTGGCTTTAAGGTCTTCTCTGGTTTCTGTAATATTGAAAGATGATCCACTTGCTATTACTTACAGGTTAAGCGACCACTACTTCAACCCAAGTCTTCTGGAAGTCTACCCAGAATCTTTCGACGACATTGTCCGTGGAACTCTGGCGCAGCCTGCAGGGGAATCTGACCCTCATTGCTCGGGCGAAGTCACCAATTTGCTTTTTAAATCCACTAACGAGTGGGGTCTCGACCTCATTGCCATGGATGTACAAAGAGGCAGGGATCATGGCCTAGCATCGTACAATGATTACAGGTAGTTTCAATTACATAATGCGAATAAAATGTAGCGTAAATTATAATCACGGAACCGTAATATGATTTTATGCCTTTACGATTTTAATTTATTTCAGAGAGATATGTGGTTTAAGGAGAGCGAGGAGTTTTCAAGATTTGATCGGGGAAATGTCCCAAGATGTGAGTGCTTATATCCTTACGTATACTTATTTATATTAAAAACTATATATATGTAAACTATACGGCCACTCCTTAACTGCTAACAGCGGAACATAAGCGCGGGGCGCGGGGTAAAAAACAAATACCAACATATTTATTTATTTATTTATTTATTTATTTATTTAATTAGACACACCAACAGTAACACAAACAATTACATTGACTGTATGAAATAATAATTAAAAAGCCCTGCTTGTGCACCAATTACAGGTGTGCAACAGCATTAGCACAGTCTGGGACCATTAAAAACAAAAACAAGACATGTAAAAACTACTAATTGAAAACATCACAAATTAAAGAAACATTCAATATCGGAACATGCAATAAGAGAAAGATGACATGAATAAATAAATACCAAATATTCCAAACATAGTACATAGGGAGGTATAAACGGCGCTCATACGTAGAAAGCAGTTTTAGAAATACTACAAAAGAAAAGACAGCTCGAAGACAAAAATATGCGGAGTGTCGATGGCAATTCATGGTACCTATACTCCGTTTTTAGGGTTCCGTACATCAAATAAAAATAAAACGGAATCCTTATAGGATCACTTTGTTGTCCGTCTGTCTGTCTGTGTGTCTGTCAAGACCTTTTTTCTCAGGGACGCGTGAAGGTATCAAGTTGAAATTCATATCAAATACTAAGGTCTGCAATCCCTTGGATCAGTGAAAAAATCAAACATCTAAGTCAACGCAATCAAAAGATACGGCTGTTTATGCCGCATATTGAAGGGAATCTCAAGGGAATCAAAACCTATAGGGTACTTCCCGTTGACTTAGAATCATGAAATTTGGCACGAAGCAATGTCTTGTAGCACAAGTAAAGAAAAATATCCGAAAACCGTTAATTTGTAGGTACATCACATAAAAAATTAGTCCAATATAAACTGACACTCACTAAGTACGAAAGTGCATACTGATTGCGTGTCAGTTTATACTGGACTTTTTTTATATGGTATTTCCGTGATTTACGAACTATTTACATGCCTACAAGTTTGTGCGGAACCCTCGGTGCGCGTGTCCGACTCGCACTTGACCGGCTTTTTTAGGGTTCCGTACCTCAAAAGAAAAAAACGGAAACCCTATAGGTAGGATCACTCGTCTGTCTGCCCGTCTGTCACAGCCAATTTGCTCCGAAACTACTGGACCGATTAAGTTGAAATTTGGTACACATATGTAAGTTAGTGACCCAAGCACGGACGCGTAACGTAAACATGGGGCCACTTTTGGGGGTAACATAGAAAATAAAAATAAAAAGATTTGCTAAATATATTGTGTGACATATCAAGTGAAAGAGCTTGTTGTGAAAATCTCAAATATTTATTTTTTATAATTTTAAAACAAATAGTTTTAGTTATTTAAGAAAAGCGTCGATAATTGACCAATCCCCCGTTATTTCCGAAACCACTAGGCCTAAAATTTTGAACAAAATACCCACAGAAAATAGTTCTTTACCTATAGATTACAGGAAAATCTATAATAAGTCTATGGTATTTAGTTACCGTAAACAAATTTGGG
Source organism: Tortrix viridana (assembly GCA_963241965.1). Taxonomy (NCBI): domain Eukaryota; kingdom Metazoa; phylum Arthropoda; class Insecta; order Lepidoptera; family Tortricidae; genus Tortrix; species Tortrix viridana. The sequence goes on from OY725181.1 coordinate 9,717,718, forward strand.
TCAGGGTAGATAATAATATGTACGGAACTCTCTCCACGCGAGTTTAACTCGCACCTGTCCGGTTTTTTCAGATTAGAATAGGTAAATGACCGTTATTTTGCACGCGTTTTCGCCTTAAACAAAAAACAACTATGAAGAAATGAAAAACAATTGTATTTGCTATTAAGTAATCAATAACAAGAATAAGTATGTTATAGGCGTTATAAAAAAGAAACCTCAGCGAATTTGACCGTTATTATTCTAATGTGAAAAAAAAAACAAGTATAAATAAGAAAAGGGTAGTTTGTCGATTTGGTATATAATTTTTGAGCATATTGAACTGGTTCTCTCCAGCGGATCAACGCCCTGGCCCAATTCTACGAATGCGTGGACGACGTCGAGCTCTTCGTCGCCGGCACCCTCGAGAACGCCGTTCAGGGTTCGATTCTGGGACATACCTTCCAGTGCATAGTCGCCGAGCAGTTCTATAGGACGAGAGTGGGAGACAGGTTCTTCTATGACAACGTTGATCAGCCTTACCCTTTTACTGCTGGTAAGAATAAGTACCTAATTGACAATAAAACCATAATAACCTGGTCGGCGAAAGGTTAATTTACCGAGGTCAATAACTGCTTTGTTGTTTGCAATAAGTTTCTATTTACTATGCGAATGGGCTGGTTTGATTTAGACGGAATATATAGCATCCTTTTCCATAATTTTTGCGTGATTGCTATTATTTTGTACGGGAAGTGGATCTACTACCTACTTATTTAAGTTACTTAGTTAGTTATTGCTACTTCAAACTGCACAGGTGCGTGATACCTGGGATGTTCTTTTGTTGCGGTTATACAGTCATGGGAAACCAGTTAGCTTACCGTCAAATGTTCTGCTTTTTCATTTACCTCCTGCCTACATCGCAGCGTGAACTCTACTCACCCTCGAGTCTTGTTTATCTGTACTAACTTTTACTTCAACAGAGCAACTGCAAGAAATAAAGAAGGCTTCGATGGCGCGCCTGATCTGCGACAATACGGACGGCGTGACGTACGTGCAGCGCCAGGCGTTCGAGGTGGAGTCCCCTTACAACCCCAAGTACAGCTGCGAGGACTACCAAGCCATCCCCAACTTGGACCTCTCGCCGTGGAAAAAACCCTTGTTTGACTACGATTAGCCGAGTGCTTCTGCCGAGGATAGGGTATCAATCAGACAGTCAATTCAACATATTATCTCTACAAAATTAAATTCGTGTTAGGGGACTAATGTGATTGTCGGAATTTTTATTTTTTCGCGGACCTATTGGCGTTATGATTTTGAAATTTGCAGCTAACGTTTTAAATGGGCATTCATAATCATCGCAAGTCATAAAGTGAATTTTACTGAAACCGTTCTGATTTTAAGATTTTTTTATAACGAACCTAACCTAACCGAAACTTATACCAGTTAGGTATTTTAAAAACCTGAAACAATAACGGTTTCTGTTAAAAATACTTTAGGACTTGCGATGATTATGAATAACGATACATTCGGACTACAAATTATTATGTGAACTTTATCGCACCGGTTTTAAATGGATCTGGATCTGATATTCAATGGCAAAAGAGTGCAAGTGAAGATAAATCCCAAGAGACCCGCGTCGAACAAACGGAAATAAAATTCCGTTTGTTGAATTTCGCAGTCTGCGTCAAAATTACTACGATTAATTTGTCTGTATGATACTGTAAATGATCATCATAACATAACGTTTTTGGTAAAGAAAACGAAAACTGAAGTTGTACTTTATTTATTTTTGTAAATAATTAAATAATAAATACACGTATAAACTTTGACTTATTAATCCTTAATATAGGTAACTCTTAAGAAGGAATGGACGAAAGATTGTTACATATTATTGTGGAATTTATTACAATGTAGACATATTAGAATTATTGAGATTAGGAGATGTAACACTTAGTTGTACCTACTAACGTTAGTTTGGCATAATGTTCGATATATAATTTCTGCTGAAACTGAATTAGTCCTACAGTCAGCATCAAATAGATAGGAACAGCCAAAATGCCCAAATATATATGTACACACATCCTTTCCTATAGTAATAAAGACGTGTTGCGATATATTTGGCCACTTTCGCTGCTCCTATCTATTTGATGCTGACTGTACAACTTTACCTACTCTCGATTACGTATAGCACTTTACATAAACGACTTTTATGCCAAACAAATGTTACATCTTGTAATAATGACCCAATAGAACTCCTAATCAATAGAGATTAGGAGTAAAACGTTACTATTTAAACATTATTATTGCATATACAAAGTTCCTGTTCAGAAAGATTTAATTAAAAATTATTGATACATTTCCGCGACATGTTTGTCATTCGGATCTCCCTTTCTCACTTGTCGCTCATTGCACCTCTATCGTTACAGACTAGTTAGAAAGGGACATCCGAGCGACAAACATGTCACGGATAACGGTGTTATAGCCGTCCAGGGCTATTTCTACCCCTTTGTTGTCAGTTGTAATTACTGTAATTTTTTTCCTGTTTCCAGTAATTAACTTTGTCACGGTTTTATTCAATATTTATTTCCTGCTTTACACAATGTACTTATATGCTTTCTGAACAGAATACATAATTTTATAGGTATGTGGGTATACACACGTTTACAATATAGTTCAAATATTATCATAAAATGTCAATTCTCATAATACACACACCTAGTTTAGAATTTGGCAAACATTTAGGTATATCATGGATACTAATCAGTCATTGATACACAACACCAATAGAAGAAAACCCTTATAATTATTATGACTATAATATAAATATTAAAATGGACTATAATTATTGCCATAAGAGAGCTAACGCCATAAAAATGTATAAGCCTCATACTTTGGGTTTATTTATTTATTTAAAACAGGCACACAAACAGCATACATATCAAACATAACAACGTTGAGTTTACTTAGTTGTGTTAGGAATAACATAAGATGGTAAAGATGTCACAGGATCCTAAATAAGTTCTGTTTAAATATCAGTTTCATAACGCTGCGTTTCGCTTGCATCTAGTTTTTTTAATTTGAATTTCCCGAACTAAATCTGAAAACTAATAAAAAACGGTCAAGTACGTAAGTACGTACTTATTTAAACATTTTCTAGTCAAAATAAACATTACTTATTACTAATTAAGGTTCATTTTAACCAGACCACTTTTTACAGAAACATTTATCTTCATTATTATTATCTTTATTATTTTTTATCTTTTTTTTTTTTATCATTAGCAATGAACGCGGGTAAGTAAGTAGGTAATATTTAAAATGATTCTAAATCTGAAATAAAATTCAGTAGCATTTGTATTTGCTGAGATGTGACGCTGTGACAAACGGACATGTATACGAAGTCGCACAACGAAAGTTCTTTTTTAACACTTTTGCCACGGCATCCTAAAAGTCATTGAATTTTGATTATCTGGTTCACATTATTTTCAACTAGCAACTTTGGTGACATCTTTTATGTTTGTATGGTGTGACTTATGATTATCAGTTACCTAAGTTATGTATGAGTAAGCAATATATATATTTTTTTATCAATTGGCTTGGTAACGATATCAGGCATTTGAGTGCACATTGAGTAGATAAGCCAGTAGCCACTGGTGTCGAAACCGTCTGATACCTTATCGCATGATCAATACATTCACGTCACAAATATTTGTTTGCGTTTGATTTACACATACATATCAACAAAAACGTTGTTAGTTGTATCATTCAATCACTTCAATCAAAAGTAACTCATTGTAATTATTTTTTTCGGCAATTTGTGTGCCATAAAGGGTTTCCATACTTACATAGGTAACTATACTGAAAATCTATGCACCGCGAGTAACGTAAATAGGAGCCAATGTTAAGTAGGTACAACGTCAATCCTGTAACCACGTTCCAACTCCGCCATGAGACCAACAGGAAACCAATAATACAGCGTACAGCGTTAATCCTGTACCAACCTTCCAACTCCATCATCAGACCAGCTCTTAGGCGTCACATTGTCCCTAAATGACCTAACTAAGGCCTGCTAAATTTTACCTCGATCGAATGAGCACGTGGCGTAGTTGAAAAATGGTTCACAGATTTTGAACCGGAAGAAGTTAGTACAGATGTAATGTCTGTAGACATACGAACAAAGTAAGTTAAATAAAAGCTTGCATCCAACCGATACGACCGGTTTACATGTTGGTACAAGTATATTAGCCTTATAAAGTTCTAGGGCCGTCACTTATAGTCTGATCCCAATGCCGATAAATGTTGCCACTTTATGACTACTACAGAATTAATTGTGCCTTGTAGCTTTAGAGAGCTCATTATCAGATACTTTTTCATATTTTTCATATCATCTTTACGAAATCTACACAAGAAAGAGGTAGTCACGGTAAAAAAGCCTGTCTAGAAGCATACTTGACACCGTATCACCAGACTTGTTTATTATTAAAACGGAGAAACAAAAGCGTGAGGAAATCAAATTAAAAGTTAAATGTGTAGGAATGTTTAGTAGGCTCTATCAGTAATATAATAATCGTATTTTAACCACCCTTGGTCTCATTCTAAAATGTAAAGGACATGAAAGTTATAAATGCGATAACAACTCTTAATTCACAACCACCCCTCATACACCAACACGAGTAATAAATAGTAGATATTGCTTATACTTTAGAACATTAAAAAGTCTTATTTTTAACCGACTTACTTTTCGGGTTGGTGCTTTTATTACATTACATATTTATGCGACAAATTTCCCTTAGTTTATGAAGATATAGCGTTTAAAAACCATTGTTACGTCAAAAAATCCGTAAATGTCACATTCGAACGTTAAACAGTTTTAAGTAAATTTAAACAATATCAAACTCGTAAAAAAAGCTTTGGGACCTAATTAACAAATGGACGATTATAATAATATCGTAACCAACCTATTCTGTGACATACTGTGAAGATGAGGAATCATTCACGTCAGATATTGTTCAAGCCGCTTACAAACAACTGCTACAGAGTTACTGTTGCTTCCGAATCGAATCTGTAGCGTGTAGTGTTTGACAACGATATGTTCCCTGACTTTGAATACGGAGCCAGTTTGTTTGAGTTTAATCTATAAATAATTTTTCAAAAAATCTAACTGCAAAAATATCCTTAAATCAACAAATTCCGGTTATCCTGCTTGTCCTTACCCCACAGCGAGGAAATCTTATTCTGGACGCTGCTCCACGTGACTGAGTAATGCATCAGCTGCGAGAACCCTCCAGAGTTCGGTTTCACGATCCTCTCGAAGAACGGTCTCCTGTAGAGTCGCAGGGCTTCGGATTTCTGGTCCTCGGTAACTTTCCTGTCGTCTAAGTGACTGAGGGACGGGAACTGGGATATTACGAAGAGTCTGAAATTAATTAAACTAAGGTTAGGGTGTATCGTCGATCGACGTGAATCTAATCTGATCACTTCAGCTGATCCGAGTGATGATAGGTATTGTTTGGTGTCCCCCAAACCCTAAGAACGTTTACCCCAAACGTGGCAAGAGATTTGCTCGATTGTCTATTCACCAGAGATGTGCTAAGAAGAAGTATTGGTAAAGTTTTATTTCAAAATAATATAAGCAATATATTTTGGTGCAGTTGGTGCATCTCTGTATACAGGGTGTTTTTTTATTCGTCTTAAACATTTTGGGGGTTAAATCAGTAAGTCATACTGATCAACTTTCACTATGGGACCAACCCCGAAATCGCGAAAAAAAAATTGACCATCCCATACATTTTGGCTAGTCAGCTGACGATGTTTTGTATGGGAGGGTCAAATTTTTTTTCGCGATTTCGGGGTTGGTCCCATAGTGAAAGTTGGTCAGTATGACTTACTGATTTAACCCCCAAAATGTTTAAGACGAATAAAAAAACACCCAGTATAAAGTTGAAAGTGGAAAACTTCCATTAGGAAAATAATAGGAAACCCTCCAACTGAATAAGGTGATTATTAAAGATAATTAGGGAAAAATTACAAGTGGAATCACAATCCAACGCTATAAGCGTCATTAGGTCATATTGATATTGATAGTGAGAATCTACTATTTTCAATTTCTAATTAGTTTTGTTGTTATCAATATTACTGCCGATGGGTCAGTTAAAAGGGCAAAGATTTGGCCTTGTTTTGATGAACATACCTCGATGCACTAAATATGAATATAATAAAATGGGGTCGACACTTAGATCACTTGTCATAAACAAGATTTTAGTACCTGTGTGAGCATAGGTACAGTCAATAAGGATCATAAAAGCGCGTTCAGACAGTTTTACATACCTAGTACGGGTAATCTGTTTGTTTGTCAAGTATATAGGTTTACTGATTTGAATTTGAAAATGCATTTGTAATTTTAAATTGTCACACACAAAATAGGCGCTTGACCTCGAGTTGCGGAAACAAACCCGCTTTTCAATACAATACACTCATAGGTACTCAGTTCATATCTTAAAGTGTCAATTGACTTTGAAACATTATGATAAACTCGAAAAGGTTTGCTCAATCCACTACAGTGGTAGGTAACAGAAGTTTACAGACTCAAAAGAAGAAATCTGGAACTCAAAAGGACGGTGTCAGGAATCTGTCAAGACCTGTCAAGAGCATTCCATGATTAGTGCTAATCTAAGTGCCTAATTAAATGTAAATAAACCAAACCACATGGCTCTATTAAACAGTCAATAACAACTGTTTTGTCTGACAAATTATGTTACATAGTTTGGCACAAACAAATTGAGTATTACAACTTGCATGCTTTTTGCATTTTTGTCATAACTACAAATGTTACCTGTACTGTAGATAATCGTAGAAGTTCCCTCCATTCAGGTAGCTGGGAGCTGCAGGGTTGCCCATGAGACACAGGTATTGTAGGTTAGGACAGGATTCCTTCAGTTTCTCTACCCAAGGGTAAAGAGAGCCGATTTTGCAGTAGTTCACCCTAAAAGTTTCATTTTAATTAAATTTGATGTGTTTTTTGATAACCAAATTTCATTTAAATAAACTGAACATGCATAAGGTACAAATTTAAGCTTGCAATCAACAAAATTAATAAATAGGGTAGTATTTAAAATTATTAATGTATTACTTGATTATGCATGTTTGTATTCAGGTTATAAACTGGTGCCAGAATGTCTTGGAGGCTTTCATCAGCTAACATAATAACTAAAATATTTACAAGAATAGAGCAGTAGAGCTTGTTTGTAAAAATTAATAATTGATAATAAATATTTTTCCCATCTTACCATAGCAGCTGCAACTTAGGCAAAGGCGGCAACACGCAGTTTTCAGTAATGGGGTTGTCATCAGCAATCAGTGAGGTCAAATTCTTGAAGTGTACAAGAGGGTCTAAAATTCTGAAAATGAAATATCACAAAGTAATTAATCTCTTGCCATATAAAACAGACTGAATTGAAGCACTCAATTAGTGGTTAATTTTTTTAAGATTTATATTATCTAAAAAGAGCATTATATAATGATTGTGATACTTAACAAAAATACTGTTTATTAGCTGAATTGCATTGAATTGCTTTTTGGCTTTGGCTTTACAGTTGCTTTGCTAGTAGTGCTACTTTACGATTATTTTAATGCTTACGTAATTTTATTATGGCTGATGTCCAGATGTTTAACATGGTCTGCAAACTTTTCCACAATAGCACGCGGTATTTCATACAGTCTTTCATATGCTAAGGTCAGTCTTGTTGGGTCATCTGCATTATCTCCACTGCCATCAGTAGACCTGGTAGCAGTTTATCTTAAATGAATGTGCCAGAAAACAAAAGTACTAATTTAATTATTGTTCAATCTACACATATAAATAGAGAAACCAACTTAGGCATCAACACATAGCCAAAGCCACCAAAACAAGTTTTTTTAATCACATGTAAAACTATGAAACATGTTCTGCTAAATACCTGTTACATAAAAATAAAACCAATAATTGTAATAATGACATATGATTATTAATATTTTTCAACATTATAATAAATTATGTAGGTACATAATTTATACACATTTAATGTAAGTAGTTACACAAAAATACCCTATATAATTCACAATATTGGCCACGGGAAAACGAGCAAAATAATCACAAAACATCGGCAGGTATCCAATTTAACAAGCAAAGCCTTTTTTGAGCAAAAATATTGCTTAAAGGTTGAAAACTTCACTGAACATGACGGTAGCTAAGGAAGGAAGGGCTAACCTTTAACTAAAAGCATTGAAACACTTACATTATTATGTCAGGAGGGACTTCAGTTACAGAATCTACCAGTATATTGTGCGAAAAATCCACAGAGATTACACCTTCATCGTTGCTGGTCGATGTGCTTGGTACGCTACGAAAACAAAGGATTTAGTGATATAGTGAAGTAGGTGTTACGAACTGAATGTTTAACTGCCTAACGTAAACTATCTGATGAATGGATGTAATTTGTGATTTTTAATCTAATGGCAAAACGCACAAACAAACATCACAAACGAAATGTCAACAATATTGACCTGTCAATTTATCCATTTGAGTCACTCGATAAGCGAAGTTATTGGAAAAAAATATTACCAAGATCAAGTAAATTTTAACTTAAATTCTTATTTATATAATAGTACTGAAATAATAAAAAAGAATAGCAGTTTGTATTTTAGAATACTTTGTAACCACGAGATAATATAATTTTTTTTGTTACTCATGTGACTCAAATAGTTTACTCCATGATGTTACAAGATTGAAAAAATAAACAGAAGTTTCAAAATTTTGTTATACTTTTCCTTTTATGGTTACCAGTCAGTATTTAACTTGTGTAGCCCTACAGGGCAATTAATTACATAACCTAAATTGAGATGTCAAATAATTTCACCGGCTTCTGACCCAGAGCGCTTCTGCTAGATTCCCTTAACATAACTGGGGGTAAATGGCGATTGTGATCTGAAAGGCCATACTATATTCGGCCTTCTAATCCTAGATAAATGTCAAAAAGGCTTTAGGTTTTTTCCAAGGTGGCACATCATTTGTTTTGCAAGACGCTTACAAACTTTAAAACCGCAGTCACGATTACTTAAGTTACTTTGCGAAAGAACATAGGTAATTAATACATAACGCAAGTAAATTTGCCTACGATAAATATCTAACTAGAGCAAGTTTCATATACATTTATCAATTCTTTCAAAGTTTGTCTGGAAGACATCGCTATTTAGCGGTAAAACTGCCCGCTGTACTTTTATTTTTAAATTACACTTTTCAATGCTTTGTTTTTGTGGTGTTCAGTAAGGACTACTCAAAACAATGGTATTGTAGAGCAGCTACTGAATTCAATATCTAATAAGAATTGATCACTACATAATTTGATATAGGTAATTAAACAGGAAATTAAAACCTTTTTAACCCCGAACAACTATCTACTTATTCTAAAATTTATAAATTTTACGAATCCTTCGCAAGGATTTAAAGGATTTTCCAGCATAACTTCAAAAATAATGAAGTAATCTTTATTTAAAAATAATGATACATATTTAGTACTTAAGTAATACTTATGTCACTAAATTGATCTACTTACTGTTTATTAACTGGCTCAGTAAAGTCCATTATTAATTATGAATAGTTAAATTTACTATTTTTTACGATTGACACAACCGTATTTTTTATTGCGATGCAAGTATGCCACTTCATAGATGAGAACGGAAATGTATCTATCTGACGAGACGAGGACGCGATACCCTAAATGAATGATAAGGAATGAAATCTAGTCTTTGTTAGTGTGTCTTCGTGTTATCAATTTGCAACGATCTTTTAGGTACTTAATATGTAACCTATAAAATAATCAAAAAGAAAAACTAACTTAATATATAAAAAAAGTTTAGTATAATAATTAATTAAAAGGTAAAATATAAAAGTTTTTTGCTGCCGATCCTTGACCTATTTAAAAAATGATTGATGTACGAACACAAATCTCATATGGCAAGACTCGTTTTACGTCAAAGTCAAAAGTTTGTTGACACGTCATAACAATATCGTTTTCACACTATTTTATTCGGTAAATTATTTATTAAATTTAACTTCGTTCATAAATAAATATCGAAATGGATGTAAGTATATCAAACAGTATAATATAGTTATAATTTCAGTACTTTGTATACATTAATTTTATTTTGCTGACTTACCTTATTGTTATTTTAGGAAAGTAACATTCCCATTGATATAAACATTGGTAAATTGCAAGACTGGCTGGTCAGCCGTCGGCACGTGAACAAGGAATGGCAGAAAAATATCATAGCTGTTAGAGAAAAAATAAACAATGCTATACAGGACATGCCAGTGCACCAGGACATAGCAGCATTACTCTCAGGGAGCTATATCAACTATTTTCATTGTTTAAAAATTATAGAGATCTTAAAGGAAACCGAGGCGGATACTAAGAACTTGTTCGGGAGGTATGGCTCTCAAAGAATGAAGGACTGGCAGGACATAGTAAAGAATTATGAAAAGGAAAACTTGTATCTCGGGGAAGCTGCTCAGATGCTGGTTAGAAACATAAACTATGAAATACCCAGTTTAAAAAAACAGATTGCTAAAGAGGAGCAGTTGCAAGTGGTAAGTGTATTAATGATCTGACACTTCAGAGGTGTAAAAAATGTTTTTCTCTTGTTAGAAGAATAGTACTGGTATATCTTTGAATATACTTGCATACATGATTAATAATAATATTGTATACACCTTACATGTTTTCATCTTGCTGGTATAAGCAAGGGTAAAGAAAATATAAATTATAAAAGCAAAAAAAAAACATAAAAACAAGTCTCAAATCAAAACATTGATACTAACTATTGATGAACTATTTTACGGTTCCAGGAATACGAGAAGAAAAACACAGACTACCTGAAGAATGAGGCATCAATGAAGTCAGAGTTCCTGGCGCAGTGCAGGCAGCTCGGGATCCAAGGAGACCGGATCAAGAAGGAACTGGTTGAGAGGCTCAAGGAGCTTCCTGGGATTTATGAAGATGTATGTTGTGGTTTGAGACTTTAACTTCCAAGTAATAAATTAAATGTGAATGTTCAGATCTCATCAGCCTTTTAACAAAACATGGTTGGATGTTTGCAGGAAATTAGACAACCAGAGAGTCCACTAGATAGTCTGGATTACAATATAGTTAATTCTATGTTAGTTTTTGAGAGAAAAATATTCAACTGTGTATTCAAAAATATTCAAAAATATTCATAATGTTACAAGTTACAATAATACAAAGAATTCCTTATTTTTAAACCTCTTATTTAAATTATTGTGCTATTAGCAAACATAGATTCAGCAAATCAGTAATATTATTATTACTTTTTTAGATTGGCAGCTCCCTAACGCCCATCCAACCGGGCATAGACCTGTACTCAGCCTTTACAAAATACATTCTTGGTGACAAGGCCCCAGAGGTACTAGCACTGCTGCAGTTTGTAGTGAACCATGGCAATGTGACCATGTATGAGTGGAGCTACGGGGAGCCCCCATTAAGTGTAGAGCCAGATCCTGTGCATATTGAGTTAGATGATGAAGATTTGGGCGGTGGAGACAAGGTATGTAATACTAGAGTTAACCTTTAACTTTAAAATGTTTTTATGATTGTTCTGCTTTCTGGCTCACTTTAAAGAGCCCCCACACTAGTGTCTTTTGAGCGTTGGTGTCTTGCCAGGCTATAGGTCGAGGTCGAGGTGATAGGCTATAATTTTATGAACATGCGGGAGCGTGACGTGGCGTCGCATTCCGTGTCGGATCTCTCTGTCTAATTAGTAGTTTAAAATGCTTATATCATCCGTATTTTTCGACCAATTTTAATTATAATTTCACTTTCTGTCATCTCTTTTATGGTATTGTCATATTTTGTGTGATAAAAAAAATATGCATATTCCTTATTGAGCACAGTTTCGCTAATTTTTAGTCACAAGATGATTTCACATCTTAGTAATGATGTCGCACCTATAATTTTGTCATTTTATGTGGTTATTTTCAGATTGACTTCGGCGATTCTAACGAGATAGATTTCGGCGCGTTGGAGGCGCCGGGCGCCATCGACTTCGGGGACGGGGACGCCGCCGAGATCGATTGGGGCAACATCGACAGCGCACCCGCTATTGACCTGGTTAGTTAAATGTTCATTCTAAAACTTTACACTACCATAACTCTCTGCAATTTTGTCTTAGCCGTATCTTTGTCAGAAGAGTTTCTCAGAAACAAAAATTGGGTATGTTCAGACTTAGGAGTCTTGACTACACTTATACCTACCAATAGGCCATTACCAATCATAACAATATTTCTGATATTATTTTCTAGGCAAGAAAAGTTTTAGGTAAATTAAGACACATGCAATGTTACATAAGTTTATGATACTATTGCATAAATGAAACACAGATGTCATCATCACCTCATCAGTCTTCATACCTACGTAGCTAAACTGAGAAAAAGAGGTAGCTAAGTTTTATTTTTGAAATAGGGTCCCTGGTCTAATTGTCTCCAGAAAACCTAGACCTGGCATACCTATAAAACTTTGCTTGGGGACGCATGTTATTAACGATAATATTAATTATTATATTGATGGTTGTTGGGGAAATAGGGAATGAGTGGAAGGTCTCTGTCGATGCCACCATTGTCTCCGGTCCATTCCCCAATAAAAGTCGACTGTTGCCACCAGGATCTGTCGGCAGAAATAGCAGCTGTGCCCCTGGAAGAGTCTGGCATCGTGGTGGAGAGCGCAGGCGTCGCGGGCGGGACCGCGCGCGGCCGCGACGCTCTCACTCTGCTGGACAACCCGCCCACCAGGAGCCAGCTCATGGATCAGCTGGTCGAGGTGCGCATGCTCGTCGACTCTTGTCACTAATAGTCGACTTAGGGTGTTTCATATTTGTATGGAAAAAAAGAAATGTCATATTTTTTGCAGACTTTGCTTACGCCCCGAGTCTATACAACGTAAAAAAATTAAATGTCAAATTTAAAGGTAATTGGACAATATTTAGAGGTTGTGACCACTTCGGCGATAGCTAATTTTCAATGTTGACTGTTTTTTTTAAAACAACATACAATAACTAACTTTTCTGTCGACTTATGTTAAACACTAATGCTTTCGACCATTATGACCGGTTTTTCGGTATGTTAAGATTTCGGTAAATTGCATAAATATAAAAACTGATTAAAAAAGTTGTCAAAATGTGCTACCTCTAAGTACTAACCGATTTTACTGAAATTTTGAACAATGGTCTTTTAGGTAAGTAGGACCAAGGATTCGAGCGAAGTCATTAGAAAATACAAAGTTTGGAAAATGAAACACCCTAATAGTCGTGCACTAATGTTGCTTCGTATCGATATTTTAAAAAGTTTATGGCCATACCAAGCCGTCAATTATGGATTCTGATTTCAAAACCACCTTGCACCCTGCTTTACAGCTGGAATCGTTCCTGAAGATGCGTCTCTACGAGACCAACACGGGCTCGGACCAAACCTTCTCGCTGATCCAGCAGCTGCCGACGGAGAGCTCGGCCGCGCTGGCCGGCATGCTGTCCAGCGCGCAGGCCAGCATCGCCCGGCTCGGAGCCACCAACCACCTGCACAACGTCAAGCACTCCCCGCGGTATGTGGGATCCGACCGGGCCCGTTTCAGGAAAGCCTGTAACTTACTATTACACGTAAAAGGGGGGTCAAGTCCCTAAAAAAGTGGGAGTGTCTTAGTATCTTTTAAATGCATATTGTCGGAAAGAGATTTCCGCTTGTGAGTTACAAAACCTTTCGTTTTATTATTACAGAATAGAACATTTTGATGCAAGAGCAGAAAGTATGTCATTTTACACTAACAACTGTATTAATAATGGTTTTTAAATGGACCACATTTTGGAATTTCATCCGTGTTGCTTTATTCTATTATCTTTTGTTCTATAAACACTTTTTTGTTTTTAACAATTTGACAACCATTATTTGACGGTTTTTAACTGTAACGTTATCTCCAGCTACGTGGACATGCTGACGGAGCAGCTGAAGCAGAAGCTGGTGGTGTGCGAGAAGCTGTCGGCGCTGGCGGCGCGCGCGGCGCAGCAGCGCTCGGCGGCGGCGGCGCGCGCGCAGCTGCTGCGCCCCGAGGTCGCCGCCCTCGCCGAGCGGAGCCGGAAACTACAGGCCGAGGTGACACCTACGACTTGCAACCGTAGCTATGTTACCCCCGAGATATCCCCGATAGTTTTCACTCGTTCACCAATACTTCTGAGTCAAACCAGCTTCCCTCCGCGTAGAAGTCGTTTCTCACTATTCCTAGAGCTGTCTAATTTTCTAGGATAAAAAGTACCTATCTATCCAACGGCCGCGAATGTGTTAATACCATCTATTTACCAAATTTCATGTCGAACCGTGAAGACGGAACAAACAAACAAACACACTTACCATTTATAATATTAGTAAGGATCGAGTTATCCTTCAAAAGCCCTCCTTATAAATCAAGCATGTCGACGAGTTTCCATAGTCAAAAAATCATGTCCCATCGTGGATTTTACAGGATTTTAGGATATTCAAAAACATGTTTACTTTTTATATTAAATTTTTCCGTTTTTCAGATCGAAAGTGATATATCGAAGAAGTACAAAGGCAGGCCTGTCAACATCATCGGCGGTGTCAAGTTCTTATAGGGAAGCGGGAACGCGAAGTGACCACTGTACATTGTTGTTGACGTCTGTATTGAATTATATGGCAAAGTTTATTTAAATATATGTTGCCTTATTTGTCTACTGACCTGAAACGCTTGGATGTGTGACAAACAACCAAGCGACAACCTTTACAACGGCGTGTCAAAAACAAAAGTCGTTAAACGTTAATGGCAGCTGCATACTACGGCGAATTTTAAACTTACGGTTATGTATTGGAATACTCCGTCATTCATTTACAAAAATCCGCCGCACGCGCGCGGCCAGAGTGCGCAGCTCATACTATTTTTCAACAAAGACCGCCAAGCGTGCGCCCGCGCGTGTTTTAGCGTACGCCCTTAACCCTTTATAAGGCCCCAGTTATACAGTTATGCTACGTGAAAGTCTGACACTTCCTAGGGAATAATTTAAAAGAAAGTTATTTTTCATGTAAATACAACAGAATATGTATTATACTTAAGGTTGAAATTCTAAATAAATATACGTGGTCGCTAAACCGTCTCTACCTTATAAACGGTTAATAAACAGGTGGCATTACAACCATCATATAAAGTAAACGTACTACCCGGCATTATACTTAAGTGTGTGTGCAAGTGGCGGGTTCACGGACTTACACACAGGTATTGCAACTGGGCAAAATTTCACGTGGACTCCACTGTTGAAGTAAAATCCAGGTGGCGCTGCGATCGAGGGTTGCAAAACATAACCTACATTTCCAGATTTTTGAAATCCCATCGCGAGTGACGTACGATACGTTGGCTTACGTGGTACATTTAGGGCTCAATGCGCGTGTTTTACGCATGCGCGACTACCTATATAGTAATCTTTGTCGCACCGGGTATCCCTTGATCGCAGCGACGGCGACGCTAGCGGCCTGGAACGTTAAGGGCCCTCGTTGAAACCCAGAGTTGCAAGACCTGTATGTAAGACAGTGGTCGGGTTAGTATGTTTATAGTCGTTATATTTTGTAATCGGTCACATACCCTATCTTTTTTCAAATAATCTCTACTAGCTTTTGCCGGCGACTCCGTCTGCGATGAAGTTAATTATCGCTTTTCCCTCGGCAACTGTTATATTTTCTAGGAACAAAGTGCCCTATTTCCTTTTCCGGGCTATAAACTATATTTGTGCCGGATAACACGGCGATCGGTTGCGGCGATGAAACATGAAGACGGAATAAATAAACAAAGACATTTTCACATTTATAATTATTACCTAGGTAAGTACTTAGTAAAAATAAATAGTAAAAATAATAAGGATGACTATATTCATAAGTACACCCGTATCTATAAACAAGAAAAGTACCTAATTACTTGAGACTTTACTTTTACTTAAGTAATATTAAGCGAGTTACACACGGAGCTATAATATATATTATAGGTCGGTATATTACGATACATTTTCCTTACTAGTTGACATTAATATATTTTATAGCCGCGTGTGTGGACTCTGTCAACTAGTACGGAAAATATACTTAAAATACTTATACGAAAATATATCGTAAGATGCCTTGCTATAATATTAATATACCACAATATATATTATAGCTCCGTGTGTGACGCGCTTTATTACTCTTCTTGTTTATAGATACGTGTGTCATGGTCATTGCCGTATTCACAGTGCACTTGACAACTGTGTACTACGTTGCTTCACATTGCACTTAGGCCACCGTTAGATGTTTGAACAGCCAAGTTGACATAGAGTGTGTGCTCACAGAAATATTGGCTCGAGTTGTATTTGCTATATTTGTAATTTGTTTGTTATCGTGGTCTGCGCAACTCCTGTAAGGTCGTGCGTAGGACAAGTGTAAAGGAGCGTCCCCACTGAAAGCATTCGGCGTCGAATATTCGAGTGGTGTGGACGTTGAGCCGAGCGTACAAAGCTTACAAATTATTGAAATTATTGCTCGTTTACAAATGCTCGGGTAAGAATGCTCTCAGTGAGGACGCTCCTTTAGATAAACTACTGCTATAGCTAAATGCTTTGGCCTAGCATACATACGTATGTACAGGTGTAGTGAATAAATAAACAACATCGTACTTTGTCGGATAAGTTCGTTATTTATCTGGCTACGACCTAACTACCGCACTTAGAGACATCAATTAATTCTTAAGTTTCATTAAAGTTGCTGCATCTTATTCTATTGCTATAGCAAAAAAAGTGTAGCAGCAACTTTAATCAAACTTAAAAGTTAATTGACGTCTCTGATTGCGGCAGTATCTCAGTTAACTTATCGATGGGTAATAAAGCCAACTAAGAATTCAAGATAAACTACGCAACGGAAGTGCGGTTTTCCTCACAGTTAGATAATTTTTCACGGAAGTGTGTATAATATAATAGTACCGGAGCGAAGCGAGGGCGGGTCGCTAGTTCAAGTAAGTATAACTGCCGCACTCAGAGACGTCAATTAAGTTTTAAGTTTCATTAAAGTTGCTGCGTCTTATTCTATTGCTATAGCAAAGAAAGTGACAGCAGCTACTTTAATTAAACTTAAATCTTAATTGACGTCTCTGAGTGCGGCAGTAAGTACTTAAGTATTTGTGCAGATAGATGACAGTCATGACGATAATAGAGGGTGTAAGTAGAATTTAACAAAAAACTTAAATAACTTTCGAACAATAGAAGAAAATCGTTGAGTAAGTACTTATCCATTGATAGGTCTTGAAGTGTTCGATCGACTGCTTCGTTTGATCCACTCCTCGATTTACATCCTGTACGTAGGCTGTACGACCTACCTAGTTGTATAGAACAACAGTAGGTACCTATTAGTAATAGCCAATAGGTAGTGTTAAGTTTAGTGATATTAATCATTCGAATCATCTAATGCGAAAATTAATGGAGTTACTTAGACACAAACATCGAATCGATCAGCGACCTAATTAATTATTCAGTATTAAACGAGAAACATTTTTACATATTATATACCTACCTATGTATTTATACTCACGCACTCGAAAACGGCTCTAACGATTTCGATGAAATTGGCAATATGATGGTTTACGGGGGCGAAGAATCGATCTAGAATGGGTCTCATGTCTGGGAAAATTCGTTTTCCCCGTATTTTCACGCAAAAAGATTAGCTCGCGCAATATGGTTCGTAATTTCGATGCAGCCGCTGCCGTCTGATTAGACTAATGGTTAGAGCGTTGGCTTTCAACGCCAAGACTGCGGGTTCGAACCCCAGCTGTAGACCTTTTTTTGTTTTCTTTTGTTATTTTTCTGGGTAAATATTTTGTAATTTTTTGTTTTTGTATAGAAATCGATGAAAATTCGGTTTTGACCCGAGCGGCGACGCGAATAAAAATATTAGCGCGAATAAATATACAAATAGTTTACTTCTGTTTACCTTACCAAGTCAGAGAATAATATTAATATTAACGATATTTTAATCATTTTTAAAACAAAATTCGAGGAAGCTGTAAACAAATGGTTATTAATGATACTTTCCCTGTAAGTATTACTTTTCGCTTCATTCGTGGTGCGAGTGCCGCGGCCGCTGCTGGGGACGGTCGAGTCGCCGCCTTCTGGCCGAAAGATGTCGTGTTCCGGCGGTTCCGGGGCGGCCTGCCAGCGAGCATGACTTCGAACACTGCGACTCAACAGAGCCACGCTCTTTTGTCGCCAAAATAATTCAAGATATTGTTAAGTTTTATAAACATATGTATTTTAATCAGTAAGGTATTTATCTATGGGCTTAGTAGCCTGAAAATAAATTAATTTGAATTTGAATTTATACATGTTTCTTTTTCTAAAGGTAAGTGCTAGTATTTGTAGGTACCTATAGTAAATGTAAGTTATTGCTATTAAGTATCAAGTTACATAGTACTGTCGTAATTAAGCTGCCCGTCGTTGGTCACGTTTCGTTTTACTAGGCGAGAATCGCTTTCGCCGTTATTGGGAAATACATATAGCTGTAGAAAGCGGGATTACTATGGGATGATTGCTGCGCCTAAACTTAGGGATAGTTCACTACATCATCTTCACCTTCACCATCACTATAATCATCATTATGTCAGGCAAAAATTTAAAAACCAGAAGCCAACTGATGACTATTATGAAACATTCTTATAGTTTTTTATATATAACACTCGTTCTTAACGTATCATATGCCACCCCATTCTATAAATCAGTTGTTGAGGAGCTAGTGGAATATTCGATTTTTGATCACTTACCTACATAGGTGCATGTATCGTACAGAGAAGTGAAGGAGCTGGCAGAGAGGAGAGAACATTGGAAATTACTCCACCGACAAGAGCAGGGCTCTTAAATTCAGAGAGAGAGAGAAAGACATTGGTAAGTACATACGTCATAGACTTTTAGACTCGAATTTTTTTTTGGCTTAGCATATTCGGAAAAAAACACTATCGGACTAAAGCATTTCCCAAAGATCTCCACCATCATAGGTAGTTTTACTAAAACTTTGATACAAAAATAAAACTTTGTAAAATAATTATAACTTTGTTGTTACTGCAGTATTAAAGTAAAGTGAAAAAGTTATTCTCGCCATGCTTAACTGGAGAAAGGCCATTTCATTAATTCCCAAGATTGTGAATCTTGTTAATGTCACTCCAAATTTGATAAGTTTCTTAGTTTTTAAATTAAACTTTAACAAATTTTGTTTGTGTTATTTATTTATTTATGTAAAAAGTGGGTAAGGCACCTCCTAACAATATACGACACGTAACATAAAATAAATATGACATTCACATGATTAACAATAACATACAGACGTACCTATAAATGAAAAGGTGTGGGGTTTCCAGAGACAGATTGTAAAAATCCTCCTTTCTTTCTTTATACTATTTACGCGGGATAGGCCTAGGTACCTGATAAATAATGAGGCTCATAAAGATAGGCTGTACGAGGGAGTTCAGTAAGTTCCGGGAATTGACGTGGTTAAACCTTTTTTATAAAAATTTTTAGTAGGTAGGCACTAGGCACAATCGTGTCATTCATTAGCATAAAAGTTCAATAAAATAACTTAATAAACTCGATAGTCTGGTCTTGGCACTCATCCAAATCTTTTTATTTTTGAATAATATATCTTCTTGTCCTGCCCAAGCTTTTTTTAAAGACATTTCATAGACACTTCAGATTCCTGCCCATTGTCACAGTTAAATGGCAGTCTTATATGACGTACATATAATTAAATTTGCCGGGCAGAATGTACTAAATTTCATCATCATCATCATTTCAGCCGTAAGACGTCCACTGCTGAACATAGGCCCCAAGGTTTGCCACAAGGAGCGGTCCTGCACCGCTTGCATCCATCGGTTTCCCGCAATCTTAACCACGTCGTCGGTCCATCTTGTTGGAGGTCTGCCCACTAAATCCTGCCACTGGTCTGCCCACTAATACCTGTACTAATTTTTTTTTTTTTTTTATTCAAATTAAATTACAATTTACTACGTATACATTTATATTCCCGCCAAACTGCTACGTTTGATGGCGAGACGCGCTCAGTTTTTACACAAACACCTATCAAACTCATCCTAAAAACAAATTACAATTTCATGGGTGGATACTAAAGAAAGAAAAAATAAACATTGCATGCACGCATGTATGCATACATTTACACATATACATAATATGACAAATCGAGAATGCCTTTCGTCCTCTCACACATGCACGCTCATATACACGTACACATTCACACACACGCGCACAATCATGACAAGTCGAGAATCTATTTGTTCTTAATAAAGAACATTGGGCAGGACGACGATCCGTTAGTACATATATATATATAATAGGTTAGGTACATGATACCTCGAAAGTAAATGCTATTTGAAATGTTACATGGGGGCGGTTCGAACGCTCCGCGGCCTTACCGGGATATATGAAATCGATATTTTGTAGATGAAACATTGCAAGCTGCCGCGCTCAAACATTTTGACATCAAAGATAATATAATAACTATAAATAAGAGGGTCTAAAATAATAATAAGCGTACAGGAAATCCCATACAGAAAAAACCAATCGTTTTCATACCCATATTTAAAATTAAAAACAATAATTGCTGTAGTTTTTATGATTAACGCCGTCCGTAGTATCCATAATAATATCCATACGGATAGTATGAATAGTAAGGATAGTAGTACGGATAGTACGAGTAGTACGGATAAACAAAGGGATAAACAACGCATGCGACTGTCGGTTGAGGGCAATCGTTTCTCCGGAGTACGTTCGGTCTTCTTTTCATAGACCTCAGCGACTTGGATATCGATTGCATCTTCGGAAGGTCTTTGAATTCTGCTCTTAATAACTCTTCCACTTGATCCTTCGCTATAAACTGTAATACCTCTAAATCTGGATCTCGAACAATGTTACTGACACTATCTTGTATTGGTATGATTTCTGTCCACTTAATGGTGCTTACTGGTATTTCATCTGGGTCTGCAAAATTAGTTCGCAACAGTTTGGGAGCCACGACTTTAATATCGATTGAGTTGTATATCTCAGAGGGTGTAGACGGGTATTCTTCATTCAGAGCTAGAGCATTTTTGGGTTTCATTTTCGACTTTATTTTTTTTATTAAATCACGTAAAAATCCGAGGCTATCAAGTTTTTCTTTTGGAGACTTATGTTTTGAGCGTATTCGGAGGATTGGTGGGTTGTTCTGAGCTGGAAGGTCCTGGAGGTAAATTGACTTTTGTTGGTATTTCTGGAAAATTTGATCGGTAGCGTCCTGTAAGTTTGATTCCTCCGCGGGTTGTTTTTTGTCATACCATGTTTTACGGCCTTGTAAAAAATTTGGGTCCAGAACCTGGGCTTCACGCGATACGCGTGCTTCATTTGGTGAAATTAGAAGAATGTACACGCAGAATAGCGTTAGCGGGATTGGTGACATCTGGAATAATAATTATTTCAGGGGGTCTAGCCAAGATGCATTACGCTAACTTAACGATTTTCGAAGTCAAAGAAAATGTATAGGATTGTCGTAAGCTAACGAAAAGTCGAGTCAGCCGCTTACGAGTAGGTATAATATGTCAGTCAATTCCATATTTTTGTAAGATTTCCGAAAATTGTTAAAGTTAGCATAATGCGTCTTGGCTAGGGCTCGAGTCGTCTAGTCGAGAATATTGTTGCAAATAAATAGTTCAAGAAAGCTATGCCAAGGATTTTTAACAAAAGGTAAGTATAATTTAATAAAATAATAATATTTACCTTGTGGATATTTCAGATGACTCAAGAGATACCTACAGATTAAGTTTCGTTTCCAACAAAGAACTTTGTATTGTAAATTTGAGAAATAACGTTTCAATTTGAAATTAATCGATTATTATTCAGCTGATTAAAAACTATCTTTCAATCAACCTTCTTAATAAAGAGATGATTGAGAAATTCGATTTGGTACTATACCTACCTACTTAACTACTATGGAATTTATGTCTTATTGAAATGGTTTAACTATGTTGCTAATGATTATACCGACTTTATTACATTTCAAGGTTTTTTTAAATTATTAACCCCCGGAGGAAAACAGAGGGGTGTTATAGAAAACAAAATTCAATATTTTTTTACATAATGTCTCACAAATCAATAATTCTGTTAATACATTCGACATAATTATCATTTACTTTTTAGTCTTTTTACGTTATCTGTTTAGAAAAAAGAGCAAACGTGTGGTTCAAATTATTTTTACGAAATCGACAACAAGTGTCGAACCAAACAGATTTTCAGTAGGTACCTACTCAGTGAAGAAAAAATAAATATAGATCCTAACTTAAAACCAAAATATAGCCGTTTTACACATTATTCTGAATGTGAATTATCAGTAATATTAAATTTATTGAACCTCTTATTTACTGATTAGGGGAAGGTTGCGATCATTGGACCAGCGCTTTGATTGGACCACCTAAATATTTAAAAAAATACGCACGCTAGTCAGACACTAATTAGCGCACAAAGTGACCTCGGGCCACCCAAGAGCCCCACCGCAACCTCAGACGCTCTGCGCTTCTAGACAACGAGTGACCTGCGCAAGTCTGTTTTTGGCGGCGGTGATATAAAAATCACGCAACGGAAAAACTGATTTAAGTTTTATTATATAACCGTTTGTTTTAATGTACTAATATATAATAGTAAGAAGTTTATTTGTGATCAAATTTATAATAGTAGGTTTTGGCTATCTGGTTTGTTTTTTTTTTACTTATTATTTTATTCACTTAATACCTGGTTGCCATCATTGGTCCACATAGATAAGCTATCATCGGACCGGTCCAATCATGGAAACTTATTTATTGGCTTTAAAAACATTTGCTAGTATGTACTCTAGGAAATAGGTATTGAGGTTACCTACCTCAATTCCTATTTCCTAGAGTACCTATGTGTGTAATATGTTATGTATGTATGTAGGTATTAATTTTTTTCATTGTACATAAATCACAAAATTAAAAACAAATAACAAACAGAAATACAGTAATGTACAAAGGTGAACTTGTCCCTGATATATAGATCATATAAAATATTGTTTTAATGTTGAATGTGATAGATCACTTTGATTGAACCACTGGTATAAATTTTCAAAGTCCATTGATGGCAACTCAGTGGTTCAATCAAGGCGACCGTGGTCCAGAAGGCAACTGCTGAAGAAATCCTTTTCGCGATTTATTTCGAAAACTGTTACTTTGATTGTCTTGTGTGTAAGGTTATGAATAATAAGGTTCATAAGAGTTAAAAATAGTAAACTTGTTTCATTATATTACTGAAACTTAAAGAGATATAAGGCCATATAGTTATGTGGTCCAATGATCGCAACATTCCCCTGGGTGAATTTCAGGGCCTTTCAACCGCCGTCATTAGTGTCACCAAATATATTGACGAAATCAATGACACCTACCATCAACTCCTGATGTAAACAGAAGCAGAACCGGGGATGTACTTTCTATCAGCATCAGAAGTTGCTGTGGTGTCACTGATTTCGTCAATATAGTTTGTGACACTAATGACGGCGGCTGAAACGCTCTGAAATTCACCCCCCTATTTATTAAAGACAGTAGGAACTTCTAAATTTAAATGTAAAAATTTAGGACAGTATTATGAAAACAACATTGATAAATAGTAGGTAGGTACATTTGTCAATAATTGGGTCTCATTCTATATGATAGTAATTTTAGCTGGTAACCGCATATTGAAGACCTTTTTTAATAAAATAAGCGTGATCGATCGATCGTGCTATATATTTTTTCATTAGTATAACCAATTATCAAAAATCTCATAAAATGCCGTTCTGGGGAAACTTGGTACTGATTTTCCAAAATTGCTGTGAACTCTCGGTGGTAAAGGGGCCTCATGTACAGTCGAGAACAGAAACATGTATACACTTTTGGACCTTATTATCATTATAATAAGGTCCAAAAGTGTATACATGTTTCTGTTCCATTGAACAAGGTGAAAAAGTGTACATCTTTCTGTCCTCGACTGTACCAGAGCCAATTTTCAAATAGGCGCCTAATATATAATTCCTCCTCTTCCATATCCGAATGTATATTAAAGAAGTCGCATAGTCGTTAATTAAGACTCATTATCACTATTTGATAATAGCAATTAGATAAGCTTTCTCCAAGTAAAACCAATAGGCAGAATTCAAAAATTGGAATTATGTAAAGGAACAAATTCGATGTAGGCTACCGCGTTCAGCGACGGCGACAGGCTACATGCGGTTTACATGGAGCGCTAACTACGGTAACGGGTGAATTTCAGGGCGTTTCAACCGCTGTCATTAGTGTCACCAAATATATTGACGAAATCAATGACACTACAGCAACTTCTGATGATGATAGAAACCACATCCCCGGTTCTTCTTCTGCTTACATCAGGAGTTGCTGGTCGGCGTCATTGATTTCGTCATTATATTTGGTGACACTAATGACAGCGGTTGAAGCGCCTTGAAATTCACCCACGCAAGAGATACGGTCGCGCGACGTCGCAGTTGCCAACATCGGAATCGGAATATCTGCGTAACTCACCGAAAAGACGATATTTGAATTCCAAAACAACAGGTCTGTGGTCAAAGGATTCGTTCAAGATACTCGTAAGTTGTTATTCTACCGTTATGAAACTAGACACAGGTCGGAGCTCCATTTTAATGTAAGAGTAGTACATAGGAGTAATTGAATTACCTCTCCTTTCATTTGGAGAACTGGACAAGGGATAACACTCTCTTTCTGCTGACGGTTTCTCCACCACAACCTAACTAAAAATAGTAGTATTAAATGTAACAAACTATTAATTAATACTTCTCGCTTATTCGTTTGTTTTGGGAAATCAGTGGGCCTGACGCTATACGGCGTATTTACCACTGTTACAATAACGCCGCTTGAATTTTAAAAAGGGAGTCAATAATCTGAGACATCTCTGCGGCTTGTTCCTTGTTGGGATTATTTTTCAATTCATGATCTCTCAAGGATTCTAGCAATGCTCCTGTTTTGGTTGGATATTCCTTGCGGTGCTCCACAGGAGTCAGTAATGATAATAATTCTGAAAAATTTGCGAAATGTGGAAGCGGCGAGGACGGTTTTTCATTTTCTCCTTTATTTTCAGACTTGTTTTCTTTTTTTTCTGCTGATAAGGAACCTTCATCATCAGTTCGTGGTTCTCCCTGTTTCAATGATATGACTTTAATATATCTGCGCTCTGGCAGTTCTGGGATACATTTATTTAGGACCATTGTGCTAAGCAACAGCAGTAAAAGGATTTTTGACATCTAAAATAAAAGTAGTTACTTATCAGTATTTTTTTAATAATTTCGCTGTCTCATACAAAAATAGTACAGTAAACGCAGGTTACTTTAGCCCTGATGGGGGGGTAGCATTGCCCACCCAAAAAAAAATCACTTTGCTTTTTTATTTTTATCAAAATAGATTGTACCTAGTCTTTCACTACGTATTTTAAAGAAAGTAATTGTTACTTAAAGTTGTAAAATATACTTACAAAGAAAAGCTTGAAATATAGGGGCGGACAATGTTACCCCCCCAGGGCTAAAGTAACCTGTGTTGACGGTAAGTAATCAAAATGAACTTACTTTTGATCTTACGTGGTAAGAAATTGCTTAACTTTGTTACTTAGGCAATAAAGAGATTGTAGATTGAATATTTTTGATGGTTTCGTTTCGTTTCGATGGTATTGTTTCCCTGCTTCGGATGGAATTAAAATAGATGTCGTATTGTTTTTCTGTTATTTGAAAATAAAAGTTATCCAGTGCAAATAGGTACATTATTCTTCAAAACACGGTTTTGTATTGCAGTGTATCAAAAACAAAAACAAAAAGTCAGTGCTTCAAGCGCGAAAATGTTGGTCACAATTTTGTTGACTTTTAAGATCCAAAAGACGTCCTAGGCAGCAGCGTAAAGTATGAGGAATAAAAGAGAGACAACTACACGTGCATTCAAGATACACTGATAAAAAGTGGACTTCAGATACCACGAGAAGGAACTTCTTAATGGCTTTTCATATGTCTTGTAAGAAAAATAGCCGAGAATAAATGAAATTGGCATGAACGCCTTCATGCAGTCAGAAGTAAGTATCTCATGAAATAGAAGCAATTTAACCATAATAACAATATGAGTACATAAGTAAACTTACACAATATGAATATCATTTGTTTTGATATTTATTATTTTAATATTGCCGTACAGTTCACCATTTAAGTTTTCGCGGTGCTGTATACGTACGTACGTGCGTGCGCGTTCTTACTGCTGTAATAGTAGTTGCCAGTCATGTTTGCCTCTGCTAACGTTGTATTCAATACATAGGTATGTTATTCTTGTGACATTTTTAGTTGCCTTTAATAATTCTTTTAACGCCCCTTTTTATTGCATTGAAACATAAAAAATAAACTATACTGTGATATAAATGTTTTGTTTTGTTCATTTCGATGAAAACACTGTTCAGCAGATTAGATGGTTCAAAGTGTGGTTCTTAAGGTAAAATATGGGATTTAAATCTTAGGTATAATTGCGAATATAATAAACTTAACAATCTGGATACAATTTCGCGATATCACCCATGCGTACACGGGATAATCACCCTTACATAATGACATTAATGACAGCTAATAACGGGTGCGTAACTTTCACAGTGAGACGATAAAAATCTTAATGAAATGTTCTCAAGTAATATATACACGCACTTAAGTTTGTAAGTATTAATGTTGGTGTTCGGAGGAATTTATGAAGCAGTATTATAACTTTTCCTGCCGCATTTGTGGGTTTTCGTCTTCCATTCCTTCCTTCAGGCAACATTTTATTTATGTTCACTTTTGTTACTCTTCAGTCGAGGCTAGCCGTGACTCTTAGGGCCGTATTAATAAACTCATCTCAATTGTCTCAAGACACGTCATAATTAACGTCAATATATAGAAAACTGTTTTGGACGCATCTTGTGACGGGCAGCGTCTCAGCCAATATACGGTCCCATCTCGCTTGGGAGTTTATCGACGGATTTACACTGGTTAGACAATCGTTGTGAATCGAACGTGTAATATGCGTATACGTACTGACCGATCCATTCAGAACTTTTTTAGGCTTCATGGGTCATACACAGTCACAGAAACAAAGGTTGTCTCTCCTGTTCCAGAAAGTTAAGGACTTTGAAACCAAATTTTACTGGTTAGGATATATCCGCGTAATGGGAGTCTGGTGTAGTTTAGGCCTGTATCGAAATTATATGAGTTAAAAACTTCCACGTCGTTAACTTTTAGGAACAGAAGGGACAATTTTGAACCTAACCCTGTGTATGACCCTCATACGGATTTACACTTGAATCACCGACACTCATTTCATAAAGGTTTTACTATGCCGAATTTTCATTTCATCGACAGGCATTTCCACGTGCAGGAGTTATATTTTTTTGGCGGTCACATGTCTAACCTAACCTAACCTACGTAATCCATGCTAAGGTAACCTGAGAACAACAAGGTTTCAGCAGAAATTAGCTTTCGATGAAATGAAATACGGTGAAACGATACATTCGATGAAATGAGTGTCTGGAAAACAAGGGGACACCCTTCATACGCCTATGCTCCCGTGCTGTTAGCCTGATGATGGAGCCGGAAGTGGTTACAAAATATCCACCGCAATGAGGTAGACCCACTGAGTTTGAATTTGTTACATTAGTCTCGATGAGATGTTAAAAGCATTGCTATTTATGTACTGTTAGCAAAAGAGCTCTAAAAAATTAAAATCTTAGATCTTTCCTAATTTATCGCACGTTCGCAACCATAAATATTTCTCTGCAATAATATCGCATAATTATGTTGTTATTCTTCAGTGCATACCTATTTCGTTATACGTCGTAGGTATGACGTTTAATTTTATTTCGTAACTTTAGGGATTCACGTCGATCCGTGAGAGCGGTTTCATTGTTTTTAGCTCACTATACAATACAATATACCATTTGTTATTTGGTTCAGATTTTGAGATACCATAGAACGTTGGGCAGTCGTGCGTACAGAGAAATGTTATTTAACACCACATTTAGGGTAATGGCAAGTACAGCTTACCACAGATAAAAATAAAAAGAAATGCGGTTGCCAGTGTCTTTCGTAATGGCGGATTTGTTCAACCTGTGCATGTATTTCTTGTTTTAAAGGGCAACTAGATGTTTGAAATATCACGAAGTGTCAGTAAGACATTTTCAAGTGAATATATTATTCGTCCCCTTACCGAATTAGTTAATAACGTGATTGTCGAGTTCAATATCGCACGGTGTCGCTACCGTAGAGCGTTATCGCAGAATCACAGAAAAAGAATGACGTTACTTCATAATGACAGAGTTCTCCCGGACTAACCAGACATTTGATCCTTATGTCAGATTGCACCAACCACTTAACAGACGATAGAGAGTTAACAGCTGTCAAAATGTATGAACTAACCGTCGACTAACATTTATCATCGTATCGTGAAATTGGTACTTATACTCTCAGTAACTCAATTCAGTTTTCAATGAACTAGCTTGTTCATGCATTGACGCAGATCGAAATGCTGAGTCGCTATGAGTAGGTACGGGGGTCCGAGTGGTCCGACCGATGGTACATTAATAGGTATCTAAGCCCTGGTCTATAAAGTCTCTTGACTACCAGACGTCGTACCAGACGTCAAAGATGTTGAGTTGTAATGTAATTATAATTTGCAACAGTTCTTCTTATCTCTTCTTCGGCCTATGTTCACCCACTGCTAGGCCTCGCCTCATTTGCCCGCCTCTGTCCGATGTTGGGCTATCTTCATCCAGTTTTCCCCCTCTATACTATAATAATAACCCATAATTGCAACACTAGGTACTCAATTCTAATAAAGGCTCTATATAATTTGGTTGTTATGTACTTTGTAAAGTACTCGTACACTCGTTAACATACACACGTATTCGGATAGTCAGGATGTAAGAAAAAAATACTTAAAAGATTCGATCCTACACAGCAGTTGCATGTGTTCGTTTTTAGGGTTCCGTACCCAAAGGGTGCCTAACTGGACCCTATATTACTAAGCCTACGCTGTCCGTCCGTCTGTCTGTCCTATAAAAGCAGTATCTTTTGAACCGTAAAAGATAGTCCGTTGTTTTTTTTGCCGAGTATGTAATATAACGGCGGATTTCTTAACAAATAATAAAAAAAGACAGAAAATAAAATAATAAGGGGAGTCCGCATACAAAAGATTATTTTCAACGTTTTTTTGTATTTGTTCTATCGTAAAAACGGTAAAATATGCAAACGTAAAATTTGGTATGATTATAGAACAAACCCTATAGATAAACAACAAATACCTACTAAAACTAGCCAAATGTGTACGGAACCCTTAGTGCGCGACTCCGACTAACACTTGACCGATTTTTTTGATCGGTATAGTAAATGGAATGATAAAAAAAATGTGCGTACGTGATTCTTTGTCTTTGTTTGTGTCTTGCGTATCATTTGAGTGCGTGCGTTTATCTCGTCGTCCTATAAAAACAAAAATTAGTAAGTAAGATTAAAATAAAACAAAGTCATGATTTTCATTTTTAATTTATTTTGTACTTCGATTGTAGGTCTCAAAAATGAACGGATGAAATTGTTAACATCATTAACTTAATGATTATTATAAGTTGGAGAAATAAGTGTCAAAAATATCTGACGCTATTTTGTAAAATGATACTCATATGAAAACAATGTGATTAAAAGCAACATGTCATAATAATTAATATACTTACAAATAGATATCATTTACTAAAAACGGTTTTCCTAAAATATTTAGTGATCTCATTCGGTTATATAACTTTTATATGGCTTTTACATTTCAGGTCCTCTTGGTCATATAGGCCAGATCAGTACATAGTTATAACATAACGCTCTCTTACTCGTAACTTGAATATTGTATACTCAAGACTAGACACTGATATATCATATATATTTTATTATTGAGGGTTATTTTCGAATCTGTTGCAGGTAAACTTTACCCTGCCTAAATAAAACATTTTCCGTTTAAACCATTATTTCTAATATTGGCTGTAGCTGTAACAGAGCGGTTATAAGTCTTGCGTGAAATTAGAAAATTACCCTTTAAAACAGAATACATTTTAGTTAAAGCCTAGGGCATACCAAACAGATAAAGCTCATAAAGCATACCATAAAAACAAGACTTTATAGCTCCGCTCACGCCATTCGCATTTGGTGTGGTACTCTAGGGCGCTCCATGCATGTGTGGCACTCACTTAACTAACGCTATCAATCCATCGATACGATCATGTAGTTAGGAGCGTGTATAAGTGCATAAAACACATTTTAGTTGCACAATTCAGTGACTTGTGGTAACCAACCAGAAAACTCTTCAGTCGCTGCGTTCGGCCGTGCTGCCTTCAAATCACTGATGTATTGTGGCTACAAAAAAATCTAGGCTCCTATTTTTCAGATGCTGTGCGAAAATACATTTTAAATTTTGTTACAACCAGAGTTTAATGAAACGTTTTTTCAGCTGCCTAATCCTTGTAATCGTTTTAAAGTATTTTTATTTTCTTTAATTTTTGACGAGGATGCTTAGTCTCACAGTCTGTCACACAAACACAGCAAACCTCTCTTCTCTTCATCGGAACATCAGTAAGTTCTGCAATAACCTAAGTGGCGAGGATTTACACAATGCCCGTTTCCGAGGACAAGGGTACCTCTTCACACACATGGCGAACTGTCTGTCGCACTCGCACAGCCTCGCAGCACAGCCGTTGATGAACTTGTGCTGGCTACTGTAGTTCTCCAGAGCACAGAGAGGTTCCCCTCGGTAGCACTTCCAGTAGTACGGCTGGAAATAGACCGTGTAGAAGGGGCAGTAGATGTTCTCGTAGCATTCGTCATGCATCTTGCAGCATCTGTGGGGAGATAACATGGTAAGTACCCTGCGTAGCCCCCGACTCTTGTGCCATCATGTAGTGACATTAGAGATATGTAAAAAAAATGCTTTTTACATTTTCACCTCGTTTGCACGAGAATTGGGAGTCGGTTAGCGGCGATATTCTCGAAAATAATAACAAATATAAATAAATATTTATTTGAATATGTCTTATGTTTAGTTAGGTACAGAGTATGTTATAGCTTATAAATAATATAGCTGGTTTACAATGATAACTGCTGTATTTAACAAAAACTTATAGGTATGTCCCTTAGGTCGGTATCTGATGTAATAGATGACGATGTTCTTGCTTCGCCATGAAACCTGTCTATTTAATTTTAATCATAGACTCTCTCGTAGCGACTGTTTAAAAACGTGATATTATGCTAAGTACGTCTGACGCTTTTGGAAGATAAAAATGACTACGTATCTGGTACGTTAATAATAGGTAAGCAAAGACATATCAATAAACTCAAATAGATCAGTGACATAATATTGTGTTTTTCTGAAAAAAACAGTTTTGACATTTATTTGACCCAACTGGTGTACACATGAGAAACATTTGGATTTCTGTGAATTCTTTTTAATTTCAACTTAATCTGCTATGCCGGAGATGGCGGGACGACTTGGAAGCTTTCCTAAAAGATTGGCCGGAGATCGCAATAGACAGAGAATTATGGAAATCTAGAGAAGAGGCCTTTACCCAGTGGGACACAATAATAGGCTAATTAAAAAAAACCTGATCCTACCTATCCTTCTTACTAATACTATAAAAGCGGAAGTTTGTGAGGAATGGATGTATGGATATTTGTTATTTTTTCACGCAAAAACGACTGAACGGATTTGGATAAAATTTGGCAAACAGATAGTCTCATCTTAGATTAACACAGAATACTTTTTATCCCGAAAAATGTTCCCGTTCCCGTGTTCCCGCGGGCAACAAAAGCTACCCCAATTAAAAAGCTAAAGCTAAAGCTTAGGCTTTAGCCTTAGGGCTGTACCTATTAAATAACGTTTTTATGTTTTAGTCAATATGTAAATACTTGATATTTATGTATACAGCCGTGGGACAAGGCAATAAAGAAACTTCTTGGTATTCGTCACTGGTTAAGATGGCACACTGACGCGATACAATATCCGTGTATTAATTTTGCACGCAACCTTCAAGAATTAAGGATTCTTCCGGTGCAACCGAAGCGAGAATAAATTGGTAAAATGGTTAAAAGATTGGTTCAAAACGTGTTTAATTTCCCTTCCATATTTTAACTGTCTTCGGTATCTTTCTTTTTACTTTTTCTTCTTACATGTATTAAACAAATTTAAATCGTAAATTCAATGATAAAATCAGGATTCATTCTCAAAGGAAATACGCAAATGGGCGTATATTTCTTTTGTGTCGATATCTTTAAAATTCATTGTCATGTTTTTACAAACGATAAGGGCCTGCGCAAACCGGCGGAGCGCAGCGCAGATCACTTTAAATTTATCAATGTATATTCTTTTCTATTTTAATTACAATAAGGTATAAATTCAGAGCCGCAGCCGCAGAGTAGAAATCCCCCGTGATGCTCCGAGGTCGGTCTCAGAGCATTCAAATGTATACCTTATTGTAATTATAATAGGGAAGGATATACATTGATAAATTTAAAGTGATCTGCGCTGCGCTTCGCCGGTTTGCGCAGGCCCTAATGTTGATCTTGCATTGTATTAATAGGTACCTAATTGTAGAGTAACACAAGTGTTCTGTTACGTATCGTTTGTATTTATTAACAACACTCGTCAAATAATACATTTTTTATGGTAGGTAGTGGTTAAACGGTCAGATTGTTGATGTTAATTATGAAAATGAAAAATATTTATATTCGATACTTCGTTACATAATATTATTAAGTCGGGGGTTGGGTTCTCCTATTAGTGTGTATGTGCGTGCCTATGTTACACTATAATATCCATTGCATCAGAGGCGATTCTGTCTCATTGTAGGTCAATGATTTAAGCCAATCAGTCAGATTAAAACCACTAGGTACCTATACATATAAATAGCAGTGAACAATTATACACAAATTTAATAAGTCACAAAGTAAGCTCTAGGCTAATCCAAGACTCAGAAATAAATGCTCGCTCTCATCACACAAAGATCGAGCCCGGGACCGCTAGCTTCGTAGGCAGGGTCACTCCCAACTAGGCTAACCGCGTCGTCATATGTAAAGACATACTCGCATCAATAATACTCAGTACAGACATGGTTCAGGTTAAGACAGGTTAAGGGTAAAGGTAAAGATGATGATGATGATATTGCTGATGGTTTAAAAATGATATACATATATTAAACACTAAATATAGACAAGGAAGTGACCTGTCGACCCCATCAGTGGGCCTGCCGGAGCCGAGGAATCCGCAGTAGCATCCGTAGCCCTTGTAACTGAGCGGGTCGCAGCCGGTCGCGCAGTACATCATGTTATAAAGGTGTAGGACCCCCCGCTTGCCGCGATTCTCACCCTTATTCATATACGTCTGCGGGTCGATGTTCCTGTGAAACAAATAGTGATTTAAGTCATTTCAGAGCGTCAAGTGGTTAAGGTGCAACAATGCAAGCCTTTGACGGTTCTCGACTTTATTATGTAGAAAAGAAGGTTAACGTTTCTGTATTGCAGTTTTGCATCAAGTTTTTCGTCTTATTATGATAATTAAGGAAGTTATGCGCTTCACGAGTAATGGCAGCGTTTTTTGTTTTATTGCTGAGTTTAATAGCTGGTGACACTTTTCGATGAGGTTATTTATTTAGTGATGCGAACTTTTAAGCTTCCCATTTTTATTTTTATCTATAGTGGGTGATGTTTTTAAGCTTTTCCACCAGAGCTGTACTAAGCTGTGTAGCTAAGGATGTGTTGGTATCCATCAAATAGGATAGTTTATTTTAACAGCTTAGCTTAGCACTGGTTTAGCTACCTCGCACATGTGAACATCAAACCTCAAATCAAAAAATAGAAGAAAGAAGAAAAAATATCGTAATTTGACGTTTGCTACGAGGCTAGAAGCTCTAATCTAATTGATTTTGAAAATAAGAGAACAGGCACCTGGAAAATTAAGGGTTTCAAGGGTTTCAAGTCGTGACAAAGTAATTTAACCATAACAGGACGGCAATTTGCTTCGTAAACGCGTTGTCCTTTTAAGGTAGAGCGAATTAACAACAGGTTTTACATTATGTAGGTAGCTTATCTTATCTACTAACAGTATTATAATATAATAAGAGGTGCCAAAAACTGTAAAGTAGCTTTACTAAGATACTGAATAATTTTTTTAATTTTTTTTTAAATACCTTACTCCTTTTAGGTAATCAGCTTCAGGCACCGAATACCTAAACGGGTCATGCGCAAACCCGACTAAAAGCTCCTTATTTTTAACATTTCTTTCCTTATAATCAAATTCTTCATATTCTAACTCATTTTCTTTGGTATCTTGTAAATATGTATCTCTAGCACTAGGACTAAATCCATTGGTAAAGTTAATGGTGTAATCGTGAGGTGCGATTGGCAAATTGTATGGCCTTGGTCGGTGTTGGATTTGCACGTAGTTTGTATTATTATATATTTTTTCGTATGTGAGATGTCTGGACCAATCTGAAACAAGGAAAGTGAAAAATTTTAACTTTCGTTCCTAATTTTGAGATATTTTGAGTAGGTAAACATATTTAGAAAGATCATTAGGTACTTTGCGGTGACCTTCTCCTTTAATCTTAACAGTGAAAACACTAATATCTTTAAACAAGACATTCTTATGTCAAAATAATCACGCAAAATGCAAGCTCAAATCAAAAAGAAAATATCAATTAAAAAGTATTTTTAATCGCACATTGCAACATAGGTTTCCATATCAAATTCGCCCACTAAACCATTGAAAAATCGCCGCTTTTCACGCACTAGATCGTCGAGACAATGAGTAAATGGTACAACGCTGTTGTATAATAGGTTATGCGTTTCAATAGGAACCCAACGAAGTGTAAAACTGCATGGGAGAGATGGTTAATCCGCTCCCATGCTTGTCAAGCTCTGTAATTGACGTTGGTGTCATTTGCTAATTTCGTTCTAAACTGTCATTGTTTTTATGCGAAGAAACATCTAGGTATCTACATAGTTTTTCATTTATTAACCATTTAAAAATGCTATATTTCAGCTTTTTCCCTTAAACTAATAACTGCTCCAGTAACAAGTGACCGGTAAAACGAACAAAAGGCGACTTTTTACCTAATGGCATTCTCAACCTACTTTATGTATAGAATATAGAACTGGCGGGAATCCGATGGATATAGGGTGCAAGGCCAGTTGCAGGTTACAGTTGTAAAAGGATTATATTTATGCTAGCATTAATAATAATAATATGTACCACAATGATTATAAACTCCTCAATAATTTGCAAATTTCAACTAGGTAATCGCAGCAATTAAAAAGGCAAATTTGCTTAATTTACGATGTGATATTCAAACAATCTCTATGCAACGGTGTCGTCGAATGAACTATTACAATTCATGAGCTATAATGGCTCATTAACGCGTCTCGATACAAGAACAATGGTTTTCAGCTCGTTGTGTAAACACTTAACCCCGATAGAGGGTTCTATTAATTTGAATTTGACGTTCCATTAATTTATGCTATATTAGTTTCATCACGCAATAGAACTGGTAGTACTTTGCATCTATCGTCGGTAAATAAGTTTTAACTTTTTTAAGGTCATCATTTAGCGTTTCTTCATATTTTTCAGGGTACGTCTTTCATGATCGAAGAAACAGCAGTAAATTAGACTGCTGACTGACTGGTGACTAACTTAATTTGATTTCGGTTGCATCTAGGGGACCATACAAACGATTTTTTTTATTGTACGGGGGCAAGTTGACTGCTGTCTTACTTTAACTTCTATGCTAGAACAAGATGGCCAGTTTTTTAAATAACTAGTTTTCTTGCTTAAAGGTTAGAGATAAGTGCCGATTAGTCTAACAATAAACATCGTAGAACTTGACTGCTGCCTTACTGACTGCAGTCTTGCTCTACCACAGAAACTAGAGTTAGACATCAGCAGTGGTTGGAATAGGTAGTGCTAATTTACCTAAACCTGACGCATGTTCATTCAATGTGTTCCCATCTCACTCACGCATGAATGAACATTCTTCAAGTTTAGGTAAATTAGCTATACCTATTCCGACCACTGGACATCAGTGAATTCTTCTGTATTTTTATTGCTAGTTGTATTCGCCCTTAAGGGCTAGGAATAATCGGTTTGATGATTTCAAGATAGTTAGTACAAATAACGAGGTTCAATTGGCAAGTTGATGTGTGTAGCGAAACGTACGGACATAGTTTTTGTTCCGACTTACCACATAGCAAAAATTGGTCGAAATCGGTTAACATTTAGGGGGTGGAAAACGTTACCGCCGTTCGTATGGAAAGCCGTCAACTCACAATACTTTTAATTCATTGCACTAGTTTTTCATTTAGATATATAATTACTTAATGATATTTCTACGACGAAGCCCTGAAGATAATAAAGAAGAACATCAACTAGAAAATAAGACAAGATTTATTATGTTACTTGCGTCACTCCTGAGTATCGTATCATTATGATAAACTGTTTACTTAAATAATGTATGATACGTTTAAACATTACGTACATGACTACGAGTAAAGCAGTTTCCTGACTTGCGTCTATCCGTGTGGCGGCGTTTATCTAGAAATCACATGAATTAAATTAAAATGTTTGAAAATTTCCCTCGCGTGAAACACTTACTGCTAGAACAGGGCCTTTTCGAATTAGTTTTAGGCCATATTGCTTTTTATTGTTTTCATATTGTCGACAATACGGTAGCTTTTATTCTTACGCAGTAAAAACTGCAAGCGTCTACAATATGATGTCAATATAAGAGCAAGATGGGCTAAAATATATTGGAATAGAGCCCCATGTCCGGTCGTTAGTCACATAGAAATTAATAAATATCCATGAAAATTATTGTATAAAAAAAATCGCAGGTCATTCAACTCACCAGCAGATAATGACCTTTTGTGATTACTTTGTACATAAAATCTGCTAATTGCAACCGGAGAGCATTTGAGCGATTTGAGCATTTAGCAACCGTCCCCAATCCGGTAATACGTTCGGCGATCTCATAATGTCAAGGTTGCTCTTGCGCCGGACGTGTGGCAAAATGACGAATTAGCGGTTTAATTACAAGAGTGTACGAGTATATACTATAATGGAGTTGGTCAATGTTAGGCAATGGTGTCAGTTTTGTAATCTGTTGTACTACAATTACACCCAGAGAGACTCTGATACAAGTAAGTAAATGTATTGTTCCTTGATGTAGTAGGTACTAGTGTAATCTACATTTAGCCATTTCAATATTCAAAACACGCAAATAGCATTAAAATAGATCAATACACGACATGTTACCTACTTTTCGGTAATAAAACTCAATTATAAGGTAATAAAACTCAAATATGTCCATCAAAAGGGCTCTACATTTCAAAACCACATTTCACACTTGGTCCATAAAATGAATGCTTTATTTTTATGGCATCATGTGTATTGAAATCGAGTAGTGAATTACAAAAAGTGTTGCCACACCGAAAATTGTTATGTGACCGATTATTGCTTGCCAGTAGTAATAAGGTTTTACAGGTGAAACAAGTTCTTTATTTAGGGTTCCGTACCCAAAGGGTGCCCGCGGAAGCCTCCGCTCTGTCGGATGTCCGTCTGTCCGTCGACAGACGTCAGCGGGCCGTACCTCATTAACCCTGAATAGGAGACAGTTGAAATTTGCACAGAGTATGTATTTCCATTGCCGCTGTAACAACAAATAATATAAATATATATTTTTTTTAAATCTAGGCAAGATTAATATTGGCCTTCAGTAGGCCGAATCAGCACATAATGTCATGGCATTTGGGTATCGCGAATTGCCACATCAAATCGGTACTTATCACAATGACTCAAGCTAATGATAGGCCATGTGAACGATTCTTGTAACATTAAGTTTCTTGACCCTCGGATTCCTTATAAACTTTTGCCCGGTTCCCATATCCAAACTGACGATAAATTAGGATACTTCGTGGTAAAATTTGACATTTGCCACACACATGAGTCAAATTTGAATTTAATTTATCTATCCGCGGTTATTGAATATAGGGACCGGACATTATAATAAATAATATGAATTCAGTAGGTAGGTACTTTGCAGATATACGAGTATCATAGTAAAAACCATGAATGTATTATTACATGAATTCGATTATTAATGTAATCACCATCAATAGGGCTTTATACTTATTTAGAGATGAGGCACGGGGCGTCCTACGTTGCGCTTTTCGAAATGCAAATTGGCTTAGCATGCTTTGCCTGGGCAAACGAGTACTGCCCGTACGGTGCACATGGCTACCATCGTTAGTTTTCTGTTTAAGTAAACTGGTGATGCTAGGAAGCTATGC
This sequence comes from Tortrix viridana, assembly GCA_963241965.1. NCBI lineage: Eukaryota > Metazoa > Arthropoda > Insecta > Lepidoptera > Tortricidae > Tortrix > Tortrix viridana. Next base: position 9,756,215 of record OY725181.1, read on the forward strand.
GATCCCCAGCACTACCTCGTCCACCTGTCCTCTATGAAATGTTAAAGAAGAAAATACCGCCTGGCCACGACTTTAAGAAAAATATTTAGGCAAAATAATGAACTCCCTACTTAATACCTAATATTATATTATAAGTGAAGACCAACATCTACTCAGGGTAGCGAAAAGCGAATTTTACACCGAACTAGCAAAAACTAATGTATTAGTAATTGCGGCACGAACAAGTATCAAAATAATTTGTCGAAACAAACCGAACCTCCGTCGTAGTTTTCGAATCTTAAACACAAATGTTTAACAAAAGTTGCATAAAACTAGGGTTTGGATCATTCAACGATCCAGAGCTGCTTTATGAAGAGTTTACACGGACTTAGTTCTTGTCATTAGCATATGCGCTTAGTGCTTCCAGCTGAGCTGCTTTCTTGATGCACGATGTAAAACTAAAACTAACTTCGCTAACGCTACAAACAACGGTAGTTATTTGCTACATTAAGCTCGGATTACACTAATTTATTCCCGCCTTATTTCTAACGGACTCGCTTAACAAATCTAGCCTAACCTTTGAAATTTGCTTTGGCAATAAGTATCAAAGTGCATCGTTGACGACTGCAAGGTTACACATTCAGTTGAAGCAGCACTATGCTGCAATCGATGTAACATGTGACAAGTACAAGGCTCTGGAATACACGATACTAGTATAGTTTTCAAGCTAGTGCTAAAAGGGTAGCAAGGTAAACATAATCATGTATGAGTAAGTTAAACACTGACGAGCAAAATAATGTAAAAATATTATAATATGTTACGGCAATGTGCAAAGTTACTACAATAAGTTTGTGTGGCGAAGACTTCGATTTCGTATCATTTGTTACCGCAATTTATACGTTTTTAAGATTAAACAGTAATGATTATTTAAAAATACTTAATGGTTCTTCATTATAGGGACTAATTCTTTTTATTTTTCAGTATCCCTTTTTTTAAATTGAATAGCGAAACCAATTAATCTTGTTCGGTTTCACCATCCTAAACACGCATCTTGAAATTAAACATAATGTTTGTAGTTACAAACAAAGACCTCTCCTATAATAAAAGCGGTCTTATATTAATTTAATACGGTTTAAGAGTTAAATAAAAACGTTACGTAAGTGAAAGTGCGTGATTATGACAAACAGCGAAGTTCAAATCTGGCGCTCACGCCGATCACCAGCGGAGCGGCCAGCTGACCGCCGACGAGAGTAGTGGCTTGGCGCGTGCGCACTGACACACGACATAATTACAAGTGTATTCAGCAAATCACACGAAGCATTATTGGTACAACTCAATTTATTATTACCCCATTCGGCGAGACCTGTCTCGAGGGAGTGAAGAACTCTGGAGATAATAAAACGAAAATTAAACTTTAAAAACCCGATTGCATTATTTAATACTGTCGTCAGTATATGTATGTTACTAATCAATATTTTTTTTATTCTGCCGTTTTGGCATTCTTTTTTGATTAAAATACCTACCCAGTAATTGCCGAGGCGCTAAAATAATCTAATGAAATGGCACATCGAATTCGGACCATCCGTTCAGGCTCTACAATGGAACAAAAGAACCATACATACATACCTACATACACATAATATATATATACCTACGTACAGTTCAAGAACAGCAACCTCCTTCTTCGGCGGTCGGGTAAAAAATACACAGTATTTAAATAAACTATAAATAATATAATAGTTACTTATATTGAACTACTTAAATTTATCAAAAGTTTCAAAATTAGTAAATTATACTTAAAAATGTATGTTACGACAAAACGGCAAATGCTTCTAATAAGGTAAGTTAAGTAACAGGAAAACAAGAGCATCAGTTTCTGACCGAAGTTATTTCACATTCAGTTAAACCGAAACGTCATAAATATGCGGTACCTAAGTTTAAGTACCTTTAAATAAATTGTATAAACCACATCTCAATAATAATACACAATATTGGCTCATTGCCCACGCGTAAGTGACTTGCTAATGGAATGCGCAAACATTTTTATATTTATTTATTTAAAATTAAATAAACATCAGACAGGCAATAATTTGAACAACTATTGCCGTTTGGTGCTATGGAAACAGTGCCTATTGATCATGATCGTGAAAACTACGAGTATACTTTATTTGTATGAGGTATCCTATTTTAAATTCAACGGTTTTCTTTTCGTAGAAAGTGACATGAATGATGACACAGCAACATTTTTTATTTATTAATTCGTGAATTGTTTATTTTCGGCATGTTATGTAAGCTTAATTAATTCATAATGGATACCTATACATATTTATGTTTATTTGTCAGTCTGGCGGAAGAATATGATATAATCTTTTTCCTTTCATTGGCCTTTAAATGGTTTTAATCGTGTAAGTCGAAGACAACGTGTAGTAACTAAACACTTTTAAAAGGTGTAACTGGAGTTTAATATATTAATAACAATATTTTACAAAGTATTTGCCTCAGCACATTTGACGATCATTAGTTGACAACAGCCGCAAAAGTTAAAATTCCCGCGCGACGAATCTGCGCGCGCAGCACTGCCGTCTGTCAGCCAGTGTGTTACAGCGTGGCGTTTTTGGCGTGGATGCAAACATGGCTGAACCCAGCACGGCCAGAGTCTCGGCTGCGTGACACGTGTCACTATTAATATTGGCCATCATCGTCAACAGCGGCGCCAACAATCGTATGTTATAAAATGTCCCGATTAGTCATCAGAAATAAAGCTACAAAAAGTTTTATTTTTTAAATTTTAAATAAACTTAAAATAAATAAAAATTTAATGCGTGACTTGCCGCCTGTTTCACAATCGTCAAATCATATCTGTAAAATAAATTTAGCCCTTTCCCTTTCTTACATTTGATAATAGACAAGGAGAGGGCTATCTTTATTTGACAGATGAATTTACTTGTCGATTGTGAAACAGGCCCTAAAAGACGTACCTAACGGTTAATAAATGAATACCTATACGACGTCAAATCCACATCCTATCAAATCATTAACAATAACACTATACACTTCAAACGTCGTCGATGGACCGTTATTATTAATGACTTCTTAATATTATAATAACAACACTACCACTGAATTTTCCAAGGCAGCACGAGACCAAGGTAACTGTAATTTTTGTGTGAACTCAGTCTCAGTATGTTCTCACTAAAAATATGTCCAATAATCTACAGTCACTTAAACTTCGTGTCGCCCCAAGTTCATTGACTCATTATTCAAGACTAAAAAGGTAAAGCCGGAGCGTAATAAATAAACTTAAATCTGCATAGAGGTTAAAAACGAGGAATACATCACTGATCAACAAGTCTTACGGTCCCCTGAATCCTGATTTGTTTGTAATATTTTGGTTTTTGTTAGTATTTGCTCTTTCGAAATTGTCAATTATTATTATTAGTTATCTTATACTACAGCAAACATAGTTTCATTAATAATAAATATCTAATAATAATTAATTTAAAGAAAGTAAGACAGGTCATTGTATAGTTTTTTAAGCGTAACGTTTTACAATGTAGTCCTCTGTATCTGTACCACACCTTATAAGTAGGGAGTCAAGGTCATAAATATGTGTACACGTTTAGTACCTTGTCACTTTAATTGCTGTGACATTCATATATGACAGTTTATACATGACATTAAATAGACATGGTAGACTGTAGCACACTTCATGGATTTTTTTATTCCGTTTTGTATGTAGGGTACATTCATCCGGAAACGTGTTCTTTATAGCATGAACATCTAAAAAGTAAATATTTGTTATAATTAGCCCATAAGCATTCAGAAGACATAAACATCGTGGCTACTTATCCTTTTATAACACTAGGAATTGCCATGTTTACCGCGCACATTACACACCCTCGTACTTGCTGCATCGCATCAGCGATTCATAAGCCATTTATCTACACCACACGTACAAAGACAAGTTCAGCAATGTTGACATTGCTGGACTGGACCAACGTTGCCTACGTTGGTCCAGTCCAGCAATATCTCACCGATTGTCTTGTCACTCTACTGTCATTTAAGAAGCTAAGAATAAGAATGGTTAATGGTTCGCACATACTTAATTAATTATTATTCAAAGTTCTCATTATGACATTTCTTATGTTGAACAAGATACATATGGCAGAGGCAATCTTCTCATTGTAGGCTGTAGGGTTATTGTTTTAAATATGGCGTCCAAATCCGAACGAGGTAGTAGAGTTCAAAAATATGTACACTTTTGCACCTTATTTCAATGAGATAAGGAGCAAAAGTGTATAAATATCTTTGAACTCGACTGTAACCACACGTCCGAATAGATAATATACGGTGAAGGTTCAACCACTGTATCATCGCCGACGAGCTTGGTTATGAATTGTTTCAGAGAAACTAAAGAGAGAAACGTTAAAAGTTTAAACTGGAAAAAAACTTAAAGTTTAAACTGGCAAAAAACTTAAAGTTTAAGCTGGCAAATCTTGAAAACCATGCGACTTTTACTGCGGTCATGTTAGGCTGGTTCGGTGCGTCTTAGGCTGGTCTACCTTCGGTGTCAATGTAACGTACTATTTTTGGGACAATCTGTAAAAATACACGGTCCAAACTGGTGTTGCCAATAATTAAGATTCGTGGGCATTGTACAACGTCACGAAAGTGCGAATACAAACTCGAAATTGGCGTAAGATGGATTCAATTTGCAACGTCTGGATTTTGGATCCAATGTTTGTTTTTACTAAATAGAAACAAAAAAAAATTCCCATTTCGTCAGCATTCAAAGTATAAAAACTGGACAGAATAATTCAAAAAGCGTAATTTATTTCGCAAAATAAAGTATTCGCAACTTTCATTAATATGCGAGTATTACGAAATCGCCAAATAATGTAACATTTTATTTGATTTTATCACATTATACGCATAGGAAGATACGGCTTCAAATTAACATATAACCTTCCACTTTCCATGTTTGATATTATACTTATATAAGTCGACTAGTTAAGAGGAACAAAATGGCAAGAGCGGAAAGTTTATCGTGACGAGTGCGGAAATCCAGATCAGGTTTGTCAGGTTTTATAAACAAAGGCGAGCAGTTCTAGACATAGCTTATTAGTTATTACTAAAGAATGTAGAGTCTGATGATACGTGATCGCTGTTATTTACAAGAAATATGAAACAGCATCACTGCACCAAAAGTCTTATTTTGTCCGCCTAGTACCCCACAACACTTTGTTTAGCTATTCTTGAGTTCAACCTTTACAGAAATGGTGCGGCTCGTTCTGACATCCCTTTGTCTTGCACTTCTCCTCCTGTACGGCTGGCTATCTTTTATTGTCCTGTTTACCACGTCATCGGCGTGCGAGTTACACCGATAGGGAGGTGTCGCGCCTGTGATATAGTTCCATAGTGAACTAATCACTAAAGGAATATTTTTTTTAATGTACTTCTCTTTCATATACCAGCTTATTAGGTACCATTTTGGTACAAAGTAACGACCATTTATGGTTTTACAGTACTTACTTAACACTTAATAGTCTTAATAATTACCTAACACTTAATTTGACGTGACGGGACTACGTAAATATACGCGAACTTAAGAAGTGTGAAGTTTTCGTAAATTGAAAACACTTTACTATGCTGAGGGCCTGTTTCACAATCGACAAGTAAATTCATCTGTCAAATAAAGATAGCCCTCTCTTTGTCTATTTTCAAGTGTAAGAAAGGGAAAGGGCTTAATTTATTTGACAGATATGCTTTACTTGACGATGACTAGCGTAGCGATGACTAGATGGCTAGCGTGTTTAGCAACAGGCGGTTAATCTTCAGCAATTTATAAAATAGGTACTTTGTTAGAACGCGTTGACGAATTCGTTGAAAAATTATGATAATGGATCTGTCTGCTTGGTATCTGTTTGACATCGCCTTCCCCATTTCATTTGTTTTTTCACAGATCTTTACCAGCCTTTTTTATTAAGGCTTCCGTAGGTATTTTGTAAAGGGCTTTATTCCTATTTGCAATGGGATAACGGAACTCGAAAAAATACTATTTAATTATTATTCAAGTAGATATAAAGGGTGCCAGACAATCGAAAATTCAATAATGTTTCATTCGATCGTGAAGTGGCCGAAACCGGAATATCCTTTCCTCAGTCATTTATTAATTTTAGTCAGTTAGTGGCCACCGGTGCGGTCAGCGCCCTTTTTTGACAGATACATGTTAGGTAATGAATATCGAATGCGAGGGTTTAATTCGATATAATTAAGAGGGTACATTATCATAATGATAATTTAACGATGCTTTTAGCGGAAAAGAGGATACTTAAAAATAAACGCATTTCCCAAAATAAAATTCTGAAAACTGATTTTGTTCTATGTTTTGATCCAATATTATAATAGGTAGTTGATTAGGTTTAAGTCTAGTGGTTACGACGCATATGTTTTGTATCATCAATTCATCATAGTGTGGGCATAGTTATTTTTTTTAACAATACTTACATATTTGTAAATAATATGTAATTATATTTATATTAAAAACATTGTAACAAAACTATAAAGATAACCTAAATTATATACCTGACACACAAACGACGGATGGCACTAAACACACTATCAGACCCGCATAAATGCTCTGGAAACTGCTTAATCTTCTTCGTTTTTTGATAAACCTCGTTCCACAAGCATTTTTACAGTTCGAAACAAACTCCGTACACTCCATCACTGCCGAGATAATAAAACAAAACCGGCAAAAACCTACATGCTTTTTAAGAAACAAAAAAGAATCATGGAATTCGATGGTTCTGAATTTAAAATTGGCGCGTTAAAAGCGCGGGAAAAGGAGACGCGCGAGGCGCGTGCGCGGAATCCGTACAATGAACCGCATTTTTTTCTGTGAGCCGGCATAGACCTCCCGCCATAAAGCCATCTCAAAAGAAACGTATCTGATTACGATGCTAGTACATTAAACTGGAAACCAATTGTAAGCCGTGATGTATGAATACACTTGACCCTGTAACTAGATTGTGATCTTACGCAAAAGTATACAATGCGAGGTAATTATTATTGTTCTTATTTATGAAATAACTAAAGTAAACTTTACATTATTTCTTACTTTTTATATGCGTAGACGTTACTAACATTTTTAATTTAAAGTAAGTATAGCTCGCAGAGGAAAACATGAACATGTATGTTGTTATTGAGTTTTTTTTATGCTAAGCTGTTACAAATTGTCCAGCGATGTCATTTTCTTAAACAGCAAAAGCGAGCGAGGCCTAACTTGACCCCTTCACACGTTGAAAATGCGTTACGATCCGTATCTAAGTATGACGGTCGTAGAGAGCCACGGGCAGATTAGCATTGTAGATACAAATCGCTACAGGAACTAGAAACGTAAAACGTTGTTATTATTATATTTTCTTTGCTTGAGACACTATCTTAGGTAACACACCAATTATTTACATTATCTTATTTAAAGATGGAGTCATATCTAATGCACTTTGACCCAGTGAGAATTTCCTTGTAACTGTATTTAATTTTCACCTTGTCGTCGTCGCTCAGGGTATGCCCCTGATTCGCATTTCAAAAGCACCTCTTAGTAAAGAGGAACTGATGATAAGACCAGAGATGACCACCGGAACTCCTTAGTCGTACGTGATTGACGCCAGCAATGAGATGTATTCAAATTAAACAAATATCAGCTTCGCTCTTCTCGGTTTTGTAATATTTAGGTGATCCTCCCTCCTTTTTAGGGTTCCGTAGTCAACAAGGAACCCTTATAGTTTCGCCATGTCCGTCTGTCCGTCCGTCCGTATTTCTGTCCGCAATTTAACTCAGGGACTCTTGGTACTACAAAGCTGTAATTTGGCATACTTATACATTTAAATTACGCCGACAAAGCAGTAACATACAATCTTGAAAAAAAAAAATTTTTCGGGTACATTCCATACATGCAAAGGTAAAATTATTTTTTTTTAATTATAAAATCGAGCGAGGTATCATTGGATAGCTCTTAAAAAATCATTAAGGACATTATGAATTTTTAGATTTGGGGGACCGTTTAGAAAATATTGAAGTCGAAAAGTGTCATTTTCGGTAGAACGGTAAAACTGTTTATACATACCAAAAATCAGCTGAGATAACTTTAAGTAGAAAATTTGCCAATAGTTGTGATTTTTTTGGAGATTGTTGTTTGCGTTTGTAAGAATGGCAACGGAACCCTACACTGAACATGGTCCGACATGCGCTTGCCCGGTTTTAATGGTTCAATTTAGCGATTAATTTATCTATTATTAGGTCGATGTTTGTTTTTCTAGTTCTTTCCCTGCATGGGCCACACCGGATGCGTTGCGTAGACTGCGTTGTATAGCTGCGTCCTCATGTGAGGATTCATGAGGATGAGGATTCATCCGGTGTGGCCCAGGCATTAACAGTAATTTAACTTAACAGTTTATTTGCAATATATAGTACTTATACTGATACATGTTTGTGAAATAAGATCTACTTATAATGTCTGTCGACACTAAATATGTCTACGTGCCTTATCATCGCATCGCATCGTGGGTCCCATCTCAAATATATTTAATAATTTAGGCCCCTGACGTAAAAACTGATTGAGTTTTAAAAATCCGTAGATAAAAGTAAAATAATAAAAAAATGTTAATTCCCATAGAGGCAGGAACAAATTCTGTGTGGATGAAGTTCTGGAAACAATTATAAATCGCGCAACACTCAGAAATAAGTATGTAAAGGCCAGTTTTCTATGGAATGGAGTAGGTAAATGGGCACGCAGGTCACCTGATGGGAAGTGGGGTCTGTGATTCGTTGACATTTGCCTAAGACTCCAAATGCGTGGCCAACCCTCAGGGCTAAGATGGAGAGCCGCTACACGTTGCGTACACTACAATATAGTCTATGAAGAGTCATGAAATGAAAATGATTTTATTATTGATCCAAAGCGCTAAGTTACAGTATAAAATAGTGTATTATTGTCTAGTTATTGTAATTTTTATCATGCAATTTTATACTGTCAACTGCTCTTTGGATCAAATATAAAATCGTTTTAATTTCATGAGTTTCTTGACAGACTGTACTCGCTTGGCTGTAGGTTATAAATGGTGGTAGCGATTCGGACGGACCCTCCACAAGGTCTCAACCATGTACTTAAAAAACTTACAGAAGGTAGCAATAGACACATAATTTTTAGAACTCAATGTTAAAAGTTTGTGAGTGTGTGTTGTTGCTGTTGGAATGGAGATAGCTTAGGTATACCCTGGCTACTACCTTATTAATGTATCTCGAAAAAAAATCAAAGTCCCTGCGGGTTGGCAAAATGACTAAAGGTATCAGTTGGTAGCAGCCTCCCTCCGTAGCTAGCGACACGTCGCTTTCATAGAAACACATAGAAACCAGTAGTGTCGCGGCGACACGTCGTCTGCTGCTGCGTGCAGTCGGCTACCAACTGACACCTTAATTCTACGCAGACGAAGTCGTGGACAGAAGTTATATACTACCCCCCTTACTAATAAACGTTGAGTAACGGCTGAGTAGTTATACAATGTTTTGTCCTTATCTGTCGAATTCAAATGTCACAATGACAGATAAGGACAAAGCATTGTATAACTACTCAGCCGTTACTCAACGTTTATTAGTAAGGGGGTAAAAGGGCACATTGAGATCGCTAAAGGTATCCAAGGTACCTTGAGGCTGGTATGGTAACGCATAAAAATTATTACTCCTTCGGCGACAAACACGTGTTTTATCAATAAAAACGCAATAACCGTTTTACAACCGCATCATGGATATTGGATGCGGTTGTTTTTGATTACCGAGGCAAAATAATGATGAAGCAAAATTGGCTTGTCTACATTGTCCAGAAACTGAAAATATATGTTAATACAATCCTCGTGTCTTTTCAAACAATGTAAGAAGTATTTTTGAACCTCTAAAAGATTTTAAAGCAATACTTATTGAAAAAACATATAGGATTTCACTCTAAAAACTGACATATTTACTCCTAAGCTAATCGAAAAAAATAATCAATTGTGTTTCCTTCTAATTTTCCAACTAAATAAACTATTTTAGGACTTGCTCTGACACGTGACTAAACAATCTCTTCAAGTCTAGGGGACGAAGTTTATTAGTAGGTAGGTAATGAAAAAATAAATCTAATTATGATGGAAATGATACGGAACCCTAAGTTAATCCATGCAGGTTTAGTTGCTCTTTATTAAGCTTAACTTAAACTATAAAAAACTCGTAACTATATCTTATTATTTTGTCCGTATTACGACCTGTTTAAGCCTGGAAAACAGGCAGTGAAAGAGACGGAGTTACAGTGGTCTTAGGTTTGTCTCTTTCGCTGCCTAGAATTTGGCAAGTTTTAATAGTTGATAATGCGGCGGCAGTCGTAATAATCAACATCGCAATTATAAATGGCCGGTTTATCGCGGAATCCATCACAAAGAAATAACGCCGTGCTACTTCGCAATCTCTATCTGTAGAGCCATTGAATTAATCAATGGAAAATTAATCTAACCCAAGACGTGGTCGCAGCAAATTGTTTTTACAAAACCTCTGCCGTTAATAAATTTGCGCTAAAAGCCATTACTTAGGGAAATAATTTATTGTCCCGAATTTAATGGAAGCCGCGGAAATTCAATCACGATTACGATTAATTATTGTTTAGAGAGACCGCGAACACACGAGTTTGACGAGGATACAGGTAAAAACTGAGGGTCCGAAGACTTTTTTTCAATAGGTACTTAATGTAGACAAAAACTTTACAACCACGGGAATATAATTTTGGCAGAATAATTATCGCTTATAATACTGATTACTACTTATTAAACTGATACTTATTTGCTGTTCTACACTTAGGTAAGTAGTAGACAATTAAATACGAATATGACGTACGTGGGCGTTTTTCAAAAAAAGTGTACATCGTTAAGGAAAAATTAAGAAATTTTAACTTTTTCCAGTGCGTCACGAAAATTAGTCATACATTTAGTATCGTTAATTTTCGTGACGAACCGGAAAAAGTAAACATTTCTTAAGTTTTCCTTAACCATGTACTTTTTTTGAAAAACGCCCACGTAATAAAAAAAAACCTAAATATTAAAGGTTAATCTTATACTTATTTCTTACAGGAATGTACGTTAAAGTCTTGGCAGTGCTATTTATAACAGCGTATGTATTTGCAAATGACGAAACGAATCCCACTACACCGGCTAATGATAGTGATGATACCAAAGCCAAGGGTGATCCCGCGGGAACCCCGACCAACGGCAGCCGTCCGTGTTGCTGGCCCACGTGGCCGCTGGTACCGGTACCCGTGTACCCAGTAGTACCAATACCAATCTATTTCTACCCTACCTACTATTCCTACCCGTATTTAGGTTAGGAGCCGTTCAGGTATTACGTAAGCAGAATTTTAGTCATTTTTAACCCCCTTCCCCCACATTGTCAGCGATAGTAAGCAAGGCTCTCACCCCCTGTGCTTACATAAAAGCATTGGTATATTTCTAAAACCTGTTCAAGTTTTTTTGTTGATATTTATAAGCTATGTTAGCTATATTAGCTTTGTTAGATGTATTTTTCGATATATTTATTTTCTTGTATAAAAATTTCCAAGCGTCTTCTTTCCTTATAGACCTATTTACTGTTATTTTTGTCTTGTTACATCATTTCCCAATATTTCCCAATTGCAAATTTTCCCAATAGTAATTACATCGTAATACGTAGGTAGGTTAGGTTAGGTTCGTTTTTATATCAGGCCCGGAGGGCCAAAAAAAAACCAGAAATAGGAGCTCCATCGACTCTGTCAAATTACATTTTTGGAATGGGAAAAAATGCTACTAATTAATTAATCACTAACAAGCCAAATTATAACAGTAAATGTGTTTATGTAATATGTATAGGGAAAGAAGGCGTTCGGAATTTTTCATACAAGAAAATAAATATGACAGTAAATATGTGTATAGGGAAGAAAAGCGTTCGGAAATTGTTATACAAGAAAATAAATATAACAGTAAACATGTCTGTAGGGAAAAAAAGCATTCGGAAATTATCATACAAGAAAATAAATATACCAGTAAATAAGGCAATCGGAATTTTTTATACAAGAAAATAAAAATATCGAAAAATACATCTAACAAATTTGTTATTATATAGTGTTACAAAAAATAAATAAATATTGCTGACGTAATCGCCATTCAGAACCCCTCGGTGCTTACGTAATACTTGAATGGCCTTTTAAGTGGAAAGCGTAAAAGGTAAATAAGGTAGTTAGAGACAGCAGTGAAACAGTGAAATAAATATTTTTATCATTTTTTTATCATTCATTTAGAGAGTAGTATAAATATTAAAATATAATATTATCAGTTTTATTTATTAAACATTCGTTTCAACTAAGGTTGTGCAGGTAGAAATAATCTATACTTATAAAATTGTGGGCAAAACTCTGTCAAAATATATGGAATTGACTATATTATTTTCTTTGATTTCGGCAGTTAAAAACGTTAGCAAAATGCAACTTAGGTACCTAGGCCCGTCGTATTAGGACTGTAGACAGACATGTATGCATGATAGTTACTAATACAATTATAATAGATCGTAAAGGTCATTTTATATTTTTGACAAAATGGGGACGGTAATTTTATCAAAGCATTTATCAATATTCAAAGTTGTTTTTCTCGCTTTGTTTCTCTTTAAGTTGTTTGTTTCATTGAAAAAGTTTCGTTTGCGGGCTTAAGCTCGAAAACATTTGTAAAATTCGCCGACTCAGCAGCGGCGGAGGCTGCGGGTTTAGTTTTATTTATGGAAATATAATTTGTTGAGTTGTTCAGTCAATCAGATCAATTATTTTATAACTTATTGTTAAAAGTCTTATTATTTGTAGAGACCTTCCTACGATACTGTTTGACGTAAGATACGATTAAATGTATAGGCGCACAACGTAAAAACTACCATAGATTTATATTTGAGGTTAATTATTGGCTTAGTTTGTTACTCCTAATTGCAACTACCTGCCCTGAAGTTATATTTTAACCATTAAAGGCTAACTAGATTTCCTTGAAATTATTGAGTGATTTGGTTTAATACCCGATTGTTGTAATCATACCCATATGTTGCTATTTGCTTGTGATTTGCGATTCACTTTAAAAACTCATATTTATAAGCTTAATACTTTATTGTGAATAAAATTACTGTACCTAATTTAATTATCAGTGTATTATATAGCTTTATTTTTAAAAACTTAATAATGGTGCCATTTATTCTTTTAAAATAATCATACATATCATCATCATCATCATCATCATCATTATTTCAGCCGAAAGATATCCATCACTGGACATGGCTACCTGCATTTCCCAAAGCTTAGATTTAGGACATAGGCCATTTCGCATCGGGTCACATAACCTATAAGGTAGGTTATGTTATGTGACACAATGTGTCCTAAATCAAAGCTGTTGTTCTTGGAATCGGTTTTCTTAAGTTTAAAACACAAATACTGTCATTAACATTGTCAAGAATACATGCCCTATACTACCCTTTAAAGCCTGAAACCGCAGTCCGAGGTAAAACCTGGATCGCTCCCCTTATTAATGAGTTTTTTAATACGAAGCATTTAAACAAATGCTCCACGCACCGGTTGCTCTGAATCAATTCTCATTTCTGTAATGGCTGCATTCACAGCCGCGTAATGTTGGCCGACAACTTTTTGTATTAATTTATTTTAATGTGAATAGAAAAAGTACCTGCTATTTTGAAGTGGGCGTTACAGTAAGATTTAAGCATTCATACAGTTTTGAAAATTCGACGAAATTAAATTTAGCTCCGGTGGTGTGCAGATCATTTGGACCGTCTTTACCTAAAAATAAACGACAATCGAAACTAAAATTAAATCTGACACAAGCACTGGTTTGTGAGTTTGTGACAGATTTGCGTTATCTGAATATAGCTAAAGATAATGCAGACCTGAAATGATGATGATATCCCTGCAGCATAACATACCTTCCTACTCGTAAGTAAACGAGACTGCAAAATGAATATACCGGTAGGTTATGCATTGTTTTGACATCTATTTACACTGTGACTGACAACATTTATGTAATCTAAGTCACGGGATTGAAACCACCGTCATTATAAATGGCCACAAACCACGACTTTGAACGGCAGCGGCGAGCGAATTCACTCTTCACTGCACGGTCGATACGCTAACCGATCAGCGTTTAATTGGCATTACACGCAATGTATTCGGAATTCGCTCGCCGCGCCGCCGGTCGCGCAAAGTCGTGGACAAGCCATTGGATAAAATAAAATAAAACATAGTGCTACAGTGTAATAAAATAAAACATAGTGCTGTAGTGTAACAGTTAATACTGACCTAGATTAAAATCCAAATCGCAAAAAGAGCTTTAGCGCTTCACAGATTCAGCCTTAATATAAACTTAAACATGTACAGCGTTGCACAGCCCTGGCGCCAAGTTACATGTTGTTGCTTTCGGTGTCGAGACCCTCGGTCCGTGGGGTACAAGCTTACAAACTCTTTACGGAACTTTCAAAACGTTTGGTCGAGGAAACCGGTGACCAAAGAGCTGGCAGCTTTTTCGCTCAGCGCAACGCTCGGAAATGCTGCGAGCATCTTTAAAATTATGCCACGGGGGCCGTCTTTAGATTTAATTTAGTTTTAAAATACACTGCTGGGCACAGGCCTCCACTCACAACAAGAGGATTTGGGCTATACTTCCCACGCGGGCCCAGTGCGGATTGGGAACATCGCATACACCGTCAAATTGCTTTGCAGGTGTGTGCAGGTTTCCTCACGATGTTTTCCTTCACCGAAAAGCTCATTTACAAATTATAATTTATAAAAAAATACAAAATATATTTTATTAAGTATTTAATTTTAATGTTAGTGTTGTGTTGTTATGTTATATATATATTTATATTTTGACGGTCCGAAATCACGGATCTACATTAGGATCTTATACCTACACGAGCGACAACTTGCTAACTGGTGCGTTGGCAGCGGCAACGCAACCGTCGGCACCCGTCGGCGACACCAACTTTATCGAAACAAATAAATTAAAAGTGGTGCTGTTTTATTCTCTTCGTTTCTATACTCCCTTAGCAAGGTATACTTACACTAAACGGTTTACACTAAACGGTTACACTAAAGGAAGGAAACTAGGTTCGTACAAGTAGGCTTAGTCTAAACTTACTCGTACGAACCTAGTTTCCTACCTTCACGAATTTTTGAAATGCTGTAGAACCTACGGCATTTCAAAAATTCGTGAACATTGGAGGTTTAGTGGGAGGAAACCAGAATCCTCTTGAGATGTTTCCATCTTATCTGTCAGTCATCTTATCTTCATTAGCTCCAACGGCAGCACAACTTAAACGACCATAGAAACGTGTTTTAAGGGTTCCGTACCTGAGTCTGCAATCTCTTAGAATTGTGAAAAAAATCAAACTTCTAGGTCAGGGTTTCCCAAACTTGTTCTTATGACGTCCTATTTGTGTCATGGAAAAATATCTACGCCCCCAAAGTTAACAAGTGCATAAGTTCGCTATTTATTATTAAGATTGACATTGTTTTAATCCAACATTTTTACGGAAGCCCTGTCCTGTCCCTTGGGGGCCGCGTCGCGCCCCACTCTTTGAAAATCGCTGTTCTAGGTCAACGCAATCAAAAGATACGGCCGTTTGTGCCGCAGTTTATCTTTTCGTTAAAGCAATTGGGTAGCTATCACTTTATCGAAACTCCTTTCATCGAACGTATCATTTCATCGAATTTCATTTCATCGGAAGCTAATTTCCACGTGCAGGAGTTATAATTTTTTGGTGGTGTCAGGACTAACCTAACCTAACCTACGTAACCCATGCTTAAGATAACCTGAAAACAATAAGGTTTCAGCAGAAATTAGCTTTCGATGAAATGATACGTTCGATGAAAGGTGTTTCGATAAAGTGATGAAATACCAAAGCAATGTTCGGTGCTTTCATAGTTTATTTGTATTTGTAGTAATGGTGACGGAACCCTATACTGAGCATGGCTCGACATGCTCTTGCCCGGTTTTTTTTTTAAATTAACCCCTTATGGGGAGGAGGATCTATTTCCAAAAGGAATTCTACGGGAACAATGTTGCAGGCATCCACTAGTTATTCATGCATATGTTACAATATTAAAAAATTTGTAGGGTATACATATTTTCTTCAGTCTACTTACTAATGTTTATGTCTCGATTAATATTCCGTACTTGTTATAACTTCTAAATGATCATCCGTTACTGATAAAATAGGTACCTAACTACTTAAAATTAATTATATTGATGCTTAGTTTAAATATTATATTTGTTACTGTTATTATAAATTAAAAAGTTCCTAAACGAAACGTTTACTGTGATTGGTTTAAAATCATCATTGGTCAGAATTAGGCTCTGATTGGTTAAGAGGTTAATACTGGCCGGTGATTGGTTGTATTATGGTAACTTATCTGTTAGTGATTGGTTTGTGTTGGAAGATTCTTATTGGTCAAATTTGCCGGGAGTACGTCAGCTGTAAGTAGTATAAAAGACGATGCACGGTGATATTCAGACATTCTGTTTCCCACCATCGATCACGACCAAGATAAGTACCTTCTATTCACTTGTTGTTTATTGCTTGTGTATTAAATCAAACTTATAGCTACATATGACCGTCTATGTAAAAACTTGTTACATAAATACGTTTTAAATATAGTACTGTTTAAGAATAAGCTTATTTGTTACATTGATACCTCAATTTATGATAAGGTTTTGTTTAGGTATTTAATACCCTTGTTTAAACAATAAGTACATTATAAATAACTTAAGTAATCGTAAACTTGCTTTTCAATTGTTTATAAAAGTAAAATTATATATTCGGTATGAAATATGTACTTGATAAGTTAATTGCAACAATTTATGTACAGTGCAATGTTTGACTGTTGAGTTTCTTGCGGCGTTTCTTCTCAATAGTGGTCTCCTCTTGTGAAGCGCTGGTAGATTCAGACCTATTTGTGCATTATTGTCTAATAAAGGAAAAGTACAGCCGTTTCTAATGTTTTACTATTCATATTCTACCCTCTCGACTTGGATCATAATATAATGGCTGGAAGATTTGTTTACATAGCTTGAGTACCTATCACATACGCTTTAATTTGCCACCTTAGCTTATGAGCCTTATTTTGACATCAGAAGTGGGATCCGAGAAAAACCTGTTCTAATACTTTATAATACAAGTTTCAGAATGAATCCTGACATTCTGGAGAGTCTACTTAAGTCTATCCGCGATGCTGTTGCAACTCAGCGACGCCCTGATGACGACGTTGCACTACCAGTCTTCAACCCTGCTACGAGTGACAATGGCGCAGAAAGCTGGTGCAAGAATATCGAGGAGCTGTCCAAGGAGTTTAAGTGGAGCAGCGTCGCAACAGTCGCAAAGGCTGGTAAGGCCCTCAAGGGCTCCGCATTAATATGGTTTGAGTCTTGGAATCCTACTAACGGACGAACCTGGGAGAATTTCCGAAATGATATTACTGATCTGTATCCCGAAAAACGAAATCTTTTTGAGAAGTTGTCAAAAGCTGTGTTATACACATCAGAGGCCACGGATTCTTATTGTGAATATGCAAGAGAGAAGGTTAGGCTGTTGCGAAATACTAAGATAGCTTTCACCGAAGCGCAGCTTGTTGAACTTGTATGCGGTAGTATCAGTGACGTTAATGTTAGAATGGCATCTTTTAATAGCTCTGTTAAGACTTCGTCTGAACTGATTTCCTTGTTCACCACTTATGTAAAACCCAAAAAAAGGCCTTTGGAGCAAGCAGTTGATAACTCCACAGGATCAACGAGATCTAAACGTCCTAGATTCGATTTTCGTAATGATCATGATAAATGTTTCTTTTGTGGCAAGTCAGGGCATGTACGGACACAATGCCATAAGTTTTTAAGTCTGACAACTGAGCATAAAAACAAAGTGTCTGCACCTGAAAACAAAACTCTTGACAGATTTTGCACATATTGTAAGCGTAGCGGTCACATTGAAGCATTTTGTTACCAAAAAATACCCAACCGTGCTGTCACTAACGTAAATAAACCATCGACTAGCAGCTCTAATTCCGGCCAGGTTAATTTTTTAGGTCAGAATTAAAACTGACTACGGTTTATATTCGCGACACGCTTGTCGAATCTCTTATTGACACAGGAGCAAACTGTAGTATAATTAAGCAATCTTTAGCTCGGCGTCTCCAATGTAAAATACTACCGCAAATTATTCACATTAATGGAATAGGAAGTGGACTTTTGAAAACAGTTGGAACTATAACTATAACCATCAGATTCGATGACATTTGTTTAGAACTTGATGCGTATGTTGTTGAGGATAAAGATTTTAATTACAACCTCTTAATTGGTAGAAATGCACTTGAACACCCCGATGTTGAAATTATTACTGATCATAATGGCAGTAAGTTAATACGTAAAGATTGCCCTAACATCAAAGTAGATATAAATTGTACTGACGATAAATTTGACGTAGAGATGAGTAAACTAATGCTTAGAATTGAAAACTTGGATGAAAATTTGCAAAAAGAAATTATCACCATATTTAAAAAACATTCAACGGTTTTGGATGGTAACAACACGGTAAACACAGGAGAATTAAAACTTCAAGTTAAAGATAATAGTAATATTTATTATAGACCATATAGATTATCACTTCATGAGAGAGAGAAGGTAAAGGAGATTGTACAAAATTTATTGGATACCGGTATAATACAGGAAAGTGACTCTTCATTTGCAAGCCCGGTGCTCTTGGTGAGGAAAAAAGATGGTGGCGATAGATTATGTGTCGACTACAGATCTTTAAATAAAATTGTCGCTAAGGACAGATACCCTCTCCCTCTCATTGAAGACCAAATAGATAGATTAGGCAAGGCTAAATTTTTTATCTCGATAGATATGAAAAATGGTTTTTACCAAATACCGGTGTCATCCGAATCAATCAAATATACAGCCTTTGTAACCCCGGACGGGCACTACGAATTTTTGAAAATGCCTTTTGGCATTTGTAATGGTCCGTCCGTATTCCAAAGAGCTATAGCTAAAGCAGTTAAACATCTAGACTTCCTCTTAGTCTATATTGATGATATCCTTATACCATTTACGACCATTGAAGAAGGCCTCTCTTATCTAGAACAAACAGTCGCGGCGCTGAGTATTGCTGGTTTTACAATTAACGTAACTAAATGCAATTTTTTCGTTGAAACTATAGAATATTTGGGACAACAAGTATCACAGAAAGGTGTCCGGCCTAGTGATAGTAAAATCTCTGCTTTAATAAATTCACCTACTCCCCGCACAGTGAAACAAGTTCGCCAGTTTATGGGTCTTGCTAATTATTTCCGGAAATTTATACCGAATTTTGCTGCAAGGACAGCGTGTATAACTATTTTGACAAAAAAGGATCAAAAATGGGTATGGGGCCCTGAGCAGGATGTTGCAAGGAAGTATGTCATCGATCAACTTACGTCTTCTCCACCTTTGGCTATATTTGATCCAGATTTACATACCGAACTTTATACTGATGCTAGCTCTAATGGGTATGGCGCTATCTTAATACAAAAGGTCGCAAAGGAAACTAAAATCATCGCCTATTACAGTAAAAGGACGACCCCTGCCGAATCGAAATATTGTTCCTATGAACTAGAGACTCTAGCAATTTATAACGCTTTAAAGCACTTTCGAGTTTACCTTCTTGGGATTAACTTTAAAATTATAACGGATTGTAATGCCATCAAAGCCACAATGTCAAAAAAAGACTTGTCACCACGTGTAGCCCGTTGGTGGACATATCTACAAGATTTTCAGTTTGAGATTATGTATAAAAAAGGAAAATTTATAAGTCATGTTGATTTCCTGAGTAGAAATCCAGTTGAGGTCCCCATTTCGTCATGTACTGTAAACTTAACCCCTTCAACAGATAACCAGTCCTGGTTAGAATCCGCCCAGCTCAGAGACCCCGATACCCAAGACTTGATAAATAGACTACAAACGGGAGAAATAGATGAAAATCAATATATCATCAGGAACAACTTACTACACTATAGGGCGACTCCCAATAGCGAAGTTAAATTATTTATACCCAAAGGCAGTCGATTAAGTATTTTGCGTTTGTTTCATGACGATAATTGCCATGTAGGATTTAACAAAACATTTAATAAAATTCGGGAGCATTTTTGGTTTCCGGGGATGGCAGCGTTTGTAAAGAAATACATAACCCATTGTTTAGTATGTGTTGAGAGAAAAGGACATCATGGCCCTAAACAAGGTTATTTACACCCGATTGAAAAGACTGCCATACCCTTTCATACTGTCCATTTAGATTGTACAGGGCCATTTCAACGGTCAAGCGAAGGATATAAACATATATTAATAATAGTAGACGGATTCACCAAGTTTTGTTTGCTTAGACCTTTAAAATCATTAACAGCCCAGGAGTTGATACCGATAATACGAGAAACTATAACAACTTTTGGTACTCCCTCAATAGTTATTACTGACAGGGGCACTAATTTTAGCTCTAACCAAATTAAAAGACATTTTAGTGAATTACATATCCAACACCATTTAATTTCCACTGGTACTCCCAGGGCCAATGGTCAAGTGGAAAGGTATGTTCTGACGATAACTGAAATGCTTAATACGGTATATGATGATTCGTCAGATTGGCCGAACGAATTATGGAGAGTACAGCAATCAATTAATACAACTATCCAAACATCTACAGGGTTCTCCCCACTTCGCTTGCTGATAGGTGTTGATGGAAATATACCATCCGTACAATCTCGTATAAATGACCTTATTGGCGAAACCTCCTCCCCTGTTAACATACAAGCCGATCGAGAACTAGCAGCCCAAAGACTAAACCAAATTGCTGAAAAATTTAAAAAACGTTTTGATGCCACACGACGTAACAATATAATTTTAGCGGTAGGTGATTTAGTTTATGTGAATCAAAACCACAGACGTAATGCGAGATTAAAGCCCAGGTTCAAGGGACCTTACGAAATTTCAGCTCTTCTCCCTAACGATCGCTATGCTCTGAGAGGTCTGGGTAATTTAAGGAATTTAACAACCGCTAAAGATAAGTTGCGATATTGGCCAGGTGAAATTGATGAAAATGTAAATGTTGAAAATACTTAAATTTAATGATAATTTAGAACTGATTTACTTAGTTCATAGAGTGTTGATTAATTTTCCAATATTTATAGTACAATTTGTATAAATGGTTATCATCCACTGGTCGATTAATTGTTTGCTATTGACTCGTCGCACTGGCAGTGGGTGTTTGGAGCAGTAAGCTATGCAATTAATAATAACCTTTATTTTATTATGTTTTAATGGTTATCATCCACTGGTCGATTAGTTGTTTGCTACTGACTCATCGCACTGGCAGTGGGTGTTTGGAGCAGTAAGCTATGCAATTAATAATAACCTTTATTTTATTATGTTTTAATGGTTATCATCCACTGGTCGATTAGTTGTTTGCTACTGACTCATCGCACTGGCAGTGGGTGTTTGGAGCAGTAAGCTATGCAATTAATAATAACCTTTGTTATTTTTATTATGTTTTAATGGTTATCATCCACTGGTCGATTAGTTGTTTGCTGTTGAGTCAGTAGACTCGTCGCATTGAAAGTGAGTGTTTGAAGCAGTATATTTTTTGTTTTTATTTTTTTATTTTTTTTGTACTTCGAGGACGAAGTACTTATCAGTATGGCCGTGTTACAATATTAAAAAATTTGTAGGGTATACATATTTTCTTCAGTCTACTTACTAATGTTTATGTCTCGATTAATATTCCGTACTTGTTATAACTTCTAAATGATCATCCGTTACTGATAAAATAGGTACCTAACTACTTAAAATTAATTATATTGATGCTTAGTTTAAATATTATATTTGTTACTGTTATTATAAATTAAAAAGTTCCTAAACGAAACGTTTACTGTGATTGGTTTAAAATCATCATTGGTCAGAATTAGGCTCTGATTGGTTAAGAGGTTAATACTGGCCGGTGATTGGTTGTATTATGGTAACTTATCTGTTAGTGATTGGTTTGTGTTGGAAGATTCTTATTGGTCAAATTTGCCGGGAGTACGTCAGCTGTAAGTAGTATAAAAGACGATGCACGGTGATATTCAGACATTCTGTTTCCCACCATCGATCACGACCAAGATAAGTACCTTCTATTCACTTGTTGTTTATTGCTTGTGTATTAAATCAAACTTATAGCTACATATGACCGTCTATGTAAAAACTTGTTACATAAATACGTTTTAAATATAGTACTGTTTAAGAATAAGCTTATTTGTTACATTGATACCTCAATTTATGATAAGGTTTTGTTTAGGTATTTAATACCCTTGTTTAAACAATAAGTACATTATAAATAACTTAAGTAATCGTAAACTTGCTTTTCAATTGTTTATAAAAGTAAAATTATATATTCGGTATGAAATATGTACTTGATAAGTTAATTGCAACAATTTATGTACAGTGCAATGTTTGACTGTTGAGTTTCTTGCGGCGTTTCTTCTCAATAGTGGTCTCCTCTTGTGAAGCGCTGGTAGATTCAGACCTATTTGTGCATTATTGTCTAATAAAGGAAAAGTACAGCCGTTTCTAATGTTTTACTATTCATATTCTACCCTCTCGACTTGGATCATAATATAATGGCTGGAAGATTTGTTTACATAGCTTGAGTACCTATCACATACGCTTTAATTTGCCACCTTAGCTTATGAGCCTTATTTTGACACATACAGTCTAGTTCACTTATTTAATCCGTTTGTGCCAGTATGTGTGGTAATCTGTAAGAAAACCTACGGGGAAATTATATTATAACCTTTATGCTTTATTGCAAAGAGTTTAGTGCGCCAGACGGAACATATATTTACACATTTACAAAATTAGTGTAGAACTTTCATTGCTATAACATTTCAAGCAGGAGTTTGTTTCGAAATTCTTCGAAATCGAAAAGACTACGACAACATAAACCGTGTTTTTGTGTGTGAACGCGGGTTCACATACCGTGTTTTTGTATGTGAACGCGGGTTCACATACCATGTTTTGTGTGTAGACGTGAGTTTTTCTAGCGTATACACGGAATGCCCGGGCTTTCACACTTGAGGCATCCGGTGTCGATACACTGAGTAACCGGTGTATATAGCTGTAGGAGATATTCATAGGAAGGGTTCCGTATAATTTCTATTATTGAGTAAAGAGCGCTAGTAACATCAATAAAAGATTAAACAAATTTTATTACGCAATAAGTAACTGATGAAGCGTACGAGTAAAGCAATTTAGTAGTAAGTACCTAACCAATTTATAATGTAATTATGATTAAAAACATTTAATTATTTAAAACACGTTTAATGCTCATATGGCATTGACACGTGGTTAAGTCTTAAAATTATTTTTTTGGTGAAAAATGGCAGATATGCGGGTTGGTAAATTTAAATATTTTTTTAAATTAATTTAAGGATTTATTTTCATGCACAACCATCAACTGTTATTCGAGACTTGACTAACGAGTTCCAACTCGTCAAGCCGCCAAGGGCCTAGACAAGATGCATAAAGTTAACTTATCGATTTTTGGAATCTAAAGAAAATCTATAGAATTGACGTAAGGTAGATAAAAAAAATGACAATTTCATACATTTTAAGTTTCCTGAAAAATCCCTGAAAATCCCTAAAAATAAAAATTAAATTCATGCCAAAAGGTCCTCAAAAATTCGAATAAACAAAAACAGCATTGAGATCAGTTTTCCTAACCAGATGACCAGTGATCGGAATAGGTAGAGTACTCGACGAGTATATTTACCTAAACTTGATGCATGTTCATTCAATAATGTGTTCCCATCTCACTCACGCATGAATGAACAAGCGTCAAGTTTAGGTAAATATACTCTACCTATTCCGATCACTGATGATGACTGATCGACGCATAGACAATTATATAGACAAACAGCAGTCAAAGCTTCAAACAACACCCTTTTGTACGTTTTTTTTATATATAATTTCAGATATACCTCGTCTTACTGATATCGCTGAGTGCCGTTCACGCAATACGTCGAGCACGCCCGCCTTCGAAGCCATCGCCGAAACCTCAATTGCTGCCGAAGGACTTCGATCTCTCCCATTACAACGCATTGCAAATCCCAAACAAGGAGTTCTGTGATAACCAGAAGCTAGACCCTTCTGGCCTATTTTTCATATTGCCTTGGTGGTATTACTACTGCCTAGATATAAAGGAAAAACAAGAAAAAGCTAGGCTCAAAAAAAAAACTGTAGACTTAAGCGAGTTTTCTCGCATTCTGAATGCCCTGCAGCGGTATAAAAAAGCCAAGGAAATGAATAATTTTCGATCATCAGAATCGGTATTCTAGTTAAAAAACAATAAAAGTGTGTATGTCTGAAAAGACAGGGTTTGGTGAAACTTGTTCAGCAACTGTAACTGCATTATATAACCTGAATTCCATACACAATAAAGATTTACTTTACTTTACTTTAAAATTGGGGCTTAACATGAAAAAGACTTTTATTGTATGTCGCTATACCCTTGTAAGTAAAGCCTTGGTTTATTTAATTGTGTTGTGATTTAATGCAAGATGTACGAGTACGTATTTGATATTGTTAAAACGATATTTAATCGACCGATTTCTATATCGCTACATTTTATCTGTACCTTGGTCCTTACCAAAGAGCCAATAAAGAGGAAAAAGAACAAAACAAAGCAATACAAAAAGAGCACTGATACGTCAATACGTGTCAGTGCTCTTTTCTGCACAATGGTAGTTCTACAAAGGTTTCAACCGCTTTCAGTTTGCTGGTCGCCTTATTAACCATTTCCCTGTGGGTACGGATTATCATTTTCGGTTGTTTTGAAAAATGCCTGGACTCCTAGAAATTAACTGAAAATGTTAATCTGAACCTACAGGGAAATAGTTAATAAAGCAACCAGGAAACTGAAGGCGGTTGAAACGCTTGTAGAACTACCCAAAATAGTTTTTATTGGCTGTTCAACACAGCCACGTTGCTTGTTACAGCCAGTTGTTTGGTAATTACCACAAATGAAGTATAGGACGGGCTGCGTAACAGCCACTCCTCGGGACGATCGCATTCAAATTTGTCAGCCGTAGATGATATTGTTTGAAAATTTTATGGTGAATTTAGCAGATTACATGCGTGTAATACCAGTTTTTTTTAAACTATTGCAATTCTCGTCAAATATCAGGAACTTACAAATTAATTTTAGTGTTTTGTAATACCGTCACGCTGAGCAGGAAATGTATATATAGCAAAGGAAACAGACAATGAAAAGTCCGAACTCCGTCAGCCCAATTTTTTTTATCGAATATAACAAATTATCAACGCAATATTGACCGCGATTACCTTTCGATTCAACGTTGAATTCCCAATATTTCAACGCAGTAACTTGTGCTCTGTCTACATACCTACCCTCATTTTTCGTCAACTACGTGCAATGTTGTTACCCCTGGTCACATTCTAACCACTCACTCGATCCAAACACTACACTCACAGTGTCATGAAGCATACCCGAAACTGATTTCAATCGAGTTTTACGGAAAACCGACAATTTAAACTCATCGTGACGATTTATATTATTATTTTCGTCGATTTCAACCGCTTCTCCCACTAATCTTGGTCTAGCGGCGTTCTCGGAAGAAATCGAAAGGTATGTAATCGCAATCACAGTCAATATCCTGTTGATAATAATAGTATGTTTAAAATTATTAAAGACCACTTATAGACGCCCTGAGTTTTTTTTTTATGGTAGAGCGATACAATTATTGGTCTTTAATAGACGACATAATTATATGTATATAATAATATACTAGTGAGAAAGAAATGTAAGAGAGTTCAAAATTCAACGACATACGTGATAAAATGGCGCTGCCTGGCTCAAACACTCTTTAATCAAACCGAAGAGGGGTTCCAATATAAGCTAAATAGCAAGTACCGTCAAAAACGTTACTCTATAGGTAAAGATTTTCAGGAGACTTTCCTGGAGAACACTTTTCATGTAAATTTCATTAATTTGATGTGTATGGGTAATGCGTAATTTTCAACTTGTATCAGCGGGAAAATGTTGCTTAAAATTACCTGTGAATGGTGGGGTGCACAATTTAATATATATTTAATTCTAGCGAAAATGTCACATTTAGAACTCAATATTTTCTGAAGGTGTCCCAAACCGTAAACTTCATGATCAAAAAAAAATAATCAAGAGTTTATCCAACGTCGATATCCTCAGTACCCTTGCTATTGCTCAGTAATCTATATGGGAGCAACCAAAAAATAATTTTCGAATTCATATTCTTTATTCGTTCCTATGCGCGGGACAAACATCTTCACAATGTGACTGATAGTTTTTGAGAAAAACTGTTTGTGATATATACATACATACTCGTATATAGACGTCGAAAGAGGTGAAACAAAAAGGGTTCAGTTAGTTTGATAACGAAACTTCTTAAAACTGAACCTTATCAGAACAGTTGAAAAATCCCCTTGACCAATAAGCAGTCTTCTTGTTTTTCATACTAAACTTGATTCTTTCTTTTATCAATACGAAGTCTTAAGTACTCTTTGTGGCTTTGTTTACAAAACACGTCGATATGATTTGCTCTTCGTTCGGCGGTTCGCGGCGATAGAACGTCAATGAATTGGACATGAATTTTCTTTTCCTGGTAAGTTATGTTTATTTACAAAGCATTTTTTAAATTATTCATATCAGGATCAAAACCTATTTATACCAACTAGTATGATTTGTTGCATGTAGAATGATTTTTCAATATTAGTTTTTTTTGCATAATTATATCAGTTTATGAAGGAACATACAATTTACTTTTATGTACATCGTAATTTAGCACGACTTTAGAAATGGCATCATCTATCTCTGTCACACAGCAGCAACTAGTGATTTGATCGAAAATATTATTATTCAAGAACATAATTAATTATGATAAGTAGGTAAGTTTAGTAACTACTGTTGATGTTAGTAGCATTGGCACAATAGTGTTAGGAAAATACGCCATTTGTAAAAATAAGTTCCACTATTACAGCGAAATTAATTAGTGTCAAATAATTACTCGTAAATAAAATGTTTTAATATTAGCAAAACTATTTCAGATCGCAATCACCCTCAAAATATCAGGCACCTTACAAAAAAAAGCCGTCTCATCGTCGGACGAGAGCATAGAGAACATTCTCTACTACAAAGATTGTAACAAACCAACGGTGAAGCCTGCCCCCGTACAGGAGACCTTCCGCCATGAGGAGCCGCCGCCAAAACCACCGGAGTGTGTGCCAAGAATGTGTTGTTCTATGTCCTGCTCCAACACCTGTGGACAGGACCAGGATAATGCACAACTAATGAGTGGCGGAATGTCGCCGATGCTCGGCCGTCAGTTATCCCCACAGAACACAATGCCGATGAACTCAATGATACAGCCGATGATGCAGGCGATGCAGCCGAACTCGCAACAACCAACAATCCCGTTCACCCCACGAGCTAGGAAGAAAAAACTCCCTCTCGCAAAACCAGGGACCAGAAGGAACTTTGGGTTCACGAGGGATCACATAAAGGCTCTGATCTCCCACGATGAGGATATAAAGAAGATTCTAAAGGATCTTGTGAGGGTCACGATGCAAAAGGCGGATCTAGTAGACCAGATAAATTCTAGGAGGAATGCTAATATTGTTCATCGCTTGGCTCAAGTCAACCGAAATGTATAACATGGTGATGGATGAGGATAATTGATGATACAATATTAAATCTTTTTTTCTTGTGTGTCTTTATACTCTAAGATCCGAATAGGGAACGACCTTCACCCGTCTGTTTAATGGATGACAAAGTATTTTATATCAAATTTTATATGTTAAGTAATATACCGCAAATATGTTGATAGGGAGAAGACGGAGTTACCACGGAGCTACTGAAAGCTGGCGGGAAACCGTTGCTGAAGGAGCTCCAGCGTATTTTTAATTCTGTAATTTTCTCCGGGAGAACTCGTGCTTGGTCGTGTTGTTTTACAAGAAAGATGATAAAACCTTATTGAAGAACTACCGACCAATTTCACTCCTGAGCCATGTCTATAAGCTGTTCTCGAGAGCCGTCTCAAATCGTCTTGCGTGAAGATTCGACGAAGCACCGCTCCCAGAACAGGCTGGGTTCCGGAGGGGTTATGGCACCATAGACCACATACACACAGTGAGGCAGATTATACAGAAGAGTATAATCAGCCCCTATGTCTTGCCTTTGTGGAGTATGAGAAAGCCTTCGATTCCCTGCAGCGGTGCCAAATTGATTGGCATTATGTAGAAGAATTGAGAGGTCTGTATGACGCCGTCACTATGTCTGTCCAAATCCAGAACTGGCGAACTGAGCCCATCATGCTGCGGCGAGGCGTGAGACAAAGGAATGTCATATCCCCGAAATTGTCCTCCGCTGCGCTTGAGGATATGTTCAGGATGCTAGACTGGGAAGGACGTGGCATAAATGTAAACGGTGAGTACCTCTCACACCTGAGTTTTTGAAGACGATATCGTCATCATGACTGAAACCCTGCAGGACCTAGAACAGATGATGAACAGCCTGGCTGAATCTTCTAAACGCATCGGTCTCCGGATGAACTTGGACAAAACCAAGATCATGTTCAACGAGCACGTTGATCCGGGACCGATAGCTTAACATATTAAATTTAAACAAACGGATGAAGGTCGTTCCCTATTCGGAGCTTAGACTATAAAGTGTGCTTTGTTTTTGTTTAACATAGAGCAATTGACTTAAAAATATATTTTCCATTGGTATTGATTAATGCCCGGTTTCTATATTCAAACCGCGGATAGATAAGAGTAGATAGATACCTCGAGTTAAAATGTGACATTTGCCACATACAACATGTGTCAAATTTAAATTTTGAGCAACCTACTCTATCCGCGGTTTGAATATAGGAACCGGACATAAGACATGTTTATCAAGTGTTAGCGCAAAACAAAATAATAAAATAAAAATACATTTTAACTGAGATACCCGTCTCAAGATGTGTCAAATATGACAGGTTTGTAAGGTTTGATGTCTACTTTGACGTATCTTGAGACGGAGCTCAAAGTCAAGATCAGTTTATTTATACGGTCCCTAGGGCCGTATTAATAAACTTATCTCAACTGTGATTCCCGTCACAAGATGCGTCAAAAATGACAGTTTTCTATGGATTGACGTTTACTTTGACGTGTCTTGAAACGGGGATCACAGTTGAGATGAGTTTATTAATACGGCCCTTATTAGTGACCTTCACGAGATGATCATACATTGTTCTCAAAGGCCGTCCATGGGCAGTGGGGATTACTTTCCGTCCAGCATAAAACAGGTTCTAATTAACTAATATTAATTAAGGTAGGCCGGTAAGCCGTGGTAGCCTAATGGTTTGACCGGCCGACTCTTAAGCAGAGGGTCGTGGGTTCGAACCCGGGCTCGCACCTCTAAGTTTTTCGGAATTTATGTACGAAATATAATTTGTAAATTTACCATTTCGGTGAAGGAAAACATCGTGAGGAAACCTGCACACACCTGCAAAGCAATTTGACGGTGTGTGCGAAGTTCCCAATCTGCACTGGGCCCGCGTGGGAACTATAGCCCAGACCCTCTCATTGTGAGTGGAGGCCTGTGCCCAGCAGTGGGACGCGTATATAGGCTGGATTATTATTATTATATAATTAAGGTAGGTGATACTTAATACATTATTGTGTGAAGATCTACAGTTGTTTTTAAATTTAAATATCCGTTGAATGTTTTGTGAATGGCGTAACTTTTTACCTTCCACTGCGAGCCTTGAACGATTTAACGGAATGGAATTCTCAATTCTATTGTCCGAGTTGCCAACTTAGCGGCGAAAAATGCCAGTTCTGAAAACTTTTACCAAACAATTATCATGCATTAAACAAAGTCG
Source organism: Tortrix viridana (assembly GCA_963241965.1). Taxonomy (NCBI): domain Eukaryota; kingdom Metazoa; phylum Arthropoda; class Insecta; order Lepidoptera; family Tortricidae; genus Tortrix; species Tortrix viridana. The sequence goes on from OY725181.1 coordinate 9,786,258, forward strand.
AATGTCGTAAATATTAAAAATAAAATGCAAATATTTAAGAAAATTTTGTTTTGGTTTACGGACGATTACGAAAGAACAAAATGATATTTTCATTTTATTTGTTAACGATGTAACTAAACGGAAAACAAAAATTAGTAATAAGTAATATACATTCAGTCAACAAAGTATCGGGAATGGATGATTTGTTTATGGTTCCAAATTCAAATTTTTGTTTTTTTTGTTGTTGTTAGATTGGCACAACTGTTTTCTATTTTGGCGCGGAGTTTGAGTTGCATCTGTTATTTATATTAAATACAGTGCTGTTTTTAGTTATATCATATCTAGTGTGTATTGCGAATTTCATAAAGGACAAAAACATTGAACAAAGAGTTTGTCTTAAATTTTGCATCGCCAATGGAATTTCGTGTTCGGAGTCACTGAAAATGTTACAGAAGGCTTACGGTGATTCGACTTTATCAAAAACACGTGTTTATGAGTGGTACAAAGCGTTCAAAAGCGGTCGAGATGTGATGGAAGATTTGCCTCGCTCTGGTAGGCCATCAACGTCTGCAACTGAAGTTAACATCGCAAAAGTGAAGGAAATAGTGACTGAAAATCCTCATTCAACTTTGAGAGAGATAGCCGCCGAACTTTCTGTATCTCACGAGTCGATCCGTACTATTTTAACTAATCATTTGGGTATGAAACATGTTACCGCTCGGCTAGTCCCAAAAGACCTGAATTTTCTCCAAAAACTCAATCGCATGAGAGTCGCTGAGGACATGCTAGAACGAGTCAATTCCGACCCAACATTCATGAAACGCAATGTTACTGGTGACGAGACGTGGGTTTACGAGTTTGACATGCAAACTAGTCAACAAGCTTCGGAGTGGCGCCTTCCAACTGAACCGAAACCGAAGAAACCACGCCAAAGTCGATCAAAAGTCAAAGTCATGTTGACTGTTTTCTTTGACTATCGCGGTGTTGTGCACTCGGAATTCTTGCCGGAAGGTCAAACGGTAAATAAAGAATATTATTTGAGCGTTATGCGGCATTTAAGAGAGCAAATTCGACGAAAAAGGCCAGATTTGTGGAATGAAAATTCTTGGATTTTGCACCACGATAATGCGCCTTCGCACAAGGCCATCATTGTGAAAGAATTTTTGACCAAACACTCAACAAATACCATCGAGCAACCACCATATTCACCAGATATGGCTCCTGCCGACTTCTTTCTTTTTCCTAAACTCAAATTACCACTTCGTGGCACCCGTTTTCAATCGGTAGAAGACATAAAGGAGAATTCGCGCCGAGAACTGAATTCAATTCCGGAAACAGCGTTTAAAAAATGTTTTGATGATTGGATTATTCGTTGGCGTAAGTGTATCGTTTCTGAAGGAGCATACTTTGAAGGTGATAAAATAAATTTGGATGATTAACAAACAGTTTGTGTATTATTGATCTTTTCCCGGTACTTTCTTGACAGAGTAGTATAACCTTCCTGTCTACAATAAATATTTACGGAAGATAGGCTACGACTTGGGGACCTTAATGTATTGGAAAAGACACGAATTTTCAGTACCGAGTAAATTCATACAACGTACCTAACTTGCAACAATAGGCCAATTTTCCTCATACATTATCTGAAAAATATGATTATATACTTACCATTTATTGATACGTGTAATTAATAGTTTGATATAATTTAATAGAAACCCTAAATCCTAAACCTTAAAACTAATGCTCATTACTGGATATTTTTTAAATTAATGTATGAAGAAACTTGGACTAATGTTGCAAGTTAGGAACATAGTTATATGAGTTAGTTTATTGTTGCAGTTGGGAGTTTAAAATGAATTCAAAATTTAAAGAAGCTCAATTGACATTAGTCATTATTGCTTTTAATTGATCGAGACAGAATTCCGCGTGATTTTCTAGTTAGCATTTACATTGTAGGTACTCTACATTTACGCACAAGTTTAAGCGATGCTCTGTTGTTTATAGAACAAATAACCCAGTATTATGAACTGTGCGCGGTGTGTGCTCTTTAAACCTTATCGGGATCTGGTAAAGTAGTGATGCGATTAACGATTCGATGTTTATATTTTTTTTTTCATGTATGGCTAAATTACAATGAGAATTAGAACGTTCCACCGCCGGTGTTGTGTTAATTGGTTGTACGATAGAGTGTCAAGAGAGTGTGTGAGTGCGTGTGTGTGTGTGTGTTGGTGTTGTGTGTGTGTGAGTGTGTGTGTGTGTGTGTGTGTGTGTGAGGTCTTAATAATAAGAGCACCAATTTTTAGTGTACAAAACATTTATACAGTAAGTTGGCTACACCAGGCTCTTTAACTACCACTAAAATGGAGGCAAATGAGCTCATACATGAGAACACGGCATTCACGCAATAGCACGACATGCATTGCCAGTATTAAGAAGGAAAATAGGAAGAGAGACAGAAGAGATGTCCTACGACGGAGAATTCGGGCTATTCCCAGTTGTCCGCACCCATTTGTCCACACTCGCACCCTCGAAGGAATTTTTATAAAAATTGGACTGCGGACGACTGGGAATAGCCGGGAAATTCAAGCATTAACATTGTAACAAAAAGTCATTATGCGTCCGGCATTCGCATTTTTATGTTTGTTTCTATCAGGTTTGTTTGTTTGTTTCTACCTGTGTCATCAGAGCGGCTCGCACAAGTTGCCCGCGACTCGTTTGTCGCTTGGTAATCCCTCTCTATCTGGTCTGTAACGAAAGAGACGCACTGAGCGACAAGCGAGAAAATACAACTTGTGCTACCCGTGCAGGTACAGTTTAGTATACTGAGCAAATTTTAAACAAAGGTGGATACGGCAGTAAAAAATAGTCGATTAAATTCCGATAACGGCCACAAAGGTACGTCACTAGCAGGCTCGAATCATAAACTACTTTAACCAGCACGTGTTTAGCAACGATACGCGCACCTGGGCACATTTCTTTATTAGTCAAATGAAGGAGGATATACAGGGTGTATACTTCTTGGGAAACTTATGTAGGGGGTTAGACAAAGCTTGTTGCCTAGGTAAATCCGCAGAACTTAACTGGCTCTGCCGCTTTCAGATGCAAAGAGAATGCGATAATGAAAAAAGGCATTACCTAGTTTTATCGGGTCTATGTTGGACTATTTTCGCATACCTCTACAGTAGCTTTAAAATGACGCAAACTATGTAAGTAAATAAATTCGCGTAGTTATTTTTTTACTTAATAGATTTTAGGGTATATTAATCATAAGGTTATAAGGAATAAACGTGATTAATCTTAAGGCTGCAGCCAGGAAAGGAAAGGGATTCAGAAAAATCAAAATTACATAACGATAAACATTAATCGGTGTTATATTACTCTTAAAATGTATCACCAGAAGGTGCATGTGCAATTTTATAAAAAAAATCTTTTGTCAATATTTTACGACATAAAAATACCTTACCAAAGCATGTCTAAAACTACCTAATCCCCCTCCCCCTACCTAACTGTCTGTCTACTTATTTGTAGCCCTTAACATTGTTCGATTGCGAATTGCGTAGAAAAAGCACGTAAATTGACTTGTCACTATTGTGAGTCATCTATACCGCAGAAACTAACCTAACCCAACGTAGACCGCAAGGCAAATATTATGCCAAAGCGTAGGTGGAAAAAACACGTACTGCGTGACATTTTTATCAATATTTTGGGAAGTTCTACGTCGTAAACTAGTTGTATTGTAGTTATTGGTATATTCTTTTGTTTCAGAGTAAGTGAAAAGTTTGCTAAGTTTGATGATTCTTTTAGTATTCTTCTGCCGAGGAGGATGTACTTTTATTCGAAGATTTCCCACGGCCTGTTTATATACGGCCTCTGTTAACCCTAACTGATGCAATAGATATATTGTGATGTCATAACCGCTATTCAGGTGTTTTTGTTAAGTTCGCTTGAACGAAGCCGTGACGCAGGTCCAACATCGATTGTTGCGAACAATCGAGTAACAAATAGACGAATTTATCTTGACGCGGCAATCAAAACGCGGGGATGCCTATAACTAGCGGATACTGGATTCCTTAATTATATTAAGGATTGTTATAGATTCGCCATAATCGTAAATTTCAGAGTTTTACTTGAACTCGAAGATTACGAGATGCAGCCAACCAGAAACCGAAATACTAACTCGCCTATTGGCAACGAATTAAGTGAACCCGCGAGTTAGATTGTTCCAGTTAGAGTGTACAAAACATTTCAGTGCATACATTATGCATGTATTTCAGTCTTGGGTGAATTTCAGGGCGTTTCAACCGCCGTCATTAGTGTCACCAAATATATTGACGAAATCAGTGACACCTACCACACTATAGTGACACATACTACTCCTGATGTAAACAGAAGCAGAACCGGGGATGTAGTTTGATAGAAACTACATCCCCGATTCTGGCCCGGTCTTGGCCCTAGCTTGCAGCTCGGGCCAAGACACCTCGGGACTCGTTTGTAATGACATACTTTCCGCACTAGCATCAAAATGTATTATTACCTTAAGAGTCCAGCGGTAGAACGTATGGGGCTGATTTGAAGGTATATTTTCCAGTGTCTCTCATTTCTTTTTGTAATATGGCCTCAATTGGAATTTGTCCAATTCCTTGAGGCATTTTTCTACTTATTTTATTACGATAACCTACGAAATTAAAGCGGCGACGAGAGAATCGTTTAATTTAGGAAACACTTCTATTTGAGTTTTCGAGCACGTATACAATAGAGACGTAGAAATGGTCGCTATTTGTCAACTGCCCCTTGCTGCAAACTACACGCGGCAAGATTGTTTATTCCTATTAGACCTAATATTAAGCTATCCGTGTTTAACGTTAAACTATCCGTGTTTCATTGTAAATTAAATATTTTAGACATAAAAGTATTTCTCAACCGCCATGATTTAGGACCTTCAAGATTATTATTCTTTTTCTGTAGGCTGGTAACGCATCTGCGATTCCTCTTCTGGTGTTTCGTTTTCTTCCTGGCCCGTTTGCTTCCTCAAGCAAAAAGTAATAGTGGTGATATTTATTCATTAACGCTAGTACCTACATTCTAACGTTTAATATTAAAGTGACCGCGCTGCGTCCTTCTGCGCCCACGTCGTCGAGGACACATCATTATTATATCTTTTCATACGTTTTCTCTTTTCAAGAGAATCTTTATTTTCAAAACGGGCGCCATTCTGTTCTGAGTTATAACGCGACTAATTCGATTGAGTCGCTTAGAGTGACGTTAGCTGCGTTAAAAATCGAATTATCGATGAATATTATAAATGGATGGTAGCTTTTAGGATGTTGCTATGATTTTTTATCAGAAGGAAGATAAGTTTATATGAATGGTAAGTATGGAGGTAGATTCAGATCATCAACTTACCCGTTACTTTGCAGCCAAGCAAATTATTCGCATTGTGGTGTCCCAGTGTACGGGGGTAAGGCAATTGGTAAAACAACGGTTCAGTAACGGATTTGAGTATATTTTTTGTTTATCCTTACAAATATTGGCTGATGCAAAGACATGGGTATGAGTACATAGACGAACTACATCTCCAGCTCATATTCCAGGCTCAAGTGATGAAGTAGAAATTAAATCTATGTTGCAAATTTCCCTAGAAACTTTGGTAAAAATATTATTTTCAGAAATCGCCTAGGATTACGTTTTTTGGTGCAACTGAGCTCGACTATGCTTAACTAAAAGGAATGTATCGAAAAACCAATCAGTAAGTGCCCAACCATAGGTAGGTAACACTGAAGTAGTATCTTTACAGTGATGTACAGTCGTCCCAGCAGGACAGTCTATCCATAATGGTGTCTTCACAAGAACTGTGCTTTTGTAGAATAAGGAACTACACTGGCCCGCAAAACTAAGCATCACACTTTTAAAATTTCATTTTTTTCTAAACTATAGAAGTTAGAGATTTAAAATTAAAAACGTTTTATAGCAAATTTTATCAGCTTTCTTTCCAACTATAACTAAAATAAACTGTAACATTTTCAACTTAAAAAAAAATAAAACAATAAAATAGCCATTTTTAGTTATTGCAATTTTAAAAGTGTGATACTTAGTTTTACGGGCCAGTGTATAATAAAACAGTTTCAGCCTCTACCCGTTTCTCAAAATCTACAAGACTAATAATACTAATTAACGCAATACATTTTTTTCAATACAAGTCTATGATCATTATGTACCGAAAGAACTAATATTATTAGTCTAGTAGTTTTGGAGAAACGGGCCCCTGAATATACAGGTTGATTTTGTACACTGAATAACACAAACACCTAATACAAATTTGTAGGCAAAAGGCGTTCGATTAGATGTGAAAAATTCGTATCATCGTTATAGGTGAGGGCACGCAAGAGCCACAGAAATAATCATTAAGTACAAAAAAAAAACAAAAAGTTATACATTATCTGTTTCTACTAATATTATAAATGTTTAACTCTGTTTGTTTGTTGGTTACGCTTTCACGGCTTAACCGATTTCGATGAAAAGTATGGAGATATCCCGGAAAATTGGACTGTTCCTGAGGGAGCAGTGCGGCTTCTATGCGGACGAAGTCGCGGGCAAAAGCTAGTTGATTTAATATATTAAGTTTGGCCTAATGGTGTTAAGGCCATCAGGCCAAACAACATGTTTAGACAAGTGTACGTATTTGGCAAATTGAGAAAAACTAACAAAACAATTTCAACCATAAATAATTATACTTATTGCTAGTTAGAAAGTGGATTGAAAGTGTTTAAATTATAAATTTAGCCACATGGCCTACATTATTTAAGGTATAACAATGTCAGGCAGTTCTGACAGTTTTCAGAACAGCAAAACAGTGCAAAATGATCCATTCTTTTCAATTCATCTACTTTAGGAATCTAAATTCTATACAATTATCAGATTCTTCAAAATCCAAAGTTCTCCTTGTCCGACAATTAGCAACAGTTGACTCGAAAACAAGTCAAACGCCGAAGTTCGAATACCCAACGAACAAACGCTAATTTAATGAGAGTCCTCATTTAAAACTGAATAAAGATAATTAGTTACTGTTGTAACACATTCATTAGTTATTTATTAAGGTTTGTCTGAGAATACAACTTTTAATTTGGTACTGACTTTATAATAAAGAAGTTTTTGAGGGTTATTCTAGCTGTCACCCGTGGAATAAGTTTCCAGCCAGAATTTGTATTATTTTTAACACACTTATGTATTATATTAGGTTCACTTGTAATTAACAAACAAAGTACAGTCGAACTCATAAGTAGCTTTACATTTTAGTACCATGTCGCAGTTACATATTATAAGTTATAACTACTGCACTCAGAGACGTCAATTAGTTTTTAATTTCATTAAAGTTGTTGCTATCACTTTTTTTGCTATAGCAATAGAATAAGACGCAGCCACTTTAATGAAACTTAAAAAATAATTGACGTCTCTGAGTGTGGCAGTAAGTGTCAATAGTATGAATTTAGTATGTCAATACTTGCGACAAGGTAGTAAAATGTAAAGCTACTTATGAGTTCGACTGTGCCTAACTAAAGGAATAAAATTTTAGAAGTACATTTTTTAACCTACTTATTTTCAGATATCGGATTGACTTGAAATTTTGAACACTTATGTAATTCCCATGACAATACAATACAATATTATGGTACCATGGAGCTGGTATGATGATGGAGAAGGAAGATGGCCTCAGGAACTCCTCAATGGCTAATAGTAGATCTGTCGAGTTTTACTCATCTTTTTACAAGGAGTTTATATTCAGGGTTAGAAGTACAGTCGGCAAAATAAGTTTTTTGATAAAATGATGGAAGATATTGTCTGAAAAAATAGAAAATAAGCTGTTAAAGCATACTTTTTTTTTAATGTTGTTAATGTATAATAAATCATGTTAGTCTAGGAACAAAGCCAATAACATTTTTAACAGCTTCACGCCGCGGAGTTTATGTCCCCTCGTAAAGGATAGGATTATTCTTACCTGTCATTGAGTGGTTTAGTGGCACTCGACGAAAAATTTTTTTCTTGGTGCCCAATAAAGTATCATGTACCATTGTGATGGTGCCATACCACGGTGTTTTTGCCACATTTCTGCCATTATCTAATTAAGTATGTTTATCGTTGTCCAGTAGGTACCCATTGTACAAGCCTAGAAAGAGCTAGAGCTAGAGTAGGTCAATTTGTGTGTGTTTGTCCCTTACTATTTACCCATGTTTCTGAGTGTTTTCGTAGTGGTAAGTCCCAATGGCAACTTACTGTAAATAATAATTTGTCGCCATTTTTCTAATTTCTTCCTGCACGTCCTCGAAGTTGCTGGAAATATAAAAAGTTACTACTAACTAAACTTAGGCATATATGAGTACTGTACTGTACCGTTTAATTAAATTAATTGATCGTGGTTACTTTACTTAACATAATAATTATCATAAAATCTAAAACTTATTATTATATACGATATATAAGTTATAAAATCTTGGATATGAGCGAACTTTGCTCTTGTTTGAAACCAAACTCTTAAATAGAACATTTACTAAATATGTAATTATGTACAAATATTACTGGTAAACACTTAAAGTTTGCCTCTGTTGGGAGTTGAACTCACGATCCTCGTTACACTTGGCAAGTACAGTCCAAGTCATAAATAGGTATATAATATACATTCCCAAGATGACATATATATCTATTTACACACTCCTATGCCACTAAAAATAAGGTCTATAGCTGCTCGACACACATGGTCAGTTTAACTGACCAGTGAAACTGATCAGATAAACTGACGTACATCCAAAAGCTAACCGTGAGTGTGAAATCGCAAGTTGAAAGTTAAAAATGTCAACTTACGATTCGGTGTCGACTGTGTCGAGCTTATGTATACATAATATGACGTTGGTAGTGAGCCTGCCTACGAAGCTAGCGGTTCCGGGTTCGAATCCCGATATGGGCAAATTTTTGTATGATGAGCGCGAGTATTTGTTCCTGAGTCATAGATTTTTCTATGTATTCATGTATGTATTTCTCTATATAAGTATGTTTAACGTTGTCTAGTACCCATAGTTACATGCCTAGAGCTTAGTTTGCGACTAGCTCAATTTGTGTGTATATTTTATTATATATTTGGTGCGATGGCCGTATAGATATTAGTGCTTTTGACTGTACGATACAAGACTTGAGTTAGTAATGATAATCAACATACCTAATCTATTAACAGCAGCTGTAATATCTATTAGAGGGTGTTTTGATTGCGCCAGTTGTTTTCGAAGCGTCGAGTGCGGGCTCTTCAATAACTGGTTAATCTGCTCGATAATATCCGATAGCGAGTTCTATGAAGTGCCTGACAACAGGTCTGTTTTTATGTAAAGTACGAGGGCGACCGAGCGTCGCTCGGGTTACAACCGAGTTCTCCCGAAGACGACCACTTGACCACTACTATTCCGTAATTATCATCAAAATGGTCAGTTTTCTGAAAAGCCAACTTATATATTAAATAAAATACAAGTTAGCTCACTTGAAATGTATGTGAAATTTTTTTGTACATACGAGTACTTACTTATATTGTTAAATCAATATTTAGTAGTATAGAAAACATGCACGACTCCGTAACAAATCGTGCTCATCACACAAATGCCTTTACCAGAGATCGAACTCAAGACAGCTGCCATCGTAGGCACTACCAAATAACCATTCCCAAAACCTCCGGATATTTCCCACTCATGTGCGACAAACTTAAAAATTGTAGTTCCCTCGACTACTTTCACTAAATTTCATAAATATCGGACCAACAATACTCAAGTTAACGTTCATCAAACATACACTCATACAAATGCTCACTGAAGCAATTACGAAGACGCGGCTAGCCTAGTTGGTAATGACCCTGCCTACGAAGCTAGCGGTCCCGGGTTCGAATCCCGGTTTTGGCAAATATTTGGGTGATGAGCCTGAGTATTTGTTCCTGAGTCATGGATAGTTTCTATGTATTTAAGTATGTATTTCTTTATATAAGTATGTTTATCGTTGTCTAGTACCCATAATACAAGCCTACAGCTTAATTTGAGACTAGGTTAATTTGTGTGAGATTGTCCCCTGATATTTATTTCTTTATTTAATTCTAAAACCTGACTCATCTCAAATACCACAGTGCCTCAAGACAAAAGTCTTCGATCAGTGTGTGTTGCCAGTGATGACATACGGATCTGAGACATGGTCGCTTACAATGGGCCTCATAAGAAGGCTCAAGGTCACTCAAAGGGCGATGGAAAGAGCTATGCTAGGTGTCTCCTTGCGAGATCGAATCAGCAATGAGGAGATCCGCAGGAGAACTAAAGTAACTGATATCGCTCACCGAATAGCAAACCTTAAGTGGCAGTGGGCGGGGCACATTGCTCGTAGAACCGATGGCCGTTGGAGCGGAAAGGTTCTAGAGTGGCGGCCGCGAACCGGAAGCCGAAGTGTCGGTAGGCCTTCCACAAGGTGGACCGACGATCTGATAAAGATCGCGGGAAACCGCTGGATGACAACAGCAGAGGACCGATCGTTGTGGTCCAGCAGTGGACGTCTTGCGGCTGATAATGATGATGATGATGATGAAAACCTCACTTGTTCCAGTCCATAATTGCTGTAACGTAGTCGATTTAAAACAAAATCCTTCTTTGTAAGGTCTAGAATAAATCGCTATTTAGCAATAAGACTGCTTGTTTACTCACTATGTAATATTTCTTTTTTGTTGTATTTCCTGTCATTACTGTAGCAGCAAGCACCACATATGTGGTGTTCAATAAAGAATAGGAATAAGAATAATTTATTGTATACCACGTATCATCAAGATGGATAAAGTAGGTACATAATAGTTTAGTTTAGTTTTGTATTGTATTGTACAGCCTGAAATTAAACTGAACTTGACTCGATGCTAATCCGGAACCATTGCTACATTAACAACCTGGGCCTAGTGCGTTATCCGAGCTCATAACCATTGTAGTGTGATTAAAAAGCCGAGGGTGGTCTAATAAAGCTTCCGCCAGTGTAATCAACTGATTGCAGGCAATAACTCGATATGACGACTTACGGCGCAACAACTTCAAATTTTCAATATTTAGTATTCACATGCAGCGTTCTTTAGGGTTCCGTAGTCAAACTAGGAACCTTTTAGCTTCGCCATGTCAGTCCGTCTGTCTGTCTATGTATGTTTTTCTTGGAAACCATCAAAGTTACAAAGCTGCAATTTGGTACACGTATAGATATATATCGCGAACAAAAATCAATAACAAAATTATAAAAAATATCTTCGGGGTATACATATAGCTATTATTTACTCAATTTATTAGAGTACTTTCAATTTAATAATTAATTCAAATTAACTTGCAGACTTTTTGTAGGATGGCCAATGCGTGCCAGTATTTAAAGAAAATTACGATTTGTGTGGATTGGAATCTGTTTTCCAAAGAAAACATCGTAACAAAACCTGCAGCAATTAAAATTCACGAGTATGATATGATACATATTAAATAAGCTTCTTTCCTTCCTATTGTATTTAAATTAAAAAAACTCAACTCAATAACAATTACAATTTTAAGTTCTTATTCAACTACCTACATACAACTATTAAAAATATGTTATTTTCATAACTTATTTCGTTAAAGTTCGAGTCCAAGGCGTGAGAGAGTCGGCACGAGTAAGACGGTGTCGTCCCATTCTAATCATGAATCCGTGCTGCCACTGGCCTGCGAACGTAGGGCGGGAATCTAGACCTACGAAGACTGAGATCTGGCGATGAATAAATGAAATCAAATTAAAAATAGTGATTGGTCTGATAAAAAGAGGTTTTTACTTTGCGTTTTAACACGCAAAATAATTCTTCATTGGCGGTTTGGTCTAGTATACGGTATTGAAAAAGGGTTTCACATATAATTAAAAACATCGCAATATAAAAACATCATTTACGAGAATCCAAATAAAAACGATAATTTTCTAAGATTTCTACTTATATGCGGTATACATTTTGATTGTTAAGGTACTTCTATAACAAACTATAGTGTTTTATCAAATTCTTTATTTATACTACGTACAAAATAAATGACAAAACTGTGACTTTCTTCTAGTCCTTATTATATAACTTTTGAGTTTTCAAATAGAAAATAAAATAATAACAAATTATAGACAACTAACTAGTACTTACGCTACAAATTAACGATACTTTATATATCCGTAAATATTTCTAATAATTTCCATATCCAGTTATTTCAAGACACTTCAAAATTTACTTAAGTTAATAACAACCATTCACACAACCTGATTCACATTCATAACATCTACATAACGCTTTCACAACTACAGGTCTGTATAGACAAATCGACGTCAGCCGCCCACGCCGCCCGCTCTGCGCCCGCCCTTAGCTCTATGGGCAGAGCTTAAAAGCTCGCTCGCCGCCCGCCCAAGCGCATTCGACACTTGCAGGGCCTAAGAACATGTGCTGAGCACCCCACTGGCACTTCAGTCGTGAACAAGTTTCCTCGAACATTGGAATTCTGTAAGTATTTGACTATTTTTTGTGGTTAGGATGAATCAAAAAATTTTTATGGAAATATAAAACTTTTTTTAAATTAAATAAAATTCATAGACTTTGTGCAGATATTTGTGAATGTAAGACAAAACTTTTACTTTTATTATCAAACTTTGTTTAGGAAAAAGATAAGTTGCGAAAAAATAAAAAAAATGTCTATGTATTTAATGCAAACAATGTGAGTAATAGGCATGATTTTTATAAGAAAATATATTTGTTTCAAACGATCAATACTTAATTTATTATTATTGCAAACTACCTAATGAATAACAGGGATTATTATTTTAAGATGCACATGCATGCATGCATGCATTTTAGCTTCTGAGTAAAAGTAGGTACATCTTCATATTTTTCAACTAATCCCCGAAGGTTCAGTGGTTGAGAAGAGGATTGCGGTTGCAAGATCACGAATACGAATCGCACAGAAAGTGGCGGCAATTTTCAACGTGCTTTGTCAAGCATCTGGCGATTTATGAGTAGTAATTTTGTTTTAGCTGTTGGTGCAAAGACATAGTTCAGTATTTATGATATTTATTTCACTCAAAAACTTAAAGTTTTTATATAGTGTACCACCCCGGCTTTACACGAGAAATGGTCTAAATTATAGTGAAAATCGCATCAAAATCCATCAAGTACTTTTTAAATTAGCGCGGACATAAATAATGACAGTTGCGGTGCAGGATTTTAATTTAAAATAATATTATTGTAGTGATTAGAATAAATTAAAATACTAAACGTGAGCATATAAAATTATCATTAACGAAACCGCTGTTCATGTCATAACTTTTATCCGAATTTAGATTTTATTAATAAGATGTGTGTGTAAGATGGTGTGTAAAAAAAAACAACTTTTTTAAGATTACCGCAATTTACCTAATAAATTACGTTGAAATTTAACAACCAAGTTGTTACGTGAAAAATAATTTGCGTCCATTGTTCGTTTTTTTTCTAAGTACGTTTTCTCCTATAACCTTGTTTCATGCTGATCTTAGAAAAATTACACGTTTTCCCCAGAAAAAAATACATGGTTCTTCTAAAGTAACTCACTCCCACAGATATTATAACTGCTATAGACAAAAAAACTGGCGTGTTACTCGTATAACGTAAAATGTAAAAATCTTGTTGAGTATCAACCAAATCTAAACTTGCAACGAAATTAAAAGAACATTATTTAATTTTATTAGTTTCTATAACAATAATCAGTACGTAATCACGCAAACCCCTTTAATGATTAAATACCTAAAGTAGTTATTTAAATTATGTACTCAAAAAAACATTAGATGAATTATAGTAAGTATGTTAGCTTTAATAACGTTACTTACCTACTTGTTCATTTTATCAAATATTGAATTGAACTGTATTGAAATGAATAATATTCCAACAAAACTAAGCTAATGCTTACAAAGTATTTTATTACTTCAAAATACCGTGAATTGTTTAAAGTCCTCTCAAAACAAATTGTGATGCTACCGGGTTAATTATCATAACGAAGTAACGTCAAGTCTTAACTAATTACCAACATTTTGACATCGAATTTCTGCGACACGGTTTCACTATAGCTTAAAATATTAAAATTTATTATTTCTCCTTCTTCCCAAATAAAAACATAACAAATAAACTTATTCATAAACGCTCAATAACTGAAGTAAGCTTAAAGTATGCTTTGACGTTTCTTTAATTGCGACATTTGTAAAGTTTGTATGAAAAGCATATTTTTACTAAAATAGCTTCATTATGCGTTTAGGTTATAAATAAGAGACTAATGACTTCACGCCATGTCACAAATTGTCTTTGCAAACGACCTCAAACCGCAAACTACATTCGATACCAACTTAATCATAAAATAACACAACACGACCAGAGATGAGGAGTAGCTAGTGTGTTATGTTGTAAACTTGGGGGCTAGATGAATTATTTATTGTTATTATTGGGCTCTTAGGGAGAGTTTGAAACTTTAAAACAACAACTACTATCGCTACCTGAATTTCCACCTACGAGTTTGCGGTTGACTTTAAGGGTTTAGAAACGATATCATATGACATGTCATCTCTATACCTAAGTAGAGGGTATTTGCGATTTTAAAATGATTTCCCAAAAGTAATAGAAATATGGGAGAATACATTTTCAAGTACAAGTTAAGTTTGTCCTTCAATCCGAATTATCTTATCGTTAGAGCAATATTTGGTGCTAGTTTGTAGAGAACCTACATATCAATTAAATTATACATATATGAATATCGACGCTTGAAAGGAGAAATGGGATAAGCGACATTTTTGGTGATATTGAGTTATATATATCGTTGGAATCGGCTGATTTTTCCGCATCGTATGAGCTAGGTCTCGTGTTCATCTGACGACTTTTTTGTCGCTTATCCCATCGGTGATTTTGAGAAACACGGACAAATTTTGTTACTAAACGACGTAATTTTTGACTCATTTTTAGATGATGGAGGTTAGATAAAATGTGTTTTGATTAAATTAAGCTAAGATTTTTTTACTCATTTGTCAGGACAAATAACACTACACTTGGATAGTTTTGCTTTGTCGCGTCAAACCAGTGATTTGTCGTTTGTCTTTTTTTACTTGACTGTATATTCGATTTTATTTTCCATTGTGACTTTTTACCTACTACCTTCAGAAAGATATAAATTAGCTTAGATCAAATAACCTGATCAACCTTATCTGAAGTATTGCCGCTTATATTTATTTACCTAATTGCAGTTTATAAACCTTTGTCGCTTATCCTTATTTACTTATTTGCAGTTTATAAAATCTTTGTCGCTTATCCTTTTTTACCTGCAATAATTTTTAAATACTCATGTCGCTTATCCCTATCTAATTGAATTTATGAAGTCGGTTATTGCCAACATCCAATAAAAAAGTGTCGGTTACGCATTATTCTCGGACGCGACTAGACCGTGCAAACGCCATCTACCTAAATCGCTACGCTAGGAGACGTTGTCTAAGTCATACGCGGTCGTCGCATAGATAGAAAGTCCATCAATCAAGGGATTTAACTAAGGCTTCTAATGTCGCTATTCCGAGATCTTCCATGATTTTCCAATCTTGCTTACTGCTGAATTAGAAATGCGAGATCCTTCAAGATGGAAAATTGAAATTAAAATCCTTATTTTGTAAGTAGGCCCTGTAGACACTTTTACATGTCTGAGTCTACCAGCGCTCCCCAAGATGAGACCACTGTTGAGAAGAAGCGCCGCAAGAAACTCAACAGTCAGTCTTTTCTTTCAATTATCTCTTATTACTCGTATAAACTGGTAAATAAATAAATAATGGTATAAATTAAGCTATATAAAACGATTTAATCAAATGACAATTAAAATAAGCAAGTTTGAAAATTATTAATATACGAAGTAGTGTACGACATATTGAGAATATTGTGTTTTTACTAACATATATCATGAATCCAAAGTAGTTTCTGAAGCCTGAAAAAAAAGGTTGTAAAAAAAAAATACTTTTAACCATTGTTATTAAGACAAGTGACAAACAATTTAAGAGTAATTTCACTTATTGATGTAATTTATGGCAATCTCTTATTTTATTAACCATTTTTCCCGAATGATTGTGATCTGAATGCAACATATAATAATTTATATGAGAGATTCATCCATAATTAGATAGTTTGTAGAAAACAATATGTAAACATTATTAAATCATGGCTACGAAAGTTACAGTTAAAGTACTTGTAAGTTTATACAATCTAAACAGTTAAGCCTACAGGTATGAATTTAGTTTTTTAGATTGTCGATTAGTTGAACTTTAGTGTCGAATTAAGTTTGCAGTCAAAAAAATTACCAGTTTTACAAAAAAACAAAAAATCATAATTGTAAACTATTTAACTGTGATTCGTTTTTTGATAGACTTTGTACGTGGGAGAATTAAAAAGTTTTGAACCTGACCTTCAAAATAAAGATTTTAATTATTATAACAATTTTATTTTTCTGCATAGTTTCCAAAACGATCTTTTGCCATCTCGCCTCTAACTTCAGAATTCCATGCAATAAAAAAGAATCTCAAAGATGCATTTATAGCTTCTTGTACTTTAATATTGATTTGTTGATTTTTTTTGTCCTCATAAGCCTCTTTTTAGTTTGGGGAAAAGGTGATAATCGGAAGGGGCCAAATCCGGCGAGTAGGGTGGATGCGGCAACAATCCAAACCCACAATTAAGTATGTATTTGTGCGATTGATTCCGCTGCAGTGTGGACAGGAGAGTTGTCTTGGTGGAACAACACTTTCTTAGATAACATACCAGTTATTTTTATTTCTTCATGCAGACATTGTAAGAGGGTACAGTAATATTTATCATTTATGATTTTACCCTTTTCAAGGTAATCGATCATTATGACCCCTCTGCAGTCCCAAAAAACTGAAGCCATCACCTTCTTGGCTGACAAAATGGCCTAAGCTCTCTTAGGAGATGGTGACCTTGACCTTTTCCATTGCTCGGACTGTGATTTTGACTCAGATGTGCTGTGGTGGACCCAAGTCTCGTCCATGGTCGCGACTGAGAAAATCAAGATCAAGATTCAAGAATCAATCAATCAAGATCAATCAAGTTTTAGGATCACATTGAAATATTATAAATTCAAACAATCCTGTGATACTGTATGGCGTGTGCGTATGTTTTCGGCTGAAAGCGGTCTAGGCACCCAGCTGGCAGACACCTTAGAAAATCCAAGATCGTTAGTGATGATGTTCTGTGCTCGTTCATAAAAGATTGCTATTGCTTCCGCTATCTCTACAATCTTCAACCGCCTATCATTCATAATCATGTCTAGTATTTTATTGGCATTTTCTTCTGTTACTTCTGTTACGGCTACTGCCGTCAATGGCTTACCACGTCTAGGTTCTACTTTAACTGCTTCTATGTCGCGTTTGAACTCCGCTACCCATCTTTATACAGTGGCATATGATAGGGCGGATTTCCCTAATGTCTGGCACATGTCTTCGAAAATTTGCTTTTGTAAGTACTTGATTATTTACGGAACGTTGCTCAATTTGATCCATTATTATGGAAATCGCATACCTTGTTTAGTATTTCCGTCACAAATTTTACAATTGTGACAGGAGAAAAACAAAAGATAATGCATAATGATGAGAAAACATGTGAAGATTGACACAATTTATTGATTGAAGACTGGCGTGTGCCAGTGTTATTTTTTGTTTTTAATTTCATTATCAACCTTAGGCTCAAAACTTTTCAATTCACTTACGTATAGTAATACAATTATATTCAAATAAGGCTTACAGTGTGGTGGAAATATAATGAGAAACGGTTGCGATCTCTACGTACAACTGCCTTCAAATAACTATTGACTTATCGAATTTGACTAATAATAAAAAAATACTAAGCTACTTATTCCACTGTTAGTACTAAGTACTAATTATATTCCTAGTTATAATTTACTTTAAACTAATAGCTAAGGTTTGAACTAATGTTCATAAAAAAATTTCATACGTTGTATGAAAGCAAATAACAAATGAAATGAATGTCCTTATTTAATGAAAACAACGTTTTCAACAGGGATTAACTGTACATAATTGGTCAAGAACTTTTTGATTAGTTGTCATATTTGTAGTCATAAGAAATATTGTATGGGAAAACGCAAGCATTTCTATTAGTGTGGCTTGCACTGTAGGTAGGTATTATTATAAATATAATTGTATTAATATACACAATCTAACAAAAAAAAAACTAATCTTACTATGTCATAAAATAGTCGTTTTAAATTTTTTTAGTTTTTTAAATATATTTCGTTACAAAAAATAATGAAGAATCCCAAAAAGTACCTTTTTTTCATATCAAATACTTTATAAAAAGGTATATTATTAAACGGGTCACTAATTTTTCCCAGAAGTGAATTAAGGTTTTATTTTAGCTTAAACCGCTTTTACGTTTTCAAGTTACCCGTCCAAAAGCAGTTAGATAATTTATCCTGAATATATTTTTACACCTAGAATAAATATAGAGTTTTCTACCTCACCATCAAATTCGCATTATTTCTAGTTAGATAATTTTACTTGAATATGTTTTAGTATATTTTTTTGGTCAGACTCTTTTACCGAACTTATTTCTCGCTCAACATTTTGTTTAGATAATTTTACCTGAAACCATTTTAAAGACCAAATTGCGTAAGCGGCACTAAATTCGAAACTAATGCATTTTTGGGCAAAATAATCACAACATCATATAGAAAACAATAATATGTTCATTTATATAGGTTTAATTCAAAAATTGGTCTTATAGATAAATTATGATGATTTTTTTTCGAAAATTTGCGCGGTTTTTTGGCTCTCCTGTAAAGTTTGCTCCGTGTCGCTTATCCCATTTCTCCTTTCAAGCGTCGATATGAAGAATTTTTAAGTAACATCAACATTTTTAAGTAGCGGTTTGGGAAACAACGAAACGAGTACCATGAAAATTTAATAAACCGGAATAAACTTCGGAGGTTTTGACTTCTTCAAAACTCGGTCTCCATCCAGTGTAAATATTTTACACTTATTTTTGTTACCCTGTGAGACATCTAGATTGTTAGCCACGCGTCATCCGACGCCGTTCAACCTGTGGTAAAATACCCTATCAGGTTACTGATTGGGTGAAGTTGTGAAACGAGACAGTTTTATTATATCTATAGCTATAGGTACAAGTATTATAAAGAGGTAAAATTGTGTGTTTGTTTGTTTGTATGTTGGAGGTAACCTCTCTACTGAACTGGTTTTAATTTAAGTATCGAAGCTTAATTTCCTCTGACTTATATTTATAGGCTATATTTTATGTTGTTTAGGGCGAGCGAGAAATATTTTTTATTGAATGCCACATATAATTACAGCACGAAAAGAAATAAAAAACTAAATGTGACAGTGAGTCAACAGGTGGTTATAACGCTAAATAGATCTCTTCCAGACAACCTTTCAAAGAAGAGACGAAGCATAGTTAGCTAGATTAATTTGTATTACATTATCTATACATATAATAAAATCGTTAAGACCAAAAAGTCTGTACATGGATGATTTAAAAAAAAAACAATCAGGGCGACTTATAATAAGTAACTGAACATATTAAAACCATTTTTAAAATTTTTGTTTGTTTGTTTGTTTGTTTGACTGAGCATCACGTAAAAACTACTGAACGGATAATGATGAAATTTTCATAAATCTATTTATATAATATCAGAATAACATTTAGGCTATAGAAATTTTGGAAAATGTTAGAAGAAGTTTGTATGGAAAATTAAATTTAGATTGTTCTAGGATCATGAAACTCAGAATAAATACTTATTAATAAAAATAAAGAAATACCTGTTTCATAGTTTTTTTTAAATCTCATCCAAAAACGCAAAAAAGAGGGTTTTATGTTTCAAATTACTGGAATTCATACAACTATAAAATAAAAACCAATGAAGTTTGACCTTTGAAACTTGCTACATATACTTAAAATTACAAATTAAAAAAAAACTACTTTCGGCGATTTTGGATAAACTACCCCAAAAGGGTGGAAAGGGTGGGTTAAAGTTTGTATGGGAGTTTGGTCGTTTTTCAAGTTAGAAACGTGGAAATTGCTATAGGAATACTGTTATCAAATAAAAAACACTACTTACGGTGATTTTGGATAGACTACCCCTAAGGGGATGAAATGGGGGGTTAAAGTTTGTATAGGAGTTTGGTCGTTTTTCAAGTTGGAAACGCGGAAATTGGTATACTTATAGGCTACTGTTAAGTGTTAACAAATGAAAAAAATAACGTTCGGTGATTTTGGATAAACTACCCCTGAGGGGATGATATGGGGGGGTGGTAATTTATATGAGAGTGTGGTCAATTTTGAAGTTAGAAACGAAGAGATTAGTATATAGGTTACTGTTAAATAACAAAACAATACAACTACTGGTGATTTTGGAAAAACTACCCCTAAGTGAAATGGGGGGTGAAAATTTGTTAAGTCAATTTTAAAGTAAGAAACGTGGAAATTGGAATAAAGGCTCCTGTTAACAAATAACTTTCAGTGATTTTGGATAAACTACCCCTACGGTAATGAAATGGGGGCTAATATTTTTATGGGACTTTGGTCATTCTTGAAGTAAGAAACGTGGAATTTGGTATACTTATAGGTTAAAAAAAAAAACAATTTTTGGCGATTTTAGATAAACTACCCCTAAGAGGATGAAATGGGGGGGTTAAAGTTTATAATGGAGTTTGGTTGTTTTTAAAGTTAGAAACGTGAAAATTGGTATTTAGGCTACTGTATACAAATAAAAAATACCATTTTCGACTATTTTGGAGTAACTACCCCTGAAGGGATGAAATGGGAGGTGGTAATTTGTATGAGAGTTTTGTCAATTTTGAAGTGAAAAACGTGGAAATTGGTATAAAGGTTACTGTCAACAAATATAAAATATTACTTTTGGCGTGTTTGGAAACATCTACCCCTAAAAAGGTGAAATGGGGGGTAGAAATTTGTATAGGAGTTCGGTCAATTTTGAAGTTAGAAACGTGGAAATTGGTATATTCGCTACTACTAAGAAATAATAAAAAACATTTTCAGTTATTTTGGATTAACTTCTCCTAAGGGGCTGAAATGGGGGGTTAAAATTTGTATGGGGGTTTGGTCATTCTTGAAGTTAGAAACGTGGAAAATGGTATAAAAGGCACTGTTTACAAATAAAAAATAAAACGTTTTGGTGATTTCCGAAAAACTATCCCTAAGTGGGTGAAATGGGAGGTGAAAGTTTTAATAAAAAGATAAGATAAAAGATATTTATTCAGTAAGTAGGCCGCACGGGCACTTTTACACGTCAAAATCTACCAGCGCTTCCCAAGAGGACACCACTGCTGAGAAGAAGCGCCGCAAGAAACTCAACAGTTAGTCATTTTTTAAATGAAAATATAACAATGTCACTACTTATTCTAACATTATATAAAACTGTAAAAATAATATTAAATATCTGCGTAGTTTTGCAGGAAAACATGTCAGAATGACTACGAGAAAATTTATATATATATCACACAAAACAGTTTGACATGTCTTCCTACATAAACCGTGTCCCCTAGACAAGATACAGCGTTTACATGATTTTTATGAGGTATGTACGAGTAGTAGGTAAGCTATTGAACATTAAACATTAGTTAATTTTCTGGTTTAGGCCAAGCATTTTTGTCCGTTAGATAGTCCTCGACCCTATAGTACGCCTTTGACATCAACGACTTTTTCAAGTAATTTTTAAGTGCTGGAAGGGGTAACTCTAAAACTACGTCGGGTAATTTATTATAAAAATGAATGCATTGACCGACAAATGATTTATATACTTTACGGACACGAAACTTTTTTATGGCAATTTTATTTTTATTCCTAGTATTTATATTATGTATATCAGAATTTTTAACGAAAGAGTCTAGGTTCTTAATAACATACATAATATTTTCATAAATATATTGGGATGCTACTGTTAAAATATTAATTTGTTTAAAAAGTTCTCTTAATGAATCACGGGAATTTAAGTTATATATAGAGCGAATGGCCCTTTTTTGTAACACAAATATAGTTTGTATGTCAGCTGCTTTTCCCCAAACCAGAATCCCGTATGACATAACACTATGAAAATAACTATGATAAACTAAGCGAGCTGTCTCAACATTGGTAAGTTGTCTAATTTTCCTAACGGCGTAAGCGGCCTTACTTAATTTGCCTGCTAGAACTGCTATATGGGGACTCCATTGCAAATTATTGTCTATAGTTATGCCTAAGAAAAGTGCCTTATCTACCATTTCTAAACACTCGCCATTAAGAAAAATACTAGAATTTACCGGTTTAACATTAGGCAAAACGAACCTAACACATTTAGTTTTCTTAGCATTGAGTAGTAAGTTGTTACTCGTAAACCAATTAAGTACTTTAACAAGCGCGGCGTTTATCCTACTGTAGTCGACGGATTTTCGGTCTACCTTGAAGACCTTTTTGAAGTTAATGAAGTTAGTGTTAAAGCTACTGCTTATAAACCAAGAGTACTTTCGGTGATTTTGGAAACATTACCCCTAAGGGGGTGAAAATGGGGGTGGCAATTTGTAAGAGAGTTTTGTTATTTTTGAAGTTAGATATATGAAAATTGGTTTCTAGACTAGGTACTAAATATAAAATACGAGTTTTCTTATAAAGGAATCCCAGGTAAATTGACGGCACCCTTCAAACAAGCGATTTTCAAACTTCTGTAAGAACATTTACATTCCAAAAGCAACATTTGGTAAAGTGAAATTAATGACCAGACATGACCATCGGAACTCCTTAATAATAATTATTTCACAACACACTACTTTTGCCCATCATTGGTAAGGGGCTGTTTATTTATTACTACGTAAGACGATTTGGGGGGAGAGGGTCTGAACAAGTCTTATTTTTTCTTACATGGGGGTAGGATGTTTTTACGTAAGATCACAAAAGCAAGCACAAATTAAAGCGTTTATATATTTTTGCTACTTTTTCTTTGCAATTTTGGTAGATTCAGATCTTACGTAAGAATAAAAAGGAGGGAGGGGGTTCATCCAAGTCTTATTTTTTCTTACGTAGGGGGAGGGGGGTCAGAAATTGGTTAAAATTGTCTTACGCAATAAATGAACAGCCCCTAATGAATGTGGTGAAATGGAAGTTTCGCCAAGTACCAGGAGAGTTCTTCAACGATTAATGTCCCTGCATATTATATTGGATAGTCCCATTTTGTCAAGAGTGATGAAGAATTGGCAATAAGCATTAATGGCATGAATGTAGTGTATATGTGCTGCACTGCATGTAATACATAATCACATAATAATTAAACAAACACTAAAAAGCAAACAAATGTTATGAAACATTACTATTTTTTTAGAAAGTCTGTCCCTTTATGATACGTACTTAATGAAAATTGTATTTGTACCTACCTACTTTTTAACGAAATTACTGACTCTCCGCAGACGAAGTCGCGGGCGGACAGCTAGTTTTAAAATATGTATAAGGTTTCGCAAAAGCCTTCACTCACGAGCTCCTATTTTCTACTTCCGTGGGAGACGTCCGGTTTTAGAATAATAACCTAAATTAACCTGACCAAGTTAAAAACCCCCAACAAAATCAGAATCACTACTTTCAGATCTCATAACGCTTAAATGGCTTAACGGATTTTCATCAAACTACGCTAGGTACACTATCAATAAAGTCAGCTTCTTCACAAAAAAAACTAAATCAAAATCGCTTTATCTGTTTAGGAGCTACACACGTTAAACTTATAACACCCCTCTTTTTGCGTCGGGGGTAAAATTATCCGTTCCATATTCTAACCTAAGACTTAAGCTTAAGGTTTAAAATGATAGTGTCTCGTCCAGACTTTTATTACCTTTTATTAGTAAGCGACTATTGTGATTTTCACTTTTTTTATAGCGATTTTATCCAAACGGGACTATTTTATTTTAAACCTTAAGCGTTCCTTCTTACGTTTGAATGTGGAATAAATGTATTAATTTTCCCTAGCACCTGTCCAAATTTTATCACATGCTTGAATTAAATAATAATAAATAATAAATAAATATCAGGGGACCATCTCACACAAATTGACCTAGTCCCAAACTAAGCTCTAGGCTTGTACTATGGGTACTAGACAACGATAAACATACTTATATAGAGAAATACATACTTAAATACATTGAGTATACTTAATTGTGTGATTCCAGAATATATCTGTACCAATTTCATTCAAGTCCAGTCAAGAATGTATCCATGAAAACGACCATCTTCACATTTTTAAGTTTGTAACTAAATTATTTTATTGTACAACCATATTAATTTAACAAAAGCGAACTTCTCATATCTCATCAACTAAACCTGAAGTATACTCGTATGAGTGTGGACAATGCATAGAGTTATCATCAACTGTATTTTAATGAGTAATTATATGTTAATTATCGATTTAAAAAAAGTACTAACTATAAAACACTATACCTACTGTCACATGATAGCTTATTTTAAGAAGATTTCACTTTAGCCTGTTAACAAATGAGCCCCAACACTCTACGGCCGAAAATCATAATAGTCTTACGAAGTTCAGCAAAGAAATATAATTGGATCAGACCGTTAGTAACACCTGGAACTTTACTACATAAAAGAGATGTCAATCTATTTACGGATTGTTTGCTTAGCTCGAAATATTTTATAGGGTTCCGTAGTCAAGCTGGGAACTTGTTTCGCCATGACAGTCCTATCTGTCTCTCTGTCTGTAGGTTTTTTTTTTGTACTAACGCTATTCACAAATATTAAACAATGAACAAAATAAAATAAAATAGGTGACAGTGACAAAAAATAAGAATAATTGTGGTATATTAACTATCGTATTGTATCCAATGGAATTATGGTAGCGGTTAAAAATCTTACCAGTAGCGTTTTTTTTTTAATTTCAATAGTAAACGTAAATAAACTTTTTGTGTAAGTCAACATGATCCTACACAAGTACAGGAATGTCAGTAAATATCAAATTCGTTTCGCGGCGCACGCGTCTTCCGTACCTGACCCATTAGCGATACAAAAGGTGGCCAAATAAATTTAACTTTTTCAATATAATCACGTATCGGGGCGCTCGGAGAAATTAGGGGTGATTTAGAAAATATTGAAGAACTTATATTTTCGTCAGATCACTAGAGAAAAACCGGAAGATTGCAGTTGTTTTTTTGTTTAATGTTTATTTTGTATCGTTATTGTGCGCTCCAGATACGTGATCCCAAATAGCGGATTTAAAAATTACGTCAAGACTTATTGAAAAGTTTGTTTAGCGATCAGATGTTTAAATACATTTCTTGACTGTAGGAATATCCTTTGTTCTTCTATCGTGATTATTTTTTTAATTAGTCAAATAATGGGACTTGTGTACTGCATTAGGTATCAGTTCTAATTTAGGTTAAGTGCTTTGGATTGTGTTTTTTTTGTATCGAAAGTACCAAATTTTTAGGGTTCCGAGTCAAAAATGGTAATAAGAGACCCTTATAGTGAGACGTCTGTCAGCCTGCTGTCTGTATCACACGGAAGTTTTTCTTAGTACCTACAGAAGCCATCATTTAATTTGGCGTAGTTGTACAACTTGCTTGCCCGCATCTATTTGAGGTAAAAAAAAACAAATTTTTGATTAATTAATTAATTGATAATTAATTAAAGCAAATGAAAGGGCTCAACTTTGGCTAACTATGTACAATATTTACGAATTCACTTCTATAATATAAGAAATTAATTTTAATTTATTTACAAAATCTTGGTGTAAAATAAAGGTGTAATTATAATGTTTTTTATTATAGCTTTATAAGTGTTTCCAGATTGAATATTGGTTGAGATGCATAATTTTTTTGTTATAGCGTTATAAGTAAATTATTCTCATATTGAATATCTATTGCGTCTACACGCAAAAACCCGCGACCGATGGCCGGACCCCTTTGGATATCTATTACCATATGAAAATCTACTCGATAACCCTAATAAAGGCGGAGGCATACTGACTACTTATTTGAAGGGTTCTGTTCTAGATGTCAAAAATGACTACGTGATTTGACATGGAAATGACTGCTTTAATTGTGTTCTGGGCTTCTATTTAACTTTATTTTAGGTTATCTCATATTTCACTTGTTTTCGAATACATAATATATATTTGCCGCCTCTACTGCCAAGTAAAAAAAAGCTAGCATACCGCGTTGACGATACGAAAACCATATAGTTTAAAACAAATGGAATAGAAGTAGTAGTAGCAATTTAAAGTCCTAATAATTTATATGATAAAACATTATTAGTTATTGTTTTGTAGTTTGCTTGATCAATTTTTATAATGTATTTTATGTATAGTTATTAATTATGTTTTTTAATCTTATAGGTTAACGTTCGAACTTTAACATCGTCTTTAGATAATAACATTAACATAAATTTAAATTATTATTAGTTTATTATTAAATTTAATTTAATTTATTTTATTTAAATTTAATTTATATAAGTTTCCTCATCGCCGAACTGATTTCTCAACCACTGACAATATGAAATTTTCTGTTAAATTCTCAAAATTAATGTCAAAATAGACTAATCTAGTTACAGCTAACTATAACTATTTTAATCTACTCGTATAACTAACGTGTATGCGTAACCAAAGTAATTCGTATGCAATTATACGCCTCAGTGATTTCACGGTACCAATTAACTTTATATACCTACCTAGTTCATTAATTTAAGTAATATTTCACTTTCCCAAGTGAATAACACCGTCCTATTTAATTCCTAAGTAATATCCCAGAATTATAAATTTAAATTGCTAAATTATTTTAGCCCTAGTGTGCCGCGGTGTTCTGTTCTAGAAAAGACAATTTCGCAGAGTGGCTTCTGTGTACGACGTAATGTGATGATACATTATACATGTATATGGATATGCTTATTACACTGATTTGGTTACAATTTGAATGTACAAAGACAAATAGGTATTGATTTAAAATTACTTGATTGTTATATTTAAAACGTATAGATAATATTAATTCTTATAATATAATACTAAGTGCGAAATTATAATAAACTTTGTTTAATGTAGGTACGTACATATATTATTTTAAAATTAACATTCGTGATCTCTGTGGTGCCTTACATAAATTTAAAGATATGCCATACTTTAAACTTTGAAAATACTATTCGGAAGAAAAGTAAATTATACTTTCATTAAAAAAAAAACATTGACGCGTAGTAAAGTATGTTTTTAATTGTATGTTTTTATATTACTTTGCTCATATTGTTGTCCACCCAACACGACACGCGTGTCAACACTTTCAGTTTATGAAATATATCACTTTGACAGACAGACGGACATTCCAAGCTTAGTAGCCTCTCGTCGTATTCTTCTTGCGCTCAATCCACAAAAAAGGTCTTCAAACTATTGCTTATGTTTAGAAAACGTTTAAAGTTTTAAACCATTTATACGCAAAACGTGAAAGAATAGCATCATTTTATAAATGTTCTATCGCAAAAAGGTGACTACCACTACCTACTCCAGCCTTGTTATTCTGTTAAACACTGCGCCTTTCATATCGTACGATGAATCACTAACCGACGAATTTACCTCGTCCGTCAAAGTGTGTAAATGGCATTTGGCTGCCTGCAGTTTAATTTAAAAATAAAAGTGAAAAGTGCAGGCAGAATCACACTGTCAGCTGTTGTTGCAGCCTTTTTTTGTGGTCACAAGTATAATCTAACCTTATCGATACAATTAGCATATGTTACCTTTATAATTATGTAACGGTAAAACACAACCTGAGTTTTTGTGAAAGCATTTAAATTGAAACGTGTGTCAAACGTAACGTACTTTGGCCAGTTTAAACTAACCCTTAAAATAAAAATGTGACGTTCTCAATATAAAGGGACCTTATGGAGGAAGGCAGTTACGCTCTTCTTATTCTTGTAACTATACGAATACTATGGTAACAGTTCTAAAAAAGGCGTAACCGCCTGCCTCCATAAGGTCGCTTTATATTGAGAACGTCACAAATACGTTTATCCCACCGACTAACACCCTGTTGCACTTTCTTTATCATTGATGTCCAATTGGGATACCTGTCACTTTCTAATTTGTAAAGACAGAAAGAGACATCACGCGACATAATGCAAAATTAAATTTAATGAATGTTCGTGCCATTGGGCATAAATATTTGATTTCAGTGTAAGTTAACCCTACCAATTAAGGGCGTCACACGCGGCAAAGATAATATAAAATAATATTATTATCTTACAGCATATTTTAGAATATCGCTTACCATGTAAATCCTATTTTGTATTATCTTCGTCGTGTGTGTCGCCGTTTACCGTTGCCGTACTAAAGAGGGTTTGTATACCCCACTAACAAACGTATCACGTTTCAAAGTCTAGATTTGCCGCGGGAAGTAGAATATTGTCGTATCGTAAGGCACTCCGTACACCTCCAGGGAACGATTCTGACAGCCCTGCCTTTCACCTGTGAAATATAGATGGGTACGTGTTGGGAATGGTTTATAACGATAACTATCCCTTTATTTCAGACGAGGGCTGTCATAAACATGTATTTTACAGACTGAAATATATATAAAAATATCAGTGTTGAAGTAATAGCGCCTACAAAAATGTTTACAGCAATCTTACGCTCCTACTCGTCATAACTATAGATTTAAGTTAGTATAGGTTATTATTCTCACTTCAAAATTTCTGTCATACTGTTAAGTCATTATAATATTGGCTCTGAAAAATCTCATTACGCTTTTTAATTCAAGACCTGAAATTAACTCCCCACAATCAGGGTACAGAGAAGGGAAGATAAGTTAGTTGTTAATAACATTAATGTTAAATAACTTAAGTATGTAAGCCTATGATCCGGTGGCAGGTACTATCAGAAACACCTTATTATTATCCACTCGACAGATGAATATTAAACATTCATTGTATGGCAAAGATAAATACAAGAAAGCATAATCCGACGATGGAAAGGCAAAACCCCTAAAGCGACATTTTGGGTGAAATTGAGTTGCGATTGTTTCTGCATCTTTTGAGCTGGGTTTCATGCATGAGGATCTGACTTATTTATGTCACTTAAGATGTTGTAGTAATTGACCTCACATTTAAAAATATACCCTGCTGTGATGTACAATTTGATTAGACCGATGTCACTTAAATCATCATTTTGTAGGGTTCCGTAGTCAAACTAGGAACCCTTATAGTTTCGCCATGTCCGTCCGTCTGTCTGTCTGTCTCGCACTCACTTTTTCGCAGAAACTATACTTAAGTGTCACAAAGTTGAAATTTTGTATACGTATATATATTTTTACCGCGCAGTAAGATGAATAATAAAATTTGTAAAAAAAATATATATATTATATTAACGGTACCTCGTATACATGTAAAGCACAAGTATTTTTTTAAAACATCGAATGAGGTGTCATTGGATAGCTCTTAATGTCATTATGAATTTTTAGGCGAAGGCTAGACGTACAATAAATACTTTGGTCCATCAATATGATAAAAACTGATGTATTACATTCTATTCACGCGAGGATTCACGATTGATAGTGTAATTAAGTATATTGACGGATGTCAATATTTATCACAAACTATTCAAAAATTTAGATTTCTGTGACAAATACTGACATCCGTCAATACACTATATACGTGTATATGATGATGATGATGATGGATGGGGACGCCCGACCGGAGCAGGCGGGCGGTCGACCGCTTTCGCAGTCATTCCTCCCTGTTCCCGTGTATATACACTGTATGTTAGGATTCCGTACCCGAAGGGTGCCTCGCGGAACCCTATTACTAAGCCTACGCTGTCCATCCGTCCGTCCATCCGGCTGTTCTCACTTTAAACAGCTGTATCTTTTACGATTCAAAATATACAGCTGTTTAAAGTTAGGACGGGCGGACGGACTAATAGGGCTCCGTTTATGGGTACGGAACCCTAATATGATTTTTAAAACGCTCACCTATAAAAAAAAAGTCGCTTTGGGATTTTACCTTTCCACCGTCAGTAGGTATATAGGTACTAGTGCGGTCCAAAAGTTTCTGGCTGGAGAAATATGGCAGGTTAAAAATAAAAATAAATGGTGTCATTGTGATTGTCATTTATTCTGCTTATTCGTGTATAGTTTTGAGATTTCTGTTGGTTGTGGTTTTGATTTGACGGCGTTTAGAACAATAAGAAGTCTGAAAGTTTTTGAAATGTTTAAATTGGAATATCGTTCCGTGATCAAGTTCCTGACAAAGGAAGGGGTCAGCCCGACCGATATAAAAAAAAGGTTAGATGCTGTGTACGGGGATACCCCTCCGTCATTTTCCACCATTAAAGAATGGAGTAAACAGTTTCGTTTAGGGCGGGAGTCCATTGACGACGAACCTCGCTCCGGCCGGCCTGTGGAAGCACTCACCGTGGACTGCGTCAAATTAGTGGAAGAGGAAGTTCTAAGTGATCGAAGACTGAAGACTAAAGAAATAGCGGCAAGGACAGCGCTTTCAAAAACTTCAGTTCTTAGGATTCTTCATGAACATCTTCACATGAATAAAGTTAGTGCGAGGTGGGTGCCCAAACTTCTTTCAAGCTTGCAGCGAAGTGAGCGAAAAGCGTGCTCTCAAGAAGTTTTAGACGCATATAGACGACACGGAGAGAGTTTTTTGGAGTCAATTGTTACGGGGGACGAAACCATGGTTTTGTACTATGATCCTCTCTCCAAAAGGGAATCGATGGAGTGGCGTCGTCCTGGTGAAAAGCCGCCTAGGAAGGCCAAGGTAACACAATCCATTAAAAAGATAATGGCTACGGTATTCTGGGATTGTCACGGAATACTACTGATTGACATAAAAAAAAGGAATACCACGGTAAATGGTAGCTACTACGCCACCCTTATTGAGCAGTTACGAGAAGCTATCAAGCAGAAGCGTCGTGGAAAACTTAGCAGAGGTGTACGGCTTCTCCACGACAATGCACTCGTTCACACCGCTTCAATTGCCAAGGCTGCTGTTGCGAAATGTGGCTTCGAGGAAATTCGCCACCCACCTTACAGTCCCGACCTGGCCCCGAGTGACTATTATTTGTTCTCGAAACTTAAGGCAGACTTAAGGGGAAAAAGATTTTCTTCAGATGATGAAGTGACCCGTGCGGTTTACGCTCATTTTGAGGACAAAACTTCTGAGTATTTTTATAAGGGGATAGAAATGCTTATTAAGAGATCTGAAAAGTGCATTGAAATAGAGGGAGACTATATCGAAAAATAAAAAAAGTTTGGTTTATATATGTACTTCTTTTCTTTGTTAGGCCGGAAACTTTTGGACCGCACTATGTCTATTCACTAAGTTTCCAATAAGTATTTTAACAGGACGCGTGTTCTACTTGAACCTGATAAAGAAAGCAACGTTATAAAATAGCTACATATAAAAGGTATGTTTACTACGCCCCATTCTTATTTTATACTATAATTATATTTAAACTATAAACTTTATGACGTCGTTTGCAATGCAAATGTTTGCATCTGTGTGAGTTAATATGCTTCTTACTCCTTCACACTAAAACGGCTGGGCGGATTTGGATGATATTTGGAATAGAGATAGCTTATACCCTAAATTAACACATAGGCTACCTTTTATAGATAGTCAACGGTGTCAACATAAACGAAGTCGGCCGAAAATGCTAGTTATGAATATTTCGTATTAAACATGTACACCCTACGTTGCAGCATTATTATACTTTACCGGCAACTTTTTTTTAAACTACGACTTGCCTTTTTAATCTAAGAAAAGAGCTTAGTGCGATACATCTCCATTATCACTTAATTGCATTTCTTTTAATAAAACTAAGTAAACGGGAAAAACATCGTTGTTAATAAAATTTACTAGAATATAGATAGACATTTGGAAAGTCGTGTTATGATCGTAATATTTGGAGGCATATTAGCCTAATATTTAGTTAATTTACTTTATAATAGGCCGCATACAAGTTTTATTTGTCTGGAGTCTGTGCAGCATACTTTCTTATTTCACACATCCATGATGTCTTCTAGCTTACTACTTTTTTTTTTCATAGCCTGTTTTGGTGTCCCACTGCATGGCAAAGGTCTTTTACTGTTATTTAATTAAATTTTCCGAAACCTTGCTAAATAACTTAACCGCCACTTACTTGTTTCTTGATTGTTGAGAACAATCACTAAGTGCAAGGTGATGTAGGTAGCTTTACTTGTAAACTGTCAAACGTTTAGCACGTTGGTTACCATAGGGTTAATGCCGTTATGAAGGGTTTTACTAAATAAGTAGATTAATAGCTAAGCAACTACTTGTTGGGGAAGTTACGGTTTAGTATCTCAAAATTAAATTAGTTGGATCTAATAGATATAATCTCATTACTATTCAACGAGGGAATGCTGCCAGCACCTTGGCACTTCGCCACGGGGCCCTATGTAGACTTCATTTAGTTTTATTTTTTTTATATGTACTAATAAAAATAATCTGCGTCAAATTAAAAAGATTACTAAAGGTGGACGAGCCTGGAATTTTATTACTGAGTTGATTAGCTGTTCATTAGCTGTGCCGATTTTGATTAGTTAGTAGATTTTCGAGATCTAACGGCCGCACTCAGAGACGTCAATTAACTTTTAAGTTTGATTAAAGTGGTTGCTGTCACTTTATTTGCTATAGCAATAGAGTAAGACGCAGCAACTTTAATGAAACTTAAAAAATAATTGACGTCTCTGAGTGCGGCAGTTAAGCGCTAAATCGGAAAAAGGATGGGGTATAGGTTTTTCAATATTTCATATTTTAAACTCTTCTTTAACGAAAACTACTACTATTTTTTTTTGGATTTTTTGTCCCATACGAAAAGATCGGCTAAAATGGTTTTTGGCTCCTTATCCGACTGCGATAAATACATATATATCACAATTGCAGAGATAAATAACTACAGTAAAACCCGATAAATATTTAGTGAAATTACATCAATAAAGGCGTCTGGAAAATCTAAAGCGATGTTAAATATTCCAACTATCACTATACCGACGGGAGTAAATAGGATAACAACTTCGTTAAATCCCGGATGTTCTGCGACACCTTTATCATCTCCAGCATACCATGACCCTTCCTGTATACCAAACAGCACAATCATTCAGCACGTAAGAGTTCTTAATATTCTGGCCACTGTTCATACGGAGTCTGGCCAGCTTAACTTGATCTTTACTGCTCGGCCAATTATTAGTAAGCGATGCGTGATTTGCCAGGGCAGGATAATTTGGTCAGTGCACTCCACTAGCCGTTACCAGATTTGTGGCTTTCCAAGCTATGTGTGCATCTCAATAAATCGTATCTGTTAAGAGTTTGAATCTAAACTAGGGACGTTTAAGTTAACTTAAGAAATTTTGGACTTTACGTGCAACGATTCGCTTTACCGTTCATTAAACGTAAAACGTATAAACGTTTATTGCTAGTTCTAACTTATTTACAAAAATAATATGACTATAGTTTTATATCTATTGCCTATCAATTGCCACATGTATATAAATTCATCACTTGATCACCCAAATTTTAAACACACCAACACACAATAAATAAAAACAAAAACAGTGTACAATACGTTGAAAGCAAGTATATACTTATGTGTAAAGAGTAAAAAAAAAACATTTATTGCCCCTTAAATGAAAAATAATCGGCAGTTACAAGAACAAAAAACACTTTCCTTATTCATTAACGATAAAAAACTTACTTAACCACCTAATCTATTGTTTTGCAGTGTGTTTGTCAAACTAATGTTGTGAGTTTTATTCATAGGTATTTTTTCGAGTTTAATAATCTAGGGTTTGTTTGGCAAAGGGCACCACCATCATGCCGGGTGCTGGTTTTTAGCCTGGCCCATTAATTTTTGTCTCTGTTGACCGCTATAAGGCTGCCTATAGACATGAAAGAAGTTTTTATTCGTTGTTATTAAAGCTATTGTTAACCATCGTAATTACAAAACTAAAAATAATTTCACGTCCCAATACACTCGAGATGACTTAGGAATGACTTCAAACACCTTTGTAAGCAAAAAAACCTTTGTACTTTGAAACAAAATAACATTTGAAGTTTACTAAAACGTAATTGTTAAGGGAGGTTTTTTTTTGTAATTAATTTAACTGAATGCTAACTACACAAAATAAATAAAAGCGCTAGATTTTCAATTTATTTGGTTATACCGCTAAAGGCAAACTAAGAGTATACTCACTCGCGGAACTCATTTAGCGGAACAAAAATAAAAAGAGTAAATTTTTAACGAAATAGTTTTGTTTCACAAATATAACTATGTTTGTTTCTTATTACGCTAAACTAATGACGTCTTATCTGAATTTAATTTTTATGAAAAACAAATAATTTAAAACATTTTACTCGGGCAAAAAATAACTTTTTAGAAATGTCTTACTTTTATTTTGTTCCGCTAATTTTCCCGGTGAGTGTAGTATTACTTGAAGGTTCTGCTTGTAAATAATTTAGATACGAGTATACTTTATGAAGTTATTAGTCCTAGAAATAGAAGATAAAATGAGAAGAGTATCTTACTGAGCGAGAAGAAATACTTTACACCCGTTAATGTTTAGGAATTAAGCTTGTGTTAGTTACATACTTATCGAAATTAAAACAATTTAAAAATAACTTCTCAGCAGTAGTGTCCTCTTGGAATTTCCAGGTAGATTTTCGACGTGTAAAAGTGCCCGTGCGGCCTATTTTCTAAATAAATATCTTTTATCTTTTTAACGATTGCGTGCCCATCTAATTTATTTATCGTACAGGTGGTGGAACGTCAATTTGAGTATGGAAGCGCGCCATCGTGGATTGAACGAACTATATCATATATATATTACTATACTATACCGCGTGGCGAGGCCTTTTAAAAGTGCCTACCGACTTCATAAGTTAATTACAACGTGATGCATATTAAATGATTGTTTCAGGTACAAAATGGCTCAAATTACCATCGCCTTCACGGTTTTGGCCGCTCTACTGATGCTGCAGGGTGCCAGCGCAAAACGTGAGTTAAATTGTTATTGTTAGTGTTAGTGTTAAGATATTGTTATACATATATGTATTTTAGTCAGTAAGGTATTTATCTATGGGCCATGTTGCCTGAAAAAAAAAAATAAAAAAAAAAATAATAACTAATAATTATTTAAATAAATAGGCCTAACCGGTCTGACGTCAATCGACTACTGTAAATCGAACGTTTTACTGTAAATCGAACGTTTTATTGATTAAAAACTCCATCTGGGTGTACTCGTACTTCCTAATAAATACTTTTCAGGTTCCTAATACATTTTTAGAGCTTCTGAACTTTTTTTGATATAAATGAATCAATATATTTATGTATTGATTTATTTCTATAACGGTTCCATTTGACATTTAATATGCATTCTTTAACGTAATGTGAAATTTATTAGTTATAATGAAATTACAATTGTTGATCTCGGAAATTGGATATCCAGCGAAATAAATACAGCGAGTTGTATGAAACCTAGAAAATTTCCAACCGACATAGATTAACTTTTCTTCTGATTAGCCAAGTTTCATCAGACTTTACCCGACACAGAAGTATTTAAAAAGCAAAACGAAAGTAAGATGGTATGGATACGCTGGCCTCAAGAGGCGGAGGACACAATATCCTTTGCTTATATGCAACATATGCGCAAAAGAAGTTTCCGTCGAGGGCGACTCGTCGTGTATGCAGAAGAGATACGACCCCTCACTGCGGAAAGCACCTCGAAATTCTTTGAAGTAACGGGCCTTGGCAGTGAACTTTGAAAAACCGTTAAGTCCGAATCGGACTTGGTCACCCAGGGTTGCGTGCCGCGACACCATATTTGTAACCGTTAGCGTAAGCCCAACTCGCACTTGGCCGGTTTTTAACACTTGTTGTTTTTCTTTAGGGTTAGCACATTATCATACCAAAGACGCTTGAAAGTGTAATCGTATTTACGATATAAAAAAAACAAAATAACTTTCAAAAGAAACGTTTCTTGTATGGGGGCTCCTTTATTATTTTACGTTCGTTGTTTTAAATTATTTGTTAGGAAATTTGCCTATTTGCATATTTTGTAAAGAAAAACAACCAGCTCCCTCTTTAAAGTTAGGACATATATGGACGCACGGACGGACGGACAGGGGGACATAGGGTCTCGTTTGGCAC
This sequence comes from Tortrix viridana, assembly GCA_963241965.1. Taxonomy (NCBI): domain Eukaryota; kingdom Metazoa; phylum Arthropoda; class Insecta; order Lepidoptera; family Tortricidae; genus Tortrix; species Tortrix viridana. The sequence goes on from OY725181.1 coordinate 9,822,497, forward strand.
TCTTTGGGTACGGAACCCTAAAAAGGGCTGCCACAAAAGATCAGCAATGGTCGAAGCGACGTTCTTATACAGCACAACAATAATATTACGTGAGCGTATAATATTGAGACATACAAGAAACAGTTAATAAAAAGCCGCTTTTCATTTCGATGGGCGAAATAAACAACAAATACATTCAACTGGGATCCTATAGAAATATAAAAGGCTGAAAAGAATTACTCGCCCACGTTGCATGTTTTGTGTACGTTCCAAGAAATGTAAATTATTAATCAATGCGTTCCCCACAATTCGACCCACGGGCCTGATTAGACATTAGACCCTTCCACGGAACCACTTATTCTACAAATGCGAGTTTGACCCTTTTTGTTACAAACTCGTTTCGCCAAAATTATTACGATTCAACAACATTATAGCGAATTTCTAATGAAAACGTGTTGTTATTTAACTGATTGCTATTTAATAGTCGCGGCGATGTTTGTCGGGATTCGGTGACGGTGAAAACTTTTGTCAATTAATTTGTCGGATTACAATAATTTAGGACTCTCATATTTGAATGCAGAGATTTCTTGAAACTGTTCAAATATTTTCTTGGAAGCCGTAGGATAAATGCTTTTCGAGAGAGATAATGAAATTCTCATTGATTGTACTTTTCAAACACATTAGATTTTTGGAGAATATCACATTCACACAAATATGTCACTAAAACGTATGCAAACTTCGCAAAAAGGTCGCTGGATCATCTCATCTGTCAGGATCACCTATACCTAGTTAATAATAAAATTAATATTTGGGGCTCCTGTTAGGTGAACTCAATGGAATTGTGAAGTAGTCTAAATGAGCGTTTGACTGTGCAAAAAAAAAACAAAAAATCTTGGCTATACGAATTTCTTGGTATAAATTTAACGAAAAATTTCTGTAACTTTGAAAAGGAAATAAGACCCTATTGAGGTGTCCAACACGAACAAACTTAACAACGTAAACCCCAAACTCCAGGACAACAAGTTAGGCCGGAGTCAAGATAAACAAACGCTGTTTATTTAAACCAATCTGGTCTATGAGCAGATGTTCAACTTCGGTGTAACTTTGTAGTTAACTTACACTTTGGTTAGGAAGAGGATCGCCACGTGGGATGGCTTGTTCAATATTGGAAAGTGTGGGTTTATTATTACTAATATTAAATTTATAGGAATAATTCCATTTATATTGAAATCGTAACGTTTGGGACCGGGATCGTAGGTACTTAGGGTAGGTACATTCTGGATTTTTGCGAACCTGTTTCGAATTTTATGTTTCCGAAACGCGGTGATCTGGCTCTATACTGAATGTCCAATAATTTTTTCTGTTTTTGTCTTGATTTTGGCCCAGTGTTAGTTATTGCCACATTTTTTTTATTAAATAAAGTAAAACTATGGTTTTAAATTTGTTGTCATTTTCTCCTTAGGATGGACATTCTCCTGTAGATTTAATATCCAAGAGAAGTACTTAGAATGAATTACAAATTTTAATTATTAATACAGACAGACATATTACATTGTCACTTAAACTTGAACGCGTACTTTAATCAAGTGGACTATTACATTTGTGCGTGGTCTCTATGTCGACGCATTAGGCTCCATTTTCCTTTAAATGATACGATAATATACATTAATGGTGTATGAAAACAGAGTTGTTAAATGTAATGCGGGGACCACGTGATATGAACATAAAAGTTAAAGGAACGAGGGAACCGTTATGGACGAAAGTAGCTTCCTTTGCATTAAAATGGTTTATTTCACGTACGTGTAATTTACCTGTGCGTTTATAGTTTAGGTATTTTTAAACTCAAACAATTTGAAAGTTACGGCGGTGTGGTATCAAACCGGACTGGCATCTGACAAGAATTTCTGATTGCATGCTTTTAATTTGTTAACTATCAAGCGTAATATCTAACAATTCTGTGAGATTGAGCCTAAAATAAGTTTGCTACTGGACCAATTAAATATACTTACCAAATAGTTTGGTTATTCAAAAATATTTATTTCATGTTTCGCCAAAGAATATGTAGGTCTCTACTTATACACTGGCCCGCAAAACTAAGTATCACACTTTTAAAATTGCATTAACTAGAAATGGCTATTTTATTGTTTTATATTTTTTTTAAGTTGAAAATGTTACTGTCTATTTTAGTTATAGTTGGAAAGAAAGCTGATAAAATTTGATATAAAACGTTTTTTATTTTATATCTCTAACTTCTATAGTTAATAAAAAAATGAAATTTTAAAAGTGTGATACTTAGTTTTGCGGGCCAGTGTAGTTGGTAAAGTTCCTTTTTTGCCTATGTTAAACACATAATAGTCGAGGATCAAAAAGTTGGGCACGCTAACTCAGACAATTCAATTTTCTATGAAAGTTCCGTTGTGCGACGAACATTAGCCATACAATTGTAAGGATACTTTTCGTCGCACAGCGGAACTTTTTTCGCCTTCGTTGTTTGTATGGTTAACTACGATTAACTATTTGCTAATTTGGTCCAACTTTTTGATCCTCACGCAAATTCAATTTTTAATTTCAACTCCTAAATTAACAATGTTTTAATGTCAAATGAACAAAATTACAACGAAACATTACATAATTTACATTATCTTTTCGATTATAAATATACTTATTGTATATTTGCGTGGCTTACTTATATGCATCTTACATGCATAATTTTTATCTATGTTCACGCATAACTTATTACCTTGTGAATAGATTTCGATGATCGTTTATTTTATTGAATTAGTGATACCTACTTCAGAAATGGTCGTATAAAAAAATAGGGAACTGGTAATTTTTTACGGTTTGAAGTGGGTCTGTTTTTTTTAGTTTAGGTAGTTTCGAAAATGATGTTTCACGTTATTCTCTCCAGGTATCTGAAAAGTAGCGGGTGAGTCGATCGCTAGAGGCTATGGCTAAATAAATCAGAGATACCTACTTACGCCCAAATAAAAAAAAAGTTGTTTGGATATTAACAAGACTGTCGTAACAATGAAAGTTTGTTTAATTAAATGATACATTTCGGTATTTTTCTTTTAAAAAACTTAACAAGCTCTCGAGTAAAAAGTACTTAACAAGGTTATCTGCTTACTCAACGACCGTATAAAATACATTTTATGAAGCAACTGTATAAAAAATTATTAAATTCACGACTAAAATAAAATAAGTAGCAAACACTAATTAAATGGCAAATGACTCGTTAACACTTGTTTATAAATACGAGACAACTATTGTTAAACGTAAGTACTTCCTAAATAAGTGGACGTTTCGGAAGTACAGCCGTGCTGAAACGCAATATTTTCAAGGTTTTTTTTTGTATGCGAACTCCTTTATAATTTATTGTTTTTAATATTATTTGTTAGGATATTCGTCATAAACTTAAGTGGAAAATTTACCTGGTTACCTACGGACGCACAGACTTAGGTTCCCTGTTCTATGAATCACATATGATTCTTGAACGCGTTTTTTCCTCGTCTGATACGTTTATGAATCATATGTGATCAAATTTATATAAAACTTTGCATATTTGGACACATGCACTCTAGTATGGGGACAGGGAACCTGTTAAATGATTTTTTTGTAAAGTATATTGCGTTTACCTGGTTCTTTTTCGAGCTGCGTGGCACCTTGTATGTTTCGTGTCGCGGATTTCCTAATACTGTATTAATATTTACGCACCTATAACTTTGTTCAGATAATGAACACAAAAGTTTTTCCAATAAGTACCGGCGAAGAATCGCGTGTGCTATCTACATCAGGAGCAGGTGTCTGTCATGTTGCTCATGTTTACCAATATCTCCTCATACTTCGAATTCTGAACTTATAAGTTATAGCTTTTGCCCGCGACTCCGTCCGCGTAGAAGTCGTTTATCGCTTTTTCCTTGGGAACTATCAAATTTTCCGGGATAAAATGTATCCTTTGTGTGTCCTGTCCATCCAGGATATAGAGTATCCATGTGCCAAATTGTCGGCGTGATTGAAACACAAACATTTATACAATCTTTCATATAAATATTAAATGATAAATTTATTTCGTTAAAACAGTAGGTGGCATGCTATATTAATGAGATCAGGGTTAGGATTAGACTAGGATAGCTTGAGGCTTATACTTAAGCATCTAATATACTTATTACATTTAAAACTAGATGTTCCGCAGCATCGCATAATAGACTGTCAGTATACGTAAGTTATGTTGTTATGTTGCGTCTACACACGATTACTTACAGCTAGACTTATTTAGTACTGTGCTTGTGTACGCAAATGGGGAGCATTGGAAAAAAATTATACATTTTACATTTTCATTCGAAAAGATAGGGTATTTTATTGTATACGTTAACTTTACAAGAATTAAGGACCCTATGGAGCGCATTAACTCTTAAGTCTTACGAGACGCCAATTTTGATTTCCACAAATCCGATTAGAGATGACATAACCCAGCGCCTTATACAATGCAAACTGCATGGTCTGCATCCGACAGTGCATTTCCCATTGCATAAGTTACCCCAAGAAGATTAACGTTCGTTAGCGCTAAGCCGTTAATGCAACAAGTGGATCTGGGTCATGGTTGTTTTGTGGGTCACTTACGTTTAACGATTGATTTTAATCCCTTGGTCTGGTGCTTATTATGCTGTTGTTTATAGGTAAAGTTAAAATTGGCAAGTACAGTAAGCCAAAGTAAAAGCTTGAGCTCTTTAGTACCTTGTCACAACAAACGTCAAACATGCTTCAAACTAAACATCATTGACAAGCATGACGATGACAATACGTACGTAATTAAAAAGCCTTAACTTATCCATTTTATAGAAATGAATAATGTAATAGCCTAGTTGGTAGTGACCCATGAATAATTAAAAATACTAATTATTTTAATAAATTTAGTCAAGTAAGTAATCACTAAAAATTAGATATTCTACGGAATAACTTTATTTAATTTTACACAAAAAAAACTGCGAATATATTAAACCAACTCGTAGAACTATCTGATTTGGTTCAGTTGACAGGTTCAGGTTCGGATTCGGTCCAGGTTCTTAGCACACGAAGAACAAATTGGTTAACCAAATACACCTTGCGCAAACTCCTGACTCGACTCTCTAAATCCGCAGCGTAAGGATCTCGAATCAAATTGAATTTGTTTTTTTGTTTAAATCAAGTAGCTATCTGGGAAAAAGTATCAAGGGACAATCTCACACAAATTGACCTAGTCCCAAATTAACCTCTAGGCGTGTTCAATGGGTAGGTACTAGACAACGATAGATCACTCATATAGATAAATAAACACTTAGGGCCGATTTTCCATCTCCAGATAACACTATCTGTCAGGTAAATTTTAGCCCTGTCCTTATTCTATCATAATATGACAAAGAAAACGAAAGTGATAACATAGCATATTGTACCAATTGTAAAATAATTTTTACTGGGGTTTGGAATTATCGTTGCTTTAATACATAGAATACAACTAAGACGCAGGAACAAACGCACACAAACAAACACACACACAAATATTTCTTCAGTTAATGGTGAGGGATCGAACCGGGGCCGTAAGCGTGAGCTCCGTAGGTCACCACCACACCATCCAACTAACCACGTCAATAATATTTGACTAACCGCCTTAGCATATCTGACAGATATTTTGCCCTTTCCCTTTATTACACTTGAAAATAGACAAGGAGAGAGCTTACTTCAAATGGCAGATAAATTAACTTGACGATTGTGAAACACGCCCTATAATGCGCTATATGATTATATATAATATCATTTTCATAAACCTTTTAATGGTTGGTAATTACACTAATGACAACACATTGGTAAAATAAAAGAAAAGTAAATAATAAAATGATAGCCAATGATTCTAATGTGTTATATTCAAACAAACACTCATCAAACAAACTATTCAAAACAAAACTGCAAAGTCACGCGGACGTACATTTTTCGCATTAGTTTTTAGTGAAGTTGAATCATCATAGGAAACTCTTTCATTGATACGATGTTGATATTTTAGTTCCATTGAAATGGCAATGTGGGTCAGATTTTAATAACAGTGAAAAGAGTTTTGCCTTTAATCAGCTTTGATTACTAAAGCAAGTGGTAACTGTGATGGAGTCTATGTGTTCCTATATTATATGACTTATTGCTTTTACAGCATAGATAAGTTAGTCTATTGTTGGGAGTTACAGGGGTAAATATTTAATTACCATGGGTTCGTATAATTCTGTACACGGCAAGCTACCTTCAGTATTTGCGTCCACGTCCTTCGAGTATATTAAATTTGTACACTTGTAGGTACTTACGTATTTAGTTTTACCTACCTAATAGCTTATACATATAAATGTAAAGTTTTGGATGATGTTGAGATGTTTATAGCTGAATCACGCTTGAACGGCTAAATGGATTGGTATATCATTTTGTTATTCGAGTTGAAAAGTATTCTGTCTATATCCATAACCTGAACCTACTTATTTATACAGGGTGTCCCGCGATAAAGTGCACAAACGAATAAGGGTGAAGCTACAAGTGATTTTATCACGGAAAAAAAGTAATAATTATTTTGTATGGGGTATACAATAATAATTAATGTTAACACTATGCAAAGTTTAAAGAAAATTGTTTAATTTATTATTTATTTTTCTCCTTGATAAAATCACATGGATATAGATAGGATACTTTTCAACTCGCATAACCCGATAGAATTGTCGTTTCATTATCACTTTGCTTTCAGGCGGGTGCTCTGCTTTCGGCCACTCTTGTTTCGGCGGCCACGGCAAAAGGTCTGGCGAAGCCAATAATATCGAGGTAAGTCAATTATTTAACTTCTGGCGAAGCCAATACAATAACATCGAGGTAAGTCAATTCCTTAACTTATTATCTTAAAGTTCCAACTAAGTCACAAGAGGAGAGATAAGCCTCAGGTGGTACTAGAGTAGAGCAAGACCAGTTCTAAGACTGGTCTCAAGGGCCGCTGAACAGAGAATTGCGGAGACGCCGAAAGAAGAACTTTACTCAGCAGTGACAGAAAGACAGATTTGGTATAGTATTATTTAGCGGGCAAAAGCTTATTAAAAATAAGGTTTTTACAATATCTTACCATTCATACCTTCAGGTGAATGGTAATGAAGACATAATAAACAGGATAACAAATAAATTTTCATACATGGCAATTCCCAAATTTCCAAGACTCTATGTAGATTCTAATACCTTCAATGGCACAGGTGTGTAACAAGAATTACATAGTTGAATACTTCGAGAACCAACACAACTTGCGTTGACTGCACGCTCTCTCTAAATGAATTATAATACGTTTAGTCGAGAAGTTTGTTCGAGTTTAAAGTTTCGTTATGTTGATCATTAGGCTTTGCGACTAAATCGTATTTGATGTACCCGGGGAGTTACAATAACGATAACTTTAAGAGCTCCGGTGGCGTAAAGGCAAGAACAGTTACAAAGCTCGTCTTCAAAATGAACGTATTCCCAGTCAACCAATTTAATTCTCAGGTCACTAAAACTTATGTTGAAATGTCGTTAAACATAAATCAAATCGAAAGAAGTTACGCACGATTTTATTGATTATTTCACTTTGAGATAGTTACAAAGTGGTCATGGAATTAAATTGTATAACAGTTCTCGTAGATTAGACTGAATGACTGATGCAAATAAAGATGTAGCAGTAGAGTATGAAAATACTTTTTGGTCAATTACATAGATATGTCATGGATGCGGTCTCCTAATCTTTAGTTTTTGCGTAATCGTCTGTGACTAATACGTTACCGAATTGAATGCAGTGTGTCGAAATTAAATCTATTATTAATATTTGTAGGTATAATAAACTATATTAGGTAGATAACTCCAGTTTTATTTTGCTAGAGAGTGAGAGAATGAATCATTCCATTGTTTGGCTTTGGTGACAAAATAAGTGATGCGCTTGCAATAACTTGTAGTTCAGAATGCAATGAATTAAGATTAATTCTTTGAACCTAGGATATCGTATTGAAGGCTTTAATATGAATAATTAAAATCACTTAATACCGCAGTGATGCATGTTTGAAATGACTAAAAAAACTAACGTCGTCGAATAAGTACGGACATATAATAGAAACAATGATCAGAGCCCTTAGCCAAGATGCCCATCGCTAACTAGCGTTTCTATTCGTTTCGTTTTCAAACCAATCGCGTCACTGGTAGATCACGTGATCTACCAATGACGCGATTGGTTTAAAAATGAAACGAATAGAAACGCTAGTTAGCGATGGGCATCTTGGCTAAGGGCTCAGAGGCGGTATTGTGAAGATGATTTTACTTGTCGATTGTGACACAAGCTCTTAGTCTGTCACTAACGTTTGTCACTAATCGTCACCTGCAGCAAAGACATACAGCTAGACAGCTTTATGTTTTTGCTGCAAGCGGCCCCTAAGGGCCTAATATTCATACTAGCTTTAATGTCATACTTATGTCCGACGATGCAGGATTCCTGGCAGCGGCTGGAGGAGGCCAAAGATCTTGCTGAGTGTAATGGGAGAGGCCTATGTCCAGCAGTGGACTGACGTGGACAGATGATGTTTATTTATTTATTTAATCTTTATTGAACAATAATTCACAATTTGAGTACAAAAGGTGAACTGATATCATTATCGTTGTTCTATTTGTAGCAGTCTGCGAGCCCTGAGCTGATGGTGCAGCATCAGATTGGCCAAGAGGAGACCCCCCCTCTCCCCGACTACCCTCATGCCGAGTTCAATGGGATCCTGCCTGGGGATGACATCATTCCCGTCCGAGATGGAGGTAATGAAATGTAACGTATTAATATATGCAATCTCAATGCCAGAGCAAGGCTTTGAACTAATATTGTAGCGCGAAGCATTGTTGAAAATAGAGAATAAACCTTAAAAATAGATCAATTTTTTTTAAAATGTGGTAAAAAATCTTAGCAACTTTCATGCAAAAAACTCGACCTACCCAGAGAAAACAGCGACAAAATGATTTCCAAGCAAACTAAACCGCATCTCGAGGGACATTGAGTCACTTTAAAACTGTTGACGACGCGGATTTGTGTTGACGACGCGGTTAGCGTAGTTGGTAGTGACCCTGCCTGTGATGCTAGCGGTCCCAGGTTCGAATCCCGGTATTGGCAAATATTTGTGTGATGAGCGCGAGTATGTGTTCCTGAGTCATGGATGTTTTCTATTTCTATTTACCTAAGTATGTATTTCTCTATATAAGTATGTTTATCGTTGTCTAGTACCCATAGTACAAGCCTAGAGCTTACTTTGGGACTAGGTCAATTTGTGCGAGATCTGACATTTATTATTATTATTATTATTTATTGTTATTACTAAATTTAGAGAAATCATATTTTTGAAAACGCTTAATTTAATTCTTGTCTAACAGGGATAGAGGTTTTAATTGCAGTATGTTGGTTGAGTTTCTAGTAACGTATTATATTTCTAAATTCAATTTTACCTTTAACGAGATAACGTATAAATAGAAACGTGTTATTATAGACTGAAACGTTTATGTTAATCATAGAAATACGAGGGGCATTTCTGTCCTTATTGGTTCCAAGAATTCCGTTTTCCGATAACAATAAGCTAATTGGTATGCAATTATTACAACATTTTAAGTCAAAGTAAACCCGAAGATGTTGTTCGGCATCCGAAATGTTCGATTCTCAATAGGTACTTATGCTTTAATCAATGTTGTTGATACGCAACACTATAAAATATTTTTCGAAAAGATATATAAATAAAAGAGGTCCTGTATTACCTAATTTGGAATTGAAGGACCCATACCTATCTATACCCAGCCCCTGACCCTGCCTACGAAGCTAGCAGTCCCGGGTTCAAATCCCGGTATGGGTATTCGTTCCTGAGTCATAGATGTTTTCTATACCTAAGTATATTGAAGTATGTATCTTAATTATGTATTAAATACACGCGTTCCTTTTGAGAGAAATTCTCTAAATTATAGTGAAAAATCAAAATCCGTCGCGTGTTTAGAAGAGTTAAGCGGACGATCAGACAGACGCGGATAGCGACTTTTTGTTGTTATTGGTCGATGGAGATGCGCCCATTCGCTGCTCATCCTTCTTTTTTTTTAATGAAGTTAATTGTTTTCAATTCGACTGTTCTTTTGTGTGTATGTAAAAGATCTTCGTTAGTTGTGGACTGATTTAAAATATATTTTTTTATCGGATAGTTGATATTTCAATTCATGTCTAGTCATGGGATCAACGGAGCTCCTTAATAATTCGGAGTTTGTTCATTGTTTTTTTGTTAACACACAGATATATTAGCCCCGCTTATAACTAACAAACAAACTAACAATATAATTAGAAATCTATGTCGGATTTCACCAACCTCTTAACAGACGATTAGAGTGTTAACAGCTGTCAAAATATATGAACTAACAGTCGATTAACATTTAACATCGTATGGTGAAATTGGTACCTACTTAGAAGTCGATTTTAACCTATTTCTAACTATCGGGTTGACTTGAAATGCATACTTATGGAATTCCGATGACAATGGATCAATATGATACCATCGAGCTGGTACTATGATGGCTATAGGAACTCCTCAATGGCTAATAGTAGATCCGTCGAGTTTGGACTCTTTTTATGACGAGTTTATAAAATGTTAGAATTACAGTCGGCAACATAAGTGTGTCAATAAAAATTAGATTTTATGTTAGGTTTAAACATTTAATTGATGCTCGAACTAGTATCACAATTTTCAGGGTGAAATGTGTCCTTAAATCATACCGTTGATTGCGCAGGTATCTACGAGAACGAGGACAGCGCCACCGCCCGCGACATAATGAAGTTTAAACTTCGGAACATCGTCAAACACTGGGTGAGAATGTTTGTTTGTGCGTAACTCTGTTAACCTGTGGCAACCCCACTTGTTAGCTCTAGCAACATTATGCCGTCTCAAATTAGAGGGTTCAGAGGCACGTAAGTTATAGACAAGTTTTAAGTAAAGTTTCAATGCTCGTTTTTATGAATATTTTATTAAGTACTAGTTTTTCCCGCGACTCCTTCCGCATAGTAGTAATTTTTGCTTATCCCTTGGGAATTACATGTTTTTTGGGATAAAAAGTGTATTTTGTGTTAATCCAGGTAATAAATCGGTGTGGCAAATTTCATAAAAATCGGTCGAGCCGTTCTTGAATTATAAATGGTGAAACTTTGTTTTATAGTATAATGTAGATGAGTGCATTACATGCAGTTACATTGCAAGCGAGATATATCGGTTATTTTATTAATATAACTGCCATCAATTTGTGAGAAGAACTGCTAAAAATACCAGGGAAATGGACAAGGAGTGTATGTGTTTCGTTCTCGTATCTCAAACTGAGGTCTGAGGATAATGAGCATTCTTGTTCCGTAAATATATATATAGTAGACGGGTAAAGAATGCATGCTTTTATTAAGGAAGGATAAAGTTTTAAACATGAATCATAATTACGGAACAATGCGGCATAGTTTCATAAGAGTAATCTGATAGCTGGTAAATATTATATTTATCGTCAATAAATTTTATTATAGTAATATCCTGTTTTACTAATAATTCTTGTAAAAAAATAAAATATGATAGCCTACCGTAGACAGGTTGGTCAATCACGGTCACGACTCGTGCTGTTATTTAAAAACATTTACATCTGCGTTTTTACAATATGGCCACTTATTTTTTTTGTATTATTTATACGTATATGGGTGAACTAGGAATAATCTTGCATTACTAAATCTTTGCATATTACTTCAAACCACCTTGAAATCAAGCCGTAACATAAATACAGACCGGGTAAAAAAAACTCAGTGTTCAATAATAACGTATTTTATTGAACGGGGTTTTTGTACTGAACACCCTGTGTTTTTAGTCAAGAAATAATTTTTTTTTCTTATACAGATGGACAACTACAGGCGATCAAAAATGAACAATGACGAGGCATACTTCGCGGAATCAGTGTAAATTAGACACGAAATTTGTAGCAATCATAATGTAGATACAGCCCCCTTCAGCTAGGCGTAAAAGCTTGGTTTTCATACCTAAAGTCGGAAAAAATAAAAAAAAAGCAGCATTTATTTATAGAATATCATGAAGTGCCATGTTACGAAAAACAATGATGGTCTTACGTTAATTGAAACACCTAGAAGACGGTTAAGATGTTTTTCAAATTTTCTATAGAGGATTTGAAAACAAAAAAAGGGATTTTTTTAAACAGTATGTAATGTCAGTAATATCCTGTAACGACTAAAGAAAAGATCGAAAGCAATTAAGACTCGTTTTATAAAAGCAATATACATAATCCGTTGACGGTTTCCGAGAGTCGAAAACGTTCAGCACTGTTTTATTAGGTACTACTGCAGGATTTTTAATTAGTTTTATTACCATATGTTAACCAAGCTTTTAAACTCGAATGTCACTGGAATTCGAACCTTCTTCGGTTACCTGTAAAATCTGTATTTGAGAATAGCAGTAAACATAGTTTTCGAAGATTTTTTTTTTTTTCATTCAACTTTAGAAGCTTCTTGAGTTCTCGTGTTCTTTGTTGAGGAACTGACAAATAGGAAAGCATTCGATGAGAAACAAAATCTTTAACTGGTTGATTTAAATACCTATCTAGTACTGAATGTATGTTTGACTTTATATAAACATATGTAGAAATAAGTGAATTCAAAATTTGTTAAATTTCGCAATTGATCTAGTGGTGTTTTTTAACGAAATTCCTTGTAAAATGAGTGATCTCTTTAATGGTAGTAAATAAATTTATTCGTCAATTATAAAATGGCTATACCTCTAAGGTTTCATGTTGTTATCCTTCATATATTTAAATTAATATTTTATTTATTAAAAAAGGCTGGAAACATTATTTATTATGATATATTTTTAAATTTTTACTGAACACGCTGTATGTACGCTTTACCTATTTTTTAAATATTAACATATTTTTCTTGACGAACTTGATTAAGTTACGAAATATTTAATAATATCACATTAAACATAAGTTTACCATCAAAATACAATATATGTAGTAGAGCATTATGTAACTTTGTTATTATTGTTTTTTGTGTATAATAAATAAATAAACAGTTAGAAACACTATGTATGGCATTCGTGTTTTAGTAGTTATTATTTTTACTCCTTCTCCTTTCTAGGTAATATATTGCGACAGCGTTTGAGTTTTGCAGAAATTCAATATTGACATTTCATCGAGATTCTGGATAATGTTAAAACAATATTCTTTTCATTATCAATGTGCAGTAAAACCAAGTAAATACCGTTTTGTTTTGTTTATTCAAATAAGTTAAATGTCGTACTTATTTGGAAGAAAAGATCAAAACATATTTGCAGTTTAGAACCTAGGTTGACTAAGTATAAAAGTGTGACTATAGTTTAATCAAAGAGACACAACATTGCGTCACGAAAAAACAAATCTACCACGCTTCTTCTTGCATCATTTTCTAAATCGTCTTGAATTACACATAAAAGCATATCCGTTATTTCAAAACGGGCACACTTTCGCATCTTTACTGCAAGACATTTCATGGGAAAGATGTACACAAAATATATTATTATGTAAATGTGTTATTCTTTTCTTTAGCGCCGCGTCATTAGGTACCTTCCTTGTGGTCGTTACCGTTATAAAGTTTCATTACCTTAAACTTGAAGGAAATAACCTGTTTTTCGCGCTTTAATTTGGATAGCAGAAAATAGGAGTCAACAATTGGGAATGTATGTATGTAAACTCTTTATTGCACAAAAACAGGTTGACAAATTAATATGTACAAAAAATTAAAATAATGTACAAAGGCGAACTTATCCCATATAATATATGCATGAATTTTTATTATTGCTTTATTAAAAAGTCGTTCATGTAACAAAAAATATTTTTCGAATAACTATAAAAATAAACAATATTTCTATATTTTTCTAGCAAAACAGAATTTAACATGGAGTTTACAAGTCGGATCTCTCTGTCTAATTAGCACTTATATTAAATATTTAATTAATAATATTTTGTTAAGAAATGCGATAAAAAAATTTCATGTATTTTCCCTATTGTAGATATGTCGATCCAAATTCAAGGAGTTAGTACGCAACCGCTGGTACAAATAACCATATAGGTACCCTGTATCAATGTAGCAAATCGGTTGAAAGCAGCATGGCAAGGGTTGCGCATGACAAAATATTTTTAATATGTAAAAATATGTAAACTTAACAGTTAACTTTTATTTATCTATAGACCTCTAAAATCTTTTTAATCAGTTTTTAAAATTAACGGGGTATGCAAATAACATTAATATCTTTTCAATCTGTCTAATAAGCATAAGGTGCATCCACACCGAAGTTAGTTTTTGTGGAGCAACATTTTGCAGATTCAGAATAAAAAAAGTATAAACAAAATGTTATATGACAAGGAAAATATGGCAAACATTTTTAAGGCATTTTTGGTACAGCTCACCCGCCATATTGTAAGTAGTTAACGCGAAATATTATATTACGTATTAATTAATTCAAATATTAACCGTAAACTGGCAAAGCGTAAGCCTTTTCAACGAATTACCGGGGGATTTGGTAAACACTCCTTGATTACCCTCATTGTGAACCTTAACAACGCCATTGATCCGGAAACTTTTAGGTAAATTATAATTCCTTTAAACCTGTTCGCATACCAAACGTAGGTTGAACTTATTTCATTGAATTCGGGCATTACGGGCTTATGTTTAAGAAGGCCTTAATAATAAGGTTCAGAAACAAATCCAATAATTATTAAACGTTGCTAGCTAAAACCCGACTGGCGGCTAGTATGTCGCACCCTTACAATTGTATATAGCCTATGTTATGACACACACGTTTTTGACCTCATTTACTAAAATCGGTCCAATAAATTAGGAGCTACATACATTATATTACTGTTAAAATCATTACCCTTCTTTGTCTTTGCTCGTCGGGTATAAATAGACCCCGTGGTGGCTTGCACTATGCTATTTGTAAGAATAACAAGATTAATTATTTTATTCACAGATAAAATAAGATTATAATAGTTCTTTGTTTAAGTATAGTTGGTTCCAAATAAGCTGACGAAATTCCACTTGAGACCGTCATTAGCAACAACAATAGGATTATGTGCTCCCAGGTAATTTTTTTTGTAAACAATTGCAATGGGCGGTACTTTTAACTATCTTGATACTTTCTCTTTTCTTATTTTTAGCAAATTTAGATATTCTTTCGTTCTTTTTTTTTAATTTTGAGGTGTTCAGTTCAGTATTAATTAAAATTTAATAAATGTTGGGAGCGACTCGGACACGGAGACAAACTCTATATCTGAATAACATGTTAACCTTTCAGTAATATTTCTTATCATTGTATATTTAATAATTTTATTAATAAATAACATAACCTAATATTGTATTTTATTGCTGCGACTTGAAAAACAAACTAATCTCAAATAAATAAAATAAATAAATAAATAAATATCAGGGAAAATCTCACACAAATTGACCTAGTCCCAAACTAAGCTCTAGGCTTGTACTATGGGTACTAGACAACGATAAACATACTTATATAGAGAAATACATACTTAAATACATAGAAAACATCCATGACTTAGAAACAAATACTCGCGCTCATCACACAAATATTTGTCCATACCGGGATTCGAACCCGGGACCGCTAGCTTCGTAGGCAGGGTCACTACTAACTAGGCTAACCGCGTCGTCAAATAAATCGCGCGGTATCCACAATAATTGAAAAGTATCAAGATACGGTGGTAGTTGTACCGTAGTACAAAACAAGATAACGCCAAAACACTTCACTTCAAAATACAATAGTTTTATGAGGCTCTAGTTTATTATCCCTATTGTTTACGTTCAAGTGACGACGCGGTTAGCCTAGTTGGTAGTGACCCTGCCTACGAAGCTAGCGGTCCCGGGTTCGAATCCCGGTATGGACAAATATTTGTGTGATGAGCGCGAGTATTTGTTCCTGAGTCATGGATGTTTTCTATGTATTTAAGTATGTATTTCTCTATATAAGTATGTTTATCGTTGTCTAGTACCCATAGTACAAGCCTAGAGCTTAGTTTGGAACTAGGTCAATTTGTGTGAGATTTTCCCCTGATATATTCCCCTGATATTTATTATAAAGTGGAATCTCGTCAGCTTATTTGGAACCAACTATACACACCTAATTAATTGTATGAAAATTAATAATTTAAATACATTTAGTTAATTAAATAAATCAACTCCCTTAATGCAGGAAATTTTGAAAGGAGTAATGCATTGATGAAAACAATTTCAGCTTCCTCTCGTTCGCATTTGCGGCCGATACTACGTGGCAGGCTTAATTTTCTATTAGCTGATCAAAATTTAACGAGATTATAACTAAGTTTGACTTGTTAGTTACGGGCCGCTTCGTTTCCGGTAAAAATTGTTTTTAAGCGAAAATAAAGTAAATAATTATTTTCGTCATGAAACTTTTGTTTCCGGATTTATTTATGGACTTCTCTTGTTAACCCTATCAGCGTCACGCCTGTACGCCAAATAAAAGTGCTTTTACAGTAAGGCCCGATTCGCACGAGCGCTTTTTTTGCGTTCCGCGATCCTATTGGTGGGATTCTCAAGGTCAACGAATGGGATCGCAGAACACAGGCGTTGAGCGTTAAAAAAGCGCTCGTGCGAATCAGGCCTTAAACCACGGTATTAAAACTCGGCTGCCTCTCGCTGCCACTTGCTTTATGGCACAACAAATATACTGACAGATGTCAGTGAGAGTGTGACAGCGATAGACAGCCGGCCGAGTACTACTAATACTCTGGTTTTTAACCCCCGACGCAAAAAGAGGGGTGTTATAAGTTTAACGCGACTATATTCTGCGTATCTGTGTGTTTATGTATCTGTCTGTAGCATTGTAGCTCCTAAACGGATGGATCGATTTTGATTTAGTTTTTTTTTTGTTTGAAAGATGACTTAATCGAGAGTGTTCTTAGCTTTTGATGAAAATCTGTTGCCATGTAAGAGTTATTATCTCTGAAAGTAAAGGTCCTGATTTTAAAATATAAATATTTATAATACACTGGCCCGCAAAACTAAGTATCACACTTTTAAAATTGCAATAACTAAAAATGGCTATTTTATTGTTTTATCTTTTTTTAAGTTGAAAATGTTACTGTTTATTTTAGTTATAGTTGGAAAGAAAGCTGTTAAAAATTGCTATAAAACGTTTTTTATTTTAAATCTCTAACTTCTATAGTTTAGAAAAAATGAAATTTCTAAAAGTGTGATACTTAGTTTTGCGGGCCAGTGTATTATTATAGTGTGATATCCTTGATCAATTTAAATAACCTATACATGTACCTAATACGTATGCGTACACTCCATGCTTACCCGTTAATGACTTACAAACTCATTGCCAGACAAAAGGGCCTATTAGACTACGCGATATTCAGTCTAAATGGAGAGGGGAGTTAAAACCTCTCGCTCTTTGAAGCGAGAGGCATTGACTCCCCTCTCCATTTAGAATGTCTGAATATCGCGTAGTCTAATAGGCTCTAAAATGTCGCACAAAAACAAAAACTTTACGCGATTGCGATTATAATCAACACGTTTATGGCACAAAGGTTTGTAACTGCGTGGCATGAAGCACACTGTTGCAAAGTTAAACTCGTTTAGGTTATTGTGATCACAATCCGTTTCAGGTTAACATTTTGGTTTATTGTTACATTCGCAAATCGTTTAGTACCGCCAACTTTTGTATATGTATGTTGTAATTTTATCGTTGATACAGATGGAAGGTTATATTAGAGATTTGACATAAAATCTAACCCCTTTATTCATAACCGAACAATAACCTATTTACTTCTTAATTGCTCTAACAGCCCGGCCACGACTGTGAGCGGCGGCGGCGGCGGCGAACGAATTCTCTCTTAATTGCGCGGTCGAGGCGCTAACAGCCGTTAAAAATTAACATTATGGCGAGCGAGTTCCTAATACATTGAGTGTAGGTAATGACAATATACCGCTGCGCGGTGAGTCTCTACTGTGTAAAAAAAAATCGCTCGCCGTTCCGCCGGTCGCGCAAAGTCGTGGCCAAACCCTGAGACGTAACAATGAATCAGTGTTTAAAAAATACTAACATTTTAAATCATAACTTATATTAGAGTTAGCGCCAAAAAAATTGAAAATAAAAGTATTGCCCGTGCAACCATATTTTAAAATATTTATCCCGCGCTTCTTAGTACCTACCTACTATAAGATTATAGAACAAATCTTGAGCTACTCGTAACTCATAATAACTTACAAAACAGTTTAAAATGGAACACCTTTGTAAACTTGTAATTTCTAGTCACACTCAGAAATTCCATTAAACGCCTGAGTGGAAGCGAATAATTATTCCTTTTATGTGCTTTCTTTACTATTGTGAAATAAATGAGTCGGCGATACCGACACGATTGTGCGCGACAACCGGGTAGTGTTCAACGGGTTTTACGCTTCGTTTAAAAGTCGGGATGATAATTATGACTTTTTATGTAGAGCGAAACACAGCTAAACAATTATACAAATTAATAGGTATACAATTATTCCGGTATTGACTAGTAAATGTGAATGTGACATCGTTTGTTTTGGTTTTTCTAAACCGTAAACACGGGTTACTTTACTACATTGTCCGCCCATATATTTCAAGCTTTTCTTTGTATATTTTACAATTTTAAGTAAAATTTACTTTCTTTTTAATATGTAGTGAAAGTCTGTATAATCTATTTTGATAAAAATAAAAAATAAAAGTGTGTTATTTATGGTGGGCAACGTGCCCCCCAGTGCTAAAGTAACCCGTGTTATACTTAAAGAAAAATCCTATTTAATTTTAAGTTTACTTATTTTTTTACTGCATTCGAGGAAAATTTGTGTTTAACTCGGGATGAAAAATTTGAAAATTAAAAAATTGGCCTTTGGTTATATCATACAAGCGAATTTAGTGTCATGTTCATTCAGACCATTATGCTACACATAAACATTTAATTAAATAACAATTTCGCTAAATTAAGATTCGAGAATAATAATGTCAACATTTTGATACTTCGAGTACTTATAAATTACATACTCGTTAGTGTGAAGTTGAACCCACAACCTCGAATTTCAAAGCCTAGGTGGCCTAGTACTACGATAGATTATTCATTTATGATGTAATTTGAAATACGCTAGGGAAACTCTGTTGGGATTGTTATTTTGTCCTTATTAGAAAACGATCTCTTGTAAAGTATAAAATGAAATTATTGTAATTAAATTAAAATTTTAAGTAAAATGTAAAAACCCTTTACCTATAAGACCGTTCATTTTTACACGGAGAAAAAAATCTAGTTACGTGTAACAGAATATTGTATTATATGAGACAACTATACACACATTTTACATATTAATATAAAATTCAACTTCTGTACAACATAATTTCTAGTACCTATTACCATTTACCTAGTATCGTAGGAAACAAATTTTGTGTAGTATACAAAATATGTTGGACGCTAAATGCATATTTTACTCTGTAACTATTAGGTAGTAACCACTACAATATCAAAGTTTTCGTGTACTAGAAATATTTTAACTAGAATATTTTAGTATTAACAAAAATATGACTTGTTGTCATTAAAATAAAATCTGTTAACCATAGCTAAAATCTGTTTTCCTACACCAGAATCATAACTGCAATAAAATCTGGTAATATTTTAAAATATTTTTTTCTCCGTGTAGAGAGTAAAAACTTACCGAAGGAAATCTCATTTTTTTATACAACAACACCGCATTGAAATCGGTCCACGTGTCCACCTGAATGTGTCGTGGGAGATGAAACGCGGGAAAGGCTGACCCATAATATCTTTATTTTCAAAGTCGTGATAAGCGTAGAGCTAAGTTTGAAACTAGGTCAATTTATGCAATATTGCCCGCTGAGACCCCTGATTTTCATTTTATTTAAGTTTATATGATTTCCCGACTGACTTCCGTTGCCTTTTTAGACTACCAAAAGGCCTTCGACACCCTGTCCCACTCATCTATATGGGAGACACTAAGGGCACAACAAGTAGAGCTCCAGTACATTAACATTTATAAACTCCTCTACAAGAACAGCACAAGTCGCGTACAAATGGAAACAACCGGCCCGCCCATACAAATCAAACGCGGCGTGAGACAGGGTGATCCCATGTCACCTAAGATATTCATCGCAGTACTCGAGTCGATTATTAGCAAGCTTAATTGGTCCAGACTGGGAATTCCTATAGCCGGTAGCTACCTCCATCACCTAAGTTTTGCCGACGACATTGTGCTCTTTTCGGAATGCTTTTCAGACTTAAAATACATGGTACGCACCTTGCAAACAGGCAGTTTAATAAATCAAAAATTATGACTAATAGTACACATTTGCCACTGAATATCGAAGGCATTAATATGGAATACGTACAGAATTATAATATGTATATATCTTGGTAAACTTTCATTAGAAAGAAATAATAATGAAATAGAAGTCGACAGGAGAATCAAGATTACGTGGAACAAATTTTGGAGTCAAAAGGAAATACTAAAAAGCAAAATACCTGTTAAATTAAAAAAGAAGAGCATGGACTCGTGCTTACTTCCATCGCTTACATACGCTGCGCAAACCTGGAAGTTTACTACCAGTATCAAAAATAAAATAAATACTTGCCAGAGAAGCATGGAACGAAGTATAACGAATATTAAAAAACTTCAGAAAATCACACACAGCATTAATAGATCACAAACCAAAGTGATAGACGCACTTAGTTACGCAAAAGACAAAAATGGAAATGGGCAGGACTGTCGCCAGAATTAAGGACAAGAGATGGACGAAAAAAGTAACGACATGGCCGGGGCCACCAGGAAAACGCACGCAAGGTAGACAGTACACTCGGTGGTCAGACGAAATAGCAAAAGTTGCAGGTACAAACTGGACGCAGACAGCACAAGACAGGGCCGACTGGCTTACTCTGGAGGAGGCCTTTACCTGAGTGGGGGTTCTTGCTTATGAACATTATGTAGTTTTAATAAGAAAAAAGTAATTATACAATACTTAAAAACAGATATGTAAATTACTTAAATGACATGTTTAAATAGAAATTAATATGTACCAAACTGGATTATAGAATTATATAATATAAACTACATAAGTCAAAACCAAATAACTACTGACAAGCACTGACCTTGTAAAATACTGGCCAGAAATAAAAGGCTTTTTATTTTATTTTATTTATTTATTTATTTATTATATTATATGACTTCATATAACATGATATACTGAAATATGAAAAACGCTCAAAAAAAATTTTTTAAGAAGATTTTAACCCTATATTTATCAATACAATTAAATTAATTGAATACTAAGTATTATTATAATACCGCTTTTCTCAAAGTAAAAAATAATTGAAATACTTACACAATGCGGTAATAATGCCCGCCTTTTCTACAAAAGTGTATAACAGTGGGGACATTTTACTCATCTTGTAAGGTGAATAAAGTATTGCTAAGTATTTTTGTCATTTAAAATTCTTAATAGGGGAGCTTTACAATTTATATAAGTCGGTAAGCAGCTTTCGCTCGACGTGGGAGTAATACAAATTGGTACACTTTGTTAATGCAGTATTTACATTGCGTACTTTCCGAATGAACGGACCTCCGGAATGATTTCTTTAGTTATCGCTTTAATAAGCCCGGACTTATAAGAATTATGCGTTTTTTATTGCTTGTTGAAATATTTGGTAGAAATATAATGAAATTAGCTGAAGTAATGGTTTTTAGTTTTTTAGACTAAGTAAAGAAGAAAAAATAAGTGAAACGTCAATAAAATTGTATATGTACAAGTATACGACACATATACAGTTTTAATAATTGTAAATGTTTATACTTTAATTAATAAAATAAATAATAAATATACGTACCTATACGTTTGTCTGTTACGACAAGTAGTCGCATAGTTTTAGTTTTGTTTAAAAAATTCTAAACTTGATAACTAATTGGTACCTATACACAGGTATACACAGACTAAACCTTGGTTTACATAAACCAGCCAATAGAGTCAAGCCACAAATATAACAAGGTTCAATACGAGAAATTTGATTGGCTGAGCCACATGGTTTGATAAGCTAATTTAGCTCTAGCTAGGTAAGGTATATCCTACCAATATTATAAATGTGCAAGTTTGGATGGATGGATGGATGTAAGGATGGATGTTACTCGATCACGTCAGAACGGTTAAACGGATCTGGATGAAATTTGCCACAAAGATAGATTATAGTCTGGAATAGCACATAGGCCGAAGGAGCAGTGATAGACGACTTCTTCGCGGACCAAGTCGCGGGCAAAAAGTATTTGGTATAAAGATAGCTTGAGTCCCGGGAAGGACAGGATACTTTTTATCCCGGGACACGCTATAAACGAGTTCGAGCGGACGGAGCCGTAGGCAAAAGCTATACCTTACTATTTAGCTTTAATTTGAGATGAACATAACGCGGTCTGTTACTGCCAAATATTGAGCTTGCTTCTTTATTGCAATATTTTGTTGTCCCGAAGGAGGTACGTTAATTTCACCAAAAGTCCGTTTGGCAAACGTATTATATTATAAACTTTCATTCGGCAAAAACGTATTCTTGCTTAAAAGTTTAAAACCTCACGTATTATCATATCATATCATATCATAGCTTACATAGGGTTAGGTGAGGTAAAACTTCGCCACAAAAAAGGTGCCACGGTGGGAAGTTTTGCAAAATGAAAGTTTACAAAGATTATTTGGTGTAATATTAGAGAGCCGACATGAAGCATTTTTTTTTCTTTCTTTGAAGCGTTAAACACAGGTGTCAATGAGACCGGAAGCGTGAGCAAGGTGACTTTCCTGGCTGAAAACGGAACGGCTTTCCCCTCTTTGTGAGGAAAAAGCCGCACTGCTGTCTAGCTGGAACAATGGCAAAAATTCAAGTATGTTTGGTAAGTATATTTGTCGAACTTTTACTTAAAAAATCTCTAATGGAGAATAAAATAATTCCAGTTTAGGGTTTCGTACCAAAATGGTAAAAAAGGAACCCTTATGGTGAGACTTTGTTGTCTGTCTGTCCGTCCGTCCGTCTGTATGTCACAGCAGTTTTTCTGCACAACATATGCTATAGAGTTAAAATTTGGCATAGTTGTATAACTTGCTTGCCCGTTTTAAGTGAAAAAAAAAAAAAAATAATTGAAAAGGGTTCTAGAGTGGGGGGTTGAAAAATGAAAGTGATTTGATTATAGCAAATGGGGTATAATATAAAGCGTGTCATATAATCGAAGCAGATTCAATCCTCGCCCGTTAGTAGGTAATATGGTTGCACTGGCTACGGGTGTTTTGTCTAAGATACCGCCATTTGTCTTGTTTTGTTTTTGTTAATTTTGGTGATGTAATGCCGTAATGTAATTACGTAAATTACGCATTACGTGACGTAATGACGTAATGCGTAAATTTTAGCCTTTAAATATGCGTATTTTTTTTGGAAAGCGTCCAATTATACAAACTATTCAAATTTCAAATTCAAATTCAAATATTTATTCAGTAAATTGGCCACATACGGGCTCTTTTACACGTCAGTAATATAGAGTGAATCTACCAGCGCTTCGGACAAGACCATCATTGCGGAGAAGAAGCGCCGCAAGAAACTCCAGCAGAAGGTCATTTTTTCCACTATAAAATACAATAATACTTAAAAGTAAGTTACATTACAAGGTAATAAAGTAACAAATAGTAATTAAAAGTAATTAAAAGAAACAAGTATCTGACAATGAATGCGGCCCGATGTTCCATGAAATTCGGATGCCAAATAAAAAAGTATAACGTCGGCAGTCGAGTCACATGTCGTCTATAAAAAACTAAGACGAATCGTCGAAATCGCAATAATCCCGTATCTATTCCGCCATCAAAGTATCCATTCGGAGCGAATGTCATACGGCAGCGAGGATCGTTATCTGCCTCATTTCCTTATTCCGCTGTAAATACCGGAAAATGCCTGTCAATGCACTGCACAGGAAAGAGACGAATAGAGGTTCCGAGTTGATGTGTAGTTTATTTATATGCAAGATTTTCTCTGTTTATTAACGTTCATTATTACGAGATATAAAATATTATACGTTTTCAGGATAGTACTCGTATTTACAGATTAGATTTTAATGACATATAATTTTTGTCGTGGTTTTGTATCAAAACATATACAACTACAATACAATATCTACTACTGTACAGAATATAGATTACAGTACCTACTAGTGATAATTTGAGGCCATTCTTAATTGTAATCCTAGGTTTTGTTCATTTGTATGCTTATTTTTATCCCTGTACCTATAAACAAGTTTAAAACTAGTTTAAACTCCGAATCTTTCGCTACCAACCAAGTAGACATTGAAGAGATTTCCGATGCCACTAGTTACGTGGAAAAATCTAAAGCCGAATCAGCGTATCAGCATCCATTTGAATGAGGTAGATACAGGTGATCGCGCGTCGATGAAAAATTCAATTTGTACGAGTGTCTATGGATATGATAGGTACTGGAATCGGCCCTAGCAGTCTTGCCAATTGAATAAAACACTACAGCCCGTGAGCACTTAGAATAGGATTCGGGTTTGTACTTCCCTCTCACTCGCTCTCATACGCTCTTATGCGAGTGTAGCCGACTTTATCCGAACCCGAATCTCATTCTAAGTGCTCACGTCCGAAGATGGAAGGATGACATCGTGTCGGCGGCAGGCAACACGTGGACCCGCCATGAACAGAATAGAGAGAACTGGCAAGAGATGGAGGAGGCCTTCGACCAGAAATGGAAGATCCCTGATATACATTATATTAGTATTAAAATATAAATATTAAAGACTGTTTAAAGTAAGGTTACATACATACTCAACTAACATAGTAGTTTGTTATAGGGAATAAAGGCTACTTTTACTTTACTCTTTCGTTCCCCTTTAGAAAAAAGAACTTGTGAGATCAAAGTACAAAAAATCTGGTTTACGTTTGTATGTGACCTATTAGGAAGTCTTGCTTTTCTTTATATGTGAGTTCCTTATAGTAGGCGGCGGGAAAATCAGTAACGGGTTATGTTTAAAATACTAATTTATCCCTCTCGCCATAGCTAAGAATACTTTACATCGTCGTTTAACAGGTACATTATCAGTTTACAATGAAACAAAATATTACTGGTGTGAAGGTGCAACATTGATCTTTAGATCCGTAGACCGGTGGTACAGCCGGAATGAGTTTTAACGAGTGCCTACATGTTCTGCAATTTAAATGTCGCGGAGTGTACCGCCCGTGTTGCAGCCGTTTATCCTATTTTCTGTCACGGATTTTTATTTAGATTTCTTTAAAGGTAAAAATTAATTTTACCTACTTACTTTTGTGACGTGTTCAAAGCCTCAATTACTATTTTCATTTTATTAAGGGCAAATATGTGTGTAAGAAAAGGACACTTAGGGATTGGCTTTCTTATAAAAAAGACTTTTAAATCGAATGTACACAGTTTTATAGGCTTGTCAGAGAGAGTCGCTGTACTTAATTTAAAGTTTGAGAAGTTGGACCTAACACTAATACAAGTACATGCCCCCACAGCAGACTCTAACATGGATGAAATTGAATTGTTTTACTCTACTCTTGATAAAGCCCTAGAGCTTGCGGGGAAAACAAAGATCATCTTAGGAGACTTTAATGCCAAAATAGGGACGCCAAAACCCGAAGAATCACTCATCGTCGGAACATTCGGCCTAGGTACCCGAAACAGCAGAGGTCAACGACTCGTCGAATTTGCACTAGAAAATAAAATGTATATAATAAACTCTTTTTTCAAAAAAAAGGATAAAAGACGTTGGACCTGGATATCTCCGGATAAAAAAACCACAAATGAAATCGACTACATACTGTCCAACGAAAAAATACAATTCAAAAATATAGAAATGCTGAGTTTGGAATACCCATCAGATCATCGTCTTGTTAGAGGGACATGGGAAATGTGTACAACAAAGAAGAAGCGAGTAAAATTTAAAAATTATGTACCGAGACTACTACAAACTGAGGAAGAAAAGGAAAAATATATTGAAAAATTGATAGAGTCGAGAACGCACCTGCTACATACAAATAACAACGAATCCGTTCAAAACTATTACGACAAGATAGAGTCAGCAATCTTAGACAGCATAAGGGCAATACCAAACAAAAAGCAAGATAAAAATAAAACAATATTATCGGACAAAACAAAACAACTCATCAAACGAAGATCGGACCTGCAGAAAAAACGGCCATTAAGGAAAGAAGAAAAATTAGAGCTGAGCAGATTATATAAAGAAACTAACAAAATTATTAAAAAAGAGTACGAAAAACATACATATCAAACTATAGAAAAACACCTGAAATATTCGGGCAGCATAAAGAGAGCACAAAAAGAATTAAATATTACCAAAAAATGGATACCACGACTCAACGATAACTTTCAGCGGCCTGAGATCAGCGAAATAGCTACTATTTTCTATGAGAATCTTTATAGAAGTAGACGGGAAAGTAGTAATAAAGAACCGTTATATGACACAGAGAAGGAACCTAGCAAGGACACCGACGTTGCGCCATTTGACGAGGGCGAGATATCCAGAATGATAAAGAAAATGAAAGCTGGAAAAAGTCCAGGATGCGACGGGATCAGTAGTGACATGCTGATTGCATCAAATGGCTTATTACTAACGCCAATCGCTCAACTCTTCAACAAAATAATAGAGCAAAAAGCAGTCCCGAGACAATGGGTAGAGTCAGATATTGTTATCTTGTACAAGAAAGGGGACCCACGAGATATAGCGAACTATCGCCCAATCAGCCTTATGGCGAGCCTCTACAAGCTGTTTGCTATGGGACTACAAAGAAGAATATCTGCAAGTATTGAAAGCTTCCTTTCAGTAGAGCAAGCGGGGTTTCGAAAAGGGTTCTGCACAATCGACCACATACAAGCGGTAGAGCAAGTAATCGAGAAACATGAAGAGTTTCAAAAATCACTCTACATGGCATTTATTGACTATCAGAAGGCTTTCGACTCGGTGGAGCACGAATTTATATGGAAGGCGCTGAAAGAAGCACAGATAAGCGAGGTGTATATTGATACCATAAAAAGCATTTACTTGAATTGTAAGAGTAGAGTCAGATTGGAGAACACCGGTAGATATATTAACATCGAAAGGGGGGTTAGACAAGGTGACCCGTTATCCCCAACCTTATTTATAAGCGTACTGCACTATATAATAAAAAGTCTAAATTGGGAAAATAAAGGGCTCTACGTTAATGGTAATCATCTGGCCTATTTAGCCTTTGCAGACGATATCGTGCTGCTATCCGGAAGCTGGCGTGAGCTACAGTACATGCTTAGTACTCTACACTATGAAAGCCAACAAGTCGGCCTAGAAATGAATCTGCAAAAGACTAAAATTATGACCAATAAAGAAGAAAAAGACATTTTCATAGACACTTTTAAGCTGGAATACGTAAAAGAATATATCTACCTAGGTAAACAATTATCCTTCAGAGCAAACAACAACGTTGAGGAAGTAGAAAGACGGGTCAAAAAGACTTGGAACAAATTTTGGAGCATGGCAAATGTACTAAAGAGCACTTTACCACTACATTTAAAAAAGAAAGTCCTTGACACATGCCTACTTCCTACACTTAGTTATGGTTGTCAAACGTGGAAATTCAATACTCACACAAAACATAAAATTAGATCGTGTCAGAGAGCCATTGAGAGGAACATTTTGAAAGTGAGACTAATAGACAAGGTTAAACATAAAAATATTAGAGAGAAAACCAAAGCCATCGACGCTCTCGAACACTCACTAAAGCTTAAATGGCAATGGGCGGGCCATGTCGCAAGAATGCACGATGCAAAATGGGCCAAAAGGCTGACTGTATGGAAAGGACCGAGCGGCAAACGCAGACCAGGGCGGCCAAACGCCCGTTGGGCGGATGACATCGAAACAGTCACAAAGGACTGGTTATCAGAGGCGCAGGACCGGGAATGTTGGAAGAGGTTGGAGGAGGCCTTTACCCGGAAGGGGTCCTAATCACAATTATTATTTATTTTATCTTACTTTAACTTTATTCATGTATCAATAGTGGTTATGGAATAAATGGGCTTTTTATTTTTATTTTTATTTATTTATTTATGTGTGTAATGAGCACGAGTATATTTTCCTTATAGTTTTGTATATTTTCTAAGTAAATATTTATATTTATCGTTGTCTAGTACCCATAGTACAAGCCTAAAGCTTAGATTGGGTTAACGATTTCGCCAATATAACGTTAAAATCGTAAACTGGCTTTCTGCATCTTGTCAAGGTCGCCTGGACTCCATTTTCCAGTCTAAACGGCAGCTGCAAACGTTTAACAGCTGAAATATTAATTAGGAGTTCCACGTTCGTGTTGTGTGAAATAAAACGGGCCCTGGAGATATGAGAGAACTTTATAATGCCATCTCTTCCCGCCTAAGTAACCATTCGGGTAACCAAGGGGTAAGGTGGTCTGCCATTTACCTAATAGTCGGTCAATGAATATGTTATCATATGACTTATAAGTTTTTCTAAAAATTATTTTTTATGACACGCCTTATTGTTGTTAAATGCACTTGTTTCGCTGATAACTAACTGACTGTTAAAAGACCAGACCAGCCAGATGAGTCCAAATTCTTCTTGTTCAAATCCCTACTTTCCAACTCCATCATCACACTAGCCCGATGGTATCATAATATTATTATTGCATTGTCATTGAAAGTACATGAGTTGCAAATTCTATCCGTCAATTAGAAGGAGGTTAAAATCGACTTCCAAGATTTTATTAGGTAGGTACGTCGTTAGTTAGTTTATTACAAGTGAAACTAATAAAAGTGTGTTAAAATACAGTCCTGTCAGCCATAGTACCGTAAAATGGGGGGAGTAGGAATTGCGGGGGCAGTAGGGATGCGAATCCAGAATTTATTTTTTCAGTTGCTACTTTAATTTTCGGGCTCAGGATGTTCAGTAATTTTATTATATTTTTAGACATATTTCTTCTTCTTCTGGCAACACTAAGTAGCGAATTCATAAATTACTATGAAAAAATCACTGCCAAAGTTGATGTTCAAAAGCAGCGGATTATTGTCTGAAATTTAATACTCATAAGTTTTATTTGATTTATAATTCCGCTACGTAAATAAAATATTCTCTTGACAAGTCAAGCTATTGTCATAACGCGAAAGTGTCAACCTTGGCAATTTTCCCACCTCACATGATCCCTATTAACCCCAACTATGGGGTGAGCTGGGATTTGCTACTATTTTGTGCTTATCGTTAAAATTATGAAATAAAACAACAGATAATCATTTAAAAACTAAAATTCATACGGCCGGAATATTGTTTATGAATAAAAAATCAACGTGCCACAATAAACTTTTATCAAGGTTTGAATGTCTGTTTCGTCCCAACTCACCCCATTATACGGTACTTAGCAGTATCAGCAACTTTACCAGTGTGGTGGCATTTTTTTTAATTTGAGCTTATATTTTGAATGATCCCGATAAACTGTTATAAGGATTATTTGTAGATTGAAAGTAAACACTTGGTACGTTTGTATATTTTTGAAATTTATTCTCACCATCTCACCTACATGCTAGACGCTACTTCACTCACTCCTCCGTCACTTATCTCCTTTTTCTGAGTGCCTTACTTTTGTATTTTAGTTAGAGAGAGATACTCTGAGAGATTATGTATGCTTGTCTCATTCCTACTAGACCAGCAGACCATCGTATCGTGGCTTCCATATCAAGTGCACTCTAACTGAAGAGATATAACTTTATCCTCGCAAGCGTCGACCCCTTGCAAAGTATTTGTAATCGTACCTTCCACATCAAACCTCTTAATGATATCTTCTATTGCCTAAATAGCTGAAGATAAAAGCTGTCCGCAATAAAGTGAAAGCAACAGGCGGGTTGAAACAGGCTCACGGACTTACATTAAATACTTAGCCCACTAACCTGTGCTACGTATGTGGCTTTAAGGAGTAAGAAAGAGGCGAAACCATCTGGGGTATTTATTTAATAAATTTACAATCTATCACTCAATACATGTATTACAAAGTGACTGGTTAGAGACTACATTAACTACAAGAGCCAAGAAAAACTACCATAGGGAAAAATGCACAATTATTAAAAATTTACTACTTACGTGAACGCAATATATTTTTACGTAAATGCAGTATATTTTTAAAGACTGCACTATTACGTAAATGCCGTATATTTTAAAAGAAATTCTTGATATAGTAAAATATGATAAGATATAATATTACTGTATATTCTCTACACTGGAATCTTTTCGTAAAAATAAGGTATTGTCGTTCAGTATTTATGATATGTATCGTTATGTATGTTATCCATGCATAGGCTTATCCGAGCTGCAAACTAAATAGTGTAACAATCCTCCAAGATCTTGTTGCTTACACCTGCAGGTTTGGTGGTAAGTTGGCGCAATTAAAACTCCACCTCAAACGAGTCTTTACTACGCTCTCGGGGCTAACTTATTTCGTTCCTCTAAAACCCTCCGAAAACTATTCACGCTAGTTCCTAGAACGTTTACGGCAAATATTTTTTTTAAAAGGTTGTGAAAGCGGCAAGCTATTAAGTATATTATAAACGATATAAGTTATATTATAAACGATAGTGTGTTTATTTTTCCTCTTCACACTCCATTTTGACTTGATGTCGATCGATACGTACTTACTATGCGGAAATGAGGTAAAGATTATGATTAAGATTATGAGGGGATGAAAACCAGATAACAGCGACGCTATCTATGTAAAAATGTCACAGTTGTAACTATAGGGGTTGGTCTCATTGTGATCCACAACATGCTAAATACAATGATTAATATTTTAATGACAAATAAGAATGTGGGTAATGCCTACGGCCTACGAGCTACGGTACGAAAGGTTGATCTGATATTATTCCTGAAGTCGGAAAAGCAACACCGCGCTGACCGCGACAGGAGGGCATAATCTGTTTGTTTACGTGAGGGTATTACTCAAATGATTTCGAATTAAGGTAGGGTTAGGACTTCGAGTAAGTATGTACGTAGGTTATACAATTCAAAAGAAAAAAACCTCGTGAAGTCTATAGTATGAAAATAAAGCATCAGCTACCTGGTACATATCATCCTGAATTCTATACTGATGTTATAATTGTGAAAGTGGGTTTTTTTTGTTTGTTTACTTGTTCCCTGTTCACGGCTTAACACCTCAACCGATTGGTAGGTAATGTAAATGTATGATAACAGTGAACCTAAAAATATACTTCAAAACAAGCCTAAGTTTTTTGAAATATAATTAAGTAAATCGATCCAACAATACGCAGCGATGTTTATATTCGATCACCGGGAGATTCTCGTGAGTAATCGTATTCTCGCTTAGCCACATACATAATTTAACGTTTTTTCGTGCGTAGAAAACGACGTTTGGAAATGTATCTTTATGAAAATGATTATTGTTTTTTTTCTTTCAGTACACATTAACATTTCTCTTTAGTCATGAATTAACCATAAATCAGTATTCATATTATCA
Source organism: Tortrix viridana (assembly GCA_963241965.1). NCBI lineage: Eukaryota > Metazoa > Arthropoda > Insecta > Lepidoptera > Tortricidae > Tortrix > Tortrix viridana. The sequence goes on from OY725181.1 coordinate 9,854,128, forward strand.
TGCTTTACGAGTAAAGTTTTTGGGTTTGCAATTTTTCTATTTGTTCAGCATTAAATATCAGCAGTTAAATCAATTGATTAGCAAATAATGGTTTGGTAGCAATAAATAAATAACCGGGCGCAACTCTTGGTCCGCAACTAAATCAAATATTATTGGCAAATTAATCAATATTTGGTAAGCTTAAAATATTATGTGCCCGCTAAATAAATAATCGCGATACAAAGTAATTATTTATACTTCACCTTTAGTACTCGATAACAATACATAGTCAACATCAAAGATAGTGCTAGGATATTTTAGTACTAATACGGACACGGAGCACTACCGCTGTCGCCATACACATTAACGATAAGTTTACGTTACTGAGCCCTTAGCCAAGATGCCCATCGCTATCTAGCGTTTCTATTCGTTTCATTTTTAAACCAATCGCGTCACTGGTAGATCACGTGACTCTTCGTATGACGTGATCTACTAGTGACGCGATTACCAGTAAACTACCGTAGTAGTTTTCGTGAATTGTATATATGACGGTGTAATTAGCGGGGTCAAACGAAACAGTCAATTTGAGGAAGGCAAGACCTGTTGATCTAAAGTTTATGCAAGTTTTTTTCTACGTTGTCGTCAATTACCTACTCATCAAGACCAACGCGGATATTATAAATTTTAAATAGCGAATATTCAATGGATAATGAGTTTAAATGTGCAAACCAAATTGCAGCCCATTCCAATACCGTGAACTGGTTCAAAGTTGAAGTTATTCTTAACGTAGCCTATAACGATGTATAGTTTAATAATTAAAAAACCCTAATAATAATAAATACCATATTCCAATCGTTGCATAAATAACCAGTTAACTTTCCGTGCCCACAGGATAAATTAAGAATTAAAAAGTTCGAGGACCCAAAAGATTGTAAATTTTTCATTTTAATTAGTAACTGTAATCTTCTTTGTTTTTAATTTCATTGAAGTGGAAAGTTCACTGTTCAACTTAAGGTTTATACAACCCACTTTTCTCGCTTCAATATTGCGTGTTGACAGGTTCATGTCAAACAATCTTCTATTTAATATTGATAGGGAATATGATGAACCCTAAACAGTTTTGTTTCTTCGCTCAATCAAGTTCTCATCATTGTGTTTGCATGTGTAATAGTTACAAGTATTCCTAGCTGACCGTGAACCTGTGCCTGTTTTTTCAGGGTTTGTTGCTACATGACCTTTTTTTACCTGAAATGAGCTTTACTTTAAGTTTCAAAAAAAATATTATATTACCAATCATGTAATGAGTTCATCGTTGTCACTTAACCATACATAATATGCTTACATATAATAAGTTGTCTCATTTGAATGTACCTACCTACTTAAAGCTTTGATTTAAAAATGATGCCTTCTCGAAATGAAAAGAAAAATCCTTTTAAAATTTATTTTATTTTGGAATGGCACATTTCACCTTATTCTATTTACATACGGTCAATCGCAACCCAGCCCTGCAATTGACTCGAATAGATTACAGTATTACAGTACAACATTGTAGTTTATCCGTTAGAGTATTAGCTAGATAGGAAGTAGGTAACAATATTAAACAAATGAAGCTTGAAAACAACGTCAGTCCTTACAGTATCTACAGTGTACATTCATTTCTCGTCGCCGGAGTCCCTCTGAAACAAACATGTATTGTAATGAAGTAAAGATAAATCGTACCCTTATTGCAAAAACCAATTATCTGCATCGAAATTTGAGCGGATAATGGGTTTTACCAGTAGCTTCGTCGAGACGAGACGAGTCGATTGGTAATATTGGTATATAAAAATTAATTTTGATAAAAAAATGCATGTAAGTAATTGGTTTTTGCAATAAGGGTACGATATAGACGATGTAGTGCATGATGATACGACATCGTATTTTGTCGGATAAGTTCGTATTCGTCTTGCTTTCTCACTCAGCTCAAATAATAAGGACTGGGAAAGCAGATAGATACCTTTTCCGACCGAAAACGATGTCGCATATTTATTGACTACATCTGTACGTAGTAACTGAAGTATATAGCATTTTAAAACAGTCCCTTGACTTAAGCTCGACATACGAGTATTTATTTGGTAAATATTATTTATTTGGTATATGAAATATGAAAACATAAATTAATTTTCAAATCAAAACAGACCGTGGTTTATATAAGTTAAAAAAAAACACGTGAATCTCTGGTAAAACACGGCTACCGATCTAACCGACGTGATTTGGTTCTATTCTAAATAATTATTAGGTCATTGCTCGAGAAATTACGTTGGCTTGGTTACATTGAACAGAATAATCTAAGACGTCTGAAATTATATTTGGTTTTACAGCTATATGTATCATTTGAGAACTTTTCACTCACAAATCGCAAGTTATTATTAAATTAAATTAAACAAATTAACAAACTGGTAAACGGTTAATCGTCTGTTAACTTATTGGTGAAATTCGACGTAAACCTTCAGCTTGCATGTTTGCAGTAATTTTTAATGAACACGTTAAGTTTAAGGGAAATATTAAATGTCACAAATGAAACCAGCACGTGATCTAATACGTGTTGTGAGTTTGAATTTTGAGTCGTGAACAACAAGACTTGAGTCGCAGCTTCTGAGCCCAGTAGGCTCAATTTTTTAAGATTTAACTGCCAGTTAAAGAGCCCTCTCTTTATCTTGTTTCAAGTGCTAAATTTACCTGACAGATAGGCTTTACTTGACGATTGGGAAATGGACCCTAGTACTTGTAACTGAGAGTAAATTTGTCGTAGAAAAACTATGATTGAAGAAGAGTAAGGGGCTGATTGGTTGGTATTTGTTCTTAATGTTATTAGTTTGTATTCACCATGATTTTCCAGAGCTTCATCTTCGCGAGCAACTCGTCGTCCAGCATCGGAATAGCCTCGGTCTTGATCGATCCTACCTCTGAAGAATCTTCATTTACGTTCCTGAAATACACCAAGAGAATAAAGTTTATAAATACCTTTATTTACCATTTTATTTTATTCGTTACCTATGGTGGGTGATAATAAAAGTACAAACTTCAAACTTATAATGCAATAAGTAAAGTACATCATAATCAAATGATACCTAAAGTAACTGAGAAAGCTACAATATTTTGTGGGATAAGTTCGTACCTATTTAACTTGCTTTCTCAGTTAGTTAGTTAACTAGTTTAGGTACTCATCGATAAGCTAAATGAGTATCCAAAATAGAGAGAAACTTATCCGACAAAGTACGATGACGCTTGAATATTCACGATATCAGTAGTAATAAAGTAGTACAAAACATATTTTTTGTCAAAATGTGGCACCAGCTCACTAGGTTTAAAAAAGCGCCATCTGCTGAATTTTTCTAACAATTTCCCTAACGTTTTAAACTGTAGTTACTTACATTAGTTTGTTAGCTTGCGAATCGTCTGGCACGTCCATCTGAAAGATGGCGTTGATGTCATCATTCGTAGCCTCCTGGCGGGCGCGGTTCTGTTGCAAGTACACAAAGTTTTATTGTAGATGGCGTGCTACATATAAAATAAAGAAGACACGGCACAGTCTTTGCATTTCTTATCCTACTAATATTATAAATGCGAAAGTTTGTGTGTTTGTTACACATTCACGCTGCAACGGCTGGACGGATTTGGATGTAAATTGGAATGGAGATACCTTATAGATGAAAAGTCCGGTTCAATCAACAGTATCAACACGACGATATACTGAATTTCTATATTTACGCGAGTGTGGCGAAATTTTTACCAAAATCGTTTTTTTCCGGTAGCAATCTTTCCATTCGCAAAATTTACCAGTCTTCATTTTTTTCTGTAGCTTATTTTACCGAAGATTATTTTCTCATTAGAAATAATTCCATTCTCATAATTTCCCAATCTTTATTTTTCTGAATAGTTAATATTCCCGTTCTCTTTTTTTCTTAAAAGCCCTGTTTCTGTTTGCATAATTTTCCAATCTTATATTTATTTTGGTATATAACTTTTTTCGCCAACATTATTTTAATATACCTAGTATTAAAATAATTATAAATAGTGTTAAACTTGGGTAAGTTTACATAATATACTAGGTATATATTAACTTGGGTTTACACTTTAACAAATGTCTTATCCCATAAAAACCTAAAATGGACAAAAATGTCATGTCTCGCAATGTAATGCTTCCCACATTGAGACTTTGTTAAAACATTCAGTCTAAAACGACGAGAACGAACAGCCAATTTTTCGTTTTAATGAAGGATTTTAGTTAAGTCAGGCCAACTATTATATATTATATATCGGTCCATGTCTGTCTGTCTGTTTCTAGGCTATTTTCTTCTAAACTACCTACGCAACGGGTTTTGATACGGTTTTCACTACAATTTAGAGATTTTCTTCCAGAAGGTTTGTATCTTAGGTATTCTAATTAGGTTTTAGTATAGTAGGCAAAATTCAATGTTTTCTAATCAAGTCGTCAAAAATCGATTTTCGGGCGCTTACCTACATGGCTTACGCTGGCTAAACATGAAAATAATGTAAAAGAATTGTAGTTCTTCAAAAAGCCTAGAGAAAAGTCCGCGAGGGCATTTTCAATGTCTATCTCCTACGGTTGACTCAGGGTAACCATTTTTATTTTTAAAATATTGGGTTATTTGCGAAGCTATTTTCTCCGATTCAGTATTAATCCATGTCCAAACAAATACGCTAATTAGCTTGGCCATTTAATGTAAATTAAACTTGCCGTTACACTTACACTACCTATATGTCATAAATACTTTAAAAGATTATCACAGATTTAAAATTATGCACAACCTAAAAATCCTCTCAGCGAAACGGTAGGCTGTTGGCCGGCGCCCGAAGTACTCATCCGATTTCACAAAATATTTCACGAATATTATTTTTAATGCACTTTTATATACTGGGTGTTTTTTTATTCGTCTTAAACATTTTGGGGGTTAAATCAGTAAGTCATACTGACCAACTTTCACTATGGGACCAACCCCGAAATCGCGAAAAAAAATTTGACCCTCCCATACAAATCATCGTCTGTATGGCTGACTAGCCATAATGTATGGGATGGAAGCGAGGGCGGGTCGCTAGTGAATGATAAATGATTAGACCTAATTGATTATAAATTACAATAAGTTAAGTAGGAAGTAGTCAATGGCTTCCACAAAATGAATTGACTAAAATGTACTTTAAAGAAAATAACAGAATAAAAAAGGATATTCGAAAAATTATCGAAAGAAAACTAAACTATTGTTAGAAAAAAATATTGGTAAAATATGCGAATAGAATAATCGATTACGGTAAAGATCAATTCCGGCAAAATAATCTTCGGTAAAATAAGCTACAGAAAAAAAAGAAGAATGGTAAATTTTGCGAATGGAAAGATTGCTACCGGAAAAAAACGATTTTGGTAAAAATTTCGCCACACTCATTTACGCGACTCACAACTCACAAAATGACGCTCGTGTGGCTTCACCCTTAAAGATTTTGAAATCAAAGAAAATGTAAAGGATTGACGTAACTCAACTCCATAATAATAATGTCGATTTTCGAAAATCGTTAATTTAGCGAACGATACATCTTGGCAGGGCCCCTCGGAACGATCGCACACAAAAATGATTCTATGAATGAAACTATTGAACCTAAAGGTGGACATTCACGGTCAGTTAAACTGATCAGTTAACTGACGTACATCCAGATGCTGACCTTGAGTTCGTATAATTTTAACTTAAGATTTCACATTCACGGTCAGTTTTTGGATGTACGTCAGTTCAACTGATCAGTTTAACTGACCGTGAATTTCCACCTTTATAATATCAAAAAGGTACCATTTCGGTGTTGGCGGCCACGCGGCGCAGGAGCCGGGTGAGGTACCAGTCCGGAGCGGCGGCGGGCGGCTTGCCCGAGCGCTTGCCGTGGGCTGGAAAACAAACCAAAACATCTGTTACCTAGAGCTATACCAAACAATAGTTGGTTGCCATCAAAAATATTGGCACATAAAAGGTGTTTTTGATTTGCCAGTGTTCATGGCAAATCAAAAAGGGTTGTCAGTCCGTTACTGGCCATTGAGGAAAATTGATATATAATTAAAAGAAAAAAAGTATTAATGACAATATTGAAGAGCGCCAGATGCGTGGACGTCGCCCTAGCGCCAACAGACCAGGATATTTGTTATGAGCTGCTGTGTTTGTGCGTTCAGCGGCCAAATGCTGGTACACTCAGCATCAAATATATTGTAACAGCCAATGTGAGCAAATAATTCGTAACACCATATATTTGGTATGGCGTGACGAACTATTTGGCCACTTTGGCTGATACGATATATGTGATGCTGACTGTACACCGGAGAGATTGTCGTCGAACTATCTATGATTGCTTTAGGCAAGTAAAAAATAACAGTACCTACTCACATTTAATCTAACGAGTGCGAACCTTAAAATGTTTTGCATCAAGATTTTATATTAAAACTTTATTATAATTGTTTTTATGAGAATGCTTAAGTGGTTTATAAAGCCACCAAGACAACGTTGTAATATTATTTAATGACATTCGTATTACGGCACGTAAGTACAAGCGTAACCGCGGGCGAAACCTAATCAACCGAAATTACACTTACAGTTTTGCAGAAACGTGATTTGTCGAAAATAACCTAACAGTATCCGAATCCCTCGGGATGAATCGTTTATGTTACCATCTTATTTTTACACTTGCCTTTACACGTTATTGGTTTATAAGTGTATGGAGTTATGGTATTGGCGGAGTGTAAAGATAAGTTTGTCGTTGTGGAGGGATGGGGTACGTTGTTAACAGGCTAAGCACGCGTCCGTCTAATATTTATCATATAGGAGCGTGATTAGGGACCGCGGGGTAAAATAATATTTTTCTGCAAGGTTTATTAGACATGCCGCCGGATGATTTTAGTTCTGAGGTAAAAGGTAGCGTATATAGGGCTTACTTACCTTTAACCAAGTTGATTTAGCAGTAACAAGGACTTTATAACCTGTTAGTGGTGGTAGGCCCTTATATAATACAGGGTTCGTCTGGATACTTACCACCATATTTTTGAACTACGGTCTTAAATACGGAACCCTCGGTGCGCGAGTCCGAATCGCACTTGACCGGTTTTTTTCTTTCTTTATGAAGTGCCCGAAAGAGCCACACGTAGCGACGCGACTGGTGGCGACTTCACGTAGTCAGATGTAATGACCGCGGTAATTAAGTTAACTTGCGAATAATTATTTACGACCACTATCGTTTAAGTCGCAATTACCATAAATTCTGAGCATTATATGATTTGCATTTTTTGTTTTTAGGGTTCCGTACCTCAAATGAAAAAAAAAACGGAACCCTTATATGATCACTTTGTTGTCTGTCTGTCTGTCTGTCTGTCTGTCTGTCTGTCTGTCAAGACCCTTTTTCTCAGGAACGCGTGAAGGTATCAAGTTGAAATTAATATCAAATACTAAGGTCTTCAATCCCTTGGATCAGTGAAAAAATCAAAGATCTAAGTCAACGCAATCAAAAGATACGGCTGTTTATGCCGCATATTGAAGGGGATCTCAAGGGAATCAAAACCTTTAGGGTTATTCCTGTTGACTTTGAATCATGAAATTTGGCAGGAAGCAAGGTCTTATAGCACAAGTACAGGAAAAAATCCGAAAACCGTTAATTTGCGGTTACATCACATAAAAAATAAGTCCAGTATAAAGTGACACTCAATAAGTACTAAAGTGCATACTTAATTGCGTGCCAGTTTATACTGGACTTTGTTTATATTGTATTCCCGTGATTTACGAACTATTTACATGCTTACAAGTTTGTGCGGAACCCTCGGTGTGCGAGTTCGACTCGCACTTGACCGGTTTTTTTAATTCCGGTAATAATTTAAATATAATAACGCTAAATAATGTCTTACTACAGAGCGCTTTTTAATTTCACTTCTGAAATTATGCAATTAATTCAACCTGTAATGTAACATAACGGTGTACACATTTAAATAAACCATTTTTATTTTTATTTTTATTTAAGTTTATGCAAATTATTTTTCATTTGCATTTAGGGTAAAACTGCTACTGTTTATCATTTGATTGTTTTTCGGGTCCGTATATTTTGCGACTTATAATATAACAGTTTTATACTCCTAAACGCTCTACGCTGATATTTATAGAAGTATTATGATATATGTCTGAAACATTCATGACATCATAGGTTTGAAAAAAAGCCAAGGTTTGTTGTATTACCTTTGGCTGGTAAGAAGTATAAACATACCAACATTATCAATTTCCATTACAGCACAGCGAGGCGTGCTTTGCCACGCCTTGTCATTTCATCTACAATCTGTTGCTCAGGCCCTGGCACGTAATGCAATGGTCATTTTGCGTCCGTTTTATTTGTTTATTACTTTGCATTGTACGAACGAGTTTCTTTCTTTTGTTTTCTTTACATTTATCGTCATCATCATCAAAAACGTCCACACTGTTCCCCAAGGATTACTACGGTGAGATGGTCGGTTTTGTGTCTCTTACATCCCTCAGTTATCTGCGATCGTCGGTCTACCTTGTGGGAGGCTTACCAGAACTTCGTTTATATTAACCTGCATGTGATATATAAGCTTGCTTGATGGCTTATTGCTTGACTTTAAAAAAAATATCTTTTTTTTCTGACTAATAGTGGAACATTAACGCAAAACTTTACACTCTAAGAACGTTATGTAGAAATCTTAAAGATTTTCCTTGCCAGGCCCAATTTCAAAACTATGGAAGCAGCTTTCGCCATAAGCATGACGTTAACCTTTTGCCCTCGCGTAAGTTAAACGTAACACGTCATCCTCTTTAATAGAGATAAGTCGGTTAGGCGAAAGTTACGATTTGACCTCCAGAGCTTAATTAATTAGTTGCATGAAAATAACTATGGGTTTATGGCGTAGGTAACATGGTTTTATTAAGTCAAGCGTCCGTGCGTACGTGATACAACTATTATCTACATTTCTACAGTTAAAAAGAGGTAAAGTTCGCAAGTTGTCTCAGGAACTGCTCATCCAATTTGATTTTTTTTTTACCAATTTTTAGAATGGACTTTCGGCGGGTGTCGCTTGTGTTATCATAAATTAATTTTGTTGATATGAAAACAACCAAAACTATTATAAACGCAGACTCGGCCTATTTCCGCAATAATATTAACAATCGAATTCGAAAACAATAAATGTAAAAGAATGGTTATAGCTATACAGGGTCAACTATTCAACTCAGTGTGGTGAAAGTTTTAAATGGCCAATTAATATTTTATCCTTTCCAGTGTCATTCATTTGAGTTTAATCGGCACCTTGTTTGAATTACAATAGCCACTAAATTAGGCTTTGTCGCACAGGTGACGATAATTGCTACACTATGAAATAATATATCCTAGTCCCTACTAACATTATAAATGTTTCGGATGAAATTTGGCACACATAAAGTTTTTGTCCTGGATTGACACATAAAATACATTTCATCCCGGGAAACCTGATAGTTTCCTAGGCAAACGCGATAAACGATTTCTACTCGGACGGAATCGCGGGCAAAAGCTATACAAGTAAATATGAACTACACAAAAAACGCATTTAAAATTTATTTATTGACTTGGCTAAAGTATTAGCAAAGATTTAGGAGCGAAATGAATAATTTAGTTTATATTCTACGTAAGTAGCCGTGGTAGCCTAATGGTTTGACCTGCCGACTCTTAAGCAGAGGGTCGTGGGCTCCAACCCGGGCTCGCACCTCTAAGTTTTTCGGAATTTATGTGCGAAATATAATTTGTAAAACCATGAGCTTTTCGGTGAAGGAAAACATCGTGAGGAAACCTGCACACACCTGCAAAACAATTCGACGGTGTGTGCGAAGTTCCCAATCCGCACTGGGCCCGCGTGGGAACTATAGCCCAAACCCTCTCATTATGAGTGGAGGCCTGTGCCCAGCAGTAGGACGTATATATACGGGATTATAATTATTTATTATTATATTCTATGCCAACCGTTTTTTATTACAATTTTATCAACTTATATCAATGGAATTGACAAAATGAGCACGATAACAGTTACAATATGGATTAAACCTTGTGAAATATGAAGTTAAGCGCGTATTGAGCACTATATACTATCACGGTTATTCCTCGATACTGTAAGCTCCTGGATTAATATAACAGATATTAACGATAACACGCCGGGAGCGGGTGGAAATTCTATTGAGCGAAAACTTGGTAATTAAAGAGAAACATGTTTTCTGTTGATTGGGTTATGTTAATGGGAGAAAGACAAAAAAAGTCTAGACTGGCTAAAGTATAAATAAAAATAAGTACAGAGCGTGATTAATATTATTTTCGTAAATAAAATTAAACAATGCCTCTCAATTTTACTTACAAATCTATCTTATTTTGTGTTATTCATTTAATTTTGCTTGTAATGTATATTTATTGACATCCAGTTTTTTTTCAAAAGCTGTTTACTGGACTTTGTCGTATAAATTAATGATTAAATACACTTAGCAATATAAAAAAGGTCTTTAATAGAATAATTACGATTTCGATTAATTCAGCATTATGATATTTATGACCAATTCTACGGAATTAGGTAGCATATCCGAATAGGAAGCCCTATCCGATAAAGGGATTTATTCAATTGGAATTTTTTCAAGTGGAAAATCAATTCAATCTAAAACTCTGAAAAGTAATTAAAAATTAATTAAATATTTAAGTAACGAGAGTGACAAGGCACTATATAATCTTTTTGGACGTAAATTAGCTCTTCTTTGCCTATCTAAAAAGAATGTTGTATCGAATAACCGATCACCCTGTATTTTCCTATCTCTAGTGAGCAAAATTGTTTAAGATAGCTCGCACGATTGTATTGGCTGGGTTTTAAAGGGTTAAGGGTAAGGGCAAAGGGCAAGGGTTAATGTGGAAGTGTAAAAGTCCTGTCGTGTGGACGTTTTATTGAAAATCGGATACATGGTAAATTGGGAATAAGAAAAACAAGAGGGGTAGATTATCAGGAATTTCTACGTTTTTATTTTTGACAAATTGCGAAAAGCTTTATTGTACTTACTGCAGAAAATGATTCAAATCTCAATTTTTAGGACGCTTTATTGAAAAAAAAAAAGAAAAAATCCTTCAAAATTGAATATCATCATTAAATTCTAGATATAACAGTGATAAATATTTTAAAAAAATGTTAGGGAATGTTCTCTAAACCCATTATAATTCTGACTCAGGTAAAAGCAATATTGCGAGACGGTAGACATTAACATTGTAAACCCTAGATTAGGCAAAGTTGCTGACGTCACTTACCTTTTGTTTTCGTATTTAGGAGTTACCGGGTCACGATATCGTTATTAAATAATATGTTAGAAGATGTACCCCGAGTTGTACGTATATAAAGCCATAATGATATAGTACCTACCTTTCAAAGTTAGGCTAAAAAGTCGGCAAAAATGAAACTCATTAAGGTTTAATCTTGAATCAGCGACACATATTTCATGCAATGTTTTACTGAGCCGAATTTTCATTTCATCGACAGGCATTTCCACGTGCAGGAGTTATAATTTTTTGGTGATTACAGGTTTAACCTAACCTAACCTACGTAACCCATGCAGTTTCAGCAGAAATTAGCTTTCGATGTAATGAAATTCGGTGAAACGACACATTCGATGAAATGAGTGTCTGCAAAACACGAGGACACCACTCATTCATCCTATAAACCTATAATAATATATCCTACTCTATCTTGTCCGAATGATATTATAAATATACATTTTAAACATTGGTGACGGGATGATGGAAATAAATTAGGTACCTACTTCCCTATTATCATAATTTAATACAGGTTTAAAACTCACCTCCCCAACAGGAATGTCCATAACTAAGGCAGGAACCTGAAATTGGCAAAAAAAAAATATTAGGTATAAAGCTTCTTATCCCTAAAATAAAATTACAGATATTGGTTAGTCACCTAAAATATACAGTATGTCTTTTTTTAGTTTTAGCTTTGGTGACGTCAGTAGACGTCGAGCGGTACTAAGACTAATTGATTGAATGTTTAGCCGTCGGCAGTCTGTACCTAACACACTCGCTCTCGTATGAGACCGTATTTCCAGTTGAGTTGAGTTCAAATCGCAAAGGAGTACAGGAGTGGAAATTTAAATTATTTAATTATCAACGGCACTGACAATAAAACACTGGTGACTGGTGACGTTTACTTTGACGGTTCTTGAGATGGTGATCACAGTCGAGATGAGTTTATTAATACGGCCCTTAGAGAGTTGAAGATGTACGATGGCTATTAATAGCTTAAACATTCTCTAGAAATTCATAAAAACTACTTATTCAGGTGTTGACAAATATGGAAATAATTAGAGGTAGTGTAAAGATGTTAAACTGATTACTTATTTAAATTAATGAGGGCTATCGTTTTATTGCTCACCAGTTGGCGCCACTGTAGCGTAAAGTCCTGAAGTATAGCTTTTAAAGTTCATATCAAAAAACAGTAAACAAACTACCTTCTGAATTAGTTTTTCTTTCAGCCCGCTTTGCCCCTCGTTGTCTTAGCTCCGCTTTTAAAGCACTAACATTCATTGACCCGTTACTCATAATATTTTCCATAATTAATCTCAGGTATTGTAATTAGAAATAAACCCGCGTAGCCCACCCACAAACAGCGAACATTGACATTTCGGAGACCTCGCGCTACACTAGCGCCTCTAGCGGCAAATTCACACGCGATAGCCCTCATTGTTTACGAGAAGACAAGCGACAAACGAAATCTACACGGCCGAAGCACATAAGTAAGCCGAAGTTACAAAAACGAATCCCGTTTTTTTAACAATTTCTTTTATGTTTGTTAGTTCATGAAATTCAAGCCGTTTATAATTTCGTTTATTGCTTTTATGTAACTTCAAAGTGTTTATTATTTGGCTATCTAGGATTGTTTGTGTACTTACCCTCGGTTCGGTCTTCTGTGCATTGAATATCTTAATAAAATTTAGTTATAGTTTTTTTATAGTTACTTTAATGAATATTACATTATTTGTTTTACGTACAATTTTTTTTTTGAACTTTATTATTTCTGTAAATTGTGTTTGTGCTAGTTGATAGTGTTTGCGGGGATAACTGTATCATAAATGAAAAAATAAATAATTATTTGTTTTAGTTAATAAAATTTACGGTTCTGTGAGTGTTTGAGTGGTATCATAAAGGTAGGCGTTACCATTTGACGTGAAATCATGTTTAATAACTATTCCAGTGTTTAAAGTCAAAAAATTATATTAATTAAATAGATATTTGAGTTACCAATTTAAGTACCGTCGTAGTCGTAGTGTTTAGTAGGTACCTAACTTACATTTTGATAAAATAATATTAATTTCCTGTTATTACAAAACCTTTATTGTAGACTGCTTAGAACTCTGTGACTATAGAGTTTCTACTACTCTATCTACAAGTTTCATGCGTATCTACTTACAGTGGTAATAACAATCGGACAAACTGTAACGGCCTATAGTTTTTTCAATCCAGCCCTGTCACTCAAATTGACGTTCGTGAAATTAAGTAGTGAGGCGCGCCGTCGTGATTGAAACACTATAGGCACGCATGACAATGCGCAGACGCAACTGCGGCGGCGGCGGTGAGCGGCGGGCGGTGGGAAACTAGGAACATATGCATTGAAATCGCCTCACGCTGCCGCGGCCACTCGTGATATGCTTCATAAATCTTTATGCATTTTTTTGTTGCCGCTCTCTACTCGTGTCGCCTCCGCCGAGGCATCCCTATACATACGAAGAAGGATATGATTTTCTTATGAGCCCAAAGTACAAGCGGGAGGGGTCTGTACTATTTAAAACAACCGTCTCTCTCTATTCATACAGATTAAACGGTTGTCTCTACTTTTTATTGCATGCTGTATCTACAGGTAGTAAAGTATACAGGGTGAAAAGTTGAGATCCAGGTCAGTAACAGCAGCTATTTGAACCTACTTCACGCAAAAATGACATTAGAAAAGCATTGCTAACTTGTTATGTTAATCGATATCACAGTAAATTTTCGGAAAATTATATACTTTGCGAAAAAATGGAAAACTGAGAATCAAAAGGAAGTACTGTGATTAGGGTACTCGAAAAGCCACAAATGGAAAAAAACCGTCATATGGAATACGTCACTGTATTATTCGCATGAAATATAAAACTGTACAGATTTAACGATTTAAGCTTAAGAAATATCTAAACGTGGTAGAAAGGGTTCAAGTAGCTGCCTTTAATACTACCTATCTTAATGTCCACCCTGTATATAAACACCATCTAAACTGGAACAAACATGCTGTGAACCCACTCGTAAAATATAAAATTTTACCTAGTTATATAAGCAAGCAATAAGGGTTTCATGCGAGCGTATTAAACATTCGTTCCTTTTTAATTTTTTTGTTTCTAAATGAACGGATGGTTTTAACGACTACCAGGAAACAACAATTGTGTAAGAAAGAGAAGTACAGAGTGACTAAATGGGAACTCAATGTCGCAAATACTGAAAGAAATCATCCATTCACTATGAATTTAAAAAATACATTTTCTACAATCACACTGGTCCCAAGTTAACACTTACAGAAGACGGAGAACACTGCTAATGCATTGCCGAGGACCTGAGGCCTAAGATAGAATACGTCTAGCTTCACCTGCGTTACTCCTACACCGAAAGGTGAGGAAAAAGTATAATTAATTCTTTATTCCTTTATTAAGAGCTATTAAGCATGTTAAAGGAGAGTTAATAGAGTATATATACACACAAGGAACTATATCAGTGGCTATATCGGGTGCATTAGAAGAGTGTTTCTTTGATGGGCCAGTATAATCCGATGAAAGCCATCAAGTAGGTAGTAGTATCTAGGTGGAAGGTGCAGTTATTGCTTGCAGGCTTAATGTCACATATTGCGTTAGTAAAGGGTTATATAATATGTTTTGTTTGCCATATCACCTAGACTATTACAGATTTGTTGCTTTAAAACTAAAGGATATAATGTTTTTATTTGTGCTTGTCGTATAAATTATTTCTTGATCGGGCTCGATTTGAAACTGGTCGGAATCAAAATATACAGTCCCAAAAAATACCAACAATTTTCGAGCACAACCGGAAAACTGCAAGCCCTAATCACAAAATTTTTATGTGTCAGGATACATTTTATTATACTTATGTAGGACTTGAAACTCTTTTTTATTGTTTCACTAGACTCGTATTACACGTATCGAAACATATTCTTGACACATATTAAGGCAACAGCAAATAACGAATACACTTTGATCTCCCGTATTCAAACGAGCCCACTTGATAACAAGGGAACATAATTTTCTTAATAGCACCTGCGATGGGAAAAGTGAGTGATGAGTGAACAGATATAAAGAATTCTCACGTTTAAAATTCTATGTTGATATTAGGTGCTATTTTTATATATTATTTTAGAGATTGAATCCATAAGAACCAATTTCGTCATGTTTGACAAAGATTGATATATCTATATTCGAAGAAATTCAGTTAGGACCCTAAATTACCAGAAACACATTAGATATACGGATAGAATAACTTATTTTAAATTATTAAATCGTATAATAACGTAAAGATTGATCTGACATTTTCCGACTGGTCTTTCGCTCCCAGTAGAGCGGCCAAATGATAAATTATGAGGCTTATCCGTCGTTCATGAACCTTCATTTACCTCAGCTTTATCAAAATTATTATCAAATATTATTTAAGGTTAGTAAAAAACCTAAGGCGACAATGAAATATATTGCGTCATCACTAACGCTAATGGTTTTTTTTTTCTTTGTTAAGATGCGTTTCTTGGCAACATAAGTTTAGATTGTGTCTTTTTATCGGTTTGATACGTCTTCTCAGATAAACCACTGAATCGATTTTTAATAAAATTTGATATGACGATAATATTGCTCCAGTAAAAAAACAAAGAACACTTTTAATGCTAGAATATTTTATACTTTTCGAGGTATAAGAGACAAACGCGTGGTTAAAGTTGTGGGCAAAACCGAGTAGATCATACAACCAACGCTGATTAAACATTAGCTTACGAGCGTCTGGGGTACGCCTAAGCTCACATAGCAGCTCCACAACCTTGTTTTGAACGCGGCACCTAATACAACTCTGAAATTATTCTACTCTATGTTGTATTGAGCCTCAACTCGGGCTTTAGCACAGCACCTAATACAATTCTAAAATCAATTTATCCAACAAGTCGTTACAATCAGTTCTAAACCCTATTTAAACTTCCAATCCAGTCACATTACGCGCGGAGCATAAATCGACGCACGCGTAATTTCCCTGAGGTCTCGTGCGCCGGTTTGCTAAGCGTATTGACGGCTTATTGGCCGATATTTGAAATTATGTAACTGTTTGTGGACTTTTAAAATGTTGTTTAACCAAAGCCTTAACAACAACACGTCTCAGCAAAAAGCGAGGGATGACTAGGGGACAAATGTTCCTAGACACGTGTCGCCAGCGACGTCAAGCGTAGTCGCTCGACTTCGCCTGAAATGTCACCAACATGTGTTGCGAAACGTTTTCGCCGTATCCCTGGCTAAATTTTTGTATATATAAACTAAGCACTACTAGCCGAACGATTCCTCAAATTGGAGCCCTAAAGACCCAAAGTCCCTTTGCAGTTCTAAAGGCTTCAGTCTTTTCGTTATTTGGGGATGGTCGTCGATTTGAAACTACTGGGCTTCACTGGAAACGTCTACGCCGAGGATCCCAGTACTACGGAATGTTTGTATTCGCCGTCCGTAAAGTTAACCTTATTCCCACTTTATTTTAAATCTCCAACTGCTATAAAAACTTTCCTGAAATTCCCTTGAAGTCTATAATTGTTACACAGAACGCATTTGCATACGATCTGATACCGAAGCACCTTGACAGTGTACTTCGCAAAACCTATTTACCTCAACACACTACACTAATTAAATTTCTAAGAATGCCGGTTCTTCCGTGAAACTAAATGATTGAGTATGCAAAATGCATTAAATATAAGTATTAATGATCGCATGTTTATAATATGAAAGTGACAATTTTCCCTTGGCGCTAACAAGCTCTGGGAACCAGCGCTGCAGCGCAGAGTACGTTGTGGATAGAGGCAGCTTGTGCTCATATAATCATGGCTATAAAAATACTAATACCTATATAATATTTGACCAATTCGTGAAATTTACCCGATTAAGTAACAAGCAATTAAAATAACACCCTTTAATATAATTTATTTTCATGGCTAAAAAAATATTTTAGCTCGAATTGCAAAAAACCTTTTTTTTTATTTTTTTTATTTATTTTTAGTAGTAAATAAAAACGCACTACTATTTCTGTTAAAAGTGAGTTTTTTAATGTCTCGTATTAAGTATATGATAGTCAAACAGAAATTTGAGTATCATATACGTAATACGAGACATTAAAAAAAAGAAAAAAATGGAATTGCCATTTTTTTCCTAATGTGTTATACATCAGGAAAAAAATAAGACATAAAACATATCACATTTATGTTAAATTTACATCACACTAAGAATTTCAAGTTAGTTTTATAAAAACAGTAAAGTCATGAACGAATACCTACTACATCCCTGCCAAGTAAAGCGAAACTGCTTGTCCATCGAAATACATAACGCATCTGCTTCATACTCAGCCTTTATAAAATAACCTTGTCACAACAATATGTACATCAAAACGTTTCTCATATCTCTCTAAAAACTGTGAAAAACACTGAAAATTCCAAATTGTGACACGAAAAGCGGCTAAACTACTCGTCCATCGAAGTGTCAAATATTTTTTTCTGTACAGTGACAGTGACAGCCGTGCATTGACAGCTAAAGCGCATGCGTTGACATACCTCCGCGTTGGCTGCGCCATCCGTTGACTTTCTCTACCAGCCCGGCTTTGCTACCTATTTTGTTAAATCTCTGCTCTGTGGACGACACAACAATTTTATTAAGTACATAAAAATAATGTATCTGAACCTATTGACATGCAAAACGTGTTGGTTGATGGCAAGACGAGTACGGTACGTAGACGAGACCTAACCTGTATCAAAACAAGTAACCTGGAGACTATGTAAAAAATGTATGTCAGTGTATTTTGTTCTGTCATGGTGTAGCTGCAATTAGGAATGAGTTCAAGTAAGGTTGTTATTGTGATTACAAATATTTAAAATCACCACTAGGGTGGTATTTAACCCTATGAGTACCTAGGTACAAATTTACTCAAAAGTTTTAGCCGTGAAAATCGACCAAAAACTGCAAAAAGTTCGCGCGTTAACGCGCACAATTAGCAGAACTGATACTTATAATGTTGCAAAAAATATTATTATTTTCGTTCAGTATTTTAAATTATATCTCAATTTATGTTTTTTCACATAGTTACTGATAAAACAGACTTGTAGTCGCCTCCCGCTGAAGGCAAAATGAAAGTAACACGTAACCGCCTGCGGTGCAATAGATTGCAATAGATTTTAAATTGTCTCGAATGGCGATGAAATTTTGTCGAGATCTCTTATTGGCATTGTTATTTACTATGTCTCAGATAATAATTGAACTAAATAGAAACGTTATTTGTCATAGAATTCCAAGAAAAGGATTTAAAACATTGCGTGGTATAAAAACACATTTCTTACTTTTTTTTACACAAGTTTTTCTTGATTGTTATCGTTAGAAAAGCTATTTCGCCACATATAAATGCAAAGTTTGGTATTTTTTTAGTTGACGTCTCATGACGGAGCAGTGTTGTTGCTCTTGTCGCTGGTTTGGTTTTTCATAAAGGATTACGAATTTATGGACACTCTTTATGGTACGTTTTAATTTAAAAAAAGCCGGTCAAGTGCAAGTCGGACTCGCGCGCTTAATTATTGTGTACTACCTGTCAACATACTTATTGAAGTAGACGTTTAAAAAAGCGTCGAACATTTTGTTTGCGGTTGTTAATGTACCTACCTACCGGTGTTAGTACCCAAACAATTATAACTTATGATACAAAATTGACCTACTAGTACAGTTGCCCTTTTTTACCATCAACATCAAAGTAAAATGCACAGTCAAGGTCATAAATATGTGTACACGTTTACCTTGCAGTTTAAACATGACATTAAATAGACAAGGTACAAAAATGTACACATGTTTATGACCTTGACTGTACCTTTTGATATTCTTATCTGATTAAGTCGTTCAGTACTCTGTACCAATGTGCATGCACCCGACCTGCCTTAACATACTACACCGTTACAATTTCCTAGTTGCTAACTGGACGATTATTGAGTGCACGAACTCACTCAAGTCCATGCACCTTTGTAGGCTTTTGTTCACGATTTATTACAGTTTCTTAATTAAAAAAGCCTATGAAAAGTCTGTCGGAAAGTTTAAAATAAATTAAAAGTAGTTTAACATTACACTTTACGTTAATCATGACTGTTACGATGTCACACTGGATTATCCTAAAGCGTGTGCTAGACGGTTTCAAACCATGGTTTCAAACCAGTGGTTTCAAACCGTCTAGCACACGCTTAATTGATTTAAAGGACTCGCACTATGGAAAATCATACCCAGGGTCAATTTGAAGCAATCAAATTAATCAAATCAATCAAATTCATTTATTTGTCAGAAGGGCAACAGCCTAATAAGTTTCATTAAGTTTTAGTCAGTTCATTATTAAGAATATGGAATTCTCTCTACGGTAATCGAAGACTACATTAGAGAGAAAAACACTTTGAGGTAGATTAAATAGAACATAACATTTTATTCTTTACACTTAGTTGTATAATTTATTTATTATCGATTTTACATCGATTAAGAACAACAGCATAAGAAAAAAATTATACTAATAAATAATAAACATTAAAACCAAAATACTTTATAAAAGTCCGTTAGTTCATAATAAATGAAAATTCTTGTTAAATTTCAGAGGCTTTGTTTGTCAATCTTACTCTTACTGACAACTCAAATTTAAATATTTTAAATACCTTCCTCCTTGTAAGTGTTCAAGTCTTTTGAGGTAAGTAATGAAACGTTACGCACTCATAAACTCATTTGAGCACTGTTTCCATTAGGATGAAATTATTACATAGTCTAATGCCTTTATTATTATCATACTGTCAAAGTTGGACTTTGTCTTAAAAAAATTATTATCATACTGTCAAAGTTAGACGCTGGAACGCAAAAATGTGTAAACCCACAATTATTTAGCAATAAAATGTCAAACTACTGTATCCATCATTGTGGGTTAATATTTTATTGCTAAATTATTGTGGGTTGACACATTTTTGCGTAACAGCGTCCAGCTGTTATGAGTAGAGATACTTCTACAATGACTTGGTAGGTAGGTACAATACGGAACAAAATCAACGTTAAAAAATTATAATGGGTTAATCAGTAACATAATAGTAAATGTACATATATGTAACATGCCTGGAGTTATTTAATAAATAACTCCAGAGATATAATTTGATGATATCTCATTAACTTGACGGTTACGATATGATTACGATATGGTTTAGGACGAAGTGGATTAGATAAAGTGAGATAATAGTGGTGATGGTGAAGTCAAGGAAATATACCACCACGCTCTACTGTCGTACGCGAATACATTGTAACACCCGTTTTTTTGTTAAGCTTTTTCATATAGCAACACTACAGCTGGCGGGCCTCTGCACCAAAATCAAGGATCGAATACAAACCAACTCTGTCCTTTTCACTCCCTACAGCTGCCCATTGAGAGTGAGCGGGATGGAGCAAATACGGCTTCCGATTGAGCGTTACGTTTCACTGTTCTTGCGTTTTGACATATAGACGAGACTCGGATCATGTGTTACTATTCGGCATGTAAAATTATATTGTTTCAGGATTTATAGAGTGTCTGTAGGAAAATAATTGGGAAAGATTATAGTTGTTTTGAGGTCTAAATTGTTAAATAGCGCACGAGTACAATGTTGTCGGCATTGAAGAGTGAAACGAGTCGTGCGCCCGGAATGACGTATGAACTTCGCCACATCTCGTTGAATCGGTTCTGGCTCTGAGATATGGCTGCTTAGCCGTCGACCAAATTATTTAAATAACCCGTATAAAGGGGCTTTCAGCGGCGAATTACTCGAAGACATGTTAGCGCGTCAGAGCAGGGCATAAGTCTGTGTCGCCGTCTTAATATGAGTTAGAGGCCGCTACAAATACCACCAATCTAAGGCAGTTCAGAATCCCAAGCGATGACTCCTGCCTTGTAAAACAGGGTCACTAGGTGGCATACGTGCCTGATTCAAGTGAGTATCGTGAGAGCCCACGTTGCTGTCGGCAAGTTCCGCTATTTTAACTTTGTTCTAACAAGCTATGTTTCCTTACAGTCAGTGCCACGTCACAGGGAGGCACCGTGCTTTTAGCCGGTCTCAACTAGCCTCATGCTATAATGTTAAATGAAAACCCACACTGTGGTAAGTGCACATCTTTACCTTATGGCTAGGGCTGATAGGTTAGCTTTCAATTTATATTTCTTTTGTTTACAACTGCAATTCTTGTTGCAGGGTTTTTTTTTTTATGTCTAGTTTCAACTACCGGATTTGACCGTGAGGGGGCTGCAGACTCGAACCGCAGGGGCGTGGCCTGCTTGCCACGTGTTGCGACTTAGGGAGGCTCGGTGCATTAACGTGCCTCTTCGCTTAGATCCTAGTGTTTGAGTCCTCGCTTGCCATGCACCCTCACATCACCTACACACCTGGCTTCACGCACACTTCACCCTAGATAAGTGACCTTTCTATTTCTTAGTTTATTATTATGGTGCATATGAACCTACTTGTTACCAAATTTCATTAGAGCGGCTCTCGCTATAGCCGACCTCTATAAATGTACTTAGGATGAATAACATGATGTAAAAGGTGTTAAATATATCAAGGAGAACAATACTTGTTGTTTCACTTCACACAAGGAACCATTCCTGTTTGTAGTAAGTTACCCAGGGCGCCTCTATTTCTAAATTCGAGGTAGCTTGCTCTCAGGCATATGAACCCGCTGGCCCTCTTCTAAGATCTCATGCCTGGTCGCCGATTGAGGATGTTACACTGGCGTACCCAACGTATGGCCTGAAGGAATGGTTTTCTTGCGTTAAGTGTTCTTAATGGGATGAATTGCTTTCTTTCATAATTACTATCAGTCATAACAGAGTTAATAAGAAAATAGTTATTAAATTCCTGTAGGTATGCTATGTTACTAGGAATAACTTTCTTATTTTATAACTGCTAGCTGTTTTGACTATTCTGATAGGAGCACACATCTTTCCCTTGTTCTTCTTAAAATACCTGCCACTTTAGCGCTTTCTAACTGTTTTGAGTGTATAACAGAACAGCAGTTAATTATTTGTGTTGTAATGTATGTTGTTTGCATTTTTTACTGCTAATAAGCACGTGGCATACTGTTCTGTTGCAAGGCTTGATTTGTGACCATCTTATGTTATAAATGACCATGGACCTGAATGTAAAGGTTGAATACCTCACTAAGGAGGAACTGGCACATGAACTAACTGTCTTATATGTACCCTATGACACTGAACACAGTTGTGACACCCTTCGCAAATTGTTTCGACAGACTCGTGCTCTTGTCAGACGAGGCAGTCTTAAGCCAGCAGCTGAGAATAACGGAGCTGATTCACGACAGGAGGTCGACGCTTGTAAAACGAAGGTGCATGAGTTGCAGTCTGAGGTGTTGCAGGGCACCGGATTTTCAAAGTCTCATCGTGACAGGTTAGTGGGCAGGTCTAATTATTATTTAAACCGGCTAGCGCGTTTGTCAGATTTTGAGACTGAAGTTAACAATTTGAAAGGAATCTTAGTTAGTTGCTTGTCGATTTTAAATCCTGCATCAGAGTCTTCAGAGTCTGAAGATGAGGAATTTCAGGTTCCTTCTGAGCCAGTTACTAAGGTGGTCTGTAACTCTAAACCTCGGTATAAGTTGTCAGAACTTAATTTAAAGTACAGTGGGGACACTTGCGTGCGAGCTTTCATAACACGACTGGAAGAGCTTATACAGTCTCGGGAGATTCCAGAGCGTGTTATATTTAATGGATTTCCCGACATAGTAGAAGGCCCGGCATTATTCTGGTACCGAGCTAATAAAGAAAATTTTAATTCTTACTCACAGCTCCTTGCGGGTTTGAAAGCTGATTTTGACATCCCGGATTTTGATTTTAAGTTGCTTCGTGAGATAAGGGCTCGTACACAAGCGCGGAATGAATCTATAGTTGTTTACTTGTCAATCATGGGTGGTTTGATTTCTCGTTTAACCAAACCGATATCTGAAGACGAGAAACTGGACATAATTGTCAGGAATATTCGTCCTGAATATAGTCGCGAACTTGCGTTAGTAGATGTCACGTCAATGCAGCAACTTAAGGCATTATGTATGAAGCTTGAATTAGCGAATGCTCGTGCGGGTGATTTTGTTGAACCGTCTACGTCACGTTGTTCTATGGCTCCAGACATGCAGTGTCGTACCAATAACAGTCGTTTAGTTCGCAAAGAGGACGTGGCCTCCACAAGTAATAATAATAAAAATAAAGAATCAAAAACTCATACTTGTTTTCGTTGTAATGGAGGGCACAAAACCAGTCGTTGTCCTAAGTCGCGCGACATTGTATGCTTTAAATGCGGGGAAAAAGATGTTAAATGTCCAAATTGTCCAAACTGTGTAAAGACTGTTTCCACGTCAAAAAACTAATTAGGCCAGTCTCACGGGTTCCGTTGGTGCGTAGTTCTAAAACGCCCGATGAGACTTATTTTGTGCCACCTGTCAATGACCCCCGCCCTTACTTAACTGTTCAAGTGTTCAATGTTAACGTTTGCGGTTTGTTGGATTGCGGCGCGTCTTGCTCTATTTTAGGAGACGACGCTCATTTAAAGTTTTTAAATTTAAATATTAAATTACACGAATTCGAAAGACCGTGCCGTTTAAGGGTCGCTAATGGAGAGGATTATGTTTGTCGGTACTATATGAACATTCCAATTCAATATAAAAATGAGGTGAAGTTGGTCATGTTCCACATTCAACCGGAAATATTATTACCGATTCATTTTGGTATCAACTTTTGGAAGGCTTTTAATTTAGCACCGGATATCTTAGCTTGCCTGCCTAATCACGTGTCATCTGTCAGGACCGGTCAAGATAATATTGTCGAAGAGGGACTGCGACATTATGATTCGTTAAGTATCTCACAGAAGCAAACTATTGACAAAGTCAAGTCGCATTTCGACTCTATTAACACCGATAAGGTAGGATTGGGTCGTACGTCGTTGATCCAGCACGAGATACACACGGGTGATGCTGCTCCTATTAAGCAGAAGTACTATCGTCTTAGTCCAGAAAAGTTGAAGTTACTAGACGTGGAATTGGATAAAATGTTAAAAAATGGTGTAGTTGAGCCTTCTTCATCTCCATGGAATTCTCCTGTGACTATGGTACCTAAGTCGAATGGCGAGATGCGCTTATGTTTAGACAGTCGTCGCCTTAACGCAGTATCAAAAACAGACGCGTATCCCCTTCCCTATATAAACTACATTATTGATAACTTACGCGACGCTAAGTATTTAACCTCCTTGGATCTTAGTGCTGCTTATCATCAAATACCTCTTCACCCGGATTCGAAGGAAAAGACAGCTTTTACTGTTCCCCGTCGTGGACTTTTTCATTATAATGTCATGTGTTTTGGTTTGGTCGGTGCGTCCGCTACCATGCAGCGTTTGATGGACAGCCTGTTCTCGGCGGAGTTTGATAACAAGGTCTTTGCTTATGTCGATGATATTGTCATCTGTACGTCTTCATTCGACGAGCACGTGCAGATCCTTAAACGTGTCTTTGAGAAGTTGAAGTATGCTAACCTGACTATCAACATGAAGAAATCTCAGTTCTGTCGGAGTGAGTTAAGGTACTTAGGCTATGTCGTAGATCGTTTCGGTTTGAGAACGGACCCGGCCAAGGTTGAAGTTATCATGAATTTTCCTACTCCCAAGGACCCGAAGGAACTAAAACGCTTCTTAGGTATGGCTGGTTGGTACAGGCGTTTCATTGAAAACTTCTCTCAGGTAGCTCGTCCATTAACTCGCCTCACGAGTAAAAAGGTTCCTTTTGTGTGGTCGAATGAAGCTAATGAGTCCTTTAACACTTTGAAGTCTGCACTTATCTCGGCACCTATCTTAAAGTGTCCTGATTTCAGTAAACCTTTCTATATTCATACAGATGCGAGCTCGTTTGCTATTGGTGGTGTCTTGACGCAGCGCGAAGCTGATGTAGACCATCCTATCGCTTATTGCAGCAGAACCCTGAGCGCACAAGAGGTCAACTATACAGCAACGGAGCGAGAGCTCTTGGCGGTCATTTACGCTCTCGAGCAATACCGTTCTTATGTTGAAGGTTCCAAGTGCTATATAGTTACTGATCATGCTTCACTTCAATGGTTCTATAAATTAAAAAATCCGATGGGAAGGCTAAATCTGTGGGCGTGTCGCTTGAGCCAATTTGACTTTGAAATTATCCATAGAAAAGGAAAAGAACATGTTCTCCCGGACACTTTATCTCGAATCAAGGTAGACTCTATATCATTCGACCCCCAGGTTATCCAAGATTCTTGGTATACTAAGCTCTTAAAAGATTGTAGCGACAATCCACGTTTATTTCCCAACTTCACGGTAAAGGACGGCAAATTATTTCGTTTGTCTAAAAATAAATACAATTTAACGTCCCAGTTTGAGTGGAAGTTGGTCGTACCTGTTGATCATCGCGAAGAGATCTTAATGAAGTACCACGATGACCCGGTGTCTGGACACTTTGGAGTAGCTAAAACTCATAAGCGTATTAGTGCTGTTTATTTTTGGCCAAACCTATACCGTGACGTTGAGAAGTATGTCGGGGCGTGTGAGGTGTGTAAATGCTATAAACCCAGCAATGTTGCCAGGGCGGGTCTGATGGGCAATCCACGCGTCGTCACACGTCCATGGGAAGCCATTTCTTGTGACATTATGGGGCCGTTCCCACCTTCATACGCGAGGAACCAGTATCTCTTTGTATGTTCTGATTACTTCAGTAAGTACGCCCTTTTGTTTCCTCTGCGTAGTGTAACGGCGAAAGCCATAGTTAAATGTCTAGAGAAGGGCGTTTTCTTATTGCATGGTGTGTGCAAATTCATATATGTTGATAACGGACCTCAGTTTATTTCGAAGGAGTTCAGGGATTTGCTCTCTAATTATGGTGTCCCTAACGTCTTCTATAACCCTCGTTATCATCCCCAGACAAATCAAACGGAGCGTGTCAACCGCGACATAGTACGTGCCATTGCATCTTACGTGCGTTCTGATCATCGTAAATGGGATCAGAACATTCCTGAAATACAATGTGCTCTAAACACTGCTGTTCATGAAGGTACAAAGTTCACGCCGTTTTATTTGACTCATGGTAGAGAGATGATATTGGACGGTTCTCTTTATAATATTGAGGAGCCGTTAGATCCCTCGACGGTTAGGATGAATGTTGAACCGTATTCGTCTAATCTTCCTAAATTGAACAATATATTTAAATCGGTTCAAGCCCATTTAAAAAAGGCTTATACTCATAATGTAAAGTATTATAATTTACGGAAGCGACCAATTCAATTTGAGGAGGGCCAAATTATTTATAAGCGTTGTTTTCCTCTGTCAAACGCTTCTAAATACTTTAGTGCTAAACTTTCTCCCAAATATGAAAAATGTGTTATAGATAAAAAACATTCACCGTTGGTTTATTCGTTAAAGTCTCTTAACGGTAAACCCTTAGGACGGTTTCACATAAAGGATTTGCTAGAACGCGGAGGTTCTGATCCTCCAGGGGTACAACCCTCAAATTAGTGTTAGTACTAGGTTAGAATGAGCTCATGGCAGATTCTATGCGCTATTGAACTCATCTAAACCTAAATGCTTAAGTTTTATGTTAAGTATGATTGGTAGGTTAATGGAATTTGTGTCTATGTGTTAAGTACCTATATGTATACTTAGGTTGCTTTAAGTAAGTAAGCACTTAGTACTTAAAAATGTCTGGACTTGCTGAGATTTTTGGCGATGGTAGAATATTTGTCCCGACCGTTGGCTCTCTTTTAGGTGTGATTTACTGGTTTGGTTGGTATCATTTCGTCCGGACTGCAGGTGGTTTATTGATAGGAAAAGATTCGTCCTGACTGTTGGCTCTTTTAAAGAATGAGATTACTGGAAGGAAAGTACGTAGAAGTAGATTAGGTAAGTTTTAGTTTTAAGTAACCAAGGATGCGCATCCACCTAATTTTAGTCGTGCCGTCATGTTTTGTCCGTAGTCAAGTAAGGCATGCAGAGATTGGTAATGCCATGCTTACCATTTTTATAGTTATAGGATTTCTTTCGTTTATGCCATAGGTGTAATCGGTTCGAGATAAAACTAACTTTAAAGGTTTTATCTTTTGTTAGCAAAGTTGTTGAGAAATGGACATTCTAAGTACAGAGTGCGTCCTATTTCCTATTATTTGAAATTTTTTATATACTGGTTTTTGTTGAAATTTTCCTCTACCAGTCTAGGTTGAAATTTGTAGTTTCACTTAGGTTTACTTAATTAATAAGGTTAAATTCCACAGCTCTTATAAGTGGTAGTTTAACCATTTCTTAAGCCGCTTAAGAGGTTGGTAGTGTGTCACACCCCTCACTGTTTTTGCTGTCATAAGTAGAGCTGCAATCTCGCGGATATTTCTTTAGGTTTAGGTTATTGTGTACTGAAACACACTTAAGTTTAGTACATGTGTGATCGTTTGCTTTAATCAGGAACGTTTGATTGGAGGCAGAGCCAACAAACACTGAGAAAGTATTTTGTAAGCGTTTGTTAGTAAGTAGTAGAAATTAATGTGGTTCTCTTTGGTATAACGTCTAGCGTTTTGTTTCAGATTTCAGACGTCTTCCCCTGCGGGCGAAGGCGACCTCTCCCTTGAATATTTCTCGACCCCCTTGATGGTGCAGAATAATTTTATTTCAGAAGCTGCACTTCTGAAATAAAATTATTTCCCCAACTAAGCCGGTACTGTAACACCCGTTTTTTTGTTAAGCTTTTTCATATAGCAACACTACAGCTGGCGGGCCTCTGCACCAAAATCAAGGATCGAATACAAACCAACTCTGTCCTTTTCACTCCCTACAGCTGCCCATTGAGAGTGAGCGGGATGGAGCAAATACGGCTTCCGATTGAGCGTTACGTTTCACTGTTCTTGCGTTTTGACATATAGACGAGACTCGGATCATGTGTTACTATTCGGCATGTAAAATTATATTGTTTCAGGATTTATAGAGTGTCTGTAGGAAAATAATTGGGAAAGATTATAGTTGTTTTGAGGTCTAAATTGTTAAATAGCGCACGAGTACAATGTTGTCGGCATTGAAGAGTGAAACGAGTCGTGCGCCCGGAATGACGTATGAACTTCGCCACATCTCGTTGAATCGGTTCTGGCTCTGAGATATGGCTGCTTAGCCGTCGACCAAATTATTTAAATAACCCGTATAAAGGGGCTTTCAGCGGCGAATTACTCGAAGACATGTTAGCGCGTCAGAGCAGGGCATAAGTCTGTGTCGCCGTCTTAATATGAGTTAGAGGCCGCTACAAATACCACCAATCTAAGGCAGTTCAGAATCCCAAGCGATGACTCCTGCCTTGTAAAACAGGGTCACTAGGTGGCATACGTGCCTGATTCAAGTGAGTATCGTGAGAGCCCACGTTGCTGTCGGCAAGTTCCGCTATTTTAACTTTGTTCTAACAAGCTATGTTTCCTTACAGTCAGTGCCACGTCACAGGGAGGCACCGTGCTTTTAGCCGGTCTCAACTAGCCTCATGCTATAATGTTAAATGAAAACCCACACTGTGGTAAGTGCACATCTTTACCTTATGGCTAGGGCTGATAGGTTAGCTTTCAATTTATATTTCTTTTGTTTACAACTGCAATTCTTGTTGCAGGGTTTTTTTTTTTATGTCTAGTTTCAACTACCGGATTTGACCGTGAGGGGGCTGCAGACTCGAACCGCAGGGGCGTGGCCTGCTTGCCACGTGTTGCGACTTAGGGAGGCTCGGTGCATTAACGTGCCTCTTCGCTTAGATCCTAGTGTTTGAGTCCTCGCTTGCCATGCACCCTCACATCACCTACACACCTGGCTTCACGCACACTTCACCCTAGATAAGTGACCTTTCTATTTCTTAGTTTATTATTATGGTGCATATGAACCTACTTGTTACCAAATTTCATTAGAGCGGCTCTCGCTATAGCCGACCTCTATAAATGTACTTAGGATGAATAACATGATGTAAAAGGTGTTAAATATATCAAGGAGAACAATACTTGTTGTTTCACTTCACACAAGGAACCATTCCTGTTTGTAGTAAGTTACCCAGGGCGCCTCTATTTCTAAATTCGAGGTAGCTTGCTCTCAGGCATATGAACCCGCTGGCCCTCTTCTAAGATCTCATGCCTGGTCGCCGATTGAGGATGTTACAACATCTCCTTGTCTGTTCCTATTAAAGGTCGTTTAGTTTATTTACGGAAGAAACTGGGCATTTTTAAGTTTTAAGATCAAACAATGCAATGCCATATAGTTTAGGTACCTATTTTCTGCAATATTTAAAGACTGGAGTCATATATTTTATGTGTGACTGTGTTTGGGGGAATGTTTATCCATGGCTTACCCAATTATACCGTACATATACGTTTATATTTTATTTATTGACCCGCGACAAACCCCACGGAGCAGGATCAACACAGAAAATTAACTTAATTTGTGATTTATGACACGCGGATTTCGCATCCATTTGCCTTTATATCCCACGCGGAGTAGTTGACAAAAAATGGTGTATATTGCAGCAAAAAAAGATGGATAATATTATGTACGATGTAGGTTGGGCGCATTAGAATTGATTGCTGGTATATTGTAATGAACCCCCATTTTTTTCGTATGACGTCATTTCGTATGACCACTACCGCTGATCAGATCATCTTTGAATATGTAGAAGGATCATAAATAAGGCGTTCGCTATAGTATATCTAACTTATCCACTCTACTGCAACGAGTGCAAGAGCAAACGAGATGGTTATAATGATATGAGAGTACTTACAGGCCTCAATGGTAATCAAACGTAACATGAAAAGCATGATGGTTAGAAAAATTATGCAGGTTCATCAGATAGAACAACTATCGTGAGTGTTGGCGCTTGAACGCTAGTTGGGTTTATTTGGTTATAATTCCGAAAATTAAGGAATTTTTTGTGAAACAGCTCAAAAAGAAACTTTAGTGAACTGTTTTTAATTTGATATTTTAATTATATTAACTGCATTAAAATTTTATAAATGATAGTGTAAGTGCTATACGTACTACGCTGTTTATTATTTTACTTAATCGCCTGTAGCTAAAAGATACTCAAAATCACTATTGTAATACTTATCAAAGTAATAATAAATTCTAAGCATAGTTTTGGATTGCGCCTTTGGGACAGTCGTCACCAAGTTACTCCACTTTCTTATTTGTTTTTATTAACTTAGACACTTTTCGGACATTCGTTTTGATTTAATTTCGATAACTTGTTATTTGGAACTTGTGCGGGAAATACACAGTTTACTTTGAAACTAGTAAAAAATATCAATGATTATGTTGTAAACTAGGTTAAGGGAATATATATACACACACACACAAGACTGTCAAGGATGACCTTGAGCAATAAAGTTACGGGTAAGAATGAGACCACTATATTTTTGTCACTTCAATTTTAAGTATTTCCAGCTTCTTAATAACGTTCGGGTGGCTATAGCTGGCGATAGCTATTAAGAAACTGGAAGTAATATGTATATAAAATGATGCATCTTTTAAGAGAAAACGCGGGTGATAATGCTGTTCTAAATTCGTGAACTATGGCGAGCAAATGAGTTGAAATAACTTGCACCCGCATCGCTTCGTGATGTTATACCCTATCTTTTTCTCCAAACATTTTAATTCCAAAAGGGGTAGGTACCTTTAGATATTTTTAGTAATACATGTCAAAACTCATAACATGTTTTTCCAAATGAACCCCTTTATGAAACTATAGCCCCTATTAACCGTATATTGAAAACAGACAATTAAAATTATATAGGTATTTGAAAGTGCATAATTTTACGTAGGTAGGTGTTCTCTAGTACGTATAAAGTGTAGGAAGAGAAAAGGGATTATGAAACTTCAATTTTGTGTTGAAAAATAAAAACCTTTATACTGGCTCCTATGAATGGGAGCATATCTATTTTTAAATCACTGTAACGATACGAGCATTGTACGTCTGCTACTCTTTAAAGAACGCTTCCCACCTTCAGTTACGTAGTCCACCTACACAAAACGCTGACAAGTCGGTGTCTAAAGATTGAAGTAAAAGAGATTATAAAAAAAACTTCCTATAGTCAGCATACTTACTAAAAAGTGCGATACAAACTTGACACGCAAAGGCAGAATAAGCCGAAATGTTACAGCTATGTTATTCTGTTAACGCATCGTCGTTCAGTTCTACTCAGTCGATGAATAGCCGGCGAATTTACGTCGTCCGTCAAGGTGGGTAAATGACATTCAACTGCCTGCACATTAATTTAGTCGTTGGTTTCACAGCTGGTCGTCTGTGAAACACGACGTAAATTCGCCGGCTATTCATCGACTGAGTAGAACTGAACGACGATGCGTTAACAGAATAAAACATAGCAGATGTGGACACATTTTTAATGCTATGCCGGAATTTAAGTATATAGTGTATACAATTATGTTATACACTATTTTCAATCCACGACAGCGCGCCCCAGTAAGGCCACTAAGTAGGTAAGAGTACTTACTTTTACATACGCAACCGTTCAACGTCAATTTGTGCCGTCGTGGAACGTAAATACTATATACTACTCGTAGTTATTCTATAAACATTTTGTCATCAATGGTCTTAATAATAATAAAATAATTAAAATAATAATATAATAGTAAAAGGAAAATTGGGCATCGTACCGTTTAGAGGTGAAGAGGCTATTTTTTAAATTCAGGTATAAAATGGAGCCACGGGTTAAGCGACAACTGAAGATTAGGTAGGTACCTGCTGAAAAGCATACATTATAAGGGGTACGCCTGTTTATTGTTCGGTCGAAGCTTTTAGCAGAAGTTTTCGTAAGAAAATATCGACTCTCTTCAGCAAGACCTCTTTCAGCCTAAACTAACAATTTTTTTGTTAACAAAAACGAAGGCGCGGCCTTAATAAAAAACTGTTCGAATATTTTTATGTAGGTACCAGAATAGAAACTCAGTCTATTAAACTTTTAAAAACCAAGAGTGCTAAGTAAAATTAAATCATCGATGTACAAAATGAGAATTGTTGATTTGAACTGATATCAATCATCGGATATTGCATGAAGAGAATGAATACACGCTCAATTTTCACACGCCGATTATTAATTAAAAAGTGTATTAATACCGTGAATTTCTATAATTGTCCATTAAAATAATTCGAACTCAAGTTGGTTTTCATTATAATAACAAATACATTATACTATACGTAGATATTCGCCCGAGGATAAGCATGGAAATAAATTTGTAGTTAACAAGAATAACGTTAAGAAAAATTACTTCAAACATTTTTGCAACAGGACGATAATATGAGTATTTCTGCCGCCCCAAAACCTGGTCGTAAATCGGTTGTTTGCTTAAGATATTAACTGCGAGCTTTAATGGGCTGTATAAAAATAATAAATATTAGTTTGCGTGACAACGGCCGCACTCAGGGACGTCAATTAACTTTTAAGTTTGATTAAAGCTGCTGTCACTTTCTTTGCTATAGCAATAGAATACGCAGCAACTTTAATCAAACTTAAAATGTATACCAGGACTAGACTAATTAATATTTTTAATTAGTAAACTAGGCTAAACACACAATGCCATTATAATGTTCAAACTGTAAAGTGTCACCCGAGTTTCTACTTATAAGTCCGCAATTATTTATAATGCATTATGTATCGTCTTTGAACCGACATACGAGTAACATCGTTAATTATAACCCATGAGTTAATATCCAGTACAGAGAACAAGGTCTCTAACATATCGTAAAAAAAAAAAAAAAAACCTTTTCTCCAATATGCTCCGAAATATCCACCTTACTGTTGCAAAAGCAGTAAGCGAAGTTATTCGTTACAGGCCAATGCAAAATTAAAAAAAAAACATCACTGTCGAGTAGCAGCGGCAGAAAAATATATGAAATTTCATTACTTCACAGTTTTTTTACTTTTTAAAACCATATCTTTACTAGAGAAACCAACTCGAACAGCCAAATACTCGTACTCAAAGTTATCCTAAGTTTATTTTACTTTTAAAATGTCATAGACTAAAGATGAACGGCGTCATTAAAAGTGTCAGTGTCAGATGCGTTCATAAACTAATTACTTAAAATGGCAATTGACTTGAATGGCAAAACGAATGAAAATGGTTTATCAGTCAATTTATGAGTGATGTCGTGCATTTAAAAATAAAGACGGGAAGTAAACTTTTTTCCAAGGCAATTTTTAAGGGTGTTAATGTTTACGAAAATTCAAAAATAGAATTTCCTCGCATCGTTGGAGAAAAGCACTATACAAGCCTCAACCGTGAAGGGCGGTTGCAAAACTCGTACTAGCTACTCGTTCTGCAGCCGCTTGCTTCCCGTTCTCTACAGTAATGTACAAATCCTCATACATAGTATAGGGTTGACACCGCTATGCGTCATAATATTCAGAGAAAGAAACAGAGGACCGCGTCGCGTCGTAAATTGTGTTGGTATGTGTGCAAAAGTAATAGGTACCTATGATTATCATTGTTGGCAAAAATCTGGGTAATTATAAATAAATAATTGCTAATTAAGTAATGTTATTGTATCTAATTTATGATTACTTCAATTGAAATCAGTAAAATTGGCATTATTTAAAAGACATTACTACAAACTTAGAAAATAACTCCCATGATGACTTTTAAAAAACATGGCCACCATCATGAAATCTAAAATTGATCTCATTTTCGAAATGTGGTTATATAAGATGCTAAATAAGAAATAATATCGATTAGCTTAATTTTAAGGAAGTCTTTAAAAAATAAAGGAGGGATTTTTTTGTGCGTAGAATGTAACAGATTGAATAAATTAGACACAGAATTTAACCATTTAGGCCATTTTAGACAACTAACTAACCGCCCACATTTGGAAGCGCGATCCTTTCCAGTCATTTAACAGGCTCATTCATTGCAGGAGGATAACATTTAGCTAAACTAATATTGCTATGAAGTTTCTGAAGTTTCTGTGTTTTGGCTTAAATTAATGTTTCAAAATCTTTCCAAATAATAATAAATTTATATAGCTGTTAGTCCAAAAATTGTAGCCATAATTTTATGATTTTGTTTACTAAAGTCATAATGCCAGAGAGTATCTAGAGTTATACTATTTTCGTACTTTTATGTCATAACTTTCGCGAAATGTATTAGGGGTATGTTGATAAAAAAATACGATACCAACTCACTCATAAAATAAGACATTAAAAGGATATTTTTAATGCAAAGTGCATCCATTATTCCATTTGTATGCGTAAAAAGTGCGTAAAGAACTATTTGCCTGGTAATTTAATACAGCTTTCACTCTAGAACTAAAAGCAGACTTGAGTTGCTGCGGAAAAATTAATATAAACAGATACAACAACAAGAATAAACAAACAAACATTGAATTTATTTGTCGAGGTAATATTCCTGCTTGAATATAAAATACATCTACTCTTACCCCGTTGCCCTGAGTTTTTTCTCAAGTCAGTTTTGGACTTTAAAATGTAACCCCAGAATCATCGCAAGGCATTAATAGTGTTGTATTTTGCATCGCAACTCTCGTAATTCAGGGTCGAACTTACGGTAGGCATGTCGATTTTCCCAATTCTATGAGGATTAATGGGAAATAATAATAATTATTAAGAGATTTTTACATTCAATATTTCGATGTTATATACTTATCCGTAGTTAGTGGCGTTCATTGAAAAACAATTAAGTTTTACACAAATCATAGAATTGTGAGAATGTACCTACTCGTATGTAGGTATGCAGAGTTATTGTTAAATAAGTCATAGATTGGTCGAATAAGTATTTGTGCAAGTAAGTACCTAGTCGGCCATGGACTTGAACTACTCGTATATATAGATTATTGTTTGTTGCAGCTGAAAACTTTCAACTAAAAAACAACTATTCCGATGAAGACTTACCCCCTTATTCATAAACGCACAACAAACCTATTTTAGTAAAAGTTTGCTTTGTCACTTTCTGTCAGATTCAAATATCACAATGAAAGATAAGGCCACAGAATACTTCAAGCATACTTTAGTTATTGTACGATTATGAATAACTAAGAGGGTATATACATAAAGGCGCAACATTAAAACACCTTAAGATCATTCTTCATCCCTTTCATAAGCAAAGCGTGAAATGATACATTTGACTTCCATTCGTCATCTTAGGCTGCGTCACCAAATATGGTGAAAGGTATTTTTTGAGGTTAATAAGATTGTCGAAGATTTCCATTCATGATCCACTCGTTTTTCTATGCTTTTTGTTTTGTTATACGCGTGATTTTTTGATCCTATATTGGGGGATGGTGGATTAAGTTACAACATTAAATTTAAGAATATGCAAAAGAGATACTGATGTAGGTAGAGCCAAATATTACTTTCATGTCTTTAGGTGTTAATGGAAGGTCGGGTGAAGGAAATAATTTAAAAGCCTTTTATTTTTGCCGAAAATCTAAACCAATAAGGTTTTTAATATTGTTAAGTGTCAGAAAGGAACTTTTAACCAAGATTACTATTATCTCATATGCGATTACGACAAAAGGTTTTTTTTTCCATTAAGATAAGTTTTAAAGGGATGTATTACAAACAACCACAAGGTTAAACTTTTCAGATACCTAAGACAAAAAATTAAAATCTTATTCAAGTAAATAAGCGAAGTAATATTATTATGTTTCGTATCAACATAATATCTCGGGGAGACATCGTCATTTTGCCCGAACATTGTCATGCAGAGCTTGTGTTGTGTATTCTGAAATTTGTAATATTTGGCTACTGATTAGACGAGTATATTACCCGTACATTTACAATGAAAAGTAATTTCATTATAATATTAATAATTTAATAGTTAA
This sequence comes from Tortrix viridana, assembly GCA_963241965.1. Taxonomy (NCBI): domain Eukaryota; kingdom Metazoa; phylum Arthropoda; class Insecta; order Lepidoptera; family Tortricidae; genus Tortrix; species Tortrix viridana. Next base: position 9,890,346 of record OY725181.1, read on the forward strand.
GCTTAGTAAAATTGCTTTTAATTTTAACAATACGATTTATGATGTTTATGAAGCCCAAACTCTCTCATTGTGAGTGGAGGCCTGTGCCCAGCAGTGAGACGTATATAGGCTGGATTATCATTTTATATTTCATTAACAAAATAAAAAAACAAGATGATTTGTTCTCAGGGTATACGTACTTAGTTAATTGTTTGTTTAAAAAAATCGCCATCCTTTTTGTGATATTGAGAAATTGCAATTATTATACATATTTAGTGCTTTCTCGTAAGTTCATGTGTACCATTACCTTGTTAAGTGAGTAAGCATTAGCATAATGTCACATTTTAGAGTAAGCAGAAAACTTTTGTACCTGTTGCGCATTCCGCAAGGCATATGACCAGTAAGAGCGCAAGAACCCGCGCTGCGGCCCCCTGCGATCGCCTGCTGTCGCTCTTTTGCATTGTATCTCGGTGTCGTGGGATGCTGGAAACAAATGATTGTTAGAATCGGCTCGGAAAAATTAAGCTGGAGTGGGCACATCAGGCCTGCCGTTTGCCGTGTACGTTATGGGTCCAGATGGCCACGGAGTGGAAGCCCAGGGAACTCGACGGGAAAACACGGCAGACTGTCGGCAAAGGCGATTTAAAACTTCTTAGAACTGACCAAGCCCAAGAACGGAAACCCTGGTTAGTCTGGGAAGCCCTTTGCCTAGGAGTGGGACGGAAAAGGCTCTCAATATTAGTAATTAGATTGCCTTACTGTGTCCAAACGAGGTAGGTACCCAAGTAGCACAAAAGTTGTATAAGAGCTTATACAGCCATTATAACTCTAGTTTCAGCATTTTAAGGGCCCTATAAGCTCTTATACAGGATTGTGTACTACTTGGATAGTAAAGCCGACGTATAACAATCTATATAAATAAAAATGAATTGAAGAAATGTATATTCGGACATAACTTTAGAACTGCACCTATTTGGCTAATTCTTTTATTGTTGTGTTTTTAATTGTAAGAACAAGGTTTGTATGAAAAAAAATGGGGAAATCCACGTGGAAAGTTAAAAATCTGCAGCGGGGGCGAAGCCGCTGGCGGGCCACTAGTACTGTATAAATTGGTAACTTTAGACAATTTGTAATCGTACAGTCACGAGCTTTAATTTGGGACCTACTTTAGGTCCAAAGTCAATCTGACATTCTACAGCAATAAGGTGGAGTGTCCTGTAAGTTACAAATGATTTGGCATCTCTGATGACATTGACAACTTCAAGGAATATTTTTTTGAAAGGGGTCCCAAATGAATGCTCCTGACCGTCCATACGCCGCTGGTTACACAGACTTATTCTTACCTAAATACAAAACGTATCACTTTTTTTTTGTTTTGTAACACCCACGCCAAATCAGTTTGCTTAAGTGGAACCAATTATTGTTTCAAATAACTATAACGTATGTTTTTCTTGGTTTTCATCCCTTTTAGCACCCAATTACCGAGATTTCGAGTAGGTTTCTAGTGTCATGTGGTGTCATGGTTTATCAGAATGAAAAGTTCGGTATAAAATATTTAACTAACCGCCTGTATCACAATCGTCAAGAAAAGCATACCTGTCACATAAATTAAGCCCCTTCCCTTTCGTACACATAAAAATAGACAAGGAGCGGGCTAACTTTATGTGTCAGATAAATATACTTGTCAATTGTGTAATAGAATATTCTGGACAGTGACATTTCGACTAAATTCAACTAGATAAAGGGCTATTATAACTTTTGTGCCCGCCTTAATAATGTACGGGGAACAGTTTCATGACGGTCACAATATTGATACGAGAATGATTAGTTATGTTAAGGGTTTCTTGGAACGCTATTTTTAAATATAATTTAAAAGGCTGAAAACTTTTAAAATCGTTTATTGATATTTGTACAACATAATTATTTGATCCAATTGAGCACGCTCTAAAAATATTTCACAACTAAAAGTGACTAAAATCAGAAACACCCTTTTGTCACTAAATATAAGTTTACTCTAGCGAGCTGTTACTGTTACTGTTGCAGATACAGTTGCAAGCTTCTAGTGAAGGCTCGCAAACCACGTGAACATTACAATTACAACGTTACGTGCAACATTTGCAGCTATAGCCTAGGTATGTACCTACTAGACTTTGGTTTTAGAAAAAAGTTTATTTTTAATTAATTCATTCATTTACAGTTAATTCAAAACTCCTACTCAAAGTCCGCGATACGCACCGTATTTATCAAAGGAACAACTTAAATCAAGGCGCTAAATTATTAATGATCAAATTGAATTAATTATGAGCCGTTGGATATGTTAATAAGTTATTTACAATTTTCCCTAAAACATCACTACAGTATTTTAATTAGGAGAGGTTGTTGTCCATTGTATTTAGGTTTACACAAAAAATATGTATTAAATAACCTTTAGTTGCTAAACGAAAACAATATTATGAACCTGTAAAGAAAAAGAAAGGAAAACCAAGAAAGCAGAGTAATCAAGATAATAATGAGGATGTAATTACTATTTAACGCCTTCCTCGAGTTGATAAATTTAAATTATAATAAAAATAATGCAATACATCATTTGCTAGCCAGTTTATAACATGTCTATTCGTACAGTCAAAGACAAAAATATGCTAATAACTCAAGTCTAAAATAGTCCGTAATATGACTATAGTCCAGAATTATTTCCTTAAACTTTTTTTCTTAGGCAGGTAATGTAGAACCAAAATACTTGCTTTTTATTGATACGGCCACGCTAAATAAATATTATACAGGGTATCCCGCGATAAAGTGCTCAATCGAATAAGGGTGAAAGTATACATGTAATTTTACGACAAAATTTTTTTTTTAATTTTGCATTTAATTCTTAGTTTAATTTTTTTCCCCTCACCCTTATTCATTTGAACACTTTATCGCGGGACACCCTGTATACTGACAGAGTTAACAGGTACAGTCACCACACGGGATTGTTGAGCCACTATAGAACCCTCTCACAGAAAGTCGACGGAAAATTTTGACGTAATTTCTTTTGAGTGACTTGACGTTGTCATTATGACAGGGTTCTATGGTGGCTCAACAATCCCGTGGTGTGACTGTACCTTCTGGGTAAGCTCGCTCCGTCGTCGGCCTTGTCCTGACTTTTGGTCTGGACTAAGATCAAGAGCAAACCCATCTAATACAAAAAAATACTTAGATTCCATACTAAAATAAAAATAAAATTGATGGCCAGTAACGAATGACATTAAGTTATTATTGTAATAACTTAGATTTTTAGACAAAAAAATGAAATAGAAATAATAATAATAGATGAATAGTTTATAAATATTGTAACCTACTTTTTGCCCGCGACTTCGTCCGCGTAGAAGTCGTTTATCGCTACTCCCGGGAACTGTCAATTTTTTCAGGATACAAATTAGCCTATATGCTATTTCAGATTCTATGCCAAATTTCATCCGGATCCGTTCAGCAGTTTTAGCATGATTGAGTAAGAAACATCCATCCATCCTAACTTTCACATTTTATAATATTAGTAGGATTTGTAGGTAGTCATGTTAATTATTTCACACCATTTAATAACGTACAAATGTACCTTTCACCTGTAAGTACAACTTATTAGGTATGCGTGCTACCTACTGCAGTCATGCAATAAATAGGTACACTTATTTCGATTTTGATTTTCAGGCAAAGGGCCTAAGCTTAACCAAAGTAGCATAAAAGCCCAGGCAAAGTTTTATTCATACTATTTTATACAAACTAAGCGACTGCTTGTGGTAACTTGGCCCACTTAGTTCAAGTAGAACGACTCCCAAGTGATCCCAGACCGGAACTTAAGCAATTAAGACTTTTTACCTCTGCGACAATATCGCTAATTGAACGAGGTAAACTGAGATCATAATAATAATATTGGTTAATAATAATTGTTGACATAGTTTAATTAATTTTGTAGAATAATCATCTTTAAACATCTAATAAAACTGAAATTTCAAACTCCTTTTCTTTTTCTTCGTAAATTAGTAAAATGAAAGATAATTAGAATGACGATCAATTGATCGATGTAGATACTGAGCAATTCTAGAATCTACAGGTAGATTCACTAAAGCTGGCACGAATGAAATGAATGAAACGAATGTCATCTATGATTGTGTGAGTGCCGTCCCATTAAACATTCGAATTTCAAGCCTGTATTTATTTTACACACATGTAAACATTAATTCACTTGTTCGATCCTTTCGTGCCAGCTCTTGTGAATCGACCTGTAAAAACCTTTTTCTCTATACGAAATTAACACATACGAGTGTACCCAAGATCTAAATCTAAAGATGCACCGAGGGAAGACTGCTGGGTATTTCTTCGAGCGTTTCAATCGCTCTCATTACCCTGGTCGCATTAATGTCGAATTTCCTGTGGACTAGGATAGCATTTTCAGTTATTTTGTTGAAGTCAGGGCACTCTACGAGATAACCGAAAATAGCATCTAAAGCTACAGACACATTAATGCGACCAGGGGAATGAGGGCGGTTGAAACACAAGAAAGAATTACCCTCCTACGAACGCCGGTACTCGTACCCTATACCTGTACAATATAATATAATATATAATCCAGGCTATATACGTCCCACTGCTGGGCACAGGCGTCCACTCACTATGAGAGGGTTCGGGTTATAGTTCCCACGCGGGCCCAGTGCGGATTGGGAACTTCGCACACACCGTCAAATTGCTTTGCAGGTGTGTGCAGGTTTCTTCACGATGTTTTTCTCCACCGAAAAGCACATGGTAAATTTAAAAATTATATTTCGCACATAAATTCCGAAAAACTTAGAGGTGCGAGCCCGGGTTCGAACCCACGACCCTCTGCTTAAGAGTCGGCAGGTCAAACCATTAGGCTACCACGGCTTTTTACGTATACCTATACACACTGTAAACCCATTCACCTTTTTCGTTCATAATAAATTGGATTTAACAGTCTATGCGTGTATGTTATGTATGAATAGAAATGTATGTATGTATGTATGTGACCAACAATCGGATGTTCCACTCTAGCTCCTAAACTATTAGACCAATTTTAATGAAGGGGATGTCATATGATTAGTCAAAAACATTTGAGTGTCATGGCTATACAAAAATTGTAAGGGTGCGTCATACTAGTCGCCAGACGGGCTTTAGTTTGCAGCTTTTGAATTATTGTAAACTGAATTTAGAATAAAAACCGGGCAAGTGCGAGTCGGACTCGCGCACTGAGGGTTCCGTACACATTTGGCTGGTTTTTAGTATTTGTTGTTATTATATAGGGTTTGTTCTATAATCATACCAAATTTGACGCTTGCATGTTTTACCGTTTTTACGATAGAACAAAAATAAAAATACGTTGTAAATAACGTTTTTTTAATGGAGAACCCCTTTATTATTTCACTTTATCAAAAAAAAATATTTGTTAGTAAATCCGCCGTAATAACACATATTCTGAAAAAAAATATACCCGATATCTATTACGGTTCAAAAGATACAGCTCTTTATAGTTAGGACAGACAGACAGCTTAGGCATATTAATAGGGACCCCATTAATTGGGCGCCCTTCGGATACGGAATCCTAAAAAGCTGCAGTTCCTAGTTGCAGTTCATCAGTAGTCAATCAGTAGTGGTCACTAGATTATTATTTATTTACAACTAACCATTCTATTCACTTTTAGTCATTTTTGAAGCTAAAATATTTCATCCGAGACAAAACGTTAAATTTAAAACATGCCATAAAGTATAACACTTTCCAGCCGTATCTGGTTGCATCTAAAACAAGGCGTTCCATTCACATCCACCTCCTTGTCGCGGCTGGCTACGGACATGCAAATGCATTGTCGAGATAAACGCTACTTCATCCCGCTCGCAAGTTACAAGAGCTAGCGGTTTTGGAAAGCCGAGCACAAAATATTTACTTTAATATTGTTTAAAATTATATTTAAAAACATTTAGTAAGCGATTAATGATGCCAATATAATCCAACTGTTTTAATAGGTATACATATTTAATTATGTTTCATTTGGTAGGTCAGTCAGTAGATAGCTTTGACTTGGTCTGCCCAGCGAAAAGGTTTTCGTGCTCGTGATAATTTTCCAATTATATTAATAAAAGGACCGTGCGTACTAGTCTGAGGAACCCTAAATTATTCTCTAGACTTCCAGGACGCTGGGTTCGCCCTAGAAACCATTAATCAACCAGATCATAATAAGTTATTCTAATATTAGGTACGTAAGCCGAATTGGTTAAATATAACCCGCTTTCGCTTATGATTTCAGCACTGTCTTCTTTACCTATTATGATCTTTTATTATTTTTGTTCCGCAAAGATGTGCAATGATAAAACACCGTATCGGTATGATTTATTTTCTCCCACAGCTATTTTACTCGTAGAATTTATTTTATTTGTAACAAGCAACCTGAAGTGTGCCAATTTGGTAGTTCGTTGGTTAGTTACTGCATAAGTACTTAGTAAAGTAACAAGACAAACCACTAACTGAATAATTTGAAGATTTTAAAACTCCCGACGACACCTTCAATAGAAACCTCTGATTAACAACAAAAATTCGCATATGCAAAGCTATCGATCCCGGGGTCAACTTACGGTAAGGGCAAATATAAGTGGTCGTCCAAATCAAAAGGGCCCTTATGGCGGCGGGCGCTTACGCTGTTATAATTTATATTGTCTTGTCATTAGTATGAGAGCCGTGTGAAAAAAGGCGTAACCACCTGCCGCGATAAGGTCCTTTTCGATTTGGACGACCACATGTGTGTGATCAGCGCGAGTATTTGTTTCTGAGTCTTGGATGTTTTCTATGTACGTATTTATTTCTCTATATAATGTATGTTTAGATCTGGGTTTGTACCCATAGTACAAAAGCCTAGAAATTAGTTTAGGGCTAGGTCAATTTATGTGAGATTTTTCCCTGATATTTTTGGTACATTAGGTGATGACAGACTGACATAATCACACATAGGCCGACAGACACACAAAAAAAGGTCATTGTTTACGTTTTTTCCATTATGCCTTCGTTTAACGCGGCCCATGTCAAGTTGCCTACATACTTAATACTTAGTATACGAGTGTAATGCTTCACTGGTGACATTAGTCGGGAACAAAAAATGACAGTTCCATTACGCTCAAAGTAGTTTTGTCTACTCCACTGAACTTCATGTTATTTAATCGCTTTTCAGGACTCGTGGACGAAGAAGGATTATTGTTTTACCAAGTCCGTATGTCTGTCTGTGCGTTACTTATACTTAAAGACTATTTGTAATAAAATTGTTCTTACGAGCATCATCAAATTTCAAAGTTATTAATAAAATAATAATTTATAGGTTGGCATAAAGGATGACGGAATTAATTAGAATCCTGATTCTAACATAGAGGGTATGGAATTTAAATATTGTTGAATTAATCGTAATTGATGTAACAAGATGTTATTGTTATTTTGGGCAAGGGACATTATTATTAAATTAACAATGTAATTTGAATAAAGGCCCGAGTAAGTTAAATTAATTAGTCTTAATTTTATTTTGAAGGGAGCTACCTATTAAAGGCGAAAGGAAACAAATGAATAAGGAAAAATAAAGTACATATTTACTCCTTGCTACATAAATATTATGTTTTATTATTCCATTAAGAGGACTGTGAACCAGCTGCAAAATCTAGCCTTATCATACAAACGGCGATAACGTTTTCCATCCCCTAAACGTTAACCAAATTCGACCAATTTTTGATATGTGGTCAGTCGGAACAAAAACTATGTCCGTACGTTTCGTTTTTTTAAATATTGATTAGTTATAAAGAGATTCTGGCCGAAAATACTTTTGTATGAAAACAATAAAACGGGAATAAATCGGAATTTATTAATAATTGAAATAAACGAAACGTACGGACATAGTTTTTGTTCCGACTGACACCGTATCAAAAATTGGTCGAAATCGGTTAACATTTAGGGGGTGGAAAACGTTATCGCCGTTTGTATGGAAAGCCGTCACCTCACAATCCTCTTAAAGAACTTACTCCTATGACGTGCAAACTTAATTTAAGGCGCCCTATATCACACTAATATTAAAATGTGAAAGTTTGTGAGTGTGTGAGTTAGTAAATACGTTTGTTACACCCTCACACAAAGGGAACTACTACTCGTATTTTTATAACGAGTGGGTGGGAAATGCGCTCGGGTTTAAACCGAATTTTCATCGATTTTCTATACATAAACAAAAAAAAAGAAAACAATAAAATACCGGTCCATAGCTAGGGTTCGTACCCTGGGCCAACGCTCTAACCACCAGTCTATTCAGACGGCGGCAGCCGCTCCGAAATTACAAACCTAATTGCGCGGGATTTTTTTTGCGTAAAAATACGAGGAAAACGAAATTTCCCAGATACGAGACCTAGCTAGATCGAATTTTCCGTAAATCGCCATGTCGCAATTTTCATTGAAATCGTTAGAGCCGTTTTCGAGAACGTGAGTACATAGGTATATATTATATACTAGCGGCCTGCCAGCGGCTTCGCCCCCGTTGCAAACTTCTGACTTTATCAGTGGATCTTCCAATTTTTTTTTCATACAAACCTTGTCCTTATAATTACAAGCACAAAAAAAAAAGAATTAGCCAAATAGGTGCAGTCGTTCAGAAGTTAAGCGCAAACATACAGTTCTTCAATTAATTTATTATATAAATATCAAATGTTTCTCGTTTAAAAGTACAAGATGCAGCTAGATTGCATGATATTAAACGTATTACTTAAGGCTTCCAGCTAAAGCAATCAAACTATATCGACTGCCCTGCATGTAAGTAGTAATAGTAATGAACGCTCTCTTGATTGCTGTTTTCTTTAACACTCCATGGTGGTACTGACACACGCGATACGTAAGTTATTTATTTTGAAATGTAACATAATAACTAGTCATATAATTATAATAGTAAAAATAAAACAAAAGTACAAACCGACTGTTAATAATATCGCTTAAACAGTATTTATATACAGGAATAAGGCTTTTGATAAAGGTGCTAACGAGCCTGACGACACAAAATAAAATGCTTGCAGGTATTTTTATTATAATTTATTCATTATTTTAGTTATGCTAATGTGTTAATTATTATTAATAGCCTATGTTCGTCTTTGATCGTGTTTAACTCTAATTAGCAATTATCTTATTAATATGTTGTTTTATGACGCTTTAGTTTTTAGGGTTTCGTACCCGAACGGTAACGGGACCCTCCGAACGGGACGGGGTCCGTCCGTCAGTCCGTCTGTTGTAACTTAAAAGAGCTGTATCTATTGAACGGTAAAAGATAGCCCGTTGAATTGTTTTCAGAATACTTATTGTTGCAACGGCGGATTTCCTAACAAATAATAAAAAAAGTCAAAACTGAAATAATAAGGGGAGTCCCAATACAAGAAATGTTATTTTTCAACGTTTTTATGTATTTGTTCTATCATAAAAACGGTTATTGATAGATTATAGAACAAACCCTATAGAAAAACAACACAGTAAAAACCGCCCAAATATGTACGGAACCCTCGGTGCGCGAGTCCCGATTCGCACTTGACCAGTTTTTTTTGTACCGCAGAAGTTTGGTTTAAATAAGTACATGAATAAATCATAAATAAACAGCTGTAGTCAAAATGTGCGTTATGTTTATAAAGTATTATTTAGACAAGCGCGATTCTTTGATGATTTCTCAATAATTATGACAGACAACAACATTGTTATATTTACATGTAATTTTCATTTTAAATAATTTGTAATTATTTCAGGTTTTTTGCTTTCTCCTGCTCCTGCCACCCAAAGGCCTTTTAAAAGGCCTTCTGTCAAACTTATTTTGAGCTCTATATGACAAGTAACTATGTACTAATTTCAGTAACAACACTTTTGTTCTGGGCGGCAGGAGACTAAAAAATTTGGAAATATTTAAAAGAAAAAATTTTATGTTTTAGTAATTTTTTTTATATTAAGAACTTTTCGTTTTTCGGAATTTATGTGCGAAATATAATTTGTAAATTTACCATGAGCTTTTCGGTGAAGGAAAACATCGTGAGGAACACCCCTGCAAAGCAATTTGACGGTGTGTGCGAAGTTCCCAATCCGCACTGGGCCCGCGTGGGAACTATAGCCCGAACCCTCTCATTGTGAGTGGAGGCCTGTGCCCAGCAGTGGGACGTATATAGCCTGGATTATTATTATTATTATTAAAAACTTTTTGTATTGTGTCGGTTAAAATGAAGCTGGTTTAAAGTTTCAAGTAAACCGTTGAAAACGAGATTCAACCTCAAGTAATATTTGAGATATAATCAACCAGCATTTGTTGAGCTCTGCTTTTATAAAACGCAAGTCCTGGGGTTTGATACAGGTACTTTAATATATAGGTACCTACGTCATCTTATTGCGTTGTACATATGTGGTACGGAACCCTAAATAATTGCATGTTTCACATGCATGAATTTACCTTTTTACTTCGCAACCCTAAAGTAGGAAAAATAGTAAGCGCTTTTAGAGTTAATACTAAGCGTTTTTACTACAAAAAGTAGTTACCTATTTAATATCTTTATTTTATCTTAACTTCTTGTTTAAAACGAAACCTGTCAAACAAAGTCTCAGAAAAAAATAACATTGTTAATTTAATCTGTAGGTTAATACCAGAATAATATCAGTCTTTAGTACTTTCGTTTTAAATTTTATCTTTGAACCCTTCGCACTAGGTAGCTTTGACGTCGTCATTAAAGTAAAACCAATAAATTTTGGGAATTTCTTTATGATTCTTAACAAAATAATCAAAGCGTATAGGTATGAATCATGGAAAATGTATCAAACGGCAATTGTTTAGGTAGGTAAATAAATAAAATTAAGGTATTTTCTATTAGTTGATGTTCTTAAACAAGTCACGTTTCAATTCGTCGATGAATTATTAACGGTATTAGGGTCTAAATTATCCTGTCAGCGCATTACTGACATTACAGTGCATTTATTTTCAATGTTAGTTGCCGGTTGCGTCTACCAGGCAGAGTCTATAGCAAAGTGCCACACGCTCCGTAGCGTTTCTGTTCGTTTCGTCTCTAGTTCAATCGCGTCATTGGTAGACCACCTGATTTTTCGTATCACGTGATCTACCAGTGACATGATTGGTTTAAAAATGAAACGAACAGAAACGCTACGGAGCGTGTGACACTTGGCTAGACCCTCTGCATAACTCTGCCTTACGTGCCTACGAGCGCGCGGGCAACCTTACTTCGTCGACGAGTTGAAAAGTGAGTTGTATAAAAAAGTACTACCCCAGATGAAATTAAAAGCACTTTTTAAACTTCTTTGATGTTGAAAAAAGTTGAAGCCCAGTATGACGCACTCTTACAATTTTTATATAGCTTTTGACACTCCCACGTTTTGACGAACCATATGACACCTCATTCATTAAAATCAGTCAAATAGTTTAGAAGCCAGATTTGTAATGTTGGGATTAAATGATACAACCTTTATCGTTAGATGTCTAGTTTATTCTCCCTACATAAGGATTGTACCTACATCTTACATAATATACAGTAACATTGTTGAGAGTGTGAGTGCGGCGTAGCGCATACTACACCTCCCCCTTTTTTTTGAAAAAAAAAGTAAATAAATGTAATTTTTTTTCGTAAAAAAAACAGTGTCCTAAATTTTAAATTAACAATTCAAAAATGTTATTCAAAACGATAAAAAAATACACACTAATTTTCTAAGTAACTATATTGTTGAGAGTGTGAGTGTGGCGTACGGGCGTACCGCAGGCTACAGAGTGGAACATCCGACGTACGGCCGCACTCAGAGACGTCAATTTAGTTTTAAGTTTCATTAAAGTAGCTGCTGTCACTTTCTTTGCTAATAGATTATGACGCAGTGACTTTAATGAAACTTAAAAATTAATTGACGTCTCTGAGTGCGGCAGTTAGACTGTTAAAATCACTTCTTTTGGTTTCGCTCGGTCGAGTAAAATATCCTTTGAAAGTGACCAACTTGGATGCTGAAGCTGATTTGAGGAACAGTCTTGTTAAATTACAAGCGGAATCAACTGTGACTTATACGAACATATTTCAACTGTCTGAGGAAGAGCTATATCATAAAAGTTCATCTTTGCTCTTGTTAATATTAAGTTTTTACCTTTGCTTACAATCTTCGACCAGTTTTATGAAAAAAACGGGTTTTTTTCTAAGTGTGAACTTATGAAAAATTCCTTGTATTGTGCTCATGAAAAACACGCTTGTGATTTGACTAGGTACCAATTTTAGTCGATTTTGGTGTTGTTTTTATTATTTGACGGAGTTTACAGTCAATAAGTTTTATTCTTCAGCCACCATAGAACTTTATCATAATGACAGTGTCAAATCTCGCCAAGGCAATTAAATCAAAAAATTTCATCGGTTTTCAGTGACAGGGTTTTATAGTGGTTAAACAAATGTTTTATATAACGAAATACATATTCACAGGTTATTATCCAAGTAATGAACGAGATACTAAGAGTCTTTTGAAAACATAATCAAAGGGACTACGTTCACAATCAGAATGTAATTCGCTATTTTATTCCGGGAAAAGTATCATTGTGATATGAATCAGTACCCCAATTTAGAAAGCAATTTATTTTAATAAAATTGTGTAATTTTGTTTTAAACGGTTAAAACAATACAAGTTTTTTGTTTGTAGTGTGTTTACAGAGTAGGTACGTACGAGTATGTGTACCTACTTATATTTCTTTACGTGGGCAAATGAACACGAATTACGTGTCGGATCAAAATGAATCCAACATATTTATGTATAGTCGTGTACAAAGATATGTACATACATTTTTGATTCTTATTCCATTGCAATAAGGAGCGAAAGTTTACATATATTTGTACTTAAAAGTGTGTTGACTATGTCGCATTTTTAGCCAATTGAGTGAAGAAAAAAGAAGGGTAAGGGGTTCTACTCTACCTCCTAAACTATTTCATTACCCTTAATTTGGCAACGTCCATCATACTGGACATAACATAACATTCACTTTTTGTATTTTTTTGTGACAAATTTTTTATGCGTTTTTTTTATTTTAAAGAGGTTAGAACACCCGACTTTTTTTTTGCCAAATTAAGGGTTAATATGAGTCGAATGCTTATTTTCAGCGGTAGATTTTTTTTAATGGTATGTCATGAAGTGAGTACCGGGGGACTCCAGGCGGTTAATGAAGATTTTACTTAACTTTACATCGATCAAGAAAAAATAAAAACATGTGACATTGCCGACAAAGTGGTTGTCTGGGCGGCCGCTTGTTTGTCAGCACCTAGAGCCGTAAACCGAGTCCAATGTTTATTTTGTTCTTCGCTAAAAGTTATATTCCGGGGGTCAACTATAATATACATTTCACAAAAGTCGGTTAGGTCGATTAAAATTTATCTGATCTGAAACTACGCCTCGTCGATTTTTAGAACTTTTCAATTTATACAGTTACCAGCTGTTTATTATGGGAATTGTACTAATTTGAGTTACATAGCTACCGACAATCTCCGAGCAGAAATACACTGCGTTGCGTGGCTCCGGTTTCATGTGCATGACACTCTCATACATAATCCTAGTAATAGTATAAATGTAAGTTTGTATGGATGCTCGGATGGTTTTGTTTTAATCATGCCTAAACGGCTGAACGGATTTGGATGAAAATTGGCAAGCAAATAGTCATCCCAGATGAATACATAACCCTATCTATTACTATCCCGGAAAATATAGCAGTTACTGAGGGAAATGCGATAAACGGATTCTATGCGGATGGAGTCGCGGGCAGCTGGTTTCAACATATAGGAATATAAGGTTAGGATTGCTCACCAACGGTTAAACAGGCGATTAGAGGTTTCACGGCTGTCAAAATATAACAACAGCCGGTTAAAATTTATCAATCCGTTAAATTGGTTGGTAAAATCCATCTTAAAAATAGCAAGACAATTAAAAAGTTTTGGTTTCGTATTCTCCTTATTTTAGGGCACTCTCTTAATCCTTTAGATTAATACGAGTATGTAAATATGTAATTGATACAGTAATCAGGTATTAAGTAGTATAAGCCAGATTACATCTTAGACTGAAACAAATCCCAATAGATCACGCAATGTTAGTATTATACACGCAAGTTTGCGTTTAATTTGCTAAGATTGTTGTTTTTGCGTTTTATAGATAAACTGACTTTTGTAGTAAATAGCTGAACTTGGTATAACATTTTATATTATGTCTAAAAATTATACAGTAGTAATTTTGTTGTTTTTGTTGTTTTACCATAAAGCTTGAACCAAACAAAACATTATATTTTTCAAGGGTCCCATTTTAACGCACGTTTTTTTTTATTTAATGCTGTAAGTATACATACATAGTTTTTAGTTAATGTAATTAAAATCAATATTTTCATTTTTTTTCCTACTGAAAAACTGGAGTAACTTGTTACATAATATAGTAGAAAATAGCAGGTAGAAACTTCACTTTAATATTATTTAACCTATAAAAACCGTATATAAACGTATGTATTAATTAAACATCCGCATAAAATTTGGTAATTATAATGATTCAGAAGAACGTTATTCTGTTATTATTTTCTATCTGGTAAACTATATTTTGTTGTAGGGTACGAATCATTTACAATTTGAGTATACCTACTAGATAATTAGTAAATTATTTAAAAGCAACTTTATTTATTTTATTTGTTATAAAGTATTTGGAATATTTAGTAGTTAAGGATACTTTTAAGCGACTTAAGTAAAGCTTTTACGATTTTTCAAGGTTTTACTTTATTTATCTAAACATCCTTTTTTTAATATTGTGTATTTATCCAGAATTTCTAATCATATCAAAATATCCGGCACATTTTTAAAAACACAAAACAATGTTTAAAAACATTATTCCTGTATCTTTTTTTTAAATCAATGATCTTGTGAAACGCATCATAGTTATCCTCAACAGTCATAGAATATAATTCGAAAAGAAAAAAAATATGCTCCAAATTTAAAAACTTACTTCCGAACTCGTCCGCTGCGTATCCAGCCAGCACTGAGCACGGGGAACTGGTATCTACTTGGGTGCGAAGGCGGCCGTCGCTTATATAGTCGCGGGGCACATAGCCGCCCTATGTCATTAGCAATACGGTCGTAAATATACGAGACAGATTGTGACTTACATCATTTTGATACGCAGTGCATGTGTAAGACATTAATTTTAAGGGTCGATTATATTAAAATTTATAAATATGGATAACATTGATGTGTCCCAGGATTTTAGTGCATATATGATCAGACACACCAGGCAGACCAGGATTTTTTTACATGTATAAGTATGAGATATAGTTATAAATTCGAAGGAGACGCTTATAAAAAAATATCAACTGAATAATTCAATTTAATATCAGTCGCACCGCTAATACAGTCAAGGTCATAAATATGTATACACTTTAGTACCTTGTCACTTTAATCGCTGTGACATTCATATATGGCAATTAAAACATGACATTAAATAGACAAGGTACTAAAGTGTATACATATTTATGACCTTGACTGTACATACTAGCTAAAGGCTACATAGCCTTTTATTTTTGTAACATCAAGGAAAAGTTGCGCTCTAATTATGAGGTTAAAACTCTTTAACAGAAGTCTAGGAAACCGAGAGGATATAATTGAGGCTTTATGGGAAGTAAAAAGTAAATTTGAGAATTAATAAACGCGCCAATTAATGACACCGAAGCGACGTTTTCCTGTATGCTACTAATTAAAATTGGCAGGAAATTCCTCGTAGCCAGCTTAACCTAACCACACCGGTCCTATATTTTTTTAATATTTTACGTGAATTCTCACTTTGTTATTTTATATTTTACATATACTTTTAATATTGTAAAAATCTTAACCTTGACAGAGTTAAAAAAATTTCAGTATTAATAAATTTACTAACTAATAACTGAGTTATTTGCTAAAATATAGACTTTATAATTAGTAGCATAGACGGTGTAAGCGACGCACAGTGGGAGATCGGAGGAAAAAGTCTCATTTTGCTAGGTTCTAAAAATGCATTGCGGACATAAATTATGTGAAATAGACCCCTTAACTAAGTTAATTCCAAAGTATTTATCCAACAGATTACTTATAAGAACGTTAATCCGCCGTCTAACTGTACTTGACTGCGCGCTTTGCATTTTATACGAAATTTTATAGTTATTTTACAATGTGAAATCACTGCTAAGAAGTAAGGCAATTATTAACAAAAACAATATTTTCCAATAATATGCCAAGTTTTGTACTATTGAAAAAGTAAATTTGGTTTCGTGAAAGGGCACATGTTTTTAATACTATTATTTTTATGCGGTTATCGATTTTCGACAGGTTTTTGAAAAATAATCGTTTGTAACTGTCTTGCCATCCATTGCCTACCAGTGAATTGTTTATCAAAACATTCTTTGAAGTCTTGGCTATCAATATCTATCATTTTTAGCTGCGAAAAAGTGCAATTTTAAGAGATATCATAATTACAACTATTTAGCTTTAATAATTCCTGTTAAAATGCATGTTTGCGTAAACTTCTTTAATGACGAAAAATAACCTTCTTCTTTAATGACAGTAATTAAAAACATAAAAATGGGGTAGGATAATATGTGTATATTCATTTTCTGTTGTCACATCAAGAAAGTAACATCGAATTTAACCATGTCTACTTTCAGCATAATAATACATAATCCTATCATAATAATATCATAAAACTAATTATAAATACAGTAATAAACAGCCGTAAGGACTTATTTCCGCGCGCCCATACTACATCTCCCACTGTGCGACGGTCTACTGGAAAATGACTCCTGAATGTTTTAGATCATTTTAGATCATTATTTTTGTTTATTATTAATAATAATAATAATTTTAGATCATCAATTCTAACTTCGTAGTTAAATGAGAATTAAGAAATTGACCTCATCATCATTTACCATCAGGTGAGCCGTGAGATCAAGGTCAATCGCTGGTCAGTCCTGATTAAAAAAAAATACTGAATTTTCCGATTTTATTATTCCGTCTTAATGCATATATTCCAATTTAAAATGAATAATTTTACTATATTATTGTCTATCTGTATATATAAAATTATGGAAATGGAAATGTCGACAGTTTCTGTTAAATTGTAAACCCATTATTATACTTCTATAAACAGAAAAATAAAAATAATACATTATAAGCACTTATTGTAGGAATCAAGTATACCTATTGCAACCTAGTTTCATAATATATTTTTTCTTTTTGTTGTTTAACTAGAGGAAGAAGCGAATGTAATGTACGCTGTCTAGCTAGTCAGTCCATGGGTCCACAGAAAACCAGCGTCGTACTCCCAATAGGTGGTGCGGCACATAGCTGAGTGGACACCATTTTCGCAGCAATGTTATTGATATTAAACTCTTATGTTTCAACTCTCATCTTGTTAGATTTAAGTACATTTTGCATTGACACATCCGCTGCCGCCTGGCCTCCAAATGTACGTATGTGGTTTCGACACACCGGCGCCGAATGTGTTAAATAAAACATGACATGTATGTAAAAAATTATGCGAAATAAATATTTTCTATTTCTATTTCAAAGTCCTGACTGACTGACTGATATATCAACGCACAGCCTAAACCACTGGGTCTAGAAATTCCAAATTTGGCATGTAGGTTCCTTATAAGATCTAAGGGTACACTAAGAAAGGATTTTTCAAAATTCACCCCCTAAGGGGGTAAAAGGGGGTTTGGAAGTTTGTATGAAAGTCATCAATTTTTAAAGATAGAAATGTGGAAATTGGTATAAAGGCTACTATTTACAAATAAAACATACCACTTTGTGAAAGTTTGTATGGGAGTTCATTTTGAAGTTAGAAAAGTGGAAATAGTTTTGCGTTTGAGATGAAATTTGGAATGGAGATAAATAATACCCTACAATGACACACATGCTACCTATTATCCCGAAATAAAGAACACTGGTCCTGCGGGATATTAAAATTGCTGATTCTACGCGGACGAAGTCGCGGGCAGCAGCTATGTCAAATAATCGACGTTTTTATAAACGTGCAAGATCATTTGCTCTCATAACTTGGCAGAGGGGAAAGACTGTGTAATGCTGGTCCTGACCTAACATATAAATGGTGTAAGGCGTGTAGTGACAACTCACACATGTTTAATTTCTTTCTGGACCCAATTCTAAATTCAACGCGGACGAAGTCGCGGGCAGAAGCTTGTTACTTATAAGCAGGGCTCGGATTTTTCATCGCACGGTAAGATGAAAGAAAATTATGGAGTCAATATTAAAATTAAAACTTTAGTCATATTCATACTCATACTCACTCATATTTTTAGTCCCATCTTTTATATTTATCATGCTGTAACTATTTCAACTTAATTACGTAGGTACCTAGTTTTACAGACTATATTGTTGTGATAGACCTTTATCAAACTGGCCGCTTTATCAAATTTAATCGTGTAAATATGCCAAACGAGCTTAGTTTTATAAAAGATAATTATGAACTCATTGTTGAATCGATCACAAAATTACAGTGTACACAAACTGGTTAAATGAGCATTCATATAAGTTATTTCAGTTTTTTAATATTTCTAGTTTTGCTTGTAGGGGGGCGGACAAGTGGCTTTATCGACAAATGTGGCAAACAGAAAGACGGATATGACGAAACTATAACGGTTTCTAGTTTGACTACGAAACCCTAAATATAACAAATCGAAATGTATTTTACAGAATTAATTAATTAATTTAGCATAATATTAAGGGTGAAATGTAATTAATATAATTAATATGAAAGTACGAACCCTAACACAAGCGATATCGTACCATCACATTTTATTTTAATTTATATTCAATATACCCGTTACTGGGAATTTCTGGAGATTTATCGAGTAAAGAAAAAGGCACAATAAACACAATTACTGGATGTTTCTGTTTTGTTAACTCGTTAAATTTCCTTTCACTCGTTTTTGTTTGAGAAGTTGTGAATATTGTGTTTACGCGCGATTGGGTTATCAATTAAATATAACATACACAAACGAGCTGGGATCGCGTGGGCACTCTAGCCGAGACTGTCTCGCTATAATTGTCACTTGTGAACTTGATTTTGTAATGTTAAACGTGCGATTAAACAGTAAAAACGTGTGGATAAGGCGCTGGAGTCCTTGTCGTTTCTCTCCTATAGATAGTACCAAAAATGAGAAAATCCGTAATACAAGTACATTAACTGACATAGCACGGCGAGCTGATGCTGCTAACATTGTTCGTAGAACGATGGTTCTGGAGATGGAGTGGCGATTACGTACCAAAAAGCGCAAGGTTGGATGACCTCCCCGCAAGCTAGACTGACGATCTGATAAGGGTGAAGATCAGGGAAAGCCTATGTCAAGTCGCGGACTTGTTTCGGCCGAAAGTCGTCCACTGCTGGACACAGGCCTCCCCCAAGGTTTGCCACAAGGACCGGCCCTGCGCCGCTTGCATCCATCGGTTTCTTGCAATCTTAACCACGTCGTCGGTCGTCGTCGGTATACTTGAAGTATTGTTTGTCCTTATCTTTCATTGTGACATTTGAATGTAACAGAAAGTGAAAAAGCATACTTTTACTAAAATAGGTTTGTTGTGCATTTGTGAATAAGGGGGTTAGAATCTAAGTATAATAATAATAATTATCTAAGTCTTAGATATATTAGTTTAATAGTTATTCGTATACAACTGCACTTTGAGACCTCACAAGCTTAATGCACAAGTTACTCGCTCGCCCTTCTATATAGTGCAAGTAGCTGCAGCAAGCGGGCTACTTGCGCAAGTATTATGCACAAGTTACTTGCTCGTTTGGTTGTTGCACCTGCGCGCGTAAGTAACCCACGTGCCGCGGATAACTGGCGCGGGTGGCTCGCGCTGGAACATGCTCTTCACACGGTAGTTTACACGATGCATATAATCTGCGCGAGTGCTTCAACATGCGCAAGCTACTTGCATCGGGTACAAGCACCATAAAGTAGAATTCCTATTATCCGTTATCAATTACCACAATATCGCATTGTAATTCGACTTACCTGCATTAGTCGAAATGACCCTTGCATACTGCAATAGCTTAAGTTCAGAAATAAAAAAGTTCTAGATTTCACATTGTGACGTACAAAATGTTTGGCTGTATTCTTGTCTTTTAGCCCTTGTTACTTCTTGATGGTAAGGGTGTCATTAAATTTCTTCGAGAGCGGCAACGCATTAGTGACGGACGCCCCTGGTGTTGCAAATGTGCATAGGCGGCGGTGACCACTTCCCATCAGGTGGGCCGTCTGCCTGTTTTCTGTCTAAGGCAATAAAAAAAATATAGTCATAGTAGTTTTAACTATCAAGTACCTACCGATTAAATAATTACGATTTAGAATCAAGTTTGAAGTAGAATCTCTGCTGACTAAATTGTTTACCACTTTAGAAACTTAAATTTTCACATACAATGAGTCAAAATGAGGACTGCCTAACTGTTATTTTAGATAGTCGCTTTAATCACGTCGGATAATTCCAATATCGTTGACTTTGGCTGAGACCAGGGGCTAGCCAAGATGCATTACGCTAACTTAACGATTTTCGAAAATCGACAAAATGTATGACATTGTAATTAAGCAACAGACGCGAGACTATATATTACCCGTCAACGAGAAAATTCAAGGTCCGACTATATTTCAAAGAAGAATGGTTGGTTAATTACGTTACAGCGCTTTTAAATTTTAGCGAAAAATTTGCATCGACGCTTTTAAAATACATATATGGGGAAATTGACAATTTGCATTCGTTGCAGCTATAAAAAGATAAAAAAGATAACATTTATTTATTCAGCAAGTAGGCCGCACGGGCACTTTTACACGTTAAAATCTACCAGCGCTTCCCAAGAGGAGACCACTGCTGAGAAGAAGCGCCGCAAGAAACTCACTATTGTTGTGCTCGTCTTTCAACAGTTTCAACTTAGTTCCTGTTCACCAAAATGCACCCAATACTGCAAGTTATGATAGCAAGTTTGAGGTTTCCTCTTTGAGGTTATCTAAGTTAAGATTATGATAATATTTCGTTTAAAATTGTTGCTTGTTGCGAACTTAACTGGGTGGTATACCGGTTAGTATCGTTTATACTGTGTTAACTGATGTCTATTTAGTTGGTATAACAATTTTAGCCGCGAATGTAATTTGACATAATATCTAAATATCGAGGTAACATTTTCAAATTGGTGCCAATAAAATTTATGATACATAAAATTAAATCACTTCAAGGATTTTCCCGTGCAGCTTTAAAACGTTTAATTTTTAGTTGCTCTTTACAAAGCTGACGTAGGTTACGATTTTATGTTCGCACAATTATACTTGCTTAATATAATAATATAATATCTTATGCTTATATAATATTGTAAGGGTAAAGAAAATTCCGACTTTAACTGACTTCAAAAAAAGGAGGTTTTACTGTTCGATTGTATATTTCATAGAATCGACAGAGGTCCTCAAGAATTCTATAGTAATTTTTTGAAGTCGGTTATAATTAATAAAGTACTTGATTTAGACATTACCTTGAAATGCAACTAAGACAACATTGAAGTGAAAGGAATAATCGAGAAATCCATTGTTAAGCTACAAAAACTAAAGATCAACCCGTCCAAAGCCTCGTTCCCGAGTGATACACGTATGTTGGTACGCGTTTTTGGCCTCGCGTGCAGTCATTTCGCGCGCTGCCGCACTGTCATAATGGACACCAAATTGAGGACACTTGGAAAAAAATATTATAAGGTGAAATTTTTTCGAGATTAATGTTTTTGTGTAAAATTTCTAGACTGATATATTTTGACGTCTGTATATTACTACAGTGGATTTCATTTATTACGACCTTGGTTGTAGCGACCATTTGGCTATAGCGACGTAAAATCTAAGTCCCTTGAATTGAAAGCATACTTTAGTACAAAATTCATGTGGCTATAGCGACTTCGGATGTAACGCCGACTTCGGGTGTAACGACTGTTTTTAATTAATCATTTGTAACAAATTCCTGGAAATCCCATGCAGATATTGCGACCGGAGTCGGCGGCCGCCAAAGGTACAAAGAGCTTTCTTATCTTTGGTTTAAATTCACAGATGGTCAGTTACCTGTGGTGACCTTACTTTTTGTTTATAGAAATTAGCCAGGTAGGTAGATAAGCGTGTACGTTTCGGAGTTAAATTTATGGTTCTGTTACAAAGTGATATTCTGAGGGGCAATTCTGTTTACCTTTGGTTGTAACGACTTGCGGATATAACGACGACATTATTGTGGTCCCTTCATCGTCGTTATAACCGAAATCCACTGTATACACTTATAATAAGGTAATTAAAAAGGTCAGTAGCATGAGGAGTATGAGTCAGGGTTAAACGATTAACAAAAAAAAAAACTAAGATTTATAGCTTTGGCTTTAATGGTCGTAATTCTAGGTTTTTATAATAAAAATAAAAAATGTGCATATTTCAGTCACATACTCCAAAATTATAAAAAGAAGATGGTGTTAGTTTTAGAAATCTACACATATATATATATATATATATATATATATATATATATATATATATATATATATATATATATATATATATATATATATATATATATATATATATATATATATATATATATATATATATATATATATATATATATATATATATATATATATATATTACAATAATAACAAATAAAGCATATCATGTTTCTCCATTATTTTAATGACAGGACACAACAGAATAAATTTTAAAAACGGCCAGCGTTACTTCAACAGTTAGATCATGAAAACGTCGCACATTTTAAAGTAAACAAACAAACCTACATGTACATACTATATAAATATCATTACCTTGTGGCACTTTTAACAATCTGACGTTTATAATTTATTCAAGTATAGGTTTCTTACGTTTCTTACTCAATATAAGATGTCTTATCGGAAATTACGGGTCATATGAATAAGTGAATACTTTGAGCCCAACTTTTATCCGGAAACTCGATGACGAAGGTGGTCAGTTGGGTCATGAGAAAGAAATAATAATGGGTGATTTAACGCGTTCTGTGCGAAATCGGATCAAATGTGCCCGATACAAGTATGGTTATTTTTTTGCCGGATTGAAGCTGTCAATT
This sequence comes from Tortrix viridana, assembly GCA_963241965.1. Classification (NCBI taxonomy): domain Eukaryota; kingdom Metazoa; phylum Arthropoda; class Insecta; order Lepidoptera; family Tortricidae; genus Tortrix; species Tortrix viridana. Next base: position 9,913,494 of record OY725181.1, read on the forward strand.
GTCATTTTGTAATTTTGTAAAACTAAATAGGGAGGTTACCATATAAACACGGAGGAGACACTAAGTACCAAATAACAAAACCAAAGAGAATTACAACTAAATTAAACCACGTTATTGCCATTATTTTATTTTTAATAATTTATTTCTACTTATCATAGTAAGCGGAGACTTAAGGTAAACGCACACAATACCGCATAATAACGCTCAATAATGCCAATTGTCGAGCCACCATAGAACCCTGTTCTATAATGACATTAATGACAATGTCTATCCCAAAAAAAAAAAATACGTCAAAATTAATCATACGGCCTTGAATAATGTCAAAATAAGTTATTTTACACTAGCACTAAATCACGTTTTCGAAAATATTACGGAAAAACGAAACTATCGCTTATTTTTGGATTTTAAGGGATTTTTAATTCAACAAAAACTATATAAAGGAAAATTGTGACGTCACATGTCATATTTTTATACTAACTTCATACTAACGGATCGTTTTGACGTTTCAATAAAAGTTGCTGATTTCACCAGTCAGTCAAATACCGTATTGGCTGTCTTTGACAGGGTTCTATAGTGGCAAACTATTAAAGTTGTTGACTGTACACAAAATATATATTAAAATAATTTTTAACACAGTTGCTCAAAAAATGGTACTTTTCGTAGCTGTATATCGTGCGGAAAGTTGGTTTTCGCGAACTAGTGCTTTTTACTTTTCCAATTTTTTTAAATTTATTCTTGTTCCAATCATGACTACTTATTGATGAGTGTTAATATTAGTTTCCTATAAACATCGTAATCAACATAAAAACCTACTGTTAATGTAAGAATACGAAAAATATACATATTTCATATTTTATTACTTACCTCTTCAACATTATAACACGTTTATTTTTTAATATTGAATATTGAAAAACCGTTCTTAATAAGTTGTCTGAATGGAATGGAACAGCTGCCGAAACGCCTGTCAAAATTTTTGACATTATGAAGAGGAGTTTTTTTTTAAAATGATTATGGCCTGGATGCAGAGTCCTTTAAGCCATGCGTTTTTTCTTACTGTAAGCATATTTTTAGTTTCCAAAGGCAACATTCGATATTGTTTTTATAAATATACGATACACAAATAATAGTAAATAACAATATTTAGGTAATAATAGTACAATGTTTTATATTTACAATTGTTTATGTCTTATAGAACATGCATTTGAAAAAAAAAACTTTCTTTGAAGTTGGTTCAATAATAATAACAAAATCCATTCTAGTCGAATAAAAGCTAAAAAAAACACCTCTTCATAATGTCAAAAATGTTCACTGCGAAAGATCGAACTTACAACGAGTTTGTTTACCAATCTTAAGTTTTCAAAACGTTGCTTATAAAATGAGTGAATCAGAGTTTTTTTAATTGATTTATTTTTTCGCAACTGTGTTAAAAAACGTCGTTCGATACACGTGCGGAAATGTCATTCTTCACTCGTCCCGAGTCTTGCCACTCGCCCACGGCTCGTGGTAAGATATCTCGGTACTCGTGAAGTAATGACATACTTTCCGCACTAGCATCGAAATGTACTATTGTATAGTTCAGGTGGCATTATAAGAGCGTCCATTAACCGCACTTACATTTACCGCTTGTTTCACAATCGTCAAGTAAAGCGTATCTGTCAAATAAATTTAGCCCTTACCCTTTCTTACACTTGAAAATAGACAAGGACAGGGCTATCTTTATTTGACAGATGAATTTACTTGTCGATTGTGAAACAGGCCTTTAATATTTTATTTTATTTTATTTTATTTTATTAGGTACAATAACATGTAGTTAACATATATATCTTAGAAATAACAATAGCGCTCTTATGTGCACATATTTTGCCAACTACACTATAATAATTGATATACAATATATTCGATATGTCTGGCGTGTGCGAAGCGAAACTACGGTTATCTGCCTTTACAGGGATTATTTAACTTTGGGAGGAAATTTGTTGACCCCTGGTTAACTTCGATGGTGTAACCCCATAGCCGTCCGGTTGGTGACTTAAATGGAATAAAAGTGAATGATCATTTCATATTTTCACTGCCTTCATATTAAAGTACTAGAACGGGAATCATTGCTATTACTTCATAAAAATATGAATAAAAGTCGCAATGACTGTCTTTCTGACATATTTTAGTTGGTCGTAAGCTGCATTATGGTCCCGTGATAGGTTAGTGCCTTATTAACCCGGCTGGCACTTAACGGTCCGCCCACGGGAGGTAAACAGAGTTACGCGGTGGGCCTGCAGAGTGGTCACTAGTTTGATTTACCACTGAGTTTAAACTATACTCCCGTATCCATAGAGGCTTGATACATATGCTTTAGATTTGTTAAACTGAACGCTCGTGGCTCGGTTCTCCGCTAATGTCTCTTTCTTTTCTTTCAAAGCCATCGCATGTAAGAAGAAAACCAAAAAAAATCTATATTTTTTAATTTAGAACGGCTTTCCCGCCGTGCTTGAATGACCCGATTGCTCAAATCACCAATTAATATTATATTAGCGTGTTAATCCTAAAAATAATTTTATTTTGAAAGTTGTCAGGAAACTAAAATACCTACCTAAAGTAAAATTGAAGGAGTTGAAAATAGATAAGTAATAACAAAAGAGTAGGAAGCAAACGAAGCATAATGACACTCAAGAACGTCACACACAAAGTTATAAAGTGTATAAAGGCCAGGTGTAAAGATGTAATATAAAGTGAAGTGAGTTCGCTTTGTCGAAAACAGGGAAGAGGGTAAAAAAACTATTTACTATCTTATATTACTACCTGAGCAACGGCACCCATAGCAATTACCTTGTTTAACAAATAGCAAATAGTCAAATGCGTAATTTTTTTCATTTTAAATTACCGGAACAGAGAGTGCCGAACAAATTAACGTCGAAGTCTAGTTTTCATATAAAATGGGAACAATATTTAAAAGGAAACATTTAGGATTTTTGTTAGTTTATATGCTTTCTTGTAACTTAATTAATTAATTTGCGGAAGCAAAATTTCAAGATAAATAAAATTTTGTAAGTTTTGAGCGAAGCG